>JAIXND010000624.1:0-2500000 GCA_023646645.1 Varanus salvator macromaculatus | reverse complement strand
ATCACCAGTTGGAATTAAGATTGCTGGGAGAAATATCAACAACCTCAGATATGCAAATGATACCACTCTCATGGCAGAAAGTGAAGAGGAACTAAAGAGCCTCTTGATGCAGGTGAAGGAGAGTGCAAAAGTTGGCCTGAAACTCAACATTAAGAAAACTAAGATCATGGCATCCAGTCCTCTCACTTCCTGGCAAATAGATGGGGAAGAAATGGAGATAGTGACAGATTTTATTTTTCTGGGCTCCAAGATCACTGCAGATGGGGACTGCAGCCAAGAAATTAAAAGACGCTTGCTCCTGGGGAGGAAAGCTATGGCAAATCTAGACAGCATACTAAAAAGCAGAGACATCACCCTGCCAACAAAAGTGCGTATAGTCAAGGCTATGGTTTTTCCAGTTGCAATGTATGGCTGTGAAAGCTGGACCATAAGGAAGGCTGAGCACTGAAGGATTGAGGCCTTTGAATTGTGGTGCTGGAGAAGACTCCTGCAAGTCCCTTGGACCACAAGGCGATCAAACCGGTTAGTCCTAGAGGAAATCAACCCTGACTGCTCTTTAGAAGGCCAGATCCTGAAGATGAAACTCAAATACTTTGGCCACCTAATGAGAAGGAAGGACTCCCTGGAGAAGAGCCTAATGCTGGGAACAACAGATGGCAAAAGAAGAAGGGGACGGCAGAGGATGAGGTGGCTGGATGGAGTCACTGAGGCAGTTGGTGTGAGCTTGAGTGGACCCCGGGGGATGGTGGAGGACAGGAAGGCCTGGAGGAATGTTGTCCATGGGGTCGCGATGGGTCGAACATGACTTCACGACTAACAACAACAACAACAACATTTTCCATCAAGCACTTCCATCAAGTATGGGAGGTTCCCATACTTCTACCATGTCATCAAGCACTTTTTTGCTGCTTATGGCCATCATTTCCCTCCTTTTCTCCTTTTTTGACCTTACCACAACCCTGTGAGGTAGGTTTGACAGAGAGGCAGTAACTGGCACTGAACTGTGTGGCCGAGTGAGGAGCAGAAGACAGCCTGGAGGAAAGTTGTCCATGGGATCCTGATGGGTCAGACACAATGTTGCGACTAAACAGAAAACAGGAGGTTTAGAACCCATACCATCCAAGTCCCAATCCAAGCCTCTAACCACTACCCCACACTGCCTCTTGTTTGTGGGCATTTCTTCTCATACATCATGGTATACAATTTTCCCCAAGAGACATATTTTGCATACATTTTTCTAATATAATGCATTATGAATAGTATTTTCCCTAAGAGTGACATTTTGTGTGTGCTTCTCTTCATCTGTGCACTCCTATGCTTTTTCTTTTAAGTAGAAAACTCCATTTGGGGAAAGTCAGATTTCTACGCAACACAGGGTTTTGATTTGAAGGTGGACCATTAGGGGAGATCACTTTCAGATGCAGACCAAATGAATTTCTTCCCATTCCAAGGCAGCGGGGGAGTGTGACCGTGCCACTCAGCAGTGGACCCCCTGTGGGTGCCTGAGAATGTTGACCCCGACAGTGGCTGGCCCAGCTCCCATGTACGTGCAGCCTCTTGATCCCCCATCCCTGAAGCCCACAGCTTTATCTGAGTCTGATCCACTCCCCAGCGGCCTATCAAAAGGGCACTTGATGTGGGCAGTTTCAAGCACAGCGTATCAGGGGTTGTGCCGAAGCGTTGCAACAGACGACCTGACTGACTGCAGCGCCGGGGGGCAGGCCCCACACCGTGGAGCTGTGCTCTCACTTCGCAGCTCCCCAGGACCTGCCTGGCTCCCCCCGGCACTCAGCTGGGTCTCTACCCCGTCAGGGCACCTTTGACTTTGGCTCAGCTGCCTCCTTGCCTCCAGTTCTCATGTCAGTCCCTCACTGGTGACAAGCTATTCAAAGCAGAGATGTTTTTGATTTTTTTTGGTCTAAAGGTTTCCTTTGCAATAACTCTCCTTTATTTCAAAGCACTTAAACACCCAGCTCTGTAAATCCCTATTAGGCTGGCTCAGAGAGTGCTCTTTAAGTACAGCTTTGAATTAAGGTTCTCCAATATGCATTCAATTTCCCTTTTAAAGGGGTAGTTAACGTATGTTACATAAATAGCAATTATTAAATACGTTGGCTGAAGATTAGGAACCACTGGGTGTAATGGATACATGTCTAACTAGTATGATATATACCACATTTCCTTATTATTCAGCTGCTGGATGCATGTCTGCTGCAACCCGAAATGGAGCTTGCAGGGAATGAGGGTGGGAATGAAATTACTTTGCTTTTTCATTTTCTGCTCTTTCCTGGCTCCAGAATGGCCTTCGGTGGAATGTGTTGCAAAGACCCCTGAGAGCGGACTAGTTACTGAAATGCTCTGTAGCCTTTTTTTTCCTGGCCAAGGCTTCCATTCCTGGCTACTCCATGCAGGAGAGCAACAGGCATCCCAAAGAGGAAAAAATAGGACACTGATTTGCATAAATGTCTCACAGATTAAATTGCATGTATAGGGGCTAGTCTGGAAATAGTTAAGACAATGGAAATGGAAAAAAAAAAGCATCTCACCACAGTCAAGACAGCTAACCAGCAGGGCAGTTCTATGGCAGCTAGACAGTCTAGACACCTGTACAAGTTTTTGGAGGTGAGGTTGGAAATTGCTCTGAACAAATAGCCTAGATCCCCACACTTAGAGCATCCTTCCAGTCCCTCACCCTCCAGCTAGCCCAGAAAGGACTGTGCCAGCTGCATCTTCAAGGTCGCCATAGCAGCCTCACAGATGGGGTTTAGAGGTCTTCCCAGGGGGCAGGAAAGAGGGAGGAAACAGGTGCTGCTGAGATACAGTGGACCCTGGAGGATTCTCAGCTTCCTTCTCTGCCTCTCTGAAGCACCTGAACTAGATGGCTGAAATGAACTGTCTTGCTAAGTGGAAGGCAGGGGGACTATAGAATAGACCTTCTCCTTCATGTTCCTCTTGCCTTCCATAGGAAGCCCATAAACGTCTGAATTCAGAACATTACAGCATCCCAGTTGGATTGTGTCCCAGGTGACTTTCATGCCCTTTCCACCTTCTCTTCAGCAGCTAAGTGCTGATGGGCCACTTCCAGATCCTTGCTCACCTTCCTCATTGTTCTGTCTCTTCAAACAGTGCTTGGACTGCACAGTTCCTCAGAGTACGGTCGTTAGCAAAGCTAGACACACGATCATCCTTACATGATCTGCAGCATTGCTCATGATTTGCTTCTGGTTTTATTCTCATAGTGACCCTGTGGGGAATGTTAGGCTGGAAACATAAGAAAGAAGATGCCGGTTCAGTCCAAAGGCTCAGTCCCAGTGAATTTCATGAATGAATAAGACTTTGTACCTGGACCCTAATGAATCAAAGCATGCATTCCATCATCTGTGTCATCCCTCGTCTTTTCCTGCTATCCCCTCAGCTCACTTGGTTGGCTATGTTGATGAGGGCAAATATGAACAACTGGGAGTGAAGGCAGCAGAGGCCGGTGCTTAGGTAATTCACACAGATGGCCCCAGGCAATCAGGAAGCACATAGAGCATTGTGGTGCTAGGCAATCAGCTTTGGCTACATGATCCTGGCATTGCCAGCAAGGGACTCTAACTGAGAGATGAAGCAAACAGTCAAACACATTTACAAAGGGTGCGGAAGAGTGCACACGGGGGGAAAGAGAGAGATCCACTTTCAACACTGGGAAAAATCTTCATCAAAAAAGCAAAACAGAAAAGTAGTTTCAGTCCCATCCGATCCAAAGCTTGCAGACTATATCTATCCAAGATGAATTAAATCAACTCTCCTGTGAATAATCCTCTGTGTTGCACAGAGACTTTGTGTAATACCCTGCAAAGTTTTCTGTGGATATTGATCCCACTTTTCAGCACCAATATTTCATCAGCATCCAGACAAACTGCCAGCAATAACTCATTGCTTAGACCAAGTAAATGTAAGTTACTTATTTTATACGCAAGAAGGCAAGGAGAAAAATCTTTTTTCCTCACCTGCAATATTTCATGCAACTCCCAAACCTTCGTCAGTCTACCAGTAGTAGCTTGACTATGTTTAACATTAGCTCACCCCAAATTCACAACAAAGAAGCTGGGCTAGTAACAGCTCAAAATAGGGTTGGGCAGAGTAAAAGGATGTGGGGCAGATGGTCACTGAAGGTCCATATGAGTTTGGATCTTGCAAATGTCACTTCAAAGAAGATGCTTTAAGGATGAATGGCACATGCATTTCACTACATCGAAGGTCAGTACTGTGGCCTGTGAGATCCTTTGAGACACCTTCTGGAAAAACTGCAGAAAAGCTAAGCACATCAGTACTTTTTGTACACATTTATTCATCAAACAACAGGTATCAGGCCTGTTTCAGATAGGACTAGGTTACCAAACAGGTGAACAAGACCCTGGCTTAAGATTTTCATAACATAGCACATCCTGCCCCAAACTCTCCCACTATTTTTTCCTAAAAATCACCAAGGCTGTGATTATTGTGCTATGAGGCATATATGTAGTTTGAATTGTGGAACAAAACCAAATAAGTAAAGTCATCAACAGCAAAAAAAAAAAAAAGAATTACTGTTGCGCATTGAATGGATTATCTGTGTTGGATGTGGGAATAAAGTAGGAGTCGTCCTAAATTGCTCATTCAAGTGATACAGTGATGAGTCAGGAAATACAAATAGAGTTTGATCAATGTCCTACTTCAAGAACAGAAATCTCTATCCAATGCAATGCCCTCGTGAAGCTATTATTTCATATATGCAATGCTTAGTTGATGGCAAAGGGACTGTGTGTTCTAGGTAGAACAAAGACAGTTATTCTTTTATAACTGTTGTCTGCTTGGAATTGGGCACCTTGGTTGAGTGAGGGCTTTCATAAGCCACTCTTCTTCTCAATGTCCTGACATTCTTTTGATGGTGCTTATGTTGAGTTCTGTGGAGACTGGGCCCACTTCTTCCAAAATAAGCATTCCAAAATGGTTATCTCAGACTCTGCATCTAAACTGGAAGAAGGGGGGGGGGGGAATTGAAATTCTTGGCTGAGACATCAAAGTTCTGAGATAAGTCAAAACTTGACAAAGGATGAGCTCAGCTGATGAGAACCAGACCGTGTCTGGTCCAAGATGAGACACTGCTGAATAGGCAGAGCCAAAGAGGGAGAGATGTAGTTTAAGTCCAGTCTTGCAATGACAGTCCAAGTGAACTGACCAAACAGGTTGATGTTTCATTTCCATCTTCTGAACCCAAGAAACAGGAGCCTCCCTGAGGGTGCAGTGAACTCTGGTTGGTTGGGGAGGGAGGAAAGGGATTGCATTTCGAATCAATTTCTTGACTTGAGTAGTACCTTGTCTCCCTCATTAACTGGCTCATTAACTAGACAGATTGTCTTGTGCTAATGACCTGCTGTATCACAAAGCCATTCTGGCTGGCCAGCTTTACCATAACAAAGTCTGTACTTAGAAGCCTTTTCAACTTGATGACCTTAGAGCAGCAAAGGTGAAGGGCTAGGAAGAAAGACTGCCTCCTGGGAAGCTCATAGCATTCTTGGCTGCTGTTGCATGCTTTCTTAGGTCTCCTCTCTTGCCTCCACAAGATTAAGAGCAGGAAATTGTGTGGAGGACAATTCTGCAAGCATCTTAACACTCATTAAGAAGGCTTTGGGGAGCCTGCTTGAAGTTCAGGTGAGAGCTGAGAGAGCCCTTCTCCTGCTGTCTAGCTGGTCTGGGCAATCGCACCCTGGCTGTGAAAACAGCAGACCCATCAGCCACAGGATTGTCTTCCTGCCTTCCAGGTGTGTTTGAGGGGTGCTGTGTCACCACATCTGCAGTTCTTCCTCCTAAAAGGATGGAGGACTCACCAGTCACTGGGCCACCTCACCCAACACCAGCAATGGACCTGCAATGGATTTAAGTCCTACACTGCACTAGATAAACATATCCTTACTTTGCCCATGCCAGCCCCATCTGCTATTTGCCTTTTATTTGTGTCTTTTGTGGAAGATGGCAGCCCTGGCACTCTTTTCTAAGACACCAAGTAATTCAGAAGTATCTGCCAAATCATCTTTGACTTGTTTCTAAAGGGGATTCTGCCCAATATTAAACATACGTGTCATCCACAAAGGAAGAAATGTCCGTGTTTTCCTCAAAGATATATATTTGAGGTCCAAAACAGTTTATACATTAAATCTGTGTGTAGCAACTGTGTTTTTTCCTTCTTCCTCCTCTTTTATGCCAGAGTACGAGCAAGGTTGGATATGAATGGACAGTCCAACAGATGTGTACACGTGTGTGCGTGTGTGTGTGCACACATGCACTTTTCAGAACTGGATCAGCCTTGGGTTCTTATTCCCAAGTAAAAATACCAGATACAGAGCTGAAGCAATGCATGCTTTCTCTTTGAATATAATCTGTGAGCTGGTCCTTAGACTGATACAAGGCAAAGCTTTCTACTACCTCTGTGCCTTCACTCATTTCCAGATCTGGACTGCAACTTCTGTACATTTTGCTATCTGCCAAATTCTTCAGATGAGTACTTCCACTGATCTCCCAGCTTCCTATTGTGTGAATGCTAAGTCCTGCTAGCATGTGGGCAAGTATACTGCTCTTTAGTACTGTTTGGACTTGGAAACTTTGACTTCCTAGGCAGGGGGGAAAGAATTTCCCCTTTTGCTTTTTTCAATCTATGAATCTTTAAGCATCCTCCCTCCCTTGTCTTTCACAGTTGCTAAACTCTTGAGACACTGATGTGGGTTAGAGAGAGTAAAGTACTATTGTGCTCTTGGATTTCTAACTACAAACGTATCCTAGAAAAGCTGTAGCTGCTTTGAGAAAGTCTCCTACCAGCTTTGTGCAGCCTTGTTCAAGAAGGTTGGAGAAATGACACACACATGCACACACACGCACACACAAAGTAAAGACTTTAAAAGAGAGAAAGAAAGAGTTGGAGATGAAAATAACTTGCCAAGGCACATCCCATGTGTTGAGAAGATCAAGCGCTAATGATGGTTCTGGTGCGTCGGTGACAGTTGTGTCTGTTGCGTGTATATATGTTTTTAACTGTGAGACCACATGGGAAGCTGTTTATGCAGCCAGGGTGTCTTTGACAGCCGCTGTGAACACATTGGATTCTAACTGCTGGCAAAAAGACTCATCCCATTAAAAACTGTCGATAAAGGGAAGGGAAATGACAAGGGTGTTTGGAAGGGAGCAAGGCGGCAAGAGGAGAGAGGAGCTGCCACTGCCAATGTCATTAGCGGGAATGAGAAGGAGCTTTTGTATGAACGCACCATGTGTTCCCATTAGTGACAGCAGCAGAGAGGAGCTGTGCTACATTGGATGTACTTATGCCATGGGGCGAGGAAGAGACTGAATGAGAGAGGCCCTGTACCATGATGCACAGACAAAAGGAGCCTGATTTGTGCCATGACACCTGGCCTCAGAGGTAAGCATCCCCGTGAGATGCTCTGCAGTCCCTCCAAAGTTCCTGAGGGTCTCAAACCAAGGACCTCGCAAGGAGGGAGCCTGGCTCCTTTCTTCATCACTTGCTGTGAAGTCTTCTTGCAGTGACAAGGGGAGGGCTTCCTCCCACCTTTGGTATCCTCTGCAGGGACTGGTCCATGACGTCGTGCTGCCCAAGGTGAAAGGCAAGATGAAGGTGACCCTTCTTCCTAGCACAGAACCCAGCTGGTTTGGCCCATGCATCTTTCTCTGCTGCTGGCAATAGGATGCCAATGTCTCATCACTTATTCATTGCTGAGGTACAGATGGATCCTATTCAGGTGTCACTGGGGGAGAAAAGATAGATAACCCTTTGAAGTTAGAAACATGGAAACAAAGCAAGACAGAAGGGCCTCCCGGGCCCTGGCTCAAGCTGGTTCTGCTTATGACATGCCTACCATGTGCATGTCCATCCTATCCTTGAACACCCCCACCGATGGGGCCTCAACCACCTCCCGTGGAAGCCCATTCCATACCCTTGGCATCCTAACCATCAGAAAGTACTTCCTGGCATCCAAATTGAACCTTGACCTCTACCCACCTCCATGTGACACCCCCTCTCGTACCTCCAGATCCCCTTGGGATCTCCTCTTCTCTAGGATGAAAAGACCAAGTTCCCTCAGTTACTTCCTAGTTTGTCCTTCAGGTCTCCTGGTGATGAGAAGTTGGTGACATTCTTGTCTAGAGGCTGCCTAGCATCTTGCATTGGAATGCACAAGGCTATGGACCTGGCTGGTCTGGTCCTTTGGCATGCTCCCCAAGCCTACAGACCCTTCCATAGGTGGTCCCATCTCACTCCACCATTGTGTAAACATCCACTAGCCAACAAGCAACCAAATGGGACTTCCCCGCACACAACAGGGTGGGAGGAGTGGGTGGGGGGGATGCAATGCCAGCCATGGAGGAAGCAGAAGCAGAGTTGTGGCTACTGAAAGGACAGTCAGCATTGAGGAGGTGGTGAAGGGCCTTCAGCTGTCAACCAATTATTCTGCCTGGCTTTTGCAGAAGCTCTCTGTGGAACCATTAGTAGCACTTCATTTGGGCTGCTCCCTCTTTTTTCTGGCCAGGTGCCTTGTCTTTAGCGGCAATATGGTATGCAACCATTGTAGGAATGTCCAAGGATTATGTTCAGAAGAGGCAACAGTCTGACTTGAACTCTCCTGATTCTATTTGGTTTCTCTCGCCCTGGTGCCAATCCAATCTGATCTCAGTCAAGCCAGTGTCAAGACACGAGGCAGCTTCAGGGCTCCCTCTGCTGGCCAAAGGCCAGCGGAGCAGCTCTGGTGGCTGCAGGATTATGACCCCAGTCCATTGCAGCTGCCAGGGCTCTCATGAGTCCCACCTGGGGAGCCCTGGGGAAGAGCTATATAAGAACCAGCTCTTCCTCAGAAGCTGCCTCAGCAACTAAGGTCTCCTCTTGTTTGTGAAGCCCTTCCTGCTCTGCTCCAGCATTCTTTCTGCATCCTGCCTGCACCTCTTCTCTCCCTGACTGGTCTGCCTTCCTCGGTTCTCCAACGCTTGGCTCTCTTTGGACTATGCTACCCGTCTTTATGGACTTGCCTAGTATAGCAACCTCTGGCTTGACCTTGTCATGCCCCATCTGCCTGGGTCCCAGTGCCCTTGCCCTGAATGCTGACAGCCAGCAAGTGAACTTTCATTTGTAAAATGGGCCACAATTTTTGCAAGTTAAACAACACCACCACCACCTCAGGACATTTCTGCAACTTGTAGCACCTAGTATCTGCACAAATTCCCAAGATTTAAAGAAACTAGAAAAAACTGCAATAAGTTCTTTGTGAAGTAAGAATTATGGTGAGCTAAGAAGTAGCAAGAGGATGAAAAGGACAAGGCTGTTTACATACCAAAGGACTGTTTCATGCTGAAGTTAGATAATGGACTTGTGAATGCAGTATAATATTAAACCCACTTACACACATGGGAAGGCTCAGATTTTCTGCAAAGATCTGCTTTGTGAAAATCACCATTTGCACAAATGACACTACAAATGTTCAGATCATGGTTCTCAGTGTGTACAAGTATTTGGCACAGTTTTCAGTAACCTGGAAAAAAATCTGGAACAGTCCATTCCTGAACACAAGACTGGAAATAGTCCAGAAGTCGGCTGGGCTCAAATGCAACAGATTTCTGAACATCTTGCATCCCTACATCATGGTGTTGCCCATACTAGGAATAATTGGGCCTATTCAACTTAACTGGTGCAGATGGGTTAGCATTTTGTTTCAGTTTATTTTTGAGAGCTGGTGTGAGAGGCAGTGTAGTACAATGGTTAGTGCTGGACTGAGAACCTGAGAGATCTTGGCTTTAGTTCCCATTTGGCCACAAAGCTCCCTAAATAATTTTGAGCCAGTCACCCACTTTTAACCTAACCTACCTCACAGGGTTCTTCTTGTGAGGATCTCCCTGCCTTGAAGATGGAGAGAGTAAGGTTGGCACCAACATTTATTTATTTCCAGAAACCTTCCTGAACTAATCAGCCACAGCTTTATGGATTTGGTTTCATTGATTTTGCTTTTAACATGCTGTTTTATTGTTTTATCTTTTATTGTTCACTGCTCTGAAATCTCCAAACTGGAATATGGAGCAGTATACAGATTTTGCAGATAAATGCATGCATAAACTTCTAGCATTCGTCACCACTGACTAGGCTGACCAGAGCTTATGGAAGTTAAATGCCAAAACACCTGGAGAGGCACAAGTTTCCCATCCTTGTCCTAAGTAAACCAGAGTTCTGGAAGTTTGGGGTGCAGGCCAGCACAATCCCAATCCCTCTGAATTCTGATTTAACAATAAAGAATGGGGAGTGGAAAGCATAGTGAAGGGAGTCTCTTATTCCTAAATCAAGGCCAAATTCTGTTTGTGCACATGATTTACCTGGCACATGTGACTAGCTTGCCATGATCTGGGAACAAAGAAAAGCTGACTTTTTCCACATCTCAGGTGCTTGTGCAAATACGAGGTCTTAAGTGCTTTGTAGATTGCACTGAGAATAATTGCTGACTATCTCCTTGGTAGGTCTCATAAGAATTTCCTTTCTTGTTGCAAATGAGAGGCAGAAGTGTTCTCTGCAAAGTTTGGCTAATGGCACTCAGGTAATTTGCAAACCTCTAGGCGTGCCAATACCTGTCCAACTTGCATGCAAGTAAATTGATACACAGGAGGATCCTGGAGTCTCTCTTAGGGTGAAGAACCCATAGTCTCATTAAAACAGTGATGCAACAGTTCTGTCAAGTTTCACTGTGCAAGTTGGTCCTGCTCTTTGAAATGAATAAGCATTTCTTTTGCAGTGGAAGATGCATCCCTACCATGTAGCTTCGTCATATCCTCTGGCATTAGAAGCTAAACTAATGCAGAAGCAGGTGGAGCTGCTTGGGGAAAAGAAAGAGGGAACAGGAAGTTGTTCTGTACAACAATTTCTTCCATCTCTTTTTCATCCTTTGTCACTTGATGTGAAAGAAAAGAAATAGTTTTTTTTTTCCCAAGAGAAGAAAATCCCTTGTACATGGGGTGAAGGGGTCTTACACTTATAGGATCTTGCCCTTAAGAGCGGGTGTCCCATCTTCCATTGTACAATCATCTCTCCAGCAACATCCACTTGCTGTGCTTCAGAAGAAGTCTAGGGTAGCTTCTCCCATGGTTCCTTTTCAGATCAGAGAATGTAGACAGACATGGGGGGCTGCAGAGCAATGGAGACGTGTGCTAAAAAGAAGAAAACACAGAGAGAGTGCCCTTAGCCCGCTTGCAATTTCAAAACATCACCAAAATAAATTCAGGAGAGAATGAGAATGAAGCAGAGAAACAGAAGCTTCCTTTTCTGGGGGACAAAGCTTCCAGGAAATGCAAGGACAGCTCTTAGCACGAAAAGAAAAAGGTTTGGAGTCTGTGCAGGACTTTGCGCTGGCTACAGTGGGCAAGAGCCCCATTTAGGTCAGAGCCAGACTACTGGGCTATCTGGTCCAGAGTATGGATGTGTGAATCAGCAAACCCTGAGCTTGCTGAAGTTCTCCCAATTCCATCCAGAAGCTTGTTCTGGCTTCAGCACATCTGAGACTGTGAGGTTTATTTTTTTCTTTGCACGTGAAAAGCCATGTGTATTTTGGGGTGTATTTTTCCAAACACACACATCCATCATTTGCACCTTTGACATTTATGTAGTCTTCTCCCATTCATTCGAATGCTCTTGTGCACATTTTTTCAGAAGTATGCATGCTGTCACGCAGTTCCTGTTCTGTCCACCAGTCACATGCTTGGCAAAGCACAGACTTCAGCTGCATTTTGTATCCAAGTTTGTGTTAGTCTGGAAGGTGTGAGCTTCATAAATGCTAGTAAAAAATGAATGGAAATTAATTTCTCATACATCCCTATCCCAGTGTTAGCAACTGTGACTGGCAGCAGCTTTCTGAGGATCCAGGTAAAAAAGGCTCTGTCCCATCATATGCTAGGTTTTCAATTTGCTTGGAAATGCAGGACTGAACATAGAGCTTCCTGCATCCAAAAACATTCTCTGCAACAGTCGCTGGCTAGCTTTTCTGGACAGCGACTAGAGCGTTTAATTAGTCGAAGGGGACAGATTCTTCCAGTAAAACATACACAGGGAAGCAGTGGGAGAAATCAACCCCTTCAGTGATCAAAAGCTGCCAAAACAGGAGGTTTCAAGAAGGTTGTCCCCAAAGAGAGGAAGGGGGGAAATAATTCAAAAAGAAACTGCAAGGAGGAAGAACGATAAAAATAAAAATACGTTTTAAGTTTTATGTGTCAGTAAATTTCTCCTCCTTCTGGGGAGATGAGTGGTGGCTATAGAATAAAAACAAGAGCAAAGATAATGACAATAACTAGCAGGGCACTTGAAGCCATCACTAAGAAACACAAAGGAGGCAGTCGGTTACATGGTGGAAGTGCGAGAAAGGTGTGCATGACATTCCCAGCTGTGTAGCATTGGTTATTTCTCATGCTGGTAGTAAACCGGTGCCTCCCCAGCTTCTCTTCTGTCCTAACTCCCCGGGGGATCCCTCCTCGGAGGGAGATCGAGAGCTCTCATGCTGAGATGCCCCCATGAAGCAGGCTGCATGGACCAGAATGTGAACTTGGGGTAGGAGAGTCACCCAGGATGCAAAGTCCTCCTCTTATGATCTAGTCCCCCATACCACCCTCCCCCCCATGGATCCTTTAAAGTTTTAAGGAAAGCAAACTAGGACAGTGGTACAGTCATGCGGCAAATGTTGAATGGCGGCCAGGGGGCGGGGGATGGTCCATGTATTGCCTATCAGTCTGCTCGCCTGTGACCCCATGAGACAGCTTTTGTTTTCAGAGGTAGTGGGCTTTGCAGTGGAGATGTAGAAGAAACCCATTTTGGGTCCTTTTTGAGCAGGATTTGTACAGCTGGTGCCTTCTAGGCTAAACATGTGCTTGAATGCAACCAGTAGCATTTCTGAGCCCCTTATGTGGTTCTCTGTCACAACCAAATGGCATGCTTCTCTTTGAGAAATATGCATGGACAATGTGCGCTTCTGGAAACGGGCACATGTTTGCTTTAATGGATGGGAGATGAATGCATAGATTTCAAAGATGTGACCGATCAATGCATATATTTGAAAAAATGAACAAAATATACATAGATTTTCACATGATAAGAAAACAAAGTTCACGTTGACAGCTTGATATGGTCTTAAAACACAACAAGGCTTGGGATAGAATTTGGAGAACTTCAGCAAGCTCAACTTTTTCTGATCTGCACACCCTTGTATTCCAGTTGGCTTTTGGAATGGGCGTCTGGGCACTCATGTGTGTATGTATTGGAGCAGGGCGAGGTGGTAGGGGAAAATCTTGTTGTTTGTCTCATGCAGCAAAAAGTCTTGGTCCAGTGCTGGTGCATCCAGTCTTGGATCTTCCACACCACCTTTGTTTGGTTCTGAAATGCTTTTCATTTATTTATTCTTTATTGATTAGGTTTCTATACCGTCCATTAACCAAGATGGCTTTTATTCCCCCTGGAGATGGCATGGCCTCACCCATTAGACTTGGATGCCAACTGCCCTTCATTGAGCACATTCCTATTAGGACAGTGGCCAGTTTTGGAAAGCAAAAAGGATGGTTCCATTTGAAAAGACATGCAGATAAGAATTTGGGGCCTGCTGTAGACAGTGCTGGACTGTGGTTCTTGTTAAAGCAGCATGTTAAGGTGTTTTAAAGCACTCCCTCCCTCTCACCCCCACTTCTTTCTGCCTGTGGTTCTGTGCAGCTCCCATGCTTTGCTGCTCCGTTGATGTAAATAAAAATAATCGTCATCATAACTCACTGCAGAAAATGCAAAAGGTCATGGAGAGATTCTGGGAGGCTCTGGTGAATCAAAGCAAATTGCGTTTCTCGCAGCTGGCATTTGAGCTCACTCTGCAAGGCGGCCTCATAGGATGGGGTGAGGGGAGAAGATGTTGAAGCCTCAGGGATCGATCGAGGGTGCCAAGGTGATGGCTTGACATTACGGTTGCATGTAGCATTCCTGGTTCATGTTGGACGAGTTGCTGGTGCACTTCCAGACACTCTTTTCAACCCAAATGAAGGACCCAAAATGCTCCCACTGTATTCCAGTCTCTGAACAAAAAGAAACTTGATCATTGAAAGCTTTTAAATGAGGTCTGAATCAGGAAAGCCAGGGGGCCTGGCAGGGTTAGGGTTGGGTTTCTCTAGGGCTAAATTGAGAGCAAGATTTAAGCAAATGATCTAATTGCAATGTTCAACACATCCAACTCTTCTAATCCTTTACCAGCAGGAAGGTTTAAATACTGTAGTTAATGTTATTGCAACGGTCTTATTTCCCCCTGTTAGCCTTTTCATGGTTCTATATCAACATTATTCTCATTATGAAACAGGGCAAAAGAAAAATCTTGCCTATTGAGTATGTTTTAATGTGTACATTATACTGTAAGCAGTCAAGTGTGACATTGCTAATCACAGAACATAAATTGCTAGATGGGATCAGCCTGAGTCCATCCCCATCCCTCTTCTGCTATTTTGTTAACAACCACAGTCATGATCTACAGATTTAGAAGAGGTTTTTATGTGCTAGACCTGAGAGGAATAAACCCCCAGAAACAAACTTTTGTCAGTTCTGACTCTGTTACCCCTACTACATAGTCTGTATGTGACATTCCATTCTGGATGTTGGTATCAGATCTTACCTTGTATCTGGAACCCAAACATTTTCAAAGAGCTATTTTTGTTGTTGTTACTGATGTTGGTAATCCTGGTTCATAAGTCACCTTGTGGCTGAAGCTGTCTGGATGATGTACTTAATAAGAATAGTAATAAATAAATACATGAAATCAGTAAAAATAAAATAAAACCAGTGCTAAAACACAATAAAGCACAATTCCATGCTTGTTTTAACAGAAAAAAGACTGCAACTCCAAGCATTCCCTAGCCAGCCACACATAGGACGGTGTCCTACAAGAATTTAACAACTACAAGAATACTGTGTGTGTGTGGTAGGGAGGGGAGAGGTATAAATGATGAATAGCAAAGCAACTAAAAAAATGAAATTCATCTTGGTCTTTATCTGGAACCAAGAAATCAACAAAAGAGAAGATGCCAATTGGATTACTCTGGGGAAGACCTTCCACTTGAGATTTTTTTAAAAAGTCTGAATGTGGCAGAAAAGGAAACTGACAGATTTGCCCTAGACTAATATACCACACAGGATTCTGAAGAGGAAGGGAAGTCTCTCAGAGAAAGGTGGGACAAAACATGTCCTGCTACAATAACAGCAGTCCTCGGGGACGAAAATGTGGCCATGACTGTTCCACTATCACATAAACATGTTGGCTGACACCTTTGCCTCTTTAAGGCCAGGGAGCTGGTGCTGTCTAGGAGCTGTGCACTCACTTCTCCTCCTAGTTCTGGCTTCTTCCTTCATTTTGAAGTAGAGAGATCTACTTTTCTTTTCTTTTCTCCCCGGCCTTCCCGTGTGGTTTCTTGCCGCTTGTCTTCCCTTCTTTTCCCCAGAAGATGTTTCATCTTGGAGATAACAAACTGCTCCCTTTGTTCTGAAGAAGAGGGCTCTTGATTCATCTGATACCCGGATGCTAATTGAGAATCTCCACGGCTCCTTGTAAGGATGGAAAGCCAGCCTGGCAGTGGTGGGGGAATATATTCTTTTTTAAACTCCATCACTTCTCAGTCTTCAAAAACCATGGCTGGGAGCACTGCAAAAAGAGGATTGCCAACATATTTAACAGCCATGGGGTTAAATATTTTCAGGGATGTGGAATTGTCTCCCATGAGTAACAACAAGGTGATGTATTTAAGTGTGTGTTGAGTGGGGAGCAGAAAGACATTACTTTAAAGATATGGTTAGCAGTAGTAACTTGCTTTCTTAATGAGTTGGTACAGGAAGTCCAATCTGGTCTGAGATTCCAGCATTGGGGGGGCAGGGGGAGATTTAACCCCTCCACCAAAACTACACAAACTGCCGGAAGCACATCTGCACCTGAATTTCTACTGCAAAATAGAGAATCATAAAACAAATGAATGAATATTTTGCAATAGAAATTGCAGGTTTGGGGTGTGTATAGAGGAGTAGGATTGGGCCCATGGCAGGGGGTAAAGGGTTATATTCTCCTCCACCCCCATGATAGAGTCCCAATTCTGACCACATGCCAGTATTTATGAGAGTACTTTTACGCTAGTGTGAGAAGAAGCAGATGATGAAGAAGTAGAAATGTAAAGTGGCATCAGCTCAGGTCTAAAGAGACCTGTTTTGGGATAGGAGCCTACCAGAACAAATCATTTGAATTCTGTTACTCATAAATATACCTTGGTTAAAGCTCTCCTGGATGAGGTGGCATCTAGCAGAAATTTGTCTTTCAGGGCAATGCTAAAATCGAAACTTTCCTCACAAGCTCAGAAGAAGGAATGAGTAGATTTCTCACCCACTGTGGAGGGAGAAAAATTAACCGCAGATCACACTAATCAGAATGTATTTATGTATTATGTGTTCTTAAATGTGTAGTACCTTAAAATTCCATAAGTTTGTTTTAAAATTGTAATGCATTGGAAGATGGTTTGAGGGTCATTTTCAACTGAAGCTCTGGCTAGTTGCCTTGAAATGCACTGACTTACAGGAACTAGATTCAGCTATAGTTATGCAAGGCAAACAAAGCTGCATCCCTGCTTCCTTCTGTATGGAAACTCCTATTTCCACTGGAGTAAGAATGTTGGATTTTGGAAGGTCCAATGACACTGCAGGGAGGTGCTTTGAGTATCATCCAGCAGTGAAGCAGCTGCCGTCCTCACTAGGTTGGCCTGTCCTGGCCTTGTTGTCGCTGCCGCCGCCGCCGCCTCCTCCTCCTCCTCCTGCTCGGAAAGGCTGCTGGCTTGTGTGCACATGTGTGTGGCCACTAGAAGACCCCGGGATCACCTTCAAGGAGTGGCCTTCTCCTTCACTATCCTTTTTCCTTCCCAGCCATTCCTTGGGGATAGATTCAGGGCAGGAGAAGGCGCTTCCGCAGAATGATGAATGGTGCGGGTGCCATGAAGCAGGGGCCATGCATGCCCTCAGAGCAAGGTTTCCCCACAGGGCCAGTGTCAAGACTTGCTGAGGCTCCACAGCCCAAGAGGGGCCTGCTGACAATAGCCCCTGGATGTGTTCCTCCTCTTTGCCAAGCCGCGTGCTTGCCTGGCTCCTGCGACGTCCCAGCAATGGTGGTGAAGGGACCCTTGAGCAATGGTGAGAAGGGAGCCCTTGAGCAATGGTGAGAAGGGAGCCCTTGAGATGCATTGCCCAGTTGCCCTCCAGCTCTCTGCATGCCAGGCAAGCAAATGGCAGCACGGATGGGAAGAAGGTGGGGCGCAAGAGCTGCTGGGGGCCGTGACAGTGCAAGACAGACTCACAGGTGGAGCAGCACATTAAGGGCACATTGCGCAAAGGGATTTGCAAAGAGATTGGCTGTGGGGCTGTATAGAGATGAAGTTAATGATAACAACAACAACAACAACAACAACATGGTAATAAAAACCTGGAGCTGGTCCTGTTCCCACCCCAGGACTCACCATTAGACTGCGTGAGAATATGCATCTGTGCAAATCTTTTAGAAGTCCTCCAAAAATTTCATTTTTTTAGTTGCTTTCCTATTCATCATTTTTAAAAAACCCACACACAGTATTCTTGCACTTGTTAAATTCTTTTTTAGAAGTCCTCCAAAAATCCAAACTCATTTCTGAAATTGGAGTGTGTATGGTCAGACCTCTTGCCTCTTCCTCTTATGTTAGTTACGAGTAGGTGCATCTTGATTAAACAGTGCAAACAGTAGCCATCATCATCAGTCCTGATACGCGTGCGTGCCAAGTGCCACGGTGTACTCAGAACTGCATGTATGTTTGCATGGAGGGTGGTTTTTCAGCCAAAGCTCTATTGCCCACGCGTGTGCATCATCAAGGGAGAAGACGCTGGGGGTAGTGTACAAATTGGTGTGTGTGGGGATGGGGGAATTAAAAGCAGAACAGGAAAGGAGGAAGTGAAATACCACCCCCCTTCCGTCCCAGCTGGGCTTCGGATGAGGAGTTTTTGGTCTCCCTTCAGCTCTCACTGCTGGCAGCAGGAGGCAGTTAGTCAGCCGCTTGGACAGCAGTGCCCAAGTGGGTGTTCCAGGAGGATTGCTTTGTTTGCTTGCTTGCTTGCTTGCTTGCTTGCTTGCTTGCTTGTGATTGGGATCTTACACCACCTTTAATCATGTTTACAAGGTGCTTTGCATAAGAATCAATATTAAAATTGTAAGTATAAACTTTATCACAGACTGCCGAGATCTCAGAACAGTTTCAAAAACAGAGAGAGCTGTGCTTACAGAGCAGTCCTGTGCATGTCTACTCAGATGAAGGAGAGTCAATAGGCCAGAGGGTCCGGCCTTGAATCTGTTTCACAGGGGGAAAGCCTATTCTGCAGCACCCCAGGTGGCTATTGGTGCCTGCCAACCAAAGTTTCTCCTTTCTGCTTTCCAATCCTAATTACCATTTTCAAGGAGGCACTGAAGCTGGGTGGGGGGTGGGGAAAATTTCCCTCCCTGTGAACTGCAATCCCCACTCCAAAATCTTCTCCTTCTTGGCAATTGAGTTTAAGAGCAGCAGCAGCAACAAAGATTTTCCCCATAGTTCTGGAAAAATAGCTGAAAATTAACTGAAGAAATTATTTTATTTGAGATGATTTGAATGGGGAAATCAATTGGCTGTCTTTGCTTCCTGTGTAAGGTAAATAGCATGCTCCTAAGTCTTTCTGAATTTGCCTGTATAAATATACTTGTACATTTTGGAAAGTTTCCATGCATAGGATCACCCTAAGTTGGGGAAGACTTGATGGCACGTACCAACAACGCAAGCTGGGTAGAAGTATTTTCCTTCTTCTGACATCCATAGGATTGCAGTGTCGTTCACCTGCACCCCCTGCCCTTGCTGTGTGGAGCCCTCCAAACTGGGAGGCTTCCATGCATCCTGTGCATGGAATGCGCTGTGGTGAAGGTGCTCTCTGCTGCATCTCACTCCACGCATTCTTTCTACATGGCTATTTTGGGCTGTCCAGAGGAAGCATTGGGGAAGAAGAGGGGAGGAGCTGGTGTGTCGGGACCTCAGCCATTAGAGTCTGAACACTGAGGCTCGAGGATCCCGGGGCTGGCACCCCAAGAACACTTTGCCCTCCAGATCATGCTGTGAGGCCATAGCCTTGCTCTCTAAGGTTCTGTGCAAATATTTATTGTTCTTTTTTAGTTTTAAATTCAGCAGTGCACTATCTAATAAATTCAGTACACTATCTAATAAAATGAGTAATGGCCACATAAAAACCACAAATAACATAAAGACTTTTTCAATGTTCAGAAAGTACAAAAAGTAGGACAGATGGCTCCTGGATTCTGTGAAATTGTGTTATTTCATAACTGCAAAAGAGTATACTTTTTCTGTGGCTTACTACATGGATAAAATGCCTGTTGCCCTCCAGATGTTTCTGGACTACTATGCCCATCATCCATGACTAATGCTATGCTGGTTGTTGGGGTGGGAGTTGGAGTATAACATCTAAATGAAGCAGGTTTCCCACACCCACATTTGAAAGCTGGAATGCCTGCATTCAGCCACTTTCTCGCATGCAGCTTAACCAAGCATGTTAGTGAAATCTGTGGTGGATTCAGATAAATTCCAATTCCCATGAATCACATTCTGTGGATTCCCCAGCAGACCAGTTTTTCCAAGTCATGCAGATGCCATGGACTTATAGGTCAAATTTCTATGTGGGGGGTAGGTTACACAAATTTACATTGCCGCTTATGTAGATTAACGTACTTGCACAAGTGTGTCTTTCTGCGCATGTGCATTAGGCTAGTGCAAGTTGTTGCAATTAAGGGAAGGGAAGGGAAGGGAAGGGAAGGGAAGGGAAGGGATCCAATTCAGGAAATGAGTGAGCAACAGAAGCCTGATGATCTTTGAAATGTGGATAGATCAGATTTAATGAAATCAATACATTCCTAGTCTCAGCTGTCCTGCTATCTTCAAAACCAAATTTCTCAACTTTAATAGGCAAGCAATAGCCCACCCTACATGGACATTAGGGCAAAACATACCATGTGAAGTTGTTTGTGCCGCAAAAGCATGCTAGAAAATGAAGAGTGGATCGGCTTTTCACAAGAGCTGCTTCCTTCCCTCCAGCTTTCATATCTTGCAACTCCAGGCCAGCTCCAAGTTTTGAGGCACCCTCAGTCTCTGTGAGTGGGGTTACTGTCTGCTGGAGGCAGATCTTCCTACTGCCCAGGCAAGTGTGCAAGAAAGCAAGAAGCAGGGATCAACAGCTGACCCTAACCAGGAAAGCAGGAAGCTGAGCAGCAGCAGCAGCTAGAAGCCACCTGTGGGGACATTGCAGGTTCTCAAGGACACTTCAGTGATGTGAGCTCCATGGGGCTCCTCCCTCAAGGAGTCCATCTTCCTGCTGCCCTGTTTACCCGTTGCTTTCTTTCACTTGCTTGCCTACTTGGCAGGTTGAGACTCAGAGGTTACATGAGCAGTGGCATCTCCTGCTCCTTTCTTCTCACCACTACTGGTTCCTCAACCACAGCAAGAAGCAGATGAGCATGCTGGTTGCAAGGGAGGGGGGGAAGGAGGTCTGGAGAGGTGCTTGACTACATATGGGGATGAGGACACAGGTGCCTAATCATGCCTGCTGTCAACCCCCAGGACTCTGGGCAGTGGTCCACCTTCTGAGATTCAGCAAGAAACCAAGAGGTGCCTTCTCTGATCCCAGCCCTGGAAAACCCTCTTGCCAAACTGACGACTTCCATGGCATGCAAAATTATCCAGTAGAAATGCACCAGAAAGTTGCATTTCAGCCTGAGAAGAGCAATGGTAGAACGAAGTGGCCCAGGTGGACAATTTCCAGATGGTGCCTAGGTCCAGCAAAAGGCCACATTGGGACATCACCTCCCAAGAAGCCAGGGCATGGGTCAGTTCCTTCCAGAGAGAGGATGCGCTTCTGCAGACAGATCTCCTGGTTCTCGTGAGCTTTGCCTGTTGCTATTTCTTCCACTAAATGACTGATGCAAATGAATCCCAAATTCCCAGAGGACTGCCATCTTCCCCTGACTCCTCCAATCAGCTCCCCCTCCCCAAACACAAGCCCTGTGACACACACACACACACACATGCACACCAAGTGCGCCACTTTGGAAGGGGTTGCCATAGTTACTGGTGCCTCACAGCAGTAGTCAGAGCTCATTAAAATGATTCGAATGGCTACTCTGTAATCAAGGCATAGGGGGAGGAGGGTGCACCCCAAGAAGTGTTCTACAAGAAAGGGATTAGCCCCCTCTCTTGCCCAAGAGAGATATCCCACCTGCCACTATGTCCAGATCTAGGCAGCTTGCATAATTCCCACATGTTCCCTGAGATACTTCAACAAAGGGAGGGGAAAGGGTGAGTGTCACATGTGGCCTTGGGACATTCCAGTCTCCTGGGGACCCCTTGGGATTTGTGCTCTTGGTGCAGAGAAAAAGAAACCCATCAGGCTGCTCCTGCTCCCCAGTGAGATCTTGAGAAACGCCCTGGAAAGTCTACAGAAATTTTCTCCCAGAATTGCCATGTAACAAATTGACCAAACTTACGATTGCACATAAAAATAGAGGTATCTCACAGAGTCAAAGGTTAAGCCTGGAAAAATTCAAGCAGCGTGTCTGAAAATTGGATAAATTGCCATTCTCCCCTTTTAGATAATGCAAAATAGTTCGATCAACATTGACTGCCTACGGTGGCTAATATGCTTGGGAAAAAGCAGGCAAGGGAAGATGCCATCATGCCCATTTCTGGGCTTCTTGAAAGCAGTGCTGGGTTCAGTTTTGGGAGGTGCTTGGGCAAGGCTAGGCATGGCAGAGAAATCCAAGATTTTTTCAGGCGTGTTCAGTTTCCTATGACTCCGGCCTGCTGATTCCAAAGAAGACTGGCCTTTTCGAAATCGTGTGGATTCTTTCGCTCTTCAGGACATTTTTAAAAACAATAATGGGAAGGGGACAATGGCACTAATGCACATTTGGGCTAAAGTGCCCTTGCAGAATTACACGTACATTTGCAAAAAGGAACAAGATCTATGTGCAATCTAAAAAGTGAGATCTAATTCCATCAGTAAGTGGATTATGGAGCCCAAGGTGCCTGGCCATCTGTGAAACACAGATGGAAAAGAGTTAACACAAGCTGTGCAACCTTAGGCAAAAAGCCCTCGGTGGACCCACCTCCTCGGAGAGTCTACTTTTGTACCAGCCTTGCCATCAGCTGCTGCTGCCCCTCCTCCTCATTGCTAGCCCTGTTTTCTTGTTAGGCAGAGGCTTAATGAGCACAGCAGCAACTCGTCCCCTTCCGTCACAGTGGCAGCATTTCCTGGGCCAGAAGGAGCAGGGAGAGAACAAGGAGGTGGCCATGAATGTGTCCAGGGGGATCCAGGACATGGGCTTTTAGCTGATGCCCATCGTGCCAGTGCTTGATGCCAGCCATCTCTCCTTGGAAGCATCTGATAGGCCATCATGGGGAAAAGAATTGGACCAGTTCCTCCTTTTAACTCTGCCATATCCCAGATCCTCTGAAATCAACCATTCAAAGAAAGGGCATCTTTTCACATTGGAAAAGGAACCGTAGCCCAAATAGATAGTCCAATCTGCCCTCAGATTTGCAGGCAGCACTGGAATAATAATTGCAGTGGGTTTTGAAGTAGCAGTAGGAACTGCTCTTCAGGAGGGGGCACTTACCTTTCTCCCCTTTTAAACATAAGATAGATTTATTGAGTAAAAGCTCTGCTCTCTGTGATGAGTTAAATTTCCTTAGGCCAAGGTAGAGGCTGGGAGAAATTCAGCTCTCAATAGCTCAAGGATAGCAGAGATGCTAAATTGGCTCTTTGGGGTCTTTTAATTTAGGAAGTGAGGGAACAAAGCACAGGAATGCTCGAGGAATTTGCTTGTTGTGAATTCCAATAGGAACTGATCTAATCCACACCTAAGGTGCAGATGAGAACCTAGTAATCCATTGGTTTTAATATTTCCTCAAGGTAGCAATGCAGTTTTCAGTTCAAGAAGGACGAGAATCAAAATGATTGTTAAAAATGCATGGTTTATGAGACAATGCATTTAGAATTGTGTATTTTGAGAGGAGATGCATTTAGGTTGCAATTCTCTATAGTATTTATGTTTTTAAGATTTGTGCACATCACTTTGAAATCTGTAGGTGAGAGTGATTTATAGATATAAGAATGGGCAAATATGTCAGTTTCATTTTCTCTTGTATTTGTGTTTTTTAAGCTTCAAGTTCTTTTTCTCCTGAAATGTGGCAGCCTGCACTGCAAACCCTGGCCCAAGCCACCTGACTCCCTAAAATGCAGGCCTTGCTTGGCCTGGATGAACTCTTGTTAGCATGTCTGATTCTATTAAAATGCAGCACCTTAGTTATCCTTTCCTGGCGTCACCTGAGTGCCTTCACTAAGGGAAACGGTCTCCTGGTTTGATAGACGGATGATGGACAGCAACTCAATGCCACCAATCAGGTGTTGCTAGACTCTGAGTGGATCACAGGACCCCAGAAAGGGACATGGAAGATGCGGCATCCCATATTCATGGGGGTGGCTGTCATGAAACTGGGGAGAACTGGTGCAGCCCTGCACCCCACTCTGGCAGACTGGAGGATGTACCTCCAGCAGAGAAGCAGGAGAGTGGCATTGCCTATTGGCCGTCTGATGGCAACCTGCTTGGCCAGGGCGACATGGGAGGAAGAAGAGGGCAATGAGTCGGTGGAAGCTTTGTCTGTCTCTCCAGCACCCCCAAACCCAGCTCCCCATGAATCATATGGATCAGCAGGTAGCCGTTCCAGACCCATCTGAAGGTCAGACTCTGTACTGTGATGAGGGGCAGGGGCAATCAACACTGTGGGTGCTGCTGAGAGTGATATGGATGGTGATCACTGGAGGAGCTCAATGTCCCATGCCCACCTATATTTTTTCTTGGGTTCTGTTTGAAGGAGCAATGATGTGGATAAGTTAGCAAGCTGGGGCGGGGAGCACTGCCTGGACAAAAAGCCTGGGGAGCAGACATGTGGCAAGACCCTTAGGAAGCAGCCTGCCAGGGGAGAATGCAGGTGAGCAAGGTCAATTCTCACTCTGTGATTATTCCCTTACCACCACCAGCAGCTAAGTAGAAGCTGGTTGCCTGGCAAAAGTCTGGGGAACCAAGATGGCTCAGGCAGAGGGGACACCCCACTGGGGCATAGGCTCAACAATGGAGCCTGCCCCTGATGAAAGAAGGAATCAAAAGGTTTACCCAGGTGGCAGAATGAGTGGAATGGCTTAGCAGTCTGTTGCAGAAGCAGATAACTTTCTGGGCAGAGAGGCAGGAATTTAGGGACAACTTAGAAAAAGCAGTTCACTTGCTCTATCAGTGATGCTCTATCCTTCCTAAAGGACTTCAGAAAGAAGGATGGATCCCCCTCCAGTCACTATTCTGGTAGGTGTGACAATCTAGATATTTCCTAAGAACCGATGGCTGCAGAGCCACCTAGCAGCCCATGCAGACACAGTGCTAGAGAATCATTTCCAAAGACAATGACAGTCATATTGCATAACGAATCTTTCAATTCTTTCCTTTTAAAGCAGAGGAAATGCTGAACCCAGCTGATTCAAGACAAGGCGTTCTTTACCTCCCAAGGCAGCAAACACATCTGCACCCAAGGCAGAAACTGAAAGTGAAGCAAAACAGGTTTTCCCCTTTTTGAGATTTTGAGCACACCCCAGTGCATGTACAGAGTGGTATCTGTGTTATAGGGTGTTGTTTCATAAGCTGTTACCCTGCTTTGAACTAATTAGCACAGCCCAGTGGGAGTGGCATGAAGTATTACTGCTCAGAGCACAGAAAAAAGCACAGATAAGAGATTGATCCTTGCTGGGGGAAGGGAACACATTAGGAAGAGAGAAAATTCTTGTTTAAAGAGATAGCTCAACATTAGAACAGCTTCCAGAGAATAGAAGGGAGGAGAGTTGCTGCAATTAATCACCCAAGATGTTAATATTCTTTCTCTCACCCCCTAAACCTTTCCTGTATGACAAGTCGCCACTATCTAAGTGTGTTTATGTGGATCATGGCTGAAGTGCTGCTGGAGCAGACCAGCTCTGAAAGCGGTGCCTACACACCGCTCAGCGACACCCAGGCTCATTCAGAAACTGTTCTGTAAGGACACATCCTAGAGCTGGTTTCCCATTAAAAGTGGTTTTCCATTAATGGCTGGTTTTCCATTAATAGCATTTAATTGTCATGATACTCTGTTCTATACTTTATATCCTTTTCAGATGATGTTAAAGCTGAGCAAAAAACCTTTGCAAACTGTAACTACTCCTAGTTAATTGTAGGGTAAAATGGGACTGAGATACTTCTCCATTATGGGAATGATGAGATAGCAGCCAATTTTCACTCTATAGAAGGCTTTTGGTCTTTGCTTTCTGCACAGGTTGCTAACTTGTTTTCTTGTTTCTGCAGCAAAGTGTCTTGTGTTAACACAAAGTGTCTGCCCATTGTCTATATCATTGACACCAAAGCTCAGTGCATTGGTGTGCAGGTGGGACCGAGGTATTGCTTTAAACTTATACAGCCAGGCATGCCTGGCTTCCAGGAAGTGTTCAGTCTGTAAACTCCTGGCTGCACAGCCCACACAACCCCCGAGTCATTTCCCTGTGCCCGGCCAGACCTGGAGTGGGAGACCGTTGGCTAGGGAGCTTGCTAGCACCACTTGCCCAAACCGCCACCCCCAGGAAGGCAATGGCAACTTGCTTCCCCTCAGGAACCCAGCATGGCCCCACTGGAGATGCTGCTCTCACATGTCCGTCCACAGAAACTCTATAAGTGTCGGTAAACAGGGATGTTTCCTCATGAAGACTCTGAGGCACTTGCTCGCTTGTGCTGGGCATGTCTCCCTGCAGGCTTGGACCTGGTTGAAAGGGGTGTGGGGAGCCCCTCCCTGCCCCAGGCAAGGAACATCACAGAGCACAGGCTACAGAATTATGGGCCTTGGTTGAGGACACGTACCACTCTATGGAGACCATGGACTTCACAGGCCAAACATGGACCCTCCTCATCTATGGTGGCTTTCTTACCTCATGCACTGAGATGTGCATTGGGTCCTGCATATTCAGTGTCTAGGGTGCCCCACCTGTCAATGATTCATGTCTCCCAAATATACTTGGATGCACGATGGCCGTAAACATGCGATGTATATAAGCTAGCCATTTCCCATGTGTTGGGACTGACACTCAAGGGGCTCCACTGACCGTCCATTCCAGCAAGCCTGCCCCTGAATGCAAGGTGTAAGAGGGACGCTGCTTAAGCACTTGGGAATGCTAGCTAGCTTACCTGTATTTTATAGCAGCAATAAAACATCTCCTTGTAAGCAAACCTGGAAGCTGTCATAATAATTTCCTTGGCATCATAGAAAGCTTTTGCCCCTGGCCAGGGTGAACACATGAATATAAAGAACTTTGTGAAGATTAGTAAATTCTTAGCAAAAACACACCAAAATCAAATGTTAACACAGCTGCACCAGCCAAGTCCAAAAGATGGCCAGCCGGAGAAGACCACAATGGAGAAGACATAGAAACATAGAAACATAGAAACAGAGCGAGTCAGAAGGGGCCTCCCGGGCCATCTAGTCTGACCTCCGGCACCAGCCGGCTCCGCTCACGACATGCCCACCATGTGCATGTCCAGCCTGTCTTTGAACACCCTCACCGATGGGGCCTCAACGACCTCCCTTGGAAGCCCATTCCACGCCCTCGGGGTCCTAACTGTCAGGAAGTGCTTCCTGGCATCCAAATTGAACCTTGGCTCCCTGAGCTTTGCTCCATTGGAGCACGTCCTGCCTTCCTCTGCAGGGGAGAACAGGCCTCTCCCCATCTCCATGTGACACCCCCTCACATACCTGTATGTTGCCAACAGAGCCCCTCTGAGTCTCCTCTTCTCCAAGCTGAAGAGACCCAGTTCCCTCAGTCTTGCCTCATACAGCGTCCCCTGCAAACCAGCCACCATCTTTGTGGCCCTACACTGCACTGACTCCAACCTGGCTATATCCTTTCTGTAATGAGGGGCCCAAAACTGAACACAATACTCCAGTTGCGGGAGCACCAGAGTCATGTAGAGTGGTAGTAATACCTCTCTTGATCTAGAAGCCACACTTCTGGCTATGCAACCAAGACAGCAGGAACCTGACAGAAATAAATACCTCTCCAAGGTTTTCTACTCCTTGGGTTGGGTAAAGCCTGAGAAACAGGGTCAAGTTCAAACTGGAAATGAAAGCAGTCTTGCACCTTAAAAGCTGTTGGCCCAAAAAGTCAGTTTCTGGGATTTTTCTGCAGGGCGGGACTATGGCAACTTTTGCTCCCGGGTTCGTCTCGAGCAACACATGCAGTCCTTACCTGCCACTGGAGACTAGGGATGTGCAAAGTGGCAAGGGTGAGTTTGCTGAAGTTCCGCATACTCCATCTCAAAGCTTGTTCTGACTTGAGTCCATATCAGATGGCGAGTTTTGTTTCTTTTTTATTTTTTGTATCAATATCCATGTTTGTTGTTTGAAATATTTGCTTCAGTTATGCACATCTCTGAACTGTGCACATTCTTCTTCCATAGATGTAAGCCTATTTGTGCACATTTTTCAAAAATGCACAGGCGGTCATGCAGATGGTTTTTAATTGTACTCATTCATAGGGTCACCATAAGTCAGAGATGACTTGACAGCATGCAACAACAAGTATTTTTTTACTGAAATTGTTTTTGACTCTTTAAGAGAGCAATTCTATATATATTTAGACAAGAAACTATCCTACTGCTCCAACATTTCTCAGCCACCAAGAGAGCAGTACAGAAATGAAATGATGATGTGGAGGAAGAGGAAGAGGGGAAAGGTGTATAGCCGGGGAGCCCCAACCAACCCGAGGGTTCCATATGCAGGGAATCCTCCTGGGTGGTCTCCTCCCTGCCATCATCTCCTGGTCTCTAGAAAGTCCTCAATCTCTGTCCTTACTCTGTGTAGAGAACCATCAAGGTCTGGCAATGATCAGTTGTTTCCCATTTTCAAATGATTTATTACATTGAATGCAACTTTTTGTGGGGGGTCGCGGTTGTTTTTGTATTTTCAAGAGGGAGAAGGGAAAAAAACAGTACTTTGGAATAATTCCAGCTCACCCACTGAGACATTTTTCAAAGTTCCATAATAAGCACTTAGGAACTGGGTGGTTATTTTTGTCCTTTGAGACTGTTGAGAAGCTGATGGATCAGACTGGCTGCTGACAAGCTAACTGAATGCTCAGATACTGACAGCCCATTACACGTGGGAAGCAACCACAAATCACCGCTCTCGTCTGAATGGGGGCACTCCGGGAGACCAGGTTCTCCTCAGCCGGGCCTGGGCAGCAGCAGGGTGGGGTGGGGGGAGATGCCACCTCCTTGGGTCTTCAGCAACCATGAATTGCAGCCACCCCAGACTATCTTTAGAAGAGAACAGGAGGGCTGTGTTTTCGCATTCATTTCCCCCAAACAGTTTTATATAGCCCTTTTGTCAAGGGTCCCATAGCAGCTTTAAAAGACTGGAATCCAGACAATGCCTGCCTGCGAGCTTACCAGCTAGGAGACACCCTACAAAAGGAAATAGAATTGGGAGGGAGAAGGAAAAGCAGATAATTAAGGCTCAAAGTTCTTAGCTGCAAACTTCAGCAAGTGCAATTGTGATGTTTTAAACCTGGATTGAAGCACAGTGGACTTGCCGCTGCTGCTTCCTCTGATGGATGTAGCAGGGCAGTATGTATGCCTGGGAGATGGATCTCCTTACATATAGAAACTTGCCGCAGGTGAGCAGGAAGCCCATACAAGTGAGTGCATGGGACATCATGCAGGTGAATTGTCATGCTGGGAAACAACACTGGGCCAAGAAAGACACATTCCCCTTCCACGGCCTGCTGGGTTGCCATGCTAGCCACAGAGGGGAAAAAGCCCTTCCTCTGCAGGGGAAGGCTTAAAGTCCAGGGGACTCCAAGCTGAGGCAATTGCTCCCATGGGAGGAAGTCCAGACACCAAGGAAGCTGCAGGGAAATGGGAAACATATACTAGAAAGAATACACATGCAATGTCCTTGGTCAGCTTGCACTGATTAGGGGCACTCTCCCACCTCCAGCCAAGGGTCCTATAGAACATGTATTAACCCTTTGGGGTTGTGGGGAGAGGCTGTGCAACCTACCTGAAGAAAATGCTGAGGGATTCAGTGAAAAATAGTGCAGGTGTGGGAATTTAAGAGGCCATCTTTGTTCAACTCTGATGGTGATGTATCTGCCTCTGTTGCCTGGAAAAAGTAGTGAGCATGCTTGTTCGATAGCTTAATGAAATCCATTCTAGACACCAGGCACCACAACTAAAATAGCTTGAACATTACAGAAGTTTGGAGCAACCTAAGCAGGCCTCCAAAGATGTCAGGCAGGTTCCCTGATCAATCAGTCTGAGCTATGAGGTCATCAGTAGAAGCTCTTCTCTCGGTGCTCCACTAGCTGAACCGAGGCAGATGACATCTGGGGAGAAGACCCTTTTAGTGGTGGCACCTGCCTATGGAACTTGCTCTCTAGAGCAGTGGGTCAAAGCACCTCTACTGTTCTCTTTTTGGAGCCAGGGAGACTTCCTTACCGTCTCAAGCTTGAGGCTTTCAGATCGTTTCATCTATTGCTGTCAATTGCTGTTTTGCATTTGCGATCTGCTTTTGTTTTGATTTTTGTTCTACTGATTCAGTTGTTTTTAATTTAATTGCCAGTTTCCTAGGGAGTATTTGGCTGAAGGACCATATAGAAATGTATAAATGAATAAATAAGGAGGCACCAATTATACTAAGCATGACATGATCCATTGGCTGCAATCCTGCACACTTGCCCAGCAGTAAGAGCAACTGAATTCAGAAATTTGTCTGGGTCACATTTTAATATGGACTGATCTCATTTGTACCTAATGCACAAATCAAATTATCAATTGGTTTTTGTGAAGTTATATTTCAAGCCCCCCCTCCAAAAAAAAATCACACACACACACTGTGTGTGTGTGCAGATGTTAGTCAACCTTGCTTGCAAAAAATGTATATTTTAGGAGAAATTATATACAAATTGCAGACACATTGTTATGCTTATGAACATACATCCACATTTTGCATAACATATTCACAAAAGCATGGAATAAAATGTACTTGGACTGGAAAGAAATGCAAACCTTCCTGAAAATTAAAAAGAAATAACTTCTACTATCCATCTCTATTATCTTGTACTCTAGACATGTGCAGGACCTTTATGTTTTATGACATATTGTACCTTTCCTTCAGGGAGATCAAGGTGACTTATATGGCCCCTTCCCAGTTCATTTTGTCCTCACAACAACCCCTTGAGGTAGGTTGGGCTGAGGATCAACTAGGGAGTTTCATACCTGATTGAGAATTCAGATCTGGGTCTCTTCTGTTATAGCCCAACATCACCCAGACTCATACTGGAATTATTGCTAAGTATGTCTTCCATATTAAACACAAGAACCTGGAAGTGTGACCCATCGATTTATTTTCAAGCAGATGTAGAGAGCTCTCACTTCAAATGGATCTTTGGGGTTGTTCTTGTTGTTTTCATTTTTTTTCTTTGAATGTTCTGTTTATTCACACACCTGATTCAAAAGCCTGATCTATTTCAGAATAGATTCATGCAACATAAAGTAGGCAAAGAAGACTCTTGAGCAATGTGAGTGCAGCCCGTAGGTGTCCATGGGCTTCTCTGCCCCACTGGAATCTGCTAGGGGACTCACTCCTTCCCTTGACTGGCTCCTTGCCTGCTCCTGGAATGTCCCACCTAAAATTGTCTGGGAGTTGCATCCCTACCAGTCTCTGCCACATTTGTAGCTGTCATGCATGGAAATGACCAGGGGAGTCCTATGAAGCTCATAGGTCACCTACCCCTGGTATAAAAAGATGGTGTGGTTACGTATTCCTTGGTTTGAGCAGAAGAACACTGGGGGAGAAGTTGATGTTCTCCTTATTTCCACTGGGGGAGAATTTGAAGGGAATGCAGTGCAGTCCTTCCTTGAGTATGTTTTCTGCTGGTGGCGGTCCTCATCCACACCAATTTTTCTTTCCGGCATTATAGCTTTATAGAAACTCTCTGGAGTGCTCCTCAGTGGTAAACCTATTTGGAGAATGAAGTTCAGCACCATGGATAGCTCCTGCAAAGCTCCAACAATACAGTAAGCCTGAAATGAATGAGGAGTCCCACTTACATGTATTCAGTCTCCTGTCAATTTCATCCAATTGCTACAAGAGCCTGTGAATTAAAGCAAACACACATGGGAACCTGCATTTATTTCCAAGTGCCTTTCCCCCTGACATATTGATTTGCTATGGGACATTCTCTTTTATACTCATTTTTGCATGCCCCTTTCAAGCCAAGAGCTGCATTGCAACATTCAGAGCAGGTGATATATGAAGTGATATAATAACGTGTGTATTGGGTCAGTATGCTTAAAAAGATGGACCACGTGATGCTGACCATTAATCTACTTTTTACTGTTAACATTTTTTTATTATGCTTGCAAAGTTGCATATTAGGAACTTATAGAAAGCCAGGGTGATGCACTGGTGAAGCCTGCTGCACTGGGACTGAGGGGATCTGGGTTCTTGTCCCCACTCAGTGATGGGACCCACCAAGTGCCCTCAGGACAGTCACTGCCTCTCAGTCTAACCTACCCCACAAGATTGTTGTCTCTGCTGATGTGAGGAAAGGAGGGAGAGAAGAACCTTTGAGACACCTTGGGTTCCTTGCTAGAAGAGGAAAGGTGGGATAATATGCGATGCCATAATAAAGATATTTTGGAGTTTTCACTTTTGTGGCCCACCTAGCTCACTGTGGTGATCGGGCAAAATAAAACTCGATGATAGCACATTAAAAGAGATGCTCAACATTTCAAAAGCAAGAGCAATCCTTCAAAGATAATTTCCTTCATTCCTTGTGTTGATAAAAGAGGCAGGGAGGAACAATGGATGCCAACATGAGCTCCTTGGAGAAAGGGGGATGTGTGCGCACACGTGGGAAGGATCTAAGTAGAATGAGCCATCCCGCCTTCTCTCTCAGCTTGCCTTCCTTGCAGGGTTGTTGCCAGCCTCACTTGCTGCTTTGATCTCCCTGGAAAAAGAATGAAATACCAGTACATGTGGTTTCAAGGCAGCCAGGTGGGTTTCAAAGGTGTGTGGGGAGGCCCGCCTACTTCATACAGACAAATGAACACATCAGACTATAACTAGACTGGTATTTATAGCACCGGCTCCTGAATTCATGATCACACAACCTGCTCAAACTGAGTAGCAGCTGCTATGTTTTTCTTGCTTTAAGGGAAGTCTTCCCCCTCACCACCACAAACAGGTGATTTTTTTCTTTTTTCTCTAAAAAAGAACAAAAACACGCCACTTTTACTCAACAACATGCTCGTTGTCTCTGAATGTAAGCTTGTTGTTATTGTTACATGCCGTCAAATCATCTCTGACTTATGGTGACCCTGTGAATGAATGCCCCACAAATACCTTGTCCTTGACAGCCCTGCTCAGCTCTTGAAAGCTCAGATCCTGTAAGCTCAAGGTTGTGGCTTCCTTTACAGAGTTGCTCCATCTCACTGTTGATCTTCCCCTTCTTCTTGTGCCTTCCACATTCTCTTGTATTATCTTCTTTGTTGAGTCTTGCCTTCTTGTGATCTGCCCAAAGTACAACAGCTTTAGTTTCGGTATTTTTGCTTCCAGGGAAAGTTCTGGCTTGATATGATCTTGGACCAACTAGTTCATATTTTTGTCAGTCCAAAAAGTCATGAATCTCTCCCCCAGTGCCTGTTTTGAATGCATCAGTTTTCTTTCTGTCTGCTTTCTTCACTGTCCAGCTTTCTCATCTACACATAGTGATTGAAAATACAACAGCATGAATGATCTTGGCCTTTGTCTCCAATGCAACATCCTTACACTTGATGATCTTTTTGCGTTCTTTCATCGCGGCCTTTCCAAGTCCCAGTCCTCTTTAACTTTCTTGACTACAGTCTTTCCTTGCATTCATGAATGAGCTAAAGTATGTGAAAGCTTTCACAATTTCACTTTCTTCATTGTTGTGTAAATCCTCCATAGCCACGGTTTTTTGTTTACTTAATGTTCAGCAGTTCACCTGCTTTGCCCATCCTTTTTCATTGGCAGTTGTTCCAATTCATTGTTGCTTTCTGCCAGTTGATCGGTACAAGCAAGTGACACAAAGGTTACAACCTGCCCAGAAAGCATCAGCTATTGAGTGGCATAGATATGTCTAGGAAAATAAGAGAAATTAATTTCTCAGCTTGCTCTTTCTGAAAGGAACACAGATATGGTCACTATTTGCAGCCAAAGTTCCTGCATTTCCAAACTTGAAATGTGAATTGTGCTATAAAATGTACTTGGCAGTATACAAACTTCTGAAAAATACACATCAAGGTCATACAAATATGCTGTAACCAATGGGAGAAGAACACATAGATTTCAAAAAACACATATATTTAAATACTACTGATGTATATATTTGGGGCAGGGGGAAGGATGCTAAAACAGACACAAGTTTTTGTGTGAAAAGAGAAAATGCTGAACTTGGATTCTGGCAAGGACTCATGTCAGAACATGCTTCAGGATGGAACGCATTTGGTGAACTTCACTGAGCTTCACTTTAGGTGATTCACACGTCCCTAGAAATGTAATAAATTTTTTCCTGAACTGTCTGACAAGGGTGAGTGCTTACATGGATCCAAACAAAGAGAACCACCTCCCTTTTAAAGAAGATGCCATTTGGCATAAAAGATGTATGTGCTAATTAGGATGCACAGATCCAAATTTAGAAATAATTACTCTAAATACAGTACAACTCAGCTTAGTATGAACGACGGTCACCTGGTGACCCATGTGCCTACCTGCTTAGTCTCCTACTCAGGTATTAACTGAGGATGGGCAACTACAGTTCCAACAATTCTTTATCTTTAAAGTGGAATTGGTTAGGACAGCCTTTCAATAAAAGAATGATGGGCCATGGGAGTTCTCCATCTTGCCCAGAAGCTTCTTGCCCTGCCCTGACCTATTCTGAGATGGAGAGGAAAACTCTTCATTGCATCTCCCAAGAGCAGCTGATCAAAAGCAGGCATTTCCCCCCACTTAATGCTGAAAAAGTCTCCCTTCTCACTGCTTAGCAGGGGAAACCACTTCTCACTGATCAGCAGCCGATTATAGGTAGAAACTTTCCCCTGTAGGGAAAAAAGGATGGGGCCATAGAGGAAGCTGCTGAGTGAGTTCTCCCACTTACTTGAGCATAGATATGCTGGCATGTAAATTGACATGCATATGCTTGTTATTTGAGTTGTTGAAAGATCCAGGTCTGATTACTTCTGAGTAGACATGAAAAGTCTTGCTATTTGGGATGCTTACTTTCAACAGATATACAACATCTCATTTTGCCTAACTGTGTGCAGACTTATGCTTAGTTCTTGGCACACACACTTCATGAAATATGTTGGCAAGACTGAACTTTTTCTTTTAAACCTCCCCCAATCCCGTAAAAAAAATTCAGCCCATCCACTGCCATTGGCCACCTTACTCACTTCATTTCTCACTCTGCCCATGATTGGAACATGGTCCTATGAGTGCTTCCCTGCAAATTGAGCCCTTAGATGGAAAAAGGTTGGTCACCCCTCAAGCAGAGGATGTCTTCAAACAAACAATGGTCAAGTGGACACATGGCCACCCTATGCCTCACTGCTGAGCGATTCTCGAGTATCCGGCTCGTGACTATCCAGCCTCCATACTATCCGGCCTAGTTAAAAAATAACTATCAATGAACAGTAAAATAAGTTTAAATAATTTTTGTAAGAATTAAGCCTACTTTTTATGTTAATGTTTTGTTTATTTTAAAAGTGTATGTATTCATACTATACAGTGTACATGATTTTATGTTTCCTGCAATTAATTTAGACATTATAAAATTTATCTTAAAATGTGTACAATATTTTTATCCTTGGACTTCCTTTTTCTGTAATAAATTTTTAAAACATACAGTAGAAATATTTATAAAGTACTGGCCTGTACTAAGAGGCCAGAAAATATGAATAAGAGTTGGTTTTGGTATAAAAAGGGTGTTTTTAATAGTATGGGTAGGGTAGGAAATGAGGAAGTGAGCATTTATAGAACTTCGGCCTATCCAGCTTTTTTGTATCTGACCTGCCGTTCCACCACATTAGGACGGATAGTTGGGAGTCTACTGTACGTTCATAGGGAGAAGCTCTTTCTTTGCTCCAACAACCATCTAGGCTCAGCATTTCTCTCAGTCCAAAACTGGGAGTCCAAAACTCCCGGCCCAAGACTCTTAGGCATTCAAAATTGCCTAGCTGTGTTTCTGGGATGGGACTGATTTATCTGACTTCTTCCATCCTTCCTCTTCATATTTCTCCCCTTTCCACAATGTTCCACTCCAACACAGGGCGCTTTCTAGACCCCTGAATGTTTAAGCCCAGCAGATGAGTAGATAGAAAGACACAGCAGCTTCATTTCCCCTCCTTTCTAGTGTTTGCCAATTCCATACTCTAAGAAGCCTGCCTACCTTCTGAGATTTGCATAGCGAGGAAAATGCATCACAACGGTTCTTCCTAAGAAAACGCCAGAGCCTTTTCTTCTCTTCACACCCCACCTTTCTGGAAAAAAGGCCATTTTACAGAATTTTCTCTGAATATTTTCCACCTGCTGTGCTCCTCCAGCACCACCCCCAGTCTGGGGCATGCTGCAGAATACAAATTGGTGCCAATTGTAGAAAAAATGGTGTCCTGTGCACCACCCAGAAAACTCCAGATATTGTGTGGTTTCTTAGCTAATTAGCAGATGTGGATCACTGTAAATGGTTTAATAGGTGAGATACAGAATGAAACACACATCAGTGACCTGAAGCACAGGGGAGGCGATTGGGGGAAAGGAGACTTATTATTATATATTCTGTTTTTTCAATGGTATAACTGGGAAGGGAATTATTTTATTGTTAAAAACAATTAAAAAAAAAACATTTCAGCAACTCCCCCACCCAAGCAAATGCAATCCCATGTATCAAGAAACAACAAAAGAATGATGGTGGTAATTCATCACACGGTATGCTGTTAAACTATGGAATTCACTTCCACAAGATGTAGTGATGCTCATCAATTTGGGCAGCTTTAAAAGGGAATTGACCAAATTCATGGAGAAGAGGACTATCAATGTCTACCAGTCCTGCTGGCCATGAGCTACCTCCAATGTCAGAGGCAGGATACCTAATTACACCAGCTGCTGGGGAGTATGGGTGGGAAGGTACTGTTGTACTCTACTTCTTCTGGGATCCTATGGGCAGCTGGCTGGCATTGTGTGAACAGAAGGATGGATTAGATGGGCATCTGGTCTGATCCAGCAGGGCCCTACTCATGATCCTGTACTGCCCACGTCCAAGAAATTGTTGGGAAGTCCATCCTCCCACAGAAATGTGAAATCACACCATTCCTAAGTTCTCTGTCTATAAATAAAGGCCAGAATTTTGAGATGCTTTTGTCATTTGGTTTCATAGACAATTCTCCCTCCCCAGTAATATCCATTCCTAAGTTAAGTTAAGATGTAAACTAAGATTAAATTACATCTCAGGATATCTGTAAACATCACCATTTATGAAGATGGCCAGTTCATAGAAGGCCTTGGTGAGCAGTCTCAGGCCAGGACTCCTAAGTCTGCAGAGATTCTTTGATAGTCTGACTTTCAGGTTTGCTCAACGAGAATTTCCTACATGAAAGGAACAATGCGTAACCCCCCATGAGAGCACTGCTGTGTCAGAGCAAGGAGCACACCTGGTTAGAGCTCTCCATTCTATGCAACTTTGCCAAATCCAGGTGCCTTCTCAGAAGGTGGATTTGACAACCCTCTTCCAAACAAAGCAGTAAGCTCCATTTGGCCACCTGTACTGACTCTTTCTCCAACTCCTTCCAATTTTTTCTTCCAATGAATATATTCAACAGCTCAGCAGTGAGAAAGCCCATGCACGCCTCTGTTCTTTACTGAGGAAGATCTGGGGACATGGCATGAGTGGTCCTGGAGGTGGTGTTGTCCTCTTATAAAGAAGGAAGTCTTGCCACGCTCTGAAAAACAACCACCTTCTTGCAGTGCAGACCTTCATGGGCCTCTGTCCACTTCATCAGCTCCATGGGGTGTTATCCTGGAGCACAGGGCTTGTGTGCATCTGTTGCAAGCACAGCAGGAACCGTGAGGCTGCAGGGAAGTGTAGATTGTGCCAACAAGACCCTTTGTTGGTTTTCTTGCAAGAGGCAATCTCTGGAAAGGCATATGAAAAGGAGATGGAAGGCTGTGTTAAGAGTTAATAATCTGCAATTTCCTTTCTTTTGCAGCCAGTTGACATACTTTCAGCATTAGCCACCCTTTGACAATGTATTATTGGTTGATTCTGCCTCCCCCTAGTGGAGATTTCTAAAAATTAAATGTAAGGTTGAAGCAAGCATATCAGAAGTGTGTTTGCACCTGAATCATGCAGAATTCTCTCTCTCTCTTTCTTTCTCCCTCTTTGGCCCTGATTATAACTTTGAAAAAGGTACTGGGGATTAAGAAGCACAGAACAGTTTTCCTTTTGCCATACCTTCTATTCCCTATGTGTTTTCTTCCCAGCTGGGCATCAGCTGTAACTGGCTCAGAACATCACCTCAGTCCCTTAATTTGTCTGTGTGGCCAATGCTTATGCACCTGGAACAATGTTCTCTGAGCATCTTCAGCCCTGAGCTACTAAGCATTAAGGCCAAGGAGGCTGTCGGGGCTCCAAATTTCCTTGCTCCAGTTCCGCCCAGGATGGTAAGCTATGAGAGCTCCCACTATTTCCAGGGTGGAGCAGTTTCTGAAGTTGCTTTATATGGCCCAAATGGCCAAGCCAGCCCACAAGTGGGAGATGAAATACAGCAATAGCCAAAGAAAAAATTAGAAAATTAGGAAGGGAGGGAGGGAGGGAAGAAGGAAGGAAGGAAGGAAGGAAGGAAGGAAGGAAGGAAGGAAGGAAGGAAGGAAGGAAGGAAATCCCAGAGTGTGGTCTGAGAATGCTCACTGACCATCAAAAATGGGCTGACCACTAGGAAGGGCATTCAAAAAAGGAGAGGCTACCCTGTTCAGTGCAAGGTTTTGCTCCTTGCCCTGCCTGTGCACTCGGAGTCGCTTCTTCTGCAAACTCACATGAAACATTTTCAGATGATCATCTTTTTTTTGTCTGATTGATTGTTTGCTTTCTGGAGAAAAGACCCCACTCAAATTCCCTTGAAACCAGCTTCTCTGACAGTGCAGAATCCCTTCCTGCCACTGATATTACAACAGAAATATTGCCATCGATTCTCCAACATTTGTGACATGAATGCTCAAATTTACACCACATATATAAATTCTCCCCACTATTTCTAAACAAGCAAGCAAAGAAAAACTCCTCCATGGTTTTTCTTTCTTAATGTTTGGGGGAAAGAACCAAGGAGACCGAGAGCAGCAGAAGAGGGTCCAGATTTCATCCTTGCTTTTCCAGGTTGCCTCTACTGCTACCTTCACCTTTGTATCTGCAAAAGAAGACAGATGGGGACCCGACCCACAGCTGTGCTTAGCCTGGCAAGTTTTCTCAACCATTTTGCAAGGTTGAACACATAATAATTAACATTGAGCGCGGTGTGCTCATCCACTCCCCTTAATCTCTCTGTTGTTCTTGTCTTGATACATTACTTTTCTTGGCAGCCACCCAGCCAGTGCATCTGAGATATTGAATTGACCTTACAAGTAGGCAGTGCGGCATGCATCACTGAGGATCCTGTCCCCCACCTCATGCTCATTCTCACTCCTGGGAGGTAATGAAGGGCCCATCAAGTCAAGGGAAAGTAGGAACACTCCTCTCCCCAACATTGGTGCCGTCGAAAGGGCAAATACGGGACCACTTCCAACCTAATAGCATGACAATCATGAACTTATGGTAATGATACAGCAAGAACAAACTTGGGTTGGGGAGGCAACAGAGCCCCTGTCTACCAGGGATGCCACTGTTTCTTGGAATGTCTGTGCTCCTATTTTACCCTTTGGGAATGCCTCTCTCAACTTTTAGGATGTATTAGCTTTCTTACCCCTGTGATAGTGAATCTTATGAATTAAGAGCAAAGTAATTTTAATGCTATTATGTAGCCAAAAGATTGGCATCCATGCACAAGATAGAGGTATTGGCAGGCTTGAATAGAGGCAAATCAAGAAATAGAAATGAAGATTTGGATAGAAGGCCCTAACAATCCCCCTCTCAGAAAAGAAAGCCCAAGGAGGATTAGGTGTGCTCAGTGACCACAGAATAGTGAATATCCATGGAGTGAGGAGAGCGAAGCACTGGGTGGGTTTGCATGGCATGACAAGCCATGGTGGTTTCTGGTGCAGGATGGTCTGTTGTTCATCTGAGTCCTGTCATGGTATTTCAACATAGTACATTTGGTTTTAGAAACCATGATGAAAAACAACAGTCTGTTCTATGGTTTCCACACTTCACATGTGTTGGGAGTGAGAAAGGCGGCTGCTTTGGGTGTTTGTTCTTAAGGTCTGGTGGCTGGGCTTTGGCAGAATCAGAATCAGAATGTGAAGCAGAACTAGGGGAAGTCTGGGAATTTGGTCCAAGCTAAGACTCAGGTAGGAGAAACAGAGATACTTGTTTCTACGTGAGACTCCCAGCTGGGCAGGAAGTCCCTGGGAAGAACCAGGATGTAAAGCAGGACCCAGAACAGAGGAGTTAGAAACATAGAAACAGAGCGAGTCAGAAGGGGTCACCTGGGCCATCTAGTCTGACCTCCAGCACCAGACCAGGCAGCCCTGGCCTTGACCCCATGATGCAGCATGAGCAGAGGAGGGCAGCCCAATCAGAGTATCAGTGTGTGAAGAGAAGGCATGTTCACTTCCAGAAGACCCTTCCCAAAAGGATGCTCCCAAGGGGGATTCCTGGGATTCAATTTCAGACCGAGTGGCGAATAGAAACCATGCTAGCATAGAAACAGCTTGATCATCAGACACATGCAGGCAAAAATCCGAGCACTGCGGAAACCATGCAGGGCTGTTTGTCATGACATGTGATCCCAGCTATTGTGTGTGTGTTGGAAAATCTCACAATAAGGCACGGCTGGCATCCAGAGTGGAAGCACTCCATTCTCCAGCTACTGTCATGGAACTGCCAGGAGCAGGTTGGTAACATGCCCTGTGCTTCAGAATCCCAGAGCTATTGGAGACTAAATTAATGCCTAAACTTTCTTGCTGTAAAAGGTACTGCAAAACTTTGCTATAGGATGGATTATAAAAAGTGGTGGAAGCATACGATTATCCCTTTGCTTTGCCTTTAACTGTGTGATCTACACAATAAGTGCATAATTTTAATTTCCATGCAATGAAATGGCAGCCCCAAGCAGCGTAGGAGCAAGCCTGCTTTAAGAACTTGGCAAAACTTAGGTACTTACCACAGGCAGAAACCAAATGGAAACCGTGACTTTCAATAATGGAATGGGGTAGTGAATGCTCCTCGGTAGGTGTTAACAGTAGATAGCATTATCCCTGGGTTTGTCTGTGAAATATTCGTGAGAACAGAACACTCATGTTAGCATGTTATAGTAAAGACAGCAACATGCCTCTTCCTGCCACCTTAAACTTTAAGGCTTTAAGATGTTACTGAGCATAAGCGTTGGTGGACCTGGGAACTTTTCACATACTACAAAAGCTAATGGTAGAACAAATCAGTTAGGAACCTGCAAGAACATGGTGTTAGAGTGGCACTGTGCAGCCTGTGGAATATTTTTATTTATTTATTTAAAACTTTTGTATGCCGTCCTTTATATAAATATGTTATATAAATATGACTATGAATATGAAAAGAAGTAGTGCCCATTGGGGGAGCAAAGGTAAGAATTAATCTTCTTAGATGATACCTAAAATGGGTTTTACATGTGAGTGTGAGTGTGAGATGGTTCATGTGAGTGAGGGTGTGTGTGTGTTACTAAAGCAGCAGAGCAATCCTGTGAGGGTGGGAAAGGATCTAGGAGGCCATGGGATCATTAGGATTCCCAGAATGGAAGCTAAAATTATCTGGGGATCTGCACTTGCTTTAACCAACCCCACTTCCACACTCCTCCAGCCCCACAGCCAGCTTAGAAAGAACCACAGCGGCATCTCCTTGGAATCTGTAAGAGTATCCTTGAAGAAGGGGCATTCCAGATGAGTGGGAAGAGACCAACACCACCAGGACATGGGGCATCCTTCTGGTGCTGCTGCCGGCTTCCCTCCCCTCTAAAGGGGAGGATAATGGAAGCACTGTCTACCTCTGATCTCCTCCTGCTCAGCATAAGATGCCCATAATCCTCTGAAAGCAGAGGGGGGCAGGCCTCCCCTTTGCACCCCAGTCCCTTTTCAACACTGGGGGGATTCTTTAGCATCCAGTCCAGATGTACCGACTTCTCCAAACTTGGCACTCTTGGCCACACCTTGTGCCTGGAAATTCAACTAGATGGCTTGTTTGGACTCTCTCAGTAAAGTTCTGGGGAGGAGCAGAGAAGAAGGCAGAGATGCCAGTAGGGACTGGCATGGATCTTCAGTCCCAGTCAATTCCCCTCCCCACCCATCCAGCAATCCTTTCCCCATCCCAGTTGTGATCTTGCAGAAGGACATGCTTCTGCCCATCACAGAGCTGGGAGTTTGGAGAATCTTATGGGCTCCCAGATGGTCAGAAAGCCATACAATTGCACCCTAAACATTCTTATAGGGAGTAGATGGGCATGATAGGAAGCAAGTAATTAACACTTCTGTCCTCACCACCCCCACCAAGTGCTTCTACAATCCTGCTACATTAGAGCAAAATATACAAGCAAAGTCCCTGCTTGGCAGCCCTGATAAAAGAAGAAGGAAGGCAGACTCTGAGCATGTTCAGTTTTGAATATGAAACTGACTTGACAATAGCACCATTACGACTGTCGGAATGAAGCTGTTTACTTCTCTGGCTCTGATGCTAAGTGCATTTCGGGGGGAGGCAACATTTGGTTGCAGGAAAGGATTGCCTCTCTTTGAAGACAAGAAGAGGCAATAAAAGGAGCATCTGTTACCTTGCAATTGTCTAGCTCTCTGCCTCTGCCTCTGAAATGCATGCAATGCTAAGGGGAAAGGGAGGATCCTGCAAGGTGGGTCAAGTTAGCAGCCTTGCCATCGGGATATTTTCTGGCAGTGCATTCCATAGTTTGGCTACCAGCCAAAAGCATCAACAGAAGTTGTGCCAGTGGAGAAGTAATGAGGAGAAGGCAGGCTCAAAAACACTCCGGGACTGCCAAATGGATGGGGCCTTTGCTGGCCTTTATTGCTAATTCATTGGCATCAGTCTCATGCACTTAATCTCATATATTAGACACTTAATACTGTCAATGAAAGGACTTTTTCATGGTTGCTCATGAAAATAATGCAGGGTTCTTTTCAGAGCAAGCTCCCTAGAACCAATGGACTCTCCAGAACCAACGTACATCTGGAATCAGTGGAAGATCTGCTTTCTGCACAATGGAAATTATTGCTATCTCCAACATGTTAAATGGTTGGCCCCAAGTAATGATATATGGAAGTGGGCTTCCCCAAGTGCCATTTCAGCCACATGCCTCATGCCCTCAGTGCCCCATGAGTCCTTTTAGGAAGCACCCAAAAAGTCCTAACTGTTCAGATTGCACAATCCAGAATTAGATTCACTATTCCCCAACATGACTGCTTTATCCATATATGGTAGGGTGCAAGATTTTGTCACAATCCCTAAGATCATGGGTGGACTGCTAGAAAGTTAAATTTAGCTTGCTCTGTAGCACTTTGCATGACATTAAAAGAAAGGAAAGGAGGTCACTGGTGAGGTGGCAGTACAAGTGTAGTCACTTGGTCACATGCTGCCTTTTTTCTAGTTAGTCAAACCTCTTGCAGTTTTATGGCATAAGTATTTTCACACTGGCTTTTGGATGATAAGCATGTTCTGTAAGATGTCTTTAATCAAGCAACAACTCTGCTTGAAATGTCATACTGTTTATTCCTTTGCAGAAAAAGCAAAATATTTTTCCCAAGTCATAAAAGGTTGCAAAATCATTTCTCCACTGAATAATCAAAATATACTGCTAAAATAATTCCTGGTAACACTTGGGGAGGCCTGGGGAAGAGATGACATGTTTCAAAAGGTGACCCCCCCCCCCATGTGTCTATTTATTTATTGCAAGTATTACAGACTGTTAGCACAATCTCACTCAGAACAAGGGATGTCAGAGAAGTCCACAACTCAATTCAAATAAGTTTGGACTTTTATGAATCCAACCTTTGGATTCCACAGAGTCTGGTTCCCCCCTTCTGCCACATGCACACTCTTGAAACATGCAGATTTGTTAGCTTTCAGATGAGTTTTTAATTGGGGGGTGGGATTTGTGCAAATTTCTCCTTCCACTAATATACATTAAGAGTAATATGCATTAGGATAACTGGAATGAAATCTCATAGATGCCAAGAAAATAAAGGAAAAGAAGAAGTTGCTGATCCCATCAATGAATGGAAACACACACACACACACCTGACCACGTGTGAAACACAGGGAATTTAACAAAAACCATATGTGTGTTCTCATAAGTCGATCTCAGTGAATTCCAAGGGGATTATTCCCAGGAAACTCAGTAGAAGCTTGCAGCCTCTATTGAAAATGTAAGCCTAAATGAAAAATTCACCCAGAAAGTGAATAGAAAGGCTTTATAATGGGATTGATTTTCTGTTCACATTAGGCTGCCTGCTTGCCTTCTTTTTGAATGCTCACTCACATTACAGATACTCATTTTTTGCAAAGAAAATAATCCATGGAGTGACTTCTTCTTTGACCTGCCCAGTAGGTGGCACTGTTGACCAGTTTACTATTAGTATTATTATTTTCTTTGTAGCAGTTGCAGAAAGAAAAAAAACACCAGATGCTGCTCCTGCGACTTGCAATCGTACAAAAGAAGGTGGTGGGAACCTTAGCCATTGACATGGTTGGTGGTGAATCTCAACCCCAAGAAGTCATTCTCTCTGCCCATAAATGAAGATTATTAGAAGAAATTTACCGGGTAGTATTTAAGGCATGGTGCTGACCCTTAGGACTGGGGATCTAAGCCAGACTGTCCGTGAATCTCCAAAGAGTCCATGTTGCTTCCGTCGGTCCACAGCTGGTTCCCTTTCCCAGTCATCCACAGACACCCTGGCAGTTTCCTAGCTTTGCCATGGCTATTTCCCCATTCTAAAAAGTTGAAATGCCTCTCATATTTTATTCTGCTGCTGGGTTTAGTTTGTATTTATGCACTTATGTGATTCCATTTTTGTGACTGGTTTATCCAAAGTTTTCATCCTGGGCCAACATTTTGTTTTAATGCCTGTATTTCATGAAAATTGCCTGAGATCTGCATGCTTTCTTGGTGCTATTTGTGGAAAAAATGAAATATTCTGTGATTTATGCAAGATTAAACTTGACATTGTGAAAAGTTGTGCAAATTATCCTATTTGTGCAAATTCTCTTAGCCTTTTTTAAAAATGCACAAACTGTGGTCCATCTTAAAGACGGAAGCATGCAGGGGTTAAAATAGACTCCATGTGTTTCTGATCATCAGCTCTGAAGAGGGCAAGAAGTCCATCAAGCACCAAAGAACTGAATTTTCCAGTACCACCACATCCTTAGTGATACAGAATAACGTTTTAAAATATCATTGTCTATCACTTCCAGCAGTTCCTAACCCTAAACCTAGAAATGCTTGGCAAAATTGTACAAGGACAGAAGTCAATGGAGACGAGTTATGTCACTATACAAGAATAGAGGAAGGGCTATGCTGAATCAGACCAAAGGTTCTGACCAAACAGACCAAAGCTTTCTGTTCACACAGAGGCCAAACAATTGTACCAGGGAAACCTGCAGACTGAACATGAGTGCAGCAGCACTCTCGCACACACCCATGTTCCCCAGCATCTGGCACACTGCCTCTGAGACTGGAGGTAACATACAGCTCTCAAGATGGATGTCCTTATTCTCCTCCAGTAATTCTTCAATCCCTTTTTAAAGCCATCGAAATTGATGGTCATCACTTCATCTTGTGGAAGTGAATTCAATAACCTCTCTCTCTGAAGGACTTCCTTTTGTCAGCCCTGAATCTCTTGATCAGCTTCATGGAAAGCTGCCCTTTGGTATCATGAAAGTAGAAATATGTCTGCACATCCTCCACACCATGCAAAATTTGTGTGTTTGTGTGCACCGTTTCTTGTTTACAATTTAACCTGGATTAACAATTTCCCCACTCAAGGAGGCAAATGGAGCCTGCAGCACTGATATTATGTGACTGCATAACTTTAAAAGAAACTGCACTTTTAAAAGAAGAAAAGAAACAAAAACACGCACCAAAGGGCAGTTATCCAATAATGAGGCTGTAATTAATTCTGCTAAAGGGAAACAATTACCCTTTCAGTTCTAAATGGATTATAAAAGGACAGTAATTTGCAGAATGATAAGTGAGGCAGTGGAGAAAAAAAAATCAGGTGTTGTTTACAACTAAATTCTGTTTCTTCATTCTTGCTAAATAATTTGGATTGTTTTCCTGAACTGCCCTGCTCAGACAGCCAGAGCTAGTGCTGTGCCAAAGACTATCCCCAGTTTTCTGAAAGTTTTCTTCCTCTCTGAAAGAGGTTTCTGCTTTCTGCCCCAATCTTAGGGCATTTCAGAATATATTATGTGGGAAGGTACCTCCTGGCAAATTCCACTCCACTTTAATTGGAGTGTGGGAAGCTGGAGATGCTGCAGACAACCCGAGCAATGATAACACAGTGAAAGACAGAACAATTTCACGCAAACACATACTCAAGAATCTTATCATTTTCTTGGAAGAAAGTCAGCGTACAAATCAATCAATCCCTCAATCAACCTAAATAAATTAATAAGTGTCAGTGCCACAATCCCAAGGACTTCACTGAACTATTCTGCTTGTTTGGTTACTTTTTTAATGTATTCCTTTAGGAATGTAATCACTTTTTTATTGGACTAAATAAGAAGGGTTGAAAAATGTCACAGAATCTCACCTCCCTGCCCCAGCACTGACTATAGCCAAACAGTTGAAAAACCTGGAACATCCAATAAGCATTCCAATATCTCCACTCTATTTCAGTCTTGGAATCAGAAGAACACCTCCAGTTGTCAGAGGAACCATGATTAGTTGGCTTGATTTGAATGCCGTTCAGTGTTTACATTTCTTTAATGAGCGTCCAGTGGAAGAAAGACGTTATTTCTTCCCAAGAGTTTTCCATGGATTTTTATGTTGGTCCGTGTGCATTTATGGTTTCTCTCATTTGCTCCTTGTCATATTGTCCTCTGGGGGTCATGGATCCTGCCTGCAGAGCCACATGAAAGTGAAGCCATCATGTATGCACACACATGCGCGCGCACTCACGCACTGCCCTGCCAAAACAAAACCACCCAGGAAGTTAGGCTCTGGCCTGTCCACGTAGCCAAGTATAACCCAAGAAAGCTTCATCCAGAGCAAGGGAGGGGCATTCCAGCAGCTGTGGAGACACTTCTCTCTGCGAAGCAGCTGTGTCAGCCTAAATGCTGAATGGGCATGACCTGGATTGGCTTTCTGTTTCAAGAGGGACTTCTGAGGGAACTGGCGCTCACTTGCAATGCATCTCTGTGTTCCAGGCTGGATCGATTCATATCTCAAAAGAATAATTACAAAGTTCCCTTCCTTTGTACTTCATAAGAAAAGTTTCGAAATTGCCTCCCTTCAATGGCTCCTAGGGCTGTGGGTAATCTCAAAGGAAAGGGCTGTGGCCAGGAGGTGCTGGGAACTCCTACGGAGTTTGGCACCATGGACAATCCCTATAAAGCGCAAAGGAAAAGCTGGTTTGATGGGGAGCCCCACTAGCATTGGACTCACCAAGCTCCTCCAGCTGCAGCTCAGTCGCAGAATGTACATTTGGCATGCAAGAAGTCCCAAGACCAATTTCTGGACTGAGGTATTCAAATTTGCAAAAATGAAGCGCACCAAGGTTCTTCAAGTTCCATTTCAAAGCTCATTTGGATTTAAGGCTCAATCAGATTGTGAGTGGGTTTTTTCTGCTTCTCACATAAAAATGTGTGTGCGTTTCTGTGCATACTTTCTGCATAGACTAAACATCAGTTGTTCGCATCTTTGAAACATATTCAAACTTCTCCAATAGATTCAACCATTGTGTGGCTGCATTTTTCAGAAGGACACATTTTGCACGCACATTTTTTAAATGTGTGCATGCTGTTGAACTCATCCCAACACAAGGTTTGCCCAGCTTAACGGAAATAAACAGACTCTGACAACTAATTGCCCCCAAATTTATGTTTGGTCCAGATGGTGCAAGCTAGTTAAATCATGATTAAAAAATAAATACATAAACTAAAACAAATTTCTCATCCTTCCAAATTTCTGAAAATGCTATTAGGGATATTGTAGAAGTCAGTAATAGACTCAAATGCAATGCATTCAAATTTCTGTAATTCCAATCCACAGTGGAGCGTGTTTTCTTGAGTCACAAAGATTCTACAGAATTTCACAGATTTCCTTTTTTATAAAACTTTTTTGCATTTTTACACAAAAGGACTCACAGAAAATACAAAAGGAAAAAAAAACACTTAAAACATAAGTCAAAGCATAAAATACAGATAGGGGCTTTGAACAGCTTGGGAAGACTTGCATCTTTTCTAATGTAGAAATGGTAGGTTGCTGCAACTGCAAATTTGCACACATGTTTATGGACACATTGGGATGAAAGGCACCTGAGAATCCCTGCAAAACACAGTCAGAATGGGCTTTACATGGTCCGTGAAAGATGCCCAAGATGCCATCTGTTAACCTGGAGAGCCATTGCTTGTCAGATATAAGCAATGCTAAACTAGGTGGACCAATTGGCAAGATTGCCAAAAGGCAGCTTTGGTCAGTGCACAATTTCTTTTTCCTAATTCATGCATTTCTGTGCAGCGTTTGCTGTCGTATCCAGTACTGTATGCAATTTTTGAGCCAAGAAGTACATTACAAAAATCAGAGCACCCTATGGATAACTATGTTTGGATCTGTGTCTGAAAAATGAAACTGAAAATTAGGTTGAGCAGTAACATCTCAGCAAAAATGCATGGAAAATGTCATTTCATTTCTCTTTTTTTGCAAACTTCTGTTTATTTGTCTGCAAAGAGGAGTGATTTAATATGGATGTGCTATTTATGGCCAATGTAATGTGTATTTTATTGTACTCAGGAGTCTGTTATCCACATGGGAACCTGACTTGTTTCCGATTCTACAAATGGAGGTAATCATGTCCCATTCTTATTTATTTCTCCTGCAGAATGAAGTTTTGATGACTAGAGTACTTGTGCTTATGTTTTCCATGTTGCTTCTTAAACGGGAACTGTTTATGTTAGGAGAATGCATGCATTTGTGTGTTTTCTCCCAGGAAATAAAGAGGAGTCCCATTTTGCTGCTGCCGAAGAGGACTGCCTTATTGGTCTTATGCTTCCCAAAGGTTTCATTCTCCCATCTGGCCTCTGGATAGCTAAAAGCTTGACAGGACAGAGGGTGTGACTAAGTATGCACACACAACAGTCCTGCCACGATCCTCCTAAACTGTGACTGCCACTGTCCCTCCTTTGCCTCCCCTTGGACAGAGAGGATATTCTGGAGCTACAGATTAAACATCAGGTCGCTATAGAAGCATGTCCATGTCAGAAAGGAGTTGCCCTGGGGTTCAAGAGAAGGGGAAACAGTAGAGCATGTCATGTTTTACTGCTTGCTTTACAAGAAAGTACGTGCTAAGTTTATCCTCTCCCTGATTAGAAAATTTACCCGCCGCTTGGATGCAGAGGTGGCCAAGATTTTTCTTGTGGGAACTAACCCACAGATCATCGCCCAGAGAACAAGTTTTTTGGCAGCCATTTGTAAAATCCGATGGAGTATTGTATGCAACAAGTATTGATTTTAATGCCTGCTATTTTAATACAATGTGTATCATCATCTGTTTAGACTCTGGATTTTGAATCTCAGTGTACAGTAATTGGGATTTTGATATTGGTTTTGGATTATGCTGGTCATTGACTGTATTGATTGATTGATTGATTGATTGACATCAGCCTGTGACAGTGGGAGAGAGTTTAGTCTTCCTCTGGTCTACATCAGTTTCTCATAAGTCCTTTCTGAAAGAGATGCTCTAGAACTGCTGCTCGTGGAAACAGAGTCCCAGGCAAATCGTGACAATCAGTTGACCTGGTATGAGGACTGTTTCCTGTGTCCCATCCCTGGTTTTCTCTGGTCTAAGGCTAACCCTTCAGACTGATCATCCCTGCCCTGGTGCCCTCCAAAAGTTTTGGGCTACAAGCCCCATCATTCCTTGTTCTTGGGCGTCCTAGGCCCAAGGTTGAGGATAGTGTCTCTAGATTGTACACTCTGCTGGATTTAGACCATCCAAATACTTTAACGGACAAAGGAAAGAAAAGTGTTAAGCGACACACGGCCCAAGATCTGCTTTCCTCCTTTGGCTATAACCTTTGATATCCATAATTGTAGGCTTTAAAGCTCGTACTTGACAAGAAGGTCATAAGCTACCAGTTGTAATTGGCAAATGACAGGAAAAAATATTGCTCTGGTTTTCTTGGGAGCCTATCTAAAGAGATACAATAAAAGAACAAAATGTTCTAGCAACCCCACTTAGCCCTAAGGTGGACTCGGGAGATCTTTGGATGGGGAGTAATTTGGGCTAATGAGCTATTAAAAAAGAGAGATAAACCATGGATGGAGACAGACAACCAGTGGATATTTCCTTAACGTTTGTGCCTGCACTAGTGTTGTGCAACCTTTCTTGCCATAAAGCATTTGGACAATATGTTTGTAGGCAACTGTAATGTAGAATACGGATACTCTGGCTTCAGTGATGCTTGTAATGGTAACTTCTTGCCTGTATTGCTGCAGTTCATTGCAAGTTGGGTTGAAGGTGGATTACAGGTCAAACCAATGGCCCCTAGACAGCATATAGAATGCTTTGAATTGCATGAGCTACTGCTGACTTACTATGGAGTGAGTTAAGCCAGCCCACAGGCCACCACTTGGACATTTTCTTAAAAAATCTAAGTAAAATCATCAGATTTTCACAAGCCTGTATGCTAAGAATCCTGTGGTTCTCCAGTGATTTGCACAAATCAGCCAATGGCCATCTGCGTTTTAGGTGCTTATTGGGGGGGGGGGGGAATTACAAAATATCCTGATTTGCACAAATGACATAAATGTGTGCAATTGCACAAATAGAATGGTTTGCACACATTTCTTTAGATTTTTTAATGTGCAAAAGACACTGCAAGGCAGCTTGTGCATGTGCTGCATCAAAGGGGATCTTAAGAGTTGTAACTTGGAAGTGCAACATGACTTCTTCCTTGCATTATGCATTCCCTTCATTACTGGATGTTTTCAAATGGAAAATACCTCACCTACCAGCAGTGGAAAGTAAAATGCATATTTACTTACTGTGCAAACTCAGAGAAAGTTCTGAACAAACAATAATGACCCACATCCAATCTGATGAGGGGGAGAGAGAGAGTGTGTGTATGCTCTGGCCACTCCAAAGGAAATAGGAAACCAAACCATGGACAAAAAGCAGAGAAAAGGGTATGTAGACGCCTACCTGGCTGTTTATTTGAACATGATCAGTAGTGTCAGCATCACCCTGCAGCATTTGCAGGGAACAGCTGAGGAGCAGCGATGCAGGGTGGCCAGAGGGCCTGGAGACCAGCATCAAAGGCTGCCCTTTGCCACAGCAACCCGAGCTGACCTAGTGGCTCCCTTGTGCTCTGGCTCATGCCATGCTTTTCCGAAAACCAGCCTGCTCCTGCTTCAGCCCTTCTCTCCAGCCTGGCCCAGTCACCCAGGGCCTTCACACCTCCTCCCTGACCTTGCCTCCTGCAGAAACCTATTGTCTATTAGGAACTTTCCCTTGGACTGTGCTTTTGGATTGTGTTGCTGGATTCTGTCATCTGCCTGGCTTGACTCTGGACTGTTATGCCAGGGTGCCTCTCCCCTCTGGCCCCCAGAATCCATTGAATGGATGAGTTTTGACCACCAAGGCAATAATGAAATAGGAAATTATCAGGACTTCTGAAGTTCTTAATAGCTGCCTTGATAAAATTGTACTTTTCTAGAACTGTCATTCTTCAGGATTCACCTTCTTTGCCAGGATCTCTGTACACTAAAACTTCATGTGAGTGGAGGCAACCTTTCTTGGTTACACATGTATGTAAACACACACACATGCATGCCTAGCCCACCGTGCCTGTTGTTGAGCACTGCAATTACTGGACTATGGAATAACAGGGCAATTGTGTTTTGCAAGGGGATGTGCAACCCGAAGTACAAACCACCGCTTCACTTTCACATCACTAGAAGACAGTGCTGTTGCAAGGTGAAGAACAAGGCGAACCATAAGTGAAGTGAAGTCTTCAGCAAGATTTTAATCCTGAGGATTCTTTCTCAGCAGTCTATTACAATGACATGCTATAAGCGTGCCCCTATTTTTATTCATGGAAGGTGTGTAAGGAGAGTGATTTCGTACTAAGAAAAGTGTCAGTTCTATTGGTTAAAGATCTATTAATTTTTCACCACATTAGGCCAATAGCAAGGGCTGTAGATTTCAATGCTGTTCTATTAAAAAGTCTGTAAGCATTGAAAAATAGCAAGTCAGGAGGAAAGCAAGGCTGAATCCTTCTCCCTGGCATGCTAGGTTTCTACATGTGTGGTGTTCTTTTGCAGGGAAGCACCTGGACATGATAAACTTCCCCTATACAGCCTGATATGTGTGTGTGGGAATAACCTGCAGAAATATACTTTAATCAACAGGAGAAGAATGTACACAAGTGATACATACATTTGGGAACATACACATGGAAATATGCATGGATTTTCATGAAAAACATTAATAACAATAAACTTGCAATCTGATATGGACCCAAGCTGGGACAAGCTTCAAAATGGCATGGGGAGGACTTCAGTGAGCAGAAGTTTTCTTCTTTCTCACATCCCTACAAGTGAGACTATTTAAATGTCTAAACTAGAGAGGGAATGGGAGAGAGTGAAATAGAATGAAAGAACTTCTGACATTTCACCTATAAATTAGGATGAGTCATCTCCTGTAAGCATCTGTGTAAGATTTATTCACCCAAGGATTGGTGGTAATTTTTTTTCTCCCCCAACAAATTTTTGGGACAGTATCTGGTTTCATATAATCACCCCAGCAGGATTTCCATCTCTTGATCCTGCTGCTTACAGCAAATGGGTTTCCAGGAAGTAATCCCCCTCTCTTTGTGCTTTGAAAAGGAGAGCCAGCAAGACTGCATTTTCAGCCTTCTTGCCCGCCTCTGACCTCAGCCTGCATTGAATAGGCAAATTTTATCTCATTCACTATGGTGCATATCTTATCAAGGCCTTCAGTCTTTATGAGGATAAAGTGTTTGCTTGGCTTCTCCTTAAGCAGCTTAACATAAGCATGTGTGTGAAAGATTAACAGCACTATAAAACAGAGTAGTGGAGTGACAATATAAGGATGAAAAGATGGGGGGACACCATCAATCCACATCTGCAGAGGGAACATCTGGGCTAGAGAGACAGAGAGAACTTTTTGTTGTCAGCCTAGAGGTGAGCTAGTGTCATATAAAACAGGCAAAGGAGAGACAGGCATTCCAAAAGCATCCTTCTGTATCAGTGGTGTTATTATAATTATTAATTTTGTTTCTATACCACCTGTAGCTGAAGCTCTCTGGGCAGTTTATAACTTATTCTCTTCTTGCCCAAGGGCAGAAACCATCTTGAAGATGCTCTGGGAACAGCATACCAGTGGTAGAGTGGGAAAGAGCAAGAAGGTCTGAATGCTGCCAGCAACTGAGGCTTGGGAGAGATATTTTAGCTGCCGAGAGTATGGAACATACCATCAACATGCTGAAAAACCACCTGATAACTGGTGACTGGGGGAAGGGATTGGGACCTTGGAAGGGCTTGTGGCCATTTGAGGAAACTCTGAAGGTCAGACTGGGCTGGATTTGGCACCTTGGCCTGAGGTTTTTCACCTCCGTCCCTGAACATGTGGAGGACTATGACTGGGTTTGGCCAGATACATGCATCAGGCTTCTCTTCAGGCTTTCCTGGGCAACCACCCCTGTGTCCCCAGCCATGTTTTCAGTTCTAAAATGTTAGGATGTGGCTGCTGCAGGCATTCATGCTCTGCTGCCCTGGAGGGCAGGACCAGATCTAATATGCTTGGGGAACAAGAACGTGGATTCCAGCTGTGAACACCAGGAGAAACATCTGAATGTTGGAAATGGTTCAACAGTTGAAAGAGGCACCTAGAGCTATGATGAGATGTTGATCTGCAAGCAGAGATGGGACAGCCATCTGGTGGGGGTGCCCTAGTGTGGATTTCCTACCCTAAGCAGGCTGACTGGACTACTTGGCTATATTATCATTCTATAATATAGAACTCCACAGTAAAGCGCTCACCTTTGTGTTCTAGAAATGTATGTCCATGCAAAACTCATTCCACCTCCTGTCCATATCAGATTGCAATTCTTTATTCATTGTTTTCTATGAAAATGCCTGCATGTTTTTGTATGCATTTTTCCAACTTTACTCACTGGTTGCGTGCAATTGTGAAATGTGCATGCTCTTTTCCCAGGATTAAAGTGTGTTTATATGCACCTTTCAAGAGTATGCAATTCTTTTTCATGCACATATTATCCATTTGATGTGGTCAGACATATTTTGGGTGTGTCCACAGATCAAACTGCAAATTCAGGTATGTACAAACTTTGACTGCAGATTGTGATCCAGTTCATGTTCATCTGGGAGGTGTGTGATTGGTAACAAATGTTGGGGAACCATCAAGTGATCAAGGATGGGGGCAGGGAAGGAGTGGAGCCACAAGAAGGAGACATGGCAAACTAGGCAATTTTAAAGGCCGTATAAGGAAACTAGGTGGCCCACATGTGGCTCATCACCCTGAACTTCCCTGTCCTGCTCTGCAGAGGGCCCTGGAGAATCTGATCTATGTGAATCCTTCACAGACATCTTTAGATACCAGCACACAGCAACAGGGACGTCACACCCATACCAGCAATGACAGGTAAATGGCCTCCCAAAACTGAGAAACCCTGAAGATCAGGAGCAGGTGATTTGGTACCTGTGAGCTGTATGGGGCCACAACTCACTGAATCCCTAATTATTGGTCATCCTGACTGGGCCTTGCAGGAATTGTAGTTCAACAGATCTTCAGGTCACCTACTTCTGCTCTAGATTTTGATAAGCTCTCCACCACTGGACACAAATCTACCCATTTCCCTACCAAACACTCTCCAGGAATGAAAATGAGAAGACAGTTGAACTCTCACATGGAGGAGACCTTTATCCTTAGCAAATGTGATGGCATGTTATATTTGCCATTTATAGGTCTAGTTCAGATCTTTCTATTGATATATTTATTATGATCAGGCAGAAGGTAACTTAATTCAAAACATATCATTGTATTCAGTGATGAAAAGGAAACATTGAACTGTCTGATTTTTTCATTTTTCATTTTTAAACTTTTTTTTATCTTTGGAAAGCAAAACAACTATAATGAACAGAGAAAGCTGAAATAGACAAAGCTGCCAAGGGAATTTGATACAGATCCAACCTATAGAATCAGCTCTCGAAATCTATCTGTCTTCCTGTCTTTCAACACTCCATAAAAGTAAAACATGAAAGAAATCCCTGATCTGTACCATAACAAATCCTCCAATCACTTCAGACCCTCCACAGCTTTTCCCTGTCTTTTCTAAGCACCTCAGATCCACAACTGTCCAATAATTTTTAAGCAACGACAGAGGAATTCCTACAGCAGGCATTCTGGGGAACATTGCTCCAAGACCAAATCAAAATAACAGATCAATTTCATTGACCACTGTATTTGAGCAAACACTCTCAGGAAGGAAAACGCATGCATAGAACTCAGGGGGAATACCCTTCCATTTTCCTCCAGATCCTGTTTGATCATCTCACCAATACCACAAGATTCTCAATCATAGATTTTGCTGTTGGATTAGAAACATAGAAACAGAGCGAGTCAGAAGGGACCTCCCGGGCCATCTAGTCTGACTCTGGCTCCAACCGGCTCCGCTCATGATTTAAGAGTTGGGAGGAAAGATGAATGGATAAAGCAGGAATAAGGAGTCCTAAATTTCAGAAGTTAATTCTTGACATGGTGGCCTTAAAACAGGCAAACTCAACTTTCTTCATCATCCTCCTCTAAGGCTCAGATCTCATTTCTGTTAAGTGACAGCAGTCACAAGAGATTCCTTTCACATGCACATGTTGAGTGGGATATCATGGTCAACAACAGAGACAGCTAAATCTACACTTTATTTATTTATTTATTTATTCATTCATTCATTCATTCATTCAGCTTATATGCCTCCCCCTTTGCATAAGCCTCGGGGCGGCTTACAATCATTAAAATCCCGCATATAAATACAAAAAAAAAAAAATGCATAGAATAAATAAAATACATAAAATAGTGGAAACAGCCTGGTCAGTTTAAAATCAATAAATAAACCTTAACAATTAAAATAGCATTTAAATAAAAAGGTCCATGTTCCGAAAGGTGTCTGTGTGGGAATGATATTTTTTCTGGGTACTGTACAGCGATGTTGAGTTAGCACTCCCTACAAATGGCAGAGAAATGGGTCTTCTTTTTCACTCCACAAATGATATATGTACTGGAGCTCAGTTGTCCTATGAAACTGGCACTTCTCCAACTTTTGCCAGGCAATTATCCAATTCAAAGGCATGCAGAAATGCTTGTTAGGGAAAGTGGACACCACTCAAACATTCATATTAGTCCCAGTGTGACATAGTGGTTAAAGTATTGGACTGGGACTTGGGGGTTCTGGGTTCTAGTCCCCACTCAGTCATGAAACTCACTTGTTGACACCAAGCTAGCTACTGGCTCTCATCCTAACCCACCTCACAGGGTAGTTTTTGTGGGAATAAAATGAACAGGAGGAGGATATATGCTATCTTGGGTTCTTTGCAAAAGGAAAAAGGGCAGAATATAAATATAATGTATGAATGACTCTCTATATAAGGGAACATTGCATACAAAATTGCATTTAACTTTAAATTGTACATGGAAGTTCCTTTGAATAAAAAAACCCCAAACTTTGGAATGAATTGGACAAGACTGGGGGGAAATGAAAAACAGAGAGAAACTTAAATGGATAGGTTTGCAAATGCTTACTGTCCACCCCTCAGGATACCCAAGTTTTGACAGTATTTCTTGAGCCATGATGAGACAGCAGATTCCCTGTGAATCCCACCATGACCACAAAAAGGAAATCCACCTGAGAAGAAGTGGAGGGAGGCCTCTTTTGCAGGAAGTCCGTGGGGTGCACTGCCACACACGAACAGCCATTCCCAGGAAAAACCCATCGTGTTCCATGCCAAGAATCAGAGCCATCCACCCAGAGCCACCCAGCATCAAGAAAAACCAAATAGAGATGGCACTTTGGTCAGGGCGGGGGGGGGGGAGGGGAGTAACCAGTTCAACAGCTCAGGAAGTATTTGAATGAAATATTTGGCTTGCGGGCCCCACCCACTGAGTCCTGGAATTCACAGGGCCTTCCTAGCATGGCCATGCTCTGCTCCCAGGACCATAATACACACACACACACACAGGGGCGGAGGGCATCACATTGTAGCTACTCTGGATACCTGCTTGGTCAGATCTGCCACACTCTCTGCATAGAGCTGAGGAAGGTTACACTTGGCTGCATGGGGAGAAAGCTGCGTTATCAGCTGTACATTCAGCATGAATTGGGCACAGGGGCCAAGGGTGTGTCTGTCCCACCTGGCAGTTTATCTATCAATGAAGTACCTGCTTTCTTACCAGCACTTGTCTCGCATCCGCTGCCATACAGGGAAGAGGAAGCATTTTTCCATAATTTTTAAAAAATAAAAATTTACCCAGATTCACAATTCCTTTCAAATGGATGGAAATAACTTGAGCTTTTCAAGAAAGAAAATCAATGAGAGAGTCACTGAAAGTGACAGATTTTTCCAGCCAGACCCAGGGCTTGGAGTTCTCTGCTCATAAACCATTGGCTTTCAATTCTTCTGCATCCAGACCTGTCAATATTGAATGAGGGCCCTTGGCAATTTTTTCTTCAACAGCTACCTGTTGGGCAGGCACAGCATGACCCTCTCTGTGCTGGGAAGAGTTGCGCCTACTGAATCTGGCCATTTCTGTTTGCCTTGAGAAGATCTGCCACACATTTCTTCATATTCAGCTTCTGGGTAACTTGGGGAGTTTTTGTGGGTGGGTCTTGTTTTTGTTATTGCTCTTTTTAAATTGAATGGTGGAGACAGGGAAAAGGACAGATTCATCCATCCTTGCATATTCATTCCCAAAAAGGAGGACAAAAGAGGGCATGGATAACCATTTCACTCACATTTAATTGTATCTATGTATCTATGTATGTGCATATACATAGAGGCAAAGTTAGAAATAATTTCTATCATTTAAATAGAAATGTGGTGCAGACTGATCATGGGGAAGTCTGTAAGGAAGTCCAGATGCTAATTGTTAGTTAGCTTTTGGGCAACTGTTGGGCAACCTTGAAGGACATATTCTGCTACCCTAGGAATCTTGATCCTTAATCCAGACTTGGACTGGACAGCCCTTGAAAGAGAGGAACATATTCAAGGAAAGCAGGACTCATAGCCACCGTACAATGTAAACCTTTCACAATAGCTAATGTACATTCTCCCAACCTTTGCCCCTCTTTTTTTAAAGGGAAAGTAACTTTTAGCAGTTGAACGTAATGAACTCAGTCTGCTTCACAAGCGGTTACCCATTGTTCACAGTGTGCTGCCTGGTCCAACATAAACAGAGACTTCGGAAAACTCTTTCTGCCCCAAACAATGATTGTCGCCTTTGAAGTCTCAGGCACTCTTGCCGTCCCGACTGCTGGATCATTTTGCTTTGCAATATTTTTTCCTTTTCCTGGTCAACCCTGTTCTTGCTGCTTCTGCTGGAGAATTCCACCCCTCCCCCAGTCCCTGCATTCAGCAAATCACAATGGAAAGAATTTCATGAGCTTTTATTTTGACTCAAGGGCACTTCCTCCTCTCACCTGTTTACAGAGCCAGCTCCCCAAGAGCACCAACGGAGGTCACAGCAGTAGCTCTTTGGAATGTCTCCCTGGTGGAACCGGGCTGCCGTGCCGTGAGCTTCTAATTAAATGGGCAGCATTCTCTTTGCTGAGATTTCCTTTTGGGGTCCTTCCTTGTACACATCACTTCCTCTTAGTGGGCAAATGAAAAATATTTCACCTAAGCTAGCTCATCTGTTCTAGAAGTTAGAATAATAAATGCTGGTGCCAGTGGTGCATAGTATTGCATTAACTGGAGGACAGGTGAGATGATAAACTCACCTGGGTCTCTTAGGTCCTTTGACGCACTGGGAGTATAACTGCTCCTTTCTAGAGATCGGTAAGAATCCCATTTGCTCCTTTTTAAATAAGAAGTTCCCAAATTCACACTAATCTCCATAAATGGAGGAGAAAGATCTCAGAAAAGTTGTAGAGGAAAGTGAGGCAGGCAGATTCATTCATCCCAGAAGAGGACTTTCATTGCTTAGCTCATGTTTGAGTCCTAGAGTGTTTGGTCATATTAGTGATCCTGAACTTTAAAAAAATCTCCTTTTCATTTCTCTCCTTTGAAATGCAATACAGAATTTAAAACAGACTGAAACTAAAATTCCTGCAAGAATTCAGTGTCTTCACCTGGCACTGAAAACAGTAGAATGTAGGTACCAGGTGAGGCTTCCTGGGAAGTCCATCCCAAATTCAGGTGCCACAACAGAAAAAGAACTCTTCCTAGTGGGCACCTACCTAGCTTCTCTTGGCAGGGACCCCTTCAAGGGGTCACCGAGGATGATCTTAGGGTCCAGACAGGTATACAGGGGAGGTAACCTGCCTCCAACCATTCAGGACTTTGAATGTTAATACCAGCAATTTGAATTGGGCCTAGATATGGACTAGTGGCCATGTTTGGTAAGAACTTACTCTAATGTGCACATTTTATCAGAAACTACATAGAAATAATTTGAATTTTTAGAACTTTTGAATATGGGAGAAAGCAGAATTGCTTTCCCTGCCCCAAAGCTGGAGGGATGTGGTGAAGGGGAAGGGAAATAGAGTGAGAGGGAGTGTGGGGTAGTGGTTAAGAGTGTGGAACTGGGACTCAGGTGATCTGGGTTCAAGTTCCTACTTAGCCACGGTGCCAACTGGGTGACTTTGGGCCAAGTCACAGACTCTCAGCATAACCTACCTCACAGGGAATAAGACTGAAAGCAGGAGGAGAAGCCACTTGGAGTTCATTAAAAAGAAAAAGGTGGGCTATGCATCTAATAAATGAATAATATGCTTCTATAACACCAGGTTCAAGACAGGATTTTAATTTGGATCATCACATGTGAGGATAGGGTTTAAAAAACCCTTGTGTCCTGAGATCTCAGTCCCCTGCATTCACCTGCAAGTAACGTAGGATGTGCCCTTAGACCAGGTCAGATCATTTGCCCATCTAGCCCAGTATGGTCTACTGTGATGGGAAGGAAGTCTCTGGACTCACATAGAGACTTCCCCATTACCTGCTACCTTATCCTTTTGAATGGAGAAGGAAGATATCGATACTGGGCATTCCACATGAAATGCATGCTCTCTGTCTATGGTTCTTACTCAACTATGTAGCTCATCCAAAAGGAGGCTGGGGAAATCTTCAATGAGTTCAAATTTCCAAAAAATGTGACCCATGAATCCTGCAGCAGCCCATCCATTCCTGACCTACATGGACTCCACAGACTTGCAGAACCCACGGGCTATACTCCGGATGTTTCTTATTTGAGGATTAGAAAACCATGGCCAGGAAGATTGGTGCATTTTCAGGCTTAAAAATGTGCACAATCCCGAATTTTTGCAAATGAGCACAAACACTTTTCTCATGATCCAGATCTCACAAAAAGTAGATAATTGAACAAAGGGTGACAGACAGTCTATGAAATGGATTTTATAGTATTCATACTTTCCTACCTGCGTCTTCATTCTTTTTAACGGAAATGGGATTGTTGTTAGACCTCCAAAATGCAGAGCATGTACTCAACCTCTAATCCTTCCCAAATTGTGTAGCTTGCCCAAAAAAAGAGCATCCTGTGCAAGTGTCTCCCTGCACAACAGACGTTGGTGAAATCCGTAAGAGACTTAAATGTGTTCAAATGTCTAAGAATCGGACCATGGATTCTCCAACAGGCTGGCTTTCCAGAGGTCAGATAGACTCCAAAAACTTGCAAGCAGAATTATCTGTCTCTTTTTACTCTCTGTAACTTCATGTAAATGTAGTCAGAGGAAAAATTCATAGAATAGACCAAAAAGAAGAAGAAGTTTCCAATGGGCTAAAGAGTAAAGATAGGCTTCTTGAGAGCTTATGGTCCTTCCCCAGCTATGCAGTTTTCCCAAAGGAAAGATGCCCCATGCATCCACATGCACACACAGCAGAATCAAACTGGACCAGCTTTTCCCAAGCTTCCTGGATTTCATGGACTTGTGTGCCTGTTTTATAACTTTTCAAAAAATGTGCTAATTTTATCATAGAAAAATGTGAACCATACAAAAGCACTCACTGAAAATTAGTATCTCCCCATAGACTCATGTGTGAAAATGTTTGTTTTGTGGACAACTGAGCATTTTTGTAAGTGTGAATTTGCACAAAGGTATACGAGTGCAAGATCAGGTTCCACAAATGATGGGACAATGGAACGAAAGCCACTCAACAGTGCATAAAATATTGACAGAAGTGCTGTAATGAACTCTCTGCATCACACATGTGCATGCACACATGGGAGAGAGGGAGGGAGAGAATGGTTCCCCAGTCAAGCCCTGCATTTTAACTGTTATTGGTTTTAATCTCCTGTAAAACTGTCCCATGGAAATGGATAATATATAAGAATCAGAATACAAATACAAATAAAATACACTGTGCAAGCGACATCCTGTTTCCAGGCATATGACTTGTGGCCTTTATTTCCACTACATGTGACTCAGAAAAACATTGTCAATTGCACAGTTAGCATTCCACGAGCTTTTGTGAACTTCCCCTTGACTTGACTTGCTTTCTAAGATAGGCCAAGCATTAGAGGAAGTCTATAAACTGAAGAGGGACAGTTTTCACCGAGCTTTGTCACAGCACTAAGACCAGCCTTTCCTCCATTCTGTGCTATTCCTGAATTCTTAACACGTCTTTTTCTCTGTTTTTACCAAAATTGAGACTGTGGGCTTTGGCAGTGCAAGAGGAGCAGATCACAAGGAGTTTTGCTAAAACTCTTCCAGTGCCTCAGGTTGCACACAAAGTGTTGAGTATGACTTGTAATCTAGCTTTTACAAGGCACAAGGTCACCACAGTCTCTAAATATAATCAGGTAACAAGTCAATCATGTATCTCCTCAGCAGTAACTTCAGGGGTGTTTTCATTCCAGAGATCCCTGAATTGCAATCATTCACAGGTCCTGCTGCCCATAAAGCAAGGAACATTGTCTGCATGTCTGTGCAGGTGTGCAATTCCACCCGCTGCGAGTTGTGGGTGGGGGACATCCTCCAATCTGCAAAAGACTGGATTGTGCATTCCAGCCATGGCGCTCCTGTAAGGATTCCATTTAACTAAGTAATCTCACCCTGTGTGCTAATTGGCACTGCTCCTTAGTCAAGCTGAGATTCTAGATATGCCTGGGATCACGTCTCATCTATTTGGACATATTTGCGGTTTTGATCATACAACTGAAACAAAATTATTCTCAGTTTGTTTTCTTCCTCATTGAATGCCATTCGTGCAAACCTGCTGCTCCAACAAGCCAACCACAATGAAACCACAGACCTCAGCTTGTGGCCCATGTCCAAAACTCAAGAAGAAGGGTGCAATTCAGCCAAAGGTACACATTTCCCAGTCTCCTCATTCTAAAGGGGAAGGTATTACTTAAGCAGTAGAGCTCATTATTTCCTGGTGCATCCCCCACCTCCTAATGCATCTCCAAGAAGTTTACATATCTCTGCAAGAAAGCGGAATAGGCCAGGCTGAATGAGGCCAAAGGCTAGAACACGTGGGGACCAGCAAGGCTGGGCAACATTTTGCCAGCACACACTGCAGCTCAGCTGAAATCTCTTTAGTTCCAATCCAGCACCAAGTTCACAAAAGGTGGATCTACCACCGTCTTTCTGGCAGTCCCTGCCCGTTCATATGGCTTTGGGCATAGCTGGACTTATGTGCCACTTCGCTGCCACATGGCATTTCTTCAGCATTTCCTAGAACAAAGGATCTGGAAGACATCACCCTGTGGGAAAGACATAGCATTTCCTATGCATGGACTGTGAGCTTTCCTTGGATTCCTTATTGCCTTCATATAGTCTCCTTCTCCCTCAGCTGTTGCCATGAGTAGCCATCCCATCAGGCTGCTCATGGGGAGATCAGAAGAGAAGCAGGGCTGCCCACCAGCTCTGCTGAACAAGTTTCTCTCTCTCTCTCTCTCTCCCCCCCCCCACTTCCTATTCATGTTTCCTTGTGTGGTGTGCTGTTGCAGATTCTAGGCCTGCAAATACAAATTGTCTTGTTTTAATGGCTAAACGTAAGCCATGCCGAAAGGCCATTTGGCTGATGAGTGGGATAAAAGTATTTTAAGCTGATAAATAAAAGTAAGTCTTGCAGACAAGGTAGTGTCTCCTGCTAGGAAGGGATGAATCAGCTCATTCATTTGCTCTGCCTTTAAACTGCCCGGTAACCAAAGTCCTCTGACAATGTACAATGCATTAAAAAGATCAACTACAGTATTTCCAGTCAGTGCCACTTTCACATGAATTCATTCTGTCCCATTTCACTGATGATTATGCATGCACACATGCATGTGCACACAATCCATGTGAGAATTCACATTCAGTGAATTCTCCCTCCCTCCCTCTTTGTGTGTATGCAAATGGATTTCCCCTGAAAATGCACATTTTGAATCTGATCTGCAAAGAGCATCTGAATATCTGATCTGGGGATGTAAAATCAGTGATTTAAGTTCTGGTTGGTACATTAGTCTGGGAGAAGCAAATCACTTTAGTTCATGCTAAAGTTTGCAGAGATCGAATAACTCAAGTGTCCGCCTTCTTGCCCTCACTCAAGTGTCTTCTTGGATTTGGAAAGAACTCAGAAGCATTGAAGAAGCGATGCCCGGTGCACCGGGGGCGAAGATGCAGGACTGCAATGAATGTGCAGGATGGCGAGGTAGAGGGGGGATTTTGGAGTGATGCAAGCTGGCAAGGTTGAGCAGGTTTGGAATGGGCAGAAAGAGATGAATGTAAACAGACGAGGTCAACAAAAAAGGCAGGAATCAAGGCAGAGCTGCTGGGTACAAGCAACATTGGAGGCCTCCATATTCTGAGTCAGACCTTTGGTCGATCTAGCCCAGTTTTGTCAACAATGCTAAGCAGCAGCATTGCAGAGTTGCAGGCAGGATTGTTTTCCAGCCCTACCTGAAGAGTCTCAGGAGTTAATTTGGGACCTGCTGCATGCAACGTGCTTTATCATGCTGAGCCCTTCTCCCCTTGTAGCAGAGACAAGCGGCAAAGAGAAAAGGTAGCCAGGAAGATAAAAATAGAAGCAAGGCCTCCAACAGAGTTGCTCAGTGCACAGAACTAGTATGGTTAGCTGAGAAAAGTAGGCAGACAATGCAAGACTTTCCTTTTAAAAACTTGCTTCTTAAGATTATCAGGTTCCCTTTGTCCAGTGCTGGCCTGGTTTTTGTTCTAGTGGAAAACTGGGCCACCACCACTTCCCACTGCTGCTCCTCATTAAGTGAAGGTTGGAGCATCCATAGGAACCCTGTAATGTATGGCATGGAGGGCTGCAAAAGCTAAGTGGACACTGGTGAAAGCCAAGTCAAATCAAGTGCTTTCTGCTGGTGGGAAGCTGCTGCTGGGTACAAGTCACAGTTTACATCATTGGTGCTGAGCCTCTTGAACTCAAAGACCATGCTGGATTTCAAGGAAGCGTCTGAGAAGCTTCAAGGAAGTCCAGTGAGGGGCAGAGCTGACAATACCAAGAATCCTTTAAAAATGCCAGCGTGGCTTAGTTGAAAGCCCTTACTGCCAGGAATGAGGCATGAGGAGAGGAATTTCAACCTTTTTGAATGGGCGGAAACAGTGCTTAAAGCCAGGAAATTATGAAATAATGATGTCTATCGTTATACTCACCCTAACCCTTGTCACTAAAGAACCAGAATGTCTACATGCATACCTGCCTTTGTTCTCGGGATTACTGACTGAATGAAAGGAAGTCTCTGAGTACTTGAATGGCTACTTTGGGGAGCAACAACAACAACAACAATTACTACTACTATTACTACTACTGCTGCAGTATTGGTATTAGTATTATGCTGCTAATATACTACTACTGCTACTACTTACCTGGGATAAAGGGACCCATTTGCAGGAAATTCTGGACCTGGGTAACTCCAGATCTCGGTGTTGTGCGGTTATGGCATGTTATCAGTCTGGGTGGGTGTGTCTTTTTCTTGTTGATTCACCCCACCAAAACATTGTTTTATGCAATACCAATAAAAGGGGCTTGTTATCATCATACTGGGTTGGATTATGGCTGCACATTTATTCCATGACAGTGACATTCAGTCATCAATGTTGCAAAATCACTGTTTTGCAGTTTTAACAAGGTATATGGTTGATCATTACCTTATATTTTATGGTTCTGGTGAATTTGGGAGTAAAGTCCTTTTTTTTTTCGAGCAAACTTCCCACAGAAAGATGCAGTTTAAAAGGCACCACCCCAGAGTAGTTAGCATTTCCCAGACTGCGGAGATTCCCAGCCATCCCTTGGAAGACCAGGGGCCCTGAATGGAAGGTGGGGGAGGGGGCACACAGATAGGGTGCCCCCAATGGACCCAAAACATTTCAACAGGCAAATTCATTGATCTACCTGCCTTTTCTTTCCTCAGGAGGAAGAGAGGCTGAGGCAGCAGTGGGACTCTTTGGAGGACCACAATACTGCACTCCTCACCTCCCTATTCCTCCCCAGAAGGCTCCATGCTATTTCTAAGGTCAGAGATGGACTCCGACTATCCTATGCCCCACTCCAAGACCATGTGAGGAAACCATAGGATTGCACCCTTAATTCCTCTGCAAAATCGAGCAATGCACAACAAGCAATGTAGAAAGGGGAAGCAACTGAGGCATGTGCTTAGATTAGTGTTAAATTTGAAGATATTGGTCACTTTGAAGACAGTGACCAACTGGGTAAAGCAATGCTTAAAGATGATTGTTTGAATTACCCAACCATGTATGTGTTTTTCTGGTATGCCAGGACCAAAAACCATGGTTTATGATAGGTCTGCCAACCATGGATCATAGAGATTCGTGTCTGGCATGGTATTGGAATTACACACCATAATTGTTGCCATTTCTCTGCCTCTGGAGTGAACTCATGATCTTTTGAAGCTGGGAAGAAGGAAAAAGAAAACACACAAACAGTTGGACTCGTACTACACAACAGGATGGATGGTCTTATCTTTTTGAGTTTATTGTCCTCATCCTCAGATTGCACAACCTGAAAGGAATCCAATGAAAACATACAAAACTGAGTTTAGTCATGACCAGAGCCACCATAAATCTGAAATATAAGCATCATATCAGGGAAAGGGTGGTTACAAATAGTTTAATCTGCAAAGTAGCTTTCAAATTGATCACATTAGGTCTTTGCATCTTCCCGCTAGATGGAAGCAATGTATGAGAAAAGCAATGCGTGAGAAATCCATTCCAGTTCATTTTTTATCAAGATTTATGCACTTCAAAATCAAGCATAGATTATGACACAATGTGTGATCAGCAACTGTACATTGCTGAGCTTGCAGTGTGATTTCACATTTTGAACAAAATGTGCATTAAACATATATACTTCTGAAAAAAAATTGCCCAGATATGCTTTAATCTGTTAAAGAATGCATGCGTATATTTTAAAGTGCACCTTTAAGGTATATAGCTCAGAAAATATGCATGCAGAGATGCACTTATGTTCATATAAAAAGAAAAGACACCCTGAATTTGCAATCTGATATGGTCTGGAACTAGAATACACTTCAAGATGGAATTTGGAGTACTTTGGTGAGCTCAAGTTTTGCTGATTCTCACATCACTAATACCCGACTTCTTACCTCTTGGAAGTGTTCTGGGAGATGCCAGAGTGGACTCAAGGACAGTGCAAGGCTCCCTCATCATTACCGACACAGAGTAAGAATTCTTGCCGGTATTATTGACATGTCAATAAGAGATTTCTACCACATGCACTGTAGCCATGGACTTGCCCATTGCATCCCTTCCAATTCTTTAGAATGCCATGATGATGATTAGGCTGTGTAAGATGACACCTCATCATGCCTGTATTGATAAGCCAAGTAATCTTTGCATTCCAGAGAATAATCAAACAGTCAAAGAAACCACCAAACACACTCAGAATATCCTCAAGCTGCATCAGGGAATATATCTGGATCCATAAACCTCCAGAAGGAAAGAGAAGGATCGTTCTAATGATCCCTCATTCCTGCAGTGACTAAAATCCATCACCACGCTAAATCTCACCATGCAATACTCTGTAACAAATGAAATAATTTCAGATTCCTCACTTACAGTTTGGTTTTTTCCTGCTCAAAGAGAAAATGAATTGGAGGTTGTTTCCTGCCAGATGTGCTGGGCCAGATATAATCTGAGACAGATTCATGAAACCTAAAGCATGATCAGCAAGGAGGACCTAGCAAGCCCGGACATTTTCCCCAGGACCACCAAGACAACCTCTGCCAGTACATGCAGGGAGATCATCGAATCTCAGGCCTGTCTCACAAGTTCAGCTCCAGATACAATAGTTCTGGAGTGTTAGGGTACTAGACTGGGAGCTTGGAATCCCAATAAATCAGCATGACTTGTCCTCCCCACCCATCAAAGCCTAGAAGCTATACAACTGAACTCAAATGGCTTCTTGGATTTCCCATCGATGTGGCTGAGGAATCAAGAGCATTTCACCGATTTTCTCCAAGGGAAGAAGACATTATATAGGAGGTTGTTTTTGGTTGAGACTCATCATTCACAGTGGAAAATAGGAAAGTCATATGATTCTGTGTTTTTTGGTTGTTTCCTGCTTCTGGAAATAGTGGCAGCAACAACAGTGCTGGTGGCCTAGTCCCCATTTTGCAGTCTACCGTGGCTTGACCTAGAGGGGATTGGGGCCACAGAATGACAGCTGCTGCCACCCAAAATGGTGGGGAATACTCAGAAGAAATCTCTAGGGGCCAAAAAAGACACCCATCTCAGAGATTGCCTGGAAATTACACTGGAGAGCTAGTGTGGTGTAGTGGTTAGAGCATGGGACTGGGACTCAGATTATCTGGGTTCTAGTCCCTGCTCGGCCATGGAGCCCACTGGGTGACCTTGGGCCAGTCACAGACTCTCAGCCCAACCTACCTCACAGGGTTGTTGTGGGGATAAGATGGAGGAGGAGAATGATGTGCGCTGCCTTGAGCCCTTTGTAGGAAAAAGGCAGGATATAAATAAAAAAATAAATGAATAAATCTATCTCATAAGCAATCATGCTCTGGAAAGTTGAAGGCCGAAGACGATATGACCAACTATGAGATGGATGGACACCATAAGGCAATCACAGCCCTGGATCTACAAGAGCTGATCAAGTGCAGGACATTTTGGAGGGCATCCATGCGTAGTGTCGCTATAAGTCAGAGATGACTGGACAGCACCTGACAGCAACCACCCCAAATGCCTCATGAGGCATCCCAGGACATGGGGAGGAGGTGAACCTTGTTGGCCACTTTGGGTTTGTTGCATGAAGAGCAAAGGTGGGGTACCAATGTAATGTAATAATAATATAGTTATATTAAAATGCTATTTTCGATTAAACATTTTAATTAATTAAACTCTTAAACTGATTGTGTATCTTGAAAGCACCTGTACAGACACACAGAAATTCAAGGCCGTCACTGCAACATGGAGATCATTTAGTGGTACTCGACAGTCCTTGTACGTTGTTCCAGAAGAGAAAAGGCTGAGCCAAAATACCATACTGCCTGCATAGTAAACAGGCAGAAAGATTACCTAATGGTGCTGTTAATTCCACCTCAGCTCAACATCAATGACATTTCCAAGGAAAGAGTCCAAGGGCTCTCCTCACATCGCACTGGAATCTCACCGGCGCACTCGGTCCCTCTGCTGTCTGCCAAGGGAGCTGTTGTCAAACGTCAGCACTGACATGAAGCGCAGCCACCAAAAATTCCAGCACTATTTTCATTCTCTTCCTGTTGCTTTTTCTCTCTCTCCTTCCAAGAGATGCTTTTGTTTGCTAAGCTCTCTCTGACCTTTGCAAATGCCACCTCCATTTATGGGCTCAGCCAGTCTGGGAACATGTGCCTTTCACACATACACACAAAGGCCTACTGGCTTTCCCTAAGTTAGCTTCAGTTACAGGCACCGGGTCAACAAGTGTCGTCTGATCACTCCAATTGCCTGCAGAGACGTGAGGCGCTCCGTGTAAGTGTGGGGATGATGGGCGACATGGATCAATGGGCCATTATGCGGGCACAATATTTGAGCATACCATTGAGGTCTTTCATTGTGCTTGAATATTTGCTCCTTTGTAACTGTAGCCCAGAGCACAGAGCTAGTCTGGGTGCTGACGTCTGAAAGCAGCCCTGTTCTTACATGATCCCTGGCGCCATGCTAATGCCCAGACTTGGAAAGCCCAATCTATGGGGTTTTCCCTTGTCCTCTTCCAACAGGTTACAGATGACAATAGGAACAAGCGAGTAACACCAAATTTTCTCATACTAACGAGAGCATTTGCTGAGTCTCATGCCCCACATTTTTTCACAAAATTGGAGCATGACCTCAATTTGACAGTGCCTGCTGGTGGAGATGAACAAAATTATCCACCTAGGTTGCTCTTGATTTCTTGCTTTCCCAGTCTTAAGCTGGTTTGTCCCAAAATTTCAGATTGGAGGAATAAAACCAAAAAGTTTGAATGAAAATCCATATGCCTTCTTAGTGTTACTCCTAATGCCACCATTCTGATACACAATGAAGTCTGACACATCTTTTTGCTGACCGTATCATATCCTTTAGATATTATTTTCATTAATACATGCATCTGGTGTGAATTCTTCATGAATATGCATGTCAGTAAACAGTTTTGATGGCGAACTCTATTGCAAAATTCTGAGAACTTCCAGTTTTGAAGGACAGCAGAATTTCGGTTTATGTGCAGATTAGAAAGTATGGAATTAGATAAATGCACATGAAAAGCCCACTGAATGAATCCTTCTTCTATCCCTACTTGCGCTGTGATACAGTTATTTGCTCTTGCAATAGCCCTGTCGTCTCTGAAGGCCAAGAGTTTGTTTGCTCCCTTGGTTAAAGTTATACAGGGGTGGGGTTGGTGCTGGGGGAAAATATTGCCCTATGATATCTTATCGAGCACTGATTGCTATCAACAGTCCAAATGCGACTGGAGCAGCTGTAGTGTTTAAAAAGGCAGGCTGTGGACTGTAAGGTTTTTGCATGTGCCTTTAAATACAATGCTGTGATGTCTCTAGGGCAGGACTTCTATTTATGGATTTATCTGGAGTATGTTTATGTTGCTCTTTGGCCAAAAAGGCTTCCCAAGTGACTTACCTATGCTCAATTAATCAAGACAGCCCTTGCCCACATGCTTGCAATCTCATGAGATTCAGCCTGTGAGGGAAAGGCAATGGGGAGGAAAGAGCAGGGAAATGAGGCCTTGGGCAGTTGGGAGATGCTGTTTTCCCACTCACCGCCTTCAGTACAACCTCAGGGCTGCAGACGGATGGCTGAAGGACAAGGAGCTTTCTGAGGGAGACTTGGCCTGGGCTGATGGAATGGGGCAGGGGTTGGGAACTCCAGCCCAAGAATGAGCAGGGGAAGGGGGCAAACGCAGCAAAACCAGCCGCGTGAAGAAATGGTCGCTGCGCCAACATGCATTGGAGGAAACACGAACTTGTGCATTTGCAAGCAGGAAGAGCATCCTCATTCAGAGAATCCCATGCCATCAGTGGATGGATGATGAAAGAAAAGATGCTGGACAATGCACAAAACACAGTCAGAATGGATTTCGCGAAAACGCTACATCCCCACATTTATCTCCCAAAAGGCAAAAGGCAGTATTGTTACTGACCAAGGACCAATACCAGAAAAAGCACTCTTGGTTTTATCTGGTAATCTTGTATGACAGTAATACATAAATTGATGACGACGACGACTTAGGACATTAGTATTGTGCTTCTTTCAGCCAAAGGGCAGAATTACATTTCGGAAAAGCTTGGGGGGCCACATCCCAATGGTAGATGACACTGAAGGGAAAAGGAAGCTGGACCCAAAATGCCCCAAATGTCAGTATGTTTTATTTTGAGGCTCAAACTGCAAGTAACTAAGCTTTATTTTCAGTCTTTTTGAATGAGGTGTGTGGGAGACATTTGGAAAACCACCAAGCAATCAGTGGTTAGGGAAAGGAGCTGTATCCATTAAGTTGATTTGGCTTGAGGTTCTGCACATTTAATGTTCTGGTGGCACTGAATGGCCCATGGAGGTCCACTAATTTCCTTGCCACAAACTAAGAGTGAAGCTACAGATTGACTGGGTTCAGATAGCAGGATAACCCACATTCAAGGGCCAAGTGGGAGCTGTGATTGTACGTTGCTGAAACGTGAGTGGTTCTATTGTCTGAACTCAGATGCTCTAACAATGCATGGATTGTGAACCAGGGACACCCCCTGAAAACAATTCATGGTTTGATGTTGGGTTGTGAACTGTGGATTGTTTGTGATTAACAAATCAAGGCTTGTTAGTGTGTCTGGGTTCAGATAACATAAGAACCCATGATTCAAAACAACCCCAGACTTCAATGGCAACCCACACTCAACCTACAGTCAACCCTTGAACGCAGGATATCATGTTATTTGATCTAACTGATTGCTTGCCCCTCTGGGTTCTAGGCCATCAACCAAGCACTAGTGTCAACTCTGACATGAGCTGAGCCAGAAGATGGTCTTCCACTTTTAAAGTGATTCACAATGTGTATTTTATTTTAAAGCCAGGGAATATGGTGTAAATTTCAGCTTCGGTTTGTGCACTTTGCATAATTTACAAAAATTCTGGCCATAATTTGAGCAATTGAACCCAGTGCTTGCACAAACTGAAGCTGGAATTCATGCAAATTTCCCTGGCTTTAAAAACAAACAAATTGCAACCTGCTTCAACAGTGAGAGCTGCCAAATAATAAGCACTGGGCAGGCTGCTTTCCCTACTCAAGCTGGCGAGGTACCAAAAGTATGACGAGTGCAAGCACATTGAGTTTCACAGAGTTGCCCTTCCCTACTCCTACATTGCATTAAGTGCACACATTTAACTACATGCTTACACTGTCAAAGGGCAGACATTAAAAGCTGATTCACAGAGCCAGAGTCCTGCCCCCTTGGGCATTTGCCCTGAACCAGGACTGAACCTTGCACCTTCTACAAGGCAAAACCTGTGTTCCGTCCTGGATGTACAGACCTTCCCAGCTGATGGGGTCCGGAGAAGCCAGCTTTTTGCTTCAACCAACTAATCTGGAAACTCCAGGAACAAATCAGTACTAGAGTGGCCAGATGTGAGAGAGGACGGGCCTTCTCCACCTTTCACAGTTTATGCAGAAGATGGAAATTTGGCAGGTCTGGCTTGTCAGGCAGTCAACATCTGCAGAATTCTCCTCTTCTGGACAGCTATTGCAAAGGCAGGAGCCCCATCTTTTTTGCCTATCTTCCATTCTAATGTTCTGTAAATGAAAGTATTGGATTAATAAACCATTTAAAACAAAACTTCTTTGATACTTGTAATGATCCTTCCCCATGTGAACCACCTTCTTCTGTTAAATCTAAACACCTTGTAAAAAATTAAAAGCAAGCCAAAAAACAGAAGAAGACGAAGAAGAAAAAGTTGTTCATGGAATTCCAGACAAGATGTCACAAGGGGATGTATGAGTGTGTTGTGAGCCAGGTTTCCCCCTTCACATTTCCAAAACAATGGACCATCATTTGGCCAACCCCCCTTATTCTCCAATGCACTTCCAATAAGCAGAAGCAACAAAGAATGAGTCTCTGAGCAACCACAGAGCAGTTCATTGAACCCACAACTTCTGAGAACCCTCTTGGCCCCATCCCTCTGGGAAACCTCCCTTGCAGATGGGCTAGACTCTTATCTAGTTGACCAGCAGTCTCCCCTGATCACGAGTCGCAGAGCCTCATCAGACTCCTGGAGCTTCTGACTATCAGACTCCCAACAGCCTCAAATTCTGACTATTCTCAGAGTCCACCTGAACACCTGGGGAGGGTGGCCTTGAGATGAGCTCCTCCTATCATCTCAATGTCTGGAGCCTCCGTTTCCCAAGTCCCTTCCTCCTTCTCCTCCTCTGATGTGTCTAGATAGGCGTGACCTGGGAACACACCCCAAACACAACTGCCCCTCTCATTCCCAACACTTCTCCCTTGAATGTCTTTTTCAAATAAATAATGGTGATGGGGGAAATACATTTTCAGCACAACACTAATTAAAAGACCAGTCTTTTGCATATTTACTCAGGTGTGATCCTGCTGCCTTCAGTAGGCTTAATGCAAGTGTGGGCACCTTTTTTTCCTCAGGTGGGGGCAATATTCCCTAATTAGTAATCTATCAGTAGTTAATTGTCAATGGCAAGCAGGACCATCCCCATAAAAGGACCAAGTCACCCCTTTGTTCTCTCTCCCATCTCTTTTTCTTTTAGTTTCTTTTCCTTCACAACTAGCAGTCAACCAGCAGAGGGACAAAGGTCTAATCATGTTTAGTCAGCTTTGAAAATTAGGCCAAGGCCCATCCTGGATTCGTCCCTGGGAAAGTTATTTAGGGCTACCATCTAAGTGTTACATCAGATTTCCCCAAGGTGGTGCCACCTAGATGTTTTGGTGGACAACTTGGGATGTATGAGAAATTCACTCCAGTTCATTTTTGATCAGGGTCCAACTCAGTTCCCTCCTTCTGGACCAAACAAGGCTTCAGATATAATCTGCAGTAGAAGTTCATACATTTCTGAGCCTTCAGTGAGAATTGTGAACCAAAAGTCTGTGTTTGACCACACTTGAAAAATGTGCATGCAGAAAGTGCACGTTTGAAAAACATCTGCCAGGGTGCTTTAATAAGTGAAAGAGGAATGTGTTCATTTCAAAAATGAGTTCAACCAATGCAGACATTTGAAATATCCATGTGACGATCATAATCAGATATGGGCTTCCATTGAAACATGGAGAACTTTTATGAGACTGAGTTTTGCTTATTCATTTATCCCCAGTATTCTTGACCATTTACAGCTCTCTAAAGCTGATGGGTGATGAAATCCTAAACTTCTGGAGAGCACCAGGTGTACTATTTGATGGTTTCCACTCATTTTCCTGTTGGCTCATTGTTATGGTAGCCTTTGGGGAAGAAGCTGGGGGACGGCTGTCATGGTGAAGGCCTGCAACAACACCTTGACATGGAATGAGGTCCCCCACCCCATCCCGGCTCGTGCAAATTCAGCTCTCTTCATCCCACAGTAGCAATCCATTTCTTCTAGTCTGCCATCCCATTATTTTCTATAACCTCATTGCACGATGATACGGATTTCTCTTGCCTGTAGCCTATATTTGCATCACTCCAGAGCAGGACCCTTCAAAATGCAGACCTACTCTTTAATTATACCAGAAATGTCATAGTGGCTGTGCCATGAAGTAGCAAAGACAGGTTCCTGCAAGTCTCCTTCTAATTGCCATCTTTCACATTACCAGGTAATCCCAGGATGAATTACTATATAATTTGCAGCCCATAGATAGTGCCATCAGACTTCTCCTTGGGAGTCAGAGTTTATTCTGACTCAGGGAGGTTTACCAGCAACTCATCAAGGAGAAAGCAGAGACCTAAATCTGGGAAGATCTTGCAAAGGAGCAAACCAAGAAGCTGATCACTTTGTTGTGGTTGCATGTATTTAATCCCCTGATAACACACAATAGGGGGCATTCGAATAGCTTGTTGTAAGATTATGCTCACCACAATACAGACACATAATCTGGAAACATTTGTTATATACTGCATTTTCATTCCACTTTTCAGAGAATTGTCTCCCAAAACAGCTTACATCAATAAAAATAAGAGGCAGAGACAGGGCCTGACATAATCAAGTGACAAAACACACAAGGGAAGAGGGATGAAAGGGAAAGGAAGAGCAGGTGATGAGCTGTAAGCAGGCATTAGATACTCTTCAGATAGCCTGATCTTCCCTTGCTGATGTTCATGCTTGAATGAGTCTTCTTCCTTGGGATGATGGATTGTGCCAGAACATTTGCCCTCTTCCTTCTTCTCTGCCAGAGTACACAATTTGAAGCTGAAAGTTCCTTCTGGTGGGTAGGGGGAAGCAGATCCCTACAACCACTTCTTCTCTGGACAATGCATGGGCCAGGTTGGTTTCTACCTGGGTTGACACCTTTCCTAAGAGATAGGAAATGCAATCTCCTAATAGCCTTACCTTTTCAGTTTCCAGCAACTTTTTGTTAGATGGATATGCTAGTATTTTTCTTAGGAAAATAAGCTTAAAATAATGTATCAAAATCCATGCATTTATTCACATATGGAATGGAAAGAACTTGAAATTAGGGGTTTTTTTTAAATCCATGACAAAGTAAAGCTGACTCTTTTCAAAACATTTCTTACATGTAGGATGAATCTAGCCAATTAAGTTATGACCAAGAAACCAGACAGAACCCTGTATTCTAAAGACAAATCCGTTCTGTAGCTATTTTGATTAGATGACCCTTGTTACTGCTGTTTTAATACTTGTTAATTGCGCTGCTGCTAAGCTGTTATAATATTAGTGTTAATTGTCTTGTTTTGTCTTTGGGTTATGTTTTCATATTGCATTTATTTTATTTTGTGTATTCTGTTTTATTTGATTTTGTTAGCAGTATTATTTTAGTGATATTGGTATTAATTGTCAATAGTTTTGTGTGTTTTATATTATGTCTGTTGTGTGGATTTAATGATGTGAGCCACCCAGAAAGCTTCTGGCTAATGGGGCAGCATTCAAACTGAACCGAGCCAAACTGAAATGAACCGAACCAATCCAGAAATAAATGGTCCTGGTCCCCCATTCACTATAGGTGAACACATTTGCTGGGATCAGGCAGCACAGGAAGCCATGAAAGGTTTGTGGGGAAGGGTTTACCATTGTTGTCATGAACAACTTCAGTTGTCTGAACTTCAGTTACTACACAGCCATACCCAAAAAGCCTTCACTCAAAATGTCACATGGAATTTTCTGTTGTCCTGGAATGGGCTTATTGAACCATCTCAAAGCCATTTGGTGACACCATGAGCATTGTCTGTAAAGTGAGAAAGCACTAGATCCTTTTTTGTGGTTTGTGAAAGGTTACTGTGCATTCCAGTGGCATAAAAGGTGTGGCTACTGAGGAACTTTGTGGGCAACATAGAGAAGTCAAGAGAAGTGGAGAGAGAAGGTCTTCAGAACTTCAGAAGATCATATGTGTCCATCAAGCTTGGAATTGATTGCAGCAGCAGCAGAATTCTAGGTCTCTAGCGTAGGACTTGTCTATCCCTTGTTACTTTTAACTCATGATGTCAGAAATTGAACTGGAGACCATCTTCATTGCAAGCACACACCCTTAATAGTGAAATATGGGTCCTTCTACAAGCCTTTTCAGCCCACAAGCACTAAGATGCTGCATTAAACAGATGGCTAAGTCAGCTCTTGATGAGAAAGGCATTTGGATGTCCACAGCATGGACACTTTGAAGCTGGAATGAATATTTGTCCCTACTCAAAATATGGTGAATTTCTTTCTTTCACTCTTTGAATTCTAAATGAACCATTTCAAATCTAAGCTCACATTGTGCAAACGGGGCATACAAATGATGTCAAAGCATTGGCAGCCCTGGTTTGTTTTGAGTTGGCCTCCTTCAAATCTGAGCATCATCAGCCATCAGCTGGGTGTAATACCATCTACCATTGCATGATTGGTAACAAATTCTATCAGAGACTAAGCAGTGTTGCATTTTTTCATTTAAAAGTTGTTTGTCAATTATTAAGTGGAAGCAGATGTGAGATATTACTGCATGCTGGCTTGGGAATGTTGCAAGTTGTAGAGCTTCTTTCTATCTAAGCAAACACAGAATTGCTCACTCCAGGTGTAATTCTATGCCAGGTGGTGAATACTGGGAGTGGCTGAACTTCTTCTTTCTTGTCTAAAGAGGCATAGGTTTGTGCTTTAGAAAGTTATGAGGGGTTCCTCATTGAGAAAAATCACAGATAAAATGTTTCCAAAAGATCATTTTGCTACCACTACTGATCAGCTTCATAGTGCTCAGCCAAAAGGGAATGTTGAGTGTATTCTAGGCAGATTCGTAGTTTACAACAGATAGATGATGGTGCTACCCAGTTGTTGCTAGTGTGAACCTGAGCCCTCCATCCTAAGCAATTCATGTCATACAGAAGCATTTTTGGCAGTCAAATTGATGTGGAGCAACTGGCAACTGTTCGATGAGCAACTGAAGACTGTTTAAGAACCAGTGATACATATTATTGTGCATCTGACTATGAACCTCTCAAAAATCACTGTCTATCAGTTATCAGACATCACCCCCCAAAATATCAAGGATTAGCATGTATTTAGAGAATGTAAGGCACTGGTAATTACTAAAGAGAAATGTGATGTGTAAATCAAATCAACTATACATCTTCTGGTACAAATAATTCATTTATAGAGAGCCCCCAAACCAGTGAGAAGATAATGTCTTGTTCAGCCTTTCCAACCTGGTGCCCTCCAGAAGCTATGGCCCATATTTCCCAGCATACAGACCATTGTCTATGGTTTCTGGGGCTTATGTGGTTTGAAGACCAAAACATCTGGAGGGACCTAGCTAGAGAAGGCTGAAACCATGATATTAAGCTGGTGGAATTTGCACTTAGGGGCTATAGCTTGCTTAGCACCATAAGGACAGACATAATATGCTCCTGATGTTGTAAAACAATTGGCTCACATTTCACATTTCACATGCTATTGTTTCTTGATATCAGTACTTGGACATTGCATAGTATGGAATTCCTTCCAATCATCACCTGCAAGAAGGTGGAACGATAAGCATGGTAGATGCTCAGTGCAATCCCATGCAGGTTTATTCATCTGAACTCATCTGCATTTCCTAGCCAATACATGAAGGATTGTAATGAGTGTTGCCATTGAATTCCATAAGCAGTTGGTTGAAACGTCTGTATTTGTACTGCCCAACTTTGTAGCAATTGATATATTATGAATTTATTATTAAGAACTGACTGAGTTTTAGAGCATGTGCAGTAAAGGAACACACAGATCCCTCACCTTCAACAAACAACGAAAGCATACCAGTCATCCTACCATGCAGACCTACACAGAGAAGTCTCTTCAACAGCTTCTTACTCCACAAGGAAGAGAACTCCATGGGATCCCTTTCCATGCCAGAAGTCAGTGACAATGAGCGGACGTCATGCGACAGGGGCAGGCCATCAGAAAGCAGCAGATCAATAAGGGGCTGCGACAGGCAAGAGGCGATGCAAGTGGTCATACCAAACTACAGTTCCCAAGAGGCTATTGTGCATGCACAAATCCTCACATGCATGGAGCAAGAGTTCCTATTAAAGGAGAACATTCATCTGAGCTCACATGGGTGAAAGTGTCACAAGTGTCCACTTGGGACGTTTGTCTGTCACTAATCGGAACCACAGCTTGCTGGGACACTGATAGCAGGCGTGGTTCCTTTTCCTCCAGGGAGCTTCCCAGTGGACCAAAATGCCCACTGCAATCATCTCGGTGCAGTTGTCATAGCAGTGCTGGGCAAACTCCTTGTGCCCAGTGCTGAAATTTGGGCAGCTGCCACTGATGCCTTCCCTTTTTTCCCCCACAATGGCTCTCCCCCCGTGTAGCACCAGGCCAGGACAATGCATGTTAGGGCCCCGGAAGCACTGCATGAGAATCAAGATTGTGGGTTCCACTACCTGTGGCACTTGCTAGCCTTTTCACGGCAGATTTTATTCCATTATTTTATTTTATTTTATTTTTGTTGTTGCCACATGCTGCTCTCAGGGAAGGGAAGGAGAGGACTTTGGGGTTTGCCACACATTTTGGGTTTCTTGCAGTTGCCTGGGAGCCTAGGATGCAGAATGTGCTAAACTGCTTTGAATTAATAAACAATTAAATTAGTTTATTTCACTCTATGGAGCATAACAGAGATATGTAAAATACAAATCTATATGGATAGAGCACATAATTTGGTGCTATGTAAATTGTAATCAGAAAAGATATTATGTGATTAAAACTTCAAATGGAGAATTGTAAAATAACATCTATGGTGAAGTGAAAGCTGAAAGCACTAAAACATCACACACAAATAAAAACCATGTTCATCCATCAGCAAAAGAGGACTCTTCTAACTTGTTTCTGCTTTAGCAGCTGCACTCTAGTTTTAATGGCCACAGCTATTAAACACTCTCCAGATTTAATGTTGACCAGCAGAGATGAAACCTAAAATTTGTCCATGTTTCGCTGGTAAGGACTGAGGAAATTAAGTGTGCTCCCAAAGCTCTCCAAATTTTTCACTAGAATAAAACCACATACAGTTTCAAAATGGTTCCTTTCTCAAGGGCAGCAGCTCAGATCCCCCAGATGCTCTGCTATCACTGCCAATGGTAAGAAGTTTAATCAAGCTAACCAAGTAATTATATTGTTGTCTGGGAGGACCTGGGGAGGAGACCATGTCTCACAGGCCTGGGATATTAAAGACTCCTCTGTTGTATTTTTGTGACTTCATCATGAGCATACTCAGCTCTGGCTGTATCTGTTGGCTACACCCAGTTGCTTTGCCAAGTGGAAGGTGTGGTGCATGAGATAAAAGTTGGCCTCTCCCTTTCTTCATGTTGTGGTAAGGTTGTGAATAGCAATGTACATCCTTGGTCTCCCTCTGCCCCCCTTTCTCCCTCCCTGCCCCTGACATTGGTCAGATTTAACCTGATTGCAGCATCACGTAGCAGTAAAAAGGTTGGCTAAGCTTCAGGGACCCCAGTTCAATTCCCCACCCAGGTACAAAGTTGACTGGTGACTAAGACTTGGTCTAACCTATTTCATAGGACTGTTCTGGAGACACAAAGGTCTAGGATCATGTAGTCCTTAGAAGAAAGATGGGTGAAAAATGAAATCACTAAATTAGAAGAGGAAGCTGGGGGTAGTAAACCTAGGACAGCACCTCTTGCTCTTAGAGGACACCCCTGCCAGCTCCAGGTTTTTGAAGGCCTTTGGACAAGACACCCTCAATGGGCCTCCTTCCTCAATGAGTCTATTTGCTGTTCATCCTCTTTCTTATCATCGTTACCACTTGCCTGCGTGAAAGCAGAAAGCCAGTGAGCAAATAGACTATGACATCTCCCATCCTCCTTCTCACCACCACAGTTGTCTCAGCACATGTGAGAGGCAGGTGGATCAAGGCGGCTGCAGTGCTGAAGAGGAGGAATGTCAGGGGGCCCTTGCTGGTGCATGAATGCCTGGAAGGTGCCCAAAATATTCTGTACCCCCTATGTCCTTGGAGGAGACAGATGCAGACAGATGCCCATATATAGGGTAACCTGAAAGCGATTCTCTGAGAGGGCTCCTACATCAATTTCTCAAAGTTACTGTTGCATATTTGGTGGTCTAAACATAATCTTAAACCAAGCAAGCAAAGCAGAAAGATTTCTCATGAGCTCTAGGAGTATCACAGGCCTGGAAAAAAAATGTCAACAGTTCTGAATCCTTGTTCCTGGCAGAGTCTATCTAATCATCTCATGCATCCATATCCTCCTTTTCATTCAGTTCTTCTCCCAACTCCAATTATTTTTAATGGACCACCTGCAATGCTGCACCATAATTGTCAGTGACTGCAAGTTGCAAAGCCCGAGGGGGAGCAGTCCCATCACACCAGCACAGGCATGGAAGTAAGTGATCTTACTTGTTTGATTTCAGGCTGGAAAGAAAGCAAGCTGGCGCCAGTTGCATTTGTCATCCCAAGATGGCTCTAGATCTGTTCATAGCACTTCAGCAATGTAGAATTCAGAGAGCTCAGAGCTGCTGCAAGTTGAGGCTGCACAGCCATAAATAAAGGGCTATTTATATAGTTTTGTTCTTTGCTCTATTTCTCCCTTTCAAGATGATCACATTCCTATGGCTTTGTCTGAAGGAGACATCAAGGAACCCATATGCAGAAAATGAGCTAGAACCTGCTTTCAGCTGCTTTTATGGGTGGTTGCAATGGTCAATGCAAACAAGGGTGGTGTAGTTTTCAGAAAAGCTCATGAGTTCCGAAGCTTGTGATTGCATATGAAAAACGCATCCTTTTAGTGGGAAGGGGAGCACTTCATGTCTGTACATAGAAAATAAAAGCAAATTGCCAGCAGAAGCATGAGTGAGGCAGTCCAAGGTGCAAGGTGGGATTTAGAGATTCTCAGTGAGGTCAAAAATAACTGAACCTCCCATGCCTGATTGACATTCATCCTGCTAAAATATTTGGGGATGTTTCTGAAATGTTTACCTGAATGTCTCCTTCAGTTTTTGAGTTTCTGGGTTAGTATGAGCTATTAGCTCCTCATATGAAAATGTAAGGATCATTGTGCCTGAAGTGCCAAACACCTAACATGGAAGAAAACCAGCCCTAGCATGGAAATGTCTCATGAGTCAGCTACCAGGAGTAGTGGAAAGTGCACAAAGCAAATAACATGCTAATTTGGTTACATAGGATTAACTGGTTGCTTTCAGCTAAGTACAGAACAAGAGAAACAAACATCATTTTGATTACTCAGCTTAGCAAACCTAAGAAAGTGATGAAAAGGCAGCAGAAGATAAAACAGGGTAAGCACTGCTCACCTGCAGGAGCTGGTCTAGGTGGCCAAGATGCCCCCTTGGCAGAAGCAGGTAGAGATGGTTGTGTACAATGCCGTGTGTGAGGTTGTCTTCTGCTTCATTGGCTGGCAAAGATGGAGGCTGCAGTCCTCATACAGAGGACACTAGCTTGAGCAATGCATGATCATGGTGGTGATGCTGATGCTAGGTATCTACTTTATCATCTCTCAATTCATAAGGACTTGTTGAGTAGTGGAAATAGCCTCTGATTCGTCCTGATTGAGCTGCCTGAAAAAATAATCTAGTGGTTAACAGTTATGGTGTCAGTGACTTGTTTCCAACCTGATGCAGTTCCAAACACAGAACATACATGTTACAAAATCTCCATGAACCCATTTGTAAATAATGGGAGATCATGCTTGAACATTGAGGTCAAATGTTAAACACTTTCAAGCCATGGCTGGAGGGATCTTGAGACATTCACATTTAGCATATGAAGGGCACTGTGCCAGCCATCCTTTCCTAAGGAAAATAAATCAATACGAATATTCACACTGCAAAAATAGAAGAGTTATTCAGTAAGCAGGCCAAAGATGATACCATACAGCGGTGATTGTTCTTATCATCACAGAAGAGCTGGCTGGTAGTTGCCCATGGATCACTATAGCTTTGCTGGTGAATAGTCAAATTCCAGGACTGATTCACTCATTACATCAGCACAGCTTGTGGTTCATGTCTGTCTTGAGCCCTGGCCCTCAGACGTACCAGCCTGCAGCACAGGACTCTTATGAAAACAGGGCACTTCCTTGCAGACAGGGGGATGAGTACCTTGCTCAGGGTCCTCCTAACCAGGTGACAAAGTTGCCATCCCCTCTGACTCAGAGGATGAGTTCCAGTAGAACTTTCATCTCTCCAGCCTTCCAGGGGTCTGAGGCTTTTAAATCAGGAGAGAGGATCCTTCAACAATCCACTCAGTTCCTCCAGGAGGAATAGAGCTGATGGCACTACAGGTCTTGTTGGTGTGCTGAAGGTTTCAGTTGGCCTTATCTCCCTAATGAGACAACATCTTCCTATTGCTCCAGTAGTGGTGAACTCTAATCAGCAGGACCCACTTGGAACTATCCAGAGTCCTGCTTTCAAATTCTTTCTGCTTAAGAGAAAGCAGTCATTAACTTAGCATGTCATGACATTAACATTAACATGACATTAACTTAGCATGATGAAATGTGTTGCATTCAGAAGGTCCTAGTTTCCATCCCTGGGTTCTCCAGAAAGGCCAAGGTAGATATCTGCTGGAAACCTGGGAGGGCTGCCATTTATTTTATATTTAGATATTTAGATATATTTAGATATTTAAATATTTAGATATTTCTGGTTTCCCATGTCAGCATCAAGAGAGCACAGAATGGGACATAAAGCAGCTGCCATAGGTGAGTTCCTTACAGTACGTATCCATACTGCTAAAGTATTTTAAAACAACTGTCTAGGAATACACATAGCATGCTTGTTGCATGTAAATCTGAGCATGTAACTCATAGGAACCTGATTTAGTCATACCTAGAGTAGACCCATTGAAATCTAAAAGACTGGACCAAGTCAGGTTGCATTAACTTCAGTGAATCTGCTCTAGGGATGACTAAATCTTCATCCAAACCACTAAATAGATTGACCCCTTAGGGGAACAAATTGCCTTCTGAACTAGGAATTTTCTTACAAGTACTGTCCTGTTTCTCAAGGGATTTCCTACCTACCCATTTTGTTCCATGTTAGCCTGCAGAGTTTAGTGCTTCTGTAATCATATTTAGAAATTGTTTAACAACTTTTAAAATAATGCACAGATGCCAGAGAAGAATGCTCAGGTAGTTGAGTCTAAGAAGCACCATTGTCTTTATGGATGAACTGCCAAAGACACAATTTTTTTTCATGTGGTCTGTGTGCTTGCTTGTGTGGGTACACACACATGGATTGCTGCACATCTGATGTAGTAGACTTTCCCCTTTTTTCACAGTAAATCAAAGAGGCCTGTTCTGTATCAGCAGCAGAATGAAATGGTGGAATCCTGAAACATTAGACTGTTTTATGGCACTTTGGACTACAGGCAGGAAATCCATATTTATCATGCTTCCCTGTGTAAAAAAATTGTTGAGCACAGGGACCTGACACAACTCTTCATCCAAATAGGCTAGGTTTTCTTGAATGGAAGGGACTTTCCTTTTTATTTAGAAGAGCATTTAAAATTATGCTTCCTCCTAGAGTCTAAATTAGTGCAATCCCTTCTTGCAACCACAGGCAGGATTGCAAAGGGGCTGCAACTCAGTGGTGGAGTTCATAAGACCATAAGAGTCATGCTGAATTATATAGTCCAGCACTGTGTTCACATAGTGGCCACAAGCAGGACATGAGTGCAACAGCACCCTCCTGCCCATGTTCCCCAACAACTGGAGTACACAGACAGGCCATCTATCCTGGTGGAGGTTCCAAATAGCCATGAGGACTGGTAGCCTGATGTTTCATATGCAAATGGTCATAGCTTCAATCTCTGGCTTCTCTAACTAAGTGAGAATCCTGCCTGGAACTCTGGGGAACCACTGGTGTGTCAGAAATATTGGGCTATATGGAGCAAGAGCCTGACTATAGTCTTCTGCTGAATGTGCATGCTGGGCCTCAGTTTCAGTAGGATTCTTAATCTCTTGAGGAGGATATTGCTATGTAAGAATGGTAAGAGAGACTTTTTAGAGAAATATTCAAAGCATTGCCATATGTTGTTCAGCTGAAAGGGGTCCCTGAGTTGTTTACATATGATCAATAAAAACAAGGGAGCCCCTGTCCAAAGCTTTACTTTATAAAAGATGCAGCAGGAAAAAGGGGGGATGGGAGAAAGCCACCCCTGAAACAAAATTTAAGGTTAAATAGCAGGGTTTTTTCCTTCTGGGTACCAGCTGGAATAGACGGTGGTGAGGGGCAGCAGAAGCCCACTGGAGCTGGTCTTCTGGAAGAGTAAATCCAAGGCTTCGCTTCCCTTCCCTTAGTCTCTGCAATGAGCATGCACGTCTGCAACAGGAATGCCGAGCGCAGGGCTAGGATCTTGCCTGAGAGCCATTTGTCCAACTTGCCCACTGTCTACTTTGGCTGGCACTGACTTTCCAGAGTCTCTGGCAAATGCCTTCTTATGATCTTCTCCCTCCCTGATCAGTTTTTCAGTGTAGAGTCCAGGAATTAGCCTTGGGATTGGGACCTTACTGGGAGCGGAATAAAGCCAGAGTCTACCCCGAGTTACTCTATCTCCACAAAAAGTCCTTCCCAAAATGACTTGTCCAAACACTGTAGCTAGCTGTTTATGTAAACGTACACAGGATGTAGGTGTAAGCAAGAAACGAGGCTCTGAGCCCTGCAGAAGCACCATCAGTTACTATTGGAGACGCCAAAGAAATGCACAACATACTCAAATGAATTGGAATTCTTAAGAATTCCATCCATGGATTCCACAGGGGACTGACTTTTCATGAGCTGCACCGATTTTCGGGCTGTTCTTTTTAATTTTCCAGATTTTAATGCCAATCTAGTTGCAGCAAAATATGGAACATAACAAACCATCAACCTAAAATGTGCATCTCCTCCATGAGCTAAATTGTTAAAATATGTATTTTGGAGGGATTTGCTAGTTTTTAGCCATTTGTGAAGCCTATTATGAATGGATTTGTGCAAAATCCAATTCTGTCAATGAGCAGACGATGGAACAAGAGCCACCTGACAATCCACAAAATGTAGATAGAATGGATTTTACAGTGCCTGTACATCTTGAGCTGTAATGGAACACCTGAGACTCTTTGCCGTTGTCAGCACCAGCCAATCGGTTCAGTCGCAGGTGATGTCATCTCCAACAGAGCCAGGGCTCACCTCATCATCTTTGTGTTTGCTGATGCTGTAATTTGGACAAGCAAACTATTTCCCTCCCTTGCAATAAAAGAGGAATATTGCTTTTACTTATCTGATGGGGTGCTCCATCATTAAAACGGCTACCCAATGCAAGGGGCGCCTGATAACCACCATACAATTATCTGATGCCGCCAGGAATCATAAAGTATTATTAGCTCCTGTCCTCATGGGCTTTGGGGGCACCAAAGCAGGGAGCAACTGCAAAGGTGCTGCAAAGGACAACTGGAAAGATCAAGGGGCTGGGACAGCTCCCACGTGAGGAAAGGGTTGCAACAGCTGAGGCTTCGAGTATCCAGGAGAGCTCGCAGTTCCCTCAAATAAGGGGCAACAGCAAAGTGCACCTCTTACGTTGTTACAATGTGCGGCCCCAGAGCAGTTGCTGCCACCACCGCTGCTGCTGCTGCACAATCACCGAAAAGGGCATTTTGTGCAAAGGATGTGGCGACAATCCCCGAGACACAGAAACTTCCCTGAACTGTTTGATGGGACGTATCAAAAGGGCTTAGCCATGCCCCTTGGGCCACAGGGACTTTTATCAGTACTCCTAGAATTGCACTGCCCCGAGCTCCCCAACTTGGACATACTTGTGCCATTGGGCTTCTGAACACTGAGTCTCGTCAGGGGCCTTTGCAAATGTGGGGACTCAGAGCATGGAGGGAGGGGAGGGAGATGCTTTCCCAAACCTCAGAATGAAATATTTGTTCAGGGTGTGATGGGTCTGTTTTTGTAAGGTGGCATGGCATTTCCCCCTGTATTATTTCCGCCTGTATTCCCCTGTTGAGGTTGTTAGTAGCAGAGGAGGTACGAGTCATAGAAACATAGAAACATAGAAACAGAGCGAGTCAGAAGGGGCCTCCTGGGCCATCTAGTCTGACCTCCGGCACCAGCCGGCTCCGCTCATGACATGCCCACCATGTGCATGTCCAGCCTATCTTTGAACACCCTGACCGATGGGGCCTCAACGACCTCCCGTGGAAGCCCATTCCATGCCCTCGGGGTCCTAACTGTCAGGAAGTGCTTCCTGGCATCCAAATTGAACCTTGGCTCCCTGAGCTTTGCTCCATTGGAGCGCGTCCTGCCTTCCTCTGCAGGGGAGAACAGGCCTCTCCCCATCTCCATGTGACACCCCCTCACATACCTGTATGTTGCCAACATATCCCCTCTGAGTCTCCTCTTCTCCAGGCTGAAGAGACCCAGTTCCCTCAGTCTCGCCTCATACCCCATCCCCTGCAAACCAGCCACCATCCTTGTGGCCCTACGCTGCACTGACTCCAACCTGGCTATATCCTTTCTGTAATGAGGGGCCCAAAACTGAACACAATACTCCAGTTGCGGGCGCACCAGAGTCATGTAGAGTGGAAGTAATACCTCTCTTGATCTAGAAGCCACACTTCTGGCTATGCAACCAAGGGTGGCATTCGCCCTCTTGACCACCGCATCACACTGCTGACTCATGTTTAGCCTGCGGTCAACCAGTACCCCGAGGTCCCTTTCACAAGTGCTGCTCTCCAGCCACTTGTCCCCTAACCTGTACTTATGACAGCTATTCCTATGCCCCAAGTGCAAGACCTTGCACTTCTCCACATTGAACGCCATCCTGTTGTCTCCTGCCCACTTCCATAGTCTGTCCAGATCGTTTTGGATCTGGAGTACCTGCTTCTCAGTTGTGGCCACTGCTCCAGTTTTAGTGTCGTCTGCGAATTTAATCAGCAGGCTGTTCACCCCTTCTTCCATGTCGTTAATGAAAAGATTAAACAGGATCGGCCCCAGGACAGAGCCCTGGGGGACCCCGCTTGTCACTGGCTGCCATCCCGACGATTCCCCGCTAATGGTTACCTTCTGCTTTCGGTCAGTCAGCCATGCCCTAATCCACCGGACAGTGCTTTGGTGTATCCCAAAACTCCTCAGTTTCTCCACCAGGATATCATGGGGCACTTTGTCAAAGGCCTTGCTGAAATCCAGGTATACCACATCCACTGCATCCCCTCCATCTAGCCATCTTGAAACCTTGTCATAGAATTCCACAAGGTTTGTCTGGCAGGACCTGTTTCTGCGGAAGCCGTGTTGTGTGGCTGTCAGCCTCCCTTCCCTATCTAGCATCACTAGATCTCTCTCTATTATGAGCCTTTCCATTGTTTTTCCTACAATGGACGTAAGGCTAACCGGTCTATAATTCCCCATGTCCTTCCTACTACCCTTTTTGAAAATTGGGACCACCGATGCCACCCTCCAGTCCTCTGGAACTTCACCCGTTCTCCACGAGGCCTCAAAAATGGAGGCCAGCGGGCGTGAGAGAACCCCTGCCAACTCTCTAAGTACTCTCGGGTGTAACCCGTCAGGGCCTGGCGCCTTTGTAATGTCCAATGCCCTGAGGAGCCCCTCGACTTCAAGGGGGGTGACTCTAATCTCTGCCCCTAAGTCCCCAGCCTCATCCAATCTCCTATACGGATATCCCCCGTCCTGCTTTGGGGAGAACACAGAGGCAAAATAGTCATTTAGCATCTGTGCCTGTTCCCTCATGTCAGTCACTGGATCTCCTTCCTCCTTATTTAGTGGTCCCACCACTTGTCTCCCCTTCCTTTTCCTATTTACATGCTGGAAGAAGCCCTTTTTGTTGCTCTTGATATTCTTGGCAAGTCTCAGCTCATAATCAGCCTTAGCCTTGCGAAGAATCCTTCTGCAACGGGCCTCCTCCTCCCGGTATACCCTTTTGTCTATTTCCCCCAGTACCCATTTCCTATGGAGGTTCCTCTTTCGTCTAATCCCCCTAACCACCTCCTTTCGCATCCATGGCGGCACTCTCCTCCGCCTCCCCACCTTACTGACTAGAGGTATTGTCAGGGCTTGCGCCTGCAAAACCTCCCTTTTGAGTGCCATCCACCCCTCCTCAACTCGCTTACCTTCCAGTAACCTATCCCAGGAGACTTTCCCCAGCCTGGCCTTCAGTTGGCCAAAGTTGGCCCTCTTGAAGTCCCAGCTTCTAGTGCTCGCCCTGCTGCACGGCCCCAGTCCCCTGATCTCAAAGCAAAGGATGGAGTGATCACTCGCATCCAGAGCTCCCCTAATCTGTACTTCATCTATCAGCTCCTCCCTATTGGTCAAGACCAAGTCCAGGATGTTTCCCCCCCTCGTCGCCTCTCGGACCCTCTGTGTGAAAAACCCACCCTCTAGAGCTTCTAGGAAGCGACGTGACCTGGCTGTCACCGCCGAGTGAGTCTCCCAAGTAATATCCGGGAGATTGAAATCTCCCATAATTACTGTGTCTCTCCCCCGAGATATCCTTAGAATCTGGCCTGTCAGGACATCATCCAGGGTCTCAAGTTGACCTGGAGGGCGATAACATACCCCCACTGTCAGGTCTCTTTCTCTGTCAAAACCCCTAAGTTTCACCCAGACTGCCTCTACCGAATCCCCATCTGTGCTGCACTCTATCTCACTGCATCCTATCCCTTCCCTGACATATAAAGCCACGCCCCCACCTCTCTTTCCCTTCCTGTCCTTCCTAAAAAGGTGATACCCTTCTATGTTCACATTCCAGACTTGCCTTTCATCCCACCAAGTTTCTGTGATTCCCACCAGATCGTATCCTCCTATTCCCAGGAGAGCTTCAAGCTCTTCCTGCTTATTACCCATGCTCCTAGCATTGGTGTACATGCACCTCAACTCCTTCCCACTGCTTCCTTTCCTTGGAGTGCCCAGCATCCTCCTTCCTCCCATCCTCCCTGGTACCTGGCCCCTCTCTGTAGAAGTCCTGTCAGTCCCTGCAGTATCTCTAAAGCCCTGCTCCCAGAGCCCCGATCCTCCCTGCACACTTGTCCAGTGCAGACACGTTACTGGGGGGCCTGAACCCACCCCCCACTGGCTCAGTTTAAAGTCTTCCGGATGAAGCTCGCTAGAGCATCTCCAAAGGACCTTTTCCCCATCCTCGTGAGGTGTAACCCATCCCTTGCCAGAAGTCCATTGGCAAGAAAACGAGTGCCGTGGTCGAGGAATCCGAAGCATTCCTTCTGGCACCACACCCTAAGCCAGTCGTTCACCTCAGAGGCCCTCCTGTCCCTTCCTGTCCCAAATCCCCGGACGGGTAAGATTGACGAGAAGGCCACTTGGGCCTTCAGCTCCCTGAGTTTCTTCCCCAAGGCCGAAAAGTCCCTGGTGATCCCGACCACCCCCTGCCTGGCCACGTCGTTTGTGCCCACATGGATCACCAGGAGTGGCTGGTGACCCCCGGAGCGAACAAGACGCTCCACTCTGTCCTTCACGTGCCGGATGCGTGCGCCCGGCAGGCAGCAAACCTCCCTTGTCTGAAGGCTGGGGCGGCACACCGCCGTCTCAGTGCCCCTCAGCAGGGAGTCCCCAACAACTATCACCCGCCGCCGTACCTTCTCGGTGCTGGTGGGCAGCCGTGCCCTGGCCCTCGCCTCTCCTGCAGTGGCTCCCTTGCCTCCTGATGTCCCAGGCTGGGGGTCCTGCTGGTCCCCTGAGGCCTCCTCAGCCCCAGCCTCCCCAAGTGGAGAGAACCTGTTTCCCAGCTCCAGATTGGTGCCAGGAGAAGGAGGAGGCCGTGCTGGACGCCTCCTCCTGTGGGTGACATACCTCCATGTCTCCGCAGCTGCTCCTCCCGTGGTCTCTCCCTCAGCCCTCTGTCGAGAGGGGGGCTGCTGCGGGGGGGCCTGAAGAGCTCTCTCGGCCCTCAGGCACCTCACCTCCTCCTCTAGCAGGGTCACCATCTTGCACCGAGGGCAAGTGTATCCCTGCCTCTCCTGGGGAAGAAGGGCGAACATGTCGCAGCTCTCGCAGCGGACAGCAACACCCGTGACTCCCGCCAAGGCCATCTCCTGGTCTGCCATCTGTAACCCTTCCGAGACCTTACCTTGGTCCCCTGTCTTGTAAGTCCTGCAGTTCCTCTCACTCTCCCAGTTCTCCCAGGCAAAAACCCCACTTGCACACACACACAAGGAGAAAATAAACTTAAATTTAAAGAAAAAAAAAAAAAGCACAAGAAAGCAAAGCAAAGTGCAAACAAAACAAAACAAAACAAAAACACACAAACAAAACAAAAAACAAACAAACAATGAAACAAACAACCTCTGTGTCTCAGGGAAGGGAGTCCCTGGACCGTCCGGACCGCAGCTCAGGGACGCAGACGAGTCCTAGTAGAATCAATAGATAGGCTGCAGATAAAGCTTGGAGACCATGTTTTTGGGAGTTATCTGGAGTGTCATGTTTGTTCCCAATGACACATACACTTTCCCCCAGCATAGCCTGGGTGGATCCCCATCTATCAGCCTGGAAAGACCTGTCCCATTGTTCTGTCTTTCTGTCCTTTAACTTATGCTGGAATGGTTCTCTCTCTCTCCCCCCCCCCCCCCCCCCACACACACAGCATCCCAGTTAAAAGGAAAATGATTAGCTGTGTTGAGAAATATCTCTTCCCAAAGCTAGGAAATCTGCATCTTGGTGGTCATATGATGCTTGCCCATGTGCATGGATTTACCTGAAGTTGGTTCATCTTTGCAAAACGTGGTACTGATCAATTTGCAAGCAAAATAGAAGATAAACTTTGATGTTGATTGGGGCAAAATATGCTTTTAATGTAGCTCATGTAAGAGATGATGTAGCTCCCCTCTTTTGCAAAAGTAGTTTGCAAAAGCAGGATCAAATGAAAGGAAAACATTGTTCTAAAAGCAGTTTTGAGAATTTAAAGATACTAGAAAATTCTTCAGGCTCCCCACGAAGTGCTGAATTATGTTAAAACCATGTTTTGCCCTAATCAGCAGCTGAGTTTGCTCACTCCTGGCCCTCTGAAGCAAGATGCTTTTTCTCCCTCTTTATTTTATACTGGCAGATTTGCACCAGGTTATCTTTTTACTGCCAAACAATGCTTCCCTTCTGTGAAATGAAGATTATGGCCTCACGCTGAAAAGACCAAGGCACAAATAGATAGGAGATCCATCACTGCTTGGAACAGAGGCCTTTGCAGTCCGTTGCTCTGTGATCGACTGACTGGATTTCTTAACATGTCCCTAAAGGCTATATTGAAACACAGCCAGATCAGAAACAGGTCACCAGCACTTTCTGACTCAGAATCCCCCATGATGACCTCATAGGTGTTTTCCATCACTCATTTTGATGACTCCATGCTTGGTTGAGACAAGAGGTATTAAAAATACATCAGAGTGAAAAGTCTGTTTTATTACCGTGATTACAGGGGCAAAGCTGCCAAGGCACCTCTGGCTAGAAACTTCCATAAAAGCTGCCACCCAGCCAACATTACCCCTGGCTGCAGTGTGCAGGGGTGTGTGATGGATTCCACACTGAGATACCTTCACTCTGCATCACAACTATAGGCCTCTAATGCCCAAATTAGAAGTGCTGCTACATTGATGAATCATTCCACATTCCTGGTGTGCTCGTTCTTTCCTAAATAATGGTTGTGGGGTTCCAGTCATGATCCAATCCAGAAGAGGAGAGGGGATGTTTAATCTCACTCCACCCTTGCCACAGTCTAAGTATCTGGGGAGGGAAGCTTCCTCTGGCACGGAGGAAGGAAGAATCTGCCAGATTTGCAATCTCTTCATTCAGATGCTGATACGTTCCCAGTTTTTATCATCTCAGAGCTGAAGAAATTGTCAAAATTTGGTCCATTCTTATCCAAAAGAACCCAAATGAAATGGTCACATGCTGGCACTCTGTTTCATAGGAACTGCTGTTCCCAGCAGAGAGAGGCTGATGTTGTACCTGTATGAGACAGCCGTTGAAGATGCAGAAACCGCCGGGGGACTCATCTCATGTAACGGCCTCTGGGAACAGGGTGGCATGTAAACATTTAAAGGAATAAATAAAAGAAAAAGTGGTGGCAACCTTAATTTACCACCACCAACCTGGCTGAATACACAAGACTTGAAACATAAACTTGGATGAACTGGCTGGGTGAACGAACATGTCCATTTACTTTCTCCCACAATTCTCTCTCTTCCCTCTTTAAATCTCAAATTCTTTCCTTGCCTATTATGGACAAATGTGTGGGCCTCAGACGCAGTCTAGCAGCATAGTTCTATGGCCTCTAGGCAGAGTTTAGGTGGCTGTAGAATGTTTTAGAGTACCAGCTTGGACCTCAGAAACTTGCTCTAAGGTCAGAGCCAGAATACCCAACTTGGAGTGTTCTCTCCCTGCCCTCATAGCCAGCACAAAAAGAACCATGGTGGGTGTAGCTCTTGGGTAGAGACTTTAGAGGCATACTTTGGGGGCAAAGAGGAGGGGAGAAGACAGAGTCCACCAGCAAAGTATCCTCAGCGTCTTCCTTGCCCACTCCAAGGGCGAACCCTTAGAACATCACAGTTGGCCTTCAAGACGAGTACAGAGGTCACCTTTGCCTCTGTGCTCCTCTTACCATGTATAGGATGCCCAAAATCTTCTGAGTTCAAAGGGTTGCAGGTAGAATAACTGGATTGCACCATTAAAGGAATACAAATAGTGACATTGGTAGACCAGATTTTTGATTTGAGGCAAGCCCAGCCATTGGAAAAGGGGAGAGGGGAAGGAACGTTCTGGACTACAGCAAATAACTTTACTAAATCTTCATTTCCATCATATAATGTTGCTTGTATTTCAATAATAAAGGGAAAGAAAGTAACAGAGCATGGAATAGTAGAATTTTGGAATGGGATGGAACCTTGGAGGTCATCTTGTCCAACCACCTGCTCAATGCAGAGTCCACTGTCCAGGATATAACTGCAGGAATCTTGTAAAGGCCACCAAGCCTATAGCTCCCTGCCTCCAGTGATGGGGAACCCATCACCTCCCAAGGCAGTCTGTTCCTTGTCAAACAGCTCTTGCCACGTTAAAGCATTCTCTTCTCATTGGGCTGAAATCCCTTTCCATGAAATTTGTCTCCATCAGTTCAAGCCATGCCTTCTAGAGAGATGGTAAGAAAGGGCAAAGGAAGAAAAAGGAGGAAAGAAAGCTAAAGAGAAAATAACCTTTGGTCCAGTAGAGGGCAATGTTGCAGTGTCTACAGACTTAAAACATGGACTTTTTAAAAAACACTGTACAGTACACAAAAGGTCTCTTGAAGCTCTCCACCCTGTTTGAGGCAGAGAAATTGGAGGGACTGTTTCAACCAGTTTGTCCAGAGAGAGGAGACATTGTCCAGCTGTTCTTCAGGACCAGGCTCACCTTTAGCTGTTGTGTGGCTTCTTTCTTTTGTTCTAAAGTTGCTTCCGGTCCCAAGGAACAGCTACTGTGCTGGCTGCCTGACTGCCGTTTTCTATCCTCCACAATACCCCAGAATTTGCTTTGCCCATGAACGCTCTTTGTGTGTACATGTGTGTGAAGGATAATGACTTTCAGTTCCAGGACAAACAGCAGGTATCCTCAGCTGAAATGCCAGGGCTGATGGAGACAGACACAGGACCAAGGCTCACTTGGGTAAAGGTTGGACACTTGGCAAGAAATAGCATGGGCAGAGACAAAAGTAGTTAGTCTCTCCAATGGCAAGAGCCAGAGTCAGGACTGACAGGACCCAACAAGAACAGATACAGAGGCCAAGTCTTGCAGGACAGAAGGCAGCAGCCAAATTGGAAGCACGAAGCATCTACCACAACAAATCTCATTGCTGTGACAAAGGGGATGGGGCAGATTTTACTAGAATTTCTGTGGCTCTCAACTGATCTGCAGGATGGAAAGGCCTTGATCCTGTAAGGACCTACAGGTCCAATGCTAATCCTGCAAGTACTTGCAAAGCAAACCAGACAGCCTTGTCTATCAGGCCACCAGGAGGAAGCACATTGCTCTACAGTTCCAGACAGTGAGTACCATAAAAATGGTGGAAGACGAAAAAATTCTTGAGGGGAGGAAACAAGGCTCAAACATTTTCTCAGAAAAAATGTCTGTCAGATCAGCTCTAGTTCTTCATGTAGGAAACTAGTGGCTAAGTGACATCTAATGTGTTGGTTGCTGTCCAGATGTGATCGCCATAATCCTAATGATCTTAGAACTTCCCGGCCATTGCTTGCTTTGCAGAGGGAGCCAGCTATGATGGCATCTAGATACCACTGTGGTACTCAAAAGGTTCTGTAAAATTATGGAATGTATTTGGTAGCATTATTTATTTCAAAAACCTGCAAGATGTTATCAAAATGTCAGTGTCAAAAAGGTATGTTTGTCTTGTTTCTTTTGTTTTCTTCTTCCTTGAAGGACAAAACTAACTGGTTGTACTGCATCTCAGTGGATAAGGATGCTACTAGAATTCTCTTCCCGCAAATTTTGCTCCAATACTACACAGACCCAAAATAATAACCTTCCCCTTTCCTCCAGCTGTTTTGGCCAGCAGCATTTTGGCCTGGTTTCACCCTTCCCTCTTCTTCCCAATCTTTCCATGGATTGGGCAGCCTCAAAGGAACAGTTCCCCATCTAGCCCAAACACTGCTGCTGATTTTCTGTTTTGAGAGAATGGTTTGGCATTATTCAGAGCAAGCTACACATTTCTGTGCAAATACAGCATCCAGCTGGTGCAGCAACAACCTTTTGCAGATCACAGATAGCACTGAAAATGAGAAGGAAACCAGAGAGAGTGAGCCAGTCTCTCACCCATGGCAGGCTGGGCAGTACCATCAGGTTCTGAAGTGGAACAGGGAGAGAATAAAGGGGGTAGGTCAAGCCTGTGAAGCTCCTTCAAAGTTGCCCAGTGCAATTTCACACACCGAGCATGAGAGTGGATCTGTTTTGGAGGAAATGGAAAGGTTTTCAGGAGGGGAGTGGGAGGGTGAGCATAAGTGGGACCCAGTACTTGACCCTGTGAGGACCTCCGGAAGAGGCAAAGTGCTCAGCTGGAAGACTCCTTCCTTCTGACCACCTTGTTCTCCAATGACGAGAGCCATCCTGAGGGTGCAAAAGTAAAATGCTTCATAAAATAAATATTGATGGGGTCATATAGACTGGGGTTCTGTTTTGATTTTGAGGGGCGCTACTTTTGTTTGCTTGTTTTGCAGTGTTTTGAACATATCTCCTACTTTTCCTCATCTATTTCCATTCTCAACTGTTAGAAAAAAATAGCCTTTCAAAGGAGAAGGAAATTTCTGGAAAATGTTCATGGACTAGGTTTGGAGTACTTACGGCTACTTAATATGTGAAGCGGCCATGGACATATATGAATGTCCTGTCTTCCATAGCATATTTCTGCTCCCTCAGCTTCCTACTCTTCAGTTAAGGAAAGACATCACAAGGCCAGGCAAGGTATCCTTTCTGAGATAGTTTTCTCAGAAAAGTCCTGATATTTCAGGTTTTTGTTTGCTTGCTTGCTTGCTTGCTTGACCAGTTTTTTACTCTTCGAAGCAGAAGGCCAGACTCTGTGGAATCCTGTTCCTCTTCCTCCACCTCCTCATAGTTCACATGACACAAGGGTGGTTAATAAGTCATGGTGGCTTGCTTGGCACTAGTGTATGTCCTGGCTCGCTGCCACGATGTCCAAACCCAGAGAGCATGGCCTGCTTGGGTGGTTAACAACCAACCAGAACCCATGGCCTTTTGCAGGGTTCCTGGCTTTGTTTAAACTTTGTTAACCCTTCTGGGTTCAGACAACAGAAGAAGATGCAGCAGGAGGTATGGATTGGCAAGTTGCTCCTTGCCATGGCTTAACTAAGCTGTGCTGATCCTACAAACCATCTTAACATTGGAAATAAAAAGACACTTGGTTAATTGTGGGCTTATCCACCCCCACCCCCAGATGTTTAATTTGCCTTTTGTGCACATCATGTTTGTACCACAATCATGCCAGACCTGTGGTTAGGGTGTAAATTCTTTAAAGTCGTCTCAACAAATCTCACCCAAGCAACATGGTATAGCATTTCAAAGACAGCCAAAGCTGTTGAATTAAAAACAACACCTGGTGAATCCCATGGTTCACCTGATTACATAGTTCTGAACACCATAGACGGTGTTCATTAGTTGCTCCTTAATGAGGCCCCTTTCTTGATCTCATTTCAGCATAACCCCTCTGTTCTTCGGCTCAACAGTAGCACCTTTTGACATTCAGTGTGTTTCTGGGGTGTGTTAATTTTCCTGTGTTATCATGTAGGGCACAGAGAAACTTGATAAAAATAATGCAGATGAATGGCCTTTAAATAGTTTATGATGATTGTAAATATTGGCTCTGTTCTGTCATAAGATCACTTGCTCAAGACAGTATTTTTTAGAGGAGACTAGGATCTCCTCTATCCAATGTCATAGTGGGAGCAGGTTGAACTTTTCCCATAGTTGGAGAAGAGCCTAAAGGAAAATAGTCCCCAAAACATCTAAGAAAGTTTCTGGGCTCTTCAACCCCAAACATATCTGCTCAGATGTAACCCCCACTGAATTCAAAGGGACCCAATCCCAGATAAATTCATCTGGAGTTGCAGCCTGATTAACTGGTTGATTGCCAGTGCAATATTCTGCATATTTTATTTATCAATTTTAATTTATTTAAGCTACGTATATGCTACTTGGATCATAAGATATCTAAGTGATTTACATAAGTACATAAAATATATCATATAAACAATATAAAATAACACATGTATTAAAAACACCACAAAAACAATCAAGCAGAGCAGCGCAATGGCACATCGGGGAAAGCCTGCTTGAAGAGGTGTGTCTCCAAGAGTTCTGCCTCCTGGGCCATGCATGGGACACCATTCCAGAGGAGGAATACGCTACCTGTAACTGAGGTTGGCTTCCCAGAGCCCCTTCTCCCAGCCTGCAAAATTACGAGGAAGGTGAGACGTGGACAGCGCCAGATGATAAGTGGTCTCTACAGGCCTCTGAAGGTGCAAGGAAGAGCCAGGGATGCCAGGAAATGGTTAGAGGAGGAATGTAGAATCCTTTTCAGTCCAAGAACCAGATTCCATTTGGGGGAAGCGGAAGGGAGGGCATGTTGCAGTGGTAATCAGGACCGAAATGCAAAATGGAGTGTGGCCAGAGGGAAAAGGGTGGCTCCAAAGGCTCCAAATGCCACTGCATTTTAGCCTAGATCTCTTACTGCTGGTAATAAGCTGTACCGGAAATGTGCATATGTTCTCAATGGAGTCAGAAAACATTACACAACAGCAAGGAAACCAGAAAGCAATCAGGGGAGCTGAGGAAAGAGAAGTGCACATGGTGGGCATGTTGTGAGCGGAGCCGGCTGGAGCCAGGGGTCAGACTAGATGGCCTGGGAGACCCCTTCTGACTTGCTCTGTTTCTATCTTTCTAAGTGGGCATGGCCAGGGAAGGGGGCTGACTTTGATCCCTGGACCTAAGGAGTCACTGCTGGGATATAAAGAGGGTTTTCTGTCCAGAGTTCCTCCACCATCTAGGATTGATCCTGCCTATTATAATGCTGATTAAGAAATATAAGGGCCTTCCCAAGCTGGAAGCAGATCTGATCTGCATCCTTGGAGCAGAAAGTCCAGGCACCTAGCTGCTTACCCCTTGGGCAGCTAGTTCCCCAACTATCTCTCCACCCTTCTTGCAAACAAAGATGGCATCAGTGATTTATTGTAGGGAAATTCCATGGACTCTCATACTTCCCTGGGAACTAGCTGTTCTCCATTTCCTGTTCTGGAAGGATATGATTCTTGACTCAAGCTCTCTAGGAATTTTGAGAATGAGGTACCAATGCAAGGGCACAAGTCTCCTTCTTTAGCTTTCCTGTTGCCCAGCTCCTTTGGGGCTATACTTTAATCTGATTTTTCCCCTTTGGGAACTACCATCCATCTATTCTGTTCTCTACACAGTCCTGGAACGACACAGCACATTTCTTAAGAAGTACCCAACATCCAAATGTCTCTATGTCCTTCAATTTGAAATGTATTCACATCTTTTACAACTGAGTGGATTGTGTTCTGGAGCAGACTTGACCTATCTGGTAGCCTCTAAGCATTTTGGAACACAATTCCCACCTCCATGATCACTGACCATGCTGGACATGGATGATAGCAGCTGAAGAGCCTCAAGATCATCATCTGAAACGTTCGGGCCCTGAAATGCCAAACCAAGACGGTGGATTCAACCCTTTCCCACCCACAGCCCCAGGCAAAGCTAAACCAAACCTTCAGATCTTTGGCCTAGCACTAGCATTCATCCTGCACTGTCTGTCAGGTTTAGAAACATAGCAAAAGCCAGAGAAATGGCCCTTTGTCAGTGTCACATGGATCAAAGAGCCACGCCACCCAATTTTAGCATTATATCAAATGTTTAAAAATGCATAGTAATTCACGCTTGCTTTTGTACACAGCTCTCCATAATCCACACATTTTTTTATGTTTCCCACATACGGGCATTTTTGTACATAAGTTTCTTTACTATGCAGTTCAAACATTCCCTAATCGATGTATGTTTGTATGCAATTCTTGAGCCAACAAGAGCATCACGAAATTTGGAGATACGCAGAATCTAGATTAGCCTGGGAAGTGTGAATTAGTTCAGTACACCTAAGAATGTGATCCAAATGAAATTCTTCACAATCTCTAGTTTCAGCAGAAGCAGTGGATGGTTTTAGCATGATAAAGTCTAACAAATTTAATATGGTTTACATATGAACATGAGGCATCCAAGTTTCTAGATGTCATATTTCTGCACCTTTAATATTAGGTGCAGAATATTCTGCACCTTTAATTCTGCATCATGATCTGCAGAATGCCTATAAAACCTGATGCTAAAAAGGACAGCTTCAGTGTACAGTACAGAAATACTGTAAAAAAAAAAAAAATACAGCCAGTGTGCATAGTAGTCAGAGGGCTGGACTACAGCTTGGGAGATCCAGGTTCTATTCCCCACTAGTTCATGAAGCTCACTGGGTGACTTTGGACCAGTCACTGACTCTCATAGACTCACAGAATCACAGAATAATAGAGTTGGAAGGGGCCATGAAGGCCATTGAGTCCAACCTCCTGCTGTTGCAGGACACCACATTACACCATCACACGCAGATGGCAGTCCAGTTTCTCTCAGTCTGTCCTGCCTCATAGAGATATTGTGAGGATAAAATGGATAGGAGGAGATACTCCAAATCCCTCTGTCAGAATGCCTTTCTCATGCTTACAAACTATATCATGCTCAGAAATCAGGCCAAGGCCAAACTGGACAATACATCAAATGCAATTGTGTGTGTGTGTGTGTGTGTTTGCGTATAATCAGAGGCACCTTGCAGGATAAATGCATGCAGCATATGGAGAAGCCAGTTGTGTGTAACTGAATGAGAGGAGGCAGCTGAGATTTGGGTCAGTGGTACCATCAGGGTAGGCCTTTGGGGGAGGTCTCCTTCCCACAGCAGTACAAAGAGCAGGAGGGGTCCCAGGAGGGGTCTGTGATGCTTGGAATTTGGTGTGGTGTACGGCTGATGGAATTCTGCAGTTTTCTGCCAAAGCAAAGCCTTCCCTTTAAAACAGGGTTTTGACAGGGCTCAACAGGATGGGGTTTTGGGGTGGGCTTGGGCATATATAGCTTGGCAAACTCATCTACACTCTTCCCTGCTTTTGACAGAGGAAATGGAGAGAACCAGGGATGGCTGAAAGCATTTAATCTGTGCACAGGGATGGAAGTCTTATAGCACCAGCAACACAGGGAAAGTGCAGATTGGACTCTGGATCAGCCAAGTACACATAAAGATCCTGTTTTTCTGCATGTCCCATTTCTCTTTTCCCCTCCTTCCTTCCCCATTCCATAGAGGAGGCACTTGCCAGCAAAAATAACAGGAAAGCCAACTCCCTTTATTTTCTCTAATGCAACAGAACAAGTTCTGGATTAAATTGAATGAATGAGTGAATGAATGAATAAATAAAGCACAGTAATGTTGTAATTGTCAGGAAGACATTCCACTGTGTCAAAATCATTGGCAAAATACATTCATGAAGAATGAGAAAGAGAGGTCAGTGGCAAATGCCATCATTCAGGCACTACAGGTGACCTTTCATTGCTTTGACCGTTTTTCTAGGAACCTCAGAAGCTGCTGTACTCATCTAGCCCAATGTTGTCAGCACTGACTGGCAGCACCTCCTTAAGGTTTCAGGCAAGGTTCTTCACTAGCTCTGCCTGGAGAATTGAATCTGGAAGCTTCTTAGCTGTGCTCCCACCCAGCAGACCTAGCCAGCCCAGTGCGAAGCAACATCCATCACCAAACCTAGTGAGCACAATGAATTTTAGAAAAACAGATGTTGTCCAGTTCTGCTAGAAATAGGGACCAAAATTGAGTCAGAGTTTCATTCAGATCATTTCTTGATTAGAGCATCTAGAAATCATATATATCTGAAAATCTGAGATTCTTGGTTAATGAAGGCTGGAGAAGCTGAAACTGACAGCTTGGCCAACAAGGCACAGTACTTCAAGTGCTCATTTCTTAGCTGTCTGGATTTGAATCCTTCCATGTTCAGTCATATTTATGGTGCAGAATTAGAGTTGCCAAGTCTGTTTTTCAGATGGGCCTCTCACCTGTACCAGCTACCTGATAAGCAGGTATGAGATACGTGTCCCCTTTTTGTGTACAGCTCTACCTCATGCATTAGGCCAGTGCAGGTGAGCGGTTGTGTTGAGTGATAAGAATTGTTCAACGTTCACATATTTCTCCATGTATGGGATGCAAAGAACTTGGGAGATTAAAGACTGGAATGTGGGAGAAAGCAAGGCTGCTGGAGAAAATGTAACTGGCAGATCCATCTATCCTTGTATAATTGTGCAATCAACTGCAGGATTCCTACATTCCAAAGAGCCAACTTCACCCCCTTAAGAATCGTATCACCGCAAAGCTTTTGATTCCTGTGAAAAGTTTGTAGGGGTATTGGAGAAACCCACCACAGACTTAAATGGATCCAAATTTCTATAAATGCCAACCTGCAGGTGCTGTACCAGACCCTCTTTTCCTGAATCACATAGACTCTACAGCCTGCAGACCATTTTTATTTCTGTAATGTTACAAAAATTTAATCATAGAAAAACACAAAATAGTTTTAAGTGACTGAAAACGAACATTTTCCACATAGGATACAGCATGGAAATATGCATGGAGAGAGATGTGCATTTGCAGAAGTGTGATTTTGTGCCAGTGTGAATCTGAATAAATGCATAAAATGCATTTGTGCAAAATCCAACCCCATCCATGAGCAGAGGCCAAAGTGTAGGGCACCTCAAAATCTGAAAAATGAAGGCAGAATGGATTTTACCAAGATTTAAAGGTGTGTAGGTTTCTGAGGTGGAGGCTGAAGCAATTCCTAACCTCTTGTATCCCTTAGGGCAGGTGCGTCAACCTTTCTTCAGCTTGAGAGATAAATCCAATTTCATAGAAACTCTTGGAGGCAGCTTTGCAGCAGTTGGCAGGATGAAAGCAAAAGGGGTGAGGCCAAAATGCCAAAAATGCCAGCATGTTTCAGCTTAAAGTTCTTTCTGCCGATAGCTGAGCTTCAGGAGGAGTGTTTCAACCCTTCCAAAGGCTAGAGGTGTGTGTGGAGTGGGGAAAGGTACAAAAGCCAGGAAACAACCAAATGATCAGTGACTGGGAAAGAGGACAATCCTCCTGCAAGTCCAGGAAGCCTGATTAGAATCCCAGGCAGAATGGATTTCACCTGAATGGATTGAATTCCACACTTCTTGTATCTATTAATCAATCAGTCCATCAGTCAGTCCATCCGTCCATCCATCAATCAACGAATCAATCAGTGATTCAGTCAATCAAATCACACACAGACTTCCATAGGGCACTCTAAATCCATAGCATATTTTGAACTGCCGATAAGCTTTTGTAGGCCAATTATGTGTTCTTGGGTATATGTTTAACCAAAATCCAAACAGCTTCTTGCAGTGTAAATCAGCAGGCAACAGTGGAGAAAATCAATAGATCAGGTAACAGGAAGAACAGACCATCAGTGGGACTTGGCAGAAGAGGGAGACTCTTGAAGGTCCATGGCATGAGAATAAGGATCTTACAAACATATTGCTAGTATTGCCTACAAAATATTGGAATGTTGGAGCATGTTAGGGACCCTGCATGGTGGACACACAGATATGACTGGATTCGGGTTTGCTTCCTTCATCCAGAGACTGCCTCACTCTGGCGAGATCTTATGCAAAATCCTGCTCTGGAATACTTGAAAAACAAGCAAGCAAGACTCGGTCATATTAGTATGGAAGGGAATAGAGGGAGGTTGCTCCCCCGCAAGTGCCTGGAGTTCCATTGCGCTCCAGTGCACAGCAGCCCTTTCAGGACACATTCCAGAGATACAAGGTGTGCAGGCCACACAGCCATGCTTTCCAGTGTGCCACTGCTCCCCCTCCCTCTCCCTTGCCCCAGTGAGAGCCTTTACGGTAAGGAAGAAAAGAACTGTTTCCCCATCCTGCATGCCGATACTTCCACAAAGGCACTGCAAATGTTTGGCCCAAACAAGCTCCACTTGGAAACTGTGACCAGGTGTTATCCCTATTTATCATGAGCTCAGTAACTTGCAGGCCAAAGCAAGGGGGGACTTGGTACATTTTCTCTCGACACTCAACAGCCTGAGAAGGGTGGCTAGCAGGCAGCAACAGCAAGGAAAAGCAGGGACAGGCTCCTGAGGTGAGCTGTGTTCCTCCTGCTGTAGAATGAGCCATTGCAAATGCCTTATATTGCCAGTCACTAATGCTGGCTCCCGATTTCCTTTTTTCCTCGATGGCAAGTACTATTAGGAATCTCTTCCAACACAGCAGTGCCTACCCAGGTGTTTTCCAAAGGTGCTTTTGAGTTGCAGCTGTTCCAAAAGTACAACCAAATGGATTCTAAGATCAGCCAAAAAGTAGCAAAAACCAGTGAGTTTTTGATGCTCTTGCAAGACATGAGGAGGAGAGCTGTAGTCCTGCTCCCTCCTCACACGTTTCTGTCACTTTCTGCTCATGGAGGATCCATGGAGGATCCCCGTGTACTTGAGAATCCTGGAAAAGCAGGGAAATAAAGGATCTTCTTCCAAATACTGGTGGAATAGTATTGTTGCAGCAAGCTCTGGTCAACAATCTGTTTGCCATACCACCCAGAGCTATTGAAAGAAACCCATTGGAGATCATCTTAAGAAGACAAGCAGGCAACTCAGCTAATCAAGCTGCCAGCACTCTGCAGTCTATCAAAGCAGACTGGTGCTGCTCCTTTTGAAGGAGAGCTTCCATTCTCCGTCTTCCACCATCCTCCCCACCCTTCCTTCCCTAATGAAACCTGCTGAGCTACACTTTCTGCAGGCAGACAGATGGACATCTCTCTCCCTTTTTTCACACGCTGGCCAGAATGCCTGGGATTTGCATCTTGCCACCAAGCTTTGCGTGAGACCAGGAGGCATGATGACCTTCACATTCCTTGAGAGAAAATGCCCAGAGGCGACCTCCACAAAAGTAGTTATCTGTGGGGAATCACTCCCCTGCATCTTATAATCCTGCCCTATATCTGCCGTGTTACATTCTGTGCCACATTTTCTGCTTAGCTGCCTTTACCCCAGCTGCCACCAAGATGTTTTCAAAGGCTCAACCAGACTATAAAATTCAGCTTCATAATTACATTCTTATGCATTTTTCAGTAACTGCCTGGAGCACACTAAGCTCCAGGGGATGGCTGCGTTAGCATTGTGGTTTTGCACCAGAGAAATAATTCTCCATAGCTCAGGCATGTTATGGACTTTTCCACACACCGTTCTTGGTTTTTCAGGCCCTACCGATATGCCTGCATTTTTGTTGACAGAGATACTGTATTGTTTTATACAATCAGCTAAACACTTAGTTGGATCAGGTTTAGTCTTACTTGGGGCAAATCCATTGAAATCAATGGGCATAACACTTCCACATCATACTCAAGTCCCACTGATTTCAATGGGTCCGCTCAAAGTATGATGAAGTAGGGGTCCATCCAACTATGTATTTTGTACTGAAGACAGCATGTTTCTGAGATAGCACATGTCTTCTCCATGCTGTGTTCCTCTTGCTGCAGATCCATGCCATCCTCATCCTTATCATTGAAGCCTCCAGAAGAGCTTCTCCAACTTAAGAGAGCCCTTCAAATAGTTTTGGACTATACCTGGTAGCATCCCTGACCATTCATCATACAGGAATTATCCCTCTATAAGTACCTCAAAGGCTGTCACAAAGAGGAAGGTGAAGATCTCTTCTCACTGATACCAGAGTGTAGGAAACAGAATAATCAATTCAAGTTGTGACAACCTGGATTCAGGCTGGGTATCAGGAAAAGCTTCTTCACTGTCAGAGCAATATGACAATGGAACCAGCTGCCTAGAGAAGTGGTGGGGTCTCCCACACTAGAGGCAATCCAAAAGAAACTGGACTGTCATCTGAGTGGGATGGTGTAAACTGGTGTCCTGCAACAGGAGAGGGTTGGACCTAATGCCCTCCAACTCTACTACTCTATGATTCTATGAGGATGTAGCTTATGGGAGTTGTTATCTAAAACTTCTGGAGGACACCAGGTTGGAAAGGTTGGTCTACCACTAGCAATGCAACCTCCCCTGAAGATGCTTCAGAAGCTTCATCTAGCACAGAGGCACTCAACCTGTGGCCCTAGAGCAACAGGTGAAGCCTAGCTAGTTCCTGGACAGCCCCCAACCTGGCAGCAACCCACCTGCTTGTGGGTGTCAATTACTGGGATATTCAAGAGGGTTTGACATACCCCTCCACTCAAGGGGAGTGGAGCCTAAATCTCTATGGACAGATTTAGGAATTGTTCCTGTGTCTTCCCTGAACTTCTAGCTGATTCTGAGGGCCAAAAAGTGGCACACTTTTGATCTAACACACCTTAGCATCTACAGGTCAAATACAACTAGAGAACCACAGACTGCCAGCCACTGCTGTAGAGCACTGGGGGAAATTCAGATGATGCAGATGGATCTAAGAGCATCAAAGAAAGCTGTCTTAAGTCCAGTCTTGAGCTTTAGCTAGGATTTGGACACAGTAGAGAAGGAGCTATTTTGGTATAAGGAAGTGAAAATCAATAAAACTTGAAATCATAAAGGTTCATTATATTTCACACTGAAGCACTTTCTTTCTGACTCATGTCAGAAAGCTTTTGTTTTTGCATGTGCACCTTCCCAAAGTACACACAGCTCTGCACACTTTTGAAATATTTGTACTCATCATAAATATATTTGTGAATATATTTCAAAAGTACTGTTTTTCATGCACACTTTCCCAATATTTGAATGCTTCCCCACCCCACACAAATCACATTGCAATCTAAAAATGCCTATATTTCAACGATGGACTGTACTGCAGTCTGCCTTCAATTCAGGGAGGTATGAACTGAAGACACGTTAATTGAAACCAAACTGAAAGAAATTTCTCACCTATCTCTAGAGGCGAGAATGCCAGATTCTGAAATCCAGTGCAAAGCCGGCAGTCAGGAAACCCAGACAACAGGGGTTTCTTAACAAGAATTCCCAAAGACAGCTTCTCATGAACTTGACAAACCTGGCAGATGAAGCTCCACTTCAGTGCCCTGCTTCCTTCCCAGTGCCCTGCTTATTAGCCCAGGGGGCACAGGTGAGGTGAATCATCCAGAGGCCATGACATGCTTGAACTCTGCCTGTTTAGACGTACTATCTCTGCTCCTTTATCCTGAAGGTGGACCCTGAGAAAGATACCCAGGTCCTGGAGAAATCTAGGACCGTTCATACAGGTTGGGCTCTGCTAGAGAAACTCTTTTGCTTCCAGTGATCTGTCCATGGTCCTGCAAGCTTTGTGTCTTGCCTCCCCGCTCCCCAATAGCTTATGTGCATCCTGAAATTCAGTGAGCTGCCTTGCACAAAAGAAGAGCAACTTTCAAAGGATAACTGAGTTGGTGGGCTCTGCATCATGGGTTGAAAGTGCAAAATTGGGTACCTTTGCATTAAAATGCCAACTAAATGGATGTGCACATGGTAGGCATATCATGAGTGGAGACAGCTGCAGCCAGGGGTCAGACTAGATGGCCCAGGAAGCCCCTTCTGACTCACTCTGTTTCTATGTTTCTAATTAAATTCATCCCCCTCAAAGCTGTGCAATAATAAGTATCTTAAGGGGGGGGGGAGTTTTGTCTTCAGGGGAACAACGGCAGAACTAAAGGCCAGAAGTGCTGCTTCTGTCACGATGTGCATGGGCAAGGTGAATGAGTTCTCCTCCATCACTAGTTGTGGTCCAAGTTATGGGAGAATTCCAGGTCACCCACCCCACCTGGCCTGCTGGACTCCAGGCCAGTGGAAGCCTTGCAAACCCTCAAAGAGCTACGAAACATCATCCAATTCTTCTGTCTGCTGAAGGCCTTAGATAGTTTCCTAGCTGGGTGACAAACAGCTCCCGCGTGAGAACACCACAGCCCCATGCGACATGCACACCTCCTTGTGGTGCCACGCTGGAAATAGGAATCACAAGACGTCAGGCCTTGTGAAACATTTGACATTCCACACTCAGATACCAGGAAAGGACATTCTTCTTCAGCAAGTGCTTTCATGTGCCAAATGTTGTAGGACTCCATAATGCTGTGCTTTATTTATGTGCCAAGTGGTGCTCAATAAAGATCTAACTGTGTGAACCAAGGGACAGGAACAGCCGAGACAAGCAGCAAGCTGGGCTCATGTTATCCACTAGCTGGGGTAAAGGGGCCATGTGGTGCTAAGGGCATGAATCCCTTGCAGTAGAGAGAAGCCAAGGGATGCTTCAAGCTTGAAGCAGGCATCCTTGGCCCTCCCCAGAGGTTTGCTCACTCTGCCAATGAATGCTTATTTGCTGAGAGGCGTGGGTGCTGGCTCCATCTCTGACTCCAGGTGGTCAAGGTCCTGTCTGAGCAAGCCGTGGCACCCCAGACATTTGGGGCTACAGCTCCCTTAAGCCCTGGTCAGTGGCCAGGATGCCAGCAACTGTAGTCCAAAGCATCTGAAGGCACCTACATGCCTACTGTTCGAGAGATGAATTTTTCATGCACACACCAGCTAATGGTAGGGTGGCCCTGGGTGCTTCTTCACAGAGAATGCTCCTCTGTCCAGTGGGCTTTCAGAGGAAGGTGCGTTGTAAAGGTGCCCCTTGTTTGAAGGGCTTAACCCCGTCCCAGTGTAATTTAGAGAGCAAGGAGTCAAAGAAAGGGGAGCAGGGAGGGGCCTTGAGTTCCCCCACCTGAACAGCAGACAGAGCATGTCTGTAAGAGACCTCATTGCAGCCTACCCACCATGAGTAAAGGGGGGTTGCATTTGCATTTAAATTGTGGCAATTGTGAGTGAACATGCAGGCACAGTGTGATACAAACTGGCACACATGGCCAATGCTTGCACATAAGGGGAAAGATGCTCTTTCCACCTTGTTCATTATCAGATGCAGAGGCTGTTGCTCTTTTTGCCTACAGCTCCCATTAGTCCTAGCCAGCGCAGCCATTGGCAAGGGTTGATGGGAGCTGAAGGCCGAACCATCTGCAGGGCTACAAATTACATAAAGTCACTTTCGCCAGAGATCAGACCTAGACTGAGCCCCTCACTTTCCAATGCACCACCTTGAACACAAATTCTTAATCCAGTGACTCCATTCCAAGTTATATGCTCATTCAGTGATCCTGATTAAAACTGCTCCCTTGAAGAGCTTCAATCCCTCTAGTATCTGTAATGGAAGGCTCAGGTAAATGGCTTAGAGGTGGGATTAGGCACAGTTAGCAGATAATAAGGCATTTCAGCGGCTCTTTGCCATCATAGATTAGTGAAACTTCCACATTCAAGAGCAGTATGCCTCCTAATTAGAACCATAATAAAAAATTTCCCAGAACAGAGCATTCTGAGAATATATCTGAGGTCCCTTTATTACTCACCTTCTGTCCCCTCACTTTTCCCCTTTTCTTTTCCTCACTGTGGGGTAACTCAGAGGTGGCAAAGCTACAGAATGAGTGACACAAGCAACCCTACACCTTCTGCATGCAGCAGTATTGGAACTGGGGATCATAGGACTGAAACCCAGGACTCTTTTCAGAAGCATGTCCTCTGCCGCACCACTCACATGTCCCCATTCTCTACAGACTGGGTAAAATGCATTTTTCCTGAAACACCGTATTGTTCTGAGCTATCTGTGCTCTAATGCAAAATATTTGATGTGCCTCGTTTGTGTGAATCAGCAAATCACCAGCTTCCATCTTGAAGCTCATTCAGACCCAGGTCCGCTTCAATTTGTGAGCTAAATTATTAGGGCCAAAAAATCCATGTGTATTTGCATGCTTTTTTTTTTTGAGAAGGACACATGACTTTGGCACCGCTTTCCTCTCCCACTCATTGAGACGTATTTGTGCACATTTCTCAGAAATGCCTTTTTTTCAGGTGTATACTTTATGGTCTGCAGATCCGTTCCCAGATTTCCCACTGTCTGTATGAGTTGTTTAAGTTCATGAGAGAAAAATCTCTGAAGGGGAACACAGTACGGCCCTTCGAGTGGCTAAGGATAGGAAATTTTGAAATTTCGCATTATATCCGCCTTCACATTTCCTCTATGGCATCAGGTCCTCAGATTCCCAGCTGATGACTCAGAAAAAGTCTCTGTGAGGCTATTGAAATACACAGTCTTGAGTCCACTGCTTAGCACAGGGACAGGAAGGAAATAAATGAAAAGCTCCCGAAATTCCCCTTTCACCTAATATGAGGGCGAAGTTAAATAAAGCATTACAGTCTTTCACAGGTTCATGGTTTCCCGAAGAAATTCCACTGGCATTTTCAGAGGCTTGTCCAAACTAGAATGAAAGCACTTGAGTCAAGTTAACATGTGAATGAAATCGTTTTGCAGTGTTCCAACTTAGGGTTCTAAATTAGTTGTACTGAAGCCCTAATGATGAAGTTTCCTTGGTGTGTGAATGAAACAAGGGCATGATTTCTGTTGTGGGATCTTCTGGCCAACTGGTATGTGTGAGGTGCTAATCTCTAAAATTAGTAGGGCATGGTCCTCATAAGACGGCTGACATAATGATACAAATATTTAAACAAGGAAGGGTACCATCCAACGGGACTGCTTGAAATCCTCTGAAGTTGGAGGATTATGGGCATCTAGCCAAGGGCAGGAGGAGTACAGGGCAAGGACTGGCTCCACGTTGCCCCAATTCTGACCATGCTTAGCTATCTATGTCTTTTCTTCCCCTGCCCCGCCACCATGCCAGCTCTGAAGTTATGGGTGCAATGCTGTCTATTCCAGGTAGCATCTAGGATGGCATCCTGATATACTTTGGAAAGAAAAACAGAACAGTTCTCCGACAGCAGCACAAAGTTCTTCAAAAGCAAAGGCCAGTTAAAAATAGGGCAGCTACAAAAAAGAAGAATGATTTCAAACTCCACTAATTTTAGGCCTGTAGCCATTAGAATTTCGGGTGGCGGAGGGGACCTGAAATGAGTTTTTCTAACCCACTTGAACATTTGCTTGGATGGGGCCAGTTGCCACTCAGCTTAACCATCAGATGAGGGAAAGCCCCTGGACTGTAAAATCCCAGGATATATCTTATTATATTACAATACTGCTATGCATTTCCCATGTTTCGAAACCATAAAAATTTCTGAGCAAAGAGCAACCAGAAAGCTGTCAGGCCTTTACCCACTTACTTCAGAGTAAGCTCCAATGAACTCAAAGGAATTTACTTTTGGGTAGACTTCTGTGGGATTTCACCAATAGTTTCTGACTTTCATCTCAAAGTGCATTCTGTATCAGTTTGCAAACTTGTTTTTCCCGTGAAATTGTTTGTGTGTTTTCATATTTCCATATGTACACATCAGAGGGGCATAATATTTAAATGCATGCATTTCTTCCATTGGATAAAGCATGCTTGTGGACATTTTTCAAAAATAGGCTTTTTCTGAATAGTTTTTTAATTGTTACACAGATCGCATTTCAAATTTGGCAATGTACAGACTTTGACTATATTGTATTTGGCTCTTCACTTCATTCTCAGGGCTATGAATTGGTTAGCTGCTGATCCAGGTATGGGATGCATTTAAGACTCGGCTCAGAGGCTTGTCTGCACTAAGGGCCTGAGGCACCGGATTGCACCCTAAAGCTGAACGAGCACAGGGGACTAACAATCCTCTGCTGTGTGTGATTGGAGCAGCATCACTGGTACTGGGCATCTCATTCCAAAATGCAAGAGACAGGTTCAACTCACAGGAGACCATCTCCCAACCATTCACTCCTATTGATGTAGTGCCCGTTCTGGACTAGCCTAATGGGCGAACAGTAGCCATAAGCACACATTCATTCATGTCCGCTTGCAACCACATTCCTCCCTTTAGGTTGTTTCTCTTGAGAAAGGATTCTAGTGGTTCTTCCTCTTTAATGCCACAATTTCCTTCTGAAGACAGCAGCCACAATGGACTTCTGTTGAAGAGATAATTATTTTCTTTGGACTAATTCCCCTAACCCCAAATATTTTGGAGCAATTATCAGCTTAAGTGCCATCCAGAAAGAAGCACATTTTCTTCAGCTTGAGGATGGGTACTTGCAAGTAGGTGCATTTCCCCCTGAGACTCCATAATACATGCCAGGGATTCTAGCTAGTCCTGCCCCAAAAGTTTGGGAGTAAACCTTTTGTCTAAATTCAGCAGCTTGATCTTTGGTTTTGCAGCATGTAAACATTTTATTTTTTTTAACTGCATTGGTGCTGCCAGCAGATAAACTAGTGCAAATATTTAAGACTGTAAACCTTAAGAAAATGCAGTTTTTTCAGGAATACCCAGCTTTTCCAGTTTGTATTTATATTCCTGGCAATTTTTACATGAGGCAGTTAATTTGCTGTCAGTTTTGTCACAGAATTGAGATCTGTGAACAAGTTACATTTCCTTTCCTGCTTTTCTGCTACAAAACTGCTAGGTGGCATTATGCTACTGTGGAATACCATAAAAACACAAATGGGGGTGTTTTTTAACTTTCAGAAACAATATTTCATTTTCCCTGCTCTCTAAAGGCAAAAGTAAACACACACCAAAAACTTGCCAAAAACAAACAAACCCAGAAGCTAAACTAGAGAGCCATGGTGTCATCTAAAGAACCTGGGCATAAACATGAATTTGGAATGATAATAAATGCCTTATGTAGGAAAACTGTAGAAAAATCATACCATCAAAGATCAGGCATTAGTTGCTAACCATGGGCTCTGCCAAGCCTTGATGGTATCTGACCATCACTTGTTCCTGATTCTCTCTTTGCTCCTGGTCCTGTCATGGCTTGCCAAGATCATGCCTTTGCCTTTGCCCCTGGCCCGGCTGCATCTCACCAAGATCTCCATCACCCTCAATCTGGTGGCCCATCTATAAACAACTCCCATTCTGTCCTGGAGCTGACACCTTTTATATTGCTTCAGTTGTGAAATGCTCAATGAATATTTCTCTTCTTTTCCTGCAAACATTCCATGCTCTGCAGCTGCTTTTGCATACCTTATATGTTAGAGCAACAGCAAAAAGTTTTGCTCATGCTGAGCTAAAAGAAGAGGGGAAGGGGGGCACTCTGAGCATGTGCAGTTTTGCATTTTGTAGCACTGTGATGACTACAGGTATAAAATAGGGTTCACTCCCGTTGCTCTCATCACTGGCTGCTCTCTGAGCAGTCTTGGGAGCTGCCTGGGCTGAGGGGTCCCAGATGCTGGCCCAAGGCCTCACTGCACTGCTGCTATCTCCAAAACACCCCTTAGTATGGCATCTTGGGATGTCTAAACCCTTCCATGCAACTTCAAGGAGTGCCATTTTTCACATTCCGCCCATTGAGATTCATTCCTACTTCCCAAACTAGTTGGAATGACTTCCTATTGGTCGCTTTGCAGGACCTGAAAATAAGCCCAAGGAGGGTGCAGGCTGAGATAGTTTTGCTCAGTCTTCCTTCCAAGCCTCCTTTTCATCTTGTCCAACCCTTAAAGTCACATTTAGAACAAATAAAACAATCTAAAAGACCATTGAAATGCAATGGTCTACATTTGCAACACCAGTCCTATCCAGATACAGCAGGGCCCCTTCCCATCCCCATTCCCAAAAGCAGATGCAACACAGGAACATAAATACCATTAAAAGCTCAGGGTTTCATACACAATCATATCAGCCAGGGAGAAAACTCCATGGCCTCTAATCCAGATGTAGGGGAACTACACTTACTTGCAAATGAAGGGATGGGATATTTGCAAGTAGGGGATATGTATGCCTTGTATCCCATAATCCCAGGCTCATCTTTCCTGGCATTTTGATTACGCTGCAGGGCTGAGGCTGGTGAATTATGATGCAACTTTATGATGCCAACAGCTCTGCCTTAGTCCCCGAGAGAAGGGAGCAAGAGAGGGCTCTCCAGTCTTGTGAAAGCTGTACTGAAATGAATAGAGGGTGTGATGCAACCACGCTTTGTGACTGCCTACTTGCCTACTGTGGGCAGGAAAAGGACATGATTTGTGATTCTAGGGTTCTAAATATAGCCCATGGAGCTGTGGATTCTTTCCAGCAATAGTATGAATCAGTCTCATACTGGGTGTTGTTTTTTCACTGTGCACATGGACTGTTGCCAAGTGGATCATTCTCATTCAACAGAAGGTTATTTGCATTTGTTTGCCTAATCGTGTCAAAAGCAGAGACCCGTGCACCTGAGCTAGGCAGGTACGAAAACTTAATTCATGTTTGCAAATCATGCCAACAGGTCTTGCGAATGCACACGCAAGCAGGAGCACGTGTTCTCTGCAAAAGGGTCAGCGGTTTCGAGGCTCACATTCACAGGTGAAAACGTGAACTTTGAAATATCCTTTGCTCTGCCAGGGAAAGTGGCAATGCCTTATGAAATTTTTGTTAGCATATGTCACTGGAATTCTGGTGGCAGTGGTTTATAATAATGGAACATATTTTAATAGGTTGTCACTGTTGTTCTTTTACACTGAAGCCATATTTTGTTATGCTTTTAATTCAGGCAAGCTGTTTTGGCAGGCTTCACTGAAAAGCAGCATAAAAATACCTTTAATAAAGTAATGCCAGCATTGACGATATATAGATTAAATCAGGACCGCATTGTCTCTTGCCCAAGTTTGCACTCCTGAGATCCACCTGTTCCCCCAAAATGCAAACTATCTCCTTCCCAGAATGCACATTTTTATGTTTTAATCTGTTGTGGGGAAGGATGGACGTTTTCAGTTGCCATATGTATATGACTGAATGTGAATTAAATTATGGAAAAGAAACAGAATGTCCTGCAGGGACACAGGTTCTGTGTTACTTGGGATATACTTGTCTGCTATGAAATGAAAATCATGAACAGTTATCTGACAACAGCAAAAAGTTTTTAAAAAGCAAAGGCCAGATAAAAATAGGGCAGGTACAAAAAAGAAGAATGATTTCAAACTACACTGATTTTAAACCTGTGGGCATTAGAATTTCTGGGGGGAGGGAATGAGGTTTTCAAACACACTTGAACATTTGCATGCAGTAGAATGTCCTGCAAGGACACAGGTTCTGTGTTACTTGGGATATACTTGTCTGCTGCAAAATTGGTGGGATGGCTTCATTGGAATCTGTCTGTCCGAACTTCTACAACAGATACGTTGAACTACCCCTCCCATTTTTCCAGCCTGCATGCCCATCACTCACTGGGATGATGGGTGATGTAGTCCACTGGAGGGCAGGTTGCAGAGGTGCTCTGAGTGTAGCACTACATCTAGAGACCACAACCTGAACGGCATCACATACGTAGGAATCCATCCTCCTGTTCTTTCTCTGGATCCAACCCAGCACATCTTGAATGGCTGCACTTTAAAATAAGCCTTGCTCTTCGTTGCAGCATTTCCATGAGAAACAGCTTGCCTTGAGTATCTCCCCCTCCAAGTTTACAAATTTCAGGGTTTACATTTTAAGGTTCTGGGATATCTTTTCAAGGTTCCTTTACGCTGATTAAGAATAAAGTGCTTATCTTGCAGAGCTAAAATAAGTTTGGCAGCCTTAATCAGGCACGTGTGCGTGCCTTCTAACCATTAGAGGATTTTCTTAGCACGAGAGCTACTCTGTGGACAGAACGTCCAGGACCAAACCCAGAGATATAAGGAGGCGGTGAAAAGCCAGCTACCCCACAGAAAACAACACTGAGAGAGCACCTGTTGATTCTTAGTCTGGTCTCCCACGCTTCGCAGCCCAGTGAGAGTCAAGCTGCCCTCTTCTCCATTGTTCAGCTCCTGTTGTGCCTGAAATGCACACAACACACAAAGAAACACTGATCACATGGGGAAACAAACCCCCATCACTGAGATGAGAGTATGTCAAAAGCCAGGGCCATGTTTTCTCTAAGGTTTTGTCCTAAATTTGGGGGAAGGGAGTTCAAATGAAAGAGGACATGAAACCTCCTTTCTTTCACCTTTCAGGATGCAGGAAAAACATCACGAGGGATGGGGGTGACATATGCCCCGGGACAAGTGCTTGTGTGTTGCCCGGTGCAAATGGGGATATTCTCTAGTGGTGTGAAGGAAGGACACATCTGAAACGCTCACCCAGAGTGGCGATTTACACACTGCAAAGGACACACACAGGGCACACACAGGAAAAAGAAGACACATTTATGCGAAATAATTCAATTGAGAATACAGTGTGTCTCCTATATTGGGGCATTGTTCCCACAAACCCTATGGATTACCATTGGACCAAGGAAGAATGGAGATGAGGTGACTGGTCATTTCTCCTGCAGCCCCGTCATCGGCTTCATGATCTTTCACATTTTAAGAAAGTTAACTTCTGTGCTGAGGGGTCCTTTCTACTGGGAATCAGTACAAATTTTGTTTGGTCCAATGCTGGGAAACCAGCTTGCCAAACGTCACACATTTTTCCCCAAAATGGAAGAGGAAGCACTTGGAACAGGAAGCAAAAGCAAAAATGTGGCAATAGCAAAACTGACAGCTGTGTACCTCCAGGCCCAGGACTTGGCATGCTGTGTCTTAACAGTATCGATATTTGCATATGTGCATGAATTGTGCACATTTTAAATACTGATTCAAATGCTTTCAGGTTCATGTGAATCTGGCCCACATGTTCCACACCAGACCAGATTTTCCAACGTCACTTGAATTCCACAGACTTGCAGATCAGATGTTTTTAAACATTCTGGAATTTTATACAAGTTTTGTCATAGGAAAATATGAAAATGTGCTTGGTCGGCATTTGTGTGTTGGGGCAATACTTGCATTTTGGAAAGTGCAATTTTGCGAAAGTGCTCATGAATGCAAGTGCAGCACGTGGGGTGGGGAATCCAGTTCTGTCAACGAATGGCCCACACATGACGGCAATCCCCAAATCTCAGGCAGAAAGGATTTAATAAAAAATGCCCAGAGGCAGCATGTGCCTCAGTCTTGCATCCTCTTTTCTGATCTTGCACGTGGCTGCAATTGGTGCAGCTCAGAGTATGTGTACCACAAGGCACGTTAGAAGAAAATTCATGCGGCTTGCATGAAGATGTTGAGGGGAAATGCATACAAAAGTTAATATAAGAAAAAGGGGTGCCAAAAACAAATTCTAGGGGGGTACTATCTGTATTAGTAGTACAAATGTAATGCAGGTTTTCATGCATTTTTTTGCAGACTGGTGTGCAAACAGAATGAAATGGGCTCGTGATCAATCATATGTGAACCTGGCATGGACCAGAATAGGAATGTTATTTTTGTTTGTTCATTTGAAGGGTTTTTCCCCACTTTTCATCCAAAAGACTCTTACAGCATCTTACAGGCAATCAGTTTTCAAAAACCAAGGCAGTCCCTCCCTGCAGGCTAACCATCTAACAGACCCAGAATAAAAATAAAAAGGGAGGGGTAGGGAAGGGAGGGGGAAACTAATGCTGGGAATTATCATTAAAAATGAATTGTTCTTCTAATGAACACCTGAAATCGTTGAGCAAAAGGAGGTTCCTGTTGGAGTTGGTCTTTCTAACGCAGTGGTGGAATAGCCTTGCTTTCCATCTCCCTTTGCTGCATGCTTCATGAACCATCCCACCCAACCCGTGGGTCTCAGATGTTGCAAATTAAAAATAGATACCTCTATGACCCAAATGGATGCATCTTTAATGCTCAAGGCAAGTGCATTTGAAATGGTGCCCAAGCAGGCAAAGCTGAGAGTCCCACAGCACCAAGGTAGATATGATTGCTGTGCTTGGCTGAAAAGTAAGCCATGCTTGGGAAACACGGCTTTGGTCCAGGTTTGGAGGAATTTCCACCAGGATCCAAGTCGCATGGGTCTGTGTGGGGGAGGAGAAGGAGCACTCTGAAATAAATCACACACGCAAATACACACTTGGTCTTGAAACAAGGTGAAATTCTTGAAAGTGTTGCAGTTATCAGAGTATGGAAAGAGGGACTCTAGAAGGAAACATAACCTTCTTTGTTTAGTCTCAGCAATGTGCCTCCGGAAAACATTGCCATCCTGTTTTTGAGGTGGCAGCAGGCAAATAAGAATGATGGAAAAAAACCCTCCGGCTGTCTGGCAGGCTGTGATGAATTTCCATTGTGTCTGACTTCCCTACCACCACCACTTCTTGGACTATTATTTTATGTAAAGGTTCTGTTGTTGTTGTTACAATAACCCAGGATTCCATTAGTGCCCTGAAACCAAAGGAGGCTTCAGATATTTATATTTTGGGGGTGGGACAGTCTATTTTTCATATATCTTATTTATTCGTTTTCAGATTTCCTATACTGTTTCTTAGCTAGACAGATTCCACAGTGCTGAACAATATAATCAGAAACCAATATGAGAATAAAGGAATGCTGAACAAAAACAGGATAGGATCAAAACCAAGACTGGCCAGCAAGGGAGGCTTCCTAGAAGAAAGCATCTTCAGGTGGTATTGAAAGCAGCAGTGCCAGAGTCTGCTGGGCATCCATGCAGGTGGAGTCACCACACTAAAGGAGCTTCTCCTGGTGGACTCGCAGAAAGCCATGGGCTTGCGGGGACCACCAGGAGTGTTGCCTCCAATGACCTCAGTGACAGGTCACGTTGGGGATGGGGGAGGCACCATCTCCAGTATGCTGCCCCCAAGTTGTTCGGGGCTTTCTCCTCGAGCATCTCTGTGGTTTAACCTGTGTGTCTGTGTGCTTGCGTGTGCGTGCATGTCTGTGTCCGCATGGTTAATTGTGCCTCCGCTCAAGGACTCATTGAGGGGATGGCCAATCCAAAATGAATAAACTTAGGTAGACCTTTATGCAGTCCCCAAACTGGCAGTGTTTGCATTACATATCCCACCCACCAAAATCAAACTGCTAAAACACTAAGCGCAGTACGAAAACAGTTTCCCAGCACCATTCCAGAGGTGTGGTTCCCCTTGAAGTTGAACAAGAAGATGGAAGTACTTCCTAAATTCCAGAAGTGTCATCATCTTTTGCCTTTTGCTCCTCCTGCTCCACTCTTTTGTCTGCATCTAGATCATAAGATTCTTGGGACAGCAGTCTTTACTCTCATTCTTTGCTATGTTGTTATAGTGCACTGGTGGCGAACCTATGCCACGCCCGCCACAGTGGGCACACAGGGCCCTCTCTGTTGGCATGCGAGCCAAGTCACCCCACCACCGCCCAGCAGCCGAGCATCGGATATCAGTGCACATAGGGGCCATGCGCATGCTCAGAAAGGAGTAGCAGTGCCAGGCGATGACATCATGAGCCACTACTCATTAGTCGCGACTCATCTGCGCTTTCGCGTGTGTTTAGAATGGGCAGAAATGATGAGCTGTACAGAAAAAGCTACTCAAGGAAGGCTTTTTCAAAATCACCCTCTTTTCAATGGTATTTTACCCCTATATTAGGGTTAGGGGTGTGCACCAGGGTAGGGTTAGGATTAGAAAAGTGGGAGCCAAGTCGCCCCAGCATTGGCCCAGCAGCTGAGCATCAGATAACAGCACACATAGAGGCCATGCGCATGCTTTGAAAGGAGTAGCGGCACCAGGCGATGACGTCACAAGCTGCAACACATTAGCCACGACTCGTCCGAGCTCTTGCATGGCCAGTTAGTGCACTGTCGTGGATATATACATATTTACTTGGACTGGCTGTGAGTTGTTTCTTCTAAACTAAAACTTCAGTTTTCAAGTTTTATTGTAGTGTTGACCCTTTGCAATAAATAAGTGGGTTTGGCTTGCACTTTGGGTACTCAGTCTCTAAAAGGTTCATCATCGCTGTTATAGTGACATAATATCACTGTGTCCATGGCATAGAATATTTCACAGAACAATGATGGGCTGATTTTTGATGGTTTCTCCTTGTCCATGTAGCCACTTCAACACTTCACCGGAAGCTCCCCCAAACCTCTAGAGCAAATTTGGGGTTCATGGGGGTCTGAAGAGAAGAGATGAAATTAGAGATGAAGAGATGAAATTTGTGCATAAGAATTTTGTTCTTATACACAAAATATGCAAATGTACCCCAGTCAAATTTCTGGTTGTGAGCATGCGTGTATGCCCACTGAAAATATTCACAAATGGTTGAACTCACACTCACACTCACACTCATCTCTTTTCTGATTTCCAGTACAGTCCACGCACATTTCCTCTGAAGACTCAATCAGCCATGATTTCACCTATGGAGAACAGTTGTGCAAATTAGGACATGATTGAAAATTTGTGGGGACTGACCCATCTCTCCTATTCAGTGGCTGCTTCCTTTGCACAAGTTCCCCATTTTCACAGAACAAACAGAAATCACACATGGGAATGGGGGAAGTATGGGGGCTTGACAGAAATGCTATTAGAAGTTTTCCATTTTAAAAAATGTGCTTTGCAGGTTATTTTGGACTGCAGTTTCCAGAATCCCAGAACACTGGCAAGTTCTGGAAGTTTTCATACAAAACAATCTGGATTTGCCTCCTTTCTGGTTTTGCATGAAGTTAGCAATATTCCTGCTTTAACGTCTCCTTTGTCACTTAAATGGTACAAACCTGCATGCAGTGGCCAAAGAAATAAAGCTCTGTTCTGCTGAAGGGGAAATCTGACCATGAGGCTGAACCACAACAACCCAGAGCAAGGCCCTCTCCACTCAGGCAGTGGGAGAAAGCACTGAGTAACAGACTAACCTCGCACAGGAAAGCCTGGCATTCTTTGCATTACATTGCCATTGTGTCACTGTCTGAGCTCAGGGTCATGGGAGAAGGAAGGCTTAGTGCTGCTCCAGCTGATTCTAACCAGGGATTGGAGCTGCCAGCTGCACAATGCAAGCGGCGTGTTAGAAGAAGGAAAACACAAGGCCATTGTCTCTTTGCCTTTGAAGGAACTGTTCCTGATCAGTCACTTTTTAGAATAAACACTGGCCAGGGATCTCACATGTGGAGCAGGAGCACGGGATCTTTGGGATTATCCACACAAGCTTCAGATCACTGTTTTCCTCTCTGTGGGCCAAATTCATGGGATGACAGATGGAAGGAGGATAGGAATGGTGCTCAGCTGCAGTTCATTGTCAATTTCACATATTGGCAAAGGTGAAAGCATGGAATTTATTTATTTATTTATTTATTTTCCAATTTATATCCTGCCTTTTTCCTCAAAGGGCTCAAGGCAGCTTACATCATTCTCCTCCTCCATCTTATCCCCACAACAGCAACCCTGTCAGGTAGGTTGGGCTGAGAGTCTGTGACTGGCCCAAAGCCACCCAGTTGGCTCCATGGCCGAGCGGGGACTAGAATTCAGGTCATCTGAGTCCCAGTCCCACACTCTTAACCACTACACCACACTGGAATCAATGTGGTTCTTTCCTCTCACTCACTGACACACACACACAGAAGCACACTTCTAACCCTCAGGTCATGGTGTAGTGGAGTTTACAGGGCTGACACACCAGGATGTTTGATTAGCAAAGTCGTCTTGAGTTGCCTTGTTCCCTCTGTGCTTAGCGACAATCCTCACACTGGCTGGTGGGGGCTGCAGATAGAGCTTCTCAGCAGCGATATCATGTTATGAACTCTTCCTGTTATAATGCAAAGGATTTGGGGTGGCTTGGTCTTGATGAGAGAAACAAGACCCATTTGCTTTGCAAAAGACATCCTTCACCAGGGGAGCTGTTGACTTGTATGATTGACCAAGGGGCTCCTCCTCCATTGCAGCTTTTCCTTTCAGCTTTGTAAGACTTAACCATGGTGCTCAACCTATTTGAGACTGAAGCTCAGCACCATGGATAGCTACTCTAAATTCCTATAAAGCTCCAAAGAAAAGCTGCAATGGATCAGGAGCCCTGTTTACAAAGGAGTCACCTGGTATATTATAAAGAGAGGGAAGAAGAGCTGCATTCAAGGGAGAAGTAAACTGTAGTAATAGGGTAAGAAAGGGTCTTTAAAGGGGGAAATGACTGAAAAAGGAAGAGAAATCTGCAGAACCATCTCTCAGCACCTACATAAGAGACAAGACCTGCTCATGATCACCCCTCAGAAATTCAGCATTCAGAAGATTCTGGGAGAAAGTTCTGAGCCCTAAAATATGACTACTACAACTGAGTAGTAGTTCTTTCAAAAACTCTTTCAATTTTTCAGATAAGTCCTGCAATCTTTCTTTTCTCACCCCTCTGGCAAGAAAAGGTCAGTTTGCCGAATTCTCAAGGTTTGCTTCCCTAGGTTTGCTGGGTTTACTCATCTCTCCCCCTTCCATGCCCTGGAATGATGATCCAAATGAAAGCCTGCACACCTGGACAATTGCTCTTGTGTCCACTTGCATGGCAGTGCATCAGCAGCAACACAAGCAACAACACAGACCTTTAGGGAAAGGGGTCAAGCTTGCCATTTGTGAGCTCTGCCTGTTAGAAACTGCTGGACAATTTCTCTTCCCCTGGAGAAATTCAGTAAAACTGTCTCCCCAGTTTCCCTGCCTACTAATAGGATGGGTAATTTTGAAGATCGTTTGTGCACAGCTCTGATACAAACCTGTTTTAATCAATAGGAGAAAGGTACATTTCAAAGGTATGTGCAATTTTCTACAAAAATCTAGGCAGGGATTTTCACAGAAAAAGAAGAGGCCACGCTGATGCAGACATGAGTCAGGGTGAGCCTCCAGGAGGAATTTAGAGAATATCCACTAGCTTGGAATTTGCTGAATCACCCATCCCTGCTTCCATCACTGAGCATCTGCTAAGAAAAGGAATTTTGCCTATGGCTTAACACACAAGCAAGCAATCGTCTCAAAACATTGTGCTCAAAATAAGCTCAGAGCAATTCATGAGTCCAGCCAGAGATGCAAGAGTGGCCTGGCATGACTCTCACTGGCACAAGCAGATAATGATGATGATGATGATGATGATGATGATGATGATGATACTAGCAGGAAGCCTGGCTGGATGGGTGCAATGGTGTGGGTGCCGCAGCAGCAGTGTTCAGACTGGGAAGAGGGAATTAGGCAACAGCCACTGTTGACATGGCATTCCAGCGCAGGGGGAGTGCTGGACATACCGGTAGCTGGAATTCTCACTGTACTACAAAGGCTATATGACTAAGGCAATGAATCATTCATTGTAACCACTGTACTGAATCATTGATAAAACATGCTGCAAGGTTCATGTCTAAAAATATATGGACTTTATGGAACATATTGTGTCCACTTTTGGGGGATTGTCAGATGCCTTTTGCTCTGCTGTCCATGCATTGATCGAGTCAGATTTTGTGCAAACATGTCCATCTGCATTTGCTCCAATTCATTCTTGCGTGAATTCATACTTGTGAAAATGCTCAAATCTCCCCCACCTACACAATATGCACATCCCCACAATGAGCATCTTCATACTTTAATCTGGGGGCAGAAATGCACATTTTCACTCAGTGTTATCCCCCCCCCCCCAGTTTTTTATGACTCAGTGTGTGGAACATAAAAACGGTCTGCAGGTCTGTGGAATCTGTGAACCTCTGGAAAAGCCAGTCCACTGCAGAAGCTGTGGGTTCAGCTCATGGAGATGCACACTCATTTGAATCAGGAGCAGATTTCTCCAGCATCCCTGAGTCCACCTTTTTCCATGCTTTCCACTTCTCCGCTCAGACAGCAAGGATCCACAGACTTATACCTGCATTCTGCACCTTAGACTAGCAGGAGCTAGAACCTATCAGAACTCACAGACAATGCATTTCTTAAGGATCTTTGCCCCCAAGCATATCTGCTCCCTCTGATGCCTAACCTATTTGAAAGGAGGGCAGGGTTTCCCCTTCTCTGTGCTTTTACCAAGGGGAAACAAACAAACAAACACTTTCTCCTACTCCATTTTTCATTAGTGGTCCTGACTGCTCTTTAGAAGGCCAGATACTGAAGATGAAACTCAAATACTTTGGCCACCTGGTGAGAAGGAAGGACTCCCTGGAGGAGAGTCTCATGCTGGGAACAATAGATGTCAAAAGAAGGAAGGGACAGCAGAGGATGAGGTGGCTGGATGGAGTCACTGAAGCAGTTGGTATGAGCTTGAGTGGACTCTGGGGGATGGTGGAGGACAGGAAGGCCTGGAGGAATGTTGTCCATGGGGTCGCGATGGGTCGGACTCGACTTCGCGACTAACAACAACAACAACAGAGGGAAGCAACCTAAAAGTGACTTAGATTTCATGGCCAAATGCAGACTAGGAGATTCTGAGGTTGTTGTATGAAAAACTGGACATATTTTCATACATACTTTTCCAAGGACAAACATCAACAGTGTACATCGTTGAAACTCACACCATCTTTTCCCACCAATTAAGACTTGTTTGAGTACATTTTCCAAAACAGTGTATCTTGCATGCATATTTTTCAAACAGATTTTATGTTTTCAAAACAGAGGGTACCCAACATTTCTCTGTTTCTTGCTCCCACCAACTCTGGCAGGATGCAGAATAGCTTGTGCAATACCTAATACAGACAGAACACTAATACAGAGCCTTTAGTTTCATGCTTCAGTCTGTTATTAAAATGTTCTGCTTCTCAGTGGACAGTCTGCCTGTCTAGCTTCTGTAATTCTGATCAGACATCTCAGATCTATGAATGCCAGTCTGACAGTAATAGAAACAACCTGTTACAAGGTCGCATTATGATCCATTGAACATTTGGATTGCACATCAATCCAAACAGTGGAAAAACAATTACCCATCATGTCAGATCACTTCCAGGTAATCAGAGCAAACAAAACTCAGAATGTTCCCTTCTACAAGGAAGGCTTTCCAAACAATAGGTTGGATCTGGTGTTAGTTCTACCAAGCGTGGATTAACTGAAATCAATGAGGCTTCAGGAAATTACTTACTTGTTCCACTGACTTAAATATGTCTGGTCAAAGACTGATTATACCTGGATGATCCAACCCAACCAGTTTCACGAAAACACACATTATAGCTACGGCACAGGATATTCTGTTTCTGTAATAAAGTAATCAGTTCTGTGCTGACGATACAAACACAGAGACTGAGTTAACCAAAGTCCAACATTCCAATATCTCACCTGGAACACACCCACCCTTGGAACATGCTGCCTGCATCCTCGCTCCACATGCTAGGACCTGGAAACAGGTGGCAATGTTGGTGCAGGCACAACACACGGCTGCTATATATCTGTATCTATATATAGATATATAGAAAAAGCAAGCCAATTGCCAGCTACCCAAAAAGAAAATCTATCCCTGCAAATGAACAATAGCTCATCCTTCCAAACTGCTCTTTACCAGGAAGTGTGGTGTTAATGCTTTTGATCCATTAAAATGGGGTTATCTTATCTTCAGCACTGGCTTAGATAAAAATTATCTCTCTCCCTCCCCCCACCCCCACCTCCACCTCCACCGTGTGTGTTTGTGTGTGTGTGTGTGAGTCTCACTTCTCAAGATGTGCCCTCCTGTTGCTAAAAATCATTTACTCAACCCCAGTAAAACCACTAAATCTTACAACTCCTCCTCCTCCTCTTCCTCTTTTTCCTCTCTTTCTCTTTCTTCCTCTTCTTTCTCGACGATTCAGCATTCCATTGCAATGAAAATGCTCGGGGTTGCTTCCCACCCACTCTGCAGATGGAACCCCCTGGCATTTCACTTTCACTTTCCCACTCCTTTCTCTCCAGCTCCATTTCACCTGGTGCTTCAGCACTAGAAAGCCAGCCCTCAGTCTCCAGTGGCTTGGAGTGAATGAAGAAGCACCCTGGCAGTGTCTTAAAATTATCTGAGGGGGGTTTGTGGCAGAGGGACGGTTTTCAGCCGCATTCCAAGAGCTATAGGATAGAGAAGCGTGTGCAAAAATTGGTAGTTGCATTAACGTCCCATGCTAGAGTTTCAGCAATGATCCCCAGAATCTCCCGCTCTTTTGTTTGTGGGACTTCTTCTTGGCTTAATTCTTGCTTCGGAAGTGAGCTGAGATGAGAAGTCCACAGACTCTTGTGAAACTGGCAACCAGTTGCACAGCCAGTAGCCTTCTTCCACAGCATGTGGAGCACCAAAGCTGCAAGTCACACCTGACTGTGTGGAGCACCACTTGCACAGAACTTGGGCTCATTTCCTTGCACATCCTGCATGCTCAGAGCACTCACCGACAAGTTGGATTGATGGCCATGAGACAGCAAGCTGGAGTCCAGGGAGCAAGCCCGGGGATTCTGGTGGATTTCCACCCCTCAGATGGATGTCTCACGCATTCCTATCCCATGTTGCTCCCTAGATGGAGAGATGCCTTGTTTGGAAGTCCCATTGCTCTCCCAAGATGCTACCAAAGTACAATTCAGCTTCCAAGTCCTCCCTGTTCCCCTTGTTCTAAAACAGCAGTGCGGAACCTCTTTCACTCTGGGGCCCAATTCCATTTCAGAGAAGCTTTCAGGAGCCCACATCCCAGAGATGGATGGGTCCAAAGAGAAAGGGGACAGGGCCAACAATCCCGGCATTGTATAGGTCCAAGATCTTACTGCTGGGGTCTATGTCTTTGGAGAGGCATTTCAACCATTTGGGATGGGTTAGAGTTAGGGCGTGGTGACAGCAGAAGGTTGTGTAGCCCTCTGGGATGTGGGCTCCTGAAAACCACAGAAGAGCAAGACTTGGCTGACAATTCTGAAGCTCTGCAACTCTTTAGGAGCAAAGCTAATTCTGTTTTTGCTGCTGCTGTTCTCTGTCAAATTTAGAATTGATAGTGGGGGCTTCAGCAAGGGCCAGGAAGGCTGCACACCGAAAAAGATGGTCATGGGGGCATCCATTCAAGGTTTTGTGGTGCAGCATGGGATTGCATGTAGAAAGTACCAGGTTCAATCCTCAATTATATGAAGGTCCAATCTTCAATTTTGTGATCTAAGGAACTGGGAAATATACCTGTCCAGCAACACTTGGCTAGATAGGCTAATTGTGCAATTTAGGGGGACTAGAAGTTGCCTTTTATTAACTCATAAAAGTATCAGAAGAGCCCATCCAGACCAACCTTCTGTTCACAAAGCTTCCCACAGGAAACCCACAACCAGGACTTGGGTACAACACCACCTGCTCATTCATGTTCCCCACAGCCAGCATGCAGAGGCATAGTGCCTAGGGTATGACAGGGAGCACAGAGCTATCTAAACTGGAAACCATCGATTACTCTCTTGTCCATGGATTTGTCCAATACCCCTTCAGAGCCATCCAGTGGCCATCCATACATCTTGCAGGAGCAAAGTCCATTCTTTATCTCATTGTGGTGCAGAGAAGTCCCTCTCTCTCTCTGTCCTGACTCTTTCCTCAATCAACTTCATGAGTCAAGCTATTGTCTTGTCTAGCCCAACATTCTCTGCACCAATTATGTCCAGCCTAGTGCTCACAAGGTGTTTTGGGCTCCATCAGCATCAGCTGCCATGGCCAATGATCAGGAACACTGGGGGTTGTGATTCAAGGTGGACCACAATGGGAAAACACCAGTAGGGCTGGATGGATCTCTCAGATTCACTTTTTCCCACATTGAATTACAAAAAAAATCTGGATTGCTTCATATCCCATGTGTCATTTATGAAGCAATTTGGTAAGTTCAGGTGTGTGTAGACTCACACACATACAAATCCAAATGAAATTCCCATCCAGCCCCAGACTCCACATTGAGCTAGTCTCTTTTACACTCACTAGCTTCTCCCCAGAGTTTCAGGAAAGAGGATTGCTCAGACCCACCAGGGGACACCAGTCGTTGATGGTCCTGGAGCTAAACAGACCCAAAGGAACAGCTGGGCACTTTCTCACTTAAATCATGCCCTCTACTGCTGCATTGTGGCCCTTCTGTTTAAAGAGACCATTTAATGGTGTGTACATTGATAACTGTTTAATGATGTGCACTCAATAGAGTCAATCCATGGAGCAATGAGCTTTTGAGCACTTTTGATGTGCTCAAACATACACGACTCAAGTGATCTCCATTTTGCTGTGAGTTGGCTGCACATTCAATGGGCAACCCACCAGAGTGGTTGGCACTTACAGACACTTGCATTGTTGTCTACAGAATATCCACACTGGAGTTTTCTGTGCCTTATTGCTCCAATTGTATTGAACTCCAGTACAACTATTGAGGCAAACAGAATTTCAGTCAAAGGCTGCAGCAAAATTACTGTTTGTTTAAGCAAGAGCGTGCATGTATTTGCTGGAAACATTCCTTCTCGTGTTTCAGAAAGGCCACACCAATATACATCCAATCCCTGGCAAACCTCCAATCTTTGTTACCTTTCAGACTTCCAACTGAATCTACAGCAGGCTTGTGACACCTTCACAACTTCAGTTTGAGGGTCTGCACATATCCATTTATGACGGTACCTGTGCGGTGCTTTCTCCACAAATTCCAGAACTGGGTGGTGAGAACGTGGAGCTCCTGGTTAAAAAGACAGACCTCAACCTTAGGTATTCAATGTATAGCTGTGGAAGGTGGACTGTAAGGAAGGCTGAATCAAGGCCTTTGAAAGAATCAAGGCCTTTGAATTGTGGTTGTGAAGAATCCTGAGAGTCCCTTGGTCTGCAAAGAGATCAAACCAGTCAATCTTAAAGGAAACCAACCCTGACTGCTCTTTAGAAGGCCACATACTGAAGATGAAACTCAAATACTTTGGCCACCTAATGAGAAGAAACAACTCACTGGAGAAGACCCTGATGCTGGGAATGACTGAGGGCAAAAGGAAAAGGAGACAGCAGAGGTTGAGACAGTAGATGGAGTCATTGAGTTTGGGCTTGGGTGGACTCCAAGGGATGGTGGCGGACAGGAGAGCCTGGAGGAATGTTGTCCATGGGGTCATGATGGGTCAGGTATGACTTTGCAGCTAACAACAACAACAAATTTTAGGCAAGTGTCTGTCTGTGGGATCTATGCAGCTCTTCAGGTTGGGTTCTTGGAGATCAGGGACAGTGACCACCTGCAAGATCCCACTTGCTGCTTTGACTCAATCAAACACTTGAAGGGGCCTTCATAATTTGCTAGTACAAGAGCTGTAGTGGATCTGTCTGGTTACACAAATGCATGCTTCTGGTTCACATGGTCACCTCTTTGTGAGGAGTGTGCAGAATTATTATGATTATTGTTGCATTACTCTGTTTTTGGGATAATTAAAGCTAGCTTTCTTTTCATCAGTAATTCATATAAATCACCGCCTTTAGGTTATTTGTACAAATTGTACCCGTCTTCTTTATGTGTATCTCTGCCTTCCTCCTACACTTTTTGTCACCACAACAGTGGAGGTTTTTTGACTGTGGCTTTTCTATCCTACCTTTTATCCAAGTAGCCAAACCAACATAATGATCCCCCTCCTCCTCTCCATTTTGTCCTCACAACAACCGAGTGAGTTATGATAGATTGAAAGTCAGTGACTGGCCCAAGTAATGCATTGATTTTCAGGTCCGAGTGCAGGGATAAGTTGGTCACAGTCCAACCTTCTAATAGTGGGTTCAACCACAGCATGACTCTAACTAATGACTACCCATTTTCTCAGAATACCTTGGGGTTGCATCATCCCAAAGCATTCTGGGAAAAAAATGGCCCTTTTTCCCCCAGAATGCTCAAGAACAATGTGGCAGCACTAGTTCCCCTTTACTCAGCACTGGTTAGGCCCCTCCTGGAGTACTGACTCCAGTTCTGGGAATCACAGTTAAAGAAAGATGCAGGCAAACTGGAAGGGGTTCACAGGAGGGCAGCAAGGATAATCTGGGACTGGAAACCAAGCGCTATGAGGAAGATTCGAAGAACTGGACATGTTTAGCCTTGAAAAGGGAGGACTGAGGGGAGATATGATGGAACTCCGCAAGTACTTGAAAGGCCAGTCTCTCTTCCTGATCATCCCAGAGTGTAGGACACAGAATAATGGGCTCAAGTTACAGGAAGCCAGTTTCTGGCTTGTTGTGAGCCACCCCGAGGCTGCTGCAAGGGGCGGCATACAAATATTTAAATAAATAAATAAATAAATAAAATATCTAGAAACATTTCCTGACTGTTAGAGCCATAGACAATGGAGCCAATTACCCCAGGAGGTGGTGGGCTCTCCCATCCTGGTGGCATTCAGGATGCAACTGGACAGCCATCTGAAAGGGATGGTTTACTTGGAGTCCTGCACTGAGCAGAGCTTGGATCCATGGGCCCTCTGGCGCCTTCTATTATTCTATGATTTAGAGTATTTTAGAAAAATAAATTGAAAAGGGCTGCTAGAAAAAAGGCTGAGAGAAACTTCTGCTACCAGGAAAATGTGTGCATGATAGAGAGAGACTTTGTTCATAAATGAATGGCAAAAAATACAGTTGATAAAACAAAAATGGACCTTAGTTGTACTATTTGTGTTTCTCATGGCATTCACTTTGTGAACATGGAATGGAACATAATGATGGGGAACATGGATTGGAAATACAGAGTTAAGTATTTATATGTTTTACAAGGCACTGGTAAAACACTCTCAAAACCATCTTCATAGTCCTAAGGTTTAAAAGCACATGTTTGCTGTAATTGTCAGGATGCTAAATTCCTCTGTTTTCAATACTAGATCCAATGTATTTGCTGCAGTTTCAAATTCTGTATATTTCAGTTTGGTTTAGTATTTATTATTTATCTATTATTTCATACACACATCATGTACAACTCCATATCCAGATGAATTCTGGAGTGGTGAACAATAGAAAGAAAAAGCAGATTTTTAATACATTAAAAAAGATTGCAGCTATGGGTGGTCATTAAGGAAGGCTCCCTGAAAGAAAGATGTCTTCTACAGGTATCAAAAGAGTATTATAGCCTATCTGATCCCCAAGGCAGGGAGTTCCCCACATCTGGAAGCTGCTCCTAAACCTTACTGAAAGATCTTCTTCTGGTAGACTCCCATCAGGCCAGAAGTCCATGTGCAGATTGGTAACTGGGCAGACTGGCAAGAGATACTGGCAAGGAATCAGGAAATAAACACAACCCTGAGTGTTATACTGCAGGAATTGCCCACAGTGCTTCTTTGGCAGGGTTCCACACAAGCAATTGCCAGACTCTGTTGCTTATTTAGGTTGATAAGTTTGTTATGCGTCTTCCATGGCTCTCAGCCCAAGTTCAGCAGCAGCACCTTGCCTAAACCTGCTTTCCGTGTTGCAAAGGCAAAGCAGCCCTGCCCAAATGCCTGTTCCAAACTGTGACGTTATTGTTCTTAACTACCAAGAATGTAGAAGGAGTCGGGAAGCCCAGGATGGGGGTGGAGAGAGATAGAAGAGAAATACAAGTTGCTTGTTTCACAACTGCAGTACATATGGCCACCTAAAGGCCTCGTAGCCAACACTTATAGCACGCTCCTTCTGTATGCATAGATGTGACATTTCCGGACACCTGCAAAACTGCCCTCAGTCTCCAGGCCCCCTGCAAGTGGAGCCTATTAGGAAGGGTGGATGAAGGACAGTTTTAAAATATTTCACATAAATAACACAGAAAGTGGAACAAGATGAAATGGACGTTGCAAAAAGCTTCACATGTTCCGAGTTAGGTCATCTTTTAAAAATCCCTAGTCTCAGCTTACCATCTATTGGGGAAGGTTTTGCAATGGCTAAAGAAATTGACAATGTGCAGGCTACTTTCATAACCAGGGGGGATACATAGAATCTGTCATTTCAGCATTCTAAATACTGCAGAAGTGCTCATAATAATGTTGTTACTTCTAGCCCCTCTGTCAATGAAGCAGCCAGGAGAATGCAAGTTGTCTTCATACTGTTGGGTCCATGAAATGTTTGAGCAAGCTACCATATTTCTCCATCTCGAAGATACAGGATCCCCTTTTCTTACCCAAAATTCAGAAATCAGTCGGAACACACCGATGTTACCACTCCCTGTCGCATCTGGGCACTGACTTCAGTTACATAAGGCTCATGATTGGAGGAAACCTATTAGCTTGTCTCTGCAATCGGAAGTTTCGCTCGTTTGCAGAGATAAGGTATCGGCAGTTTCGCAACCCCCTCCCCCCACCCTGTGTTTAAGACACCCCTCCATTTTTAGGTAAATATTTTTAAGAAAAAGTATCATCTTATACATGGAAAAATACGGTAACTTTTTCTTTGAACTTTTCTTTTGGACATTGGTGGCTGGTAGCTATCAGTTACTAGGCAACAATAACTCCATTCTTCCAAATGAAGACCTACTCTTCTAGAGATAGCTTACATTTTGCTTACATGTTTGTTACAACTATTGCTGGAGAAATTCACCTCTGAAAGGACCCGAGAAGGAGGGCGGTGTTAGCACGCTAGCCAGTGAGTTGCCTTGGCTTCCCGCCTCCTCACCCATAGTGAGTTCTACAGCAGCGACGGACCCAAATGCAAAATTTTGCATGCCTGATTCTTCAGAATGCATGCATCACTTTCTTCACTGAACCCCTTGTCTCTGGATTGCTTTTCCAGTCTAACATTTCCCTGAGAGATTTATTAGTTGTTTAAAGTCACAGCATTAAATCACAGGAGGGAGAAGCCCAAATCCTTCCACTGATCTGACTTCAACAATGCACGCACAAATAATGGCCCGCCATCCCTTTCATCTACAGAGTAGAGTTCATGGTACAGTTCCCCGGAGATAGAAACTAAGGAGAGACCAAGCTAAGAGGCCAAGAATATTGCATAAGAGCCATTTCTCTCATTCTTTTCTGTGGCATTTCCAACACAAACGTTCCCAGCTGCACACCAGTTTTGTGCCCTTCAGTCCTGTTCTTCAAAGGTTGTGCCACCCAGAGAGTCCCAGACTCTTAGAAGAGAGGAGAAAGACCAAACTACTGTCTCCAATCTGTTACAACTGCAGGTAAAATGGAACCACTTGAGGGTGAATTAAAGCCAATGACTGGAATGAACTGATATCTTATGCCCATTTAACATTTGGTCACATTTCAAACTGTGCAAGGGAAGGATCAAAGATGGAGGACCATTGGCTCTGCCAGCAAGAACTGATGCAGAATGTAAGCCAAAATGACATGGGTCTTTCTGAGAATATTTTGGTAGCCCTGCATAGGGTGTGTTTTAAATGGGGTATTTATATGGGCTTGGCTCCACGTGTGGGATCCTTCCTAGAGAGTGTTTAAAGGACTCAAATATGAAGTTGCTGCTTTTCTAAGAAAAATATGTAATATGTTCCTAGGGCCAACATCTGTTCCAGAGGACTGACAGATGGCCAACTAACACCATTTTTGAAGGGGAAATCTGGGAAATTTCAGGATGCTTAGGTTAACATCTGTTTCAGGAAAATTGGTGGAAACATTATTAAAAATGAATTAGCAAGCATGTAGTAGGACAGGACACACTGAGTAATAACAATCATTATAGTATTGCATTTATATCCCACCTTTCTTTCTCTTGCAAAGAACCCCAGGTGGCCTACCATTTTTTCTCTCTCCATTTTATTCCAGTAGAGATTATGTATTTGGATTTCCAAAAGATTTTTCACAAAGTCTCTCCTGAAAGACTCCTGAGAAAATGTAGCTTTTATAGAAAAAGAGAAAAGGTCCTCTTGCAAATGAAGAACTGTTTACAGAATAGAAAGCAGAAAGTAGGAATAATGGTGATTTCTCCCAATGGAGGGATGTAAACTCTGCATTCTTACAGGGATCTTGGAAATAATGCTTTTCAAATTATTCTTAAATGATCTGGAACTAAGAGTGAGCAGTGAACTGACCACATTTGCTTCTGTTACAAAATTACTTAAGGTGTTTTTAAAACAAAAAAATGTATTGTGAGAAACTCCTAAAAGATCACCCCAAGCTGGGACAATGAGCATGAAAATGGCACATGAGGCGCATTATAAGCAAGTGTAGAGTGATGCACATTGGGGTGGGGGAGCCCCAGTTTCAAGTATAAACTGGTGGGGTCTTAGCTAGTTGCAACTGGTCAAGAAAGAGCTCCGGAGGGAGGGGGGCACCTCTATAAAAATGTCAGCCTGCCATGCAGCAGCCACCCATTTGGATGAGTTTAATCCAGACAAATGCATGGAGAATAAGGCTGTCAGAGGAAGTCCTGGTGGCTCTGTGCCATCTCCAAGATCAGAAGCGAGATGCCAAAGTGCATCTTCGCTGGGACACATGGGCAGGAATGTGCCTTTGCTCTCCCTGCCTGCTGTGGGTTCCCATGGCAGCTGCTTGGTCACAATGAAGACAGAACACTGGACTAAAAACACGCTTGCTCTGAGCCAAATGCGTCTGTTTGTTTGTTTGTAGTTTTTATAACCCATCCAATTATCTGGGTTGGATCTCAGAACGGTTTACACATCAGCGATCTAAAACCATAAATCATATAAAAACACAACCAATCACAATATAACAGAGGGTGGTCACAAAGGTCTACCCCAGTTCTCCGTCAGCTTCACTGGCTCCCCATTGAAGTCTGGGCCCAATTCAAGGTGTTGGTTATCACCTATAAAGCCCTCAACGGCTTGGGACCTGGTTATCTAAAGGAACGCTTGCCTCCTGCCCCTTGAGATCTGCAGCAGAGGCCCTTCTCCAGGAACCGGGTAGGAGGGTGAGTACCTGGAGGAGGGCTTTCTCTGCGGTGGCGTCCCACCTATGGAATGCGATCCCCAGAGAGGTCCGTCTGGCTCCGTCGTTATTTGTTTTTCGATGCCAGGCCAAGACCTTTTTATTTAAATGTTATTTTAATTGTTAATTTGTGAATTGTATTTATTGGGTTTTTATGTACATGCTGAGATGTTTTCGGGTTTTTTAAGTCTAATTATATAATTGTTTATTTATGTTTATTTATTAATGTTGTAAGCCGCCCCAAGGCTTTTTGTGAATGGGGCAGCATAGAAATGGTAGAAAGAAAGAAAGAAAGAAAGAAAGAAAGAAAGAAAGAAAGAAAGAAAGAAAGACAGACAACCACAATAACCATAAATAGTAATAACATATATGATAACTCCAAATCACAAAATTATGACTTCCCCCTTCCCCGTCTAATCCTTTTATTGACTACTTGAAAAGTTTTGTTTCTATTCCATAGTGGGATCTATGCTATTTCTGAAGCAGTCTTTGACCTTTGTCACAAAGAAAGAGCTGTTTATGCACTTTGATCTTCCTTCCAGCTCCCCTTAAGATGCAGCCATGCCTCCATCCCTTGGGTACAGAGCTCGAAACAGGAGGGATTTCTAGGAAATTTCTGCTATGTACTGTCTATCACAAACATTTATTGATACTGGCCTCTTGCTTATGAACACATTGCTGCTGATGGCTGTCTGGGGGCATGTAAGCTGCATGTCATTGTGTGCTCAGTCTGTAAGTATAAACACTCTCCACTTTATTTGCCCACACATTTAGCCAACAGCATTTCAAAAATGTACACAAAACCTACCTCCATCCAAAGCTTATATTCAGATTGCTTTTCATTGCAGCAATGCTGTTGTCACCTGTGTCAGTTTCTCCAGAAATGATTTACCATACATAAAACTGGACTGCATATTATCCCGCAATTTTCCAGACACGACACTGTGCAACTGTCAGTAAATCCATCAACTGCACCTTTTTCTATAGAATTTTGCTTGGGATTGGCAGGGTGTACATTTGAGGGTCTCAGCTTTTCTTTACACCCAAAAGAGATTTGGGAAAGGGATCAGGAAACATTTTTATCCTTTCCTTTTTGTTTGCAAAGTTGTGGAATTACAAAACTTCCTTATTTCACCTTTGCTCCCTTCTACAATGTTGCTGATATTAAACATGGAGAAAACAAAGGTGGGGGATGAACTGATTCACTTTTTAAACTTTTAGTGGTTCAGGTTTTACCTTGTAAAATTCCCAAGTGGAAATCATTCTAGGACTACGGAACATATTCATTTGCTGCAGAAAAAAGAATCAATCAAAAATACGACTTCCTCTATCAAGATGCTTTGATACAAACTTAGGCTGTGTGGCCACATTAGGAATACTGTGTACAATTTTCAACACTGGTCCACAAAAATGCTATTGCAGCGATGGAAAAGATGGAAAATAAAGAACAACCTCAACTTCTCACATCCCAATCAATGCCTAAGTGAAGGCATCATGAGATCATTCCACCACGGGGCTTTTTTCATATTGGAAAGCTCAAATAACCTGAGATACTGCAGAAGAAGGGAGAGGCAGGATGGATGGGAGCAGTACTGCTCCCTCACACCTGTGTGCTGGACAATGCAAAAAGGGGCCCAGGAGGCCAAGAGAGTCACTTTCAGAGGCAGCATTAAAAAGAAGCCTTGTGGGGGAAAGGGCGATGGGCTAGAACTAGAACCCCTGGCAATGGAGAGTCCTGCCTGTGACAAACTGTTGAGCATTTCTGCTCTCCCTGGAGAAATTTGGGGACATTGTCCGGGGAAAGTCTCTGCGAACAAACAGGGTAAAGAATGTTGGGAGTCCAGAGGTGAACCGCCTTTGTTTTGGCAAGCGTTTCCTTGAGATAACGCTAAATATGTGCTGTGCAACTGCTTTTGAGTGGAGCCAGAAGTCACAGTACCAGCAATTAGTTGACTGAGAAACAAATCAAAGCCAGAGGAAAAACCAAGCAGCAGTGTCAAGTAGCGTTCCAGGATCAATGAGCAGGTGAAGACTGCAGGAGCAAGCCAGGAGGCAAAACCCAAAAATAACTCAGCAGCATGACGGAGTTCAAGAACACCTTGCTACGCGAGCCAGGATCAAGTAGGACAGAAAGTCCTATCGTGGCTCTTCCTGACCAGAAGCATCCAGTGGCCAGTCCAGGTAGAACTGGGATGAACCTCGGCAGAATTCATCCCTCCAGTATTTGTAGGCTTCCTCTCATGTTCATCCTGGTCTTGGAAAGTGAGCTAAGCTGCAAGAAGCCTGCAAATGTCCATGAATGCAGACTGGTCAACTGGCAGCCCTCTTGCCTGCCAGGTGCAGCAGCTCAAACAAATACGTCTGCGTGCAGTAAAGAAGAGGCGTCCTACAGACATGCAGTGTGCTTGCAAGGAGCCTGGACTCCTGTCCTTGACAAAGTGGACTGCACCCTGTGGAGCCAAGCCCAGGGAATCTGATGGATTCCCACCCCCAGAATGGATTCTTCATGCAACCCTAGTCCAGGGCCAGAAGGTTCTTCACTGAGAAGGCTGCAACCTGAAATTCAGTTATTCATCACACAAATTGGAATAATGCCAAGCATTGTTTCATAATACTTTCTGAACCAGGCAGATAATTAAATTGTTGCAGTCATCTCTAACATGAACAGAGCATTGAACTTAGCAACTCTGGGTCTTATCAAGCAGTTTCTTTATCTCCCATGTTCACTTTTGCTGTAATGAGGCATATTGCTAAAGGTATCAGGGCAGAAATTATGATGCATTGTGGGCCATTTTTGCATGCCTGTGATTTATGGAAATATAGAACCTTCTGAGAAGAAATTCATGGGCGTAATCGAAACTAGTCAATCATTTCTGATTAAAAACTCAGCTGCACTCAATTTAACATTTGACATACAAATCTCTAGAACATTTGATTTTTTCTGAATCTAGTCCACAGATGTTTCTTCTTTGTCTTCATCTGTGAAATGAAGCTGAAACTTGAGGTTAAAGGAAATGAAGGAAATGGGGAAATGTTAATTTCATAATACTTTCTTCTATTTCCCGTATTTCCTCATCTCTAACGGATACCTAGAGAATGTAGTCCCTGAGAAAAGCAATCCGATTTATAATAGGAAAGATTGGAAAGTAAAATGTGACTATCAAATGATTTGTATAAAGAAGTTTGGAATATAATTGTTACTGATAAGCTAAATTGTGGAATAAAGTTGACAAAAAGTTTGAGAAATAACAATTTCAAAGGTATTTGGAGACCATTTATTGAATATATTTTGATACAGAGGAAGGGGTGTGTACCATCACAAGATTCAATGAAATTTTGGAAAAGGAGTGAGAGTGAGGCTACCTAAATGACTACATGGGTATACGTTAAGAAACATGTATCTGATGGTCCAGATGGAGGCTTGCATTGTTGTTTATTGCTTAGATTGTTACTATTAATAATAATTTTATTATTCATATCATTTCATATTTGTATGATTGTGAATTTTGTGTTTATTGTCTGTGTTTTGTATATTGAAAAAAAATTTAAAAATTAAAAGAATGTAGCGCCCAAGAATATATAGCGTTCTTACCTATAAAGCCCTCAATGTCTTAGGTCCTGGTTACCTAAAGGAGCATCTGTGCCCATATATGCCCTCCCGCCCCTTACAATCAGCAGCAGATGCTCTCCTCCGGGAGCCCTCCGTGAGGGAAATAAGGAGGGTGAGCACCCAGAGGAGGGCCTTCTCTGCGGTGGCGCCCCACTTATGGAATGCGCTCCCCAGAGAGGTCCGCCTGGCACCATCATTATTTGCTTTTCGGCGCCAGGCAAAGACCTATTTATTTAAAAGTTATTTTAATTGCTAAATTAAGGGTTTTTTTATTTTCTGATTGTATTTATTGTATTGAATGTATTTTAAATTTATATCTCGAGATGGGCCAGTTTTAATAGTTTTTATAGTTTTAAATAATATATTGTTTATGTTGTGAGCCGCCCCAAGGCTGGTTGCAATTGGGGGCAGCATATAAATGTGTAAAATAAATAAATAGATAGATAGATAGATAGATAGATAGATAGATAGATAGAAAGAGCTGTCACAGTGAGAAAGGGTGTGTGTGCAAAACCCTAATTACTTTCTCAAGAGCTTTGTGAACAGTTTTCCTTGAGCCCTTTATTTTAGACAGGTTACCAGTACTGTGTTCAGTGGCCACTTGCTTCCATTTCAGACTCCAAGCAGCCAGGAATGCCATCCTAGACAAGCCATAAGACTTTCCAGTTCCTCAGAAGAAGATGGAAAAAACCCCTCCACTCATAACTAGGGATCCAAACTTGGAACCCCCTCTGCTGCTTTAAATACAGCACAGAAAAAGGCCTGCTTGCTAAGTCCCTGAAATCACAAAAGAGACATTGAGAAAGGTCTTTGGGGGCACTCCAGCAGAAAGGAGAGGGAAGGGGACTGGCACTGCCGAGTGGGTTGTATCCCGATAGTACCTGTCTCCTTTCCTCCTACTCCAAAGAACCACATGAAGACATCCCAAAGTTTGCTGTTTACATGCTTTGCAGAATTACCAATGAAGGGGTCTTTTTGCCCCTTCTGGGATGCCCCAGATCCTCACAGTCTGGATGGTTACAGCCATCCCCACTTGTTTCCACCCCAAGTAATTTTAAGCTTGGGGTCATTTCTAGTGTAGACAAGGATCACTGCAACCAAAACACCCCAGTTAGTCCTTCCACAAAAGTAAAATCAAGAGTTGGTTTGTGCTGTCAGTGCCCAGGTCCCTATTATGTGAAAAGATCCCATGTGTTTCCGGATACATTTTTCACAATTCTTGATATTAGTAGCCAGCACTCTAAGAATCCCCCTTCCCAGTCCTGCTCAACTTTGGGAAAACCAGTAGTTATGACTTCCAAGTATTTATTGTTATTGTATTTTAATCATGTTGTTAGCTGCCCTGAGGCTGTGTTGCAATGGGCGGCCTATAAATGTTTTAATAAATAAATAAATAAATAAATAAATAAATATCAAATAAAATGGAACACACTTTCAGGTTTTTCTTCTACCTTTTGCTTTGAAAGTGAAAGTGATTCTCTTGCTCAGTTTGTGTTTTTTCTGTGCTTATTTGGCAAAATGCCAATTCCCACTTTCTAATCAAAGCTTTCAAAAGTAAGGATAAGAAGTCCTGATACAGATAAAAGGTACGGTCAAATGTTATATGCAGCAGATATCATAAATAAGGGTCATAATGCATCCGTATATGGCACAGCTTTGTTTTGCAAGATAAAGAGTTTAGGATGCCCTTGATTCAGGTACTTAAGCATGTGTCCGTGTGGGTTCGACTATCACTTTCTCCCAAAGTTGGCTGAAACGAAATGGGAGTGGTAGGCCAGACTATCCAGATGGCAGCATGTTCAGGAAGGCAGGTGAGCATGAGCACACACGCCATCGGGTAGCAATGTCTTTCCAGAGAAAGACTATCGCATGTTGGCTCCAGCGCCACAAAGCCAGGACAGCAGCATGGGAGGTGCCATAACAGACCTGCCGTGTGATCAGGAGCAAAGTTGGGCACTGTCGTAAATCATGCTGATTTAGAGCCAACCTTCCGAGGGCAACGAAGAGGAATGGGTCTCTTCAAAGGAGGGTTCCTCCAGTAATACAATGAGGTGCCATTGCTTCATAAAGCAACACAGGACCAAGACTTGCTGTCTTGGGTCAAGCTTGCTAAGCTGAAGAGGACCAACTCCAATCCAGCCGAAGATGGCTACTTGGCAGAGCACCAAGTTGAGGTCCGAGAGAGTACATCGCTAGGAAAGATCCCAAAGTGTGAGGATTCCTGGACCAGCTTAGCAGTCCCATGCTGATCGTTAAGTTAGGCATATGGAAAAACACAGAGAGGAGGAATGGTATGGATTGGAGCAGCTGGAATTCTGAACATCCTGTAAGGCAACACTTTATGAGACAATTGCTGGTTTTTCGGGACATGGCCATGCTGATACTGTACCTGTTAGCAACCTGGTGGCCACAATGGAAGCTTCTGGGAGCTCTTTGGGTGTAGAGGACATTGGAATAGTTTGGAAGCAGTGGCAGGCACCAAAAAGATCTGGAACTGGGGACAAGAATATGCATGTGCACAAATCTGCACATGCTAATTTATGTGTGCAAAAATAGGTGTGTAACTGGAAATACTGGGACGAGAGAGAAGACCATGCCACAGCAGTGCCTCTGGTCTCACCACTGGGTCTTTCCCTGCCCTCCCCAAGGCCAAAACAGGGCTTGGCAGTCCAGAAAGGAACATTCCCCACCCCATCAAAGCAAAGGCCCACCACAGTACGAGGGAAGCAATGCCGCATGAGCTTCTCTTTTCTCCCCCGCTCTCCCATCCAAAATGAAATGTGTTTAAGCTTCACCCTTCCTTCCCAGCTCAAGCAAAGCAGCCAGTCAGAGAGTTCTGTTCACTTACTCCCATCAACCACAATCAAATAGACACTCCTGTGCTGTTTACGTGCCTTTCAGTTCTCTCTGCCCAGGAAAAAAGGAGGGGAGAATCTACTAATCCTGCTCAAAAGGTTTGGGCCACAGCCCCATTGGAACATCCCCTAAGTGCCTCTGCTTGGTCTAAACATGATGGTTGCTAAGTGAGATTGACTCAAGAAACTAAACCTGCTCACACTGCCTAGGAATGTCTTCCTGCTTGGGAAAGGGCAAAGCACCCGATGGTGGGCCACCTCCAAACTGAGTCTGCTTTGGAGATCCTTCTGCATTTCCTGGGATGAGACAAGAGCTCTTCTCCCCAGGCAGCATCTCACTGCTTGCGAGGGAAGGCTGCATCAGGAGGAACTCAAAGGCAAACTGCAGAAGCCTTGAGAGCAGCAACGAGAGCTCAGCGATGGTGTCAGGGGCAAACTGGCATGCTTTCAATGATGACACAAACAAAAAGCAGCCACGGCAGAAAGCCCCGCGTTCCAACATGCCTGCCCTCGCTTGTGCTCAGCCACCCCTAATCCGAGCAGAGCAGATCAGTCACAATGTGCCAGGGTTCTCACATAGCAAAATGAGAAGCAGATGGAAGGCCAGCTAAGGGAATAAACATGCCTTTCCATTTGCAGGCAACACACAAGCAGGTATATTGCAAGCAGCCTTATACGAGGGCACATCATTTCCTTGTCAAGTTCAGTTATTCTCTTCTCTAACTGAATATGACTCCCAGTGCCTCGGACAGAGGACTTTCCCATTACTGTGTCTGAAGGATTGCCAATACATATACAAACCCACTCTAGCATTAAAACCAGCTTCTTACTCTTTTGCCCACCAGCAAGAGCCTTTGGGTTGGTGAGCATGAGGGACAGAGCTGTTTTAGTGGTGGCTCCACACCTTGATAACTCCTTCCCAAAGGGGATTGGCATAGGGTCATAACTGCTGTCTAAAGCAGAAAAGCACACCCAGAGACTCATTTATTCCTGTCTGCATTGCATGCTTTGGAATCATTAACTGCTCTGGTGATCTGCATGTGCATTCATGTGCCTTTCTTTCTCAGCACAGGCAAAATTCGGCGGGTAAGAAAATAGCAGTGAACGTGCTGATTGTTGTTGTTAGTCACGAAGTTGTGTCCGACCCATTGCGACCCCATGGACAACATTCCTCCAGGCCTTCCTGTCCTTCACCATCCTTCAGAGTCCACTCACGCTCACACCAACTGCCTCAGTGACTCCGTCTAGCCACCTCATCCTCTGCCATCCCCTTCTTCTTTTGCCATCTATTGTTCCCAGCATTAGACTCTTCTCCAGGGAGTCCTTCCTTCTCATTAGGTGGCCAAAGTATTTGAGTTTCATCTTCAGGATCTGGCCTTCTAAAGAGCAGTCAGGGTTGATCTCCTCTACCAACCAGTATCATCCAACATCATGTGTGGTAGTTAACTAGGAAGTCCAATTCCACCCCCACCTGATTGAAGTCTGGTGCCCCCACTCCAGGCCTTCTCTACATACTATTCAACTTTTGACATCTTCCTCACATCCTAATTCATGTAGCAGCCCTTGCAACGTGGCTTAGATTGCAATAATTGGACACACTATTATTGTTGCCATTATGATAATTACAAGGATAAAGGAATCAACAGTGGTGGCAGCAACAATATTGTTTGATATATAAGATGCAAAAATTCCATCCACTTTGCACATTTGTAAGCAGAAAAATCATTTGCATGCACAGCACACAGAAATTAACCATACCAGAATATTCATCTCTCTGTGGTCATCTAGACTAGATGGCCCGGGAGGCCCCTTCTGACTCGCTCTGTTTCTATGTTTCTATGATTCTATCCTGCAGACTGGCAGAACTCTCTCACTAGCAGGCTAGACAGATGTGCCTTAGAAGCAGATCTGAAATATATGATGTATGTATGTACGTATGTACCTATGGAAACATAGCTCAATATTGTCTACAGTTATTTCAGGGTAGGTTTTTTGGTTTGGTTTGGTTTGTTTGTTTACATTACTTATCAGGGAAATGAGGAGGAATTCTGCTTGCAGGGTTTCCCTTCAATTTCTCATTTTTTTCTTAAGTAGTAGGTATTTGCTTATTTGCCTTTGCCTGACTGCTGAAAAGTTTCAGGGGGAATGGCGAGGAGGAGGAAGAGGAGGAGGAGGAGGAGGAGGAGGAGGAGATAGAGCCACTGTTTCAGGGAGAGGGTTCAGCACTTCTCATGCTTTTGCCATTCAGATGTACTGCAAAGGCAATTGAAGGGATGAAGGAGAGATTTCTTCCTGTACATTCGGAAGCAAGCTCTCCCTCCCTCCCTCCCTCTCTTGCACACACTTACATGTTTGTTTATTCACGTTCTGAAGAAAAAAACCTACATACTTATAAGTTTATTACCCCCAGAGGGCTTGGCAGAGAAAGCACCCTCCCAGTTGGCCTTTAGTAGCATTTCCTGGAAGCGGTGCTTGCTAATTTACATGGCATGTGCACTGTCGAAGTGCAGAAATGTTTGGAGCGTTTGCTGCCATGCTTTTCCCTTTGCTGCCAGAGAGCTCTGACTGTGGGGCAGCACAGAAACGGTGATGGTGATGCTGCTGCTGATATTCTGAACAACCAAGTAATGGAAGATTTGGCGCTCCAACCACTGAGAAGAAATTTCCCCTTCCATTCTTTCCAGTATGTGTTCTGCTCTGCTGTTTTGCTGCTATCATGGGGGACGGGGGGTGGGGGGAAATGACACAACCATTCCTGTGATCACACTTGATGCCATGAGTGAATGCATCATAGATGGCTTTGGTTGTTTTAACGCCACTATGCACAGGCAGCTGGTTGATGCTTTTCAAAGTTTCTACCCAGGGAACTGGCAAATAAGTAATTCTCTGAGCTTTTTCCAAGGGAATCCAGCCTCACATTAGCATGCAAAATGTTCAAGAAGCGACCAGAGGATCAGAGCCTTTGCAGATCAGGTGCATTGCATGAACAGGCTCCACCTTCAGTCCCTGACATCTCCAGGACAGGTGGGGTTGGAGAAGAGTTCACTCTGTAACCCTGCACAGCCACTGCTGTGGAGCATATGCTACCAAGTCTGTGGAATGTTCAATTCAAGAAAGCAACCTTGCCTGGGAGAACAATTTCTACTTCTCTCCTTCCTCCTTCTATGCCTCATCCTCCCCTCCACCCAAGAAAGGAGATGGGGCACACCTATTTTCACAGGGTCCAAGGAAAAGGGAGGTGTTCTTCTGGGGCAACCCAGAGGCCCAGATTTGGCCCTCAGGGTTGAGGTTCTGCACCTCTGCCATAGAAACTGATCTCAAGTCCTTTGGGGCATTGAGGGTCACCCCCCTACTCTTTGAATTGGCCCTGGAAACTGACTGGAAGCCAATGCAGCTGCCAAAGTAGTGGTACCACATCTGCCATATTAAACAGTTCCAGGGAATAACAGGATAAGTTTGCTGCACATGAGTAACTCATAGACTTGGCATTCTGATTCAATAGCATTGCTGACATCATTCCCTAGCATGGGCGAGGGGTTTAATGAGAGTTGTTATTATTGAGGGAAATATTAGTCTGAGGTTGCCACACTTGAAGAGTTGATCAGCTCCTTGTTGTCATCTCTAGTCAAAGAGATCTTTTTGACATCCAGAACTTAGCCATTAATGAGTTATTAGGGAAAAGCACACATAGTAGCCAATTAAACGGCTGATGTTCCATGACAGTTCTCTAAATTGCTCTACATACCTTATCCAACCCTATCACTAAACGGGGCTACAGGGAGATCTTTCAGTTTGAATATTGAACCTGTGGGAGAAAATTGCATTTCAAGTACTTTTCCATCATGCAATCAGGAAAGAGGTCTTACCATTTTACAATGAAAATGCATCATTACAGTGACTCAGTGCAGCAGATGCAAGAGGATGACCTTTTGAAGTGTCACAGTAGTTCACTGGAAACCTCTAGAGAAGAATGACCCACCAACATCTTTGAGGACAGTAGTCTGGTAACATAATGATCAAGCAGAGGGTAATACATATTTTCTAGCAATATAGTGAGAAAAGCCACAACATAAAATACAGATAGCCAGATATTAAAGTTATTGTCTGGCCGTAACACTTCTGCAATATATGTAAGACTTCTTGGTAGAAGAAGTGCGACTTGCAAGAAAATATTGAACAAGTACTAGAAAGTGCCTCTTTCACAGTACTAGAACTTAGGGTCATCCCGTGAAGCTGGGAGAAGATTCTGGACAGATAAAAGGAAGCCCTCCTTCACATAGCATGCACTTTCGCAAGGTATAGTGATGCCCACCAATTTGGAGGCTATCAGTGGCTTCTAGTCCTCATGGCTCTAGGCTACCTCTAACATCAGAGGCAGGATACCTATGTGCATCAGTATACCTGTGGAGAACCTGTGCTTTTGCACCCATGTCCTGCTTGTGGATTTCCTATGGGAAGCTGGTTCTATGGGAACAGAACGCTGGACTAGATGAGTTGGCTTGTTCCAACAGGGCCCCTCCTTATGTTCTTAAGTATGGGGGCTGGACTCCTGCTCTGGATTCCCACTATTGTGTTTCATGCATACCCACATTTTCCATTCCTTTCCCCTGATGCATGGGCACTGTGCAAGCATAGTCCTCACTAGGATCTGTTGGGAGTCTCCCACTTAGAGGCATGTTTTCCCTTTTAAGATGCTTTGTCCTACAAACTCTGGGATTTCCCCAGGATTCCCTCTCATGCATGGTGGTGCCATCATGGCTACAATCACAACTTGATCATTGGAGCTAGAAGTAGTGCTGTTATTAGATATATCTCCTTATCTGTCCTCCAATAAAACCACTGGAGACATTAAAAACAAAGCTTTATTACAGGAAGCTGGAAAGATGGGTTGGCGGGGGGCGGGTGGAATATGAAAGTAGAAGCAGATTCCCATGGACTCCCTCTGCCCTTGCAGCTAAAGCTATAGGGAGCAAAGTACACAAAGCATTATTCCTGACATTGTAACCACTGACTCATCAGTATGTCATGCAACACACCCCAACCCATCCTCCTTGCAGAATTTCTGCCAATATATCTGGAATTTCTTCAGACTTGCTATATCACAACTTCTTTATATGTTGCAGCTTTCTGGCATACATATCAATGTGTGCTAAACTCGTGGTACAGTTCTTGGGCCAGAAGGAATTATTTCAGCAGGCTTTGGGGCTATGGGGTGATGAGGAGCGAGAATCCTAGCAGGGCATTGACAAAACGGCATGCCTGGACTTTAAAAAGGCCTACGAGTCCCAGCATTCCCCAGCCAACAGGGCTGGTCAAGGACTGTGGGAAGTTGTAGGACTGTTTTCTCTCAGCATTGAGAGAATTGATCAGTCTGGAAGTTATGCAACAATCAAGCTCAATAATATAGTTCTGGTGGAACATGACTAAAGGTCAGCTTTGTCATTAGTTCCTCAAAGAAGGCTGGTGCTCTCAGTACTGACACTTGGCTGATGAGGCTTTGCCAGTTAGATCTGGATTTAGTCCTACTTAGAGGACTAAGTGGGCTTGATTGGATTCACTTTGAACTCCAATCCATCCAAAGTCCTTGACCATCTGGACCTTTCCATCACCTTGGCTAAGATACTTCCATGAGTTGCATTCTGTGTAGCAACCAAGCAAACTGTGACCCAGCCAGCTATGTTCCATAGCGCACAGGGGAGCATGAGGCCATACTGCTGGTTAGCATCTCTGTTACCATGTCATTTCCTGCTAATTGTCACTGTTCTTAATGTCATGACACCACCAGCATTTTCCTTTATATCATTCCCAGCCCATATGCTTAAGCCAGGAGGACAGCAAACAAATTGGTTTTCTGATTTGGGTTTATTACAAATTAAAGCTTGCATTTTACAGTTTTAAAAAGTTAAAAAAATAAATATATGTACATTTATATCCAAACATTGAGATGCTACATACTGAATGTGCACACAAATATGGACAGAGGAGCCTTGCAGATAGAAAATTTTACAAGAGTCCCTTGAGTTGCACAGAGCTAACGTGGCGTCAGTGAAGGTCTTCCATGATCACTTGTGCAGACTGTTTCAGACCAGCGCCTTGAGCTGGACCAAGGTCTTCACAAGTGCAAGTGCCACAGGGATGTGTTCAAATTTTAGATGCTGTCACATTGTGATCTCATGCATCAGATGTACGAATGCTTGGTCCACTGGATTCTTAGCCCCCTTTCCCACAAGTTTTGCGGCACATTTTTAAAAGGAATGCTTTGCTCATGCACAGGTTGCGACGAATACATCCCACTTTCAACAGGCAGTCTTGAAACCATCATGGCAACAAACTAAGTCAACAGCATCTAGACAGACTATAAATCCAAAAGTGCATTTATCTAGACAACTTCTGCATTTGCAGTAATTAGGTGCATGTTTGCTCTCCATGCTTTGTAACAAGCTACAGTGCATGAGAAAAGTAACTAAAGTGTCCTGTGCTTTAGGTATGGAAGGGATTCTTTTAAGCCAGGAGCTGAATTGCTTTCTTCCAATAAGTTTGTAAAAATCTAAAGATGATATTTGACTTCAGGTAAGAGTCGTGTGGCAAGAGACTTATACTGTCCCCAAAGGTTCTGCCTACTTATCACACTTAGCCGCTCCATCGATCACTTGAAAAACATATATTATTGAAGCTTATCTGCACCTGGATACATACTTCTATGCCCACCCCCCTGCTATAAAAGAGGCCCACTGGGAACAGACTATCTAGAGAACATTGGTGGTATCCCAGTGGCCACAAATGCTAATGTAAATTTCATTGCACTATTGTAAGGAATTTCTAGCACAATCTCAACATTAGTTGGCAGGATGGAATTCCCCGGAAAAGCTATTGTACCAGCTATCACTACTGGCATTATGCTATGCTTCCTTTATGCCAGCACAATGCAATTTGTCTTAGTGCTAGTGCCTAATCGAATACTGCCCTGTGTACTCAACAAAGAAGAACACATGGCAATTTGAAGATTGTAACACTTCCAGACTGTATGTATAGGGTTCCTTTTTAAAAAAAAAGTTCCCCCATGAGTCATCCCATAAAATCCACATTCACCTGGAGAACGCTAGCAGGTCAGTGGGGATGGGTGGGAATAGTAGCCATGCTGAGAGTATGTCACCTCTTTGCAAGCAGGGACCATTTTTCAGGGACGAAGCATCAAATATTATCCTGAGTCTGAAGTGGTACAATTCCAGAACAATCTACCATATGATCCAGGTCACCATTCACTTAGTACATTAGCAGGAAAGGCTCAAATGTTCTCTTCTCCACCTCATTCCCTTCTTTCTACTCTAGTGTTGCATTTTCTGCCCTTCCAAAAGATAGGAGTGAAGCCATAATGGTGCTTTCTTAAGGCAGCTCTCATCAGAAGGAGACCTTTTGTTTCTCTGAACTCCAAACCTGTTTTCCAAGGTTTCCAAACAATTGTGAGAACATGGTAAGAGTTGGTCCACGCTGTGTCCACCAATTATGGACAACAGATTCTCCATGTAATTAGAGTCACCACGCACAATGTGCTTTTACGCGCCCATTCAATGTACTTACGAAGCTGCCCTAAGAAAGCTCCGTACGTTGGTAATCACCATGCCAAAAGCATCCTGGTCCATACATGATATATCCCAAGATACGATGGCACAGTGGACAGCACCACCAGGCCAACTGAAACCAAAAACGTGGGGCAGCACCAGGGCATTTCTTCACTCCCTCATGACTAAAGATTAGCTCAGGAGAAGGAACATGGGAGACTAGGCTGTTCCCAGAAGCAAATGGGCTTGTGGTGAATATGGTCTCAAGGGATTTGTGCCCAGCAAAGACACATTACCAAGCCATTGTTCAATTGCTTCACCCTGTCTCTGCTCTATCATTCAGCTCCACTCTCTGCTCCGCAGCCTGCAAGAGTGCAACGATTTGTGTTGTGGTCTGAGCGACAAGAGGGTCACACGAGGCCGTGGAGAGTTTTCACCCATCAGAGTAGACTAGGCACCCCTGAACTGCACCCTTCCAACGTTCTAGACCACATTTCCCAGCATTCCCCACCATGGGTCATGCAGGGGTTGATGGGAGTTGCTCCAAACATTTTGAGATCACCCCAGGCTGCAGGAGACAGTAGTGGCTGGAAGGACCAATGATTTGACTCAGTATGGAGCTAATTTGTGTCACTCTGGGGACAATCTCTCCCAAATTGGCTACTAATTGCTACCTAGGCCTCAGTGCCCACGGCAGTTCCCTCAGTGCCATCTGCCATGTTTCTGAGCTTCTTAACTGAAGCAGTGACCATTCAATTTCTCTAAGTCTTGTGCTTATGGTGATTTCCCATCCTGAAGAATTGCAGATCCTCCAAGAGAGCAAGTTTGTCCATACATCTTTGAGTTCGCTAATGGAAACAGGATTTCCAGTTAAGCAACTACTAAGAGATATATACATTGGTTTCCCTCCCTCCCTTCCTCCTTTTCCTTTTTCCATTTTTCCTTTTTTTGGTACCAAAAGACCGGGTGGCAGCAGATTCCTTCCAAGAGGCTGGAATTCAACGTTTTTCCTGTTTTACAGGACTGTAGAGAGGGATGTGTGTGGATAGCAAGAACTGGGATGGAGGAGATGGAAGCAGGAGCAGCATGCCAGCATAACTATTTGAAGATGCTTATCAGGGAAAGGGTAACTGAAGTCAACGCGGTCCTGAGGTAGGTGCATTTGATATGACCATATTCAGAGCTCATCATTGCTTTGCCTTCCCCAGAAGCAACATGTGGAAATCTGCTATGCCGTAGCAGCTGTGAAGTCTTGTTGGTATCCAAGAAGAGAGTCATCTCTGTCATCCAGCAAGCTGGAAGACCTTCCAAAAGCAGCAAGGAACAGGCAAAGGAGGCTTTCTTCCCTTTAAGGTCTTCCCTGGAGTACTAGAGAGGCAGTGTCAATGCCTCTGCTGCTTCCTCCTTCCACTAGCAGCTTATCGACTGGGTTTGCTTCCATGTCTTTTGATGGTCATGCCTTCCTCTGTTTCCATTACCCACAGAGAAGGAATTGTTTTGTAGTTGTAGGGCTCCAGGTGGCTAGAACAAAGCCTTTTGAATTGCCTTGTCTTCCAGATGTTTTTTCCCTTGGAAAGTCCTGCTGCCTTGGAATTTCTTTGAGAGATGCTTCCCTGAAAGCACCACAAGGCAGCAGAGGACGAGCCCTACAAAACATAAGAGATGAAATCGTGAGCTCCTCTCGCAATGCCTTCTCAGCATTTTATGGTTGCAGCCATAGAGCAGGAGAGGGCTTTTTACATCATCAAGACAGGTGTAGACAACTCGCATCCCTGTGGATATTTTGGGCTACAGTTCCCTTCAGCCTTAGCCTGCATAGCCAGTAAAGAAATATGGTGGGAGTTGTAAGCCAAGACAGCTCAAGGGTCGCAAGCTGCCAACCCCAAGTGTAAGACTTTTGCAGAATGGGGATGATTCATGTGGCTTCTGTGAGATCTAAAGCCCACTGAAGGAAAAACTCATTATTGGGGGAACTCTGCCTTGCTAGCAATTCCTAAAAGCTGGAGAGCAGGATAGCATCTATCTCTGTTATTTTATTTTATTTTATTTTATTTTATTTTATTTTATTTTATTTTATTTTATTTTATTTTTGGCAGTATCTCTAGAAATATAGCAAGACATTTATAATGTTGGCAAATGAAAGAGACAAACATTCTTCTCAGGAAGAGGTCTTTGAATTATAGAGGCCTCAATGGGGAAAAGAACTGTACTCATTAGTCTTTGGTAAACTTTACAAGACTCTAATACAATTGGATTTAACCACATGTTGGGAATTGCATGAGTGGAGTGGGCTGGAGCTGGGGTTAGACTAGATGGCCCAGGGAACCCCTTCTAATCCAAAGTTCACACACACACACACACACACACACACAGCTATCTATCATGGACTAACTCAGACTAATATGAGACAAATGCAAATAAATTTGGAATCTGTCACTCACATCCTCAAATGGGAACACAACAGGATCTCTTCCCTATCTCTACCAGTAACCCTTGGAAAATCAATCTTTTCCAGGTTTAGTTGTGCCTACAACACTGACTACAGGTGGAGGGGAGAGATCTCCCACCAGCCTTTCTTGCTTGCCTTTCCTGAAATAGCACCTTCTGCCAAGTAACGGTTGAGAAGGAGTAGAGACATGGGTTAGGAGAATGATTGATGCGTGTGTTCAGCAGTGGAATTCTTCTCCAGACCATATTTTTGATGAGCATTATGAGCTCTCAGGACTCATATTTCTGAGAGGAAAATATCACTGTATCCCCTGTGCCCCAGAAGCAAGGTGGCACTATTCCACATACAAAAATATTAAGAGACCATTTACCTGAGATCTTTCAGAAGTTCTGCTTGAGGGGCTTGGTGATACGACTCCGGAGAAGCTTCACCAACATCCCAGCATTAGCAGGCAGCTGAGGATTCTTGTGGTCCCTGGGGTGGGGGAAGATGGAGCATGCATCAGAGGAGGCATAAAAACTAACCAGAGTACCAAAAAGAAAACAAGATAGCCCCTGCATTTCTTCAGTGAATTTCTTGATGGCTCCTCTCAGTAGTGATGATGGCATTCCCCAAACTGATGCGTCAGAGTATAACTTCCATCAAGCCCAAACAGCCAGTGCCTGCTGCATCAGTCCAACATGATGGAACTACTTGGAACTACTAGACAGAAGAGGCTGGTTCACAGCAGCTCTAGTTGGGGTGCCCAAGTTTTGTGGGGCAGGTAGGGGGACAATAAAAGAGTGAGGAACTGCACGCTTTTCAAGTGAAGGCTCTACACACTTCTTGGAAATAATGAAAAGTGGATTCATCTCTGAAAGAGGGGATTCTTAGAAGCAAGTTAAATGGCACATGACCCCACTCTCCTTCTCTGTGACCTGAGCAAATCCTTTCATCATGCAACCACCCTTGCATGGTTATTATAGGCCCCCAAAGGGTGTCTTTATTACAGAGTAAGGCATTTGGAATCAGTTGTCAATCTCTGGCCCTGTGCCAGGATTTCCTTTTCCAAAGATGAGAAAGCTGAATCATGGGCCGGGGCAGGGAGAGAACGAGAGAGAGAGAGAGAGAGCAAGATGCTGGCAGGGCTTATTTGAGCCAGGAATGAGCCAGGAATGGGACTTCCCAGTCCAAATACTACCTAATCTAGAAGATCCTTGGGAAGTTGCAAAGCTAGTGCTGTGGGGGAGCTAAGATATATAAGGTCAGATCTGTGAGAGGGGCTGTAGACAGGGGTGGGCTGGAGAGACCTCCTGCCACCCAATTTGTTCTGCCCTCTATTTGTTTATAAACTAATAATTAAAAACATGGTGTGCCTTTGTCTTGAAGAGATGAGGTGAGCTGCCCTCCATTCTCCCACCCCAAACATCCAGCTTGGCTCTGTGGCTGGATGCAGCACTGACACTTTTTGGTTTGCTCGGATGCTGATGCCAAGTGATGCTGACCCCTTTTCCGACCAGGCATGGCTAAGGCAGCAATCCTAGCCATATTCAGGCAGAGAAGTCCCCTTCCCTCCTCACCAAGCCCAGCCAGTCTGGCTGGAGGGATGCCCAGAGGTGTAGGACACTTCTCTGCCTAAGCTAGCATAACACTGTGCTCTAAGACTGGATCCAACTCCCTGTCTGGTCTTCTCCTTGACCCCACCTGCCATAATGCCTGGTCCATACACTGCCAAGTCGATTGTTGCAGATTATGATCTAGAAATGCATTGTTGCTGCTTTACAATGAAAATGGGGGCTCTTCTCAGGCTGCGATGCTACACAAATGACAATCACACCACAACTAAGAATCGCTGCAGACAACCCAATGCTATTAAGAAGCGAAGGCCTGCTGATTACACTTGTGGACTAGATGGAAAGGCCGTGATGTAGACAGTCAAAGCCACACACAGAGAGAAGCAGTAAGTTGATTCGGTTTTCAAAGCTGGGAAGAGGCCTACATTGTATCCCTTCCCCAAGTGCCTCTGATTGATTCTAAGCCGACATAAAAGCACAGTAGACTGGATCTATTCTTACAGCTTGCTTAGAACAAGCCCATTTAAATCCAGAGGACATATCAGCTACCCTAAGTCCCATTAATTTCAGTGATTCGCCTCTAAGCAAGACTAAGTCTGGACCCAACTGATAGCTCTTCAAGTTGTGGCCTCTCCCTGTACCTGAGGCATATGAATGTCTTTGCATATCATTGACAAAGGACTGGCATTTAGAAGCAGAGGCTGGGAGGAATCCAAGCAGCCTTCTCTGACATGGTGCCCTCCAGTGGCTTTGACTTACTGCTTCCATCTGCCCTAGCCACTGGGCTTGTTGGCTGAAGCCAATGGGAGCTCTGATCTAGAACGTCTGAAGCTCATCTAGTTGAGGAAGGCTAGAGTATGGGTTAAGAGCTCAGTTAAGATCATCAGACCATAGAGCTCTTAGGAAACATGACAGAAAAAGGTAAAATATTGTTTTCAGCCGAATGCGCCATCAGAAACAGAGAGATCTCCTTGCTCTGTTCTAAGATACCACCACCCTCATGCTCTAAATAGCATCTCTTTCTCTACAGGAGTGATGAACCTCTTCCAGCCCAAAGGCCAAATTCAGTTCAGGAGATGGCGGGCTACATTCTAGTCATGGACAGAGCCAAAATACCCCAAATACCTGTAAGTTGTACCTTAAAGCTCTTTCTGCCAATAACAAGGCCTTAGAAACAGCTTTTTGGCCATTTAGAATGAATGAAGGACCATGCAACAGATCACAAGCTGCCAAATAGTCAGGAGTTGGAAAAAGGGGACAGGACCTGGATAATAGGGTGAGGCCCATGTGGGCCAGATTTGGCCTGCAGGCCTGAGGTTCAACACCGCTGCCTGTAAGGAGGTGAGCTCCATGCAGAGATAGGAAAAAACCAAGCTTCCCAAGGAATCAGTGCTATGGAAGTGCTAGCAGAGTTCACAGAATAGCTTGGAGCAGCCTGATGTGCCACATGGAAGTAATGGAAGGAAGTCACCATCGCTTCCATAAGGCAGCTTCTCTGTGCTGCAAGTACATGTGTCGCACAAGTTGCCTGCATCATGCCAGGAATCCCCTGGACAGCTGCAGCAGCCACCACCATGAATGATAACAGTCACATGTCCTTCCACTTACCAAGGCTTGCCATGGCAGAAGGTTGTGCAGATATTATCCTTTGCATGAGAGCACTCACACCTGCTAAGGGATCGCTTCTGCCGCTTCTGCAGATTTCCCAGGCCATAGGGTGTGGCATGGCTGATATAAAACATGAAACAACAAACCAACCGAGTTAACTCTCTGCAATTGATTAGAAGGGAGAGTTACAATGCTGGCTTGACAATAACAAGGTTTGTTTGCTGGTTGTTAGTAGAAGAGCTCTTTACTAATTCAAGGAACAATCCAATCATTTCCTCTGACCCTGTGAAGCTCACTCCTGATGCCGTCATCCAGCACGCAAGTAGTGGGCAGAGGGACTCACCGTTCTTTGCTTGACCATATCAAGATATGGCCATCATTTTCCTTCCTTCTGTTAGGAAGAAAGGCACAGGGGGATCTAGGCCAAGGGAGAGGTGAAGCTGGTGGCCCTCCCTGTATTGTTGAACTACTAGTCACATGTTTGCTGGGACTGGAGGAGCTAGAGTCCAACAACATCTGGTGGGCCACCAGCTTTCCCTCTCCACCCCAATCTAGGCTAACAATGAATGCTTTGGGACTAACTCTTTGGTTAGGATCTGCAACAGGGCTGATTGAGCTGTGTGCCTTCCAAGGGGTTGGCCCTCTTCATTGGCTATGCTGACAGAATAGAATAGTAGCAGTAGAATTGCCCTGAGTCCCCCAGTAACCTCACAGACAAGTGAAATTTGAACTTGCGTGGACCCGGTGGCATTCTGGTTCCTATGCAACACTCACATAGAATCTAGTGGGGCAATTCTATGCAGCTAAGCGGTGGGAGAGTCAGGACAAGCAAAAGAAGCCCTTCTTCTCATTATGCATATTTATAAACTATGGAAGTCATTCCCACAAAATGGCATAATGGATGCCAACTTGGATGGCTTTAAAAGGGGATAAGGTAAAAACATGGAGGATCTGCCAATCAATAGCTATAAGACTTGGTGATTTGCTGTTATTTCCAGCAGAAAAGAACATTTGCTAGACTAGATGAACCATGTGGTGCAATCCAGCAGGGATTTTCTTATGGTCTTATCCCTCTATTTCAGAAATGCATTGCTCCCAGTTCACATTCCTTGCACAGCCTGAACTTGGCCTGAGAGAAGAAGACTTCCCAGCCTGCTGCTCAACAGTTGTTCTGAACTCTGCCTTGCAGCATTCCTGACCATTGGCTGTGCTGATTGGGACTTATGAGAGACTCTGACACTGGGAAATGCACTAGAGCCGCCTTCCTGCACCAGCTATCCTCCAGATGTTTTAGATTACAGTTCCCATCATCCCTGCCCACTGACCATGTGTTAGCGGGTGTAATTAAAACTATATCTGAGTTGTCTGTCTGGCTTGCATCTCAAACATCCTGTAGCGGGATTGTTTCAGAGCCACCTGCTTTGCAGGCATCTTCCAAAGTACTACATGAGTTCAAGGCCACTCCCCCTCTCCCATCACCAGCCCAGGAGAAAAGTGCTACCTAGAGCTGGGGTGGGCTGGGATCAGCTTTCCCCATTCTGGAAGTTCCAGATATTTTGGAGTGCAATTCCCATTGCCCCTCACTGCCAGCTGCTAGAGCTGTTGGGAGTTGTCTAAAACATTGGCAAGGCACCAGGCGGGGAAAGGCTGCGACAGGTTCTGAGTGATTTGTAGTAGATCAACAAGGCTACAGTTCTGATACCAAATCATTTGATAAAAGCAATGCCCAGAAGTTTTTCTCTCCGCCACCCCCCAAATTAGGCAGCTAAAATGAAGAAAACCAAGACTGGTGCATTTGCTTCGGACTCCAACTCCCATCAGCTATAACCAGCTTGGCCAGTGGTCAGGCTGGGACTCATAATCCAAAATATCTGGAGGGCACCAAGTCAGAGAAGTCTGATGTGAAACAAAGGTGAACTAAGTCTGGATACTGAAAAGTGCTGGGGGGAGCACTCCGTTCCTTCATTCTGAGTGCATGAACTCCCCCTCCCCCCTTTTTGGGGGGAGGCAGATCTTGAGATTTGGGGAGGGGGGCAAATAAATCTTTCAAGCTTGACACCTGTTCCCCCTGAGTGAAATATGCCTTGCTGAAGGAAACATTGGACATTTTCCAAAAATCAAATAGCATCAAAGGAAAGAGTTGGAGTCTGCACAGGGCAGCCTTCCCTAGCCTGGTGTCCTCTAGCAGTCTTGGACTGCAATTCCCATCATCCCAAGTCACCCTGGGCAGTTGCAGCACAAGTCAGTTTATGGCACCAGGGCCATGATGGCTGGCATGGAGCCAGGACAGAGGCGCATGGATGCATTCTAGGGTCATGTGGGTGAACATTTCTTAGAGAAAGGGACTCTTTCCACAGCCCACAGATAATGCCCATGGCCATGAACACAAATGCCACAGACCTGCCTGGCAGCAAATTGTTCCTTCACACTTCTCTGATGCCACGGACTAAAATCTCTTTCAAGACCTCAGTGGGAGCCCCCACTTCACTTACCCCGGTGTATTGATCCAGATGATATCCAGGTGACAGAAGTAAATGCACTCCTTGTCCATCCAGTTGGTGCAGGAACATCGCTTTATCCTCAGATGCTTGCCGTTGGCGGCTGCCGGGTGCGACTCTGCGAGAGGATGGCTCAGCCCTGCCGTAGAGGAAAAGGACAGAGAAAACAGGAAGTCCGTTGTAGGTTCTGGATGGGAAAGCTCAGAAATGCACCGGGCTTTGTCAACAGAGTGATTAAGCCCCACCATCTAATCGTGAAGAAACTGTGTTAGCAGTTTTATGGCAACCCGGCCATACTGATAAAGCCTATAGGATCGAAAACAGTGCACAGTTCTTTGTTGTGTGTATTTGGTACACCTCGGCACTTTCTGCCTAGCTCAGCAGGAACTAGGCTGTGCAGGAGATAGGAGGCGCTGCCAGGTATAAAGAACTCGGAGCACCCTTTGCTCTCATTTGCAGCGGCATCTCCTGCTTATCCGCATGTGCACAGGTGAGTTGCTGGCAAACAGATCCGTGTGATCAAACAGCAGCAATCACCTGGCACATGCCAACCATGCCTGGATCAAGGCGGGTAAGAGGATCGTTATCACCCGCATTTCCCCTTATCAAGCAGAATCGCAGATTGCCTGTGACTGCAAACTTCTCATCAGCACTCAGGGGCTCAAGAAACTGCCTTACACTGTCTCGGGCCCTTTACTGTCAACACGGACTGGCAGTACACCTTCCCAGAGTTGGGTTTTTGTTGTCATTGTTGTTTTTGTCCTGCCCTCTGGAAAGCAGCTCACTGAGTTATGCTCCCCCCATTTTTTGGTGGGAGCTACAGAAAATTAAAGGAAAAAAAAAATTGGGTACGAGAGTGCACGTGCATGCACACAAACAAAAGCTTGTCCAAAAAATACAGGCCATTTTCATCACCATCTTCAGCATCATCTTTCCCCAAGGAACCATCCCCTTTGAGGGATGCTGCATGTTCCAAGCAGCTTGGACCACGCATCCGCACGCACGCCTGCGAGGCAAGACAGGTCTACTCCGCGGCCACTTGGAAGCAGCAAACGAGCGCGCAGCAGAGCCTCGGCTGGCCCAAGCAACCTATCATTCAGCTGCCGTGCCCAATCATCGGGGCGCGCGGGGTGCCGTCTGCCAGAATTGTGCGTGCGGGGACAGCAAACTCCTCGGCTGCAAAAAAGAAAAGTGGGGGAAAGCGGGGAGAGGGAGAAAAAGAAGCCCCGCTAGGTTTCCAACCGATGCACAAAATGAAAGAAATGCAAATGTTAAAAATCTGACGGCTTCTCTCACCTTCTTGCAGCACGACGCAAAGGGCGATTGCAAAGAAAAAGGAACAGGACGGGCTGTGGGCCATTGTGGCGAACTTAATCCTGCAAGAAGGCGGAAAGCGGAGCTCGCTCGCTCGCTCGCTCAAAAAGGCTCTTCTGAAGCTCTCCGGGCTTCGCTGCAGGTGCTTTATAGGCTGCCAGCGTCACGGGCGCACACGGGCACGCCTCTACTGCCCCCCCCCCCGCCCCAGCCTGGGACGGGGGCTCCCTCCGCCAAGCGAAGCGGGCACCGAGCCAGCCCGAGCTAAGCCTTCCTCCCCCTTCCCTGCCTCCGCCTCCTGCTGAGGAAGTCAGGCTAGAGTGGCTCTTGCCGGAGCAGGTAACGCGCCCCTCACCAGGACGCCGACCCGCCGACGGGTGCCGAATCGTGCCCCCTTGAGTCGCCCCGCGCCCTGCGGCCGCCCCGCGAGCCTCGCAGCAACTCCGCCAGGCAGTTCAGGCTGAGGAGGGAGAACGCGGGGAAGGACCTGAAGGAAAGAGAGCGTGTGGCAGTGGTCCCACGTAGCCGTCCTCCTTCCCAGCCTGAGCAGCAGGGAGCTGGAACACGGCCCCCAGGCTGGCCGGGGCGCAGCGGAATCGCAGTCCCTTGTAGTCCTTCGTGGAAGGACAGGAAGAGCTGTCAGTCGGGACTGGGGAGACCCGCGAAGCTCTGTGGGTGACTTTGGAGTGCCATTATCTCTAGCCTCACAGGGTCATTGTCCAGATGAAATGGAAAGACTCTTGGGGCTGAGGGAGAGAGAGCGCGCCTATAGCACTTGCCCAGGGGAGATAATATATACATATACACGAAACTCCCAACCCTTCCATCTGATCAAACCCCAAACTCCCCTTCATTCCCAGCTTCCAAAGTGGAACCCAATTTGAGTGACTCTGTATTTCTCTCTCTCTTTTCCCTTTTCACTGTAGGATAACAAGAGAGGATGGAAATGTTTGAGTTAAAGACGGATGAGGTTGGAGGAACTGTCAGGGTACCAGTAACTGAGGCTAGCAGATTTCAAACATCTTCCCACAGCTTACAAGCAAAAACTAAATAAGCTGATGATGCTTTTACTGCAAACCATCGAAAATCAGAGCCTGACAGTTTCTTCGTGGGATTTCAGTTCACCAGTCGGAAATCAATGCGCTGCAAGGCTGCACTGGCTCTCCCGGCGAGGGATGGGACTTGCTCAGTCCCAGAAGTTGCTTTTGAGGCTGTGGGGCTTGCCACGGAATAGCAGCAGAAGAGCCACAGTCAGAATCTGTGGTGTATTTTGCTTTTATCTATGTAATTCAACTAGAGACATCATCTGAAGGAGGATGAAAAAGGTGGTGAAGGCAGGAGAAGAGGAAACCCATCCTTTCGTGGGGCAACAAATTCTCAAATCTTAGATGTGTGCAACCCAGCTGCAGTTGACGCACTCCTAAGTTTGTGCTGAAGAAAGCATTGTGTGTGTGTGTGTGTGTGTGTGTGTGCGCGGGGCGGGGGAAGCAATTTCACCACGCCAGTTTTCTCCCACAGTAAACTCCCACGCCAGTTCATAATGGGGTCATGTATGGAGATCAAGCTTTCCTCAAAGCCTGAGTGCCTATGATAACCGGGGACAAAAGGGGGGCCATCTCCCCTGCAGCTCAGAGGGACGCGCAATGCCTGAGTTTCTGCGTCATGACGCACCGGTCCAGTTTTAGGGGCAATGATCCAGAGGAAGAGGCAGCAATGAATCATGGCTTTCGGGTGTGGTTCCCTCTCCCCAGGTCAAGTAACACCTTGGGAAGTGGGGTTTCATCGGGAAAACGGCGTGAAGGAAGCGGGACGTGCATATTCCTCCTAAAAGAAACAGAAAGAGGTCGATTCCGTCATGCTCTCTACTTGTCTTACCTAGCTTGGGCCACAGGGGTCACCCCTGTGCCTCTCGAAGAGAATGCGACAAGCCATCTAAGGGTAAACTCGCTGTTCACCTTCTCTTCGGGCCGTCTTCCTCAAAGGTGCCGCAGACGGCATGCATCCTTTTCTCCCCTCTCCCCCTGCTTTCTCATAATGCTTTGTGAGGCTGCAAAACGGAGAGGCCCGAGGTTCTCTGCTGAGCTTCACAGCCAAGTGGGACTTAGAACCACACTCTCCCCAGCTCCAGTCTGATCCTCTCACCACCACCGCACCGGCTCCCTGTTATCTTTGCAAGCCCAGGCAGATGCTGCCTCCCTATTATCTTTGCAAGGTTATGGCTGACTCATGCCTTGCCTGATGCTTCATTGCTCATCACACCTGGACTGCGAAAGTTGGTCTGGGAGAGCTGTTTCACTCATTCAAGGGACCATGGGAGTTTGTTTGCACACCTCATCTGAGGAAGGCATGCATGTGCAGTCATCTTTATTTCCCTCTGTTTCGCTTCTCCTTCCTTTTCTTTTTGTCCCTTGTCGACTTCAGCCTGGAAACTGCAGTGCAGGCTCCAGGTTTATGAGGACCCCTGGGCAAGACATCTTCAAAGCACCGCTTGCCTTAATGAACCCTCTTTCGGTCCTCCTTCCTTCTCAGCACCACGGTTGTTTGCGCCAGCGTGGGAAGCAGATCAACAGGTGTGATGCAATGGTGAGCAGCACACTTCGCTGCTGGGGTGTGGGCCATTGGCATGTACCTGGCCATGCCTTTCCTTTGCTCTCTGGTAGGACCACCTGTTCTCCACTCACGTAGATGTGCACATGTCTGCATGCAGTGTAATCATCCAACTGAATCAAACTTTCCACAAAGTCAGAGTTCTTACAATGACTGAAAAACAGAGGAGGTTTCTTAGAAACACACACCCCTACACCTGTGTTTCATTGGATACCTATTTAAATCTCTCCCACAACATCTACTCACCTCTTGGTCATAAATCTAGAAGAATGGGAGCAATAAAACATGAGTTTCTGGTGTGATTTCCTCAGGGCCAACTTCAAAGGTAGGCACACTTTGGACACCAGTCAAAGGGCCATGCCCGATCAGTTGAGATCCACTGATGAGACAGCCCTGCCCCACCCCACCCCACCCCACCCCACCCCACCCTGGACTTGCTTCCCTCCCCATCATTGCAGCCTGAGTCTCCACCAGCCCTTGCCCTGGACCAATCAGTTCTCAGAGGAGGAGGAGATGTCACCTCCTGTCCAGTCAAGGGAGGAAGTGTGAGCAATGGTGAGGAAAAGGATGTGGACCAGTGTCATGAGAAGACAGAGTCATCAAGGAAGGGAATCCACTCAGGGTACTTTGCCCAAAGTACCAGAAAATCCAGGGGCTGGTATTACGCACTCCCCTTTCTTTGAATACTTTTCAACTCTTCCAGAAGTCACCAGCTGCTGAGCTGATTAATTAGCCTTCAGTGAAAGTACTCTACCTGAGCATCTGTCAAATGGTTTCAGGATGAAGGCTGCAACTGCTGTATCTCTGCTATGAGTCCCATAAGAGTGCTACCCTAGAAAGCATCACACTGACCTGCCTGGAAACTTCTGCATGAATAGCCCAAGCTCTGCAGAGTTAGAGCTCTTCTGCACCTTCACAGGGTTGCTGAAAATATGAAGCAAACTTATCTCTTTCCCCATCTCTATATTCTGACACTGGTCCAGCTGACACAGCGTTTATCAGCCTTGAATAAAAGCAAGCTACTGGAGGTAGATGGACTTCTTTCCAATGGCTTCAGCAATTGCAACTGATTGCTTTCAGATGTGAAGGTTTCTCCTTCAGGCAGCCTACCTTATAAGGTTGTTGTGAGGATAAATTGTCTGACTCTCACCTCTGTTATGCACTCTGTAAGCTTTCTATGCTGCATCAGCTTCACTATGGGGACAATCACACTGACCTGCTTTCTGAAATAGAAAGCCTCGGCTATTGGGCAATATAGAAATGTTATACATATATTACACTGAGTCAGGCTCTAGGTCTTTCTGGCTCAGTATTGTCCACACAGACTGGCAGCAGCTTTTCAGCATTTCCAGCCAGAATTTTTTCTGGAGCTACCCAGAAAAGCCAGGGAGAGAACCTGGGTGGCATGTCTGCCACCCTGCCAGGCACCTTCTGCACCCTGATGCTTTCCATATGATCTGAACTTGGACCTGCAGCAGCCCCAACCAGTGTGGCGAGAGGCCTGGGACAATGGGAGCTGACATCCATTGGGGAATGCCAAGAACCAGTGTGGTGTTACAACTACAGTGTGGGCCTTAGCTTGGAATGAACCTGGAATGTAACACTGCTCAGGTAACCAGGGATGGAGGGGTGTCTTTCCAGTTGTTGCTTTATTTACACAATGTATAACCTCCCCCCTCATCGCCACTCTTACATCCTTGGAACCCAGGGCCACTGTGCAGGTTGAAGTAGGTTTGGGTGGTGACTGGCCCAGTCACCGGAGGAACATAACTATGGAGCAGGGATTGGAACCTGGGTCTTCCCCAGCAGTGTCGTAAGTTTTGAAATGTGCCCCCTATCGTGAGAGCCCCTGTAATCCGGTGAGTCCATGGATGCAGGCAGCTGTGTTGATCCATGTCAACAAGCCAATTCTGGCAGAATTCTTGTCTTAATTGCCCATTGAAGAGCAAACCACCCCAAGATACTTAGTAACACAGCAAGGAGAGCCCACAGCAATATACTGTGGAAGGAAATGCTGTTTTCCAGCCCAACCTTGCAGCCAAGCTCAGAGGGGATGAAGTCGTCTGAGGGTGGCAGATGAAGACACCCTCCATGCTGATCGAGAGGTCCTGGTACTTAGACCCTGTGAATCCTGGATCTACTACACCATTGGTCTTTCCAATCCTATCCGGACACTAAGCACTGTCACCATTAACTTCACATTGCATTTATATCCTGCTTTTGGTACCCTTGAGAAGAAGCCAAAGCTGTTTTCATAGCTATCTCGCACTCCATTTTATCTCCACAACAGCCCTGTGAGGTGGGTCAGGCTGAGAGGGAGCAACAGGTCCAGTCACCCAGTGAGCAGCATGGAGGAACAGGAACTTGAACCCAGGTCTTCCAAATCTGCAATCCAACACTCCCACCACCACACCATTCAGCTCACAGGAGGTGTGTGTGTGTGGAGGAGCTGCCATACCCATGGTGTTGTGGATGGGCAGGATACTTTGGGGCTGTAGTCCACCCTCCCATGCCATGCCAGGTGATCCCTATTGTTCCAACTGCCAGCTACATCTGTAGCCAGCTTTGATCCATGAGGACAGGTGAGATGTCTCTGGAATTCGTGATTATTCTGCAACAGATTTGGGATGGAGAGGCAGATGGTGGAAGGCAGGCAGCTTTCTCAAAGGAGCAACTTCACCTGGAAAACTCCCAAGGGCTAGGTCACCGGGACCGGGGATGGAATGAAGGGGAAGGGGCAGATAAGGAGAGGGTTTCGAACTGTAAAGGGATCCAGTTAACAGCATATAATCCCCTCCTGCCAAAAGCAGGCCGCAGGCCATTTAGGGGCATGTTGAGTCAGGCAAGGGCAAGGTGGTGGCAGCCAGGGAGGGGTGGGGAGAGATAATTTACATGTGGAACAAAAAAAGAGAGCGAGAGAGAAAAGACTATGTGCTGATTTCATTTTGAAGACTTTAAGAGCAGTAGCAGAAAGGGGGAAGAGAGGGGAGAGCCACTTCCAGTCTCCACAAAATAAATAACTCATTGCACTAGCCCATTGCCTTGCAAAAAACCTCACTGGTGCAATATTGAAGGAAGGTGGGAATGCCTGAGTACTCCTGAATTTCAGAAGCCTCGTCTATGTATAGCAGGGAGCCCTGGTCTGAGTGTCCCAGTCTGGACTTACTTTCATCCATCCATCCATCTCTTGCCCTTTCTACAAAGAGCACAGGAAAGCAAACATCCATATGTCATATTTTAAAGCTCATAAAAAACCCTTTGAAGTGGGCCTAGGGTGCCCAACTGTGCTACCTTGGAGACAGGACTTTCAGAGGGTGGCCCATTCGTTGAAGGCATCCTCTGTTTGGAAGGACAGCTGATTTGAGTCCAAATGAAAGGGGGAGAAATCTACAAAGGGCAGTGGGGAGACCAGGGCCTTGAAACTGCCCACCCACAGTTAGCACCTGGACAGCAGATTGAGAAAACACAAAAGTCACCTGGTCACAGTTTTACCCAGGATGGGGAGCTGTAGTGGATTTCTTTAAATTATAGTCAGTGTTTTAATATCTGAAATTATACATGTCAATTAACTTTTGCATCTCTTTTGGCATGTATTCCTTCTTTCAAGGTGGCATGTAAATGCCCATGCTAAGTCTGCTGAGCTGAAAGACCCAAGGTCACCCCATAGCCACTGGGGCCAAACAGGGGTTCAAACACAGGTCTTTCCATTCTTAAGGTCTTGCAAACTATCTTGTAAGTTGTGTTGCAAAAGGTAGAATGACAGGGGATAAACGTATATTTGATGATGATGATGGTCCAACATTCTAACCTTTGAAATGGTTTTATGAGTGAATGGTGTCAGGTCTCCAAGAACAGCTCCCCCACAACACCCCTCCAGAGCAGGCCAGTGGAACTGAACCTTGCCCTGCAAATCCCAACCAGCAGGTTTAGAGAGAGGACGGTTGTTTGGAGACTCTCTCTGCGTGTGTGTAACATCTATCTATCTATCCATCTATCTATTTTTCAATTTCTATCCTGCCTTTTTCCTGCAAAGGGCTCAAGGCAGCTTATATCTCCTCCTCCATCTTATCCCCACAACAACAACCCTGTGAGGTAGGTTGGGCTGAGAGTCTGTGACTGGCCCAGAGTCACCCAGTTGGGTCCATGGCCGAGCGGGGACTTGAACCCAGATCACCTGAGCCCCAGTCCCACGCTCTTAACCACTACGCCACACTGGCTCTCATACATAGCACTATAATGCACTATAGCACTATAGCACTAACATAGCACTATAACGAGGCCAAGGAACGAGGCAATGTGCTTCTCATACCAGCAGAGGGTGCATGGGAAGAGCAATCGGGATAGTAACCCCTGACCACCACCAAGCCATTCATATAATTCTACCGCAATGTAAATCATTGCTTTGCGCACAGAGGCCCCTCTGGCAGCGGATGCATGCATCTAACAGCTCAGATACATCCTGGGCTCAAGCATCCTGCAAAGAGGCTCAGTAATACTCCTGCATGGACAAAGTGTAGCCAGCTGTGATTCTCTTCTGCAGCGAGAACAAAACAAACTGTGGATTGTTGTAACAACAACATTTGCTAACAATCTTATGCCTCAATCAATGCTTGCTTCTCGAGGCTGCAGGACTCCTACTTGTTCCTGTGGCTTGCCAGTTGCTGGTGACAATGCTTTTTCTTCTTTCTTTGCCCCCCCTTCCTTGTATGTGGGGGGGGGGGTTGCTGCAACTTATGATGGTTGCAGCTGGGTAGGGATGTTAACCCCTCTCCCACATCACACAGTAGCACCCACCCAGATTATAGTAACATCACAGTTTTTAAAAATGCATGCATTAGGGAAATTCACATGAAAAGGTATGATTTCTGTCTAGATTAAACAAGAATGAAAACATTCACAACTTTATATGAAAACAGGATGGAAAAGGCTTGTCCTTAAATATTCCAACAATCTCAGGAAAACCAGGACTGATGGCGTCATCCTCACTTAGCTAATTACGTGTCCAACCAGATCCCTTTTCAGTTCAGAGGCGTGGGACCAAATTTGAGGGTTTTGACATATAAAGCACGGCACTGATTCAGCCATACAAGTGTGCCTGATGGTTTGATCAGCGTGGATGCTCAGGAAGCCCCCAACCACATATTCTTTGCACCTAGGCTAAAAGAACCACACTGGCTGTCTGGTAGTCACTGAGCCATGCGCAAGATCTGGTTGCTGAGATACAAAGCCCTAAATAACTGTGGATTGGGATCCCTGCCAGACTGCCTACCCCATATGAAAGGGAGATAAAAGAGAGAGGGAAGGAAAATGGACGGAAGAAAGGGTGGGTCACATTGACCTTTGCCTCTGACTCCATCCACTCTTGGCTCTTGCTCCACCTACCACTCACCTGCAGCCACTCACAGATCACCCAAAGGAAATACAGCCCTTGACAGGGAAAATAACCCCACCTATTCTCTCAGGTACTGGCCCACAACTGGGCACAGTGGGCCTGACATCAGATGAGCCACAGTGTTTATCGGGGTGCCAGGAAAACTGGAGTGGTAATTACAGTGTTGGACTGGGGACCCTGGAGATGGAGGTTCTAGTCCCCACTTGGCCATGAAGCTCCCTTGTGACTTTGAGCGAGTCAGCCCTCTCAGCCTAGCCTACCTCTCAGGGTTGTTGTGGAATAAAACATAGCTATGTGACCAACTGTGGGTTCCACTCAAGATGAAAAGGGCAGGATATCAATTCAATGTGGTGATAATTATGCGAATGATGATGGTGATGTGGGTCCCCCAAAGCATGCTTTGGATTAAGCATGAATCCCAGGCTTGAAAAGGTTGAAGACTGCTTTCAGGGCTGTGGGTAGAACTTGTTCCACACAATACTTCTATTTTTTGGAGTATAAACTGGCAGGCTTTCTCTGTTTACTCTTTGTTTGGCCTTTATTGTTTTGTTGTCATGGATAGAATGCAATAGATTGCCACTTAGTGCCGACTCAAAATGGTTAACCTGCTTATCGCTGGTATAACATATAACAGGTTCTGAAAAGTTATAAAGTTGTCTTTCCATCAGCAGCTATGAGTAAATGTTTACAGCTGAAAGCCATGGGAGTTAGTCATGCATGTGTGCTCATGGGCTTCAGTTTGCCAGGTCTCACCCTTCACATTGATTGAAAGGGCATAAAAATGAAGGAAGAGCAAGCCAGGCCTATGAAGTTCGATGCTTAAAAAAGGGGCTTGAGCTTCGTCCCGCTCCAAGTTGCAAACCTGGGAAGGAAAATCTCAGTATATCCAGTTAGAGTAGACAATGAAAACAGCGGCCAAGTTTAGATCTGGAAATAGCATATTCATTTTGACTTCTCAACATTTTGTTTCAATTGTTTTGACATCCAGGGTTAAAATCTAGTTGATTAAGAAGATGTTAAACTGTCCTATATAGGGAGGCCTTGTGTCCAGCTTTGCAAAGGGAACTTCTCTATTTGAAAGGCTGCCAGAGGAGAGTCCTGTCTTTGAAGGCAACCTGTACGGCAGCTATTCCCAATTTGGTGGCTTTGAGAGTTGGGACTGCAGATTCCCACATCCAGGTACACTAGCAGAGAGTTTGTGGCTGATGTAGATCAGCACATGTGCTGCCAGGTCAGGGAAGGCTGCTGTATTTGATGGGAAGTCTGTTTTAAAGCTAAGAACCCTGGAGAGGAGAACCGTGGCTGTTGAAGCAGCCCATCAGTACCTAGTACACCTGGACAGCAGGCTATGCTGCCAGGACACAGGTCACGAGGGCACTGCATCCCCTATTGCTGTAAGGTGCATTTGCTTCTGTTTATGATTCATTGCAGACATGCATCCATGTACGCACATTAGCACATGCACATTTTGAGCTGATCAGTGTCTTTTTTTGCAGACACACTTAAAGGGCAGAGGGGATGGGAGGAGCTTAGTCCAGGGGAAAAACTTAGGCAGACAGATTCAAGGAGAGTGGGGAGCAGAAGGTAAAGCGCATGCCAGCAAAATGCTAGCTATTCTGGGGGACCAGATGAACCAGGGATCATCAGAGAAGATGGACTCCAAAGGAAAAAGAGATGCAGTCCTAGCAGGCTGCCCCCTAATGTAACCTTTGGCATGAGGTTAAATCTTCTCACTTGTTCATCGCTGCAGAAGCTACCAGACCAGGCTGAAAAGCTGGCATTATTCCTTTGGAGTCGCTTGGCTGAGTGGGAACTGGAATCTTAACTATGCCACACTGGCTCTCAGGTAATGAAGCTGCATTGCAACATGGGATGCTTTCATTCTTGTACAGCACTTGCCACAGGTATGCGGAGTGATGAGCCTCTGAGTGCTTCTCCATGCTCACTTCCATAATGATAGGATGAGAGAAGGACCCATCATGCAGAATCTATGGGTGTTTGGTGAGTCATCCATCTAGGGACACAGGCGCAAAAGCACCTTTGTGCTGCACAACCACAAGATTGCCACCAAAGAATGCTGCTACACTGCTACACAATTCTTGAGCCAATGGTTTAGTTGAGAGGTATTGGAAAGGCTGAACAGAACAGCAAGTGAAAGAAGAAAAATAGTCTTACTAGTATCTTCTGTAGAAAGAAAATAAGCATATGAACATGTTGCAAGTGCAAAAACACCCTCCTCTCATCTTCCCCAGTTTTTGGGCATGCACAGCCTCTGGTTCCAGTGGTGACATGTGGCCATTAGGACTGGTGGCCATCAAATCTTGTGGCATCTAGCAAGGGCAACCCTTGTCTGTCTTGTCTGCTAGGTCCCACAGAGGTCTGTGAGCCAGCCAGTCCCTGTATATTCTTCCAAAGCCCAGCTCTGGTCTTTCGTCTGGAACCTTAGGCTTATCATCTCCCCTGCTCCCCAGCTTCCCTACAAATAGCTTATCAGTATGTTTTTCTTTAAGGCTTCAGGAAAATTTTCTTGGATTTCCCCCCCACCCCACCCCGCACTTGGTCGTACTTAGTGGGATGCTTTGTGTCAGCTTTGTGGAATGCAGCCTTTATGGGTGAACAAACAGGAAGATCTTTCAGGAGGAAGAGATGCCAACACGTATGTGGCGTTGGCAGTAACAATGGGATGATGTAGACCTGCAGAAATTCCCAAAGGCAGGTGGACCCAGAATTTGAGGCTGCAATGCTCCCTTGGAGGCCTGTCAGCCAGACTGATCCTCGGCTGTTACTCAGCCCAGTCCTCCAAGCACACTTGGGAAACACAGGAAAGAAAGATCCTGTGGAGGCGGTCCTCAAGACGACGTCCTCAGCTGGGGTCAAACAAACAAATCCAGTCTCACAGCAGATACTGCTAGGGTGGCTAGGTGTCCTACTTGGCAGAGGACAGTCCTCTGTTTGAAAGTGACCTGTGTTTGAATGGCTGTTCAGCTGAAGCTTGGTTGAAGCAGATGGGAGCAAGTGGGGACTTTACGTGACCCATGAGCAGTAATTGCCTGTACAGCAGACTGAGCAAACACACTGGTCGTGGTGTTATCACTGTGGTGAGATATAGTGTATCCCCATTTAGACTACACATTCTGCACACTCACAAATCTACACCTCTACCTATAGTTTGTGCAAATTTCATGCAAATTCATCCACCTCTGCCCTCTTTTTGGGTCAAGCTTTTCCTCTCCTCTTGGCAAGATAGCATTGTGTCTATTAGCACTGTCTTTGCCAAATTACACTCAAGCAGCTCACAAGAGGAGTAGGCAGATCAGATCGATGGAAAAATGGAATCATAAGTATTTCATTTTATATTCACACTAAGAGTTGCGGTGCCAGGCTATAGCCATTTCCACCTCAACACGACTTGCACTCCCCAGCACTGCATCTGAGCCCACATTATCTCAGGCTGAAAATGGATTTCTCCAGAATCTAGAGAAGCAATTCAAAGTGTTTGGCATGTTTTTGAAATCATTGGGGTGAATGCCAGTGCATTCCTTACCTGCCAAACAACCCACATGGAGCAGGTGCTAAAAATATATTAATAAAACCAGACTGTAAGAGAAGGAAAATCAAGTTAAGGTTGCAGCCTGCAGTATCTTTGCTTGGAAGGAAGCTAAGGAGCAATCCTATGCAAGTTTGGACAAAAGAACAGGCCTACAATTCCCAGCATGGCCAGTTGCACAGGATCTCACCCTTAGTGAGCAATATGCCTAGAATTGGGACTTATGGCTTGGATGCAAAAGCAGAACATAGAATTTTATGTTGGCTTCTTGAAGATATAGCACCAAAAATGGAAAATACGAAGTCTGTTCTTTAAAAAAAAAATAAAGTAGGAGTAAAACTGCTCAGTCATCAAGGTTGCCACTGTTCTGGACCACCAGAATTATAATACTTGTTTTGAGATTTAAACTGCTGCATTACTACTAAGGCATTCGCCAACAATATGAAAGACAAGCAGGAATGGTAGATGGTTATCTATTCATTTGATAAAAGCAATTCTATCTTACACAGGGTGACTTACAACATATTAGAAGGTGGCCCTATCCTATGCATGCTTTGACTAACATGTCCAAATGAGAATCCACGTGGTGCAGTGGCCAAGAAGGTCAGAAAGGGACTCGGGGGATCCGGGTTATTTTCAAGACACCCAGTTGCACTGCTTCTGAGCTGTTCCTCTTGGGCTCTGTGCCCAGTGGATTCATGTGCACCATTTTCTCATGCTTGGAGAAGCAAAGCCCACAGGGGAATATTTGTAAGGAAGAAGTGAAGTGCTTAATAAAGCGAAATTGAATGTCAGTTACAAATCTTTCCCATTTGCCTGCCTGACTGCACGTGCCTTCTGCCTGGTGGGGAGCAGAAGGAGAACATTCTGTGGCAATGCAAGTCAGGCCCTCCTTCCATCACATGAATGGGAATGCCAGATCATGAGGACTAGGGTGTTGGACTGGGGGTCTGGTAGACCCAGGCTAATCCCCACTCAGCTGTGAAGCTCACTGGGTTACCCTACCTTGCCAGGCTGTTGTGGTGAGGAGAAAATGGAGTGCAGGAGGACTTTGTAAGCCTCCTTGGGATCCTTGCAAGAGGATGGGATATAAATGCAATGCAGTGATAATGCTAATAGCCCTGTTTTCCAGTTTGAGCATAGGGCTTGTCCTGGGGAAGAAAGAACTTTCTCCATTCCTCCCTGTCCGTGTTTAATAGAAGCCAGTGGCTGAGTCCCTCATTCTCAAGGTTTTCTGACATTCAAAGGGCTGAAACAGCCATTACATGGGAGATCTGTGTCTGTGAGTATAAAATAATGGTGTGGAACTGCTCAGGCCCAAAGGCCAAATCTGACTCTTTGGGTGCTCCTCAGGTGGCCAACTGTCCTTCTCTTGGCCTCACCCTCTTTCCCTCAACCACCAATCATTTGGTAGCTTCTCAGCTTTTGTGTAGTCCTTCCTGCCTTCTAGTCTGCCTTAGTTGTATTTGTCTTGTCTGGGCTCTTGCCCTAAAAGCTGGAGGTCAGTAATGGCAGAGATCAAGAAGAATGAGCTTTCCTGGGATCCATAAATGTGTTTGTTTAAGGTGTTGGTAAATTCAGAGAACACTGAGATGTTGATTTATTTATAACTATGGTATATTTGTTTATTAATATAAAGTGGGAATGCATTTTTAGACAGAAAACTCCTCCAGTTTCTAGTATAGCCCAGCCAGCTAGTGAGCACTAGAGAGGGGAGGCAAGAACTGGATTAGTTCATTGAAAAATTCAGTTTGTATATGAAGTGCTAGAAGGATGAGGTGCAAGTCCAACAAAAAAAAGTCCTACAACTCCCAGCATTCCCCAGCCAGCATGGGTGGTTGGGGAATGCTGGGAATCATAGAACTTTCTCCTCTCTAAACATGCCTAGGATTGCATCCTTAATTAAAGACTAATGTTATGAAACATAATCTTACACCTACTTTGTAAATTTGTAAACTTTTCAAAATAAAATGTATTTATTAAAATAGAGGTTGTAATGTTGGTTGCTTTTGGCTTTGCTTTGAATTGAGAATGCCAGTGTGGTGCAGTGGTTAAGACCATGGGACTGAGTCTCAGACAATCTGGGTTCTAGTCCCTGCTCAGCCATGGAGCCAACTGGGTGACTTTGGGCCAGTCATGGACTCTCAGCCCGACGTACCTCACAGGGTTGTTGTTGTGGGGATAAGATGGAAGAGGAGAATGATGTAAGCTGCCTTGAGCCCTTTGTAGGAAAAAGGCAGGATATCAATCAATCAATCAATCAAATGCCAAAATCCCATTGGCTCTACCAGAAAATCATAGGTGGAAGAACACATGTGGCAGAATTGGGTTGGAATGCTACAATCCGCTTGGGTTTTGCAGGAAAAGGCTGTGAGATACAAATCCTGCAATACTAATTGTTCCTGAGATGTCAGTTGCCCTTGGGAAACAGCCCTTGTTTCCCAGAGGCTAGTGGTGGTATGATGCAATGCCATGTTCCTTTCTTCATACTACCCCCAATTATCAGGTAAGATCAGTACATCGGAGGGCAGACAATGGAGAGCCGACTAGGTAGAAAGCGCATTGAAGGGAAAACCTATCCTTGGCATCTCCAGATAGGCTTGAGAATGACCCCATCTGAAACCTTGTCATTGCAGACCAACTATGGTGAGAGACTGAAGGTTTGCAAGATCGACTTCAGTTTAATTGAAACCCTGAGATCCCCCTACCAGAACCTGGTGTCAAAGACTTGCACATAGAATGAAAGAACTCTGAGCCCAGGAAATTGTCTTGAATACCAGAACCAAGGAGAGATCACAGCCCTTGTGCACAAAATTTCACAGCTGGTTATCCTCAACCCCACTCCAGCTTTTGACATTTCAGCAAAATAGTTTTCATCGGGTGAGGAGAATCATTCCCTTGCTGCTGGTTTAAAACCACAGAGAGTCAGGAATCCTTGTCAATCACCTGGAGCTCATCCAGCGATTTGTAGATTGTAGATATCAGTAGATTGCCATCAACTTTCTGCCTGCTGTATTGAGTGAGATCAATCAGTGGTTTGCCTTCCTATGGCAGCCTTCTACATTCCTAACCAAATTCAAATTGACTCAGAAATAAATTATTTCCAGATAGATAGATAGATAGACAGACAGACAGATATTTTTCTTAGCTCACTCACCATGAATTAATTGTGCTCCATATTGCAAGTCAGTCAAGGGGCAAAGGACAACAACCCAACTAGAACCTCCACTCACGTTTGTGGCCTTGCAAGGCAACATCTACATACTTCAGCCAACACGTCACAAATGCTTCCAAGAAACCACTCAAATACCAGTTCTTGAAGTCAGCTCAGATTCTGGTTTAGCTTGGCCTTGACATAACAGCTGCATGAAGCTACAGGCTTCTAGGAGGCCAGGAAGATTATCTCCCTGTTGTTTGGAGAAAGACTCTGACTTTACAAACATTTGCTCACCCAAATGAACAAAAAGCATGTTCTTTGCCCAGGCCTCTCCTCATACAAAGTCTCTCCCTCTTTCTCTCCTTCTCTCTGCCACTGAGCTGATATGCAAATTGTCTCAATGCAGAGAGCTGGCTTACAGTCATCTTGTGCGCCAATTTTGGTAATAGCGTTCTACGTGACTCCAAGGCTGTGAGTAAGCAAAGAAGAATTAGCAGGGCCTCTTTGTTCTTTGCAACATAGCTGAAATACGAATGCTCTGGCTTGACCGAGAAAGAAAGAAAGAAAGAAAGAAAGAAAGAAGAAAGAAAGAAAGAAAGGAAAGAAAGAAGAAAGAAAGAAGAAAGGAAGCAAGCAAGCAAGCAAGCAAGCAAGCAAGCAAACCAAACAAACCAGCTCCTTTGCACAAAAGGAAATGGGGAGCCCAGGAAGGCTAGTGAGTGACCTCTAATAAGGTGAAACTGGAAGGTGGGTTAGCCAAGGTTCTGCTGCATGCTAACCAAGGGCAGTGCACAGAGCTGGGTCCACATGTTTGAGGGCTCTTGGGCAAGACACCCTCCATGGGCCCCCCATCAGTGCAACTACCTTCTTGCTTGCTTGAGAAAGACAGAAGCCAGCGACTGGCATGTATTTTTCCTCCAGCCTGGGCCAGAGAGAAAGGCTAGTTAAGAAGCAGGTTACGGTGATGAAGCACAGGTGCAGGTCCAGAAGGCATTTGTCAATGGGCCTTGATATGGGACCTTGATGTGGGACCTCAACAGGGGCCCAGGCATGCCTCCTAAGCACTGGCCTTGGCACTGCACTGCGCTTTGAGCATTATTTTCAGAGTACTAGGAAGAACAGACAATGGGAAATGTTCAGACACCCTTGAAGTTGCAGTGACTTTCAGGATCTGGTTCAGGGCCCCTGCACCTACTCTAGAGTAAAACATGGAGTGAGGGACACATAGCTATAGATTTAAAGCTGTGCCTAAAAGCACAATCACAAACCATTTCAATGGAGAAGAAAAATGGGAGACAATTAGCAATACAATCCTAAACACACCTACTTGCAAGGACATCTCCCTGAACTTCATCAGTCTTGCCTCAGAGAAGACATGCACACGATTGCCTCGTTAAATATCTGAAAAGCAAAAAGGCTCTTGACATAAGGCGTTTGTTGTGTGCTCAAGATCCCTCACTCACAGGGCTTTCTGGGGACTTCTCATGATGGTGCCAACCTCCCAAGGCCAAACCCAAGTTTTCCAGCCATGTTTGTAACTACTTTTAGAGCCAGAAATTCTGGTCTTTTCCTAGATGGTGCCTTATTCACTGCAGAAGTCTAGTGTAGTTTTGCGATGCCATCATTTTGTGTTATGCAATGGAACATATGTGAACTTATGGAGAGACAGAGAGGAAAACCCCTGGAAATGAAACGCATGAAGGACACGTTAATCCCACTGCAAATAAAGCAGAAAAAGAAGTCTTAGAATATGCTTGATGCAAGAAGTTCTTAGAGATAAGCTGAAAGGAAAGGGGAATTCATATAAGAAGCAGAAAGAAAGACAGGGAATCAATATTATAGGTATTAGTAGCTAGTCTTGTAGGAATGGAGTAGGAGAAACTGAAGTTCCAGAAAAGGTCACTAATGGCCTGAAAAAACAGCATCACTTTGTTTTGTCTTTTGTATGTTTTCTTTCTCTTTCTTCACCTCTTCGTTTTACCATGCTGTGACTGGTTTGCATGTCACAATTACAACTGATGCTTTCAGGAAACAGAGCAGGATCAGCTGAACAACCCAAGGGTGCTTTGCTGTGATGTGCAAAGCAGGACAAGCCGGGCTTCCCCAGCAGACCAAAGTTACTGGTTGGGACAACACTGGAAACAACCCAAAGATGAGATCTTCCTGAGTTGCTTAGCCATGTGAGCAGCAGGGGGTGATCAGACTGTGTGCACAAGCTCTCCAACATGTTCACAATCGTCCAATTTAAAAAGACAAAAGAAATCAGGGTTATTGTGAAATGTGATTGTTCGAGTAATTGATACCCTGAAGAGAGCCAATCCAACCAGTATTAAGTCAAACAATTCTTTGTTGGCACTATATTTGTAGATGTACTTTCCAGTTGGGGAAAAGAATCATGCAATGTCAACTAAGTGTTGTAAATTTAGGTCTCTGGGAAAACGTGAGCATTTTACTAGGGAGTTCCTTCAAAAGTTGAACACAACATTATTAATTGCCAAAGCGCTAAACCAACAAATTGTTCCATACACCTACTATATGATCAAGTTAAATGTTTTCAAGAATAACATAGCAAAAAAATAACCAAGGGGAATTTTAATAAGGTGTGTGAGCAGCCATTCCCCAAAAATTCAGTCTAAAACAGGGCAATCTGGGAATGCTAAAATGGGAGCCAACATCTTCAAAGACCATAGATAACGTTCTGGTATAATCTCACAAAATGGTGCCCATGAGTTCCAAAACTACAGCTGATCTGTACCCCCTCTTCTGTTGCCAAATCCATGCTGAGGGTCCAATCCTTTAAAGCAGCTCCTAATTCTTGCTGGATATTTGTTCAAGTGCAATGCCTACTGCCTGGCCAAGGGATCTTCATGGCCATTGGCAGTTGGGTCCATTCCATGATCAGCAGCCAGCAGTGAGACATGCTACACAGAACACTGCCTACCTGTTCTTTCCTGATTGTTCTAGGGTGGGAAGGAATGGTCAGTAACTTAATAGCAAGGGGTCAAGTTTTGCATAGTACTCCAAGTTACCAGTCATCCTGAGAACAGCAACTGCAGGGAAAGAATCTGCAACTTTCTTCTTGCTTGTTGAGGGGTTAGGAGCCTGCTGGTAAAAAGTGTGTCTACCTGGTTATTTATTCCCCTTTATGGCACTTCTTCTCTGTACCCTGGAATGTGCTCACGCATTGTTCTTCCTAAAAGCTGTTTTTATGTAGATACCAATCAGTACACGGTGCATCATTCTTTGGCTAGTTCGGTACAGAAATGCAGGTGGCTGAGAAGATCTGGAATGGGCAACCTCCACAAGAGGACCAAAATATTTGGATAAAATTCATTATGGGAAATTGTTGGCAGAGCGCAAAGTTTGATCAGAACACTTGCTTTAGTGTTTCTATACAGGACCCTTCCTCCACATTAATTTCATTTCATTTATTACTTTTCTATACCACCCAGTAACTGAAACCCTCTAGTGATGACCTATGACTTCCATGAGTGACCATGCAGGTGAGGTGCAAAGTTGAGGAGCAGCAGCTTGGTGCTCAAAAGCCATGCGCATCACAACACTGAGAAAGTACAAGGAGCAATACTCATAATTACAGATGATATAAAACTGGGTGGAATACCAAACACCCTGTTAAGATCTAGGGCGATCTCGATAAGCTTTAACCTTTTTATTTAAACAATATTTTAAATGTTAATTTATTTATATTGGGACGGTTTTAATTTAGACCTGGAGATGGGCCAGTTTTTAATGTTTGTGAATTTTAGTATTTGGAAATTTTAATGTATTAAAATTTGTTGTATTATTGTTGTGAGCCGCCCCGAGGCTTGTGGCAAGGGGCGGCCTATAAATTTCCAAATAAATAAATAAATAAAATAAATAATGCTGGTCAGGACAAATGCCCTGATTCAGTCAGGACAAATGCCAAGTCCTTCAACTAGGAAAAAGAAACCAAATGGATTGATACAAGATGGGGAATACGTGGCTCAACAGAACCGAACATGAAAAAGATCTTGGAGTAATTGTGGACTACAGGCTAAATAAGGAGCCAACAGAGTGATGCAGCCACACTAAGGGCAAATGCTATTTTAGAATGCATTAATAGAAGTATTATTTCTAAATCACAAGAAGTAATAGTTCCCCTATACTCTTCACTAGTCAAGACCTGATCAAGAATATTGTGTTCAGTTCTAGGTCCCAAGATTAAGATGCAGAAAAACTAGAAAGATCCAGAGGAGAGCAACAAAAATGATCCAGGGTTTGGAAACATTGCCCTATGAAGAGGATAGAACTGGGTATGTTCAGCCTTGAGAAGAGAAGACTGAGGGGAGGATATGATATCACTTTATAAGTACCTGAAAGTCTGTCACAGAGGAAGGACAAGATCTCTTCTTGCTCATACTAGAATGTAGGGCATGGAATAGTCAATTCAAGTTGTGACAAACCAGATTCAGATTCAGGCTAGATATCAGGGAAAAAAATTCCTAAATGTCAGAGCAATATAACAGTGGAACCAGTTGCCAAGAGAGGTGATGGGCCCCACCACACTAAAAACATGCAAGGGGAACTGGATAGTCTTCTGAGTAGAATGGTGTAACTTGGTGTCCTGCAACAGCAGGGGGTTGGACCCTATGGCCTTCTTGGCCCCTTCCAACTCTACTATTCTATGAGTCTATGATTGTACAATGTGTCCTCAGAAGCTCACCATCTCTCCTGGGCTCCCTTGTGGAAGCTTCTCTAACAGAACTGCTACGAAATAATTAGGCTAAGCTGTGCAGGATGAGTGGACAGAGAATGTCTACAGTGCAGTGCATGTATCTGGCATACCATGTACAGTTCTCATCACCCCATCTAGTCCCAGTTTCAGGTTGTTGAGGACCCTTGTCAAGACATCCTGAATGGGCCTCCTTCCTTAGTTGGTCTATCTCCCCATCAGCATTGTCACCAGCTTGTTTCTCCTTATCCTCTTTCTCATTATAGAAACTAGAAACATAGAAACAGAGCGAGTCAGAAGGGGCCTCCTGGCCATCTAGTCTGACCTCCAGCACCAGCCGGCTCCGCTCATGACATGCCCACCATGTGCATGTCCAGCCTATCTTTGAACACCCTCACTGATGGGGCCTCAACGCCTCCCGTGGAAGCCCATTCCACGCCCTCGGGTCCTAACTGTCAGAAGTGCTTCCTGGCATTCAAATTGAACCTTGGCTCCCTGAGCTTTGCTCCATTGGAGCGCGTCGCTTTCCTCTGCAGGAGAGAACAGGCCTCTCCCCATCTCCATGTGACACCCCCTCACATACCTGTATGTTGCCAACATATCCCCTCTCAGTCTCCTCTTCTCCAGCTGAAGAGACCCAGTTCCCTCAGTCTCGCCTCATACCCCATCCCCTGCAAACCAGCACCATCCTTGTGGCCCTACGCTGCACTGACTCAACCTGGCTATATCCTTTCAGTATGAGGGGCCCAAAACTGAACACAATACTCCAGTTGCGGGCGCACCAGGTCATGTAGAGTGGTATAATACCTCTCTTGATCTAGAAGCCACACTTCTGGCTATGCAACCAAGGGTGGCATTCGCCCTCTTGACCACCGCATCACACTGCTGACTCATGTTTAGCCTGCGGTCAACCAGTACCCCGAGGTCCCTTTCACAAGTGCTGCTCTCCAGCCACTTGTCCCCTAACCTGTACTTATGACAGCTATTCCTATGCCCCAGTGCAAGACCTTGCACTTCTCCACATTGAACGCCATCCTGTTGTCTCCTGCCACTTCCATAGTCTGTCCAGATCCTTTTGGATCTGGTGTATCTGCTCCTCATTGTGGCCACTGCTCCAGTTTTGTGTCGTCTGCGAATTTGATCAGCAGACTGTCCCCCTTCTTCCATGTCGTTAATGAAAGATTAACAGGATCGGCCCCAGGACAGAGCCTGGGGGACCCCGCTTGTCACTGGCTGCCATCCCGACGATTCCCGCTAATGGTTACCTTCTGCTTTCGTTCAGTCAACCATGCCCTAATCCACCGGACAGTGCTTTGGTGTATCCCAAAACTCCTCAGTTTCTCCACCAGGATATCATGGGGCACTTTGTCAAAGCCTTGCTGAAATCCAGGTATACCACATCCACTGCATCCCCTCCATCTAGCCATCTTGAAACCTTGTCATAGAATTCCACAGGTTTGTCTGGCGGACCTGTTCTGCGGAAGCCATGTTGTGTGGCTGTCAGCCTCCCTTCCCTATCTAGCATCATTAGATCTCTCTCTATTATGAGCCTTTCATTGTTTTTCCTAAATGGACGTAAGGCTAATCGGTCTATATTCCCCATGTCCTTCCTACTACCTTTTTTGAAAATTGGGACACCGATGCACCCTCCAGTCCTCTGGAACTTCCCTGTTCTCCACGAGGCCTCAAAATGGAGGCCAGCGGGCGTGAGAGAACCCCTGCCAACTCTCTAAGTACTCTCAGGTGTAACCCGTCAGGGCCTGGCGCCTTTGTAATGTCCAATGCCTTGAGGAGCCCCTCGACTTCAGGGGGTGACTCTAATCTCTGCCCCTAAGTCCCAGCCTCATCCAATGTCCTATACAGATATCCCCCGTCCTGCTTTGGGAGAACACAGAGGCAAAATAGTCATTTAGCATCTGTGCCTGTTCCCTCATGTCAGTCACTGGATCTCCTTCCTCCTTATTTAGTGGTCCCACCACCATTTTGCTGCCACTTGCTTGCTTGACAGACAGAAAGCTAGAGGGCAAATAGGCAGTGGCATCTAATTATCTGGACCACAGTGAGAAGAACAAGAAGTGGTGAAGAGGAGGAGCAGGTCGACGGGGTCCTTGTCAACAGACAGTTACTGGGATGTGGGCTCTTTCCAGGTACCCAGCCACCTCTTTTTTGTCAAGTAAGAAATGTGCAATACTTCCTAATCTTTGCAATAAACCCATACCTTGTAAATGAGACACTGCAACACTTTAGTTCCCTTTCAGCATTGCTCAGTGCTGCTATTAATTACTTGTTTAGTGGGCATGGTAGATGACTTCCACTTCAAACTCTGCTGGGCAGGTGCATGGGGAATGAAGAATCTTAGCAATATCTCACCATTAATTGTTATTAGCTCCTAGCAGCTAGCAACAATTGATAACATTGCTGGGATATGACATGCATTACAATGGATTTCTGCTAGTCATGCTCGTTTGGAACTATTCTTATCCGCCATGATTTATTTTGAGTTAATAAAGTTGACTCAGAGGTCAAAATGCAGTCTCCTGTCAATTCCTTTTTGGAAAAATGGAAACAAACGGAATAAAAAAGAGAGCTGTCAACTTTTCAACCAGACCCTGCTATTCTACTTTTGACAGCACCTTGGGGTGAGAATGATATGGCGGGAGAGGAGAGAATACTTAATGTTACAGCGGTTAGAGCAGGAGCGGGCAAACTTTGGGGCCATGTTTTGCAATTTGCGAAACTGTGCTGGGCCCTACCACAAAATGGCTGCTGTGGGAAGCATGGCAAAGGACAGGTGACCTGCTCTAAAGGTTAAGTCCAAGGGAAAGATAAGGTCAGAATGCTGTTGAGCCTTTCGCACAGTAGTTTCAGGCACCCTGACAGCCATCAAGAAAGGTGTCCTGGGTACTGCGATGCCCGTGGGCAACAAGCTGCCTCATCTGGGTGGAACAGGGCTTGAGGGGCACGCTCAGATCCCCAACTGCAGGGCACTTGCGGGTGGCCCTGCACCAATACGAACCCCTCAGCCTGACCTATCGTGAGGCTCTTCCAAACCTGAACAGGAGACTGGAGAACCCTTGCGAAAGTGCTGAAGAAACGCTAAGGTGGGTGGCTGAACTGCATCACTTCAGACAACAGTGAGGGACACAGGCACAGACACTTTCCTTAATGCCCCCCAGTGTTTAAAACAAAGCCAATGCCCTACATTCAGAAGGGAAATCTACCAAAACAGGCAAAGGGGCATACATGCATCAAGAGGTGGAGGTGTTAGGATTGTGTTGTAATAGGAACTGGAATTACCGTATTTTTTGCTCTATAAGACTCACTTTTTTCCCCATCAAAAGTAAGGGGAAATGTCTGTGTGTCTTATAGAGCGAATATGTGTGTGCAGTAAGTCTGTCAGATGTGCAGCCCATGGGGAATGTGCCTGTGATTATGTGCCCATTTGATTCAGAATATTTTTTTTTTCTTGTTTTCCTCCTCTAAAAACTAGGTGCATCTTATGGTCAGGTGCATCTTATAGAGCGAAAAATGCTGGGGAAACCAGGCCTCTGCCTGGCACTGAACAGACCACTAGGCGAGCCTCCCTCGGGAGCTCCTTCCACAACTGGGCTGCCACATCAGGAAAGTCCTCCTCCTTAACAGCCACACCCCTCCCTTCATTTGTGGGAGTTCCTGGGGGAGAATCACTGAAGATGATCTTAGGGTCCAAGCAAGTGTCTGTAGGAGATCGTCCTTCAGGTAACCCACTCAAGCTCTTTAGGACTTTGAAAGTTTATGCCAGCCCTTTCAATTGGGCCTGGGAATGCACTGGCAGAAAGGGCAGGTGAAGAAGCACTGGCATAGTATGATCACGCTCGCAGTGTCTGCTAACTACTTGGTGCCCTTTTCTGGGTCATCTGAAGCTTCTGGGCCATTTAAAGGCTGTCCCATAGATAAAGCACTGCAGCCATCCTGGCCAATGGTTATCAGAGCAAGAAAGACTGCAGCTAGACAAGCTCTGTCCAGATGAAGGCACAGTTAGTGAATCAGCCTGAAGCTAACAAAAGGTGCTCCATGCCACCGAGCTCACCTCGGTCTCTAATGCAATGCTGGATCCAAGATCCACCCTCTACCTCAGATCATGTTCCACCCCCTTTAGGGGAAATGCAATCTTTTCTTGGGACAATCTTTTCTCTTTTCTTTACATCCTTTTTAGGGTGTAAAAGGAACCATCCACTAAGAATACCTCTATCTTGCCTGGATTGAGTCTGAGCAAGAATCTTTCCCCCTGGCGTGTTAGCTTTCTGATTGCAGGGAGGGTGGCAGGATCAGGGCCTGAGTGGCCCAGCAAGTGCCTGCAGAACCAGGAATGCCCTTGCAGCTGCTTGCGGGGAACAGCAACCCCCTCGTGCTCTGGCTGACTGCTTCGCCTTGCCTGAATCCTTGTACCTGCCTCCACCCTCACTCCAGCCTGTTCCTGCTTCCATCCTCGTCTCCAATTCTCAGGCACCTGCACCCCTTCTCCCTGACCTCACTTTGTATCTGTCTTTATGGACCTTGACCTTTGGACTGAGCTCTTGGACTGAGCTTGGATTGTAACACCTTAGACAGTGTTTGCTCAGATCTATCATTGCCCTGGCTTTGACTCTGGACTGTTAAACAAACGTGCCTCTGGCCCTCTGCACCCGCTGCAGGACTCCGCCTGCACCTGCGCCCTGGTCCTGGCACTGCAGCCCTGGTTGTCTGCTGCCCACACCCCAGATCTTACACAGGAGAGGTGAAAAGAATGTTTAAAGTGAAGCGCCTTCCTTTATGGCATAGTGGTACAAGCCACTCCCTTTTCCCTCTGCAAACAGGAAAGGTGGCAGTTCCTCACAGTTATCCTTCAAGCTATTGCTAATTGCCTGATCAGCTGGGAAACAAACTGAAAGGACTAAACCCAAATATAGCATTTGATTGAGCAAATTGAATGGAATCTCAACTGTTTCCTTATCACGCCTTTCTGTTAGGCATGATGGAAAGTATTTTGTTTGCATGTTGTATCACAGGGAAGTGCCATAGGCTGGCCTGGGTAAGTGGTGTCTGTCTGGGACTTTGTATAGGTGCAGCACAGAAACCTTCAGTCATCTTTTTATTAAGGGCTGAGTCAATATATTCTTCCCCCATCTTTGTCATCCCATTTGGAAGTGATAAACTATGGTGATGCAGTGGCTTTGAGGGCAGTGAGGTGAACCATGGCAGAGGTATGTGAGTTGAGGGGATGAAATCTAAACAGCTTTCCTACTTAGGGATGTTTGAAGATGTAGTTTCATTTTGCAAATCATCTGAGTTTCTCACTGAACATGAATGTGAACTGGTACACATTTTTTTCATAAAACGTTTGCACATTCCTGAACTTCCAATTGCATTTGAAAAATGTGCCTTTTGCCCACATGTGTCTTCATTCCTCAATCAATGGGGTAAGTTCACACTTTTGAAAAATGTGATATGTGCCCTTTTGCCATTCGAAGCACATACTCTTCCCATTCAAACACACCCACACACACAATGTCACAAATATCAATGGAGGGGCAAACCGAACTGAGCTTCAAAGTGAAGTTTGGAACATTACAGCAAGCTTCAACATCCTTGGCTCTCCCACACAAAGTCCTGTTGCTGAAGTGCCATCTCCCCATCCTGAAGATCAGTCAAGTACCATCCAGTGTTTTCGTGTTCCCATCATCTAGCCAACATGGATGACAATCAGGAAGCATGAGAACTCTTGGGCCAAACTCCTGGAGGCCACTTGGCTGCCTGGTGTAGAGTTTTGGAGTATGAATGAGGAAGAGACCTAGGTTCAATTCCCCACCCCACCATGATGCTCAGCAGGGAACCTGAGCAGGTACTTCAGAGCTCTGTAGTGAAGATGAGATGGGGTGAGGGGAGACTCACATGTGCTGCCCCGAGTCTCTGTTATGTGTCCTGAGGTGTGTCAACTGGTCACAGTTCCAGTTCCCTGAACACTATAGATGTTGAATCAGAGGGACCAGCTGGGTCCAAAGCTGCCATTATGGAAAGTGGAGGTATCATGAGAACTTTCCTCAACCGAGGGGAGAATGGACATTCTGGGGATTGCAGTCCAGTATATCTGGGGGGACCCAGTTGGGGAAGAGTGCATAGGGGGACATTGCTAGACTTGCATTTCCTTGTTCTGATTCTACCTCTGCCATTCACAAGATTGCCTGCTGCTCAAAGGACCTGGTGGCCTGAAGGTCCTAGCTCTTTGGCAACCTGGGAGTGAGTAGAGCGGCAGCAGGTGGCCAGCAGCCCTTTAAGGTGCTGTGGGCAAGACTGAAAGGAAGGCTCAGGTTGGTTGACAATGAGTCATATCTCTGGTTATGCACTTGAGCTTTCTCCACACCTCACAGGATTGGCGGTGTCACTGTAATCTGCTCCATTGAGCAGAGGAACTCAAGTGGAAGGAAACTAACCACTGAAAGCCATGCTGCTCACTTTCCTTTGCCCTAAAAGGGAAGCCAGAGACTCACCTGCCTGTACAGCATGATGAGCGGCAGATGGAAGGAAATGTGAAGCACCGCAGGTAGATGAATTTCAGCGGCTGCCATGAAACCTGACGAGCCAAATATAATAATCAAAGGTCAGTCTAGGGTGAGCTCTTCTAAGCAATAGTGAGCTCAGTGGAGGATTAAAGGTCATCATAACTATATTAGAACTTAACATCCAACTAGGGGCATGACTCCATGGCATGCCTGGGATTTTATCTGGGTTTTTGTTTTGTTTTTTGCTTGCTTGCTTGTCTGCAGATCTATCCCAGCAATCCTTTACCATGAGCCTAAGAATGCTGTCCTTCTGCTTCTGAAACAGGGGTAACATCCTACAGAAGGAGTGCCGAATCCCACAGCTGGGGACCAAATCTGGTGCTCCTGGATTCCCAGTGCCCCCCTCTGGAGTTCCCAAACATCCTCACTCACCCCTTTCCTTAATTCCACCTATTTTCCACAACCACAAGCTGTTTGGTGGATTCCCAGGTTTTGTCCAGTTTCTGTCTATTCTAAAAAAAAGGCGAAATCGCTCTTGGTCACCAGCTGTCAGAGTGCTGATCTTTCTGGTATTTCAACCCCACTCCATTTGTCTTTGGCCCTGCCCCTTTTGCTGTCAGCCACTGAAAATGTGGCCCCCAAAGCTTGTTTGAAATGGCAGTTGGCTCTCATGATGAACCAGGTTCTGCACCTGTGCCCCACAGAGCTGGGCTGCTGTAGCTTGGATAACTTCTGATGAAATCCAGCAATATGGGGACAGTGAAAACATTGTCTCCTGCATGGCTTTCTACAGTCAGACGTCCACCCAGGAATGCCTTCCTGTGGTGACTTGCAGACTTTCTAAATATATATTTATAGGCCAGCTTTTTCTGATGTCAAGTTTGGATTGCCTGAATTGAGATAGCATAAGATTTCAAGTGGGAGGCCTCCCCACTCCCCATAAATTCCAAACTCCCTCCGCTCAAAATGCCATGCTTCATTTTATGCACCCCTTTGAATGAGGTTCAATTCAAAACATGCTTTGCATCAAGATAGTATCCAAATCTCTCCCTGCTGGGATCACCCACTTTCCCCAAATCCCCACACCAAAAGAGAATAATTCCTTCAAGGAAGGACTGGGAATAACAGATGGGGAACAGAGCTTAAGAGCACTACCTAAAAGATGGGAAGCTGGAAACAAACTGAAGTTGAATCAACTTGTTTCCCAACTGTGGATTTCCCTGCCCATTCCTTCCCTTCCAGTCCCCCCCCCCCACAATGAAACACAGAAAGTCAGGAGAGCTTATTGAATGAGGCATCCTGTGGTATTGGGGGAGGGAGGATCCCTTCCCCTAAAATGGGTGGTATTTTCCTTGAGCAGACCCATTCCTCCTTCAGAAAGGGTCCAAATTGGTTGGATCTACCTGTAGTTATATTTACAGCAGACCCATTGAAATCCATGGAATTACAGTTAGTCACAACAAATTCTAGTCCCATGAATTGCAATGGGTCTACTACAGGTATGACTGAATCTGGATTCAACAGTGTACAGATGAATGTATATTGCTCATCTGAGTTGCAATTTTTCAGGACATTTTTCTAAGAAAATGTCTGTTGTCCATCTTTCACTTAGCCCTTCTAGGGAGCTTTCTTCACATATTCTCCATTTAAAAATATTCATTCATTCATTCATTGGTGGTGGTGGTGGAGGTGGAGGCGACCACCTTCACTTCTCACCTACCTTCAATGTCCCAGAATATTGCAAGGTCCAGGAGAATTCTGCAAGGAGCTTGAGAAGATTATGGAGAAGAGCTCCATGTTTAACCTGGAGAAGAGAAGGTCAAAGAAGAAAGACATGACCACTGTTTCCTGAAAGTCTGTTATGCAGCTGGTGGAAAGGACATGTTTTCTGTATTCTGGAGGGGAAGACTAAACCTAATGACTGCAAACTGAAAGAAAGTCAAGTTCAGCTGAAGGCAAGTTCAAGGTCGCAGACTGTCTTTCTCTTATGGCATTTAAGCTGAGGCCTGATAGTCGGCTGCTGTGGCTACAAGATTCTTGTACTGACCAGGGGGTTAGACTAAATGACCTCCATGACCCCTTCCCACTCTAACATATGAATCTATGGACCACACCTTTCTTTCCCAAATCTGAAAAAGTACCCATATAGGGCTCGTGCTGATATGAATACTCCTTAACTTTATCCCAACTGAGATCACCCATAAATTCTTTATCCATCAGGTATACACTGAATCAACTGGCAGTGCTAACGCAAGCCCAGACAACGCAAAGAAGCCCCAAATGGCCATCTTGGGCACAAAACTCTGAACATGGCACGGTAATAGAAGATGAATAAAGGCGCCAATTTTCCTAAGTGGTGATTCACCACCATGTGTATTTAAGGAATTAGTTGCATCTGATCAGTGCAGTTAGGTAATTTTAGACTCTGGGCTTATAGGGCAATCCTATACAGATCTACTGAGACGTAAGAGCCACTGAATTCAATAGGGCTTAATCCCTGGTTGGAGGGCGGTGGGGGGGAGGGTTCATTCTGCCGAGTGCACTGAGCATAGTCCTTGGCTTTTGTCCCAAAGTTCTGCCCTGATGGCAGCTCCACCGTGCTGTCCTACTGAGTGGCAAAGAAACGATTAGCACTCCATGAAGTAGAAGCAGAAGTGCAGCAAGAGTTTGCTCACTGGTGGGACAGAAGAATGGATACGTGGTTACACGAACATGGGGGTGGGGTGCACTGCATACTGAAACGATCCAGTGCTCAGGCCCACAGGGAAAAAGCAAAAGCACACGTGTGCTGCTTTACATACATGTTACAGTCTCTCTGTGTGTCTTTAAAAGACTTTGTCTCCTAAGGATCTTCCATTTGTAAAAGTGATGCATGGGCAAAGGAGAGGAGAGCATTTGATTTCACAGGAGGGGAAAAAAGGTGCAGGCATCTTTTTGGCTGTAAAGTCCTGGCCCAGGGGATGCTCAAAAGCTCCAAGGTGCTCAAAGTTACCCCTATCACAAAGATAGGGCCTGCCACTGAAAGCCAGTCACTGGGGCTGTAATCCTGGCACACGTTCAACACCGTGTCCTTCTGGTGCTCAACACCCTGGCACAAACAGTTGGTAAATAATTACCCCATTTGCACAAGTGGCATAATTCTGCAAGTGCAATTTATCATGCTGTCCGATATTGGAATTGCTGACTCCACAACCAGGGGCTCCTTCCTGAAAGCCTCGATGGCATCCAAACTGCTGCTGCGCAGCGCCCTCTTGAGGCAAAAGCATGAGCAGGGAGGCCAGCATGGCACATGCATTGCCCATCTGCTGCACCAAAACAGGACTGTAACCAAAGAGCTGTGGTGAACCCTCCTAAAACTGTGGGTTTATGCAGACGGGCGTGCGCCAAGGAGGGCCCTGAAATGGCGGTGGAGACAGCTCAGCTGCTTTGGGATGGGAGGAAGTGATGGCCATGGCTGCAGCAGGGACTTCCTCCGTTTCAGTCTCTTGACACAAAACCAAAAGCAAGGGTACCACCTCGATTCGGTTCATGCTTGCCTTCCTTGCTGGGGCCCTGTGCATGGGTGCGTGGGTGCGTGCAAAATGCATCTGCACTGGGTAGAGCAAAGGCCAATGGTGACCAGGGCTACCACCATGAATAGGGGGGTCACCACTTTTTGCCACTGCCTTTTCTCTACCTCCTTCTTCCATGAAGAGGCCTCCGGCTCTTACTGGAGGGCTGACCTGAGTGCATGCAGAGAGGTTTTGCAAGTGCCAGGCTGACCCCTGTTTTATAATAGGTCATCTGCTGCCAGCATTGCTCTAGGGGGAATGTATGCTGGGTAGGGCAGGGATGAAGGAACATGGCACCAAGCATTCTTCTCTGGATCACCATCACAGGCTGTAGTTTTAGCAGTATTAAGAGAGGAGGAGATGCTGGCACAACACCAGTGGTCTCTCTATCTCTCAACACTGTAACTCCTCATCCTCTGTTGAAGTCAGTCAAACTTTTCTGGACCTAACTCCATAAAAGCATCAGAAGCCCTACCCCCAAGTCACTGCATCAGCTTCCAAACACCCAAAACGGCTCTGCTCCCAGCATCTTGCATAGGGCTGCACTTCAAAGTCACACCCATCAATCTCCACTGTTACAACATGGTGGCATTCCTAAGTTCTCAACACTCCACCTGGATGTCAATCTTGCAACTAGTTTGGGGGAAGGTTGACATAAATAGGGCAGTGTTCCAAGTCCATCCAAGTCCTATGGCTCTGACTTGCATTTCTCTTATGCCAACCTAAAGTAGACCAATTGAGCAGCAATTGAGCTGCCATTATCCAGGTATGCTAGGCTGCTGTTCTCTTGCAATGAAACATGTAACATTACTGGAACAGAATATCATAGAATTCCTCTTAGGTATAATGTGAAGGACAGTATGGTTTTTTCATACACATCTTCCTTCAGAAATTGTAATCCACAGAATTAACTTTGAAGCAGTTCTGGGGTTTCTGTTGTAGGCACCACAGAACCAGGCTGTAGGCAAGACAGGCGCTCTCCCTCAATAGGCCTACCTTCTCACCACCTTCTCACCTTCATGGTCCCTTCTCACCACCATTGTGACCAGCCTCTTCCTCGCTGCAGCTGCCATATGCTTGCTTGACAGGCATCTCCTGTTGCTCCTCCTCATCTGGGACAGGACAAGCGGCGGATGAACAAGCAGGTTGTTATGGTGAAAAAGGACAAGCACATTTTGTTGCACGAGCGCTCTCAGAAGAATGGCCAGGAGAGTATAAAGATTCAGCACACAGCAGAGTGAATTTTCCCAGTGACCAAAGCCACTTTCTTGAAGATCTTGTGGCCTGCAGCTTGTTAGGAACAGTGCCAGGGAGAATGGCCTTGAAGCTACTTTCCCCAGCCCTTCTGTAGATAAAAGCTGCTTTTGCTGTGAGAATGAAAACTGTTTACCTTACTGGAGCAGCTCTGACACCTCCCCTTCTCCTAGGAAGTGTGTATGGTGGGGGTGAGGTTAAAGGGAATGAGAGAGAGGAACTTTGCACATTCCATAGCAAGATGTGTTGTTCTTTGTTCTCAATCTGGGAAAAGGAATTGATGTGTCACTTACCTAGGCAACTTTGAGAGCCCACAGAGGATCCCCTGGCCTATTCAGAGAACCAATAGAGCCACAAAGAAGGAGAGTAAAAACATACTTTCACTTGCTTATCATCTTTAACACAAGTGCTTTTGTTTCATCCTCCATGTCCTTGGGTCTGGAAATGAGGCGGTTTGGTTGGACCAGGGTCCTGGACTTAATGCACACGAACAGGGAGTACTTGTTGGTGGGCCATAGCTGGAGTGTGGACTGCCAGAAAATGCCTGACCATGCCTCCCCTTCTCATGTGGAAAGCACGAGATGAAGGAAGGCCAAACTTTGCTTTGGACCAAATTAACAGATTGCATATTGGAGGAGCAGGAGGGAAAGAAGCTAAATGCAGGCATGTCTGCCTATTTGAAAAAGTGGGTGGCGTTGCTCTGAGTTTTGGAGGTGGCAGCAAAATGCATGGATGGATTCAGAGTGTCTTAACATTTGCAGCTGTGGCTTAAAATGGCCAAACTGCACTGATTCACATGGAAGACATTTTGGTTCCACTCTAGCCCTGCAATACTCTTTTCTAAAAGGACAAGAATAAAGGCACATAAAAGTTTGTTTGCTGTGACAAGAGTAATCCACTAGATGGCACTAATGGACAGCACTACAGTGTAGAGGGCCTTTAAATATCGGATATGATCATTTTCTTCCATTGGATGCTTACTTGGATATTTGGCCTGCTTTTGACACCTATGTACAATTGCTAGAAAGCTGCATGCATTTCATGCAAATCCATGTACTAATACTGGAAAAGAAATCATTAAAATGCTCAAACTGCCAATTCAACCTCTTGGGTTTCATCTACAAGCAGGGGCTTTTCTTTTACAGTTCTGGGGCTCTGGATCTGGGAACTTGGCAGAGTCATCTGCAAAATGTTGAAAGATGAGGTTGCTGATTGTTCTTTTGTCCCGATCCTGATTCTAGCCAGATCTCACCTAGCAGAAAGTCTTTGACATTCATTTTGGTGGAGGGACAGCTCTTCATGCAGTTTGGTATGGCTAGACCCACTCCTACTAGGCCCCTTAAGCAAAACATTAATGGGGATGTCTGGACAGAGGTACACACAGAAAATAATTAATTTCAGTCAAAGCAAGTGGGCTCGGCAACAACATACTGCAGTGCTCATTCTCAGAGTTCAGGCAAGCCATCCCCTCATGCAGAGCTTCCCCCATCTTTCCACACTTCCCTTCAAAGGAAGTGGCCCCTGATGCCAAGCTCCTTCTCAGGGTAGGACATCTGTTTAAAACCTTCCCAAGAACTGGTTGTCTACTCTCTGTCCAAATATGATTCCACATTCTCTTCCCAACCTTCTCACTACATTCCATGGCTATTTGGTCCCAGGCAGTCCTCACTAATTTTTGCTGAGGTTTGCCCTGACTGGATTTCTTAACAGCTGTTTTGTGCATCTGTTATTCATTCATTCATTCATTCAAACATTTCTATGCCGCCCCATAGCAATAAAGCCTTGGGGTGGCTCACAATGCCCCTCTCTGCTTTCTCCATCACCCATTTTGGCTACTTTGGGGGACTATGGCTCTGCGCCATGGCAGTTATGCCATGGGTTCCGCAGGGGTCCATTTTGTCCCACTTGCTATTCAACATCTACATAAAACCACTGGGAGGTCATTAGGAGGTGTGGGCTGCGGAATCATCAGTACGCTGATGATACCCAGCTCTACCTCTAGTTCTCAACTAATCCAGGTGAGGCGGTGGCTGTACTGAACCAGTGCCTGGCCAAGGTAATGGGCCGGATGAGGGCCAATAAACTGAGGCTCAATCCAGACAAGATGGAGGTCCTGTTGGTAGGTGCGTCGGGCTTCGGGATGGGGGACCTGGACCTTGTCCTGAATGGAGTTGCACTCCTTCTTAGGGACAGGGTTCGCAGCTTGGGAGTGCTCCTTGACCCAGAGCTGTCATTAGAAGCTCAAGTAACAGCGGTGGCGAGGAGTGCCTTCCTTCAGCTTCGGCTGATACATCAGCTGCGTCCCTACCTGGAGAACGACTGCCTGGCAACTGTGACTCATGCACTGGTAACTTCCCGATTAGATTTCTGTAACGTGCTCTATGTGGGGCTGCCCTTGAAGACAGTCCGGATACCTCAATTGGTGCAAAATAGAGCTGCCAGGCTGATGATGGGGACTGGGCGTTGTTCTCACATAACCCCAGTTCTCCATCAGCTTCACTGGCTCCCTATTGAAGTCTGGGCCCAATTCAAGGTGCTGGTTATTACCTATAAAGCCCTCAATGGCTTGGGACCTGGCTATCAAAAGAAGTGCTTGCGTCCATATATGCCCTCCTGCCCCTTGAAATCGGCGGGGGAGGCCCTTCTCCGGGAGCCCTCTGTGAGGGATATTAGGAGGGTGAGCACCCGGAGGAGGGCCTTCTCGGCGGTGGCGCCCCATCTATGAAATACGCTCCCCAGAGAGGTCCGCCTGGCACCGTCGTTATTTGTTTTTCGACGCCAGGCCAAGACCTTTTTATCTAAACAATATTTTAATTGTTAATGGGGGGCTTTATTTTTGCTTGTACATCTGCTGAGAAACTCCAAAATTTTTTTTTAATATTATATAAATTATTTTTGTAAGCTGCCCCAAGGCTTCGGTGATGGGTGCGGCATGGAAATGCTATAAATAAATAAATAAATACATACATACATACATACTTTGCTCTTGGCACTCATCAGGTCCCTTCCCATCTTAGAAAGAACAATGCTATAATGTAGCAAGTTCTGTTTTGAATGCAGATAGTATACTTTATACTATAGACAGTATAGTTTGTGGTGGATTTTCATTCCACAATTGCCCATCTCCCTAATCTGTGTGTTTAAATTTTTCTGAGTGGTAGTGGTGGTTAGCTGAATGTACAGGGTCTTGCATAATGTAGCCAGGAGTTTAAAAATGTGGATATGCATCCAACATTGGTGACAGGTAATGGTAAAAAAAACTTTGGAGCTCTGCTGACACACAGTAGATAATACTATGGTCAATAGATCAATGGTCTTGACTTAGGATCAAATGAACACCCAACTGGAGAACATCCAAACGGGATGCACATCTCCTTAAAAGGAATCAACAGCTTGCAACATCTTAAAAGCACAACCAAAGTGTATCCAGTTGTTGCCAGGTAAAGGCAAAGTTACTCTAATTTCCCTGCAGTTTCCATGGATATCTGAAAGCATGTGCTAAAAAGGCAGAAAACTCTGCATCAAGGAAAGGGCAGGACTCCCACATCCCATGAAATAAATGATTGCCAAAAAGGCCAACAGTGATAAGTTGGGACTTTAAAATTTATTCCAACGTGCTATTTTTTAAAAAATATGCTCAGACTGAGTAGACCGTCTGAACTGTAGTAAAGGCAATATACGTGTAAAAACTTTTTTCATTCACAGTACAGATGTCATTTACAATAAGGGTCACAAACATCAAATGCAGAGTATTTTTCTCTTTTTTTAAACATTATATTCTGTGCTTTTCACCTGCAATTTTTTTGCACTCTTATAACCATACAGACATTGCAAGATGCAAATGTAGAAACTGAATTGAAAATAAAAATTACAAGCAAAACTACCAAATTACACTGTACTCTGAGTCTGTACATATTTACAGTACCTTTTTGGAATGTATTGCCATTTTTAAGAACATATAGAAACTTTCTAAAGCCTATTCCACTTACAGAATACATACACCTTTTAGAAAAAAAGGCAAATATTTATCTTACATGAGACCATGTATATTAAATTTGCGTACACATCATCAATATTATTAATATCTTACATTACATTTACTAAAGTGAGCATAAGTGCCATAATATTTCAATAATGAAAACTTGTTTTAATGTCATCATTAGGACCCAAATTTGGTATTTTCATAAAAAATATTTTACCTCTTAATTCACAAATACTGTGCAATAACTGGACAAAAAAATCCTAAGGAACACACAATAAACTCAAGTGCTGAAAAAAAGTAAAAGGGAGGGGGCATATTGAAAAATACACAATAGAAGGGCTAGATCGCAATGCTACATGCTTAGCTCAAAAGTATTTTATCATTATCAACAACACAATAGCTTTAATGCCTTTTAAAAACTAGTCTCAATGGCATTCTAATGTTTTCATGGCAGCTGATGCTGGGAAAGCCAGGAATCGGAAAAGGGGGGAACGTCTACCTGAAAAGAATCAGCAGGCAGAATACAATGGGTCTGGACATCACACAAAACCATAGTTTAATGGAATGAAATCAGGCCATGTGCTCAGACACTGTCTCTCCTCCCTCCTCCAATGCAGCTGTGAGAAGTTCAGAAACACTGGCTTCTGGTTAACCACAGCATGTTGTATCCTCTGAACCTGACGCCCTGTGATTAAACTTAATCATGGTTTGTTTGAAACAATTTAGGGTGAAAACATGGGTTATGAAACTGGCTTGTTTCAACACGTCATACCTAACCACAGTTCAAGGATTAGGGCTTAATGCTAAACTTTTTTTAAAAAAAAACCTCAAACACGATCAGACGCTTCTGAATGCCTCCTTGCAGCCAGCTGGGAGTGATGGGAGAGGTAAGCGCATGCAGCTCATTCCCATCGCTCTAACTATGGTTTATCATGACGTGAATGTGGGCAAGTCTAGGGAGAGTTCAGTGATTGGAAGTGTTTATCCACCAGGCTAATTCTTTTTGGTGTGGTCATCTTTCCTGGAATAGTCTGAGGATCCCAGCCTCAGTCAATAGTCTTCCACTTACATTTATTGACAACACTAGTGTGGCTGCAAGCTCTTTCTCTGACTCCTACATGGACCATTTGTGTTGATCTAATTGCAAATATGGGGAAGGACGCTTCCATGGCTTTTTCTTTTGTTACTTTTCTGAGATTCTCAACTTGAAAAAACGAATGTCTGCAAAGTCAATCACAAATATAGGTAGCAAAGGTCCTTGCAGTTGAGTTGTTTGGAGGACTGTCAACCAACTGAGGTATAAATGCCAGAATTTATTTAAGAAAATCTGAACTGAAATCAAATTGAGCCTTACCGAAGTGAATCTGCCAGCACAGTCCAAGTGGTCCAAAGTTTCCTTGGAGTAACGGACTGGTGGAAGCAGCCTAAGCTATTTCAACAGAGAATGGTTCTTGCATTTGTGTGGAACATTGGCTAACACTGAAGGGAACAGGGCAACTGTAATCATGACAACGTCTAATTGGAGCATTGGATCATAGCCCGTCTTTAGCTTACATCCAAATGCTTTGATTTTGCTGGGTTGTGGGGTATTCAATGCCAGCAACTTTTTATTGGCTTGGATGCATCCTGAACGATACTTCAGGACAAGCACCAAGCCATGCTTTGTCGTGGTGTCTGAGGCACCTTCCAATAAACTATGATTGTTGAGTGGCTTCCACATCAGTATCTCAAATCACAATTTAAATGGCTTTGGAAAAACTAAGGTTTGGCATTACATCTGAACTGATGATCCAAGGCTGGCACCATTCCTCTGTCTTCTGAATCCACTCTTTGGGATAGCATCTATACATTCTCAAGGAAGGCAGAGGGAAGATGGAAAGCACACAAACCACGGTTTTCTTGTACAAAACATGGTTTGTATACTGATGCTGCAGTCCTATGTCCATTTACCCAGGAGTAAGATTATTTCTGAGTAAGACAGGTATAAGATCTGACTGTAAATTATAATTAGAATAAATCATTGTTTGCTGTTATTATGACCAAACCAACCATTTGTGTGACATCAACTTCAGTAAACTCACATTACTATTCAGATGACCAAATATTTTTAAATCTTAAGCCTTTAATGAACAATCAAAATGTCTACACAGCCAAAAGTAGTTAGTTTAGTAGCTTTCAGAACACTGGAAAATTAGGCAAGTATATAAAGGTGCTTAAATATCAAGTCTTTCATGGATTATAAATCTAATTATAAAGCACTTTGAAAATAAAAAGCAATCAACTTTTATTGATGCCACCAACATTTTAAAATGTTTTCTTCTTTTTCTCTTTGGCCTCTAAATGAATAAAACTAAGAAGGGCACTCTAAAATACCAAAGGGAGTGCTAATAAATCATAATACAGATGTCTTAAGCTGGGAAAAAAGACTTTCTAAAGGGGCTTGATGCACAGTAGCGCTACATAAACCATCATCAAAAATTTGAACTCAAAGTTAGGCCAAGTAGAAAGCAGTTCTCAAAATAATCTACAGAATGTACAATCCAATCATATGCCTGTTTATTGTGAAGTAAATTCATTATGTTCAATGAAATTTACTTCTAAAGGTATGGAAGTGCAAACTTAGGATGCATGTGTGTTTACATTCTTTGCCGCAAACATGGTTACAATGCTGTCTCTGGGGCTGGGGAAGCTCTCCTCCAAAACAGAAGAATGAATGATGAATCGGACAGATCCCCTCGGTCTGAGGAGACAAGAGGGGACAGTGTGTGGCGTGGCTGTCTCCTTAGGCATTCATCACAGCACCACACTGTGGGACCACGCGGCGGCTCTGCCATTGACCCAGAAGGTTTCTTTCGGTGGGGCAATTTAAGTGCTTTGGGTTAAGCACATTCTTAAGGCTTTGCTAGGTCTGCCTAGAGTGCTCAGCACCTTGCAGTATGAGCCCTTAGTATGTTTAGTAGCTTGCCGTAAGGAGCCCAGCTCCACTTGGTCAGCCAAGTGCACTTGGTCGGCCACCAAGAAATGCCCCACAGACGTCCAGGAGTCCAGCTGGTTGACACTAATGATGGGATGAAGGAGATCACTGCATGCTCGGTTTTTTGCTTTGCATGCATCACACAGTAACTCCAAGCTTTTTCACGCATGAGGGTTAAAGAGACTTTGGCTTAGATTGGTCTATAATAGGAATGCAAAGCAAAATGAAACCCAACGTTCCCAAGAATGTCAATTCAATTCTTCTTCTTTTTCCCTCCCCTCTCTCTCCACCACCTTTCTGCAATCACAACTGATGCCAAGTTGCAAGAATGGCTTGAGGCTCATTTAGGCCTCAGGCGTGATAACTTAACACGTGCAACACCTTCATCGAACTGGACTAAGTCAAACTGGAGAACCTAAGGATACACTGACGTGGCAGGCAGGCAGGCAGGCAGGCAGGCAGGCAGGCAGGCAGGCAGGAAGGAAGGAAGGAAGGAAGGGCGAAAAGGTCACAAGCAGATATGCTAACCTGAATGTTCAGGAAGTAGGCACTCTATGTCAGATCCCAACAAGAAAGAAAAGTGAAGTTCAAGTATAGTCATCAGTAGAAGGAGACAAAAACAAGACATTGTCACCCAAAGCAACAGCACTTTGGCACAATGCCTCGAATGCTCTGCCTGTGGTTCAAGCACTATTGTGATCCTTTGTCAACAAACCTTGGTCTCCATCCCCTCTTTCACCAGATGAAAGTGGCTTCGTGGAATACTATGGCGATGACCGGGCTTGGCTGCCCCATCAGACGAGCATTTGCACTGCAGTGTGGACAAAACATCCCTTGACAAACTCCTAGGAGTAAATTTAAAATAAAGGTGCAAGAGCAAATATACCCAGATGGCTATTAATATTAGTTCTGGGTTGTTTACAGATTCCATGAGAAAATGAGGAGGAAACATAACTTCCAGTGCACCCAAGGGACAGAGAGAGAGAAGGGAGAAAAAATAATAATTGAAGCCTGAAAACTGAGCACCATGTTGCATTGGATCTAGCCCTAAAGCAAAACCAGGTACACTTAGAACATGTGTACATGTAGAACATGGACTAATCATAGAGGTGCAAGAGTCTAGTGATGGCTCGCGTACAATTTCAATATGGAAAACCATTTGGTCCAAAAGGGCTGCATGGAAAGCAGGTTAGTGAAGGAGGGAGGGCAGGTTGGAGGGAACTGAGGGGAATAAACAGCCTGAAATTGCAGGGAATTCAGAGCCATAGTGGAAATAAGACGCTGTTTTCCAGCCATGCCCAGAGAGGTTCTGGTTTGGGGCTTCCTCCTTCAGTGAAGCCAATGAGTAACACTGTGGATCCTTTGACATCGATGTGAGTGTGGTACCAATTTCCATTGGAGCCAGACTTCCAAGGTTGCTGTTCATTCCCCTATGACCTGTTGAAAAAGGGGGTTGTATTGGACCTTCCATAAGGCCTCTGGTTAGGTCCTGGACTCCAGCACAGAGTCAATAGCACATAATTCTGTTCCTTAGCACTGAAAGAGGTATTATAAGCAGTAAACAAGGAAAATATAGTAGACCATGAAGAACGTTTTCCAGTGAACTCTGAAATTCCAGCATTAGTTTGGTCACCTTCACAAGATCAATGTCACTTTGACCCAAAATAAATCAACCCCCCACCCCAAAAAAGCAACATCTTGTGGTCCTTAAGTTACCTAATACAAATATGAAATGATACATCACAACTGCAGAGTATTCAGCTCAAATCACACCCATCCCAGGTTATTCAGCTGTGCAATGACAACAGTTTGTGGCTTTTCAAGCCTGCCTTAAAATGCTCTCATTCAGGATTTCATTATATTTGCACTGTTAAATAAAAAGGGGGAGGCGAACATGCATGCAAAAAACTGGAACTTCTCTGAAGGAAGGAAAGACTGGTCCACTGGTTAAATATTTGTGGAACTGGTTTTGCTTCATTAATTGTGCAAAGTATTTGGACAGACTCCATACAGAGCAAGAGACTCTCCAAACAAGCACTGAGCTTCCTATCTACCAGAGTAAACATTTGTTCTAACAGTCAAACTTCTGAGATGGCATTAACATGGCAAAGCTGCATGGCTCTGATGTCACAGCTTGGTCTGTACTCTTCCGGTGGGCCTGTTTTTATAACTGCACTACAAATGTTAAAGAACATCCATGTTTAAGTGGCCATTAGACATTTGCTGTTGCAATCTATGCTACAGGCTAACAATGGCAGTTTTTCATTTATTCTGGGGGAGGCGGGATAATATGTGATTTTTTTTTAAATACCCCTTATTGTCTTCTTTGCTATGTCAGTGTAGTGGGTGAGACCAACTAAAGACGGACATGTCTAAGATCCATCCCAGAACCAGGTATGGGCTGGGCTGGTATAATAACACAAGCATGGACAACCCAGACTGATGACATGCTTCATGTTGATGGTTCACACCAAAGCCAACCGCAGGATCCTTGGCTGCCTCTGCTCCCGTCCATGCTTTTCTCCCTCCTGGCCCCCACCAGAACTTGCTGGGCCACAACTCCCATTTCCACCAAGCTGGTAGCAAAGGGAGCCACAGAAACCTGGTTGAGGGGGTGCCAGGTGGGGGAAGGAGCTCTCTGAGACCACCCATAAGTCAGACAGCACCGATGGCCATGTGAAGGCCATCAGGTCAGCAGCCCTGTCATTGATCCCGCTCCCCTGCTCTGCGGTTTCCAGAATTGGGATCAGAGGAGATGTTCTCCAGTGGAAGCGTGGGAGCAGGTGGCAGGAAACAAACAAGCAAGACATGCTGCCGACGCTGAGAGTTCATATCTCAGGCTTGACAGCATGTTTCCAATAGAGGAGGAGCTTCCGGGGGGGAACGGCCCAGGGTCCACAGCAGAGCCTCGAGCTGTAGCAGCTGGTTAAAGGCACCCCGTGGGGATTGTGCGTATGTCGTAAAGCAGCAGCCAGTCATGGAATGTCAGTATTAAAGCAAGAATGGCTTCCAGAAAGCTAAGATCTCCTACATCATCCTCACTTTTTTTTTACATTCAATACATTCTTATTTCCTTGCAATTTCAGCGGGGCAGGGTTGTTGTTTTTTTAAATGGGCATGCGTGTGTCCCTTTTTTAAAAAGTGCTTTTGAGGGTTGTATGTAAGGGAGGCACATTCTGAGATCCTTTTGTGTTTGAGTGGGGGGGGGGGTCTTTCACCACCATCAGGGCCTTCCCATACAAAATAAGTGCTAGTTTCATTTACAATTCAAAAGTAAACACTTCTTTTTTCCCCCAGATACACTCAGTCACAGCTGTCCTGAAAGCACACTTACAGGGCAACCAGAGCAATGCAAATAATAAAAGGAATAATTATAAAACAACAAGCACTTTGCCACATATTAAATAAAGCAAATAATAAATAGGGGGTCTTTGGGGGGTTGTAACTGTCTGTACATGACAACGGGGTCAATCCCCCCCCAATCATTCAATCAATATCATTTAAGAGGTTTTCAGTGCAGCCTCAGGAAACAGTATTTTACCCTTTCCTGTCTGCATTGGACAAGCCCAAAGGAACAGACATTGTCATGGTGATGAGAGACACAGTCTTCTAAACCCCTTTCCAAAATTCTCTAAAAAATAAAATTAAAAAATCATCGCTTCTATTTGTTTGTTTGTGTATTTGAAGCAACAGCAACAACAACGCAAAACAGTATAGAAAAAGGCACAGGTACATGTGGAAATAATACCAGACTGGAACAAAGGAAAAAACGCAACGAAATGCACGAGTCTCTGTGGGTTTGGTCATATGCTAGAGAGTCTTTTCCTTTAGCAATGATTATTCTAAAACCAAGAGCATTAGCAAGGTCTGTTTTGTTTTACTTGGGAAGCCTGTGACAAAAAGATGGAGGGAGGTTCAAGTACTTCTCGTATTGTTATCCACTTGCCTTTCTGCGAGGCGGAAGCCTGCTTGCTCCAAGGGGGGGCTCCTCCTCCTGTGCGGCCCCCCTTGGGGCGCTGGCTCCCCTGAGAGGTTCCTTCTCCTGACAGAGAGTGGGCAGGAGAACTGGCTCGAGCCAGGCTCCAACAGGCAGCCGGTGCTGCTGCTCCTGTCCAGCGTCTGCGCGGGGAAGTCCGAGAGAAAAGTGCAGGGGGGGTCGAAAGAGGTGCTTAAGCTGCTACGCTTTTTCTTTCCCTTCTTGCCTGAGAGTTCTTCCCCACTGACCAAAGGCTCAGGCGACGCTCCCTTCTCTGGGCAGGAACTCGCTCGAGGGGCTGGGCAGCTGTCCTGCTCCGAGCCACCGGCTTCGGCACGTGTTTTTACCCTGTATTCTTCCTCCTTGGCTGCCTTTTGGGGAAGCTCACTAGTCCTTACCTTCTCCTGCAGGTAGCTGCTCTGAAGCGGTGGGGTTGCTGCTGATGACGGAGTGCCATGGAGGTCTTGGGCCTTCCTGCCCCTTTCTTTAGCTTGGCTGAATTCAGAGAAGGGCTCGCCCTGTGCAAAATAGCTGACTTGCCCGGACATCACTGAGCTGTGCCCCAACCTAGGGTGGCTGCTGGGCCTGGCCTGGACCATCTGGATGCCCCCGATGGGGATCATGGGGCATGGGCTCCTGGTTAACTGTTGGGAGTGCAGTGGGAGATGACTGAAGATATAATCTTCCACTCGGCTCGGAGCACGGACGTTGATGTCATGGGGTGACTGCAAAGGCCTTACACAGAGATGTTGAGCACTGCCCGATGAGCTCAATGGGCTTCTGGATTCTTTCTTCTGCAACGACAAAAGGGTTTGCATGTGTGTGTGTGTTTTAAGTGTCGTCAACTCGCAAGGTTGCTGCCTGTTGAGCAGGGATGCAGAATGCAGGCATGGGTGCAAGCCTGGGCCCTGCTGAGGTCCACCTCTGAATTCCCTGGATGTCCCCACCACCTTCCATTGGCCCCAACAAGCCCCAGTCACAGAGTGGCTTCTCTGTGCAGTGTTTTCCCCCAATCAAAGGGTAAAATGCCTCCCGCAGATCTTTATTCCTGTCAGGAGGAGCTTTCAGCTAAAATCTGCTGAAAATTTGGCCTGCCCCTTTGGCCGCAGCCTTGCTCACCACTGGAATGCAGCTCCCAAGAGCTCCTGCACTGTACAGACATCTGCACTGTACAGAGAACAGATGGTGGACACAAAAACCAACACGCTTTCAGAAAGGAGGCCTTGTTTTGGAGATAAAATGGAGAAAGAGGAGGATAGAGACACTCTCCCCTGTATTGCATAGGCTGTCCATGGGCACCAGCAAGCCCTGAAATCCCTTTCTCAGCACCTGCCCCACTTTTTATGTCATAAATTAGCACCTCTTCTTCCTGGCTGCTGGGACCTCTTCAAAGCAAGGTGAGGGCCTCCATCCACTGTCACCTTCCGTCTCCCATAATTCCCATGGGTCACATGTGGGGTTCAAAGGCATTTTTAGTCAATGTGCCTGAAGACTATTGCTTTCCCCTGTGGCACATTCAGCCACCCAAGCAAGTGGTGCCCAGAGCAGTTGTCCAAACTGCCAAATGTTCCCATGGGGCCAGAAAGGTTACCGACTGCAGCACCATCGCAGCTGGTCACCCTTCTCCCTCTGTTCATTGGAAAGCAAAAGGACACACAGAGATGGCTTCATTGCTGCAGCCCACTTTAGGCTGGGTACCTGAAGTCTCCTGACCCACCATCTGAAGTGCTTGCAGTCTCCTGAACTACCATCAAAGAGCAAAGGCACAGAGCTTACCAGTTTAGGTTCTTCATACAGCTCCGTGTTTTTGCTGAGGGACCTGTGAGGTAGAGGCACCGAAGATGGTATTCCATGCTGAGTTTTGCACGAGCTTTGAACTTTTTCTTCACCTGCTGAAGGCAAGTCCTCTCTCCCTGGGGACGGGTACCGTGAAGGTGGCTCTGAAGAGCTCTGGGACAACGTCTTCTTCATGGAGAAGTATCTGGCTGAGGACATTTCCCTGCTTGGAGATATATGTCTCACAGGGGAGACCCTCCTCTCTGGTGGAAGATACACTCGTGGAGATGACAGCTCTCTTCTTGAAGAAGCATATCTGCTTGGCGACAGCTCAAGTCTTGTGGACAAGCTATGAAGGGGAACTGCCTCTCTCCTTGGAGACATCCGATGACAGGGCATGCCCAGCCCCAGAGAGAGACTTCTCAGTGAAGATGTTTCTCCAGTGGGCGAAAACCTTTTCAGTGAAGTTTCATTTTTGGTTAAGAGGTGCTTTCGAGCCAGTATTGATCGGTTACCACTACCAGTGCCAGACTCCTTGCCTGGGGACCATTTCCTTCTAGGAGAGGTGTCTTTGGAGAGGGACAAGTCCATTGCTAATGGCACCTGTGGCTTTGCAATTGTTTCCTTGTCAACTAGGAGCATACTAGAGGTCAAAACTGGCTGATGGAGTCTCAACAAGCCATGGCAGACAGCAACTTCACTGTTATCACCAGACCATTTCATTTCTGCTTCCGAGGAGGTGGTTTGGTGACTTTGAACAGCACACTCACTGCTGGAGACAACATCTTCAGCTGTAGGCAAGACTGTCTTAGTACCTTTCTCCTGGGCAGAGGGAGAACATCTTGGAGATTGCTCTGGGAGGCAGGTGTTCTTCATTTCTGAGGTCTTTGCAGGTGGCTCCTCTTGGTTTTCCTCCTCCTCTTCCTCCTCTTCCTCTTCTTCTTCCTCCTCCTCCTCCTCATTGTCATCATCTTCATCAGACTCTTCCAAGTCTGAAAACTGGTGTTCTTCAAGCAGCTCGGATCCCTCCTGCCCTTCTGAATCTTGGAAGAGATCTTCACTGGTTCCTAAAGGGGGAACAAATGATTGATCAAATATCTTCAAATATCTATATTTATGTCAATACAGATTTATATCTATATATACACAATCAAAGCAACCGTATCTTTGAAAACTACTGGAGATAAACTTTGCTGTGTTCTGTACAACTAGTAATGGTGCAACATTTTGAAGAGAACATAAAATGTGAACTCTTCACCGTGCAAAAACTGTGGCCCATCTCAAGTCTGCGCCTGACTTTCCAGCTTGGGCTCAAGTTGCAACAAGAGTCACACATTAAGTTCTTATTCTTCCCATCCTAAGTTAAATTCTTCCCAGACTTTTGAACATTTTTCCAAACTGAAGGTCTTCCCGAGGCTTGATTTCTAGATGCCTATTATCCCAACATATATACCATACAAAATATATTTTGGTACATCTTTAAAGCTAAGACCTGCATAATAAAATTGGAGAAGTGCAAACTTTGAAAGGCAATTTGTCTCTGATCTGCATATTAGTGTAGGATGTGTGGATCAGGTGTGTTTGTGTTGAGAACGAGAGGGGCCATTGTTCTCAGCATGCGCTTTCCAGTCGCACCAGTGTGGACTCATTGGAGGAATTGGGGGCCTGGCAAGTGGGCTTCAGACACTGAGGCAGTGCAAGTGGAAGAGCCCATCCCAATGTCACCCTCCCCAGGTATTCAGGAGGAATCTGAGACCAGCCAAGATTTACAGCTGCCATGAGGGAGTGAAGGACACCAGCTCAGGCAGCCAGAGAAGGTTAGTATGACCCTTCACCCCTTGACATTGGGAGAGAAGAACTAGCCAACCAGAGGGTCAGCACACACAGAAACAAGTCTGCCTCCAGTGGGGCTTTCCCATAGGGATGGGGTCCAGAGTTACTCACAAGGAGGAGTCTCAGAACGAGTTGCTAGATTGGGCTCAAGGAACAGCTTTGTGCATGCTCAGACACTCGCTCTTTGTTGGTTATGCCTACTGGAAGTTCATTAGGGAATGAAGAGCTTTTCACCAAAGAACAGTCTGTTCTGGAAGTGCAAAGGGGGAAACCTAGCTTGCGGCAGTTTGACTCAGAATATGTAAAAATCTAATTCCTAAAGCAGCTCTACTTTAATATTACATTGTTATTAAGTCATTTTCACTGACTGCTGTGGGATTTCATTGTGATCACTTAATCATCTGGATGACAGAGGGATGATTTATGTGCACATCATCATTCCTGATGGGTCAGAGTTTTTGCATGGGGATGATTTGAAAGGAGAGAAATGGAAACTGTTTACATGAGCTCCTAGGTACCACAAGAAGAGCAGCAGTGGACCAAAACTGCATTTGAAGTGTGATCCTATGGCCTCCCAACATTTTCTGGGTGCCAGAGGATATGGAGGAGTTCCAGTTCTGTTTGCAGAAAAAATTTCCAAGGATGGAGCTGAGCCCGCCCTCCTTTTCTTTTCACATTCAGCACAATTCTTTCCATTGCAGCTGGGCTCTGAAGGTGGAAGTCTCATTTTCAGATCTGGTGCTATGTGTACGGTGGTGGTGTTGGAAAGCATGGAGGGAGAAGCGAAGCACCACTGTCCTCTGAAAAATCCCAAAGGTGCATCAGCCTTTCCTCTTTACAAGGAGTGGATAAGCAATTCAGACAGCTGAACTCGGCTTTCTATGTTTTGACAGATCAGGGGTGCATGGAGGCAGCCCTTGCTTCTACACTCCTCTCTCTTCCACTGGATGCCTGTAATTTTCCAGGTTTGGCACTCTCCAGTGACTGGTTTTTAAAATTTGCATCTATATATATAAAGGAGCAGAGACAACTTTTTCACATATCATTTCCTCTATTCCTCTTGTTTTTCTGTTTGCAGGGGACTGGTAACTAGTCACCAGAGTCAAAGGGAGAGCATAATTAGCTATGCTGTCCTTAAAATCTCCTTTAAAAATCCTACTTCTCCTCCTTGGTGGACATGATGGACCATTTGATGGAAACACAAAGGAAGTAAGCACTGTGTGCGTGTGGAGAGAGAATGCAAAATTGCATGCCTTGCCATCATGAGGCAATGAAGCTAAACACATTCCAGTGCACAGGAGTACAGCCAAAATCAACAGATGAGGAAGGATTGTAGTCCAGTGGATTGCTGGTTTCCACGAAACTAAGATCAGCTTTCATGATGGAACTCTGCAGGTGTCCAGGAACTGAAAAGACAGGTGTAAATAAGGACCCCTGGCCCAGGCTCTGAAATTAGGACCTCGGGCTGCCACTTCAGGTGCACTCAGCCATGCAAAGTTTGGAGCGCGAGGCAGCATTGCAGTGTGCTTTGAAGCTCCCTTTTCACTTCCCCTTGGGCATCCTTCCCACTTTCGGAAGCAGAGCAAACTTCCACTGGCTCAGAGGCTTGAACTGCTGCTGAGAGCCTGACTTGCTGTCCTGCCCATGATGCGTCACCATTAGGCCAGCTTGGATGTGGGAACTGTTTGATAGGCCAAGGCAGTTAGCCACCGGAGGGGCTCCTCTCAGAGACTGTGCCTCCGCCTCCTAGTCATCCACAGCACAAAACACAGTCGTGATTTTCCAGGCTTTTAGCACACTGCTAACACAGACCAGTTGTTCAGCTTCCTCCTTTTCCCCCACTAACAGTTCAAGTGATGACTTCATTGTGATGTTGCAGGTTGGCCAATGGGCCACCCAACTTTCACATTTTTGGTGCATCTTAAGAAGATGTGGGTTGAGGTAGTTGGCTTAAGAATAGGGATGGTTCTTGAGAGCCTCCTGAATCGAAGCAACTATTATGAGTAAGTAAGCAGACACCACAACTCCTCCAGAAATCTGACACAGAAGCAGATGTCCGCTGGCTGACACCACCGTGACTGACACAATACTGGGACTTTCTTTTGCTTTGCACATTCTTTCCTCCCAGGGGTAACCCTCTGGCAATGTAGCATCCATTCCAAATGGAGAAATGTTTTTGCACAAAGCAAAGCAGCAGGGAAAAAGGGTCCAAGGGAAAGCTTGGATCAACCAGAGGGAGGGGAAATAAGACCTTCGAGGTAAAAGCAACTTCTGGTTGCCCCAAAGAGAGCAACTTTGTGATTGCAATGACACGAGAGTCCCGCGGGATCAATGTCTGCCCCATCCATTCTAGCAACCTGTTTTGCTGGTGCCCGGCAACAGAGCATTCTGCTTCTGCCACTGCTCTCTGGAACAGAGCTGCTTTCTGACTTTTTTATTTTATTTATATGCCACTACTCAAGGTACAAATCCATCCAAATGAGAAATGCTGGAGACATTTGCAAAAGATTGAAGTGAATGAGGATTCCTACTAATCAGACTTGTGGATTCAGCAGCCTTGCAGAAGGGTTTTAAAAAAATGTAAGGGATTTGCACTAACTTGCATTTCCAAATTAGCAAAAGTCTGGTGAAATAGGTGTGATTCCTTCCATAAGCAGATGGTCGAACAAAATACACCTGAGAATCCATGAAACCTAAGTAGAATGGACTTAACATGATCCTGTACATCCTGAAGCCAAGTAAAATGCTGGACAATGTCAACAAGGATCACCATGGTACTTTCCATAGAATAGCTGATAGAAGATGGTGTTGGGGGAATGCCAATTCCCACTGGAGAGGGAGAGGGGAACAGGCAGCAGCAGACCAGCTGCTCTGTATGCAGATTCCCCAGGTTTAATCCTAAGGATCTCCAGGAAGGGCTTGGTGGAAGGAATTCTGCCTGAAACCCTAGAAAGCTGCTGTCAGAGCACTGGACTTGCTGGACCTGTTGCCTGGCTCAGGATAAGTCTGCTTCATCCGGTCTGAAGAGCAAGCATCGAACACCATCTTCCTTTCCTTTTTACTACAGGGGTTGCTGAGGACAGATGGTCCTGGGGTCTCAGTGGGAGACAGAGTCCAGCTGGGGTGAGGTCTGAGATCTTCCCTTGCCTCAGGAGAAGGAAGGATTGCATTCAGTCTGGAAGTCCGCTGACCTGAGCTGCATGTCCCCAGTCCCTGAACCGCTCCAGGGATTTTTTTCCTTCCAGTTCTGCACACATCTGAATTTTGTGTGCAGCTTTTAGCTGAAAGAATATGCAGTACATATAGTATACATTTTAAAACATAAAATCTACCTGGATTAATGGAATCTCTATCCAGCTGATATTAGCTGCCCCTACAGTCTAATTATTTAAACAAAAGCTGAAGACATTCCTGTGGTTTAGACATTGGGACTGGGACATGTTTAGGTGTGGCCCTAGAAAAGTTTATTGCTGTTTTACTATATGTTAAGTATTGTGATCTGAAGGAAACTTATTTTTCTGCTCTATGGATGGATAGATAAGCAAATAAATGGCCAAATACAATGCGTAGAGAATGAGTATGTCTTTTGTGCAATTAATTTTAGAAGGTAGATTCATGCAGAAAGAGGATGAGAAGGACTTAGGAAGGAACACACGCAAATGGGACCTGGACCAGGAATAGCCTGATCCTTCCATCCCTAGCCATATGCCCAGCAAGCTAGGCTGAAGAGCAATGCCCTGTTCGGAGTTCAGCTGCTGCTTAATGACCCGAGATGATTCATAATTCATCTGTGATGCCACACGGAACACATTCTCTCTCAAAGATTCAATTCTCGTGCACGGCACTCCTCCTTTGCTATTCCCAGCACAACTCTGGGGAGTGGGTGTGCAGATCACTGTCACTTCAGAGGAAAAGTGCATGGCTTGTCACTGCTTGAGGAAGGGAGAGGAGGGGAGAGGAAGGGATGTTTTCCCTCGACTGTTATTCTAGGATTCTAGTTCTAATTTCATGGATGATGAGGCTTCTCTGGGATGCTTGTCCGGATGGGACGATGCTGCCTCTGGTATCAGAGACGGTGTGTACGCCACTTGCTGAAAAACATGAATGTGTGGAGGTGCTACTGCACTCGCGCCCTACTTGTGGGTTTCCCACAGAAGGCTGGTTATTCATTGCAAGAACAGAATGCTGGCTAGATGGGCCCTTGGCCTGATCGCACAGGGCTCTCCTTATGCTTTTTCCCATAGTCACCGCTGTCCAGATCTCAGAGACAGGTGTTCAACAGGATTAAGCTAGCCCAATATACTTGGAGAAGCCACACAGGTGCAGTCTTCATACTGCATTCCCACCTCAGGTGGGAAGAAATGCATTTGCACAGCAATGAAATGCACTTTAACAGCAACGAAAGAAATCTAATAAACTGCTGGCAACAGCCTATAAAAAGGTGGCATGTTAGAATTCCAGCAGAACCTTCTCACCTGATTTTCTTGATTGTGTTGCAGCTGCTGGTTTACATGGAGGAATAGCTGATTTCCAATTATGGCTTTCCATAATTGGAAATCATAATGATACGATTTTTACAGTACTGTAATATTACAGTACCACAATATTAATAAAAGGTGCATATTGGCTAGCTGGATGTAGGGTTACAAGTGAAGGTACAAGGCAGGCTCCTTAATAGCAACGTGTACATATCTGCTGAAAGTGTTCCTTCCCTGTGTCCTGCTGTTCAGGTAATATATCAGCAGAGCCATTTCAGAGAGCGCGAAGTCATTTGGAATTTTAACAGGCTGATCTAAAACCCAGTCCTTGGCACAAGTCATGGTACCAGTATTCAAAATCAGAGGCATATGGTTGCAAACGGTTTGCTCCTCACTGAGCTGCTTTGCATGTAACGCCTGCAGAGAGAACAGGGTGAAAATGAATTGTCGTTGAACCATGGACTGTCGCTGAATCATGAGTTATGACTGCATTCAAACCCTATAGTTGAGAACATTAAAAGCCCATAATGGATCAGAGCAAAGGTCCATCTAGCCCAGCATTCCATACACACAGTGGCAAACCAGCTGCCCTCAGGATGTCTCAAGCAGGATGGGAACCAGACCTCCTCCTGCCCAGCTGCTCAGCAACTGGTGTGTGCGGGCATGCTGCCTCTGGCGAAGGCGGTAACCCATAACCAGAGAGGCTAGTAGCCACTGATGGCCTCCTCCTCCATGAATCTGGCTAATCCCTTTTTAAAGCCACCCAAATTGGTAGGCATCATCACTTCCCACGGCGATAAATTCCAAAAATTTTACTATACACTGTGAAGAAGTACTTCCTTCTATCTACCCCAAACCTTCCACCAGTCAGCCTCATTGGATGACCCTGGGTTCAAGTGTTATGGTCAAGCTGTTTTCACACCATGCATTATTTCAAACACCTCTACCATGCCTCCTCTTACCTTTTTTTTTTTTAGCTAGACAGTTGTTATAGCAATTTCTCTTACTGGAGTTGCTCCACCTCTCTGATCATTTTAGCTGCCTTTCTCTGTACTTTTCCCAACTCAATAATGTCCTTTTCCAGGGAAGGTAACCAGAACTGAGCACAATTTTCTAACTGTGGCTGTACCAAAGCTTTGTATAAGGAAAACAAGATCTTGGGTGTTCTATTTTCTATTCCTTTTCTAATTTTGCTGGAGTTTGCCTCCTTCACAACAGCTGGGTCAACATTTTCATCAAGCTGCCCGCTGCCCGCAGCCCGCCCAACCCGAAGATCCCTTCCTTGCTCATTCACTGCCAGCTCAGATCCCATCAGCCCATGCTTGAAATGGGGATTTTCTTGCTCTGACGCGCATTACTTTGCACTTGCTTATACTGAACTGCATTTACCATTCGGCGCTCATTTTCCCAGCTTGGAGGGATCCCTTTGGAGCTCCTCACAATCCCTTCGATTCCAACCACCCTAAAGAGTTTGGTGTCATCAGTTCTGGGTTCAAGGTGAACTCTGGGTTGTTCCTCTGTGCATACCAGGTCATTGTAAACCAAGTGCTATGTCCAGTGAAGGTTTTGCCTGGCTGGTAAGAACTCGCTCATTCCCATCATGCCCTGGCAGTGCAGCCATCTTCTCTCTCCTCCTCACTTACCTGGCAATGGAAAAACTGGAGCAGTACCAGGTGCTTCTCTGAAGATGTAGCCTGGCTCTTCCCTCTTCATGGCACTGCTGTTTTCAAGGTGCTTCAGCATTGCATTCTCAGTATGACTGAGGTCACGATTGTGAGCAATGAAAAAATTGGCAATTCCGGGGACGGGGAAGAAAATACTGGTGGTGGGGGCTTCCTTCTGTCCATTTTTTGCTTCATTTATATTTTAGCACTAATAGAGGCAATCTTGTTTGCTGTTTGTTTGGTAGTAACCACCATTCTGTCCCACTTAACCATGGCTCAGAACAATTCTGTTTCCCAGTCATTCAAGAGAGAAAAATATAATTTTTTTATTACGGTGTCAATACTGCAGAGGCAGCATCTTAAAGCAGCAAGCATGGAAGGAAGAAGCTATGCCCCATTTTTTCACTGCCACAAAGGCTAACCCTCTGGAAAATGAACAAAATCCACACACACTTTAGCACTGAAGAAAAGGGCTACTGAGTTTGGGTCCACCCATGCCTGGAATCAGGAATGAAATACACAATATGGCACAAGTCCTTTACCTTCTTCTGCTTCTAGCTCCACCAGTGAAGACACCAACACACCCATCTCCTGACATTTTTTGCTGTGGGCTTTTGATTTCATGTGTTTAGTCAGATTCCCTGAAACAGAACAAAACATTCAGATTGGTCGACCGTTGTGAGCTTCCAGCATGCAGTGACCAGAGGCGCGTCTGTGGGCAGCCCTTCGCGTTCTCTGTCAGACCCAGAGGTGGCTACCCTTGGATGAGTAGCTGAGCACATGTCTAGTTAGGTAATGACGCAATGACGAACTCTCATGCAGTGTGGATAGAGTGGGCAGGCACGTGCTTTGCAATGCTGGAGAGGTGCTACCAGGATGCTTTCTGCTTGACACACGAAACAGGCAGAGAAAACCAGGCAAGAGAGATGTTACGCATGGAGTGGACAATCCTGGCCCACGTGTCTCCTAACTCAGCAGAGCGCACACAGGATCGGGCACTACCAAACACGGCGAGGCCAAGTTCCCTCTCCAGAGACACCACTGGCCATCACTGTCAGTGGCATTCAAGGGAGAAAGAAGAGGCAAGAGGATGAGAGGCAAAATGAAGTGGGATGCAAACCTCACGCTCTTCTCCATGTTGAGTTGAAGAGCGATAATACAACAAGCAGAGGTATGTGACATGTGCCCTTCCAGATATTTTGGCCTTCAGTTCCACAGCATTGGGTATGCTGGTTAGGGGCTGATGGGAGCTGTTGGCCAAACATCCGGAGGGCCACTTTCTCCACCCATGACATCAAGACTTGTGCACCCTTGGCTTGCCCTTACACACCTGAGGAAGGCATGTCATGCATGCTGGCTGTCTCTGGCGAGCTTGTGACCCAGCAGCAATCCATGCTTTGGTGCAGTCCTAGCCCCAGGTTGGGAGGAAGCTTCAGGCAAGTTGCTCTCCAGAGGTTCCCCCTTACACGGACCCTTGGAATTGCACTGGCACTGCTCCTCGCTTGCCAGAGAAGCAGTGGGGTATGAGCAACAGGCAGGGGGCCTTTCCTCACCACCCTTGCTGCAACTGGCCACTGGCTCTAGGCCAGGAGTTAGCCTGTCAGCGAACAGGTGACAGAGGCAAGGCAATGGCGTCCTGGGTCTCTCATCAGGGGTGTGCAGCAGGGTGGGTTCCAACCATTCCAACTCCGTGGTCTGGAGTCCAGCACTACTTGGGAGGGGGTGCACTGCCTCCTAGTCCACCACACTCTCTCCTGGCACTTTAATTCCCTGACATCCTGGTTCTCAGCATGTCCTATTAATCCCAAGCAAGCACAGAATTGTTTCCACCAAAAATGAGGAGAGAAAGGAGCACATGAGCCAAAGGCTTGTTTGTCAGAAGCAGAGCTCAGTAACTAGTAGTCCTCCAGACATTTTGGCTAAGGCGCCCAGTATCTTCAGCATGGGCTATGCTTGGGAAAAACACATGGAAGGCTGCAGGTTGCCCACTTTGATGTAAGCTGAACCATGGTCTGGAGATGAAGTGGGCTCACCTGCTTGTCACACACAAGATACAATTTGCTAGAGTTAAGGAGATTCCCTCAGGTATGAAAAATTTGTTGGGGCCACACAAAGGATTTGGGAACCTATCACTAGATTTTGAATCTGTCCCAGAATCAGCCAACAGATGTTTCTGCTCAGTTCCCCACTGACCTGGCAGTGTAAGCTGAGGACAGGCCATGAGGCATCCCAACAAGGATTGCTGGAACACACACCTTCCCTTGGGCATGCTACGCAGAGAGTCAGGAGACGTTGTTAAATGGAGAGCGCTGTAGTGGTGGCAGCGAGAGGATCAATGAAACTCTGGTGGAGGGACCATCTATGGGTAAAGCACTTCCTCCCACAGAAGGTTCATTACTCTCATGCACAGAAGAGCATGGATCCAGCCATTGGTTGGCAGTAACTATGCAACTGTATTGATGTTTAAATTGCTTCCCGGGAATGCACAGAAGTAGGGAAGACAGGCATTAAGAACACAGGCAGAAGCCTGCTGAGTGGGATTAAAGGTCCATCCAGTCCAGCTTCTTATTCCCAGTCATGGACAGAATCCTCTGAGAAGCTCACTACAGAACATGGAAAAATCAGGCTTCCATATCTAGCAGCTACTATTCAATAACTGGAATTATATCACACACCTTCCTCAAACTAGTGTTTTGGACTACATCTCCCATCACCTCCAACCACTGATTGTGCTGTTTAAGGCTGAGTGGCCCAGCCTGGGGAAAGCTGTGCCACAACAACCAAAGAGCTTGGGAGGATCTTGAGTTGGCAAATCCTTGGAAACCCAGTGACCATCTTCCTGGCATCACACTCCACAAAGATGCACCACCTAGATCCCCTGTGTAAGGACAGAGCTGTTGCTCAGTCCACTTATGGGGCTTAGTTGCAGGGGTGTGTTCTCATGCCCTGCTGGTCTAAGGAACTGAGAAGAGTAAGCACAGACCCCAGAGCCTCTCAATGAAGTAAACCTTTCACTATTTGGAATGTTAAGAAGAGCTCTTTGGATCAGACTGAGGGTCCCTCTAGTCTAACATCCTGCTTCACAGAGTGGTTGGCCAGATTCTGTTGCAATGTCCACAAGCAGGTCTTGCAGACAATGGCAAACCTCTCCATCCTCTCCATTCAGAACTAATCCTCAGTGAAATAAAACTTTTGCAGAAGGATGGAAAGCACTCATCAGGCTGGACCCAATGGCCTTCATGGCCCCTTCCAACTCTACTGTTCTATGATTCTGAGAGAGATCTACATTGCACTGCTCATTCCAATGGCTCAGGTTGGGTTGGACTCAGAAATAAGCTTTGTGCAGCAGGAAGCAGCTTGGCTTGTTTCTGAGCCAGAGCTAAATTTGGCCACCAACTTCACCAGAGAGAGACCCTGTGTCTTGCAGGTCACCATCCATGCATTATAGAACCTCACGGGGCTCCTGGAGTTCAGTGTCAACTCCACAGCTAAAGAGACTCCCCGCTGTCACAAATCCTCCCAGGCTGCAAAGTTGTGATTTATAAGGAGAGAATTTGGACACTTGCAAACTTGCCCCAATCTTGGCCTGCAAATGACAGCCACCACTTTGCAACTCAGGGTCAGCGTATCCCTGGGTTTCAGGGGGTTTCTTCTGGAAACTCAACAAGCACTCCTTATCTCAGGCCAAAATGACAGCCAGCCCAAGAAGCCCCGTGATCCCTGGCTGCCTCTGACAGTATCACTTGGCCAAAAGAAACACTTCCAGACTTCTCCTGCCTCTGCAAAGCTGTCATTTGGAGGTTTGTTGTGGAGGAGTCAGTGGGAGAAGGCACCAAGAAATCCAATTCAAAGAAGTTGCAAGAGAATCCTTATTGGAGTAGGAACCCCAGAAGCTCCTATCCACTACAGCTTACTGCCAGTGGCCCCTTGTCAGTAATCTCAAGGCTTAAGAGAGCCATAAAAGGACTTAGGTGGCCTAGATCTCCCTGGCAGCACAAATTTATTGAAATCAACCCAAGTAAACATGAAACATGTTCTTGTCTGTCCTTCCTCAAACTGGAGATTTGTTCTAATAGAGAAGACAGAATGCAGGCACGAGAAAGAAGAGAAGAGAAAGAGTTACCGATCGAAGAAGAGCATTGTGGAACATTTCCCTTCTCTTCCTTACCCTTCTCCCTTCACCTCCAGGGACTGAGTGGATTGAAAATATGAAGGCATGTAATTCCCCAGTGAAACTCCTTCAGGGTTTGGTTAGCTCCTGAGCATGTCTCAATATCTAGCTGGCTTCTCCAAATGCACTGTAACAAGATGACACAGCCGAGACTCTCCTAACTGTTGGCAAGAGGGACCTGCAACCTGATACACCTGAACATTAGGGTAACAAAAGGAAGCCAAGCCATTGGTCCCTCTGAAATTGCTTAAGCAAAGTGTTTGCACCTCTCCCTGGGGGCTTGTCAAGAGCCACTATGAGGGTGCCTTTACCTAAAGAGGCCCAATGCACAGTGAATTTAGCATTATAGCCAGTCAGGCCCAGTCTGTTCAGCAGATGATCAACAGGGTTAAATGTTGGTGTTTTGGGAGGATGAACCCCTTTGGATGACAGTTCTAATCTTTTTCAACAATTCGTTTAAGGTCTTTGAACAAACTTTCTCCCCACACTTCTCCACATGCTCTAATCTAAAATGGAAATGCTAATGAGCTACAGTTGCTGTTTTCTAATAAATATGAACTGCAAACTAGTCTGAATACTAAATTGGTTTTAAAATGCATATGAATGACGATAGCATCATGTGGATGGTGAATTTTGCCCAAACTGTCCAATACATTTTGCTGCCTGATGCAAAGGAGAAGACCATGCCCTCCTTCACTCCAGTGACAGACGTCCACCAGACTGGTGGCCGAATATTATGCCAATACTGGCAATGAGATGGTGCACCTGAGGTCGGCTGGCCTGCTCAGCCTTGCTCCTGAGATACAAGGCAGGCAGTGTGGCTCATGCATCTCTGTTCTCCACCCTGCCGCTGCTGCTTTCTCCTCCCAGGCACAGGAGGGGTCCCAGGAGCATATAATGTCATGTCAGCATCCAGCCAATCGGCTTAGCCTATGGGATGCTGTTTCCTACCCTCATTCTGAATGGGCAAACATTTCCTGCTTCTCTCCTGAATGACTGCCAAGACAGAGGGAGGTACATTTAAGGAGATCAGCGGGTGTTGGTGCTGCCATAAATGCACCCCTATGTCTCAGTTTGCTTCCTCAAGGTTCAGGAGGACAGCCTGAATGGGTACGGTATTTTATGGCTCAGTCGGACTGTGAATGGTTGGGTACTGTGTCACTGAAGTGCATAGATTGCTGTGAATACAGTATGTGAGTGTTCGAAAAGACCTTTATCTGCATTATGAACAGAGCAACATCTCAAGAGCAGCAAGAGCAGGCCTTGGGTTGGAACACCATCCGGGGCCTGCGCGCTGCTGATTTCCAATAGCCTTCCCTTTGCCCCTTTCACATAAAGCCTTGGGCATCGTTATGTGGAAGCCCTCTTTGCACTGAGCAATGGCACACTGCTACAGACTGTGTATCAGGAGTCCACAACCTCTCAATCTCAAGGGCCACATCTGGTGTGTCCATGAATGTATGCCTGGCACACACGAACACACCCTCTTCCTCCTACATGTGCACACACACTGCTCACACCACAGGGATGGGAAGGGAAGGTTTAAACCTCCCTTCCCTGCCACCTGAGCCCTGGGGGTTGCCAGGAATGGAGTTCTCCTGTCCCTCAGCAATTGCCAGTGAGATCGTTGCTTTTCCGCTGCTAGTAGCAGCAGGAAAACTGCAATCTTAGAAGCTGGAAAATGGCAGCTCCCCCCGCCCCCCCGTAGTCCAGTTTATCTGTGCCAACGTGGAGAAAAGTCGATGGGGGCTTTGGGGAGGTGCACAAGGAGTGGCATATCCAGTTGAATAGGACCAGTCATGGGAATCCTGCCAACACGATCGGCCCACTGATTCAGAGGATACAAAAGCAGTTCCCTTTGGGGAGAAGACAAGATCAGAGCCTTTCATCCAGGCATTGCAGCTTTCTTTGCAGAAGGATTTATCTGTTGTATGGTGGTGTGCAAAAGTAGATCTTCAGATGTTCTGGTATTCTACTCTAGTCTTCCTGACACTGACCAGACTGAGGAGCTGAAGCCTGAAACATCTGGAAATCTACCTTCTGCCCACTCCTGGTATAATGGAGCATGTGAACCCTCCTGGTTGCAGCCTGCAGTGGTCCAGCTCAGATACAGGTCTATCACTTAAGTAAGAACACGGCTGGGCACACAGAATAAGCAGAGCGATAGAAAGGGAGCAGCTTTCCCCAGAAACATCACTGGCCCTGCCCCCCGACCTCAGTATTGCTGAAGTCTGCATACTCTCTCTGTCGCTGGGATGTTTGTCATTCAGGATGCTACAATCTGTCCTTTCTTTTTAATTAGGGCCCACTGTCCAGTTACATCAGGGTGTAGAAAGAGTTGTTTTAATGTGACCAACGTCTTCCACCTCAAGCAGCCATCCCTACGGTGGTCCGTAAGTTACTCAGCAGGAAAAACAACAGAGTAACTCTCCACAAAGCAGCAAGGTGAGAGAACCGCTGATCTAAACCTACCAGTGACTCAGGACTGGATGCACTAAAGGCACACAGGTGGGGTCACACAGTTGGGCCCGTTCAGCAGCTGCACATGTATGGGAACTCCCATATGAGTGAGGAACTCTTGCTTGGTTCAGTGCAGAAAGGAGCTCTTTATGTACATGACTGAACAACCTTGCAAAGGATACAGGGAAGAACTGCTACAGGTAATCCATACCGAGGACAGCTGGGCACGAGCCACATGGCTTCTTTGTAGTGCGAATGCATCATCAGCTACTAACGGGACACATGCATGGCTTTCTGCTGTGTGTCTCAGCAGCACTCCAGTGATCTGCTTTACAGCTGAAGGTTACCTTGTATGTGACAGAGTTAGAGCTAAAACAGGGTTGTAAGGATGGAGTAAAAGTTAGTCACTCCACACCCATCCTACACCTTGGTAGGGCCCCCAGATTTGCAAAATTTTGTGCAAAATATTCTCCCAGAGGTGAGAGAGGGGGAGAGGAGAGTTCTCTAACCTTTTGGTGGTGGTGTTGAGCTGAAAAAGAGAATACTCAGAAAATGTCTCATAAAATTATCAGCTCAGCAATGTTGGCTCAGCTACTGAAACTCTATTCTGTGTTCATACTAGGGGATGAAGGAAAAACAGGCTAAGAGAGGAGGATCAGATGGAACTGAGGGCCAAGATCACGGCTGCCTTCAGTGATATTAAAACCATATGCAACCAAAATGAAGAGAGGTTCTACAGTTCGTGATCACAGAATACTGTAGACATTCTCATGCATACTTGTCGCCTGGATCATCCCCGTTCTTCCCCCACTTGGCCAACTTTAATGCACGCATATTAAAGTGAGAGGAAACATGCAGCAGCAAGAGAGATAAGGCATGCCACACACACACACACACACACACACATTTCCATCATTGCCCGTGTGCCCATAAACACTATTAGCTTCTTAAGCTCTTTTGTTTGGAAGGTCTTGCTTTTACTATTGCTTTCAGACAGCCAATACCCTTTTGCATTCTGAAATGCCAAGCAGCTTAGCAAGGAAAAGGAACTCATCCCATTCCTTTCAGCATGGAATACAGAGATGGGAATCGGATCATCGCCATGACTGCAGACTTGAAAAGGCCGAGGAGGAATGCTGAAGGCAGGGGAGGCCCAAATGAATGCAAGCGCAACATCGGAAGCTGTTTTCCCAGCTAGCCAGGAGAGAAAGCCAAGCCTGATGCATTATGCAAAGGTGAGAGAGTCCATCCACCCTCTCCTGTCCTCCCCACTGTTTCCCACCAATGACAACACATGATATGCACCGCTTCCTTAGGATTCATGCACACAGAGGATCATAATACGACCTGCTACAAATCAGCGGATGAGCTGCAATTGTAGGAGAAGCACACTGGAAATGCTCTCTCAGCCAGGCAGAACCTCACGAAGCATTAGAGCAGGGATGTGGAACCTCAAGCCTTGGGGCTGAATGCACCCCATGGCATTCTGCTGATGGCCATGCCCCTTCTGCTGGCTCCACAGCCGTTCCTTCTGAATGCTGGTTTGCTGGGTTTCATGCATTCTCTGCCTGCCCCCGCCCCACATCTTAGAAGGCTGAAATGCCTCTCCTGAGGCTTAAATACTGGCAGTAAAATGTGCAGTTATTTCCAGTATTTTGGTTCCGTGCCTTCTGCTGATGGCCTCACGCACCATGGGAAGATGGTTCTCAAGACCTTCTCTTTGGTCCTCCTACTGGAAGGGGTTTGACAGCCCACACTAAGAACATTTACAGTGACCTTTCCCGACCTGGTGCCCTCCAGAAGTGTTGGACTATGCCTCCCTCCGCCATTAGGATTGGATGATGGGGGCGATTGTCCAACATTCATGAACAGGTCAGGAAAGACAGCTTTTACAGAAGTAATCTGCCATCATTCTTTGAAATAAATGTGAATCCCCTTGTCTTTGGATTGTGCAGGTCTTTCAGCAGTGGTGCAGCTACCTATACTTTGGGGAAGTTTATAGAAATGCCTTACAGATTAATGTTCCATTGCCAGTGACCCCCCAGTTGCACCAATGGGGCACCAATGTTTGGCAGTGCAGCAAAGCAGAGGCTTTGCAAGCCTGGTATCCAGAGGCAAACCTGATGTAGAATTGCCATGTTGTTTTATGTAAACTCAACTTTAAATGTGGCCCCATTCATTCACTGGCTGTATAATTAGTGGGACAACTTGAGGCAGCTATTAAATCAAGGTTTTTATTATCTCTACTTTCAACTAATTACTGAGATGTTCTCTACATCTTAGAAAGGTTCCAGTTCAAGAATACAAGTGGCAGAAGGGGAGGAGAAATTGATCCTACCTTGTGCCAAATTTCTCATGGTGTGAATTGGTTTCCTGCAACAGCAGGGCGTTGGACCTGATGGCCTTCATGGCCCCTTCCAACTCTACTATTCTTTGATTCATGCCCACACATTTATCTGAAGCTGCAAACAGAACCACTGAGATTAAGGACCAGAAAACTATCTAAAGGCTCAGTATGTCATTTGCATTCTCTGTTTTCCATTTCACTTGGATGGGGAGAGTTGCGCATTTTTCAAAATTTGTATATTCTTTTAAACATGGGGCATTTTTCAAAATTTACGTGGTTTGCAAAAGCTATGCATTTTGCAAAAGCTGTACATTTTGGGAAAGTTCTGTATTCTTCCAAAGTTACAGATTTGAGGAACTTGTGCATTTTGAGAACACTGTCTTTCCATAAGTACATACTTTTCCAAGAGTTGTGCATTTTGATCTTTCACTTGTACATCCCTGTCCATGTTTGGGACTGCAAACAGGGCATCTTTGAGTCATTTGAAACAAAACTCTCACACACCTGTAACTGTAGTGCTTACAGGCAAAATTCAGGATCTGATTGTGCAGAGGGACCTTGACTTGTAAGTGTGGAAATCCTCCTCACTCAGATAAGGAGGGAGGACAGTGTACATTTTGGAGGTTCTTGGTTTAAAATTAGTTTGGGAGGAAGAATGAGCCTCATCATACCTAGGCCTACGAAAAGGATCCTATGGAGGATCATCAGAAAAATGGAAAACAACTACTGCTTTTCTAGGGAGATCTGGGAACTATGGGAGGATTCCTTCTGCCACCTAAAGCTTTCTGAGGTATTCCCCTTTCCTTTCCTTTCCTTTCCTTTCCTTTCCTTTCCTTTCCTTTCCTTTCCTTTCCTTTCCTTTCCTTTCCTTTCCTTTCCTTTCCTTTCCCCTCTAAGTCATCACATCTCCAGTTGCACCACAGAGCAAAACAAGTCTTTTAGTCTTGCCTTCATTTTAACTCTTCCACAAAGCTACTTCCACCCCTGCATGAAAACTGAGGATGGAAAATACATTTAGCATTAGTGATGCTGGACTGAGACTGGCAGGACTTTACTACAAAGAGAAGGTAATCTAGAAGGACCGTCATCCGACACCATCCTTCCACCTTTTCAGGTGTGCCATTGTTTCAAAATCAGCCCAGGATCGAGCTTCCAGCTTCCAAGCTAGCATGGCTGCTGCTCATCCTGCTGATGGCCATATTGCATTTATATCCCAACTTTTTTTCCTTTTATGTATGTCATTTAGAAACAAAAAGTGCACAGGGCATGAAGGTGGACATTGGAAGAAAAGGAAAGAGGACAAAAGATGAAGTAAAAGGCAGCAGATAAAGTACAACAGTAAACAGTATTTTTATAAATATGTGCTAACATGCCTTTCAAGATTGTATTAAACACTTATATGGCATAAGTGTGCACTGATTTATTTCATTTAGTTTAAAGGAGACCCTCTTTCATAACTTGTCTTCCAACCAGAAAAAACAGAGGAAAGGAAGGTTTCCTTGCTATATTTTCATGAAGAGCATGATTCAACCAAAGTTAAGATCTTAAACCCCATTTATTTCCATGGTGGAAAAATAAGCATGTCTTTAGCACTCTGACTGAAATCCATGAGGTTTAGAAGGCCTAACTATGGCTCTATTGTGCCCAAATAATTTTGGGTACTGAAATATGTTTTTACCATCTCTTGTAACATAGAGATATTATATTTAATCTTCATTACCCTTTGGAAATGAATCATATTTTAAATTGCTCCAGTTCACCACAGGGCCTCACCCCCTGCTACACATGACACACAAATGCATGCAAAAGAACCCCGGTTTTCTCTGTGTGTCTGCACACATCTGAATATTTTAAGGAAAGTAGCTTTATGAAGAGGCTTTGAGTGGGGAGCACTCATAGAATCATGGAATAGTAGAGTTGGAAGGGCCATGAAGGCCCTCGAGTCCAACCCCCTGCTGTTGCAGGACACCACCTCACACCATCCCACTCCGGTGGCTGTCCAGTTTCTTCTGAATGTCTCCAGTGTGGGAAAGGCCACCGCTGACCCTTCTCCACTTCTTTTCTCCATGCAGCCTACCCTAGAAGCTGCTTCTCCATTAAAAAGGGGACAGAATGTCCTTGGCAATGTCCAATTAGCCCTGGAGTATTTACACCTGTTTCCCCCAGCCTGGTGCCTTCCAGATATTTTGGACTATAATTTCCATCACTATTAGCCATGCTGGCTGGAGCTGCTGAAAGTTGTCCATAGCATCTGCAAGGTACCAGGATGGGAAAGATTGGTTTTACAGAAATGCACTTGGGCTACTAACGACAGCTGAAGCAAAAGCAGTCTCATTTTTTTCAACTGACTGACAGTCACTTTCTCATGGGGTTGACATAGGCAATCCCTTTAAATTATCTGCCTTGAAATGGAAAGTGGACCCACAGAATGAAGGCTGACTTAGAAGTCAAGGCACATGTGTGGCCAATGGGAAAATCTGGGGACATGCCATTTCTTAGGGGATGATGGAGGCAGACTTATCTACCCCCTAAGCAGAGAAAAAGAGCCAACATGCACGGACTCTGCATCTGGCCACTAACAATCTGCAAACCCAAGCATACTAACACAATCACAGAATCAAAGAGCTGGAAGGTATCATTCTGGGTAATTTTCCTAGCACTGCTACATCATTTACTGGCTTTGTCTGTGATCTCTGTTTGGAGCAGTGTAGAGCTGGCACAGTGTGGTGGTTAGACTGTTGGACTGGGGACCTGGGCGCTCTGGGCTCTAGTCCCCACTCAGCCATGAAGTTCCCTGCTTGGCCTTGGATCACTCACACACTCTCAAACCTACTCACAGGGTTGCTGTTCTGAAGATAAGATGGAGCTATGTAAGCTTTTCTGGGTTCCTCACAAGAGGGGAAAAGGTGGAATATAAGTGGAATACAATAACAATAATAATCAGTTGCAAAAGTAAACAAAATGAATGGGAAAGATTGCATGAAAAGCTGCATCTTTTCCAAATGTGCACACTCCTTCCCATAGTAATAGTGTGAAAATGAACATTAAAAATACATGCTTTTAAAATGTTTAGGGGTGTTTGGAGGGTTTTGTTTTGTTTTGTTGTTTAAAAAGGAACAGTTTTGTGAATGCACGTTTAATGATTTGCAAACAATTCTGGAAAGCACCTTGTCCTGCTCATATCTAGAGTTGCAAACCCAGCATAGTCTCATGATTTTTAAGCCTGTATGACCCTGTTGTGCAGCCCAACTCATAGTAGAGGCTTTTATTTTAAAGAGCCCCTGACTTCTGCTCTGGCATGGATGGAAATCTGGCTTCCCTCCCACAAGGACCCCCCACTCCCTAAATCATCCACCCAGCTAGTCTGCAATTATAAATCCCACTCTGGATTTTTCCCTCAAGGAAGCAGGGCTGCTTGCTTGCTTTCTCCTTGCACTGCCAATGATCATGCCACCAGCTGGAAAGCACGGTGTGAGGAGGAGGCGGCTGGGAATTAAGAGGGGTGGTGAGAAGGATGTTGTGCCATCAAGGAAGGCTGGAAGGAAGTAATGGAAGAATGGAGAAGGGGCCGGGCAAATTCCAACCACTGGATCAGCATGGAAAAGAAGAGGAGCTATTTCTAATATTTATTTATTTATTTATTTAAATATTTATATGCCGCCCCTTGCAGCAGCCTCGGGGCGGCTCACAATACAAAAAAAAACTTCGGGAAATACTTCGAAATACTAATACTTTGGGAAATAACTGCAGTTGCTTAGCCATGGGGAACAAGGGTCAGGATGACCCTTGCCTACCCTCTACTGAACTGAGAGAGAACACACATCAAAACTCAGGCACCTGCAAACCAATTTAAGATTAGGACAGATCCCTGCCTTGAGTTTTGGTACACAAGCAAAAAGATCCAGACAGTCTTATCCAACTGCTGATGTTAACGAGGATGCAGCAAATTTGTAGTGTCAGGCCTTTGGGCCACCTAGGCCACCCTTTCCCAACCTGGTGCCCTTGAGATGTGTTGGGCTGCAACTGCTGTCATTCCCAGCCCCATGACCACTGCAGTCCAAGAGGGCATGAGGTTGGAGAAGCCTGATTGGGGCTAAGACTGTCTTTGATGGATGGCAGCATCTTTCCGACACTCAAGCAGAGATTTCTCCTAGTTCTGCTCCCTGAAATTCTTCCTATTAGAAATACTGGGGAGTAACAGAAAGTTGATCTTCTGCACCCAAAGCAACACATTCCATCACTGAACTGTGGTTTCTTAAGACTTCAAAACTGGAAGAACCCAGAGGAAGAATCCACAGGTACACCTGCACACTCAAATGTCCATCCATATGCCTTTCAGGCTGGATTCTACCCCCAGTTGAGGTGCAGTGCTTCTATGTTATTGTAAGGTGTAAGTATTTTGGATTGTGTGCACACCGGCTTCTACGTGCTGCTGTGGCTAAGCATGTCAGTGCCACTCGGCATGGACAGGTCTCTGCTGAATAAACCTGCCAGGACCTGCTGCCAATTCCCATGAGCTCCTCTGCCCTTCCCACTGAAAATCTCTCCCAATTCCACAAGAACTATCACATCAAAGTCTGGCCCAGTCCTGCCTTCACTGAAATTTGGCAGCAGTGCTGTGAATCGCCGGTGGAGAATCCTGGGCTGGTTTCAAGATAATGGCACCTTGGGTCATTCAGGGGACATTCTGTCACTCACACAGGAAGGAGGTGTTGTGTTGTCAGACACAGTGGGGCTTGTGTCGAGGTCCCTGGGTTACTGAGACCAAAGAAGCAGCATATGCTGGGCCACATTATGTTTAAAGAGCATTGCGAGTTTTGTTTCTAACCCTCTCCCACACCCAAATTTGTGGGTTGGGCAGATTTCATAACCCCTTGGCTTGTGGTCCTTTTCATAGCTGTCCAGTCAAGCTACAGAAGGCTTATCTGCCAAAAGGATCAGTAATCTCGCTTGCCTAATACTAAACAAGAAGTGAGATCGTAATAAACTCATGGCGCTAGAAGCTTAAAAGGTGTTGATATGGTGGGAAAGAGCAAATGTTTCCAAGAACTGGCAATCCTGCAGGCTGTGGACTGGAAGCACATTCATTTGGGAAAGCATCCCTTGGAGCATAAAACATTTCCAGGGAAGGAAAGGATAAAAATAAACAGCATATAAATTCACACAGAGAGGACTAGCATGTTAGGCCCCAGATACACTCATCAGTCTATGGGGACCTCTTTGGAACCCTTTGGAAGACTTTGGAAGACAGAAGCCCTTTCTTGCCCTACAACTAAGCTATTTGGCTGGTTGTACAGCTGCCGGCTGCGTGGTGGTGTGGGAGCACGGTTTCAGCCACAATTGCTGTTCAAAACCATCTTTCAGTCAAATCACAAAGATGGTTTGTACCACTGCAGGCAAAATGCTTACGGAAGTTCGCCACATTGTCTGATGAATCAAGCACATTACAGTCTTGCTTTGGCATGCCTTTCCAATTTCAGCCCATTAGAGGTTCTGCAAAGTCTGCCCAGACTATGAAAGGATTGTAACATCCTTTCCTGTTTGCACTAGTTCCCCCAGGTAACTTCAACTAGCAAGAGAATGCACTGGGAAGATGAGCGTGGAGCTGACTGGTGCTTACCTTTGGTTTTAAAAGCAAAGTTACAGTACTTGCAGACATATGGCCTGACGTCTGTGTGCGTGCGAATGTGTTTCTTCAGCATGCTGGGTTTCTTGCAGCGAATTCCACACTCCTCACATACATACTTCCCTCGTCCACGGCCTCGCACATACACATACTCTTCGTTTGATTTGTACCTATGAGCAACAGGGTGTCATGGTAACAGAAAGAAACAATTCCCACCTTTAAGTAGTAACAAGTGTCCATTAAAGAAAAAGGGGAGAACACCCCAACATCTCAACATTGCATTGTTCATGGAAACAGGACGGTTTGTTTTGGCTAGTGATTTGCTGGATGATCGTCAAGGAATCATCAGGCTTCATGTGCACTGGGGTGGGGGAACCTTCCCTCTATAACCACAACGCCTCCAGGCTTTGCAGTGGGAAGAACCAGCCTCTCATGTATCTGAAGGAGCTAGTGTGGGGCAGTCATCACAGTGTAGGCCAGGACCAGGACCAGGGTGGAGGCTAGACTCAGTGGGGCTCCTGTTCCATTGCAGCTTTTATTCTGAACTTCACAAGAGCTATCCACAGGGCTGAAGCTAGTTGGAGGCAGAGTTCAGCACCATGGCTAACTCCTATAATGCTCAGAAACCATGCTGATAATGTTGTGAAGATAAAGAAGTGAGGCTGGAGGAGAACCATGCATGCTACCCTGACCACCCTGATGGGACGATACTCATGTGGTATACAAATAAATACATGGGTTGGCTTCTCTGACTGAATAGCGAATGCCATGCAAGAACACAGCTCTGTGCCCGCTGTTATCACACACAGATCTCTTGCACTGATTCACTGACTTCCTTCTTCCTCCCAAGCATGTGATCACTTGCTATTTCTGATACTATTTGACCGAGATGCACTATGGATGCTTCCTACTTTAACAACCACGTTATTTTTTCAGTGACACCTGGAGTTGGTGATCTGAAACCTGCAGCCAGAAATCCAAGGGAAGACGTATCAAGGGGGAAAAAGGCATCTCATAAAGTTAAACCACATTAGCTTTGGGCAAAGCCAAGTCACTGCAGTTTCCTCTCCCATTCATACATAGGCCAAGTCAACATTCTTTCATGCACAGTCTATCTTGCCAGTTAGAATGAAAGGACACTGGACATTCATGTGTGTTGCTAGCAAAAAAGACAGAGGCCATTGCTTCCTACAGTTTTTCTTGTATCTAAAGCACAAAAGGCATTTACCTTGCCTTTACTCAACTGAAAAGCTCAACACAATATCGGCTAATCTTTGAAATGATTTTTGCCTTTGTGACCATTTGAGCTTTTAACTGACATGTACAGATCACTTTTCACCAAGTCCTGAAGCAAAGAATAAGCAATGTCATTACATCAGAAGCGATAACCATGAATCACAGTAAAACTACACAGCAATAAACACATGTTAATAAACAGTTGAACTGAATACTCAGCTGCAGGAGTGGTTAACGTCAGGTTCAGGGTCCAACATTCACCTCTGGGGTTCCCCAATTATCCATGACCTTTTCCCCAGATATCCAGGCCTAACACACTCCCTACAAACATGAATTGTTTGGTGCTTTCCAGATGTGCTGTTTCCTCCATGCTAAAAGTTTGCAATTCCTCTCCTAGGAATTGCTTATGAACACTGAGAGCGTAAACTGCAATACACTGGTATTTTTTGTACTCTTCCTGCACCCTGATTGCCTTCGGTCCCACCCATCATTGGAAGGGAGCCCTCGAGTCCCTCTCCAAAACCGCAGGTGAAAGATACTCCCCATTTGTGCCTGACTGTGTGCTGGCTGGGTCAGCTTTGGAGAAAGGCTTCATGAAGGGATAATTCCTGAGAAGGGGCCTAAACCCATGACTGCGCAGGCCTGTCCAATGGAAGTTGGCAGTGAATGCCAGAGAGCAGCTGCTGCAACACTGAACAAGCCAAGTACCCTTCAGAATTTGCATTGAGAAAAAGAAGCCTCAAACGTGATACTGAATTTTAAGTTTGTATGTGATGCATTTAGAAGAGTCCAGGGAGAGAATGACCAGAATGATCTGTTTTGAGCCATCCAGAGATGTAGAGTGATTGGATGGCCTAGAAATATCCCAAATAAAATAAATGCCAGGGATGCTGGAGATGAGCAGAAATATATCACTAGATGGACAGAGGCAACACTAACACCAAAAAATTTCAATATAGCCCAAGAATTGACACACACGAGTTCATTCTGTCCCTTGTAAAAGCATAATTTTCTCCAAAAGACTCAGTAAACATGCTCAAATTTCCTTTGGTACATCCCCCAAGTCACTGCTTTCTCACTGACCTATTTCTGTTAATCACTGGTCTTCCACCAGTGGGACAGGACCCAAAACTGGCCCACCTAAAGCTGGCAATCCCAGGGACATGCCACGTATTGTAAAAGGGAAAATAAGATTAAAAAGAAGCATGGGTTCAGGCAGAGTGAGAGAGAAAGGATTCCAATCAATTTAAGCATAGGTGCCGATCAGTGGAGCAGGATCAGTTTCCAAGAGGCCAAATTTAATTATTACTGTATACATCAGAACTGGGCAAGTTGAGGGCCTTCAGGTGGCTTGGCCTACAACCCCCATCAGCCCTAGCCTGAAAGATGATAGGAGTTGTAGGCCAAAACAAAACACAAATTGCTTGTGGTGATATAGAGATTGGGACCTTTCAGAAATCCTTGTCCAAATTTCCATGGAGAGTTCTGAGTGATCATGCCTTCTAAAGATAAGATTCTTTGGAAATCTATTCTTTAACTTCTTCCGAATTTTATAAAGAGTTCTCTGGAGGTACAGCTCACCAGAGCTTCAGGATGTCCTTTTCTTTCCTGCCAGCCCTCTTAGTTTTTATGCTGGATATGGCAGGAGGTGGGCTCTGTCTTCAGCAGAGAGATACACTGGGCTGCCTCAGGATGCATGAAATGCTTCATACCTGTGCCAGCAGCCTCCTTGGTTTTTACACTGAACAGGAAGGAGGTGAAGTGCCTATTGTCAAAACACTGCCTAGCTAAGAAACCAGGTGGACAGGTGCCGGAAGGCTGGAACAGTCTTGCATTCCTCTGGCAGACCGCTCACTTACCTTCATGGAATTCCTAGCCATCTAGAATGACCAGATGTGCAGGAAAAAACTTGCATACAACATTAGCGGAACACAGGGGGTTCAACCCCAATCCACTACATTGGAAACCATCACATCTAAATATTTATTCACCGATGCTGAAGATCTTACTGTACGGGAAGTTTTTTTTACTATAAGGTACTTAATATATGGTACTTAAGAAACACTAAAATCTTACTATAAGGTTGTAAAAAAAATGAACAGGACCACCAGTAAATGAGCATCTCTTCCTAGACTTGAGCTCAAAGAAAACTAGAAGTCTTCCTACCCTACTTATCATGTGGTCTGTTGCAAAATTGAAGTATGTGGTACAGATCCCAGAGCGGTGAAGCTGCAGTGGGACTACACCAATGCCTTCTGAGCTGTCCCTCATGTGGATTATATCATAAGGATGAGCAAGAGGAGCTGAGACCGTTCCCTTGTTGCTTGTGTTTGGAATGGTTAATCCATGTGCCTGGAACCAAGAAAATATGCCCTCCAGTGTCTTAAGCTGTAACCTCAACCACAAGTACTACTCACTGAACTTGGTGGGATTTAGGTCAGAGAAAACATGTTTAGGATCGTCCTCTGGAAAGGAGAGATACATTAATTCAAGACCACAAAGATTTTTCCATCTGCTGTCGTCAAGTGTATCCACTTCCTTCCCTACAGTTCCTCCTGCCTACTGAGATTTTTTTGTTTAGCAGACGCAGAACGAAGATCAGACTCAAGGGTCGGCTGTCATGACCGGGACTCATCTTCACAGGCAAACCTCCCCTACACATGCTCCAATTCCTTCCCTCACTCCCTGGCTTGATGTTGCTTCAAAATGGGTTTTTGTTTGTTACTGATGCTGAGCTTTATTCTTGCATTACCATCCTGAGAGCCAGGTAACGGATGGGATAGAAATGCTTTTAATAGACAGACAGACAGACAGACAGACAAACAAACAAACAAACAAACAAAGGCTCAAGCTACATGGCCCAAATGCTTTCTGCTGTGGTTCTGACCGGCCTCAGCATGAACGAAAATTCGTGATGTCCTGCTTTCTGCAGGGATGCTGGACTTCTTCCCCTCCAAGGGCTGAGTATCTCCATTGGCCATGCTGCTTCTGTCCTCTACTGACCTGAGGCTTCAGATGGTTCTCTCCGTTCTCAGTCACTGTCCTCTCCTCAGTCTCCTCTCCCCACTTTCAGATCTACCATTCTCTGTTTCTGAATCTCATCAACCAGTTCTCAGAGTTCCCCCACTAACTCCACAGAAATGATCCCACCGTTCTCTACAGTGATTCCCAAGGGACACATGGGTTTGGCTCCAGCCATCCTACAAAGGGGCCACATGGCCCAAGGTCATACCCGAATCCATCTTCTGGTCAGCATAAGTCTTGCATGTGGTTATTCATTAATCTGTTCCACTGTTTCCCAACATCTGGGATCTTTTAACATCCTTATGAACATTCATATTTAAATATGCATTTTATGAACAGTAATCCTTAAATCTGTACTTCAGTGTCTTCTTCCACAAATCATGGATTTTTACACACAATTTACTCTGAAATATGCATTTTTATATGCAATCCAGACAAGACCGAGATGTTCTTAGTGAACGCTTCTTCTGACTGGATGTAGAGTGATTAACCTGTTCTAGATGGCACTGTTGTCCCCATGAAGAACAGGTTCGTCATTTGGGGGTTCTCCTGGAATATGTTTTGTCAGGTGAGGTTCAGGTGGCCTCGGTGACATGGAGCACCTTCTACTAGCTTCAGTTGGTGGCTCAGCTATGCCCGTCTGGACTTGGACGTGCAAGACTCAGTAGTCTATGTCCTGGTAATTGGCCGGTTAGATGACCACCATGTGCTCTACATGGGGCGGCCTTTGGAGATGGTTTGTACGCTGACACTCGTGCAAAATAGGAGGGCCAAACTGACAGCAGGCATCAGAATATAAAACATGGATCCCATCCGACTTGCACTGGCTGCCTATACATTTCCAAGCTATTCAAAGTTGCTGGTTTCAATTTACAAAGCCTCTCATGGCTTGGAACTCCAAAACCTGATAGACTGTCTCAGTATGAGCCGACCCATACACTATACAGAGCATCGTCTGAGGCCTCTCTCCAAGGACGTCCTCCAATGGAGATTTGGAAGATGGCAACAAGGGAGAGGGCCTTCTCACTGGCACCCCTGAGCCGTGGAAGACCCTCCTTGTGCCAGCGCTCTCATCTTTTCAGCAGCAAGTTAACGCCTTTCTCTAGGCCTTCTCTAGGAGAGGGGAGGGGAGGGGAGGGCTTTTTTGGTTTTTATATTATGTTGGCTTTTAAAAATTTATTCTTTGCAAACCACCCAGAAAGTTTTGACAGTTGGCAATATAGAATGTAATAAAGGAAAGGAAAGAAAATGTTACCCTAAAATACTTTTTGTACACAGTTTGGCACCTTTTTTCCCAAGTAGAAAATATATCACAAAATATGGAGATGTGCACAATACAAAGGATAACTGCACTCCAATCTGCACATCAGTTCAGGAGCTGAAGAACAAAATTGTTCAATTGCAAAATGCAGATGGGGAGAAGTCCTCAACTCCCCCCGCTCCCCCCGGTCATGCATTTCCAATGCATTTGGTTTTCAGGCAGTCTTTGTATTTGGTTAATCATGTTGCTGTTCCTTTTTTTGAACTGAAGGTTTTTTCTGGTTTTACTTAGCCTTCAAGATATATATAAAATTCTGTGCACCTCACTTTGGCATTATTCTTTGAAAAGCACTACAAACACTCTAAAGTAAATAAATGAACCAGGCTCCACTTCTGTTTCAATGGATCTGCTCTGAACATCATCCATTGCTCAGGCATTCGCTCACTGGCAATCAATCGCGCTACTCCAGTTACACTGTCTTGTTCTCGTATTACCCTTAATTACTCTCTGACATGCACCCTTTATGAGACATGCCTTTGTTATCACTGAGTCCTGTGTCATCTCCATTAGCGCTATCAACAGGCAACATCTACTTAAAACCAGGCATCACCATTTACCTGTGGAGCACCGCAAAAAAAGAACTTCTCCTCCTCCAGTTAATTTATTCTGTCATCAGAAGAGTGGGGTATATATTACTAACCAAAAATTAAAACAAAGCAACGCGAGTGCACAATTCACTTGACCACCAAACAGGAGAAGGTGGCTGAAAAATGTAGGCCATGTAGACATAAAGATGGGAATGTAGAGAAAGCCAGGATTTCTTCCCCACCCCCACCAACTCAGATTTTAATTCAAGTTGGTTATGAGTTTCAGAATTTACACCATTTGCCTGGATTATGATCACTCTTATTTCCTTTTCTCCTCCTCTTCCTTCCGATTTCAGTACCCAAGAGAATACCTCCTCCCATATGACTCTAACTATGTCTGAAGATCTTCTGTGAAGATCCAACTTTGATTGCTACCTCATTTTGAACTTCGGAGGGGAGTTACTAGAGAGAAGGCCTTTCCAGTGGTGGCCCCAGTTACAGAAGGCTCTCCACTTGAAGCCTAAAGATGTACAGACTTTGTGAAACCCACCCTATCTGAATTTCATGGATTGCCTAGAACCTTTTATTCCATTGTCTGCTAATAGATGGAACTGAGTTTTGGACAAATGCACACATATACATACATACATGCAAATTCATACTGATGCAAATTCAAACTAGCATAACTAAGCATCCCCCACAAAAAATAAGTATATTCACTCTTTAGTCTATGGGTCAAAATGCAAATTTTGGTCATTTATATTTCATATTTTCTGTATTTAAATTTGCATAAATTATGGACTTTTAAAATATGCAGAATCCATGCAACTCAGAAAACTCTGGTCAGATTCATAGAAATCCAAACTCATTTGAATCCACTGCAGATTTTGCCGGTATATTGACTGGCGCCAACACTGATTTGGACCTTTGCAAACCAAGCTTTGCCAACTGGTGGAGGAGCAGATATTAAGCCAGACGTGATTCGCAGTTACAACTGAATGCAACATCTGCATGGCTTCCTCTGTGTGTTGATACACAATTACTGGAGAGCAGGGCCACAGAATGGGCGCTCCTCTGGCCTTACACTGAGGATTAAACCCAGACCTGTGTGCCCCTCTGCCCCCTGGTACTTCGTACACCAAATGGCGATATCCCAGGTACTAGGGCACTTAGGAGATGTAACTTTCTCAGGATGTCCAAGCACTTTAGATAGCTATTGGGTGCTCTGATAATTAGGTCCCAGGCAAAAGGAGCATTCAAGGGACTGGGGTAGGCAATGGGGAAGGCCTCTGGGAGAGGGCTCCCATGATGTCTCGCTCATGCTGTTGTCACCAGATCAGAGAAGGAGGAATGGAAGTGCGTAGCAAGGAAAGGTGGGGGGCCCATGGAGAAGTGATGCACAAACACGCTTTGGGCTGATTTGGGATATGGGGAGGTCAAAGATCAGGATAACACTACCTGAGTTATCACAAATAGGTTTCCATCGGCACACATTCTACTCAGATTGCAACATGAAAAGGATGCTTAGCCAGCCAGGAACATATTTTTATTCTACTGCTTTACATGTCTACACAGATGTATAAGAATGAGAGTATACTCATGGACTTCAGTGGGACTTAACTCCCAGTTAGAGGCATATAAATGGACACCAATTTTACAAAATCCATTCCATCTCTGTGTTGCAGATTGGCTGATTTTCTTTGTTCTTCCATCTGCTCATTGACAGAACCATATTTTTGGTTTTGATTTTAGGGATCTACAAAAGTTTTGTTCTGCTTTTGTAAATATTCTCTGCACCCAAAAGTTAAAAATAAGTTTACAGAGCTGTGGAATCTGCACAACTCAGAAAAAGATGGTCTGCAGCAGAATATGTAAGTTGGATTCATAGAAAGCCAAATATATTAGATCAGCTGTGGATTTCTCTGATATTCCTAGTTTCATAATCAGTTTAAAAGCAAAGCAAAAACCTAACCACACACAATCCATTTTAGTCTACTGTGTAAAGAAAATCATACAATAATTGAAGATAGTATAAATACCTTAATCTTGGCCTTTCCCAGTTTGAGGGAAACTTGCTTTTCCTAGGTGGTAAAAATTATCATAGTAGCTTCCTTTTCAGCCTTGTCAAAATGAAGCACAAATGGAACTAAAATTATTGGTCTTCTGTTACTGCTGCTAAATCAAATCTTATATGTGTTTTGGTTCATTACATTAGTTAACAATAGAAGAGGAAGGTTGCCACTTGTGCATTACCAGGAAATGTAGCATGAAAAAATAGCATAAATGTGCACATAATCTGCATTTACTAATATATATATATAGATGCAAATTTAAAAACACTGTGGCCAGGTGACTGGTGTATTTGTTGTCCAGACTGCTGCCCAAGTGTGAACAGTGAATTACCCATTCCAAGTCTTTGCTCTCTTGTTTCTTGGGATTTAAACTAGACTTGCTTAAAGTGGAGGATGGCCCTGGGTAAAGCAGGACGATGCCAGGCTTGAATTATGTTGGCCTTGATGAAGCCGAACCTGCAAAATGAGTCCATTCAATGGTCCTTGCGGGCTGGTCCTCTCCAGAAGCAGAGTGAATTCCCCACCTCAGGCAGCAGAGTGGGGGGAGAGGCAAACTGGGCACCAGGAGTACTTGCCATCGTTCCATGCCACCTACACACACCCTACTGCTGACTCCTTGTACCCCCATCCTGTCCCATGCATGCTGCTGCCAGCTCTATGGCTCATTTTGTGGTTCCTCTTGGAAAGACTGGGGCCAGGCGAGCTCTCTGAAAAGCTACATTGGCTGGAAAAAGCTGGCAAGGCCTAAATGAGGGCTCAATATTCAAAGCCAGGCCCCGCAGGTGGGCTGCCCTTGGAGGCACCAGCTCTTCATAGAGAGGAAGTGGATTATGAGACACTGTGTGAGATCCAGCATCGAAAGAGTGAGTGGGCTGGGCTGGGCTGGGCTGGGCTGGGCTGGGCTGGGGTATGGAAGGGAAGGGAAGGGAAGGGAAGGGAAGGGAAGGGAAGGGAAGGGAAGGAAGGGAAGGGAAGGGAAGGGAAGGGAAGGGAAGGGAAGGGAAGGGAAGGGAAGGGAGGAGAGGCAGGCCAGCCAATTGCTTGTTCAGGTGTCTGATGGTTGAACAGGTGGGGAGAGGGACAGAAATGGGCACAGTATGAGGGAGGGAGCTGGTCATGCCAGGTGAGCTGGGAAAGGCAATGGAGATGGACGCGGGTGGCCACAGTTACGGTGGACAGAAACATGTTCTCCCCTGCCCTGAGCAGGGGGAGATCTTGTGCTGGCTGGTGCTAGTCAGCTGGAACCCTACGGTTCTGGGTTCTACTGCAGCCAGAGAGAGAGAAGATTTTCCTGCCCTCTTTAGCTACCACTTCTGGAGCAGCATCACCAAGATAAGTGGGCACAAGGAGAAGACTGCTACAGCACGCATGGGTGTATCGCCAGAAGAGGGACAGGATGGTGTTAGGGTTATCTGGCTGGCTGTAAGTCAAAAGAGTAGAGTTTGTCTCTGGTTGGCTTGCCTTGCAATCAGAGACCGAAAAGAATTTGGGGGATCATCCTGCCTATTTACTATATGAGGTGAGTATCCCAAGCACCCAAGGGTTGTATTTCAGAGCCCAGAAATATGAGTTTCCTCAACCTCTCTAATTCCAGTAGTTTACTTCAGAAGGGTTATAAATTGTGTCTGTTCCTTTGCCTTAACTAGAACCGGGTGTGTCTTCAGAAACCAAAAACACTTACCTAACTTCCCTTTAAACTCAGTCATTCTGAAGCTATTGGCCTCTGATGCAAATCAGAGCAGGTCATATTCACACAGACGGGGTGTGGGAAATTTGCCAGGGCCAGGGAAATTTGCCAAACGGTCTGTTCCCAGATGCTTTACCACACCCACATGCAAGATCAGAGCCACAAGCAGCTGGGAAACTTGACAAAACAGGAATGGAATCCCTTGCTGATCTTGCACACTGTACGGGCAGGAATGCTGAGTGAGAAATTCTTCCCAGGTTAGTAACGGAAAATGCATTTGGGGTCTGGCCACTTCCCCACTGAGGTCTTAGCAGGGTGGTGAAATTGTCCAGTTGGATGTTTTCCCACTGAGCTGCAGGGAGAAGGCATAGGCAGGGATATTTCCCCAACTCTCAGAAAATGAACTAACTCCGAGAAGCTCCACTTCCCACAAAGAAGAAATGGGGATTTCTAGCTCAATTCCATGCCCACATAACTTGCCAATGGGATTTGGAATGCGTTGTGAAACAGAGAGATGAACACAGATCAACTTCCTTTGGGGAGATATTCAGAACTAACAGATAGCCGTGGAACATTATCAGCATCATTTTCTTTATTTCATCTTTTCTCAGTGGAGCTCACCATGCTGAATATACACCCACCCTGCCCCATCTTCTCTTATTTTTATAACAAGCCATGTTGGCCCAAAATCATCCAGTGAGCTTCATAGCTAAGTAGGGTTTTGAACTGGTAGTCTCAGGTTCTAATAACACTTTCTAATCACTCTTACTTCTCAGTCGCTGGGGCACCATTTTCTTGTACCTCCTGTGACTTCTCTTAGGGAACAGTCCTATGATGATACCCACAACACTCCAAACTCAGAGGATTAGAATGTCATGAGCAGGTCTAACTGCTGTTCCTTCCAAGCAGGACAGAGGGCTGACTAAAGCCTTCATTATGGCAAGGTTTGACAGGCTTTGTTGGACAAAGGAAGTGCATTGCAGAAATCAATAATGAAAGGCACAAAGTTAGAATAGTGGCCACTAGGGAAACATGGCTTAATGATATGACCTTGATTCGAGACTGCATCTTGCACACTGTCTAGAGGGTAGGGCGAAAGGGAAGCCAACAAGCAATACCAGCAGAGTTTGACTGGGATACGGATGTGTCCAGCACGTACTTCTCATGTGCATCTGTCTGTTATCACAGCAATCCCAAAACTCTTCAGCTTGTCCTAGATCAAAGTTGGTGAGTTCCCTGCCACCATACTCTGAATGTGGCAATAATGGTGTTCTTTGATGGTTTTCAGCAAAGTGTGTGTGTGTATATATACATGCACACACAATATTTTGTCTGTAAAAATGTCTCTGACGGCCATGAACTTCCCCTCCAAGCTGCTCTACAGGTACTTTAAATGGGCTGCCAAAATGGGGATCACAAAAGACATTGTCAACCCAGCTTTCATGATGGGGAGGGGGTGTAAAAGGGTGAAAAAAGCCACAAGTCCAAAACAATCACAATTGTGACAGGCATGGGGGGCTGGAACAGGTGCTCTGGTTCCCTGTGACCAAGCTGTCCTGGGGAAATTGTTCTGGGTTAACCTGACATGGCAACCTATCCTGGGCAGCCACCTAGGAAGGGGAGTCCTGTTGTACAAGCCCAGTGGTTACCTCACAGTAGTCTGACCTTTTTCTCCCAAGTCTGCTTGTTGAATATTTATATTCACTACCTGCAGCCTGCAAAGCTGGCTGTCCCTTCTAGAAAGAGTTTTGCTTCCCAGAACCATCTGCAGTCCAGCTAGGAACTTGCACTCAAAAGCATCCATACTGTGTGAACCAGATTCCCAATTCCAGATGTGACCCCTTGACGCAACCACTGCCAGCTGGTCAGGGGGCACAGGCTGGGAGAGGCACAGTGCTAGGCAGGGCAAGCCAACTGGTAGTGCTCCTGAAGCACTGCATAATCCACCCTTTTCTGGGTCTGCCAGGGGGTGGGGGTGGGGAGCAGGAATGGCTGCAAGCATTACAAAACCTGTAGCTGGCAATTCAAAGGCATTTAAAAACTGTCATTATGACAGGGATGCCCTAGAATTCCACTAAGAAGCTAAACTCAGGAAGCCATGGTGCCCTTCCCCTGCCTCAGTTCTCCAGTCCAATTCCAATATCTTTCACCCTATTATTATTATTGCCTAATAGCCAAAGCTTACTGGGTGGTTCACAGCAATTCAAAACACAGGTCCAAGTATGATAAAATTCCAATATGCTCATTTAAAAACAGTTTAGAATTGTGATATGCAAAAATGTAAATCCATTTAAACATGGAAAACAATTTTAATAAAGCCAGACCTAATTAAAACTGCTGATATAACCCATCATTTAACCAGTAAGTGCATACGATGAGCTGGTGGCTTAGGAAACTTGCAGAAACAAGCCCCTGAGCGTGCCAAGGGGATTCCTGCTTTCTCTCCGAAAGGACAGGACTTGCCTCCCCCACCTGCCTCCCCTTGAATCCTCTGATGCCTGCCTGCCGTTCTAGGGCTGCGCAGAAGGGCAAATGGCCCTGTGCAATACGGCAGTGAGAACAACAGCTCAATCCAGTGAGATATCTAGCCCAGTTAGGCTCATCTCAACACACTCTTCTTTTTTCCTGCTGTTAAGGCATGGAATAGAACGGCCTGCTGCTGCCAGCGGTGTAGTGCAAAGTCCTGAAGTACAGATGCTCATCACAAGAGTGGCCATTATCATGCCCCGAGGAGAGTCTAAAAGCCTCAAGGAGAGCTGTGCTCATCGACACATACACAAAAACATCCACACACCACAGAACAGCAATCTAGACCAGAAGCAGCAATTGTTTTACTGTTAGCTGGTGATCATGACAGAGTGAGCTAGCAAAGGGTCACCATATAGGACTTGGAGGCCTAAGACTGCATGAGAAAGGGCAAAGAGAGGAGAGTCCCCCTCTGAAACAGCCTAAGATCAGCCCCTCAAGTTTTTCCAAGTTTCCTTTCCCAGCACCAGGGAAAAGCACCTTGACTGGTGGTCAAGTGTAACCCACACTTGAGGACGGAGTATGGGTGGATTGTAGGCTGTCACTGAAACAGAGGCAACCCAGTTGAAATAAACCACACTGAACAACCCACAGTTCACAGCCTAACAACAAAGTATAGGATTTTAATTGCCCATTCAAGATCGAGTCAGCCCAAAATATTTTGCCTTGCTTCAAGAATAGCTCACTACAATATATTGTTGCCCTGCGGGGCAGGAGATAGAGGGGGTGGCAGAAGATGCAAATCAAATGCTCCCAGCCTAGGTTGAGTGTACCATTGCCTTCAGCAGAAAGGCAAACACAAGATTGCCTGTCCCAGAAGTTTGTAGCATCCTTGTCTGGGATTCTTTTTGCCCCCTCCAGGCAGAGCAGTAGATGAACAATGAGAACGCGGGAAGGGATGCCCAGCTGAAGCTCAGCTGAGAAGAGTGCTCTCCATCCCTTCTCTGCAACCCACTGAAAATGGGGCTCCCGCAAGCCATTGCCTCTGCCACACACCTGTTGGGAATGAGGGTTGTGGTTGTCCTCGGTGCACACTCCGGGTCATGCCAATCTGGGTTCTGATTCAGAAGAAGGATGGGCAGAAGTGGCCTGGGAATTTGGGACTTCAGACTTTGAGATGGAAGAAATGGGAGAGATCATCTCCAGGCCACTCCACCCAGGGGCCAAGATGTACAACTTTTGGAAAGGGCATGGGGAAGGCAATTTCAGAGACAGACGAAGCTGGCACAACTCTTGACCCCATGACATGACATCAGGACAAGACAGCTAGCCAGTTATAAGGCCAGCATAGAAAGAAAAGGTGTGCTCACTTCCCAGCAGCCCCTCTCAAAGGCATCTGACCCAGGGAGGCTCAAAAGGAGGGTTTAGGGCAGTAGTTTTTAGATTGGGTTCAACAAACTGCTCTGTGCATGCTCAGAGATACATTATCTAGTGATTAAATTTACTGGGCATATTTTGGTAAATAAAGAGCTTTTTGAGAACTTAGTTGTTGTGTGTCAGATTTGCAAACAGTGGTTGCACAAAGCCTCCCAATGAAAATCAGAAGCTATGGATTATTGTGAAGATAGGATTATTGTGAAATGTGTCCCCCACTGCACTTGATCCACCCCCCAAAAAATCATCATTGCGCTCATTCGTCTTGTTATAGCACAATCGCAGGAGCATTCTGGGGTAGAACGACTGTGACCATCCAGTGACAGGCAATCATCTGCCACTAGAAGGAGCTACATCACAGGAAGTGACAAGAGGAGGAGGAGGAGGAGAAACCGGGCAGCCCATGTCATGTGCTCCGTAAATCTGTTTGCAAAACTACACACACACACACACACACACCATATTGCCCCTTCCTCCCTCCTTGAATGTTTCCACATGAGGTGTTTACATAATCTCTTGAAACAAAATGAAACAAAACCCCAGCAACCACCAACCATTGTATTAAAGCAGCTGACTGAAGGTGGAAAATTCACTCTTATCCTTCCTTCCATCCATTTATTTATTTTCTATACTGGCCATTTGTCCAGATGACTCGCTGGGCAGTCTGCATAATCTCTCTTGGCTCATACAAGACCCAGACATGAAATCAATACAAGTGAACCCAAGCTGGGAGGCATAACGGTTTGGCTTCTTGTGACCCTGAAAAACCACCTAATTCCAGGTCATTAAATCATTTGCTTAAATAAGAATGTCGAGAAATTCATAAACCTTGAGAAACCACTGGTTCTGCGCTCTGATGGAAAACATCTGCAAGTCATCTCCCTCCTCTGAATGGCCAACTACTAACTTCATGGACTAAATGGATACTAACCTTCACCAGTTCGATTATAGGATAGGGGAAAGTAGGGGAGGGAAGGAAAGAAAGTCGACACAGAGATGCTTCAGAGGGTTGAGAAAAGAGAGTGCAGAAGGTACACCAGCCATCCCCACCTGAGCACCATCTTGGGGTGCTGCAATATAGCACCCATCAACCCGGCCAACACAGCCCCATGGGCGGGGTTGCTGGGGATGACAGGGACTGTAGTCCATCGAGACTGGGAAAGAGCAGGTTGGAGAAGGCAGGGTGTACCTTGGAAGAGGACATTTCCCATTCCATACAGAGCCAGCAGAATTTGCAGCTGTTTGTGCATTGTGTGGCTTTGCACAGGTCAAAGGGAACATCCATATGCTAAAACCATGAATTAAATGAAAACAGGTGCAGTATTAGCCTTGGCCCCAAGAATGAATGAATGAATGAATGAATAGGAAGTGCAAACTTCCCTCCTTAGCTCACCTTCCTGTCTCCTGAATAACAAGGCTGTTCGGTTTCTGCATCTACTTTTGGTTTCTTCTCAGAAATGAGATGCTAGCCCTGCACAACTGTGTTCCTGCCTTTCTGATACCCAACTTCTGCAGGGCACTGTGTGACAGCAGAATCACACAAACGTGTAAGGGGAAATTGCACTTTCTTTCAACATGGAAAATAATACCCCATTTCCCCTGCTCTAAAAAGATTCATAGAAAGTGCTACATACAAACAGAAGCAAAACTTGAGAGTCACGATGTTATCTTAGGGACACATAAGCCACTGAGGCTAGGGAATGATGGGTGTACAAACGTCTCGTGAATAAAAGCTCTAGCTCAAATTTCATCTCTAGGATCTTCCGTTAAAAAGGCCACAGTTAGCATAGCTGGGAGAGATGGGAAGAGGGGAACAAGAACACGGGGTCAGATTGATCAATCTGGATCAAGGGCTGTAATGCATTCCGCTTCAGTAACTATGGTTTGGAACTGGTTTGTTTAAAACTAACCACAGTTAATGCTGATCACAATCAGCTATTTTGGTTAAGCAAATATTATGCAGAGGAAGGAGAGGGTAGCATTCAGAGACATTCAGGGTTATTCCTCCTCATCTACACTGTGCCATATCCAGTGTTTAGTGTGACATGACAAGCCAGTTTTATCCAGCCAGCATTTCCATTTTTTTAAAGTATCTGTTTTAGGAAATATGTTTAAGTTTAGTTTTATGGATTGGACGGAAGCTCTTTATATTTGGCATTTGTTGTGCACATTAGTAGCCTTGGAGATCATACACAGGAGTGGGAAACTGGGGGACAGCACTCTATAAATAAATACTGTTTTATAGAATCATAAGACAATAGCAAGTACTGTGTTGCATCAGACAAAAGGCCCACTCGGTCTGTCACACAGAATGCCAAGCAATAAATACCCATCAGCACCAGCAGCAATGGACAGTCTTACCTTCCATGAATGTGTTGAGCCCCTTTTAAAGTTGCCCAAGTCAGAGCGCATCACCAATCGTATTGATGCATTAACACAGGGCCATTGCTCAGGGGTACATGAACCATGAATGGCCCCTGGGGTACGGAACTGGCTTCCATGGGAGGTGATTGAAGCCCCATCGGTGAGGGTGATCAAGGATAGGCTGGACCTGCACATGGAAGGCATGTCTTGAGCAAAGCCGGCTGGAGCCGGGGGTCAGACTAGATGGCCCGGGAGGTCCCTTCTGACTCGCTCTGTTTCTATGTTTTCCCCTTATAGAAGGTTCGATGCAATCACTGCCACCTCTGGTTAAAGGTTCTAAAAAGGGAGGGATGGAGTGGGAGGCATGACCTGAAATGCCAGAGAGCTTCTGCTGGCCCAGCTGGCCCAGTGGTGTGAGCTGGTATAAGGAAGCATCCTCTCCACTGAAGAACCTCTGTCCAAACCAGCATCAAATCATATGATTCGCAACAGGTGAGGCCTCCTAATTATGTTCCCATGCACTTTAATGCAGGGATCACATCACTGAATCATTAGTACAAAAGGATTTCTGAAACATGCTCCTAATTGAGAGTCCTCATTAACCCAGACACTTGGCCTGAATCACTTGGACCTGAAATGTGTCTATGCCACAGCTCTAAGACCATGAAACCTCGACACCTAAAACCTGACGTGGGAACCAAGGAGACCCTGGGAGAGTGTCATTTAAGGTCATTTGGTTTTTAAAATGCATCAATTAATGTTAATCAATTTAAATAAGCCTCTGTGTTTGAATCACTCAGTACCATCTTCAGGCAGTAAGTGGCAGACTTCTCTAACAGTTTTACAGTCATTGATGCCAGAGAGGAATACTCCAAAGGAAAGTGTTTCCTCTTCACTGCTATGGGGAAATCCACCACCAATAGGAACAGAGTTGGGAGGCTCCCCATTCTAGGAGTTATAAGGATGCACCATGACAAGGGTCATGCCTAGAGGTGCCAGTGGGCATTGCTGTAACCAACTAAGAACTCTTCCAACCTGGGCAAAGTTGGGTCCATTTGCTAGTGCTAATACACCACGTCCTTCAACCCACTCTGGAGTTTCCAGAATATCCTTCATTGGCTGCCCTCCAGATGTTTTGGACACAATTCTCCTCACCCCTTGGCCATCAACACGTCTGGACCACACTAGGAAGGGGAACACAGTTTTTAGTAGAAATGTGGTAGAAATAATGGCCATTTTGGCAAATAAAGAAGGATATGGGAAAATTGCTAGCAGTGAAGGGATCTGCCAGGAAAAGGAAGTTGGTGCATTTCTCAACCAAGGTGCCAACTATCAATGTAGTTCTTCTCTTGGCCAGAAAACATCCTCTGACATTTTGTTGGGGGAAGATAGAAGAGGGAATCTTCAACAATGCCCCTTTTACTTCTGGTCTTTTGAGATGATGTGACATGGCATTTATATCCCACCTTTTCCCTCTTCACACGGACCCAAGGCCACTTCCATAGCTGTCTTCCTCTTCTCCATATTATTCCTCACAACCTTGTGGGCAGGTTAGGCTGAGAGTCACGGACTGACCCCAGAGCCTGCTACTGAGCTTCATGGCCAAACTGGCACGAGAACCCAGATTTCCTGACTCCCAGTCCAACACTTTAACCACCACACCGCACTGGCTCATCACCATATGGCCATGATATGCAACTTGGTAGACTGCGGTCCATATCTTATTCTTTGGCAACTCCCTACATAAATACAAAGCATATGCCTATACACCGGGGTGATGAGCCTGCTTCAAGCATTAGAGCTGAAATCAATTTTGGAGATGCTCTTGGGAGCAGCACTCTGGAAGTGGATGGGGCTGAAAGCAAAAGGGGTTGAGGGTAAAATATGAGCACATTTTCACTTAAAGCTCTTACTGACAGTAACTGAGCATCAGGAGAGGCATTCCAAGTTTTTAGAAGGGGAATCCACTGTCTCCTTTTAAATGCCTTTCTCGCTTCCTTACTTCATCCATGATAAAGGTTATTCCCAAGCAAGTATTTTGTAGGTTTGGGTAAGTACTGCAGGTTTCGTCACTGGATTCTGGGCCAGTTCAGATGTAACAGTCTTGGTCTAACAAGCTGTATTTTATCAGCAAGCTCCTACTTTTCCCTTCTTTTCTTGTTTACTGCAAAGATTTCCCAAGTTCCACTGAACTGGGAAACTGGTTTAATCTCAGATAGCAAACCAATATATGAAAGCAGCATTGCAGTCCAAGATCAAACCATAGTTTCCCTGTTCAGATGCAAAGTGGAGTTTAAGAAACCCAATCTTTTAAATATTATTACAGCTCAAGAGTGGACAGCAGAGGGGACAGAGAGAAGAGTGGGCAAGGGTGGGCACAACATTTAGTCTGATTGCAAGGTATGAACTGGGCCTCCGTTGTTGACTCGCAAATATACGGTCAGTGCTGGATATATGCATACACCTTACATAAGCTTACATTTATCTTCCTCTGTGCAACTATCAGTTTTTAAATAGCAGAGAACATCTATTCCAAGCACTTAATTAAAAATATACACACTGCAGAATCAAATTAGGTAAATGTCCATGAATCTTGGGGATAGGTCATGTCTGTGCACTATAGATTCATATTGTCTGCCCACTTATGTCAAGGACAACCAAAGCATTTCATGGGAGAAAAACAAAAAGAACACTGTGACAGGCTGTGCTTCTAATTTTATGGAACCTGTTTGATGTTCTGCTATTTTTATTAGGAACAAAAAGTTCCATGTAATCAACTTTCAAAAGGAGAGAAATGACTTTAATTGTATAGGTCAACCTATTGTTTTCATAGCTGTGCCAATATTACTGCTCTGTCTGTCTGTCTCTGCATCTATCTATCTAATTAATTTCTATACCACCCATGAGCCAGAATGCTCTTTGGACAGCTCACAAAATCAAATTACACAAAAAACCCCTCAGGAAGATTAAAATCAAACATAAATAATACAATAATACAATGGAAATAATAATATGGCCACAATAAGCCCGTATAGCCACACTCAAGTTAATCCAAGGGTACAGCAGCAACACAATACAGTAAAATGCTATATCAAGAAAATAAAAATCTAAAGATTAAACATTATTTAATTGTTCAAATTTTGGTGAATAAAAAGCTTTTTATCTGGCGTCAAAAGAAATAGAGTGGGCACCAGGAGCACCTCTTTGAGAATCTGATTCCACAGGTGGGGGCCACAGGTGAAAAGGCCCTTTTCCTAGCAGCCATCCTCTCGACTTCCTGTAAAGATGGCTCTCTGAGAAGGACCTCAGACAACGAACTCAAGGTCTGGGCAGGCATATATGGGAAGAGGCTTTCCTTTAGCTAACCTGGCCCCAAGCTGTTTAATACTAATTGTAAGCACTTTGAATCGTGCCCTGACTTAATTGGCAAGTGGCTCTTTAGGGTCTTAGACAAAACGACCTTCCTATCACCAGCCACCTGATCCTATTTAACTGACTATGGCACTGAAAACTGCAATGAATTAATCTGAGTATCTAACCCAAGGATTAGGAGATCAGCTTTTCCCAAGTTACACTGATTCTGTAAATTTCCAGACTGCTTTTATATTTTCCATAATGTTATACAAATTCAATCATAATAAAACACACAAAAAACTGACCAAGAATGTGTCTTTTCCTCCAAGCCCAAATGTGAAAAGATCCATTTTTCAGCAATTTTGAACATTTGAGGGGATGCGAATTTGCAAAAGCATGAATTGGGAGGATTCATTCGCAAAACATCCCAATTTGTCAATGAGCGGATGACAGCACTGAAGGTGCCCAAAAATCTACAAAAGCAGACAGAGTGGATTTTGAATTGCCTGCACATTCAAAGATGCAGGGAACTGAATCGAGGATCCATCACCAGCACAGCATGTGGCCTTGATCTGAGCTGCAGCCACTCCTCTGCTAGTCCTCAAATGAGACTATGGAACACCAGGGGCCATGGGGTCTAGGGTGAAAGGGCATGCATCTTGCGGCTATTTTGGCATTTTTGGCAACAATAAGAAAAACCTCAAAGCTCTTTTTATGGGCACTGTCTGCTATGCATCTGTCTGTAGCTGTCTGTTTTTCTGCGACAGAATGCATACATCTGGACAAGAAATTTGAAAGCTGAGCCTTTGGATTTTGAGAGTGGGGGTAAAACAGGGCTGAGAACTGCAAAGGGAAAATCAGAAAGACAAAAGGGAAATGTAAAGATTTGCCTAAGGAAAATACGGGGGGTATTGTTACATAGAAGGGCATGAGATCATCCTGCAATGTTGCAATAACTTGGTTCTTGTCACTTTTCTAGCATGCGGTACGGCTGCAATCTTCACCTCATTTATTCAGATAGAATCTGTATGGGACTTTGTATGAGTAACCATTGTATGAGTAACAGGATGGGTTTGGTATCTGTTACACTCCAACATACTTATTAATTGGAAGATAACGTAATTTGTAACAGGTGCAAGGGCATATTTTGAACAGAGCAGAACTGAAGCTTGTTGTTTAGGGTCAGATTCATTATCAGAGAACCAATGGGCTCTTCCCCAGCCTGTGCTCCTTCATTTTGGACTGCATGGCATCTTAATTATCTTTCTGTTCAATGGAATGGCCTTACTCTTGTTGTATGACACAAAGGAAGGGTAAGAAGACTGAAAAGTCCACTATTTTTCTAAACATTGGATTGCCCTGGATAAAGTCTTTAAAACTATGGGGAGCGATCTTGGTTCATTTCTGAGTACATCCAAGCATTGGAGAAGTTTGCCCTTCACTAGTCATAACCAGGATCATGCAGGTATGTGTGTGTGTATGCATGCAACAACAACAAGTTCAAACAATTCTGGCATCCGTTTTTATTTTCTTTCTCTCCTTTCATGGGGCCACTCAAGTCACTAAGCAACATCCAAAAAGGGATACATCCAACTAAGTTATTCAACACTCCAACAGTGTCCTGAACAGCTACACCTAAGAGACCAGACTCAAGTAAGCTCAAAAATAATATAATATAATATAATATAATATAATATAATATAATATAATAGCAAGATCTGTGAACTGCCATGTCAGGCTTCACTCCTTCCCAGAATTGAATCCTGAAGCATCTTGAGGATGAGCAGATGAAGTTGGACTTCCTACTCACCAACAGGTTCTCTCACTCCCAATAACCCTGAGAAGACTTCAGGTCCAGACAGGACAGCTAAGACCAGAGATCTCTATACCGGCCACCTGCTTCTATGGCTAGTTCTGAGACCCTCATTCTGCCCAGGGTGTGAAAAGAAGGCCCATGGGCAGGAGTTTCAAGCCCATGGGTGCAGCTACACTCAGGGAAAGGAACACTGATGCAAGCAACCAGGAAAGGATGGGACTCCCAGTTCCTGCAAAAGCTTTCTATCTTAGCAGCATCATTGGTAGCAGCTCCTTTAGAAATCCAGGGCACTGAGGATGAGGAACTCTGAGCTAGCCCTGAAGGTATTTCTCCACCTGGTTTAAGCTGTCCTCTATTTCTCTGTGGCAGGTCAGCAAGGGTTAAGCCATCCATATGAGCTGGGTAAAGTCTACATGAGCCCCACGTGTTTATTAGGGCCGCTGGCTGAGTACTGGCATTTTAACTGATTAATCACATTAGGTTTAATCACTGTTTTTGCATGTCCACACAGAAGCATGTCCAAATGAGCTTTACTGTGACTTGTACCCAGGTAAGGCGTTTCAAGGGTGCTGGTGAAGTGCCCAGCCTGTTGCACTGGCTTGCAGGATTGCCCTCAGAGTCAAGTAATTGATTGATGGTGTAGGATCTCAAGGCCCGTGACGCACATAGCAGGCAGGCTGCACTTGGAAGGGTGCTCTCCACCTGGGAAAGCCAACGCATACCACTTTATGCCCCATTGTGGAGGACAATCAGCAGACCAAACAAAAGGAAAAGAGTAACTCTGAAGCAAGGATGGTGTCTTTCAGGTGTTGTGGCACACGTCCTCTCAGGAAGGGCATTCCCAGCCATGTGAGAGAGATAATGGGAAGACGCCTTCTAAGATGGGTCTTGCTATCTGCAATCTTCATAAATACTGTATTAAACGTTGTTTGTCATGACTGCCCAGCTAATTAAGGGAACTGTGTTTTTATAATCAGTCAAAAAGTGTAAAAAACAGTGGATGGCGCCACTTACATAGACATCTTATGACTCCTAGAAAGCAACTCAAGAGGTACAGAATGTTCTACCTCTGAGGCTGGTGACAGCTCCCCGTGTTGCTCCCAGCCACCAGTGAAGACTCCACAGCAATGCTGCACATGAGGTCTGAGCTCCGTCCTTGGAAAGGAGATGGGGAGGGAGTATGCCAATGTGTGGGATGGGGAGAGGAGAGAGCTAGGATCCACCATTCCCAAAGGCTTCTTGGGTCCCAATCCTGACAGTGATCAGTAGCTGGGTGGGCTCAGAAGCTAGACAGGCTCTGCGACGGCTCCCATCCACCACAGCTCTTGCCAGCGTCCTCTATCTGCTGAATCTCAAAACTGTATGATTGCACCCATAATGAGTTAATCATTGCACCTCTAAAACACAAGTACACGTACACACACACACACACACGAGCATGGTTGAACTCTGGCTTGGCCAGAACAAACATTCATCAGAAAGTCTTCTCTAGTGCCCTCCAGATCTTCTGGACTTCAGTACTCATAACCCCAGACTACTGTCAAGCTGGCTGAGGATGGTGGGAACTGAAGTTCAAGATATCTGGAGGACAAAAAATTGGGGAAAGCTGTCTCAGATGGTTTAGTCCAGGGACCAAACAGGGGCTTCCTCGGAAGACTGAGCTGCTGGCTGGGTGATGCACCTGTCTGATGTCCTTTAGGGCAGTACACTGCTGATATTGCAACAGTGCCCCCAAGAACAACCTGTTTGTTTAAAAAATCAACATTTGGATCATCTATTTCTTTGACAACAACAAGGAAATTTTATTAGAAGGGCAAGCTGGAGTGTTAAAACAAACGTCAGTACTGGAATTATAGCACACAGGAGGTCCATCCTCCTAAACCTGTGCGTCATCCCCTATAGCTATTATTTTGAAGGCTACAGGTAGGGAGGTGTGGCTTTGAAGGATGGGCTTGTGGCTTTCATATCGGGCCCCTGTACCTTTCTGCTCCACCATAATGCTGAGTACTGGTAAATGCCTTCAATAATTCAAGCTGAATAACCACCAAGTATTGTGCGCCTACATCAACATGCAAAGTTGCAGTTAAAAATTGCTTGTGAGGCAGCAGGGAATAAAAATGCAACGCACCCTAATCCAGAAAATCAATCCATGTGGAGGAATAAGTGGGAGCATGCGCACAAAAGTAGATCCACAGGGTTTGTAATGGGAGTAGGGGGCAGACTGCACATGGAAATATGGCTAACAGACGCACAACGTAACACACAATCTGGAAAAGGGATTCTTTGCAAGTGCGTGCAAAGGGTTTGGTGTCTGCATATGCACTCAGCCCTGTGCTATTCTTACAATATCTGGCCTAAGTCACATTTGAATAAATGCAATGTTCCCCTCTCACATTCTCACTTCCATTATGATGCGTAGAAGTATTGGATCTAAACCAAAGGCTCCAGGGAGAGCTGGCTAATATCACACACCTTCCTAACACATTTCTCCCTTCTGCAAACCACTGAAAGATAGAAACATGCTTCCGATCCAGTCCTCTTGAGACTCAATGCTTCTCAGCTGGCGTGCTGATCACTGGAGTCGAGGGAACTTGAAAGGGATGGACAGACTCAGAAAAGGAAGCAATGGAAGCCAGGCCCAACTGAAGTCAACAGGGAATCAGTGTGGCATCTTTCACTGGTGAGCTGCTTTCAGAAGAAAAGCTTTCCCACTGTGGAAGATGGGGTACGAAAATCAAATACTCACCCTCCTTCAAAGATCTTGATTCTGGCTGGTTCCACTCTTTTGGATATGGGACTGTCGTCTTCCCCTTTTCCTCTTTTATCTTCTTCCTTATCAGTCCTCATTACATCTTTCTGAACTTCACTGGGAAGGGGTGAAGGCAGATGAACCTACCTCCCCAAAAGAGCAAAGTAATTATTTATTCTTCAAAAAAAAAAAAAAGCACTGCCCTGAACACAGAGATTTCAGACAAGGTTTTTCCAGCAAAAGAAAAAGGCCAGCAGTGTTGGGCTATAACGTTTATATAAGCCAGGTGTATACAACCTTTTTTCGTGTCTGCTGGAGTGGTGAGTACATGCAGATACAAGCTGCATGTTTGCATGTGTGTATATGAATGTGTGTGCAAGCACATACATACATGCACACACATTTGCCATTCACGTGTAACTCACACAGATATTCCACTCACACCCATGAATATACACAACTCACTCATATACATACATACGTATCAGTCACTCAAATCCAACTCTTACCCAAAACATTTCAGCAGTATAAAACCTACTTTGATCAGATAAACCAATTCTCCTCCAAGAAATGTTAATTCCCAAATGATCCAGGAATCCCTGACCCCAATGGATCCTGACTATCCATACTCTGCTACCCGGATCTTTTTCAGAACAAGATACAGGTGGAATGGGGAAAACACCATAGGAACTGGCTGTATGGTTCCTATCATAAAAGCCTTATTTCTAGACTCTCCTAGAAAGCAATCTTCAAAGCAGAAACAGTCTTCAAATGCTGCTTCTTGGGATGCTCTAGAGATGCTTTACAAATTAGGCCTCCACTGCATGAACCTCAAAGCCCATTCCAATAGCTTTTTCCTGTTGTATTTCTTCTGGGGAACATCAGGTAGTATTGGGAGTGAGTGGGGGACTTGCTTCCTGCCCACACTTTTTTCTTATTTTGCACCCACAACTTTAAAGCCTATTTTTGTAACCCTGCATTTTTGACCTCATGGAACCAGCACACAATAAGACACTTGGACCTAATGCCTCAGCCACAATCATGCCAACCAACCCTCTGGAAGATAATGGTCACTACAGGACAAGGGAAGAAAGAAAGTCAAGTATTTGGATCCATTCCACCAAACAATCTGGAATTCATCTAAAACTTTCCTCCTGGAGTGATATTTTTAGTGTGCTTTCAAGTCAACCAGTCCAGCAGACAATCCCCCCAAAGATTGTGCCAAGAAACACCCCTCTTTGACTGCCCCCCAAGTGGTTCCAAGCATTCAGCCTTCTTTTCATCTCACCATTGGATACTTTACATTGTCTTCTGCCTAAACACAGGGAGTTTTTCTCCAGGGCAGCTGTGAAATTCTATGATTTCTAGCATGACTCCGTAAACTGTGTTCTGTTTACACCAGATGATTTGTGTTGTGTGAGGCTCTGCTAAGCAGCATGCAGTCTTGGATCTGGACTTTATAACACTACCTCAAAAGATTTTTAATGCCATAAAAATCTGTGATGACATTTCAAAGCTGTGAACTAATGAGACACCTTCCTCTTGCTTGTAACCTCCAGTTTGGTACGTGTGAAGAAAATGGAAAGATGCCTGCCCCTTTTCTACTAATCATTAATGATAAAAGTTTTCAGGACATTTTTGAACTAGAAAAGTTTCTGGAAAATGTTCTTGGGAAAATTAGGATAATTTACATCAAAACATTTTCAGTTCGCTTCAGAAAAAAACCAGATGCACTCAGGCATGTTTAAAAAGTTCCCCATGTTATTTGGGTGCAAAATTCCAGCCACATGGCAAAGCAAATGGGAAGCTTGTGTTTTTTGGCACTGTTGTGTTGGGTGTCTGCTGAAGACATCTTTATTTAAACAAGTTATTCCTGAATGACTAGCCACAGTCTCATTGATATAATGTGGTAATATTTTCTTTTATATCTCGATATTCCCCCTTTATTGATCATCACTTTTGAATCATGTTTAGGTACAGAGAGGTTTATACATTTCCCAAATTAATTAATTAATATAGAATGGACCACAGGAACTGTCTGTGGCCAACTCAATAAATATGTGTGTCTTTCCCTTAAAATATCTCAGTGCTGGTTCATCTCAGGCAACAGAGCTGGTGCTCTGAAGCAGCACCAGGGAATCTGTGGTCCTTCAGATGCCAATGAACCACAACTCTCATCATCCCTGACCCTTGGCCCTGCTGGCTGAGGCAAAAGGGAGTTGGAGTCCACCTCCAACAGTCCAACAGCATACTCTCACGAGTCTGTTAGGTGAAAAAGAAAATATTCACTAGCCAGAGGACATGCATGCAAACTGCTTGTTAAAAGTACAACAGTGTCTATGTCAAATTCTTACCCACAAAAGAGGCAAGGGCAAAAAGAAAAATGGATTTTCTTACCTCAGACATTTTGGGATTCCTGGAGCTGGCAAGCACGAGCCTCCCTGCCTCTGGACGTGGAGCAGTAGCCATGGTGTAGGTTTCTTTGTTCACCTTCTGCTTGGAGTGCAGGAGCGAAAGGGCAACTTTAGTGGATACACCAGGGAGGTTGGGATTATACAAACTAACACACCAACTGGAGTACACCGAGGACCTTCGGTCAACTTGCTGGATGTGATTTGGCTTTATGTAATTTAAATAGCACCAACTGACATTAGTAGTTGTATGGAGACTGGGGAACTGAAGTACCTTCTTAACATCTCTACCATCTTGGGACTTCTGGGAACTTTGCGCAGCCTCAGAGGAAACTACTGCACTTGGAGGGTTTGCTGCAGGTGGTTCCACGGGATCTTTGGAATCTTCTTTCTTGACCATCTGTGGAGAATCCTTGCTTTGGATCTCCTTGCCCACCAGCTCCTCATATCCCTCATGTACCTCCAAGCTTGAGGCCTCAGACTGTGGCAAGTCTGGTGGTAAACTGCCTGACTCTTCCTGAAGCTCTGACTCTTGAGGTGATAAGTTAGGGGAGCTTTCTGCCTTGGTTCTCCCTTGGCTGCATTCCTTCTCTTCCGTTGCTGCGCTAGCTGTCGTCACTATTTTCAGCTTCTCCTCCATTTCAGAGAATTCTTCTTCCTTCACTCTTTTCTGCTGCTGAGTTTCCATAGTGAGCTCCAAGCTCCCGGCTGGAGACAACATCCGCTTACTTCCTCCAACGGTTGACGGGCTCCCATCAAAATCCAAGATGCTTTCAGATGCAGAGCCCAGGGGAATGTAACTTTTCCTTTCCGGCAGTGATAAGGGCAGTCTCAGGTATGGAGTCTGGAACAGGGATTTCTGCTCCTCGGTGATCATCTGTGCCAAATCAAGACCGATTCCATGAACGTTAGCCGTGCAAACCAAGGTGCCCTTGGCCTGATAATCATCGAACTTTGGCAGGATGATCGAAGAGGCGCTGCAGTGAGACTGAGTGACCAGGATTTGAGAGAGGGTAGTGTACATTGCGCTCCCATAGGATGGCATGTTAGTCTGAATGCGGACTGGGACGACGAGGGAGACGACAGGCTCTGCACAAGCAGGCACCACCAACTGAGAGATGGAGACGGTTGCAGAGGGACTGTTTGGCCGGGTCAAAATATGCAATTGGCTCTCTGAGCTGTAGTTAATGGATGGGGAGAAGCTGGGACTTCTGATTGGCGGAGAGAGGCTGGATTTGAGTTGGGGCAAATGGGCACCGATCTCACTTGGCAACTGGAGGGCAAGCTGGGACTGGAGGGGCAGAAAGAAGGCGGAAGGCAGTGGTGGGGAGCCTGGGTAGTGTATGGGGAAGAGTGAAGGGCTCTGTCTCAGTGCCACATCAGCTGGGTGGGACATCAGTGGAGGAGCAACGTGAAATTGGCCTGGGTGCAGCAAAGCATCTTGCAGAGGGAGAGTTGCACTCTGAAATACGGAGTGAGGTATCTGTGGAATGGAATACTGAGCCGCGAAGATGTCCGCCATGGCCTGGGTGGAGAACAGCTCTACTGACTGTCCCGGCTGTGGCAAGAGGTGTGGGAATGGCAAGAAAGAGATCTGTGGAGTCATGTACTGCTTTTCATGAAGGGTCAACTGTGGGGCAGGGTGATGGAACACCTGCAGAGCCTCAGTGTAGGGATGGGAGTAGGTGGGCTCGGAGCAGTCTTTTGGCTGGCCCTTGTCAGCTGGTAGCCTCTGTGAGAAGAGGAGGATAAGGAGGACGAGGAGGACGAGGAGGGAGGCAGCTGCTGATGGGGCAAGTCCGCAGCAGGGGATTTGCTGGAAGACTGCCGCAATTCTTCCATCTCTGCTGCTCCTTTGGGGACAGGGTCTGGTTCATGCTCCGGGTGCCTAGTAAGAGATGCCTGTCGGACCAGAAAGCACTTCCTCCTCTCCTGTGGGGGTGGGGCGGCCGTTGAGGTGGTCGGCAGATGGGACACAGAAGCAGGAGAAGACGACAAGCTCCCATAGTCGAACGACTTGCTGCGGGTCTCTGATATAGGAGAGGAGTGGGAGACATTCGGGGTCTGCTCTGAGGCGGATCTGCGCATTTCACGGGAGTGGTGATGGTGGTGGTGGCTGGGCACCATTAACATATGTGGCCCAATGCCAAGAAGCTTTGCATGGGTTTCAGAGGGTTGGGAAACCGCTTCCTCTCGCTCAAATGAAGTGGAGCGGCTGGAAGTGTGGGAGATGCTGCTTTCCTGGCTTGGGCTTCTGATGGACTCAAAGCTGGACTCTCCAGAAGACTGAGCCATTTCTGCTAGCCGTAGCCTCTTCTTTTTGGGAGGCAGTTTCTCTGCAGGAAGCTGGGAGAGACTCTGGCTCCTCTGAGGCCACTGAAATTCCTCTGTCTTCTCTGGCTCTTTGGGGGGTGGTTCGGGCTCCATTTCTGGCCTGTCGGGCTCTTCAGTGACCAGAATCTCAGGGACTTGGATATTGGGTTGACGCACAAGCTTTGGCTGAAGGGAATGAGGAGGCCGGGCATGCTGGGCTGGTGGCTGAGATGCATACGGCAAAAGCAGCTTTTCCTCTCCCTCCAAGCCACTTAGCTGCTCTGTAGATTCAGACTTCTCAAAGGAGCTTGTGTGTTGGATGACAGAGATCTCCTTTGAGGTTGTTCTCCTCTCCTTGCTTTCTGTACTAAAAGATGGTTTTGTAGTCCTGGAGTGAAAACTTGCACTGACATCAGAAAGTGGCATAGATTGACTGGGATCTGCTGGTGACTTAATGGACTGAGGCAGTAGGTTCAAGGCCACATCAGTGGACTTCAAGCCACTAAACTGAGTGGCTCGCCCACTACTAGAGGAGGATGTTTCAGTCAACTCAAATGCTGGAGGATCTTCATCATCACCAAGACTCTTTTCCTTACGCCTCTTTCTCAGTGGAGTAAGCTCTAAACTAGTCCCCAGCTTATAATGCATCATCTGTGGCCAAGGATCAGACTCCATAAAACCTTTCTCAGCTTCCGATGAAGTATGAGAACTGGAAGAATGAGGCTTGGAAATCTGGAGCTCGGAACAATAATACTTTTTGTGGGCTTCATAATTATCCCTCTTCTTGTACCGGGCACCACAAACGTTACACTCATACATAAAGCCTTTCGCTTTGGTGCCCTTCCTCAACTTTTTGGTAAGCTCACTCTCCTTGCTCTCTGGTTCCTCAGTAGGTTTCGAAAGACTTTCTTTGCTTGCAGTGCTAACCTCCTCTGAACTGTACTCCATTCCCAAGGGGAGTTCGATGGCCGGCTGCCGTTTTAGCATTCGTGGATGGGAAGACACCTGACTGCGGCTTAAGACCTCTGACTCCGTGATGTGGTCATCAAAGGAGTAACTACCTCTAAAGGTATGTGGGGAACTCATAGTGCATGCAGCTGAAGGCACAGAGTGGCTTCTTAAGAGAGGCACTGTCTCTGTGGCACTGTGGGATTGCTGGAGCGACAGCAATGATTGTTCAGGCTTCATTTTCTCGGCATGGGATGTCGACGACTTGGACAACTCTAGCTGGCTGCCGGAACCAGGCTTGATTTCTAATTGAAAGGGTTCTCTATATGCACCAGTCTTGGGAGATTCAATGCTGCTCCGTCGAGACAAAGAACTCCTCCTCGGCTTAACGCTGTCTATTTCACTAGTATCCACAACAGCTTCATTAATTGTGATCAGCTTGGTGATATGTTCGATGACCTGTGTTCGAGGCACAGACAAGGGCACCGTGCTGGGCTTTTCCTCAGCTGACACCTGTGGAAATTCTTGGGTGGCGGCTGCAGCTAGCATGGCTGTCCGTTGGCCAATTCGCCCACATTTCCCAAAAATAATTTCTGCATAAGATTTTACATTGGTGTTGGGTGGACTGATTTGCTGCTCAGCACTTTCTGACCTTGAGAAATAGCCTGATTCTGTGCTGCCTTTGCTGCCAGGGCTCAAGAAAGCCTGTTCCTCAATCACCTTCTTTCTTTCGCTTAGCCGCAGGGCAAGCTTCTGCTTGATGGTATGCGTTTCCTCCGATTTATGACTTTGGACATGCTCCGTGGCCGGCTCCACAAACTGGCTGGCGTCATCAAGAGACTGAGACATGCTCGAATGGGAAAAAGAGGAGCTCTCCTGGCTGGAGCCCTGACTTCCCGCCCCGTACAACATCGTCTGCTTTTGCCTGGGTGACAGTTCTGCCAAGTGACCCGGCGTGGTCCTGGTCTCCTCCTCAGAATCCGTGCTTTCTCCTTCCGTAGGCTCTTCAAATTCCTCGCCAGCCATCTTCTCCATTTCCAGGCTGGAGGGATACAACTCTGTGCCGGCCCCCGAAGACAGTCCAGCTTTGATTCGGTGAGCGTGAGATTTCCGATGTTTGTACAGATTGCTCTTGGTTTTAAAGGAAAAGCCACATGGAATACATGGATAGGGCCTCTCCCCTGTGTGGGACCGGATGTGTTTCTGGAGGACACTTGGCTTAGCACAAGGCCGGCTACAGTACTGGCAGATGTACTTGCCAGGTTTCTGGGGTTTCTTTTCCTTTTTGTGCCCTTCTTCAGAGGGTTTCACAGAAACCTGCGGGGTGCGAGGGACATAGAGCTTCTGAACCGAGGGCATGTCTTCTTCGGGAACGACAGAGGAGTGGGATGGGATGACCCGGCTGTGACTAGCATGAGGCCCAGAGGAAGAAAATGAACTAGAGGGAACGGCCCTCGGTGGATCAACTAGCTGCCAAGTGGGGCCCTCTAGGACGTGTTCCTGCTTTCGGGGAGCCATATATGCGGGCGACAGGGGGAGCTGCTGAAGCTGAGCCACGTGGGATGGGTGTTCAAAGGTTGGAGGCTTCGGCTGCACTTGTCCCGCCTTCTCCTGGCTCTCCTCCCTTGCAAAATGCTGCTGTGAGGTGGGGGGAGAGCCTTGCAACGGGGCAGAGGTGCTTGGATATGGAGCTGCAGACGAAACACTGCCTTGGAAAGCTTCTCCCTTCACAAGCCTCTTCCTCAGACCTTCCTCGCCCTTCTTTGTGCTCTTCTGGCTTTGTTCAGGATCCATGACCTTAGAAAGGGGAGTGGGGTGTCGAGAATTATTTGGGGAAGGGGTCGGCACGCTTCATTTACAACGAAGGAAGGTTTTCTCTGCAGCAAGTCAGCTTGGTCTGCATTTGAAGCCGGAGCTGTCAAAGAATGGCTGTAGATTCAAGATTTCAAAGTGTCACTAGTTGCTATTTGACTCAGGGGAGGGAAACCAAAAGAATAGTTGAGGGTCAACAGAGTTCATACGGGTAAAGCATGACAAGCTACTTCAAAGCAGGAAAACTGTCCAAAACGTTTAGTCCAAATATTTTCCTTGTGAATTTTGTTGAGGCTTTAAACTGAGCCATTTCTGCGCTGTTCATGGTGGCAAGCCTTCGAAGACAAGAAGCAAGCCACAAAGTGCCTCTCGTTCTTCTCTCAAGGAAAGCTTTGTGAACTGGGGACGCTCATGCTCTCTTGTAAGCAGCTTTCTCCTTGAGTTTTAGCAATGGCAACACAGCCTTCGGTGGTATTGCATGAGCACACCTGCATGGAGTTCTCTCTTTGTCTTTCTGTTCTTCGACTTTGGTATTCAAAGACCTTGAAAAGCTTGCTGCTCACATTTCTGAAATGACAAATAAATACAATTACTGCTGTTTGGAGTCATATTCTTTTTAGCAATTCCATATTAAGATACCTTCATTCCTGCAAAAGGAGGAAGGAGTCCAGGCCAAAGGTTTTATCTGCACACATCCTAAGATGCTAAGTAGTGTCAGTCTGTCATAGTGGATAGTGGGAGATCAGGTTCTAGTCAGCCATGAAGCTCACAGGTTGACTTTGGACCAGCTGCTGAATCAAAGCTGATCCTACCTCACAGGGTATTTTTAAGAGTATACTGGAGTTTAGGAACACCACATAAGCTGTCTTGGATTCCTTACCAGAGGAAAGCGGCAGGACAGACATGTAATAAATAAAATACATGCAACTGAACATCAAACCCAGGTTTATGTTCTAGCTGACATGAAAGTTCCTCAGCCTCATCTTCCATTTCTTCATGAAGCTTGGAAAGCAACCAGGGTGGAAAGGGGCAATATTGGGATGGGGAGACCAAAAGCCCTGAGAAAGGGGGCATTCAATCTATCCCTCCATTCGTGTTCCCTGAATTAGATCCCCCCTGCATTAAGCTGTTCACAGAGAACTGCCAGAGAGGAGAAAGAGAGAGTCAGGCACCATTACTGTGTATCGTATCCCACCCAACAAAGTGATTAACTGGTTTGGGTAAGGATGGGTCTATATTTTTGTAAGTTTGTAAACAGCTCAGAGAGCCCTTTGGGATATCAGGGTGGTAAATAAATGCAATAAATAAATGAATAATATTTCAATTGAGGAAACAGTTAATGTTCTTTTATAGGGAAATCTGAACAACATCAGGAACACAAGGGTCGTGAACGCAGAATTTAACCTTTGACCTCTACCTGAGCTGTCCCAAGGAAGCATGCCCCTCGAAGCTGCTACTTGTACTCTGCATTATAGAAACAAAGCAAGTCAAGAGGGCTCCCTAGTCTGACGCCCAGCTCCAGCCAGCTCCACTCATGCGATCCTCAACATGTGGTTGTCCAGTCTTCACTGATGGGTCCTCAACCATCTCCCTTGGAAGCGCATTCCATATCCTAGGGGTCCTAACCATCAGGAAGCACTTCCTGACATCCAACCTGAAGCCTAGTTCCTTGAGCTTTGCCCCATTGGAACACATCCTGTCCTCCACTGCAGGGAAGAACAGCTCACGGCCCTCCTCCACATGACATCCCCTCACATACCTATATGTTGCTAAAAGATCCCCTCGGAGTCTCTTCTCCTCCAGGATGAAAAACAACAGTTCCCTCAATTTCTCCTCATATGTCATCCCTCCCAAGCCAGCTAGCATTCTTGTAACCCTATGCTGAATCGATACTAACCTAACTATGTCTCTCCTATAATGTGGAGCCCAGAACTGGATGCACTACTCCAGCTGTGGGCACACTAGAGTTGTGTAAAGGGGCATCAACACCTCCCTGGAGGAGATCTAGATCTACATCCAAAGCTGGTGTTTGCCTTCTAAACTGCCACGTCACACCACCAGCTCATGTTCAGCCTGCTGTCAACCAGTACCCCACGATTCCTTTCACAAGTGCTTCTCTCCAGCCACTTGTCCCACTTCCTGTACCTGTGACACCTATTCCTGTGTCCCAAGTGCAAGACCTTACACTTATCCACACTGAATGCCATCCTGTTCTCCCCGCTTATTTCCACAGCCTGTCTAGATCCTTCTGGATCTGGATCACCTGCTCCTCAGTTGTGGCCACTGCCCCCACTTTGGTACCATCCGCAAATTTAGTCAGCAGACTGGTTATCTCCTCCTTCAGGTCACTGATAAAAAGGTTGAACAGACTCAGCCCCAGAAATGAACCCTGGGGGACTCTGCTCATTACTGGCTGCCATCCTGATGATTCCCCACTGATAGACAGCCTCTGCTTGCGGTCTGTCAACCATGCCCTAATCCATCGGACAGCGCATCATATCATCATTAAGCTGCACTTCCCTAATGGCCACTATTCTAATTTTGCTTTTGTCCTTTGCGTTTGCTTGTCTTTTTAACCCTCCCAATATAAACGGTCTCTCTCTTTAAGTGAATGTGTGAGTGAGCATGTAAAGATTTTTCAGCAGGAACGTGTTGGCAGAAGGGCTAACCCCCCACCCCCACCCATGCAATTCCTACTGCCGCTCAGATTCCCCCATGGCTACTAATTAAAATTACACGCACATTAATTGCCTTCATACAATTAATGTCGCAGTCTAATCCCCCATACATTTAAGAATGGATCTGCACCACAGGAGATGCAGATCCAGGCTTCTGGGTAAACCTGCATAGGATCTGAATTCTTGGTGGCACTGGAGTAGATTTGATGCACCAATCCTAATAATTTAGCACTAAAAATACTCTTGAAAACATAAATATTCAAGATGGCCTTAGTCACAAAACAGTCACCATAACAAGAAGCTACATCTGATTTAATGAGATCAGCTCTTTTTTTCTCCCCTGTAGTTGTAGTAAACTTATATTGAGTGGACACTTGTACCCTTCTGATCTCCATGAGAAACTTTATCCAACAAAGGAACAAGTAGGGGCTTCCACAAAGAATATCATAGAAGATTATCAACAGCATGTAGTACAGAATGTAATCACATGGCCAGTCTTATGAAATCAGACTTCTGGAGCCCCTAATTGTATATTCAGTAGGATTGACTTCTGAGTAAACATCATTGGGATGGGGCTATTCTTTTAACATATAAAGTTTAAGTGAGTTTATACATAATTCTTCATTAAATTAAGAATGTGAATGAATATATGAAGCTGCCTTACACCAAATAAGACCTCTGGTCCATCTGGATCGGGTCTGCTGGGCCTCTCAGCCTGAGGACCAAATTCCATTTTGGGAACACTCTCGGGATGGGGCCCACGTCAAAAAAGGCAGGGTCAAAACACCAAACAAACCAAATTATTGAGTGCAAAGCTTGACAGCAGTAACTAAACAGAAGAGAAAATTTAGGAGTGGGGAAAGCTTCACAAAAGCCAGAAAACCATGAAACAATTGTTTGTCAGGATAACAAGTGTGTGGCCAGGGGGAGGCCTTCTGTACAATTAGGTAATCCTTAGATCATCAACTGATCAAGAACAGCCTTGTCCTACCTGGTGGTGCCCTCTAGACGTATTGTATTTCAACTCCCACCTGAAGGGGATCAGGTCAGCAAAGATGGACCTCCCCTAGTTTCTTCTCTTGAGTGGCAGCCATTGATTTGGGGAACTGTAATGGCAGAGGGATGAAGCCAAGCAAGTCGCTGGGCGGTAGAGCATGTACTTCTGCTGCAGAAGGTGCCACGTTCAGTCCCTGGTATCTCCTGGATGTGACGGTCAGTCTAACCTGGCATAAGGCAACTTTCTTTGTTCCTAAGAATACCTCTTTCCCCCGAGTACGTCTGCAAGTAATTGCTAACCTTCAATCTGTGAACGTTGATGTGTCATAGATAGTGACTCCACTCTGATCTCTCCAAGGCCATTGTTTCTATGGAAAGAGAGCAGGAGCTAGTGCCTGGTTAATTACACTTTTAAGCAAATGGCAAGTACTTTGCAACATGCGAAGACCAATGGACCGCACTATGCACCGACCTCTCAATAAACATCTGTGGCAATGTGTCACTCATTTCACTCAGCCTATGACAAGGAGCATTTCCAGACATTCTGCAACCCAACTAGGGATGTGTGGATGGGAATATCACCGATTTGTCTCAGCGCTGCATGAGTTCAGCCCATACGTCTGTTCTGTCCCACTGACACATACATCTTCCATTTATTTTTATCTATGGAAACTCTACACACCAACTGGGCTTTAAATGCATAATTACATACAAATGGATATTTCAATACAAATGTATTTGCCCTGAAAATATGTGTCTGTCACTGCATTTGGATGTGTTTTTTGAGCCAAGTCCTGCCAGAGCAATTGGGTAGTGCAGAAGCCTTGGAAAACCACGCTGTGATCTGCTAAATAGCTTGGAAGGTTGGAATCAGATCGCTCTTATTGGACCGCCAAGACCGAATTCCTCAACCATCTCTAGACCCAACCACACTTCAAAGGTGTCCCTCAAGGGTTGGAGTTAGGACACCCTACCCAGAGAGGGCCATGGGCAACAGCCAGCAGTGCGGTGGCCATGCTCATCCTACAGTAGGCAAGCTGTGCGCCTATTTGGGGCTTGGCATTCTCCAAAGGGCTAAAAGCTCATCCTTGCTACATGGAGTTTTCTAACCAGCACATAGGAGGGCCATGTTGCTCTTTTACAGAGAACAGTCCTCTATTTGCGGGTATCCTCCTTCCTTCTGGCCTTACTTCCATGACCTGCTAAGGCTCTGACTTTGGGTGCAGTTCTGCTGAGTCACCATCAGAGCATGTGGGGTTATTCCCTTCCTTCTGCTGAGAGATCAGCTCCACCTGCAGGTTACCAGAGGGCCACCCTCTGTCTGAAGATGCCCTATTCAATTTCAGTTTAAAAATAAAGAACCCTAAGAAGGGTTGCCCATGAACAGCACCTGAACAGACTGAACAGGTAGGCACACAGATCACCTTGTCACAGCCTCCCACACTTTGGTATGAGGTACTGTATTTCTATTGAAAGTACAGGCCTTGCTTTTTTCCCCATTTGTACCTATAATATAAATTATATTATAATTTGCTACTGAAGGTCAGGTCAGCCAGAAATAAAATCTCCCTCATGCATGAACTGACTGAGGACAAGGGGACTGACCTGGCTTGTATTACGGAGACCTGGGGGGGGGCAGGATGCACGGCCCTCTCACGTGTGCCCACCCAGGTACTTGGTGCAGCACCAACACCGCCATGTGAGTCAGGAAGGGGGAGTGGCTGTGGTCTGTCGGAGTACAGTCTCCCTCTCTAGGCATCCTGAAGGCAGTCTTGAGTGCCTGCACATGGTGCTGGGCACATGACACAGATCAGGGATTCCACTGGTGCACCACCCACCCCAAGGCCCATCAGACTCCCTGCCTTTGCTGGCAGAGAATGGTGGTTCTGAGGGGGTCTTCTCAACATCCATGCCGGGCTGCTTCATTTGAGGCAGCTCAGGTCTTCATGGCAGCCATGGGGCTCTCTCAACATGTTGTTGGCCCAACATGTGTGAAGGGACATATTCTAGACCTGGTTTTTGCAACTGGATAGGAAGAAGGGGGGTGGGGATTTACCTGAACCCCCTTGCCATGCTCAGATCACTTCCTATTGAGGTTTAGCTTCACGATGCTTTTCCCCTCTGCAAGGACAGGGGGCCTATTAGAATGGTCCACACTCAGGGTCTAATGGATCTGAAAAGTTTCCAGGGGGTTCTGGGGAAGTTTCTGGCTGATATGACTACAGCTCCTGTCCAAGCTCAAGTTGCTCTGTACAAACACATCATGCCAGCCCAATATCAATTATCGACTGAAGTCTGGTCCCAACTCAAAGTGAAAACATTAACATTTAAAGCCCTAAACAGTTTGGGGCCAGGTTATCCGAAGGAACATATGTGCCTACCCAAACCCGAACATCTTCATCAGAGGTCTTCCTCAGTAAGTCACCTTCAAAGGAAGCAAGAAGCCTGGCCTCTGGCACCCAATTTGTTTGTTTGTTTAAAGTTTTTGCATGCCATCCTATTATACAAGATCTCAGGATGGAATTAAAACAACAATTTCAATAATAAACAGAACAAAACAATAAACCAAACAGAGCGACCAAACAGAGCATTTGTGGAATCAGTTCCCCAAAGAGGTACATCTAGAGCCCACTCTTTAATCCTCTTAGAACCAGGTGAAAATATTTTTATTCTCCTAAAATATTAACAATTTTGTTTTTATCTTTATCTTTTACTATACTCTTATTGCACCTCTGAGATTGTTTTAGCTGTGGTGGTGAGGGTGGATTATTGTATTATTGATGATTGTATTATCGTATTTATTAGTCATACTGTTCTCATTGTATTTTATATCAATTAATGCAATTTTGCTTTGTAAACCACCCAGGGAACCTTTGTGCTGATGTTGTTGTTGTTGTTGTTGCTGTTGTCAGTCGCGAAGTCATGTCCAACCCATCACGACCCCATGGACAACACTCCTCCAGGCCTTCCTGTCCTCCACCATCCCCCGGAGTCCACCTAAGCTCACACCAACCACCTCAGTGACTCCATCTAACCACCTCATTCTCTGCCATCCCCTCCTTCTTTTGCCATCTATTGTTCCCAGCGTTAGGCTCTTCTCCAGGGAGTCCTTCCTTCTCATTAGGTGGCCAAAGTATTTGAGTTCCATCTTCAGGATCTGGCCTTCTAAAGAGCAGACAGGGTTGATCTCCTCTAGGACTGACCGGTTTGATCGCCTTGCAGTCCAGGGGACTCGCAGGAGTCTCCTCCAGCACCACAAGATGAGTGAAGTAGAAATAACAATAATAAATTAATATATGTAAACTGGAGGCTCTTCTTTGGCAATCCAACAGTGGCCATCCCGTCTGTGGTTTTACGCTTGTCACAGTGCCTTGGTAACAGCAGGGACACCAAAGGGCCTCTGCAGCATAAAAGGCACAATGACCAGCATACCTGGAGGACATTGGAAGCTGACTGGGCGTGCTCTTTTGCTTCACAGCAGCTTCTGAAGCAAGGGTGTCAGGGAAAGGTCCTTCAGAATTCCTCTTTCAACCTCAGCTTGCTACTAAGTACAACAATTTTTCAGCTTAGCACTAATAACTAGCAGCCATTATGAGGATTAACCTTAATAGCGTTACATTGACTCCAGCTGCAAATTAGAACTAGGGCTATGTGCACATTGCCTCTCGGAAGACTCCACTGCATTTGTAGACAGAGAAACCGGGAAAATATTTTCAGATTTCAGCTTAGCTCTAAACACACACACAGAAAGAGAGAGTCAGGACACAATATTCTTGGCAAAATTAATCAAGCAGACTAAAATAATCTTACCAAAGACCTCCAAAAAGCAAGCAAACTGAATGATAACCCTGATTTCAACTCAAATGTGGCAGTCAATGGACAGAGACAGAGACAGAGACACAGACACAGACAGAGACAGGGACAGACACACACACACACACACGAGAGAGAGAGAGAGAGAGAGAGAGAGAGAGAGAGAGAGAGAGAGAGGGAGAGGGAGAGAGAGAGAGGGAGAGGGAGAGAGAGAGACTGACTTGGTCCACTTAATAGCATGAGAGTGGAGGATACTTACAGCAAAGTTGATTATACTGTGGCTTTAATGGTGTTTATTCTTTTTTAAATGGTTTTGCCCAGGGCTTAATTCAACCTGCAAAACAACAAAAAACACATGCTTATCAGAGAAATGTATTCTAAAGGAAACAACATAGGTAAGGTTAGGGTACCCAAACAAAACCGCTTGCCCAGATGGGAGCAGGGGTAAAAAACCATAGAGAGCTGCCTTAAACTGACAAAAGCCTAGTTCACACAACCACAGTGTGGATAACAAGCCATGATGGCTTGGCAACCACCTTGCTTGTGCTTGTCATGTGCTGGCCCATTTGCATAATTACCCTGCCAGGCACATCTGAACCTGGCAAGGATGGCTTGTTACAATAATGAACAAGCTACCCAGAACCTCACAGAGAAACTCTGAAATTCTGAAAAATATCCATATATACCTGCATGCATTTAGATGCATCTTCCTGAAGCTTGAGCCCTTCCGACTCTTCTCCTAGTCGTCCTTTAAAAAAACCCATCATGATTTCACAGAAGTAGGAAGAAAGCCAGTGGGGTGCAGACCAGTGGAGAACTTTGCACAACTAACTTTCTACTGCAGAATGGAAGGAATGATTGATTTTCTTCCACCAAGGATTAAATAATAATAATTTTTGTGCCAGAGTTACTAAGTTTATAATCAGTCTTTGCAGCACAGAACTCACCCAGGCCTGTCAAAAGCAGTCAAACATCAGGCCATTTCTGCATAGACTGCTTTACTTTACCCCAGAACTTCTGAAGCATCTTCCTTCAAACCAGTTGAGGCACTGCAGATCTTTAAGCTCTGGGGGGACAGGACCAAACTAAAAGGGGCCTGAGGCAAAACCCTAAAATTGGCACATATTTGCTTAAAGAGCTGGCCCTAACTAAGTATTAGGGGAGGAACTTTGACCTTTTAGAATGGGGGCACAAAAGGCAGAAAACGGCATGGAGCCTGGTGGAGCCCAGTGGGCTTAGATTTCCCTCCATGCCTAAGCTCCATGCATCTTTTTCCTAAGCAGCACAGCATTAGCTACTCAACACTTTGAAATCCTGGAGGATGCACAGTCTTCCAAGGCCACCTTCTCCTTCAGCATGGGATGCCCACTTCCCTTGGATACATGAACATGCAGAGAGACAGCCCTTTCCAAAGTTCCTGCTTGCGGCAGCCAGTGACGCAGGACAAAAATCTTCCCATGGAAATTTTCCCAGGGCTTTGTGTGTTCACACCGTGCATCTTATTGTCACATTTGAGGAAAACATTCCACTTTGTCAGTAAAAATGGCTGTACAACAACTGCAAACACAATATCAGTCCAGCTGTATGGTACACAGTTTTAAAGGTGCAACTGATTTCATTCTCTCTGCCCCCGCCCCTCTCTCTCTCTGGGTGACGATCCCAAGCATGCATATGTCATTAAAATACAGGCATGTCTCAAAGTGAAACTAGCAAAGCGCAAGAGAGTTTGTTTATTTATTTATTTAGGGAACTTCTATGCCGCCCCATTTGCCGAAGCCTCAGAGCAGCTTACAAACATAAATAAATAATCACAATATAAAACAATATAAATCAATAACCAGTTGAACTCTGGTGAAACAAACAAGTAGTTGTCAGCGTTTATTTGTATCAACAGTTTTTTCCTCAGATTTAAACAATGGAAGTGAAAACATGCTACTGGTTTTAAAGAAAGTGTTCTGATAAAAATGTCTACAAAATAAAATGTTTCTTTCTCATCACATCAAGTTTTTCCCCCAAATATTTCAGGGCAAAGTCGTGCAGTGTATTGTTTAAGATTTGTTGCTTGCTAGATACAAGTAAGATAAACATGTTGAATTGGATCTCTCTAGGGCAGGGATAGGCCTCTGCACCCCTCCACATGTTGTGGCCCATGATGGTACAAAGCCTTTGGGAAGGTGTAGCCAATGGTGAGGGAAGAAGGGAATCCAAACAGCCAAAGGATGCCGATTCTTTCTCTAGGACATCAGAAAGTTCCTGATGCAAACTGAATTATTTCCCTAGGCAAATGCAATTCTTCTAATTTGCACTGGGAAAAATTCGAATCCAAAATTATCTGGAAAACCCATCAGTGTGGGCAGCTGCTGCTGTATCACCATCAGCTCCATTTTGTTTTGTTTAAACCTCAGCCTCTTCTGAGGGAAAATATATTTTGTTTCCCTTCAACAAGTACATTACAAGTGTTCCTTTTCTGTTCAAACAATTACTTGGATAGGAAGGCTTAGGAGAAAAACAAGACCCACCGCACACAGCCTCCCCCATTCCCCACTCAAAAGGCACAGTACAACATTGTGTGAACTTATCACATCAAGTTCGAGTTTTTGCAATGCCTTATCAATATGTGCACTGGCATATGAAGAAACCTGAGCTACTGAAAGCTGGATGCAGTGCTCTGTGCAAAAATTCTGTTTTGCTTTTGGAATAAAGAAAAAAGAAAGCTTGTTAAAGTATCACTTCCGCTTTATAAACAAGACCAAGTCATTTGCAACTCCAAAATCTACCTGCAGGATAAAATGAGGAGGGCAGAATCCTATGAGAAGAATTGGAAGAGTATCCCTGGTCAGCTCTTGCAGCAGACGTGGGAAGCGGGGGAGAGAAACCCCACCTCCCCGAAAGGTAAGGATTGTTCACTAAAGGCACTTTGCTGAAAGCATCCTCATATCCTGCCCTGTGCTTTCTTCTTTGGAGAAACCAAATTCTTGTGTAACAGGGAGGGAAGCAATATTTCAGGTTCTACATTTTAGGCTGCACTGAGTTTTTCTTTGAGCAAGATTAAGAGTATGACATCAGAATCAGTTGGTGCACCATTAATATTTCTTCCATAACCTCCAAGCAAAACAGCTGGTGACATTAAACCACTACCACCAAGACAAGGGGAATATCAAGATGATAAAACGATACAGCAGCCACATTTAAATTCACACACCGTCTTTTGAAACTCATTGCCTCTTGTCGTGTTAAGGAGAAAAGCAGAATCAATTAAAACTCAAGGAAAAATAAAGCAGAAACAACCACCAAGGTTCTTTTATGGCCTCACTAAAGTGACAAAGTGATCGCTCTCAAGCTGAAGTTCTCCTAATGCCTCCCATTTGCCAGGAATGCAGATACAGAAGGGAGGGTGAGATGAAAGCTAAGATGAATGTCTAAAATAAAATAGATTGCACAGAGGTGGGGCCTTCTTCCCGATCTCAAGACGCTACTGCAGTCAGAATGTGTTAAATGCTGCATCACAATATTTGCATAATAGTTGGATTGACTGCATAAAATAGTCAATTTACTAAGTTTATTTATACCCCATCTTTAGTTCAAAGATCTCAAGGTGGATCTCAGGGATCTCACCCATGTTCTACCTTACAGGGGGGATGTTTGGCAGCGGGGATGTTTGGCAGGGAAGTCCAAGGTTATTAGGTAAGAGCTTCATGATTGAATGTTTGGATCCTTCAACTGTTTGGATCCTCTAACTTGGGGCCCACCCATGGGTATCCCCGGCAGCACCCACAACCCCCTTCACTCTCTGCACAGTAACCCTAAACACAGATTTAAAATGCTACGATGCCAGAAGGAAAGGTGAAAAGGAAAGAAAGAGCCAGGCAAGAGGCTTGGCGGGCAGAAGGAGCAACCTGAAGAGGTGGTAGAAGAGGGAAACCAAGGCAGGAAGCTGGGAGTGGGGAGAACAGCGAGATAAAGGGATGACTGGGAAAGAGAGAGCAAGCCTAAGGACTAGGAAGGGCGAGAAAGAGGGCAGCTAGGGTTGGGGAGGGGGGGAAATGGAGGAGCTGGCTGGAGAGAAATAGGAAGGCTAGAGGCTGTGCGTGAAGAGGTACACAGAACAAAGAGAAAAGATTTGCATGGACAAAATTAATTTGGGTGGGCCAAGAGACAACCTTTCCGGTTCCCGCTGCTTCCCAACCGCATTATTTCTCCCCACCATCTAGCCAGGCTCCCACAACAGGGAATTGCACTGCAATTTCTTAAATTCCCAAAAAAGGTCCAAAAAACTTGGCGCCCCTTGTCTTTACACACACGGAGCAGTACGTGGTGCTCCTCAAGCCTCAGGGATTAGCTACACCTAGTTATACAACACAGCGATGGTGGTGGGGTTATTTTACAGCAACAAAAGCCAGCAACAGAATTAGCTGCGGTTCTTGGTGCTAAATAGATACTTCACTCTTGCTTTAGGATATGCGAGACACATTAAATGTCCCGTCTCCTAAAATTAAAGTATATTTAAATCCTCCACAGATTAATGCCTGGCTACATACCTGGCCTACCAGCAAAGATTATTGCTTCTCTTTGCATAAATTAAACTTGGGGGAGTCATTTTTGTTTGTGTTGTTTTCACAAGACATGGTAAACCATTTCTGCCACAACAGAAAGCTGTGTGGTGATCTATTTGTAGCAACAGCTTTAAATAGAGTGCCCACTACCTTCCTATAACATTGCTTCTCTATTCTGGGATGCGGTGGCTTAAGAAAAGTAATATTTGCACTCCCGAGGAGCAAATTACAATGGCGGCAGTCAGGCACTAAAGCAGGGCTGCTGAAATGGCATGCAACCTAATGGGCCCAGAGGCCGAAATCCTGAAATTGATTCACATATTTGCCCACGTATTTGCTCCATACACCCTTACCGAAAACACCCGTGTTCAGGGCCTGCCCTACCATGGGGCAAGGGAAGTGGTCACCCCAGACAGCTGACTGTGGATGTCGTGAACGGCCAGCAAAGAGCGGGATGCTTTATTTATGAAGACTGTGTGGGTTTTTTGATGGGGGAGGGAGGAGCTTGTGGGGTTTTTCTGCCCAAAGGCCCAGTAAATATATCCTGCCTCGCATACAATGCCGTGTGACTGGGTAGTTGGGTAATTGGACAGTGGCTACTGCTCCATCTCAGGTGATGGCCCAGCCCATTTCCATCAACTTGAAACACTGGTTTCAGCTTTCAACCTCTTGACATTTTTGTAAAGCAATTTTTCCTGGGAGTTTGTGGAACTTGAACATCCAGGCATTTTATGGGCTGGAAATTGGTAAGGCTACCTTTTGAAAGTGCACATATATCTCTAAGGTGGCTCGGAAGTTTGAAGCACCAAAGGCTGGTATCAAGCCAAATGCTCACCCAAAGTAGAAGACCTTCGGATTTAGGGAATGCTTGCAGAGTGGCCCTTTTGGAGGCACTCATCCACCTCAGTAGCCAAGGAAGAGACTGCTGGTCTCATTCTGGCCTCCTTGCAATCTTCCACAGGCACCTGGCTTGCTTCTGTGAAAAACAAGCCGCTGGACTAGATAGGCCTTTAGTCTGATCTTCTTATGTGTCTAAACAAGAACCAGCGATGGCTTTTATGTCTGACTTGAAAGGTAGTGCTTTTAAGTTTGGTCGTATCTAGTGGAAAATGTATTTCATTAACTTGATAGGGTCTGTTAAATGAACATTGTATGCATATGGAAACTATATGAGAAGGAGTGGATTAGACTTCTTGTTTTATTTCCTTTCTATACCATGCAGCTGCTGAAGCACCCAGGGCCATTTGCAACAATTAAAACCATACAATGCAGCATACTAACACATAATACATACGTTTAAAAGTAAAACTAAAACAAAAGCCTAGGACCTGGAAGCAATGCAAAGGTTTAAAATACAATACCAAATTTATTTTTAACAGAAAAACTAAAATGCCTAGGGATTTTTTCTTCTTTAAATTTTTACCTTGTGCCCAAAAGTGCATAATGTAGATGCTTCAGTGAACCTCTCTGGGAAGCTTGTTCACCAACTGGAATTCCACAGATGAAGATGCGCTCCATAGTTGCCTCCTATCTCACTTCCCCAGGAAGGGATTCCAAAGAAGGGCTGATGAAGACTATCTTTCACTCCAGGGTATACTGGAAGGGGTGATTCTTCCAGTAACCTGTCTTCAAGCCATGTAAGTCTTGGAACATTTATCCTGCACTTCAAGTTCAGCCCAGAAATGGACTGGGAATCAGTGCAGATGGGAAAATACTGGCCTAATAGGATCACATCAGCCAGTCCCCACATTAACAATCTTGCTGCCCTATTTCAGACCAACTGAACTGTTTGGACCACTTTCAAAGGCAGCCCCATGTATAAATGCATGGTGGGAATCCAGGTGAGAGGTGATCAGGGCATGGGTAACTATAACTTGGCTATATCTATCCAGGTGAGGGCATCATTGGTCTACCTGCCAAGCCAACAAAAGGCACACTGCCATGGAATCCACCTGTGCCTCTAGTGGCGAGGCTGGGTCCAGGTGCACCTCAATGAACCTGGTCCTTCAAGGGGAAAACAGTCCTCCCTCAAATGGGCTGAACATCACCTGGCCAGGCAGATGAACCACTCAGCAAGTGCGTGATCAGAGCAATGGCAGGTGAGCATAGTACTGAACTTGGAAGCTACTTTTGCATGAAGGGCAAAAAAGTGGAATGCATCACCCAAAGAAAGATAAAAGTTTACGCCAATTTCCTAATTACAGGTAAAGATAGCATATGCTAATTTACAGGTACGGATGCAAACACAGGAGTCTTTACTTCGAAGAGACCTACCTTTAAATCAAAGTGCAATATATCTCACCATAAAGTGGGAGAGTGTGTCCAAACAACCAGTGTGCCTACCTGTTCTACCTGCTGCCCAGGTGCAGTTAATGGGCAAACATCGGAGGTCCTGCCTGCTTTCCCTTTTAATCCAAATTCAGAAATGGCAGCCCTTCAAATAGGGGGCTGATAATGCAGCATGGATGGCCACCAAACTGTGTGTTGGGCTGTGTAAGCGATGGAAGACTAGTATAACTGTGGAGTGTATGTGGAGACATGGTGGTGAGAATGTAAGCAAAATCCAGGAGTATCTTCTCTGAAAAATAGATTCTCAGGTGCTTTGGTCCTTAACTCTCACCATTCCTGTCCATTGGTTTCCGGGAGTTGAAGTCCAAAACATTTGGAGATCAACCTTCTGTCCATTCTGAATTAGTGAACACAACAGTTTTTATCTGTGTATATGTGCTAAGAAGGGAAGGGAGAACTGCATACCGGCTTCTGCTGCAGTTTGCATCCAATGTCCTTCGTACCATGAGTTACTGCTTTCGTGCACACACTCTACTCGCTCTCCCTCTGCCTCTCTGATCTGTTAACTTCACTAGATTGCCCCAAGTCAACCTTAACTTGCTTGCGTTTTTGATCTTCTTGCGATGTAAGTATACACCATCTCCTGTCCGATGACCAGACTCATCCTCTATTTAAGGTGTGCACCTCTTCACACCACTAATAGAATGGATCGCTTTTAAAAACCCAAAACTGTTTTACAGACCTTACGCAAAATGGCCACACTAAAAATCAAGCTTTTCTTTGCAGGTCCCTCCAAAGGTTCCGTTTGGTTATAGGTGAATCTAAGAGTCATGCTGGGTACACAACTGGCACTTGCGTCATTGGTTTTTGCTGGCTAAATAGCATCAGCAGGAGAGGTTTAGGGATCCAGATCAGGACGGTGGTGCTGAGGAGGAAGGAAGATTTAAGACCATACCGCCTGGCCTCTATCTGCATATATCCTAGGAGTGGACACCATCGTCCACTTAATTCGTCTCCAGCATGGTGCTTTCTAGATAGGTGGAAGAGCAACTCCAAGCTTTCCAGACATACCTGTGCTGGCCAGGGCATCATTCTGAAGTCCCCAGACATTTGAAGAGCACCAGATTGGGAAACCTGTTCTGTTCAATAAGTATGTGCTTTTAATACCACAAAGGCACATGGTTCCCCTATTGACTGGCTTATCCAGAGCCCTCCAGGGCGAAAGCACCACAGGAAGAGTTAGAAAATACTCTGGGAAAACACATCAGGACCACTCATCCTGATTAATTAGTGGCAATTAAAGGTAGGAACCCACATGCCAAAATGAACACACACCCTTATAATCTGCATTTGCACCCCCCGCCCCTGTGGACAAACCAGACTCCGGCAGTGCTGGGTGCTTCCATCACTTTGTTGTGTATTGGGTAGGGGAAGCCTCTTCTGAAAATCTTTTTTATTTACTGCACTTCTGTAGTGCTCCATAGCCCAAAGGCTCTCTGGGTGTTTTACAAATTTGGAAAACATACAAAACAACCAAGAGTGTGATGGCATTTAACAACACAAGAAACCATGCAACAGCACCAACAACGCACAGTGACTAACACACGGCCCGACAGCAATAATCATGAAAACAGTATCAAAACTAGCCCTTATCTATTAAAATATCTGGAAAATGGATCGGTTTTCACTGTGCACGGAAAAGAAAGCAAAGACGGCACCAGAGCAGAGCTGCCTCCCTGGGAGACTGTTCCAAAACCAGGCTGTCACTACTAAAAAGGCCCTTCTCCCGGTCACCAACCCACTCACACACTCTTTGAGATGTTCCTGCACAGAACCCACAACATTACATTACAAGGTGATGCACAAATGCATTAAAGCAAAACAAAATTTAAAAATAAAAGCAAGGATGAAGAAACCCTATCAAGCCCTGTATGGAATCAGCATATACCACAATATACAAATAAGTTTTCAACAGCTGCATAAACACCACCAAAAATGGCACCTGATGTACTTTGGGGGAAAGAAAATCCAGAGGCATGATGCCACCCCAGAAAGGCCCTACCACCACCACACCAGTTGCTTAATACTAGAGACGATTAGCCTTCAATAGTCCCCTAATACCTTTCCATAAGTTCTATTTCATCTTAGTGCATTAGTGCAGATAATGGGCCATCAACTGTCAGTTCTCTATGCTAAAATGTCGGCCCCTTCCAACGTGAGCCACATCTCACCTGCGACTACCTAACTGTCCAAGCAACAATTAAACAGCCCAGACAATTATCTTCGGTTCAGGTTTAATTGCCTAACTGCAGCATCGCATTAGGTGGAGTGCCTCTAGATAGCGGTTCAGGGAGCCGCGTGGCCCTCTGACGCGTCAGCACGCTTGTGCACGGCAGCTGAAACCAAAAGAGGCATTTTCTCCCCGGCACGCCAGAATGGCTGCTTCGCCTGCAAGACTTGAGTGCCTCCCTTTAAATACACGAAAGGGGTTAAACAGCCCAAAAGGCTTCTGGGTTCCTGTGGAGGATGACTCACAGGAAGGATGGCCAAGATGCATCTCCATAAAATATTAACGATAATAGGCCTGGCTGACGCAGACTACAGCAATATCCAACAGGGCTAATCGGCCCCAGGTCCTTGCCTCCCTTCTGAAAGTCGCTAATGGTCCTCTGGGTTCACCAACAGATGTCAACGATGGATCACAGGTACCACAGTTTATTCACTGGAAATGACAGCCTGGCATTTAATTAATTTTTTATTACGACGATATGCATTCCCAGTCTCCCACCCCTCCACCAAGCAATCGGTGGGCCATAAAATGGTCCCTCCAGAATCAAGCTAGGCCAAGCAGAAAGAAGCATCTGCTGAACACCAAGTCACTGGGTGAAAGTTTTTCTCCTTGAAGTTCAAAACGGGCTGGGGATGGAGGAGAAGACTTTGGATTTGTGTTTGGATATGCCGATCGGACAATTGAACCTGTCCCTGTAAGTCTCCATAAAGGGAGAATGAGATCGATTTAGCCTGCGCAATTCTAGCAGGAGAAATGATGCTGTTAGCTCAACAGAAATGCTACAAGGATCACCTCTTGCTGGTGTTTGCCAAAGGTCCTGGGCTCAAACCCTGGCACCTCTAGCTAGGGCTGGGATAGATCCTTCATCTGAAAGCATGGGGAGTTGCTGCCCATCAGTGTACTCTAGAAGAGTGACCACTTAGCCCCTTTTACAGAGGACAGTCCTCTAGGTAAAGAGCTGCTAGAGAATTACCATATTTTTTGCTCTATAAGACTCACTTTTTCCCCCCTCAAAAGTAAGGGGAAATGTCTGTGCGTCTTATAGCGCAAACATGTGTGTGCAGTAAGTCTGTCAGATGTGCAGCCCATGGGGAAGTGATGGGGAATGTGCCTGTGATTATGTGCTCATTTGATCCAGAATATTTTTTTCTTGTTTTCCTCCTCTAAAAACTAGGTGCGTCTTATGGTCAGGCGCGTCTTATAGAGCGAAAAATACGGTATCTGCTATTTTGAAGGAATCATCCAGTTCAGGGGTGGACAACTTGTTGCCCTCTAAATGTTTTGCCCTCACAATGGGGTGTGTTGGGCTGATGGGTAATACACCTCACACAACTGGAGTTGCCCTCCTCTGGTCCGTTAGAAAGTCTGTCCAGTCCCAGCCCGGTTGAAAGAAGAGCTGGACTTTGCAAACAGAGAACCAAGCAAGGCTCACCTGGTTATAGCCTTTCACAGCCAGCGGGAGGGACTCTCTGCACAGATGTATCAATTAGCAAATTTAATTTTTGCGCCCCTTATTGTTGTGCTACTTCCCCTTGTTTTTGGCAACTCGTGTCCAGTCACTCTACTGCCTGGTTAGATCAAAACCAGTATTTGCGATTCAGCCTTCCCATCACACCTGGCTTTTTGCCCTCCACTGGGCCCTTTTAGGGCACCAAATCCAAACAATGCAATTGGTTGCTTTAGCTTATTTATTACAATGTTATTAAATTCTTCAGCCAATGCATCCTCACAGCAATATGGGATGCGCTGCGCCATGCGTGGCTAGAGCCAGGGACTCACAAATGCCATGCGCAGCCAGCCCTGTGTGGTAAGACAACATGACTGCAATACCCAGGAGAATCTCCCTGAGCAGGGAAGGGTGCCCAAGCGCTGCGGTGGCTCTACCCACCCGGGCTGGCCATTGGCTTGCCTCAAGAGCAAGGGGCCCAAGCCTTCCTTGCCAGGCTAGCTTTTCCTGGGCAACAAACGCCTTTTCATTTCTCCTGGGGAAATAACCATCTCCCCCAACTCCAGTTTAAGAGTCCCACTCTGACCCTGGCTTTCTGCCCCCTCAGCTGTGACTTGCCCCGGTTCAGCCCTGGCAGCCTGAGGGACAGTGGGTGGCCACCCACGGGGACAGTGAGAGCTGCAGCAAGAGACTGCCCAGCTCAGCAGGAGCGGAATGGGGTGAGGGGGCAGCTGCACCGCAGCGATTTCACTGGTGACTGGTCTGATTCTGGACGCCATGTCAAGGGCTGGTTTAAAGCCCTGCACAGCTCGGGAACAAGGCTGCATTCTCTCACAGCAAGTTTTAAATTTTGCCACCAGAAAGGTGTTCAGGGGCAATGAGAGAGTGGCCCTTCACTGTGGCCTCTGGCGCTCCCCAGAGAGGGAGACTAGCGTGGTACTTTCAACCACGTTTCCAACCTGATAGCCAAAAATGAACTGATTGGAGGCAGGCACAGTTTGGCTTCTGTAGAATTCCTTGAAATGTTTATCCATATGTTTATACATATGGAATGCGCTCCCCAGTGAGGTCCGCCTGGTGCCGTTGTTATTTCTTTTTTGGCACCAGGCTAAGACCTTTTTATTTAAAACTTATTTTAATTGTTAACTTATTATGTATTTATAGGATTTTACATTTTAGCCGAGATGTTACCAGGCTTTTTAATCTTTAAGTGTATTATTTGTTATTTATATGTTTTGATTATGTTGTGAGCCGCCCCAAGGCTTTGTTGTGATGGGGGCAGCATAGAAATGTTTTAAATAAATAAATAAATAAATAAATAAAATACAGATTTGGAGCTGGGAACTGTGTGTCTCTAGCACAATTGTGCAAATTGGGTCACACTTGTTAGATTCAAGCCACTGTTGTTGGTCACATTCTGTGGAACATGTATTTATCACAAGAAATACAGAAATACCTTTCTCTCACTGCATATGCATTTACTCTCCCTTGTGACACTTAATTTCTGATTTGTGCAAAGTTCGAGGTGCTGCTTTGCAATTTGTGCAAGTTTACACAACTTGTGCAAGCTTGTACAAATTGCAGCACAGAGCCAAATGTCACGCAGAGTTCCCCATTACAATAAGTTATGTAAATCACAGCCTGTTTTAAAAAAAAACAGAATGGAATTTGTGAGGCCAAGTCAGGAAAATGCATTAGAGTTTCACTCTACCAGTTCCTTCATCTGTCTCTACAAGCACTTCAGCACAATTTTCTCCCTCCATCTCCACAAAAGGATACAACTTTTCCAATTTTAAGCACTGCAACAGTCCTTGCTTAGAATCTTCATCTGAGTTTCCATTCTGTTCTGCCCTCTTGCACAGGTTGCATTTCTCCTCCTGTTCATCTTTGAGCTTATGCTTTGCCACTCGGTAACCTGCTCAGCATCCTTCCCTTCAAAATGTAATCCCTTCCCTACCACCTGGGGCCCCCCACCCTTCTCAGCTATCCTGCCTATTAGGCTTTTAACCTCACCTAAACCAGCAGCTTCCCCCTTCCCTGACAGAGGCGGAACTACTAACTAACTGCTCTGCTATCAAGAACTGAACTTTCTGAAAAATCGCAACAGCTCAGCCAATTGGCACCAAGGTACGACACCTCCTTGCCGTAAAAGAAATCAAGCCAGCTTACAAGAAAACAACAGCAACAACACAACACTACAAGATGCAGTGCAAAAAGAGGAAACACTCCTTCTACCAATGCCCCATTAATGGAATACTCCATTAAAAGCCTATTTAAATCCTGAATCCTAGTCAGGTGTTGATCATGTTACTCAAGTGTAGGGGTAAAATATGGAGCAGGAGCAGAAGGCACGCAGAAGCTCTGCTTCTAGCATGTGTGCAGTCTGACCTTCATGTATTCACCATACAAGTCTGTGCAGCTAAATGTGCTGTTGCACCAAGAACCATGCCTCATCACAGTTTCTGCTCACATGCACTCAAGAAGCATTCTGGATTCAAACTCTGAATGCAGCTACAGAGTCCTCTTCAGACCTTAGTGCCCAATACACAAAAGTCTAGCTAGAACCCATTGTGCAGGGGCAGGGCCTACATGGAGGTACTTTACACCCAGAGGTGAGCAGATGAACGCTTGAATACAGCGAGTCAGAAGTTTCCAACAGGTGGGAATCTTTCTGAAGGAAGTTCTATAGCAGAGGGACCACATCTAAACAAAATATAATCCCTGCCATTACAGAACTTTAGCTGCAACATTTATGAGAGCTGAGAATAGGAGAAATACTTCCAAGATCCATACCACAAATTCTCAGCAGAAATTTTCATTGTGCTCATAGGAAATGGGGTGGAGAGCAATAAAGCAGAGAGAATAAAGTAAAGAAATTCTACTAGGAATTTGCTAGGGTCTCTCTCAGGAGCCCTTTTTACCTTTTTTTTTTTTTACCCATCAGAGACAGCAGCAGTCAGAAGCACTTCCATCTAACTCCCCCCTCCTTCGTCCTTGCCTTAAACAGTTTTTGCTTCATTGGGAAGCGTGCAACTTCCCACTGCTGCCAAATTGGCATTCCATCTTTGTAAAAGTTTCTGCTGTCCTTATGTGTTCGAACACCAATAACAACAAAAGAGCTTGCCAACCCTGATACATCAATCTTTGCACCATCATGACTACTCAAATTAAGCAACATTTGTTTCAATAGCTGCTGCTTCATGAGTGATCCTTCCGGTGCAGGCCTGGGTCCCGGGGCCCAATCCTAGCAGAGCCCCATTCATTGGCCGAGAATGGGGTGAGAAAGTGTCGAGTCACTTTTCCATCAGCCCCAACATCCCCAAAGATGGTTGAAGTAAGGCTACCCAAATGCATGACTCAGCAGCAGAACAGATGGGGTTCAGCTGAATGAGTCAGCCACTGTGCTTCCAGATTCAGGAAAACAAAATTGCACGGACGCGCCAAAATGCATTCTGGAATGAAATACCTGAATTAATTGCCAGGGTTCAGTCCCACTGTCACAACAGTCATCATCAGCCCTAAGACAAATGGTGGTGGCTCATGGGGTTGGGTAATTCTCACCATCAAAAATACTCAGCCTCCGGCAAGCAAGCACATGGGGGCGGGGGAAGCGGTTCTAGCTCAGCCTATGGAGTGAGTTTTGTGTGTGTTTGAGAACTGGAAGGTGCAACATGCTTCATCCTGCCTAAATTGACCAAAGAAGCATTTGAAGCAAACAAGGCACCAACTATGAGATCATCCACTAAAGCTGTGACATCATTTGCTAATGCTGTTAACATTAGCAAACCTAATCTCTCTCTTTTTCGAGGATGACCACTAGAGGGCGTAATTTCATTGCAAAGAAATCAACTGGGATGCAGAGGATGGTGCCGGAACTAGGGATGGGTGAAAATTTGCTTGATGAATTTTAATCCACAGATTTCCCCATTTCCACGTCCTGGACTCAAAGATGGACTCATAAGCATCCCTAAGCTTGTGATTCATTCCACTAAAAAAAAAAGTGAAAACATTTGAAAATTATGCATAGGGTAATGCAGAAGTTTCCAAAATTTGCACAAACATAGTTTACTCAATAGGACCATAAATTGGAATAGGTGGCTGTTTCAAAGTGGATACAAAATGGAAAAAAATATGCACAAGTTTCCATGCAGCTAAAAATTCAAGCTTGTGAAGAAATGGGACAGAAGAAGCTTGATGTGGAGGGGAAGGAAGGGGGGAGAGGAACCTAACCGTAATGGTGGAATTGGCATTGATATATACGTCTATCTCAAGAAAAACCCTGTGCCTGGGATCTGGATATGGGCACTGAAAACCTCGTTACAAGTCAAGCCGCCAAGATGTTACATGTCACCCAGAATTTAGACCGCTTCTTTTGAGAACAGAGTGTGTGTGGTGGTGGCGATTTTGTGAACATCAGTCAAACCACATGTCACTAACATCTAGCTCAACTAACTTGGAAGATGGGGACTCTTGCTAATTCATCAGCCCTGCAGATCCTTATGGAGGCCGTCTGGCTCAGTTCAAAAACTGCACACTTTGGAAGCCCACATAAAACCCCACATAAAAAACAGTGTTATTATCAGCAGTGCAGTAACCCTCTTTCAGAGAGTAGCCCGTCAGAATACAGGCAATGGAATTCGCATGAGTAACTGCTCCACACTTAACAATTTTATAATATTTCCACATTATAAACACACATGCACACACAATAGCTAGAACAGAAGGGATTTAATGAAGGTCATTTAATCCAACCCCATTCAATGGCAGAATCTTGTAACTACAAAAGAATGTACAGGTGTTGTGATAGGTAACCTGGCTGTCCCCGCAACATTTTCCCTGTGCATTGAATTTCTTGTGTGCCTCATATGCTTCAATATGGAAGATCATTAACTGGGCTGTTCCTGCTGATGCCGCACCGTGGACTCATGTCATGTAAGTACAATGGCACAGTAATGTATCTGAAAGGTCATCCCGGCAGTCTCCACTGGCCCCACCGAGAGGCCAAAAGTGCGGGGCAGTGTGTTCATTCATGTCAACAAGGCCGGTCTGGCTCTCTTACCAGCAGCAAGTCTTCTGTAAAGCTAATGGACCTTAGTTGTTTTTTCAAAGGCAAGTGGCTGCAAAGTACTTTGCATCACAAGAGGGGGGAAAAAAACAGGCTGTTTGAGAAAGACCTTCCCACCACCTGCTACTGTGCACACTGCAACTAAGCGCAGAGGGGAAAGGCAACGCTGAGGGGGAAGCCGAGTCGGTGCCCTCGCTCCTAAGAAAATAAAGTCCCGGCCATTCATCCCTGTGCGACTTATCTCTACTACACTCCTGGGAAATCCCAGACACAGGTTTTCCACATCTCCCCATGTGGAAGGAAGGAGGAAGGACAGACAGTCTGTTCTTATGGCAATCCTTAGGACCAAGTCAAATATGCACACTTAGGAAGAGCCCTGCAGGATCAGTCCAAAGGATGCTCTATCCAGCATTCTGTTCCCAAAGTGGCCAGCCAGGTGCCTATGGGGACCCCACAGCGGGACAGAGAATCTTGTTGTTGTTGTTAGTCGTGAAGTCGTGTCCGACCCATCGCGACCCCATGGACAACACTCCTCCAGGCCTTCCTGTCCTCCACCATCCCCTTAAGCTTACGCCGACTGCTTCCATGACTCCATCCAGCCACCTCATCCTCTGCTGTCCCCTTCTTCTTTTGCCGCCAATTGTTCCCAGCATTAGGCTCTTCTCCAGGGAGTCCTTCCTTCTCATTAGGTGGCCAAAGTATCTGAGTTTCATCTTCAGTATCTGGCCTTCTAAAGAGCAGACAGGGTTGATCTCCTCTAGGACTAATCTGTTTGATCGCCTTGCAGTCCAAGGGACTCGCAGGAGTCTCCTCCAGCACCACAATCCAAAGGTCTCGATTCTTCGGTGCTCAGCCTTCCTTATGGTTCAGCTTTCACAGCCACACATTGCAACTGGGAAAACCATAGCCTTGACTATACACACTTTTGTTGCCAGGGTGATGTCTCTGCTTTTTAGTATGCTGTCTAGACACAGAATCATAGAAATATATAGAATAGTAGAGTTGGATGGGACCAAGGCAGCCACTCGGTCCAACCCCCTGCTGTTGCAGGACACCAGTTTGCACAAACCCACTCAGATGATGGTGCAATTTCGATGGTGCAATGTCTCCAGTGTGGGAGAGCCCACCACCTCTCTGGGCAGCTGGTTCCACTGTCGTAATGCTGTGACAGTGAGGAAACTTTTCCTGCTATCTAGCCTGAATCTGGGTTGTCGCAACATGAGTTGATTATTCCATGCCCTACACACTGGTATCAGCAAGAAGAAATCTTGACCTTCTTCTTTGTGACAGTCTTTCAAGTACTAATAGAGGGATACCATGTTCCCCTTGGTTTTCTCTTCTCGAGGCTGAACATGCCCAGTTCTCTCATAGAGCAGTGTTTCCAAACCCTGGATAATTTTCCTTGCCCTCCTCTGGACCCTTTCTAATTAAATTTTAGTACCCACAACTGGACATAGTATTCCAGATGACTAGTGAAGAGTATGGGGAACTAGTATTGTTCATGATTTAGAAGTGGTCCTTCTATTAATGCCTCCCTAAATAGCATTTCCCCTGTTGTGGCTGCATTACATTGTTGGCTCATATTCATCCTGTTGTCCACAATGACTCCAAGGCCTCTGAGTATGATGTTTCCATGTTCCCCATCAGCAGATGTGTAGAACCGTGCTGTTCTGGTACTGGAAGTAAGACACGGACACCATGATAAGGAGCCATTAATAAGCTCATCTTCTATACATTTCGCTAATCACCTCTTAAAGCCATGTCTCCCAGCATCTATCGCTTTCTCTAGTGGTAGGCCATTCTGTCAGATACAGTCCTTTTTTGACTGTACTGGTCCAAGAATACAAGCTTGACACTTCATGTTGAAATATCTCCCCCCCACACACACACACACACACACAAATCTTCCATGCACATAAAAGCCTAACAGGGTGGGGAGAAGTTAGGCTGAAAACATATATTCCTGGCCTGACATATATACTTTCCACAAACAGGACACTCGGCTGGTTTGTGGTTAGAGAGGGTTTATGATGCATCAACCTATTAGCTTCACTGCACCAAGTCCTACATAACATTCAAAGTTTCTGCCTCTCAAGTTTCCTTTTGGCAATGACATGTTTTTTCCACAAACTGACACCCCCATATTCTGACTTAAATGGTTCAGTCCTGGGACGACTGTGCCGTGTGCTTTCTCTATCAATGTAGTTCACTCTGTGGCAGTTTTCCCCTCTCTGATACCCTCCAGATGTGTTCCACTGACTGTTTGATTGGTTGCTGGGAACTGTAGCATGTGGCTGAGTCGAAGCAAATGAGAAACAACACAAGTGAGGGATTTGCAATTAAAAGGAACAACATATTTCAGTGTTGCAGCAATTTAATGGAACCAACCTATCCATCTTTCTCTTCTCCTCCTCTAAATCAAAAGCAGCTCCATTTCATAGGCAGATAAAGCATTACTTAAAAAAAAAGGCTCTTAATGTTCCTGTTGTTTGCCACGCAAATCAATAGTGATAAATCATTAAGAGCAGCATATCTGAAAGCCATCACACACAGCTCCCTTCCTCTTTCCTGTCATCTCCAGAAGAGCACTTTCAGAAGGACCTGAAACCAAACAACGAGCAAAGAGCCCTCCTTAATATCAGTGTCTTCCAATCATGTATTCACTTACTATGGATTTTCATCTCTGATTACAAACTTCAGGGCAGGGACCACTTACTTTAAGTGGTGAGAAAGTGAGAATTCTCCTCCTCCTCCTCCTTTCATCATCTTAGAACTCAGGGTGACCCAACGGAGTTGAGTAGCAGAAGAAAACAACGCCCTTCTAAGGCTGGAGATGGAACTGAATTCATACCTGGGGGTTACGCTTTCACAAGTGTTTTAACAATTGTGTGTGCTTCTCTTTTCTGGTAGCCCTTGCAAGAGTGCTAGGAGGGATGTTTCGAGAGAGGGTGCTCACGGACACATCTACCCCATGACGGTGGCAGCAGCTCCTCACTGCCCTGTTGCGCTCCTCTGCAACATGCTACAGCAGAAGAGCAGCTGGTACAGCTCTCCAGAGCTCACCTGGCCCAAAGGATCTGCTCTTGGAAACTGTGTGAGCCATTCTGCAGGAACACTGGTGAGAATGAGCAAAGGGGCTGCTCTGGGTGTTCACACTGAAGGACTGAGAATCTGAAAGAGACCGGGGTGAGGGAGATAGGGGCCATGCTGAGACACTGAGATGAGAGAGGTGGAGAGGAGGGCAATCCAACTGGAGGATCGGCACACAGAGAGGAGGCATGCTCACTTTCAGAAGGCCCCTCCCAAAGGCATGCACAGGGTTGGCAAAACAGATTATGACAAGCTGAGAAAATCTGTTAGATTCCCACTCCAGGCCTCTGATTCGTTATACTTCCCCAGCTACAAAATTGTGCCTATCACAAGCAGGAATACAGTGACACCTAGTGGCAGAAAACAAACACTACTGCATGGGATTACTGTTGTTTAATATAACAGAGGGTTCTCATTGTGGTTTGGGATTGATCAGGAAGACCTCTTCATCATTTTGGCCCCATCCTTGGCTTGTTCAGGCGAGAGGCACTTGCTGCACATTTGAGTAGGCTTAAATTCAAATGAATTACTCAGTTGGGGACTTTTGGCAATTCAGAGACAGTGGCACCACCAGAGGTAGCAGCCTGGGCAAGTCACCTGTCCAAAAGACAGAGCACAAAACCAAGGTGGTGTCTGAGCCCCCACGTACTGAACAACTACCCCTTTGAGCCCGCAGTATTCAGCATCAGCAGAAGCCTCTTTCAGCAGCAAGAATATTTGTGAACCAGAGAATGATGTGGAAGAGAGAGTGGGTGCCAAGAACGTTGCCAATGGGAGCACTAGTGTTAACCCACCCTGGATCTTACCTGATCCCCAGAGAAACAGCCCCATCCATCATGGGAACTATGAGGAATGGACAATTGGGTTATGGGGCCATGTGCTGAAGGTGGAATTGACATGGCCCTCATCCCTCCCTCCTCATGTCCAGCCTTCCACGCGAGCTAATTCTCACTCTGTCTCTGTCATCCACTTACGCCTCCCCAGCACCCAGAAAGTGATGTGATCAACACGCCATCAAGCTGTATCTGGCTTACGGTGACCCTGGAAACGAACACCTGCCAAGATGTCCTGTCCTTGGCAGCCCTGCTCAGCTCTTGTCAACTCAAGGCTGTGGCTCTCCTTATAGAGCCAATCCATCTCAGATTTGGTCTTGAGATAACCTGGTCTTGAGGCTCACAGCACAGAGAGAAGGGAAGCGTCAAATCTTTTTCTGGGATCCTAAGGCGTTTTCCTTTGCCTGGTGACTGATGCCCATGCCAGCGTTAATCAGCAGAAATGGGGGAAAGGGGACACATCAGTGAAGCTCCCTCTGTGCCTTTCTCCCTGTCGGAACTGCCAAGCAAACATGCTTGGTGTCCCGTTTGACCAGACTCTGATTTAGCTCTGGAGGAAGGTGCACGGAGATCTCTCCAAGCACAGCTGCTCCCTCCAGGCTGCTAAGCTGCTATTTGGTGGGTAGACCATGGCTGGACCAGGAAGGGGAAGAAGATGCACTGGGAAGGTCTCTTGCCTGCCAGTCCTTTGCCTTCAACCCACCAAAGTGTGTGTTTGTGTGGGTCCGTGCATCTCGGGGGGGGGGGTGCACCTTAAAGGATCACATGTGGCCTGTGGGATGTGGATTGACCACCAACGAGATTGCAAGATGCCCACCAATTTAGGCTGATCTCACAAAAACGACTGAAGTTTTGTGCTAAAAGCATCCAGACACTTGACTGAAAATCAGTTGTCCCTCCTGTATAAAAAATTAAATATAATCTGGCTAATCAGCCATCTGTTCAAGACTGCTTTCTGCGGTGGGAAGCAACACAAATTTAAATAAAATAACGGCAACTCAGATTTGAGCTAAACATCCTGAAGAAGCTTACAGAAGGGGTTTGTGTGTGTGGCGTGGGGGTGGGGGGCTGCTCCTGTCCTTTCTGCTGCATTTGGATGCCATTCTGTGAGGCTGGGAAACAAAACGATCCTGACTCTACCGGAGCCGATGTGCTCCATTACAAGGACCCCTGAAGAAATCGGCATGATGCAGCCCTCTGTTTTATTTGTGGCACTGCCAATGGTGTTCCACAGAGCAACACGTACGTACACAGGGCTTCCATAGAACTGCAGCAGGGAGGCCAAGTTCCAGAACTGACACTGGGGGTGGGGGGAAATGGCAGGATCCCCCAGGCTCAGCCTCAGCCTCAGCCTCACATATGAACCTACTGTTCACGTGTTTGGCTGCCTTCCAGCACTTCAGCCCATTCAACCTTGCTGTGGGCCCAAAGCCAATAAAGAGCTCTTGTTACAGAGTCACTCAGGCCAGAAGTCAACCGAGCTGGAATCCAACCATTTCTATGTGCTGGGGAACAACAGCATGAGCACAGCCCTCCTGGGTCAGAGCAAAGGGCATCTAGTCCGGCAGTCTGGCCAGCCAACTGCCTGCGGGATCCTGCAGCCAGGACAGGAGTGCAAGAGCAGCCTAACACCCAGGTGCCGTCCTACCTTGACCTTGTCGCAACCATGCTATCTCGACCTAGTTGCCACATGGCCACATGCCAGCAGGGGACATGTCTTTTGACTGCATCGGAGGAATGGGGGGCAGCAAGATCCCTTCCACTGGCTCTGCTGGGACCATGGGTAATTTGGCTCCTCTCCTCCTAGCCCTCTTTCCAGCTGCAGCCATTCCAGAATAACAACATGACAGGTGAGTGAAAGATACCTCTGCGGGCTTCTCTCCTTCTGCCCGTCCCACCCCCTTTTCCTTCTCTATCATGTCATGCCATTATTTTCCATTGTACACTGGCTTTAGCACGCTGGGGCTGAGGCTGACCAGGACAGTCTTCTGCTGGCCGGGCAAAGGCAAGGCATGTCCTCCACTGTGCCGAGTGCAAACTGTGAGCTGATGGGCTACAACAGCCTTCCCCAGCCTTGTGCCTTCCAGGCACGTTTGGACTGCCATGTCCAGAATTTCCAGTCAATGGCCCTGCTGGATGGGAATTCTGGGAGTTGCGGTCCAAATGTCTCTGGAAACCACCAGGTTGGGGAAGGCCGGGCTACAGGGCAAGGTGCACAGCAACACCTGGCTCTGTACTGCAACAACTTTCCGCTTGTTCTCTGAACATCAGCACCAGCCAGCACCTGGCACCTGCGACAGCTGCCTCGTTCCACCAACTGGGAAAGCCAGCCCTGACTGGCAGAAATACGGCATCGAAAAGTAGTAAATACAAGACAGGCAAAGAGATCATTGGACTTGGCCCAGGGTGAAGCGAGTCCAGATCCCCACTCAGACGCACAGCTCAGGGGCTGATCTTGGGCTGCCTGGAGATACTAGAAAGGGAGAGAAATCAAAGCAAGCATATTTGAACATCCCTAGCCAGAAAGTCACCCTCTTCAGCCCTAACCTTAGGAGAGGAGTGGCAATCCTGACGGCAGCTGATTTGAAGTTGACCAGCAGGGTCAAAATGTTGCCCCAGCGGCATGATTGAAGATAAGCTTCCCAGGTGTGGGTTGCCTGAGTCAGCGAGCTCCCCATTCACATGAACAACCTCAAGCGTCCCGAAGCCGCATCCAAACAGGGAAAGCAGCCGATGGCTGGCGCAGCTGCATAACTGCAGCCCCTGGGTTGGATAGAGAAGGGCGTTTTGGGGGATGAGGTTTACACAACGAACATTCTCTCTTCTCTTCCCAGCCCACACTCCACAACTGTTTCTACACTTCTTGTAAGTTAGAACAGCAACACCATCAAACTGTGTGGACCCTGCCTCTATCATAAGAAGTGTGAGCAGTCTGGCCTCACAGGTAGCCAACCCTGAACAAGAGTCTGGACTCCAAGAGTTCATGGGAGAGGGCAAGAAGAATATGAAGGCCCCAACAAAAAGCCCCAATTTTAGATGGGGCTGGCTGATCCACATTCACTTTCATTTGTCTTGATTAGATAACAATCAATCAGAATGCTACCTTTTTACAGTGTTAGATTTACAGATGAACAGATCTGTAAGGGATCGGGCAAGAAACATCAAATTATCCAATCAGTTATACAAAACTGAGCATTTGCTATGTAATCTTTTGTCATTTCATTTTTATACCACCAAATAGCAGAGGCTCTCTGGTTATAGTTAACAAAAGTTGATGTATTCTGATCCTTCATTTTGATCCCCAAGTGTAAAGTTCTTTTCTTGTTTTTTGGGGGGGTTAAGGTTAGAATTTTACCCTTTTTTGCAGTGGGTACAGTACCTGGTGTTCTTATCCCTTGCTGATCTCTGGGTGCCATTGGGAGGGGGCTCTGGGCTGCAGGGGCCTCAGGTCTCGGCCCCAAAGTCCAGCCCCAGCCTGAGTCACACCACTGGAAGCCATGCGAACCACGCTGGATAACCAGAAGGCATTCCCTAAGCCACAGCCACCTACTTCCTGGCAAGCACTGTCACCAGTGTCTGTATGCCTGTAGAGCCTGCTCGATATAAACCAGTCTTCCTCATGGGAATGATGGGAGTTGAAGTCCTGTCCATCTGGAAGGCCGGCACAGGCCTTCCTACAGACACATGCACGAGTGGAGGCAGCAAGGGGCTGTTCCCCTATAAAGAGAAAAGGTCCTATGTAAAAGGCTCCCGGAGGGGTTCGGGCGTTATGTTCGGGTCTGTTCCACTTGGCAACAGTGAACAGACTTGCCTCCAACCACAGACACACGCCTCACTGTGTGGCCAGTTGTTCCTGAAACGAAATGGGCACGAGCAGGGAGAAGTAAATATTTAAAGCCCTATAAAAAGCCTTCCCATATGCTGTTTAGGGATCAAACATATAGGAACGGTATTTTTCCATCCTACAGTGAAGCGCCCCTGTGACAAACAGAGCCTGTGCTTCTTGAGCACAAGAAACTGCCCTGGGCCAGTTCGTGCTGCTTGTCCGCACCTAGCCCAGAATTCTCTGGGATCCTGACCAGTAGCAGCTCTCCTGGACCTCCAGCAGAGGAGTTCCTGGCACCTGCACCTGGATCATGTTCACTGGAGATGCCACGGACTGAGCCTGGGACACAACACTGAGGATGGGACACATGATCCTTTACATTCATTCAAGATCCTTTTCTTCCTGTCCCTCCTGCTCCCCTTGCCAACAATGGAGGGGCTCTTGCTCTCCCTCAGGCCCCATCCCTGGTGGACATCAGAATCTCCTTGGGTCACCTCTCACCAACCAGGTGCCCTCTAGGAGAGAAATGTGTGTACTGCTCAATCAAATAATATGACAAATACTATTATTCTTATTTGAAAATATGCACATAACATTAAAGGAACAAATCAATGACAGCATGAGATACATTGCAAGTATATCCTACTATTTTTCCAAGATGGCCTTCAGAGTCCTCCTCTGTTCCAATTCATCCTCACAACATTTCCAGTCTCTGGCTCCTCTCCTGTCTTCCATGATTTCTCAAAGATGACAGGCAGTGGTTCCAAAAGTTTGTTTAAAACATGTGTATGCTGCCCCCATTGCAACAAAGCCTTGGGGCGGCTCACAGCATAAGTTCTTATTATTTATTAGGATATTTTTAACCCATCCATTACAGTTCGTCTCTGGACAGCTTACAGTATAAAACACCTACTAAATACATCAATCAACAACAAAATAGCACACGACTGAGGATGGCAAAAGAACCATAATTAAAAAAATTAAACTTCAAAATATCAGGTAAATAAAAAGGTCTTGACCTGACACCAAAAAGCATGTAAGTTCTTCCACCAACTCCTTTATGACTCTAGGGTAGAGTTCACCAGGCCCTGGAGATATGAACTCATTCGGCCCAATTAGAAGATCCTTGACCATTTCCCTATCAATCTTGAGCTGCCACCTTGCTCCTTCAGCTTCTACATCCCTTTCTTCAGCAAGGTCTCATAGATCTTTTGGGAGAAGACTGAGCCAAAGTAGAAATCAAGCACTTCTGCCTTTTCTCTGTCATCTGCTCTCATTTTGCCATCCACACTGAGTAGCTGAACCCCCATTTCTTTCCTGTGTCTTTTACTTTGGATGTAACTGGGGAAGGCGTTTGTATTGTTTTTAGCATCCCTCGCTAGCCTCAGTTCATTCTTAGCTTTAGCCTTCCTGATGCCATCCCTCCAATTACAGGCTACCTGCCTGTATTCTCTGTTTGTAGCCTGGCCTCCCTCCCTCTTCCTTGGCATGCCCCTTTTCATTTTCAGATATCTCTAGGCTTTTTCTGAAGCCACAAAACTTCTGCTGTCTTCTACCCCCTTTTCTTGTTGAAACTAATTGTGCCTTTACAATTTCCTTTTCTAAAAATTCCCACTCATCTTGGACTCCTTTACTCATTAGAGTCACCATGGGACTTGACTTTGTGGTTACAGAAATCATGTCGCTATGCACGATAGCTTTCTTGACTCTCCAGTGGGCGCATGCAGCCCCAATGTGAAAGGGGTGTATGGCACTTTGGGAGGGGAGGGTTAAACCTCCCTCTCCCATTTTTTTCCGAATTCCACTTTTTATTTTAAGAAATAAATGTTTTTTCCCCTACAAAAAGAAACATTTCCATTGCCATGTGGAATTTGGGGCAAAAGGGCGGTGTGCAAGTTTAACCTTCTGCCTCTCCAAGTATTCCTGTGCAGATCCAAACTGAGCACACGGACACACACGCAAGAATAAAGGAACCTTTTGTGACCAACTGCAAGCAGGACGGTGCGCAGTTGAGCCCTGCCTGCGAAGTTGGCTTGCTGCAAAGCCAAGTCCTGTTCCAGCACCGACTTTAGTCAGGCTCCAGGGAGTGGTTTTGTGCTTTGGAGCTCCGATCCCAGCTCTGCTTTGTAATTAGGTTCTTGGGCAAATTCCTGGAAGGAGCAGGGTCCATGCTGATCGCCTTTTCCAACAATGTTGCAATGTAACATACAAAATTAACACTATCCACAGTTGCAGCTTAAATTCGTCGCCCTATATGTGGGCAGTGAAACTGGGGAAGCTGTATATTCTGGGAACTAGGGAGGGGGGAAATGAAATCTGTCAACAGTTCAGGAGAAACTTGAAAAAGAAGGATTGTCAAGAAATTATTTCCCTTCCTTCAAGGCACCATATGGACTAGAGGCTGCTGCTGTACAACCTCTAGATGCTGAGACGAAAGATGCATGAAAATTCCATGGGGGGGGGATTAATGCTTGATGGATTCTCTCCAGTTTGGCCCTGAAAATTTGGTTCCATTTCTCCCCACTGACATGAGCTTGATCAGTAGTGAGTTGAGTCAATATTTTTACACCAGGATTTTTTTTTTGTACCTGGTGCAACTTGTGCAATTGGGGGAATTTTAAATGTGTGCCAAGGTAATTTTTACTGTAAAGGGGCACCCGCCACAAGTCCTTCTGCCCATTATGTAGCCCACCTCTTATCAGTTTCATCCTCTTTGGCCCAGCAGAACCAAATTCCACCCTTGTCAAAGAACTTCTCAATTCCCACCTCTCTTAGCCCAGAGTGAAGGATAACACACTTTTCAAATCCATTCATTTTTGCAGCGTCATTGCAAGATCAGAAATATTCATGCCACTACCAAAGATTGTGTTTGGGCTTGTGGCTGGATCAAGAAGGTGTGACTTGGGTAAACACTGGTTAAAAATTGCTCTGAAACTAATTTGTCATATACCTGTCAGTGCAGCCCCCTACAGGGCATACGTTGTGTTCACTCCTAGAAAGAGCACCTGTATATGCTTTGCCACAAAGGTTGTGTCTTGGGTACCCAGGGAACAAATCTGGCCCCTCTTACACCTTCATTTTGCCCTCCAGGTTCCCCCGAATTGCATGGTCATGCCCTTCACTATCCCCCACCCCCTCTTCTCCAATGCTTGATGGATTGCCCACTTTCGTGTTGCTTTCCCCCATTCTAAATGGCTTAAATGCCTCTCCTAAGGTTTTATTACTGGCAATTAAGCCATTAAGCTAAAGTATCCTTGTAGTTTTCTGCCTCACCCCTTTTGCCTTCATTCCTCTCTCCTTTCCCTTTAGCTCCCACCAACCACTGCAATGCAGCCCCCCAAAAGCCTCCCCAAAACTGAATTCAATCTCATGTAAGAGCAGGATCAGAGCGGAGTTTCTAAAGTTGATTTTAACTGGCAGGTGAGCTCATGTGGTTCTGCAAGACTTTTAAAGATCCTCAAAGTCCAAAGGCCGGCAGTTTAAACTGAACCCAGAAACACACTGGGAGTCAATGCAGAGCAAACAGAATCCAAAGTATCAGAGGTTTGGAATATCATATATTTGCTATAGTAGCTAACATAAAAGTAATATTCAAATCTGAAAACAAAATGTCCCAACTTTTGCTTTATGCAACTGCTCTGGTACATATCAGGAACTGGGACTAGCTGCAAAGCTCCTTCTGGGACTAGGTGCAAAGCTCTTTCTGAGTTTCACAACTGAAGCAAGGAAATCCCACTTGTTCGAGCTCAACAGATTTCCTGCCCGGTTCTGACCCCATTACCCAAAGCAGGCTGAGCTGGGGTTTTATTTGCAGACTCTCATTTCTAAGACGGACACTGATTTACATGTAACTTTTTAACCACTAACAATATCTGCACAGTTAAGCACCCAAAAACATGCCGCTCTAGGCTGTTTTGCACAAAAGCACCCGATTCGCTCAAATGCACCCATCCTACACAAACCGTACTTGATGCATGTGAGTTTGGGGTATTTAGTTGCCCAAATTTCATTAGCAGTTAAAAGTTTACAAACTGTGGCCAGCCTTACAGATGAAAGTCCATGCGCTGGCTCAACATGCGCCGCATTAAATTGAAACCAGTCATGGGCCTACAAGCAGCATCCAGGGTACGAAGGGCTGCATTGTGAAAATTCATTGGGATTTCACACCTACTTGGAGTCCTTACACATCTCTAGAATGTCTTATAAAGCCCAGCACACTGCAGGGCCAGGTGAGCTGAAGCATCGACTTCCCATACAAACCCATCCAGTTACTGAGACCTTCGATGCTTCCACTGCCTATCTTTATGGGTCCTTGTGTAGTTTTCAGACACGGCTCCTTACTGCTTACCATGTTGTTAGTATCACGGCCCTTAATGCTTTCAGCCACACTGGGAGCCTTTTGGAGAAGGGAAGATCAACACTTCTTTCTCCTCCTTACCATTCACAGACTCAAACAGAGACAACGGAAACAATGCAAATATGGTCTGGGAATAAATGCTAAGCTGGGAAGGGGTCGGCCTCCGTGGCTGGGGATGATGAAAGCTGTAGTCAAAGGCATCTGGAGGGCATCCAAGTTGGGATATGCCGAGGTCTCGTTAAGCATTTCTGCTCATGCTCTGCACTTCACTGGGGTTGCTATTTCTGGTGTCTTTTTGCATGCCTGAATGCAAAGTGCAGCCTCAGCTTTAGGAAGGCAACTAGTGAGACAGGCTGCTGTCTGTCACACCAGGAACGGCACAAGGTTAGTGCAAGCGGCTGCGTGTTCTCTTTTCAGAGGACAGCTCTGTGAAGGGCTGCCCAGTTCAAGTCCCTTTTAAAGAACTATCCAAAGAAGAGCTAGGCCTCGAAGCCCCCCATCCACAGCCCCTGGGCAGCAGACTAAGCAAGCTCATCAGGTCAGCTGGCTGCAGTCTCCACACTATTTCAATCGGAATACATATTTTTGGATTTGCATGTAGCATGTGGCAATTCTATGCAAATTGGCATCTTCCTTCTTTCCAGTTTATAAGCACAGTCCCCTCATCAAAGGAAAAGGGGCAACCCCAGTCAAACTCAGAGACAAAAAATAACCCCTGGTCTTACCCCTCAACCCTTGCCAGCCCCAATGAACACACTGACTAGATTTACACAACATGGTATGTGAAAGGTGGATTGACATGTTGTCTGAACCCAGACAAAATGGCTCACCTTCTGTTGGGTTTTGACAACAGGAGAAGCTGTGCCCAGCTGATATGCCCTGATGGCTTGCTGTATTGTATGAACTCGTCTCTCCCTCCTTCCTTTCCCTGCTCTTCATCCACAAAGGATCTCCAAATGTATACACAATATTGAAAAGCAGATAAACAAGTCCAAGAACAAACACACAAAAATCATACAATTATACACTGAAAGACCAATTATAACAACAACCATTCTTCAGTCTATAAACCAAATGAGAGCAAAGCAGTCTAAAAGAATTCAGTCTAAACATAAACCCAATTTCTAATGTCAATATGCTTGACATCGTAATCCAGTTATGCAAAGAAAACACAGGTGTTGCCAAAGATGTCCCTTGGGAGGGTATTGCCTATTGCGGTGCCACCATAAAGAAGAACTTTCCCCCTTGTAAAAGCATCAGGTATGTCCCCTCCTAAAAATATTCGGAAAAGGCCTCTCTTGAAGTGGTTAGTGTAGGAACAGAATCATGTGGGAGGAGATGGTATTTCCCTTCAGTCCCATCTTCTCCTTTGCCCCAACAAACTGGGAGGCAGTTGCAACAAACCTCAGGAAGAGCAGCTCCTGCATGGTCCCCGATTTGTCCAGTGTGTTGCTACTCAATGAATACAAGCTGGAGGTTGTCCCTCTTCTCCTCGCCCTCACCATTACAGCTCCCACTGTTTCACAGGTCAAGTGAAGGAAAGTGGGAGTTCTGATTTGGGGGGCGAGCTGCTGGGAAGTGTTTTTATGAATGGCAAGATTGTGTGTGTGGGGGGGGGGCATTTCCTAGTGCTCACACTGGTTCCGAGGCCTGGGGTGGGAGGCCCCACATGCCTGGCCCACCAGAAAGCCAGGCTGCCAACTAGGAAGTGGAATGGGAACAAAGAGCCGATCTACAGATTCTCCCGAATAAAGCAGAACAACATGGCAGAGTTCCGAGGCAGGAGAATGGAGTGGATCACTTTATACAGACAACCAGTGTAGTAAGTGGTCAGGGTGTTGGGCTGGGATCTGGGAGATCGCAATCAGCCACAAGGCCCCCGGGTGACTTTGGGCCAGTCGCTGACTCTCAGATGAAGCTACCTCGCAGGGTTGTTGTGAGGATAAGATGGAGAGCAGGAGGATTACGCAAGCCGCCTTGAGTTCCTTGAAGGCAAAAAGGTGGAATATAAATTAAATAAATATACCGTAGGCAGAAGATGGCTCCCAGCATGAATGCCATCATAAGTGGGAACAGGATGGGCTAGAACATTCCCCCTGTTGTGCTTGTTGATCGGGCTCCTGGAGAGCATTCTTGCCACCTGCTGCCTAATGTACCCAAACCTGCATCTCTCCACCTGCAGTTTGAAATGGCATTTAATTTACCACTGTGGGAGCTGCCTCCTTCATTCTAGGGATGGGTGAACATGTCATTTCTGTTCAGTTTTGAAAAGCATTTACCGAAGTTCACAAATGTCCTCATATTTAGTGGGGAAAGAACTTTAGATGTGAAGTTCTTTGTCTCAAACCCAAACAACAAAAGGAAAACAAACTGAACAGATTCGTCCAACCAGGACCAGAGCATCTGGGAATTTAGTTCTTAAAAGTCCAAATATGAATCTCTCTGTATTTAACTATGTTAGTGCTAGGTTAGAATTTCTTTTATGAACTGAAAATCGTGCATTGGTACAAAGCACACTGGGATGTTGGTGACAAATGCCAAGGCAGGAAGCATAAGTGAGCTGCATTTCCAATTTTTATGCATATTATGTACATCCAAAATAGAGACACGTTCATGTGCCCTGTGAGAAGCAAGCACCATGCCAGCATTGAGAGCACTCACCGGAGAAAGATGGATGAATCCCCGAATTTGAACATTCATAATATGCGACAACACAGGAAGACTTACTCATGCTTTCTATATTCACGCATGCCACTGACATCCCAAGTGTGAGGTGTTGTGCGCATTTGACATTTCTGCAGCACTCTTCTTAAAGCCTCACCAAAGTGTATTTGAACCAGTTGTCATCCAACTTCCAAGGGGCGGAAGCCATACAGGAAGCTTCAGAGCACAGTGGAAAATGTTATGTACGAAAACTTGCTCTAATCCCTGCCCGACGTCTCATGAGGATACAGGTGTTTCAAGGATGGAGTCCTTAAAACACGCTGGCCTGGAGCCTTGAAGTTTTACCTCTTTGACCTCCAGGAGGGCCAGGTTTTTCAGCAGGGCGTTTGGGGGAAGTCTAGGGACATGAGTTTGCTTAACGAAGTCCGGACTCCAGGAGGAGCACTTGGACTTGAGGTGCTGTACCCCTGATCTACATGAAAAGCTTCATATGTTTAGACCACCCCTTTCCAATTTGGTGCCCTCCAGATGTTTTGGGCTACAACTCTTAGTATTTCCGAGCACAGCACAGGCTGGGTGCAGCTGATGAGACGCAAACACTGAAACACCTGGGCGGGGGCGGGGGGGCACAAGGTTGGGAAAGTTGCTTTAGAATTTCCTGGTAAGAAGCTGCCTTTTTCGGCAAGCTTACTTAGAAGAAGTCCCCAGTGAACAGAAGTGGGACTTGATTCCAAGTGAACTTGCTTAGGATCTGACAACAGGCTGTCTTTATAAGCTTTATATAGCTCCAGGAAAAAAATAATGTACTTAATAATCTGCATTTTAAAACTTAATCTACATTTGTCGTCACCCACAGATTTCTACAAGAGTCTTTACACTGGCTGTTTTTCACTGCACGGAGGGACAAAAAATAGCAATATCTGAAAAGTGCTAAAATTGTACTTCCTTTTCCTCCCATGCCTATCAGCATAACAATGATTTTGTGGGACTGGCATTCATTCTGTCCAATCAGTTGTCAACAGTGACTGACAAGAGTTCTGGAGGATGTGGCATCAGGACATGCAAATTGGGTGTTTAAAAATATACACCTTCCTCAAGTTAAATATTTATCACATCTGCAGTTTGCACAAGTTGCAATGCAAATCGTAGGATTATTACCATCCGTGGTCTGCAGAATATTTTGGAACCTGCTCAAAACCAGCTGAGATTTGGTGAGTTGCAGAAAGACTATATGTATGGTCCATCATGACTGCAGAGTAGCAAGCTGGTGCCCTCTAGATGTGTTGGACTACAGCTCATATCATCCCCAGTCAGGATATGGGAGGGTGTCACATTTGGGGAGGGTGATCATGCTCAGCATCCAACTGTGTGGTATGCGAGGTTGGGAATGTGGTCCTTCTTCAGCATGAGGACCAACTTCAGTTGTGTAGGATCACAAGGCCTCAACTGCCAACATCAGTGGGTTGTATGCATGGGGAGCTGCCTTCCAGCAAAGGCACTGCCAGGAGCTCCTAACTAGCTATCCTGCAAGGAAGTCTTTCTACTCCAAGCTGCCCAGCTGAAGCAAAAAGGCCTGGTGCACCTACTTAGAAGTGCATCATTCTGATTTTGACTGTGTCAGCTCTGTTTTCTCCTCTTGGTACTTTGTACTGCTGATGCACAAACAGGAGCTGAGAAACAAATGAAAACCAGAAGTACAAGGATTTATGCTGGGACTTGGTATCAACTGGAGAGAAAGAAGGGGAGCCCCTTTCTGCTTTGAGCACTGTGCCAGGTGCATATCAGAATCTGAGGGTGCTCAAGGCACAGGATGAAGTCCAAAGGAGGAGGACTTCCCAGGCAAGGCTTTCTTTCACTTGCTGCTTACTAAAACCACCCATATGACTAATACCCAAAGCTTGCTCAGTGGTGCCATCAGGGATGAGCTCCACAGCCACATTCAGCAAAAGGACCCCTAAATGCAGCAGGGCTGGCTCACTGCATTTTGAAGCGAAATCCTGCCTCTTCTCACCTAAAAGGGTGGCCAGGAGCCTAAAACCGTTAAATATCCAGACTCTAAAACTGCCTAACTGTGGAATCAGCTCACTTGGGAAAGCAGGCCAACTCAGTTTCACATCTTTACAAAGATGGGCACCAAGGCTCAACCTGCATGGGCCACTCAGTTGGATTTCCCTTTCCATGGTTTGGGGGATGCGACTGTCGTTGCTGTGTGGTTTTAATTCAGCTACCTCCTAGGCTGCAACTATGAAAGAAAGAGTAGCAAGAAAATGCTTTCAACTCTAGTCCTTGCTGTTCTCTGTCCACCCAAAATTAACACACAGTTGCACAGTGAGTGGTTGCTTTTCTACCCACAGGGAAAAAGATGCCATATATTTCCACTCAGTTTGGGAGTGCACCTTTTCTGAGAGGGCAAAAATGGCAGGAAACCAACGCAGTAAACAGTATCTTTTCCAGAGAACTCTCAACCCTCTCTCTCTCTCATATTTTCTCTGTGTCATTCATCCTTTTTTGTTTAGTTCAAGTGTAAAAACAACAATACAAGAACTTGTATTCTAAAATACTGCCTATAATAAATTCAACCCATCCAACTTTTCTTTTCTTTTTCTTTTTCTTTTTGGTAAAACCATGGTGGGCTCCCTTATACATCTTTCCACCTACCCAGAATCTGTACCCCACCAACTCAGGCTGCCCAAGAGACACTTCACTAAACCAAGAGATAAGAATGAAAGTGTTTTCTGAGGTTCTTTGTTATCTGACCCCAATAAGCAAAAGTTCCACACCTTCTCAATCAAGAAAGCTCTTTCAAACATCGTCAAATCTACTGACATGTTCCCTTTGCATACAGCTCACTTTCCATTTGGCTACAGTGGTCAAAAAGTCACAAGATGTATTGACCTGTATCTAACCCCATTTTATGGATTCATTGTATTTATAGTTCTGCATTTTTTATTCGAAAAAGCTAAGGTGGCTGACTTAATTCTCCATCTCCACCCCACTGCACCCTCACAACAAACCTGCAGAGTGGGTCAGTGTCTTGCCCAGGTCACCCAGTCGAGCTTCATGACTGAATAGGAACTAGAACCTGGGTCTCCCAAGTCCCAGTCCAGCAGTCTTAACCACTATACTGTACTGGCTGCAAGTTCATAATTACATGCATGGAACTCTGAGTTTGATTTAGTTTGAGGACTGTGCACAGGAGGGCCAAAACCTCTTTCCAGAAAAGCATGACAACCCACTCAACATGCCCGAAGTTTGCTTACTTGTGTATTTATATTTCCATCCCACCATTTTTCATACAAGGCAGTCAAGACAGCCTACATAATCCTCATCTCCATTTTATCCTTCATCCAGCCTTCCAGGATGTTAGGGTGAGAGAGTTAGAGAATGGTCCAGACACACCCAGTAGAGTTCACAGCCAAGTGGGCACTAGAACATGGATCTCCCCGGTCCTAGTTCACACAGACTCTCTATCATCATCATCACCACCACCACCGCCGCCACCACACTGCAGTTATATCCTGCCTTTTTTCCTCTTTTGAGGAACTCAAAGCAGTTTACATATCCTAACAACAACCCTGCGGGGTAGATTGGGCTAAGAGTCTAACACTGAGTCTAACACTGAGCTGCATGGCTTAGTGGGGACTAGAAAGAACCCAGATCTTTCAGTCGATTCCCAGTTCAAATGAACCACCACTCAACGCAATCCAATGACTTTGTTCCCTACCCTTTTGAAGGATGCTTTTCCATCATTAGGATGAAGACTTCGTGTTTGCTCTGCTCTTTAACGGCACACCAGGAATGTTTTCAAAGGGACATGGAAACTGTCACTCCTGCAAAATCTACATTTTTCCAGATCTTGCAATGGAGTTTTCCCATTAAAAATAGCATACAAAATGTGCCTATAAGCAAATATAATGCTCAAACACGCATTGTACTAGGAAAATTGCTCCCAAAAGTGCTTATCAGGCAGAACTGCATACAACAAATGCATGTATCTGGGACGATATCTGCAAAAATCTGTAACCAGTCTTACGTTAACCTAAAAGCAAAAAAAATCTCAGTTTTCAGGGCAAACCAGATATAAGATTGGAAAACAATCCTTCAGGTTGAAGAGTCAAACGTAAGTCTAGAAAAATGAGAAACCAGGAACAACTGAAGTTTGTCCATTCACTACTATTAGCAATTCAAATGCTAGTTCAGAATTTTCGCAACCCCGTGTTCCAAACTGTTCCGTCTGTTGGAACACGGGGTTGCGAAAAGAAGGGTGCCTTACAGTTGTCTGAACATTCAAAGAAATGAGCTAGCTCAACCATGCCACTAACACTTGATTTGGATCCTGCTTCTTATCCTTCATTGTATATAGAAATGTTTTTGTTCCAGGAGGGGAAGGGGAGTTCATGATACATCGGTCCTGCTCTCTTCCATACACAGAATAACCCTCTGGAGCAGACCAAAGGTCCACCCAGTCACGCATCCTGCATTCAATAGGCAAAGCCAGATGCTTTCAGGAAACCCCCAAGCAGGGCAGAAATGTTACCAGCGGGTCCGTCCTCAGGCCCTGCAACCGGCCAATCCTGGTGCCAGGATTCTTTTCGAGGGAGGGGGCTGGGGCAAGGTGCACCCGGTGACCCCTTCCTTGGATTGGTCCAGCTCCTGCCACACATCTATTCACCTGCCCAACCCGTGCAGTGGCCCCGACAGCATCCAGCTTTATTCCCACTCTCTTATCGCTGGTGGCACACACAAAGAGCACACGCAAATTGGCGGGGGCAGCAAGGAGCCCAGCAGGGCCAGGGGGCTTCACGGGGGTGACAGCAAGCCCCTTGCTGTGGGGGAGGCCCTGCAGTCTCCCACAAGGCCTGCTCTCGGTGCTGACCCTGGCGAGAGCAGCCACTGAGAGACAGACATTCTTCCAACAACTCCTCTCAAAGTTACTACGTGCAGCAGGAAGCAATACTTGCTCTAAGCTGCCCAGATTGTAATGCGCCTCTTTTCTTCAGATGATCCCTGAGCTCTGAGTATTCCAAGGAAGAAAAGGGATTGTTTATTTTCCTCCCTGCCTACTTTCTCCACTCCGTGCATCAGTTGTGTGTGTGCTCCTGGCGCCCTGGGTTTGCTCATGACATGGGAAGGCGTGATCCAGGAAGGGGTGAGATGTTCACAGAATTGCAGCATGCCTTTCAAACAGAGATCCCATTCTCCCATTCCTTCCTCCCCACAAGAGCTACATTGCGGGGGCAAACACTCTACAACTAAACAGGACTTTTTTTTCTTGGTGAGATTGTGCAAGAAGCTCAGCAGAGACAAGGGGGAAAAAGCAAAAAGAGAAAGAAAACAGTGTCCGATGAGCAACAACAGGTCTCTCCTACATCCGGCTTAGGGGATTCTAAGTTCCAATAATAGAAGAGAGAACAAGACAGGCATGAGGCAGCATATAAGCAAGCAGCTGGACGTGTTCTGCATTTCTAGCTTTCAGCAGTGGAAATCTTAATTTCACAAGAAAGGAACATTCAGCTTCCTCTTGGCCATGTGGGGTCCGTCAGCAGTTCAGGATTCACCCAGCAAATCAATGCATGAAACCTAACATTTCTCCTAGGTGAAGAGATTCCAGCTATGGTCAGTGCTCAAGAATGGGAAAGAGTGTGTGTGTGCAGAACACACAACCCTCTTCCATTCTTATCAGCTCAGACATAAAGCTCCACACATTTTATTCCCCTGTCTGGAACATACTTGTCAAAAGATCTCAATTTTGGCAGCATTACTGGTGATATTAATTTCCACTGAGAGGGATTAAGCTGCTTAAATAATTACAGCTTATTTACTAAGACTTAGTGCATTTTGTTTTAAAACAAAACAAAACAACAACAACCCACATCCTATTGCTGGTTTCTCGGCCTTTACATGCAACATGTCACCAACATCCTAGCCTTAAATGCATTTATTTGCAATTATCAACTCATTGATTTTAACAGAGCTCATTTCTAAGGAAGCATGCTTTCGATCATGGTCTAAAAATAGTTTTTTAAACACACACAAGTTGGAACTAAATGAGGACCCGATGGAGTAAATTGCCTCTCCCACTCTTGGCTTGGGAAGTGGAACAAACCTCAACTCTGTGCAATGTTTGACAATGACAACAGCTACGCCATCGCTACACAAACAACATCCTGGACTGCTTGCACACAGCATAACAACTTTTCCACATCATCTGAATTTCTTCTGCTTCTCCATCTGGATGCTCCCCCTCTACCAATGCATCTTTTAAAGCCAACTAAGACACTGCCCATCTCCAGGACTTGTGGTAGCACATTCCATACATGAATTATGTTGTGAATGAAACAGTACTTTGTTTAGTCCACCCGGAAATGACTGCCAATCAACTTCTACTATTACGAGAGAAAGGAATCCCACTGACCCCCATAATAAAAATCGTGTAATATTAGACTTGAAAAAGAGTCTGGAGATCATCTAGCCCAAACTTTTGCTCAACTCTGGAATCTTTTGCATGCCACCTCCCTGATGTTTAGCCCTCCAGGTTCTGCTCTTCAATGCTATTTCAAACAAAGGAGAACCCCTCACCTCCCAAGGCACAGTCAATTCCATTGCAAAGCAGTTATTACCACTACCACATTTCTCCTAACATTTAGCCCAAATCTGCTCCCTTACAGGGCTTCTTATCCACATTCTCCACTCCACAGCCGATGTTGTGTGTGATCCATGCCACGTCCCAAAACCTTAGAGTTAGAATAGTCAGAGTAGTTTGGAAACATTTTTAAGCACTTTCCGTTGCGGCCCACCTGCTTCTATCATCCTGTCCTGATCAGATGAAACTGAATTTTCCTGATACACAATTTCACACAGAACTGTGTTTTGGTTTTTGCTTTTTTAAACAGAAAAGCAGTTTTGAAAAAACACGCATGAAGAACACTCCCTGTACCCACCCTTCCCTTCTGACCATCCCAAAGCATTCTGAAAACAACCCCAAAGCAAGGCTGAGCACAGAAGCACAAGGCGAGCAGGCTGAGATGCGATGGACGCTTCCCTTCCCTGGAAGCAAGACCCACTGAACTCAGCACGCACAGCCCTGCATCCTCGGCCTCAAGCAACTCAGTGCCTCTTACTTTCGAGCAAGCTTGCATAAACCACGTTGCCAAGCTGCCCCTCCGCAGCTTTCGCGTGCATACACAACATCCAAATATCCCACCCCAGGCGCTACACTGCCGCTCCCCACCCCAACCTCCCTTCCATAAACCCGGCCAAAAGAAATCCTGCTCCAGGATTCCCGACACCTCCGCCCCCCCCCCGCGCGCTTTTTTCCGTGGGGAGGGCGAGTGGCAGGGCTGCGGCACACAATTAACGCCACACTCGCAATTAGCCCTCGAGCCGGGTTTTGTGTGGCTGTTTTCTCGCTCCGCTTTCTAGTCTTGGCTCTTGGCCCTTTGCCTGGCATCGGCTCAAGGGAAACAAGCCCTCAGTTAATAATTACACGATGCGGGACTTCTGCAGCCAGCGAGAGCGAGCGAGCGAGCGAGAAAGAGAGAGAGAGAGTGTGTGTGTCCCGGTGGCGCATTTCAGCCCAGTGACCTCATCAGAGGAGAGTGAGACAGGCCGGCGTGTTACCACGGCCCCCTCTGCGCGCACGTCGGGGCTGCCCTTCTCGCTCGCCCAGCTGACCACAGCTGACGCCAGGAAAGCGCAGCCCGGGGCTCGCCGCCGCCCGCCGCGCGGCTCCAGGGAGCGCGGGGCGCTGCCGGGTCCCTTACCGAGGCTCCGCGCCACCACATGGTCCCCTCGCTTCCCCGCGCGGCCGTCTCTTCCCGCGACGTCGGTCCGCCTGGAAAGAAAGAGGAACCCTGAGACGCCCGCGGGGGGGATGTTTCTCTGCCGAGCGGCGGCGCACCGGGGGGGGGGGAGAGGTTATTTTAAAGCTCCTTATTTGGGCAGTGATGTCAAGGGAAGTCGGGCAGGCGGCACCGCCCACTTGCTCTCCCACCCTCCCTCCCTGGTTTTCATTTCTCCTCCGCCGCCCCCCCCCCCCCATGCACGGCACGGTGTCCCCTGTGGTCCGGCAGCTGGCGGGGCTCTCGACAGACAAGGGACTCCTTCAGCCCTCCGAGCGCGCAGCAAGCCGCCTCCCCTTGGCGATCCGCCGCCCGCCCGCCCGGCCGCTTGCGCACACACAGACACACGCGCGCTGCCTCTCTCACGAGCGCGCACTCTGCAACTTCCACACGCACAGCCTTCGCAGCGCTGCCGCTCCCGCGCACTGCGCTTCTGTGCCCGGCGCGTGATCGCCCCAGAGCGCGGGGCTGCGGCGGCCGCCAAAAAGCAAACCAAGGGGCGCCTTCTGCAGGGGCCACTGAACGAGCAGCCCGGTCGGGTCCAGGCGGCTTCGCTGAGCGGCACGGCACTGCCGCCAGCGGGAACCGGCGCGGAAGGCAGCGAGGCCGCTTCCTCCGCACGAGGGCTTTTGCGCTCTGCGCCCCAAGGCGCAGCTTTCGGGGAGAGGGGTGAGCCGGGCGGGCCCAACCGCACGTCCGACCTTCTGGCGGCGGGTCGTCGGGCATGAAGTCAGGCGGGAGTAAGAGACGCTCTGCACATGTTCAGAGGGCAACGGGGGAAGAGAACGCGTTGCCAGCAGAAAGGCGCGCCGAAAGAAGGTGCTTCGGAGCGCGAGGCGGCCTCGCACACGCCTCTCGGCCCGGGCCAGCTCGGCTTGCCGGGCGGGGGGGAGAGGCGGCGAAGGGCCGCGCCAGGCCCCGCCGCGAGCTGGGCGCGAGGACCCCCGGCCCGGGCAGAGACGCGCTCGCCTCCCGCCCGGCCTCGCTGCTGCCCGCAGCGCCGTGGTCGTCGCTGCCCACGGCGGGCTCCGCGCAGCCTCGGCGCCGCCAGCCCTTCCTTCGCTCGCCCGCCGCTTGCAGAAGCCGTTCCGCCTCCGGCCCGGGCCCACTGAGTAAGCGCGGCCCCCGGGCGCCTGCCCCCGCGGCACGGGGAGCGGAGAGAACAACGCCAGGGCCCCTGAGTCACTTCTCCCCTCCTTCCCAGCGTGAGTAACACCTCCCTCGGCGGGGAAACCGGATAAACAAGGTGGCTGTCGATTCATTAAAATTTCTACAAGTTTATAGGAATCCACGTTGTCCTTTGGTAACATTCTATCCTCGCCGCAGCCCTGGGCTCGAGCTGAAATCCTCAGACATGAAGCGCACTGGATGGTTGGCCATTTCAAGGCTTGGTAGTCTACCTTGCAGGGTTGTTGTGAGGAGGAAAGGGGTGTGGGCGGGGTGAACCATGGGCACGGCCTTGAACTCCTTGGAAGAACACTGCAGTACCGTGCTATTCATCGATTATATTTACACTGCCCCTTTTTTCCTTTCATAACCCCCCACTGCCCAATCTTACCCTCACAACAACCTGTGAGGAAGGCATCCCTCCAAAACAAATTACGGTGCTCGGGGTGGTTACCGCTAATAAAACCAAGACTGAAGTATGTTTGGTTAAAACAATACTAAAACAGCATTTGGAAACACAATTTAAAAACAGAGCAATAAAAGGAATAATAAAGAAGTTAAATGTATTTACATAACATGGTGGTGATGGTGATAAAGCACAGGCTAAACCCTCTGTGGGATTTGGAAACCGAATGGTGACTGGTAACCCAGTAATCTAAGCAGTGAAGTAGAAGATTACTTGCATAGAGGTACACTGCTCATGCTTCCTTCACATTCCTTTGTCTCCTTTTATCACTTACACTGTTGTTTTTCCTTTACCTGAAATGGTATAATATAAAAACACATAAACGTGGTACAGAGGCCTGGGGCAGTAATGCCGACTGTATCTGCTTGCTGGGTTGTGATAAGAACTGCCACAAAGTAACACCAGAGAAATCCTTTAGGCACTTGAAAAGTCCTCGGTACATGGTGATGTTGCTAGTGAGGAGGAGACTAATCAAGTCATAGCAAAGGCAGGGCGATGCTTTGACTGCCACGTAATGCTTCGAAGCCCATCAGAGCTTTCAGATTCCCAGCTACAAGGTGGAAAATCACCCTGACCTCATGGCTAGGAATCCTCAGCTGACACAGAGAGATCTGTGCTTACTGCTTCTCTGGTCATGGCAGCCTTGGAGAAGGGCTTTGGGGGGCACCACAGCAGGAGGGGATGCGACCAGCACCGTCAAGATGCGAGATACTTGGCAGCACCTTGGCCTCCTTCTGTGATGAAGTGTCACACTTAGATGGCCAAGATTCGCCATTTCAGGGTTTTGCAGTGCAGAGGTGACGGTCTTCTGCTCTGTCTGAGATGCCCAAGATCTTCAAAGTTTGAAGGGTTTTGTGCATCCCAACTGGATTGTCCCATAGTGGGGTACAGCATCCATCCTAGAGAAAGACACTCCTGTCTCTCACAGGAACACTTCTATGCTAAGAATCTTGGATAGCGCTGCACTCCAACATCTTGTCCTTGAAACATAAGACTGCAGGGCCTTCTCCAAAGGGGCTCCTTTGATGTGGTTTTTCCTTCCTAAAGAAACTCCCTTGCTCAGTTGTGCGAATGCTTGGAAACCCTGTAAAACAGGAAGTCACTGAGACACTGGAGGAGATGCAGTAGCCTGATGTTTGTTCCCTCACTCTGACTGTATTTAATGAAGCATTCTAATGTTTTACAGATGTGATTGCAACATATGTGCAGTTTAACTTATGTATTTATTTAGGGCACAAGCCCATTAATTGCACCCTTGCTGATCAGAGGCCCCCAGACTTGGAGCAGTCCGATCATCCAGCACAGGGCAGGAGGTGACCGTCTTGGCTCCAGGGGAGGCATGTGGCCAGAGAGGCAGTGGTTTTCTCCCTTCTTCCAACGTTAAAGGGCTTTCTCTTTCCTGGGATGGGTTTCATCCTATGTCCCTGGAATGCTCACCATAGGCTTGCCCTCTTCACCGATTTATATACTGCTTATATACTGTGCATGTTTTTAAGTGCTTTAGATGACTGGAAGGCGGGTTATACATATAAAAATAACCACTGTTGGCCTGAATTTGGAAGAAAGGATGCTTCTTGAAAATAGTCCAAATTTTTGTCTCAGTGCAACGTAAGCCAGCCCTCTCCTTCCTCAAGCCAGCCCCTACACCACTACCCCGTACTAAAGTAGCTCGCCTCAAATTGGAAAGTAGGTGTTTACTTTGTAATAGAAAGTTGCCTCCGGCTAGGAACAATTGTTTGCTTTGTGGGAGCATGGAATGCACACTTCGGCCACAAGGGAAACCATATACTCTTTTAATGACTCAGCAAGGTCCATTGTCAAGGTGCTATCTGCTACTAGTGATGTGCTTCTTTAAGCTCTGGCTGTAGGTACATTGAACCCATATTTACCCCCACACTGCATTAGCTTAAACACACACACAAACAAAACTGTCCGATTTAAACACCAACAAAAACACTCCAAGCCATAAACCAAAACAACGTCACAGGCTAGTTTGCAAGAGCAGAGAGGGCACTAATTCTGCTGTGTTTTTCAGGATAGTATATTTATCAGAGCAGCACCATGTTCTTCTTTTCCAGATTGGCAAAAAGGTTGGGGAAATGCTGTGGTGGGCCTGCTGTAGCAGTCGGTTTGAAGCAATGGCGTTGTGGAATAAAGGATATCTCTTGTGGGCCATGGAATGTCTGGCAACCCTAGAATACTAGAGGCAAAGGAGAGGTCTCGGGAACTATTCACACCCAACCACATCTCGGGACTTCTGCCAGAGGAGAAACACTGTTCCCGTTTCTTAAGTTTGCACAACGGGCCCACCAGGGCCTGTGCATGGCAGACAGCTGCTCCCAGGTAGACCAGTTAACAAGTATGAGAGGCTTCCTTTATGGTGGCATGTGGAGAAGACATGGTCGATCAGAGTCGCTACTGTGCTTCCATGAAGCCGAAAGTGGGATATTTGCCACCAGCACTTAATTTCCAAAATGGAAAGCGCCAGCATTCTCACCTAACCGGCAAAGCATGCGCTTCAGCCTCACGGGGAATATTCCTAACAGCAGATGGAATGTGGACAGCTGTGGCCACACAGTGACGAAAACAAGGGACATTCTGATACATGTGCCCACAGCTTTCTTAAAGAAGCCCAGGAAAACACCTGGCTCTCCTCCAGCACCCATTTTATCCTCATAACAGCCCTGCGAAGTTGGTTAAGCTGAGTGGAGGGATCATCGCCACACCCACCCCATTCCTGAAAGTCACCAACATGACTACTTCAGTTTCCCTGCTTGCAAAAAGAGCAGCAAAATGTATTTATTTATATATTTGGATTTGTTTAAAGCCGCCCATTCGCATCATTTTTTATAACTTGCCCTTTTTCCTTCCAGGAATTTAAGGCAGCTTACATAGCTCTCCTCTCCACTCGATCTTATTCTCACCACAACAACCCTGCAAGGTTGGCTGGGCCGAAAGGCAGTGACTTTCACAGGGAGCTCCAATGCTGAATGAGGACTAGAACTCAGCTTTCCTGAGTCCTAGTCCCGTACCTTTAGCCACTATACCACACAGGTTCTTAGGGCAAGGAAGGGGCACTTTTTCTCTGGCTTGGGAACCTGGCCCATTTTGTACACCACAAGTGGGCTAACAAGCCACCTGGAGCCCATGGCCTCTTGAGGAGCTGCAGGGTGGTTTCTGGACCACCCCAACAAACCACCTTTGCTCAGTTTGAATGTTATGAGAAGCCATGGAGAGGCACAAATTGGTAGGGCGCTGTGATCAGTATAATGAGCTCCTGGCTTTTGGAGAACAAGCTAGTTCCCTTGAAACCAACGTTGCTGACCTGGAGATGCTAAGAGAGGCAGAGAAGTTGGTAGAGGAGACCTTTAGGGAGTGAACAGCAGTGTCCCAATCCTCCTGTGAAAGCTTCTCTGCCATCACAGGGAATGGAAGACTTGGGAAAGGAGAAAGCCAGAAAACTTGCTAAACAGCACGCCAGCCTCCTTCCCTCTCACTCAGCAGCACTTCGTCTGGAACAGCCTTCAAAGGCATTTGGAGCACAGCTCCCAGAATTCCCATCCAGCAGGGCCATTGACTGGGAATTCTGGGTGCTGCAGTCCAAATCTTTCTGGAAGGCACAAAGTTGGGAAAGGCTGGTCTAGGAGGCAGGAGCTGCTACTGCTATGCTTCACCTATGCGGATCTTCCTCCACGTGCAGCCTCTTATGCGCATCCAGGACAGAGGACATAAGGCTGTGCCCTAACTGTATGTTCTAGTCATGGCAAAGAGATTAAATTTCTCAATGCCGTAAACAAATGTGTCCTGGAACAGTTGGCCATTGAACTTCCTAGTGGGGAAGCAGCCATGGATTTAATCCAAAATGTTGTCACCTAGGTCCTAGTACGAGAGGTAAATATTGTTGAAACATTTGGACACAGTGACCACAGCGCTTTCAGATTTAATAAGTATTTAAGTGGAAAAATGCCAAGGAAGGCCACAGTCGCATTTGATTTGGACAGATAAACTTCCCTAAAATAAGATAGCTGGTAAGATGGACATTGAACAAGGCAAGAGGGGGACATTGAAGGGATAAATCAGGTTAAAATGCTTGGAGGTTCTCAAAATCATGGTAAGAGATGCTCAGCTTATATGTAGACCACAAATTAGTTAAGGCAACTTTAAGTTGACGAAGTCAACAGCATGGTTAAGGAACAAGGTCAGGAAAGCTACTGGAACAAAGACATCTTCCTTGAGAAAACAGAAGCCTTGTCCCAAAGAGGAAAACAAAAAGGAATTGAGCTTGCACAAAGGAGATGCAAGCAGACAGTAAGAGGTGCAAAAAAGGCATTTTGAGGAGTATATTACTAGCATCATCAGGAGGAACAATAAAACATTCTTTAGATTTATCAAAAATTGAAAAACAATTAAGGAGACAGTTGGACCACTGGGTGAAAGTGAAGTTAAAGAAGCACTAGTGGGTAAGAAGACTGCAGAGAAGCTGAATGAGTTATTTTCATTTGTCTTCACTGCAGAAGACAGATACTTGTGCCTGAATTGATGTTTTCAGAAAGGGAGGCTGAAGAAGTCAGCCGAATAATGGTGACAAAATATCAAGTTCTCAACCTTATTGACAAATTGAAAGTTATTAAATAACCGGATTCAAGTGGCATCCATCAAAGAGCTTTTGAAGAACTCAGACATGAAGAAGCTGATCTTCTAAGGAAACAAATTATAGCATTTTGCTAAGATCACCCTCTGTCTCAAAGGGACTGGAGAATGGCCACTGTAACATACTTTCTAAACAGGAAGAGATCCAAGAAATTACAGGTTAGTCAGCTTAACTTCTGTTCCAGGTAAATTGGTTGAAAGCATTCATTAAGGATAAGGTTATGAAGCGTACAGAAGGGCAAGTCAAAGGAATATGGCTTCTCCAAAATTGAGTCCTGTCTTGCTAACCTACTAGTGTTCTTTGAGAAGGTCAATAAGCACATGGACATGGGCAACCCAGTAGACACTGCTTACTTGGACAAATAAAGGATTCCAACAAAGTCCCTTGCCAAAGGCTCCTGAGCAATTTTAGCAGTCATGGGATCAGAAGTAAGGCCTTCTTATGAATCATAACTAGTCAAAGGGCAAAAAACTGAGGAGAGGAATTAATGACAGATTCTCTCAATGGCAGAATGTAAATAGTTAGACCCACAGGGATCTGTATTAGGACCAATGCTTTTTAACTGACTTGGAACAGATCTGGAATTAGGAATGAGGAGTAAGGTGGCCACATTTGCTGATGACATTAAATAATTTAGGGTGGATAAAACAAAAAATAACTGTAAGAAGCTGCTAAAATATTTTTCTGAACTGGAAAAATGACAAAATGGCAAATGTTGTTCAATGGAAGCCAGTGTAGTGTGATGCTGGAGCAACAGATGCCAACACATGAGGAGTGATGGACTAAGAGTGAGATCTTGAGTTATGGACTTCTAGCTCAAGCTAGTGGTGACCGCTTGAGATTCTGGGTTGTGGCGGGCAGCTCAAAGAAAACCTCAAGGCAGTGAGTGCGTGGTCATAATCCTTAAAGGAATTGCAAATAGGACTGCCAAGACCAATCTGTATTGTAACCACACCTAGGATATGGCATTCATTTCTGGCCACTGCACCTAAAAGGGACATTGTGAAGTTGGGAAAAAGGACAGCTAAAATGATCAAGTGAGTGACCCCCTCCACTTATGAGACGAGGTTGCAAATCAGGATTCCTTGGCACAGGAAAAAAGCAAGTAAGGAGAAACATGACAGAGAAGAACAAAATCATGCATGGCATAGAGAAAGGGGGCAGAGTTTGGGTGAGGGTTAGTCCCCAGGTGGGATCATCCCCTTGAAGCTGATTGGAGAGAGATTCAGGACAGGTAATAAGTCCATCTTCACACAATACAGCATTAAACTATGACATTCACTTCTACGGGATGCTGTACTGGAGGAGAAGGTCATGATGGCTACATTTTTAACTTATTTTCAATGTGTATATAAAAATTGAAAACAGAACAAAACAAAAAGATAAAAAGGGGGAATATAAAATAAAGTGTAGCCATCTTCATACAAGAAACTTAATTAAATCCATTGGGATGAATATATATGCATTATATACCCTTATATGTATATTTGTAGCAAAACACACTACTACTATCAAATACACCTATGCATAAACTTCAACAAAGGCAGCCTAAATAGCCATAGATTTGCCCATTCATACATTGCACCTAAACCCTTGGTTCAAATGTTGCATTTCATGCAGTGTCAGAGGCAGTAGGTCAGCTGCTGGGGAACCTGGGTGAGGGAGTGCTTCACTCCGGCCTTGCTCAAGGGATTCCTGTGATTGGCCAATATGGGAAGAGAATACTGGACCAGTTGGACCCTCAGTCTGAACCCACGTGACTTACAGTTGTGCAAAGGAGGCCGATAAATGGTTTTGTGAGCACCAACACCCAACGTCATTCTATCATCTCAGCATTCAAGGGAGTTGTCACAGTAGAAACAAATGAAATGCCCAGCAAACTAGCTAAACCTAAAGGCTTCGCTTCATTTAGCCAATCAATTCACAGCACGGTGTGCCTCAGACCTGGACTCCGAGATCACTGCCTTGCCCATCGGCGGTTAAGCACCTGGATGCCAGCAGCCTGGACTGACCCATCAGTCCACTGAGGCTTCCTCCCTGTGCTGAGGTGCCTTGCATGTCTACTTAGATATGCAATATTTCTTTGCACATATAGTATTTGCATGTGCAAATGTTATGCAAAGCTGTTTCCTCTTTTTTGGTGACGCACAACTGTCTCCTCCTTTTCCATGTGCCACTGCAAGCACCCTGGAAACAAACATTGAGAAAGCCCACTTTCCTCCTGTTCCTGCCCTTCTACTCTGAGCTAGCACAGGAACAGTCTCTCCCCCTCTCTATGCTCTTCTTTTCTAGCATCCTGGGGATATATTCAATACAGAGAATTGTTCTATGTACGAGCATCTCCATGGATACATGCAACCTTGGTGGCAATGTCTGATCACAGTGGCAATTTCCCCTCTAGAAACAGCAACAGCAGAAATTACTCCAAAAGAAAGTGGACTTCATACAAAACTCCTCCGCACAGATGACCCACTTTAAGGAATGTTGCATTAGATGGTAGACCAATCTGGCCATCTGAACTGGCTCCCGTTGTGGAAGCAAATGGGGAGAGAAGGGGCAAAAGAGCTACTAGAAAGCAGCAAGCCCACAGGAAGCAGGAAGCAAAAGCAAAAACGCATTCCTTGCAGCCAGCAGGGACCTCTTTGCACGACTCACCCATCCGTATCAATGAGAGCAGTGTGCCATTTCTGAAAGAACCCCACCCACTCAACCCACAGCTCTCCTGCACACTTAGACGGTTCTGAATCAGGAAGCAGTTGGGGCTGTGGGATCACTGCCTACCCCTGATGTCAATCGCTCCTTCACAGCTTGCACATCGCAGCATGCATGAACGATGTGGCAGTGGGAACGCGCCCTCTTCAGAGATGCGCAGGAGTGGAAGGACTGGTGTCCCTGAGCTCACCACCTGGATGAGGCAGACGTTCCAGCAGAGACCCTGTTGCTGGTCTCCTGAGAGCTGCTTAATTAGAAGCACTAACTTAATTAGTGTAATACGGCACTTAATTAGAAACAAAGCAGAACAATTCATGTAAAATGTCATAAAAGAATCACAGCTGAACAGATACTAGGGGCTGATCTGCACACCGAACAAAAATCGGAGGCTGATGTTTTCCCACGCAGCCCAGACCGTAGGACTTGAGGCTGCTGACAGGAGGTAGGAATTTTGAATGTCCCCCATATTAAAAGTTCCCTGTATGCAGAGCACATCAGGGTGTGGCTCGAGACACTCCCCCGATGTACTACTTTTCTGCAAGCAACGGGATTACATGCACACCTAGAAAATTGGTCCTTCCTCAAACCACCATGGGATCTTACTGATCCCGGTGTTTAGCTTCACTCACTGTCTTGGAGGTTCATCCGCAATACGTTTCCTACCATTGCATCAGCATCAGCAATGCTGGCTTATTCCGATGACTTGTCACAGCTGGCTTTCAGAATTAACACATCTCCTCTATCTTGTGCCCCAGAGTTCTAAATTCCATCACTTGGTGTGCTCATTTGGACCATCTGGGTGCTCTGTAGCGTCTCTTGAAGCAACCCCTTTTTCCCATCACCTGTTACAAGAGAGCTGCAAGTGGCTCTCACAAAGTCATCCATTTTTTAAAAATAATTGCTTCCAAATTTGAACCTGTATATCATTAAAAAAACCCCTTTCTATTGTCCCATTATTTTAAGGATTAAGGAATTTAAGTGGTTTTCAATATCTACAGTCGCATTTTGTTTTTGTTGGTGCTGTGTATGTTATTTATTGCTTTGTTTATTTATTGTTTTAATTATTGTAAGCCACCCTGGGACGATTTTCATATAGGACAGGGTAGAAATATTTTAAATAAATAAATAAAGCAAATTGGTATCCCCTTTTGTCCTCCTGTTTTTGGTAATTCACAAATGCCCAGCTGGCTAGGTCCGTTCTTGAAATTAAAAACCAGTTGATGAAAGGGCTTTCTTTCTGGGTTGCATCATTTACAGCTGTTTTCGATTCTTTGCTCCTGCAAGTCAGCTTCATATCTCAGACACAGCCTGTACGGGCGCAACTTCCACCATTCCTGATGATCCAGCATCTACATCAGCCTTCCCCAACCTGGTGTCCTCCAGATGTTTCGGACTCCCAGTCTTCCTGACCACTGGCTATGCAGCCCAAGGCTAAAGGGAGCTGTAAGCCAAACTATCCAGAGGGCCACAAGTTGTCTATTCTTGGCATAAACTCATCAACACTAGAGAGCACTAGAAAGTCAGAACTTCCAACAGTGATTTTTCATTTAACCATTCACACCAATTAAACAATTTATATTTTGGCCTCAACTTTGCCCCATCAGTTGCAGGGAATGTCCAGTTTCAGCAATACCATTCAGGCATATTGTTCCAGAGAGTGTGTCTATTAAATTGGCCATTATAGAATTGCTTTGCTATTCTATATGTGCACCATTTATACCCCATATTCTAGAGAACAATACTGAACTTGTTCTCTGAAATTCTTATGTACCCAAAGTAGCTCCACCAATGGCCAAGAGGGAGACATCAGCAGACTGGGAGGGTGGGGAAGATGCTGCAGAACCAAAGAGCAACTACCACTGCTACTAAAGTCGGGGGAACCCCACACACCCCAGTGAGGACAGAGCATATTCAGTGAACACAGCCTGCTTGTTTGGGAGTAAAACTGGAAACCAGAAGGGAGATGGAATGAAATGAAAGTACATTTCCAAATGAAAGTATTCCTTATTGCCTGGGACTGTCCTTCGCTGATGCAGTTCCTTCTGGATTTTGTGAACTTGAGTTCCCCAGTCAGTATGGCCAATGGTCAAGTGTACTGGGGATTTTTGTCCCAATGGTCTGGAGGTCACCCAGTTGAGAAAACTTTCCTTGAACTCTGAACAGGAGGACTTTGTAACGCTGTTGCAGGTCCCACATGCAATATGTTAAAGTCAGAAAACACCAAAACAACACTACCATCACGACCAGCAACACCACATGATCTAAAAGCCCTTAAACACTATATCCATACTAGTGTGTGACAATATTGTGAAAAATAAAAACATCTCCTAAGGAAGGAACATGCAATAAGAAAGAGCTCCAAGGAACTTCTTTCATCTGGAGTTTGGTTTCCTGCTTTGCTTCATAAGGAAAATAGACTAGATCAGCCCTTCCTAACCTGGTGAAGGGACTACAGGTTCCATCATCAAAAGGCAGCATGGGAGTTGAAATCCAACACATCTAGAGGATACCACATTGCAAAGGACTGGGCTGCATCAGGGATGAAGGAAAGTAAACGGGAGAAGGAACTAAAAGTACATGCATGCCCGGGTCACCATGCACACGACAGGGACTCTTGACCATTTAAAAAGGAACGAGACACTGGGAAAATGTTTCAGAACCTTGAGAGACAAACCTGTGTTTATTGTTGGTTCCTTTCCTTCATCCACAGATGTTTATCCCAAGTTCAAGGAAGATCATGTATTTGGGACTCTATGGATGCTATGCACAGATGTACATACTTCAGCCTCTCACTGCTATCTCAGCATATTGTGTATTGTTCTGTTTGGTTTTCATATTACACTGTCTGAGAAAGTGACATGTAAGTGATGGGGAAAGGAGAAGTGGGTAGGAAACTCAAACATGACCTTCTGAGCATGGATTGGTCTTCCAAATCAAGAACAGATGCTTTTGTTGCATTTGAGCACTGCACCCGGCGTGGGAAGTGGACTGGGGGCAAGCCACATGCTCTTCTCAGATGCTGATATTGTCATTTTACAGCAGGCCAAGGTAGATTCTCTACCCAGCACCAACATTTGAGAAAGTGAGGTAGACCTTAACTATCAGGGCTATATACAAGAGGGGAATAAAGCAACATACCCCAATAAAATACCGTAAGATCTTGTTGAAAACTCCTCTACAAAACAAGAAGTTAACAATATAACAGCTGTACAGCAAATGAAATACTTAAAAGGGTCTGGGAAAAATAGTAAGCTTGAAGTTGTGGCGTTTCAACAGGGAGGACAGTCCCCCAGTGGGCCACCACCAAAGAGAACACCAACAACTTTCCCTGGTAAAGGAACCCAGAGAAGATCTTCCTCTGATGTTCAGAAGAGGTGGGTGGATTGGTCTAGGTGTTCTGGCATGTTCCAAAACATTGAGGAGTAAGTGCCAGCGCCTTGAAACGGGCAGGTCAGTGTAACAGATTGAAAACTGGTGCAACAGGTTCCCATCTGGCAGTACCAGCTAAAATGTACTGGTAGCTGTATTCTGCATTATTTGAAATTTCTTCATCCTCTCTAAGGAAAGCCCCATGTGCAGTAATGAAACCGATGGCTATCAAGCCATAGATCACCATAGACAGTGTGGTGTGGTGGTTAACAGCATGGGGCTGGGACGCAGACAACCTGGGTTCTAGTCCCTGCTTGGCCATGGAGCCAACTGGGTGAATTTGGGCCAGCCACAGACTCTTGGCCCAACCCACCTTGTTGTTGGGGGATAAGACTGAGAGCAGGAGGAGGAGAATGATGTAAACTGCCTTGAGTAAGAAAAAAGCAGGGTATAAATCTAATAAATAACTAAAAATAAAATAGCTAGTGGTCCGTCTAGTTCATTATTGCATGCATAAATTAGCAGGGGCTGCCTGGTGCTTTGGGTCAGAGTCTTCCCCCAACCCTCCTTGGAGATGCCAAGGAATGAACAGGTTTTTGCCTGCAGAACATGTACTCTGCCAGTGGTTCTTAATGCAGAAATGTATGGTGGTCATGAAAACTGCTCATTTTAGATTGTAGTTAGAGGAGAATGTGTTTTGAGTGGTTCCCTGTGGAAAACATCCATGCAAGAAGAAGTCCGAAACATCAGGGAGGGAGACTGTAACTTAGCTTACTCCTATCCCCCTCTAGCTTCCTGCTTTTGGGGCACTCCCCCCACCCCTCCTCAGGAGACATCTCAAAATATATAATCTTTCATCTGTAGCCTGAAGTTGTACAGCCCATTCTGTCACCTCTGGATTCCACCGTCTCCTCCTGCTACATGTACAGATAACCAGGACCCTTTGCAGACCGCAGGAGTGGTCTTCTGCTCAACCATCTCCAAATTGGTGCCGCCTGATATTTAGGACTACAGCTCCCGGCCTCCCAATGACTGGCATTCTCACTGGCTCTTATGGAAGTTGAAGCCCAAAATATCCGGGGGAAGTCTGCAATCAATGCACATCAGTGCCTTTGCTTGCACACGGCAGGCACTCCGTACCATTGAGGATTCCTGCTTTTCCAAGGTTCCCAATTGCAAAGAGCACTGCACATGTGAGCAGTGAGTTACACAAGCATGATGCAGATGGGCATATGTAATGTGCAGGCAGTGGTGTGTGTGTGAGGGAGGGAGGGAGGTGAGGGAGGTGAGGGAGCTGCTGTTCTGACTGTAAGCAAACTCCCTGAGGGAAATGGATCACGATTCAAAAGTCCGCTTCCCTTCTCTGTTCCACGGCAAACCACCTTCTCCAGAATGCATCTGCGCTTCCCGGGGCTCAGACAGACCCCAGTGGGACTCATGTCCAACTGTATTTTTCCAAGGCAGTGTGCATGGATCACAAAGCTGTGTCTGTCCCTCAAGTTTTTAGCTGTGACCTTGAAGGACCTTCCTTTCTTAGCTGGATTCCTTTGCACCTTTCCTGTGTTCAGCCAAGTCACCCAAGTGGTGCTGAAAGCAGGGCTGAGCCGAGAGGCTGAGCAGCCCTGACGGTTAGGTGCCTGCCCACATACCTGCCTGCCTTGTATCATTTAAGGGTCAGTGGTACCATTAGGTAAGCTTAGATTCTCAGCTCCGGGTCATGTCACGAGGAAGACGCTTCTTCAGACAGTCATGTGTGTTACATCTAGATTTGATGGTCACAAGGGGTTTTTTTAGATATTCTTTAGTCATCACTTCCTTCAAAATGTAGACAGCCAAACCCACTCATCCACTATTTGAAAGTTATGTTGCTTTTACTGTTATTTCCTCCCATTTATATGTCTCTGTCACCCACCAGCCCTTTGCTTCTCCGACACAGGATAGTAACTAGCTTTCGATTCTAGCAGAAACTCTTACAAATACAGACTTTTAAGAAAAGCATCTGAGAAGAATAGAAAAGTTCAGGTTTTGTTTTGCTTTTCTCTGATCTAGGCTCTCCTGAGTCGTTTTGTGTTTTCCAGTCTGATGTTACTGCCAAAGTGAACTGTAAAGACGCAGTCCTAGGCATGTTTAGACAGAAATATGTCCTACAGCCAGAATGCTGGGAGCTTTAGGACCTTTTTCTGCCTCAAGACAGATAGGATCCCACTCTAAGGCTGTGGGAGATTTTACTGAGTGGAGAAAGGATAAGTAAATTACATCATACTCTTATTAGGCACACGCAGCCTGGCAGCTGGGTGTTATTTATTACTATGTATTTTCAATTCATGGGGGGCTTTGATTGATAACGCAGCCCCACTTATATGGGACACCATTTGAGAATGCTAAAGTAACAGAGGTGACAAATAGATTTAAGGAATTAGATCTGATAGACAGAGTGCCTGAAGAACTATGGACGGAGGTTCGCAACATTGTACAAGAGGCAGCAACTAAAACCATCCCAAAGAAAAAGAAATGCAAGAAAGCAAAATGGCTGTCTGAGGAAGCTTTACAAATAGCTGAGGAAAGAAGGGACGCGAAAGGCAAGGGAGAAAGAGAAAGATTTTATTTTTATTTTATTTATTTAAATATTTATATGCCGCCCCTTGCAAACAATTGATACAAACAATTGAATGCAGAATTCCAGAGAACAGCTAGAAGAGATAAGAATGCCTTCCTAAATGAACAGTGCAAAGAAATAGAAGAAAACAATAGAATAGGGAGGACCAGAGATCTCTTCAAGAAAATTAGAGATATGAAGGGAACATTTCATGCAAAGATGGGCATAATAAAGGACCAAAATGGCAGGGACCTAACAGAGGCAGAAGAGATTAAGAAGAGGTGGCAAGATTACACAGAAGAACTATACAAGAAAGAGCTTAACATCCCTGATAACCACGATGGGGTGGTCACTGACCTCGAGCCAGACATCCTGGAATGTGAAGTCAAATGGGCCTTAGGAAGTCTGAGCAACAACAAAGCTAGTGGAGGCGACAGTATTACAGTTGAGCTACTCAAAATCCTAAAAGACGATGCAGTTAAAGTGCTTCACTCAATGTGCCAGCAAATTTGGAAAACTCAACAGTGGCCACAGGATTGGAAAAGGTCAGTTTACATTCCGATCCCCAAGAAGGGCAATGCCAAAGAATGTTCAAACTACCGCACCATTGCACTCATTTCACATGCTAGCAAAGTGATGCTCAAAATCCTACAAGCTAGGCTCCAGCAGTATGTGGACCGAGAACTACCAGAAGTACAGGCAGGATTTCGAAGAGGGAGAGGAACTAGAGATCAAATTGCCAACATACGCTGGATCATGGAGAAAGCTAGGGAGTTCCAGAAAAACATCTACTTCTGCTTCATTGACTACGCTAAAGCCTTTGATTGTGTGGATCACAACAAATTGTGGCAAGTTCTTACAGAGATGGGAGTACCAGACCATCTTATTTGTCTCTTGAGAAACCTATATGCAGCTCAAGAAGCAACAGTCAGAACTGGACACGGAACCACTGATTGGTTCAAAATTGAGAAAGGAGTTCGGCAAGGCTGTATACTGTCGCCCTGCCTATTTAACTTATACGCAGAGCACATCATGAGAAAGGCAGGGCTAGATGAATCACCAGTTGGAATCAAGATTGCTGGGAGAAATATCAACAACCTCAGATATGCAGATGATACCACTCTCATGGCAGAAAGTGAAGAGGAACTGAAGAGCCTCTTGATGCGGGTAAAGGGGGAGAGCGCAAAAGTTGGCTTGAAACTCAACATTAAGAAAACTAAGATCATGGCATCCGGTCCTCTCACTTCCTGGCAAATAGATGGGGAAGAAATGGAGGTAGTGACAGATTTTATTTTCCTGGGCTCCAAGATCACCGCAGACGGGGACTGCAGTCAAGAAATTAAAAGACGCTTGCTCCTGGGGAGAAAAGCTATGGCAAATCTAGACAGCATACTAAAAAGCAGAGACATCACCCTGCCAACAAAAGTGTGTATAGTCAAGGCTATGGTTTTCCCAGTTGCAATATATGGCTGTGAAAGCTGGACCATAAGGAAGGCCGAGCGCAAAAGGATTGAGGCCTTTGAGTTGTGGTGCTGGAGAAGACTCCTGCGAGTCCCTTGGACCGCAAGGCAATCAAACCGGTCAGTCCTAGAGGAGATCAACCCTGACTGCTCTTTAGAAGGCCAGATAGTGAAGATGAAACTCAAATACTTTGGCCACCTAATGAGAAGGAAGGACTCCCTGGAGAAGAGCCTAATGCTGGGAACAATAGATGGCAAAAGAAGAAGGGGACGGCAGAGGATGAGGTGGCTGGATGGAGTCACTGAGGCGGTTGGTGTGAGCTTGAGTGGACTCCGGGAGAAGGTGGAGGACAGGAGGGCCTGGAGGAATGTTGTCCATGGGGTCGCGATGGGTCGGACACGACTTCGCGACTAACAACAACAACAACAAAAAGTAACACGTAAGCAACAAGGAGGCACATCGGAATAACTAGGAGTGGTAAAAGGTCTAATGAAGTGGATGTTCTTAAAAGGCAAAGAGCTGGGAGAGAAACAGTGCATTGCATGCGCAACTTCAGTGTATCAGTGACGACAGAAACGGTGCACCAAACAACATCCCTCTTCCTATCCAGCCTTATGCTGGGGATGGACCATGGGTCCAGTCTTCCCCAACTGTGTAGCCTACCACTTATTATAATTATTAATTACTAATTATTACTTTTTATTTGTAGCCTAGCTTTTTTCCTCTTTTTTGCACAGCTTCCATCCTTCCCAACCCTTACCCTTAAATTAAGTCACTGAAAAAGAATGTGGCAGGGACGGGATATTTGTGTAATACAACTTGGGAGCTTGGTTCTGGTTACTGATCATGAGTACCTAGGCTAACCATCGGCAGTCCCTTAACTCTTGCTGAACACCTGCTCCACTGAGCCACTGTTTTGCCCATGGCTTCAATTAGCAGAGCTTGGACTTCTAGTGAAAAAAGGAAATACAGTCTACAAGCCTGAAGACTGCCCTACACACACACACACACACACACACACACACACACAGAGAGAGAGAGAGAGAGAGAGAGAGAGGAGAGAGAGAGAGAGAGAGAGAGAGAGAGAGAGATGCGGGGGGGGGGTAACTTTTTAATTTAATCAATATAACTCTTCATTCCTCTCTCCCAAACTTCTGGCTTGGGAGGATGACATTTTGAGAAACCCATAAATTATGATATTCTTAATTCTGTCCCATAACACTGCTAAAATACAAGGTTATTTGAGTTGGAAATGAAAATGCTACACTTTCCATCCTCGCTGCTGATTTACTGAGTGAGATCACAAAGTCAAAGGAGTCAAATGCAAAAGAATCCATGCTCCAGTCTCTTCCAAAACTAGAGAAAAAGCCCCAGAGCAGCAGCACCAAATGAAAGAGTACTGTCACTCCATCAGGCGCATGGTGGGACCAAATAGAAGGATACCTTTCTGAAGGTAATGTCTTTCGTTTAGACATGCATAAGGAAACAGGACGTACAGCCAGGATCCCAGTTAGGATTCAGGGTTTTCATTGGAATTCTCCACATTGCCACCCACCTTCAGGAATGCAAGGTATGTTCGCTACGCCTTCCATTCCCCATGGTCATGGTTGGATGGTGAGAAAACATACTATGCAGCTACTTCCTTCTGATCTAGGAAGAATTTCTGCTGGAGGCCAGCCAAGACAATCTACCCTGCGCATTTTCAGAAAAGTATGGATTACAGACCTGAGATTCAGGGGTGGACAACCTGCAGCTCTTGGCTTGATTTCAAAAGCCATATACAAGAGCCAGTTGCCCTCTCACAAAAACAAGCTGTCCTTCCCTTGGCTGAGTATAAGATGGGCCAAAAGAGTGGGAAAGAGAGAAGTGTTGGCAGAAAGAGAGAGAGAGAGAATGGGCAGAGGGTGAGAGCTCCAAGCACTTTCAGCTAAGATCTTAGGCCCCATGCACTGCTGACTCACTCCCTGACAGATTACTGGGGAGGGAATGAGACCCTCCCCAATCCCTTGTTCTAGATGCATAAGTCAATCAATCCTGATGCTTCTACTAGGCTAAGGTTCGTGAAGCCCAACACCTGGAGGACCACACATTCTCCATCCCTAATACACAGCATGCGAAACTTGAGTAGAAAAGGAAGCCACTCACACCCCTCATCCACCGTAGTGCAAGCTTTTGTTTCCCATTCTTAATAAATGGATCTTCAACTAATAAGGTTGATGACTTCAACAGATGAAGGATGAACAGAAAAAGGAAACATCCAGGGTAGCGCCAATCAAAATATAAACCCAGATGTGGATTACCAACAGAGCAGGACCTACTGCTGATCATGGCATTACTGCTGCTAGGTTTGCAGTTGACTCCCAGTAATTTTGCATCAAATTACCCCAGCTCAGCCACATGTTATTTCTTTCCCCCTTTCCTTGGATGTTTCAAACAGGCAGCAGAACAGACATGAGAAGATCATGGAGCTACTTTGGCTTGCCTATACTGGAGATCCAGGGAGAGATGAGTTAGGAAGCAAGGCAAGGTCCAAGGTGGGGTTGAAAAAGGGTGATTTGGGGTGGGGTGGAGCATCTCTGATGAAGCTCCTGAGGCTACCTTTGGTTTCTTACAGGTTCTTCCAGGTCTTCCGTGGGAATGAAGCTTTCTGCAGAATCCCAGTCCTCTTCCTCTGAAGTCTGGTTCATCAAGGTCAGGAACCATAATCTGAGAATTTCTGCATGCAAAGAATCTGTCTCACCACTGAGGTGTCTTAGTAGTGGAACACTGCCTCTACCAAGTCCATGCATTCATCATTCTGACTTCCACGAACAAGCTTCATTCCACAGCATGGTCCACAGCTTGGGTGCTGTCATGTATATTGCTCCATGTAAAGATGATAACAACACAAAATGCTTCATCCTCCTCTCAGCCAAAGTCTTGATTTTAGCACAGGGCTACCGAAAGTCACTCATCATCTTAATCTTTGGAATCACACCTCCAACCACTTTCCATTGACTACTGCACTCTCAATTTGTGGCTAATGTGAGAGTCACAGCAAACTCAAGCTTATGTGGGTTACGATTATTCATTTCTCACTGCCTAGACACAAAAGGCGCACACCTCCTTCAGGGACTCAGGAAAGCCCATGAGCTGCCAAAAGCAGCCACTTGAAACAGAAATATATGTAGCAGCTAATGTCACGGAGTTCATCTTGTCCCACTTAAATGGCTGCACACACAGAAGATGTTGGGCATGCCTGCGGAGAACATTAGCAACCCAAACCCATTTCTCTTTCTTCCTGTTTAGCTTCTAATTGAAGCAGCAAATAGAGCTGTAGTCGCCCATTACCAGAACCTGGTGTTAATTCTCTCTCTCTCTCTCTCTCTCTCTGTGTGTGTGTTTGTGTGTGTGTGTGTGTGTGTTATTTGACATCTTTTGATTCACTTGCAAGGCATTTACCCTGCCTTGACATGACAGAGCTTCGACTAGTGTATGACTGATTGCCCTTCTCCCCTTATTCTCACATCAACCCTTTGGAGAAAGTTAAGCTTTGACCTTGTTACACACAACCTGAACTCTAGCAGACATGACGATGCCCCATCCCATAATCACTCTTTCATATCATTGCCTGCCTTTTGATATTTTGCTGTGGAACACCAGTCATGTTTAGCCAGAGCTATTCATGAAGCTGGGATAAAAAGGCAAGACCTTGGAAAAATAGCTTTCTTTGCCCCAATAACATTGGAGCACGGCACAATCTATCTCAGCTGTGGGACATCACATCATCTTGTTGTTGTTGTTAAGGGGCATTTATACTTGACTTCCGTCCTCTTGCAAGGAAATCAAGGTGGTATACAAGGTTGTCCTCTTCTCTATCTGATTCTCCCAGCTCCAGAAATGGTCCTGGTGTGGTCCAACATTGACTTTAATGGCTTTATTTAATTCTGCAATGGCTACATGGGATGCTTTTAGGTCCGCCTCGTAAGTATTGGTATATAATCGTATCCCCAACCCACTATTGGTATACCTTAAGCATCAGTCCAAGAATGTGTAGGAATGGTGTGTTCTACTTTAGGGATGAGGAAATGTGTGAAGTTGTTGCATTTATGCAGCCAACTTTGTTCCATCCCATGACTTCATCACTTCACAAAATGCAGGGAGAAATCTACATGAAAACCCATGCATGCTTCTCTGTACAGTTTCACCCTCCAAATATGCTCACTTTCAATACGTTTTCCCAAAATATACTCATATTAAATGTATATTTTTAAAAGTGCACTTTCACCCATAAGCTAAAGTGGTTTTCCGAGGGCTGCTCATGTTTCTTGCTATGCACGCACACACACACACCACACACACACACACTGCCTTAACATTTGGGAAATCTTTGAGAAAATGCACATTTGGGAACACAACTCTGTTCCAGCTTATGCTTGAACATGGGAAGCATGAATTAAAGATTTCTGCATGCAATTGTGAACTGAATGAAATTTTTCCCAACCCTAATTCCACCCAAACATCAAACCCACCAAAGGATGCCTGAATTTTCAAAATAACACTTTTCTCCCACCCACCTGGTGGAATGATTGCAATGCACCCCCAAACCATGCCTTGGCTACCTGTTCTTTGAGCCAAAGCAAACATCTATTCCCAACTCATAGCTGCAAAATCCAGTTATCCCTAAACACCATTTAATTAAAACAAAAGGCTTTGTGGTACCATTTTAGTGTGTGTGCGCATGCATGTGTGCATGAGAGAAAGAGAAATGTGTCTTGGGTTTTGAAAAAGCATAATTTATCCACTGTTATTCATGTACTACTCAACCAGTGGCACTTATTTCTCCATAGATCATTCAGACAGAATAAAAAGTTTTCTGGCAAATCTACTCCCAGTAGTGTAGAAGACAGATTTAAAATGTAACTTGATATCACTGCACATGTAATACAGGAACTGTTGCATTAATGACTTGGTAAAGTAGCATAACTCACTTTTTGCCAGACAAGCGGTTATTGTTATTACCATAAGGAGTACATTTCTCAAAGATACGGTCAATGGGATGCTTTGAACACCCAGAGAAGCAACTGTGCATTAACCTGGACAGTCCTGCGGTTCTCCTGAATAAACTAATGCTGTGAAGTGATGAAGATGTAATGCTTTGCACCCACCCTTGGAAGTGAACCCCACTGAATGCTCTCAACCCCACGGACTCCCTTCCCAGGGAGTACACATAGGATTGGGCTGTGATCATCCACAATTATTTCAAAGACTTATCCAGTTCCTTCAACAATATCCCCAAGCACTTTAAATACAGAAGTGTTCCAGGCACTTATGTCCAACAGTCTCTAGGATAATTCTTGGCAAGTTTCTTATGCAGGCTTTTATGCTAAAACTATGTCGTATCTGTTCTCAATCTCAGAAGGATAAGTAGTTCTGGCATTAGGGTCAACTCCGTCATCTGCTTCATAAATCCAGTATTCTATACTATAATTCTCCTCTTAAAGTGTGGAATACAGAGTCCTGTCTAGCTGGGATTAGCAACCAGTTCTTTCTCTTTCTCACCCCAGAACAAGCCTTGCACAACTACAGCCAAGCTTGAGCCTTGCACAACTTCTTTTTCCACTTGAAAATGAAAGCTTGGGGCTGGTGGCAGGGGAGGGGCTGCCTGAAAGGCCCCCAATCCCCCTGTCAGAGTTGAACCCGGGCAGCAATGCTAAGCCAGAAGCCAAGCTTGCCAAATTCGGGAACGTTTTGGCTCAGACCTTAACAACTGAAAAGCAGCAGACATGAAGCAGCGTTGCTCCGCCATCCCATCTCTGCATCCTCATTCGAGGCAATCTCTGCACCTGTAGGATTTTAGGAATGTCATGCGGCTGCCAGGAAAACAAATAAAGAAATAAATGGGAAGCCAAAGCTCCAGCCAGGCTAAGCTATCGTCTATCAATAATATCCTTGCTTGTTTACTATGAAGGCTTCCAGACCCCAGAATGAATAGTAGGAAAAGCTCTAGATTAAGCAGATTGTTTCCAACCTCAGTGGTCAACCGTTTCCTAGGTATGGGGAAGGGGCTGATTGCACTCCAGAAACTACAAATCTCTTCCTTCTGTCTTCTCTGCTCCCCAAAATAACTCAAATCGCAATGGTTGCTGACTTGCCCCTCTCCCTTACGAGGGAAGGGCAGGCCAGTACAAACACCACTTCATCCTGGTAGGAAATCATGCATGCATTTTAATGTGCCACCTGCTTATACAACTCACATCTATGGAGCCTTAAATATAAACAGACAGCCTCTTCCTGGCTGTTAGACAGAACACTACCCCAGCTTGTTCTCAGAATATGCCAAAATTACAGCTCTTTGGAGATCAGGCATATTTTAGGGCAAGGCGCATCCCCCCGCACACGCACACTTTAAAAAAAAGGGGTTGGAGCTTAATAAATAGGGTATTCACCACGTACCAACCCCAGAGATCATATCTTTGGAGAATATTCTAAAATCGGTGCCAAACATGCTGAGTGGGAAATGAATGATTATTGTAGGCTGACGAAGGGGTTGCAAGCTTAGCTTGGGCAGTGACAACGCAAACCTACATGGGGCATCACATGGTTTAACACACGACGCTGCCCCGTCCGTGCTATCTGTGGCACTCAGGCCATTGGGATGCTGTGTAACATGGCGGTTCTAGAGTTCAGCCGAAAATATGTGTGTGTTTGTGGTGGGGGGGGGGTGCGCACACATGTGGGGTTGCCATTAGACTTCCAAGCTGCAGCTTCAAATTCTCTCCTCCCACTCCACCCCAGTGGACATCACAATGTTTTGTGCAGGCTGCCATTTCCCAGCCTCCCCGCTTTCGCACACCACAGTGCCCCTGAGCAACGCTAGCTCAGCTCAGGGGCATTGTGGAAAAACTCGGGCTGTGCCCAAGAAGCCAACAGAGGAGCTCTGCTGTTCTTGACACAGCTGCCACCATTGCCTTTTGTGGCACGAGCAGCAAGAACCACTGAAATGCATGGAATCACAGAATAGTAGAGTTGGAAGGGGCCATGAAGGCCATCTAGTCCAACCCCCTGCTGATGCAGGACACCACGTCACACCATCCCACTCAGGCGGCTGTCCAGTTTCTTTTTGAATGATGCTAGTTAAGTTAAAGCGGGTCCAAAACTTATGCAGGAGCTGCTGCTTTGCATAGGGAGGGTTCCATTTCTATCTCCAGCATCTCCCAGCAGGGCTGGAAACTCTCCTGCCCAAAACCCTGGATTGCCACTGCTGCTGGTCAACATCAGCAAGGCTGAGCCAAATGGCCTCTGGTCTGGCTATGGTACTTCTACATGCTTCCTGTGTAATTGCACACTGAAAAAGGCAAAATTCCCACCCCCAAGTTGCGGCCTGGGAGTGGAGAGGCATTCTGGAGAGAGCATTATCACTTGGTCCTAGAGTCATCTCTTCAATTTCCCGTATCTTCCATCCTTTACTTTGTCTATTATTGTTGCCTTTTTCAAGCCTTGTCTATGAATGCAGTGGAAGGCTGGCACTATCTACCTTTTAAACTTCTTGATTAAAGAAAGATTAACAATTAAAGAAAGAATGTTTTGGCTAACTGTGCCAGGAAGGTTGCCTATGACCAATCTAAACAAACGTTGAAAAAAGGGATGAGTGATCTGGATGATGTTAATCTGCCAAGGTACAGACATTTTCTTTGACATTCCATAAGGCAAAGCCTACATAATTTTAGCCAGAAAAGGGACCTAAAATTTCCAGCATATCCTAGGCCAGGGGGGCAAGTTCTGGATCTTTTATTTCTGTCTAAACTTGCATAGGATTGAGCCTTTAATGTACAATACTGTGCATGCTTAGACAGAAAAAAGTCCAAGCATATATAGGATTGTGCCCTTAGATACTGGATGCAGGCAACTTCTGGCTCCCCCCGATGTTTTGGCCAACAGCTCCCATCACCCCCAGCCAGCATAGCCAATACTGAGGGCTGATGGAAGTTGGAAGCCCAAACATCTGCAGAGCCACAAAAGACCTTCCCTGAACTAAAGGGTAAATTAGTTCAAATAGATCTGATTAGATAGATATTTAATTAATTGATTGCTTAAATTTTATACTCTTTTTCTTTCATTATTGCCCCTCCAAAAAAAAAAAAAACCCAATTCAAAATACACTTCAAGGCAGCTTACAAAAAGAGACACAAGCATGCAATACAGGATAATGACCAATAAAAGTAAAAAGTAGCAAACTAAAACAAGAAAATAACAAAAAATCAGCCATTGCATATTTGATTTTTTTAAAATACTAATTAACAGTCAAATAAAAGGCTGCAATGTCATTAAATTAAGAGAACAATACAGACTGGCTGGAACCAAAGACACACGGTGCCGATATCAAGAAGGCCTTCTTTCTATTGACAATGCACTTGGACTCGAAAGGTCGATTTGTGTGAAAGGAAGCCATCCTAAAGGAGCTTAAAGACATTCAACATGAGCATCAACAGAATGAAAATGCCACAACAGGGCTCAAGAGCCAAGATGTCCCAGCACTGGCATTGACTGGACAATCCATGGGCACCAGGGACATCGCATGAAAAGCATTGCCGTTCACAGTAAAGCTGTGGGACACTATGAAAGACGTTACCATCATTCCCTATGTCCTAAGAGAAAACACAATTCGTTTGCAAAAAAAGCTCCATGCATCTTCAGCAACCACAGAACCGATAGGTTTGCATTGTGGGATTTCAGGGCCCTTGAAGCTGTCCGAGGAATTAATCAGACACACCTTAAACTCTCTCACACACCCGTCTCACTGTGGGCAGGGCCTTGCTGAGCACCCTTTCGTGCATGCCATGGTCTCCTGCACAGATCATGAGAAGCCAGTCACACTGACCCCTTGTAGCATCCTCCATTCCTAAACAGCTTCTTTCAAAGTCAGTTACCACCGAAAGAAAGTTTTTGGCTTAGAGTCCGCTTACCTATGAAGATACAGCTGTGGGTTCCAGCTTATTCATTTCAGCAACACTCTGGAGAATGACCAACCAGGGGAAGATGATTCATGAACAGGAGTCTGGTGAAGAAATGAGAAGCTATTCTGAATACGGAATCAGCCACAAAAAGGGCCATGCAAATTCCAGCCAGGTTCAGAGGTAAGAGAAAGCCACAATTGTTCTGCGGACAAGTTTGCATGAGCCCTAGGCTAGCGCACTCCCTCTCCCTTCCCCGTCTCTTCCACAGCCACGAGGAAAAGCGAAAGCAGGCCTGTTTTTAAACAAACCACAGTTGCCAGCTGCATCCAAGCTAGAAGTAATTGTGGTTAGCTTAAACAGTGATTAGTGAGAACAAGGCAAAAGCCCAGGAATCTGCAGTATAGCAACAGATCATTGGCACATCCAGCAAAATATTGTCCACACTGGAGACTAAAAACATCCATTTTGCAAGCTTAATCCAGCCATGGAAGTTCTCCAAGCAGCCCATGAAGCCTCCTTGGACTCCTCCAAGGACATCTCTGCACCAAAAAAGGCAAAACGCATGGAGTGAGATCATGACTGCAAGAATCCATCCACCCATTTCGTAGTCATTCCTGACATTATTGCTTTGCCTGAAGGCAGTTTACCAAAAAGAAAAAAATCCGAACGTTCAAGAAGTAAGACGCTAAGAGCAGCTGTGCAGAAGCACCATAAGAAACATGCAGTAGACACAAAGCGACATCAAGCTGGAGGTAATTAAAATGACATCAAACGTCCTTGAAAACAAACCATTAATGCACGCAACAATGCCACTGTGCTTTGCCACGCTCTGTTTCTTCTCCTATATGATAATTGTAACCTTTTTTTTGGGGGGGGGGGTAGGCTTAATTTCTTGTGACACTCTCTGAGCATGGTGGAAGGGTAGGATACAACTTTTCTTAATGCACAAAAGGATGGGACTCATCTGGGACTGGAAAGACAAGGAAGAACCTGGCTGGTATGGATAGAGGAGGGGGAGTTCCACCCGTGTGGGGTATCCATCTAATATTAAAGATAGGATCCCCGAGAGATGCAAGATCGATGCATTCAAGTGGACTGACACAGAAAAAGATGGCCTTCACAAAACCAGAATCCCAGGCTGGACTTCAAAATGTTAACCCCAGCCCTATAAATTGAACTCAGAAAAGAACTAGAATTGAATTCTCAAGTAGCAACCATTTTGTGCCCTTTAAATCCTTCTTCAAGACTCAACATTTTGGTTAGGTGACTAACTGTCCTGCTTTACTAAAGATAATCCCATCTTTGCAAGGCCGTCAGAGAACAACCTTCTCTTTGAAAGTGTTCTTTATCCAATGGGCTGCCGAGGCTAAGCCCAATTCAAAGATGAAGAAATATAAGAAGGGAGAGCAGGAAGTTGAGGTTGCCCATCAACTCTCAGCACTGGACAGCACATCGAACAGGAAGGCAAGTTCACCAAGTCAACATCTTCCTCACTATGATAAAACAGGTTGTGTTTTTATTTAAACTACAAGAATTATTTATAAATTTGTAGTGATGCATATTTTTTTTTTATAGGCCGCTAAGTAATTCAACAGGGCTCTCTAAGTGGCATGCAACAATAAAATGTAATTACAATTCCTAAATATTAAACATAAATAAATAAATTAGCATATGCAAACTCTAGGCAAATCTCTTTCTAGTCTTCTGGTTTGGTAATGCATTTCCTCTTTTCTGGAGGAATTATAGCTGAATAACAACAGCAGAAACGTTTAAGCAGATCCATATTGAAAGCCACGGTCCTGCCTCTTGCGATTCTCTAAAGGCACCAGGCATTCTTCATTCTTCAAAGTTATCGCTTTCTAACATGTGTTGAACATACTAGGCTCTCTCGTGATATCAAACACAAGCAAAACTACACTGATGAAATTGAGAAATGGATTTAGGGCAGTCCTTCACAGAATGACCAAGTTTAGACATATTGCTAGATCTTTGCTTTCTTGGAATAATTTTAAGATGGCATCTTCAAGTAGCTTACACATTATAAAAGAAAAAAAAACCCAGAAATGCATCATTCAAGAACAGAATCTCTCAATGTGCCTCCCTTGGCTTTTGAAAATAGTTTCCCTTTCCTTAAGAGGCCAAAGTGTTTTGTGTGTGTGTTTCCAACCCTATTCTTTTTCTTTTCTGTTTAAACACAACTTATGGCAGGGCTCTCAGGGCAAACATACTGGGAATTATTTCTACTTGCAAAAGGAGATGCTGCAGTGACATCTGGAGAGGGAAACAAATCAAACAAAATTTTGTCAGGCCACCATGCTGCCGCTCTTCCAGAACGGGAAATCCGAGGGCTGTCAGAAGGGACTTGGTGCACAGAAGACCCAATGGCCCACCCTTCCAATCAATGCACAGAGCTCTCTAGCCTGCCCTTGGCTCCTGAAGCAGATAATCCCACTGTCTTTGGGAATCAAAGCACAATAAAAGTGAACAAAATAACAATCGGCTGCCCTTTCAACATGGCCAGAACAAGTTGCTTGACTGGCCTCACTCTGCCTATTGGTTGGTCCTTCTCCCAGTCAGGGCTAGTGACAAGTAAGGGTCCAGACTCGAGTAGGAACCCACCAACAAAAGCTCCCTGGAGTTGCCCCTCCTCTTCCCCCTTGCAACCTGCTTCTCACTCCAGCCCAAACAGCAAAGGTGGGAAAAAGGAGGGGCAGAAGAGGGCAGTGCGGGCTTGCTCCCAGGCTTTCTGCCCACCAAGCAAACAAGCAGCAGTAGTAATGAGCAAGAGGATGCCAGTCAAACGCCGCTTGCTCCCTGACTTGTCCAAGTCTTCCCTGATCACTGCTGGAAAAGAACCAAAAGCAGCTGTCAAGCACAGATGACTAACTTATTTATTTAAAATGTGCATGCCCTGCCTATTCGATGAGGATAAACTTAGTTGCATCAGCTTCCCCTGCATTTATTTATGCCAAACCTCAAGTTCTTTCCATCCACAGTTTGGTAAATTCTCATCAAAAATGAACAGAAATGAAAATCTCACCCACCTGTAAACATAATACAATGCTTTGGAGCAGACAACTGAGATGTTGCAACTCCTACACTGAGTAGCACTTCTTGTCCTACCCACAAATGATGTTACCTGTAACTAAACAAGAGGAACTAACAACCAGGATGATGTAAGAGGAGGGTGGAGTATTTACAACTCTCTCTCCACTCTTGTGTTCCTCAGCAAGTGATAGACACATCCCCTTGATTCTGGAGTCAGCAGTGGGTAGCCTTTACCTTCCAAGAATGTGACCAGTCCCCCACTAAAGCCACCCAAGTGAGTAGCAACATAATTTAACTGGGTTTTGCTGCCCTAGCCATAGGGAGGCTTACCATGGGAGTGAAGATGGGCAGGCTCCCAAAACTGCCTGCATCCTAGTGAGGACAGTGCCTGGAGCCTTTGGGCAAGTCACAGCTTCCTATTGGGCTTGCTGAATGTAATGCCATTCTGCAAAACCCTTGTCCATTATCTCATGCATCAGTCTGCAGAGCTTTATGAGGCGCTAGAGTAAGATTTATAACAGAGGGCATTGCATTAGCTCAGGAGCTGAAAATGCCCAAAGTCGTCTAGGCATTTTGATTGCTGACATAGTGAATGTTAGGATCAGGTTGAAAGCGCCACAATATTATGAAGCCAGAGCATCAAAATCAGTGACCTGACTTAAAAATGGGAACCCCACCCCCCACCCAATCTGTGCACATACAATATACACTTAAGGACAACCACAGAGAACATCTGCAGCCATGGATCCAAACCACCAGGACAATATCTACAAACAAAAAGGCATCCACAGCAAGGTATCACTCCATGCAGGAGTTTCCCTGCCTGACCCTCAAAGGTAGAGACCCAGGTCTACAGCAGGGCCCACTGCAAATGCTGCCTCCACACCACAATTATGGGTCCTATATTGTCCTCCACAACTTCAGGGGTTCAGTTGCTTGCACATCTTCTGCCAGCAATACTCGGGCAGCAATATTATGTAGGGCAACCAGGTTGGCTTCTGTGTAAAAGAATAAATGGATAACAACCTGCCATCCCACAGAACAATATTCCAATAAGCATTTGGGGGGAACATTTCTGCCTCCTAGAACATTTCACTGACTGCAAAATATCATAATTAAGCACTATTTGGGATTTGATATGGAGGCTGCAACATGAAACTGTTGAACTGCAATGTGTCGAGAGGTTCAGCTCTGACATCTGTGGCTTAAACAGGGATAAAGGTCTCTTAGCACACAGTGCTCAATGATCAGTTTACCATTGCTAGGAAATCTGTGCCAACTACTCTCTGCAAATGGTTCCTATTAATGATTGCATTATCACTAGATTAATATAGCAAATTTCAATGGGGATGCTTAAAGTATGACCAGGAACAGGATCCTATGTGTGTTTCATCAGAAAAGACCCTCCATAGATCCCAGTGTTCCCCAGCCAGTTGTGCATGTCTAAACATTCATTGGATTGCACCCTACCTAATCCTGGATCCAGTCTGTACTTCCAGCATTTTATTTCCCCTGAAAAAACTGTTTACAACCCCAACTACCAATCATGTGTATATATCTGTAACTCAAGAGAAAGTGGGTTTCGGGCCACAAGAACTTTCATTCCATAGTCAATGTGCTGTTTTTTAAGGCGTCACAAGACTCTTGGTCATTTCTGTTGCAAAGGACTAATGCAGAGATCTTGCGAGAAATTCTTTGCTAGAAAGTGTGGCTGCAAGCCAGAACACTAACATTCTTTGAAATGCAGATCTGTAACCTTCAAAGTTTCATTCAGTGAAATAGAGTGTGTTGTTATGGTGATCATTTAAAGATTTGAGTCATTTGAACTAGGCATGTTTTCTGGTTTACCACCATTGCTGCAAATGTTTGTCTCCCTTTCTTCAATTTCTTTTTTAACAAGGGCAAATTTATTTCTTAAAGCACTTGCTTTGCATACCAGTGCAGTCCTCCATTTCCCCACTTCAAAACTTCACCTTTCCAAGATCGTGAGAAAGACCTCCACCAGAGACCCTAGTAAAGCACTGTTGTTTCAAGTAGATACTACACAACCATTTCTTCTGATCTCTTGAAGGTGCAGAGAAAATAGGTCAACTGAACCTCCTGGAGCAGGATCTAAGAAGTGTCCTGCTCTCATTTCAACTACCTCCCCTCAGCTGAGGGTGGGCCACAGAACAGGGTCTCCCCCAGAAATCAAAGCTTCTGGGTTAGCCTGTATGACAGAACATGGTCTTTCAGGTCTCAAAGTTTCAAAGCATTTGAGGGCTTTGAAGTTTAAGATCAGCACTTTGGACTGGGCCCAGAAACTAAATCAGATGGTAGCCAAGGAGATGCAGCTTTATGGTATGATCACAAGATTGAGATCCTATTAGACTGCTACAGCCTTCTTAACCTCTTAAATTAATTGCTTTGTTTTATGCAAGCATGCATAGGATCTGAAACTAGATTCACTCTTAATTTACAAGGGGAGTGGAAGAGGAGGAGGAGAAGAAAAGCATCCTGGTTAAACTGTAGTATCTTGGTCTCTGAAACCATGAGGGCTAGCAGATCTTTTTTTTAAAAAAAAAGAAGAAGGAAGTACAAGAAATACAAAAGTTTTCTTTTCAATCACAAGCCTCACTTTTGGAGGTGTTTTTGGTGTTTTTTTTTAACTTAACCCTGCAGAAAGTCATGACAACTGGTGAACTTACAAGATTATTTCTGGACAGAGCCTGCTTGCCTTTATCACTGCCTGAAAGAGTCAGCTGTTGCCAGCAGCTATATTTTTTATTATTTATTTATTACATTCCACTTCTCTACCACCCCATAACCTGAAGGTTCTCTGGGCGACTTACCAATGCTAGAACGGTATATAATAATATAGCATCACACTGCTTGACAGGCTGCCAGCCACTGAAGTCTCAACCTGTGATTTATAATTCATCAGCCTCTGGTGATGTCATAGGCATTTCAGTATATTCCCTGCCCCTCCAATGTGTGTGCAATGAGCTTTGACTATGATCACTCGAGGGTGCTGGAGAAAGGGAAGGGGGTCACACATGCATGGGTGCATGTGCACACACATGCACATGCACACGCAAAATTAGCCCAGTTTCATTAATTGCAGGATCCCTGCTGTAATGCAGGCTGGTCACTCCAGGAATCAAAACAACAGATGGAGCCCTAGGCACTGTCCCGTGTGTGTGTGTGTGCACGTGTGTGTCTCCCCATCACTTTCCCATGGGGGAGGGAGGTATCACAGCCTCCGTTTAGTATAATGAGTCCAAGCATTTGGCTGAGTATTTTGCAAAAGGAATTGAAAGCAGCTGTTTGCTTCTTGGATGGCAGCAGAACTTTGCTACCTCTTAAAGTGGAAAGCATTCCCTTTTCTTTTTCCTTGTTCTTTTTTGCTTGCTTTCCTGCCTTTCAAATTAAAAAGATGGTTGTTATGGCAACTAAGGTTTCTATATTTAAAACCAGTTTTCTCCCCACTGGCAAGTGGAGTCGGTGCTGGAGGAAAATGAAGCTTTTGGGTACTGTGCCTAGGTGTGTCTTTCGGAGCTGTCGGAAATGGGTGGTGATGAGAACAGGTACCTAGGACATGGCATGGCAAAGAGCAGTTCCTTGAAAGTGGCAGCCAAGATCCCCAAAGTGACATGGGAGATCTAGCTTCTTATGAAAAGGGGCTTGTTTGGCTTTCTTCCTCTTCTTCCTCCTCCTCCTCCTCCTCCCTCCTCCTCCCCACAGCCTGCCACAGCCGATTACCTCAACCGGGTAACACAAAAGCTGCCATGCCCATCCAAACAGATGGCTGCATGGAAAACCTTGGCATAATTCTGCCCAGCAGTGCATGATCTTTTCAGTCAGTTTTGCTGGCTGGAAGGCTATCCAGAGTCCACTGGTGGAAGCAGATGGCTGAGGCATGAGAATGGAGCTTTGAGACAAAATTGAAGCTCAACTCATCTGACGAGAAGATCTTGTTTTTCGTGTACTCTTGAGGTTGAAACAGCACTTGTGGGAGCACCAACCAGGTGGGTACTTACTTAGAATGTACCAATATTTACACATTTCTTGTAAGTGGGAAGTGCTTGAGATTTACAAAAGGAGGAGAAAGCAGGAGAAACTGAGATTTATCCATCCAGGCCCAGGGCTTTGTCTGGTAACTCTTAAAAGCCTGGGTTGGAATCCCTGCAGATTCAGCCACGTTGGTGGTGCTGAATTATGGTTGTCACCTCTTCTTTGCTTTTCTGACATCTTTGCCACCTATATGACAAGCAAGTGCAGTGTGACCCTTTCCGTGTTGGGAGTAGCTGTACATTCTGAACTTCGCTGATGCAGAGGAGTATTAAATTTACTTTGAGAGGGTTTTAACAGAAGAAGTTCACAGTCACAGATGTTCCTGGGGGATCCTCTCCAAAAGTTTTTAATAGTTGCTCAGGCTGTTGCAGGGGGCTGACAGTCCTTTGATTCAGGCCTGAGAATGACCTTCAGGATGATGAAGTTGTTGCAAATTGTGAATCACGTATTCCTGATTGGTCTACCAGGAATTGTGAACCACTATTCCTGGTAGACCATTGTTCTATCTAACTCAGTACTGTACACACTGACTGGCAGAAGCTTTCTTGGATTTGGGCAATGGTCTTTCCTATCTCTATTTGAAGATGCCCGGGATGGAGCTTTGGATGCTTTGCATGGAAAATGTGTGCTACCACTGAGCTAAATCCCTTTTCTGTTACATAAGGTGGGAATATAGCAGTGTGAATGATAGGGAGACATGGCAACAAAGATTATTATGGTGATCTGCAATGCTGAAGCAGGGATGGACAACTTCAGGGGGCTCAGGAACACACTGGATCTCCTGGCAACCATTTTGCTGCAGACACAAAAAGTACCTGTAACTGGAGGTGGACCCATTGGAGAGGAAAATGATGTGGCCTGTGTACCACATCATTTATTATTTTGCTTTCTTTCTTTCCTTCTTTATTTATTAATTCATTTTATTTATTATTAAATAATTATCATTTATTTAATATTATTTATTAAATCCATTGTATGTATGTATTTATTTATTTATTTAAAAACTTTTCTATACCATCTGCTACCAAGGTCTCGGAATGATCTTACAATAAAATAGAGTGGCACACAGCATGCAAGTTGATTTTCTATACAATAAAATCCCACATTAAAATAAAATTCAAACCTTAAAATAATGGGGAAATAATTATGTGTTGCCCATCCCTGCATTAGAGGGTGAGCAAAAAAGCAATGGATGGTGGAGTAGAACAACAGAGCCTAAAAAAAAGAAAAGAAAATGCAAGCTGAAAGTTTTGATCAATTCCTAGCAAGGTGATAGCAAGATTATGAAAGACATCTCCTACGGGAGGAGCGGAGAACACGCTCGCACAAAACCTAAAGGCATGAGAGAGCCCTAAAAATGCAGCACAAGGAGGCATTCAACACTGTCCGCGGGACAAAGGCTCAGCTTGCTTGATGGCTCCCCAGATCAATATCTTCAAGGGTTTTTCCATCTGCTTTTCCACAGCATGTGGACAGAAGTTGTGGTTGTGGTTGTTTCCACTGTCACACACTTTAAGAGTACAGATAGAAGCTATTTTTAGTGCTTTCCCTCCAAATTATGCAGGTGAAATGCACAGCTTTAGACTTGATAATGCATTTTGAAATTATCTCTAGTGAGCCCAACATTTGGAGGTTCCACACTGGGGTGTGTGTGTGTGTGTGAGAGAGAGAGAGAGAGAGAGCGAGAGAGAGAGGGAGAGCGCACCCTACATCAGGCTACTATGGTCATGGTGAAAGGAGATGGTAAAAATAAGTTCATGGATTGCCAGGCTACCATAAATACTGTAGTTCTATCTTCTTCTCCCTTACTTCTCCATCACTTAACTCACCATTTAAAAGCATACATGGAAGTTTCTAGCATAGTCTTTGCTTGTAGAAGAGGGGTGAACAGACACTTGCTCTCCAAAGATGTTGGTCTTCAGCTCCCAGCATTCATGGCCATCAGTCACCCAGACAATAATTTTGGTGACTCAGTGCCCAAAACTTCTAACTTCTGTCCACTCCTGCACAGAGATCTAACTTCTGCCCAACCCTGCTTTGGAGCACAGGAAGTTGCTGAGCCAGGTGATCGTAGTTCCACCTAGCTCTGAAACCTGTCCTAACTTTGTGCCCTCTAAAAATTTTGAAGCTCAGTTCCAGATCTAGGACAGATGGTCTATGCTGGACCATCTGCCCATGGCTGTGCTTTCCCCCCAGACTGTAGTATGAAAGACAGCATAGGAACAGAAGAAGTTTCGTGCCAGATCAGACTCAGGTTCATCTAGTCCATTGGCCACGGAAGCAGATGTTGATGAACAAAGTGCACCAGACTGGAGAAGTCTGATGTAGTCCCACACCTTGGACTACATCAGCTTGGCTACTGCTTAGATATGGAGATGCCACTAAGCCTCTACCCAGCTGTTTGGAGGAGTGTCAGAATTTTGCTCAAGATACAGAGGAGCATACAGTGGAAGTCTCACTGGTTTGACTATCAGCCAGATCAACAGAGATGTTCCAGGTTTGCGGTAAGCTACTTTGGGGAAGGAATGTGAAAAGAGAGCGATGTGCACAGATCCACCCATGTGGCAAGCAGCCAAACTGAGAGAGAGCATCAATATGCTCTGTTCTAAGGCTCTGGTGAAGTCAGATGACTGAACACGGGCCTGAATTGTATCTGACCAAGGGACTCCAGGCCCGCTTTTTGCCTCTGAAGAAAGTCTGGACCTGCACTTGGCCAATAAGAGCATCCTGGCTTAACCCATTGCCATCAGCACAGCAAATGCACAACCACTAGTGTTTAATGAATAACAGGAAAAGGTCAGCAACTGGGTTTATTTTGGTCATTTTGAAGGATCTATTTTCATCCTCCCATGAAAAATGTATATATTGACGAATGAACTATCAAAACAGTCCCCTGGATTTTTTCCCCTCTTTAGACTGCTTTGCCACAAAAAGTTTACAGATGCTTACAGAGAAAACAGGAAGGGTTTTGCATGCAATTCCTATGGACACACTCACTTTACCTAACTCTAAAGTAACACAACACAGCAAATGTAATATTCAGAAGCATTGCCCCCAAAGGATAAATGTTGCCAGTTTCTGCAAATGCTGCAGAAGATCTAATAGATGGTAAAATGCATCATGGCATCCAGATCTTTAAAAATTTCTTTAGTTGGATGGGATACTTAGTGTACCTTTACAAATAAAACATTCTCCCTCTGCTTTAAAAAATACCCCAGTGTAATGTTTCTGTAAGAAATTGAATACTCAAGTGTCAGGTTTGTGCCACAATGCTGCCTTATACAGCAGAAATGTGATTAATTAAAGTGTACATGCATAATCCATACTTTTAACCACATTCTTTTGGCATCAGCCTCTCCAGCCCGATGCCAGTAATACTGGCTTTAAAATGAATGACAACCTCAGAGCTGACCTTTGGGAGCTATGAAGAGGCTCTCTTCAGCTGCTCTGTAACTAGGGAAGAATGGGAAGCTATACATTTCAGTTTGTGTAGGAGGGAAATAAAGGCTTGTAAATGCAGTAATGACTGGGGAGGTTTGGAACAGGCCAAGGAAAACCGACTTTTGAAATCACACACAAAAGCTGTAAGTATACAAGCACCAGGAAGGCTGAGGAAGGCACAAGGGCAAACAAACGTGTCTGTGCACACTCCAAGCCAGGCACGTTCATCTACGACCTCTCCACTCCTGTAAGGTTGCAAAAGAGCAGTGTGGGGAGGTGTCAGGGCAGGCTGCAAATCTTCCAGCGGAAGTCTCTTTCTCTCCTCACTCGCTCTCTCTCACACACACACGCCAATCTGGTTCTTACATCCAGCAAGCAGAACCACGATCCTTGTGAAGTTGGGACTAGTTTTTTCAGAGGACATGCAGAAATGCATTCTAATCCCACAGATGAAAGCTGAAGTGGGAAGCCCACAGTCCCCAGATGTTGGTGGACTACAATGCCCATTATCTCCAACCAGCATAGTCAATGGTAGTGAATTATGGTGGGTATAGTCTGATATCCCCCAGAGAGCCACAAATTACTCACTCCTGAACTAAGGCATGTTTTACCTGCACAGGAGGTGCATGTAAAGGTGGTGCTAGAAAGATGCTAGCAAGGACTATACCACTTCTGACCATATTGTGTTTTTAATAGAAACATAGAAACAGAGCGAGTCAGAAGGGGCTTCCTGGGCCATCCAGTCTGACCCCCGGCTCCAGCCGGCTCCGCTCACGACACGCCCACCATGCGCATGTCCAGCCCAATCGAAATGCATGCTTGCAGTAAAGAAAACATGCACATCTCTGTAAGCAGAAAAATAGCACAACATGGTGAAGGCCAAGGCAGACTCTTTCTCCCTGATGTGGCAGCTGCTGTGTATGTAGGCATTAATTCATTTGCTGAAATGTGTTACCCAGGGAAAGGGAGACAGTGAAGATCCTACCTGTGGATGGGAGTGGCACGTAGGCCACTCTACCATGCCAGGATCCAACCTCCTGCCTTGACCCTGAGCAGAATCCTCAAATTCAACTTTGAAGAGACAGACGTAAAATACACAAAACAAAATGGTAGATAAATTGGCCATTCGTAACTTGCTTAATCAGAATCCTGTGAAATGTGTAAACACTTTGATCGTCCTAACTTCTGGTAGTAACTGGATGTATTTTGGCATTTGTGAGGATAAAAGGGAGAGGGAGAAATCCTTGAAAACTGCCTTGGGTTCCTTGCAGAAAGAAGAAGAAGAAAGGTAGAGTATAAAAGGAATGATTATTACTGGCAGGAATACTTTAAGCTGAAATAGGCTGCTATTTGGGGTAGTTTGGCTCCACCCCATCCACTGGCCCTGCTCACCACTGGAAGCTGCCTTCCAACAGCTTCTTCGAAAGTGAATTAGGCCTCTGCCTGAGCTGCATCCATCACCCTTGCACTGGGCCATGTGAATCTCACAAAGGTGGCTGGGAGTTGTGACACCGCAGATTTCACATCTCCTCTTCGTTCTTGGGAGAACTCTCCAGTCTGAGAGGAAGCTTCATTTAAAGGTGGGAAGATCAAGAGCTTCTTGGCCCCAAGGAACCTTCAGCAACAGCTCATACTCGGGGCATATGTTAAAATTAGCTCTGCACCCCAGGCCAGCCACCTGCCCTGCCTCCCTCCCTGATCGCTCGCTCGCTCTTCAGCTCTGTGCCAGAGAAGCATTGTTGCTATTTATCACCCCATTGCTATTAAAAGGGCATTGTGCTGAAAGAAAGCATCTGAGCTCTATTATAATTCTTTTTGATTGACAGCTAAAGTTTAATGAGTGTCATTGCCTGGCAGGGCCAGATGCAAAAGGAGCTCTAAATAGACCTGTCATGAAGATGCTAAAGAGGCTCTCGGCACACCCAAGTCACTGCTCAGACATTTGCAATCTCTTTTCCTTCCTTCCCTTTCCAACTCAGCCACTTTCAGTTAGAAATATTCACCAGAATCTGGAAATTATAATCTTGCATAATCTATTCTTCCAAATTAATCAGAAGGGCCTTTCTGAATTTAGGTCTCATTGAACAAATTTATTTATTTATTTATTTATGTAGTACAAACAAAAGCCATATATTCCATCTTCTTCTTTTTTTCTTTTTCAAAGGATGTCATGGCATCTTAACAGCAAAGATCAAATAATATAGAGAGTAAATGAAATTTACCATGGAATGGTAACCCAAGAGGAGGTGTGTGGGTATAAATTCAATGGGACAGAAAACCTGCTGCTCAGCAGGTGAGTTGGTCTACAACTGACCTTAAGATGCCTCACAGGGCTGTTGTGAGGATGAAACACAGGAGTGCAAGAGCTGAGGGACAACCTGCAAAGCTTTGCATCCAGTCACATATTGCTCAACACTGTGCCTCCACAACCCACCATTTCTCCCCCAATCCCCTGGAACGGGACGCAAGTGCAAGAGCACTCACTGTGGTTAGAGCTTCGAACTCCAACACATCCGGTTGAAAGGTGCGCATAAAAGGGAGCCACAGTGCAATCCAAGCACCCCTGCACCAGATGACCATAAGCCCCCAGGCTTATGATGTTCATAAGGCGCGGAGGTGCATGAGCATCCAGTGCGGGCAGTGATGGGATGCTCCCCGGCAGTGGGGAGTGGAGAGTAGAGGGCTAAGATGTCACTGCGACAGGCACTCCAGCCTCCTCACCCCTACCCCTGGCATATGGTTGTCTCTGTCTGAGACCCAGATGTGACCTTGGGGAACAGCTCGCAAGGTCCGCTCCACACTGAGTGTGTGGCAGCAGGGCAGGACCTCAGCCTTTGGACTCCTCAGTCCACGGCTGCAGGGCTTCACATCTGGGGCACTAAAGAAACCGGTGTCCCCCCAGGTGGTGGAGAGGCCATAAGATTGTGCCCTTGTGTATTTATTCAGCTGATGGTTTTTTAGGCCACCGTTCAGACCAGGCCTTCACAAGGCAGCTTCCACCATATAAAAACACAAAACGTAGTCAAATGCACCCATAACACAAGAAAATACATTCAATAAAAGAGCCAATGTCAGCAGCAGTGCCCAGACGAGCATTTCAAGAATACAATCAACCAAATATCTGAGAAAGAGAAGCTGACGTCTGAAAGATACTTCAAAGATACTTTGAAAAGATACTTCAAAGCAGTTTACCATACAAATCACCCTAATCAAAATATTAAAAATAAAAGGAAAGCAGCAACTGACAAACTTGGCAGTATGAGAAGTTAGGCAAGACCTGGGTGGATACAAAGGTACTCATGTACTTTCCCTCAAATGTGTGCACTCTCATACACAATATGGATATACACACAACTATTCACATATATCATTTCTCCTTTTTTACAATGGATTTGGGGCATGGTGTCCAAATTTCACAATAAAATGAATTTAGGGAAGGGAAGGATTTAACCAGCACCTAAGACACAATGCAACCGGTACTTTGTCAATAGCAGGGTCAGCATCCCATAAGGAGGAGACCACCATGAAGACGACACATTTCCAGGCTACTGTCAGATGGGAATGGTCCTCTGAGGCTTGCCAGAGAGGCCAATAGGAAGTCCAAGTCAGGAATGCAGATGAAGGCAGAACACAAGTAGGACCATGGACAGTTCCAACTGGGTCCTGCAGGCCGGAACTCTCTCCTACTAGGACAATAGGAGGATGTTGCCTCAGTGAGCCATTAGAGCCACTGGAGGCTACACAGGCTAACAGAATTTGCAGTGTGGTCAGCTTCATTCCACCTCACCTGATTCCACAGCCTGAGACCTGCAGTGTGCCGGGGAAATGGAGGCTGTGAGGCAACTGATTATGGCAGGACCTATGCCCTAGCCAGGAGGGCCCCGGATAAGGCACTGGCTGTCCTTTCCTGAGGGAAGCATTCTGGGCCTTGTCTGCACTGGAAGCCCTGAGGGCTGGGGTCATGGGAATCTGCAGCTTCAGGGACACCCACAAGGCCTCTTCCAATCACCTCAGTTATTTCACAGGTCTGGGTAGGTGATCCACCAAGTAACCTGCTATTTCGACACGAAATCACACATGGTGAACCCTTCTGAAGAAAGGCTGGTTCTAAAGAAATGGGCCTTTGAAATCTAAGTGAAAGCCTCCAGTCATGGGGCCGTGCATATCACAGTCAGAACAGCTATCCACAAATGTGGGGCAACTGGCAAGATGACTCCGGCATTAGTGAGCACCACCCTCATTGCTCTCACAGGCCAGTGTAAGATCAGATCCTCTGAGTCTGATTTCACAGGGTGGGCTGGACACACTTGGAAAACCCTTGACACTGGACGCTCAATGCTGGGCGATGCTGGCATCACCATCTGCCCTGCTATAAAGTCACTTTACAGTGGCTTCCAACACTGCTCTTCTTCCACATGGCAGGGGGAACGATGAAGCATTGCTCAGTGCTATATCCGTGTTTAATAAGATCCATGCATTTGAATGGTAAAGCTGGAATTCTGCTAATCTCCCCCTGAAACCAATTTTCAGCCTATCCCCATCTGGTGCCATCCAAATGCTCCAATTGCCCCTGACCACTGGCCATGTTTTGTAGTCCAAAACAACTGGAGAGCATCATACTGGGGAAGGCTGTTTCCTTTTATGCAGTGAAAACGCACACATCCGATCTACAAAAAACCACAAACCCTACAAACCTAGTAGCAAATTGACTTGGCTTGGCATGGGTTGGAATATCCTTAGTCAGATGCAGCAAAGATGTCAAGAAAACTTAACTGCCAGAATTGGGTGCATTGAGATGTCTTGTCTAAGTGAACTCATGCCTGCTGGCACCTCTAGGCATTCTCTGAGGGCTCTGGCCACTCCCTTCCCCTATGAGGGAGTTGCCCCATATGTGTGGGAAGGGAGAGGGTTAGCAGAACTATGCGCTAGTTGGGAAGGACTAGCTGAAGATGCTACTGTATGCTTTAAGGACACATTAATGACTATGTTTCAAAACCGACACAATAGCAGTGTACATGCTGTTAGGGCCTCCTTACTATGCATGCCAACTTACAGACCCCTTTTACGTGGAAGGAACGTGCAAGGCACTCTCATGTGTAAATCAAAGGAATGGGAACCATCTCATCAGAAGCCCTTCCAGTTTGGTCAGACCTCGAGCTAACTAGCTTTGATGAGTCAGCTTTTCTAAAAGACCATGGTCTAAATTTGAGATGAGCAAAGCCACAATCCACGTTTAGCAAAATAGCCAGCTTGGCAGACTTGCTGTGCTCTGCTTGCACATTCTAAAGATCTAATCTGTTCATTTTAAAACTGTTATGAAAGGAGTGTTTGTTATCAATGCTTGTAATCTCTTGCTTTCCAGTTTCTGACTCGAGTGTCACCCAATGGTAATTTAGGCAGAGATTACCAGTGCGTAGTCTTGGATCCCTCTTTGTATCTTCTAGCAACCTTGCTCAATACAGCAATACAGCCCTATCATTAGTAAAGATGGAGGAAATTTCATTTGATCCACATGTTAAGGAACATGGCTCAATTTTGTACACTTCTCCAATTTTTGCTATAAATTCCTTCAATTGGAAACATGAAAAGGGGGAAGGAAATATATGCATGCACACTCACACACTCACTTGCCTCAATGTGTATATTCCTGAAAATAACAGTAAAAACATATTATATTACAAAAGTGGCTTACAAAAATGCATGTCTTGGAAGAAATGCACACAAAATATACATATATAAATTCAGTCTAAGCATATTGTTGTTACGTAAGTATGGAGCAAGCTGAATGTAAGACCAGACAAAATCAGAGAGAAACCCGGGGAGATTCACCCATCAGAGGTCATTACAAATGTTTGCCTTTCTGCCCAGTGAATGGACGACCAGTGGCCAGTGTGCAGCTAAGCATGGCTCCTGCCTTCAACGGCCCTTAGTGTTAATGTCTTCTCTGCCCACAGAAGAAGAAGAAGAAGATCGGGGCCAAAAGACAACAGGACAACATCACTGCATGGAGCCTTAAATATGGGTACAGTAGGCGGAGCAGCAGGACCATGTGCTTACTGCTTCCATAGCATGGATATTTCGCTCAACTACCTTAAATTCTTCGTACTTTTTAGCACACAAGTGCATATTCATAAGTGATTTGACTTTCCTTTCAAACCAAAGGTGTATCCCTCTATACACATGGAACCTACAACCAAATGTTGCAGTGTGGAATGCCACCATTCAGAACTGAAGCCAGCCATGCCCAAATGCAGGATACTTCATTCCATTTCTCTTCCACCATTTTCTGCTCCCCACACCCTGTAAGCACCCAGTGGGAATAAAGCATGCTCAGTTCACATTGGGCTAAGTTCCCTCAACCCTTAAGGTTTTTTGCAGGAGGTATTTCTGAGAACCTGGGGTTTTCCCAGGCCATCTGATACCCATTCTGGTCTGTGGATGATGCTATTTTGGCAACAAAAGGATCTACTCTCAGTGGCACATGTGCATAGATAGTCTTCTCCTCCAACCAGGTGTCCTTCACCTCTCTGGTCTTTGACTACCACCAGCCCCAGTCACCCCAGCATGTAATCCAACAGATCTGGACAGCGCCAGGTTGAGCAAGGCTGCTGTGTCTTGAAACTGTGGAACCACACCAACATTCAAAATTGAGCATATCCATGTGTCTCCATTAAGCCATCCCAGATAACATGTTCTGGTATCAACCAGCTGTTGAAGGCACAGAGACACCCCCACTAAAACGTGAACAGTGGAGCCCTACTGGTCACACTTGGCCAAGATGACTGCTCTTTGCATAGAAAAATGGCTATTATTTCACTTGGAGGGATGGTGGAGGGAAGAGCAGGTCGTATATTAGGCATAAACCACAGTGACAGATATGGGGTAGATTGTTGCTAAGGGGAGGTGGCATAGGATTCCCCCGTTCAGGTCTGACACCCACAGAGTTGCCAGTGCCCAGGCATGGAAGCTTTCAACTAGAAGTACCTGCAACCCAACCAGGTTAGTGCTCAGCAGACCAAAGAGCAGACCAGAGCATGCAGTGGGAAGTCCAGTCTCAGCACCACGGCCAGCGCACTGTGGGAGACAACCGGTCTTGAAGCAGACAGCTGGGAATTTTGCTCCAGTGATGCCTTCTAGCCCACTAGACTGAAATTGTGGGCCCCCTCCTTCAGGCAGATGTGCATCCTAGACCCTACTTCCTTGGAAGAGATCTTAGCAAACAAGGCCATGAGGCCTTTTGATATCTTTGAGATCAGCACAGTTGGAGATGCACAGATCAGCTGATTTCTGGTCCATGTCACTTTTGCATGTAGGCCACTTGAAGACAATTTGATCCACTTTCTGTATCAGTCCCTTAAAAAGTATATAAAAATATTTTCATCTCATATGGAATTCTTCCCCTAACATACACATTGGGGGTTGGATCAAGACTTAGGATAAGAGGAGACTTATTGACATGAATAGGCTTGTGGCAAGGGGCGGCCTATAAATTTCTAAATAAAATAAAATAAAATAAAATAAATAAAATAGTGTTAATAGGTTACGAATATTCTAAGTCCCACTGACATTCATGGGTCTCACTTGAACTTGAACAACAACTACATCTGGATCCAGCCTTTTGGAAGTGACTGTCCTTAAGATATGTATTTTGTATGCATTTTCCACTAATAATAACTGATTTGGAATGTGCAGTCCAAATTTAATATTGTCACTTTGCTGAAAACTGAGGACCAAGCAAAAGACCTCCCCTCAATTCCTAAGTGGTGACCACGGGATTCCAAAACCTGAGGTTCCCTCACCTATCTCTGGAAGATGTGGGCATGGAAACCTTGGGAACCAAGGATTCTTGGGATGGTTCCTCCTTTTCATCTTGGGAAATATCTGCCAGATAATTTGCCTTAATGACTGTTTCCCAAACCAATCCTGGCACATCTGATTCCTCTTACCCCTCCATGGTCATAGAAGTGGTTGGATTCACCTCCTGGACCATGATGGTCTCTTGGCTTTCCTACACTGATAGAAATGCAAATTAATCTCTGATAAGGATGGATGCTATGCAGTCCACCTGGAAAGAGCATCATGGTTAGAGCCACACCTGCTGCAAGACTGCGAGACTCAGCCTGCTCCCATCTGCATCGCTCCATAATAGAAGATACATGAGTCAATTCTGTCATTTGCATAGTCTCTCGCAGGATTCCAGCTTCTGGTCACACCATAGTGTGACAGAAGATTGGCTATCAGACTGGCTTTTCTAGACACCCTGAAAGCAGCAACCCTATTAAATATTGGTAGAACAAGAGGTAGCATAAGGCCAGTTTTCCAATTCATTGCAAGCCAGTGCTTTTCTCCTCCTAAGGATGTATTTATGTAATATTAATTCCTGCCAAAGCCTTCTAAATTGCTAGCAATTCATTGTTCAGAGAATTAAGCTCATCTAAAAAAGAAAAAAGAAAACACAAGAAAAGCACAGTGACAGGAGGATGAAGGAAGTCTCTGCTATTCACCATCCACCCACATGCTATCTTAATTCATCAGCAGACAAAGCCAGCGCTTTGTCTTTGCAGCCCCATCTCTGCCATTCATTCATGGTGAGATATCGCTCCCAGTAATCAGTGTCTGCTTATGGTGGGAAGGAAGGAGGGGAGAAAGAGAGATAGAAAAAGAAACACATTGAATCAGGCCGTGAGATAGCCTTCTCCAGCCTGGCTCCTTCCAGATGTCTTGCACTACAACTCTCACCCTGTTGCATCTGAGAGAGGAGGGCAGGAAGGGGCATTTGAGCTTCATTTAATCACTGAATTGGTCAACAAACCCTTTAGACCAACACCCTTATTGTTGTAAGCCGCCCCGAGGCTTTATTGCGATGGGGCAGCAAAGAAATGTTTTAATAAATAAATACATAAAATATACCAAGGGTGGGCAATCCTCCGGCTGAATTTCATGAGATCTAAGTTCAAAAGCCCTCTGTACGTGGCCATTTCAGACCTCTGTCAAGAGTTATTTCTTGGTTCCTGGAAGTCTGCTACACAAAGAGATGTGAAACAAAGAGACTGAGGAAGAGAGGAAAGAAGTGGTAGCAAATAGAGGAATATAGTTGATAGCAAGTTTGATGCTCTTCATCTTGTGTTGAGCCAAGACAAAAGCATTCTTCCATGGAATGGATTAGCATGAGATGGCTAAAACAGTTGTGTGATCATTGCCAGTGACTGCTGCTGTGAATGGTCAATGGACTTTTCTTATATGGCAGTGTCCCCGCCTCCCCCCACCCTGGGCCAAGCTACATGTTCTGCAAATTCCATATAGGGCAGGATTGCATATGTCATGCTAAGCTACCCTGTGAATAAGCCATGATGGGTTGGTTGGTTGCAGATGTCCCCTAACTACTTCTAGACAGATTTTCAGGATTGCTCTCATTCTCCATCAGTTCTCCTGAGGGCTCCAACATTTATCCTGGGTGCCTTTGCGTTGGAACCCCTTGATGCCTCAGTTCCTATATCAGCATCCTTTCTGCAATTGTTAAAGTTTGCTGGCTATGAGGGAAACTCCCACCCTGTGACATCAACTCATCAAAAGGAATAAATTTTATGAGCCTTCATGAACGAAATAATGGGTGAGAGAGCTTTGGGACTGGGGAGGAGAGTTTAGCTGTTGCCCAAGTCCACATCTCTGATATTCAGCCAAACATCTCTGTATGTCTCTCTTCCACTTCAGGACTTAACATTGTTAGCCAGGAAACACCTTTTAAAAAGGTTGCATGGTAATACTCTAAAGTAAGCACAACCATTCCCAAATTAGGAACACCCACCAGCAAAGCACCTTTTCTCCATCTGCTTTTGATCTCCTTTCCTGCTTGTTTATTCCCTCCATTGCTTGCTGCCACATCTTGATATGGGTTACAGACCAATGAGAGGGATTGAGAAACATACACAAAGGTCAAGGCGAAGTAGTAATATGGGGGGGGGGGCGGAATTGTAGCAGTGTAAATGCAGCTGAGAAAGAATGAGGAAGGATGGCAGCTGCACAAGTGAGAGCATGAGAAGCCTTCGCCACTCTGACCAGGCAATTCTCTAGCCATTCCCAGTAACCGAAGATAAGATTGCCGGGTTGGCTTTGGATGACACAACAAGCTACCATGGATATCAAGACAATCCTAAATCAAGCCAAGGTTCTCAGGATGGCCTGTTCTTGAAAAACAAGCCATCTTGCAGAAACCATGCTGGGTTCCCATCACACAACAACATGCTGGGATGCCCCGTAGTGCAGAGCAGCTCATAATGTTGCTATGTGTGATAGTCCCCACTACTTTCATTTAAGCACCCATGGACCCAGTTCCGATAAGAACCATGGTGCTCTGGGAGGGGAAGTTAAGCCTTTTTCCCCACCTGTTTCCTCCTGAAATTAAACACACATATATACATCATGGTGGTAGGAGTCTAAAAAGAGAGAAAGAAAACTGTCCATTGAACTTCCCATGGAAGTCCCCAAATCTCCAAACATGGGACTTTTTTGTTCTTCACCTCTTCTTTTTTGTATAGTTCTGAAGTACCCAGAATCTAGCATGTTCCTTTGTGGGATTTTGGCTAGTTCTAAAAACATTTGTTTTCTAACTGGGGATTTTGGGTTTCTTTCATGGATGAATTTAGACATCAACTGTAAATATATGGAGTGACAGTTCTCTCTCTCTCTCTCTCTCTCTCTCTCTCTCTCTCTCTCTCTCTCTCTCTCTCTGTCCCCAGATCTATCCATCATGATGCATTTACACTGAATCTCAACTGTCACCCTCTCACACAATTCAGAGACGCACCTTTTTGGAGCTTTTGGCAGTCTGCTTGGGACATTACCATCCTGAATAATTCAGTGTCAACGGCAGTCTTGGCTACCAGATGACCGGATCAACTAGTAATGGCAGAAACTAGGTCTAAAAGCTTGAATTAATGAATAAGTACAATTATGTTAATTACAGAATGCACGTGAACAGAATTCTCTTTATTGGTGGAGACAGTCTTTTTCTTATTCCACAGTTAAGTGTTCTTGGATTTATTTTATGGTGGGTCTTCTTTTTTTCCTTTTCAATTTCATTCAGCATCATGTGCTTTAATATGCTTGTATTGAAGGAGCTTGTAGAACCATTTATGCAGATCAAAATCTTGCACATCCTCTTAGTGCTGGGACTACTAAAAGTTTTTGACATATTCCCCAGGACCAGTGTAGTCATCAGTCTTTGTTATAGTCCTGGTTGCCATGCCCAATCAATCTGGCTTCCCGGTTGGATACAGGCAGCATCAGAAAACTACCAGGGTGAAGGAATAGCAAAAGCATCCAAAGAGGGGCTGAATCAAGTACAATTTGAGAGCATCTATCCAAAAACCTCCTTTGAAAGAGAATAAAGATCAGTGGGGTACAATGTATGGGGCTCAAGATGAAACACACAGTGCTGCTTTATACCAAGTCAGGCCATTTGTCAACCCACCCAGTATCATCGCCTCTTCTGAGACAACTCAGCTGCATTTTCCCCCTGTATTCCTTCTTGCAAGCCTTTTAAGTGAGATAAAACCTAGAACCCTTTGCACGCAAATCACAACCAAAGGTATGCCAACATCCCCATATTCCAAAATCATTGTATATTCAGACCCCCACAAAAGGGGGATTACTCATTATATGTCTTCTGTGAATGGTATGCCAGTGCTGAGAAATGGTTTCTAGCCCCTTTATTAGAAAGAATGTCCAATAGAACCTAGACTGAATAAATGCATAAACTTTTTGGAGGTATAAATCTTTATTCAGCCAATCAAGTGCTTTTATCAACCATGGCTGATAAAAAGGTTAGATCAGTGACCCTGATAAACAAACAAGCAATCTGTTGCTGTAATCTGTGCACATGAAGAAGTGAGTTGATTGGCTTGTTCAATCTCTCTCTCTATCTCTCTCTTTCCTGGAAAAAACTCCAAGACTTTATAGTGATAAGTAACAAAGTGGACTGTACACAGAGCTAGAACCCCACTTCCTAGCAAATCCTGCAAAAAATCCAGGGAATGAATGGGAAAAACAAAAGAAGCATGGTACACAGGGATGGGTGAGAATTTTATTTAGGATAGTTTGATATGAACTTACACAAGTTTACCTATTTCTTTATATCTGGGACAGAAAGATCTGTTCTTTCTTACTTGCTTTTTATTTAAATTGAACATTGGATTAAAGGAAACAGATCAAAACATCCTGGCTTTGTGTGCTTGGATCTTAAAAGTCCCTGGTTGAATCCCAGCCATGTCTGTGAGACTAATTGTCTTGGATAGGATATTTTGGAAGGCTAGTTTGGATATTCATGGGGGTCTCCATTCATCAGAAGTGACACATAACAGCACATAAAAACAAGCTAAAAGACCCACCTATAAACCAAACCAAAAACAAGACTACTTTTGCTTGTGCAAAAGCCCACATGATTCACAAAACGAGAGTCCTCTCTATCGCAGCCACAACAGAATTTTCAGGGATACTGTACAGTCAGTGCTGAAGAAGTACACCTAAGCAGATGAGTCTTAAATCATAGCTGAGTGGGTGAGAAGAAATAACCATGAGATCCCCTTCAGGTTGCTCAGAGAGCATTCCTTCAGTCTGAAGTCACATTTGCCTTAGGAAGTGACTAACTCCTGCTGGCTTCAGTGGAGGCTACTTCCAAATAAGGATGCTGATGGCTAAGACACCCTATTGTCTGCACCAAAAAAACCTGGTGCAGTAACTGCAAGGGTTTCCTTTTGCCCAGCAAAGACAAATACAGTTTCTTACTATCACATCTTCCTGTAAAAATAAGCTATTGACTTAATTCACAATCCTTCTTCTGTGGATTGATTGGTTTGTCTGTATACATTTGTATACTATCTTTCAGTCAAACAGTTCCCAGGACGATCCACAGCAAAATGCCAAAAAGAATAAAACATTTTTTAAAAGAGAAGAAAGCCAGAATAAAATCCATAATCAAAAAAGCACAACACTCAAAAGCAGCCATTGTTTAAAACTGGAAACGAAAAGCCTGGGAGAAGAAAACAAGTAGTATTCTAATGTCAAAATAATAGTAAAATGGACATCAAGTGAATATCCTTAAGGAGGTTCCATAAATGCAGTGCCACCAAAAAGACCATCTCCATGGCCACCATCCACCTTGTCACAGGTAACAGAGCTGTGCAGTTGTGTGTGTGCGTGTAAAATGCATAGTGCAAAATAAGTTTTTGTGCAGTTGGGAATATTAACTTTCATATTTTTATTGTTTTGCATTAGAAACATTCTGGGAAATATTCACACATGAGGGGTGGAGGGGGCTGCACTGGATTCTTGTGCAGTTAAAAACAATGCCTATAATAAACCTGGCACAGATAGGATGATGTTGGAACAGGTGTTCCTTCAGGTGATTACTTGTAATTACTTGTTGTTGTTATTGACATTATCATTGTCATCTTTCTCTGTCTACTAAATGCATCAAAGGTGGCACACTGAACAATCATAAATCCATAGGCTATAGTCAATAAAAATACAGGGACAACTAACGAGCATTTCTAGAAGCACTAACAAAGAACACTCATATGTGAATACAACCAACAATTTGCAAAACAAAACAAAGTAAAAGATGGCATTCTTCAAGTACTTATTCCAGAGAAGAGGGCCAGAATATATTTTTATCATATAATTGAGTTAGAAGGGGCCATGAAGCCCATCGGATTCAACCCTGGCTGTTGCAGAACACCAGTTTACCCCATCTCACTCAGATGATGTTCCAGTTTAGCCTTAAATGTCTCTAGTGTGGGAGAGCCCACAACTTCTCCAGGCAACTGGTTCCACTGTCATATTGCTCTGACAGTGAGGAAACTTTTCCTGATATCTAGCCTGCATTTGGGTGGTTGAAACTTGAATTTATTATTCACACAGACACAAATCTGCAATTAGAGAACTGAAAAATCAAGTATCTGTGATAATATCTTCTAGATAGAAAAACTGCATGAATATACAGTCTCATGCTACATAATTAAAAACTAATCCTTATTTCATGACGAATAACCTTTGGACTATAATGTATCTTAAATAGAAAACTATAGGTAGATTTATCCTCAAGAGGCTGTTTTTAAAATCCATTTTAAATTAAAACATCAGATTATTTATCTTTATTTTTAATGATTGATTTTTATCCACCTTGTCCACAACCATATGGCCCCAACCTGCTTAGAATATGTGCAAGGTATTTGTCCTTCTAGCTCAGTATGATCCACCCTGAAAGGCAGGACTCCTCCAAGGTTTGGAGCAGAGGTCCATCCTATCACGGTTGCCTCGTTCTTTTAACTGGCAATTTTAACTGGGTTGGTCTTGGGACCTTCTGCCTGCCAGGTGTGTGTGCAGCCACTGAGCTCTGAGTCCCCTTCCAAGATCACAGGATGCTGGAATAAAGGACCCTTTAGCACAGCCCATCTGCTACTGCAGTAGAGAATTAATCAAGTGAAGGTTCTTCTTAGCATGGAAGTTGGAATCCTAGCCAAGTCATTCTCCAGTCCTTGCTTAAATTTCCAACAGGGGTGCAGAACCACAAGCCTGGAGGCCAAATCCAGCCCCCGCAGTTCCTCAGGTGACCATGCCTTTCCCTTGCCCCCCCCCCTTTTCCCACTGCTTTGCCATGTGGTGGCTTCCCAGCTTTCTCCCCTCACTCAAACAGGTTGAAATTTCTCTCTTAAGGCTTAGCTCCAGACACTAAGAGCTTTAAACTAAAATAGACTGATGTTTTTGGCCCATGCGAGCTGCTCTGGAATAGGATTAACGCCTTGAGCTCAAAGGGGGTTGACCTGTCTGCTCCCAGAGCACATTCAACACTGCCCAAAAGCCACAGGTCCATTTTTCCCAGTGTCCCTTGCTCCTCCAGCCCCATTTCTGCTCCCAGAGATCCTTTGAGCTGGGCAGGTGAGGTATGGAACATAGGACACTTCACATGCAAGGTGAATGCATTGAGTATCCAGTTCCTCCAGGCCTTTTCCTTCTGCCTGCTGGGTAAATTAATTTCTTAAGAACATAACATTAAGTCAGTGGTAGGCAATCTGCTGCCTTCTAGATGCTTTGGACTGAATTCTGACAAATGGCTATTGAATTCTGACCTGAGCTTATGGGAAATGCAGTCTAAAACAACTGCAGGATAACTAGGCTGCCCATCTCTGTTTTAAGGCTTCAGAAGATCCTTTGTGGACCAGAGCAAGAGTCCATCTAGCCTCACAAGTTGCTGCCAAGAGTAGCCTACCAAAGCTTTTATGGCAACTCTATAAGCAGGGTCTAAGCTCAGCCACCCTCTCAGCTGTTGTCCCCCAAGGATAAATTTCATGGCAATAATAGCTGCAGTTCCTTTTAGGCACGATGGAGAAGATGACGATCAGGGACTACTAGTCCTGAAGGCTATATGCTATCTCCAGTATCAAAGACACTCCACCTGCTGGGGCACATGGGCAGGAGGGTGCCGTTGCACTCATTTCCTATTTGTAAGCTTCACACTGGGGCAGTTGGTTGACCAGTGTGTGAACAGGATGATGGATTAGATGAATCTTTGGTCTGATCCAGCAGGACTCTTCTTTTGTTTGTACAGCTAACAGCATTTAATAGACCTTTCTTGGATTAACTAAAGCAAAGTGGACAGACAGACAGACAGACGGACAGATATAAAATAGCATGTCAAAGAGAAAGTAGAGCTTCTTCTACCTCTCTGAGTTCAGCAAGATACTTGCACTTGTCAATATTCCTTCTGATGTATCTGCCTTGAATTGCATTCATTATTTACCTCTTAAAGCATTGCTGTTTAGCCCCTTGCCTCCTATTTAAAAAAGTCACAAAGCAGCCTGTAACAACAAGAACATCAGTGAAACAATCTTCCATATCACTCCCGCAAACAGCAAACTCCGGGAGCAAGCTATGGCTACGGAGCTGCAAGAAGGTATCAGCGTGGATGGAGAAACCTTGAGCTTTGAAGAAGTACAGTGCAGCCAGTCATTGTGGCCTGATGTACTGAACAGGCAAAATCAGAAACAAGCAGAACAGCCCGTTGAAAAGCAAGTTCAATAGGCATGAAGAGGAGCACATCAGGGCTGGGGAACAGAAAGGCAGGCTGGAACCCCAAAGAGGAACATGCATTCCACTACAGTCTCCAGTTGTAAAATACAGGACAGGAAAAGTGCTCTTTTGTTCAGCCTATGTTCATGCATTCTTCTAATACCAAAGTACTCACACTCCCTCCTTGCTGTTTGTACAACAACGATCAAATCTAGTCATTAAGAAAATGTGAAATTACATGGTACACACGAAAAGTAGCTTGCTTTCTGTGCCACTCCAACCACTTCCAGCTATGGCACTTTCTTGACTTCTGCCTAAGACTGCTGGACACACAATGCTAGTCCACATCCCATGCTTATTATGGAACACTTGGTGCCTCTGTGAATTGCATCCTGAGATACCAGCACAGGCACAGGGAATAAAGAACAGAAAGGGAAAGTGGCGAGAAGGTGAACTATGAAGTAATTTGTCCAATTGCAAATCCCAGCAGGCTGAAAATTTGGGCTGATGGCTGCTTAGCAGAAAACAATAATTTAGAAAAGGAACAATGAAATGAAATGTCTAGGTTGGCAGACGTACTCCACAAGGCCAACCTCTTCTATAGACGTTATAAGGCTATCTATAAATGGAACTGCAAAGAGAGTAATTGACTTTCAATCCAGATTCTGGATAAACTGCTCCTGCTCTAGATTGATTACAATGGGACTGGAATAATGCAAGTATAAATTCTTTCATGTATTTAGCTTGCGGAGTGTGCTGGGGACGAAACATCCTTCCTCTTTAGAATAATTTATTGACAAAATATCACCTAATATGTTGATAGCCAATGTTCCCAGCAGGGTTGTGTAGGAGTCCCAAGAGAAACTTGACACTCAATCCCCTGCTCCCAAGAAATTTGACACTCAAATCCCAAGGATTTTAGCAGATTATCTGCTTGGGTCATTGGATCCTTACCAATTAGGTCTCCTCCACCACTGACCACCTTGATTTCAATGTACTTCTGGACTTACATGAAGACAAGATTTGGGACATTCAGATACAAAGAAGCTGAGTAGAAACTGAAACTTTTTATGAAATATAGTTTGCTAATACTGAAACTACCCAGCAATCTCCAACACAGAGAACTCTATTATGTGGTCTATGAGGATGAAAAGCAATCTTGCTTTCTTACCAAAGGAGGATCCTGGGGGGAGAAGAGATGAAGTCTGCATGGGGACAAGGCTTTGGGTACTTTCATGCTGCGCACTGTAGATCAGCCTATGCTTTGGTAGGGTTTTAATGTTTGCTTGTATTTTAAAACCACTTGCACCATCTTAGATGAACACCATCTCATCCAGATGACTAATTGCAATTGAAGTGGTCATCGTGTTTCAACACCTGTTCAGGGTCTGACAGTCTCTCATCTTTACTAACTAGAAATTAAAGTCTAGCAGTTTAGATAAGCATATTAAACATGATCTGGAGTTCACCAAACCTCACCACAAGCCTTTCGTGCACGTGAAGGTTAACCCCATTTCCAGGTGTGAAAAGTTCCGGTTGAGGGCTGGCCCACCTGTGTGCCTGTAAGCAAAGAAATGTTCTACCACTAGATTGCATTTTGATGGAGGCAGCTGCCAACGCCCACCTGCCATGAGCTGTTGCACTGTGGGCAGCTGCGCATCGCACCTTTTCTCCAAAGCACCAGAATATGGAGACAGCCAGTGTGGTGGAGTGGTTGGAGTGTTGAACCCTGGTCTCCTGAGTCCCAGTCCAAGTCCCTATTCTGCTACAAAGTTCACTCGGTGTGGAGCCAGTCACTGACCCTTAAGCTAACCTACCTCACAGAGTTGGTGTGAAGACAAAATGAAGGAACATGGGTGCTGCCCTGGGCTTGGAGGGAAAGGTGGGATATGAATATAACAGACAGACTGACCCAGACCAGACCAGACCAGACCAGACCAGACAGGGAGGGAGGGAGGGAGGGAGGGAGAATGGATGATGGATGGATGGATGGATAGGGCATCTATTAAGAAATGGTGTAACATGAGAGAATGTAAGAGATAAGCAAAGGCTAACAACTTCTAGTTTGCAGGAGATGTGGGGACAGACTAATTCAGTGGCCAAGAGTTGCTTTCCAAACAGAAGGTCTGAGCTTTACTTCCTGACATCTGCAATTTAGATGGAGCCCCTGCAGCAGAGGACAAGCAGGGACTGCAGGGCCATCCACAGGCTCTGCAGAGAGATCGGGTGCTTCCACTGACAACTAGCAGCTGCTGCTCTGCTCCATTTCAGCAGAGCAAGAGATGAAAAGCAGGGCCGCGCCATCGGTTCAATGCTTGGCCCTTCTTCGTCCATCAAACTGGCCATGGTAAGACGGCTGGACTTTAAGGGCTGGTACTTGTGGATGTGTCTTCCCCTTTCCCCATGGCAAGCAGCCCATCTTTTCTCGTTCTGAGAATGCCCCTGGGAACGGTGCTACATCATCCTGTGCAGGTGTTCCCAAGGGCATTCACAGCACTTGCTGTCTGGCTGGCAAGAAAAATCAAGCTTGCCTATGGGAAGGACCTGCATGCCCCTCCTTTATGGAGACAGACTGAAAGCCGCATCAGTCTGAAAAGTGGGATACATAGCATACTAGGAATACCACAATAATATATAATAATTACAAATTAATTTTTTGGCAGATAAACCCTAATTTGTGGCTGCAGTGCTTGATGGTACAACTCTTCCAACCAGCATATCTATATCCTAGAAGCAACATGCAAGGCCTTCCTCCAAGTGCCAACTCCAAGGAAGACTCAGATAGAGGCAAAAAGGGGGAGAGCCTTGTCCGTGGTGGCCCCTCCACTGTGGAATGATCTCCTTACTCAGGCCCACCTGAGACCGACTTTGTCATCCTTTTGGTGCCAAGTCAAGACAGCCTTCTGTGCTGAGATATTTAAAGATGTCTAGCATTATCTACTGGCTTGATGAGGGTCATCCATATCTGGTGCTTTAAAAACAGATCTGTTCTGTACTAAATACTCTTTTAGCTGCTAACTGTAAAAAAAAAATTCCTTAAATTTTGAAAAAGGATAAATGTGATGACATGTTTATTATGCCATGGTCCTGTCAAGAACTGTTACAAGTGGCCCTGGGAGCTTCAGCTATTGGCTGGGATACGAGTTACATAAATGAATATATAACAGAACAAGCAAAACAAGCAAAAACCCATCATGAATAAATGCAGTAAGAATTTTTAAAGGTGTTGAGCAAAGAAAGCCTGCTCAGCTCCTGAAACTCGATCTCACCTCTGTTTCTGAGACCAGATGAACAGAACAATTCAAGCGAGGGGTCCTTTCCTTCTGTCTGGAGCACCCATCACTTTGCATTTTGGCTGCAGACAAGAGCGTCTACCACGAGGTTTTCATCTTATCTGCTCCTTCCTCTACCATCAGGCAGCTCTTAGCAGCCGTCTCTCATCAAGCAAGAGTTTTAAACTGTTTCTGCCAACATTTGCTGCTGGCTGGCAATCATACGCTGCCAATTCCTGTAACAGCCACCTAGGGGTTCCCAGAATCATTTAAAGAGGCGCTTGGTGCTGGCTTCATATGCAGCATTTTGGGAAAGTGCTTGAACGAAGCATCTCTGTGGTCACCACTGTGTTTACAAGCTGGAGGCATATGTCTGATGTCAAGGAGCCCAACTATTCCCGCTTCCTGTCCGAACTGCTACACAGAAGTTTCCCTGACCCCAAAGAGAAAACAATTAATGGCAGCTAACCGCTTTAGAGTGCCTTTATTGTTTTAGAAGAAAAAAGCTAGTCTCTCTTTTGCTAAATTTTAGAACTGCCCTACAATTATAAGAACACCGACTTTCCAGATGTTTTAAATGTGTGCACAACACATTTGTACTATCTTCTACTTGTCTAGACAGCCTTCAAGTTGCACTCTACCAAACCACCACCCAGCCTTCACACCTGATAGCACTGAAGGTCAGAGTTATCTGGTTAGGAAAAAAATGTTTTTCCAGCTAGCAGTGTTCAGGGTGATTACACATTAAGCAAGTGTTTTCCTCTGAGAAATTCTGTCTTTGCTGGCATTTGTCTCATTCTACTACCGGTTAGTGTCTCGGATCAAAAGAAACAATAAAGGAAAGTATCAAGAGGTAATAGAAACTTCGGTTGCGGGAGGGAATTGTTTTGTTGATTAGTAACAATGCTATGAGCTTGGACAAAACTGTCGAAAGAGAGAAACGTTACTGAGAAATCGCATAATTACTGAGTTAATTCCACATAAACCCAGGAAGAATTTGCTCATCAGTAGTTACAATGAACAGACTCGGTGGTGGTTCCCCAATTGTGGAACGCGCTCCCCGGAGAGGTCCGCCTGGCGCCATTGTTATTTGTTTTTTGGCGCCAGGTGAAGACCTTTTTATTTAAATCTTATTTTAAATGTTAAATGGTTTATTTCGTTTTAGTTTATTGTTGGTATTTATGTATTTATTTTGTTTAGTTAATTGGTTATTATCTGTTATAGTTTAATTGTGTTTACTTATTTAGTGGTTTGTTGTTTATGATTTTGTATTTTGGATTGTCTTTTTAGGTTGGCCGAGATGCACCGGGAGGGGGGGGGGAATAGATAGTTAGGTTTTTAATATATTGTTTGTATTTTTAAATGTGGTAAGCCGCCCCGAGGCTTTGTTGCGATGGGGCAGCATATAAGTGTTTTAATAAATAAATAAACAAACAAACAAACAAACATTTTCTGCCTGAGTTCCAAAATGAAGTACAACCTGGACACCTTAAGGTACCTTCAGCTCAGTGCTTTCATTTTTGAAAATGACAGCATGTTTTATTTATATCATGGATACCCTGTTTTTCACTCCAAAGAGCCCTATGGGATAGACCTGTCTTCCCCAGCCTGGTGCCCTCCATAAGTGTTGGACTTCACCTCCAGCCATACCCAGCCAGCATAGGCTATTGTTGGGAATGCTGATAATTGTTCTCCAAAATATCTGGAAGGTTAGGGAAGCCTAGAATAGACCATAAAATACTGACCATATAGATCATCAAAAAGGAAGAGCAAACGACAGTCACCACAAAAGCCAACAAGAGCTGCAGCATAAGACAAGGAGAAGAGAACTGTAAATAAAGAAGGTTCAGAATTGTACAGACGTACCCAAACCTGAATGCTTTGCCAGTCTTTGCAAGCAATGACAAAGATAAGTCAGCCTCTTTGCAAAGAATATTCCGCATCAAGAAAAGCTATGTCTCATGCTTCTTTCCACCATATGATCAGGGGATCAAGCACACGCAAAACTAACGTATACCTATTATCAGCTCTGCTTGCTAGAGGAAATTTGGAGTCTCACACCACAAGCTTACCCTTCCCTGCTACCTGACTTATTTCTATTTTACCAAGTCAAGCTAGGAATTGGGGTTTGGAGATTCTGTATGCAAAAGCATGAGAACGTAAGAAGAACAGGTCATGGGCTTATAAAGCCCAGCATTCTTTCCCACAGGGTCCAAAAAACTGCCTATAGGGAGCTCAGAGCAAGTCCAGAAATGCACCCTCCTGTGGTGCTCTCAGTGACTGGTCCTGCGAAGCATCTTGCCTAGGAGGATGGAGATGGCAGACGAAGGCCCGTCACCATTGACAGCTTCCTCCTCCATGAATGTGAACAATCTGTCTTTAAAGCTGTCCAAGCTGGCAGGTCTCAGTAGACCTCCATGCAGCATTTCCATAGTTTAAGTGCTGTGTAAAAGTGTCCTCTCTCTGCTCATCTTCAGGGGATCTTCACCTTTAGAATCACAATGACAGAGAGAAAAAATATCTCCCTATTCATTTCTGTACACCCTGCATAATTTTATGGACCCATCTGGTGTTGCATTAGGCAAATGGCATGCTGGGAGTTGTAAAAGAGGAGGGCAAAACCAGGTCGGTTGCGGAGTAATGGTACTGGTTTTTGTGTCAGTTTTAGCCTCTGCCTGCAATAAAGAAGCTTTAAAGTTATCTGTCTCTGGTGTTTGGGGATCCTTGTAAGATATTACCTTGTAGCATGTCTCTCCTCACCCCCTTTAGTCTCCCAAAGTCTATCACTGAGCTGGCACACCCACAGGTAACGCTTCCCTGCAAAAAGATGTCAAATTCTGTGTGTGTGTGTGTGTGTGTGTGTGTGGATGAGAAAGAGAGAGAGAGGGAGAGATGGAATTGACAGCCCTATTGGTCTCTTGTTTGGAGAAACCTGAGCTGGAGAGCATCCCAACTGGAAAACTGAGATAATCAGAAAAGGGTCACGGAACACTGTAAGACTTCAAACACACAGCAAAGTTGCCCCAATAGTCTTTCCGCAGGCCATAGAATTTTAGAACAAATCTATGGGATAACACAGAATCATAGTATCACACAATATTCAGGTTGGAAGGGGCCAATAAGGCCATCAAGTCACTTTGTCAACAGTTTTGCTGAAGTCAGCAATGCTATGGATCTTTTGGAAGAAGACTTAAGCCAAAGTAAGAATTGGGCACTTCTGTCTTTTCTTTTGCTATCCACATTGAAGTGGGTGAAACCCCATTTCTTTCCTCTGTGTTTCAATGTATCCGAAGAAGGCTTTTTATTAATTAATTTATATTTATTTATTTATCAATTTATAGCCTGCCTTTTTCCTACAAAGGGCTCAAGGCAGCTTACATCATTCTCCTCCTCCATCTTATCCCCACAACAACCACCCTGTGAGGTAGGTTGGGCTGAGAGTCTGTGACTGGCCCAGTCACCCAGTTGGCTCCATGGCCAAGCGGGGACTTGAACCCAGATCGCCTGAGTCCCAGTCCCGTGCTCTTAACCACTACACCACACTGGCTCTCATACCACACTGGCTCTTTTAGGTGCTTTTAGGTGCTTTTGCTTTTAGGTGATCCCTTATGTTCATTCTGTTCTTCTTGAACAGGTCGTATCCTTCCATTCTTGAATTCTACTCATGGAAGTCATCCCACCAAGGTTTGGTTATACCTATCACTTCATATTCACCCTCCTGTACTGAGTTTGAATTCATGCTGTTTGTTTCCCATCCTCTGGGCATTAATGTATACAAGTATACACTGAAGACCACTTTCTCTATAATCTGGCTTTCTTCCTACATTTTTGGAAGTCTATTAATGGACACTGTTAGAGTTGCTCTTTATGTTGAGATGCACATTCTATCTATCTATCTATCTATCTGTCTATCTATCTATCTATCTATCTAAAACTTTTCTATACTGTCACATCACAGACATCTCAGGACAGTTTACAGCAACATTAATAAAACAGAATAAAAATAGAAGTAAGAGTAAGAGTAACTCTAGTTGAAGTATTTTGGAATGGGAGAGAAGACGCTGGAGAAGCCCCAGGATATCTTGTCTCCTGGCCTTTCCTGTCTCTTCTTCCACAGAACTGCCCCTTTTATGCCTCCCCAAGGTGACCTTCTTGACCTTGGAGCACAGCTGGCACAGTTCCTTCCATGGTGGCTGCAGGTCCAAGTTCCAATTCTCAACTCCCAGGTTGGAGCTGGGAATCTGAACTTTCCTATGGCACTTGATCTAGGGACCATGGGATTGTTCCCTCCACAACACAATCCATTCCATGTCTAGTTGAAAGTGAATTCCACTGCATTCATGGATCTTGCTTCTGGATCAAGTGGGTATAGGGTTAGGTTCACTGAAACCCTGAATCATTTACAACAACTAAGTTCCCTCATGTATGATCTGACCTGGCAGTGCTCTCCCAGTGACATACAAAGCTGCCTTAAAAACATCCAGACTGTCCACACCAGCCTTGCCAAACCTGGCACCCTCCTGATACTTCAGTTATGGTTCCCACAACTCCTGAGTCCTGACCATTCGCCATGCTGACCACAGCTTGTGGGAGTCGAAATCCAAGCATCGCAACAGCCCCAAGTTAAGGGCAGCTAGCCTAATCTATTGATTGATTGGATTGATTGATTTATCTATTGATTTAAAACTTTTATATGCCGCCCTCTATGCGTGGCATCTCAGGACGGCTTACAAACATTACAATCAAAAACAAATAAACAATTGATAGATATAAAGCAATATACAGCCAATAAAAATAAATTAAGTCAAGAGCAACTGATTAAAGCTATTAAATTACTAATTTTTAAAATAACACTTAAATAAAAGGGTTTTGACCTGGTGCCAAAAAGAATATAGGCTTGGCGCCAGGTGAACCTCTCCGGGGAGCACATTCCACAGTCTGAGCATCATCGCAGAGAAGGCCCTACTCTGAGTAGATGTCCTTTTTACCTCCCTCAGGGAGGGGTCCCAGAACAGAGCCTATCCTGCAGATCTTAAGGGGTGTGAGGGCATATAAGGAAGGAGGCATTCCTTCAGGTTTCCTGGTCCCAACCCATTTAGGGCTTTACAGGTCAAAACCAGCACCTTGAATTGCGTGCAGACTTCAACTGGAAGCCAGTGGAGCTGGTAGAGGACCAACGTTATATGAGAGGAGGTTACCAGAGCATGAATCACCATTTCTAGGCAGTGTTTGTCCAGGTAAGGACGCAGCTGATGGACCAGCCGAAGCTGTAGGAAAGCACTCCTTGCCACCTCCGCCACCTGAGTTTCCAGTGACAGCCCCAGGTCAAGGAGTACTCCCAAGCTTCAGACCCTGTCCTTTAGAGGGAGTGCTACCCCGTCCAGGACAACATCAAAATCACTTACCTGAAACTTCAATCTGCCCACCAACAGGACTTCCGTCATATCTGGATTGAGGCTCAGTTTATTGGCCCTCATCCAACCCATTATGTCAGGACAGCCATTGCCTCACCTGGGTTAGATGTCAACGAGAGGTAGAGCTGGGTGTCATCAGCATACTGATGACTCCACAGCCCAAACCTCCTGATGACCTCTCCCAACAGTTTTATGTAGATGTTGAAGAGCATGGGGGACAAAATAGAACCCTGCAGCAAAGCTGCCATGGCGCAGAGCTAAAGTCCACCAGCACTACCTAACCAATCTAACTAATCAAACCAACCATGCCTCTCCAAGGCAGTCTTCCCCAACCTAGAGCCTTCCAAATGCTTTGGACTACAACTCCCATCTATGGAGTTGCCAACTCCTGGCTATGGCCCATGCTGGCTGGGGCTGAGGGTAACAGTCATCCCAAACTCCCAGAGAGCATCAGGTCAAGGAAGGCTGCTGCGGGGTCACAGCAGGCCTTTCCCAGCACCTGTTTCTTGGCTGGAGATGGAAGGGCCTGCGACCTTCTGTGCATAAGGCAGGCCCTCTGCCACTGAGCCACATGCTTGCTATGCTTTTAGCTGCTGACCTGATCCCAGCCTGCAAAGGTCTATTTCCCTGAGCATGTGAATTGACTTCCCGTTTGCTACTGAAGGGCATTGAGAAGGGGGTCAGTATACCTTTTGTTAAGGGCAATCTCCCCCCCCCCCGCCCTGCCAGTCACCAAGATTGACAGCATCTTGCCCTGATGGGAGCAGTTGACTATATTTAGAACCACAGCTACACTTTCGTTCCGAAGCTCTGTGTGCACTCACTGACAGATGAGAAGACCAAAGCGCTCCATGCTTCTGAACCAAAATCAATTGGGATTGGGTCATTGACCTTTAAATAAGAACAACAAGATCCATAAGCCACGGGCAGGCTACCAGCAGAGGCCATTTAACTGCATTTAAATCAATGAGAACAGACCAGTTTAGGCAGAAATACCACAAAGTGGTGGAAGGGTATCTGAAGTGATCCTGATGCACTGCTTAATAGGAGTTCATGGGGTCAATGCGTCAAAGGATCAGTTCAGAATGGGGGGGGGGGATGGGGAAAGATGGGGAAACAGAGAGGGAGAAATATTGGGCAATTAAAAAGCAAATGAACACACATCTTGTCAAATGTCTTGATAGCAGGCTATTTGACAACTGTTAGTATATATGAGATTATGGCATCATCTTCTGGGGGACTTGACAGATCATTTATCCTTGTAAGTAGACAAAACAGCCTGAACTGAACAAATAACAAGGGGCTTTGTCACCCGGCCGTGTTTGCAGAGATAAAATGCCTGGGTGTGCAAGTCCCATTGATCTATTCCTTTGTATTTATGGACCAATGTTTGTGGCTGACAGAGGCAGACCCACTGATATTATAGATGGATGGGAAGGCATTATGCACAAAAGCCCTTTGCTGCCTATTTGCGCATCTCTGAAATGTTTTATTGAGGCTCAACCTTTTATTCTAATTTCTGGACCACGTGCTGCCTAGAGAGGGCAGTGAGCAGAGGCCCTGCACATCTTCCTTCCTGCAGACAAGCAATCATTGCAAGCAAAAAATGAGGTCTAAAGCAGTGTAAAGTGGGGGAAAGTTTTTAAAAAATCCGCATTACCCTGTACTTCTGAAAACCCGACCAAAAGGTTAATGTAATAAGGGAAGTGCGACTTCACTGAGAGCAGCTAAGTCACCCATGTAAGTCATAATTACATTGCTGGAGTGTGGATTTCCCCAGACAGTCATTCTTGGCTGCCTAAAAGCCGAGGTCCATCCCCTCTCCCACAAAGGTTCGGTGTGTGGCCCACCAGCCTTCAGCAGACCAGGGCTCCAGCGTCACTGCTGTGTCTTTCGGCAAGTCCCACTGTGATCACATGCGCTCAGCTACACGGCGGGCCATCACACACTAGTTGTCTCAGGCAGAATTAGCACAGCAGCAAAGGTGGAAATGGCAAGGATGCAGATTTCAGCTAAACATTTGAGGAAACTTCCTACAGAGAACAGCTGCCAAATAGCGGAACTGATTCCCTCAGACATCTCCTTCACTGGAGGTATCTCAGACACTGCTTCACCACTTCCCTGCTCCAAACCAAAACTTTTATGGAGACTACAGAGGATTACTGTGGCATAGTAACTCCATTTTTGACAATTACCAAGCAACAGCTGGATCAGTCCTTGGATTCTCTAAGTCCATGCTCAGAGAGAAGGCATCTGGAGAGATGCTCCTAAGCAGAGTAAACCAAGTGTGCCAAGCTTGAATTCCACAAGTACAGACAAAGTGTCCAACGGGCTCTATGCCTGTACACTCCGGGAGGAAGGAGAAGTCCATGGAAGGTCAAAACCTGGCTGAGAAGCAGGAAGGGGTGCAGCTTCCTTCCCACGGAGTTATGGAAGGGGCCTTCTCTTGGGGACAAGATCCCCTCCTTTCTATGCAGAATCTCCCAGGTTCAAAGCTCCATCATCCTCAGTTACGGCTTGGAAAGACTCCTCCCTGAATCCCTGGGGAGAGCTGTTGCCCTCAGTCCATATGGACAATACTGGCATGATGACTTTTCTCTAGTCCTTCAACTCCCAGTGGGGTACACCGCTGCCACAAGTCCCTTAGCACTCCACACTCTGGTGCAAAGGAAGGGTGAGTAGATACATTGATCCTGGACCCACACCAGGTGTGGACAGTCTCAACCAACACTGCTTTCTATGCACTCAACAGACTGGACTCCTCTGCTCATGTTAGGATGGCCATGGGCCTTTGTTTACAGGGGGCAGCTGCCCTTTCATGATTTGCACCTGAATAGACCGAGGTCACCTAATTATGGTCTCCCCCCACCCCCGCCAGATAGCACTTCTATTTAAATTAAAACAATTATCTGTAAATATGTGACCTTGTGTAGAAATGGGTACATATATAAACCTCGTATATACCTATTTTTATGCAAAACACTGTCTACTCTGCCCTCCTTTTCAGTTATTCATTTATCCTTTTCAGAGATCCATGAAAGAACATCATATCCAGTGTCCTTACTGGCCCTCCATGTCCGTTGGTATCCTTTGCTTCTTAAAGAAGAAAAAACACACATGGCCTGAGGCAGACGGTATTTTGTCTGAATTTGCCCGACAAAATCATAAGAAGGTTTTTAGAAGAATGGGTTGTTTTAAAAAAATTCTTAGAAGCCTGAACTGTTCTGGTGAGCCTTGCTGGACAATGCTGAGCACTGATCAAAGGCACCACTGCTTTTCACACTGAAGCAACTCTGAGCAGAGCTGACCCCACAGGTCTTAATGGTGGTGGCCCCTCAGTCGACCTCTGCAGAGTCATCCATCTGCTGCCTACTTTAGTGCCTCTGAATTTTCCAAAGCTGTTTCAATTATGCTATGGATTTACACCATTCGAGGGCTATGAAATTATTTCCTCTGGCCACAGTTTAAAACCAATTTGTTGCTGCGAAATGCATTTTCCTCTGAGTTCTGCATGTTGTTGTTTTGCATTATGTATCATTTTATACTGGCATTGAAGTGTTTGGCTTTAATTTTGTTCGTTTTAATCTCTGCAAGTTGCCTCAAGAGTGGCAGTTGTAAGAAGGCCTATATAGAATCAAGCATTAATTTTAACCGCCTTGGTCTTCCCTTCTTATCAATGCAATTTATACAGATTAACACCAAACACACTAGCTAACCCAAAACTACAAACAAAAGCAAAATGCAAACCATCTGTGCTGCTGACAGGAGAGCATTCACTGGAAGGGATGTACATTCCTTCAGAAATGTGGGAAATGAATCATAACACGGTGGCAGCAAGTGAATGGAAAGATTCAGTGTGGTGCAGTGGTTAAGACCATGGGACTGGGACTCAGAAGATCCGGGTTCTGGTCCCCTCTCAGCCATGGAGCCAACTGGGTGACTCTGGGCCAGTCACAGACTCAGCCCAACCTACCTCACAGGGTTGTTGTTGTGGGGATAAGATGGAGGAGGAGAATGATATAAGCTGCCTTGAGCACTTACAGGGTACTTAATAAAACCAGCTATGAATATTATTGAGTGATCTTCAGCAGGACTTTTCCCAGGAAGCACAAGTAGAGAATCATATGAGATTCTGACTCCGCAACCAGGCACCCTCCCCACTGTGCTAGAAAACTATGTTTTCCAGTTTTATAGAAATAAAATAAAATACCCCTTTGCTCAAGATCCTGCAGAAAAGCTTCCAGATGCTGCTGCTCCTGCTGCTGCTGATGATGATGATTATTACTGTTACTATACTACTACTACTACTACTACTACTATTCCTTTCTGTACCACCCCACAGACAAAGCTCTCCAGGCAATTTACAGCAGTCCGTAAAGCAGACAATAAAATACCATAACAAAAAAAAGTTTAAAAGTTTAAAACAGCCAAAACAAACAACAAAGAATGACTCTGTACAATATCTGGGATGGGTAATCCCCCAGCCCTGGGTATCCAGGTATATCTTTAAGGCATTGGCATAAAAGGCCATCTTATCCTGGAGCTAAAGGGATGAAAATTTGGCACTAGGCATGAGGCAGTGGGGAGAAAGCGCTCCCCCTTGTTGTCCCCCTCCAAGCCGCTCCAAGCTGTGATGCTGCCTAGCAGCCTTCACCTTCCAGATGTTCTGGACCTTTGCGGCTGGCATTCCTGACCCTGAGCATTGGCCATGCTGGCTAGGGCTAGTGGAAGCTGAAGTCCAAAATATCTGGAGATCGCCAGGCTGAGGAAGTCTGGTGTAAAAGGACATCAGGCAGATTCTCAAACGCAGGACTGAATCACAGCATATACATAGGTTCACATCGGCCTAACCAGTTGAGTTAAAAGCCAAGCATTTCTGGGCAGTGCCATTGCCAGCAAAGAGGCTGGAAGCATCCATGCCTCAGGGCCCACTAAGTGGGACTGGTGGGTCTGGTGGGACAACGGGAAGCCATCCATGGGCCAGATTTGGCTAAGGGGCAGCCAACCCCCAATCATCACACTGAGCTTACACTGGACTCCGTTTCCCTTTTAACAGAGATCAAGTTAGCATTCTCTTTCAAACAGGGCTGTGCCAGGAGTTGCCACCTCTCACACGTGTTGATGTCCTTGCCTTCCCATGGGACCCACAACTGAACCCCTTGCATTCACCCTCTGAGTGAGGCCACAGAAAACAGGGGGACCTTACTGGGACCCTCCTGCCCCCAAATTAACACCAATTTCACCCCAAGTGACCGGTTTCCTCTTACTCTTATGTTTCTAGCCTAAGCAGAGTCAAATGCACAAGAACAGGAAGTGATGTCGGTTTTCACCTGATCCGCCACCCATTTTCCCTTTCTCATACTATTCAGCGATGGGCAGGCGGGGTGAAGCGGGAGGCTAAAGATGAAGTTCAGAGATTTAAAATTTCCACTTTCGAGCGCTGACATCTGCACATGCAAAGCTAAAAGGCAAAAAAGGAGTCCTATTTGGGGAAAGGCAAAACAAGCCAAACGAGCTTGGCTTAATGACGTGTCAGGGGAGGAAAGGAAAAAGGAAGTCGAGCGCTCTAAAATTAGAAAGCACGCTTGCTCCCAAAGGAGCTTGCTCAAGCCCACGCATTTCACCACAAGTAGGTGCTGAGCTATATATAACTTTGGTAAGAAATATTTAACTTCAGATGAAGCACAGAAAACCCAGGCAGGATATGGTCATAGGCAGAAAAGTGACGGACGAGGGGGGAGGTGATAAGAAGTTCAGAAAATGTGACCTCCGAGCCGGTGGCACTTGAAGCGTGCGAGTGTGACTTTTTTGTTTCCTGAAAAATACAAGTTTCTCAGAAAGGTGAGGAAGTGAGTCTCTGAGACCTGCTCTTGTGCCTAGAACGCCCCGCATTCGGACTGCACACTGGCTGCGCCTTTAGTCCTGCGGGTGATTCCTTCACAGAGCTTTGGTGGATGCAGGTGTGGCCAATACGCACTGTCTCAAAGCTACAAAACTAACTACCGGTTAGAGCAACGGCCTGAGACTCAGGAAATCCAGGTATTAGTTCGCACTGGGCCGCAAAGCTCACAGGGTGACTTTGAGCCTGTCACTGGCTCTCAGCCTAACCTACCTTACAGGGTCGCTGTTGTGAGGATAAGATTGAGAGGAATGAGGGATTAAGTAGGGCTCCTTAAGTTCCTTGCAACAAGAATGGGCAGGATAGCAATATGATTGTTGCAAACTGCTGAGAGCTTCAGTGAAGGGACGGTATAGAAATGAATGGATGGATGGATGAATGACCAAGACAACCTCCTGCCCGAAACCCTGGAGAGCCCTCCCTGCCAGCCCATTTCTACACCACTGGGCTTGATGGAACAATGGTCTATCGCAGTTTAAAGCAGCCTTCTCCCTACCTTGTTCCTAAGAGACGACTTACCCTGAAGACTCTGGCAACTGTGAGATTTCACTATTCCAATAAAGATGAAAAAAGATTAATTGGAAGGTCAGGAATGTGTTTGGCTTTCATTTTTAATGCCTGGAGGTTTAATTCACACTTCACAAACATGAGCTCACTTCAGTATTCACCCTTCTTCAGATTTCGCAATCCAGTTCTCCAAGCAAACAGTGTATATAAAAATGGGGGGAAAGCAGGCATAAAATGGAATGCTTCGGGGAAAACAATGTATGAAAATGCACTACATTAAAGCAAAATGCTTGCCAAAATGCATATATTAGAAGAAAGTAGGCACAAAATGCAGATATTGAGAGAAATGTACACAAAAATGCATATAATTTTCATGGAGAAAATTATTCTCATTAACACTTTCACGGGACAGAGCTATCTGCAAATTACAGAAGTTTAGAAAAACCAAAAGCAAAACAAAATTTAATTGAATCCTCTCCCAATGCAGATGTGCATCAAGGATGATTCATGGAACGTTCCCAGGGAGATGCCGGCAAACATCTCAGCTCAACAGAATAGGGACATCCTATGTTCAGAGCGAGGCATGTGGAGGTGAAGGTCACTTTGGAATGGCTCTCATTCCATAAGGCATCTTAGAGCAACACTTCAGAGCCAGAGGTTGAGGCCCTGCCAGGACAGCTGCTTTGCTGGCAGCCCCAGCCTTCTCCCCACCCTGAGAATTCTCCCTGAGTATGTTCCTGAATCCCCTTTTACAAGATACGGGTGATTTTCCAGCCTCACAACTAAGTTTTCAGAAGGATCCTATGGCTCTCTCAATGCTATCGTGTGGCCCCAGAGAGCCAGTGTGGTGTAGCAGTTAAGAGCACAGACCTGGGTTCTAGTCCCCGCTCAGCCATGGAGCCAACTGGGTGACTTGGGGCCAGCCGGAGACTCTCAGCCCAACCTACCTCACAGGGTTGTTGTCGTGGGGATAAGATTGAGAGCAAGAGGAGGAGGAGAATTATATAAACCACTTGGAGTTTGGTGTAAGAAAAAACCAGGATTTAAATCTAATACATAAATAGATTGCACTGTACATTACTTTTACAAGACTCGGTCCTTGGGAAAGCAACTGTCCCTAAAAAGCAACTGCCTATTTTCATTTGTCATCTCATATGAAGTCTGCCCAGAGGAGAGGAGAGGAGAGGAGAGGAGAGGAGAGGAGAGGAGGAGAGGAGAGGAGAGGAGAGGAGAGGAGAATCACAGATTTGCCAGCCATTGTTTTTAACTAATTAAAAGTCACAAACTGATGTGGAAACATGAAACTGTCATAATTGTCTATTCTTAATTGCAAAGCATGAATTTTACTGTTGATAAAGTTTTAACTCACAGCATCTTCCCCAGCAGCCTGACTTTTCCTGCCCTAAAAGCACTAAATCCAGTACGCTTGAGTGCAAATAAGGTTAGCATTTATAACACACCCTGTAAAGTTGCTCTGTGACGTCACCGCGCAGATGCGCGTGTGCGGAGCGGGGAATGCATCTCGTGAAAAAGCAGCCTTCATCGACTGTCAAACTTCTCCTTCCACAAACAACCTCACTCGGGCTGAAAATGTGTATTTATTTATCTTAGCAATTACTCTAGGCAAGCATTGCAGTGTTCATTCTAGTACTCTGTCCAAGGTTGCTTATGATAAACATTCAGCTACAAAATACACAGAAGACCAGATGCAGACAGAGCATCTTCCAAGTAACAACATAATATCTAAATGCATCTTTCTGCTAGCAAAACTGACACTTCGGATGGATTAAATTCCCCACAACTGCCCAAAGCTACTCAAAGGCGCAGGGGACCCTCCAGAGAAAATGTGATGGGGCTCAGGGGACAGAAGGGGAAGAGAAACTCTGGTTGCGAGAGCAGACGGGCCCCTGAGCACTTTGGGGAAAACCAAAGGGGACCTAACAAGCTAGGTTTTTCTTCTGTAATCTACAAATACAACTTGAAGACCCCAAAATTACTAATTTGAAAGACTGACTGAAGCTGTGATTCTTATTTTCAGGCAGGATACAAACCTGACAAATAAAAAACACCTCTCTCTAGCTTTGCTCCCTGAAAGAATGGCAACCAACCAGCTGGAAAAGAATTTTGCAACTTACAGGCCCCCACCTCAAAGACTCTCCTGTCCTCCAGATGTGTTGGCGAACAACTCCCAGCATCCACAGCCCAGCTAGGGGTCATGTTGACGCAGACTGTCCTAGCACGTCACTGTCCCAGCCTGGACCTTTGGACAGCCCTGGTATCCATTGCCTGTATCAGGGGAAAGAGACCAGAGCAGAGCAAGAGAAAACAGGGACTTGTAAAAGCGTGAGCACTGCTGGGTGGACCCAGGAATCCAGCCAGTGCCGTTGCTCTATCAGAACTGCCAAAGTGCAGGCAAACTTACCCATCTTTTACTGGTAGTCGAACTGTGGATTTAAGAGACCCCCCACAAACTCCACTCAGTCCAGCTTCTGCCACTCTTCTCCTGGCCCACATCTTTAAGACTCTGATCCAAAGGCTTCCTGGCCTATGCCAAAAGTGGCTTTTGATTCAGTTTTGGGGGCTGCCCCCACCCCCTTGAGGCAGCCCCCTGCACAATAATAGGAGGGGCATTTATTTATTTATTTATTTATTTCAATTTATATCCTGCCTTTTCCTACAAAGGGCTCAAGGCAGCTTACATCTCCTCCTCCATCTTATCTCCACAACAACAACCTTGTGAGGTAGGTAGGGCTGAGAGTCTGTGACTGGCCCAGAGTCACCCAGTTGGCTCCATGGCCGAGCGGGGACTCGAACCCAGGTCGCCTGAGTCCCAGTCCCATGCTCTTAATGAACGCTAAGTCATGAACACTATTTGTGATCACTGAGCAACAGGAACATCGAACCTCGCTTGTGGTGCCTGATTTTCCCTTTTTCCTCCGAAGCCTCTTCATTAGCAATGTTTGCTACCACCATCACTGCTGCTGTTGCTGCTGCTGGGGAAGCTTAAGTCGACGGGAGTGTAAAATACGTCCTTCGTAGGCCAGGAGGAAAGAGATCCCACAAAGATATTCTTGTTTCAGCATCGTGCATTTTCTCATTCCTGTCCTAATTATAACGCTGGCCATGAATGAGACAGTCAGCTCTTAGCCCCCAGGCAATTATTTGGTGGTTACCAAAGATATTTTTGGATGAAAACTTAGTTTCCACAAGCAGCAAGCGGTCCCTTGTGCTTATCTACCAAATTGCCTTGCTTATCAACTGTTTTGGCAGAAGACTCATTATTCTAGGCAAGTGTCTGGGGTGGTTTGGGGTTGGAGGGGTGAATTAACAGTTGCTGTTAACTGACCCCCTTTTATATTTCAAACTTGTAATCCTTCACCATTTATTTGTTCGTGTGTTTAATTTGGCTTGCTACTCTGTGCAGACTCAGCCAGTAAGATCTAGCTACCTCTTGTAATTATCTACCAAGTCCTTGTGTCGGCCTGGGGAGCACAAAGCATCTTAATATGTTTATTTCTTGTTCAATCCCAAACAAACAGCTGTTTCCTCTCACTGCCACTTCTGCCCAATATATGGAAAGTAACCCTGAACTCTGCAGACAATATCCAATGTTTGTTTCCAGAACAGGGCACCCCAGGAGAGTTTGCAGAAGAGAGTTCTGCATACTGTTCCTATTCCGGAAACAAAAGTTTCATCTCATTTCCAGGTTCCTACGACTCGAGAAAGTGGCCCCAAAGACAACGCAGTGCTAGCAGAGGGCTAGCAGCAATGTTGGACACTGCCTTTAAAGTTGCCAGAAGCAGAGGAGGACAACGGGAGAGGAATACTTCCTTCAAATCCTGCTCATGTGCTTCCCAGGGACATCGAGATGGCCACTGTATGAAAGCTGGGGATGGACTAGATGAAGCTCTGATGGGGAGATCCATCTGGACTGTAGGTATGAGTCACAGAAGGTTGCGCACAGACGTAAAGTTGGGCAACCACATGTTGGGGGTTACATGAGTGGAGCTGGCTGGAGCCGGGGGTCAGACTAGATGGCTCGGGAGACCCTTCTGGCTCACTTTGTTTCTATGTAAACTGTGCACCAGTCAGCCCTGGAATGAACTGGTCACTAGAGTTCAAATAAATATTGCATGCAGATGAGAAAAGGAAAGTTCAGCAAACAACATGTTTGCTTAATGCTTGGCGCAAGGGGACGGGGGAACAGAGTATCCTAAAAATATATATTTATTGTTAAACCACAAAATTATAACACCTTCGTCTCACCACCACCCCTGCCCAATATATTTGAAAGCAATCCCAGGACTCTTAAAGTCTTGATGGCACAGCTCCGAAAATAGAGTGACAGTCAACAAACAAGAAACCACACTGGCGTTGTGATGCAGATGTTTGGCTTCAGCAGGTGAGCTGTTCCAGCAGCAGGCCGTCCTGCTCCCTTGCCCTGCTGGAGAAGGCTCCTCCACAGGCTCTGAGGGAACACTTGCATAAGCCACGCCAACTCTGGCTGGTGGATTTCTCCAAGGGGAAAACATGAACTCATCCTTCTGGGAATGTGACAGATCGTGTGGGTGTGGGTGTGTGTCTCTCAAACAGCTGAGAATCATGTTTCTGCCTTACTCATTTGAGCAGCATTAACCCCCATGTGTTAACACCAAGGAAACCAATCTACTCATGAGGAGAAAGGGAGTAATATATTGGTGCCATATTTGTTAACAATAAGATGATGACAAGTGCGGGGAGCAGGACTATTCCATCAGTCCTACTAAAACATTTATTTTATTCCTCCTCCCTTCCCTTCCCTTCCCCTTGGGTGCCATGCCTTTCTACACTGTAGGACTGATTATCTGCAAGGACTCCTGAAGCCTTTTTGCCTTAGCTGTGGGATAAAAATAGGGAACAGAAGAAATAAATGAAAACAAAGGCGAAAGGCTTCCTAAGGCGAAATCTTCTGACCTAAAAGGGTGTTTAGGAAATCATAAAAAATAAAATTAGGGTTAAGTAGGATCCTGTTGGCATGTGGGACCATTGATTGAGGAGCAGGACAATTGATTGATTGATTGATTGATTGATTGCATTTGTGTGCCACCCCATAGCCAAAGGCTCTCTGGGTGACTCACAGTGCAATATAAATACATTTAAAATACAGGTAAAATAAATAACAATTACAAACAAACCACAAAACATAACAAAATTAAAGTACAATATAAATACAACCATATAAATAGGAAGCAGGAGGGAAATAAACACAATATAACTGATAACAATAGCCAATAAAACAATAAACCAGCAGCAAACTAATAGTCCAATCTAAAACAGATACTAATTTAAAAGCCCGACTACTAGGGAATGTCCCCAAGGTCACAGAGCCGAAGCCGTTTACTCCATTCCTAGGCCCAGTGATCCTGGGGAAACCCAGAGCTGCAGCCTGACCACCTTCACCATCATGACCACATTGCATTTATATCCAGCCTTTCCTCCTCTTGGAAGGAACCCAAGGTGGCTTAGAAGTCCCTCCTCTTCTCCATGATATACTGCCAACGACAACCCTGTGAGGTTGGTTAGGCTGGGAGTCAGGGACCAGCCCAGTCACCCAAGTGAGCACTCGAGCCTGGATTGCCTGAGCCCCAGTCCACCACTCTTCACCACTACCCCACAGTCAACAGGTAACTGTTCAGCTTCTGCCAGGAGACCTCCAGTAAGGCTGGGCTCACCACACCTCTGGGTCATCGGCTCCATCACCACACATGGACCTTAAGAGGAGCACTGTGGAGCCACACACAGGTTACTATTTGTGGCCATTAAGAAGAGTCCCGTATCCCAAGCTCCAGCGGTGGGTTTCAGAGAGGAACGTGCACTGCATTTTGAGGGCACATGACCTCTTTCCCCATGATTGGAACCCACAGAGAACCTGTTTTTTATCTGCAAGGGAGAGGGGAATTTGCATGGAGCTGGCAAACCCGCAGCCCTTGTGTCAGTCTCAAAGCCGTCTCAAAGCCAGGAGGGCCATGTATGGTTGCCCACAAAGTGGCCTTTGTGCAAGAAGGCAAGAGGTGAAGCACTCCAGGTGGGTAATCTGTGGCCTCTAGATGTCATCCTGCTCCTAACCGGACAGCTCCAGCTGTCATGGTCAGAGCTGGGGGACAATGGGAACTGAAGTCCTACAACATGTTGAGGGACACAGCTTCTCTGCCTCTGCACTAGGTGCAACCTATCAATCAGGAAAATATATGGTATGCACATAGGAATCAAAGAGCACTTACAATTAGGAGAGCAATGCTTGCTTGATTAAGCAGTTAGATTAAATTGATTAGAAATCACATAAATCAAATAATCTATTAAAACCCAAATCAATCATTCAGTAGATTTGGGGGAGATGATTCTTTGCACAAGCATAAAATATTTTCTTGATTAGTTCATTATTCTCAGTGCTCTTTTTGACATGCCCGCATCACACTTCGTGCTGTCATGTTACACTCACTGCTCAACACAGCCTTGGCTTCAATCTCTCTTGTAGCAACAAGTCACAGGATTGGGCTGGTCCAGTTCGACGAGGGTCATCAGCCTGGAAATGCCTGAAGCCCCTTCCGCTACCACCTTCCCTGACTCAGTGCTTCCTGGACGTTTGAGATATCAACAGCCAGCATTCCTGACCATGCTGGGGCTGAAGCCCAAACACCTACAAGAACCTGCGTCAGTAATGCAATCTCCATTTCCTACCCCACCCCATGAAAAGTCAGAAAGGGTTGGTTTTGGCTAGAAATGATGGCAGAAGGGACCAGTTATTCAGTCCTGCCCCACCCACCTTCTTTCTCTAAGACTTAGCATGTTCCAAGCTTCATGAGTCACACAAAAACATGCATGTGCTTGGAGAAGTCTGCTAGAACTCCAGGTGACATGTGGGCTGAGCTAACATTTCCCGGCATTTATTTAACTTAAAAGATCCCTATTAGAATGTTCATGAAATGATCCCCAAGGCCACTTAATCGCTGTTACGACATGGTGTTTCGGACTTGCGGCCACCTAAGAACAAACGCACTCTGGAATGTCCTGTGTTTGATAGCCCTGCACAAGCAACAATGCACAAACACACCCACAGGCTTCCCCTTCCCCTTGCTTCTTGCAATGCTACGAGCTGAGACCTATGGGAGTGAGAATGCTTAGGCCTGGGCTTGGCAGCTTGGTGCCTTCCAGAAGCTTTAGACTATAATTCCCATGAGCCCCAGTCAGTAAAGTCACATGTCAGGGATTGTGGAAGGTGCTGCCCAAAATATCGTAAGGGGGGTGCAAGTTCACCTAATCCTGGCTCTGCCTTTCACCTGCCGACAGTTTTCCTGCTCCAAAATGCGCATGTACACACGAGGAGCCACATACATCCTTCCACCACTTTTCTCACAGCTGGACTAGCAATGTGTATTTGCCTGGAATTTGAACTTCATAAAAGGAAACAATATTTGGGGGAGCAACGTAGAGCTAGAAGAAGCAGACAAGAAGATCAGCCCCCCATTCACCACTTGTCCAACCCCTGTTGGAAGCAGCTTTGCTTCTTTCAGAAGGGGCAGAATATATCATTGCACACATACGGCTGGTTTGGACCTGATAGGAACAGATGTTAAAGAGAAAAGTTCCATGTCCTCTGACCAGCAGTTCAGGTATTACATAGCCTGCCTATTGCCTTCCCTTCAGTGCCTTAAGATTTATCATCCAGTACTCCTCTCTAACATGGAAGCTACCCAGCCCACTCTTACTGAAATTGCTCTCTTCAAGAATTAGGATACACCTTTTTCTGGCGAAAGCTTATTTTCCATTGCCACTCTCTTTGACTTGAGTTCTGCCACTGGCTTCATCCATCACACACCCTTTTTGAAGCCTGCTCTCTCTTGGCCTGCTTGAGATATAAGGCTTTCCTAGTTCTTCGGATTTCGTTCTGTTCTAAGTCCTTTACAGTTTTTCTCCCCAGAAGAATCGAAAATGGTTTAGCCCTTGGCTTCCCTGCCTTTCCTCTCCACTCAGGTGATCAGCTTTATTCCGTGGTGTCTGCCAAAATCTTCATGCCAGCTGTGATGCAAATTTCCCACAAGTAGAGATTAGGGATCGGCAAAACTGTCCATTTTGTTTTCTGCCAGTTTTCCAGGCCTTATTTCATTTCCAAACCCATTTGCTTTTTCAACCACACACACACACACAAAACCTCAGCCTGAAATTTCTTATGGCCTTCTATTTCTCCCAAGAAATGCACTGCTCCATAACCTTGACCTAAAAGATACATCTTTTATATTTTTCAGTAATTTTAGTAAATTTTACGTTTACTTTTATAAACCATTTCCCTTTAAATAATACTTCTTTGCAGATATTTTCCACTAAGTACTTTATTATTTATTTGTTACATTTCTAGCCCGATTTTTCCTTCAAGGAGCTCAAGTTGCCCTTTTCCTCTTACAACAACCTTGTGAGGTTGGTTAAGCTGAGAATCAATGATTGGCCCAAAATCAGCCAATTAGGTTTGTGGTCAAGTGGGGACTAGAAACTGGATCTCCTGATTCCCAGTTCAACACTCTACTCACTGCACTTCATTGTCTGTCTCCCCTAATAATTCTTGTACAGTTTCTGTGTATGCGAAATTGAACAACAAATTTGCAAGAAGTATGGCTGTCAAAGCACAGTTGAGCTGCAGTTCACGTCTTAATTCAGGTTAAGCGTAGATCAAAACGCAGACTGAACAGCTCTAATAAGTACGCGTATCATCCCAACTGTCCCACTTTGGCCATAAAATCTTCCAGGCAGTATGATTAAGGGTGGGCAGCCACTGCAGAATGGGTGAAAAACTGAAGTGAGTGAGGTCCATTTGGTTCAATGCCATTCATTCTGTCCTAGGCACACAGACGCAGTCAGATGGGAACTCTCATACATCCTAGTAGAGAGGTGCCTTTTCTGAACACGTAACGCCAAGTCCATTACACCTGGTTACCAGTTGAAGTCTGGGCCCAAGTGAAGGTGCAGGTGATGACCTATAAAGCCCTAAATGGCTTATGGCCTGGTTACCTGAAGGAGCATCTCCTTCCATATGTTCCTGCCCACTCCATTAAGATGTGGGGCAGAGGCCCTTCTTTGGGAGCCCTCCTTGAAGGAGCTTTGGAGGGTGACTACCCGGAGAAGGGCCTTTTCTGTGGTGGCACCCCAATTGTGGAATTTGCTGTCACTTTATTCTTTTCGGCAGCAAGCTAAAACCTTTTTATTTTCCCAATGTTTTAAGGTTTGACTGTTTTAATACAGGTTAAGAATTTGACCAGGATGCTGTGCTTTATACTATTTTGTCTTATTGTTAAACCATCCTGAGACCATGGTAAGGGACAGTCAAAAAAAGTCTTAAACAAACACACACACACACAGGGTCAACAGGGCTCATGTTTGCATGTGGTTCTGGAGGCCACTATTTCGTTTACCCCACGTACCAACACTGCACGATGGATGCAAATGCAATTGAGACATTTCAGTCCAAAGCAGGGCTCACCAACCGAAAAGGAATGGGGGATTGCAGAGGTGCAGAACTCCAGGTGCACAGGTAGACTGCAATCAACCTGGCCCATGGGGCTGCTCAGATGACCGCATGCCCTTTCCCTATGCCCATTCCCTGTTCCCCAGCACTTCCTTTACCTGTGGCAACAGCTTGAAATGCTTAGGTTCAGCTGCTGACAATCTGGGCTTTAAACTAAAGTATGCTGGTCTTTGGGGTATTCTGGCCACACACCCTTTGCCTCGGTCTCCCCATCTACTTGTCTCCAGCCCCAACCGCCACTGGAATGCCGACTCTGAAGGCTTTTTGGAAACAGAATCCAGTTTCAGGCTGGACGTGTTTCGACAGCAGTGCAGCAATGAAATCGGGGAATGGGGAGTTCCTAATGAAGTTCTACTGTCCAATATAACCGATAAAAGTAGCACCAGAAAAGTGTGTGTGTTTGAGCTGGCCCAAAAGTATTATTTTAATTCACTGCAGTAACCTCCATCCTGGAAAGCCAGACTGCTATCTAAAAAGATGATCTGCAACAGAAGTGGGGGAAAGAGTTACGGGTGCCCACTGGCAGACAGGAAGGGTGCTGTGAATGGAATTCAACACAGGTGCAATATTTAAAAACTCACATATTATGTAACTAACAGGAAACCACGCAACCAGCATCAAGGGGGGTCAGGGTGTGTGTGGCGTAAGAACTTCTAGCAATTCAGCAGCTCAGATTGTTTCAACAGTTTTCCAAGTCCTTTTCATTCTGCCTGGGGCTTCCCCTCCTCCTCCTCTTCCTCCTCCTCCATGTCCCCAAGTATAGCTTACTCTCACCTCAAAAAAGGGTTTTCCAAGAAAAAGCACCCACAGATTTCCTCTTGTCACCACAGAAAATTGGCCACTAGTTCCACACAACCAAAACCATGCTCTCTTCCTTTCTCCATTCGATATTTTTGGAACATGGGCAGTATAACTTTTTTTTAATTCTTTAGAGCAGCAACATGATAGGGGAGAAGACTGTATAAGATAGCAAACTTTTTGAGTAACTCTAGACATTAAGGTTTCTATGCAAAATCCTTACAGTTTTGGGGGCATGGATCTGTTAATTTCAGTCTCCTCCCAGTTTGCAATCAGATGCTTGTTTTTTCTGGTTTCCACCTACATTTGAGATTTTTTAAAAGTCAGCACAAAAATTCCTAAGCATTTTTGGACACATCTCCACCCATATACACATAACTGCATGTGATTTTGCCGAATATAGATGGTATTTTGCAAGCACCATTTACCTAATACATTTTTTCTGTGCATTCTTCTAATACATATAGCTTTGTATGCATCTTTTCAGTTGGAGAACCACATCACAAGGTTTGGAGAAGTGTGAACATCAGAAGATTACTGTGTTTCTGTTCACATATTGGTTGAACTGTAATTCAGGTAGGTTTACATTCAAATGACTGCCCTCACACACAGGCAAATGTGAAGAACCTCTCTTGTTGATCTTCAAGTATTTATTTATTATTTGGTTTCTAACCCACCCCATTAGTGCCACAGCTCCCTGGGCAGATCACAACAATAAAGCCAAATAAAGACAATATAAAAACACAATAACCAAAAAACAATAAAACGATCGATGCACACAATACCTCATCTTACGTGAACCCACAATTTCATAAAAGGTATACCACATTCTATTAAAATACCATTAAAACAGTGAACAGAAATAAAAAGGTCTTTCCCTATCACCAAAAAGAATATAAAAAGGGTGCCAGGCGAACCTCTCTGGGGAGCTCTTTCCTAAGTCGGGGTGCCACTGCTGAAAAGGCCCTTCTTGTTGCCACCCTCCTTATTTCCTGAGGAGGGGGCTCCCTCAGAAGGGCTTCAGATGCTAAGGGGCAAGGTAGGTTCATATGGGTAGAGGCGCTTCTTCAGCTACCTGGACCCCAAGCCATTTAGGGCTTTAAACACTAGAGTTACCACCTTGGATTGGGCCTGGACCTCAATTGGTAACCAGTGAGGGTGGCAGAGGACTTCATGTGGTCATGCCTGCCAGTCCTCTACAGCAACCTCACTGCCCTATTCTGGACCAAATGATGTTCCAGACCGTCTTCAAGGGAAGCCCCACATAAAGCGTATTGCAGTAGTCCAGGCAAGAAGTTACCAGTGCATGGATAACTGCTGGGCTGGCTGACATGGGGAAGGCAATCCGTCAATTATTTTGGATCAAACCTGCTTCAAGCTTTAAAAGTCAACACCAGCACTTAACAAAGGGCTCATTAACACCTCGATAGCCAGCGCAGCCGGTGCAGTACGCGCATTCCATGATCTAATTGCTTTGCCTTCAAGAACGCCGGGGCAGTCGCAAGCGATCTGCACCAGCTGAAATGTCTGCAGCACAGCTGCAAGTCCACCCCACCCCTGCTCGTGGCCTGGTTTGCCTGCCCTCAAATCCATCCCTGCAGGAACGGCAGCATCTGCACCAGCCCAGCGTGTCTGGGGAGAAGAGGACTTTGTAACGGTCCAGGTGTTGCTGAGGTCATTCTGCCCAGGGCCAACGTCAGCCAGGTCTAATTTCATCCATCGGGGACAGAGAAGTAGCTCGGAGGGAGAAGAAAATGTCTGGGACAGGTGGCTCTGGGGAGTGCAATTACAACGCTTCTTCTGCCAGATGCGTGGGAGACCTGCCCGCAAGGCCTCTGGCTGGCCCTGGATGCGATCCGCCGCGCTCTCTCCAGCAGCTGGAGGCAAGGAGGGAAAATCCTCTGGTCCATGGCACTGTTGTGGGCCAGCAACTGCCAATTTGTTGACTTAATCGGATGCAGTATGATTTGGTGGCTGCTCCAGGGATTCTATTCCAAGTATGCAGACCCACACACCCTCAATTACAGCATGTCTACACTAGGCTCTGTTTACCAGACCAGCTACATGGCAATTATAGATCTTTTCACTGAGCATTCCCAGCCAGCGAACAGAGTCTTGCAGCCCCTGCAAATGGGCATTCCATGAGCTTGGGTTGACTCACGCGGGCTCTTCCAGATGAGGCATCTATTGGCCACCCACGCTGTCTTGTCCTCAGAACTTACGCAGAGGAGGTCAAGGCATCACCACCTCCCCTTCGAAATTTCCTGCATTCTCCTGCTACTTCTTCCATCTGTTCTCTCAACACACATACAATATTCACTATGAAGGGAAAGAGAAGGTAGCCATGCAAAGGCATTTGACTGACAGGGCTAGGACCACTCTCCATGGAAGCACCCTCTGAGGAAGCTCCTCGGTGTCTTGACAAAAACAGGCATGGCTGTGGTTCTCAGCCGTCGTTTTTCTGCAATGTTGGTCATTTTGACTCATTCAAACATGGGCCGAGCCTGGCCTACTGTGCAATCTCAGCTTTGAACTGTCATCCCAGAAATAGTGCATTCCTGGACCCAGCCAAGATCCATCTCGCTCAGAAGTGCAGCACCTCACGCCTGTGAGCCAAATCCAGTCCACAAGAGGGGCAAAACCTGGCCCCCCTGGAGTTCTCCAGAAGGCCACGTCCCATATCTCTGGTCAGACCACCCCGCTTCCCCAGTCACCAATCCCACAGTGGCCTCTCAGTTTTTGTGAGATCTTCCCCTCATTCTAAAAGACTAAAATGCTTCTCTGAAAGTTAAATTATGGGCAGAAATCACATTCAGCTAACATATTTCAAGATTCAGTTGGAAGGATGCCAGGAAGGACTTCCTGGTGGTTAGGACCCCTGGGGTATGGAGTGGGCATCCACGGGAGGTGGCTGAAGCCCCATCAGTGAGGGTGTTCAAGGACAGGCTGGACATGCACATGTCACGAGCAGACCCAGCTAGAGCGGGGGGTCAGACTAGATGGCCCAGGAGACCCCTTCTGACTCACTCTGTTTCTGTGTTTCTATGCTGCTATTTTCGCCCCAGCCCTTTTGCTTTGGGTGCAGCCCCCTCTTGCCTTCTGTCCCACCATCCCAAATAACTCCACTGAAATGGAACTCCGCCCCAGTGATCTAGTCCAATATTCTGTCTCCAGCATCACGCAGCAAAATGTGTCCATGCGCTCTCACACAGAGGAAGGCCTTCTGTTCCTTGGTACAACATTCAGAGTCTGCTTCTCTGATCTCAGGGTCCTCATTCATCTCTCATGCAGTCCCCTTAAAATAGCTTTTCATCCCCTGGTGCCTTCTAGCATATTCCATGATTCCCAGGCAGCTGAAAGAGGCTGCTTCAAGCTATCCAAGAGTCACCATTTGATAGATGTAGACTATAACCAGACTGTGCAATATTGGAAGCAACCATAAATGCCCAGTTTGAAGGAATTAATTGCTAGCTGATGAGAATATGCAGAAATGGCCGAAGCACAAATTACAATAGCCTTCAAGACAGGAGTCAAAGGATCTTTTTACCAATAATTAGAACACTGACACATTTTGCCATCAGAACCTTTTACTTCCACTGCTGTATAAGATTATTGCAAAAATGTCATTCATTGTTTGGCTGTGCTCTTTGCTACCCAAGAGGAATCTATACTTGGGGGTTTTTTTCGGTATTACAATAATCCGTTAAAAATAATAGTACTATTTTCAGAGGATAATGCAAACAATTTTAGGACAGGATACATTTGGGTATAGATTTGGAGTAGGCCTGACTGTCCCATCTCTCCTAAGTATCAGCAAAATGAAATGCCAGAGGGCAGCTCCTGGATAAGGAGGCGGCAAGCGGCAACTCATTGAGCTGATGGGGTGGGTGCCCTGCTCCAGGGACGCAATGCCCGATCCATTGTGAGTCTCCAAGTTCTCTCTTGAAGTTGGCTTGTCCTGTTAGCGTTCCCCTACATGAGCAATCCTTTCTTTCTTTCTTTCTTTCTTTCATGATTTCTGAGACAATTATGTATTCTTTTGATCTGGAAAACGTGCATTTTAAAAAACATATTTAAAATGTAGATTTTTTTAAATGTGCATTTTTTGTGCATTTTTGTGCATTTTTTGTGCATTTTTTGTGCATTTTTTTCCATACTGTGCATTTTTTTCCATACTGTGCATTTTCCATACTGTGCATTTTTTTCCATACTGTGCATTTTTTTCCATACTGGCTAAAGCATGTTTGTGCAAATACGAAAGACTGCACACATGCACACACACTTTCCTGGGAATCAGCCTCCTGCTTGAATTCTTGCCTGGGTTTGTGAGCAGGACTTGTTTGCACACGCAAATTAAATTTTCAGATACCTCTGCACTGCCACATCTCTTCTTCTTCTGCAGCCATGTGGAATGGCTGCAATAGACAGCAGAAGACTGTCCATGGATGACTGAAGCAGATGCTAATGCACTTAAGAGGGTTCAAAATAATGGCTTATGATCTAAAAGACATGACTGGAAAAAGCAGGGAAAGAAACGAAGAGGGGGAAGAAGAAAGTAAGCAAATTCAAGGAAATGTCCCAGGTGAGCTGGTTATGTGAACCATTTTACAAGGGATAAAGATAGGAACCAGTGTTTAATGAATGGGATTTGGTAACTTGCAGGTAGCGGTGTCCAGAAACATCCACAGGTTGTTTGAACATCAAACAGCTGTGGGTTTCTATGAAGGCAACCTGAAGATTGCACAATAGACTGGCTGCTTTGCTTTTTTGGGGGGGTGGGGGTGGGGGTGGGGTTGGGGGGGCATATTTGTACCAATGCACACTTGTGTTAATACACAGGAGTGCAAGTAGAACAAATTCTCACACATCCTTAAAAGAATTTGATTCTGTCGATGGATGGATGACAGAATTTAAGATGTCTGGCAATCCAAGAAACACAGATGGTACTCATTTAATGAAACCAATGGAGCCCTAATGGCAAGAAGTGGTTCTGTTGCAGGGAGGTGTTAAAATGGGGGGGGGGGGTGTCTCGCTTGTCACTCAACTGCAGCCAGGTGGAAGAGATGCTGATGGAGAACAGCCTTATCTGCTCTGCTTGGGAAAATGTTTAGCAGACAGAAATTCCCTTCTAACTACCAATGAATGAGGAAGCACAAAGAGATTTATTGGCAGAGCAGGTGGGGGGAACTGGAAGTCTCTGCTTGAAAAATATCTTGTGGGACAACCTTCTCTGCATGTCCAAAAGATCTGTATGTAATTCAATTGCTTGCTGGTTTAATTTTATTTTTAAATATTTCTTCTGTTCTTTTTGAGGTCTGCTGAGAGTCCCATACTACACATTTCTGGATAGGTGCTGAAGTTTTTTTTACTTATTGTCCCATCCCAAAGATGGGCCATTAAAAGCTCAGCATGCAGGTTATGAGTCTGCTCTATTAAGAGCAGAGAACAAGTCTAGCCTACTGGAAGCTACATTGTGGATCAGGGCTGCTTGGGTTTGTATACATTTTCCCAGTTTGACCAGTTTCCTATGAAGCAAAGGGAGAATCAACCAGAGACGCTGTCTTTTCTGTGGTGGCGCCATCACTTTGGCATGCCCTCCCTAGGGATGTCTGCCAGGTGCCAGCATTGCCATAGCTCAGGACGGATGGAAAGAACTACCATGGCTCAATGACAGAGCACACATGTGGCCTACAGAAACTCAGACGTCAGATAGCTTCCTGATCATTTCCACAAGCTGGCCAAGATGAAGAACTTTAGAACAGAAAGAATTCTGTCCCCTTCATCCCATATTGCTCAAAATCCTAGCACAGTGGCTCAACTGGGCTACAGACTAGGATGCTGATGTTGCCTCCACCCACATGAATCCACCTGAATCCTGAGACTTCAGGGGAGGTCCTTTGGCAGACCCTTTTGCTGTGTGCAATGCAGAAGGCACAGGAGCCCTACCAAAATTTCCAGCGGCAGGGTCACGAGAAGCCCGGCTCCCGACATCTTTGAGTGTGCTTGAGGGTGGAAGCCACCTGGTCCGGAGGCCCTGTGTGTCCCGGGCACTGCTGCTTGCTGCTTAGTTTAAATGGCTGGCATTCCCAGGGCTGCCTTGTCAATACTGATTGCTCTCCTAGCATGTTGCTCCGTGTCACTGCCTTGGGGAGCACCGGGATGGGCATGTTCAAGAGGTAAGACACCAAATATACTAAATAAACAAGTGATGGGGCAAGGCTGAACAGTGGTTTAGCCTTTTGGTATCTAAAGAGGCAGATGCCAATCATGGCATGCAATTTGGCAAGACGAGTGGGAAATCAAAGCAGGAAAAAATCAGCTGCTCTGATTTAGAAGAATGATCTGCAAGCCAATGACTTCATAGCAGCCCGGACGCAAGACTGCATCAGCAAAAGATGCCGTAGCCAAAAAATGCAATTTTTAAAACTCTCTCAAACCATTTCTGAACATGGGTCTGCTGAGAAACTGGCTCTCCCGCAGATGCAGTTTTAATCCACAAGCAGCCATCCGAATGCGTCCTGTGCCAAACCCTCACTGGCTTACAGCGCATCTCCTGCAGCAATAGCCCTGTGATTATAGCCAGAGCTCTTCAAAAGGGAAGCACTGGCCAGGGCGGGAGAAACCATTCCTTGTGATCACTGCCAGGAGAAGAGTGTTTCTGAGTGCCGCAGCATCTCTCTCACACTGGTTCAAACTGCAGCCATTCTGATGGCAGAAAAAGGCTGCAGGACAAAATGTGATAACAGAATTGACACTCTGCCAGGAGACAGAGACAATCATGGCAGTGCCCAGATACAAGTCATGGATGGCTGGAAGCCAACACTGAGGACAGACAAAGGGAGGTGTTTACATTTAAAGCATATTCAAAATACATCGACCGGGTGGACCATGGTAGATACAGATCCGGAGGAAGGACTATGCCACATGCCTTTGAGGAGCATTTTCATCTGCTCACAGACTGCAGAAACAAAAACAGCTCAGAGAAGCAGCTGTGGTTTTGTAGTTCAGGACTGCTTTCCAGCACTGGAAGAAGGTTCTAGCCTAGGGACTGCAAATGCCCAAGGGCAAAAATGCAACCAAGGTTGACTAGAAAGCCAAGGGGCTCATGACACAGCCACCAAAGAAGACAGAATGAGAAGCCAGGCCAGACTCAGCAGCCTCACAGTTCCACATAGTGAACCTATTCACTGTAGATACTTCACAGTGAATGTTTCTATAGATGCCAGGAAGCACTTCCTGACAATTAGGACCTTGAGGGTGTGGAATGGGCTTCATCGGTGAGGGTGTTCAAAGATAGGCTAGACATGCGCATGGTGGGCAGGTCATGAGCGGAGCCAGCTGGTGCCAGAGGTCAGACTAGATGGCCCAGGAGGCTGCTTCTGACTCGCTCTGTTTCTGTGTTTCACCCAGTCCTCACTGAGCTAAATGCTGTAGAATCACTGCAGCAATGATGGAGCTGGAGCACCAAAGAGATGAGGCCAGGAGTTCCTTCTCTGTGCAAACTGTTAGGTAACACAGGGAATAAGGTCCACCCACGTCCTCACTTGCTCAAAGACCTTGGTACAGTACCCAGCCTGGATTTTATTCCTCGAGCATCAAACAGGCCACTGTGGGGTGCTGTTGCTGGCTAGATGGCCCATCATTCTTAGGCAAAAAAGGCTTTTATTAATTCTGGGAAGGGCCACTGAACAAGATCAGATGAAGTGTGTTGGAGACTCATTTCTTTCTATACGCCCGAGCTCTGTGGGGCTTTCAAAGCCATCTCTTGCATTTCAAATTGGTCTTGGAGGTGAGGAGTTTCCTGGAACAAGGAGAGGCCTTTTCCACAGTGGCACCAACACTCCGGAACTCCCTTTCCCACAGAAAGTCCACTCTATCCTTTCACAGTTGGCCGTCTGGAAACAGTCAGAAGATATTGTGCTTTTGGAGGACTTTTGGAGCCCCCTAGTGTAAAAGGACTTTCTCTTTGCTGTTCAGCTGATTTTCTCCTCCCTCTCCTGCATTCACTTCTGCCGCTTCTTGGATTTAATTAATTAATTTTAGTTTGGCTAATTTTGGTGGGGGGGTAATATCTCCCTTTACATGCTATTTTCTTATAAGTTTTTGCTGCCTTGAAGAAAAGATGGGATCCAAAGTATCCCATAATCATGCAAACTAATTATGATCTCAGTGCTTTGAGTACCGATCCCTATGTAGATCAAACAGCACCATCCTCACACACCACAGAGGCATCCGCAGCTTTGGAGGTACCCTTGAACTGCAGAAGTTGAAAACCAAGCAAACGCTTTTGGAAGGAGCTCTAAGGGGGAAAGGGATGAAATAGCCCAGGGGATGCCAGCTAACCAACCATGTCATGATATTCTACTCAAATCCAACTAACCCCAGTTCTCCCAACAAAAACTTCATGAGGTGTGCCCACCAGGTGTTCCTCAGAGTTCCTGCTCAGAGGTAGCACTGATGGTCCATTAAAACAAAATCCAAATGTACAAGGAAACAATACAATTATCAGAAGCAATTAAAAGGTCGCCAAAAAGTAGTCAAGCTGTTTAGTTAATTAGGATTAAGAAAGTAGAGAGGGAAACATTTTTCTTCCTCTCTCATAAGACTCAAACCTGGAATCATCCCATGAAGAGGATGGATGGGAGGTTTAGGATGGATAAACGTAAGTACTTCTGCACAAAGTGTTAAGTTCAGCTATGGAATTTGCTGCCATGGGAAGCTGGGTTGGCTTTAAAAAGGGATTGGACAGATTCATGGAGGAGGGGGCTATCTCTGGCTACTAGCCTTGTTGGCTATGTGATGCCTTCTTTACCAGAGGTAAATATACCTGCATACACCAGTTGCTGAGCAACCTGGGCAGGGTGAGTTCTTCCACACATCCTGCTTGAAGGATCCTGTGGCAGCTGTTTTGCCACCATGTGTAAGGAATGCTGGACTAGATGGATTTTTGGTCTGACCTAGCATGACTCTTATGCTCCTATGTTCTCAGTTCTTCAGCAGGCTGGATGTTGAGCAAAAACAAGGCGCAGAAGCTTAGGAGAGACCAAAGGGTGCTGCTGGGCAGGATGAACAAGACTAAGGATTATTCCAGAGAACAATTTGAGAGAGTGCCCGGGGCACCACAGGAGACTGCAAACCACAACCTCTGCATGTGTAGAGCAAGAAAAATGGAAGAGAGACCCTCAGGGACCAGTCTTGCAGCTAATTATTGATTTATACCTCCCTTTTTTGTTCTTACAAGGTGCGCCTAACCAGATCCTCCTCCTCTCCATCTCAGCCTCACAACAATCCTGTGTAGTAAATAAGGCCAAGAGCTGGTGAGCTCCATGGAAAAGTGAGGACTAGGATCCAGACCTTCCAAGTCCCCGTCCAGCCTTCTAACCATCGCACCATACTGACTCTTTTTCCTTTTCAAATGGGGCAGTGAGGAACCAAGGCAGAACGGCCTCATTCCTCCTCTTGCCTCGCCTGACCTTTGCTACACTACATAGAAGCAATCCACAGGCTGGGGCCATTGCAATGGAATGGAGAAGATGTTACAGGGACAGATGCAAAAAAGCTGCATTGCACTAAATGCTACTGAGACAAGAGAGGCACAACTGTACCACTTTTGAAAGCAAACGCATCAGCATTTATTCAATTTTGTTTCCACCTTGGATTTAAAAAACACATATGCATGGAACCTTAGCAATGCAGCAAAAAGGAAATAAAGGAAAATGAGGGTAGTCTGATATTAGGCAAAGCTGGACAATATATTTAGGTGGCTCACAGGAAAGGTCAACAGCAGCCAGTTTGGTTACTGTTTTCTAGTGGTTGAAGGGTATTTTGTTCCCCCAAGTTTGTTGTTTGGTACAACTTAATACTTGCTTGTTTATTTATTTATTTATTTGCAAATTTACAGGCCACTGAATAGCCCAATAGAGCTCTCTAAGTAGCAAACAACAATAACATTCAGGCTAACATTACAATTTCAAGTACAGGGTTACAGAGGTGGGGGAACTGCTAGTAGTAAAGTGAGCTCTTAAAATCAGTTGGTTAAATCACGTCTGCAAAAGAGGACAGTTTTCTCCTGGCCCCAAAATGAAAGTAATGATGGCACCAGGTGGGCCCCTCTAGGAAGGCCACTGCAAAGGTGGGAAGCAAGCACTGACAGGACCCTCCTTTTAATTGCCATCCCGTTTAGTTCCTTTAGGAATGGCTCTTACAGAAGGACCTCGTTCCCAGATCTTAACGGGACAGGTTGGAGTATATGGGAAAAAGTGGCCCTTCAAGTAGCCAGTTCCCAAACCATTTATTTATATTTCCCAATCCAAATATTTATATGCTGTCCCTTTTCTAAACGTCTCTGTGTGGCTTACAAAGAGCTAGAAGGAAGCAAGCAAGCAAGCATAACAACACACAACACACTGCATCCAATAAATAATGATAAAAACAAGGATAAAACCAATTAATTGTTAAATACCAGGAAAATGAAAAGGTCTTCGCCTGACGCCAAAAAAAATAAAGTGATGACGCCAGGCAAACCTCCCTGGGGTGTGTGTTCCACAGCTGGGGCACCACCGCTGAAAAGGTCCTTCTCTGAGTAGCTGCCCTCCTGATTTCCTTCAAGGAGGGCTCCCGGAGAAGGGCCTCTGCTTCCGATCTCAAGGGGCTGGCTGGCACATGGGAAGAAGGTGCTCCTTCAGGCATCCAGGACCCAAGCTGTTTAGGGCCTTATAGGGCTCTAAATGTTACAACAAGCACTTTCACAAGCACAGTTTGTTCCTTTGCTTCAGTTTGTTCCTAAGATAAGAAGCTGCTTCAGAGGAAGTTGTGCTAATGTCACTGTTTGCCCTAATGTTACTTATACTGTAAACAAGAGGGAGAGACTTTTTAACTGGGCCATGGCTTTTACTTGTATGCCATGAAATACCCAGCATCTTCTGAAATTGCAGGTTCTGAAGGACAGATTTTGCAGGGGCGGGACCTTAGAGAGCTTCGCAGGACCTTGGAGAGCTCCTTGCAACCTCAGGGGTTACCCTGGCTGGGTCAGAAATGCTCAACCAAGTCCCCTAATCCTCCAAGTCAGGCCCAATGCTTGTCAGGAGGCCACGCCGACAGGTAAGAATACCAGAACTTTAAGGGGGAGCAGACTGACACTGCTGAACTGCCTCCTCCAGGGATACTCAGGACAAATGCCACGGGCTTGAAGAGGCCAGCAGAGTTCCTAAGAGGGGTTTCAGGATTCGGTCAGGAAGCGGTCTGCAAATCCACACCCAATTTAAACAGGAGCCCCTTAGCTCCAAACCAGCACTCCCAAGTTTGGCTTTAACACACTTTCCAAAGTGACACAGCAACAAGGTTGCAATACATTCAACATGAGATTTCCAGGCAATCGGAATTCTTCTTGTAGCTTATGGGTGTCTTCAAAGTTGTGCACTCACACACACACCTGGAGTGCTGGGGCACATAGCTAAGTGGTAAACATACATTTTATTTTCAGAAGGTCCCAGTTTCAATCCATGGCCTCTTCAGCCCCTGCCTGATCACCTGGATGGTGCCTGCCAGTCAATATAAAAATGTTTGTTTGCTGCACTAAGGATCTGTCCCCTTGATTTTGTTCCTCTGCACCATCCGTCCTGCAAGACTAGCACTGTGCGGCAAAGCTGACCCATCGGTGGAGGGAGATTGGTATGGGCATGGCCAGGTTGACCCAAAACAGGAAGCAGGGTGTGACCATGAAGTGTCAGGACCGGAGCCTGCGTCACCCTGCAAGTGTCTGCAGAACCAGGAACACCCTTCCAGGCCCCCGCAGGGACAGCCACGTGGCCATTATGCAGTGCATCTGAAAGGCCTGGAAAGCTGCTGAAAGGCTTGACTGCACTGCTGCTCCTGCCACAGCAGCATGAGCTGTCCTTGGGGCTTCTTCATGCTCTGGCTTCCAGTGCCGCCTGGCCTGCATCTTTGTGCCTGTCTGCCTGCCCACCCACCTGTCAGCCTACCTGACTCCTGCCCAGCTCCAGCCTATCCCTGCTTCCATCTTTGTCTCCGGTTGACCCTGCTGCACCCATCCTCCCTGCCCTTGTCTGCTCCTGAACATGACTGCCTTCCTGTTTCCTGACCTTTGGACTGTGCTCTTGGACTGTGTGCGCTTTCCTTGAACTTTCTTGTCTCACTGGTTCTTGACCTCAGGCTGTTCCAAGGCTTCTGGTCCTCTAAGCCTGGTGCAGGCCTCCACCCAGTGTCTTGTCCGCAGCCACCCACACCCTGGACCTTACATGAAGAAAGCTAGTGGCTAGGCCCACTGCCTGGCTAGGAGCCATTTCTCACTGTAGATGCTCTGCTGGTGCTAAAGAAAGTTTGCATTTTTTGCTTCAGGAAAATCTGTTTTGGTAAAACTTGGAAGGTTATATGAACTAAACCCATGGCAGTCAGAAGGAAGGAAGCACCACTGAGTTCAGTGCAGCTTAGTCCCAAGTAATCACACATAACACAAACTGGGTATCATGTTATGTACTTCTGTCCTTTGAGGAGCGAGCGGATGTGTTGCAGGCATGCATCTACAACTGTTTGTGACTTTGGACTCTCCACAGGGGCATGGCTGTGGACTTTTCTCGGGGGTGCAGCTACAGGGCAGAGATGTGGAAGCTGATATGGCTGTGGAGGAGGGCATTTCCCCAACCGGTGCCTTCCTGGGCCAAAGGACATCTCAGCTTTTTGGCAAGGACAAAGATCTCTCCTTTAGCTCAGACTTCCTCCTCACAGAGAAAGCTGTGCCAGGAGGCAGTGCTTCGCAGGCCGTGTGGTCACCACACAAACTGGCTGGCCAGCCACAGGAAGAATGGCGGCTATTCTTGGCATCCCAGTCCACTGCCTGCTGCCTTCCCAGTGCTCTCTCCAACCCCAGATGAGGGAGCGGCACTGATCCTTCCTTGGGCTCAGCCCCACTCCCTTGAGGAACCCAAGACTCTGCAGGCCAGATGAGGAGCACAGGTTTGGGGTCCTGCAGTCCTTGCAGACTTCGAACTATCCTGTTGCACTTAACCATGAGAGTAAGAACAGCTGCATATTCTTCCAGACACAGGAACGCATGCACACTCACAAAGCACCTCTTCCACAGCAGGAAAACTTATTTATAAACTTCAATATATTCACATTTAAAGCTTCTTTCGTCTAGCGGGGAAGCGGCTGGGAAGAAAAGACACAATAGCAAATGCAGCTGTTTGGCAACAAAAGAAAAGAAACGAAACATGAAGAGGAGCTGAGGGGGAGGCCCCTGTGGCCCAGAAAGGTCGCTGCATCCAAGCATCTCGGCTCAGGTTTAAAATTGGCCCGCATCACTTTCTAGACCTGAAACGGCATCAGACTCCAACATTCTGCAGAAGGAAAATTAATAAGCAGCAAATGTGCAGCTTTTAGTTCTTTCATTTGCATTTTTTCGGGCCTACAGGACGGAGCCCCAAATCTTTTCAGTACCTAGCACAGCACCAACAACATTCTTTTCCGTATCACAAACTGCTTTAAAAATTTCCCTTAAACAAAGGAGGAAGAGGAGGAAAAAGAAAGGAGGAGGAAAGAAAAAGGGTGTCGTGCTACAGAAATGGGGGAAAGGAGAGATAAAAGGAGCAGCATCAAACACAAGGGAGCAAACAAAAAAGAGGAAACCTTTACATAGTAAATGCATGTCCACAGTCAGACAAAGAGTTAACAAATTGCCAGTGTGTTTTAATGAAGAATTTCTCCAGAAGCACCAGGATTCAAGCTACTGAATATTTCTAGTAAAGCATTACTTTAATAAAAGAGAGGTTTTGCTGGACCAAAGACATTTCTAGTCCAGCTTAGCAGATCAGCCAGTGGCTGCTGACAGCCTCCTCTTCTACAGATTTACTAGAAATATCTTGCTGAGGAAACTGAATACTTGTGCCATCTGGGGAAAGTCCCCACATAAACAAAGTGGGCATTAGCTAGAATTTCTTTATGCATTTTTAGCATCCTTTCAAGGCTTGCTGCTCCCTCTCCCCACACCTCCTACATATTATGGGTCACCTGTGCATGAGTCCAATGTTTCATTCAGCTCATGGAACTCATCATACTTTTGGCAGGGGGCGGACATGATCTTGGCCTATGCAGGGATGCTAGACAATTAGTCATGAGTAACTTTTAGTCCCACTGATTCCAGCAAGACTTAAAGCATTCCTGGGTTAAGAACCAGTGTAGCTCAATGACTAGAGCGTGACCAGGTGAGTTTGAGGCAGTCACTGACCCTCAGCCTAACACATCTCACAGGGTTGTAATAAGCAGAGGGTTCCCTAAACTGCCATGAGGTTCTCACAGGAAAAATAAATATCATTAAATAAATAGTACATATTTATTAAATATAAGAAATAAAGGCATTCATTTTCTCTGGATGCTATTCATTTCCCATATGCAATGTCCCAATAGCATATTTGGATATATGCATTGAGGGAGGATACAAATCACAATGACTAACCTGGATTATTCATCTCAGCTCCTACTAAACGGAGTTGTGGTCTGAAGAGAGATCTCACCCCATAACAGCAAACTCTGGTCGTGAGTGCTGACAAAAGCAGAGCTCCCCACAGGGCCACTGAGAATATTAGCTTATTCAGAGGAACACTGAGGTTTGGAAAAGTCCCTTTTCTTTTTTAGAAAAACCTTGGTGGCAAAAAGTCACCCCGAGAAGAAAGAAGAAAATCAGTGAAAAAAGAACCTAGCTGTACATGCCTAGTAGTCTCAAAGTGCTGAGTCTCAAGCTGGAAAATATGGATGGATGGATGGATGGCCAGGCCAGGCCAATGGCAGGTGGGGGAGGCATGGAGCATCCTCAAGGAAGGCACAGCCTGGAAAGAACCACTCATGTTGGAAAGCGGGGGTCCAGAACATTTCCTTGACTGGGATGAATTAATCTGAATCATGCTACCATAAAGACATGGATGATGATAATTAAAAATCTCAATAAAAGAGGATGGAGGATAGATGTCTGTCCACCTGTCCATCCTGCATCAGCTCCATAGCATAAAGATCATGAAGCCTAGCTCACTGAAACAATGGCGTGCATAGGAAAGGGACCACAGGGTTTTACACCTCCAGGTTATTTTTTAAGGACTTCATCTGAATTAATGTTAATGCATCCATGTTGTTGATGCCTGCAGTGACATCTTCTGCCACTAGGAGCAGACTTCCCTAATGGGCACAGGGATGGGCTATCTATTGCATTCCCCAGACTGCAGATTCAGGGGAGACTGAGTGGACCCAGTCCTGCACCAGGCCCCTCTCGCCAGGGGAATGGAATGGATAGGCCCATCCCGAGTGGGGCAATAAGGAGGACCCGGCAAGGTGGCCTGGGGTGCCAGCAAGTGTGCCTTCACTTCAGGAAGCCAGTACAACCTGTCTAAGCCTGACCACTGCGTGTGTTTGTATACAGCCTCTGATGTATCAAGAAAAGTGTTGCTTTGACTGGTGAAAAGCCAGATCCATTCACCAGTAAGTAGTAGTAGTAAATAATAATAATAATAATAGCAGCAGCAGCAGCAGCAACCAACAGCATCAGCTCATTTACTGTCAGATATCTCCTTGCTTTCCTATGGTTACCAAGGTCCCCATGTTTAGCTAATAAATATGAGCTAAATCACAGGAGTGTAGAAACAACAGGAGATGAGGAAGGGGGCGGGGAGAGGGAGAGAGAGAGAGCATTCAAATCCCACTTGTTCTGCACATGTGTCTTTCCAGACAACTGTGTGCATATGCCTGATAGCACATTGGTAGAGTGATAATTAGTGGCAGACATATTATGAATATTCCCTTGCTCCCCCCAAAGGCCTATGTCAATTAAGGACAATGTTCTGAATATCTAGGAATAACTGGAAGGCAGTTTTGGAAAAAGAGCAGATTTGAACAGCAGCAGCAAGATTATTAAACTCTCTTTTCTTTCCAGACACCAAAAGACCAGAAACACTGCCTTAGAAATAAGGGCAGCCATGCTGTGATTTGAATTAAGAACAACTGCTGGCCATCTGGCACACTTAGGTAATGGTGTTGTAAGTCCTGGCCATGGAGCCATTCCACACGTTTGCCATCACCTCAAGGCGACATTGTTGTAGGATGACATCTGCAAAACAACTGGACAGGATCCAAGAGAACCACTAGCTCAGCATACCCGATGGAGCTTTGGCCATGTTTTCTCCCCTACCATGCAGCTACTTCTGAAACTGAAACAACCTTCAGAAGCAGATCCTTGTAGAACAGGAGAAAGCACTATAAACATCAGAGAACATCAAGAGATCTTGCCATGATTATCTTTTCTCCTCTAACCTCAAGGCTAGACTGCTGTAATACACATAGAACTGCCTTTGAAGACGGTCCTTTGGTGCATTCAGAATACAGCTAGGCCATGACTTAATGGGACCACAGCTCAGTCTATTTCCAGGTACAATTCAATTACAGACCTTTAAAACCCTTTCACAATTTGGGGAGAGAGCACCGACAGCAAGGACGCCAAACCTCAAGCCTGACCGGAGCTGCAGATACTTTGCATCTAGCTCAGAGAGGCTGTAAACCCCACCCTTTTGTCATTCTAAGCCCTGCCCTCTTCCCAGTCCCCAACCCCAGAGCAGGAGGAGTGATGGCACTGAAGTTCTGGGTGGTCACCCACCAGGGGTCCCAGCCTGCAGCAGCCTCTCTGTGCCTGGGAACATCAATGACCAGAGAAGCCCACCTGCATCTCAGCTTCTGCCACAGGACATATGTGGTCAGCTGGACGCCATCAATGGACATCACATGGCCAGCCGAGATGCATGCGCACACCCCAAACTGGGCCTATGACCCTATCCAAAAAGATGACTCTCAGTGTCTCTTCCCCACGAGTTCACATCAAATGTACACCGGAAGCGAAACTCTTGGCTAAGGGGACAGATTGTCTGCCCTGGCGCAATGCAGCTTCCCATATTAGCAGCACTGTTCATTCAGGATGGAATGCAGAGCAGAAACTGCGCTGCATTTTTCCTATTGCTATGTCATGTGATGGGCCTGTAATGATCTACATGGGGATTTTACTAGAGATCCATCCCCCGGAGCCTTGTGTAAGAATCATGCACTGAGACTTAGAGAATCGTGAGCTCAAGAACGCGTTTGGGGGACCAGAACCAGGGGAAGCTGGCGTCCCTCATGTCAGCAGAGCTTCTTCTCCACTGCAGCTTTTCTCTTCTGCTTCACAGGAGGTATGCACGGTGCTCCTGGGGAGCAAACCTATTTTGGGACTAGAATTCAGCACCACGGCTAGCTCCTATGAAGCTGAACGGAAAAGCTGCAATGGAAGGCAAAACTCCCTTGACTGGACACCAAAACTCATCCTTGGTTGCCCCAAGTGTTCGTCACTTCTACTGCGTAATCTGGAGGAGAAAAGGTTTTTGGTTGATAGGACAGTTAAGCTACTGGGAGCAAAAATCCCTTACTGATCTGCAGCAAATCAGAGGTCTGTTATAAATCCCCGGTCTCCCTTCTGCCCAACCCTGCCATGTGTAGCATTTTGAAAGGGAACAACAGAAAGGAGGGTTCCTGTCCCAAGGAGGTCACATTCAAAAATTTGACACAGGGGAGTGGGGAAGAATGGAAGGTCATGTGAAAAAACAAGGGAAGAATATTGACTCAATTTATGACATTGTAACCGAGGTAGGATCTATCATTTCATTCCGAGACAATTAAAGCAGAACTACAAATGGGCTCCCTGCTTAAAGGATCCATTATTCCCCTGCTTGGTTGATTCCCATGATCCACTCAAATGCTCCTAATAGACCATTAAAGGCTTTAAAATCTTAACTTCTCTCCTGAGGTTCTCCCATTTCTGTTTGCCAAGGCTCTTGAGTGTAAAAGGCACTTACAGGTAGAGGTTAAATTAAAGCCTTTATCCCAGTGCTCAGAACCAATCCAAGAGGCCATGAAAAAAGCAGAAAATTGAATAAAATATATTTGTTGCCAGGATCTGAAGACCCAAACAAGATGGAAAGTGAGGCAAAACAAACATGATTTACCTGTCCACAAGAACCTAAGTGCTATGTTGGATCAGAACCAGTTTCTGTCTTGTCTTCTGTTCACACAGTGGCCAATCTGTTGGGTAATGCACAGCCAGTAGGCAGAGGCACCCTGCTTCCGATACTGGAAGCAGCATATAGTCAGTGGGATAAGTAACTGTGGGCAGCCTTGATCTCCATAATGTTGTCTAATCTTCTCTAAAAGCCATCCAACTTGGAGGTCATCACTTCCTCTTGCTGAACTCCCTTCATAGATTAGCCATGTTCTTTTTACCTGTCTTGAATCTCTCACCATTCAGCCTTTGGGGATGACTCATTTGAGGTCTATTATTTGGGGGGCGAAGGGTGGTCTCCTCATCCATGTTCTCTGAAGCATGCATAATTTTGTACACCTCTCCCATGTCTTTGCTTACTCAAATTTCTTCTTTTGCTTCCCCATAGGACGTTCTTCCAGGGCCATGGTAGTCTATGCATCTTACCCAACAGGGCCACATGATCAGTGTTTTAGAGGGCCCTAGACCAAGAAATAGGCCACTTCCCTCAGTGAGTCTACCTTCTGTCCACCATTTTGACCAGCTGCCATTGCTCCTCACCCACCTTCTCATCCTTGCTACCTCTTGTGTCTGTCAGGATCACAGCCTGATTTGCCCTGCCAGAAACCAGGAACACCCCTGGTGCTTTCAGGCAACAGAGGTGAGGCAATGATGCAGTGCAGCTGGGAGCCCAGGAGAGCTGAATAAAAGGCTTCGCTGCCACAGCAAGTGAGCTACCCTGGCGACTACCTCACACTTTGACTTCCAGCTTTGTCTTGCTCCAAGCCCTTGTTCCAGGCCAGCTCCAGCTGCTTCCTGCTTCCTTCCTTGTCTCCAAGCTAACCCTGCTCTACCAGCTCCCTGCACCAACCCTGCCTAACCTCACCTTGCTTCTGAACTTGACAGTCTTCCCAGTACTTGATCTTTGGCCAGTGCTTTCAGACCATGTGCTCTGGAACGGTGTGAACCTTGTCGTCTTGCTGGCCCCTGACCCTGGAATGCTCAAAGACGTGCCTCCGGCTCTCCAAACCCGGGGCAAGCCTCCACCCCACATCTGGTCCCTGGTCCCAGTGCCTTGAGTATAGCTGCCTGCTGCCCATACCCCAGACCTGAGAGCCAGGAAGCAACTAGGCAGTGGCTGCCATTGCTGCTCCTTCTCAGCTCCTTTGTTGTCTCGGCCAGAACAAGAAACAGGAGAGCAAGTGGGGAGAAGCGCATGTTTATTTAAATCGTATTTTAATTGTTAAATTGTTTATTTGGTTTATAGTTTATTGTTGGTATTTATGTTCTATTTGTTATCTAGTTTGGTTATTATTCGTTTATAGTTTAATCGTGTGGATTTATTTAAATTATGTGGTTTATTGGTTTTTCTGTGTATGATTTTGTATTCTTAATTTGTTGTATTTTTAGGTTTGCCGAGGTGCACCGGGGGGGGGGGATAGATATATAGGTTTTTTAATTTATACAAATGTTTTGTATTTTTATGTTGTAAGCCGCCCCGAAGCTTTGTTGCAATGGGGCGGCATATAAATGTTTTAATAAAAATAAATAAATAAATAAATAAATGTGGAGGGCGTTTGCCAGCGGACCCCTGATTGCGTGTGGGCCCTTGGCAGGTGCCTGGCCATGCCTGGCCTCCACATCAGCCTTGCACATGAGATGCCAGCTTATATTGCAAAGCCACTCGATAACCAAGGTTCTCTGGGCAAACAGCAAACAGGTGGCAGACTAAAATGCCACACACACATTAAAAATACACCATCCAAATACATACAATTCAAATATGTGAAAAAATAACATGCAATACCAGTTATACACTTAAAATTAAAGTCTTCTGAGTCCAGGGATTTGCTTTGAACACCAGAAGTTAAAGGAGCTCACTCTCCTTCCTTAGAAAAAATGTACTCAATATCATTCTGAGCTTTCTTTATTATATTAGTTTAATTTGGGGTCATTTTGTTACCACATTATTAAACAGTTCAAGTTAGAGATCCTTACTGATCTCCCACAAATCACCCGGAGATCTTCCGGTAGATCCAGATGTGCCTCCTTCTCACCCTTTATCTACACAACCAGCAAGAATGCTACTTGCCTGGTCACAAGTGACCCCAGGCTTCCAGCACGGGGGATGCCGGACAGCCACCAAGAGGCTCTCTCGCTTTACAAAGAAGGGAAAAAGCAGGAGGCATTTTTTTCGCATTGCTTTTTCCCATCTCCAAAATGCATTGCAAAATGAGAGACAACTGTGTCTTTCTTTCTTGTGCATTTGTCAGAAGTCTCAGGGGACAATCAAAGTCTTGTCTCACAAGCACAGACATTTGAATAAAATGAGAAACAGCAGGAGTTATCTCAGATCCAACAATCTGCCCAAAGCTTGTCCATATCATTCTTGTTGGAGATGGTGCTCATAAAAATGAAATGTGTGTGCATGTGTGGTGTTGGGGGGCGGCGGGGGGGAGTCCATTGAATGGCAAGTTAGCGATCCTGATTAACTTCCTTGAGAATCCCTCTTTTTTCAATGCAAGAGCTAAGTCCCACCAAGATCAATGCTAGTTGCTCTTCGGCAAATCAGTACAGGCAGTCCCTGGGTTATGAGCGTCCAACTTACGAACAACCTATACTTACATCAAGCTTATCATTTCTTAAATGACTGCAGACAATCTTCATCACCGTAGAGAGGAAGTGAGAGGAGAGAGGGAAGCCACCAAAGCATGCCTTCCTGCCCAGCCTGCAAAGAGGAGGCACTGCTGCGTTCTGCGAGGGGCACTAATCTGTGACTTTTCCACTTTCTTGAGGGTTCTGTGCTCTATTCCCTGAGGATGTAGAGGGGTGAATATAGTGATCCAACTCACATACAGACGAATTTCTGATTTCTCAGGAATGGAACTCATTCCTAACCCAGGGACTGCCCATGTATGAAGTATAGTCTTGGAATGTGATCCTATGCATGTTTAAATAGGTTTAGAAGTCCTAAACTCTGAGCATGTCCCAGCCAACTTGCAGGGGAGGGGGGTCATTATCATTATCAGTTGTAAGGGTTTTTTTCATTTTGCGATATAATATAAACAATATTTCTTTCCCCGATCCCGTCCTCTTGCCCCCCTCCCTCCCTTTCTTCATATCATCCAGTACTGTAATAATAACCATTTCATATTTGAAATTAAAATCATTAAACACAAACTGGATAAATGGAAAGTTACACGGAAAGAAGAAAATAACAGTTAGGGCCAGGTAGGCCCGCTGGTGGTTTCATGGTGGATTGCATTTAATTCAATAAAATTAACTGGAATTTATTTTGAGTGATTTTCTGTAATATGCCTTTTGATGGGCACCTACAGCCAATTGAGCTCCACATGCCAGTTGTTTGTTTATGGGAAAAGTCATGTCAATACTGCCTTTCAATCATATGCACAGTGCAGTTTACAACAGAAGCAAAAGAATTACAATGTTATCATAGAGACTAATAGCCGACTCAAGTGCTGCTATGCCAGCCCAGTAGATTTATCCACCTGCTGACAAGAACCCCAAGTTTTGCAGGGGTGCAAAAAGATATATTCATTTTTTCTGCTGTTTATGCAATGAGTACTTGTGCCCCCATTTTGGTGTTTCATGTTTTAATAATGGTTTTACTAATACTTAATTGTTTTAAAATATTGTCTCAACATGAATTGTTTTAGGTATTGAATTGAAAAAGATATTTGGGGAAATATAAGGAGGTGTCCATAAGGACTCAGGGCAGGAGGGGATGATGGAATGGAATCTCCTGAAAGAAGGCAAGCTGCCTGAAGTGCTGAACTTCACACGGCAGCACTTTGTCGCAGGGCCTTATGTAATAATCTAAAAGCCACACAATGTTAAAGGCAACATGAAAGAGGCAGCCGGTTTCAAATTCACTCTGAAAAGTTCAATGGAGTCGAGGAAAGTCGGGGCCAAGCACCAAAAGGCCAGTGTGACTGGCTGATCAGAATAATATGATGGGCTCCAATAAGCCCCTTGATTTCTCTCTCTGACATAGAACTCTGCATCTTCACAAATGCCCCTAAAACACCAGCCTATCTAGCTCAGTTCAAGTCTGCCATACTGAGGTAGCTGCACTTAGTCAGCTGCACTTAATCGAGCCAGGCAGAATCAAACCCACCAAAGCAGAGCTGAGTCTAATGAAGCAGGATGGCAAGTCAGGATCAGGCCAGATTGGCTGGTCAGGGCCCTGGGCAGATCTATGCTAGCCAGAGCTCAGCCAGCAAGGACTGGTGTGTCAGCAATGTGCAGAGGCCTTCTCAGGCTTTATGAAGGCTGGCTGATGGGAGCCTGCTCTCATCAACACCTCTGAGGACCTGCTTGTCTCTTAATGGACCATTGTCTATTTGTGCAGTACCAGTTCCTCTGGCAAGGGTGGGGGGAGGGGGGGACGGAGTCTGAAGAGCCCAGCAAAGCCATGCTTTCTAGCATGGAAGACCCTGGGGTGACAGACGATATCTCAGCAAGCCAAAGCACAGACCAAGAAGAGAGAACATGGTGAACACTGACAAGAAAGATCCTCAGCTCATGACAACCTCTTTGCTATGGGAACTGCTTTCAGTTTAATCATCTTTAAATGCTCTACCTGTGACAGTTTGGACGCAGAAGCATCTCTGCCCACAACTGAAGCAAGACACCCAGAGATTTTCCATAAAATCTCACCCATGTGGTACAATGGACATTTGAGGCCCTGCTTAAATGGCATGAGCAGAAAGCTAGTCAAGGATAGGCCTTTTCGGCAGAACTCCCTCCGCTCTGATTCTTAAGGAATGACTTCTCCAAGAAAGTGCACACAAAGGTAACCCTTTTCGTGCTGTGCATCAGGGAAGGACTGTAGCTTGGTGGTAAGATCTGCTTTGCATGCAGGAGGTCACAGGTTCATGCCCCAAAATTTCCAGGTAGGACTAGGAAAGAGCCGTACCTGAAACTCTGGACAGTCATTGCTGCCTATATTGACACTACAGAGTCAGACAGACCAAGGCTCAGTACAAGGTCACTTCCCTGTGTACCCACGCCACTATCCTTTCAGCAACAGGCAAAATCCTTTGTATTATCAAAGCCCTTGTGAACTTCTGCACCTGCTCTGTTATGTTTTTAAGAAGTTTTAAATAGTATTTTTAGAGTTTCTTTCTCTTTTTTGTGATACAAGACTCTTTTAGCTTCTGCCTTTAATTGATACATTTATGACGCTGCTTGTGATCGGATTCATATGGCTCTCAGGTTTATTTATGCTCTTACTGTGCATCACCCAGAGAGCAATTAATGACAGGGTGACTAATAAATCTTCCAAATAATGAGTAACATTTCAGAGTGCCACTCTACAAGTATTCCCTCCCACAGCCTGGGAAGATTTCTTCCATAACCTACCTAGTTTATGTTCTTGTCTACACTTCCCAGACCTAAATAAAGGTGCATAAGCTTTTCAGCTGCTTCACCCTCTGAACCTAAGGAAATACTAAGAATAGCAAAGGAGTCTTCATATAGCACCAGTCATTTTAAGCACAAAGGTAACTTCCTTATGCCATGCATCAGGAAACTCCAAAGAAGAGGCTTTGGGAAACAAGTGCATTTTTAAAATGGCATCAGGGCTGGCTGTTTCCCAGTGTACCCCTACCCAGCAAGAGCTAGTAAGGACCCCCTCTGGTTCATAATTCAATTACTCCTACTTCAAGTGGGAGCAGCTCAACAAATCAAAGACTTACTGTCCATGGTTTGCTTAGTTTTACACATGAACTAAGAACTCTACTTTGTCTCTCCCGCAACAAGCCAGAGGATCAAGCATAGAACACACCCTGTCTTCCTGGGGAGAGACAAGCCAGAAGTCCTGTTCACAGGGCCTGCTAAACCAGGGATGATGACCCTCTGGCTCACCAGCCCAACGCATAGGACCTCTCTGAAGCCCCTTCCTCCACCTCCCAGAGTCCTGGAGAGAAGCAAAAGGAATCCTCATGTTCTATAATCAGAGATAGCAAAGAGGTCCTCTCCCACACTGATTGCAGTTCAGAATAACAGGAATTTTCCCCTTACTTAGCATGTCCCGCCCAGTTCAGGTGCTTCCCCCATGCCCATGTCCTCCCCAATGAACTGGGAAATTCACAGGAAGTTGTCACCAAGGAACTGCAGGGAATAAGGTCCCATGCCCTGGGTCGCTTCAGACCTGGTGCCCAGCTGGAGTTCAAAAGTGAGATGCCCATTTATCCTTAAACATACCTCCTGAAGACTAGATCCAGGCACTGAGCCATCTTTGCTATCTGTCAACTGGTATTTTCCTAAGCAGACAATGACATACTCTAAATAACTACTTAATCAACTACTTAGTCTAGATTTCCTGGGAAGTTCTATGTAGCTTAAAAGGGGCAGGTACCATATCTCCAAAACAAATACAGGAACGGAAACAGATTAGCAGCTAATACAAGTCTCCTTTCCCTCCTTCCTCACAGTTCTTGATCCCATGGCTGTGTCAATCCAGCCTAAAAACGTTACTAGGTAAAAGGTTTAGCTTCTAAATATTGTGAGGACTAGAGAACCAAAGATGTTCAAAGATTTTTTTTCATGTTCTTTTATCGAAATAATCAATAACAATATGAACATTTCAAAAAGTGTGCATCTTCAGCAATATTTAGCTGTTCAAATCTGCCATGAAATTAAAGGCCTGCACAGAAGGACACACAAGGTCTGGCCCCATCTCAATGCCAAGATATGTGCTATGGCTGCAAAAAGAGGCAAATGCTATTTCGGGCTGCGTTAATAGAAGCATCACTTCCAAATCACAAGAAGAGCTGGTTCTTCTCTACTCAGCATTGGTTAGGCCTCATTTGGAGCACTGTGTCCAGTTCTGGGCACCACCGTTTAAGAAAGATGCAGACAAGCTGGAAAAAGGTTCAGAGGAGGCAACAAGGACAATTCCAGGGCTGGAAACAAAGAGGGGACATTGGAAGGACTGGGCATGTTTGGCCTCAAGAAGAGAAGATTGAGAGGAGAGGGGATAGCAGTTTACAAGTGCCCAAAAGGCTGCCACAAAAAGGAAGGACAGGATCTCTTCCTGATCATCCCAGGAATGAATACAGGACATGGAATAATAGGGTCAAGTTACAGGAAGCCAGATTTTGCTGAGCATCAGGAAGAACTTCCGGACTATTAGGGCAATACGACAGTGGAACCAATGACCTAGCGAGGTTGTCCAAGATGCAGCTGGACAGCCATCCAAGAGGGATGGTTTAACTTAGAGTCCTGCTCGATCATGAAATTGGACCCAATGGCCTTCTTGGCCTCTTCTAATTCTACTATTATGAGATTCTGTGATTTGTTTGTGTTCAGTTGATTGTGATATGGTAATTAAGCTGATAACGGGAACCAGAAGGTCCAAACATACAGCACTGGCCCTGGCCCACATGCACTGGCCTCGAGGTTGCCAAGATGACTCCAAGCGCTGGTTTCGACCTGCAAGTCCTTACAAGGATCAGGACTGCACTTCCCGACGGAGTACTTTGCCCACACGTTGTTCATCATCTAAGACATGAGTCCTCAAACCACAGCCAAGGGGCTGGATCCGGCCAGCCATGCCCATTTGGACCTGCATGCGCCCCCATGCGTGCCGCCGCCCACCTTGCCCCACCAAAGCGCCACTGCCTACTTCGCCCCATGCACTGGGAGGCAGCAGTTCGCTCGCTTGGAGAAAACGATCTCCAAGCGAGCAAGCCGCTGCCTCGTGCGTCCACCTCGCGGCACATACCTGCCTGCCCCCACCCATGCCTCCCCTCGCCGCACACGCACCCCCATGAGGGTGCCCACAAACGTCCCCACACCCGTGCCAGCCCACATGCAGTAATACCCCTCTTGATCCAGAAGCCACACTTCTGGCTACGCATCCAAGGGTGGCGTTCGCCCTCGTGGCCGCTGCATCACACGGCTGGCTCATGAAAGCGGTTGGATACCCTGTTCCACCAGGTGCAAGGACAGCATTTGCAGACCACCTCGCATTCCTGAATGATGCACATGGTCTGCAGAGACCCTCTGCTGCAGATGTTTGCCCTGGAACACACGGAGCATAACATGCCCCACGAGAAGGGCCTGGAACAAGCTCACTGATTCCCCACTCCATCTTATACAATTCTAATTAGAGGGGTGATTCCAATGGCTAAATAGCATGCTTAGGATCAGTTTTCATCAGGCTTTATGGCTGGGCTTCCACAGAGGAACTCCAGAACTAGGAAGTCCATCTGGGAAGAGCTGCTGTTGCAGACACTCCCATTCCAAGCAAAACTGGGGCTTTTAAAAGGGGGGTCCTGGACATGCTGAATTGTGCCTGGCCACAAAATGGTGACAAGCCGGTAAAAGGAAACAATATGAGGGCACAATCCTGTGCATATTTAAGCAGAAAAATGCCCTACAGCTCTCAGCATCCCCCAGCCAAGGAACAACTCTCAGGGAATGCTGGGAATTGTAGGACTTTTTTCTAACTAAACATGCATAGGGTTGGGCCATAAAATTTTGCTTAAGATCAGGAGGGTCTCAGGCAGGAAAGAAAAAAACTGATTTATTTGGTGAACCGGGAAGAACAGATATAATCTGACAAGACCGATGGAATATTACTCAAAGGTTGAAATTAGGACGTTTCCCCACACATTTTTTTCAGTCTTTGGCCACTGTTATCCCTTCATCTCTTTTATTTATTTTTGAAAATAAGGACTGTTCATATCATGGATCTCTTAACATAAGTTACAATTTCCACTTACTGTTTGAGATAATATTCTATCTGCTGATTGTGCACACAGAGTATTTTCAGTTTTTGACATTACTAAGTGGATCTCACACCAACAAACAATCGCACACCAGGAAATAGCTTGAAATGTACAGTGTATGTATCAAATAGGTCTGTTTTCATCCGATATGGACAGCTTTGTTTGTTCCAAAAGCCAGATATCACTTCCCTGGTCTGTGTGTGTTTTCTCCTACCACTTTCCCACCAAGAATGCATATCCTAGAGTCTTTAAAAAAGAAAGAAATGCTACAACTCTTCAAATATTTTTTTCCACACACAGAAGACATGCTGTGTTTAAAGGCTCAGAGGCCTTTAAACAAATAAATCTGAAAAGTCATCACTGAATACACACACTCAGCGGCAACAGCACTCAGGAAATATCAGCCGGAAGAAATGGACTCTCTGTGTGTTTTTTCTTTCACGACACGGCAACAGTGAAAACCCCAAATGCCAACAGACAACTGCAATCGGCACTAAGAATATACAACACTGCAGACCACAAAGGACTTCTTAAAACTTTTGCTTTTAAGCCAATTGTGTCAGGTTTTGTTTATGATTCAGGGAACAGTTTGTGGGCTAACATACACGCAGCTACACTGCTCATCTTGGCTGCGCCAGGTTCCCCGTTGCAGGGAATGGATCTCCTGCAACATCTTCCCAAGCCCTCATTGCCATTTGTATGCCAATATTCAGCATGGCAAAGACAATGCACTAGTTACATCCTTTTCCTTTCCAGTGTTCTGGCACCATTGACAGTGTTGCATGTATGTACAGAATGCACACCGGGTTTAGTTGCTGATGGATTCTGTATTGATTTTTAGTTCTGAAATGTGGATCCTACCATTCCAGCAAAAATGTTCTTTTGAAGGAGGATACTCGCTTGAAAAATCACATCAGGGACATGGAAACACAAGCCTTTGAGGTCCCCAAACCTTTGAATCTGGGTTGCCGCAACCTGAATAGATTATTCCATGTCCTACACTCTAGTATCAGCGAGAAGAGATCTTGACCTTCCTCTTTGTGACAGCCATTGAGGGATTTACAGAGGGATGTCATGTCCCCCCTGAGTCTTCTCTTCTCAAGGCTGGACATGCCCAGTTCTCTCAGTCTCTCCTCACAGGGCAGTGTTTCCAAACCCTGGATCATTTTTGTTGCCCTCCGCTGGACCCTTTCTAATCTACCTGCATCTTTCCTTAACTTTGGTGCCCAGAACTGGACACAGTATTCCAGATGATGCAACCAATATTCTCAGTCTGGTGCAACCCACCCCATACCAGCTATGTAAAACCAGAGCAAGCTATGAGAGGACAAATAGCTTGACAAATCCCAGCCCTAGATAGCACCACATCAGGGCACACCTGGATGACCCATGGCCTTTACTGAGAATCTTTGGCCAGTCTCCTTCCTCTGCTGTTTCTCACACTACCTTACATGGTGGGCAAACATGGAGAGCACCTCTGTGTTCCTTGGAGAATGTGTGGAGTACAATTCTAGCAAATAAATGGATAAGTCAAACATTTTTCAAATAAAATAAACATGGCAGCAAAGAAGACTATAAGACACAATAGACGGGGGTGGGTAGAGAATGATTTCAAGAGCTTATTGAAGCAGCAACCACACTGACCATTTAAAACAACAGCAGCCTGACACAATGTTAAGAAACAGCACACAAGTGTGCCAACACACCCAAAACAGACATTATTCAAAGATGTGCTACGACTGAACAGCGAAAATGGGCCTGTGGGTGCAGAGCAGCAGAGCATTTGTGGCCCCTCCTGGGGTGCAGAGCATTTGTGGCCCCTCCTAGTGGCAGTCCTAGTGGGGGACTGCCACTAGGAGCTCCCACACGTCAAAATTTACCTCTGCGCCACTACCTGCCTCATTCTCAGAATTCCCAGTGAAAATGCCTTCCCATTTGTAATCCGCCAGAGTTTTCCTACCACTTCTTCCACCTTTTCTTACCGCAGGAAAAAGAGAAAGAGGCTGATTAGCTGCACAATGTATTTCAATTGGCAACCTCCACCTGGGAGTACCTAAATTTAGGTCCATCCACTGCCTTCCCCCTCCCTCCAGACAGAAGCAGCCCTCCCACCCCACCACCAAATCCAAGGCCCTCACGTTTAAAATGATCTCTTTTCCTCATTCATCCTAGAACTGTTTTTCACTCTGTGATGGATGGATTTTTCTCCACTTTCCCATCAGCCTACGGTAGCACAGCATCCATAAAAGCCAGGTCACAGCAGCAACGGCCCTGGGAAACCTCTAAGAGGTGCTATCAGATCCAGTCACCCACTTGTGCACCTGCTTCTTAAGCAGCAAACAACCTGTTGCCTGCTGCTTCACAACCTGGACACCTCCACATACACCTGGAATAGGAACAGGCCCTGAACTGCTCAGCCAAGCAACTGTCTCCAAGAAGGAAAGAGGAAGTATTAAAAGCTGCTCTGCGTAGACAGGTACCTCCGATAACAGCTTACAAAACACATTTACATTCTTTATGCAGCCCCCGAGTGTTCCTTTGGAGCTGCTGTCTGGAATACACAGCATTTGTGCTGTTTGCACTGTGGTGTGTTGGGTGGAGGCAACTGCTGAGATCCCACTGCTAGCATGCACTCAGTATGTGGCCTTGGACATATTTTCCATCCTGACAGACAGCATGACCCGTGTCAAAGCAGTCCTTCACAACCAGGGAGGGCAACACATGCATCACCCATAACCTTGGAATGATTCTTCTGTGGCTCGCCGTGCATTCCCAGCCTCGCTGCCTTTGCCTGCCTGCTCCTGCACAACACACACCCTCTTTGCCGGCATGGTCACGCTGCTGAACAGAGTGCTCGGTGGACTGTCAGGTGAGCAAATGCACAAGAGAAGAGGCAAGATCAGAGCCTCTCCCCTTCTCCCCAGTGCTCCTAATCAGAATTGCTGGAGTTGTGATGGGTTTCACCACCACCAAGCGATCCTGATCAATATAATTCATTGTCTGCATTGAGACCACTGCAAGGGTGGGAAGGAGGTGAAAGCTCCTCCCACTCCCCTTCACCATAATCCGAACCAGAATTCCAGGGGAGGCTGGAAAGCCGTTAAGCTCCCCCTCCACAAAGGGACCCTGACTGCTGGGGGAGGGATAAGATTAAAGTCCCCCACAACCCAAAGGAGACCATGTGTCTGTGTATCTGTGATGGCCTCAACCCATTCAGGCCACATGGTTCCATGGAGGCCAATGCTAGCCCCCAGTCCAGAAAGGCTGCCCACCTCTGTTTCACAAGGGCAGGCACAGCAGGAATTCGGCCTGCACTCTTTTGCCCGTTTGCCTGGGAGTGAGCCTCTCGACCCCAAGCAACAGTGGGCAGGGCTGCACGTTTCTGCAGTTGCCCTGCACAAACCCAGAACCAACAGTCAGGTCAATAACAGACGGGATTCCAGGACCTGTTGCTGTGACAATTCAAAGCAGCCAGTAATAAAATGTTGAAGGAAGGTCAGGAAGGGAAGGGAAGGGAAGGGAAGGGAAGGGAAGGGGAGGGAGGGAAGGGAAGGGAAGGGAAGGGAAGGGGAGAAGTGGGGGGATTCCAGCAAAGAAGAGCCCAAGCACAACATGCCTGGCCCTTGGAAAAGGATCGCCATTCTTCCTTGTCAGCACCAGAAGCCATCTCCCAGTTGAAAGCCTGTGCATACAAGAGGCAGGCAGGAAACAATTCCTGTATTGTCTGACAGAGGAAATGTGGAAAGTCACAGACAGGCACTCCCTTCTGTTTGTTTTTCATCACTTTGCATGAGCTGTGGGCTAACGCTTCAGAAAGCATGCTGAAAAATAGGTGGCGACCCAGGGAGTCTCTACGTGGGAATGGTCAGACACCAGGGACGACTTCTGAGTCAGTCCTCAACACGAGCCAGTCACGAGATGCTCCCATGAAACACAGGGCTCATTCACCCTAAAAAGCAGGACAAGTTTTGCCCAGATTTTATGTAACGCATCTTCCTTGGAGGGAAGGAAGTGGTGTTTTCCTTTGCCCAGCATGCCAGGGTACCCAGTGGGGCTCAGCAGTGGTGACACCTGCTCTGAGCCATCCATTTGGGATGTCTGCATTGGCCAGCACCTCTTAGAGGTTTCCCACAATGCCTTCAAATGTTGCTACAGCAGGTGCTCCAGGGTATTGTGGGAAATTAAAATGGCAGCTCCCCACCAACCTTGAGTGTTGCTGCCACCTCTGCTATCAACATGCCCATCAGACTGAGAGAGAGAACAATTTTTCCAGGTGGCCATCAAGACCAGCCCTTGCTGACAAATTCATACCAGTGGATGCCTTTGTGGACCAGTTCACTCTTGGGGATCTACTTGGGGAAGAGGAGGTAGAGTGTTAACATGGGGCATTAAGAGCAAACCACGCAAATGGTATAGCCAGGGGTAGTTGCACACAAAGCCAAACTATCTGCAGGATAAGCACTGGCTTACTTAAAGCCCAGGAGGGGAACCTCCAGGGTGCAGTTCCAACCCAAGGAACCACCAAGGTGGAACATGTCAATGCTCAGAAAGACTGTACCTCTAGTGAGGCTCCCCAGAAGAGAAAACCCACCTAAAGCCCTTCCTGTCCAAGAGGATCCTGGCTGGGAGAAGTCAATCCAGCATCTGCAGGAACTTCGTGGAGGAAACAACCAAAGAGGAGCATGTCTGGCCAGTCTCAAAGGGTTTTGTTGCTCCAGCAGGTTTCAGTGAGAATCCTGCCTGTCTAGGATGATCCAATGGCTAGGCTGGGGTGGGCAGAGCCAGCCCAGCATCTGAAGGTACTTGACTCAGAAGCAACCAAAGAGAAACCTGTCAATGTGCAGAAGGTCTTGTTCTCAAGCAAAGCTGAGCTGCAACAGGAAGGCTGCTTGGGGTCCTTCCAGCCCAGTGGCCAGCCTGGGTTCATTGAGCCATTCCAGGGTCAGAAAGTATCTCACAGAGAACACACGGCTGCCAGCAATCCCTGTCCATTTGACATTGTCACATGCAAAAATCCAAGAGCTGCAGCCCAAGATTAATTACCTGCATAAGCAACACTTAGACATCCATCCCATGTCACTTATTTCTTCCTGTACTTGCACATAATGATCAGCCTAGAAGGATTTCGACAACAAATGAAATAAAACAGCCCCTTTGGCAGACTCCCTTCCTATCTGCACAGCCTCTGAATGAATTAAGCATAAAGTGCTAACCTCAGTCAGGTTTCAAGGTTCCTCTGTACCAGACGTCATGTAAGACAATCAGTCTGAAGATGACGCTGAAGTGTCCAAAGCCCATCCACTCCCTTTGTTCCTCACTTTTGAGCCCCTGAAGCCTGCAAAAGGGAAGAGTTGGGGCAAAACACTGAAGCTTTTCAGTGTCCTTGGCAGTTAGCATCTGCCACAGAAACAAGAGGCCAGGAAGCCAGAAACACGCCTTGCTGAGAGGCTGCAGCACAGGAACTGCCACCAGAGGAGAAAGAGCTCCACTAGCTGCCGCTTGCTAGCTAAACCAGAAGATGCTGGTTCCTCCCGCTAATGCTGCATCCACGCAACTCAGAAAAGGGTGACAGAGAGGGCTGCAGCGTCCCCCCATGGGACTGGGGGGGACTGAGACCCTCCCTCTGAGATAAGGAAGTCAAAAAAGGCTGTGTAGTCCAAGTTCACTGATAAAGAGGAGATCTGAGATCACCTTGGTAGAACCCAGCAAGCAAGTATACTTTCCCGCTTGTTAAAACTTGGGACTGAGCTTAGCTAGGGAGGGAGGAAGACAAATGGACTGGGTGTAGGTGCAGAATGAAAGTACCGGGCTCCTGCTTGCCCCCAAGTAATGATGTAGTGGAGCCAGGGCTCACAGGGAAGCAGCACCCTAGTCTTTTTATGAACGGGGCATTGATGTCATCTGCCGCTGCCATCCCTCACAAGCTGGTGGGGCACTGGAATGAAGATTCCCAGCAATAATTCATAGTTCCTTTTTAATGCAAAATATTTTGGATGGCAATCCATGAGCATGCAAGTTTTATAAAAGAGCTGCCACTGGGGGAGAGAAGAACAGCTAGAGCTGGTTTGTTGATGTGGATCCAGAAGGCTGCCTGAGTTTTAAGACTCCCTGGGGGACCACCAGGATCTGAGGTGGTGACACACCTTCTCCAGGTGCCGTGACTGTGAAAGTCAGCATGACTCAGCCTGCGAGTACCTGCAGGACCAGGATGGGATCTGTATGGACTTGCAGGGATTAGAGACCAAGGCACAGCTGGGAGCTCTGGAAGGCTCCATAAAATCTTGAGCACAGCAGAGTCTTTCTGGTAGCTGCTTTGCGGTCCTGATCCTCCTCCTTGAATGGTCCTTCGAATACTGCCTGCTTATGACTCTGCTCTTGCCTTTGGTTTGACCCTTGCCCGCTCTTCTCCTCGCCTTCAACTCTACTCCTGCCACACCTTGTAGGCATCTGACCCTTATCTGACTCTGTCTTTGCTTCTGGACCTGCTGTGTCTTGCCAATTGCCTGACCTCACTGATCAGTCTGCCTTCATCTCTGGACCTTTCAGGCCTTGCTGGGCATCTGACCTTGATTCTTCCTGGTTATGTCTTCACCTCCAGACCTGCCGTGCCTTGCTCAGTGTCTGAATCTTGCTTGTTCCTGACTTTTCCATTGTCTCTGGCCCAACTGCAGCCCACCAAGGTCTCCATCGTTTCTAATTCTGGTGCTCCAACCACAGGTGTCTATTGCCCACACTGCAGACCTGACTGGGTCAATGCTATGGAATTGCCCTGATGAGCGACTGCACTTCAAAATTTCCCACTGATACCAAAATATTCATCACAAAATACTCATTACATCAAATACAATTGAGATCCATTTGACTTTTATATTGGACCCTCCATCCCTTAAAACGCATTTCTGAGATCTTTCAACACTACTTCCTTCCCAGACAAGGTGCCACTTTGCAAGCTGCCATGTACCACCTGGGCCAAACTTTCTTTCACTTGCCTCTTGGCTAACACCTAGAAATGATTCATTCATAATTTTGACTACAGTAGACCTCATCCCCAGCCGGCATGGTCAACAGCCAGGGATGAAAGGAGCTTTAGTCCAAAACATCTAAAGGGCACCAACCTCGAGAAAGTTGACTTATTTAGCAGCTTTGATACTGATATTCTTTTATTACAGATTTCTTGCCACAAAAGCTGGATACTGGATTATTCTTGATATAGAGATATTATGGGCTATGATGTAATGTTGACATATTTCTATTTCTGGTTATTTTTGTCATGCTTGGCTGCATACCACCCTGAGTATAAGCTGTAAGACTTATACTTAAAATGATTGTGATTAAAACTGGTGATCCTGCCCCAACTAGATCCAACAGAATTGTTGCCTGTTGCATCCCCTCTGACATGTCACAATAAAAATGCAGAACTTTATTTGGAAAATTTATGTACTGCTTTTCAGTTAAATAAATAAATAAAATCGCAAGGTATTTCACAAGATAAAATCATGATAAAATACCACAAAAACCAATCGATAGACCCAAATAAAAGAATTAAATATATATTTAAAATAACCAAGAGCAGCTGGCAATGTGGATGATCAGGGAAATACCTGGCAAATGTTTTTTACAGCACAATTCTATGGGATTGCCACCCACCATCCAGAAAGCTCTGATCTGGGGGGTTTCTGAGTACCCCATGTTCTGTTGGGCTGTTGCCGACCTGGTAGGAAGTAGACAGAGCTGATTTCTCACCTCATTTTTAATTCTGAAAATCTCTAAGCCTGTGCAGAGAAAATGTACCATCAAGGTCAGAAGTAGTGCTGCCATGGATCCCAACCTCTCCTCCCTTCCTGTCTACCAGAGGCTGATTCTGTAATCTCAAAAATAAAACAGGTGCCGCAGTACTTTCCACAGTGGCTACGAAAAGACAGGGAAAAGGCAGGGACTGGATATAAGACTCTCCCTTCCAAGTCATCAGTGTGTCAATGGCTTTAGGAGGAGAAATTCAAGCTATCCTATGTCCCTTGGATGCTCTCACACCTGCGGCTTGACTGATCCGGGCGACAGAGACCACACTGCAGGGTGGGGACATTAGAGAAGGCCCTCTTCCGGACTCTGGCAAAATGAATGTCCCCAAGCAATGGTATGATAAGCAACTTCTTCACACAGAAAGTACAATATGAGGTTCCATGCTCCCTGCTTTCTGCAGACTTCACCCCCCCTTGGGCTCAGTTTTAATCCTCCATCAGAACAGCTCCGTTCCCTGCACTATCCATGCAGTGTAGGGGAGAACCGTGACGTGCAAACCTCATGACTTAGGATCTCGTATGGTTCATTAGGATCCCCTTTACAGACAAGCCACCCCACAAGGCCTGGGGGGCAGCAAATGCAGCCAGCTAGGATGCACCAGCAAGAGTGGGGCTAAGGACCAGGGGGATGACTGTCACTTCTACTGAGCAAGTTCGATTGCCAGAAAAGCTCCACACTTTAAGTGGAAGGATAATTGCCCTGCAATTAAGCAGCTGCTCTGTGCATACAGGACTCTGGTTCATCCTGGGCATCTCTGAGAAAGGCCCCTGAAAACTTGGACAGCCCCTGTCAATCAAAGTAGACAAGAAGGAGCCATTGTCTGACCTGGTATACAGCAACTTCCAGCATTTCCTAAAATGGGAGCGAGAAAAAGCGAAATACCTCCTGGAAAAAGGCAAAAAAGGATCTAGGCAGAGACGGGACTTCACAAGCATGCTTTCTGCTGTTGCCTAGTGGTCAACCGTATTTTTATCCTGTGGCTTTCTGTTTTCTTAGACACATTCCAAAAGAAACAATATGCATCACAAAACACCACTGTTTATTTTAGGGGATATAAAATTTTCCTATGGGCACAATGTAGCTGCAACAGGAAGCAGGAAAGTAGCAGGTGTGTAACTCAACATAACTCAAGGAAAACTCTGTTGCTCCACCCAGCTCCAAACAGATATTTAAAGATACAAGGAGAAATGAGCAACAAGCCATTTTGTCTTGCAAATTTCTATTCTAGAAGTGCAACTACATGTCAGATGACCATACAGGCCAGTGGGAAAGGGAGAACAAGTTCAACTCCTCTTTTCCTTTCAGAGCTGTTTTTTCAAATGCAATTACTGGGGCTGCCGCTCTTACACACAATTTCATGCAAAGTGTGGCAAGAGACACCATGCTTATAACATGACCAAGTACCAGCATATAATGTTGTCCTTGCAAGAGAGGAAGAGGGAACTGGAAGGATGACTGCACCACAACGTTTGGATGAGCGCATGCCATGCTACAACGGCAGTTGTTTGAGGTTGCTTCTTTCTTTCTAAGTCCGACTGCAGGCACACCTTTGCAGCTGTGAAGCAATGCAGATCTAAAAATAAATCCTGCGGTTATTCAAAGCTGCACAGCTGTGTAGATCCACCGTGAAAAATATTGCCAAGTTTTTATATTAACATTTGCTTGCCCTCAAAACACCCATCCTGCTGAACAGGGGACTTGGCTTCTTAGCAACCCAGAACTTCGTCTTTTATGAATCAACCTTTTGCAGGCACCAACTATGCTGGGTAAAGGGCTAGCAGTCTTGGCTCTTTCTTTTCTTCCCTCGCCCTCCTTTCCTTCTCTTGCATCATGCACCTCCTCCATGCTTGACAGAGACTGCAGCAACCCCAGCTTAGCTCTGCTCCTTCCAGCCAAGCAGCAGAGGAAAGCTCCACGATCAAAAATCCATGTGTGGAAAGAGCAGGAAAGGAGGGAAAGGGCTTGTAGCAGCAGTACAGCAGCAGGAGAGAAATACAAGGGGAGGAGGGGGAAGCATTTCTTCCAGAAATACCTTTAGAGCAAGGTCCTCAGTGCCCACAGGCTCCTCCAGTTGCACCTGTGCACGGTGCCCAACACACTACCCATGGGCACCCAAGTCATTTTACGTAAAAATAATAATAAACCTGTATTTAAATATATGCATGATTTGGTAGGAATACATAAAATTTTCTAGTAACTATGCATAGACTTCAAAAATAGCAAGCTGGATATCCAAATGTCTCCATTGGACAGTGGAAACTATATGCCGCCCATTCAAATCTTTGAAGTGGAAAGTCTTCAGTCCATTGCTTTGTTCGATGTGAGTAGTTTTTATTCCAATTGTCTTGAATCAGGCTTTAAGCTGCCCAAAGGCTGCAAAGAATCCATTTATGCTGACCAGTGTTAACATCCATGAAGCAGGTGAGTAATGTAAAAGAGCATGTACATCAGTGAATATTAAAGACTGTTGCAGTAAAAAAATTTGTATAATAATCTCATCTCAGAAAGAAGCAACTCCTGGATATTGCTAAAATATATTTAAAAGGAGCATTAGCTATATTACACCCAGTAATTAGCTGAATTATACAATCCCTTAGTAAAGTGAAGCCACAGTGACTAACAGACATGAAATGAGAATTTGCTGAAAAAGATACAGTCTTAAAGTTCCATAGCTGCCCATGGCAGGACATGGCCAAACCTGCCGGTTTCCCTTTTTCCCATGTCTGAATTGTTTGCATCTTATTTTTTCCCCATTTTATTCGTAAAGAAATGTGCACATTTTGGTAATACCTTAAAAAAATGAACCCAACAAAATTCTAACCCATCCCAATGGGGTCCCCCTTTGAATCTTTTAGACTCTTCCCATCAGCTCCTGAAAGCACGTGGTCCGGAAAGCACAAAGTCGGTAAAGGTCAGTGCATCTATGCATAGTACCAAATCAGGCACATAATTTCCACATCAGGAGCAGGCAAGCGATATATCTCCAGATTTTTGGGTTTCAACTCCCAGCATGCACCATGCTATCCATGCTGTCAGGGCCTTCTGGAATTTGAAGTCCACAACACACCTTGTGGACAACACCTTCTGCCCACCCCTGCTGAACAAACCACCACTTGTTGTCTGGATAGTAGAGACCTGCCTACCCAACTTTGCAAGGGCCACTAACCTTTTCTTTCCATCAATGCCACCTCTTTCTTCTTTAACCTAGAACTAAAAGAAAAGATCCTGTAAAACAATAAGTTTTAAAAGCACGTGGTGTAAAATGGAAGGAGGATAATGTTGCCCCCACCCAATCGAAGCAAAGTGACTGAGTTTGAAATGTCTCCCCCATTCTTTAGCCAACCCTTAGCCTGCCCTTTCCGCCTTCTCTCAAGTTTATAAGGGTGGAGACACCTGGTGTTTGCACCTCAGCATTGCTCCAGCTGCTGTGCTCCATGTACACCTAGTGCGACACTTGGACATGACAGCGACAAGGGTGGGCCTTCCCTTGAGGATCACCACTTCCAACATCATTAAATGTGCGATCCTATGCATGTTCAGACATGAAACATGCTGGGAGATTTTTTCTGGTCTAAATATACACGGGGATACACCCTACAGTGACATAATTTTTTAGCTGCATCTTATCTAACCTCATCAGGACATGAGGGTCATGCTCACTGCAGAAGAATAATCCAGAAATGCATCTGTGTTCCAAGAAAAGCAGCAAGAGATATTTTTCCTTTAGAGGACGCTAGTGACTTTTCTAAAGAAGATATCAATTGGGGTGGTGTCTGAGTGGGAGACCTGAAAGTTCTGCTCCTTCTTTTCTCTGAATGTTGGGCAAATATGAGTTATTTGGGTTTATCTTGCTGAATTGCAATGAGACTCTTTCTGGTGGTCTGGCCAAACCTCTCTATGATGGATCCAAGTGGAGATAGTCAGGCTCCAAGGAAGAATTTTGTGTGCTCTGGTCCCTCTGAGGGTTTAGAACTATGTTGCTTAACTAGTTCCATGGTCACCATTTTTGGGGGGAGATAAGCTAAGTTTCCTAAGTAAACTATGGAGAGGAAACAGTGAATACTCCACCCCACCCTATCTGGTGGAGCAAGTGTCAGACATCCCTGCCTAAGAAAGAGAGCAATATTCCTTAAAGCCCAAGACCAGACCAGCTGTCCTCTCAAACATTCACTCAACCATCTTCAGACAACTTCACATTTACAGAGAGAACGGGATCTCTGCCAGATCAGCCCCCAATTCAGCATGTTTGTTGCGAAAGTGCTGCTACAGCTGTGCACAGCTGGAGTAGTTATAGCCCTGGCCTGCCGGATCCTGTCTGTGAAGCTTCTGGCATCCGCGCCCTGTGCCACCGCTCCCTGCTTCCACTTTTGTTGCTGACTACTGTTACTAGTGCTCTTTCACTAGCCAGAGGGGACGGACTCAGAGCAGACAGTGGGTCACTGAGCAGACTCTGATGCAGAGGAAGCCAAGAACAGGGAACCAGCCAGTCCGGCTAGCAGCCTGTGGGTCATGCTGTTCCCCCGGCACAGGAGTCTGTGTCTCACCTAAATCCTTTCTGGCCCAAGGCCCACAGATCAAAGTCAGCTCTCAGTCATTGTGAAGCCCGCTGCTGCCCTGGCAACAGGCTAGTCCCAGCGACAGCAAAGCAGGAGGAGCGGAGCCCTTTCAGCGAAGCTGAGAAGCAACCGAGGATTGGCATAGTAGGAAAGCAACCAGAACTGAATGAAATGCAAAGAAAATACACTCCACGGCGCAGCCGATGTGGCGTCCCAGGCGTGCAATGGACAGAGAGCAAAGCAAAGCCAACTCTTCCAATTCAGGGAACTCCTGCGATCTGCCTGGACTGCACAGGTTTTGATCCAATTGGACTGCTTTTAAAGTCAACAGCAAAATGCCTCTTTTCCCCCTCTCTGAGGAATGCATTGTGCTGGTTCACAGAATCACAACCAGTCCTGGTTTAATTTCCGTGGGCCTGGACAAAACCATCGAGAATTGGGTTGTTCAGTTTCTCATTCTTCCAACTTTAAATTTGTCTTGCCACACTTCTGCTACAGTTTGCTATTTTGTCTCCTCAAAAGACCTCATGAAAATACAGATGGACTTTCACACATGGTTCTCCTTTTAAACTTATTCCTATATGCCATTTTCCAAATATGTATGTTTGTATCAAATTTCCCAGATAAAGACCATTTTTCAAGCAATTTATCCTGTTATTTATTATTTTGCCATGATTGCTTCAGGACCAGGCCAAAACCTTTATATTCACTCAGTATTTTAATGGCTGAATGTTTTTTTCATTGTTTCATTTAAGACTATGTTTTATTTAAGTGCTGTTATGGTTCTTGTCCTTTACAAGCCACCTAGAGATCCATTCTGGATATAAGACAGGATAACAAGCAAACAAAGAAACATCGCACTGCACTGCTGTGCATTCTTTTCCCTATTGCATTTGCAAATACCATCACATTTGGAAAAGCGGAAACGTTGCCATACAGCTACGTAGTAACATAGAAGTTGCCCTGTGGTGAATCGAGCCAATTGCTGGTTCAGTGACCTGCAGAAACCTTTTAAGCTTTCAGGCAAGAAACCTAGAGATGCCTGGACAACATCTGGCCCATCTTTAGTTTTTTGTCTACCTTCTTTCTCCTTGAGGTGAAAGGGTCATCTGAATTCTTTGCCTTATATGCAAGTAACGCAAGTGTTTGTGCTTTTCAAAATAAAATTTTAAGGCCTTGCTGATCAGAGCAAAGGTTCATTAACCCCAGTTTCCTGCTTCCAGCAGTGACCAGCCAGGTGCTGCTGGGAAGTGCCTTAGCGGCACATGAAAGCACCCCTCATCGAGCTGTTATGACCATCACTGCAGATTCAAAAAGAAAAATAATGAGAAGTCCACCAACCCATGAACCCCTTTAGAAAATTCTCTCTCAAACACCGAAAACACCTCCCATGATTCATCATCACCTGCACATGTGCTACAAGGAGAGGAACATCTCCATCCAGCATTAAACTGCTTCTCAGTGTATGCTTTGGTGACTCAAAACATTTCTGTCTTGGTCCAACAAATCCCAAATATTTTTTTTAAAAAAATTCCATTCAAAACAGAAATACAACCCATTTAAAAATGAGGGTGCTGTTCTTTCACCCTGGTTAAGCTACAATTTATTCAGCTGCAAGGTGTTTACACTGCCCACAAAGTTAATCCAAACCTTCTTGGAGCCAACGGTTCAACCAAATAAAAGGCAAATTGATTTGCTATGAACTGGACCTGGATCTTCAGTCCAGGGCAAAGAAACTTGGACTTGAGCCAACGGCAGAGTACAGCTCCCAAAGGGCAGAAGCCATCATGTAACATTCTGTTCACGTCCATTGCCACCCCCACGCAGAAGAAGTCTCAACAAAACAATTCAGCATTCAGACCAGAGTACCACAGGAGTCCTTGTGTGTCAGGGACGTGAAAAACACTGGTGCACAGGAAGTGTACACAAACTCCAGCAAGGCTTGAGTTGATGGTATTCCATATTTCTTCTGTGTGCTGAATTCCCTGTTCACATTCTAATCCCACCCCACGTGGCGATCATGTATGAAGAAGTGGCATCTTTCATGGCCTGTACGAACACTGGCTCATTTTATCCAGCCCAAGAGATTTCTGGATTCTGCAACCTTTAGAACATACAACACCAACATCCACCACTTGCAAAGAACCCAAGGCGGTGTGTGTTGGCCTTCTCAAGAGCCCTGTGAGGTGGGTTAGGCTGAGAGTCAGGGACTGACCCAAGGGAGCTTCATGGCTGAGTGGGGACAAGAGCCAGGTCTCCCAAATCCTAAATCCAGCACTCCAACCTGTACACCACACTAACACTGCTATTAATAGAGGGCTGCTATTGTTATTGGAGACAATTCAGAATGGAGTTTACATCAGAGACCTATTGTCCTTCTCAGCTAAGCAAATATATTCTTATTCAAGCAGTGCGTAGGAATGCATTATTCAGTTATTACTGAATGTTTTAAAATGTATTTTCAATGTATATGTTTTACTGTCGCTTTTTAATTATTTTGATAACAATATCATTTGAGGAAAAGAGAAAGAAGAAAGAATATGAATAAAAGGAAAAAAATAGCAAAGAAACACCAAGGAATCTTAAACAAGTATCACATAGAATATTAATTAGATAAGATTCCACTGTAAATCAGTGGTCATTATCCTTTCTACTTCAATCACATTTTTTTGGAATTCAATTAAAATTCATTGACATCTTCTTCTAAATTTTATTAGTTTTATTATTGCTTTAACCAGGCCTTTATTTTGACTGTTTTAGTTACTATCACTGTTAGATACCCTAGGCACCATATTCTTCGTGGAAAGGTTGGGTACAAATCAAAAATAAATAAATGAAAAAGCTAATTTGCAAAATTATTTGATAATGGTGTTTGGGGAGTTTTGATGCTTTACTGTTTTTTATTTGATAAAAGCTGCTTTGATGGACTTCAGAAAGGCCAGTGAATAAATTACAGAAATACAGTACATAAATAAAATAACAATGAAGTCATGCAAATGCAGGAACCTGGTTATACCAGGTCAGATGATGACTGGCTGCAAACATGATAACCCACAGTCAAGCCCCAAGTGTGGCTTGGCATTGGATTGCGTGTCGTTGTTGAAACGTGCGTTATCTTGATGTCTGATCCAAGCTGCACCAACAAACCATGATTTATTAAACAAAAACAATCTACAGTTCACACCCCAACATCAAATCACTGGTTACCCTCATGGGCTGTTCGTGGTTGGCAAACCATGGCTTGTTATCTCAGCTGGGTTTATTTCAACATGATAACCTATGGATCAACAACAATCCACACTCAACCCATTCTAAACCCTCACAGACAATACAATTACCCATGCTAATCATGTTGCCCAGGCCCAGGTTGTGTGTCCATCTGCCTAGTATTGTTTATTGTCACTGGCAAAACTACCATCCATGTTTTGTACCATTTTGATGAGAACATGCACATTGGCCGAAGCAACAATAAAGAAAAAGGGAAGCAACTATCAACCCGAAAGGGTGCACTTACTTCCAAGTAAGATCTTGGCAGGAATTCTACTCTATCAAGAAGCCCTGCACCCGAGTAAGCATGCTGGAATGGAGGAGGGATGGAATGTTCCCGTTTATACATGGATGGCAACAGCAGCTCGTCTTGATGTTCCACTGACAAGACTGGCCAGCTTCTTTTAGAGGTGAGGAAGCCAGAATGGAAACTTCCACTGACTGGAGATTCTATTAGTATTTCCTCACTGTGCTTTTCAGGCTGATATTGCTAGTGTCGTTCTGTGGGAAAGCAACTGCCTGATACATTTATTACTTGCAATATAGATCAAATCAGGATGCTCCAAAAACAATGAGGCGTTCAAATTGTACTAAGAAACCTTAATCAACAAAAATTTTAATCAAATAAATCTATATAACCAAGTACACAAAAAACACCAAGGCTGCTTTGAGGGGGGGGGGGGGCGGACAGCACAGGCCACTCTGAGGTGAATAGCTTTCCCACTTTGCAAGGAATATTATCCAACTGAAGGAAGGATGGAAAGCCAACTAAAATAATCGCATGTTCGGACCATGGTCTGATCTAGCAGTTCCAAGGCTGCAGTCTAGAAACCACGTATTAAGAGTAGGTCCCAACCCACCAACCAAATGGAACATAACCTGCAGCTGGAGTAAATACACTCTCTCTTATTCTCCTCCTCAGTTTTTGTTACCAGATGTGACAAGAGAGGAAGAGGAAACACATGAGGCACTTGGTGTCTGTGCAAAGTCATAAGCTGGCTGGAAACTCCTCAAGACACAAACTTCTCAGGCTTATCCATCCCCTAGAGAAGGAAGATCCCTCTGAAGAATTTGCTCTGAATATCCTCCACCACTTTTTCGGCAGCTGCCTTTTTCACCCCCACCCCCACACAGTGCTAGTTCCAAGGGAGCAGGATGCAACATGGCGGCGGCTACCAATGCCACTGCTGATGTCGCCACTTGCTGTGGTGGAGGAAACACAGGGTGGGTGGGTGGGACAGGCAGACTCGGGGCTCCTGCGCCAGCTACTGGTGAGCCCCGGTTTGGAGGCATGGTTGGAAAATATCTCTTCCCCCAGAGGAATTCAGAAAGCTTCCTCTGCACCCCCAGTGTCTCTGCCCCCACATTTTGAAGGACAGCAAGGATGCACCTCTGTGATTTCTGGATTTGTAAGACTATGAAGAGCACAGAGACATTTCCGCCCTTTCTCTCATATAACACTCAAGCTCCCGGACACTCAATTAAGTTAATTGACAGAACATTCAGGATTGACAGATGAGAGAGTGCTCCGTCACACAGTGGATAATTAACCTACAGTGATGGCATTCAGTTAAGATGTCTTTTTAACAGGAGCAGACAAATTCGTGGATGATGGGTCTGTCGAAGCCTATAAGCCTCGATAGGCATATAGAGCTTCCAGATTCAAAGGTAACGTACTGCCAAATGCCAAGCAGCAAGGAGCAACTGCTGCCATTACAGACGCGTGAGAAGGTTCCTTTCCAAGGTCAGACTTTGCATCCATCTAGGCCAGTACTGCAGACACTGGAATTTCTGCGGGTTTTCAGGCAGGGATATTTCCTAGCCCAGGCTAGAGATGCTAAGGATCAAACCTGCAACCTCCTGCATGCAAACCAAGTGCTCTGCCACAGAACTCCTGGGCTAAAAATTAAGCTTCAGTCCTCATGGTTCTGAGGAAAGTTGAAGTACAGTTGGCAGAGTCAGACCCTTGCCCCATCTAGCCCAGGATTGCCAACACTGACTGGCAGTTGCTCTCTAGCATTCCAGGCAGAAATAAGTCTAGTCCTATTTGCAGATATCAGGGATCAAACCTGCAACCTGATGCATGAAAAGCAGGAGCTCAGCACGGAGCCACAGTTGCCTTCACACAATTCTTAAAAAGCATTTTGCCACTTGCCAGATCACTTTTTTCCATAACACCATCTCGTGTGATCCAAGATGGTTTGTATCCAATTGCAGTTATTAACAATTGTTGGAAAACATGGTCACAAGGCAAGAGAGTTCAGGATGTGTGTTGAATTATTATCGCATTATGGTACTCATTTATTAATCCATATACGAGGAAATGCATCCAAAAAGAGGACACAAGCACCAGGTTGCCTAACACTGGTATACACCATCTAAAATGTATCGATATATTAAAAAACAAGCAAACTCTGTCCAGAGACAGAGAGACAGAGACAGGCAGAGGAAGGAACAGATTCTCATCTTTGTAATCAGCATGCTTGACTAGGTAAAGGTCTAGTGATACGACTGAGCAATTAAACTCCATGTTATTGCTTGGTCAAAGCCTTATACTAAAGCTTTAGATCTGTTTGAGGTGCTTAGAAAGCTCTAAGCCTTTATATTGGTGCAAGCTGTTTAACTGATCTCCGGGTTTAAGGCCGGCTTAAGCAGCTTAAACAGCTTCAGGGCTTAGTCATGATTTAAAATGCTAAAACATGGTCTACTCACCTCCTGAGGGCACTCCCCTCCCAAAAAAGGCAGAAATCATTGGGTGGCTACACAGGCCTTAAGTTAGGGATGGAAGGACCACAAATGCTCAAGCTCACCCAACTTCTCTGAACTTCATTTCAAAGCTCAGTTCACACTCTTCCCTGTTCACAACCTGATTTTTGACTTTGCTCAAAGGGAAAGAGAGTTTTTAAAAGTATGCTCCCCACAAGGAGTAAAGCACGAAAATGCTGGTTTTTAGAAGTGCCTACACTTTAAAGTCTACATTTTGTGAAAGCAAACTTGGGAATGTTCTTTTTCAGGGAACATGCATTCCGTTAAATGTTCAAGGTTGCAGATGGGTCATTTTTGAGTGATTTGCTAACTGAAACGAAATTTTCATGCATCCATATCTCACGTACGATACACTACAGTATATGAGACACATGCAGTATACAGCAGGCTCATTCTCAAAGTGCTAGTCCTTATGAAGCCAACACAGGTCATCCGCACATAAACAAAGCTTGGAGAACTCCCAAGAGTTGCAAAAATATGAAGAAAACTTTCAGGGCAAACCCCCTAAAGGAGAAGAAACCCCAAAACAGTGCAATGAGGACTGGAAAAACTCAGCAGTCCTGGGACAATGAGTGTCTGTTGGAGAAGGGAATGGAGAAACAAGAAGGGGGGAATGGAAGATCATGGAAAAGGATGCCACTGGCTACCACCTTGAAAAGAAGGGTGAGAGATCACAGAATCCTACAGTTGAAAAAGGTCTAGCAGCCTGCTCAGTGAAGGACTCAGGTCACCCATCCAGATTTCAACCAGGCCCAACCCTGCTTAGCTTCCAAGATAAGTCAAGCGCAGCACATCAGGCTATATGGAAGCTCATACAAAATATGAGAGAGGGTGGGGAGAGAAAGAGAGAAGAAAAGCCCGGAGAATGGCAATATTTTGTTGCCCGTCCCACATATTCTATACCAATAAAAGCGTCTGCCACAAGACATCCTGCACCAAAATGACACCTATATTCTGAATTTGCAAGACACAAGATTTGCTTAGTATGGACTTTCCTTTTACTGAGCCTGGAAAAATGTTAAGGATAAGTGACTGAAGCCCTCTCTCTACCTTCCTTTGCTGACAAGCTTTCATCCATCGTCAAGGACCAACAGAGCAATCAAAGTATTAAACTAAGACAGGGCGACCAAGTCACGAAACCAGGAAAATTGGGCCAGCAACATTTCTCAGCCTAGCCCACCCCACAGAATTGTTCAGAGAACAAGAGAGTGAAAAGCTGCACCACCCAATTGTCTCGGGATGCGGATATAATATAGGATAATTACTTTTAATCTTCTCAAGAGTAAGAACTAAAAGCAAACCCTTTACAAAATTCTGAGCTTATGCAGGACAATAAAGGGAATTTAATCAGACACTGCACACGGGATTAGTTTTCAGGCCTTCAGGATCAATTTTCAGCTGTGCTCTTTTGAACAGCCAAGTCTTCTACCCTCCCTGCAATATTAGAAGGTGTGTGAGTTCTACCACGGAGGTCAGATCAACTTCAAGTAGCAGGGTTCAAGCACCATTAAATGAGTACACTTTTTCAAGATGCTTTTTCTCTTTTCCTAGGAGTAGAAGCCACTTTTCAGATATAAAACCTCTGGCATTGAAATATCCAGGTGTTACAGCCAGTTCATTCACTCCTCGATGGATGGGGCATTTTGCTTAGATAGACTTCAAAGAAACAAGCTCCAATCCTGAATAAACTGAAGAAGGGCAGTCTAAAACCTATAAGCACAGGTAACTATGCATGTTGGAGAGGGAAAGGGGAGCAGAGTATCCATTCCCACAAGGGTGAGGAACCTGTGGCTCTTCAGCTGTCATGAGCTGCCAGCTTGCATCAACCCCATCTGGCAAGTCAATAGATGGGGATGTTGGGAACTATAGTCTCAAAATATCTGGAAGGTCACAGGTTCTCCAATTCCCCCCTACCACAAAGTCAGCCTCCCTCATTCTGGCAGCTCCCAGATATGTTGGACTACAACTCCCAGCATCCCAAACTAACCTGGCTGATATCTGTATTCCAACACATCTGGGAGGCGCCAGAATTTGAGAAGTTGCACAAAGCAACATGAAGGAATTGCTGTTGCAGATAATAGTGCCAGAGGGTGAAGTTTTCCTAGCTCCAGCTCCTTGTTTTTAAAAAAAGGCTGCTACTGTGCCATTTTGACTTTTCATTGGAGGCAGAAACACAACAAAAGACCTTAAAAATGTAAGTGTAGCAGCAGCACTTCCTTGGAAGAGCACTGCCTTGCGGCTCAGGCAATTCAGGCTTGCAGACGCCACCCTATGCCAATCACCCATGAGCTTTAACAAAGAAAGAAGAAAGAAAGACAGACAGACAGACAGACAACGAATGAACGAACAAATGAACGAACCAACAAAAGATGGGGGAAAGAAAGAAGGGAGAGTGGACAAGCAGACAGGAGACAGACAAACAGATGGACAGCAGGCAGGCAATGTGTTGAAAGCTTTCTCAAGTTTTGAGCACAAGGAGGCAAATTCTGCTTGCCTGGAAGAGTGACTCTTCGTAAACCTAGGGAGAGTCCTCCAATTCTTGCAATCTTACCAATTCCCTTTCTGTTCCAAGTGCCCCCACAGGATTGGAGGCTTAGAACTGTGGTTCTTTCCCTTGCCCAGAGGCATAGGACTCGCAAGGGGTTTATTAGTAAGGATACCAACAGCACCAGCACCACAGTCCCTGTCCCCTGAGTTTAGTTGTTAAACTCTAATTTAACTCACCATAGCTTGGAGGAAAGTGGGGTTTTCCAGCAATGATCTATTAGCCAGATCTATCCCATTTGCAATGCAAATATGGAGTGATCCGGTCTGGAACTGGCAGGGAAAACCCATTGACTTCAGAAGCATCTGTTCCTGGTAGCGATGCAAAGTGCTAGAACTGGTGTGCTGGAAATGGATCACTTTTTAGACTCTCCTTGAAAGCGTGACTTTGGGGGGAGAGCAACTGTCAAGAGGGGGGCAACACTTTCAAATGTACAATATTGCTATTTGTGCTCCCCCGCCCCGCACTCTCCAGGTGGCTTCTAAACAAATGAGACAACGTACAGCCTTCACCAATCTTTAGCCTTCCCAATGGTATCCCACCATTCCCATCATCCCCCACTGGCTATGCTGGCTAGGGCTGATGGGAGCTGTACGCCACACCCTGGAGAGGGGGTCACAGGACTGGTCCACCTGCTGGTGTCCAGGTGTTAGAGCCTGCAGCTCCCCATAGCACTCACAAGCAGAGCCAGCCACCAAGAATTGTGGCACCTGGAGGACAGAACGGTGGGAGGGTGCCAGGTTTCTGACTCCCAGCATGAGGGAAGCATGACCAAAAGGCACTGGATGAAGCCACCTTTGTTGAATCAATGGAGATAAACCATCTGCATTGGAGACTGAGAGCCCAAGTATCCTAGTCAGAGCTGGAGAAGGGGGCAGAAAAGCAAGATGCAACAGAGAAACAAGTAAGCACCAGCCTTCCCTGCGAAACCAGCCCAGGGAGCACACCTGGGTGACAAGGCCACTAACGCAGCAACCAGGCATCCAACAGAGGAAAGATTCATTCAGCATGAGAGAAACCAAGCACCAAATAGAACACAGGACTGACTCGTTATGAGGTCAGTTTATCTGTGCAGGCCTTCCATCATGTGTCTCCCTCTGTCTTTTTCTCCCCAAGCACCTTGTCCATTTCTGAAGTGGAGCAACCAGGAACTGAAGCTGGAGTCTCCTTCCAGCAAAGCAGAGCTCTTCCATCAAGCTGCTTTTCATGCTCCATGGTAGCTACAAAGTCAGTGGGGTGCTGCATCCACTCTTGGGTTTTATTCTGAACCTTTAGTATACTATCCGTGGTGCTGAACCCACTCCCAAAATAGTTTCCGTGCCATGGATGGCTCCTTTAAATTTCAAGCTGAAACCCAGTGTGGATACACCACCCCACTGACTTTCCACCTACTGCGGGCAATGCCCACTTCACAAATCGTGGCATGACTAGCCATAATTAGTTTTTCAATTATTAATGAGAGAAGGGGGGAGGGGAGGGACTTTCCTATGTAACACGCATTTTCCAAGTCCTTTGAGTAAATTTGTCTCAGCAGCTTCTGCTGATGCTACGGTGAGCAGCTTCTGTCCTGGGGTAGGGAAAATGAAGATCAGGTTCTCCTGGTAGATTTCTGCACAATTGCAAGCTCACAACTCAGCACGGTTGTCTGACTCCTCTTTTTTCTTTCCTGGTGAGCCATAACTGGACAACCAAGCCTGAGGCCTGTCCATTCTTGCTAAGTTGCAGGCATTCTAGTGACAGGCAAAAAAAATGTCCCAAGATCAACCGAGTCCGTCTAAAGATCCTCACCACTACCATCACCAGCTCTCCAGATCAAGTCTTGCTGTTTCAAAACCGGTAGATTGTACCTTATTATAGGATCAGGCAGACTTAACAGTTCTTTCTTAACAGTTCTGTACCACCCCATACAGCTCTCTCGGGCTATGGCATCTCTCCTCTCAGGCCACAAACAGTGAGCATTGCTCTTAGCTAGTCATGGGTTCCTCCCAGGAAGTACAGGCTATATCTAGTGTCTCTTTCATATTATTAAATCCACCAGCTGGATTCAGAAACACCATTATGTGCACTCGCCCTTTAAGTATGGATAACAAACCATGGGCTCTCTCCATAGGTTCATGCGTAACAAGCCATGGTTTGTTAGCACAGCTGGATTTAGATGGCATAAGTCACATTTCAGAAATAACCTACCATTCAAGAACAACCCACCCTCAGCCTTGGGCAGGGTTACCCAGAGTCTGAAGCCCCAGTCTCCAACTCTACATTACCAGCTGCTGCACTGGAACAGCCGAACACTGAACAGTTCTTGGCAAAATTCAGATCCATACACAATCTGAGACACTAGTCAAAACCTAGCAGTTCTTTAGCGAGCGAAAAAGAGATTCAGGGTTAGAAATAAAAGGGTATTTTCCTCCAGTAGTTCTTCTGCTACATAACAGTAACAAATACTCAAGATTGACAGAATCACAGCTAGTATTTACACACAGCTTTGTCATGACTTGCTTTTCTTTTATGTCAGTGAGTTGCATTCCAACCAAATGAGGTACTGCAGGAATACAGCTATTTTCCCGGTGTTCCTTATCAAAGTTCGCTTCCTGGGACATGCCTGAATTGCAGCATCATTCATAACATTTGTCACGCTTACCATAATTGTTCAACTGCTCATCTTTGCCACCATCACCACTTCCCCCTGGAAAGAAAGTTGCGAAGTGATGCTATCAATAGAACTGCTAAATTCCAAAATGAAAAAAATATGCTGAAAACCAATATGCTCCAGCATTATGAAAGACACCTAGGAAAAGAAGACTGGGCAAAGTCTTCTGTCTCTTTTTAATTTTGTATTAATCTTCCAAAGGTAAACAAATGAAAAATGCATCAAATTTAAGTCAGACTGACCATAGAGGTAAGTACATTTAATATCTTCACAGACAAAAATAGAGGTGAAACCCATTGGCCGTTAGAGGTTTTCTTTATGGTTTCCCCTCAGAACAAATTATATTTTGGGTGCGATCTGGTGTGTGTGGAGTTGGAAGGAAGACCTACTAGCTGCGGGACTTTTTCTGCCAGGGAGGGCAATCCTATAGCCCCAGGACAGTGTTCTCCTAGTCCATAAGAATTTTACTCCAGAGAGCAAGAAAAGAGAACACACTGTTGGGTAGGAATTGGCCAGGATACAAGGAATTTGTAGGCCTCTCCAGCCCCCATTCCACCGAGTCACCATGCCCTCTCCAGATGGGCTCCGAGGTGGGCACATCCGGATTCTGCCAGCACCATCCCACTCTGCCAGCACCAGTTTCACTAGGCTTTGGATACACAGAAGCCTCTGCAGTTGGATCCTTCTATCTCACAAAGGCACACGCCATAGGATCGAACCCTAGACCCTTTATATAATCTGAGGAAAGGCATTGAACGTTGCTACCTATGTCTGGCATACAAGGCCATCCTTCTTTCTCTGTGCTCACAGCATTAGCACGAAATGCAAGTCTTGCTTGATTTTCATAGTCATGGCGACCACAACCCTCTCCCAAGGATCGCAGCCTTCATGCTACAGCCCTGAAATACAGCACGAGATCAATGGAAATCCCCAGTTTCTCCTTCCCAGACTGCCTGGGAAGTGGCAAGGTGGGATCCTGCCCATTGCAAAGACAAGTCTCCCACTCCAGCTCAGACTTGGAGGTCCATTTGCTGGGTGCTCAGAATACCCAGCAAGCACAGATCCAGTGCCTTCCCCTGCCCCCACCAGCTTTCCAGCTCAGAGAGATGAAAAAGAGTGTAGAAGTTTTTGGCATTGGAGCAGCTAGGGCATCTGGCGCTGCTCTCAAGCACAGCAGAGCTACAGAGGGGTGGTGGAGGCGTCTCTACTTTGAGCTCAGAAAGCACCAACCCAGGGTGAATCCTAGGCTTTTGGATTTCAGGGTGGGGACGGAGGTTGCCTACCATCCTCTCGCTCTCTCCAGGGTTGCAGAAAAGCTTCAGATCATTCCTTGAAGCAGATTGGGGAGTCTTGGCTAAACTGGTGGGAGAGGGAGCCATGAGAAGCAAGGCAAAGCCATGCCATCAGCGCTGCGAAAAAATGAGCTCCCATTGGCTCTCCTTCTTCACGCTCTGCTCTCTCCTGGAAACCCACCTGGCTGTTATAAGGACTTTGGCTCATTCCGCGTCAGTGCCTCGGCTTCCTAGGTTTCCTCTTCCCTAACCACCCATACTTCCTTATGTATGTAGTCATTTAGATGGCAAGTCCACCTTTTTGCACTTGTTTTAATTCTTTTCTTTTATCTTATCTCTGTACTACCCCATAGTCAAAATGTTGAGCAACTCACAGCATTATGAATTCTAGGGGGGAAAGCTTTTAACTTTCAAAAATGTAATATGGTTTAAGAACAAATTAAAAACTAATCAACAACAAAACTACCAGGACAAGATTTTTTTTTAAGGAATCCCCAAACCTATCATATGCTGCCAAATGACTAGATAAATAGCAAAGTCTTAACCTTGGTCTGCAAGAATGGCTACGTTGCCACCACACACCCTCTGCCTTGCTGCCCTGCCCTGAAACTTCCAAAGAGAAAGAGCTCAGATGTTGATCATAATGCATCTATAAACTGTTCTTGGGTAAATAAGGAAAGAAAAACATTTTAAAACCAAAGGAGCGCCTGCGACCATATATACCCTCCCGCCCCTTACGATCTGCTGCTGATGCTCTCCTCCGGGAACCCTCCGTGAAAGATATAAGGAGGGTGAGTACCCGGAGGAGGGCCTTCTCTGCGGTGGCGCCCAATTTATGGAATGCGCTCCCCAGAGAGGCTCGCCTGGCGCCGTCTTTATTTGCTTTTCGGCGCCAGGCAAAGACCTTTTTATTTCAGCAATATTTTAAATGTTAATTTATTTATTCTATGTATTATATTGTGGTTGTTTTAATTCGGACCTGGAGATGGGCCAGTTTTAATGTTTTAGAATCTGATGCTTTTGTTATTGTGAGCCGCCCCGAGGCTTGTGGCAAGGGGCGGCCTATAAATTTCTAAATAAATAAATAAATAAATAAATTCAGAAGCAAATATTAGCAATCACAATGCAGATCAGGAGATACTTCATACATCGATTTTATGACACAGTTGTAGCAGACAGCAACAACGATCGTCTAACCAATCCTGGGTAGTTGCATCTCTCCAACACAATGTCCCCATCACAGAACAAGCCAGTCTGTCGAAAGACTGCAGGTTGACACTGAACCATGGGTTGCTGTATTGTGTGAACATGGCTGTACTAACAAACCATGGTTTGCTAACCATGTACAATCTGCAGGTCACAACCAAGTAACCATAGTTTGTTAACATAACAATGTAACACATGGTTCAATGACAACCCACAAGCAGCTCCTATCCTAGCTTGTGCCAGTACCTGCCAGAGGAGAGCTCCTAGTGCCACCAATCAAAAGACACAACTCACCTATCTCCTCTTTTCCTCCTTAGCAGATGCTTTGCCTATCACTGGACCTTGCCAGAAGCACCAAAAGAGAGTTCCCAAAGCCAAGACAGAGTTTAGTAAAGCCTTGTCCAAGCTTGCATCCTCCAGATGTTTGAGACTACAGCTTGCATCATCCCAGACTCTTGTCCATGATGACTATGGAGCTGCAGGAAGTTAATTTCCTGTAAATCACCGGGACGGCAGAGAATGAGGTGGCTGGATGGAGTCACTGAAGCAGTCAGCATGAGCTCCGGGAGATGGTGGAGGACAGGAAGGCCTGGAGGGATGTTGTCCATGGGGTCACGATGGGTCGGACACAACTTTGCAACTAGCAACAACAACCCAGAGCCTATGGGAATGGGGCGGTATATAAAGATTAAGATAAATAAATAAATTTGGGGTTCACCAGGTTGGGAAACACTGGCCTAGTGAGTAGAGGTACTGAGCGTTTACCACAGGCCCCCAGAGCAGTTCTGCAGTCTAGTGATGAAGTAGTACTTGTGCAGGCCTCAGCAATTTGACAAGCTGTGGCCTCTTTTGGCCAGGAGCCATGACACTTGGCACTCAAGCCTTCCAGTTAAGACTCATGTTTTGTGGTGCGACAGACACACAACCTTTCTGACCCAAACAGGACAGACGCCAGAAGGAGAGGGCAATTTTGCCAAACTTAAAGCAACACAAAAGTGCAGGTTTATTGCTTGTCAAATCCTTACAAAGTAATATTGTGCAACCGTGTCCAGTTAATATTTTCCTGATACTTCTGGGAGTATGATGAATGCCCCGGGAGCACCAGTCAAGGTCATAGTGATTCCTTTAAAAAGAAAGAAGAAACCAGGGTCCAATCCATCTCCAACTAAAGTCAAAACTGTAACATAAGCCAAAATAAACCAAAGCAGGATCCCCATTGTTCAACCATGCCCAGAAAGCAAAGAACTTCTTGAAAGTTTGTGCATGGATATTCAGCAGCGATACTGAATAACAAACAGTTCTGTTTTTGTTTTCTCATGAGTATCTTCTCATTTCTATCCTGTACCTCCTCAAGTTGGCACGACTGCCCCTCTGGCAGTACTTGTACATCTTCCACAGCTGTGTGGCTTGCAGAGATGCCAGTATTATAAGAGCCCACATCTGCTCAATTTTTACCTAAAATGCAGATACTGTTAGCAGCAATAGGGTAAGAATTCCAAGTATGCATGCTTGACTAAATGTGAGCCCTCGCTCAAAAGACAAAGAGCTAAATCAAGACAGGCACTGCCCATCCCGAACAGTTTTCAGTTTGCATCAGTTTTCCCCATACCTCAGCTTGCTTTACATCACTTGCCATGCTTCTTCACCGTGGAGAAATAGGGGGCATAAGCCAGAGGACTTTGCCTGGCAGGGGTGGGAATTGAAACAATAACCATCAGCGTCCTTGGTGACAAAAGGTACCCAGTGAGAGCAGGAAACAACATCCTATGAATCTGAATTTGCATTTTTGTTTTGAAAAAGGGGTGATGTCCGTAGCCCCCAAGGAGGGTTATGGAGGGGTGTGGGCTATTCCTTTTGAAACTGCAGAAGCCAACAAGGGATCCTAACCTAGATTTCAGTGGCCATGCATCTTCATAGTTGTGCTGCCACATCCTGCAATGACCAGAAACTGTGTACATAAATATGCATGCACACATGTACATGTCTTGCATAAATTACACAAGTCCTAAGATCCAGAGGTTTGTGACACAGGATTTAGATCCCTTGAGATGGATCTGGTTCATATTAGTCAAAATTATATTATTTTATCCCCATAACAAGCCCGTGAAGTAGGATGGGCTACTCCAAAGCCATTACTGAATAAGTAATTTCAATGTGGCTCGGCCCAGTTATCCTAAAATAACTTACACTCTGACTGCTAGAGAGAGCTGTATCAGAATAGCTAGAAAAAAAAACAGTCAAAACCACAGAGCAGTTAATGTTCCCTAATTAATGGAAGCCTTACAACAATAAATGCTGTCCTAGAGCTCATTCTGACCAATTCTGGGAGCCAAGGACTAGTTCACAGCATCACACCAGTGGCAGGAGATCCGCCATGCCTTCTGTCACCATGACAACAATGGGCACCCACCAAATCAGTTGCAGGGAAACAACACAACCATGTTGCCATGGCAACTGGGATGGCAGGGACAGCTCCATCGCCATGGCAATGTGCCTGCCGGTCCTGCCCCTACAGGAAATCATGTGGGAGGGGGACAGGAAGTGGGAAGGCACAAGTCTTGTGTGCAAGTATTTAAAGGCAAGCAGGCAAGGAGAAGCCAGAAAAAGGAGCTCTTGTATGGTATGGTCCTTGGTATGTCCTGAAGCACAAAAAGGAGGAGGAGGAAAAAGAGGAACCAGCCCAATCAAACTTAAAGGACCATTCTGAGGCCTGCAAACAAAAGGGCCACGTCCTAACAACTTCTTACTTGAAAATGTCAACAGATACAGGAAATTCTTCTTTACCCTGCAGGAAGTGGAATGTATGCAGCTTCTTTGGAAGAACCTGCACAGGGATTTTAAATCATAATGTTCTCCTGAAGATGAAGATGAGCAGATTTAGTTCAGAACTCAGACTTGGGACTTGTTGAATGTTTCCTGCATGGAATCAGTCCAACCCGTGCAATTATAGCAGTGGTATTACATCCCTAACTTCTGTGAAAATTTTGCATCACTCCCTTAAGGAATAAGGAATCCCTTTCATCCATTTATCAAAATTGCTAGTAACTGTCGCTTGTTTGTGTAAACAGTGTGGCCAGCATGGTCCATGTCACACCCAAGGAACACAAAGCAGGAAATCAACAATCAATACCCTAAATGCAGAAGCTGATCCTGTTACTAGAGTTCAGTGTTTCGAGCGGCATCCTGCTCTTCCTTACTATTATTATTATTATTATATCCTGCCAAGGCAGCTTGCAAGGTTCTCCTAACAACAAGTCTATGAGGTGGGGCAGGCTGAGGGGCTCTGACTGGCCAAAAGTCGCCCAGTGAGCTTTATGCATGAGTGGGGACCAGAACCCAGAACTTCCGAGCCCCAGCCCAGCACTCTAACCACTACATCACACTGACTCTCAAGAGGGACAAACTCCTATATGAAAAACATAGTTGCTTCAACATCCAGTACAAATTCAGGTACACTTCTGATGCCTAATGTTTTCTCCTAATGGAGAGCTGCATGCAACCTTCTGGTATCTCTGGGCGAGTCAGCATGTAATGCTAAAGCTTGTATTGGTGTGCTTTATTCTGCTCCTCTGGTGCAACCATAAGGAGAGCAGGAGCTCCTACTTCAGATTAACCACAGCTGAGACAACATCATAAACCATGGTTTGAAGCTGGCTTCTTACAACAAACCACAGTTAAGATCGATTAGTTTCATGAGGTCAAATGACAAGACAATGAAATGGGAGTTTTAAAATGGAAGCACAAGCTTCCAAACTCTTTATAACTTTGCTGGAAGAGGATGGGAGAAGTAGGTATGCAACCCCAAAGGTCTCTGAAGCCCTCTCTCATAACCATACTCCAGCATTACAACCAAACCAACACTTTTTGTGTAATCTGAGTTTGTACTCTGCTACACACTGTCAAGCCTGCCGAGATGTTCAACAGCATTCCTTGTTTACCAGCCATGTGAGAAACACCTTAGCAAAAATTAGACCAGGTGAATTTTATAAGCAGAACCTTGTGAAGACAAGGAGCTGATGTTTGCAACCAAGCAACAAACAAAAGGACTTTTCAGGACATTAATTTCAGCGGTAGAATGTTGCATTTGTCTATGGTCAAAGGATGGGTAAACACCAGCAGGAAATGGTTAACTGATAGGGGGTGAAAAAAAACCTCATTTTTCCTATATAGAGTACTCATTAATCCACTAAAAGACAGGGCTTTGCTTACACTGCATCTGCCTCGCTATTGTTATGTAATAATTGGGCCAATTACCACCCAGCAATCGACTGGCCAGATTGTGCACTCTGGCGCCCTTAAGACTTTTTTTTTATTTTTTATTTTTTTTGCCTGACACAGAACAGCCCTCCGCAGTCACTGCTGCAGTCGCAGTTTTGCAGTTCCCTTGAAACCCGGCAGAAAGATCTTGTGCATGCAGGTGCTGCATGAGGGGAGGCTGCTGTGGAAAAGGTTGTCATCTCGTCTGCAGGGCTCTGAAGTCAGCTGCCTGCAGGAAACTGGTCCTGCATGGATGCAGTCCCACCCCAAAGATAATACTAAGAAGTCAAAGCTGCTTAGATGTCACATCATCTGTTGGGTACAAAACGGGAGACGAGGATGGGATTAATTTCCTTCAGTAGTGGCCAGTGGCTTTTGATTGGGTGCAGGTGTTGGCAGGCAACATGCAGGTGAGGCCAGCCTGAGACTTGGAAGCACAGCACATCCTTCTCCAGACTTCTGCCGGCGCAGCAGAGATCCATCACCAGCGACTGGGGCCACGCCAACCTCGTTGTGCAAGGGCGGGGGAGTTGCAGAGCTGGCAAAAATGTCTCTACTCTGGTCAGGGCTTTGGGTTCAGTGCAACGGGGGGGGGGGGGCTGTGCCTTCGCCCCAAGAGGTTTTGCTGCCTGCCTGCCTCCTGACACACACAAACGCAGAGGCCTTCAGCCCGACCCGCGAGCAAAAACAGCAGAAAGCCATTCTGGCTACGCCAAGCGGTGACGCCGAATCCGTGCACCTTCCAAGGCTGCTTAATCAGAGAGATCACCGCAGCGCGGACCAAGCTCCTGGCAACAGGAATCATTTCCATTTCCCGCCGCCGCCGCCAAGCACAAGGGCAAGTTCTCAGCCATCCCTCCACGCACACACAGGCTGCGCGTTTCCCAGCCAGGCGCAGGAGAGGCTGCCCCTCCGATCAGGGCATTTCAGGGAAAGCAGCGGGGGCGGGGGGGGGCTCTTCCATCCCACAACTTGGCTCTGCCTACTTTTCGCCCTCCCCCGCCCTGCACGCACAAATGCTCCGCGCTCCGGCCCTCCCGCAGGCATCGGGCCTGCTAGCACTTCCCCGTCTCGCCCCATCTTTCTGCCTGCCCCGCTTTCTCCCCACAAGGCCTTTGGTCACGGGGCCCGGCCGAGAGCGCCGAGGCACGGGCAGGGTTAACCTCCGCCGGTTGACACCGCAGAAGGTGGCGCCGGGCTCGCGCCCATCACCCGTGCGCGGCGCCTGCCCCGAGCTCCGAGCCCACCCCAGGGGAAAGGCAGCCGCAGCCCCGCAGACGCGCGCCCGCCCGCCCGCCCGCCCGGCCAGCCACCCACCCTCCGCTCCCGGGCAGCGAGCGCTCGCGAAGAGTGACCTGACATCTTGGCACCAGCAGCATTAGCAAAGATGGAATCTGCTTGTGTGTTGGGTTGCCTCTCTCCACCAGCGCAAGAAGCAACAACAACAGCAGCAGCAGCAGCAGCTACTGCAGCACCAACACTGAAAACATATACATGCACACAACTGCACGAGAGGCAGGCGGAATAAACGGGAAAACACCATCGTCTTACCTTGGCCGTATGGATGCAGGCAGAGCTTCTCTCTCAATTTCCTTCCACTTTTCTCCTTTCTTTCTTTTTCTTTTCTTTTAATTTTTCGAGGGTGAGGGAAAGATTTACTGCTTCGAGCCCCTTCCTTAGGAAGCGTTCCGATGCTCCGCCAGTGCTTTTTCCTATTCCTTCACACCTGTTTCAAGCGGCGGGGGGGGGGGCGGATTGGAAAGGGGATTATTATGTCATCTTGCTCGAAGAAGAATGCATGCAATTTATTTAAGAGAGGAAGTGGGTTGGAGCGCGGGGGGGGGGGAGGAAAGGCAGGTCACTCCTGGTGGTTTGTAAGTGCAGATTCAAAACAAGATCAATTTTGGAAAGGCAGATTGGAGAGCAGTGGGAGGGGGGGGGAGAGACCACAACACCCCAGGCAGCTTAATAATGGGAGATTCTGCAGTTTGTGAGCATGCTCCAGCCGGAACCAATCCTCCTGTGTTATTCTTCGGAATAAAAATAATCCACTCCACCGAAGAAGAAACCCAAACGGAAGCTTCCTCTTGCCTCCTCTGGAAAGCGGGGAATAAATTCCGCCCGGAGAAGCCGCATCATAATCGGAATTGCTGTGTGCTTTGCCTTCCTCCTCCTTCCCCTCCTCGAGGCAAAACAGCAAGCCTCTCTGTCTCTTTCTCTTCCCCCCCTCCCTCGCCCTGCCGGGCTATCTAGGCCTTTTGGAAAGGGGCTTGAACCTTTTAAAGATACAGTACGCGAATTAGTCGTGGGGGGAGGGGCGGCGCCGGCGGAGGCTCGCTGGACCAAAATACCCAGCCACTGCCACGCAACGGAGCGCCACCGGCGGGCACCGTGGGTGGCGAGGGGCGGAGCCAGCGGCAGCACTTTTGCAATCGCCTCCAGCCAGACTTGCGTGCCTTCTTGGAAGTAACGCCGTGGGCGCCCAGGCCGTCCTCGCTCCGAATAAGGGCCCGCCTCGGACCCCAAGCTCCCCCCAACCCGCGCGCCTCCTTTAAAAATCGCATTTTTCTCTCTAACCTCGAGAGGCGAGGCGCCGGGCATGAATTTATCAATGGGGTTCGCGCCCTTCGGAGCAAAGTGCTTCGCAGCGCATCCGCATCCCCGCGCTTTTAAGCACCCGATCCGGATTCGGTGCAGCTGGGTTCGGTGGGATGGGGCGCCGTTTACACGGGCACAGCAGTGCAGCCTGGGGGAGGAGTTGAGCTGCACGGATCTCCGAATGCCTGAGGTGGCCCGAGCCCACTGTTTACTCGAGAGTAAGCCCACTGGGTTAGGCGGACACACGCACGTTTCCCGTGGCACCGTAAAGAGGTCAAGGTGTTTCGGGCGTGAGCTTTCGGAGATCACGGGACAAAGGGGCCTCGGGCCAGCCTCCCGGGGTTCAACGCGGTTTCCTTTCCAGCGCTGCGCTGCGCTTCTGTCGGTCTCTGAAGAGCCACGGGCTGGATCGGCCGGTTTAATAGCTTTGCTGTGCCAGCGCAGACCAGGGCTCTAATCCTGAGCACAGGCTTTGGAGAAAGCCCTATCGCACACGGCGGGTTTACTTCCGGGCAGGCGTACATGGACTTGCAGCGTGAAGCTGCAGTCCTGCCTGCGCTTAGTTGAGAGAGGAAGCTCGGTGCAAGAGAGCGGGGCTTCCTTTGGGGAAAATACCCGGGCATGGAACTGGACCAGAGTTCAGCAGCGCTCGCTCCCAACCAGCCGTCCCCGGGACTGCAGCCTGACTCCGAATTCCGAAGTTGATCTGGCCACAGCTCTTCAAAGTTAGGCACTGGGCTCAGTGGGCTTACTCGCAAGTAAGTGCGCAGAGAGATCCCTCCAATGGGGTTTCCTCAGCGGCTGCTGGTTCTGAGTACCGCCACGACCACACCAAAAAGATGTTATAAAACCTGGGGAAGGATGGACTCTCTGCTACTGAATTCCAACTCCCATTGCTCGCAGCAGGCCAGTGTTCGGGGCAGACAGGAGTTGTAGTGCAGAGGCACTGGTTTCCCCAGCCCTGTTCTGAATCAACACGGGGGACGCACGTGTGGAAAGGATCGAGCGAGTGAAGTGACGGCCGCAGGTTGCTCTCCCTCCTCTCCCGTTTCGGGTGAGCTGCTTCGTTTCTTTCCAAATAAACCCCCCTCTGAAAAGTTCACTTACCGCGGCAAAGGAGGCTGGAAGACCAGTTGGTAACGCTGGACGTGAACGGTTTCCCGGAACGGTTTTTCTCTCTCACGCCGCCCCTCTCCTCCAAGTATTTGTCCAACAACAAGCCGTCCACCCCCGCAGTCCAAACGGATGGGCCTGTCCCACCGATTTTTTTCAATGTATTTTTTGCATTGCTATTTATTTCTGCTTCATGCAACGCGCTAGGCAGTTCCAGTCGCCGCCGTGCAGCTCGGACACCAGGCGAAGAAGCGGTTTGGCCCCCGAAAGGGCGTTAAGGGACTGGCCGGAGGAGGGGGGCCGCTGCCGCCTTCGCCACGCGTGCCCCGGCGCCTCGAGAGGGCAGCCGCATCCTTTTCCCCGGGCGCCTCGCTTCCAGCCGCCGCCAAGGAGGCATCGCGCATGAGGATGGCCAGTCTTCCGCCTGCAGCGGTGGGGGGTCCTTATCAGAGCCGAGAGCTCAGCGCCCCCCCCCCGCCCCGTTAGCTCTGTTGTTCGACGAATCTATCTTCAGTGCCAACGCTCGGTCCCGGAAGCTGGCGTGGGATAGAGGCCTCTGAGCGCAGGCAGAGTGCAACCTCCCCTTGGGGCCTCCGCGCAGAGGACTCCCCACGGAGCGCTCATGCAGCCCCCGAGAGCGGTTTCGCAGCCTCTGAGAAGACGGCAAAGCGCCAGGCGCCAGGAACCGTGCCCGGAGCGCCCCGCGCGACGCAGGTGGGCGTGCGCCCCAGGAGGACCGCGCAGTCCCTGCCTCCCCCACGTCGCGGGCTCCAAGACCCGGCTCTAGGCGGACAGTCAGAAGGGGGCTTTTGAGCATGTGCAGAGTGCTTTGCCAGTCTTTTCCCCAGCACGCAGAGGGATGGAAAGAAGGAAGAGGAGGTGCGCAGCTAGGGCAGACCAGCTGCTCCGGCACCTTTTCATAAGAGTTCAACCCCAGCCGGTCCCTCTCCCTCCCCCCTCCCACCCCCCCGCTTGGCTCCTCCTGGCTCTGCCAAGCATGGGCGATGCAGCGGCTGGCTCCCACTCCGCGCCGTCCTCCTCCACCTTCAGCAGAAGAACGCGCGGGGCGGGGGGCGCTTTATCATATTTCGGGTCTTCTTGCTCCGGCGAGCCGCCTGTGATCGCCAATTGGCTGGGCACTTGCGAGCGGAAATGTCAACAGCCTCGGCTCCGCTGGCTGCCCGGAGCAGCAGAGCTCAGCAAAATCTTGGCACCGGCGGCTGCGGTTCCTCCAGTCGCTCCCCTCACCCCGCTTCTCTGTCTCTCCTCCTCGCTCTCTTATCCCCTCCGCGGCAGGTCGCCGTGTCAACTCAAGCGGGACAGATTTCATCACAGAAGTTCCAAGAAAGGGGAGGAGAGGAGCCAGATCCCTTCCACCCTACCACCAGCAGGCTTCGGATTTATTTATTAATTTATATCCTGCCTATTTTCCTTTCCAGGAACACAAGGTGGCTTGCATCATTCTCCTCCTCCCAGTCTTATCAGCACAACAACAACCCTGTGAGGTAGGTTTGGCTGAGACTCTGCCCAAAGTCACACAGAGGTCCCTGGCTGAGAGGGGACTAGAACACAGGAGTTCCAGTCCTGCGCTTAGTGACACCACCTTGCCATCATCTCTCTTGCTTCTGCAGCGAGCAGGGAATCCAGAAGGAAACCAGAACCACCCCTCCCAACGAAAGATGTGATTTGGAGCTGCGCAGGAGGGTGTCTTGAAGCAGGGTATGTCAGTCTGGCTCTTCTGGTAGCTCTGGGTGAGTTACAGAAGATCTTCAAGGATTGCTACCTCCCAGTGCTTTAGACTAAACGAGGACGAGCAGAGACATTTTGCAGTCAGAAATGAAGAACAAGATCGCAGCCTCCATCCCAAATTCAGCCACTCAGAAGAGCTGGCTGGACGAGCAGGTGAATGAGTCTTCTGTGCTCATGATGGGGAGGCAGCATCTCTCCTTGCCCCCGAAGGCCCCACGCCCGGCAGTTCTCCCCTCCAGCACTTTGGTGCCGCCTCCCAGCATCTGCCACTTGAGGAACAGCATCATTCTGGCTAGTAGTGAGAATGGGCCAAGAAACTTCCAAGAAACAAAACTGGAAGTAGCATAACTCTCATTTACCTAATAGTAGGAACAGTTTTATTTTCATCTCTAATCTAAGAGTGACTGCAGATTGCGGGGGGGGGGGGGTGGTCTGACTCTGCTAGTTAGAGCAACCTCCTCCGTCTGGTGCCCTCCAGCTACTTTGGACTGCAATTCCCAACATGCTTGGCCATTGGCCCAGCTGCCTAGGGCATTGCAGTCCAACAGCATCTGGAGGGCACCAGTTCAGGGAGTCAGGGTAAGGAAGCCCTGTACTTTTCTGGATTGCGGTGGGGGGAGGGGGGAAAGGCAGGAATGACTGGACAATGAGTTATGAAAGGGGAGATGGCAAAGTCTGGACATGCCCCTCACCAGAAAAGTCCATGAATGAGGACAGCCCAGGGTGCAATAAAAGTTTCTGTGAGAACCAAAGTGGCCAATGAACTGCAAATCCAGTTGGTATTGCAGATGCAAAATTTTGTATCAGGTGCAGTCTCCAAGGGTAGGCCCAAGTGGAGTGCATGGCAGTAGACCAGTCTGGAGGTGACTAGGGTATGAGAACCAGTGTGGTGTAGTGGTTAAGAATGCAGGACTGAGACTGGGTTCTACTCCCCACTCAGCCATACAGCCTAGAGCATGGATCCTCAAATTGCACCCCACGGGCCGAATCTGGCCCACTGTGCCCATTTATGCAGCCCGCCTCAGAGGTTTTGGATTTGGCTCACCTTGCCGCACCCGCAGGTGCCACCGTGCCTCCGCCAGCTCACCAGCCCACACCTGCTGCCTCACCGTGCATGCGCCCATCGCCACCTCTGACAGGTCAGATTAAGAAACCCAGTGTAGATCATCCTGATTAATTTACATTATGATTAATTTTGTTAATTATTTGTATTTATTATATTTCTATTCCACCCTTTTCCTGCAAGGACCTGAAGGCATAATTCCCCTTTTCCTCTCCACTTTCTCACAACAACCCTGCCCGTTTGGGCTGAAAGTCACTGACCGGTCCAAAGTTGCCCGGTGAACTTCGTGGCTGAGTGGGGCTTCGCACGCAGGTTGCCCTAGTCCACACCGGCTCCATAATAATGAAAAGCATGTTCATGGTTTTGTGTCAGAATCAGCTTTGGAATCTTTGGTGAAATCTAATCTGTTTTTACAGTTGGTTTGCAAAGAATGGGACACTTCTTGATCAAAGACAAAGGTGGCTTTCCTGTGAGCCCCTTCCTGTTTTGCAGCATCGAGTTGCCCTTTCACTGGCGTCCCTTTTAGAGTGGTTCTTGTGTATCCAAGCTCCCCCCAGGCAGCGGGAACTCCCTCTGCAGCAACGCAGATCTGCCCTTTGATTAGTCACTCTGGCCAAAAGGTCTTTCATGCCTGACTGGTATGGCGAAGGAACGCATGATTCCTTGCAGAAAGGCAGAAGTCTGGAGCGGTTTGCTGAAGAGGAAATCCACCAGTTCAGGGCACATGACCCAGTGACAAGGGAGCGAAGGAACCAAAGGGTGATGTCAAAGGTCAGCATCCCTGGGCACCTGGGAAGGCTCACACCGCAGCAAAGGTGAGCACTGCTGCCCCTGCTCCTTGCCCACCTGACAGCAGTGCCTTCTGCAGGTAAGCAAACAGAAGTGAGAACAGAGAGGAAAGCACATCCAGTCTGTTGGCCCTTTCTCTGGATGGCGTTGCAGACTGGGCAGGGAGAGCAAACTAATGGGCAAACAGGTGGATCCGCTCAGGGAATCTTGTCCAAACACACACGAAATCTGGACCCAAGTCTGATAATGTAAGTATATCTTAGCAGGTGGCCAGAGATTGCAGAGCTGGTGGTGGGTTCTGCCACCTGAGAACATGATATGAGGTCTCCAGGGAGCCTCTGCAGCTCCAAAAAGTTGCCTTGAAAGAAAATTGGGGGGGGGGGGCGCCCCCACTGGTCTGGCTGGAAGCAACTCAGCATCGTATGCAGGAATACACTGCATGAAGCCAACCCAAATCCCACTTGGGGCGCTTGATTAATGGAGCACAAACAGTCCCAGGCTGCCTCTTTTTTTAAGATTAAAATCCTGCAAGAGCTGTCTGGGACTTACCCAGGAGATTCAAATATTTAGAGCAGAGGTCAAGAGGAGACTCTTTTCCTGCCAGACCTGTTTGCCTTTGTCAGATATTAGAACACATCCAGCTGATTCATACTATGCTAGACCATCATCTAACCCATTCATCTGGATCTGGACGGGTGGCCCTTCAGACCCTGTCTCATGAGATCCTCTAACCAGATACTGACCCACCAGAAAGATGCCATAAGAAGGGCAAACTTCATGTTAGGCATAAGTCAGAAAGGCATTGAAAAATAACCTGCCGAGATCATAGTGCCGTTGCATACGTCCCTGGTGCAACTGCAAATACTGTATACGATTCCAGTTGCCACACCTAAAAAAAGAAATTGAGGCAGAGAAGGGCAGCTAAAATGCACCAGCTCCTCTACGAGGAAAGGTCACAACGGTTCCGATTATTCGCCTAGAAAAGAGGCATGTAAAGGGAGATTCGATAGAGGTGTACAGAATGATGCATGATGGGGAGAAAGGGCTGGGGCAGGCATGTTTCTGCCTCTCCTGTAATACCAGAGCCCAAAGCTGATTGGTGGGAGATTCAGGACGGATAAAAGGAAGTCCTCCTTCACACAGTGCCTTCCGCAAGATGGCACCAACTTAGATGACTTTACAGAGCGATTGGACAAGTTCATGGAGGAGAAAGCCATGCGCAGCACCTGCTGGGGAACATGGGTGAAATGGTGAATGCATTCACATCCTGCTTGCCGGTTTCCTCTGGGCATGTGCTTGACCACTCTGTGAACAGAATACTGGACTGGGCTGCCCTGCACGCTCCACCAAGCATGCCCCTGATCCTTCTGTCTGCTTAACTTGACAACTCACCCATTGGCTGTTTAATAATTTCCAGCTGGATCTGCATTTACATAATATTTACTAATGAAAAATCACCATCAGTACAGAAGCTTGACTAAATAAACAACACCCTCCATCCCATTCCCCTTATGCAAAGCTGTTTTGCGATCTGCTTGATAAAGATGGGATAGAAATGTTTTGAATGAACGAACGTTCCCATAAACAGCTCCTCTAAAATTAGTGTAATTCTCTCGAGCAATCAACTAGCATAGGCTGGTCTACTCGAGGAGGAGGAGAGCAAAGATGCCCGTGCGGAAAAGCTTAACAATCAGAACTGTGTTTATGTATGTCTTTCTAGAGTTTATCCAGTAGTGAAAGCAGCAGCTTACAACTTTTACTGGAGCTGACGAGTTGCTATCAGTCTTTGCACCCTGGCAAAATGCAGCATGATAGGCTGACCTTGCACGGACTCCACCTGCCTAGTGGTGCTACCAAAAGGTAGCTCCCACCTTTTCTGCCTGCTCCTATAGTAGACCCCTCACTGACTGACACACACACACACGCACGCACGATCTCGCTCTCTCCAGCTGGTTTGCAAAGGCCTGCTTACTGCATCAGGCTTTCAATAATTCTTAAGTTTCAGGGGACTGGATTCTTCATTTGTGCTGCTGCCTTTTGTGTATGGAAGAGAGAGGTCATAGCTAGCCATGTATCGATTTCGTTAAATCCCTTCCATCTGTGAATTGCCAAGCATCTTTCATTCTGTCATAAGCTGATTGATGAAACTGGCTTTTTTCTCAATTTCCCAATGTGTGTCTGTGCTGGAAAGCACACACTTCCACTCACGTTCCTTTCCAAAACTTAACATTTGTGTAAGGCCCGCCATCTGCATTTTCACACTTTAGCTTATGGTGGTGGGGAGGGGGAAAATCACATTTCCAGACACTTTTGCTTCAGTTTTCACATTTTTGTATGATGTTTTCCATATAGTTCCAGGAAGTTTTTTTTAAAAAAGGTCTACAAGCCTCAGAAGTCCACAAGACTCAGAAGAACCTGGCCTGGTGCAGAATCCACGAGTTAGATTCAACAAAATCCAAACTTCTTTGAAGCACTTGTGGATTTCTGTAACATCCTAGAGAAAGCACATTTATTTATTTATTTATTTATCGATTTATAGCCTGCCTTTTTCCTACAAAGGGCTCAAGGCAGCTTACATCTCCTCCTCCATCTTATCCTCACAACAACAACCCTGTGAGGTAGGTTGGGCATTTTTTGCACAGGAATGGCCTCTACCTGAGATGCTGGAAAACCACTGACAGTGAGAGTAGACCAGCCTTCTCGAATTTGGCCCCTCCAGATGTACAGACTATGATTACACATCCCCAAACAGCAGGCTGGGAATTGTGGTCTGATCCATATGGAGGGCGCTAGACCAGGGAGAGTTAGAGTAAGTTATAAGGATGCCCTTTTCCTTTTTGCAGATTTAAAGTTATTTTCAGAATGTCTTCATAAAACATTCATTATATGACTGTCCATGCCTTAAGATCATCTTGCATGGTCTTACTCCTGGAGTTGCCTTGAAAGGAAGTAAAGAGGGTGACTACTTGGGGAAGGGCCTTTTCAGCAGTGGCACCTTCTCACCTTTGCTCCCCAGAGAAGCAAGCCTGGTGGTGAATCTGTACAAGGCAAAAACTTTCTATTTGCTCAGCATTTTAATGGTTAGATGGCCCTTATTACATCTACAGCCAGGTCTCTTTATATGTGTTTTTAATTGAGATCCTGTGTTTATTGTTGTTGCTAGTCGCGAAGTCATGTCCAACCCATCGCGACCCCATGGACAACATCCTCCAGACCTTCCTGCCCTCCACCATCCCCCGGAGTCCACTCAAGCTCACACCAACTGCCTCAGTGACTCCATCCAGCCACCTCATCCTCTGCCGTCCCCTTCTTCTTTTGCCATCTATTGCCATCTATCTATTGTTCCCAGCATTCCTGTATTTATTACTTTGTTTAAATTTAGTTGCAAATTTTGTTGTTTGGCTTTATTGTTTCATAAGATTGTTTTAATGTTTCTTACTCTGTTTTAATACACTGTATTAGGTTTGGGATTTTATTGTTTACAGTTCAGAGAGCCAGCATAGTTGAGTGAATAGTAGACATTTTTAAATTAATTAATTATCAAGGCAAGAAGAATGGTTCTAGTCTAGCCACAACTAGATTTTTTTAATCCACAGATATTATTTTAAAACATTCTTGATCCTTGCCTCTGTTTTATCATACTTGTTTTTAAATCATGCCTATGTGCTTTATTTAACCGTTTCTCATTATTTTTCAATGTTCTAATGTGTTTTGTTGAGTCCGTGACCACATAATAAAGATTGAAAAAAATTATCAATCGCAAAGGCATTACATTCTCATTATTATTATTATTATTTACCTCCCACCACAAAAAAGAAGTCTCAAAGTGACTTACATGCTTAATACAAAAAATGATGATGACTATATTGGGGAAAAACAACCCCAAAATCAATACTAATCCTAATCAATCCTAATTATTTGCAATAACACAAATAAATGTCACAAAATTTAATCTAAAAACAATACAGTAGGAAAAGTATTCATACGTCACATCTATCTCTAGAATGAAGGGGAATAGGCAAGATCACAGATTTACCTCTTCCTTGGATTCCATCTTTGTGGATTTGTGGATCTGTTGGCAGTCCTTGTACCAACAAGGTCCTTTTTCCAGAAATATACATAACTATAACAAAGTTTGGCCTCTGGCCTATGCTTCGTTTGAAAAGTGCTACAGATATCACAAAGCTATCTCTTCCATGTATTCCTGTTGAGTGGATTAGATCTAATTCTTCCTTGGCAGATCCAGGATGATAGTTGTTAACCAGGGCCAATTATTAAACCAACCGCAAAATACAACATGCCTACCAAGTACAAGTTTGCTAAACTGCACTGCGTTAGAGCTCTTAAAAAAAATCCTCCCTAATATTAGCAGAATCTCAAGCTGCTAAGCTACAATTTAACCACAGTAATTCACCATGGAGCCTTCTCCCCTGGTAGTGCCATGAACATTGTTTTCACTTTCTTATAACGAGCAATTGGTTCAGGCCTTTAATGAGTTACAAGAAAAACAACACCAAAAATTAAGATCAAGAGACTTCAATGCCCAGGGAGGTAAGAAAGTTGTAATTAAATAACAAAGGACACAAGCTGAATAAAGAAAGAAAGAAAGTGTAATCTTATTATGGAATATAGCGAATGGTTTGCTTTAATTTCCACCCGGAGTTCAGAACCCAGTTACTTATTTTCATTTCCTTATTTCCCTAAGATTCCTTAATGAAGGGCTTCTCTGCAAAGGGGGTTTAACCCACTCGCTTTCGCAGGCTTCTTTGCTTTTTTGCTGTGGGAGGAACGGATTCCTCACTAGCGCCGTTTGCATTTCTCTGCCTTTCTATATACTCTAGGGGGCGCTGTGGTGTAGCTGAAAACGTGTGACTTTTCAGGAGACGTTTGTTCCAGTTTGCATTTTAAAACCAGAACGTCCTCTCTCCAAAAAGCCCTGCAAAAATGGCCAGGAGACATGGGAGAGGGCCAGGGAGTCATGAAAAGGCACTGAAAAACTTCTGTGAGCAAGGGAACACGTGTGCACAATGAATGCTTTGAGTTGGAGAAGCAAATTCAAGTAAGAGACAGCTAGAAGGAAGGATTTGGAGTCCCTCAGCTGTAAGCATCTGATCAGCTGAAAACTCTTTGACTTGATTAAGACTGCAAAACCTCAAACAAAGGACTATTTCAAATAGGGGATTTTCCTCTGACAGCCCTTGCGAGGAAGGGCAGTTCTCTGCAAAGGTGGACACATGGCCACTCTGCTCCCTGCCTACTGCTCCAGTGTGGCTACAAAGAAAAGTTCAGCTTTCACGGCTGTTTTGAATGACCTCAACTTTTGCATCATCCAAACCTGATAAACCATGGCTTACCTCAACTTTCACTGATGCAACAAACCACAGGGCTTTCTGAGACGAACTTGTTTCCAGTAACCAGAGTTAAGATTACTTGCAGTCTGGATCACATGCTAAACTACAGTGAATCTACAATGGGAGTTTTTGATCTCTTCATGACCATGCTATCATTTTCCATGATGTCCAATTACAGCCACTCCAACTGCTAGCAAGTTTGGAAATGGGACTTGGTGCTTCCCTTCCTCAAATGACCAAAGGAATAAGAACTCAAACTACTGTGTATAATTCTGTGTTACCCAGACAATGGAAAAGGGAGCATGTGTAGCCCAAATTATTAGAAACGTCTGGCAAGAGGAAGTATCTAGAAGTCAGACCTCAGGACATGGCATTTGCTTCCTGGGAAAGGAAAGGTGGGATATAAATAGCATAAATACATACACTTGACTCAGCCCTGGCTAAGAATCACCAAGTTCGGCACCACCACCACAAGTTCTACCACCCATTTTTATATTCTCCAAATCACACTGAATTTTAGGGTCCCTACTGCACTCACTAGTTTTCTCCCCAGTTTAAGAAAGGTTGTAACCTTCCTCAGATGGAATTGCTCCTCTCCAGAGATCATGGAGTTTGCCCTAACCTGCCTGAGATGAGGAAGCTAGAACCTCCGTGAAGGATCTCAGCCAAACACCCAGGTTGGTGGGAGGCAGTGGTCCCACCTGTGAAAAGGGCAACATGGTGTCCTGCAACAGCAGGGGGTTGGACTGGATGGCCTTCATGGTCCCTTCTACTAGTCTGTGATTCTATGAGAGTTTAAAACTTACTCTTTTGTCATGTGTCCAGAACGAGGCAGGAAAACTGGGAAGCTGTTTAAAACTAGCAAGATCAATTCTGTTTTGTGCAGATAGTCAAAAGCATGGAATAGCACTAAACCAAGCCTGGAGGAACATAGATAAGAATACCCAAACAGGGGTGCTGCTAGGCACTTAAAAGACTTGGGAATCAGACCCAGAGGACACAAACCTGTATGTGCTGCTTTATATTTAAATATGAAAATAAGAATGATGTATTTCAAATTCACTGAGCCATCGATTTCTCATCCAAACATTTTCAATTAAATAAATGATTCAAGGCACAGTCCTGTTACATTGATCATGAACCCCTGACCTTGGTGGTTTACGCTCATCAGATGCAGGGTGGAGAGATGAGAAAGGCTCATCTAGTCAGCCTGCCTCATGCCACTTCAGTTGTTTGTTTGCTTCTGATCGCAATTTAGTGTTTCAGTTTTAACCATTTTGCAAGGCCTGCAACTTGGAATGGGCCACTTTGTGGACTTCCTCCTTTCATGCCTAAGACTACTGCATGCCTGTCCCATTCATGGCTGCTTGCTGGTTTTAACAGAAATTAAACCCTCAAAGTATTTTGTACACATTCTTCAAATGTGCACACCCTTGCACACATTATTCCCTGCATGCCCCCATTGACAAAAGCATGTTTGTGCAAATTTTCCAAATGAGTGCATGTGACCCAACAGACTTCCTTCCTCACAAGCCTGGAAAAATATGGATTTCTCACTACCAACTGAGTCCATTTCTGCATTTGGTAAATAATAATAGTGAGAGAGGAAAATGCACAAATTCAAAGGAGCGAATTGGTAAGAAACCTTGCCAATCTCTGCCTGGGACCTTCAATTCTGAAGCTCCCCCGCCCCATAAACCCACCAGTCAAAATCTAGCCAATAGGCACTGCTCTCCATCCCATCTTAAAGACAAGGCAGGTTAGAAGCAGGATATTTGTACCTATGGATCCCCAAACTGGCATGTTCTCCACCAGCCACCACTGAAGTTCCAGGTCCAGCATATGGTTAAACTGCCCTCAGTGAGCACCTTCCTCTTGACACACCCACCTCCTCCTCACCTGTGTGGCAGGTTCCCTTTATCCATTCCTGCAAGGCTCCATCGGCACACACAACATGGCAAGTACAAGGAAGTGAAAGGTGCAGCTTCATCACCTGTTCATTGCAGGTACTCAGTGATAAGATTTGAGTTCTGCACACCAAAAGGTTTAAGAAAGATGCAGACAAGCTGGAAAGGGTTCAGAGGAGGGCAATAAGGATGATCCAGGACTGGGAACTGAGCCCTATGAGGAGAGATGGAAAGAACTGGCCATGTTCAGCCTTGATACGAGAAGACTGAGATGAGGTACGATGCCACTCTTCAAAAACTTGAAAAGTTGTCACGCAGAAGAGGGCCAAGATCTCTTTTTGATCACCCCAGAGTACAGGACACAGACTAATGGACTGAAGTTTCAGGAAGCCAGATCCTGGCTGAATCTCCTGTTAGAGCAATATAACAATGGGATCTCGCTCGCCCGCCCGCCCGCCCGCCCATTGAGTCTCACAGGTGCAGAGTGGATCACCAAGTAGACATGCCTGACAACTTCATTTCCCAGCCTGCTCTGAACACACACCTGGGAAATGGAGGAGCTGGTCAGGTGCATCACTTTGCAGCTTACTGCTGGTCCATACATAGGTTTCCATACATGAGGCAAGTACGGGCACTCCATCTGCGGAGGCTGCAAGCCACCCCCGTGCCCACCCCGCAAGCCTGCTCCGCTCCATCCCCTCTCCTTGGCAGTGCAGCAGAAGGCAAAAGGAGGCCCCAGCACAGAGAGCTGGCGCACCCCTGCCGTCTATTTTTAAGAAGCCATCTACACATTTCCAACGTACACAAATGCCCTTGTCTGGTTCATTTCCCCCCAAACTCCACAAAATAAAGGCACACCCCCAAACTGGAACTGTTTTGGGGAGTAAGTTAATAGAGCATACAGCTGAATTTTAATTTAGCTGAACTGTTTTAATTTGTTCTTTTAATAGGTTTCCATGTGTTGTATTGTTGTAATATGTGTATGCACTGTAAGCTGCCTAGGAAGGCCTTGAGAGTTATAGGTGGCCTATAAATACATGGATAAATAAAATAAAATTTCGGCACCATATTTGGGATAGGAATATGCTTGAGAACACTCAAAAATAGAACAAGTTCTAGATGCCATCCTGATGGAACAACCTGTTTTTCACACTTTCCATTCACATAGTCAAAGCTCATGTTCAACGGCTAGCACTCTGGTTCTATCTATTGCTACAAACACCTTTGGTAATTTTGATTTATTCAGACATGTTTCAGCTACTACTCAAGCCATTTTTGCAGAGATCTGACATAACAACCACCCCACAGTCTATTTGAAAATTGCAAAGACTTGTTGGCTAAACTTCCTAATAGTGAGTACAGTTTTTAAATGCAACAGACTGGCTTGAGAGTTAAACTATGGAAGTATTTTAACAGGATGTGTTGAGGGCCACCCACTGGGATCACTTTGAATGGGACTGGATCAATTTGTGGAGGAGGCGGCGGCTATCCGTGGCTGCTAGCCTTGTTAGCAGAGGTGACATGCCTGCATACACAAGTTGCTGAAGAGCTTGGGCAGATGGGAGTTGTGCCAATCCTGCTTGGGGGATCCTGTAGCAGCTGGTTCACAACCGTGTGGAGGGGGCACTGGACTGGATGGACCACTGGTCTGATCCAGCAGGACTTTTCTTATCTCCCTCTGCTAGGTTTTCCTTCATTGGAGGTATATAAGCTGAGACTAGATGGTCATTGCTCAGGGATGCTGTAGATGTATCCTACATTGCAGATCTCGCATGGAGCAGGGAGTTGCTGTTGGTGCTGCTGCTGCTCCTTCCCCTTCCCCTCCCCTCACCTTTTTCTCCTTCAGGGAACTCCAGGTGGCTCACATTGACCACCTTCTCTTCATCCTATCTTCACAATAACCCTGTGAGGTAGCTTAGGCTGAGTGCCAGTGAGTGGCCCCAAGTCACCCAGTCAGCTTTGTGGCTGACTGGGGTCCAGAACCTGATCTTCCAGATCCCAGTCTAACACTGTGACCACTACACTCCCTGGCTCTCTAGCTCAGTACCGTGTCATCTGACTGGTCATGGAAAGGACCTCCAAAGCTCATTCCAATTTCATGATTCTGGGCTTCACTGCTACATTTCATCCAGCTATGTCCTCTGTTAATTTCATAAGTATAATTATTGCAAACCATCCAGTTGGGTGCTTTTGGTATTCCAAGCCTTACCTGTGATCATATTGCACTGGATCTTGTTTGTGCACCCAAGAACAGTGGCAGCAATGACAGGGAGACTTGCTCTAAACTCCAGCCAAACTCTGCAACAGACTGGCTTTTTCTGAGTCACCAGCTTTTTACTTTCCAGAACAGTATGCAAATACAGGCATACAAGAATTCAACAAATAAAAAAGACAGCCTGGTGTGCATTTCCCTCTAGCTAAGGTGTGAAAATGTGGGTTTGGGGGAGGGGGAATTTGCACATTTGCAAACTGCACCCCTCCCAATGCGAGTTCAGGAAATTGAGGAAAGTCCAATTCCATTAATGAGCAGAGACAAAATGAAAGATACCCAACAGCGTACAAAACACAGACAGAACAAGTTTGCGAAAAGTATTCTCAGCTATCAGGCATACTCTGCTGGGTGCTTTCCAGGTACTCCTCCATAAGAGGAGCTGGGACCACTGTGAGTTGGTGGAGGGAACTTGGCAGTTCTCCCAGATTTGAAATTGGTGACCACTAGCTGATGTCCTCAGTACTCCAAACCATCTTCCTGGGACGAGTCCTCGGCTTCTGCTATTTCTCTCTGGGATTTTTTACTGCCTGGGTTTTCCAAGCCTATTGCTGTTTCAAGCTCTGTTTCAACAGCCCTCCCTGTTCTTCACCTTGGCTTCACCTTCCATTTTCCTCTTGAAGGTCATGCCTTCCTCCCGTCTTTCGCTTCCATGTATGTGAAGGATGCTTGCTCCACTTACATGCCATGGGTTCACAACCCCTTGTTTAAGCCAAGGTCAGTGCCAGCGATAGACAGTCCGAAGACCAGAGAAGAACCAGATGAACAGTGAAAGACAAATCTGGGAGAACAGACAGAGGTGCTGTTCCAACATCCATGCCTTGAGGTGAAGATGTTTCAGCCTGAGCCTTCGCAGGTCAGAGAGCTCACCAGCATCCCTGAGATTTTGTCTCCTTGAAAGCAGAGGTGAGTGTACAATGAGCAAGTATACAAACCTACAGTGGCATGAGTGTACCTTGCATTTCTCAAACCTTGAGGTCCCCCAGAGCACACCGGTGCATCCCTCTGGTTTCTGGTAGCACAAATCTGACAGCACTCATTAAGGGAAGTTCATCGTTAAAGGAATTCAGTTCAAGGCACCATCTTACGTCGAGAAGGAAAGGCCTCCTTCCACCATGGGCATGGAGTTAGGAGACCATGGCACTCTGCACATGTGTAAAGGCACCCTTTCTTTATAAGGCCCATACAACTTTCAGTGTAAGACAAGGCAAGCAAGGAGACCTCAGCTGCAGACCTAACAGCTCAAAACAAAAAGCTCCCAACTTCCATGGACAGCATCCACTTGACCTGTTTCGCTCAGCCTAGCACAAGTGGGAGCAACAGTTCAATTACTATGATTTCTTTGACAAGGAGGCTTTTTTCCCAAAGTAAAAAAGCAGAGACTACGGTTAGAAAGCCATTAAGCACGCACTGGAGTTATTAGAAGGCTGTAAGAGGACTCATGCAAGGAGAGACGCAGACCCTATATTCCTTCCACTCATCTATTTAGTGTCTATTCGCATTTGTCCAAGAAAGGTGCTTGTTATGGCCAATCATTCCAAACCCAATTTTTGCTGACTTTGGTAAACTAATGAAGAATGGCCTGCCTGGAAGAGAGAGAGAGAGAGAGAGAGAGATAATGAGAGAGAGAGAGAGAGAGATAATGAGAGAGAGAGAGATAATGAGAGAGAGAGAGAGAGAAGCACACACGAATGAGAGCATCATAGATGATTCCATGCTTATGTCACCAATTGGATTAGGAATGTAATCAAACAGATAACATGCAGATAATTAATTAACAAATTGGATGCTCCCAGCAAAAGGGCCGCAGCCTCAGCAGCACTGCTGCAAGTCCCATCTGGATCCTTGTGGAAGAGCAGCCTCCTTGGCATTAAACAGAGATAATTATGAGTTGATTTGCTAGAGCCAAGGGCTGTAACAATATTACAGAACAGTCACTCCTAAAATGCAGCTGCCCCCGTATGCAAGCGAACAGACAGTACAACAACATGGAAAAGCAGATATCATATGCAATGCAGCCAAAGCAGAACTTCAAAACACACAGAACCCTTTTCGAGGAAGGACGGACCGACTACGGTTGATACCTTCGCATAAGGGTGGGATCCACCAGCAGCACCACGTGACTGGCAGAGCAGCCCTGCACGAAGTCCGGTCCTTCCCCGTCAGCATCATGCAGAGCAGAGGAAGCCAAAGCAGATGGCATGGCCTGCCTCTTACAGGTCTGCAGAGAAGAACTCCAGGCACCATGTTCACCCCCTGCCACTTCTCAACCAGAGTTGCTTAGTAACTTCCAGAAGAGGCAGTTGGAACGGCCTCTACCTTGAACTACTTCTTTAATGGGTTCAAGAACTTCTAAATGATCCAGAATGCTTTTGCTGGATGGAGCACAGCACTCGGGGAGAGAAGCAACCCTGCTTGAATTGCCCGGATCCAGTTCCAAGGGCTGCTTCTTAGTTTAGAAATCATGGGTTCACCAGAAAAACCACAGGCACAAGCAGCGCTGCCCCCAACGCAGGAGCACTCCTCTCTGCAGACCCACGCTGAGGCAACATGCGCAAGAGCATCCTGCTTGGATCGTCACTAAGCAGCTGCTCTCTCTACAAGAATGTCATCCATCACGCAAACATCCCTTGCTCCCTTCTCCAAGGTGGTTCCCACACCGATCCTCTGGTATTTAGAGGGCTAGGATAATCTAGACACACAAATACCATCATGCATTTACTATCACAAACAGTTTGGCCCTTAGACACAGTGGGGCTCCGGCCACTAGCAATCCCAAAGGAAATTGCTTTAGTGGGTTCCATCACAAGAAGGGCACTAAATGCCGTTTTCCGGAAAGCAAGATACCCAAGTAGGCATGCAATTAGGGCCACGTTTCTGCCGGTGCACACAAGACGAGCATCCCTCGCCAGGGACAGTTGTGGAAGTGCAGTGATGTGTTGGGATGAGCGTCAGGTTTGGAGTCTCTGGCTAGTAACGCCAGCCCTCCCTGGCCTGCTCCTGCCCCGATGCCATGCACTGCTTGCGTTTTGCTTCCATCGACGTTTGTATCGAAAATCCTTGGGAGCTGCTCTGAAAGCGGCTCTCCCAGGTAGGCACCTGCGCTGTGGTCCTGCTCTGCAGCATTCAGTCGCCACCTTTCTCCATAATGCATCCGGCCCATCGCTCGCTCACTCGCGGTTTAAGCTACTGCGATGCCCTTTGCCTGGGCCTGCCTTGGACACTCCTCAGAAATTCTAGTGGGCCCCCACTGCCCTAGCCAGCCTGAGTGCTGGTGCTGGCTTATCGGGAGCTCTCTCCCCACTCCTTTTCCATCTACATTCATTTGTGAGTCATTTTAGAGCTCAATTCAAAGTACTGGATTAAGGGAAAGTTCTCTAGGGGAACACAAAAAGAAAACAATGCCTTATATTCCAAGCCATATGGTCATAAGCCATTTTTCTTAGCAGGAAAGTAGGGTACAATCGGAAAAATAAAGCAAACCAACGAGGCACAAGCATGGCTCTGTGGCCGTGGAAAGCGGCCTCGCCGTTGGGTCCAAGAACAGAAAGCTGGGAGGGGAGAAAGGGGAACAGATCAGGTCGCAACATCAGTGCATATGGGGTGGCCACGTGCCTCTTCCCGAAGTCGTCTTTCTCTTCAAGGCGGCTGCAGCAGAACAAGGACAGGGCAGCATGCTCAGTCCTGCCTGTGGTTCGTGTGCATGATGTCATTGTGCCTGTCTGCTTGAGCGCGCTGGAAAAGCCATAATCCACTTACAACCTTTCACAGCAACTGAATCAGACAGTGCACATCATTACATGGTGCTCCATGAATAATTGCACAGGGAGCCTTTTAATTCTCTTAAGCAGTACCACCACCTCCGAGAGGTGAACCAAGCAGGACGAGAGGCCTGACATGTCATCTCCTGAGCAGGCAATAAATCACCCGGAAGCTGCCTGCACCTGCCTAGCAGCGGCTTCAGGCATCCACTGTTGCAATCCGGAGGGAGCCAGAAAAACAGCCCACCTGGGCTGCCAGTGGCCTGTGTCAGCGTAGGGCATCCCCGTGTTCTCTTTTACAGGGGACTGTCCCTTCTGGGAAGGTTGTTCTGGTTAGTTCCCATTTAGAAACTAAAAATCTCCAAACAAACATGGGAACTTTTGTGCAACAAGAGTTGGCATTTGAACATCAAACTGAACAGGTAGGTACACAGATCATGGATTTTCACTGGAGGATGAGATGCAGTGTCTTTCTCTTGAAATGGGGGCCATTTTTAAATTTGCATCCATTAGTAAGTGCAAAGCACCGTCTTCTGTGCAGGATGATACATTTCCTTTTCCTTGGCAATTCTTAAGTCTCCCATTTGCCAGCTGATGGGAGCGCTTGCCGCTGACCAGCTCACCAGTTCGACAGGCTGGGTCTAGGCCCACCAGCAGGAAGGAGAGACTCTTGGAGCCAAACTAGATGTGATGGCAATTCAGTGATTGCAATTAATGCGGTGTACGGGTGTATTAAAACCATGCGGGGGAAGACAGCACTTCAGCCAGGGGTTGAGAACTATTTAACCCTCACTGCCCACTTCCTCACCCAACATGGATGCTGAAGAAATCTATAGCAGTCTCAAAAGAGTTTGATTTTGTATAAACCACACCTGTGGATTCTCCAGAAAAGCTTGGTTGGCTTTTTTTTCCCCCCCTTTGGTAGGGGGGACATGTGTACAAGTGGAACAAAATCCCTTTTAAAAATCCAGCCCTTTCGACAAGCAGACAGAATAAAGATGTCTGACAGCCTGTGAAGCAGAGATGGAATGGTGTTAACAAATTGGAACATCCCAAGTCCTGATGAAAGTTGGCCTGGAAATGCTGTCTATATGGACAGATACCTCTAGAGAGCCAGCATGGGGTTGAGAACCCTACTGGGGACCTGGGAAATCCAGCTTCTAACCCCCACTCAGCCAAGAAACACACTGGGTGACTTTGGGGAGGTCGTGGCCCCTCAGCCCATCCTGCCTTGTAGTGAGGATGGGGCTATGTAAGCTATCTTGGGCTCCTCCCAAGAGGAGACAGGCAAGATAAAAATGCAATGCAAAAAGTAAATACAGCATCGGCATCCTTCCCTCTGCAAATGGAAGCAGGAGGAGCTCTAGCAGCCTGGTGGGTGAAAGTTTGGCTCTTCCCTGTCGCCCACCACTGCTTGCCTCTCCCTCACCCACAGCAGCCACCCAGCTATCTCTAAATTGCATCTTCCTTACATTCACTGCAATGATGTGGTGCCTTATTTCTCCCTCCCTAGATTCAAACCAAAGGAGCAGCACCAAGCAATTAGACAAGCACAAACCCACCTAGCCAACCAGCAAAACCACAAGTAGGCCAGCAGCAAAAGGATGCCGGAGGGATACCAGCAGTGCTGTGGCAATGGTGCCTCCTGGTCTTACAGGCTTCCCTGGGACCCTCACAGCCTTTGGGTGTAGCTTGGTCCTGCAAGGGCTGCTACTACTGCTGTTACTATTATTATTAGATCACATCTATACCCTGTCTTCCTTTTGCAAGGGACCCAAGGGAGCTGTTACGGTTCTCCCCTCTTATCCTCACCACCACCACCCCATGAGGGAGGTTAGACTGAGTAACTGGGACTGCCCCAAAGCTACCCAGTGAGCTCCAGGGCTGAGCGGGAACTAGAACCTGGAGCTCCAGAGTTGCATCCCAGCACTCTCAACCACTACCCCACGCTGGCTGACCCAATGGCTTTATAAAGGATCCACTCACGGTGGAGATGCCAATGTGAATTAATACAGCCACACACAGTTTTGGACTCTTCCACCCAAAAGTGGCTGTAAGAACACATGCACCTGCATTTTTAAATTCAGCACCATGCCACTGAGCACTTGTGTTCAGGGTTTGTACTGCTTCATGAAGGGCATATTAAAACATCTACAGAACTCACCGAAAGAGATATTCTTATTCAGTCACTTAAATGTCTTTTTTAAAGACTCTTGAACAGATTAACGGAGCCGTCTGCCTAGAGCTTGCAACTGTGCTTGCTAAACAGAACCTTGCATCTCGAGGCACTGTACGAGATAGTAGGAACAAACAAGGGAAAGGCGCTAGCAGCCTCCTAGCCTGCTTTTGAGTCAAAAGGTTGGCAGTCCAACCACACCGCAAAGCAGGGCCTGCAGAATCTGTTCCATCCACTCCTACAGAAAGTAGCCGCGACCACCTCCTCTTAGTCCTCAGTTTGCAAAAAGGGCATCAACTGTATCTGTGGCTCAGCCTTTTCTAGTAGCTTTAGCAAAGGATCAACACAAGGGACCCTTCCTTGTCCTGCAAAGACAGGTGCTGCCCTCTAGTGTTTGAGAGCAGCTTTTCTGGGTCTTGGTTTTTCAAGACAGCTGCTGCTGAAATGGCTGTGTCTTCACCTGCTTCTGTCTATTTCTGCATAGCACACCGCACTAAGTGGCCTTTCTTACAGCACCATGAGATGTGCAAACTGGCAAACCCAGAATGACTCCACAGCCACACCAAACACAAACATGCAGGCATATCAACAAACCCAGCCGTTTTCATCTCCTTTCATCTAAAGGAGCGGGCCTTATGCAAAATGAATGGGTCTTCATTGCCCATTCAAGACCAAGCCATTGCCCCAAATACTTACCATTAGAACAAGGACAGTAAACAGCAATAAACTGTCGCTTGGGGAAATCCTTTCCCCACCCTGCCAGTTGCTGTAAGGACTGCAGGTAAACTCAGAAGGAACACGCGCTGTGGACACAAAGCTTACGGGTTAACTGCCCTCTCCTCTGAGCACACACCATCAAACGCTGCTTGCGAAAGGGCAATGCCAGTGGTGCCGTGATCCACGTTTCTCCCTCCAAGCAGTCTCAGCCTCGGCAGCGTTTCTTTGCTTAATGATCTTCTTTGCTACACAAGAGTCTCCGAGCATGCACAAAGTGCAGCATTGACCCCTTTTTACTGTTCATTCCCTGGAACTCTCCTCGTGAGCCCTTCTGTATCTCAACACCAGGGGAGGCACACGGTGAGAACTGGCATGCCTCCATTCCTTCTGTTGTGCCCCTCACTAGGCTTCCCTCTGGTGATGACAGCAAGTGACCAGGTCAACCTCTGCAGGGGGTAGGCGTTCTCCATCGGAGAGACTTCCCCTCTTGATGTCTCCTCCCTCAGGCTGCAATTCCTTAACATTCCCAGGTTGTCTAGCCTCCCCACCGGCCCTTGGACTAATCTGCCCTACCTCCACCTATTGTTGGGTCTCAGCTGGAGTTTGAGTGGGTTCAAAAACAGTCTTATCCTGGAAATCGGAATCAGAACCATCAGAACCACCAGCACGAGAAGCCTGCCATGAGTGCATGTAAAGCTGGACAGGACACACATGCACAAGGAGTGGTGAGCTTCCTGGAATGGCGTGGCTCTCCAGTGGGGAAGGGATCTGAGGCTAGAGAAGGTTCAGCTTTGGTCTGCTCCAGCACATCTCCTTATGACCAAGGAGATTAACTAGGTGAAATTAACCTAGACTATGCTGATAAGAGATTTGACATTAGCAACATCAGAAGCATCACGCTGGATCAAATGGGAGGGATCCACGTGGTCCAGCAGTTGTGTGCACATTGCCCAAACATTGTGGCAGACCCTAAACAGGGCATGCAATAGACTCCTGGGGTCTTCTCCACCACTGGGTGTCCGCAGACCTATTGCCTCTGGATGCTCCATGGAGCCTTCTTCCCACAGGTACCTCAGTGAGCTTCTTGGCTATGTGGAGATTGGTACCTGTATTGCCTGATTTCCAGCCCGATGCTTAAGTGGACTTAACTCATGATCCTTTAAGTTCCTGCTTTCTTGCTGGCATTTCTGGCATCAACACAAGTGTGAGAAGAGGGAACTGGAGGCTAAAAGAAGTGGGGCAGAAGTAAGAGAGGAGAGACAGTAGGGGAACAAAAGCTTCCAGGTGGGAAGGAAGAGGTGAGGACAAAAATGTAAGAATCCTGAAAGGGGAGATAAGAAAATGTGCCTATGAACCCCCCCACACAAAGTAGACCCCCCCCCACACACACACACACACACATTGTCCGATCAGCTTCAGGTCTAAATAGTCAAATCTCTGTACCATGTTAACTAGTAGATCCGTTTTTACTTTCAAAAGGTGGGAAATCTGATCATAGATCTCCCAGTGTCTTACCTAGTTTGGTCCCTAGAAGAAAGAGCTAGCAAGAACGCAGTTAAGAAAACTAAAATGCGCTATGCATTTTTCATCTCCCAAAAAGCACACAGACAGTCCTTTAACCCCCTTTCAACTGAAGTGGATGCAAATTGTACAGAATTCTCCATGCAGTCAACTAGTCTGTCTTCATCTCTCTCTCACTCTTTCTCTATCAACTTGCTTTGAAAATAGGTCTCCTGCAAAGTATGAGTAGACTCACATCTCATGGAGAAAATTCCAATCCCACTTGACTTTTTAACACTGAAAAATCAGTCTATTTTATTTCCCCTCCACATTACAAGTTTCATATCAAAATTAGAAGAGATTAATCTAAAAGATATCCTGTAACAAGGCAAACTGGTGACTTTAACAGCTATATTTTAAAAAAACATTCTTTAGAAAAAATGGCAGTTGATATTTTAGGCTCCTCGGATATTTCACAATAGTTTCGAGGTTACCTGTGTCATCCCCACCCCTGCCCTGATCATCTTGTCCTGGCACCAAGCATCTCACGCACATGTGGACCATGTTACTTTGACCCATTCCTTAAAAACCGAGAGAGGCACAAGAATAGAAGATACGTCTAGATGCAAAAGAGCAAGAGAGAAAGAAGGCACATATTTATAGACAGTCAACAGCTTTGGAATCCACAGGGACTGGCTCTCACATCCTAAGTTTAAGGAACAAAATCCCTTTTATCTGTTTTTCCATGGCAACGAATCCATTATGCTTGCATGCTTTAAACAGTGTGGTGCATCTTTCAGCTGAAATCACGGTCTGGAAACACAATGGGAGCAACCAGAGTCCACAAGTAGAGGAGAAGCCCAACCCAACTGGAAGAGATCTTCACCCAGACCGCAGTCCAAGGGCTGGTCAGCTGCTGATGTTGTCGGTCAGGTCTGGGGAAAGAACATACAACATGAATCAAGGCCAGGCTCAAAGACAGATCCAAGAACATTGTGCTATGTTACCTGCCTTGCCATCACTTGTCCTGAATACCCAAACTTTCCTCTTCCTGTGCGGTAGGTGAGAGAGACTGAGAGATTGCTTGCTTGCTTGCTTGTGTTCAGGCTTGCTCAAGGTCATTGAGTGATTCCTTATTCCCCACATGCACTTTTTAAAGACAAGATCCTGGGGACAAGTTTGTTGATAGTTCTCTGGAACATCTACATTCGGAGGTTGCATGGCCCCAAATATCAACCACAAGAGCAGACAAGATCTACTGCCTTCCCAGCATGCTTCTTGGTTTCCAAAACTTTATGGCAGAGGCCTTGACTTCTTTCAGCCTGCAGGACAAGTTTCATTTCAGAGAAGCTCTTGGGGCTTCCCTGCAGCAGACAATGCCAAAGGCACCCAACTAGTACAATGTTTCAACATATAGTTTTATCTTCCAACAGCTAAGTCAAGCTCCCTTTCCCTCCAATGGCTTCAGAAGTGGTACTGGATAGCAGTGGCAAACCTCTCTGTTTTTTCCCCAGAAAGAGAAACTGCCCTTGTTTCTTTATTCCAGTAGTCTGGAGATTTTGACTCTTTCAACCTGAAGACCAAAATCAATTTTAGAGATGCTTTTGGCAGCCAAGGTGATGAACAAGGAGGAAGGCAAAGGGGAAGGGGCTAAAAGACCAGCACTTTACAGCTTAAATCCCTTACTTCCAGTAACTAACCATTGAAGAAGCATTTCAGCTATTTAGAATGGGAGTGGAAGAACTTCACAGAGGATGGAAAGCCAACAAACTATTGGTGGACAGTGAAAAGGGATGAGTCTAAAGGCATATGTGTGACTCCTCCATTACATTTTAACTGGGTCTCAAAAGTTCATCTTGAACAGTAGTCTGTGAAATTGCCTTAATGACTACTCTTAATCTTTGCATTATTTGCATGGTATGGTTGAATTACCATTTGCAAATATGGTAATGGTTTCAGCACCTTAGTCATGTTTCAGCACCTTAGTCATGTTCTGCGCTGAAAGGAACTATTTTAAAGCAAACGTGTGCTTTTTTCTCGATATTTGATCATGGCTGATGGCTGCCTGATAGGACCCACTGAGAACAGCAGGCCCTGCGTGTAATAGTCAAAGACATGAGATAGACTACCAAGCCTGAGAGGTACCAATAACTTTCCCAAAGGTGGCCCAAGGGCCATTTATGTGCAAGCTAGGGGGCGCAGGCAGCATTAACACTTTTTTGGGGGGTTCCCCCTGAAATACTATCTCCACAGTTGCTCATTCCCCCTTTGTGCCCAATCCCATTTCATTTCTGTTCAGCTAGCAAGGCCTTCTTTCCCTTGTGAAGCCATGTCATCGCACTGCTTCACTAAAAGCACAATGTTATCCAAGGTTAGACAGAAGACATACCTGCAACTCAGCATGGGGCAGCCGGCATCCTTGGTTGAAGCATGCCAGGAGCTGCAGAGGCCTTTCTCCTACCATTCTGTCTAAATTGGCAAAGGTGTGCACCCAGAAAATATTTTTTTGTTCCTTCTGTTAGAAGAAACTAGAGGCTTTATTCAGGATCAGCCCCTTTAAAAACAAAGCTTCAAGAGCAAATTCTAATTAATTTTAAAATATGGCACACTGCATTGCATCAGGACAGGGTGGGATAAAATTACACAAATGCAGCATTAAGATAAAAATAAAAAACCCTGAGCATGCAATCCAGGGAAGTTTGCTTTTATTAATTTACATGCTCCATTAGAAGGAAAGAATCTAAGTCCATTCAAAGCAAGCAGCTAGATGCAAAATACAACACGCATCTAAAATTCATCATCTGAAAATTAAATGCTGACTGCAAACTCAAAAATAGATCACTAAATGCAGTTCAAAATGTAACTCAAAATCACGGTATATAACAACCGTAGCCTCAAATGTCAGATGCTTCCAAACTCAAGATTTGCACACATTCTGTGCTTGGAACAAGGCAACTTGGCAGAAATCTCTGCTGAGCATCATGCTGGGATGCTTCTCACCACCAGAATTTCTATACTGCCTGCTCTCTGGGCAGTTCACAACAATTTCTCAACAATACAAAAAAGATACATTAAAAAACACAGAAACAAAATTATACAAGAGTGTAAAACAGTATAAGCATTGCAAACAATTTTGATAAAACTAGGCCAAATCAAAACAACTGATAAAACCCCACCTTTACCATTAAATGCCTGGGAACAGAGGGCTGTTTTAACCTGACATTGAAAAAATGACCATGTTGGGGCCAGGTGGACCCCCATGGAGAGATCATTCCATGACTGGGGGCCCATCTTCCTTGTGATTTAGATGAGGAAGTACAAGGGAAGAATTAAATTTGCAGATGACAAAGCTGGGTGGAACAGCAAATACCCTGAAAGAGATAAGATGCAGGGTGATCTAGTTAGGCTAGAATGCTAGGCAGAGAACCACAGAATGAAATTCAGTGGGGACAAATGCCAAGTCCTCCACTTACCCACAAGAACCAAATGTACCACTAAGACGGGAATACTTGGCTCGACAATACTGCAAGGGAGAAGGGTCTTGGGGTTCTTGTAGATCACAAGACAAATAGGAACCAACAATGTGATGCAGTTGCAAAAAAGCACAAATGTTATTTTGGGCTGCATTAACAGAAGCACCACTTCCAAAACTCAGGAAATACTAGTTCCCCTACACTCAGCACTAGCCAAACCTCACTGGAGTCCTGTGTCCAGTTCCAGGCACCTTAAGTTTTAAAAAGGTGCAGAAAAGCTAGAAAGGGTAGAGAAGAAGGGCAACAGGGATGGTTAAGGAACTGGATACAATACCCTATGAGGAAAGACTGGGAGAACAGGCATGTTCAACCTGAAATACACAAGAGTGATGGGTGTTATGATAGCACTCTACAAGTACCTGAAAGTCTGTTACAAAGAGGAAGGATTAGATCTCTTCTTGTCTATCCCAAAGTCCAGGACATGGAATAAATGAAATATAAGTGAATAACCCCATTTTAAAGCTATCTAGGTTGATGGCCAGTCTTCAGCTCTTGGGAGTCAGAAACCAGTGCCAACCCCCCCCCCCCCCCCCATACAGAATGCCTCTCAATTCCAGGCACAGAGAACTGTGTTCGACTTCCTGGTGGAATCTGGTTGGCTCCTGCAGAAAACAAGACTCCAGATGTGGATACAACCCTACATACATGCCTGGAGGGTTTGCATCCACACACATCTGGAATTTAAATCCCACTAACTCAGAGGGGGTTACTTCCATGTAGACTCGTGCAGGATTGTGCCAGGTTGTCTGCTGTGATCCAAGCAGGCTGCTACATTCGGAGAAGCGACGACAAACATGCCAGGAACACGTCAACGAAACACTAGCACTGATCTTAACATGACCTGCACAAAGAGCATCAGCAAAAGAGCCCCATTCCAGCTGCATATCAACTCACAGCGACTCCTGTGTATAGCAACCGTGGAAAAAAAGGCAAGTCCAAATGGAAGGAAAGCCAGTTTGAAAGTAGGAACCAAAAATATCCTAAAGAGGGCCAGAAAAGCTTGGCTTGGGCAGGCTCTGCAGTTACTGCAAAAGTGCTTTTTCACATGACGCAAACCTAACCTAATGAATTCTCCATCCAGAAAACATGGGTAACAGCAAGTCACTTCAGCAGCTTTTCAAATGAGATGGGCAAATTATTTAAGAATGGGTGGGACAGATCAGGTGGGAGGTGGCAAAAGGGCAGCCCCCCCCCGTGTGTGTGTGTGTGTGTGTGTGTGTGTGTGTGAGAGAGGAGAGGGAGAGGGAGAGGGAGAAATGAGGTATTGCTTTTGGCCTCTGCAGTGGATTTGATTTCATTTCCAAGCTTGTGTGCATGGCAAAAACACCTTCAGAGATGTGGCTGAAAAGTGGACTGCGGGAACACAACTTACTGAGCAGACTATACTTGCAGTGAAACCTTTCAGTGCCAGCTCCTAAACAGACTCCCACCACATGAGTGTAGTAAGAGAGAAATGCCCCAAATTACCTGCTGAGCAGTTTTAACCCCTCCACATACACACGCACAAGATTGCCTTCCAGACCCTCAAGGCCCCTTAGTCGTACTGGAATTATCAGAGAACAACGGGAGTTTTGGCTGACCCCAACTGCTGTGACCAACGATGTCTTTGGTGCAGTCACCTGCCAGGCCTGCCTTCGTGCACTGACTCCCAAAAGATAGCTTCCCCGAAAGCTCTTTGGCACACAAGCCCTTGCTTCAGAACCCGGCGTCAACGAGGGCGCAGGAATGGCCAGGACATGTCTGGCAAAATGGGCCGGCTGTTGGCCGGTCTGGTGTCACAGGCCCGTCTCTACGCTCCCAAGAAAAAACGCTGAGCGGCGGCATCTTGCGGAGCTGCTTGGCACGGCTGCAGGTATGCTGTGTGACAGAAAGTCACGCTCTATAAATAGCGAGCAGTTGCAGCTGCAGGGAGAAGTATGTATGCAAGGCAGGCGGAGAGTGAGGTCTCAAACCAGCGGGCAGACTGTCTCCCTGACGGGGTGTTCATTCAGCACAGGCAGTCCCTGGCTGTGAACACTGCCTGCCTTCCACTGCTCCCCCTGAAGCTGAGCAGAGTTCAGCTGAGGAGATGTTCCCCTTCTCCTCCCCAAAAACGCCATCTCGCGGAGCCTGATGCTCCCTGCTCGTTACCGAGGCAACATCAGGTACTGGGCAAAGCAGAACACCCTAAGCCCGAGGAAAGAACTCTTTTCTGTCGCGTTCTTTCAGTGGGCCCATAATTCAGTGCTGGCCTGGTTCAGCGGAGAGGATAACTGCTCTAAAGCTAGAGTAGAGGTTGTGGCTGAAACCCCTGGCTTGCGTTCTAAGAAGCCATGGCTTGTCAACCATGAGAAATTTCATCAGGAGAAGCCATGGCCTCTTGTGGGACTGGGAACTGTAGGTTGTTCATTATCATTTCTCTTGTATGGGGTGGAGCAGCCCCTATTTCAATGCCAACCCACATTTCAACAATCACACACACACACCTCTTAAGCATGAGTGGTCAGGTCGTCTCATTGCTGGCAGCATGTCCTTTAGCCCTGAATCAGCATCTGGTTCTGCACACAGGTGGCTCAGCCACACCGATCAGAATTTGAGAAGCCCTTTGCAGAGCAGGTGGGTCCGGGTCCGGGTCCGGGTCCAGTCCTCAGCAACCGCCCAGTCAAGGATAGAACAGGTGACGGGAGAGACGCCTGCAAGACAGCTGGTGCCCTTCAGAGTGGACAACATGGGCTCGACCAGGGGAAGACAACTTGGTGCCCTTCAGCTGTTGGGGAATAGAACTGCAACTCCCATCAGCCCCAGCCACCAAGGATTACAGGATCTGTAATCCAAGATCTGGAGGTTACAAGGCAGCATACTGCTGAGTAATCTAGCTTGATGTAAGGCGGTGGCCTGCTTTTTTTGGCTGGGAAAGTGGGGATGAAAGGTAGGTCGCGCCTCCTTTGCAGTGCAGCTTCTATTACAGTGCTGGGTTGGAAGGCGGACTGGGCAGCTGTTGCTGAACTCCGGCTGAGGACAGGGAGCAGGGTGCACAGCCTCAGCCTCCGGTGGGAGAGCCAAATTAAACAGCCGCCTGGGGGACACACACCCTGCTCCTTTGGGCACTAGGCAGAAAGGAAGCAACTTTTAAAAACCAGCCAACACACCCAGGGTTCACAGCAGCACAAAATCAAGTGTGCAGACGCACTGGCCTCCATCATCTCCTTTTGGGCCCCCTTTCCCTTGCCTTTGCTGACATGCATTGCACGTGCACAAACACACGCGGCAGAGCTATGCAAGCCAGTGGTGCTCCAGGGCACACTCTTCACTGCCACGCTTGCAGGAATAGAACCATTCATTTGCCTTTCACCTTTCTTCACTTTAAGAACTTGGCTAGAAGAGCAACATTCATTGGAAACTATTTGCCCTGTTGGATTTATCCTGTCCTTCCCATTCAACCCTGTTCATAATTTTAGCCTGCTTTTCTTTTAAGGTTATCACCAGAAACAACAACAATGCATCAGCTTAATGCAGACCAGAACAATTAAGAGACAAAAGGGCAGCAGAGGAGAGAAGCCAGAAAGAAAACTCTGGTTGCAAAGAGAAAACTAGGCAAATAAAGAGCTCTTTACACCACAAGGCACCCATGTGTCAAAGTTCCACCAAGGAAGAGCTCCACAACTGGGGCATCTTAACAGAGGCGGCCCCGATTCTTGCATGCACCCACGTGATGCCACAAGGACAAGGTCCACAGCTTGGGAGTGCTCCTCGACCCGGAGCCGTCATTACATGCTCAGGTGGCAGCGGCGGCGAGGAGTGCTTTCCTACAGCTTCGGCTGATACATCAGCTGCGTCCCTTTCTAGACTACGACTGCCTGGCGACAGTGACACATGCATTGGTGACTTCCCGATTAGACTTCTGTAACGCGCTCTATGTGGGGCTGCCCTTGAAGACGGTCCAGATACTTCAATTGGTGCAGAATAGAGCTGCCAGGTTGCTGACGGGGACTGGGTGTGGTTCTCATATAACCCCAGTTCTCTGTCAGCTCCACTGGCTCCCGATTGAAGTCCAGGCCCAATTCAAGGTGTTGGTTTTGACCTATAAAGCCCTAAATGGCTTGGGACCTGGATACCTAATGGAGAGCCTATGCCCATATATGTCCTCCCGCCCCTTGAGATCAGCAACAGAGGCCCTCTTCTGGGAACCCTCAGTGAATGAGATTAAGAGGGCGAGTACCCGGAGGAGGGCTTTCTCTGCGGTGGTGCCCCATCTATGGAATGCGCTCCCCAGAGAGGTCCGCCTGGCGCCGTCGTTATCTGTTTTTTGGCGCCAGGTGAAGACCTTTTTATTTAAATCGTATTTTAATTGTTAATTTGTGTAATATTTATATTTGTTAATTTAGATTGTATTTTAAGGGGTTTTGCCGAGATGCACCAGGGCGGGGGGGCAGATGGGTTTTTAACTGCAGTTATATGTTTGAATTTTTATTGTTGTAAGCCGCCCCGAGGCTTTATTGCAATGGGGCGGCATAGAACTGTTTTAATAAATAAATAAATAAAATCCAAGCCATGCAGGACTTCCAGGTAGACAAGCATGGAGCAGTGGCCATGAAGGTATTTTAATTTATTTGTTGTATTTGTATGCCACCCCACAGCCTGGGGGCTCTCTGGGTGGCTCACAAAAACAGAAGCATCATAACATAACTATAATCAAATAAAACAGCAACATCTAAAACCACATAAAATCAAACTAATATAAGGTGCAAAACAGGAGGGAAATAATTAACAATAAACAGCAGTGAAACACAAATGAAACCATAGTTCTAAAAGCAAGTACTCAATAAAGAAGGTCTTTACTTATGGTGAAAACAGAATAATGAGTCTGCCAGTTGCACTGTTTTAGGAAGAGGGTTTCAAGGATGACTTGCAACAACAGTGAAGGTCCTTCTTCTAGCCAATTCTCCCCTCACTTCATGGGTCATGAAGGAGGGACTCTGTTGAAGATCTAAGTGGTCTGGGTAGGGATAGATGGACACAAGTGTCCCTTTTGATATCCCAGTCCCAAGCCATTTAGGGCTTTGTATGTAAGCGCAAGCACTTTGAATTTTTTCACCTGAGATAGGAACCAAGCCAAGGATAAGCTCTCAGAGCATCCCACAGTTCAATAGCCACTTCATGAATTCAAAGAGATTTTCAGACTCAACACTTCAGGAAGCCAGAAGGACTCCTGCAGCCATAGAAGTGGCAGGCAGGCACAGTATCTTTCTTCAAGAGGCATGTTCGTGTTTGCATGCTTGCTTGCATGCTTGCTTTTAAATAGTGTTTGAACAGGTCACCAGAGGTCCTTCAGAATTCTGGTACCAAAGCCAAGAAAGCTCCCTTTGTTCAGGCACCTTGAAATGATGAGCCGTCGACGATCCCACTGCCCTTGGAACGAGGAACATATGAGGGGGAAACATACAGGAAATGCTTTCCTAACCTCACTCATTCGGAAAAAATCAGAGGAACTTGCCAACAGGTTTCGTATCTCTGAGACATGAGCCTCACATGATGACACATGATAGCACAGAAGTAGGGCAGAGAGCAGTTGTCTCCAGCTAAAAAGATCCCAGGCCAGGCCCGGGAAGATGTCCATATAGCACAAGGTCGCTTAACCCAATCTGGTGCCCACCAGATGCATTGGATGAGGGCCCTCATCTCCAGCCTGGAGCATGATAGGATCAAGAATCAGGGAGGCAGCAAACTGGGGGAAGGATGACACAGGATTGAAAGATAGGCAGCCAGCAGCTCTCATTCAGCAGACTGGAGATCATGCTGCTCTTTCTGCATTGGGATGTTCACAAAGTGGCCGGGCTGCTGCCCCAGTGAGAGGACCTCACCAGGCATGAGCCTGCAGAGCACTGCCCCACCTGTGCACCCTAGCAGCTGCTTCTCAAAGGCACACTTCCTCCAACACCAAAACAAGCATGTGGCCACCATAGCTAGTAGGCATGGATGGCCTCATCCTGTCTACTGCCCCGTGACTGCTCCATGCTGCAGTTCAAGAAGGGCTGCCTGAATCACACCCAAGAACTTCCAGAGACGCAAAGAGAATTGACAGGTCCACCCAGGGAACACGTTTCTGCAAATGCTCCAGACTGGCTTTCGACCAAAGCCATTTGGAGCTTTGTAGGTTAGAATCAGCCCTTTCAGTGGCACCCAGAAACAGATGGAGAGCAGCCAAAGATAATGTCGGAAACATGCTCAAATGGAACCAGATGTAGCCTCCAAATGGACCTCACGAGCCAGTCCCTGCATGCAATGCATCTTGCAGCCAAACTACCTGTTCCAAGAATGGCAGAATGTAGACAGAACATCTAATGCTCCATCATTCCTAGCCAGCACAACCTCTGGTAAGGGAGGATGGGAGTGGTAGTCCAAAATTCTTAAAGGGGAACAGGCTGCCTATCCTGGAGAAGCTTGATGTTAGTCTAGAATAAATAAAAAGCTAAGTGAGCATAGCCTCATTTCAGAGCAGAAATACTGAAGTTGAGGAGGAAGGGATGAAAACTACCACCATCATTTTCTCTTCTGAAGTTTCCTACGGCAAGTTAAAAATATAAAGCCTGAAATGACACGGATGCAGATAATTTCATTTTAACCCCTTTACAGAGGTATAGGATTTGAGGAAAATATAAGGCGCATATGACAGCAAAAGCTGCGGACAGGGTCTGACTTGTGAAGCCCCTTTGGAGGTTCAATCTGAGCAGGTTTGCAACATGGGTGTACCGTCCACTCAATTCCAATCGAGACTGCTCACACTTACACTAAAGTCAATAAAAAGCTAACCTTCAGCTACATGCTACATGTTAGATACAAACTTATCTAACCTTGGAAGGCTGGGCTGTTTCAGGTATGTTTATTTGCAAATACAACAAACACAAAGAAGAGGGAACTCAAGTGCAGTGCAGACAAAAAGAAAAGAATGTCTCCTAAAAATATTAATGCACGATCATTATTCATCTTATTTTCAATATAAAAAAGAATTTAAATACTTCCAGTTCAATGATATGCCTTAATATAAGGCGTCCAAATAAACTAAACCCAGAAGTAACTGTGGGAGAGAATAAATGGCCTGCACGTACCTGTACCAGTTGGTGAGTGTCATCATGATGTAGAGAGAAGCCAGGAGGAGACAGATGTGGAAGTAGGTGTAGCTGTAAGTCACCCCATCTTCTTCGTTGTCATAAGCCTGGTGCACCCCTTCTTCAGAGGCCGAGTTACCACCCCGAAGCATTGCTGGACTCTCCTCCGTCAGCATCATCTTGTTCACCTGAGTGTGGTCAGAAGAGCGGATGCTGAAGGCAAGGAGAAGAAAAGAGTTCCGGTAGTACACAGGAATGGAGACATCCGCAATGGTTTCAAATGAGTTCTGGTTTCTATCATTCTGACTTGCATATTCTGCAACAGACTGGCTTTTTCTGAGTCAGGCGAGTTTCACGATCTTGCAGAGCATTTATTAACCTGGGTATGGGCCTGTGCTAACTCCCCATGTGCATGCTTGTGCATTAAGTGCTCATTCTCATTGACTGAGCAACTGCATAAACATGTAGTACAAACGTGGATATAAATACGAAGAACTACATTCTCGTAAATGATCCTGACTCCCTCCATCAATCAACAGGTGAAATTCACCTGCCAGTCCAAGTAATGGATTTAAGAAAAAGTGTATATTCTGAGTTGTACATACCAACATCTTTTCTACTGTTATATGCAGGCACTCCCCTGTCACACTCATGTCTGGCATGGGTGAATGCCCACCCTTCTTAGGACTGACCAATATCTTCAACTTAGGTTCCTTTTTTTAAAAAAAAGGTATATTTACTGATGGTTGTGCACACAGCTTCGGTAGCGTACATCACTGGACAAAAGCAACACACACTGCCAGCTACCCAGACAGGGTTCAGTTCCCCTGCTGCGTACTCCTTTTCATGTAAAAATGAGACATGCATACTGCTCCTTATGTTAAAAAAAGATAACACACTTGTGGTTGCCTTATCATGTCTGCCTTCGCCCCCACAGAAAAGTGTTGGTTTCAGAAGTACAGATAAGAGATAGTGGTAGTTGTAAGAGTTGGAGGGAATATGATGGAATACAAAGTCCATTTTAAAATGGTATCGAAGATCCCTGCAGGGTGGAAAGCTAGCATGTCAGGGAAAGTGTTCTGGCTGAGCTTTCTTTCTACAGGGATTTTAATAAAGTGGAGGAGCATTCCATCATCTCTGTTCCCCTCCCCCCAGTTGGCAGAAAGCCAAAGTTGCACTGAAAATGAACAAAAGTGTGATATTGATTTAAGAAATTTGTTCTCACCTTCTTAGTGTTTTCGCCTGTTTCTGGAATGACCTCTCCAGAAAGACCTGCCTGGCATCTGCCCAAATACATTTTTGGTGCCAGACCAAAGCCTTTCTATTTTCCTAGGCTTTTGAAAAAAACATTTAGCACTGCAGATTTCTGTCCCTCCCGGTTTTAAAATGAACCTAGCTCTGTCGTCGCTGCTCTTTGCATTCCGTTTTGAAACTGACAATTCTGATAACATTGTGTTGCTTCGGTTTTTGTACTAAAAACTTTGTTCCTGTCATTGTATTGAACTCTAATGGAGTTAATATTTTTATATTCTAAACGTTAAGCAGGAAATTGCAGTTATGGGGTGCGTATACAACAAAATAATAAAATATCAATGACTGATTAATTAAAATCCACCAGCAATTTTCCAGGACAGCTTTCCTCTTCCTGGAAAAGCTACCACAAGGAGCACTTTGACCATCTTAAATTTGTCCAACTCCCTTGCATGCTTGTTAATCTTCCCCTAATGCCATTTTTTTCTCGTTACCACCAGAGGGAGACTGGAAGCTAAAACAGAAGTAATTTCCATATATTCCAAGTTGGTTGGTTCAGTCAACAAAAGCCATGGTGACTTATAAACTAGGATAGCTTGCTGTGTTGTCTGAACCCAGGAGCATAGTTCATTTAATGCATTCATTTTTATACTGCCAAATAGCCAAAGCTCTCTGGACAATCAAAAGTTAAAATTAAACAAATGATAAAGACACAAACACAAAAATTAATTAAAAAAACAAAAACATAATTTCAATTGCTATTATTCAGCACAGAAGCATAAAGCGGAATATATAAAAACAAAGTTGAAAGTTTAGATTGTTAAAATGTTGGGGAAATTAAGAGGCCTGCACCTGGAGCCAAAAAGAACATAAAGTGGGTGCCAAGCACACCACTCTGAGGAGCCCATTCCAAAAATCAGGGTGCCACTACTGAAAAGGCCATCCTCCTCATAACCAGCTACCTCCCAGAGACAGACCCCGAGTGGTTTAGCAGGGTTTAGACATGACAGGGAACCCTGGTTTATGGTTTATCCTGTTGTGTGACTCCAGTCATTACAAGGGTAGTGACATGAATGCTTTAGGGTTTGAATAATGGTTTTGCATGGAGTTTAAGTGTTTATAAATTACTAATATACCCCTCTTGCCAATATCTTTGTCGCTTTCATTTTCTCATCCAGACCAGCAGAACCATATTCTGCACTTGTCCAAGAGTTTTCCAGCATCATCTACACATGGATGGATGGAGGCTCTCCATGATTTCCACCATGCCTCTCACCCAACCTTTGCTGAACAAGTCAGGGACTGTATAGGAGTGAGCAATTCTGCCCTTGAAACATCTCAGCACTGGGAGAAGTAGTGAGGGTGCATCCCTGCAGAGTACCACCAGCCATCTCAAGATGCTCATTGTCCAAGTCTCATTCCAGTGGGACCTCTAGTGAAGGAGGTGGAAGCCATATCGAAAGGGCCACCAGTTCCATTAGCTCCGTTTGGCGTTGAAGGCAACTGGAGTCCAAAAGAGGTTGTGTACCTTGGCTGTGTAGGAGCCATTTTTCCTTAAGCAGTTAATGCTTAGATAGGCATATTGGTCAGTAACATTTAAGTATGTGCTCCCAGGAAGATAAGAAGATGACATTAACAGCCAAGGCTGTCTTTTTTTATCCAGTATACGACACTTTGGGAATAACAGTTTTGCAGTGTGTTTATACTTCCCAGGCCTGCTGTTTTGTTTTCTGTTCTAAATGTCAGTGAATTCTCACCTTATAAAGAATGAACACAGGACAAAGACGACTAATCCAACAATGCTTGGTGCATCCCACCACTGTGTTGGCTCTCCATCAGCAGGCGTGGAGGTGGTGATGTTGCCCCCATTTCGGATCAGCAGGGTTGGGTTGCAGTATTTGTCTGTGAAGGGAAAGCGAATTACATCTAAATGGAAACAACCACCAAGATCCACAGAATCTCCTCAGTTTGCACAAGAAGCAGAGGGGGAAAGTTCCGCTTTGTGCCTGATGGACACCATGCTTAGAAGGTCTCTCTTCATTCAAATGAGTCACATTTCTTCTGCTCTGGAAGACCATGTTATAGAAAAAGGATGGGAAACCTTTGAACTTTCAGATACTGCTGGATGACACCATCTATTGAGTACAATTCCTAGCTTTAACCTGCCCACCCGCCCACCCCCCAAAAAACTGATCCTGCCCCCCACCCCTACAATTTCTATCTCAAAGTATTAATCTGTTTGCTTTATGGGTCACTATTTTGCAAAAAAATAAAAAAATAAAAATGCAGGTATAGAAGCACCCTGATCTGAATGAGGATTACAGCATGGAGGGAGGAGTTAAATCTTCCATTTCTAGTCCAGACTAGGAAGCCTGATCCTACTCTAGAGTAAATATGACAGCTAGATATGGCTTCATCTTTCAAATAATGTCTGTTTACTGTCACAACTCGTGGTCCAAATCTTCCAATGCCAACCGCAGCATCGACCTAAACTACAGAGGGGGCATCCTTTAAAATGACATAGAACAGCTCAGAAAAATTACCCTGAGGAATCTTCCAGTGGAGAATGAAAGAGATGTCAGAGCCACAGCAAACAAATTAGTTCCATAGAACACACACCGAATACGAGAGCCAAATGGGGATTGTCTCCAGTGGAGTCGGCCCAGTTTGTCCTTTTAAAAGTCCACTATTCACCAGCTTGCAGACTCGGCCATTCGATTTCTACATGCTGCATACAAACAGTCAGGTGCTTGCACTCCAAAGAATACTGTCCCACCATCACATGGAGTGAAGCAGAAGATGCTGGTGGAGGGAGGAGTGGCAGAGAGGTGTTGCAGGACTCGAGTGCCATGCAGTTTGCCCTGTTTCCCCTGCTGTCCTCAGGTGCTGTAGATGACACTGTCCCATTGGTGGAGCTGAAGTGGGATTCCCAGTCCAATTGGCTCGTGTGTGTGCAAGAATGCACTGCCCCCCCCCACTCTCTAGAGATTCCATCCATGATCTCAACTACACAGAACCCACCCCTCAAGGGACCCAACACCCACACTTGGTTGCTTTTCTACTATTCCTCAAATATAAGATCCAACATGGGCATAATCCGGGAGGAACTTGGGTTTGAGACATCTAGGCAGACTGACTAAAATACAGCTCATGCAGATGTTGGGGGAGAAGGGTCAAGCACTCCAAGCATCTATCCATTTTACATGGTCTGGGGGCACTGTTGGGAATTCTGATTTGTAAAAAGTAGGATTCAGGGTGGGTCTTTTTTTAAAGGGCCACAAAATATAGCAAGGGCAGGGCAGGCTACTTACTTGGGACATTTGCCAAGGCAGACCAGGTTACAAACATGGTGTACAGTGTGATGATGGACGCTTGCAGCAGGCCCGAGTGAGGCTGAGCATCCTGCAGAGGAGGAGGAGGAGGATTCCAGTTAAGGTCCTGAAGCATCTTCAGAGCAAACGGGAGGGGGAAAGACATGATGCGGAGTGCATCCATGCATGCCTGCATTTATAAATACAGCACCTCCGCATGTCAAGGGTAAAGTCCCTTAGCCAGAGGCAGACAAGCAAGGAGGTCAGCAGGAGTAGGAGAGGGAGCTCGACCCGTTTCCTCCCCCACAGCAGTCTAAGGAGTCTCTCCCCAAAAGCTAGTATTTGCTGTGGGGCACCAGAACCCCTATGGGCACCAATGGGGGTGCAATGAAATGCATGCTTTTAAAAGCCGGTTAAATACAAAGAGACATGACACCTGCGTGGCTCTTGAACAAACAGCATTTTAAAGAGGAGAAAAGGGAGCTGTGATTTTGCCAAAAGGGACAGGTACACAGACTGTCTGCATCAGGGTCTTGGGCGACAAGGCAGAGCGCCCAGAGCCCCTGTCTGTGAAGTCCAGCCCGTTTCATCCCTAGTGGAGTCAGCATCATCAAGATCCATTCCCCCCAGGCAAATCTCCTCTTTGGTCGTAATCAGACCACCTCTTCCAGGAGAGGAGGCTCAAAATAGCCCACCCATGGCTCCGAAGAGCATGACTCAAACATCAAACATCAGCCAAAGGGCAGGCCTGGCTGATTTAAGTAGTGCTGTGGCTGCCTGCCCCCGCCCCACATCCTCTTAAGCCTCCCCTCCCGCCCCCCCCCCCGCCCCGGTTGACAAGTGCAATTTGCCTCCCCAGCTTCCTTCTCAGAAACAGCTGGGTTTTTTTTAAGAGTGCAAGTTTAACACAAGTAGTGGAAATGAAAAGCATGGTGGGGGTCATTCACTATCCCCTTCTCCCAAGACTCAGCTCACCCCCCTCCACAAAGCAGTTTGGGAGGGGCAGAGCAGAGGAAGCAGCCTTTGAGCACGTTAGATGATCTGTCTAGATTACCTAGTTGAGACTCAGTCCTGGGGGCCCAAACCAAAGGCTCTGGTTCAGGAAGAAAGGAGCCAAGGGCTGGGAGGAAGGAGAGATGGGACTCCCACAGCCACCTCCCTCAGCACATGCCATGTGCCCTGAGCACATCTCTTTATTTTCTGGTTGCATTCCATGGGATGTCTCTACATTGGACAGCCAGGATGGCGTCCTGGACCCAGTGTGGGATGAGAACTCGGGAGACTTGGCTACAAGCCCTGCTTGGCTACAAGAGCCCTGGCGACTTTGGGCTATTCATTGACTCTTAGCCTGACCCACTGCAATGGGTGGGCTCAACCGGAGGAATGACAAGGAAGCTAATAAGATCCAACAAGTAATACAGTGTATCTTCCCTGTGTCTAAAAGCAACAGGAAAGCAGCTTTGATTTGGTTTTTTGTTTTCACTTCTGTTTGGAGTCTTGCCAAGGCCTACAACATGCAGCTTCTGAGGAAGACACCAGAGATAACTGCCTCCAAGCTGCCTTCCATAGATAAGAACTGTAAGGGTTGGCTTTACTGAAACAGCTTTGCCCCTCCTGCAAACTCCCAGAAAGGGATGTTAAGGCCCATGTCTCATGACAGCCTCTGAAACAAGGGGAGAAGAAACTTTACAAAAGGCACTGCCAGAAGCATTTGTTCTTGGCTTGAGGAGATGCATTGACGAGTCACCTGCTCAAGCAACCTTGGAGGCCCATGTAGGATCCTCAGGCCTATTCAGGAAACCACAGAGAGGAAAGGCATGTGCTTTCTTTACTTGCTTACATTCTGCAGCCCTATTTCTCCATTTGATTCAGTAAACGGTATGGGATCTTTAACAGAGGTGCTTTCATTTCTTCCTAAGTATCCTGGAATCTCAAGTGAGGTGCTTCGGCTGAACAAGTCCCCTGGCTACCTCACCAGGTTGTTGTGAGGCTAAAACAGAGGATCACGTAAGCTGCACTGGGTTCCTTGCAGGAAAAATATAATGCACATGAGTAACTGCATAATTGATACAGCCTGATAGCCTTTTTCAAAATGAGGTTAAACCAGAAAAACAAAGAAGGAAAGGTAATTTAACACAATTGTTTTTCAATGTACCAGCAACAGAAGAATCTAAGCAGCACCAGCATTTTTTTTTAAAAAGTGAGGTAGCCTTCACTTGCAGACAAAAAGACCACCATGTGAATGCCCAATCATTTTCTCCTGGGAGGGTTTTGACCACTGCAGTACCACCACTGATTTTTTTTTAATTTAATTTATTTATTTATTTTACTTAAAGGGCAACCTAAAAATCATCTCTTCGAAGGACCAGAAAAGGTTCCCACACAGCATCTTACCTGGACCTTGGGCAGGATAGACACCACGGACACAATCACACAGAAGATGAGGTTAACGCTGATAAAAGCCTTGTTCTCTGCACAGCTATCTGGCTTGGTATAATACACATACAGAAGCACCACAGCAGCGATGGAGACCGCATAGAAGAGGAAGGTGAAGATGAAGAGGGCTGGGAAAGATGGAGTACACGAAAAGCATCAATGCGCAGCTTGGCAACAAGACTCGTCTCCAAGCTGGCCCTCGTCAAGCTCTTCTGTGAGAGATTAACTCGGGCTGCTGACTGCACAGAGGGAATGAGATGGGGAAAGCAGGGGCCGTTCCACCAGCCCTGCTGCATGACTGGAGGTGCAATCCTGTGCACATTTGGGCAGTAAACTCCTAGCAACCCTTGGCCTGCTTGTGTTTTTAAACAGGGAAATAAACTGCTGCTCCTTCCCACTGTATCTGATTTGCTCCTGTGATACTTTGACAGCCTTCAAAGCAGTTCCATTTTCAGCCTGCTTTCACCGAGCACCTCTGTTTCAAGGGGGCACAGCATTGCAAGCCATCCAGGAGTAAGCCACCGTTCTGGAGTCACGTGCCACGAGAAGCAGTGGTTTCAGCAAGTCAGACTTCATAAGCCAGTGACAAACTATAGCTTCCTCTTGGGGTTTGGAGCTGGTTAAAAAATCATGACTGGCATTCAGGAATGGGTTCAGATACAAGATGTATCCAGATTCCAGTGAGTCATGCCATTGTTCAGTGTTACAGGTGAACCAGGGGTTATACACAGATGTTGTCATGTTTTCATTCTGTTATTCCCAAGGTCAAAATCTCTTTAAACTGAGGCTGTGATATTATGCTTCCTGAGAGCGCACCACAAGAGACAAAATATTTGGTGGATCCTCTTCTTTGCCCATGGAGCAGAAGCCCCTCAAGGTAAAGAGGAAATGCACATTCATAAAACTCTTTGTTCCCCCACTAAAGGGCAAAAGGAGGAATGAAATTGGGGTGGAAATTTCCCATTTTGTTGGAAATCAAGTTCCGGACCAAGAAGCGGGTAGGCAGGAGGAGAGAAAGATCTGGTCAAAAAAGACATTTAAATTTTAAAAAATGAACACAAGCTGCCCAAGTAAGGCTTTGGTGGTTTCTCCCCCTTGGATCCTTCTTCCCCCAAACTCATTGGCATACTTTGTACCCCAATCCCAAAAAATAAACACCTCCCCACCATGTGAGAGATTGGCTCAGATCTGCTGGGATTGCTTTCCATAGTGCAAATATGATTAGTTGCATCATTTATATCTGGCACATTCAATGTAGATGGATATTCTCAGAGTGATTCACAAAGATAGGAAAAGAAAGGAAAAGAAAAGAGGAGACATACAAATTAACTATAATTGTAACAGGCAATTCAAGTAGTGTACAGTTCCAAATGGGAACTTTAACAGTATTTAAAAACCCAGGGAGAAACAGGAGGTGCGTTTTTGTCTGGCACCTAAATAAAAGTCAGAAGGGCATCAGAGATGGACTCACAGCATCCATTTTGAACACAGGTGAGCTGGCACGGCATACATACCTGTGTACCAGGATTTGCTGTTGCCTTCATCTGCGTTGCGCAGCCAAATCTGGCTCCAGGAGTGGGCAAAGTCAATCAATAGGATGAGCTGGATGAGGATGAAGAAGAAGGAGCCCACCACGCCAAAATAGAACCAGACTTCATGGGGAGAAAAGAGGAAAGGGGAAGGTTATTTCCCAGGACTTTGCATCTGCAGGTTCAACCAAGCATGCGGAATTTTAAATCATCAGCCAGGCAAGGATGATTTCAATGCAGGGCTTCTTCCAAGGTAGAGGACTGTATAAATCCAGCCTTTGCCACACTGGTACCCATCTGACATGCTGGAACTTTTAACTCCCATTAGCACCCACCACCGGAGTTAGGAATGGAGGCCGTTGCAATCAAAAACATCAGAGGGTACCAGGATTAAGAAAGCTGGATTAAAAAAAAAAAGAGCTGCAATTATAAACAAGCAGGGTTTAAAGCTAGTGCAATATCAGGACTATAAAAGACTGAGCTATGCAACAGGAAGACCCCGGTTGAAATCTTACCACTGCTGTGACCTCACTAGGTGACCTTAGGCAAGTCGCTCATGCTCAGCCTCACCCCTCTGCCCCCATCGGCAGTATAGGGAAATCACACTGATACTTGCCTTGGAAGGTCTTGAAGGGTTCCAACTGGAGAATGGACATGATGCAGTTTGAACGCTCAGAAGTGCTATGAAACTATTGTTCCTTCTTTCTGCAGTCCACAGCACTGTGCCCTCCAGAGTCTTTGGACTACAGCATCCATCATTCCCCATCATTGCCTCCCCTGGCCAAAGCAGAAGGAAGCTGTAGTGCCAACACATCTGGGTGGTGCCACACCAGGGCAGCTTGTCTAAACCAACTGAGCTCCAAGCGGGAGCTCAGACCCACTGAGAAGAGGCCTGTCTCCAACCTGGGAAGAGGGCCTGGGCAGCCCCACCATTTGGCCAGGCGAGGCAGCAGCAATGAGCTAGGAAAGAGGAGCTTTGCCTGGCATGGGGCCAGCCTTGTGCCCCTACATCAGGTGCAGCGGTGGATGTCTGCCCATTGCCAGAGTTGGGAACGAGTCTCCTGCTGAGCTGCGTGAGTTTTGTACGCACAGAATTGCCCTTCACCTGAGGCAGCAAAGCATCTTGGGCTGCCTTGAATACCTTCCTAGTATCCACACCTACAAACAGCAGTGTAATCATCATGATCAGTGCCTGTTCTTCCAAATTTGCGAGGCCCCATTATCACGGCTACAAGGGACGCTGAGAAATCCAAGCTGTTTATCAACAAACCCAGCTTTCATTTCTTCCAGGAGCAGATTTAAAAAAGAAAAAGGAAAAGGAAAAAAAGAATGGGTCTTACTTGCCCATTCAAGGTCCAGGCTCCCCAAAACACTTGGCATTCCAACAGGGAATAATCTATGATTACTGGGAAAACCCATTACCCCCCCCCTCCACCAGGACAGCAGCCAAATTCAGAGGGAAGAGCAAATTCTAAGTGGGTTGGCAAGTGGAATTGCAAAGAGCCGGCTCTGCATCCCTGCAGATCCTGATACCGCTGCCTATAGAAATGAAGGCCAGACCAACACAGGGAGATGCTGTCCAATGAGCCAAAGGCATTTCTGTCCCCCAAAACCCCACCTCTTGAATTATTCACTCAGTGCCAGTCCGGTGCCAGTTTTGCACAGCCTGTGATTAAGCCTGACAGTCTCTGACCGCAAAACCCTGACAGAACAGCATCCAACATCAGCCATTTGACAACGTTTAGCAAATGCCGACTTCTGTTCCCGTTTCACTCAACCATTTCTGGAGCCAGGCGAAATTGCCACTGCTCCCAGCTCTGCGCATAAAGCAAACACCAGGGGACTCGATGCTGAAGTCTTTTTTAGAATGCTAAATTTTATAGCTTCCCATTCACCAAACAGCCTTTCGTATCTGCTACAGCTCTGAAAAGCCAGCTGTTGTTGCTGGCCTTGCCATAGTGCAGAGCTGGGAAGCTGGTGGGCTTTCAAAAGTGTTGGTCTACCAGTCCCAGTGTCTCACCAAGTGCTGTGCTGATGAGGGTTTAGGTCAAACTGAGTGCCTGGAGTGAAGGGACACATCATGAGGCCCCATCAGTGAGGGTGTTCAAAGACAGGCTGGACATGCACATGGTGGGCATGTCGTGAGCGGAGCTGGCTCACGACATGCTTAACTGTATTCTATTCACACTTGTTTTATCTTGATATTGCCCTGGGAGGGTCCTAGTCATAAGGCATCCTAAAAGTAATTTTAATTCCATAAAAGTAAACAATATGGGTGTGTACTGGAGGCATCCTTAGGCAATTGCCAAGCCTCCAACACCTGATCTTGTCTACCCTGGACCCTCCTTAAAAGAGAGAAAAGGAACAATAAGGCCCCTAAAAGCTCAAGAACAGCTGCCCCAGGCAACAGCACCGATGTAAAGGGGGCCACATCTGCAGCAGGAAGGGGCCCGACACCAAGGATCTCTCAGCTCTTCAACCCCACAGCCAGCCCCGGGAACAAAACTGCCAGGAACAGGTTTTTCGGGAGACACTGCTGAACAAGCGCTCAGTCCTCCAACTTTCCAGCAGAGCAGGCTGTGTCCACCATGCCCACAATCACACGCAGAAGACACTTTCAGCCCCGAGTCAGGGAGTTGAGCCTTGCTTGCCTCTGCCGTGAACTTGCCAGGCAGCCTCAAGCAGGACACACATGCTCAGAGCCTCCATCCTGCAACCGCAAAATGGTGAGCACGCTGGTGTGCAGGGCCATCTTAACGCAGGGGCCTGATGGGCACTTGCCCGTGGGCCCCATACTAATCTGTGTATGTTAACCCTTGGAAAATTGGAAAACTTCCAAAATTAACAGTAGTTGTAGTTGTCGTAGGGGCCCCAGGACACTGCTTTGCCTGGGGCCCATAATGCTGTGAAGTCGGCCCTGCTGGTGTGGGCAAGTGGTTGGAGTGCTGGACTGGGGATCTGAGAGATCCAGGTTCTAGTCCCTGCTGGGCTATGGCGTTTACTGGGTGATGCTGGTCAGTCTCTGACTCTCAGCCTAACCCACCTCACAGGGTTGTTGTGAGGCTTAAATTGAGTGGAGTAGGATTATGTAAGCTTCCATGGATAAAAAGGCAGCATATAAATATAACAAATATAATAATTAAATATAAGAGGGATAGTGATGCCAGATCAAACGGACTGAATGATTGCAAAGCAGGGATGGGAAAGTTGTGGCTCTCCAAATGTCTCTCAACTACAGCTCACATCATCCCTGGCCTGATGAGAATTAAAATCCAACAATGCTTGGGAGGGCTGCAGCCCTCTCCCCTTCTCCGTTTGATGGACTGCAGCAAAGTCACGGCTGCCAAGTGCTCATGCATCGTCCTGGAAGTGTGATCTAAGTGCCAAATCTTAATAGCTTCATCCACCGAAAAGATGCACAAGTCAAACTGCAGGGGAAACTAGGACGGCCAAATGCATGAGACAAGTAGGTCCCCGGGAGAGACCATCACTGAGCGCAGCACCTCAGCAGAACAGGCTCCTGCACCGGCTGACCTGCAGACCAAGCTTACGTGGATGCCCATGAGGCCTACAGAGCTGGGAAAGAGTTCGTTTAATCATGAAGGTTTTGGCATCAGAAACTAAGCTCTCAGACTAGTTTCAGAGCAGATGGGTTGGACGGCAATGGCAGCCATTCCCTGCCAGCGTGGCCTCAGTCCCCAGGCTGACTCAGGACATTTGCTACCGCTGCTTGCTACTTGGAAGGAAACGGTGACTGTGCGAATCTTGCATTCACTCCGTCTGCAATTGGGAATCCAACAAAGAACTCCTTCCCAAGCCCATCAATGTCATTTTTCTACACTTCTAGCCCTGATGGGGGAGGGGAGTCTGCAAGACTGGCAGCCAACTGCCCCCCTCCTCACTGGACCCCCACTGCATTGCACAAAGCCTCAAGGAGAGGGAGATCTAATTGCTGGCCCTGGACTTGACAGTCTCCCAGGCGAGTTGGCATGGACCAGGAACTCTCCCAACGCCTCTACCTGAACACACATCCTCCTGGCAAAGGCTGCTGGTTTGGAGGAACCGCTGCATCCTGACTGGGCTTGCTCCCCGATCCCGAACCGTCAAGTGCACCCCTGAGCACAATGTCAGTAGGAGAGGCGTGCGGAAGCCCAGAGGCAAAATCGAGCCCGATCCTTCATACGGGTGGGTCCAACCTGTGCTGAAGCAAGACTGCACCCTTCCTGTCCTGCACTGCAGGACAGCTGCCCTTCTCTTCGCAATCCCCTCATCTCTGGCTCAGCAGAAAGCTGCTGGTCAGTCCAGCTGTTTAGCTAGTGGAGAGGGGGCACAAGCAGGACCAAGCCAGTGGCTGAAGACTTGGAAGAGAGGCCCTTTGCGAGGTCTGTTTCTTGCCCATGTGGTGTAGTGGTTGGAGCACTGGGCCGAGGCTCGGGAGAGCGGAGTTCTCTCTCCCTGCACTCCCAGCCTCAAAGCTCACTGGGCAGTTCGGGGCAGTCACAGACTCTCCGTCTAACCTACCTCACAGGACTGTGGTAAGGATAAAATGGAGAGCAAGAGAGTCACATACATGGCCTTGGGCTCCTTGGAGGAAAAAGAAAGGGGAAGATAGAAATGGCATCGTGAATAAAATAGATGCAACTCATCCTGGGCACCTGCAACCTCAAGCAGCTGCCCAGGAGAGCCCACTGTGGACACGGCCCTCCAGGCCCTGAAGGGGGCAGCTGTATCTGTGAGCCACCTGCTACTTCAGCTAACCACCAAGTCCCCAGTTAGCATCTCTGTGGCATTGAGGGAAATGAAAATGGCAGGTGACTCGCAGCCACCCAGTGCAAACATGCCACTCCTACTAGCCACTGGGGGAGGGGGGGTCACTAAAATAGGATAGGAGGACACTTAGCCCCACTCAAGCCAAGAAACCCTTCTTGTCCATCCTCTTGACTTCTCTGTGGCTTCAGAAAACTTGAGGGAGTAGGGAGCAGAAAACATTCGGCCTCACTTTTAAGCAAGGCAGCTGACCCGCACATGAGTACGCACACAGACCAAGCTTGACATGTCAGCTCCAGTGTACAAAACAAACAGAAATGCAAGGTTCGGCCTACCGGAAGTGAATGCGCCATCTGGAATATAGAAGGCCCCCACCGTTATTCCAACCAGTATCAGGAACTTGAAAAACCAAAACCTGGAGTAGACAAGAGGAGAAAGAACGCACGTTAGACTTGCAGAGAAGAATCCTCTGGGCAGTTCTGGCACTGAAAACAAACTCATGTGCTCAGAGGCACCCTTGTTCATTTTAAGGCTGCAGCCCTCTCTGCCTTCCCGAGTCACTATTCTACATTAAACACTGTTCTCTGCATTGCAGGGGAGAAATAAAGTTGAACCCAGAAGCCTGAAGTCAGCCTGGCCTTGTGATAAATATTCAAGACTGAGGCAGGTCAATGGCTGGAAAGGGGACCGTCCATGAAGCCAAGTCTGTGCCACTCTGAGCAGTAGTGAATCAAGTTGGACTAAAAGATAAATACCGGTTTGACAGCTATAGAGAACAGCAGACCAAATTATTCTCCCCTCCCATGATCCTTTAAAAAACGAAACTGGTGAAGCACAATTGAAATTAGCCTGATTCTATTGTGCGAGTAAGGTCAGCCTCACAAATGAAAAGCCTGCATTGTTTTGTTAGATCGGTATCCTACTCTTTACCTCGATGGCAAAGGTGATTTGCAATGTACCGAAGATCACACTGCTCCATTAAACACTTTAAACACACCAAAAGCATGCAAGAAATTGCTGCATGATAAAAGATATTGTACAGAGAAGGGAATAAGTTGATCGACAAACGGTTATGATACTGAACTATCACACTCATGTGACTTTACATAAATATTACAAGAACAGCACCACAGCCCAAATCCAACAGGACAGCCCTTGCAAGCAGGTGCTCAGCTTGCTCCAGCAGCAAGTCAGGATGGAAACAGCTCGGAAGCAAAGCCATCCCGGATCAAAGCTGCCATCCCCATCAGAAGAGGAGTTGCTGTTGAAAAAGAAATCTTGAACATCGGGGGCACACAATCCATCCAGTCACCCTCCCTCTTTCCTATCTGTCAAGACACCCATTGAAAGAACAGAAAGTGCCGTTATATGCAGCAGAAGCTGGGACTTCTCCCAGCAGGCTTAAGAACTATTGCACTCCATCAATAAGAGCCTTGCTCTCTTTCCCTACTGCACTTTTTTTAAGGATGGAGTCTGGGAGGTGGGGAGCACTTCCTGCTTTATTTATGAGAGCAATTTATTCATAGCCATCCTCTAAATGGGACCCAGACATGAAGGCACTTAACTCTGGTTTGCACTTAGTTGTAACTTTGGCCTGTGGGCTTCCCACCCAAAGTCTAATATCAGGATATTACTCTGCAAAGTATGTGAAGCAGGAAGAGGAATGTCTTTGGGGGAAGAAACTGAGGCTCCGAAAATCTGCAGAAGGTAATAAACCAGTGATGGGGAAATAAGGATTGACTGGTGGATCACAGGATGTTGTATGAATTCACAAAGGGGATTCCAACTTTGCATTGTCTGTCAGCAATAGAGACGTTTTCTGTTGGGAATGCAGAGAATATTTCCCAGTTGCATTGGCCATTCCATGTGTTCATTACAGCACAATCCTGTACACACATGCCCAGAATTAAGTCCCATGGAATTCAGTCGGACAGGCTCCCAGATAACTGTGGGAAGGACCTACGCAAGAGGGGGAGACACAAGTCTAAATAGCTGAGAAAAGGGAAGGGCATTTGCAACCTCACCCATTCTGTATTGCGGCACGAGGGTCTTTACTGCTTCTTACACAGATCATCATCAAGGCAAACAAGAAGTAGAAAGCAGCCAGCGCAAAACACATCCGGTAGACTGATTTGTGACCCAGGAAGGACTTGCAGTTGACTTTGCCTTGGGCACCTAGGAAAGTATTGCCTCCTTCGCAGAACCCAGGAAGCTACGGAAGAAAAGAAGCAGGGGTGAGTGGCCTTAATCTGGCGAGGGTAACTTGTGGTTCCAAACGTTATGGCCTACAGCTCCTTTTATTCCATATCATTGCCTATGCTGGGTAGGAGTGATGCAAATTGTGTCCCCACCCCCCCGGGTGTTTCGACCTATGGCTTGCCCAACCCAGTCTTTCTTACAAAGATAAGAAACATGTTTGCCTTGCCAGGAAGCAAGGAACCCAACAGATGCCTGCAGGCCAGCCAGAGAGAGTGAAGAGGCAGTGAAGAATGTGCAGTACTGACATCTTTGTGCTCTTCCGCCTAGGCCTTCCACAAGGCTGAACAAGAGCTCCACTGTGCTACAGAAGGGATGGGGAGGCTGATGGGGTAAGGAGCTATCCCACTGGGATACGGTTACCAAATCTCCCTAACTGGCTCAATAACTTGTTTAAACAGGAGCTTTTTCTTCCTGGCAAAGTCAAGAGGGTAGTGAGGTGGGGTGAGAAAGATTTAAGGACATGCTGTGAGTCTCCAGCAGCCACTTTCATCCCAGGAAGCCTGGTGATGCCGCTACTGGAAAGTCAGTGCTTGGGGGAAGCAGAGAGCATGCCGTGCAGGGCTTACCTTGTGGAGTTCAGTCTCAACTCCGGGAATAATCATGATAATGGACACCAGCGTCCCCAGAAAGAGGAACAAGGTGAAGCTGAGGCGTGTGATGGTAGAGCTCTTTGTAGAGGGGCAGCAACCACATAAGAGGCAAGGAGCCGAGCCACAAAGACATGATACCTGGCAATGAATGAATGAATGAATGAATGAGTGGCAAAAAGCCATCAGAAGAGAGGGTGCAGATCATCACGCCCATCCTATCCCGTCTGGTTTCCCAAAATGGCCATGCCATTCCCCCAACAACCACCCATGATCTGGTGGGTTGCTGGCTTTTTCACAGGATCATACGCACACCATCTTCACTAAGGTTTAGTTACCGGCAGCAAGATCTTAACCTAAATTATGCTTGTGTTTTTCCTCCACCGTGCTTTTGCCTTTGGTTCAGCCCCTCAGTGGAATGCAGGATTCTGAGAGCGCCTCTGAATGACTGTCGGCCCATGAGCTGAAAGAGGTTGAGCACCCCTTAAAGTGTAGAGAGACTGGAAGGAGGGGGGGGGGCAGCTGTTGCTGACAGAGGTTTCTTTCCTGTCCTGCCAATGCCCAGAAGAAGGCATGGCTTTCTCTCGTCTCTCCCCGCTTTTACATATCCAGAGCAACAGTATGATCTGAGAGCATAAAAAACTATGGAACCCAGCTCCTGAGGCTTGGGACTACAGCTCCTATCATTCTACCAACACGGCCAGTGGTCAGGATGATGGGGAGTTCTAGCCCAGAATATCTAGAGGTCACCAAGTTGGGGAAAACTGGTCTCAATAGCAAACCACTTGCGCCAGGTCTCATCCACACACTCTTTGTGAGGTTCCATGTGATTGGATGCTGCCAATTTAATAGCAACACCATTCTAGTCATGGTTACTTGCATGGTATAGTATCAGGCTGCAGTTTATAACAGGGTAAGCAGCTTTATGCTCTCTGGGACTACAATACCCATCATCCCTAGCCAGCAATGGTCAGAAATCCTGGTAGGTGTTGTCCAGATCATCTGGGGGCTACCCAGTGGCTTCCCCTGCTTAAAAACACTCAGACATCTCCACCCAAGTGAACCTCCTTCCCCATCCAGGCATTCTGCATACTAACAGTTGCTTTCCCCGCGCTGAGCCTTATACAGCCCAGAGTGATACAACACGGGCACACAAGGTATTCGTTGGCTTCAAGAAGAGGATGCAGTGGTTATTCTGACTCTCGTAGGTGTTGGAGGAGAAGCTCCACCATGCAGGCATCACCACCAGCAGAGACCGATGGACGGACACTGGTGGACTTTCCAGGGAAGCCACAGCTGTGTTGCTGGCATGCCACTTGGGGACTTTCTGAGTTCCCAGGTGCAGCAATCATTGGATACAGTAGCCTTTCCACCAGCAAAGCAGAGAGAATCTAGGACTGCTTTGTAATATGGTTAAATAGTAACTCCAAAAAGATAAGCCACACAAAATTTCAGTAGCTGAACTGGGCTTCGCACCCAAGGCAAAGTTGTTACAATCTTCAGTACATTGTTTCTCCTTAAAAATCTATAGCCCCATTTCACTTTCGCAAGCATTTTAAAAGATACGATCAAAGCACATGCAATGAAAGTGGCCAAATAAGGACATAAGGAGGGTGGTGTAGAAACTATCAAGCGCAAACTGACTGGTCTGGTCTGTGATGTATGATAAGTGAGGTGAAAGGTTGCAGCTTATGCAAAGGGCTTTTGCCACGATTCCCAAAAGTTATTTTTAACATCAAATTTCTCTTCATGCAACACCCGTGAACATTACTGATTCCCAGCTAGTCAGACCAGCACTTTTAAATACTTTCAGAGTGCTTGTCTAGACAGAAAAACATCCTATAATGCCAGCATGGGAATTGGGGGACTCTTTTTCTGTCTAGACATGCATGAAATTGCACTTGTACAACATGCAAAGCATTTCACAGGTCCAGTTTCTGCATGGTTTTACAAGGCTGTACTCAATCAAGTTGCCAAATGCATGCTGGCACGGTTGAATACTCTACCACCATTATTGTAAACTCTTCCCCCAGTGCGAATGTCTGAAAGGCAAATACACTTTCTGCCTAGCCCTCTCCCTGGTATGTTCTTCACGCCTCAGCCACTCACCCCACTACTGAAATGTTGAGATGCCCTGAAACTTGGAGATCCCAGGTTTCAACTTGAAGTGGTAGAATTCAGGTAAGGCCTTCCGCATGCACAAATGCAACCGCATCCTCTGCGTGCTGGGAATAGCTGGACCCATTGAATTCGGCCAGCACAGACCAGTGAGAATTTTGTTTGGCATGAGATAATGAGCTGCCAAAATTTGCAGAGTCCCTCGTACACTCCCCTCCTTATTATTCTTTGCCTGTGTGACAGCAATGACCAGGGGAGGACTGCTCCTGTATTTCCATGTGTATTACAGGAAAACCTGGCCATTTAAAAGAGGAATGAATATACTCTCCAAGGAGCTCGATGCTCACTGTGCATTTTCCCATTTAACGTTGGGCATCCTTTAGGGCTATTACAGATATGCTATTATTGCAAGAACCACACTTAGGAAGCCTTGTGTTCATATACAGCAGTTTCAACTCACAATGCTTTCCAGATCCAAACACATACTGCTCATCTATCATGGTTTGCTGCAGCAAGCCAGTTTCATCCCCACATTTTGAGAAGCCTAACCCAAGTTAAGCTGAACCACAGCATGCTAAATTATACTGAAGCTAAAACAAAAGCAGAAGCTTCCGATCTCCTAGGAGCCATGCTGGAGAAAAGAATGCATGAGTGTATGAGAATTTGCCTATACAGACTGACCATTTTTATGTAAATCATCTTGAGATTTTACAATAATCAATGGTATATAAGAGATTTTAAATAAATGAATCCAAATTGGCAGCCTAATCCTGGTTTTAGGATACCAAAGACTCCCAAACTTAAACACACTGATTATTTGATAAGTCTGTTTTTTTATCTTTTCTTCTGCAGTTTGTGTCATATACTTTATCATTGCAATTGCCAAAATGCTATGCTGAGAGGTTTATTAAGGATTAAGTTTCTATTTATATCATTTGCCACCAGAGGATCCTTGAGGATAACACACTCATATACACACATACAGATATAAGAACTAAGGTTATTGAAGAAATCTGCAACAGATTCAAGTACCGTATTTTTCGCTCTATAAGACGCGCCTGACCATAAGACACGCCTAGTTTTTAGAGGAGGAAAACAAGAAAAAAAATATGCTGAATCAAATGGGCACATAATCACAGGCACATTTCCCCATCACTTCCTCATGGGCTGCACATCTGACAGACTTACTGCACACACATATTCGCTCTATAAGACGCACAGACATTTCCCTCAACTTTTGAAGGTGGGGGAAGTGCGTCTTATAGAGCGGAAAATACGGTAAGTTTAGCTTTCTCTGAATCAGACCTGCAGTGCAGTGGACAAGGTTTACCTTATTCTACAGACTAGTGAACGTGTGGAGTAGAAGTTGCACTGATTGTTACTTGGGCTAATGTGGATTAGCACATTTGTGCAAATGCACAAGTGGAATAAGAATCTGCTTTTAAAAAATGACTCCCCTTGAGGAGACAACAGGACAAACGATACCTGACAATCTACAAAACACGAACAGAACAAAGTCAACAAAATCCATACATCCCTAATGAGAAGCTATGAAAGAATAGTGTTCACAAGCTTATATTTCACAATGAGCTTTGCTTAGCTCTTGAAAGCTTTCTTCCAGTTTTGACATTCTCCCAGTTCTATTTACTATGTCCCAACATCAAGTTACTCCATCTGGAAAAGTCCCTTCCCTGGACCATTCTAGGGTTTCTCATCTATAACAAATGACTCGTGTAGTTGCACTGGTCTCTCTCTCTGTTAGTTCCTTCCATAAAAACTTACATAACGTTACAATGCAGAAATCTATGTGACTCAATCGGAGAAATGTACAATGGTCACACCCTCATTTTTTCCAACCTCTTTCCATGTTACAACACAGTTGCTCATTACAGAAACTTTACTGTCACTTCCTCTACAACTTTGAGATCTGAGGCAGCACCTAGGAGGGTAAAGGACCCTTTACATTTCCAGATCTGAGGCCAGAAACAGAGCTTGTACCTTAGAGCTCAGCCAAACCCTGGCAGTCTGTGTGGCAAAAAACAGGAGGAGCTGTCTCTCTGAGGTCAGTAGCACAACCTTGGAGAAGAGGTACAGGAATTGTTCCAGGGACAGGAAAGGGAAGAGGACACAGAGGCCAAAGGGGGTGATATTCTGCAGCTTCTTTCCCTCCCGCTCTCAAGTGCTCCAGCCTGAAATCAGCTGTCTAGTGCAAATGCAGAGTAGCAGGGCCGCAGAGATCTTCTCTATGCTTAAATACTTCGCAAACTTTCATAAAACCTGAATGTAGAAACCTCATGGGCACTGAGATCACAACCCACTGGAGCACACCCTAAGGCTGTGATACTTACACAGGAGAAAATTCTACAGAACCCAGAACAACTTACTTTTGGGTAGATATACAGGGTCAGACTTCACAACTGCAGTCCTATATATCAGCCTTCCCAGAATGTGTGTCTTCCAGATGTTTCTACATTTAGGCTTCATAAAAGTTTGCCACGTATTTAAGTTGACTTACAAACATGCTTCAATAGGAGTGGTCAACAAAACTGACCAACTTGTATTTTATTAATATGTGTGGAAGCATTTTCACAAGAACCAGTACATACTAACAAGCACTTTGCTCCTACTGGTAGTGCTATCATTTGTACTACTAACACCACCAAGATTCTCCTGTCAAGAGTTCATGGGGCCTTACAGAGTTAAATAAACAACAAACAGACCTCTGTTCCCAAAATCTAGAATCAACAGGTGACAGCTCGCCTCTTTATAACTTTGTGTATATCCAAGAATGCCTAAATTTCAGAGTTTCAAGTTGCAACTCTCACTGGTACTGATAACATCTTTCTGTACATTTTGGATCTTAATAAGCTCTGCTTCCCAGCGACAGATGGGGGGATCTATTTGTTATGACTTTGGAGCATTTCTCTCTCCATTACATTATTCCAAAATATAAATACACAGCTCTAATCAGAACTCAGTTCACTAACTTCAACATATACAACCAGTCATACACAGTATTATTAGATTAATATCCTGCCTTTTTCTTTTTTTAAAGAACTCAAAGGTGGCTTACATCATTCTCTCCCTCCTGCTCTCAATCTTATCCCCACAACAACCCTGAGAGGCAGGTTGGGCTGAGAGGCTGTGACTGGCCCAAAGTCACCTGCTTTGTTCCATGGCTGAGCAGCGACTAGAACCCAGACTGCTTGAGTCCCAGTACCACACCCTTCACTGCTACATCACACTGGGGTTATATCACACATCTCTTTCTCCAACCCATCTTTGCTTTCTAACACTTTGGTATCTCAAAACAAGGAGCAATGTGTGCATTTATGCCATCTATTACTAGAAATACTTGATTACAGAAATGCTGACAGGTTCTTGTTAGATTGAAGGGGCACTCCCAGTTTTGCAAAGGATTTAATGAGCAAAACAGAAATCATCCATCTTCCATGTGTACATTTAAATTCCATGGGACTTCAACTATTTTATTACAGATGCCATTCCCCCATTTTCTTTAGGCCCCTGTTGTTTAGGGGAACTAAACACAAAGAGGTGAGGGATATTTTTAACAACTGCATGAAAGTGAGGAATTTTTGAGGGTGGTAGCAGGTACTACTCACACAGAAGCAGAAAAAGCACGCTCATTTACACAACATCCTTTTACACCAGGAGTAGGGAGAGTCTGTGGTCCTCCAGATATTATTGTACCACAAGGCCCATCATCCCTAACCATTAGCCATACTAGCTGGAGCTGAGGGAAGCTGGGCCCAAGAGCACACAGGGGACCATAGTGATTGGTCCCCACAGGATCTCCACTTACTCTACTGGGACCTTGTGCTGGTCACAGGCTGATTTAAGGTAGGTTGCTAACAGGGCACTACCCCCATGCAAACATCAGAAAGAAATGAGTCCCCCCACCAGGCTGGGGAAATGCAAGACGGTGTTATATTAAAGGGTCTACAAGTGTTCCAACTGTTCATAATAAGGATAGCCTCGGATTGGAAACAGTTGAAGATGATTGTAAAATCCTGGCCACAAAAGAGGAACCTTCCACAGACACCTGTTTGCTCAAGCAGCCAGAGTGGTTTTAAAGGGACCACAGCAGGAGTGCAAGTCCCCCACCCCGCAGGTGAAGCCACCAGTGGCTCGTGGCCCCCAGTCCATCTCGCTGGCTCTCCCTGGGGAGCAGGGGCCCCGCGGACGACCCCTGAGGAAGACAAGCGCAAGCTCTTCTCCCTCCACCAAGGCAGCCACGGCCTCGACCGTGGAAGAGCCGAGCAGGGCTGCCATGGACGGACCTTCCGGGGGACTTTCACTCCGAGGGTCTCCATAAGCTTGGAAACGACTGGACGGCCCTCAGCAGCCACCTCCGAGCCAACGTTTTGCAAGAGGAGCCAACAAGGCAGGCAGGCGGCGACTTCAGCGGGGCGCGGTCCCTTTCCCGAAATAGCACGCAAACACACTGCAACTTGGGGTGCGGGCACGCAGGTTCGACCTGCTCGGATGCCCCGTTGGGCACCGAGCGATTAAAGGGCAGGATCCTCTTTTGAAACTGGCCAAGGAAGTACTGAAACCTGTCCGCGGATGGCCGGGGTGGGGGACAAAGGCAGCTTGAAAGTTTGAACCACTGACCATCCGACCCCGGGCACGCTTCCGCCAAGGTGTGCGGTGGAATTTACTTCCCAGGAAGCGTGTTACGGGGCTGTCACCTCGACTCGGGACGCTACGGGGCTTCCTCCTGCGTCAACACGGAGAGGCTGAAGCTGAGGTCACCCCCGCCCCAAGCCCGTCTTCCCTCTTCCCTCCTCCTCTCCCCGCACCCCGCGGCTCAGCCCAAGAAGCCTCTCGGAGCACGGCCGCAGCTCGTCGAAGCCAAACCCGGAGCGACGGAGCCCACCTCGGAGCCCCCCCCCCCGCCGCCCCGCGGGACCGGGACGAGCCCCGGCACCCCTCCCCTCGCAAGCGCAGACCGCGACAGGCGACCATAGAGCCACTCACACAGCTCAGCAAAGAGCAGACCCCCAGGCACGCTCCCATGCCGCCGGCCACGAAGACCCCCGCCTCGCCGACTGCAACTCCGTGCGGCGCAGTTCTCCGGAAGAGCGCAAACTTGGCTCAACTCGCAGCCAGCGCTACCTGCCGAAGCCGCTCGGGCTGCCTTTCAGCGCTCCGGCTCTTTCCGCCCACGCTCGGCCGCGCCTCCGCCCAGCAGGGGAGGGCTCGGCCGGCTGCAATCAAGCGCACCTGGCGGCCGGGCGGAGGAATGGAGGGCGCGGGCGGCGAGGCCCGGCGGCCCCTCCAGGCCCCGGCCTCGCGCGGAGGGGGCGTTCGACCTGGAGGGGGGTCGCCCCCAGCAGCGCGGGGCCCTGGCGCGCCTCTCGCCTGGCTTGCGGCCACGGGGACCGGCGGCAGCGCCCACGGGCCGCGTCTCCCTTCCTAAGCAAAGGCTTTGCTGCTGGGCACGTGCCGCAGGTGATGCAGCTGTGCAAAGTCCAGGAGACCCGAGCCTGGGGCATCTGGAGAGCAGCAGCAGATGTGAACAACAGAAGCAAAAGCCGGGTGTACCCCCGCAGAGTCGTGATCATGTCAGTGGTTGTAAAATGCAACAACACACACACACACACACACACGCTCCTGTTGTTGTTTGGCAAACAAGTGTTTTGTTTATTGCTTGAACAATAAACCGGGGAGACTTAGTGGCTAATGGTGCGCAATGGGGGTTGGCTCTGAATGGCTCTGGGCCAGTCACCGATCCTCAACCTTCTTCACCGGTTTGTTGTGAGAATAATAGTAATACACATGCCATGAGACCATCAAACTCAGCACCATTGTTCTCAGGAGGCAGTGCTGCGCCTGTTCAGAGACCTGTTCTTAGATGACCCCTGTTCTTTTCAGGGCTAGCCCCTGATAGAAAGAAATCTGAGTTTAGAATTGATTGATGTGCATGTGTTTGCAGATGAGGAAAGTCCAAGCAAAATTTCTACATCAACTTTCCCTAAAGTGGTGCCTTGCATATGTCTTACATACGTCTCAGATCAGCTGCAGCCAGGTAGGTCAACGGGGAAGCTTGGAGGGCGCCAGGGATGCAGAATCAAAATACGCAGGCCAGGTCAGACCATACTTGGGTTGAGGGAACTGTCTGATGGTCCCTGTGAGGTCGTTTTTCCTGGAGATTTTTTTCAGATCAGAAAGTGCAGGTAACCAGGGAGATAGCAGAGAGCTGCGGAGATGTGTGAAAGAAAAGCAAAATGCACACAGCCCCCTTGGTTACTTTGCAATGATGAGGTCAACTCTAAAATATCCTCTCCCTCCCCCCCAAAAAAAAATCAAAAGGAATGATAAACAACCTTAGAATGAGGGAGACAAAATAGAAGCCTCTTTCATGGGAGGGAAACTTTCAGGATACTGGCAGAGAAATTTTCACACATCACCAGCTCTATCCCTTCCCTGAAGTTAAACACAACACTGGCCTCTCATGCATGTGTTTTGAAAGATGCTTAATGGAGACCAGACTGCTAATATGTGGTCTCTCACAATGAAAGCACACACACAAGAACACAAATGTCTGGGGCAATACTTGGTGCTGAGGTCTTGCTCATGGTTCTCCAGCTGACAACTGGTTGACCAACTGTGTGAACAATATGCTGAATGAGATGGCCCTGATTCCAGTCCAGCAAAGCTCTTCCAATGTTTTATCTTTCCCCTGCCCCGGAACAGCTGAAAGTTGAAATCTTGTTGCCCTAATTTCTCTGTTTGTGAATTGGGTGGAAAATTTGAAAGGCCCTTTTGGCTAGGTTTAACGTTATACCTGGGACCAATCCACATTCAACTCAGTGGTTCTCATTTCTAAGTAGACGTGTCTGGGATGGTACTGTAAATCAGCTACAATCAGTATTCAAGCAACAGCAAATTCTCTTGAACGGGCAGAAGATATACTTGATTTCTGCACTGTGCTCTTCCCTGCCTTCAGAACATTTGCATGAGGAACAAAATCGTTTGAGAGGCTCAGAGGTGCTTTAGAGAAGCAGGTGTAGAACAATAAGCTTGTGTTTGCTTTCGTACTGATGAAAAGCACCCATAAGAAAATCTCTCCATCTTCATAAGGCTTTCATCATATTTTATGATGATGATTCACTTCATGATCACTTCAGTGGATTTTAGGCATAATATCATTAAAGCATAAAGTGCCTTGAATCTCTAAACAAATCTACTAAAGTAATGGACGTGAGAACCTATAGGGAGCTAGGGTTCCTCCTTCACACATTTAAAGGCACAGAGCTTTTCTTGCAAAGCATTATTTATAGACCAAAGCACAAACACCCAGGAAGAATCTCTGAGCATGCACTCAATCTAGTATTCACTTCCAGGAACTCTCCTTATGAGCATGCCTGGTGTCCATCCCTTTGGAAGGGGCCTTCTGAAAATGAGCATGCCTATGAGCATGCCTCCTCTCTATGTGTCAGTCCTCTGATTGGGCCACCCTCCTCTACTGACGACATGTCACTGGGTCAAGAGCCATGGTCAACTGAGAAACTCCCCTGCTCCAAGTCTCCTCCTGCCAGCTGTACATCTTGGTTACTCCCAGAGCCTGCCTGTCCATCTGGAGAGCCTGGATTGAGACAAGCATCTTCACTTCTCTCATCTCAGGGTCTCAGGATGGCTCATATTGCCCCCCACCCAGACCTCTCCCCCTTCTTCTGACTGTGAATCTTCTGGAGACCAGCCAGCAACCCTGGAGAATGTGCACCCAGAGCAGCCGTCTTTCTCACTCCCAGCATCAATGACATTTCCTTATACACCAGCGTCAAAAATGGTAATCTCCTTAGGCTCACGATCACAATTCTAGAATCAACCCAGACTTTGGATTCATATAAGCAAGAGTGGTTATATTAGTTCTCAGGGAATATCCAGTTATCCTGACTGTGATACTTTTCACATGATAAGCTAACAAACTCCCCGGCGCTTTCCCCAAAGAAGATAGCCAGGACCTCCTTGGGACAATTCATAGCATCGCTGTAGTACATCAAAGGCAACAGGAAGAATCAGTGCAGAGATGCAGGCCAACAGGTAGTCTATGTTGGGCATCCCAATACAACCTGTGGAGTTGGGTGGTGTTTGGAAGACTCCTAAGTAGCCTATGGGAGCTGTACCACAATTTATATTGGACAGGTTAGAAATAGCCTAATATATATATGAATTAACCTGCAAATGGATCTGGCATTGTGGGAGAAGGGTAAAGTGGGTTGGGGGAGAGAAATGTCAAGGCAATTGGTGCCCATCTGAGCATCCTTTCCAGGGAAAGTCGAACTCTGTTAAAGCTTTGGTTTGCCCAAGCTCTGTTGATACACAGCTCAGCTCAGAGGTAATGATCTCTCAACATATATGTGCACACGTGTACACACATGCATGGACACAAGCAATGCACAAACTTCCAGGCAAGCTGGACACACTTTGTTACTTACCAGAAGCCTGAGATCTCTAACCAGAACCAGGTGCAAAATATTCACCTAGAATTCAAGAATTTTGAGCACAGGAGTTTGCTTTGAGGACCAGGCCTGAATGGAGCTCACCTTCCCACCACAGAAGCATCTTTCCCTGGTTACCCAAAGTGTTCTTCATTTAGGCTGTGTCTGCTATTGTTAAATCACTGGGATTCTAAAATGCTTGCTGATCGGCTGCCAAAGACCTATCATTAAATCCAAGTTCCCCTTCTGTCTGCTGCTGACACCAACCGTTCATCTGGGCGTCGCGTCCTCCCTTCGAAAGCAAATGCACACTGAGAGATGTACCGGGTATGGGAAAGTCACCATTTCAAAAAGCAGCTTACAATATACTGTTGTTCACCAGTTATCAGACTGAAAACAAGCTCTAATTCTTTTACTCAACTAATAAAGATGGGCAGAGATGGAGGAACAGGCTGAGGGTAACATTCGGTTAGATGCATGCCTTTGGAATTGTGCTCCTTTTACACCCTGGTTATTTCCACCAGCCTCACAATCACATTAAAAAGACATTAGTGGATGCTGCTTTTTCATCCGCAGCAGAACACTGAAAAATGTGTTAAGGGAGATGGCTCATTGGATTGCCACAGATTGTTACACACCTGCTGGGAAAGAAGACATCTGGAGTGCTACTGAAAATTAACAAGACCAAAAATGGCCAATTTTTATGAGTGCATAAGTATAAAATATACATATTCTACCAGCTTCTCTGGGTGTTTGCAGATGAGACCTTTATCCAACATGGACATGTTTTGGATGCCAGGTTCAGTTTTCCCTCGGACCGGAGGCATCTGATGGCAGCATGTGCTTTTTAATGCATCAGTTGAAGAATTTGCTTGTCATGGCTGTTTCAGGAGTTTTTCTATTTTTATTAATTTTATTGTGAATTAAAAAATAAAAACAAAAACTATGATAAGGAGGAGCAAAGAGGGAAATAATTTTCCTACATAAAATTTAAATAGATCCAATATATATACCCATATATATTTACAAAAATAGACTGTGATCAATTTTAAAAAGTAATATGTAATTGTCAACAAATGCAGAGCATATATCCCTGTCTTTATCTATGAATAAAGACATATTTATCCATGGGAGACATCTAAATATCACACATTCAAATGTTAAAAGTGTCAATAAATTCTCAATTTATTGTGTTATGGAATTTATCCTTCTAACAGCAGTATTTTGGTTGTCAAAAGGAAACAGAAAATTCATTTACACTGACTTTGTGTTAAGTTCCAAGAAACAGCTGGAGAGCTGAGAAGAACATGTACTCTGGTTTATGCAGTTGTGCTACCTTAATCAAAGTTAGTTTTAGCTATCTTAAATTTTGCATATTTGAATCCTGATGTGAATCAACTTTCTTCTGGAGAAAGGTGATGGCAGGGCCAGCTGGGAAATAGGGGAGTTGTAAGATTTTTTTCTGTTTAAAAGTGCATCAGACTGCATCATAGGAAATTCAATAAATTATCACCATCACCTTGTAATAAAGGTAAAGGTAAAGGTTTCCCGTGACGTTACGTCCAGTCATGCCTGACTCTAGGGGGCGGTGCTCATCTCCGTTTCCTAGCCGAGGGAGCCAGCGTTGTCCACAGACAGTCTCCGTGGTCATGTGGCCGGCATGACTACACACCGAAGTGCACGGAACGCTGTAACCTGCCCACCGAAGTGGTACCTTTCTATCTACTTGCATTTGCATGCTTTCGAACTGCAAGGTTGGCAGGAGCTGGGATGGCGCACGGGAGCTCACCCCGTGTGCAGATTCGAACCGGCGACCTTTCGATCAACCAGCCCAGCAGCACAGCGGTTTAAACCACTGCGCCACCTGCAGTCCCTTCACTTGTAGTTGTTGTTGTTGTTAGTCGCGAAGTCGAGTCCGACCCATCGCGACCCCATGGACAACATTCCTCCAGGCCCTCCTGTCTCCACCATCCCCCGGAGTCCACTCAAGCTCACACCAACCACCTCAGTGACTCCATCCAGCCACCTCATCCTCTGCCGTCCCTTCTTCTTTTGCCATCTATTGTTCCCAGCATTAGACTCTTCTCTAGGGAGTCCTTCCTTCTCATTAGGTGGCCAAAGTATTGAGTTTCATCTTCACTATCTGGCCTTCTAAAGAGCAGTCAGGGTTGATCTCCTCTAGGACTGACCGGTTTGATCGCCTTGCGGTCCAAGGGACTCGCAGGAGTCTCCTCCAGCACCACAACTCAAAGGCCTCAATCTTTTGTGCTCAGCCTTCCTTATTGTCCAGCTTTCACAGCCATACATTGCAACTGGGAAAACCATAGCCTTGACTATACGCACTTTTTTGCAGGGTGATGTCTCTGCTTTTTAGTATGCTATCTAGATTTGCCATAGCTTTCCTCCCCAGAAGCAAGCGTCTTTTAATTTCTTTGCTGCAGTCCCCGTCTGCGGTGATCTTGGAGCCCAGGAAATAAAATCTCTCACTACCTCCATTTCCCCATCTATTTGCCAGAAGTGAGAGGATCAGATGCATGATCTTATTTCTTTATGTTGAGTTTCAAGCCAACTTTTGCGCTCTCCCCGCATCCCGCATCAAGAGCTTTTAGTCCTCCTTCACCTTTCTGCCATGAGAGTGGTATCATCTGCATATCTTTGTTGATATCTCCCAGCATCTTGATTCCAACTGGGGATTATCTAGCCCTGCCTTCTCATGATGTCTGCTCATAAGTTATAAGTTAAGATACAGCCAGCCAGCCTGCCGAATTCTCAATTTTGAACCAATCAATTCAGTGTCCGGTTCTCACGTGTGCTTCTCTTCCTGACCTGCATATAGGTTTCTCAAGAGACAAATAAGTGGTCTGGTACTCCCATCTTCTTAAGAACTTGCCACAATTTGTTGTGATCCACAATCAAAGGCTTTAGCGTAGTCAATGATGCAGAAGTAGTCTTTTTCTTGAACTCCCTGGCTTTCTCCATGATCCAGCGTATGTTGGCAATTTGACCTCTAGTTCCTCTCCTCTTCGAAATCCTGCCTGTACTCTGGTAGTTCTCGGTCCACATACTGCTGGAGCCTACCTTGTAGGATTTTGAGCATCACTTTGCTAGCATGTGAAATGAGTGCAATGGTGCGGTAGTTTGAACATTCTTTGGCATTCCTTCTTGGGGATCGGAATGTAAACTGACCTTTTCCAATCCTGTGGCCACTGTTGAGTTTTCCAAAATTTGCTGGCATATTGAGTGTAGCACTTTAACTGCATCATCTTTCAGGATTTTGAATAGCTCAGCTGGAATGCTGTCACCTCCACTAGCTTTGTTGTTGCTCAGACTTCCTAAGGCCCATTTCACTTCACATCCAGGATGTCTGGCTCGAGGTCAGTGACCACCCCATCGTGGTTATCAGGGATGTTAAGCTCTTTCTTGTATAGTTCTTCTGCGTAATCTTGCCACCTCTTCTTAATCTCTTCTGCCTCTGTTAGGTCCCTGCCATTTTGGTCCTTTATCATGCCTATCTTTGCATGAAATGTTCCCTTCATATCTCTAATTTTCTTGAAGAGATCTCTGGTCCTCCCTATTCTATTGTTTTCTTCTATTTCTTTGCACTTTCATTTAGGAAGGCATTCTATCTCTTCTAGCTGTTCTCTGGAATTCTGCATTCAATTGTTTGTATCTTTCTCTTTCTCCCTTGCCTTTCGCTTCCCTTCTTTCCTCAGATATTTGTAAAGCTTCCTCAGACAGCCATTTTGCTTTCTTGCATTCTTTTCTTTGGGATGGTTTTAGTTGCTGCCTCTTGTACAATGTTGCGAACTTCCGTCCATAGTTCTTCAGGCACTCTGTCTATCAGATCTAATTCCTTAAATCTATTTGTCACTCTACTGTATATTCATCAGGGATATGATTTAGGTCATACCTGAGTGGCCTAGTGCTTTTCCCTACTTTCTTCAACTTAAGCCTAAATTTTGCCACCAGAAGCTCATGATCTGAGCCACAGTCAGCTCCTGGTCTAGTTTTTACTGACTGTATAGAACTTCTCCATCTTTGGCTGCAGAGCACATAGTCAATCTGATTTCTGTGTTGACCGTCTGGTGATGTCCATGTGTAGAGACGTCTCTTGGGTGTTGGAAAAGAGTGTTTGATGACCATCGTATTCTCTTGACAAAATTCTACCAGCCTCTGCCCTGCTTCATTTTGTATTCCAAGGCCAAACTTGCCTGTTATTCCGGTTATCTTTTTGTTTCCTACTTTAGCATTCCAATCCCCCATGATGATAAGGACATCATTTTTGGAGTTAATTCTAGCAGGTGTTTTAGGCCTTCATAGAACGGTCAACTTCAGCCTCTTCAGCACCAGTGGTTGGGGAATAGACTTGGACTATTGTGATGTTGAAGTTGCCTTGGATTCGAACTGAGATCATTCTGTCATTTTGGAGATTGTATCCCAGTACTGCTTTCCCTACTCTTTTATTGACTATGAAGGCTACTCCATTTCTTCTGAGGGATTCTTGCCCGCAGTAGTATACCTGATGGTCATCTGAACTAAATTCACCCATGCCTGTCCATTTTAGTTCACTGATTCCTAAGATGTCGATGTTCAGTCTTGTCATCTCTTGTTTGACCACATCCAGCTTGCCTTGATTCATGGATCTTACATTCCAGGTTCCTATGGAGTAAAGATCTTTGCAGCATCGGACTCTCCTTTCACCTCCAGATACATCGGCAACTGAGTGTCCTTTCGGCTTTGACCCAGTCGCTTCATTCTTTCTGGCGCTACTAGTACTAGCCCTCCGCTCTTCCCCAGTAGCATATTGGACACCTTCCGACCTGAGGGGCTCATCTTCCGGTGTCATATCGTTTTGCCTTTTGGTTTTCATGTCCATGGGGTTTTCATGGCAAAGATACTGGAGTGGGTTGCCATTTCCTTCTCCAGTGGATCACGTTTTGTCAGAGCTCTCTGCTATGACCTGTCCGTCTTGGGTGACCCTGCACGGCATAGCTCATAGCTTCATTGAGCTACGCAAGCCCCTTCGCCACGACAAGGCAGTGATCCATGAAGGAGCACCTTGTAGTAGCCCTGCCTTAAATGCAACATTTCATGGTGAGTATATATTCTTCCATTTATAACATCGCATTATTTTCTACCACTTCTGTCTTTTTTTCTTAGTGGAAAAAAAGACCTTTGTTGAGGAATTATCAGAATATCTGTGGGCTGATAGTGCCTGGGAAACATCCGTTCCAAGCACTGTTACCTCCCATTGTATATGCAGGCCTGTACTTCCATGCGTCCACCATGCATCAGTATGGCAAGTTGCACAAGCTATAGCTTCCCACCTGTCTTTAAGGACAACCCCACATGGGGTGCATTGCAGTTGTCTAATTTAGTGTCGCTACTAAAACCAGGCTATTTTATTTACCGAGTTTGTATGCTACCCCATAGTCAGAGGCTCTCTGGGCAGCTCACAGCACAAAAATGCAGATAAAAATAAATAGCAGTAATTACTGAAACCATAGAACATAAAAGAATAAAAATACAATATAAATATAACCAAGTAAATACGACAGGAAGAAATACAATATAACCAAGAAAACAAGAACCAAGAAACAATAAAACAGTCAACCAGCAGTAAACCTAGAGTCAAATCTAAAAGCAGATACTAAATAAGACGCGTCATAACTTGGCACCAAAAGCAAGATGAAGAGGGTGCCAGTTGCGCCCTCTTGGAAGGGAATTCCAAAGGTGGGGTGTGGCAACAGAGAAGGCCCTTTTCTTTGCAAGCTCCCACCCCTCCCCTCATTTAAGGGGGCTGTGAAGGAGGGCCTCCATTGATGACCTGAGTGGTCTAAAAAGGAGCCCAAGTGGAGAAAAAGCAAGTCTTGCACAGAGAGCACAGGAAGAGCTCAGCCAGATCAAAGCAGAAGCCTAGTCCAACATTCTGTCCCCAGAGAGGTGAGCAGAAGCCCTGAAGAAGGACATGCACACAAGAGCACACCTGCTGTAGCCACTGCATGTAGCCTCCAGTAGTGAAGGTAATACGTAGTGATCGCGACTATCATTAACCTATTGCAACCCTTCCTCGGAGATGGGGGACACCTAGTTCCCCCAGGAGCTGGACCTGAAGGTGAGGAAAGGATACAGTCTCACTCTGGGGACTGAGAACACTTGGTCCAACCTGGGTCCTTGCAGATGCTGTTATACTACAACTCCCATCAGCCCCTTCCTGCATGGACAATGGTTAAGGACGTTGGGACTGGGAATCTGGAGGCCAAACCAGGTTTGGAGAGGGCAGACAAACTGTACAATGACATTTCTGTTAGACTGCTGGCCCAGCGTGGCATCTTAAGGATGTAGACAGAACCACAGGAAGCTGGTGTCCATAGAACTCCTTATACACTGCAACTTTTATGCTGAACTTTATAGGATTTATGCATGGATCTGCCACCATAGATAGCTCCAGTGAAGCTCAGAATGAAAGCTGCAATGGGTAAGGTGCCTTCTGACATAGGAGTCACCAGCCTCCCCTGGACACAGCCGAAACGGACCTGATATAACCAGATGCTATGGAAGAAGCGTTCTGAGGATGAAAGAGCAAGAGAAATCAGGAGGAGATGTTATTACAAATGGAAGGTACCAAGAGATGAGACGGATGTGCACAGCAGAAGGAATAGAAATGCCCCAGGGGTGCCAATCTACCCTTCTCCATCTCCTGCATGGCATGTTTTCCTCCACCACCTGCTATTATGCCCACAAAGGAGGTTTTGCCAAAGCTCACACACATGCGCACGCACACACGCACACCCCCCAAGTAGCCAGGCTGCTGAGCAAATTCTGCTTAGCTGCTGGGACTATATTTAGATCCCTGCAAAAGGGGTTAGCGAGTTGCCTGGAGCCAACAGAACATCGAAGGAGGATGATAGTATAACAGCAGTCAGAGATAAAAAATAACCAAGAGCTTTAAGTAAATCCTTTGGACTGAGCTGGGCACTGGTGGTGGCGGCAGGGGGTGTGGGAGGGTGGGCGCCCAGCAAAAGCAGGCTCGGATTACAGCTTGGGCTGCAAGTTCCAACCGGCATCCCCTCGCTACTGGAAGGCAAGCAGAAGGCCCATGTGCTTTCATGGCTGGCTTGCGGCGAAGAGATTCCCCTTTCCTATTGCAGCACAGATGGCATGTCCAGGTCTGAAGAGCACGTCTGACCACTCCCCCACAGAAGCCTCTGCCGGTGGTGCCATCAGGGCAGGACTCTGGGGCAGGGGACCAGGATTCCTCTTGCAAAGCATACAGCAGGGCTGACCACCACATTTTGAAGCAAATGTAAAGGAGTGGCGTAAACATATTACAAACAGACCAGCATTGCAAATATTGCTGTTCCCTTCCACACCCGATGCAAACTCCAAGTTTGCATCGGGACTGGGAGGTGACAGGCCATTGCTCTGCAATTAAAAATGGCTTGGGCTCACTGCGGGGAACAGCAACCAAGCAATGCTTCCTCCCCTGGGCCTCTTTGGCATTGGTGGGTTGACTTCCTACAACCTACGATGGGGAACAACTGCATGGCACAACTAATGGCTGCGCTGTCCCCATCGGCAAGTCTGTGATTGTGCAAAGCAGCAAAGGGCAGGATGGCATGCCTGTTCCCTCCAGAGAAGCACCTTGCAGAACCAGGTGAGCCTTATTTCAAAACTGGTCAAGGAACAGCATCCTCCACCAAACCTGAGGACAATGGGCTAGCCTAGGGGGAGCTCAGGTAAGGCTGCCTAACACACAGAGTGCTGTCCTCCAACATTCTCCACCCACCCCGGCATTCGCAGCCTGTTCTGCCTAGTGGTACAGCTGGCCCACACCTCCCTGCAGAAGCTTGTGCGTCCTTTTCTCCCTCTGCTTTCCACCACCTCCACTCCTGCTGACACTCATCCAGTCCTGAACCCTACCCTGACCTTTGTCTCTCTCCTCCACCTTCATACGTGGGCTTTTGACTTCTTTGAAAGACAAGCAAACCAAACAAAACACAGGGTGTTCATCATGTTTATCTAGTTTAACACTGATCTTTGAGCAAGTAAGCTAATTTTTAGAAAAATATTTTAAAACATCCAACAGTGGTCCAACTTGAGGGGGGTGGTTCACACATGCCAAGCAGCAAAGGTGGGGTCAGGAGCCACTTTCATCAGGCACCTGTCTCTGAAGGCCCCCTACTGACCACCTGGCCCTTCTGCTGCGGCTTTTCCATCACCATCTGTTCATCTTCTCTCTCCTTGTGGTCCAAAGGAAGAACACCAGAAAGCAAATGGAAGGCACACTTTCCTGCCCTTCCCTGGAGTGGCCTTTCCCAGGGGGTAGTCCTCTTGTTGAAGGGCTGCCAAAGGACTCACTTCTACCTGAAACCAACCTCTGTTCGAAGGGCTACCCTGTCCAGTTCCACTGTATGAACTATCAGAACCATTTCCAGTGAACAGTTTGCACCCGGACAGGGGACTGAACACTTGGACAGATGTGTCACCAGGTCGCAGCCTCCCCATCCAAATGAGATGTCTGGAATTTCTTTTTGAATGATACTATTTTTTTAAATGTGCATCTTGACATACATTTCACATTGAAAGAATAGACCTTTCACTGCCCTCTTTTTGGAGAGTGCTGCGTTTCTGTTTTTCTCGTTCTTTCTTTGATGATCACAAGCGGCCACCCTAACAGGTATTAGACCCAAAGGACAAGGAGAGTGGATGAGGCGAAGTGGCAACGATGGATGGGAAGGACTTCCAATGAAGGCAGCTTGCCTGTGGTTCCCTAGCCCCAACCCTGAAGCTGGCCCGGCCATGAGAATCAATCAGCCAAAGATATGCTCTGCTGGAAACGAGAGAAATTGGCTGGTATTAGGGAGGCTGCACTACTGATCAAAGGCGGTGTTTGGCCAGCATTCAAATGACACACATCTGTGTGCAGCAAAGATCTCAGGGCTCCAGCTTTCCAGAAAGCAACATTCTAGAACCGGAAGCTTCTTCCTCATTCCAGATGTGCAAGGGCAAGTTGGGTTTAATTGGTAGTAAGGAAAGTTTGCTTTGTACATAATTACAAGTATTCTATTCCTTATTATTTCCTCTCAGATTCCAGGACCAAGGCCTAAGCTTTGAGTGACCTTCATGGGTTTTTCATGTTAACAAACCATGGTTTGTTAGTGCAGCCGGCTTCAGACAACATGATAGCCTGCAGTTCGACAACAAACTTCATTCAGTGACAACCTACATTCAAACCTGAGTGTGAATTATTGTGTTGCTGGAATCCATTCTCTCCATTTCTCAGCTTAATCCATCTAACAGGACTGGTGAGAAGATAAAAAAGTAGAAGAAAGAAACCATGCATGCCACTCTGTTCTTGGAGGAAGGATAAGTTTAAAATGTAATGAATAAATTACCATCAAATTGTAGGCTAGGAGCAAGATTAAATTCCATTGGGAATAGTAGGAATTAGGATATATCCAAGGGTTTCTCAAATGTATTCAGTTTCATGTCTTAACTCCTACCACTGACAGTTCTATTTATAGAGAGCATAAACTAATAAATAAAAGCAACATTGATGTGTTGAGTCATCCAGTTTCAGAGGGGGCCAACAGGCTAGTTAGCACATAGTGGCAGCCTAAGGGTGAAACACCAACACACCACCCCACCCACTTTTAAGCAATAACCTATGACTATTGTAAGTTGCCAGTCATGATATGCAAACCTGGAGCACTGGGTTGTTTAGGGGTTAAACAACCTAGCAGGTAACCCAACAACCAACTCTGAATTAGTCATTGGCAGCAGTGGCTGGTGGCTCAGTGGGGCAGTGTATCCACGCTGGGTGTCAGCCTAAACTTTAAAGGAGAGATCCATGCTGTTGGATCCATTTTGGGGGCAGAGTGCAGCACCATTGATCGCTCCTTTACAGTTCAGACTGGAATCGGAATGGATACACTCACTGCCCCACTAACACCGATTGTAGTGGCTCGTGTGGGAAAGATGTCTTCCTTTTCTTTTTCAATAAAGTGCATTGCACCTTCTGCAGACCTGAGGTTCACCCAAGGATGCCGAGACCTCCTGCTTCCCAGCAGCCCTTTGTTGGTGCCAATCTTGTTGGCACTCAGCTGGGCATAATGACCTCCGAAGGGAGATCCCTGGGAATTCCCCCAGGTTGGCCTTCCCCGACCAGGTGCCCTCCAGAGGTGCTGGTCTGGGGTCTCCACCATTCCAGATAGGAGCTGCAGTCCAACACATCTGGACGGCACATCTGGGGAAATGCTCGTTTCCGCTTCGGTTCGCCCTAGAGCAGTCTGGAGGAGAAGCGGGGGGTGGCGGGGAGGCATGCCGGCCAACGTTGCCTGGCTTCTCTGTGAAAGTCGCAGACAAGAAAAGCAGCGAATAAACAGCATGACCTGTTGCGCGGAGATCGTGGCAACGGGAAAGGCAGGGCGCGGTGGAGGAGAGGCCGGGCGAGCGGCAAGCGAGCGGGTGCGCAGCAAGCAGCCCCGCCAGGAAAGCTCATCCAAACCCGGGCAGCTCAGAGCAGCCATGTGCAAAAAGGCAGGTACCAAGTCCTGCGCCAGCCAGGTGGCCCGGCAGGCAGAAGACACGGGGGCCGAAGCGGGATTGCTGCGGGGCTGGCGTGCACGGCAGAAGCCTGCTCTCCGATTCCTGCATCGTGCGGAGGAGAAAGGAAGCGGTCCCGTGCTGGGCCCTGTTACGAGGGAGAAGGCTGCCGTGCGTGCCGGGCTCCCCCGTGTTCCAAGTGGTTGGTAGATCCGACAGGCGTATCAGGCGGACGGCTGAAGGTCTGCTGATATCCAGAGCATCCCGAGATCGGTTCAGCCAAGGAGAGGGAGAGGCTTCAGGGCAGGGGGCCATGGCGACGGAGACCCTCTGCGCCCCGTGAAGACCAGTCCCTTACTTTCCTCCTCCCCATCTTCTTGGAGACCCACCTCCTTGGGGACCAGCCTGCTCCCTTCGCCATCGCTCAGCTGGTAAGTGTGTCAGCTTGTGGTCCCTGCCCTTGATATGGAGGGTCCGGATTTTTGTGTGGAGAAAGATGGGAGGGAGGGGAAAGGTGGAGGGAAGGAGACGTTACAGGTGGCTCTGCTGGGTGCCTCTGTCGGGGATGCCTCGGTGGGCTGAGAGCAGATTGGAAGCCAAGAATTCCTGATCCATCCAGGTGGATGGCGGAAGCTCTCTGGAGATTAAAGAACAAAAGAGAGAGAGCGAGAGGAGTGAATAGATGCACTTGGTTTCCATAGGAAAGCATGGGTCTGCCATGCGAGGCATCCAAACTTTCCAAAAAGCAGCATTTTGCTCACTTGCAGATTCCATCTGCACGGCCATGTGTGTGCATTACTAGAGCTTATACCTGGATTACAAAGTCAACCTCTCCCCAGACGGAGGGATTAAAATTCCAGCTGGGGTGACAAAGATGGTGGTGAGACAAGGAGCCCAGCTGAACCTCTACCAGGACGACCAAGAGCAGGTTTTCCTCTCTCTCTCTCTCTCTCTCTCTCTCTCTCTCTCTCTCTCTCTCTCTCTCCTCTCCCCCCCCCTCCCCCCAGTTGCCTCCTTCATTGGTATGAAATTGTATGGCGGCATCACAAGTGTGGACCATGAGATCAGTGTGGCAGGTTTGGGCTTGCATGTCTGGGAGACAAGCACTGGCTCTTTCCTGTATGTATTTGGAGCAGGCAGCTGTCCTCCTGGGCCCTCTGGTTGCCCTGAGCCCAGAAATTCGCTTCAGGGTGGTGTGGGAAGGAGGTGTTTCTTTGAAAGAGCAGGTTGGAAAGTTGAGTTGAATGCAGAGAGATGGTTGTCATGTCAGAGCCAAACGTGGGCTTGGGGTCATGTGATTCCAATCCAAATTCCTCATCTTTTTTCTTGCTTTAGTTTGTATAAATAGGAAACTGCCTAGAAAAACATGCTCTCATTTTAATCTCATCTCTCTCATCACACACACAGACACACTCACACTCATCACAACGCAGTTGTCCAATCTCATTTAGGCTCACATGATCCGGCAGGAAGATCCACTCGGTGGAATGTACTGGAACCCTTCATTTCAGAACCCCTTCCACCTATGCCCTGCTTGTGCCCAAAATTTAAGATGCCAGGGGGATTTCTGGTGAGTTTATCCTTCACACCTCATAAGAAACATAAGGAGAAAGAATAACCCTTTTACTGCCAAAGTTCTCCAGATTCCAGGCGAACCTTTGCCCCTTTCAGTGTTTGGTCCAGAATTGCTCTCCTGACAAATCTAGGGATGGGTGAGAAATGTCCTGAACCTGCAGAGAATCTGGGACACAGTTATATGGCAATATTCACACTTTTGTGAAGTTTGCAATGCAGTTCACAAATTAAAAAGGGGAAAGGTGCAAAAATGCAAATAGAAATAGCACAACAATGCACATCTTAAAGAAAGGAGTGAGTAAAACCACACAAAAGTAAGAAAATCACTTGGGGAAAAATTGGGGAAGCCGTGTACAAAATATGCATGTTAAGAAAAATGTGCATAAGGATTGCGGAAAGTGAGAAAAATGAAAAAGCTGGGCATAATCAAATAGCAGTTTTATCAGAGAGTTTGATTCCTATAAATCACATGAAAAGCAGCATGGTGCAGATGTCAGAGTGTGGAACCAAGGAGACATGGATCTGGCCATGAAACTCACTGGCCAACTTTGAGCCACTTACAGACGTTCAGCATAAACTACCTTACAGGCTTGTTGCAAAGTAAAAATGGAGAGAAGGAAGATCATAGAGACTTCTTGGGAGAAAGACGAGATACACATATCACAAATACATAAATAAAATGTGAAAGTATTAAAAGCATCCTAGTTCCCAGCATCTCCCCAGAAGGCAAAATAGGTACCAAGAACTATGCTCTGTCCTTGCTATACAAGGACAGCAAAAGCACATGCAACATGGCCTCTTTCATGCTTAAATTGGCTCTATGGGCAGAGTCACATGTGCCTGGACATCACTTGATCTTTTACACCATTGGTTTGACAATGTCTGAGAACCCTGAAATAAATATGGGAAAGGCTTGGAAAAGGCTTATGCCAGACATGATATCACACAAGGTGAAAGTTCTTTTAGTCGCAGCTCACCAGTGATGTCTCATCCTTTGCTGCGAAGGATGTGCACCAATCAGAGCAGGATTAGAGCAAGAGCACAAAGGTGGGCTGCCACTGTATGGAGAAGAACCCATATCTGGAAAGTTTGGAGGAATTGTGTATGCTCTTCCTAGCAAAGGGAAGCCTGGGGATGATGGGCAGGGGGAAACCATTGGCACTCAGGGCTGCCCTGCCATGGAAGAGCGCAAAGGCTTCTGCTGAGCCAAAGGACAGGGGCAGGAGGCCAACAGGGATGGGACACCTGAGGCCTGGGGACTCAGCCGAACTCTGCAAGATACCTGAGATGGCCACACTGCCCATTTGGTCCTTCTTGGGCTTTCATGCAGCTGTGTTCCTGCTCCCCATGCTAAAAAGGTACAAGGCTTCCCTAAGGTTTAGTTACTAGCCAGAAGAGCTTTAAACCACAGTGTACTGGGCTGTTCTGTCCTTTTGGTATTTTGTAATTTCACTCCCCCTTCTTTGGCCTTCAAGTACTGTCTGGCGCTGGAAGGCAGCCCCCTGGTGCTTCCGCAAAACTGAACTTGTCTGAAGTACATTTTCACACCTCTGACCTAATGAGCCCCAAGTCACGGAAAGGCAGATATCAGCTGAACATTAGGAAAAGCATCTTCACAGTGCAAGCAGTTCAACAACGGAACCTGCCGGGAGGAGGCGGGGCACTCCCTAAATGCAGGGCTGCCCAACTGAAGGATTTAGCTTTGGATTTCCACTGGATCTTTAGCTTAGGATTTCCTACATCAAGAAGGGGCAGGGACAAGAGCCAATGTGGTGTAGTGGTTAGACTACAGGACTGAGACTGGAGAGACACTGGTTCTTGTCTCTGCTCAGCCATGAAGTTCACAGAGTGACTTTGAGCCAGTCACTCACCTGCCCTTCCTCACAGGGAAGCTGTTGTGAGGATAATGAATTAGCAGAGGTCCATGGAAGACACCTTGAGGGGGAAAGGCAGGATATAAATGAAATGCATCATTATCACCACCACTGGTCTATGATTCTAGGAAGGGTAATGACAGTGTATGAACTGACTAAAGAGTCCAATAAAGAAAATATAGGATCACGCCATGTTCCATGTTGCACCGCAGTGGCATTCCTGGTGCTTTAAAGATAAAAACTGAAAAGGAATCGTCTTTGGGGAGGTTTGCTGTTTTCACCAAGGTTAGCCACGGTATTCTGGTCACTGCATTTAATGAAGAACAGAGGAATGAAGCTGCTCCATGGCCTCTGGTTTCTTGGATGATCAGAAATCTATGCTACTATGAGGTGAGCAGTACACCCATTGAAATGACTGGGGATTTAAATTAGCCATGACTAACTTAAGTTCCTTTCATTTTAATAGGTCAACTCCAACTATGAATAAGGGTGGATCCAATCCATGGACTTTACATCAGGGGTAAATAGAAAGTAGATCTGCAGATGTTTTGGACTTGATCACTCCTGACCACTGGCCATGCTGGCAGGGGCTGCTGGGAATTGAAGTCCAAAATACCTGGGGATCTATCTTCTACCTTCTATCTCCACCTTTCATAGATGATAGGTGTGTAATAAGAAAGCCAATCATTAGAAACATCCATTTTGGTGCAAAGATTCTCCTACTTGGAGTAGCATCATTACCTCTCCTCGGTATCACATTTCCACTCTCTGAAAAGGTTTGCACATTTGAACATGTACAAAAAAATAAAAGGTTGCAGACAGGAGAAATCCGAACAAGGGGACATTTTAGAGTGTGGCATCTCTGTCATTCCTTGAGTTAGCAGTCTGGCATTTGGCCAGCTTGCATCTCCAGTAGCAAAGAGCCACTCAGAGTAGACAGAACCAGGCAACTCTCATTTAATGTAAGCCAACCTCCTAAGTTCCCCTCTGGAAGTGGCAGGTTTCTTGGCTTTCTGAACAATGAGCTAAGAAGAGCTGATCTCCAAAGCCAAGAGATGCCACATAGATCTTCATGGCTCTGGTTAGCTTCTTTCGCCCTTTCTCTGTTGTGTCCAGGTCATCGGAGAGCTTTGCCTACCCTGGAGCTTCCTGTGCCATTTCAGGGGAAGTATGACAGAAGTGGAGCCTGTGTTGGATTTTGCATCATCTGGGCGCACTGGCCGAAGGAACGCCTTACCCGATATCCTGGGCTCACCAGCAGGGGTCAGTCCCACTGACTTACCACTGAAGCTGGCAGAAATGTCTTTGAACTCAGGTAGAGATCTGCCTTATTCTCTTAACCTTGTGCCAGTCATAATACCCCATGGTGGCCAGCACCAGAACAACTTCCACTGCGTTTGCAGGATCAGTCCCAGCCCCCACAGTCCCGACTCCATTCTCCAGAGGCGCACCAGGTGGGAGTCCCCGAGGAAGAGCCCAGTAAGAGCAAGCGCTTCCCTCCAGCACTGGCCACAGCAAGGCAGGGCGTCCTGGAACAGCAGTGCTTGCGCCTTGCCTGGCTGGTCCTGGTCCTGCATCTTCCCTGTCTCCTGCTCGAAATTGTCTCTGCAGCACAGGCCTCTTGCCTGATCCTGGGCCCCTCACTGAGCCTTCAAGGGCTTCCTCAGAATCTGAGATTCCAGAATCTATGCAAAGGGTGAGCGCCTGCTCCACTCACTACACCAAGCTCCTTCCACCTGCCCACTGATTGTTCAGTCGTCCCCTGGCTTTTGCACAGTCTCCCCCCATTCTGAAGGGTTCAAGTACCTCTCGTAAAGTTTAGCAGTAGGAATGCAGAGCTGGTGTTCTTCATATTTTGGGCCTCGCCTCTTCTGAGTTCAGGGGCAGCCCTAGCAGCTTGTCTGAAACTGAGTTCAGCCCTCAGACTGAAAAGGGTCCTGCATCCCTGGTCCTTACTGACTGAGAGCAGCTCCCCTAGATTTCAGACTTTTTCTTCCCCTGTGTGAAGATGGTGGGGATTGAGCCTGGGCTCTTTGGCATGCAGAACATGTACCCTACCGCTGAGGTACATCCTTACACGTGAGCTGGAAGGGGCTGACCAACCTGGGAAGCGCCCTTCAAAAGCATCTGGCCTAGCTCAAAGTTGGCACCATCCTGAAGAGTTCAAGACATGTACACACAGTTTTTCAGTCTCCCATGAACTTAGCCTGTCTCTATATCAGTTTGTTTCTTCCCTCTTACAGACAGATCTCAAGAAATGCAATCTCCAACCACAGAAGTGCCTCCTCAGGCACCCCAAAGTCCAGAGCTGAAAGATACCTCCTAACCCATCCTCATGGGGCACTGCAAAGCTCACCTGAGAAAGAGGAAAGGCTTGCTATAATTATCAAAGAAGTTTGCCTGGAACTTTTCTGGGATTTCTGGGCAAGACTTGTCTCTCATCTCTCAATCTGAAGAAGCAACAGTGGAAGACGGAGGGAATAAGAGGCTGCATGTTTTACAAAGACCAGGGTGGCACCTTGAGGGACCCATGTCTTCTGGCTGCTGGGAGGGACCTGAGGGAGTGAGAGTGCAAGAGGGTTGCCGGAAGGATAGTTTCCCACACCTCTACTGTAAAACAGCAAGGCAGCATAGGAAGCTGTCCTTATATGTGGTCAGACCATTGGTGCATCTGGTTCAATATTGTCTACCCTGATTGGTGGCGGCAGCAGCAGCAGCTTTCCACCATTTGAGACGGGAAGCTTTTCCAAAGCCCTGCGAGCAAATGCCAGGGGCTGGACCTGGGGCTTTCTGTGGACAAAGCACATGTCGGAGCGACACCCTTCCCCAAATTTGCACTGGTATCACTTAGAGGATCGCGCCAGTTCCTGAAGAATCCATGGGTGGTGATGGTGATTATCTTACTTCACTGTGATGTTTGAGGGAAATGACTTCCTGGTGTGTTTGTTTGTTTCACCAGCACAGTTAGTATTCCTGTTCATGAAACTTGTAGGACTAAGATTGTCACGTGGGAAGTTGTCTGTCCGAGCTCATGCTCCTCCCTGGGCGATCATCGCCTGGGGGTCCATTTTTACTGCCCTGCACATTTTGGAAATGGATGTTGTTTGTAGAATCCAATGACCCCAATTTTCCCCCACCACAAAAAAGAAAATAAATGTGACCATTCTTAGCAAAGACACTTCTCTCTCACTTGGCACCGAAGAGGGAAATGGATAATGCAAAAGGAAGCTGTCCTCACAAAAGAGGACACCTTGCCATCCCTTGGACAGGGGTGGGCAACGTGTGGCTCAGCCCCCTTACCTCTTCTGGCAGTCCCCTTAGCTACTGATTTGAGAGAGCCATGCCAGGGGCATGTTCTGGCTACACTGTGCAGAGGGGGTGTCAGGGGGAATAGTTCCCCTTAGAAACCACACGCAGCCCTTTTCCTCCAGCATTTGAGCACTGCGGGGATGATGGGTCTGGGGAGGTATGGGCGGCAGCTGAGATACACTGTTGAAATTACAGAAGGGAGGCTCAAAACACTTCCCAGATGCCATAGTTGGATATTTGAAAGGCTGGATTCCATTATGCCATTGAAGCCGTCTGTAAAACCGACAGCACTTAACTCTGCCTGCCTGCCTGCCTGCATTGAGAGCCCTTTGCACCAAAGGGAATTTAACTGCGGAGGAAACCTGCCAGGCCAAGGCCATGTCCTGTTAGCTTCTCGTCTCACCACCCCTTCACCCTGGCCATAACCAGGCTACGGAGGGGCTCTCACAAACTCACACCCTCCCTTCAAGGGCACTGCCGGCAGCGACAATCACAAGGTGGTGTGTGATCATTCCTTTGTTTCCCCTTCCTGAACAGCTTTGTGGGAGGAAAGATGACAGACTAAGTGCTGGCTGGACTAGGGATGGAAGAGACTATGCAGGCGCATCTGTGCACCAGGTCAGATTGGAACATATAAGTGTTCCAAATAAATAAATAATAAATAAATTCTGTGTATGTGGAGGGCAATGGCCCAGTAAGACTCAAGTGTGCCTGAGTGTTGCACGGCTTTGCTTTCAGAGCAAAGCTTCTCCAAGAGGCTGGAGATGCAGCGGATGTCACTGCAAGGATGCAATGCCTCCGGTGTCCAGAGCCATCAGGTGCTCCAGTCCAGTGAGGATCTGTTTGAGCTCATGTTGCCAATTAAACTCCCACTGTTCCAAAGATTTCCTAATTGACTGTATCTTTGGAATGCCAGCACATATTTGTCTTCCAGTTCCAGGTGCAATCTCTTTCTCATGTTGTTGCACCCTCATTGGCAGACTTAGGTTTCACAATGAATCATTAGATGATTTCTTGATAGACTGTTTATTTGTTAGGATTTTTTAAAGTGTGCCCTGCCATCCCTCAATGAATCTAAGGAGGTGAATACTATAAGTTCAAACAACTTGCCATTGTTTTTAAGTTGACATTAACCAGCATAACATAGTGGTTAGATTGTTGGACAGGGACTCAGGAGATCTGGGTTCTAGCCCTCACTCACCCATGAAGCTCACTGGGTGACTTTGGGCCATTCATTGACTCTCAGACTATCCTACCTCACAGGGTTGTTGTATGGATAAAATGGAGAGGGGCAGGAAGATGATATAAGCTACCTTTGGTTCCCTACAGGGAAAAGACAGGATATAGATATGATAAACACAAGTCTGAGGTTCTGGTACTGGTTTCCAACATCCTAGTAAAAACATAACCTTTTCCAACAGGCATTCCCAGGAAGCTAATGTTAGACATTTCTAGAAATCAGCAGACAACGCCATTGTCAGGAATACATGAGGAATCCCACTGAAAGTCCAAAATCTGATGGATTGCCTCAGCCTGCCCCCCCGCCCCCACCCCCACAACCCGGCACTAGAAACAACTTGCTTTGATGCCAGGAGCTGAGCCAGCACTGCTCTTCCACTGTTAAAGCAAGCCATGATTTACATCTTTTCTTTTTAAAAAGCCAGAGAAATTTGCATACATTTCAGCCACAAATTGCAGCCGGAATTTATGCATATTCCCTGGCTTTAAAACAACAACAAGCCTCAATCACAGCTCACTTTAAAAAGCCGAAGCTGTGAGGAGGGGGGGACTTTTCTTGGCCTGCTTTCAGCTCTCAACTTGGAAAGGCACTGAACTGCACACAGGTCAAGTTTCTCAGTGCCTGCCATCTGTGGCTGCCCTCCCTGCTAAGCAAAAATCCTTGGCGCATTGATCTCATGAGCCTTGGCTCCACTACACCAGTGGCACCAAATGCATGGGTGCTGAGGAGAGTGACAGCTATGAGACCAGGGGTGTGGCAAGGCTGAGACCCTCAGGGTTGAAGCCCAAGGGCCTTATGGCTGAAGGGGGCGGGTGCTATCTGCAGCTACCTTTCCCTGGGGTTCCCAGGGAATTTAGCACACCTTACAATGATTAGGAGGGGTGTGTTGAGCAAGGAATTAGCCTGACAACAATATATGGACCTAAGCTTTCTCTGTTGCAATGGGAAGTAATTTGAAATGGTTAGGTCCTCTTTGGGCAATTAAGACCCATTAGCTTTAGAGAAACAAAAACAAAACAAAGCCAACTCTGCTTCTGCTGGAGATAAAAATTCCCAGAGCTTGTTTGTTGATGTGAATTATTTCTACATCTGCCTTCCCTTTTGGCTTCTCTTTGTGGATGGGGCTGAGCAGATAGGGCTGATGTGTCCGCACTTTCACTACACCATCAACCTCTGCATAACCATAGGTGGCGCCCTTCTTCCAGCACTCTCCAATGGCCAGACACAGAAAAAAGTGACTGCAACAGCATCATTCATTCATCTCGCTGTTCATTATTCTGGATTCTGTTCTTTAACACCAAGGGGCATGCTCTGGATAGTGTTCTGAGAAGGAAACAGTGGTCAGCTGGAGGTGCTCCAAGTCCATCCCTGAGATGAGAAGAGGGGTGCTGCTCGCATGCCAGAGACATGGGGACCTTAGGAAGAGCCTGTGCACTGATTGCAAAAGCTTTCCGCTTCCTTACTACAGCTTTAGTTATTATTTATTTTATTTATTTAAAACATTTGTATGCCGCCCCCGTTGCAACAAAGCCTCGGGGCGGCTCACAACATAACAAACACAAAAGCATGAACAATTTAAAACTATTTAAAACTGGCCCATCTTGGATTACAAGTTAAAATACTATAAATACCATTTATAACTTAACAATTAAAATATCGTTTAAATAAAAAGGTCTTTGCCTGGCGCCGAAAAGCAAATAATGACGGCGCCAGGCAGACCTCTCTGGGGAGTGCATTCCATAGGTGAGGCGCCACTGCTGAGAAGGCCCTCCTCCGGGTGCTCACCCTCCTAATATCCCTCACAGAGGGCTCCTGGAGAAGGGCCTCCCCTGCCGATCTCAGGGGGTGGGGGGGGGCATATATGGATGCAAGCGCTCCTTTAGATAACCAGGTCCCAAGCCCTTAAGGGCTTTATAGGTGATAACCAACACCTTGAATTGGGCCTGGACTTCAATGGGGAGCCAGTGAAGCTGACAGAGAACTGGGGTTATATGAGAACAATGCCCAGTCCCCGTCAGCAACCTGGCATCTCTATTTTGCACCAATTGAAGTATCCGGACCGTCTTGAAGGGTAGCCCCACGTAGAGCGCGTTACAGAAATCTAATCGGGAAGTTACTAACATGTGGGTCACTGTCGCCAGGCAGTCGTACTCCAGGAAGGGACGCAGCTGATGGATCAGCTGAAGCTGATGGAAAGCGCTCCTCGCCACCATCGTCACCTGAGCTTCTAATGATAGCTCAGGGTTGAGGAGTACTCCCAAGCTGCGGACCTTGTCTTTCAGAGGGAGTGCAACCCCATTTAGGACAAGGCCCAGGTCCCCCATTCCGAAGCCTGACCCACTCACCAACAGGACCTCTGTCTTGTCTGGATTGATGGGCAGAGCTGTCCAGAGCATGCTGGGAAGTGTAGGCCAAACCTTCTGGAGGCCACCAGGTTGGGAAAAGCTGCCTTATACTTTGTGGCTGCCTTTCCAACTTGGCACCTCTAGATGCGTTGGACTGCGGCTCCCATGATCCCTGGGGTGGATGGGAACCACAGCCCAAAATGTCTACAGGGTGTCAGGCTGGAGGAAGGCTGCCTTACTAACAGAGTCTAGATTATAGGGCCAAGGGGTCAAGCAGATCCCTACCATCATATTCTCTGGTTAAAAGCAGTCGCATAGGGAAAGAAAGTTGGCTCAGGGTCATGGCACTGCATTGCTACTTCTGAACTGAGAACCTCATTGCTGTGAATGTGATCATGGGCTTATCTGCAGTGAACCGCCATCATGGGAGGGGGAGAATGGGGATCTGCACCCCCATCATAACCCTTCCACCATGCTTGTAGACAAAATCATGCTCAATGCACATAATGCTTCCCCTGATGTAGCTCCATGCACAGCTGGGGTTCGGCATAAAACACGTCTCCCTGTACAGACATGGCTGCGATAGGTAGGATGGGGACATGGGAGCAGGCATGGCCTTAAAGACAACTTAAGGGGGCGTAATTGTTTGCCAAGGAGCATCCAAATGGCTAGACTGAACAGGATTTGATAGTGAGAAGAGTGGCAACATTCCTAACTGAGCCAGGGACTGTCTCAGTGAGTACTGTTCAAACTTGATTGTGTGACAGGAATTTCTTCAAAGGGTTCCAAATGGGAAAGCCGCCAACATGACACATCTTACCTTGTGTAAATGAGCAGAGATCTCTCCCTCCCTCCTTCCCTCCCTCCCTCCTGTGTGTGTGTGTGTGTGTGTGTGTGTACGCAGCGTGTGTGAGGCAGACTCAAGACAAAACTGGTTAAATCATTTTGGCATCAGAGAGGGAAAAAATCACAAACACACTTCTCCTCCTGTGGCAGCTGAAGCAACAACTTAAATAACTTGCAATTTACAACTCTTTCATGGCTCCTGCAATCTGTTGCCTGAGGCAACCGCCCCAGACTGCTTAATGGCAAAGCCAGCTCTGGAATGGGGAAGGAAAGAGGCATCTGCTATTCTGGGACAGACAAAGGCTGGGGCAGAGGGAGGGAGAGAGCACATTTGGAGCTCGCTTAAGGCATGGGAAACTTCAGGGGGCTTCTTTCTCTTTCCTGAGATCTGACACAAAGTAAAGGATCTATTTGCCTCCTGGGAGTGTGTAATTATGCGGCTTGTCCTCAAGGAAAGCATAAGTGGAGGAAAACAGCAGCACTGCACATGTGTAAATATATCTTTGGAAATAAAGCAAATATTACAGCCTCATCATAAGCTCTCCTTAGTATGCTGCTGTCCAAAGAAAACAAACTAGAACTCTCTCACTGCTTGGAGGAATGAGAAATATGCTGGCATAAGTACATCTTCAGGGCATTCTGGAAAACTTGCAAGGAATGGGCCTGATGGACCCCTGGCAGTATCCCCATTCCAGAGGTGTGGGGCCATGGCACAAAAGGCCCTCCCTCTGCACTAGATTGCTTATGGGGCTGTGGGTGAACCACTGTGTGTCCTGACGCATATGCCCTTCAAATCAAGGGCTATATAACATCCAGAAATATAAGCCACTTTATGAACCAAGCACCTGAAAGGCAGGGTATGAATAGGAAATCCTTTTCTCTCCTTTTGTTTCTCACCCACCCACCCTCTGTCTCTCGAACCTGGCTTATATAAGCTCCCCATTTTTCATAGGGGGAAAGTGTGTCCTACTTATAGAGGAGTCTTCTATGTGAAGGGCTCCCATATCTGAAAGTCTGTCCTGTCCTAAGAAGGAGCATGGGAAGCTCCCAGCTACGATGTCCAACCAGCTAGCTCAGTTTAGTCAACACTGACTGGCAGCAGCTATTCAGGCAGGATTCTTTCTTAGCCCTCCTGGAGACTGAGCCTGGGACTGTCTACACTCCAGCGGAACATAAGAACCACCACTTAGGATCAGATGAAGGCTCCATCTAGACCAGTGCTCTGCTCATGCAGTGGGAAGCCCACAAGCAAGACATGAAATAGCATCCTCCCAGTTGTGTTATCTAGCCACTGGTATGTTGCCTCTGATACTGGAAGGAGAAGAGTCATCATGACTGGCAGCCGTTGGTAGCTTTGTCTTCCATGGGTCTCCCAGGGAAGAGGAAGCCACTGAGCCTCCCAAGGAGGGAGAACACAAGCCTTGAGTTTGCCCATCAACCTGGACAAGAGACCGGGCCAGCACTTGGTGACAGTCTGCCCATCAGTAAATCATTTCAAAATGTGCAGCTCTGCTTGTAAGCAAATTTTATGCAAATCAGTATTCCTCTTGCCTTCATTTTTCAGCAGTGCCTTTGCTCTTTTGAGGCAATGGACAAGCCATGTCCCAGCCATGTTCTGGATGGGCTCCAAACCTCCTTGGCCCATCAGGAGGACAATGTGCTGAGCAGTGAAATGTCTCAGACCTCCAGCCCTGGTCCAAAGACCCTTTGAACCTCCACTGCACCATGATAACTTCTCCTTGCATTGCTGCTCAAGATGCTATATTGTGTAACTGTCTTGTTCAAGAGGTCAGACATGTTAAAAAGTAACTCTATGAGAGGCGGACAAAGGCCCTTTGAAAGGACTTCAATTTACAAGCAGAGGTTTGTTCCAGAATGTAATGGCACTCAAACCTCTTGACTTCCCACATAAGTAGCCAATGATCTAACAGCAAAACCCGAGGCTCTCCAGATGCACTGCAAGTCCAAGCATTCTGGCCATTGGCCATGCTAGCTGGGTTTGAAGGCCGCAGCGTCTGGAGGCGAGCAAGTTGGGGAGGACTGCAACTGAGTCTAGAAACAAAGTTAGATGGTAAGTGCCCACAGCACCACAGCCAGCATGGGCATGGCAAGAAGCAAGGAAGGAAGTCTTGAAATGAAAGCCAGAAATGTCTTTAAAAGTCAGTCGAGAGAAAGATGGGGGCAGGCACCAAAGCATGCTCCCTGGCTGGGGAATTTGGTTGGGAAGCGGAGGATAACAAACTGAGCCAAAGGGAGAAGGAGTGGAGTCAGAGGAGGAAGCTACATCACAACAGGCTGGGCTGTTACTCCACCCAGCTCAGGACTGGGTCACCTGACTGGGCTTGCTCTCCAGGATTTCAGGCAGAGGCCTTTTCCATCACCTGCCGGTTAGCCCTTTTAACGGAAGATGTCAGGGACTGGACCTCTGGCACTCTCCAAGTGCTCTGCCATGCACTACGGTCCCTTGCTCAGATCAAATAGGCTCAGCTGCTCCGAGTACCATGTCCCTCTCCCCAGGCACCAACCTGCTGGATTGGCTCCAAGCAGCCAGACTCAGCAGTTTACAATAGGTGCTGTTTCTAGGGTCAGCCACCAAATCAGTGGCAGCATTTAGCCAGGAGCAGATGTGTGTGTGTGTGTGTGTAAATGCCTAGCAACCATGTATAGTCATTGTTGGCATGTCCAGCAGAACAAGGTTATCATCTCATGAAAACTCAATGCAGCTCTGTGGGATGGCATTTGCAGAGTTGCTGCTGGGAGGAAAAAACAGGGCACAATCGAATGCAGAAAGATTCACAGAAAGAATGCAGAAAGATTCACGGTCAACCCGCCAGAGTTTTCACATTTAATTTAAAGCACCATGGCTGAGCTGGGTGGAAAGGGTGGGCAAGTCCGGATCGGGGAATTGTACTGCGGACAAATGTTAGAATGTAGCAAAGAAGATGCAAGCTCTAGTCCTCATTCTGCCACGAAGCATCCTTGGTGCCTCTGGGCTAGACACGGGTTCTCAGCCTAACCTACCTCACAGGGTGGATGTTGTGAGGATAAAAATGGAGAAGAGGAAATTGTGAGCAGCTTTGGCTTCCTTGCAAGAGGAAGGAAAACAGAATGTATAATAATACTGGCTAGAACTAGGATTGGTGGTCTTTGGCATTAGAAGGGCAGCTGATTGTGTACTGCCAAATCCCTCGTTTGAAACTGCCCTATAGGAGCCTCAACAACACACTGGGGAGTCGGGAAATTGCAAGCAAGAGTTATGATGAATTAGTCACCTTCATTTCACGGAGCGCTGCATAGACCGCGCCCCACAGAGCTCCGATTTCAGTAACAAAGATCCAAGAGCTGTCACCGCAGGCCCAACCATAAGCACTGTCCGGTGAATACAGCCCAGACTGGAAGGGACCAAGTTCTTTCCAGGGCAGGGTTGTTCTGGAGCAGCCCAAGCGCATGGCCTCTGCAGGACTCCATCAGCAGATACGGACTGAGGCCATCTGGTTTTTCCTTGCACTGGTGGCAAAGCGCCAGCTCCGGGCAAGCAGCCCCAGGGGAGATCGACGGGTCAGCAGCACAAAGTGACCTTGCTGGAGAAAGGAACGTGCCGGAGGAACAGGGCTCAGAAGGCGGCCCCAGGAGAGTGCGGGGATTGACCGAATCAGGCAGATGGCCATCTTGATTCGTCTTGACTAATGGGTGGTAGAGAGACTGACAAACAAACAAACAAACAAAGTATCTGGTAGATCTCTGGGTGATTGAAAGGAAGTTGGCAAACATTTCTGACTACTGATTACTAACAACAGTGGCAGGAAAATGACCGCCCCGTCACTGGCATGCCCACACTGCCACACACATGCCCTTTGCCTCAACTCTGCAGTTGAAACAAAGAAGGCTTTGGGGAACTAGCCGTGGGGTTTTGCGCAGGAGGACGGCAAGATCCATTCTGTTCAGAGACTCAGAATTCATTCTTGGGCTCAGGATTCTGGATGTCTGCCACTGGTTGGTGGAGCTCAGCTTCTAGGAGAACAAAAACAAAATAGACGCCAGAAGCCTTGTTCTCATGCAGCCTTCCCCGAACCAGCGCTCGCAGGGTGCCATTGACTACAATTCCCATCATCCTCCATGCTGCCTGGAAATTGCTGGTATGGTAGTTCAACACATCTGGAGGGCACCAGCTTGTGGGAAGGCTATTGTCACGAAAGTGGGATATAAATAAATCAAAATATTCAAAATCAAAATTTTAAAAAGCAGGTTATTAATCTAAATAAAGAAAACAAGGGTGTTTCTCTCTCCTACTCCTCCCACTTTGCATCCTGGTCTTGCAGCACCAGGACTGACACATTTCTGGATGCACACGCCAGGAGCACGCCTATTTACACACAAGATGGGGGGGGCTCAGCTGCCGCCCTCCAAAGGGTGCTGGGTGGCAGCACCCATCACCGCCAACCATTGGCCCTGCTGGCTGGGGAGGATGGGTATTTGAGTGCAGCACCCAAAATGGCAGCCTGCTCTGCTCAGTGAGCCCAGAATAAGTCTTATTTTATTCATGGAGATCCATTTCTGATACATACAAAAGTGCACTGTCAGGATGCAATCCTGTGCATGTTTTGACAGCAAAAAAGATCCTGCAATGACCAAGTTTCTCCAGCATTTTTCCCTAACCAAGCACAGGATTGTGCCCTTGGTGCCCTTGGAACCTACCTCTCTCTCTCTCTCTCTCTCTCTCTCTCTCTCTCGCTCTCTCTCTCTCTCTCTCTCTCGCTCTCTCTCTCTCTCAGTGAAGGCACAATGGGGCGGGGGGACACACACCACGTTTAACAGCCCCCCCCCTTGCAAAAGTGCAGCCTGCATCCATTTGCACTGGTCTGCGGTTGCTTCTTGGCACACCGAGCGTCAACCGCAGCAGCCTGCCTACTAGCATGGGAGAAGCGCGCGCGCGCGCGCCCGGCGACGAGCACCGCGCTGCACCCGGCGGATGCCTGCCTGCCTGCCTGCCTGGCCTTCGTGGAGCCCTCGGTGGGGCTGCGCCGGTGGTTGCACTGAGCCCCCCCCCCGACGGGGCGGCGCGGCGGGGCGGGGCGCGCAAGCGGCTGAAGCGGGCGCGGCAGCCAATGGGCGGCGGGGGCGCGACGACCCGCCGCCGCCCGTAGGACGTCTCCCACCCTCGCAGGTGTGACGGCAGAACTGCCCATCGCTTGCCGTTTTCCATTCATGTGATCCAGCGCGACCGAGCTATTTAAAGAGACCGGCCGCGCCTGGTGGGGGGGGGGGGGGGAGGAAAAAAAAAAGCGCGTGCAATAAAACGGGCGCCCCGCCTCGCCGGAGACAGAGAGCGCAAAGGCGCGCGCGGCTCCTCGACTCGCTCCGGTTCCCGCGGCTGCACGTACATTCCCGATAGACGCCCGCCCGCCCGCCATGGCTGAAGCTTTCGTTGGCGTCTGGAACCTAGTGGAGAGCCACAATTTCGACGGCTACATGAAAGCGCTCGGTAAGGGCCGCCCGCGGAGCCGCATGGCCCGGTTTGCACGTCCTCTCGGGCGATCGCCGTGGGGAACACCAAAGGCGCGCCTGCAGGCGGCTGGAACTGCAGCCCAGAGCGGCGGGGCCTCTCCCCGCTTCTCTTCTCGCTCCATGTTGCGGCTTTTCTTTCTCCGCCCCACCCAGCCCTGGCCGGCGAGGGGGAAACGCTCGCCTTGCAGGGGAGCGTGGCGGGATGCTCGCCGCTGGCTTCCCGTCCCCCTTCCCGGGCCCCCTGCAAGCGCTTCCCTCCCCCGAAGAAGTCGAACCGCAGACGAGCCACGTGGGGATCGAATGAATGGAGGCCTGCGCCGCGTTCCGGCTCCTTTTCGCTTTCGTGGCTCGGCGCGAGCGAGAGTCGAGGGCAGCCGGAGCGCAAAACGCGCCTGGGGCGCTCTGATTTGCACCGGCGCGGGCGCAGGTGGCGCTTGCCGAGCTGATCCGGCGACGCTCCGCTGTTGGCCCCGCTCTCCCGCCTCAAGCAGCCTCTTTGGAGAGAGAATGGGAGCGAAGCCACGTGTGCATTTTACCGAGGGAAGAATGAGCAGGCGATATTCGGGCGGGGTGATGTGCCATTATTATCGCTGTGGTTCGATGGGGCGGTCCTATAGGCGGCTTATCTGAGAATTATGAACTCGGGCTTAGGCCCTCGGGGGCGAGGGGACTGGCACGTGCTCGGAAATCTGTGCCTTTGAAGTCCTGTCTTTAAGGACACCCTAATTTGTAAAACGGGATGTCTGGAGAAAGGAGCGGGGCGGGGCGGGGGGGCAACCGTCAGCCAGAAAGATTGGAGGGGTGAGTGCAGCAAAAAGCCGGCTTATCCCGGGGTGGGGGGCAGATACGAGAGAGATCCCCAGGCGCGGCCTGATTTCAGCAAATGGCCATGGAGAGCAGGGTGGGGTGGGAAGGAGGCTTTCCGGAGATTCAGGGCGCCGTCCTGAAACACCGCCTCTGCAGCAGGCTCCATTCAATTCAGTCGGAGCCCTTGCGGAGCAGAGGCGCCTGCGATCGCTCCGCCGCTGCACCCGCCCCGGGCAGGGCGCCGACCGAGATTGCGAAGAGAGGCGGGGGCGATCGCTGGACAGCGGCAGCCCCTCCACCCCGCCCCCTGCCTGCCTGCCTGCCTGCCTCCCGGGGTGCGCTGGCTGGCCCTGGCCCGAGCAGCCCCCTCTCTGCTCCTTTGGCTTTGTCCGCAGAGCCTCGGACACAAAATAAACCGGGTCCTCCGCGCTCGGATTTTGCTGGCCCCCAGGTGGGAAGCTTGCAGCTCTCCAGGTGTTCTCGCTTACAGCACCTACCAACACTAGCTAGGGCTTATATGGCTGAAAGAGAGCCGTGTGGTTAATGGGGCAGGTTGGGGATCTAATAAATAATACGAAGTCAGTCATTCACAATACTAGTTGAATAGAATTACAAGATTTATCCAGCCATGGGTAAATGGGTAGAATTACAAGATTTACCCATGTGGAGCAGTGGAACAATTAGTCATTCAGGAGCAGGACTGTATGCACAATATGTTTACTTACTCAAAAGTCTGCCTTACTATCAGCGCAAGGGTTTTGTGCGCTAATCAGTGGGCATAAGATTGCCACATGTAGGATGGAGAGCTGGCCAAGAAACTTTTCTCATGTTTGAAGAACCTGGGAACTACAGACCAGTCAGTCTGACCTCAATCCCCTAGAAGTTTCTGGAGTGGACTATAAAGCAGTCATTCTGCAAACAACTTGAAAGCAATGCAGTGATTACAAGGGGCCAAGATGGATTTCTCAAGAACAGTCCTACAACGCTAATCTGATTTAAAAATAAAATAAAATAGGGTAACCTTCTTAATGGACTGTGGGAATGTTCTGGACATAATCTATCTTGACTTGTGCAAAGCTTTTGATAAAGGGCCCCGTGATCTCCTGTTTAGCAAACTAGTTGAAAGTGTGAATCCATAGTTGACTACAGAGTTGGACTCAAAAGCGTGTTCTGCAGTGGCACCTTCTCTAAATGGGGAGAGGGAACAAGTGGGGTACCACAGGGTTCAGTCCTGGGTCCACTGCTCCTCAACACTTTTATTAATCATTTGCATGAGGAAGTGCAGAGAATGAATAGCTAATATCCAGGAAGACAGAAGATTCAAGGTGATCTTGATAGGTTGGAGCACTGGACTGGGAACAACCGAATGAAATTCAGCAGGAGAAATGCCAAGTCAAGTTCTGCACCTAGGAAAAGAGTCCAAATCCATTGGTACCAGATGGGGAATCCTTGGCTCAACGAGACTGCAAGTGAGAAGGATCTTGGAATGGTTGCAAAGCACAAGCTGAATATGAGTCAACAATGTGATGTGGCTGCAAAAAGGGCAAACGGTCTTTTAGGCTGCATTAATATAAGTAGTGCTTCCAAATCACATGAAGTATTTGCTCCCATTTACTTGGGACTGGTTAGACCTCATCTGAAGTATGGTGTCCAGTTTTGGGCACTTCAGTTTAAAAAGGATGCAGACAAGCTGGAAAGTGTTCAGAGGAGGGCAACAAGACTGGAAACTGAGTCCTATGAGGAGAGATGGAAATGACTGAGCATGTTTAGCCTCAAGAAAGGAAGGCTGAGGGGAGACATGAAAGCACTCTCCAATTACTTGAAAGGCTGTCACAAAGAGGAAGGGCAGGATCTTTTCTCGATCATCCCAGGGTTCAGGACACAGAATAATGGGCTCAAGTTACAGGAAGTCAGATGCTGGCTAGAGATCAGGAAAAATTTCCAGACTGTTAGGGCAGTACAACAATGGAACCAGTTACCTAGGGAAGTTGTGGGCTGGAGACAGCCATCTGAGAGGGATGCTTTAACTGCAAGTCCTGCACTGACCTTCTGGCCCCTCCCAACTCTACTGATGCTCTCACAACCCAGCACTCCCTAGATGCATTGGAACACAACTCCCATTATTCTCAGCCAGCAGAGACTGTAATCCAACATATTTGGTGGGTGCTGAAGTGGGGAAGGCTGCCGTATTAGCACTGTATCTCACTCATGTCAGAGCTATAGAAACTAACAAGGTTGCTGGTCTTCATGGAGGCTTGAATGCCAAGGTTTGTCCCAGGAGGCTCAAAGGAGCACCTGCATCCCTTCTGCCAGGTGTGACCAGAAGACCTTGAGATGTTCTGGACTTCCAAATCCCAGAAGCCTCTGCCAGCATAGCCAGTGGTCAGGAATGCTGGGAGCTGAAGTCAATGTACCTGTAAATTCCTTTCTGCCCACATCTGCAATAGGCAGTCAACTTCTGACTAGAGGAAGTGAAATATCCACCAGATTAATAGCAAAACACGGCAATTCCACTCCCATAGGAATAAAAATATCAAGAAAGTCTTAAAGACTCGCCCTACTACATTAATTATTTCTACTGAGTGTTGCAAAACAAAGTCTAACACCAGTGAAAAGGGATGGAGGGAAAAGATGAATCAAATCAAATGTTTCCTTACATAAAAATTAATATCTATAACTGTGTACGTAACGTATTATATAACTCTTTATATTTTCTACATAGGAAATGAATAGTAAAAATGATGCTGCACAAACTTCAACAAGGGCAGCCCAATTATCCTTTGTCTAATAGTAAATTATGCCTAAGACTCACACGTTTCATTAAGTCCCCCACCCGCTGCTAGTGCAAGTGGGTGATTATCCTTCCATGGTATAGTTTTGGTCTTTCAGCTGCTAGAAGAGCATGGGAAATCCATTTGTGTTGACCTTAAGTTAAATTCTAAGAATTAGATAGTCAAGAACAGCATGCACATTTATAAATACCAAGGAACTTTGTATCACAAAATCTGTCTGAGCTATTCCCTCCTCTTCTCCTTCCCAAAGAAGCTATTGGGCATTGCCAAAACATATTGTTAGGTTAAAGATGGGCCTCAAACTCCTACATTCTGTGTTGGAGAGCTTGTCATATGTAAACATCTAGACCTCTTTTCAGCCTTCAGCACTGAGTTTCTAAGTGCCAGGAAAGGTCACTCCTTATGTTCTTTCCCAGGACTATTTGAAGAGGCGCAGCTTGTCACATTTTGGGCAGTATCAAAAGAATCTCCCAAGTTCTACCTTCCATTTAAATCTGCGCTGATTTTCTGAAAAACTTTCAGGCCAAAATGTCAACATTTCACAAGCCGCAACTATAAACTATAGAAATGTAATGCAATCTGGCAGAGTGATCTTGAAAACAGCAAAACCAATTTAGAACAATAATTGACATCAGTAGAAAGCAATATAAATATCACCAAGAAACCCCACTCCTTGAACAGAAAGCTTTTCTGCTAAACCATTTGAAAACAGGTTTTTCTGTTCATGTTAGAATGCTTGTGGTATAATTACAGCAGCTGGATGCTCTTTATTTATTAAATTCATATCCTGCCCCTTTTCCCTCCTGTGAGGAATCCACTGTGGCTTGCGCAACCAACCTTTTCTCCATTTTGTCCTCACCACAACCCTGTGAGGTAGGCTATGCTGAGAGTCAATGACTGGCCCAGTGCCATCCTTTGAGCATCACAGCTGAGTGAGGACTAGAACATGGCTCCCCCAGGTCCTACTCCCACATTCGCACCACCATGCCAGCCTGGGATTTGGCATAAGGCAGTCAGTCTCCCTGTGTTTCAAAACAATAGATTGCTCCGCATTGTACAACCTCTTTGTAACATTGTGCCTTTTCCCAGGGCAGCCCATTCATAGAAGCAAACTAGTTACAACCACTTCTTGCAGAATCTTTAAATTCAATGTTTCCTTTCAAAAAGCACATATCTTCTTTTACCATTGGTATATGGGATGGATGTCCGAAAAGCCACCTTTTATGGAGCTTCTATTTCAGTATGTATAAGATTATTTTTTTCCTTACATTTCCAGGACAAACAAGTTTTGCTTTGTATCACACCTTGACTAGGTTCACACAACACAACAAGCCAAAGTACAGATTGAGCATGGGATGAGTGACAGTTGTTGTTGAATCATGGGCTGTTGTGATCTGTAGAATCAGCAATGAAGAAAACTATGGTTTGTTGAGTTGTGAATGGTGGGTTGTTAATGCTTTACAAATAATGGTTTGTTAGCACGACTGGAGTCACTCCATGATGCAGCAACAACCCACAGTTCAATGACAACCCGCATTCAACACATACTCTGCTTTGTTGTATTGTGTGAGCCAGGCTTATTCTGGGTAATTTGAGTGAAGATAAGCAAAAACAGGATAATGTAGCGAAGTAGAAAAGAAGTCTGCCGGAATTAGGCTGTTTGTCTGCAGTGGGTGGAGACATTCCTAATGTGGGGGTAGGAAACCTGCAGCCCTTCTGATATTGTATTCCAGCTTCCAGCAGCACCAGGTAGGAGGAACTATGGCTCAGTGATAGGATTCGGGAGTCCAGCAACATCTGGTTAGGCCCAGGTTCTCTGCTCCAAAACTACACACAGCACTGTGGTGTTGCTTCAGTTGTAGCAAAACGTGTGTGGCTGCACACATGTGCTGGTGAGTCTCAAAACCTCCTGGAGATCCTCAGGGCAGGATCTTTGACCGACATTGACCAGGTCTCCCAAAGGATCACACCGAGCATGGCAACTGCACAGCCATTCATTTGTCCGGACTTCCAGGGTGTTTCGGCTCCTTTGCACTGGGGCATATAAATGTTTGGTCTGCATGTCTTTCCTGCAGAGGTGGGCTTTGCCACACGACAGATCGCAAACCTGACCAAACCTACCACCATTATTGAATATGATGGTGGACAGATGACCATCAAGACGCAGAGCACATTCAAGAACACAGAGATCACCTTCAAACTGGAAGAAGAATTTGATGAGACCACAGCAGATGACAGACATGTCAAGGTAAGAGTTCCGGGCAAAGCTTTGATAGTAATTCTGGTGGGTTCCTTCAGGAACCGCTAATGGGTTAGGCAAGGACATTGCCTTGGATGGGGTCAGAATAATGTTCATCTAGAATAGGAGTGGTGACCCAAAATCCTCCTAGCTCTTGCTGAATTGCACCTGCTATCGGCCCCTTACTAACCAGCTTGAGGATGCTGGATCAGCTGATTCTGATGATCACGGAAGGAAAGAGGTTATGGTGGCTTGCTTGCTTTCCCTTGCTGGTGTGTCATGAGTCATCTAGTTAGCATAACTGCCCTTGCTGGGTGGGATGCAGGTTCTCTTGACCCTGAACCCGGTTGGGGTGGTGTATGTTCCCTCTGTGATAGACCAGAAAGATTGTACCCAGTACAGATTGTCACTTTAAATAAGCCCTGGTGGGTCGCCCAGTGTGCTAGAGCATGCCGGGCAGTTCTTGAACATGGAAGCCATGGCTTGTTATGTCATCAGAACTCAGCACGGTAGGTTTTATGAGGCTTAAACTACCCTAATGTCATCCACAGACCATTTCATCCTTTCACAACCTACCTCTGCTGGATTTGGATGACATGACAAGCCACAGCTGCAGCTTAAGTAAAAGGTGAAATATTTGAATGATCTGAACAGAAACCAGACTATGGCTTAAAGCAAGCACAAAAGAGAGCCAGTGTGGCGAAGCGGTTAAGAGCATGGGACTGGGACTCCAGTGATCTGGGTTCAAGTCCCCGCTTGGCTGTGGAGCCAGCTGGGTGACTTGGGGCCAGTCACAGACTCTCAGCCCAACCTACCTCACAGCGTTGTTGCTGTGGGGATAAGATTGACAGGAGGAGGAGGAGAGTTGTGTAAGTCACTTGAGTTCCTTGGAAGAAAAAGGAGGGGTATAATTCAAGTAAGTAAGTAAGTAAATAGCTAGTGTGGTTGTGCATTCTGGTCCAAAAAGTGAGGGGAAGATGGATCAACACAGTTGCCTGCATTTTTGGACCCTCTTTAGGACCCCACTCTGCAGCTGCTCATGCGGTTCCTCAAACAGCAGATGAAGATGGTCTGCAGAGAAGTGTACTTAATGGTCTTTAATACAGAGCTGTGCTGTGGAGTTTTGCCTGCAGGGCTTCTCCCTGTGGCTTTGAGTCTGCAAAGGAAAGAACCAGCACAGTGCTATGCATTCCAGTTCTCTTGGCCTCTCTTGTCTCCTGAGAGCTTAGGAGGAAATGCTTGGGACGAGCAAAAAAAGTAAGGTGAAGACATGCTATGAGAGAAGGAGCACAGAGCAGAAGGACGTGGCTGATCCCTTGCTGGTTTCTTATTCACAAGGCCAGCTTGTTTTCCAGGACGACTCTGGGGGGAGAGCCATGGCTTGTGATCCCACCAGTTCTTATCAGTGGTTCTCTGCACAACAGAATGTGCCTAAAGCCATTTCAGCTTCACAGTGGGGCTGCATTACAACTTAAGGAGACCTATGCTGGGTCAGACCAATGGTCTATCTGGTCCTCACTGGATATTAATTTGGGACAAGTGGAGTTTGCAAAAACAGTGGACTGTTTGAGGCATCCTTTCGGCAGCAGTCTTGATGTACTTTCCCTTTTTTGCATAACTGTTCAGGTAGTTGTAGGCCAAACCATCAGGCATTTCCCATCCCTGGTTCCGGGCTCGATGATCGAAGTGGAGATCCTATGCACAATTGCATGGCTGTAAGCCCCACTGAATTCTGGGAAATTTCTTCCTGAGTAAAAATGCAAACACTTGCACTAATGGAGGCCTTAATTTGGAGCCCTGGATTACCTCAGGAAGCCAGCCCTCTTTTATCCACTCTTAGATAAACTTGTTCCAGTGCCATGACTTTGATCTTTCTCGTTTGTAAAAGTAGGTTGTACTACTGGCTTTTCAAATTGGTTTTACAAAAGCAGTTGTAACTGGACAGCCGCTATATCAAAGCTCTGTGATGTTTTACTAGCTTTAACCCTACTGGAATAACTCCTGTTGTAATGCAAAGTGTTTGGGGTGTGTTGCTTTGGAATGGGTAACCAAGACCCATTCGCTTTTCCAGAGACCTCATTCTGGAGGAGATGGAAACTGCTAGGATGGGTTTATTGAGATGGATGGCCACTTACAGAGAGCAGCAATCATGAAGGAATTTCCATGAAGACTCAGCACAGAAATCGCCCATTATTGCTCAGATGCACAAACAGTAGTGCTGCAGAATGTTTTTTAAAAAGACAACACTGAGACCAAATCAATTGAACTGGAGGGCACCCTAGTTACATTTTTAAATTCAGCTTGGCTCTGGTTTGTTAATAGATTAGGGAACAAACAACAAAGATTAATGCTGGTCTTTCCTTTGAAGTGGCCACTTTGGACATTCAAGTGGTAAATTTTCTCATTGCGACCATTATTCATAAAAAGGCACCTACAGTAAGGATTTGCTAATGGGCAATTCTATTTATCCCCAATAAAAAGTCCCATGATTAATCTGCTAAAAATATATTTTAAGTGGCAGGACAGCAGCCCTGTTGAAAGCATAATGAAGGGCTAATGGAAATATCTCTTTGGTTCCTCTTAGGAGGAAAGCATGTGTGAATTACTGACAAGCTGCAGGTTTGACCTTCAAAACAAATCAGCTTGACTGGCAGGCAGCCAGAGGACAAAAGAGCCAGAGAGTCACATCTGGCTTCCACAAGTTCCTGCATTAGAGACGGGGCATGGCTCTTTGCACAGATGGCCTGAGGCTCAGTGGCCAGGGACTGGCAGCATCCTTGGCTCTCCTAGTGAGCTACATTTCTGAAGCAGTTGCTAATCTGGTAGTCAGAAGCATGCGCAGTGGCTGGGGTGAAAGAACCTAGGAGAGGGTGTCACAAGTGTGGGCATGGTTGGGTGCCTGCCAAGGGCCTCCACCCCAGCAGGGACTCGTCGACAATGCTCCTCTTCAGCTTAGCAATCTGCTGACTTACTGGCTCTCACTCTGGCCCACACAATGGTGGTGAAGAGATGGAACAGCAAGAGCAGTTACTACCATCTGCCCACTTCCTGTCTCTCTGCTGTGCAAGCAACCAAGCGGTACCAAAGATGTGAAGAAAGATGAGGAGCAAGAGCAGCTGGTGACAATGGTGGTGGAAAGGCACATTTGCTAAGGAGGGGAGGCTGTTGAAGGTTCCCTGCCTATAGGCCCTCCAAAGCCTGGAACTTGTGCATCACCCTCATCTCAAACTGAACTGCCAGCTCCCCGACCTCGGACAGCCTCAAAAGGAGAGATGCTTCTGGTCCCCCAATGCTTTGCTGTCCCCATAAGTTGGACACATCCTTCAGGAGGCTCTGAAGCGTCAGTTCTTAAAAATCAGGCAATGCCCAAGTGATGCATTTAATGCAACACATGCTTTTCGGTCCTAGCTCTCACTTGACAAGATCAGTTTGCCTGCTTGCCTAGCGCTAAATATGAATTGCTTCTGAGTGGCCCAGAGGAGATCTTGTTTTTCTTTGCAGCACGGATTTGTTGTCACTGACAAATACATGTGCAGATAAGTAGGCTGGCAACCGGGGGGGAAAACAAGGACATTTTCAAGCCTGAAGTTATTCTATTCCCTTTGTGTTTCACTTGTGTAGTTGAAGTATTTTTTCCACTCCTCCATCAATAAATAAATAGCTGGGGGATGGGAGGCCAATCAGGTACCTTATAACCAAGGAACCAAGAAGTTCTTACCTGCAGGTTTACAATAAAAAAAGACCTAAGTCCCACAAAGAAAAAGGGATGGGGCAGGAAAGGAATCCAAGCAGACTTTCAGAGGACCTGACTGAATGGCCCTGTTTCTCTTCACCTTTCTAGGGCAGGGACAAGCTAACTGGAGCAGATCCTAGTGTTCTTGCCTCCTCCTGCATTTCTCCTCACGGGGGGATGATGTGCACTGACCCTGGGGTCGGGAAGTCCAATCGCTATGGTTCTTCGGGGGGTCATTTAATAAGCATCATTTCTTTTTCTAGTCTGTTGTGACATTAGATGGAGGGAAACTCCTTCATGTGCAGAAATGGGATGGAAAAGAGACCACCCTTGTCCGAGAACTGAAGGATGGAAAACTAATTTTGGTAAGACGGTCAAAGTACATTGCTGTTTACTGAACTCGCAGCCCATATGGACAAGTTAAAAATTGTGGAGAAAACTGTTAGTGACTGCTTTTCCCCCCTAATCGAAACCAAGCATCTTGGTCATGCGAAAACGTGCCTGCAACATGGGCAAACAGCTCAGATTAAATGAGAATTTTGAATTCTTTAGTTTATTCTGTAATTAGCTCTGCAACATAAAGTTGATTGTTGCAACTGGTCATATTGGAAGTGGGGTTTGCAACAAAAAGTTGCAGTCTGGAGTGGGCCTGTTTGCTATCCCTGTAAGTTAGTAACATTCTCTTGCAGAATAATCCATTGTTCTCTGATCCCGTTTTCTATTGTTTTCTTCCTAACAGTCTGTTAATTTTCCATGGCCACTGAGGCACACTCAATCCTCAGCTGGTCTGGAGTTCCCCCTCTCCTTAATGGAGCTTTCCTAAACTACTGTTTATTCCGTGAATTCAAGATTCCCCCCACACCCATCACTTCCAATACTTCCTTCTTGTGATGTTGATTCAGCTATCAATTTAAACCTGGACAGTAGAGATAACAGTTGAGTCACCTGGAAGACGTTCCCACACTTAATCAGGGAGCAGATGGTAACTCTCTTAACTTCTGCTTGGTAGAGAGGCATTGCCTGTCCTGTGTTGGCAAAGCTCCAACTGTCCGTTCCTTGTGTCCACAAGCTTGGGCCTCATGTGAGGCTGGAGAAGCAAGGGCCACTGAAAAACTGCTTCCCTCTCCCAGGATAAGCATAATCGCAAGGGAAGACCAACCTAACCCTGTATATCGGCTTGAGAAGGAACAGATGTAGAGAGGTGGTTTCATCTTTCCCAGCCAGGAAGGAGACCTATGACAACTTTGAAACTAAGCACTGGTGGCCACAATTCGCTTTCTTCCCTTTTCCCTCTGAATCCCTTTTCATTTTGTGCCTTGTCTTTTAAATTGTAAGTCTTCAGGCAGGAGATGCCTGCGTTAATAAATGGAAGCCACGTTTTGCAGGGCGGGACAGTAACTGTACTGCAAATAAGGGATGTCTGCTAATGGGATGCCCTATTGCAACAGACACATGGGGCATTTTAAAGCAACGTTTGCTCTCTGCCCCCATTAAGTACTGTTCCCTACTCCACGTAGTATTATGCAGCTCTAATGCACTAAGGGGGCGGTCTTCCTAACTGGGTCTCGGGAGTCCTGGGTTCTACTCCCCACCGAGCCATGAAGCTCACCATGGCTTAGGGGCAGTCACAGACTCAGTGGCACCCACCTTACAGGGTTGCTGTTACTGATGCAGATAAAATGCATCTATGTGAGCTGTCTTGAGTTCCTCTCAAGCAGAAAAGTGGGATATAAAGGCAAAGACCTTTTTATTTTGCAGGAGTTACTGTAACGATACTGGTTTTTAACATTTGTTTTTATTTCCGATTTGCTCCATGCCTTGCTTTGGCCTCCTTTTGCCATTAACTGCCAGATTCTTGTGCTGTTTTTAATCGCTTACTCTATTACTACTTGCTTTATTGAAGTACTGTTGATTTTATCGTCTTTTACTGTAAACCACCCAGGGAGCCCTCTGGGCTATAGGGCAGTATGTAAATGTAAGATGTAAACAATAATAAATGCAGTAGTGATGATATTACAAACATGCCTAGAATTGCACCCTGAGCTTGAAAGAATGGTTCAACTGCTTGGCAGCTCCCCATATTCTCATGCCTGCTTTGTCTTTCCAGACTCTAACAATGGGCAACGTGGTCTGCACTCGCACCTACCAGAAGGCAGAATAGAGCCACGTCTGCTTTCTCCGACTGGTGATTCAATGCCAAAAGTGTTGCCAATTTGCCTGCATGGTCCCCCCCGCCAGTGTTTTTGTACAGTTACCGCAACTTCTGAACCCATTCAGTATCCGACTTGAACTCTCTTCAGAATTGCCTGTTAACTCGATGTTTGGATTTTTGTTGTTGTTGCTTTTTTTAATACTGAAGGGTGGGGGGTGGAAAATAAACTGAAGCAGTTGTTACATAACCGTCTGCCTGGTTGTGTTGTGATGGGCTTGGGATTATGACTAGTGGGCCTTGTTTCCTTTTCAATGTAAGCGAGTCCTTTTCTTCCAAAATGGATGCTTGAGATGGTCAAACTGCCAGGACTCTGATTTCCTATGTCTCCCTGGCATGTAAATATGAAATAGTGTTGTAGCTTTATCCTTGTCTGATGGTAATGAATACTAGGGCATGGGGTCAATTCTACAGGTAAAGTGTTCTTTGCTTCTGTCAAAATTGTGACATAAGAAATGGTCTGACCAAGGGTCCATCCGTTCAGCATTCTATCCACACGGGGCTCCTCAAGCCAGATAGGACTGCAACTGCTCCCCAGCAACTGCTGTATGCAGGCATATTGTGTATGATACAGGAAAATGGGCCTTGTAACACTTGATGATGGGGTTCCCGCAGTCTGTGGAGCTGTGGATTTTGGCCCGAAGGTCCAACACCAGCAGCGTCACTTTTTCCAATGAATTTGATACAGCAACATAAGCAAGGGCTCAGGAAGTGAGAGGAACAGAACTGGCAAAGAACAAAGTCTAGGCAAAGATTGGAGCCAGTATTTGTTTAGAAAGTAGCCAGAATAGGCATTGACTCTCTGTAAACACAGAGAAACTTTAGCCAGCATAAGGCAGTCATGCAAAACCTCTGTTAAATCCTTACAAATGCATCAACTACATGTATACATAGTTGTGAAATGCAGTTTGTATTCAAGAATGTTAGGGTACATTCAAGTAATCTGTGCATCTACTCAGGTATTATTCTAAAGACTCGAGGAATCCGACTGTGTCAGATAAGCTACAGCAAAGCTACAAGAATGAGATCTCCCCAGAGCTAGGAAATTTTGACACTGAAGATCAGAAGTCAAGTGAGCTCAGGGCTATAGCAGATAACAAGTTCAAATGTGTTACGGATGACTCTGCTAAGACAATGAAGTAGTGTCTTGGTTGTAGCTGGCATGGTAATTTCAGCTCCCTTGTATTCCCACAAAGCAAAGCTCATGCATTCGGTGGAGGCAAGCGTTTAACCCTGGCGGTGTATGCATTCTGCTATTCTACTCGGGCATGGAACATTGTATTCGTCACCACAGTAGCCTTCCTAAGAATTTCAGTTTTCGGTTATTAATGAACAAAACAATAGGGAAATGGATCTGCAGGGGATTTCCATGTTGTTTTAGTAAAAGAGGCAGGAATGAGTTAGGGTTCATCTGCTACCGCAACAGTGGTTAGGGACAACCACATGGTCAGAGGCTGGGGAGGAAAGGAAGGAAAAGGGACAGCACCTAAAGGCCCTAAATAATTACTGATTAGTTGTTAACTGGGACCAGTTGTTGCGAAAAGCCAATGTAAAGATCTTCATTGACATCTGGTCCATTTTTGAGTGTTCAAGTATTTATTTGAAGCTCTCCAGCTCCCATCACATCCTGTGCATGCAGTGAGGTTAGTTTGGAACCTGTTTTCTGGGAATCTTCGCCATGAAGTGGAGAAATGGGGGCTTTCCTCAGTGCTGGCATGTGGAATTCCCTTTCTCTGGTTGCTTGCCTGGTGCAAGTCGCTCTCATTCAAGCAACAGGAAAAGCACCACTCCAGGTTTTTATACTTAAAGTGCTTGCTGCTGCTATGACACTTGGTTTTTATGTTCCACGGTCCTGTAGATTGTATTTTGAATACATTTCTCAATGTAAACTGGCCTAGAACAAAACACAAGGGGGGCAAATCAGTGAAAATAAATCAAGTAGCAGCCTACATGGCACTCCAAAGAACAGCCACAAGGGATCCTGCAAGTGTCATTGCGCAGAATGGAATTCTCCAGTAACAAGCAATTAAGTATAGAACTGACTGCCTTTCTATCCCTTGAAACCAAAATGGAAACATGAGTCAATTTTCGTTTTTCAGCCAGTTAGAAAAAGCAAGCCAGGAAGTGCCCCCAAAGTGATAACGCATTATTGGGTTCTCTGGGTTTATTTGATGAGCTCTGCCCACTTACTGAAGCACTCTTCTCTTGCCACTTTGGCCAAGACCTGGTTTGTAGCTGCTGCTAAGCCTATGGAGCTAATGGAGAAAGAGCTGAATAATTTCCCCCATCAAGTATTTTGTGCTGAAGTAACCACCCTGTTCCCTGTTCTGGAACAGTGACCGTAACTTTGTGTCATCCACCTCAACACCTTCTTGGATGCAATTTCTGTGAAGTAGTGTTGCCATCAGTGGTCCAACATGCTTCATTTCTAGTCATATAAACCTAAAGTGTACTGTACAGAAATCCAAGTCTGTGGTTTTCTTCTGGAGCACTGGCACATGAATCAAAGAAAGCATTTGTGTACTCAGCTCCTTGTTAACATCAAAAACTCTTATTAGATTGATTTAAAGGTGAAAAAGCCAGATCTGGTTTATAACTGTTGGTTTTAATCACAATGTCCTCAGATAATAGAAAAGACTTGTAACATGGGAGGGGTGGAAAGACAGCATGCTATCCCAACAGTACACCGTTCACTGGAGGGGTAGAAGCAGTCCCAAGGTGAGCAGCAAAAAGCACCTTAACAGGAAAAAGACAGCGAATTGCTAACAACTTGGCTCCCCTTTCATACAATCAACAATCTGGTGTCTCAGGGAAATACTTCACTCTGCTCGAGGATCAGCCCAACTCTGACTATTGTATTCTATGTTCTGGTTCACACAGCATAACAATCTGCCATGGTAGATTAGTGAGCATAGCATGACTTCTGCAGGGTGGCTTGTTCTTCATGTGCATGCCACCCTCAGAAACCATGGCTTTGTTACAGATTTGTCACATCATCTGAACCCAGCAGAACAATTTTCTTATGTGCCGCCCAGAAAACACCCTGCCACTCCTGACAATCTTGCTCATGACATCAACCATCCTCCCCATCAATGTCTTTTGCCTCAAGTCCCTAAAAATTGCAAGTAGCAAGCTGTGACAGGTAGCAATAGAGGGAAAAAAGCAGGAAAGGGAGTAAACAGCCAGAAGAAGCTGGCGGGATGTGCTGTGGCAGCAGGTACTATCTGAGTGGAAAGTGAAGCGACCATCAAAAAGGCAAGCTCTGACATGGAAGTTTGCCTTGCACACGTTTGTGATATCAGCATGGCTACATTGAATGGCATTCCCCACAAAAAAGCATTGAGAAAGGCTCTGAAAATTAATTCAATTTGATGATCTGATGTAGAATTTTCCTTCAACAGCCAGCAACTCCCAAGTAAACCAATCCCTGAACATGTACTGACAGGAAGCAAGGCAGCACGTTCTGCTGCAAAGCATCTGCAATATGTGCCAGAGCTGATGGAAAGACTAGATGCAACCAAGGACAGGTGGGAACAAGCCACAGTGAGCCACCCCATCAGAAGTAGCATGGGTTATGTTCAATGAACATCCAGCCATAGTGGCTTATTAACAGGGTGGCTTAGCATGACACAAACCTGCCCTTTTAAGCTGCCTTGGGGATCCCTTGCAGGAACTAAAGGCTATCTAGAAATCAAACCAATAAACAGCACTGAAGTGATGTTTAGTGACTGCAGGAAGCTAGGACTGCTAAAGACAATTTCTAGGGGCCAACAAGAAAAGCATTTAATCATGGGCATGGGTAAGTCTTGGTAATTATTGTTCTCAGGTACTCAGAACAATGGTAGAAACCAATGCATGCCTGAAAAGCAGTAATGATCCAGATACTATTTGAATGCATATGATACAATGAGTTTACTGAAACCAAGCAGGTCTGAGATGCTTGAAAGACGGCAACCTGCTCATCCTACCTATGCTGTCTTGCAATTCCTGTACTGCAGAAACATAGGTCCAACCTGAAATAAACAAACCAATCATGTAGATAGATTAATAGAGAAGAGAAGAAAATCTGTAATTATGCTCTGAAGACTATTTTGATTACAATAGAATGAAGACAAGACCTCTATTAAAGCAACCAGCTGTCTTTGTTGACCAAAATAAATGGATTAAGTCATAAGGAAAAAGGGGGGGGCTTTACTTTGTAACTTAGATTAACCATTTGGCTCACTTTCTGTTTTCGAATCCGAGTGTGCCATTTTTTGATCAATGTTCCCTCCTTCGGGACTGCAGACAAACGGGACGGTCAGATGGGGTGGAGTGATTTGTTCTGCACCAATCAGCACATCGAATGTGTCCGCTGTTCCCTGGTGTGCAAAGAATAACCGGCAGATGTCGAATCAATGCACCGCTGTCATCCTGTCTAAGGAAACCGCACTGATTGTGGATGACATACGTGCTTCTGGCAGATAGCTCAGGATTGTTTCAGAGCAACTAGCTGCAACCCTGGCACCTTGCCCAGAAGAACAAAGTGAAGAATTAGAAGTGCAACATCTGGGGCAGGGAAGGCGCAACTGCAGCTGGCTCCTTTCTTTCTTTGGGGGACCATAAGGGAAATTCTTGTGAAAACCTAAAGGAAACAACACGGTAAAGAAGGAAAACCTTTTGTTTTGATGCTAAATCATCCTGGCTCAGTTGTTCCTTTGCCCAAATGATTCCAGCAGGCCAGAGGGGTGGGAGGCATGTGCTGTGTTAGCACTGCCTGCTCTCTGTCGTCTCATTCCTTGTGCTTCTTCTTATGGTGCTTCTTTTTCTTTCTCTTCTGGGATGAACTGGCTTTTTTAGTCCATTTTGTTTTCTTCCTGGCTGGCTGACTGCCTGAATCGCCACAGACAGAATCCTCTGATTCAGAAGGACTCTTACTCTTGTCTTTCTTTCTTTTCTTTTTTTCCTGTTAAAAGGAGTTTTTCTGTTAAATATTATTAAGAAATATTTCTTTAATACTTACTGATTAAGCTGCATTTTGCAGCAATAATGCTTCCCCATCTTCCCACAGAGAGCAGAAGCAAAGGCAACTGTTTGCAAAATGATACAGTTTACAGAGCAAAATAGCCTATATAACTCTATGTCGTAAAATCTAGCCCATCATCAAACACAATAGTCTTTAACCTCACTCTGCACTTTACCTGCTAGACAGACTTTCTGGGTGGAATGGTTACTCTAGATTTTCCAGTTTTAAAGACTGGAAAGTAAGGCTCCGTTACGTAAATAGGTTCACCAGGGAGTTAAGTAGAAAACAATTACAATGCTTCCTTTTCCCAAGATACTAAAAGCTGTATCACTTGATAATATGCAGGGTTTGTGTACATGCCAAAGACCAAAAACCATGGTGGTGTCTATGTATTATCAAAATCAAATACTACCAGCCTACAGAATATCCAAGAGAGCTTAGAGTCAGGGAAAAATACAGAAAGTGTAATAAAAACAAGGGAGGAAGAAAGGAAAATAAAATCTACATATGGCAGTGAACTTATGTTGCTTCCAAATAAGATTTGTTGTTTAAACATATAAAATTCAAATAATACGCTAATGCTCTCCTCTTGGTAACAACAGAAGTGGGGGGGGGGGTTCCATCACTCCTGGAGAAAGCCAAGGGTTTCTCTCATAGCTGCGGCTTAACTCATCTAAACTCAGCAAAAGTGTTCTGCACCTAAACTACAGAGCTGGTGACTATCCTAATTTTTCCATGGAAACTTTCAAGGAGGGAAATTCCACAACCTTCTTAGGCAGCTTTCAGCTATGGGGAATCAACATAGGTGTTCATGCTAGCATAATTCATGCCTGCAGCACCCACAATGGGATCAGTCAACTGTGTTCAGATAACACAACATTGTAGGTAAAACAACCAGAACAAACTATGCACTGTCAGGGTGGTTTGTTGTCCTCACTTAAGCCACCATACCAGACACAACAGAGGTTCAACTATCATGATAACCCTGCATGGGCTGCCACTCACAAAGAGTCGTTCTATAATCTGAGTCCAATAACAGTGTTAGATTTGGATATGGAAGACTTGGGTTCTAGTACCCACTTATCCATTAAGATTACTGGATCATTTTAAGCTAGTCACTGATCCTCAGCTTTAACTAGTTCACAGGGCTTTTTTCAATTTAAAAATGGAGATGTGAAAGATCAGGTAGCTTTCCTTGGAGGAAAACCTGGGTAGAAATGCAACAAATAAATAATTGATTAAAAAGCAGAGTACTGAACCAGAAAATCCAGTAGCGTTCTTCCAGACCGAAATAGTGAAGCACTCTCCATTTAGCAGTGACCAAGTCAATTATGAAACAGAATTTAATTGACTGATAACTAAGTCAAAGTGTATTTAGCAACAGTTAAACCTCTGTTCATTCCAGTACTGTGGAATCACTGTTCTGGAAATACAGATCCAGAACAACATGAGAAAAAGACTAGAAAGATAATGTAGCAATGTAATCCTTTCCCTCTACTTCATCACAGAACTGAACCAAGTGAAACAGTTTAACAGACTTTCTCACTTTGTTTTTCCTGGAGAGTGTTGACATGACACATTAGAGTTGAAGAAACATTCTGGAGGTCTGGAATGCTACATGAAAACAACCCAGAGCTACAACTGTCAAATAGTATCAAAGGAACAGGGAAAAACTCAGTTTGTTTGCACCATCAAAGTAAATCAGTAGACACTTCATTCACCTTATTAAGTTCAGTCTCCACAAATAGGCTACAAAACTGTGAACTCAGTTCTGTCAAGTGGCACCTATGAAACTTTTCAAGGAACTCCTCTTGTTACCTTTTTCTTCTTCTTTACAGACACTTCTGATTGATATACCTTCTTTTCATCTTCTGGAGGGATTTCTTCTTCCTCTGGTATAAGAGCGTACTTGGTTCCCCCTGGCTGCATGAAGCAATCTTTTGCAAAATGGCCTTCAAAGCAATATGCAACAAACAAAATTAAGGCATTATATTTGGTTGATTAAGTCCACCCACCCCATTCACAGCCCAGCCCAGCCCAGTCCAGCCCACAATACAATGAAACCTTTTCCCAGGACATTATTTCCATTAGGGGTTTTAAACCAATGGAACACAGTGGCCTCCGACCTTTCTTCCACCTGTAAACCCAGCCTACACTGTGGAAGCCAGACAGTAGGAGCAACGCTCCTTACCATCATCTTCCTCATCAGCCTTTGATGTTTGCAGAAAAAGCTTGTGTGCTGCTCCACACATACTTCGCAGCACATCAATATGATGCTTCCAGCAAGTCTGGCAACAGGAGCTGAGCTCTGAGCCCCAGCATTTTCCACATCAGCACTGTGGATGGAGACTCTCAATAACATGTCAGGACTAACAGCAAGGGCTTGTGTGTTACTGCTGACACAGACAGTGCAAGAAAGGAGGCAAGAAGTATGCCCTAGCACACTGGATAAGGGTTGAAGTTTTCAGCAGATCAGTTCTGCTGCAAGCTTTTGAGCCTGACAATATATCTGACATGCTGACTGGTATATGAATTGCCATTTTAGATTTAGAGGTTGCAGAGTGCCGCTTTTCACATCTATCAATTTAAAACAAAAACCAAAACACCGCTGTGAGTCACCATCAAGTGGGATGACTGGCCCTTTAATTGTGAACTAAGCTACTCCATAACTTGAATCCTGCCCTTTAAGTCAGAAGACTAATTCTATTTTCTGCTTTAAAATGTCAAAATATTTTTAGCTTTCATGTCTGCACAGGAAAATTTGTCAAAAATTGATTGAGTGATTGCATTTATACACCACCCCAATAGCCCAGAGGGCTCTCTGGGTGGTTTACAAACATTAAAACAAACAAATAAATTGGTTACACCACGACTGAATGGCAAAAATTTCCAACACACAGACAGTATGCAGTATTATTTTTGAACATAGGATGTTTCCATACCTGGGCAACCACACTTTTTGCAAACTGTGTTCAGCACTGCTTCTAGAGTGATCTTCTGGCTGGTGTAGTCTTTGAAGGAGCGCTTCTTCCGTGCATCCTGCCTGTGTGTGGACACAAGGGTCATCATCTAGATACACCACCATTGTGTCATTGGAGAAAAACCCTGGTTTCAGGGAAGCCAACCACAACATTCCAAGGTCACAGTTGGATGGACTGTGGCCTCAGGGGTGATCCTGAGTTCCCAATTATCGGGGGAGCTTGCAATCATCCTATGCAAAGCAGCAGGAGCAATCTTTGCCTTCCTGTCCTCCCACCCAGCACTTTCACTAGATGGGCTTCTGCAACTAGCTCAAGGAGTACAGACTATTCGCAATAGACATGCAACACTAACTGCTTCTGGTTGCACTGTTCTAGTTTACTATACTAGGATCAGAGATTGGGTTTCTCAAAAGGTACACTAATTCATTTCACACTCAGAAGGGTAAAGAGAAAGGGAGTTTTGTTCCAGTTAGAAATATCTTGGAAATTCTGTCACATCTCATCACAAATAAAGAGATAGAGCCTTTCATCCAGTGAGAAAACAAAAAGCATGCATTTATCTCAACCATTTATTCTCAGTCTTTTCAACATGAGTTAATAGGAACTAAAAGCTGAGATTAGTTTTTCCTTGTGAGAACAGCTTTAGGGAGGAGAAAATGTACCTAGAAGGTTTATCATGATTTTTGTTAGGAGTGCAACAAGTTCTACTTACTCAAGAGCAACATTGTTAGGGTCCAGGTCCTTTCCAGTTCCTTGATTAACTACCTTCATTGAAAGAGATAATTTCAGCTTGTCATCTTTCTTCTGTAAAACAAGAAAAGAGGTTTTAAGATGTGGCGCAATTCTTAGGCTCCATCCAACAGCAGAGTTAAGGTACTGCAGACAAGAAAGGATAGCCCAGCTTGTAACACCACTCCCATTTGAACTTTCATAATTAATACAATATTAATTTATTGCAAATGCATTAATTGTATTGTAAATAAAATACCAGCATCTATGACACCATCGGACTAGTATTCTCACAGAACTTAGCAAGCTAAGGCTCTGGACTCAAACTCCAGCAAATGTCTGGTGCTATCTAAAGACCTTAGAAGAGAATCAGGACGTATTTCACCCAGTATGAATTGCAGTAGAAGTCCAGGACAGATCTGCAGCTGCCTGATTATCATGCCAGCACACCAGCTGACATACTGGTCCCAAAAGTTGGTTCGGGACTCTCAGAACCTTATCAATAATGGCAACACCCAGGCTTAGCCTTTGTGACAATCACAGGCATTTCCAAATAACTGATGATCCCCATTAAGCACTATATATTTATCATTTAAAAGGAAGAACTCCGTCGTGACCATCAGGTGTGCTTTTCATGCAAGGAAACCAGTTTTAGAATGCTACTGGCCAATTACAATAATTTTATTGACAGTCACGTTTACTTGTAGTGTAGCAGCTTTACTCCCAGGAGAGGCATCCTCTCCTTTTGTCACCACAAATTTCCTTCCTAAGCATTTGTTGCATTTCTACAACTGTGGGGTTTCTATGAGCCTGCTGAAACCCTCTTCCTGTACCGCAGGCAAAGAAGTCTTGATTGCCTGCTGCTCTCACATCTGTCAAGCATATGGGCTGACAGAGTATATCCAGAAGGCAAATATTACTGTCCGGATGAGGCACAGTGCATATTTTTCCACAGAAATTTCAATTCAAATCAAGGAGGCAGCAATGTATCAAGTAAGTGGAAGATTAGCTTATTTGCCGCTTCTCAGAAGAATCAGCACCATGAACTAAGTAATAAAAGTTTATTTTGTTATTTTTAAGATGGTGAAGAGCAACATGGATATGATGGCCATATGCAGTAGGGGATGGAAAAGAACCTTGCTAGACAGTGAAGTAGCACCATCTGGTGATTCCCTTCTTGTTCACCTATCATTTACTTGATTATAAAACATTTCTAAGCAGGGAACAAGAAAACCAATCAGACAAATGATAGAATCACCAAAACTAGCACTGTTAATAAACAATGAAAATTGTCTAATAACATTCTGAATAGCAAAGGTAAATAATTGTAACTCCAACAGACATATTCAACAGTCAACAGCAAGTCTGAACAAAACATTTTTCATGGCTCTCTTAAAGAAACCAAGTGGCTGTGCAGCTGGGGGTCATGGGGGTTGTACTCCAGCATTTGCAAGGTGGCTAGACTGAAGAAGGTTGTTCCAAATGCATAAGAACTTCTGTATAGTTCCCCAAGCATAATTCTGTCACAACGAATACATTCCTGCAATCTGTTGTAGATGTGAAATCTATATTGCTAAGATCCTCAGCTACATTTTACCTCTTTTCCTATTAGCTTCACCCACACTTTTTCTCCAACATCTACCATCTCTGAGGGCTTGTCCACTCGGCAGCTTGACATATGACTTTTGTGTACAAGGCCTAAGATGACAAGAGAGGAAATAAGTTCTCAAGTATTCTTCTATGACAGATGAGATCAACAAAGAAGACATTTCTAAAGTACCCAAAAATGATATAACACTGACTACTGAAGCTCCATGAAGCGATTTTCCCATTTTGATTTCTAATAATTTGAAAATCTTTTGCCAATTATTTACCATATAAGCAAAGCAAACCATCATTGAACTCCTTCCATTAATATGCAAACCTTGTTTCCTTGTTCCTGGAATTTTTATAAATGCTCCATATTCTGTCACAGAAGCAACCTGTAAAGAAAACACAATTGCTGACATTAGAGAGAGATTTATTGCAATTTTACACCATATTAATATAAAATGTTTCTATCTAGCCCAGTATCATCTAGCTTGACTGGTGGAGACTATCCAAGGATTTAGACAGATGTCTTTCCTATTACCTGCTGTGCGGTAATTTAACTGGAGATGCCCTGGACTAAATCTAGGATCCCCTTTGTGCAACCACATACTCCACCATTGCTCCATGGCCCTTTGCCATCTCATTCTTTTGTCTATCTCAAAAGTCATATACTACTTAGCTATTATTTATGCTGCTTACCTATACACACTTACTTATCTTCAAGTAAGTTCTATTGGATGCAATAGAATTTACACTGAGGAGACATGCAAAGACCTGCACTGTGAACCTTGATCAGATAATAATTAGGTTCAGTCAAAATGATGATCCACACTCAAGGGTTGAGTATTGGTGAGGGCCAGCTGTCATTGAACTGTATGTTGCTGCTGAAATGCAGGCCAACATGCTGTCTAGAACTGGTTGCACTAACAAACCATGACTTCTGAACCATGACCAATTCATTAAGAGGACCCATGGGTTCTTGTTGAGTTGTGAACTGTAGGCTGTTCACCATCATTTGTTAGCATAGCTGGATTCAGACAAGATGGCCCACGTTTCACTAACAACTCACAGTTCAGTGACAACCAACACTCAACCCTTAAGTGTGGATTATCATTTTGTCTGAACCCAGACATTATAAGAAACCCATCTACTAATAGCTGCTGTATTATCTGAAAACCAAATAGTTCTCCAGAATGTGGACTGAAGCCATTTGCATTGCTTAAACCATTAAAATTATCAGACTTATTTCAGATATGTTCTATTCAAGATTGTACAATTTTAAAAGAATAAATGTCAGCCTCAAGTTTAAGCCTTAAGTGTACTGTATTATAGCACAATCAGAAGTTAGTACACTACTTTAAATGTGGATTGGTTGCTAAAATGTGTGGTAAGGACTGCAGCCTTATTCTTGATGTTTTACCAACTGCCATATCAACAGTATAACATATTTCAAAACATGTGCCATTCTATCTCTCTGAAAATCAACAGCTTCAGCACATACCTCTCCTTGAAAAATGTCATAGAGTTCTGGAAGTACTTCCATTGCCTCAAATGGTGCAAATTACATGAAATTGTTACACTTATCCTGGCCAATCTTCTTCAATAGTGTGTTATCCCTTGGCAACAATGTTTTTCCCACTGAAAAGCAAAAACACTAACTGAAACATATTATATGAGCAATACCCTAAAGTCAAGGCAATACACAGAAGGGTATTTTTAGCTTCAAGTATAGTGAATGCATAATAATTCAACCAGCCCCAACCATGGGATTGTGGAAGCCCAATTTTACACATCGCGGTCCTCAGACACAACGTGTAGGGAAGCCACGCTCAGGCTGCTATCCCAGCAACAAGCTGCCTGGCAAGGCCCACTGAACGCAGAATGGGCACTCGTGGGACGAGGGCCTGGGACTCCCTGTCCTTCCTCTCTCTCTCTCTCCTTCCGTACTACCGCAACTTAAGCCTGGGTGGCAACGAGTGGCGCTTCAGATTTGGCCTACAACTCCCATCATCCCTAGCCAGCGGAGCCGACGAGGAGGCATCATGGGAACGGTACACGGAAGCCCCCAGAGGCCCACACGCCCCTCCGCCGAGTAAGAACCCCTCTGGGTACTGACAAGCGCTTTCGGCGGCGAGAGGGAGAGGCGGCCACCATCTTCTTTACCTCTAGCGCCGCGCAGCCGCTCTCGCCTCCGTTCCCTCCCACCAATCGGCAAGCAGGAAACACACAGCCGCCGGTAGCAGATTCCGCCAATCAGGGTGCTGCGATTCAGAGGATGCTCGCGGATCCTCCCGGCGCCCACCAATCGGCACTGCGAGGGGGCGGACTTTGGCGATGGAGCCGCCAATTAGAGAGAGGACGGCGCGCTCTTCCGCGCTTCGCGGCCTTCTGGGTTGCCGCGGTCGAGGCGCCCGTGGGGAGAGCCATGATCGACCCGCAGAAAAGGAAGGCCCCTGGCCCGGACATGGCCTTGGTGGCTGCGGCGGCGGCGAAGAAGCCCCGGCACGAGCTCATTCTGGGGCCGGGCCCTGGGGCCGGGCAGCCCCCTCCGGGCGCCTTACTGCAGGCGGTGAGTCCGCGCGGCGCTGTCCGTGGCCAGCCACGCCGGGGAAGGCCGAGCCGAGCCGAGCCCCTTGTTTGTGTCCTGCGCGCACCTCCTGTTGTTTTGAGTCGCTTGCTTGAAAGAAAACACGCATATAAACATTGCATAGTCTTTGAATGTGTTTAAAAACGGGAGTTCTAGTAGCGGTGCTGCCTAATAGTTAGAGTGCTGGACCGGGACTGGGACGGTTTCAGGGCTCCGTGCCTGATCTGGTCACGAATTTCTCTGGGGGACTTTGGGCCAGTGAGTGACTCAGCCTGCTGTGTACCTCACAGGATTGTTGTGAGGATAAAATGGGAGGGGGGGGAGGACCCTGTAATCTGCCTTGGGTTGCTTGCAAGAGGGGGAAAAGGTGGGTTATAAATGTAATAAAGTAGAATGGCTCTAATTTTTGTTGTTCCACCTATGTGTTCCAGTTATTTCATGCCAACCCTGATTTTCTACTAGAAATTAAAGGTGAATTGCCATGGGAGCTTTGACTTCTGGGCAATAGAGAAATGTAATACAAATGTAACAAGGTAGTAATGTAACAAATTGGATGCTGTATCTGATTTATTTATTTTATTGTATTACCATCCTGAAACATTGTGAAGGGTGAGATATAAAAGCTTTAAATAAATTAAACAAACAAACTGTATGACATTCTAAAGTATAATGGGTGTTAATCAGCAAGTGAATCTTCCTAGTGGTAATGCTCTAGGTTCGCATTTGCTCTCCCTAGAAAGGCTTCCTGATTTCTTCTCTGATCCAGTCTTAATGCTACATGAAACTGATTTATTTATTTATTTGGAATTCTTATATGCTGCCCCATTCGCAAAAGCCTCAGGATGGCTTCCAACACAAATAAATAGCAATACAAATACATAAAAAACTGAAAACATCCTGGCATAAATATAAAATCAATAAATAAATTCAGCAATTAAAATAACGTTTAAATAAAAAGGTCTTGGCCTGGCACCAAAAAACAAATAACAATGGCACCAGGCAGACCTCTCTGGGGAGTGCATTCCATAAGTGGGGCGCTTTAATTAAAGTGGGGTGTTTTAATTGCACTACAATCTTAAGTCTGAAAACAACAGCGCCACTCTTGTTGGTCAGTTTGTATGTGTAACTTGGAGTTGCTATTTTCCCTCCAATGATTTGTTGAACAGAGGGGTATATAAGCTCAGGCTTGGAGCAAAATCAAACCCTTCTGGGGTTCACTGGAAGGCCATGCCCTCTTTCTGCCAATTTCTGATCATTTGATGGCTTCTTATCTTTGTGGGTCATTCCCCATTCTAAAAGGGTGAAATGCCTCTCCTAAAGCTTAGTCACTAGCAGTAAAAACTTCATGTTTTTGGCTGCATCCTCCTTTATTTTTGGTCCCACCCACCACTGAAATGTAAACTCTGAAGGGATCTCTGAAGTTCAGCTAGGCTCTTGGGGTGAAAGGGATTCCCCACCTCTGGCCTACCCACATATGAGTTGCTCTCTTCTCTAAAGGAGGAAGGTAAGGAACCTAAGTTCTGCTTAAATAAGCATCTATCAGGCAGTATGTTTGTTTTCCCCTCTGTTATTCCCTTTACTGTTACTCAGACTAGCCAGCAAGTACCAAGTGTAGCTAGGGTGGAGGTTGACTGTCAGTTTGGGGGCAAATTTAACAACACAACAGGGCAGTAAATTCAACCATGAAAATAATAGATAAATGAGACAAAAATTCTGATCCAGTATCACTTGAGTAATCAGTTGGGATGGTTATTTTACTCATGGAAGTAGGAATTGGTTGCTGCCATTAGAAATAATGTTTAAACATGTATAAATGTTTTGGAATGATCAATACCTAGAACTTTTGCAAGACATCTAGTTAACTCTTAATAGATTGTCCTTGTCTCTTTAAGAGAATGAGTATTTTCTCCTGTCTATACAGAAATGTGCTCATTTATATCTCCTTGTTTGCACTTCTAATATTTTAGGGGCCCCCACGATGTTCCTCTCTTCAGGCTCCCATAATGTTGCTTTCAGGGCACGAAGGAGAAGTTTACTGTTGCAAGTTTCATCCCAATGGAGCCACTTTAGCATCAGCTGGATTTGACCGGTTGATATGTAAGTCTACATTCTGAACTTTTAAGAACATATTGCATTTGGCCCATGTTTAGACATACTTAAATTCATTGAAATTATGCAGCTGTCCATACATTAGTTATGAGTAACTTAAGTACCATTTATTTCAATGGGTCTTTACTTAAATCAGGCTATTATCCCTGTTGTAATTAGGGTTATTACCTAATTTTAACAAAGAATGTCAAATTTGTAGTAAACTGCATATGATCAAAGCCATATTTGATGTAAAAAAGCATATTCTTTAAATGTTACTTGTAAAAAGGCATTCCCTCCTAGGTAAGAGTGAACTGGCATGCCTCTTCTGGGGTGGTACCTGTCGTCTATGGTTTTTAAGTCCTCTGTTACATAACTGATCTTTTGAAAATGTGCAACTTAATTGCAGTGTCCTTTTCAGACAAGGATTTCTAATTGGTTAATCTAACCAAAGTTTGCCACCCTAATTTAATATTATAATTCTGTCTTTTTGCTTCCTCTGTGCTGCTATCCATTGTGCTGCTGTGCTGTGTGACTACCTTGCACAAAGCAATGGGTTAGATCCAGTGTAGTTGGTTGCTAAATCAATATGAAAAGCTAGTAGTACCCAAGCAAGGTTCCACTGAGTTCAGTGACAGCTAAGTGAAGTTACTTAGCCTGGATTCGTCTTTCCTTTAATGCCATATATGTCGCATCGTTTGTATAAGGTTCATTAGTGCTTGCAAAGTATGCTGAATGAATGCAAATAATGGCTTAAATGATAAAAGAATAAAAAAGTTTGTGACCAGTCTTTCAGAGAGCTAGTTGTGTTAATTGTTCCCTTATGAGACTATCAAAGAGGCTAACAGCAAAGGGAAGCGAATTTGGGTAACACGATGTCTGCAGTAACTCATGGGTCTAAATGCCATTAAAAAAACTTAATATGGAATAGCTAAGGAAGCTGTGGATATCAGTGCATTATGTCAGATGTACTTTCAGGATATTTATCCAGGTACTCTGTTTATGGGTCATGAATCTGTGATCTGGGAATGGTGGGGTTTTCAATACTTTTTCTTTGAGGAGATCATGAATGAACTTCTTTCACTGTTGTAATTGTGTGTAGGGGAAGAAAATTTTTCCCAAATCAGTTAAGCTTTGGTTTGGTTGCGGGGGCAGGAGGATGAGAGAGAGAATAAGAACATTGTCACATCTGTCACACCTACTCAGACTTCCAGTGCCACTTAGAGATTGAAAGGGGCATTGGATGCATTACTACAGCCTTCTCCAACCTTCAGAGGCATTTGGACCGCAACTCCCAGAATTTTCATCCAGCAGGGCCATTGACTGGGAGTTCTGGGTGTTGCAGTCCAAACATGTCTGGAAGGCACATGGTTGAGGAAGGCTGCATCACAGGAAAATGCAGTGGTGTCTTCCATATTTACGCTTAATCCCACTTTGATTTCAGTGCTATGGAATGTGTATGGTGACTGTGATAATTATGCCACTCTGAAAGGGCATAGTGGAGCAGTTATGGAGCTTCATTACAACACTGATGGCAGGTTAGTATTTCACACAACATGTCTCATTACTGTGCTGATCTCTTCTCTTGGCTCTGTAATATAGATTAGTGGTTCAGTTGTGATCTTTCAGAGTATATTATTGAAGCTTGTGTTGTTCATGCTTTGTTTGTTGTTAGTTTTCATGTTTGTTTTCAAAATTTACAACATAATTCAATAACCCGCATATGAAGTGAACTCCACATGGTTTGAAACAAAATCACATAGGAAAAGTAAGAAAGTTTCTCATTATGGTTCTATTCCTTTATCGTGACTTCCTACTGTTTTTCCTGCTTTCTTCGAAACAAACCTTTGAGCCAGGAATTGCAACAGGGTCGCTGCAGGGTGACTTAGTTAAAACAAAGTCATTCGTAAGAATGAGTTGTACATCAGCGCTTGTCTAAAGACGTGTAGCAGGTGTTGTGGATTGGTGGCAGTGACTCAGTTGAAATACAGTTCTCTACATATGCCTTTGAGAAATTAGAAGTAAGCAAATGTGTAATCCTGTAGATGGAAGGGAAACACACATTCTGAGACTCATCTGTTATTGCTTAGAGAATAGTTCTGAAAGAGAAAACGCTGCTGCTCTGGGATTATCTTTTCAAAGTTTCCGTTGTCATTCCATTCCATGTCTACCACTTTACAAAAACTACATGTTGATTCTTTGGTTTGCGGTAATCAGACTAAAAGGCACAACAATCCTCTGCTGGCTGGGACACATTGGCCTTTGCGAGCCTTTGTCGATCTAAGCTTGTGCAGGATTGCATCTTTTGGGTTCATTCTAAGAGAGTGACAAAAGCAGTATGTTTGACTTCCACTTCTTCATTGCAGGCAATGTCATGTTGTCTGCCCAAACAGTCTATTATATTTTGAGCAAAACTGACAGTTGATAGGTGCTGGAGTTACCATTTCTGTTCATCTCTTTTATCCGTCCCTAGTTTATTTTTTTCAGTGTTGAATACGTTTTGGTACATGTGAAATCGGCTTTTAGGTTCATAAAAATATTTTCTCCTAGCATGCTATTCTCTGCCTCCACGGATAAAACAGTAGCAGTGTGGGACAGTGAGACAGGAGAAAGAGTGAAAAGACTCAAAGGACATACATCATTTGTAAATTCCTGTTACCCAGCGAGACGTGGACCTCAGTTGGTTTGTACAGGCAGTGACGATGGGACAGTAAAGGTCAGTGTTTATATTATTCCTTGGCAATATAACATTTAAAAAGGAAGCATTTACATAATAAGCTGTTGTCTTTCTGGGCGTGTCTCCCTTAATGTGCAGTGTTCTGTTACACACGTGTCCTTATTGGGTATGGAGTACTTTTTTCCCACTCTTAAGATGAAACCTGTTAAGCATTTTATAGGTTCTGCTGCAGTGCTGATCGTAATTAGCAGCATCATGGTAGAATTCAGTGGCATGGGCAGGGCCTTCTGAAAAGGGCTGCCAGCCTCACGTCCAAATAAGAGTGCACCCATGCACAGTGGTTGCTCACTCTGAAGCAAAACATGATTAAGGGACCTGCCACTGTAGCTTTTCAAGGAAAGGGTGCATGCGTATTAGTCAACAGTAGTAACTGAGTCTGCAAGCATTCTTAATTTGCCATAACTCTTACTAATACTCCCTAGGAGGTTAGAAGAGGGCTACATTATATATGATGTATATTTAAATAAATATGAAGGCTTCCATTTTAGCCTATTACGCCCCAGGCAGTTCTTTAACATTTTACTGGCACTTAGTCCATGGGGTGGGGAAGGGTAGAAAGTGACTAGTCAAAACTTTAAAGGCTCCATTGCAAGACAAGTTACATTTCTAGCCTTCTCTTTTAACGTATGACTAAGTTGTCTTGGAGTAATTCTGCATCTTTTCTATGTGCCAACTCCCTCTGTGTGGTTTGATAAAGGAAAGGAGCAGCGGGGCTCCATGCTCCTGATATTTGCGTGGCTTCCTTGCCGCAGCTCCTTGCATTTATACATTGAATGTGGATGAGAATCCAGCCACTTGGGAAGTCTACACTGAATGCAGCATCGTGTTTCTACTTGTCAGACATCCATACTCAATACATAAGCATGGGATTGGGTGGGGTTAAGGAAGCTTCATGACCTTGTGGGGGTGGCCTCATTACCACTTCACTACACTAACATTTTTCATGCAGCGAAGGCATGAACAGGGTTACAATCTTAACAGCATCCTGCAACTGTACTATTTTCAAGTTATATTTACAGGATGTAAAAACCAGAGCCTAATGCTGGGCACAATAGATGGCAAAAGAAGGAGGGGACGGCAGAGATGAGGTGGCTGGATGGAGTCACTGAAGCAGTCGGCGTGAGCTTAAGTGGACTCCGGGGGATGGCGGAGGACAGGAGGCCTGGAGGAATGTTGTCCATGGGGTCACGATGGGTCAGACACGACTTCGCAACTAACAACAAAAACCAGAACCTGAAAACTCTTTTTCTTCCAGTTATGGGACATCAGGAAAAAAGCTGCTGTTCAGACATTTCAAAATACCTATCAAGTATTAGCAGTGACCTTCAACGATACCAGTGATCAGATAATATCTGGAGGCATAGACAATGATATCAAGGTAAGGGGATGGAGATTTTCAGTGTCTATTAGAACATTTAACACGGATTCATAACAGCTATCCTGCTCTTACTTAGGATACTCAGTCAGCATCAGAGAGCGCAAAGAAGAAATGTAACTGCTGTAGTGACTTCTTTTTACTCTAGTAAGGAAAATTAAGCTCCTGTTATAAGAGTGAGCAGGCAGCGCAATCTTTCCTTGCCAATCACATGGGATAGGGGAACCCTGAAGTGTGGAAACGCTTCAGCCACCTAGAATAGAAGGCTCTGGAAGGGCTTGTTTTGTGTCTTGTCCTCCTATGAAAAGGGAAATGCATAAACTGGTTGTGGAATTCTACTTTTCCCCCCAAGACCTGATATATGTGCTCTCTTTGTGTATCCATCCCTCCCTTCAGCCCAGTGTGTATAGTATCAGAATTAATTCCTGAGCAAGTGATGGTTTCACAAGCACAATATTACTGGAATCTCACTGCCTACTGGAACCCTAAAATGTAGCACACTGTAACACACACAAATCTACAAGCAGGGAAGGCAAATGTAGGCTGAGCTTCTCACTTGTTGTTGGCAGTTATCTTCTAGTTTTCTTGTATGTCTTTCAAGCTCAACACACCGGACATGTATTAATTTGTCTTTTAAGGTATGGGACCTTCGTCAGAACAAGTTAACTTATACAATGAGAGGACATGCGGATTCTGTCACTGGTCTCAGTCTTAGTTCAGAAGGCTCGTACTTGCTTTCCAATGCAATGGACAACACAGGTGACTTCCTTTTCCTCGCTTTCAGTAGAAGCAATATGTTCACTGAGCATGTCAACTTCAGCAGGTCATTTGTGTATTCATTTGATTTGTGCCCTGCCTTTCTACCAGCAAGTAGCACTCAAGTTGTGTTATAACTATAGAAATGAAAATGCAGGCACAAAAACTTAGTTAAAAACAAATAATTTTAAGCATAACCATCACCAAATTACAGCTTTCATCCAACCGACAATCTTAAATGCAAAGAGGCCAATTTGAATAAAAATACCTGCTTATTGGCAGAAGAGAGGGAGCCAGCCTAGCCTCTTTTTGCAAGAAGTTCCCCAGCATGATATTTGTTTGTTTGTTTGAACATTTTCTATGCTGCCCCATCGCAATAAAGCCTCGGGGCGGCTCACAGCATGATATAAAACAATTCAATTAAGCCCTCCCCCACAGGAGCTGCTGAAAGAGCCTTTGGAAATTACCAGTGGCTTGTCAGTGGCCAGTGTGTCAGAAGCTGTGCATTCGATGAGGTATTTCTTAAGCTTCGGTTACATTCTTTGAACAACCTTTGCCAGTTCACCTGTTCAGCAATCAGGGTTGGAATCCTCAGGGCCACCAACACAATGCAATATATTTATTTATTTATTTATTTATTTATTTATTTATTTAAATATTTATATGCCGCCCCTTGCAGCAGCCTCGGGTGGCTCACAATATTAAACAAATATATTATTAAAAACATATACCATATTTGAAAACTGGCCCATCTCAGGTTATCATATAAAAACATACAACAAAAATAAATAACAAGTTTAAATTAAACATAAATTAAACATAAATTAAACCAAAGCATAAACATAAATTAACAATAATATTAATTAAAATATTGTCTAAATAAAAAGGTCTTCGCCTGGCGCCGAAAAGCAGATAACGACGGCGCCAGGCGAGCCTCTCTGGGGAGCGCATTCCATAGATGGGGCGCCACTGCTGAGAAAGCCCTCCTCCGGGTACTCACCCTCCTAATATCACGCACGGAGGGTTCATGCAATATCATGCATTCCGTTCCCTCACTGCTGAGTGGCCCAGTTATGCAGCCAAAAATGCAGCACCCGTGCTCAGCAGATGTAGGGGAATGCTGTGCTGAGCGTAAGTACAGAACAGTCTTGAAGTGGGGGAAGCTTGTAGCTCGCTGCCCTTCTATACGTTTATAACAACAACTTCAGTGACACTGAATGTTGAGTCACTGGTAGGAAAAACTGGAAGGGGGAAATGGGAAGTGGTAAAGTGTAACTGGAACATGAAGAGGAAGAGACATGGTCGACATAAAAAGGATACAGAGAATCATTTGCATAGGTCACTACCTAGTCATACTGAAAAGATGTTTTGAGATGTCCTTGAGGTCAGAAGTAAATCTGTTCATGGAAATCAGTGGAGCAATTTGAGACTTCAGTGTGATTAAGGTGGTGTATCGCTGTGTCCACCTCAGACCCCCCACCAATGAAGCAGCAAAGAATTTCTGTTCTTTGCAACTCTATTCTTATCAGACTTCAATTGCAAAATGTGGGCTTGACTGAAGGTGAGTGACTGCAACAACCCTGCAATGTTTTTATCTCAGCTGCCGGTTGGGAAGAGAATATATACAACAACCCTGCAGTGCAGTTCACTATTACACCTCTGTTGCATGTTGTGGGGTTATGCTAAGGGACTGCTTACAGCTGCCTTGCGATGTAATCCACTCTTTGTCATTCAGAGGGAAGGCTGGGGCTTGTTTCAGATTCTCTGAAGCAAGAGATGCCTCCCCGTATCTGTGAAGCTGTGGCTTTCTTAAACTTTCTCCCAGGGCAAAAGTATTTAATGTTCTTAGTTCTAACAAAATCTGGGGGAGATGTAACATTAACTTGGAGTCTGGAGATTTTGGATTACAACTTCTGTCATTGCCCATTGGCTCTGTTTGCTGAGAATGATGGGCTGCAGACCACATCTGCAGCCCTTAGCTTGGAGAAGACTTATGTACTTATCGATGGGAAGGTAAAGGGGAGAAAGGTTTTCTCTCATATTACTGGTAAGTACCCAGGCTTAGCCAATGAAAGTAATGAACAGTAGATTCAGGGTGAAGTATCACTTCAAATAATGCAAAATTGATTGATGAACTCTATTGGCACAGGTGGTGGCTCCTTGCTTAAACAATTTCCAGATTTATGGTGAATAGATCTGTTATTTACTGGTCCTGCTGGTGGCATCTACAGGGAACCTGTGCTCAGAGACTGTATGTGAGTGAGCGCCAGTTGCTGGGAAGCAATAAAGGGGAACTCATGTCTTCGTGGCTTGCTGGTGGGTTTTCTGGAGGTGTCAGACTGGCCGCTACTTGAGACAGGAAACCAAACTAGACACATTCTTGATCTGGGATGGTTTGGTATGTTCTAACTTTGCCAATATAAAAGTGCTCTGCCCATTCCCATCCAGTGAATGATACGATACGGTTGAATGCCTTTCTTCAAAACTTCTTTCAGAGTACCTATGAAGTGCTGACTTGAATGTTCTGCCTCTTGCAAAGGGTCTGAGAGTCCTGAAACCGAATATCACCTTGTGTGATATGTTTGTATATTTGCCTTACGTTATATTGACAACATAATTCCAGTAATTGATAATAAAGAGCCAGCAGTTGTAACCTGTAGCTGGCCATATATTAAAAAATTATTGAGCTTTTTGCATTAAGCTACTGTAGCTGATTGGTTATTAAACTTGTATTACAGGCTCATAAATGTCTAGTTACTTTGATTCTTAACTGTTTGAACGGACTCTGTTCTAGTTCGTATCTGGGATGTTCGACCCTTTGCTCCTAAGGAGAGATGTGTGAAGATACTCCAAGGAAATGTGCATAATTTTGAGAAGGTGAGTGTGGTGTTCTCATTTATGGATGGCAGCAGGAAATTAATTCATAAGTAAATGGCTTTTAAAATTTTAAAATTGCCACAAACCCTCTAACAAGGGCTGTACCTAAGATTAATGTGTGAGGTAAAATTCCAATTAGAGCTGCTGCACCATGATTTTCCCGCCCCATGAAGTGCATCTTTAATTGTCTATAAATTAAGTATATTGACATTCACATACGATAACAAGATATTGGGTATTTTTGGCAATAAAATACAATATATTGCTGCAGACTAAGCTCTCAGACAAAAAGTCATTACTCCAGTGTTGTTAATATTGAAATTTGCCGACATATTACAAAGAAAAGTAGGGGAAATGAATATATGTCTGGAATGGTGACGTGTTGTTTTCTTGTTAGAATCTCCTTCGATGCTCCTGGTCACCAGATGGAAGTAAAATAGCTGCTGGATCAGCAGACAGGTAAAAATCTATTTCAAGTTCATATTCTTCACGTTTCCAAACTGTGGACCACTTTTTAATTCATGTCTGTGCCACACAGATTTGTTTATGTCTGGGATACGACCTCCAGAAGAATCCTCTACAAGCTGCCAGGCCATGCCGGTTCAATAAATGAAGTTGCTTTTCATCCAGAGGAGCCAATTAGTAAGCCTTGCAGAAATATGTTCTATTTATTTGTAAGGAAATACAATTGAGCCCAAGGAGGTTGCAGCCCTCCTCTCCAGAAAACATTTAGTGTCTTTGTGAAATGAAAGCTATTTTGAGTAACTGCATGCATGTTCGTATAAATAGTGCTGATGAAAAACTTGCACTTGCAAGACCTGCACCTCACAATAGGGGATGGTGGTGTCTTGCCTGCCTTCTTTCCTAACTCGCACTCTCTTTCCTTAAGGAGCATCTATTTTTCCACAGATGGAACACAAGCCAATATATTTCTACTCAGAAGTTAGTCCTACTTAATTCAGCCCGGCTTAACTTCCAAGTAAATATCCCTAGGTTTGCAGCCAGAGAAGCCAGGTGGTAGAAGCTTTGCTTTCCTTGCCTGAAATCTCCATTAACTTCCTTATTGGCCTAGATACAATCACTGCTTTCTGGTATTGATTAGTTTTAAAGGTAAAGTTCAGATCTGACAAACTCAGATGATTTGAGAGGATTACCTGGATGGTGAAAAATATTCTTTTAGTATGATCTGCTTCTCATAACTAATGACCAGTTTGTTTTTTTGATGTTGTTGCTGTTAGAAAAGTCATGCATTTCTTTAAAAGCAGCACTATTGCTAAAAATATAATTAGAATCCAACTGCCAGGAGGATAATTAATGTGTATTATAGTTCAAAAATGAGGCAGCTTTTGAGTAAGAACATATAGGATTTATCTGCCAGTTAGTGGAGACATGCTTGAAAGGATCCGGGTTAGTTATGAAGTTATTTGGGGAAACTGGAGAAAGCTAAAGAATACTATGACTAAATTAAGTCTTCCAATGTTAAAATAATTCTGTATTTCCTCCTACCAGTACTTTCTGCATCTAGTGACAAACGGCTGTATATGGGAGAGATCCAGTGAAGATGAACAGAAGATGGCTGGTGGTGAATGCTTGGTTTTGCAGAATTGGATTTGTTCTAACCAAATTGAATTGCTCTGTACAGTGGAAATAAACAACAGCAGCTATGTTCCCTTGCACACAGTTAAATATTAACCATCTGTGTTTCTGAGGAGCCACTCCTGAATTCTTGGCTGTGTATATGGAAGATTAAAAAGGCTTATGGACTAGAGTCACTAGGGTTTGAAATGGATATACAGATGTCTTGTTTTAGCCACAAAATGTGCTTCTGATTCATTACTGTATTCATTTGACCTCTGCAAATGTGGGAGGAATGTTTAATATTGTATGTTTCCTATCAGGTTGGTTTGTCATTTTTTATACTGAAAAAATAATCTAATACCTTGTGAAATTTGTGTTGATGGAATTTATTGCTATATCCGATTTTTCCCTTGCATGAGCGTATATTGTGCCACAGAAGAGCCAGGAGGTGGTGGGTTGAAGGTTACACAAAGGAGTGGAGAGGAATTGACAAATTGTACAAACAGTATGAAATAAGTAACTCAGAACAGTGCTACACCAAGGAATTCTTTAAAAATGCGGTTAGTGTTGTATTTTCTTCAGGCCATACTTAGAATTTGCATATATCTTGAACAGAATCAAGCTGATTCCAGGGATGTTCAGAGTGAAGCAGGGCTCCTCTGAAGTTTCCTGATCAGTGACATCCTGAACCTTGTTACTGATTTGGAGGGACGCAGGCGTTGTGTAGGCAAAAATGTATGTGTCTCCCTAGATCAAAAATGCCAGGGCAGGGAGGAGGGGGTATAGTTTAGTGACCACTGGCTCTTGTTTCTCTTCATGGTGGATGATTTTTATCAAGGCTCTCCCATCCTTGTGTTTTGGTGTTGAAGCTGAATTGCTCAGTAGCCAGAGCCTTCTGTTTCTACAACTATATGCTGTATATCCATCATTCTTCTATTGTACTTCCTGTCATTTGGTTCCAGTTGAGCAAAAATGAGGTGTGGGAGGGAGGCCTTAAGACTGGTTGATTCATCCTAATGCCTTAGCCTCTACACCTATCCTGAAATGTTATAAGTTGCCTGCCTAGGGCTACCGCACTTGGATGGCATTTTTCCTAACAAGTGTCTACAGCAGACAGAAGGACGGCAGCATTCTGCCATACCTTGTAAGCAGAAAGCATGTTTTTGCACTAAGCTCACTTATTCCCTCGCAAAGGGGCAAACAGACTTGCAGTTTTCTTCCAGTTCTACCAAGAAAAAATATGCTTAGGTACTTGCTGTGGTTATAGAGATAAAAATGAGGTATCAAAAGCACAAAATGTTTGCAGGAAATAGTTTTGCTGCTTTGCCAACAAATCAAATTAACTTGACAAAAGGGGCAGGTGGGGAGAGAGAGAAATGAACAAATAACCCGTAATGGAAGCAAGAGTCTTTGAAACGTTCATGGGATTGAATGCAAGAGCTCTCTCTCCAGTATATTGAAATGTGATAGCTATTTGTTTTACCAGCTTATGGATGACGACTGACAAATCTGTTGTAGCTTGTGCTTGATTGTGGGTTGCAAGCCAGATTGAGCCATCATAATATGTGAGAAAACCATCTGGCCTTGTTTTGAATTTATGTACACTCAGGAAGTATTTTCTGTAATCCTCAAAGACTTAAAGGAGATTCTGATTGTGAAAATGTAGTGGCCAATTAGTCTAAGTTCTTGAAAGATTTTTACCAAAATGACTCTTTGAAAAGTGATAGAAACATTTCTGCATTTAAAAAGCAAGTGTGTTCAGTAATTGAGTTGCCTTTACACAAACCCCAAATCTGTTTGTTTGTTTGTTTTTAAGGAGTATCTGTAAATAACAGGTTGATGGGCTTGTTGAGACCCAGAAGGGAATAAACAAGAACAGGGGTGGGCAGCAGGTAGATATCCAGATGTTTTGAACTTCTGTCAGCAAGGTTATTGGTAATTAATGCTGGGGGCTGGAAGTTTTAGTTCCACAGCATTGTTGCCAACCCAAGAAAGACATAAAGTGGTGGGAAAAGAGCCTTCATCAATATGCAGTGGTGATGGGAAAAGCCTTGGGCCATGATATTTGGTCTAAAAATGGGGCCACAAGTGTGCCCCTCTTACTGCAGTTGAAATGGGGAAGGCATATAATACAAGTCCTGATTGATCACTCTCTGGTTTCTGCCTAGAGAGGTCCACCTCCATCTCTTTCCGCAGCCGTTGGTTACATACAGCTCTATATGGCCGCTGCTGAACTGGGGCTACAGGTTTTAATTGCCGGGAGGTTTGTCCGCCTGTGTGCGTATGTGTACATTCGCTCCAGAGAGCCTGCAGCTCTCCACCTGCCCTCCTCCTCAACAGGGAACGGGCACCCATGGCTTGAGAGAGGATATTTGCATCATGCTCTGTATGGCAGCTGTGCAGATGCTCGCTCCTCTTTTCCCCCATACGAAATACCCTTAGGGAAAGAAGAGCAGGGGGTGTAGGGAGAGGCCTTGCTTGTTAATCAAGGGAAGGAAGCGGGTTTGCTAAAGAGGCCTGCTGTGGCTGCAAGCTAATGAGTGAAAACGAATGATCTGGATGACACTGATCAGAGATGACAGTGTCACCTAGATATGCCGAAGCATTGTGGCTCAACCGAGGATTTTCATGTCAGCCAGGAATATTGGTAACTAAGGAGAACAAAACTCGCTTTGGGCATCTGCAGGAGGCTATGCTTATCTGCACTTGGATTTGCATGGCCATGCCTGGGAGACAGCAGCCTAATTTTCCCAGAGGTAGTAAGCCTGCAATTGGGCTGTACCTCTTTAGATGACTCCGGAAGACAAAGAGGACTGCAGATGTATAGGAGCTCCTTGCAAAACATGATGCAAGTCATTGTTTAGCGTATGCACACATGCAAGAAAATGTTACAAAGTGGAATGGCTCTATTGGTAATTCCAGGCATTCTGTTCCTCCCAGATGAGGTATTTGGCATTCACTGTACATGTTAGTCTTCTCCAGAACTTGTGGGAGCCACACACTCCCATTCAGGGTGTCCCCCAAAACTATTGTGTTCTACATACTTCAGAGTTCCCCCCAGGCTTCCGCTCTTGCTTGCTTTTTTGTTGCTGGTGCCATTTGGGCTGCATAATGATCAGCTCTCCAAGAACTGAGATCGCTATTAGTATAATTGCAATGTTGCCTTAGTTTGGTGCATTTATCTAAATGTTATTTTTAAACCATATTTTAAAGGCATCCAATAACAAAAGTTCTCTGCAGGGATGCTATAAAGCACAAAGATGAAAATGCAGCCCCCCCCAAAATGAACAGTAAAGGGAAAACAATATGTAAAAACCAAGATGAAATCTAAAATGCAGGTGCATGAACATCAAGGCATCTTACTCCCATCTGTAATGTCCTCTGAGGATGGCATACAATTTAAAAACAAATACAAGAAAAAATTTGTTTTATTTTGCCTTTTTTGCAATTGAACAAATTATAGAGGCCACTGTAAGAACAGTAACAAAGAACTGCCATTAAGATGCAGCATAGGAATATAATAAATACAGAGAACCAAAGAAACCCCTACTAAAACTGTTAAAAGGACTATAAACAACACAGACCAAAAATAATACATGTGGGAATCTTGTGGCAAATAATTTTTTTTAAAGTTGTCTGGTGCCAGAACGACATCAAACTTTGTGCTAGGTGAGCTGCTCTACAGAGATAAACCTTTAGGTCCCATACTTGAGAAGCACCTCTTTGGTAGTCACCTGCCTAAATTTAGATGGTGGAGAAATCCAGAGGAGGATGTCAGGTGAATAGAAACCTGGTTCATGCAGCAATCAGCCCCTTAAGGACGCAGTCTTCGGTGCTCATGCTTCTAAAGGTATGTGCATAAATTCTAGCAGAGTTTTCAGGCAAGGCATTTGCCCTGCCTCAAGCATAAAATCGTATCGACACACATGTGTTTACTCCCCCAGGTCGCAGTGTCTTCCTCTTGTAGGAACCCTCCCATGTTTGCCCAGGTTTCTTCCATCTCTTCTCTTACCAGAAAGAAATCTGCTGAGAAGGCAAATATAACATGGAGCAGGTGCACAGTGCCCCATACAGTCTGCTTCTTTGCCCGTAACGGGTCTGGAGGAAGCCTGTGTTAGAAAGTCGTCAAATAGCACCAAGCAACACCTGTAACAGAATCTTGCAATATGGAATGCATCTCGTCCGGCTTCCATCCGTCCAGGCTCTCTTCTGGGATACCTCATCCCCTTCTCTTCCAAGCTTTTCCATTTTCCCCCACCCCAGTGGTTAGTGTTATGTGTCCACTGCAGCATGTCCTCCCTTTTGGATTGCTTTTGGAGTTCCCCACTCGTCATTCAATAGACTTATATCCCACCTTTTTCTTGTTTTAAGCTCAAGCTGGTTTGCATCACTCTTCTTTTGCTCTCAATCTTATCTCCACAACAGCAACCCTGTGGGGTAGGTTGGGCTGAGTGTGACCTGCCCAAAGTCCACCCCACTGGTTCCCCAGCCAATCAGGGACTAGAGTCCAGATTGCCTGAGTCCCAGTCCCTCTCTCTTTAACCACTAAATCATACTGGCTTTCAAACTTTGGAGTTGCTTATACTTCACTCTTCTGTTGAGATGGTTCTGTTTTGGCTGCTTAAGGTCTTGTACTCAGAAAATCAGCTGGTTATTAAAGGTGTTTTTTTTTAAATGCAGAAGCTTTTAAATAATCAGCAGGAGGTTATCAAGTAAAGAAAACTGCATGCCGGAACTTTCTGCTATGTGCAGCATCTTAGAAGATGCTCGGGTTGGCACATAAGAAGCTTGCCCATGGTTTTTGTCTGTGAAATGCTGGAGAGCACTTACAATGATTGCTGAGGCTGAGAAGAGGTGGGAAGCCTGCAGCCTTTGGGAAACCATGTCACTCCAGGCCTAATTCCATGTGACCTTTGGTGTAATTTCTGCAAGCAGAATTTCCGCACCCTCTGGCAGTCGATGGGCTGCTGAAAGAATGAAAGAGAATGAAAGAGAGGAGAAAAGCCAGGGGATGCCAGAGAGAGAGACAGCAGGAAATATCAGGGAAACACAGAAGGGTTGGTAAAGAGAGAAAGAAGGCCAGGAAATATTCATTACATTTCTATACCGCCCATAGCCAAACTGCTTTCTGGGCTGTTAAGTCACCTATAGAAATTTCAAACAGGTCGGTCCCTGCTTAGCTTCCAAGATGAGGCAGGATGCTTTGGGCTCTACAGAAGCTATGGAGAAGCTCATATAAAATAAGTGAGGCAGGAGACAAAAGGAAGGAAAGCCAGGAGAACCCAGGGACGGGCAGGAGAGGAGGTCAGAGTGAGAAAAGAGAGTGGCAAAGACTGAAGGCCAGGAGAGGCCAGAAAAAGAAGGGAATGTCAGACAGGCAGGTCACAGGGAAGAAGGGGTGGCACAAAGAGAGAGAGGGGAGTGGCAGAGTGAGGGAGAGGGATGGGCTGCCCCTCACCCCTGTCTGTGAGTCTGCTTGAAAGCCACCGTGCAGTCCCCTAGTAGAATATGGCCCTCGCTGCGGAAACCAAAACCCTGCCCAACCTGATAGTTATACACAAGACAGGAGGGGCTGCTTGTTTTATGCCGCCTCTTTTTATCCTTAAGATTATCCAGCCCTTGTGCCCTTGCTAGTCCCTTTATACACTGAGGTGGGAGTAGAAGCTCACATGAAATACAAGCTCTGCCTGCAGCCACATTCCGCTTTATTAGGCGTGCCGCTGGAGAGAAGCTCTTGGGACCAGATCGTGCGTTTGCTGGGGTGCCCTTGCAAGGCAGCTGCCTTTACAAGTAATTACCCAATATAAAAACATAACAACCAAACAATAAAATGTGAACAGTGTGCATCTTATTAATTAAATCACCCGGACAGGGACTGCCGGGGTAATTAACTGCTGAACAAGAAAAGCCGCTTCAGCTGAAGGGATCTCGGAAAGGATGGCTTTGGGAGTGCCACAGTGATCTCTGCCCAATATTCCAGCTGAACCCATTTATCCCGTGCAGCATCATTTTTGAAATTATTTGCAGGCTACCTCTAATAAAAGATAACGGCTTTTGTAAACTAAAATTAATGCTGTGAAACGGCAACGGAGAATGCAACAGAGTAGTTGGAGCCCAAGTCAATGTTCAAACCACCATCCAGGAACAGGTATGCTTTTGCAGCAGGCAGAGCAACCTGACCCATTGGTGCCTGATGGAGCGCTAGGAGGAAATCGTTTTGCAATATGGGGTCTGTAACAGGAGGTCTCCTTTTTCTAGGACTTGTCTGCAATTGTTAACTTCTGGGCGAGGCTTTTGTCTCTGCACTTGTGTTGCTGGAAGTGTCAATGATCTAACTTTCTTCCCATCTCATACCCTGGGCATCTTCCTCTCCAGATTCACTTAGTTTTTTGAGTGGAAAATGTGAAAACTTTGCTCTGGAGTGCTGGCTGCATTGGCACATCTCACTTAAATCCAAGATGTCCCACCCACCACTGGAATACAGCCCTGTGAATGGGTGTGAAATAGCATTTGGCCCCTGGGTGGAAGAGATTCTGCAAGCCGGGTATAGTTGCATTGGACACGTTTATGCTGCTACTTGAGGTTCAAAGCTGAAGATAATCTGGGAAGTGCCAACTAAGCCATCGTTTGGATGCCAGTTCGAGCCTCAGGGCTTCCCCGTGGCCCCCCGTAAGTGAGTCTGCAGCCCAGTCAGTGGCTTGTAATAATGCATTGTAGTCATTTTATATTGTTTTCCATGTTTGTAATTAATGTTTTATAGAAATGTTTCTGTATTATGCATTTTAATTGTATTGTAATTGCATATCAAGTTGTATTTTACTGCTTTTCATGTTCTTGTAAAGCATGTGGATATTTTTAAATATAGGCAGCATTATAGCAGTCAATTAAATATCCCATCCCTCAGGAGCCCCCTCCAGTGTTCTATAGTAAAGGAAGCAAGGCGATGACGAAGTCAGGGTACATTTCTAAGTCCAGGGGTTCCTGGGGCAGGCCAGGTCCATGGGGACACACCAGAAGTCCAGGTGTCTGCATTGATCCATATTAAGAGATCCATTCTAGAATTTTATCTCCCTTGGGTCAGTTTTTTAATAAATCCAAAAGCTCTTAACTTCCTATTTGAGATCGCCCCATCCTCAATTACTTTGTATTACAACAGGGAACAGCAGAGATGCAGAGCGGTGGGAAGGGGATCCCTTTTCCTGAGATACCAGGTAGATGACTCCTCTGCATGGTAGAGATCCCATGAGTTACCATTGCCAAGTAGATCACCTGGAACAGGACCTCTGGGGAGAGCAGCAGGTGGACTTGGTGGGCCAACTGGTCAAAAAGTGCAGGCATGGGCTCCCAGTGAGACCTGGCGTGAGCTCTTGGGCAGCTCCAGGCCTCCATCTCCTGGGCAAGCATCAGAATAATGACTGTGGCAGTTGCAGGATTAGTCCCAGACCTGGCTGCTGTGGCCAGGGCCTTGAGAAGCACCACTTGGGAGCCCTGGGGAAAGAGCTACGTGGGAGCAGGCTCTTCCTTCCAGAGCTGGCTCAGCAACAGCGGTCGCCTGAGTGCTGCAGCTTGTTCCTACACCTTGTGCTTTGTCCCGTTCCTGCCTTGCTTTGCCTGCCACACTTGGTTGCTCCTGAGCTCCACCTGGTTATCCTGCCCAGGTTACCTCCTCCTCGCTCTTCTGTTATGGACCAGAAAAAGGTATGTCTTGTCCATTGTCTGACTGTGGGAGAGACAGGCAACACCAGCAACTACTTTTATATTTAAAAACTTATTGTAGGTGCACATTAACAATCGAGTGTGAGTCCATCTCCAGCCAAGACTAGCTGCTACAGTCATCATACACAGCAAATTTATATGTTTAGCTTTTTGCAGTGATCAGTAACAGGAAAACACCCTAGCAGAAAACATGTCCTTACTATTGTACATGGTTATCTTGACCTACACTTATCATGTTAAAACATCTGGCTCCAGGCTTCACTTTACACATTCTGACCTTCTTGACAGAGGTCTAGTTTATATTTTCAGCTCTCTTGTGCCTCTCAGGTAGAGCTCTACGTAACTCCCCCTTGCTGTTTGGTCATTAGGAAAAATTTATATTCTTCATGTTTACTCAGTTATGGAGCTCCTGCCTGCTGTGACTGTGTTCTCTCCTTGTTCCATAACTTACTCCCACTTCCTGACCTTGGCTTGTTCTTGTGACTGGGACTGGGACTTGTTAGTTGTCTTCTGGCAATGTGTGGACTCTGTTTTGCCGGTGGTCCTGGTGCTTTTGTCTTACCTCCTGCTGACCAGTCCCCAGACCCAGACACGTGGTTCCATCACACCACTGGCTGGAGGTCAGGCCTCTGTGTGCCGTGCATGAGATGTAACTGAATTCATGCATGTAATATATATGAATGTATGAGCTGTGAGTTCTGATTCCCTGTTCTGAACCCTTTGCAAAGTTGCTGAGGCCTCAGTCCAGAGAGCAGCTGTAACTGGCTCCAAAGTGAAGAAGAGATCTTCGAGTTGTAAACCTTGTCTGTCAATGGTAGAGAGAAATTAATGTTGTTGTGTATGTAGGACAGCAATAGGTGTCTGCTTGTCGGTCTACTGTTAAGTACGGAAAACAGAGAAACAAGCTGTGCTATGTTCAAAGGCTAACAATGGACAGAAAGAAAGATCAAAGTGTTGATGGGGAGAGATCAAGTTGACCAATGATTGATAGGTGGCACTAAAAGGTTTAAAAGCTTTTCAATCATGAATATGAGTGCTGGTCTCCTGGAGCTGCTCTGTGTTGCTGTGTTCACACTGCAGGAAAGAGCTTTTCTGGTAGACGGCGCTGGTCGGACCTTTGGTATCGCAGTTAGGCAAACAAACCTGGTGGATGGAGGATTAAAATCTCTGTCATGGGCATCCCTTGTCCTCTCTAAGTGAGCAAAACAGAAAAATGAATACCACCATTTTTGTTTGGCTGTGAGGGTATTTTGGAAACTAATGGCAAATTTCAGGTTTCAATCTGGACAGCCCTTTCTGACGTTCTTTCCCCAAACACCGTCCTGTGTATGCTTGCCCTGACTGATTCTGCTGCTGAGGCTCCCAGGGGAAGCAGTATGAGGAGTGGATGAAAGCAGGATTAGATTGTTTACCTATCGTTTCAATTCTCAAAGGCTTTCTTTCTTGGCGTGTCTGTTTCAGCAAACCCTCCAGGGAGGAGGACTGGCTCCTTGAAAGAATGGGTGCTCTCTTCACGCCTTCGTTTTATATGCCGTTTCCTCTTGCTCAGGCTGGGAGTGAAAGGACAGTGTAAGAGCAGGCAATCTGTGGGAGCAGAGATATGCCTTGCTGTCATCTGAAACAACAGCCCGGGAAATCTCCAGGGCATTACAGCAGCAAAGTGTTCCAGGCATAATCCTGGCGCAGAGAAAATTGTTTTCTTAAACAGCTTTATGCTTTCAAAGGAGGCATTTGCTTAAGAGATATTCCACTATAAATTAAATCCACCAGGGGATCTTAAACTACCCGTGTGTTGTAGAGAGATGTTCCATGAGGAGGGAGCCTGTTTTCTCCTTCCTGTTGCAAGAGGACAAATGTCTTGAGCGTGGCTTGTCATGGCACGTCCATTTCGCATCCTATGATGCACCTTCTTGAAAGGCAGCTCAGCACCTGCTTGCCAGTCACGGATTGCTCGCCTTCAAGCTGTCCATCCCGGTTGGCTGATCTGCATCCTTAGGGGTATCACCACCCTGTTTGCTCCCAGTACTTGCCTTTAGAGGATCCCTCATTAAGACATTGCCATGAATTCTTGAAAGAGTTGCTCTTTCAAATCAAGGGCAGTGCCATGTCTTGGAGGCCCCTCGGGCAGGATGCACGTCATGGCCTCCTCCTCCTCCAGTGAGTCTGCCATCTCACCACCATGGTCACCAGCTGGTGGAGAGAGAGTTCCAAGCCCTTGGTGCTACTATTGGTGCCTGCCAGGCTTTAGAAGGCTAATAGACATGGAGCAAGACCTCTTCAGGGATGGCCCTACTCTTGGGAAGAGCCAGGTGGCTGATTCTAAGTGTCATGAACATGCCCATGAAATTATGGTTGGTTAATTCACATGGTTGCATTTTTATGCAAGAGAGGAACAGGCACTTGTGCAACTTTCTGCCTGCGGTGCCGATAAGAATTTGATTGCCCTCAATTGCTGTGTGCCTTGATGAATTGACCAGGTTTGCATAATCTAAATAGCCCACTGTGGCTGATGAGGCTGGGTTGTGAACCAGGCAGAATTTGCATATTCAACACCCAGCCTCAGTTTGTCATGTCTCAGTTTATCAGGGGGTTGGACCCAATGGCCTTCATGGACCTTTCCAACTTGGCTGTTCTATGTCATGCAAAGCCAGGCAGTGGGGGTATGTGATGATTAAGCAACTCTGGAATAACCCACAGTTTGTTCTTGGGTTATGCAAAGGCTATTTAGCCCTCACACAACCCCAGTCGCCTGGGTTGGAGGACACAATAAGCCACAGCCTGGGGTCAACTTTTCAAAATGAACACATTTATACATCAGCTTGTGCTACAGTCCACCACAGCTGAAATACAACATGGTGGGCTGCACAATTGTGTGAGCCAGCCTTGAGTGTGTATGTGTGTATCAACTGCTGTTCCACCTCCAGGTGTGCCAAGTTATTGGGTTCTCAGCGAGTGGTTTGCCAGAGGAGTCTAAGTAAGACATGGAGGCTTCATAATGGCTGTTGAGAATTCGCTGTCCTGCACTTCCTCTGTCCCAGTGTAACACAATGCCTTGTGCTCACCCTGAACCCGCCATGGATTGCCCACCTGTGACCTTCTGGTGTATTAGTAGTAACCTTTCTGACTGCCAATAGAATTATGATTTTTGTGTCTGGTTTAGTCATACTATTAGTTCCCATTAATGCTAAACATTTTTATTATCTTTGTGTTTTAGAGCTACCATTGCAGTAAAATTTATTTCAAACTGTATTACAAGTTTGAACTAATAATGGAATTGTTAGTGCGCTCTGTGTTTTAAAGCCACAGTGATAACATTTAGTCTCAGCAATACGAGAACAAGTGTTTGTTTGTTTATTAATTTATTTTCTGCCAACTTGGCCTGAGGACCCTCTAAAAAGATTACAAACAGGTTTTGTGACTTTAAAACTTATAATAAGCATATACATGTTCTTCTTAGAAACAGTGGGCTTTTTGTTTCTGTGATAATAGAACCCAGGTTCTTTGACAGAGTGATTGGTGGAATGTGAGAAAAGGAACGTTGGGAGCCACCCATGTAGAAGAAGGTCCTTGAAGTAATTTAGTCACAAGCCGTGTAGGACTTTGCAGATATTTGCCAGCAGCCCGACTAGTTCTCTGAGTGTACCAAAAGCTAATGCAACATGCTTCTCTCATGGGCTCTGCTAAGCTGGCCAAGCCTACACTCTGTCTGCTGTATTTTGCAAAGACGACAAGTAATTCATGGGCAAAGACTAGAGCCATGTAGTGAATTGCATGGCCTGCCTCTGTGGAGGGGAACTCTGCTCTCACAGGAACTATTTGTAACTTTATTGCTTTGTTTCTCACGGCTCATTAGGGGATCTCTTTCAGCATACGCGTGGTCCCATGTGCACAGTAGGTGAATTACTGCCATGGAGGTGGTTGTGTGCCACAGGCTCCCTTTATGGTGGTAGAACTTGCTTTCGGAGACATACCAACTGCCTTATTATCCCTTCTTGCTTTTTTATTGTTGTTTAGTAGCAAAGTCATGCCTGACCCATCACAACTCCTTGGACAACATTCCTCCAGGCTCTCCTGTCCTCCTTCATCCCTTGGAGTCCACCCAAGCCCTCACCCACTGCCCCAGTAACCCCATATAGCCACCTCAACCTCTGCCATCCCCTTCTCCTTTTGCCATCAATCATTCCCAGCATCAAGATCTTCTTCAGTGAGTTGTTTCTTCTCATTAGGTGGCCAAAGTATCTTTTGAGTTGCTGATTTCTGACTCGGTGGCCTAAATGTCTGACTCAGTGGCCTCTTTTTGGCCTAAATGTCATGCTGAAGAGAAGTGGTCAGAAAAACAACTCCAAGGAAACTGAGCCCTAGAAAGCCACAGGTAAAGGAAGATGAACCCTCTGGATTGTGCAAACATCTGTAGCGGGACCATGATGTGCTTCTCCATGGAGTTCAGTTCTTCAAAAAGGAATAGACAGGGAAAGAAAAATACGGCAGGTGAATGGCTGGCTATGAAAGTGGTGCCAACATGAGAGAGATGGATTCTGGGACCATGGGCTACATTTCCTGGAGGATGGACAATGGATGGGTTGCACCTTACAAGGACTGGGAAGAATATATGTGGCCACAGCATGATGTTTATCAGGAGGACTTCAAACTGAGCCCTACTGAGGAGGCAGAAGTACACCTGGACATAACAACGGACAAAAGCTTAGGCACCACAAGAGAGGGAGCCGTTCTAACAGTGCCAAATATGGGTCTTCTAAAAAATGTAGGGAGAAAGCTAGAATATGAAGCATGTGGTCTTTGATGTCTATATCCTAATGCCCAGAGTATGAGAAACCAACAGCGTGAACTTGAACTCTTAATACAGGAGGGCAAGGATGACCTGATAGGTTTAACTGAAACTTGTTGGTGGGGTGACTCCCTTGACTGGAATTCAACAGTGGAAGGATATAACTGTTCAAGAAGGAGAAAAGGAATAGAAAGCAGAGGGGATGTGCTATATGTTAAAGGTACATATCTCTGCAGAGAAACGCAGGAGGATGTGCTTAGGAGCCCCATCGAGAGCATCTGGATTAATAGAAATGAAACTGTGAATAAAAGAAACAGTAGTTGGAGTGTATTAGCAACCACCCAATCAAGGGGAAGACGAGGATCAAACTTTTGAAAAGTAAATTGCCAGTGTTATTATAAAGCAGTCAGTCTGCAAACACCTTAAAAACAATGCAGTGATTTCTAGAAACCAACACAGATTTCTTTAGAACAAATCCTGCCAGACAAATCTGATATAGTTATATATTGGAATAGCCTCCCTGAAGGACTGTGGGAATGCTCTGGACAGAGTATATCTTGACTTGAGCAAAGGTTTTGACAAATTGCCCCATGACAGAAAAGATTCAGAGTGATCTTGATAGGTTGGAGCCCTGGGATGCAAACAACAGAATGAAATTCAGGAGGGACAAATGCCAAGTTCTGTGCATAGGAAAAAGATGGGGAATCCTTGGCTCAAAGATTCGGCCAGTGAGAAGGATCTTGGAACGGTTGTAGGTCACAAGCTGAATATGAGTCAACAATGTGGTGTGGCTGCAAAAAGGGCAAATGCTGCAGGGAAGACTGAGGGGAGGCATGGAAGCACTCCAAGTACTTGAAAGGCTGCCAGAAAGAGGAAGGACAGGAGCTCTTCTCGATCCTCCCAGGGTTCAGGACATGGAATAACGGGCTCAGGCCACAGAAAGCCAGATTCCAGTTGAGCATCTGGAAGGATTTCCTGACTGTTAGAGCTGTACATTGGAACCCATTGCCTAGGGAGGTGCTGGGCTCTCCCACACTACAGGCACTAAAGATGCAACTGGACAGCCACCGGAGAGGGATGGTTCATCTTGGAGTCCTGCACTGAGCAGGGGGTTGGAGCTGGGCCCATCCCAACCCTACTGTTCTAGGATTACAATCCATAATGTTCCTTCCGTGTCCCTGGAGCCATTCCTGGTATTTTTCTATACCTCTTTATATCACTGTTTTGCTCTGCGGATTATTATATTTATTTTAAGGAGAGGATCAGGAAGGAGCAGGCTCTACTGCTTCTCAGCTGTATTTCTTGGGCAGGCAAGCACTGCCAGCAGCAGAAGGAATACTTTGAAGCCAATTATGTTTTCCTGAATTGTATTTATGTATGTATTTTTGGAATAGGCATGTGTATCAAATTTCATGGCTCCAATTCATGAAGTTTTTGGTATATTTCTATGTATGTGCAATGGTTTGTCTACAACTAGGAATGTGTGTGGCATTTGGTTGACGCCCAAAGCTCAGTCAGGATTGGAACCATGTGCATAATACAGTCAGCTCTCTACATTTAGGAGAGGGGTGCAGGGCCCCCACAAAAGTAGAAAAGCTGCAACTATCTCTGCTCCCCCCAAACCTTAACTCTTAATACTACTACTCCTTTGTGTACTGTTGGGCATGTTACAATTACCTCTTTTGCCATTTGGATAAACTTTAGCCTAAAACAAGACCCAAGGCACCAGAGTTTGGCCCATTCTGGGGGAGCTCATCCTGCATCGTGTTATGAGCCTTGCACATGGCCACTTGCCCAGTCCTGAGTCTGGTGCCCACCCCACCCTTGCTGAGGGGTGGCGAAGAAGTCGAGCATTCCCCACACGGCTGTCTGTGGAATAGTAGGCAGTGAGCTTTCATTTAATTGTTGATGGCAAACTCATGAATAATCGAATCCATGAAAGCTGAGGTTCAACTGTATTTCTTATTTCTTTTTATCAGTTTCAGCAAGTGCTTTTTTTTCTTTTTTGCTGGTTGGCTTGTGTTGCTGTAGAAAGATCAGGAGTGTCAAAGCATCTGCAAAAGATTGGATGGTGGGAGGAGAAAAGTGTTGAGTGCTTTGGAACTCAAGTATAGCCATCCAAGCCGTAAGCCCATTATATCCAGCACCGAAAATTACCTAGTTGTATCCCTGTCCATTGAGCCTGATACCAGTGAGTAACAATTCATTGTGTGTTTCCCTTTCATTTCAAGAGTTTTTTTCCTGGCCATTGTCCATATCCTCTTCTATTTCTTTTCCAATCTTGTCATCTGAAGGTCTCTTTCTCATCTACCCTTATTCAATGCCAGCACATAGTTGTGGTTTTTCTTAAATAGTGAAGTGACAAACAGAAATGCAATGTTTGAGGGTTTTTCTGCTGTGGAAATATAGTAACTCGCAGTGTTGCAAAGACACAAGTGCCAAGAACAAAGCATCCAATGTTTCTGTTTTAGCTAACTTTGTAGCAATTAACACATTCCTGTCCATTAAAAGGGATGCAGGGAAACATCATGACTCACTTCTGCTTTTGATCTCACAAGAGGCAGATGAAGATGCTGGCCTGTCCGGAGAGGCTGCATTCAGTCATGACAGAGAAAATGCTCACAGGGGAGAAGCTCCTTCCGGCTGTCAGGAAAACCCAGAGCAATCAATCGTCCTGCCCTTTGGAGCTTGTTTGGCCATTCAGCTCCATCAGCCTCACCTGTTGGCTAACTCTGAGCACACCAGAAACGGGGCAGCCTTTACTAGACATGGTTGGATTACAACTCACCTTGCTCCTTGCCAGGCCGGCCAGTCACTGGGCATGGTGGGATTGCAGTCCAGCGACATCTGGGAACCATGGCTTGGAAAAGGGTTAGGGTTAGGGTGGCCATGCCCGCATCCTGCCCAGGGGTGAAAGCAGATCCTGCCCCAACTTTGTCATCGGTACAAGCAGTAGCTGCAGTGACATGGTGCATGGACCCATGCCAAGGGTGGACATGGGTGGGCGCCTGTCAATGGCCCAGGCTGTAGCAGCCCCTGCCCCCCCGCCCCAGCAAGCTCCCTTTTATCTTGTTGCTCCACCTTGTTATTCCAACCTCCTTGTTCTGTTGCCTCTTGCTGTGACAACACAGATGGTTATTTTGAGCTTCCAAACACACACACACACACACACACTATAGTATTGCTATATTAAAGTGCTATATATATATATATAGCATTTCAAGTTTTCTGTTTTTCCACTGAAATCTGAAACCAAAGAATGCTTGATAGATTGCCTCCTTTTGCATCCAGAATTAATGTTAAAGGGTCATCTGGATTATAAATTAATTTTATTGTCCAGGCGTTAATTCAGGGAATGTATCAACACCTCAGACTTCACCCCTCTAGGGGCCAAGTGCAGTGCATTGCTAATGGAGAATGTAGATAGCATTTCGTGTGTGTGTGTTAAACAGCAAGTATGGGGGGAAGGCGGAGATGGCCAAGACTGGGACCATGGTGCACAGTGAGTGGAGTTTAACTCTCTCCCTGCTTCATGGCACTGAAGAAAACAGCTGCCCTAAAGCTGCTTTATGTTGGAGAAAGGAAATTCTATTGGTGAAGATGCCCACAAAAAATAGTTTTGGGGTATGGAGGAAGAGTAACTATCCCACTTCTTGTCCCGTGGTCCAGATCCTGATAATTTTGCTCAGTGGTGTGGTAGACGCAAGGATGCAACACCAGCATTTTTATTAGTGGAGGCACTGTTCTCATCTTCCACCCAAACTTCTCCATTCCCTCTGAGATTAATTAGGAGCCTCGCAGTAGCTGGAGGAGCTAATGCTCCCAGCATCAATGTATAGGTGAGCTGTCCCTCTTGAGATGTAAGTATTCTTTGGTGACCTGGTCTTGAGTGGGCTAGGAAGATCCATCAAGTTTCACAAAGGACTTGCTCCTGGTGTGGTTGGAAACTGCTTGAATTCCATAACTCCTTGATTTTTTGGAATCTCCTTGGGATTTGGCCATGATGACTTACTCTAAGCATCCTAAACTTCCAGATTTACCTCTACACCACTTTATCCCTCTTCTGTCTGGCTGCTATTCATAAAAACAAAAATGGAAGAGTCTTCAGACAGGTAAAATGTAGCCATGCATTAAGGTAGTATCCAGTTGTTTCCACGACTTTTTTACAGCATCTCGGTGATCCATGATGGATGCAAAATTACAATGAAAATTGCCTGTTGTCTAGCACTGAAGCAGAGCTGATTGGGGGGGGGGGGGGATCCTGACAGATGGCAAGGTTTTTCCTCCACCTCTTGCCCCCTGCTCCTTAACACCCCCCCCCCATTTAAATCTGGCTTCTCCGAAACCAGCCTAGTGACCACCCTCTTGAGCAAACAGAAAATGAAACAGTGTCCAGAAAAATAAGCACAAATGTTTTCTCCAACCACAGAATTGACAAATCTACACTGAATTCTCCAAAGACTTGGGGGAAAACAGGCAGTTGGCAACATTAATCCCAGAGGATCTGCTGCAGGAGAACAGGCACTAGACATATTGGACATCAGGTTGGCTTTCATCATCTGGCAGTTCACAACATTAAGCCCATGTCAAACAGAGGCAATGCTCCATTCTATTGCTAGAGGAAAAAGCAGAGGTGGTGGGTGAGAGGGGCGGGGGGTTTGCAGAGGACACCTACGCATCACAGACGCTTGACAGATGGAGGGCTGCGTGGATGTCATTGCCCAGAGATCTGCTAATGGACAAATACAAAGCAAACATTAGCACATCCCAAGCATCAGGATGCTCAGGAGACACTCCTGGGAGAACATGCCTCTAAGCCCCCGTGAAATCAGGTTGGCAGCTTATGAAAAATGCAGGGCAACTCTCATGTGGGTCTCTTGCAAATGCACATGGCCAGCAAAATCAAAACCCAAAGAAAGGGAAATCTGACTCCGGCTGTGCTCCGCCTTGCAGTGCAGGAATTGTTCTCCTTTTTATTTGTTTGTGCATGTAAAACATTTGCCCCTTGCTCATCCGTCCATCAGGACCTGGAAGGCACCTCACTGACTATGTTAAAAAAAGACCAAAACAAGGGCCCCTCAAAAATGCATCCCGTGAGACTGTGGACTTGGCTTGTTGCCCTTAGGAGTGATGAGGCTCGAGTTAGACACTGTCACTTTGGATATTGGTTTTCCAGGGGACCAAAGTGGGATGAACTGAGTCTTGGTCCAAGCCAATAAGAGCAGTAATGCTGCAAAAACTGAGCAACATCCAGCAGAATGGGATGGCGAAGCCATGTGAACAACTCTTTGGGCTGGATCCAGCATTAGTCACACTGAGCAGAACCCCTAAAAGAGGTGGGATTTCAGTTATTCCTGTCTAAGTTAAGACACAAAATGCCTGGCCCTTCATATAGTCATGATCAACTTTCATCCCATTGCTTTTAATTTGTCTAATGTTCAGCATTGTCTTAAGGCAGGTTAGGGAGGGAATTACAGGTGGACTTGGAAACTGTGGGTCCTTTTTCTACCTAAACTTTCATGGGATTGCACTCTTAACCTGTAGTTGGAGCCACCTTGATGAAGGATGTGTTTTCCTTGGAAGAAAGTCTTGCAACTTAACCTCTACCCCTGAGAATTCATGTTCCCATATGTACCTTCTCAACTTGCTGAATATCACATGTAAAAAGCACCCTCTTAGTCCTGAAATAACTTTCTGATATGTTAACTTGCAACATTCAATGGCTTGGATCCAAAGCACCCTGAGCAGAAGGAAAGCTTGTCTCTGCATTGTTCTGTCAGCTCTTGCACAAGAGGTTCTGGAGGTCTTTTCAGTGTGCAAGGACTCATGCAAGAGGAGTTGAAGTGCAGTCCAAGGGACAGGAAATAAGAAAATTGCAGGCCATTGCAGGCGTCATTTCTCCTTGCCATACTCTGGAATGACACTATGGAGCATTCTGGGATATGCAGCGCTGGCAGGCCAGTGGGGTGGGAGCTCTGCTGTCACCATGGCTGCCCCTTGCAGAAGCAGCAAAGCAAGTTGCAAAGGCAAGGAAGAAACTGTTGCCGCTGGTGCAAACAGCGAGTCCTTCCATCCAAAATCTGTTGGCGGATCCTTCCTCAGAGAATATTTTAATGAAATGTCCCCATCATACGCACACGCTAGAGGAATTTCACTGGCAACTCAGACCTCCTATCGGTCAGAGATGACTTGACGGCGCATAGCAACACCTCAGATCTCAGCTGAAAATGTTCTTCTTTGGCTTAGCATCAAGGCCGCTCCCCAGTGAACACAGAAGAGGTAAGTCAAAGCAAGGCCTCACTTTTCATTCATCCAAGCCACAAGTCATTCCATGCTTTGTCTGGTTGTCTTTTCGCAACCTCAGATCAGCTCTTACAGTCTCAGTGCGGCAGAGGTGGAGGCGATCTCTCTGGACGTGGCCTTGTCTTCTCCAGACCTCCTCCTCAGTGCTTCAGTGGATGTCTGGGGCGCCCCCACAGCCCCATTCTGTTCCTTGCTGATCCAGCTTGATGGCGCATGGCTGAGCATTAGTCCCAACAGCTGTGGCAAAGCAGCTGAGATAACGGAAGAGGGCCTTGAACGAGCTCCCTGAAGATCGCCAGAGACCTAAGAGGTTATGGAATTTCCCAGCAGCTTTTAATTGCTTTCATCTTCCCCTCCTGTTCAAGTGGCAGGCTCATTTGCATATGTTGACTCCATGCTGACTTGCAGAACAGACCAAAATAAATATCTCTCTGCAGCCATGGAAACCCAAATGGCTGGCTCCCCGTCTTTGATGTCTCAGCCTGACAATAAACCGAGACGATCCTTTCATCACTGGAGAGACCAGGATTCCTAACCAGGGTCTCTGATCTCCCTTGCAGCGAGGGAGTAATCTACCCATTTTGGGGGGCATTTGAAGCTTGGGTGGGGGAAATGGGGGATGCTATGTAACTGGTGACATTTATGAACTGCGTCCATTGAGAGAAATGTCCACGTGACATTCAAAACTAAGTCATCATCCAAAGATTTTAGCACGAAGACTACCTTCTTGGGAATGCCTCTTGAAAAGGGCTACCTTCAAAGATGGTTCAGAAACTTTTCTTCATTCAGAAGAAACCTGCTGGGTTACTAACTGGGACAGGCCAATGCAACTGCGTGAAGCCAGTGGGCTGCTTCCAGTCTGTTTCTGGGCCCAGTTCAGAATGTTGGTGTTAAGGACCACAGCCATTTAGGGCCAGGTACCTAAAGGAACATATCCTTCCCCAGGTTCCTGTGCAGATCCTTGTGTCATCTTCAGAGGCCCTTCTTGTAGCCATCCAACAAAGCAGCTAGTTGGGTGGCTACAAGAGAGCTCCTCCGTTGTGGCACCCTGTTTAAGGAATAGCTGGGGCATGCTGGGAATTGTAAGACTTTTTTTTCCTGCCCAAACACACATAGGATCACATCCTTCTAATATTTAAAGTGGTGGTCTGACTTTTCAGCCAGGAATACATAGTTTTTGATCTTTACATGGAGGCATCTCTCATGCTAAAAATATGATTTGTGGCATGTGCACACAGTTCAACCTCTATCCTCATTCGTTCTTCACCACTGACAGGCTGGTCAGTTTGCACTGGATGATTGCTGGGAATTGGACTTCTTTTGTCTAAACACAGGCAAGACTGCTCCCCACCCACCGGCAGTTAAAGTACCAGTCCCACACTCTACACTCGCAGGCTTGAGCAAAAAAGGAACAGTGGCACAATCCATGGAGCAATGTGGTTATTTATTGGGGAGATGCAACTTCGATTAGGCGTGGGAGACTTATGGCCCTCCTGATGTTGCTGGACCAAACCTCCCAGCAACCCTGATCATTGTTCAAGCTGGATGCAGGCTGATGGGAGTTGCGGTCTGATAAGAGTTTCAGCCATCTCAGGCAGGCAAGGGAGCTGTCCAGCAGTGTCAGCTGTCAGTAAACCTAAAACTGAGCAAGAGAGATGCTGTCCACAAGAAGGTTAGCTTGGCAGCAAGTCCACAGAGATGGTTGTGTCAGCAAATGTCAGACAATGGACTGAAAGTTGATGCAGTCAGCCTGGCTGGCCCATCCGGAAGCCCTGATCCTGACCATACTTATAGCCATAGTTCCTCCTTCCAAGTAAGACTGACGGGATGCCACCGGCTGCCTGCCGAGTGTGGGTCAAAATATGTGGAGGATCACAAGATCTTCACCCTGATTTAAGGCAATGTAACTTGACCATAATGATGTCAAGCGCATTTAGTTGTTACTGTCTATTTCTTTTTGTGTTTCATTTTCTCAGGCTTTATTACTGACATCCCTGCCTGTCTCCACTGTTCAGTCTCACAGAGAAACTTAGCATAACTTTTCATGCATCTGGAAAATCATGAAGATGGGAAAATCTCTCATGTGCACGGTTTCCTAACCTTATCTCAACGTTTTTCCTGGTAAGAGCAACGCATTGGTTTGTGCTGAGGTCTGCCTACTCAAAGTCATTTAGCAACCAATTCTGTGCAAGTTTAGATGGAAAACAAGTCCTGTGACTTCAGCTGGCTAGGAAATACTAGGGGTCGTAGGACTGTTTTCTGTCTAAGCACAGAACTGCACCTTTAGAGAACAGGAAAAATTCTTTACTTTAGCATGACAAAACAGCATCACATGGAATATTACTATGCGGCTTTTACAAAATTTCTGTTATTGTTGCTTGAAGGTAGTTGGCAAGCCAGCTCCCTCTGCTTCCTGCTGCCCACGACCCCCAGAAAAACTGGCCACCAGCCCCTCCCCATTTCATTTATGAATTCTCACTGGGCTGGTACTGGAAGTTCATCTATGCTGCTGTTCTGCTTAAGAAAAGAAAATGTTGTTCACATTATATGGCTGTTGTTTTTAATCTCTTTGTGTTCCTTGTATCAGGAGTGAGACTTGCAATGTGGTTCCCTGATCAGATCTGGAGCAACGCAAAGAGAAGGACCTTCAGGAGGGTAAACCATGAGCATCTCCAAGAGGGTACCTCCAGAGGCAGGCAAGCCTCACCATTACTAAGTGAACACGGTGAGCAAGACTTGCAATATGGATTCTGGATGAGTCAGGCTTTCAGCAGCTATTTTATGGCAAAGCTTTTGCTCCTTTTGCCCTGACACTTGCGCAGTGTTTCACTGGTGAGACTGGGACCTGTGATAGGTGCCTGTTTCAGTTCACAAACCAGTATCCACAGCTATGCTGAGGCTTCCTTGTCTGATCCTGTTCCAACCCCGGAACAGCTGTGGGCTTTTCCATGACTTTCATGTCCCCATGTACATGGTTGGGTATATGTGACACTTACTTTTGCTTCGTCAGCCAAGAGAGGTGGTGGCAGTAGAGGGTGATCTGGCTAGTTACAAAGGACCAGGAAGCTGTCAAAACACTGAGTACAAATCACAGGTTTGTTTTAAGGAAATTGCAGCTGCCAGTAAAGACAAAAGCAGTGTTAGTTCAAAAAGAGTGGGATTGCTCAGGCATCTGGGTGGGGAAACATGGGCAATCTGCTGCCTACCCTGCCTTGTGCTACCAATATGTCATGGACCTCCACTTCTATTGCTCCCTGTTACCTATTACCAAGGAAGCAGTCAATACCCTTGAATATTCATGAGCTTTAGCAATAGGCTGGATGAGGGTGAACGAGGCCAGGTTAAACCCAGGCAGAATGGCGACGCTGTTGGTTAGTAGGAAGCCTGACCAGGCATTGGGGTTCAACTTATTCTGAAAGGGAGTGTGCAGCAGTGGAACCGGCTGCCTAGAGAGGTGGTGGGCTCTCCCACACTAGAAACATTCAAGAAGGAAGTGGACAGCCATTGGAGTAGGATGGTGTAAAGTGGTGACCTGCCACAGCAGGGGGGTTAAACCCGATGGCCCCTTCCAACTCTACTATTCTATGATTCCCCTTGAAAGATCCACATTTACTGCTTGAAAGTGCTCCTGAATCCACTGTTTCTGGATTTTTAGGTAGCAGTAGTGAGTGTAACTATCTTTAGTATGTTAACACAAGCCTTCTGCTTTGGCAACAAACATCCATGTGTTGATTACATCAGACTTTGACTATTGCAACATGCTTTAGCTAGGGCCATCCTTGAAGAGTGTCTGGAACTGGTGCAAATTTGATTATCCTTTATAGAGCATGGACCTTTTGCAAGCACAAGGTTGCAGCTTCGGACCCCAGCATCTTCACACAGGTCTGGGAAAGACCTTATCTGATACGTTGGGGCATTGCTATCAGGTCATGCCCCAACATTCCAGTAGACAACATTGTACTAGGTGCAATGCTTTACCTTTTACCAGCGTTTCCAAGTTCCACGGCACTGCCAATTCTGTGAGCTGCTTTGTGCATCCCAGCAGTTCATAGGGCGTTTAACCCATGAATTGTGGAGGTAGTGAACCTGTGCTTGAATAGGCTGCTTCCACACCTGTCTATTTCCATTTTACATCCAGCTTCTCAAACCAGGAATGTCCTATTCCTGGCATGCTTGATGCAACCTCCAGACCAGAAACTCTGGATTGTTGGAGGAGAAATTTCAACCCAGCAGCAAACGTGGGTTCAGACTCAGGACTGTGTGTCTCTCAGCAGCCCGAAGTTCGGCGAAAGTCCAGAAGTGCCGGCCTCCCAGGCTGAGGGGTTGCGGGAGCGCCCTGCCAGCCCACCCGGAGGGCGTCGAATTGGGTAAAGTTGGTCCAGAGCACGCGCCCGCTGCAAAGAGGGGGAGCGGCCCTCCGACGGGCGCGACCTCACCGGAGCAGGTGGCGGGAGGGGGCGAGGCGCCCCCGCTCCTTCCGCGGTCCCCGCCCAGGGCCCCGGCCGAGAGCCGCGGGCGCCCTCCCCCCCCCGGAAAGCGCCGCCGCCGCCGCCATCAGCGAACCCTCTACCGACGCCGCTCGGTATTGGCAGGGCGAGCCCCTGGCGGCGCGGCTCGGCTCGGCTCGGGCTCCACGAGCGCGCGCCCCGTGGGCGTGTCCGCGGGAGCGCAAGAGGCGGAGGCGGAGCGCGCGGAGGCGGGGAAAACAATGGAGCGGCGGCGGTGAGGCGCCGCGAGGTGCGCCCTTTCCCACGCCGCCCGCTCCGCGCCCGCGCCCGCGCCCCTCCGTCGCGCCCCTGCTGCGCGGCAGCGGCCGAGCCGGCGAGCAGCGCCCGGGCAGGCGGGCGGGCGGGCGGAGGCTCCCGCGCCGGCGCCACGATGGAGCGCGCGGCGCCCGGCAGCGGCAGGAGCGGGTAGCGCGCGGGCCGGCGCTCCCCGGGCGCGCCGCCGCCGCCGCCGCCGCCGGCCCCGGAGGCACGGGCCGCCTCGGACAAAGGCGCGGGGCGCCCCTCGCGGCTCGGCGCCCGGCGCGATGGCCGGCGAGCGCCGCGGCTGCGGCTGCCTGCGGCGGCCGCCCCAGTGAGTTGTCCCTGGCAACGGGCGGCGAGCGCGGCGCTGCCGCCGGCCCGGCCGCCATGGGCAAGTGCAACGTGCGCTGCACGCTGGTCGGATTCTGTTGCCTGCAGCTGGTAAGCCGCGCCGGTGCGCCGGGGGGGGGGGGGCGGCGCGGGACCGCGGGCGCCCCGTGGGCGGGGAGGCGGGCGCCCCTGCGCAGCCCCTGCTGCCCGGCGCGGGGAGGGGGGCTGTCCAGGACGGGGCGCCCCCTCCCATTGTCTGCTCTTCGCGGCGCGCGCCTGCCTGGGAGGTGGGTGTTCTGGGGTCCGTCTGGGGTGGCAGGATGGAGGGTCCCCGCAGGATGATGATGATGATGATGAAGATGGGGGGCGTGGAGGGCGAGCATTTGAGGCTTCCCTGTTTCCGATCGCTTTGCTCCCCGCCCCCAGCTCAAACTTTCAGTGTTTTCGAAGTGGAGGAGGCCAGGAGACTAAACAAAATGCAACAGCTAAAAAACTCACTTGGGCGAATTCTTCTTCAAGGCCTTTGCTAATGATAAGGGGTCAGAGTGAGTGGCGAGGAGACGGGCAAAATTAGGTCCCGTGTTGAGGCTCGGGCAAGGAAATCTCCGCAGACTGGTAGAAGGCCAAGAATCCCCGGGGCAGAAGTGGATCAGGCCCCAAATCGGGGGGGGGGGGGACTTCTGTGCTGCGTTCCCTCTTGGAGGGATTCGTTAGGACGGTCTGTGCCAGAGAGACGTGGTGAGGAAGCGTTTTTGATGGGGATATATATACTCATGCGCCTGAGTATGAGCATGTTGAATAGAAGCAAGTGCTTTCCCCCCCTCATCTGTCTCCTGTTTCTTTCCTCTGTTTATCTTTCCTGCACAAACACTGGACTGTAAGCTTCTTGGGGCAGGGGTCTGCCTCTTTGTGCTTTGCAAAGCAGCCATGCATGTTTATGGTGCTGTATGAAGAAAGAGGAGGGATAGAAACGAAGGGAGAGAAGATCTCTTATAAAGTCCTGCCTAACAGAAATCTTGCCCAGGGCAAGAAACTGGGGAGCATCCAGACACTTACTGCCTTTTAAAAATTGCAAATAGAATGCTCTCGAGCACTGTTACAACTGTTGTGTTGTTGTTTTAGTCGTGTTGCTTGCTTAGGGCATTTTTATAAAATACCTTTCAGGGGCTTTTATTTTTAGAAGAAACTCGCCGTGTATGGAGGCAGTGATTGGGTATGAATCTCAGAAAAAGTGATATTTTTTGATGCATAGGATGCCAAGAGATTAATTTCATACCATGACTGAATACCAGTGAGAATCAGGTGGCATAATATTGTGTGTGGAGACATTCTAAGCTATTAAAAATGTAAAAAAAAATAAAGCACTGCCAAGATTTCAGCAAGACATATTTATCATTACATAGGTAATTCTTGCTGGAAGTGTGTCACTGCTTTGCATTGAAGTCCCCTGCAAGTGCTCCTTATTTCTTTCCCCTCCCTGTCTTTATAGTTGATTAGATTTATTTGGGATGATTTGCAGCTTCAGAGGTTTGCTTGAGAGTGCTAGAAATGGAACTTTAAAAGGTCTCTTTGCTACACTTCTTGCCATTTTACAGTTCTGCCCTGACCTTTCTCTTCCTGCTCAAATCAAGTAACATTTTACATGTTTGTGTATTAGTAATTATCATGCATTAGTAATAATTGTGTATTATTAAGAATTTGCCCTTTGTGAGAGGAAGCGTTCTGCTCACCTTTCTCCCATCTTTGAAGGAATCCTCTTTCCCCCACAGTACACCATGCCTCATCCAGCAGGGTTTCTAGACTTTCTGCCATGGGAGGGAGAGGGTTGGAAGACCCAGAACAGTTAATGCAATTTAAATTTGTATCCAGCCCTTTATTTTCATCGCAACTCTGTAAGGTAGGTTAGACTGAGATGTAATGACCTGATGTATATAATATATAATCCATAGTTTAGCACAGCCTTCTCATCTGCAGGTATTTGGACTATAATTCCCAGAAGCCCTTACCAGTGGCCATGTTGGCTGGGGCTGATGGGAGTTGCAATCTGACAGTACTTGGAGAGCACCAGGTTGGGAAAGACTGGTCTAGCGCTCCTGTTTTCTTGGGCCTGTGTGTGCCTGCCTGTCGCTGTTTGGCACTGCTTCAAGGAGCAGGTGGAAGCTTTCCCTTCTTTTGCCAAGCCACCAGTTAGCATTAACCAGTCTTCTGCAACCTGGTGCCCTCTGGAGGAGTTGCTTCTTCCACCATCCCCAGCCAACATAGCCAGGAGTCTCTCCTGCTGGGGACTATAGTTCCAAATAGCTGCAGAGCAGCAGGGGGGGGGGGGCTTGTATTCACTGTGCTTTCATGCAGGGGTGAGGACTGTCTTTCCTCCCCCCAGAGGTTGTATGAGACCTTACCATTGGTTGCACCGGCCAGGGCAGGCCAACAGCATCTGAAGAGACACTGACTTCCTACCCTTTGTAGCATCCCTGTGGAACAAGTCAGGATCATGACCAGTGCTTTGCAGTTGGCTTGCTTTACTAAACCTGGGGTGCAAAACCTCCCATGCTTCTTCTCAGAGATCTGTGATAACAGTTGAGGCCAAACTGGTGAGGACTGGGAAGAGTGGTTGCGGGGTGCTGCATGAAGCCAGCGATGTCATCAGCGCAGGGAGGAGTGTCCAGCTCACTTTATACCTCTTATGCTCCCCCCACAGGGACACTTGGTGCTGTGTGAATGCAGCAAGTTGATTGGTGCTAGGTCCGAGCCCAGGGAAAGGCTAAATTGGGACCAAGTGGAGCCGTGACTTATGGGACACTGGGCATTGCCTGGCTGCAGAGGTCCTGGGAGGGGTCAGTGCACCCACCCACCCACCCAAATAGTGCTTCTGCACACCTGCGCCAAGTCATAGTTACCTGTTTGTCCAGGTTCAGACACATTAAATTGCTGTGGTTCATTGAAAACAGAAGAGAAAGCTTGCCATCTCTGCCTCTGCACCAGAAGCAGGGAAAGGTGTATGCAAACCAGAGCCTTAGGCATGTAATGCCCAGTTCTGGTTTAATAAGGTGCAGAAGCAGCCTGTGACTGGCTAAATGCAACCAGCCTCCAGCTTGTCTGGGTCTCATACGCTAGACGTGGTCTCAACCCCTGCCTTCTGGGCTGAAGAACCTGTAAAAATGCTGCCGTGGGGTTGCATGTGCCCCACCAAGACTGCACCCATGGCCTCCTCTGCCAGCACATGCCAGCAGAGTGTTTCTCCATTTTGCCATTGAAATGCGGCGGGAAACTGCTCTGGAGGCTCCAAAGTGTTTCACTGAGCTCTGTTCCAGGTGAGGTGCAGGCCTTTGTGATCTCTGCCGCGGTTTGCCACTGAATTTTGGCGGCACGCTCCTGATTTCTTTGAAGGGTGCACTGCTGCAGCGCCCCATTTCAGCAGTGGGGCAGTTGTGGTAGGAATTTTGCCCCCGGGGGTTGGAAGCTGCCCCCTGGGCCCCCTGGTTTTGCCCAGCCTTGATGTGCAACTTACACAACTTCACGGGGACCTACAGCAGGGCAGGAGGATGGGAAGATCACAGTCTGCCTGGTCAGAGCATGAAAACAGAAAGAGTGAATGCCTCTTTGTAGGAACCCTGTTTGGAAAGAGTGTTTCTGGAAAAGTGCTTTGAAGGGAGATTAAAGCTGTAGCCTTAAGCATACACACTTGGAAGCAACAAGGTCCCTTTGAAATCATTGTATTCATAAACTTGGTCAGGCTCAAGCTGCAGGCCGTGTCCTTGGTATAAGCCCAATCGCAGCAGTTGGGTGCAGCACGGATTCCCCTGCTGGGGGTTGATCTGGCACCGTCTCTAACACTCCCCATCCAGCCCGGTGCGTGGGCAGCGGGGGGGGGGGAGTGGGTGCTTGTAGCTCCTCCCCAGCCACTTGTTGCATGAGCTTTGCCTGTGCTGTTGTGGCTTGTGCGCACTGGCAAGGATGAGCATGGACACCTGGGGGAGAATGGTGCATCTGCTTTTTCCTTCCCTTTCAGTGGCAAAGCTTTGGGTGGGGCCCACGGCTTTCTGGCACGGCTCGCAGAAAGACCCAGTTTCAGTGCTGGACATTTCCAGCTAGAGGAAGCACCGCTCCTAGAGAGCCACCACCAGTCTGGATAGACTCGGGATGGAGAACCTGCATCCCCATCTTGCCTTGCCATTGTCCTTCAATCTGAGATGGAAGATAATCGGGTTCTCTGGTCAGATTCGCTCTCCTTCCTCCCACACAATGAGTGAGGCTGCACTTTGAGGAGGATCGCGTCATTTTTTAAAAACACTTCTTGGCAGCCTTTCCAGGCAGGAGCCCTTCCAAGGCAACATACAACCATGATGCACAGACGCTGTTTTCACTGTTGCAGGAGCAGCAACCATTGTAAACAACCTGCACGAATTGAAGCTTAGGGTGACTGGAGTTCCCAACCAGTCTGATAACACATAAACAGGGGAAAGCTGGAGGAAAACAGGAAGTTGTCAAGATCTTTTTGCAAAGGTTGCAGCGTTGGGGCTTGGCAGACGTGCTCCAGAGGTTGGGGCCACTGTGGAAAAGGCCCTTCCATGGGTAGTTAACCACTTCACTGCTCTCACAGGTGAGCAAATGAGAAGGGTCTCTCTTGCTGATCTTAAAGTGTGGGCAGGCTGCTATGGGCAAAGATGGCTCTGTAAGTAGTTTGGTCCAAGCCGTTTAAGGCTTTCTTCCTTGCTACTCCTGGGCATGCTCCGTGAAGCTTGATGTGTGCACATGTGAATGACGGAGGCCTGTGCTATCACATGCTATCAGTAGCGTGGTCCCGCCTACTTTAGTGTGCAGACCAGTCCACTGCTGGCATGCGGCCCGACATGCATGTCCAGAACTGGTCTGGTTCTGCTCCTGCAACAGTTTCTCACTCCGGGACTGTACCATACTGTTCTTAGCTATACGGGCAAACTGATTCAGTACAAGTTAGCTTCTAAGCATTTGCAATTTATTGCATAGGGAAGTTTTCTGTTTCATGTTTTTAAAGGGGCTATGCATTTTATATTTTGGTGTGCTTTATATAAAAGATGGCTTGAAAAGTTTCCAAATTAAAGCATGGTTCATCCGTACCCCTGATGTGGTGGTGCTGGCTAGGAAGAAAAAGGCAACGCCATGAATTTTGCCCACATGTGTCACGGAAAGGTTTGCCTGGTAAGATCCTGTTGCTACTTATGTCACCTCACCTAGCACGTTAAGGACACCTGCCGAGGAGCTCAGAAGAACTGGAATATGACTTTGGTTGTGCTGTCCGAGGTCTTTAGTACATTCATTTTATTGGCATGCAGTCTCAGGAACTACCTGAAAGCATATTATGGATCTTAGGGGATCCGGGAATATGAAGGCTGAGCCTTGGGTGGCGTCCAGATGGAAAGGAGAGCCAAATGATGCAGCTAAATGAACTCAAACGATTGGCTGTTTCCAGTCAAGCAGGAGCCTTTTCTAGCCTTCCTGTCTAGGCTTAACCCGGGGCCAGAACACTGCCTTTCCAGGAGGCTTAAGGTGGGGTGTTCTTTATGGCAGAGACCATTGCCCTTGCTCACTGGGGTTGATAGGCACTGTGGTTTAGAAGATCTGGAGGTGACTCATCCCTAATTCATAGGAACCACTGACCCTTTTTGGGTTTGGATTTGCTGTGAGTCCTTGACTAGTTTTTTTTAATATTAAAAGCATTCTTTGCCTTGGATATACTTGTTGCTCCTTCCCAGCATGATGTTTCGGTGCCACTGTATGAGCTCGTGTTCATTCTGATGGCTAGCTTCCAGTATGTGGCCACAGCGTGTGTGGACAGAATGCTTCTGTGTCTTCATGGTGCTGTCTTCTCCTCCGGAAGTTTGGTTCAAAGGAACCTTCTTTTCTGTGGGTTCAGAAGGTGATAGGTGTGGCTACTGGAGGGCTTTCTTGCTCACTGGATTGGCACAGATGCTGTCTTTGTCTCAGTAAAGTCTTGATCTTGCCTCAGTATTAATGTTATCAGTGGACAGTTCCCCTTGAACTTTTTCTGATTATCATCTTTCCAGTTTTGAAGATTAAAATGCCTCGCTTACGGGCAATAAGAGCTAGAACGGTACATGGTGCTGGCATTTCTGGCTCTGACCCTGATGACTACGTGCACCATGCAGCTGCCACCCCAAAGAGCCTCTCCCAAAGGGAAATGAGCTCTTGTCCCAAAGAAGTTCCGCTGCACTGCTTTAGCCCCTTGATCGTTTGACTTTGGAAAGATTCAGAATATAGATCGGGCCAAAGAGGTGGAAGTGGCATTCTATTTACTGGCAGCCGCCCATGTAACAATCAGGTAGAGCTGGAAGGAAGCTAACCTTCCAACAATTGGCAATTAGTGTGTGAGAGGTTAGGATGTGGCCTTTGGAAGGCCGTTCCTTACGAGGATTAGTGTCAGGGAAGGGTAATTTGCAAATCGTTCTTTTACGGAAAAATGGAGTCTCTTGATTTTATATTGGAAAGATGAGTGTGATTATGTGTGTAGGCTTTTAAATGCTTTTAAATCTATGTATGGATGCCATATGGAATTTAATTGAACAGTTTCATTAGAATGCTGTAATACGAGAGTAACTTGGACTCACACTTAAAAAGGAATAAATGGACAGAGGTAAAGAGCTTGCTAAAGACATTATTCATCTGAATAATATTCATCTGAATTATTCATCTGGAACCCACGTAAGTCAGCTACCTCCGAGCTGGGGCCGTCCAGCTGTTCTGGGCACCAACTCCCATCTGCCCCAGCTAGCATGGGCAATGGTCAGGATTGCTGTGAGGTGTCGTCCAAAACATCGGGGGGCACTGGGTTGGGGAAGGCTGGCCTAGCTGCCAGCACTAGGACTGCTGTGGTGGATTGGCATGCTGGCATCTCTTCCCAGTCTGCACTCCAAATGCCAAAGACCCTCATCTCGAAGCATCTTGTGACTGGGTTTGTTGTAATCTCCCTAATGCTTTGTAGATGTCGGCCTGTCAATTCAGCAGCTTCTTTCCTGTGATGTCTGCGAGGCTCGATAATTGCTCTGCCTCTTATTTAGTATCTTTTATGCTCTTCTTTTTGACTCATCAGCTGACTCATGCTGCCATCAAAGTTCAGCTCCTTCTGTTTGACGGTGCAACACAGTTGTGTTTTCCCTTGATTCTTCAGGGATAATTGTACACAGTGGGTTTTTGTTTGGGCCTTTTTTCCAGGATTTTCAGCTTGAATGTTTCTTAAATAGCTGGTACAGACTGTGCAGTCTGTCATCTCAAATCACTACCCCAGTTTGAATTCCTTGAACTGTTATCATCACCATGTGGTGAGTCACTTCTCAAGAACTTTCTGTGACATTGGATCAGTGATGTGGGCTTTCTGGAAAAATAGAACTGGAAGGTTTTCTGATGTTCTACATAATAATATCTGATTGAGCATGTTTGACTCATGCCCAACACATTTTCCTTCAGCAAGCACACACAATATAATTATTAAACAGAACTAAAATATAATCCATGCCAAATTTAGGCAGAGTATAAATGTGTCAGAATTTTCCCAGTAGCTGCAAAATGTTTGAAGTAAAATATTTTCTTAGGAGGAAATTAAGTTAACCACACAATATAGTGTAAATGCTATATTCAAACACATTCAAAGTTTTATGTAGAAATTAGTTTTGAAATATTTGTAACAAATGCAAAGACAGTAACAAAATTTCCTTCTGAAGTTAGTTTATATTAACAGCAACAATAAAACCTCCAAAAGCAACACACTACTTTAGGATGTCTATCCAAAACGAGTTAATGTAACTTGTATCAACAGACTGATTTTTCTGTTTCTAAAGTAACTGTAGGGCCTTCAGCCTCTCTGTCTCTCTGTCTCTCTCTGTCTCTCTCTCTCTCCCCCCGCGCTGCTCATTGGTGCCATTTAAAATTGCAGAGCAACTGGTTTACTGCTCTGAAGGATGGATGTGACCTGTGGATACAGACTGTTCTTGGGCTCCAGTCCTGCTTGTGAGATCTCACGGCAACTGACTGGCCACCATGTGAACATAGTGATGGACTCGACTGGGCCTGCTGTGATCCAGCAGAGCTCTTAAGAGAAACAAGCAGTGTAAATGTCAGCTTCAGATTTCCCTCAGTTTGCGAAGAAAGAATGGTAGCAACAGAGGGCGAATACCTCAGGAATAACTGCTCCAGACCCAGCCGGGTGTCAGCTGCCTCACACACAGGAACGAGTCATCCTACCTATTTCTCAGGCCCCCAAGGGGAAACTGAGCACGAAGAAGAATAATTTATAGGTATTCATAACCTGTATTTAATCCCTCTGACGTGATTGCCTGCAGTACAGCAGCCCAGCCAACTATGGATAAATGCAGAAGTAGTTGGGGTGGAAAATTTTCAATAGAAAAAGATTATTTATTATTTATTTATTTATTTATAGCATTTCTGTGCCACACCCATCGCCGAAGCCTCGGGGCAGCTTACAAGACATACACTCTAATCTTTTACTGTTTGCAGAATTCAAGCCAAACCTATGATTTTTTTTTTTAAGTTTGAGCCCAGCTTATTCATTATTCATGAAGAACAACCTGTAGGACCCTGGTGCCCTAGTCTGAAAGCAGGACCCTTCTACTCACCTCTGTTGTTGGAATAGCTAATATGACTTATAAAAGATGACTTACAATTATTTTTGTCCACCCCATATCAAGGCTTTGCTTGCAGGAAAGAGACACCTAGAATGCTGCCTGGGTCCGTAGCTGTGTCTAGAGGCCAAAGTGTCCAGATGTGCCTTCTAGAAACCCTATTTTGAAAAGCATGTGAGGACTTGAAGTGCTCATTCATGCCGTGGTCACTTGGAGGCTTGGCTGCTGTATTGGGCTTCCTTTGATGGCTGCTCATAAGCCTAGCTTTCTCCTTAGGCTAGCATTCAATGGCTAGGATGGAACTGGTGGGAGGAATGTTAATGTAAACATGGATCTGGTTATCCTGAGTGGAGATGCTGAGGTTGTTTTTTAGTTAAAATGATTTGGTCAGATATGCTAATCATAAAATTGGGGCATGTGGGGATTTGCCACCCCAACACCTTGTTCACGGTTGCACGTAAGCCTCCAAGGAAAGAGGATGGGAGCAATAGGATTGCATCCGAAGTTATTATGAACACTACAATGATTTTAACCAAGACAAATGATTTTAAAAATGGATTGATTTTTAGAACTCCCAACAACAATTGTTATCATTACATTGCTTCTCTTCCTCTTGCAAGGAGCCCAAGATAGCTTACGAAGGTCTTCTCTTTTCTTGTTTATCCTCTCAACAACAACCCTGTGAAGTAGGTTGGGCTGAGAAGCAGTGACTGGCCCAAAGTCACCCAGGGGGCATCATGGCTGAGTGGGGACCTGAACCCAGATCTCTTGAAAGCCATTTCCAGCACTCTTAATTGCTACATCACAGCGGGCCTAAAATTACAATATTAGACAATTTTGTGATTAACACAAATGGTTCTCTGAGCGGTTCTTCTCGTTGACTTTTGACAGCTTGCAGGGATAAGTACACAGAGAGAGAGAGAAATGAGCAGAGCCGGCTGGTGCCGGAGGTCAGACTAGATGGCCCGGGAGGCCCCTTCTGACTCGCTCTGTTTCTATGTTTCTACAAAAGAAATGGAAACCATTTCATTAAAAAAAAAGAAGCGAAAATAATCTGTTTGTGAAAACACTGATGATAACCTGGCAGAAGTCCTTTCCTTCCAGCGGCATCTGCAGCTGCATCATGGAGGTTTGTTCCTGCAGAAGGTGACATGGGGGGTCCTCCACGGATGGCTCTTGTGTTCCTGTTTGCAGACAGCTGCAGGCATAACAGGAGGTCAAGTTGCTGCATGTGGGAGGTGGCACTGCTCGGTTTGCTCCCGATTGCCGCTAGCAAGCACCAATGGCCATTCAGATATTTATCATATCCCAGGCTTTCAACATAGATCTAGGGCAGCTGATGACACGTTCATGATTTTTTAAAAGTTGCCACCTATGCAATGTCTTTGATGACTTAATGAAATATTTTACAATAGTAGATTAATAATAAAAATAACCCATTATCTGGACATGTGCATATCTCTCATGTACAGTTCTGTAAAAAGTGTTGTGCAGTGCGCAGTTTTGTGAACAGTGTTGTATAGAACTGCAGTGTTTTGTATAATGGACAATTTGTGAAATTGCATACAATGGATTGTAATATATAACCAGAGTTAAATGAAATTTTCCTTACTGTTAGATCAGTATGAGAATGGAACCAATGACCTAGGGAGGTGGTAGGCTCACCTGCACTAGAGGAATTCAAGATGCAACTGGACAGTGATCTGAGGGGGATGGTTTAACTTGAGTCCTGCATTCAGCAGAGGGCTGGACCAAATGGCCTTCTGGCCCCTTCCATGATATTCTATGAAATCATAGCTAATATAAAACCATGGCTTAACGTTATGTGCAAATGCAGCATTAATAAATTACAGACACGGGTAAGATCCTATGCCTGTTCAGACAGAAGTAGTCTTACAGTTTGCAGCATTCTCAAACCAGCATACCTGGATTAGGCTTGCCAGAAGGCAAAGGATGTGTTTCTGGCTGAACATATATAGAATCGCACCCTGGGTGCGTTCAGATTTGAAGCTAGACTTGAAAATTATGTTATAGGAATTCTTGTAAATATTTTAAAACTTGACAGTCCAATCACAACAGCATTGCTGTTATGTTATCCAGCTTTTTAGAGAGAGAAAACACAAGCACACACAAAAGCACTGTAAACTGTTGCCATCTTGATTTTAACAAGCCAGAAGAACTGTGCACATAAATTTATGAGCTTTCTTAGGGATAGTCACCTGAAAAAAAGGTAGTTACAACTTTGATTTTAGATGCAACTGATAGTGCATCTGTCCCGTTTGGATAATTTCAGTTTGCATTTTAGCAATCCATTTTTTACTAATTAATTTTACAAAACAATGCATTTCTAAAAACAGGAAATTATCCATTTGGGACAAGTATAGCAGTGGAACATTTTCAGCACTAGGTGTTCTGGAGTATCATTTTAAAAGGCAAATGAGAATGAAAACATGAGAGGAAGCCAGATGTGACAGATGGATACTTCCTTGGAGACCCTGGTGAGTATTTGCCCCTCTGTTCTTCCATGTACTTCAGACTGGTGTGATGGTTTATCCCAAAAGCACAGATTTATCAACTATCCTGTGAAGTAGATTAAAGGCTGACACAGTGAAATTCATGGCTAAATGAGGATTCAACTCTCCAGTCAGACTTACTAACCATGGCCCCACAGAGGCTTTCACTGAAGGAATCCTTCCAAAATCTGTTTGTCTGGGAAAGAAAGAGGGCAGGGCTTCATTTTGAGCTGATCAGTCCATAACAGAGTTAAATAACCTAATAATGTACTCCTGCTCACAGTTTCAGCCAGCGATGTTCTTTTCCAGATTACTCCGTTCCATTTTCCCTTCTCCTGATCTTCTGTCCCCCACCCTGAAAGGCACTTGGTATTCTATGGCCATTAAATATATTCTGCTTTGGGAAGCGCTTTTCCACTCCAATGGTGTTCTCCAAGTTTTTGTGTTGTACTTTTGCAACAAAAGTAGCAGGGGTTCTTTATGCCTGCTACTTGGAGCTGCTGTGGGTGTAAAAGTGGGACAGCCCCATATAAGAGTGGGATAAAGATTAGGACTTAATAATAAATGAACTAGTCTTAAAGGGCCATGATTGTCTTTTTAGTCTCCCTCTTCCTTAATTTGTATTTACACGAAGAGTCTTTTTTAATATCTCAGAGAGTGGTAGAGCAAGCATTTGTGCAGACATATAGTTTGGAGATACAGCTGTCTTGAGTGGCGAGTTTATCTAGTATGGTTAGCAGAAGTCCACTGTACTCAGTCCATCGTTTTTGATAACAAGGGATGAAACACATATGTTAAAATAGCAATTTTTGTGTGAGTAGAGTATGTAGTTTTATTATTTTGCTCTTGCAGAATCCTACCTGTTTTTTTGCTCCCCAAATATGATTCCGTTTCCTTTTATCCCTAACCCTAACCCTGCCTGCATTTGTATATGTATATTTGTTGCCATTCACAACCTTTAAATGTGTTGTGATAAGATGCACAGCAAGGGTTCAATATTGCATTGTCCAAAAGTGGTGTCTTTTGAGCTCCTCGTTGGCAGTTGGGTTCACTGTCGATTTAATAGGATGCAGATTGCATGCTTAGTTATCTTAAAACTCTTTGTTATATGTTCCCAAAATTGCAAACACCATGTGCTACTGCTATTCTAGATTAGTGGCATAGAGAGCCAGTGTGACTAGTGGTTAGAGTGTTGGATTGGGACTCAGAAGACCTGGGTTCAAGTCCCCATTTGTCCAAAAAATTCACTGGATGACTTTGGGAAAGTCACTGACTCTCAGCCTAACCTATCTCACAAGCTGGTTCTTGTGAGGCTAAAATTGAGAGCAGGCTTATGTAAACTGCCTGGTGTACCTTGCAGATAAATGGAATATAGATAAATAAATTAGTGCCGGTCTCCAAGCAGGTGAGCAACTGGAATGCAGAAAGCATGAGTCTATCAGGACTTGGAAAGGCATTCAGATAATATGCTGGAGCAGATTCCCTTTATGATCATGTCACATTTTAGGAGTGTGGTTGGAAAAATAAAACATGAATGGGCATGTTGGTGATGCTTCTGTCAGTTCACTCCAGCCCTTATCAGTGTTCTTGGCAACAGGACAGGTCTCCGCTCCAAGGGGGTTGCAGTCTTAAGGTCTGACAACTTAGGAGGGGGAGAGATGGAGGTTTAAGGATGCACAATGCTCATGTTGGTTGCAGAGACTTGGTTGCAATGCCAGACGGAGACCTCCCTTCATCCTTCTCTTGCCGCATTTAACTTGGCAACAGTTTATGGTTCCTCCCGGCTGTCTCCACCCTACGCCCTGCCTGGTTTCTCTGGGTATGTGTGCATGGGGCATCCTTCGGATAACTATCCTACTGAATGGCTTTCTAATCAGAGCACATGCAAAGATCACATCCGCCCTTTTCTGCAGAAAAGGTTCAGGCAGGCAAGCGACCATGGCTGCTACGGCGTGACAGCGAAGAGCTGCAGGTCGGTAGGTCAAGATGCTGGAGTTAGTGCTTTTCCCTATAGATGGTGGGGTGGGGGAACAGGCCGTCTGAATGCTCTTATATGTGAGTTTTCAATTACACAATTAAATGCGCAATTAGGTATAATTACCAGTGCTCAGGAGCCGCAACTGTTCGTAATAGGCATGTAATCTACTGAAGTCACTGTTTATACTGCTCCGTCCTTTCCCCTAATGATTATGGAACGCTTCCGCATTTGCATGGTTGCCATGGAAATCATCTTTGGAACTGACAAATGGCACATTGGATGGAAGCCGGTGGCACTTCTTTGCCGGGGAGGGAAGGTGGCAGCTGCTGAAGGGACGTGGCTGGGTAGGGGGCGGGGGGAGGTTACTGGGAGGCAGTGACTTCAACCTAGGGGGCACCTGAGGCCATGGAAGTCAACTTTGGATGGTGCTAACAAGAGGCTGCTCCCAATGAAATGCCAGCTCTGGGCAGTGGTCGGCCCTGAGGTGCATCAGTCCTAACCTTTTCGATAGCAATCAAGGAATGGTGGTGTGGCCAGCGTGCTTACAACTGGCGCGTGCTCGTCACAGTATGGAATGCCTGCAAGCACAGTAGAAATGCTTTCAGATTCTGTATTTATATTTTAAAAAATATATATGTATCATTGTTCCCGTCTTGGATAGCTACCACCCTCACCTCTTTCATTCATAGATTGGAGCTTGGAAAACAATTGATAGACAATTGCAGGGCAGCCTACATAATATCCAGAAATCTCGTAGCAGATCCTGACCTGCCTTCTGCACATTTTGGCCTAGAGAAACTGTAGTGTCTTTGTGCAGAGAGAAAGGACAGATATTACTCAGTGTAAAAGCAAGCAAAAACTATTACCCCTGCAGATAGAAGGCCAGATATTTAGGGGCCTTCTTCCTGACATGATAGTTTTCCAGGGAGAGAGATCTTTTTTCTGAAGTTGAAGCATTCTCTTTGACCTGGTAGCTTTGTTGCCTTTATTATGATGATTAGCTTCCGTGGGAGCCCCATATGAGGACAGAAAGGGGGCTGTTAGGGCCGAACTATTTTCAGAAATAAATGCCAACTCTGTTCTTCATTGTGTTCTCTGGTGAGCATCTTCCCACATCAGTGGATTGTCCCCCGTGACAGCAGTCGGCCATGCTGAATAGAAGACTTTCCCAACCCAGTGTCCTCCAGATGTTTTGGACCACAACTCCCAACATTGGCAAGGTGGGCCGGGGCTGGTGGAGGGGGAAAAGCAAAGCATCTGGAGACCACCAGGTTGGGGAAGGTTGCCTTGGGTGACACCAGGCCCGTCTGAAGTGGCTCTGTGCCTGCACAGGCTGGGTGCCTCCTCTGTCGCCTTCAGGCTGATGTTCCCGGGGCCAAGCGAGACGTTCCATGGCTGTGAGGGTGATGCTCTGTCACAGAGCCAAAATGATGTGAGTTTAACTGTGAGCGTAGAGGGAATTGTGCCCTTTAAATGTCAGGATGGTAAGTGCTGTAGTGCTTCATGTCTCCTCGTGTGTGTTTATGTTTTCTGGTACATAATTTAAGCTATCTGGGGAAAGGTGTAGAGATGGAACATCCCCGCAAAAGGCTTTTCTGCTTCATAAGGGACAGAATGAGAACAGATGGGGGTAGCAGGAAAGAACATCCACAGCTTCCTGAACTGGAAATGTGTTTTGTTATGGCTATCTTCTTTGTAAACTTGTGACTCTTTGGCAGCGGTGACTTTTACTCCAATTCCTTTGAGCAAAAAACAAGTACTTTGTGCATTTCAAGACACTGCATGAGACAGCTGTGCCAGCCTGGTTCTAATGACTGTACTGGCTGGGGATGGTGGGAATTGTAGTTGAAACACACCAGACAGTCATCAGTTTGCACAGGGCCATGACAGTCTGCATGGGAGAAGCATTGACTTCCATCATTGACGCAGGTCCTTTTGAGTGGTGGCACCCTGGTTGCAGAATACCACCCCCAGAGAACCTCATGATTTTTTTCAGTTCTAGGTGACGACCTTTTTATTCTTTGAGGCATTCTCCTTTCTCAGTTTTTATTGTTTTAAATCTTTAATTGTAGTTTGAAATCTTGGCACCACTGCTGGTTTCAACTCGGTTTTATTTTGTAGCTTTAAACTTTGAAAAGTTTTATACAGTGTTTATTTCACAGTGCCGCATTTTATGCTCTTAACTGGTGCTGAGAAAGCAGTATAAAAACAGGGAGAGGATCCCCTACCTACAAGAGCCTATGTACTCTTTATTTATTTGGACAAATGTGTGCCCCTCTTTTCTTCTATCTGTGTTCAAAGCAGTGAACAGAAATCACTCATTTCCCCATTAAAACAGACAAAACCAACACAATGGCTTGAATAGCCGCATCAGTAAATAAATGGAAAGACCCACGGTGGCAGTCATTACAACTGAGGGTTGGGTTTGGATGGGTAACATGCTGTTATGTCTGTGCCCTTGCCTTGCTCAGAAGTTCTGTTTCAGGACTCTAGTGCTCAATCCTCTCTCCCCTAGCTCTGCCTCTCCCCAGATTTGCCCTCCTTTGCAGTTATGGACAACAATAATTTTAAAAAACTCCCTGCGATGTCAAACTTCCCCTGCTCTCAGTCTTCACGCTTTTGAATAAAAGAGCACTGAAATACTTCATGGTGCTTATTAAATTTAATGCATCGTTTGAAAGGCCTGCTGGAAGGAACACGATTTAGGTGCTTATGTAAAAAGTAGAAGAGGAGAAGTTGCCCAATGGAAGATTCTGACCTGGTTCACACGACAGAACAACCCATGATGGTTTGTGCCCTTGTTTTTCTCCAGCTGGCTTTCTGTGGCCTCTTGAACCCAGTGTAGTTCCTTCAGGATGCTTTGTTACGCATGGAAAAGAAAACCCACAGCTTCTTGTTGAACTTGTTTGTACCTTACATTATTGTTATGGATAGTTGCAAGGTGGCTTACTGTGATGTTTGAGGACAGACAGGTTTTTCCATCGGTGAGCTGTTTTGCTTTATGTTTTTGTTTTGCAAACAAGACTGTGAACGTGTGATTTGTAGCAGGCTTGCTTAGGTGATGTTGTGGGTTCTTGCAAATGGCTAGAAACCTGCTTGGGAAAAGCGGCAACAGCTGCCGCTGCTCCTCACAGTTTTGCTTGTGCCACCGCCATTCTCTCCCCTTCAGCAGAACCGAGAGAGCCAGTTTACCATGGGTTGCCAGGACTGGGTACAGAGCCACTTTGCAAGAGCAGCAAAAAGCCCGAGATGCTACCTTTTTGAAATCTTGCCAGTGAATGCCTTTCCACTGATGCTGATATGGCCCTTTGGATGGAATGTCCTTTGTTCCTGGGCTTTCTATTTTCTATTTTTATTTTTTTGCTTTGCTTTTGCTTTGCTTTGCTTTGCTTCGCTTTGCTTTTCTGTGCCTCAGCAATATTCAATTCTTAATTATTAAATTATTATTGTTGTCTGTCTTTTGCAAGTGCTCAGGTGCACTCTTATGGCTTTCCAATGTGGGTAGCCTTGACTGGTCCATTGCCTAGGCTGTTTCAGCTGCTGAAGAAGCTGTGGAATGTGTAACATGGAAGGAAATTGACATACAAAAGGCTGCATATAGACTAATTTGTGTGCAGTTGTGAAGGACCAGGAGGGAAATAATACTAAAAGAAAGAAAGGTCTTGGTAGCACAATTTAGTCGCACCCAAAATGGGCAGGGGGGCAGCCAAGGGAGCAAGTGCCCCAAAAGTTAGGAGGACAATGCCTTTCCCTTGCCAAGAGTTGAACTGACAGCCAGTTTGATCAGCACTTCCTAGACTCTCCAGCTTCTCCAGAAAGTGGAGATAATACCACACTCACTGCTTTTGTGGTTCCTTTTCAGAGCATCTTACTGTTGTGGGTGCTGTGATTTCCTGACAGTTAAAACAACAACAACAAAATCCTCAGAGGCAACTGCCTGAGATGGAGTGCATGAGGTCCTATGGGTGTGGGCGCCACATTTGCCCATTCTGTTCTGCCACCATGCATCTTTTAAAAGCTGGGAATATTTGTGCGTTGCCCTGGACTGGGAAGTGTGTAAAATTCATGGCCTCTTCTCTTCAAACCTGGCTGGGTGGCTGATGCATATCTGTCAGAAATGTCTGCAGAGTTGCAAGACAAGAGTAGTGAAAAACCAGTTGTTACTCACAGTCTCATGGGTACCACTTCCTGCCTCCGTCATGCCTTTTCCTTACCAGCTACCCTCCAATACCTTCTCCCCTTCCTAGACTGTGTCACTTCCAAAATACACCTTTGAAGAGATTGGGGTATATTTAACTTTTTCCTTTCAACTTTGGGCAGATTTGTGCAAATCTAACTTTTTTTCACTTTGTGGGGATTGATGCAAATTTGCAGTAAGCACTCAGTTTAATTGTAGTAGTTACTAAGTACCAATCCATCTGAACATTTTAAAAAATGTTAAATATGTGCCGAGTTTTCCCAAAGTGGGAAACATCCATTAATATGTGCAAATCTCCTTACAGGTAAAAAAGAAATTCTACCACATAAACCCTATTCCTTTAAAGCAATATATTTGTGCTTTTTAGGGAAGATGCCTGCTGAGCTTGTGCCACAAAATGTGGGCCAACATGCTAGGAGTAGCTGGCAAAACTTTCCTTCGTGTGCTCCCCAGTGCTTGATAATCTTTTGGGAGTAACCTGGGTTAGTGAGCAAACAGGCAGCCCGCCATGGGTTATTTCTAGGGTGGCTGACGGTGATGTGCAAACCAGTCCTCTCTCTTTGGGCTTGCATAAAAATCTAAGAAAAGTCTGTTGCTTGAACACAATGATGGATCATGTCAAACACAAAGGAGTGTTTTCACTGGAAGCAACCAAGTCTAGAATGCAATTCAAGCCTTGAGAAACTGGAGTGAGGAAAATTGATAGCTCACTGCACAACGTCAAACGTGTTGATTGGGTGTCAGTATGGGAAGCACATTGGCCTGACTGAGTGGGTCTTTGCCCCCCCCCCCCCATCCATCCTGTTCTCTTGTTCCTTCCCTTGTCTGCACTTGTTTGCTTAGTCGGAAGTTGTTTGAGCAATTGTGTATCTTTGCTTTATGGTTTCTTGTATTGAACAAGTGCTGGGAGTTGTCGGCTCAAAAGATTTACTGCATTGACTTGAAATTCTCAAAGCAGAAGGAAGATCGCTCACTGAGGATGATGCAGGATTTCCTGAAGGCTTGTAGCAGTACAGAGGAGGGATTCCTATAGCCTTCTACCCTCTGCATTTGTTTCCCTGTGCTGTGCAGGGCAGAGAGAGCTGAATTTTCTTCTTTCCCTTGCAGAGATCGTGTCTGAAGATGCATTATTTTCATAAAATGGTGCACCCTCCAGCTAGGCACTTTCAAAGTTGTAAATAAATGTTTTTCACTATACCCAGAAGCATATACATTTACAGACAGGTATTTCCCTCACTCTCTGCAATTGATCCACAAAGGGAGGAGAATAAAACCAGAAGTATTCCTCATCCAAACTCAAAATCAAGTGGATGACTTTGCCTTTATATTGGGTCACACCATCCTTACTTCTAGTTCAGTGTTTTTCCTACCAACTTGACTGGTGATGAGTCTTTAGGGTTTTAGGAAAGACTGTTTCCCAACCCTAATTGGAGATTTTGGTCACTGATTCTGAGACCTTGGTACTCTGTTGCTGAGACGGGCCTTTCCCTCATTGGCTACAGGTTAAATCAAAACCAAAACTAGAATTTTGACTCTATCAGAGAGACAACAAGTGAAAGCAAAACCAACATTAAAACCATGATTGAATGAAATTTTAAGGTAGCCAACCTATGCACAATTACCTGGAGTTGGTCCCACTTTACATGACCCAATAACCCTGAATAAGGTTTCATTACATGTATGCTTCATCAATTTTTTTTCCTGTGTCACATATTTCAGTTCAACAGACTTCTTTGTCTTTTGGAAAAGTGCTAAGATAATTATGCAGTTCATAAAGCAAACATGGTACACTAGTCCCCCAAAATTCTCAGGGATTACGTTCCTAAAGCACCCGCAAATTGCGAAAAACCATTAATTTGGTGCCGGCGATGGGCGCCAGCTGCCAAGGCAGTGCAGGCGCAGGCGGGGGGCTGGGCTGGGCTGGGGGGCGTGCATGCGCATGTGGCGAGGCAGGGGCGGGCGTGGGCAGAGATCGTTGTCTCCTAGCAAGTCCAAACTCAGAGGAAATGATCTCCTTGCGAGTAAGCCACACAGCAAGGCAATGGCTTACTCGCAAGGAGATTGGCTTGGAATCCCGCGAAAGACTGACGCCGCAAACGCTGAACCATGACTTCATGGGGGGCGGGGGGGGATACTGTATTCTTCTTTTGTTTACATTTCTATTATCAGTATCACAATAATCAAGTATGTCAGATAACTCAACTGAAAGTATAGCTAGATGGCTGAAAGGGAAGATAAGTGTTGCTATCTATGGCTGCAGGGTGGCTGTGTGTCCCACTTTACAGGGGACAGTCCTCCTTTGGAAGCACCCTCTGTTCGAGGGGCTGTCTGATGGAGATCTGGTTGGAAGATAGATAACCCTGAAAGAGAGCAGAGGCCTTGAAGTAGCAGAGGGACTGCAGATCGAGAAGCCAGGAACACAGGTCGTGCCACAGTGGTCTCTAGCGTGGTGAGATGCAGTTGCATTAAGTTAGAGGCATTAGTTCCAAATGGGCAGCTGTGCCTGCCTATTTGCACTTACACATTGTGTACACAGGTGTACCCTCTTTTGCCCTTACTTGCGGCCACGGTTCAGTAGCCACCCTGTGTGGAGAGCATCTGCCCATCACAGCACACAGTGCTTGGCTTGCTAAATAAAAGGTCCGGCCCGATGTAAGGGCAAAGGAGGGAAATACAAGGTCACCAGCCAGACCTGGAAACTGAAGAATTGCAATAGCAGTGGCAGTTTCTGTTCTGGTAAGCTGGAGGGGTGCATTTCTGCCATCCTAGTGTCACCCCCATATAGTAAAATTCCTTGTGCTATCTGAAAGCCTACCCAGTTGCAATAAAGGAGGTCTGTCCAGAACATGAACACATGGATTATTTTTATCAGCCATTGCTCTCTGAGGAAGCACAATCCCATCTTTGTAAAAGTCATGCCTTCTACTTAGATTGTACCTTTCCCTTAATCCAGAGTCTCCTAAATTCAATTAGGCATTTGTTTTGTAAAGTAATTGAGGGTGCAGTCCTGTTCATGCTCAAAGGGAGAAAACTCCTACAATTCCCCACAATGCTAGCTATAAGACGTGACTCTGTCTAAAAAGGCATCACTTCCATATTGCTCCTTGGATGCTTCCTGCAAACCTGGAAGCCTCCAGGGTTACTGTGCTAGGTGGGAGGAGAGGTGATCTTTGCTCCCCTCTTTGTCCATCTTTGACCTTTTCCTAGATGGCTTTTTCAGCAGATCTAGTGATGGTGCTTCAAAGAGACAGGGAAGGAGACTAGAGGAGCAGAGAATACACTGTATCCCTTTTTCCTGCCTCCCCACCAATTCCCTGCCCATTGAAATGTTGTCTTTTTTGCATCTCTGAGGTTGGTTTTCTCACTTCCCCTTCCTAGACTTGATCAGGGCATCTAGCTCTCTAGCTGGTCATCAGGATATGCTCTCTAGCATATCCAATTTTTGGAAGCTGAGGTACAAGGCCAGAAAAGTGCTCCAACTGTTCAGTTGAGGCTTGGGGCTTATCTGCTCCTCACAGATGACCATGCTGGCTGCATCTCTGAAGTTGCAAAAGTGACCTCGGAGATGGAGCAGCTGGAAGAGAGGAAACAGGTGCTGCTTTGTATCGAAGCATCCCGCCCCTGGCCTGGCCTGTACTCTGAATCCTTTTCAGGATGAGAGGAGTGGGCAGGTAACTCTCTCCTCTGTGCCACTCCCACCCTGCTTAGGATACCTGCAAACCTTCCTGTTTGGAGAGCTGTGAGCATCCAGACTAGATTCCATTTTTCTGCTCGTTACATCATTTTTTAAAATAAGAAACCATAATCACTTATTTATACACTTTAAAAATTCTAGTTAGATGCAGGCTTATTAAAAATTGTGACTTTTATGAGGATGTAGTTATACTGCCTTATAGGGAAAAAGAGATAAAATGGATGAAGATACTGGAATACTAAGTCATACACGAAGTTTATGCTGTATTTTAAATGATTTTTCCAGAACTTGTTTTTTTTTAACCAGGCTGCTTCTGATGTGAGATGAAATTCATTACAGGTCATCAATCCAGAACTGCTTGATTGTCTTTCTTCAAATATTTCTTCTGTTGATCTTTAAGATTACAAGAACTATAAACTCAATGGAGTATAGCAGGAGGATTACCTGTAATCCTAGATCTTTTTCTTCTGTAAGAACTAAACTTAGTTTGCAAACCAAAAAGGGGAACGGTACCTGCAGAATGTATTAAGGCACCGTAATTAGTCTGACTGCCTGGTGACAGTGGCACATGCGTTGGTGACTTCCTGTTTAGACTTCTGTAACGCACTCTACGTGGGGCTACCCTTGAAGATGGTCCGGGTACTTCAATTGGTGCAAAACAGAGCTGCCAGGGTGCTGACGGGGACTGGGCGTGGTTCTCATATTACCCCAGTTCTCCATCAGCTACACTGGCTTTCTATTGAAGTCCGGACCCAATTCAAGGTGTTGGTTCTTACCTATAAAGCCCTTAACGACTTGGGTCCTGGCTACCTAAAGGAGCGCCTGCGACCATATATGCCCTCCCGCCCCCTACGATCTGCAGCTGATGCCCTCCTCCAGGAGCCCTCTGTGAGGGAAAGGAGGGTGAGTACCCGGAGGAGGGCTTTCTCTGCGGTGGTGCCCAATCTAAGGAATGTGCTCCCCAGAGAGGCTTGCCTGGCGCCGTCTTTATTTGCTTTTCGGCATGAGGTGAAGACCTTCTTATTTAAGAGCTATTTTAATTGTTAATTTATTAATTAATTTTTGTTATATTTATAAATTTGTATGTTTTTATAGTTTGACTTTGAGATGGGCCAGTTTTTAAATTATGTACTATTTTAATTGTAATTGTATTTATTTATTGTTGTTAGCTGTCCCGAGGCTTTTTGCGAGGGGGTGGCATACAAATGTGTAAAATAAATAAATAAATTATATCAACAGCAGCAGATTTTTCAGTGAAATGTTCAGTTCATTGGTCCTTATCTGCCCTATTGACAAAATATGTATTCTTAAACTAAATTTTCACTTCTCCCTTTATGACAATAAAAAAGGGCATTAACCACTTTAGAAACGTTTTCAACAAATCTCACCAGCCACATCTGCATGTTAAACTAAACCGGAATATGGGGAACCTCCTTGCAGCTCAACGGTTTGAGCTTCAGTTTCAGAGAAACTGGAGAAGCTTCCAGGAGTAGGAAAGGCCAGAGGCGAAGGGGTTGGTTTCAAAAGCAGAGAAAGGTTTAGCTTACAGGCAGTAACTAAGCCCTAGGAGGGTCGTTTCAGCCATTTTAAATGGGAGTAAACTGCAGAAACTGGAAACCACGAAACAATTGGCAGAGAAGAAAAAGGAGGACGGGTAGGGGAATGAGGGGTGGGATGTGAGAAAAGCCTAGAGCAGCGATGGCGAACCTTGGAGAGGCTGAGTGCCCAAACTGCAACCCAAACCCCACTTATTTATCGCAAAGTGCCAACACTGCAATAAAACCTGAATACTGAGGTTTTACTGTAGAAAAAACAGCTCATAGCCAGTCCAAGCAAATCTCTCCCCTCCCCCTCCCCCTCCCTCCCTCCTTGGCAGTGCACTGACTGGCCATGCGAAAGCTCGGATGAGTTGCAGCTAATGAGTTGCGGCTCATGACATCATCACCTGGTGCCGCTACTCCTTTCTGAGCATGCACATAGCCCCTATGTGTGCTGCTATCCAGTGCTTAGCTGCTGGGGCGATGCTGGGGCAACTTGGCTCGCGTGCCGACAGAGAGGGCTCTGCATGTCCACTGCGGCACAAGCGTCATAGGTTTGCCACCACTGGCCTACATGATGGACTTAGCCCACAATTCACCCCAGGTTTAGTGCTGTATGCTTGAGCAGAAAGAGCCCATGTGAGGTCTTGGGCTCACATGCTTCCCTTCCTTTCCCCTTCCCTTGGAATCACTAGGAAGAAATCAGAATTCGCTTTCCCTTTTGCAGATTTCTGACTTGTCTTTATAAGTAAGCCAGGAGTTACGGTTTAAAAGAAGCTCTAATCAGTTGCAAATTTGCCAACAACAAATCCTGGGTTATTTTGCTAGCTTCTTCAGCAACCTTTCACATCAGTGATTTCTGCATATAATGTCAGACCAAAAACGTGCTAAAGCAAAATGGAATCCCATCTTATTATTTATTACCAAGCTTATTTTCTGCAGATCGGTAGTCCAGCAGAACTGTTTGACTCTCTGGTCACGTGAAAAAGGGAGCAGGGGATACGGGTGCATCCTGTGCCCATACATGTGGCACTAAATGCATTTGTGTTACATGTGAACATGGCCACAGTCAGGTGTTTGCAGTCCAGTAAGAGCCAAATATTTTGACAAATGTTTGCAATGTTTGTAACCTGAAATGTTGCCATACCAGATAAGTCATTTTTCCTGGTGATGTGGAAGGTGTACTAGCCTGTACTGTCTTGAATAGTACAGGCTATGAGGCCAACTTGTTACTCCACGGAAACATTGCGTTGTTTGCGGTCTTGCGTATCATCCAGTTGAGTCAGCTCCTCATCCAAACCTAGAGCATCCCCAGAAATTTGATTGTTAAGCCTCTGCTTGAAGACCTCCAATAACAGAAAGCCCATTCCCCAGGAAATTAACTTCATGATCAATTAACCATGATCAACCAAAAGCTCCCCGCAAAATCTTAAAGCTGGTCCAGTAGTATAAATTAGTGTCTGGTGTAATTTTGTGCCCGCTTTGACCTGCCTTGGAGAGTCCCTGTGGTTTGCTTTTCGGAGCTTATCTGATGGCCACTGTGTTAATACTTGAATGCATTAGTATTCGTGTGCGGAAATCTTCACCTGCAGTTTAAGTGAAGGCTAATTGTCAGCAGCTTAAATGCAGTTACTAAAGAAAGTGATAATCAGGAAATATAGACATCTCAATTTAAATCACATTAAGTAATCAGACTGTCTCTTCCCATCCAGACTGCCTCGCTGTGACAATGCTCAGTATGCAGGCAGGTTGCTTACCATTTGAAGACTCTTAGGCGCAATTTTAAAAAAAGAGCACAAATTGGCATGCCCTCCATTTGTGAGGCAGGGCTGGCATTCCGTGCTCCTCCCGATGTTTTGGATTACAACTCCCACTGGCCATAGCCAGTGGCATGACATGATGGGTGTTGTAGGCCAAAATACTAGATGGGGCCACAAGTTGCCTACAGTCGTTTTACAGTTTCAGATTCCTCGGGTTTGTCAGTAGCAGCATCTTCTGCCCGTGTGCCTTTGTGGGTTGAACGGAGCTATTGAACTGGACGTTGACATTCTGGCTGGCAAACATTTCTCAAGCGCAGCAATAAAGCATGTGCAACTGTATGACATTTAATTGTAGGGGAAAATCATAATAGAGCAAATAATAAAACAATTAACTGGCAATCACCCTGGAGGAACAGAACAGTTATTACCACCAGCTGCCCTACATTTATTAAGAGCAAATCATACCAGACAAACCTAATTTCCTGCTATGATAAACTGGTTTGCAGCCTGTACTAGCACGTCGGGAGCAGACATTGAGGGGCGGTAAGTTCTTCTCCTTGGTTTATGTGCCCAGTGAAGTCTCCGGATTTTCCCATGTGGCAAATGATGGCATCTCCAGAGAATTATGCACTCTTCCAAACATTTAGCTGTGGCTTTGGTGTAGGTCGGCTTTCTCCAATCTGGCCCCCTCCTAATGTTTGGACCACAACTTCCACCATCTCTGACCATGGTGGGTGTGGATGGTAGGACTTGCAATCTGACACCATCCGTGCTGCACTGGGAAGCCAGAGTGGTAAAGGATAAGGGAGCTTTCCAAAATCATCTTGCCCTCTTTTCTGCAGAGAACTGGTGGTGAGAGGGTTGGAACCTGGGGTTCTAACCCTGCTCAGCCACGAAGCTCAGTGGGTAACTTTGGGCTAGTCCCTCACTCTCAGCCCAAGCCACCTCACAGAGTTGTAGTTGTGAGGATGTAGCAGAGTGGAGGAGGTCTCTGTTAGCCACCTTGAGTTCCTCACGAGAGGAAAGAAGGTAGGATACAAATGCAATGTATTATTACCACTGCTGTTATTACTACAACATTACATGTGTAGTCTGGCTTTCTTCCTCATGGAGACTGGGCTGCAGTTCCCAGGGAAAAACTCAGGGGGCCACAGGGGGCTCATTTGGCATGTGCTGTCCACCCCAGTGTGTAAGATTGCGGCCCAAACCCACTCACTGGCCACTGCATGTATCCAGACCTCTGTGTCATGGAAGTCTTGCTGAATTTGGGGTGACTGCAATGCCAGCAGCAGAGAAACAAGCACACAAAAAGAGCAGAGTTTTGGAAGGAAACAAGCCACATGGGGAATGCATGCTTTGTTTGGACGTGGAATTGCCCTTCTGGAGACTTCCCGGGAGTGTCATTCTGCATGTAACTATAGTCCCTGGGTGCCTTGTTTCTTTCTGCACTATTTCTTCTGCTGCTGCTGCTGCAGCAGCAGCGAACTCAGTGGTGGAGGTAATTCCGAGTCTGCAGGAAACAGGATGCAGCCGCTGGTGGGGTCTGCGAGGGCAACAGGGTCCCCGGCCTCCAGAAGCTGCCAACCCCTGGCATGCACACTCACCTGGGAGCAAGTTCAGTGAGACATTCTTGAGTGGAAGTAAGAAGAGTCCTGCTAGACTAGATGAGGCGCTCAGCCCCGGGTCGCGTAGGGATGATGATTCTGAGCATGATGAGATTGCTTGTCCAATGGTCCATCCGCAAGGTCAGTCTCAAGGTCCTGAGACCAGACAGGAGTTGCTGCAGGAGGACACTGGCACAAGGAGAGTGGAAACACCACCACAATCCCCCCATGGGAGAGCGGAAGAGTCACCGCCTCCAGGGTGGGATGTGGGAATGGAGGCGGCCTCAGAGCACCCTGAGCCAGGGCAAAGTGTCAGGGTGCCCACAGGGCAGGATGCTGAATTGGCCAGCTCTGCCGGTGGGGAGCCTGCAATCCCCAGTCTGCTGCTCAGCGCCAGATTTGGTGCAAAGCCCAACTGGATGCACAGAGGGAGCCTTTGCAGTGTTGCTTCTTCTGGCTTGACGTGCAGAAGGGTCATGAGGGAAGCTTTGGTTAATGAACAGGAGAGGGGGATCAAACTTCGTACTCGCTTGATGCTCAGAAGCTTGTACAACAATAGCCAGAATTCAACAAAGAGAGCTGGTCTCCTTGTTACCAGGAGCTCATGACAGATACAAACACTCAAGATTGGAGCAGGAGCCCCAGAGAGGGAAGTCGAATTCTCAAAGACTGCAAATGCTGTCCCTCCTTGGCCCTCAGGATGGTGCTGGTGCTGAACCCAGATCTCAGCAATGCGTGCCAGGTTGCCCCGCTTATCCATAATCAAACCACGAATGAGAGAGGTCTTCTGAACTGCTGTGGCATTCAAAAGCAGCAGCACCAAGCCGGAAGACTGCCAGGAGCCATTTGGTTGGGGGAAAACCAGACGAGGGGACAGATGTGAGGCATTTGACTTCTTTTCTCCTACATTGGCCTCTAGATGCAGTATTAAAACATTAGAATTTCACCAGGACTCTGGGACTGAGATTGGAGGACTGAAGTGAGGTGTCACCGGCATAGGAACAACTCCTCGTCCTATTCCTTTGTGCACTCACCCATCTGTGGTCCTGGACAGGACTGAGAAATTGCTGGGCTGGCGTTCCACCCTCCTCTGGCTCTGAGTGCTGAGCCTCCATCTCGCTCAACTGCCTGCCCAAATCCCTGCCAGTTTTGAGGGCTTCTGCAGCTGCGGCAGAGCAGAGATCTCGAGGCCGAGACGGCATGCGGCCTCTCTTCTGGTGGTTCCAGAAGGTTCGTTAGTTTGGAAATGTCAGTTCCAGTGCAGCTTAATTAAGTGAAATCCCCACTGCGCCTGAGGCATATGGCAAATGAAATAGCAGCGCTCAAGGATAATGGTCCATCAGGGCACAATTAATTTCAAGGTTGCTCTGGTGTGGAGCGATAGCCATGGCTTGGGCATGGAATATAAATGGGTACAGAGTTCCCAGCAGAGTGGCCGGCTGGCTGAGATGCAGCACAACTAGTACCACCGGCCTGCCCACCTTTGCCTGGAGCTGCCGCAGACTGAACCTGGCACCTGGAGCCTTTGGGGCCGCGGCCCTTCTTCCAGAGCGCCATCCATGCAGTCAGTCAAGAAAGGCGGGCTTAAGTCCTTAGAACCACACGCTTTGAGTCGTGCTTCTGAAGACTTAAATCTTCTGTGCTTTCTTGACCCCACAAAACACTTAGCTATTGTTGGCCATCTGAAGTGTTTTACCTCTCTTCGTGATGGGGAAGAGGAGGAGGAAGAGGGACTAAAGCACCAGTGGGATTCCTGGTGGATTCCATGGATCCTAGTGGATCCCCACCCTCCCCTTTCCTCTGGAATTCCCCCTCAAAGTGCAGCAGATGCAGAAAGAATTGTACCAGCTGCAAGGGAAGGCGGGGACTCTGAATTCGGAGCTGCGGCTTCTACCTTGGAGCACTCCTCTGCGGCTTCATATGGACTCCAGGTTTTCCTATGGCTTTCTAGGCAGTGCCTAACATCCATGTGATCGCTGCTGTGATGTTTTTCAGCACTGGTTGATGCATGGAAACATTAAAATGAACTTTAGAGTATATGTTGGCATTTAGGAGGCTATTGGAGTTTTGTGTGTTGCGTTTGCCTAATTTTTAATCCTTTCCTGGTTTAGATTCTCTCTGTGCCCCTTTAGTTGATTTGTATTCTGCTTTCTACTAATAAGACAGCATTCAAAGCAGCTTTGGATCCCTCAGACAGAATTTCTGTGGAGGATCACACACCATGATCAACAGTGCCCCGTGTGGCTCCCAAGACAGCCTTCCCGGATGATGCTCTCCAGAGGTTTTGGCCTTCGTTTCCCCTCATCCCTAGCCAGCATAGCCAATGTCAGGAACACTGGGATTGTAGTCCAAAGCATTTGGAAGGTGCCTGAATGTGGCTTTCCACTAGACTCTGTTCACATGTGCAGCTGCACCACAATTACGCACTGCGAACCTGAGTGGTGAGACATTGATGTGCCTGGTGTGGGAACCGTTGCAGGCTTGCAAGTGAACAATGAACAACGAGAGACGAAAGCCTGCAGATCCTCTCACCACCCTTATGCTGCCAGTGCTATGTAATTAAATTCACACCTCCGCTAATGAGTGTTTAGGGCCATTTCATCCTGACTTACTCATTTTCTGATGAACCAGAGTTCATCAGTGCAGTGCTGGTTCTGTTCTGGTAGAGCAGCATTTCATTATCATGACAGCAGTTGGGACGTGCCATGATGGGGGCATAATGAAGGGAGGCAGTTGAAGGAGCAAGGGCAAGCGAGAGGGCTGCAAACAAGCCACTCAGCTTGCTGCTTGCTTTTCTCCCATAGACTGAGCCTTACATCCATTGGGCGGATGTGCAGGCCAGTGAACTCAAGCCACATAGAGATCCGTCTTGACCCTCCCACGTGCTCTGTTCATGCCATGGCAGCACCTGTTTTCTCAAGGGAGAGTTGCTAAGTCTAGAAGCGAACCACTTCTTAGCCTATTCTGTTGTGAAACAATGCAGACTCGGACTTCATTTCTTGAATCACATGCTATGTGCAACTTTAGTGCAGTAAAGTAGAAGTGGCTAGATGGGAAGATGTTCTTCAGCCCTGTAGGTCATCTGGAGATGCATGTGTAGATTTTCCTTTGAACTTCCACATGCTGAAGACATTTGGATGGGAGTTAGTTTCCCAGAGTGTGGTTCAAAGATGCATGAACCATTGTGCTGAAGCTGAGCAGCTCTGCATTGGAAGAACTACCTGGGAATCTCATGGATCCCACTTGGAGTTCCATTGTGGAGGAAAGGCAGGATGTACATGCAACAGTTGATCAACCAGCCAAGCCATGAATCAGTGAAAAGCCAGATATTTAATTCACCGAAACGTGTTTACTCAATGGAGAGCCTTAATCTTGGGAGAGGTCCATCTGTCGAGAAAGTGGGGTAGTCTTTGAGCAGGTGTGCCCTCTAGTGGCGGCCTGGGATTCAGGAAGAACAAGGGGCCCAGCACCTTTGAGAGACAGGCGCTCCTCTGGAGGGATGGTTGTGGCTTACAAATGGAAAGGGGGCTTCGTTCCTCACAGTTCACCAAAGGAGCTCCCTTCAGGACTTGAAGCTAGCGTGTGCTTGTCTCTCTGCCCCCCTCCCTTCACCCAAAGCCCGTCTCCTGCAGCAGAGCAGCTTGACAACCAACCATAAATCACTGGGGCAGCAGCTTCACCTTCTGGATTAGGCTAATTAGGCTCTTAATGGGCCTATTGAACACAGACCTCCACACCATATGCCCCCCACCCGCAATTACGCAGGGCGCTGCCACCAGAACATGCTTTCTCCAGCCTGGTGCCTGCCAGGTGTTCCGGACAGCAACACCCATGGTCCGTAGATAGAGTGATGGGAGCGGTAGTGCAGCACACCAGAAGGGAAGGAGCTCAGGCAAGGCTGCCCATTTAAAGGGGTCTCTGGTTTTTCAATACGTTTTAGAAATAAAGATACTGTATTCCAGTTTTCCTTTTCAGTGAATGAACTCAAAGCAGTGAACATACCCGTGCGGCTGCTTAACAGTGAAACAGAGGTGAGACGCCTACTTCCCGAGCATTACAGCACAACCAGGAAGGAGAATCGCATAAACCAGCAATAAGCAGCACTGTATGTGCTTCAGGAAGAGTCTCTAGAGCTTTCCTAGCCTAGCAGCTCCCATATAAGTCAGGTTGCAAGTCACGGCATTCCTGACCCGTTAGCCCTGCTGTCTGGACTGATGGGCTTTGAGGTCCAAAACATTTGGAAGGCACCAGGTTGGGGGAGGCTGTCGGGACTTTGGGGGTGGATGTTTAAGAATCACTTGTGTCACCACGGAAAAGATCCCGCTGCTTTGCTTGCATTGCTGCTTCTGCTCTTACTGTCTCTGCCAAAATATCGAAACTTTGTTCCAAAACATGTCAAAACTTAGGTGTTTATTGCACACATTTGGTATTGTAGTATTTGTTTAATCATCTGCCTCATTGATCACCTTCACCCTTGGGATTGCTGTTGTTAATTCTGCTGCGAATCTCGCCCTCCCCCTGCTTCTTGTATGCATCTTCCTTTGTCTTGATTGGGAGTCATTGGCAAGGTCTGATGTTTGTTCCAATTTGTACAGTGTATATTGATACATTAGACACGCTGATCGAGTTGCCTTTTTCACCCCTCTTCTATGCTTTGGATGGGATGCCTGCTAGTTTCCAAATTATTTTATAAAGTGTTAATGTCAAGCCTATATGATTTAGCATTTCTTTTGATGCTTCTGTTGAGTCACACTGTCAGCTTATCTAGTCCAGTATGGTCAGCACTGTCTGGCTGCTACTCTCTGGGGTAGCAGACTGGAATTTCTTTTAGTCCTGCCTTTTGATTCTGGGGATTGAACCTGCAATCTTCTGAAAATCTGAAATGCTCTCCTAAGGTTTAGTGAGTGGCAGTAAGAGCCTTGAGCTACAATAATGCTGGTATTTTTGGAATTTTGACCCTGTCTCTGTCGCCTTTGGTTCCATCCATGAGTGGCTTGCAGGCCCCAAAATCTCTTTGGAATGGAATTTGGCCCTCTAGTTGAAAGTGCTTCAGCACTCGTATTTTAAAACAAGTAGCTCAGGGGTCCTTCTCAAGCAGTAGGAAGCACTAAGCTTCCTTTGCCCTTCTGTAATTTGGGGACCGCTTGCATTCTCTGGTCCTTAACACATCTGTCGCTTCCCTGAGTGCACATATTTTTAGTTCCCTTCTCTTCAGCAGGTGATTATTCCAAACAAATCCTTCCTGATATAGTCATCCGACACCAACCAACTCATGCCAATAGCTCTGTCTGTTGGAAGTAATCATCTTTGGGTTTTCTCGTTATGTATATGTGATACGCTTTGCTACTTCCAAAAGAACATTTCTGCAAGATGCTGTGGAATGACTAATCCTCTGCTGTTTTTTCTGTGCTCTTACAGGTAGCTGCTCTGGAAAGACAGATATTTGACTTTCTGGGTTATCAGTGGGTGCCCATCCTGGCTAATTTTTTGCATATAATGGCTGTCATCCTGGGTGTCTTTGGCACCATCCAATACAGATCCAAATACCTCGTACTGGTAGGTACCAAGTAGGCCAAGGTATCCCTGTCTTGAGTCAGCATGATTTCTCTTCCAGGACAGGGTTTGGAAGGGGCTCTGACAGTGTGGTTTGCGGGACCAGTAATGCCTTAAGAAGGGTCTGATGGCCAGTCAGGACTGGCAAAAGGCTCCTCCTGGCTGGCAGTCAGTGTTGTGGGCTTTCTGGAAAAATAGAACTGGAAAATTTTCTGGAATAACAAGCTCTAAAGAATGCCTTCCACCATGTCTTCATAATAGTTTCCTGTGTGTGTCATATATATTTTCAGGGCCATTTGTCCTGAAAGACCAATGACTGCCCAGAGACTTTTCTAGTAATTGGGGTGGCATTCAAAATCAATCCATCCATCCATTCTACATGTTGTTAAACTCGACTACTTGCAGTGTTAAAGTCCTCCTGTTCACAATATTGTCATTCACCAGTAGTCCCTCTCCCTTTACTGTTTTCACTGTGGGGAAACAAGCCAGTTTTAACATTATGGCTTAGCACAAAGTAACCACAAGCAGTAGATGAGTACCAGATCTTACACAAACACTTCTGACTTCTCAAGCATAAGGGAAGAAATAATGCACCTTTTTGCAAAAAATGAAAGAAGCCATAATCACAGTCTTAGTTTCAGTTTTCCTTCAAGTTTGCTGCTGAAGAGAGTTGACAGTAGAGGGTGAATTCACTGTACTTGGGTCTGTTCCAGACCCAGCCTGGATCCAGCTGCCTTGCACACAGGAACGGGTTGTCATACCTTATTTTTTAGGTTCCTCATGGGCAGTTGAGAACTAGGGTTTGTTAATGCTTTCCTCAGAAAGCTAATCCCAATTAAGTTTGTTCATTTGTTTGTTTAAAAAAAAACCCAGCAACACAAACCCCAAATGGCCTGACAGGTATCGGTTAAGTTTCCAGACTCCTAGAAAGTTGGAAGCAGCTGAACTGAGAGACGGAAAGGAAGCTTAGGATGTGTATGGTGAAATAGAAGGAAATCCCTACAATTCCGTGCATTCCCCAGCCAGCGGGTCTGGCTGGGAAATCCTGGGAGCTGTAGGACTTTGTGTACTCATGCTTAGGATGTGAGCTGAGACAGGGTGGCACTGAGGAGCCTCAACCCTGATAGGCTGATATCAGGGGGAGGGGCTACATGAAGTGTGGGGTGGGGCTACTTGGCGTGGCCTGTTCCCCACTCGCATGCCCCCCAAAAGGGTGGACTGCGTGCCTGAACAAGGCTTGTGTGAGGGAAGAGTGGTTCTATTGCAGCCTTCCCCAACCAGGTGGCCTTCAGAGGCATTTGGACCACAGCTCCCAGCATTCCCATCCAGCAGGGCCATTGACTGGGAATTCTGGGTTCTGTACTCCAAACGTGCCTGGAAGGCACAAGGTTGGGGAAGGCTGCTCTACAGGAACCAGAAGTTAGCCAGCTGTGCGCATCCAGCAGCTAAGTCAGTGTTAGAGAAGGTTAGGATGTTACTGGATTATAACAAAAAGCAAAGGGGACTGAACATTCAAGAAGGTGGGAATCTGCTTGCTCGTGTTCTTGAGAGTTTATAGTAATTTTGCTGGATTAGGGTAGAGGCGATTGCATCTTCCATCATGCATTTTTAACCCCCCCCCCGCCCCCCACTCAAGAGAGCTGTTGCAGAAGAGGAGCAGCGGGGGCAAAAAACAACTCTCTTCCTTCGCTGTTCCCAGAACAGTCACTCTTCTCTACAATCTCCAGTTCATGTGTTGAGCTCATTACTCTCTTTCAACACTCACTAGGACAGCCAGGAAGTGGGGGGAGTGTCCTTTAGCTTTTCCCCATTGTGGAAATCTTCCTCCCCCACCAGTCCCCAGTGAAGATTTATTAATCATTGTTTTCGTACACAATTCACAAATCATTCCACATGGATGGAGACGGGAGCTGTGGAAAGCAAAGCCACAAAATACAAGAGATTACAATAAAAGCAATCCAATGAATAAAGCAGTGGCTGGAATTTACCCATCTGTCAGAAAATGCTTCATCTGTTAGAAAAGATCTACCAGGGAATCTGTCAGGAAATGCCGCAACATTGTGCCCAGTCATTACTGCAACAGGCTGTCGATGACAACAACATCTGCGCTATGTTCCTATGTTTCTCGGATGTGTACGTGGAGTTTTGGACATGAGATGGGTGGGCACAGGCTGGAGTGGGCGCCCGTCCCAGTGTCTCAGGGAGCTTCCTGTGAGCTTTTGTGAAGCAGCCACCTCTGTGCTTGAAACTGTAGGCGATGCATTTTGCTAGGCAGAGCAGGGAAGAGCAAACCTGGTGAACGAGAAGCTCTGGTGCTGGCTTTCTTTTAAACACAGAATAATAAAGCGATGGAATGTGGCTTTGGCCTGTCCCGCTGCCTGCAGGCTCTTTCGGAGTACGTTTTTAACTGCCTCCTTGCCTCTTTTCTCACCCCCACCCCACACCCCACCTCCCAGTATGCAGTGTGGCTCGTGCTGTGGGTTGGATGGAATGCATTCATCATCTGTTTTTACCTGGAAGTTGGACACCTTTCACAGGTAATTTGCCTCTGTTATTGCACCAAGCGTGTGCCCTTCTCGAACCACTGATCCACTTGACAATTGGAGGATTCCCATTCATCATCTCTGTGCCGCGATGGCTCCGTCAGATAGAGAGAAGGGTTCAGGGGGCGAGTGGTGTGTTATGAAGATGCCACAGCTGTTTTGAAATGTCTTTCATTTCTTTCTCTCCCACCATCCTCCCTGGGGCCGATGCTGCTGAGTGAATGGGCCCATCAGGGCTGCCGAAATGATGCCCTGCGGTATAAATCAAGGGGCTGTGGTTTCTTTATATTTTCAGGATGTGTGTGCCTCTCCCTGAAAGGGACACTTTACTTCCCTTTAATGGGACACAAAGAACAGTGCAATCTCCGGATTGAAATATGCTGCCCATATACTGGGGAGCTAGAAATGGATCACCCTGGTGACTTTCCACTGTGGTTTTGTAAATCTCTCGCCTTCGGGGGAGGACTGGATCATTCTGCTAGGGAGCAAGAGTGATGGTGGGGTGGAAGGGAAGAAAGGTGCCTGGACCAGCCAGGCATGGTTCAAAAACGGGCTCTGGAGCAACACAGAATACTGGGTCTCTGATGTGCTCTGGGCTCCAGTATGTGCAGAGGTACTTTTCTTGACATCTGAAGGCTCTCTGCCTCTCCGACACTGATGGATGGTATGAGAAGACATGAGAAAACTCTGATGTTTCTGCAAAAGCGTATTTTGGAGAGATCTGATGGGAAGAGTAGAACCCCCAAAGTTGGCCAATGCAGACTGTGTGGGTTCAGTGACCATGGGATGCTGGCTCACTTTTGTGGGAGGGAGTGGGAGTGGGAATGGAATGGAATGGAAAGGAGTATTCCTGGAATAGGGCATGGTTGGCCGGCTGGTGCCCTGGACAGGAGCATTCCAGAGTGCAACATTGTGTTGCATGGTCCTGCTTGTATATTACTTACGGTACATTACAGCTGGCATTCTGTGTACATGGAAATGTTTGCAACTCAGGTACTACTGAATACTCGTTTTTCTTAACAAGGTTATTGAAAATGCCAAAGTAGAACACAACACCAGGTGTTCAGGCTTCTGAAATATTTGATTCGGTTTCTTCTTGCACAGAAGAAACCTAACCCAGGGCTTAATGGGCAGGTAGGTATATACAGGAGAAGGCAGTCCTTTAGGTAGCCAGGTCCTAAGCTGTTTAGGGCTTTATATGTCAAACAAGCACTTTAAATTGGCTCCTGCCTCCACAGCGATCCAATGTAGTTTCTGTAATCTGTAGTTTGTATAGTGAGAGCCTGCCTCCAGAACAACCTGGAGTGCTCCAGATGCATTGGACCACAATCCCCACAGTCGCTGATCATTGGCCCTGCTGACTGGGGCAGATGGGAGTTGCAGTCCAAAGCATCTGGAAAGCGCGCCATTATCCTGCTATGGACACCCTCCCACTCCATCACCAAAACCCGAGTTTACCTTGCCGTGTCCCGTTTTCCTTAGGACCGAGACTTCATCATGACATTCAACACATCGCTGCATCGCTCATGGTGGATGGAGAATGGCCCCGGCTGCCTGGTGACTCCAGTGATCAACTCCAACCTGGCCCTTGAGGACCACCATGTCATCACGGTCACGGGCTGCCTGCTGGATTATCAGTACATCGAGGTGGTGAGCAGCGCAACGCAGATCTTCCTTGCGGTAGGTCGCAGCAGCACCCATCCATCCACAGCTGAGTTGTCCCCCACAGCAACCTTCAAAAAGTCACCGAGGTGCTGCGGGTGATTCTGCCCACTCTCGTAGCAACATTCACCCCCCATCGATGCCAGCCTTACAAAGAATGCTTTGCGCCTGCTTCTCTTGAGGCCCAGGAGACCTTTGTGCAACTACCCCCTGATCATTTCAGAATGTCACTGAGCACCCCTATTAAGCTTTGCAGGCACAAACCTGTGCAAGAAATCAGGTTTTTACTGGCAGCTTTCTGGGGTGGCGTCTTAGCACTTGCATGCCTTCTCTGCAGCGAGCGTCAAATGGGAAGTCCCAGCAGCTTGTCTGTGGGATGGTGAGTCTGGAGGTGCTGGTTGAGTGGTATGGAAACATTATTTGCCAGTTGGGTGGTACAGAAACATGGTAGCTCTAGTCTTGGGGGAGAACCTGGACCATGAGATGCAGCTTTTTTAAAAAACTGGATCAGGTTCAGGCCACAGCCATCTCTACTGGCTGTTCACATGGGCAGAAAAACTCTCGGTGGCCAGTTTGGAGCCTTTGTCCTGCAGCATTCAGAAGAGAAGGTCCACCACGATGAAGGTGTGGGCACAGCTTGTCGCGTCTCTCCCTCTCCCCTACATGCCTGCTCAGCTGAGCTTTGCTCAGCTCTGCTTGGCTCTGTCCCTTATGGAAACGTAATTTAGATGGCTTTAGAAGGGGACCAGACAAATTCAAGGAGGCAAATTCATGGCAACTAGTCCTGAATGACTCTATGCTGCCTTCATTATCAAAGGCACTATCACTGTGTCACCAGTGGTTGGGGAACATGGGCAGGAGAATGCATTGGCTTTCCCGTGAGTAGCTGGTTGATCACCACATAAACAGAATGCTGGAATCAATGGATCTATGTGACAAACATCCTGTTTAATTTGACCTAGAGTTACCCAATGAGCTTCATGTCAAAGTGGGGACTAGAATCTGGATCTCCATGTCCCGGACCAACCCTTGCTAGGCTAGATAAAAATGTACAACCCTGTGCAGGTCTACTCAGAAGTCAGTCCCACTGTGTGCAGTCTTACTCCCCAGTAAGGATTTGTATAGGTGTGCACTTTCATAGAATCATAGGATAGTTGGGAGGGGCCAGAGGGCCGTTGGGTCCAACCCGCTGCTCAGTGCAGGACTTCCAGTTCAATCCTCTCTCTCAGGTGTCTGCCCAGTTGCATCCTGAATGCTTCCAGCATGGAAGAGCCCACCACCTCCTTCGCTCATTTGCTCTGTTCCCATACTGCTCCAACAGTCAGGAATTTTTTCCTGATCCCTAGTCCACATCTGGCCTTCTGTGTTTTCTTCCTTATTCTGCCTCCTCAGGAAAATGTCTGATGCAAAACCGTTGCTGTTTCCTTGCTGTCGAATCCCTATTTTTAATTTATCATTACTTTTATTTCTCTTTTGAAGCTCTTTGGATTTGTTTATGCCTGCTATGTGAGCAAAGTGTTCATGGAAGAAGAAGACAGCTGTAAGTGTCTGGGCCACGACTCTGCCGAAATGATGGGTGATGTATTTGGTGGGTGATGCATTTGTCACACAGACTGTTCAGGTGTACTTGCTTATACCAGGGACAGAGAAATTCTGGCTCCCCTGGGATTCCCAGTCTCAACCGGTGGATCGGGTTCCCAGGCCATGTTCCCTTGTGGCTGTAGCCCTTTCCCCTGACCACCAGTCATTTGGTGATCTCCTGACCTTTGAACCCTCCCCCCCTTCTGAAAGGTTGAAATGCCTCTGCCAAAGCTTAGCTCCTGGCAGTAGGCGCTTCGAGCCAAAATAGGTGGTTGTTCTTCAGCCTGCCCTTTCTGCTTTTGGACCTACCCGCCTCTGGTTATATACCCCCGCCCCCACCCGGGAGCTTCTGCGAAATTGAATTCCAGACTTCTGCACTTAAGCCTGTAAACTCTTTAATTATGTAAATGTTTTCAGTTTTTCAATAGAGTGTTTGTACTACCTTTCACTCTACCTGCAAAGAGTTTTGACGGAACTTGGCTCTGCTCTATAAAACAAAAGAGTATTGCGGAAGCCAAAAGCAAGGCAAAGTAGCCAAGTCAGAAGAGTGTCCATTAAGGAAATAGGCCTTAATGGTAAGGAGTTGACTCCAAGCTATATCCCCCTCTCCTTTCCAAACTGAGAAGAGCAAACCGCCTCTTCCTTGCTTGCTTGGATCCTCTGTTTAATGGCGAGTTGCGTCTCCACTCTCTTGACCTGATGTTGCATCCTCGGATTAATGATGCCAGTTCCCCCGGCCACCCCAGTCAGCATGCTTGCTAAACCTCCCAGCAGATTTTGAAATGGTCTGCTCCTCAGCATCTGCCTGGCTCACCTCTGATTCCGCTGGCCTGGGCATTCGGCTGTGAATTCTGTTCCTTCCCTCCTTTTTGTCTGAGTCAGTCTCCATCACCTTGGAAGTCTCTCTTGAATGAAGAGTGGACCCAATCCCTGCAAAACCCACAGCAGCTTATTAATCTCCTCCTCTTCTCCATTTCATCTGCCCTGTGAGGTAGGAATGGCTGTCAGTGACTGGCCCAGAGTTACCCCGTGAGCTTGATGGCCGAGTGGGGGACTAGGACCCCGATCTCCCAAGACCCAGTCTAGCGCTGTAGCACATGTGCCATGCTGGCTTCATTTCAGCTGCAATGGTTCTCAAGGCAGGCTGGCACAAAGGCAGGAAAACGCACCACAAAATAAATTGGCTTGGCAGGATAAATTAATGGTATTTTTCCTTAAGGAGTGTAAGGCAGCTCACGTGAAAGTTGGTGTTAAAGAAAATAAATGTCTCCTTTTGCATAATGAGATGTAAGGTATCGCTGCAGACGAATCACCATGCCTGCCCAGGGTGCATGTTATGATCATTTTTCAGACAGATATATTGGAAAATTCAAACTTTGATACATAAACAGGACACTGTCTGTCCCTTGCTAAGAATCGTGCTGTGTGTTCTCCTGATGACTTCCAAGCTGGATTATTTGACACAGACCAACTGCTATTAATTAATAATATTTACACATGAAACCAGGAAAGGGAAACAATTTAGAGAGCAGTGAACTATAGGCACAATCCTATCCTGAAACATAGAGCTTGGATGAATGACACAAAGGCCTGTGCTTCTAACAGGGAACTTGGTGTGTGTGTGTGTGTGTGACATTTATTCGTTTATTTGCAAATCTAATAAGACACTCCATTAAAAAGATAAGGCTCAGCTTCAGCTCTGGCAAGATTAATATTGAAAGTGTATTCAAAAGCACATTTGAATGCCTTACACGGTGCATAATGAAAAAGCACGAAAATGGACGTGGTGTTAAAGAGTCGCAGTATGTTCTGCTAGGCACTATGCAGAATGGAATGGGCGGGCGTTATGTGATGGCTCTGCCTGTTGTTATTAAGGGGCGGCTCTAACGCCTTCTACAATCTCATTGCAAAAATGGCTCGATCGGATGAGAGTCTGGCTGATGTTTTCTCTTGTGATGATCTTGTAAGAGTGTGGCACCCCAGCCTAGGTGGCAGATCTGCCCTTCTGGGGGTCCCAAATCCAGCTCTTCAGGAGCTCCCCCTTCCCCTGGCCCGATCCCTTTTCACAGATCGTTTGGTGGTTCCTTGGCTTTTGTGCAGCTTCTCCCTGCACCTCAAAGGTTAAAATGCCTCTGCTGAGGTTTAATTCTTGGCAGTGGGAGATCTGAGTAAAAATATGTTGGTATTCTTGCCCTCTCCCTTTTGCTTTATGTTCTGCCCACCACTCAAATAAAGCCCCCAAGAACTTCTCCAAAAAGAAATTTGGCCCCTGGGCTGACAGAGGTTCTGCATGGCTGCGACATTCATTCCTAATTCTGTGCTGCCCATTAGACAAAGCTCCCTGGCTGGTTCACAAGACAAGGCATAAAGCTATAGCATACAATGACATATTGAAATGTCATCTAAAGCCAGTGGGGCATAGGCTAAGAGCACAGGACCGGGACTCAGGAGATCCGGATTCTAGTCCCCACTCAGCCATGGAGCTCACCAGGTGGCTTTGGGCCAGTCACTGCCTCTCAGCCCAGCCTACCTCACAGGGTTGTTGTTGTGAGGATAAGATTGAGAATTCTGTAAACTGCCTTATGCTTCTTGAAAAGAAAAATGCTAGGATATAAATATAATAAATAAAGCGACCAGTTTAGTGAAGCAATCTGGGGGTAAGTCCTGCCACCTCGCCCAGTTCTGGTACTGAAAACAAGCCTTGGGCTCAGAATGTGTTCAGAGATACCCTGTTCCTGAGTTTCAGCTGCATATCATTAGCATCTGGCTTTGGTGGGTAGATGCTAGCATTCAAGAGAAGCAAAAGAAAAAAAGCCCAAAGCAGTTCAGGCTTGCCTGAAGTTTTCCTGCCCCCAGTCGAGGGAAACCTCCTTTGCACTGTCTTTGTCTCTTGCAACTGAGCTGCTGGATAGAGATAAATTACTTCTCACCTTCTCCCCTCTCCCTGCAGTTGATTTCATTGGAGGGTTTGATTCATATGGCTACCAGGCACCCCAAAAGATGTCACATTTGCAGCTACAGCCTTTGTACACGTGAGTGTCTTTCACATACTTGGGAATCTGGGGTGCTCTTAGAGCAGCTTATGGGGCTGTTGGAAACTACCCTTTCCTGGCCCTTCTCCCCTGAAAGATGGAAGGAGTGGCAGCATATGTCCTTCCCCAAAAGGTGTCCCTTTTGCCTCTCAAACCACTGGCTGGCTATATATGGGTGTGCCTGTTCCAAGGCAGGTATGAACCTCTGAACTTCCATTGCTAGATCATCTTTCCCATCGTCCTGTTTTCAAAAAGGCCAGCCTGCTGCCCATAGGAAGTGACAACAGCACCCATCTGCAGGACCTGCTCTTGGGTAGATCAGCCTGTGCTGGGATTAGGCACCCTGGCAACCTCCAGAGGTGCTACATTGGGAAAGAGATACATGCAGTGTGATGATAGATCCAATGCAATTCTAATATTGGCTCATTTAAGGCTAGGGCGGTCCTCCAAATGTTTTGGCCTACAACTCCCATCATCCCTCACCATTGGCTATGCTGGTAGGCATTGTAGGCCAAGATATCTAATGACTGCAAGGTGTGAATCACAAGTTCATATTCTTGGAAGAGAAATAAAGGCAGGAAAATCAGAATAAACTCTGTTGGCATGTTGGAGGAACTGGGACTCTCAGCTCAAAACCGTACTGTATCTGTTGCTTTTTTTTGAATCTTTCCCAGTTATTAGCATTTGTGATGTGCTATTCCTTTTGTCATATCCTTTGGGTTGTACAGTAAAGTGGATATGTATATGAGGAATCAATGGATACCAAGTTAAGTTCCAAACAGAATTCTCATCTGTACCTGTTTGTGCCTCTCTGTCTTTGCTTCCAAACCAATGGAAAAGCAAACCCAATGGAGCCCCCATGTAGTTTGGTTTCCCATTCATTCTGAAACAGACACAGCAGCTTTATCATCATTTTGAAATTGTCGTGCTATGTGCCCAGAACTGAACTAAACCTGATGCCTTTGGTCTGTTTATTTGTATCCTTTTAGCTCTGGGTAACTGTTTCCTTACCTGCAGTGAACTGGCCTCTGCGGACATTTGCAAAAATGCACGGCAAGCAGGATGCGGGACATGCTAAGCCATCCCAAAAACATGTGGCGGACATCTCTGTTGGAGGGTTGGTGCGGCCAGCACGGTGACGCCATCTTGCTTCCCCACCCCTTTTTAACGCCTTTGTTTGGGTAGCCGCAGCATTTCCACACTGTGTGAAACATCGGCAAAGAGTGTCTCTTCTTAAGTGTACCAGAAGATCAGACGGTTTTGGCTCAGAGACCGAGGAACCAAAAGAAGCTCGATGCTCCACCTGTTGGCCAGTGTTTGTAGTGCAGCTCGGAACCCCAGCAAAGAAAGAACTTCCAGCGAGGGTGACATTGTGCTACAAAGAGAGAAGGAGAAGCGCTTTCTAAGGAAGACAGGTTTTTTTTTTTTTAAGTCACTTCCTATTGTCCCATTTGCTTCTGAGCAAATGGCTTTGCAATGTGGTGATCCGTGCATTGCAATACTGTACAATAAAGTGCGAAGCCTGATGTGACACCTGGAAAGGAAGGGTTCTGGAATCCGTTTCCCTTCCATGCTTTCTATCCCATGTCGGGGGGGGGGGGATGTGGATTGTGCTAAATTCTGCACCATGAATGATCACGCATCCCTAGACAAGAATGATCTTTCTCTGCAAGGTTGCTGCATGGAGACAGGGAAAAGAGAGAGAGAGAGAGAGAGAGAGAAATGGGTGGCATTTTTAACTTTGCCGTCGCCAGCATGCACCCCTCGAAAGCAAAACAAAGGCTCCCCAGTCTCAACTTAAATGAGCATCAGTTAAAACAAGCCGACCAATGCTGTCAGATAATTCTTTAACCATAAAGTACATGCACATTCGGACACATGCATGAGTTTCCTTCTGAGCTGGCAGGTATACTGCTTCACCTCCAAAAAGCCTCACTGTGTGAATCATGTATGGCTTCATGCTGCCTGTAGGATGTGGAAAATGCTTTTCGGTAACATGACAAATGTCTTCCAATGGGACTGCATATCAGCTCACTAACAGCTCTCTCTTTGGATTTTTGTAAATTGGAGGTCCCGGAGCCCTTTCCCCCCCCAAGGAATGGCCATCTTTGTAATGTCTCATTGTCGGATGCTTGTATGGGCCGCAGGAGGTTTCCATAAATAGTCATAACCCTAGCCCAGCCTTCCTTCTCCCTCTGCTCTCCAGATGTGGTGGACTGCAGTTCCCATCAACCCCAGCTGGTGTGGCCATTCGCCATACTGAAGGAACAATAGGAGAACTGAAGTCCAAGACATTTGGAGGGGTCAGCTTGGAGAGGGTTATTAAGGATGCTGACCCATTTTGCATCTGCTTGGTTTCAGGACAAGCTCGTTCAGGGTTTTGCTGCTGTTTCCTCATTGTGTGCCAGGCTTCATTCTGGTTCCCATCATTCCAAGCCCTAAAGCAAACCTTACAGCTCAGCGCTTGGCCTCATGAAGAGCAACTTTCCCTACGTCCTGCCAAGCCATTTGCGTTTCCGTCACCGCCACCATAACATGTGCCCAGCTGAAAGCTGACAAGGAAAGAGCTCTCCCCGTTTGGTTCTGAACACCACTTTAGCTTCGCCACATATTTATGTTTGCCGTTATTTGTCTCTGTGAGAACTGCAGTCTCGGCTATTCTTCTGAATTCACGAGTTCTTATAAGACTGCAGGCAGATGCACTATTAGAACAGCAAACACTTCGCTAGATTTTTGCCTCCCTCTCATTGGGTGAGTCCATTGTCCTTCCGACTTCACTATGCAAAAACAGACAGGAGTGCATGGCTATAAAGCCAGTGCTAATTCAGTCATCTGTTTTGCTCCTCCCGAAATCTCATCTGAGCTCTCTCCCTTTGTAGGTTTTAAATCACATATGTACATATTCAGGTAAATGTTTGTCCATTGTCTTATCACTGGTTTATTTTTTATTTTTTAAGTAAAAACCGCTTTTTAAAAAATTACAAAACCGCACCAGAGTTATGGGGGAAGGGGCGTTCATGACATCTCAGAAGCAGGCAATCAGGGTTGAGCATGGTCAGTTTCTGCTGCAAACTTGCTAAGCATTTCTTGCTCCCCATCTGACCTCTTCCTGGAAGTAGAAGTTCACCATCGGCTGCAAGGCAAGGCATGAGCTTCCAGAACATTTCTGTCATTTCCTGATGATGTTTCATTTCAAGACTGCCAAAACATACCCTTCCGTTGTTAGAGAAGAGCAGAAAGCATTAATTTTTGTTGCTGGTTTTGTTTTTCTGTAGAGGAAATCTGCAGAGGCAGTGACCAGATACACCGTTGTAATTGAAACCTAGACATGGTTGTCCTGGCCTTGAGCATGACCTCTTATCTCTATTCCAGGGGTGGGCAACTTGTGTCCTGCCAGATGTTTTGGCCCATAGCTGTCTTCAGTGCTAGCTGGTGCAGAATGATGAGTGCAGATGGGGACTGGGGCTTGGGCACCTGGAGGGCCCAGAGGTGTCTAGCCCTGCTCTTTGCTCTCTGTCCTGGGAACTGTCCCCTCATCTCAGAGGTGCGAATACGAGCAATAGTGATTCTGTTGTGAGGAGAGATGCAGCGGGCGCTGTCTTACATTTCCTGGGTTGCAAGATTGGCATGGAATCTGTGATGGGGCTCAGTCCTGGTACGTGTGTCTCCAGTGAAACTTCCCATACGTACGATCCATTCAAACGGTAGGCTTTGCACCACTTAGGCCAGGGGGTTGCCGGGGAGGAGACTCGGGGTTGCCCCTAAAAGTAGTCACATCGAGTTTGGACCTTCCCAGGGGAACCTGCCTGATTCATCAGATCATCATCCGAGGGCTTGGGCTCACAAACTCCAGCATTCCTTGGAAGGGACGTTGGAGGTCCTGTAACCCGACCTCACCCGCTTGCTCAGTGCCTGATCTCCCTTGCAGAAGCAGCTGCAGCCTCCCTAACACATGGCTGTCCTGCCCAGCCTCTGCCCTTTTGTATTGATGGCTAGTTTGGATGGGACCAGTTGGGAGTTGCACCGTTTTGGTGATGGTTCCATGGTTGCAGGACCTACTTCATGAAGGTGATGTGCAGCCTTCTTCCTGATCCAGTTTCTGGAGAGTTGGAAAGGCCATTACTGCCTCTGACTGATTTGAGTCATCTGTGCTTGGAAGGTGGGCAGTGGTTTCATTTTGAAATACGTGTACTGTGGTGTGATTTTCATGTTACAATCTGCGTTGAGCTCTTTGGCAAAGCAGTCTAAGGTGCATGGCATGGAATCGGAATAAATACTGTGAGTGTCCCTGCTTCCAGAAATGAGGTGAGTGGTGGGCAACCAGAGGTAAAGCAAGGTGATGCCCTCACCTTGAAACATTATTTTGGCAGAATCCATTGTACTTGGGAGGCATCAAATCTTACGGTGTTGGTCTTATAGGACCAATTTGCATGTTGTGGTAGTAAATCCTGGCTTAATTAACCCACGATTTGACGAGGTGCATCATGTATCATCACCTCCCGGTTCTTTGTGGTTTCTGCATCACACATGGACTCTGTGCCCCTCCGAGATATTCTGGGGGCAGGAGGGGAGGGGCTCTGGCGCTTCTCCCCAGTTTTCTCCTGACCGGCATTGTGGGTGCCTTGAGGTTTCCTACGGAATTCCCAGCGACTTGCTCTATTTTATCATGCGTTTACACATTCTTAGTTATTGCTATCCTCTCTTTTTGACCTTAATGCTATTCCTGATTACTCTTTTTATTCCATTTTTTTAAACTAACTTTCCTATTCTCAAATTTCTTTCTGCTCTCCTTGTCTTTTTCTTCCTTCCTTTCTTCTCCTGATGGCACTCAAGGTGCCCTTTTGGAAGGGCATTTGCCGCAGGAGCTGTTTTCCTCCCATGGACAGATACTCTCTGTGACTCTTCTCTGTTTAGGAGAGGAGCACCTCATGGAAGCCTGCCTGTACTTCCAGGCTTTCACACAACAAGCCTGGAAAAATTGCGCTGGGTGTCTTTGGGCTGAGCCGTGGAGCTGCACCCTTCAGGCTGCCAATTCGGCATTGGCAGTGCTCACTTCCTGGGCTGGTTCAACTTCACGCCCACCATCTGTGGCTATAGGGGTGCCATCTGTCGTGCTGCGTCGTGTGTCCTGTCCACTCTCGGGCATGCAGATGAGGCCCACCAGGCTTGGAAATGGGCCAAGAAGGCCAAAAATATGGTGGACGTGGAAGGCCAAACACAATGAACAGCCTAGGTTCCATCCCCCATCAGCAGCAACTGCACCTTCAGAGGAGTTGACTCCATCAAGGCCCACCCTGGTGATGGAACCAACTGGGATGCAGTCTTTCTCAGAGGAGGAGTTCAGGGACTCTCCACCCCATATTCCAGCTCACCTGCCATTGGTGGTCTCCTCATCCAGGATCCTGGCCTTCCTGCACTGGCAACCACCAACCATCATGCCATCACTGGGCCAAGCCATCGCTCTGTCTGTGCATTGGACTAGCAGCTACTCACAACACTGTCTTGTGCTTCTGACCACCAACCGAAGGAGTATCCAATGTCCCCATTGCCATCTTGGGGCTGGGAAATGTACTGGCTGCCCGCACCAAACTACCATCGACATGGAGAGGAGAAAGAGTCTGGACTCTCTGAGCCACCGTCTTGAGGTCCTGGACTATCAGCCAGGGGAGCACAGTAGAGAGCCTGTACCAATATACTACCCTGCCTCGTTTGCCTGCCTTGCTACTGCAGAGTGACTCACTGCGATTGGGACTAGAGGACTAGGCACGCCCCTCCAATTCGGTTCCATGCAATGATCCACTGACTTCCTTGCCAGATGATGTGATCACAGTGCAGGGACAAGGAACCCTACCCAAAGACCTGGAATGTTTCTTCAAGATGGTTCTCTGGATGGCAATGGCATCGGGACAGGAGACATGCAACCTGACAACCAGCAGACCCAATCTTTGATTACGGCTGGGTAGAGGATGTTCTCCTGGTATCTATGTCATTCCCACCCAAGCTTTTTACAGCCATGAAGAAGCTGCCGAGGGCACCAGCACAGCTGCGGTCAACACTCATGCTTAGAGGGCATGTGCCTGGTCCAGGAGCAGGAGATCCCCTTCGTGCTGCAACCCATTCTCCATGGGTTTCACTATCATTGTAGTGTGTTCCCATCTCAGGCACAATGTGTCTGTAGTCCATAGTCAGCATGGCATCTGGTTCCTGCAATGTGAAGTTCACTCCCTCTGCCAGGTTGGATCGGCAAGTCCAGCCAGGTTCACCTGGACTGAATGCAGGAGCACCAGGCATTTCCAGATCAAGTCATGTTGGGGTTGATAAGCATGCACTGAACCACAGTTGAAGCGATTGCATTGGTGGCCTTGTGAACAGAATGATTACAACTGTTGATGCCATAAGGCCCAGGAATCACTACACCTGCTGCCCCATAGTCCTGGGAATGACCCAGAGCTGTGAGGTTAATCAACATCACTGCCCTGTTGGCTGGAGGTAGGTGCTTGCCATCAGTATATTGAATCTGTATTGAATACAGAGGATCAACTGAGATTTTGCACTGTTCATGCAAAGACAAAGCATCCTGAGGAGGTCACAGGAAATACGGACCAAGTCCAGAAGTTCATCTTGGGATGGTCTGACCAACAGTCCATCCACTGGATGTTTGCAGAGTGCTGGGATTCTATCGATTCCATACTGAATTCTTCTGTCAGTCCTAGAGATTGTTCATGTGTGACAGCGAACTATCCAAGGGTGAGCCAGGTAGCCCTCAAGGGGTCATCAAAACCAGCTCACTGGCTTACCAGCTATCTGGACCTCAGTTTCTTGAGCAACCCAGAGCACACCACCAAGGCGATGGTGACTTCCATGGCACTGCACACTGGCATCCCACTGCAGGGCCTCTGCAGAGCGTTGACGTGCTCCACCCGTTGACAATCATCTGGCACCACAGGCTTGGTGTTGGCACAGGCAATATTGCTTCTTCAGCAGAGCAGTCCTAGCAGCAGTTCTCCATCTCGAGGTAAGCTTGCTAGATGCCCATTTGTGTGATGCACAGAGACTGTCAAGAATAGGTTTGCTTACCTGCAACCATCGTTCTTCAAGTGGCCATCTACACACTCATACAGCCTGCCCACTAACACTCCATCAGTGTTGAAAGTCATGATACCATACCATCCTTTGGACCCGTATCCAGATGGTGCCAGTCAGCCGTTCACCAGCCCCTCCCTGAGCACAATGCTGGTCTTGAAAGAACTGGGGATAAGGGTGGGGACCTCTCCTAGTTGAATGAGAAAGGAGGGGCTCCCACCAGAACAAGTCTAGCTTGGAAATCTTCCCAACAGCGGTCGCAGAGCCATAGCTGTGACTGCACAAAGGACAGATACAGGTAGGCAGCGTTACTGTTCTGTAAATCATCTGCTTCCACATTTCTTACATTCTCTAACCTACAAACTCCCTGAAACAACCCATCAGCCTGCGTTCTCACACCTCCAATGGGAGGCTGTCCAACGAAAGGGGAAAGATGGTTATATTCTTAGGCATTCGTCAGATTCTCCTTGTACCATCCACACTGCAATTTCTTCTGATGGCTTGTATATTTAGATGAATTTCTCTGAGCTTCTCTTTGCAAATTGCCACTGAGGCTTGTGGGGTGGCAATAATTTAAACAGAGCTGTTGGATTAGAAAAGTTGAGATCGGACAATTTCCTAGCCCTTATCATTATTTCTGTACCAAAATGTAATTGTTGTCTGTCAGTCTTAATGGGGGTTCTTGAAAGTCCTTTCAGTTGTGTGCATGGCACAGAGAGACCTAAAAGGGGCAGCGGGGGCAGGACTATGGAAGGAACTGCCCTGGGTGTAGAGGTCCGCTTTTCCCAGCTTCCAGCTGGAACTTCTGGAAGGACAGGAAAACCAGTGTGCTGTCACTCCCACAAACCAGAGATGCCTGTCAAAAAACCCCTTTTTTTCTAAGGCACACTGGCTGACCAGATTCTCTTGACGGACTCCTTTCTGCACTAGTTTTGCAGTGATGGAGTCCAGGGCCTGTAGAACTGGGGAAGTGCAGGAAATACTCTGTCAGAGACAAATGGAGCCCTGGTAGGGTTTAGGCTTTTCCAGCAATACCAAGGGGTGCAATTTTCCCTAAACTGGCACTGCCCCAAACCTATTTCATTTGTCATCGACATTCTTCCCCAGTCTCCTATCTAAAATACTTATAAGGCTCACAAAAGCAAGTATAGCAGCTGTCTTGACCATAACCAAGGGCTCACTCCTTCATAAAATGGCCAGCACAGTGGATGTGACCAGTCATAAAATACTCATTTCCCAAAAGGCAGCTGGGGTAACAAAAAGGAAAATTAACTCCCCCTGCAAATTTAGTATGAGGCCGAGGGGGTGGGATCTCCTAGAGATCAACCCTGACTGCTCTTTAGAAGGCCAGATAGTGAAGATTAAACTCAAATACTTTGGCCACCTAATGAGAAGGAAGGACTCCCTGGAGAAGAGTCTAATGCTGGGAACAATAGATGGCAAAAGAAGAAGGGGACGGCAGAGGATGAGGTGGCTCGATGGAGTCACTGAAGCAGTTGGTGTGAGCTTAAGTGAACTCCGGGGGATGGTGGACAGGAAGGCCTGGAGGAATGTTGTCCATGGGGTCGCAATGGGTCGGACACGACTTTGCAACTAACAGCAGCAGAGGGGGTGGGGTGGGGGGACTGAGCTCCAAAACGCAAAACTACTCCTCTGATCCGAATAAAGCAGGTGCTGGAGGGCAGCTTTCCTTGCTGCATACTGACATCATTTATTCTTTACAGCTTAATTAAAATCAGGAGTAGGCACAGAGCCCAGTAGGAGGCAAAAGGGGTGTCTTCAGGCACCCTATTGGGGACCCCAGGTGTAATTCCCTTACTAGGGCAAGCCAATCCATTGCCAAACTTGCAAGTTTTCCAGATCTGCTCATCCAGTTTTGTTCATACAAACACTGCCTGTTTTCATTTCCACTCCCAAAGGGGCCTGCGCATTTCACTCCAGGTGGAGATATTGTTGAGCAAGCAGCTAAATTACATAGTTTTGAAAGTACAGAATCAGAAATGTGCTTTTAGCCTCCTGGTAGCACCAGCAACTGCAAGCAAAATCTGGAATCCTCACATCCCCAACTAAAGCAGCAGCCTTCAGCTTTTTCAGACTCATGGCTCACTTTCAGATCCAGGAAGTTGCTGGGAGATGCATTGCTTATTGTCATGCGTGTATTTAAGTGGTCATGCTGCTGCTCTTTGGTCACTCGTAAACTGGTAACTGGTGTGCTTTACTGGGATGCCTGGAGATGCACTTCTCCATCCCAGCTCAAGGTGCGATCGTGCAGATCCATTGCTTCCACATCTGGATCTGGCCAGGGTTTCCTCCTTGTCCCACTCCTTTTGTAACATCTTGCCTGACGAGGTGACCTGGATACTGTACGGGATCTTTTGGCTGACCTGTTAATGGTATTCCAAAATGACTTGCTTTTGGACTTTAAAGGGTGCAACGTTCACACATTAACAAGACAGGAAGCCGAACTGGTGGGATTTTCTTGGGCACGAACATGCACGGGGTTGCATTGCAAAGAAAGAAAAGATTTATAAAGTCCCCAAACCACCAAATTGGCCAGCAGTTGCAGAGCAGACTAAGCCGGCCTGCATTCTCAGGTAAAAGGTGAGTGAAGGCAGACATGACAGAGGCGTTGAAAATAATGCACAGTGTGCAGCGAGTAGAAAGAGAGACATTTTTCTCCCTCTCCCAGAACACTTGAACTCGGGGTCATCCCATGAGGCTGATTGGTGAGGATTGTGCACATCATGAACTTCACACAGTGTGCGGTTTAGCTGTGCAGTTTGCTGCCATGGGAAGTGATGGTGGCCACCAATCTGGATGGCTTTAAAAAGGGATTGGGCAGATTCGGGAGGGAGGGAGGGAGGAGGCGATCTGTGGCTACTAGCCATGCTGGCTCTGCACAGCCTCCTTTACCAGAGGCACCATGCCTGTATACAGCAGCTGCTGGAGAGCTTGGGCGGGGGGGGGGGGTCTTGCCCACCTCCTGCTTGAGTGATCCTGTGGGCAGCTGGTTTGGCCTTGTGTGCATAGAGAACTGGACCTGATGGACTTAGGGTCTGATCCAGCCTGGCTTTTCTTGTGTTCTTACGTACTGTTGAAACTGAAATGCTTTCATTTGGTTCAGGATAAATAGATTGCATTGTTGGGAGCCAATGTCATAGCTCAACTCTCTGTTTGCATACAGATGTCATTTACAGAACAGTCCTATGCGTGTATAGAGAGGGGAACGGTCCAACACCCAGCACTCCTAGTTGATTTATTTTGAAGCTCTGTTTTGCTACAAATTAAAAATACAGGTGACATTTCAAAAGTTCTGAATGTTGCAAATTTGTAATGTTGTAAAATCAAGGGCTACATTTAAAAAAGTAACTTCAGTTATAACACAAGATTATTGTATTAAAACTTCTAATCCCAACTGGATCCATGATTGACGGGTGGGATGAGGAGGGGATGAATGGGGATGATATAAATTCAGGCTACTGCATGATTAAAGCACACTTACAGCACAATCCTAATTTTGTTTACTTCCAGAGAAACCCCATTGATTTCAGTAGAATGTGAGAGTCAGCAAGCTGTAATGATTCCAGTGCTGGACTGGGACTCAGCAGCTCCAGCTTCTAGTCTTCACTTGGCCATGAAGCTCACGGGGTGACTTTGGGTCGGTCGCTGACTTTCAGCCTTGCCTACCTCGCAGGGATGTTGTGTGGATAAAATGGAGAGGAGGAGGATTCTGTAAACCTCATTGGGTTCCTTGCAAAAGGCAAAAAGGCAGGATATAAATCCATATTTATCTTTTCTCAATGCATCGGGCTGCCATCTTCATTGATTAACTGCCAGTTTTGGCCAATGAATTGATGAAGCAAGTGATTCATTTTGCACAGGAGTAGAAATAGTTTGGCAGCAAAAAGTGTCTTTGCATTCCCACCAGAAGTGGTATTCACACATGTGCTGGGAAACGTGGTATTCGCACATGTGCACAGCCCTGACCTCATGCCAAGACATCCACACGGCAGCGCAGCCAAGCAAAAGAAAAGGTTTGCATGCAAGCAGTCGCTCATGTGTGGCTTTCCATGTGAATGGGCCCAATGGCACGATCGGGTATTCTCCTTACACGGAGTCCTGTCTTTTTGTGGCAAATAATGGCATCAATGTAGACTTAGGTCAGGCTGCACTCTTGATGCCAAGGGCGGGCCAGGTTCACCTGTATGCTCACCTGTATGTATGTATGTATGCCATGCTCACCTGTATGCACGCAATGCAGTGCCATTGGATCACAATGCACCTGTTGCAGCATGCCTCACCTCCGAAGAGGGGAATGCATCTTGTCACAAAGTCCCTGCCACCTCCTGTTTTTGTAAATATTTGAAAGAAACATGCTTTTAAAAAAAGAGAAGGGAGAGGTGATGATGCCAATGAGTGCGGCAGTGCCTGCAAGCATCTTCTAACTGATAGAGAACCTGGAGGGGAGCAGTGCCCCCCCCATACTGTTCTGTATCAATTTAAAACCCAGTGCCCAAGCAACGGGGGCACGCTTTCAGTCAGAAATGCCAGTCCGTGATGGGTCAGCTGAAGCAGCGCTCATACCAATTTTTCCAAGGCAGTTCAACGTTTCCTTCACTATCCCTCCCCACCCTGAACTTCATTCCAGTTCGGCCCTAAAGTTTGAGTTCTAACAGTTTCTGTAAAATGGAAATTTTACTAATTGCCTTTGCGCTGACTTCCATGCTCTTCGTTTTATCTTCTGTGTGTATCGCAGCCCGTTTCCCTCTCGCAAGGAACTCAAACCAGTTTAATGCAGAGGATGAGAAGCATTTTTCCTCACAACACTCCTCAGAAGTAGGCTGGACTGAGAGGTGGTGACTGGCCCCAACTGGGGACTAGAACCCAGGTCTTTTGGGTCCTGGTCCAGCACTGCCCACTACACCAGCCTGGCACTCCTTTACGGATCTAAACCTTCAGGAAGCTCACAGTGGCTTCATGGTATGGGAAGCTGCCTTATTCCCGATCAGACCACATGTCCACCCAGGATTCACTAGTTGGACAGGCAGTGTCTCTTCAGGATCTCAGGGAAAAGTTTTGACACCACCTGCTACCTGGTCCTTCTACCTGGAAATGTCATGGATCGAACCTGGGACTTTCCATATGCAAAGCGGGTGTGCTACCACTGAGATGCCTCCAGCAGTGCCTCTCCTCGTCTTCTCATTTTGCTTTGACATGCTAATTTCATGTCCCTCTTTCAGCCTGTTGTATCACACTGTTAAAAGGCTTCCCCTGCACAATTTCCTGGTAATCTTTTTACATGCACTTTTATAATGGTTGCAAAATTGGTTCTGTTTGAAGCAGAACAAAACATTCAGTGTGCAATCAGCAAGACAGCTGGATGTACCTAAATGTCCCTGAAGTGAATGTTAAGCACACACCTGTCACCTGTTGCAGGGGTGTGGAACCTCAGAAACATGGGCAGCACTCAGCCCACCTGGGGTCCTCAGAAGACCATGTCCCCCTTTTCCTGGCTCCACCGCTTCTTCTTAGCATCAAACATTTGGTGGTCTCCCAGGTTTTGTGCCCTTTCCTCCCATGCTAAAAAGGCTGAAATTCCCCTCCTGAGCTGTAAGTACTAGCAGTAAAAGTTTTAAGTGGACACATGTTGATATTGTAATGATGGAAGCCACATCAGAGTTGTCTATAGCACTGCAAAGAGCACTGTGTGGGATTCTTTGAGACTGAAGTTGACCCTGGAGCTAAAAGGGTCAAGGGCATGAAGGTACCGATGTGATGAGGGTTTATCTCCAGAGGGCTCCTGATCCTGGGGGGCAGACTGCCCAGTTGGGCTGGGGTCTGTGACCAAACCCCCTAGAACCAGGAGAGCATTTGGTCCTCTGGAAGGCTTGCAGCGAGGAAGAGGCTGTCCAAAAGCAATACCTGCACTTACTAGCCTGAGATTGATTTGCAGTATCTTTCTCTTTACCTCCAGTTTTGCAGGATGATGCTAGATCAGTCACAGGACAAAAACCCACTGCAGAAGGACATGTGTTAGCATGTGCTACAGTTCTTTCCTGAAGAACTGGGATAATATGCAAAAGTCTTGCGGTTGAGGTGCTTGTAGGTAAACTCACACAAGTCTTGCTTTATACTCATGCTTAGCTCGACGATACCTTGCATATGATGATTCGTCTCCTAGCAAATCATATGAAAACTCCTTCCCTTCCCCCACCTTCCTGTCTCTTCCTTTCATGAGGGAAAAAACAGGTGCCTTTCCATACATAGGCTGACAAATCAGTCAGCAGAGTTTAAAAAGAGCTTTCGTGAAGTGTGGGATCACTGATTCATAGACGTGCCACTCAATCCTATCTTTGCTTCTTTGGAAATAAGTCCCTTGATTTCAAGTGGGGTGCCCTCCCACAGAAATGGGGGTGGGCCTTGAATTTCCCATTGTAGCCGCAAGTTAAATAAACAAGATTGCAGCAGGAGTGAAAAAAATACAGTTTTCAAGATTTTTTTTCTTTTTAAAATGAGAATGTGCTCCATCTCCTGAGGTTAAAAATGTGTATATGCATGTGTTTTCATTGAAGGGTGGCCCCAGATTGGTAGGATTTAAGATCTGGTAGAAAGGAAATCCATTTTTCTCCTTGCACATTAACCACCCACTTTTCAAACTTAAGATTTAGGCACTGGTGCTTGGAAATCAGTTTTTGCTTGGTTTCAGGTTTTTTATATATAAATATATACAAAACTGTATTTGTAATGTCAATATTTTTTCCTGTTCTGTAATTCTAAAAGTCAAATATGTTTGATCAAATCATAGCTGTTTGGATTTTGTGTATTTTTCTGATTTTGTGCAGTTGAACTGATTAAAATGGGTCGTGTTTTTGTACTCCCTTGCTTCAGGTCTCTTCATTTTCTGCTGAGACTAATATAGGAGTTTTTATTGAAAAACAAAGGGACAAACAAAAACATCCATGGCTTTGCCCTCATGCAATTCAGTTCTACCAAGTTCACAATAAAAGAATTAATTATACTGCAAAACAAGGGTGTGGAACCACAACTCTGTGGGCCAAATCCTGCCCTCTGGGAATTCCCACAATGACCCAGTTCCCTTTTCTGGGTCCTTTCTTCAGACTGCCCAAGGTTGGGTTGTTTCCAAGCTTGTACAGCTTCTCCCTATTCTTAAAATTTGAGGTGCCTCCCCTAAAGCTTAAATACTGGCAGCAAGAGTTTTAAGCTAAAAGAGGATGGGGCTTTAGCCCTGCTGCTTTTGCCTTCTGTTCCACCCCCTGCTGGAATGTACCTTCTCCCCATGCAGAGTTTCTGGATGAGTTTGGTCCTCAGTTTCAAAGCAATCCCTGTTCCAAGGCGACACATACCTTGATGCTGCTGAGAAGATCAGGCCTTTGTGTGCTTATCCCTTGCCAGATAAGGAACCAAAGACATGACTGATGTAACACAAACCCACAGCTAGTCACCCATGGGCATCCCTGGCAAGGGCAGCATCACTGGGTGGCACCCTCAGGGTACGTGACCGCTGAGGCTGCTACCCTGGAGCCCTCTTCCCACCATTTCTGCAGTGAGGGCTGATCAGCGGCCACTGCAATTTCCTCCATGCCCTGCAGGGGCGCCGTATCACTGCGGCACTGTGGACAGGCACACCTGGGGATGCAATTCCCAATACAGGTGTGATGGCAGTCAAAAAGAGACAGGAATGGCAGAAGCCCCTCCCCATGGCCCCAGGAACAGGAAGGGGAGGGGCTCCCACCCAATAAATGCTTAGCTACAGAAGCTTCCTGATGAAAGACTCTGCACAGGTGTGAAGCCCTATACCTGTGAATGCACAGGCAACAGCGGGAAGAATGACACTTACAGGTAAGCAACATGCCTTTCTTTCCATGCCTCCCTTCACCCCTGTAATGACCTTTTGGGCCAAAGGCACAATGAATTTTAATGGCTATCTGGTTTTAAAATTGGTCCTGTGCTGGTTTTAGTCAATTTTAGTTTACATTGTTTTATGTAATGTTTTGTATTCTATTTTAATTTGATCTATCATCTTTATATTTGAATTATATGAATATGGTCTGAATATGTTGATTTAAGGTTATTCATTTTAGAATGTTGTCTCATTTTTGTATTGTGAGCTGTGCAGAAAGCCCAGATGTGGACTATTGTACGGCATATAAAATAAAATAAATTAATAAATACTGTCATGATGTATCTGTCTGTACGCATGGCCTGCTCAGCTTGCAACTTGCTTCTAGGTCTGGTCCACGGATAGCAAGCAATAGATTTGGGGACTCGTGCAAGAGCCTTCTTTCTTTCTACAGTATGTCAGAAAAGACTGGAACTGTGTGGCACAATGTCTCGGCTCCAAGGCCAACCCTAAGAGTAGCCATGCCGTCCATGAGGAGGGGGTCCACTTGGCCACCTGCAAGAGAGAAAAATGACAGGTTCTCTTAAAGTTACACACCAGTTGTCACTCTCCATTCTTCTAAGCCTTCATCCATTGCACTTCTTCTACAGACAAATTTGTAGCCCTACCTGCATTTCCCTAACACATGAACACCACCCAACTGTGCTAACCCACAACTTTTCACAAAGCAGGAACAGTCGGGCTAACTGCAGGACTTTTGTGACCTACAAGCCCTGCCTCTTGCATGATGGGTATAATAATGATGAACTTTATCTTCACACATTGTTAAAGTAATTTTTGGATGTTTATAAGCTCAAAAAAATACTTATAACATGAGCTGAGATAGAAATACAGTGAACTCCTGCTGTTGCTTCTACCTTTTGATTTTTGGTAAATACACCAAATCTAGCTACTGGATTTATTTATATATTTTTTAATGAAGCAGCAATAATTTCCTCCCAAGATTCCACTCCCACTAACACAACCAGAGAATTAGTGCATTCACTGTTGCTGTGACTTCATTGTGGGATTTTATGGACTTTTTTTCCTGAGGTGAGGGATTTGCACAAATGCACATGAGTGCTCATGTGTATCTGTAAGCAGGAATTACATTTTCGTCCATGAAATGCAATTCTGTCAGTGAGTGGATGGCAGAATGAAAGATGCCTGACAGTCTGGAAACCCAGATTAAACGACATCCTAGCAGCAGGTCCCTGGTTTAACCTCCAGCATTTCCAGGTAAAACAATCAATTATCAGGTAATGGGAAAATGCTGCACCTCCCAGGATTTCCCTGGTAGCTATGCTGGGGAGTCACTGGACTGTTCTTTCTTTTTTTAAACCTACAGAGGATTACACCCTCCACCTCTTGCTACCAACAGCTGAGCCTTAGGAGAGGCATTCGACCTTTTCAAATGGGAAAACAGCAGCAGAAAAGCTGGGAAACCGGCACCAAGAGTTTTGAGGTAGAGATCAAGTGATGTGACCCTTCCAGGGAGCCCAAAGGGCTGGAATGGGATCCCAGGAGGGTCGAATTAGGTGCCCAAGTCTGAGGTTCTGCAGCCGTGACCTACAACACTCATTTTGGCCATGTGGGCCTCTTGCCCATCCCACATCTTGCTTGGTAGGTGTATTAGGAAGTGTAGCATTGATGGTATTTTGAAGCGCAGCCCAAATCCTCCCATGGTGATGTGGTCATTACAAACTGGCCACCTATGGTCTATTTTGGACCACGGATTCCAGACAATCTGGAGCTTGATCTGGAATGATGGACTGCTCCATCCAAAGCATCAAAGCAGTTCCAGAATTTGCTGCCATCCCTTTGAGTACCTCAATTAGCTCCACATTTTCTGGTGGGTAGAATTCAAGAGGATTGCTTTGCTCCAAACCTGACTCCAATGGCTGTGCTAGCTTGGATGGGGATTGTGGGACTTGTAGTCCCAACACACAAGGAGCAGGACAAAGGGCAGGGCTCTGTATCGCCCTAAATGGCTTAAGGCTGTGTGATCTATTATCTGAGATGAACTTTATTTATGGCACCGTTATCCTTCTCTTTGGTGAAAAAGGTTCCAGAGCAGTTAAGACAGCTATTGTTCACAGGCCAACAGTTCAAAAACACAATACAAAAGAAAAGGAAATTGGGAGAGAAGATGAAAAAAACAACAACAACCAGAAAACAAATCCAGACATTTGATTTTGAGCTGCAAAGTTCAGCAGGTCATGGAAAAAGTGGAAGGTTTGCTGCTTCCTCTCCCTTTGATGTCCTCAGCAGCTACAGTTGCTGGGGGAAGTATGACCTTTAACAAGAAAAAAGGATAAGACTCATGCGCGAAGTACTGCGAAAGGCATATGCAGTCATGTACTTTTATTTCTTCATTTGATCTGTCACTCTTAAATTAGTTCATTGTTTTTCAGATCCTATTGCATTATATTGGCGGGGGGGGTCATCTTTTGTTTTACAAAGGAAAAAAACTGGTTATTTATTTAAAAATGGAAAGGTAATTAAAAGGGCAAAATTGCAATTGCTTTCATTGTGTTGTTTTATGATTTGATTTTGAAATACACACACAATACTACCCTGACATCCTAGAGAGAAAGGTTGATTTTAACATTTTTCAAATAAATAAATAGCCGAAGTGACAGAGGAAATCCGATCAGAAAGTCCTGTTATTAATAACCTAAGTCTGCAATTCAATTCCCAGTTACCGCACGGAGCGCAATGGAGCTTACTTTCGAGTAAACAGGAAACGGACTCAGCTGTTACCGTCTTTGTCGCTTTGCCTCTCCTTTGCAGTTCGGATTTCAAATCCAACTGTGTCTTTAACCGCGGGTTATCATTCCACGGAACTACATGTCCCAGAATGCCCAAAGGCAGTGGGAGGGTTGCGTCTTTCAGAATAGGGAAAAGCAGTGCATGGCGGGAGCTGTAGTCCGCCATTTGGCCCGTATGTTTATAATTTCCCGCAAGGTCCTCCTCTTTGTACAAACTGGGACTCCAGTAGATGGAGGCCCTCTTTTGAAGGTATCACAAGACCGGCTTTCTTAGGTAATCCTCAGGCTGGCAGGGAACGCGTGCTTGAGCGTTGCAATCCAGCCCTGGGTGCTTGTCTCCATACAATGGCCCTGATCCCTACAAGGTTTTTACTGGGCCATAGTGGTCTAGGAGTGGGGAAATCCAGGTTATTCTAATTCAGGATCAGAAAGAATAGTTTAACTAATTTGCATATGTTAATCTGATTCACGTTACGTCAGAAAGATACGTATAGGTTTCCTCTCGCTTTCAGGCCAATCCTAGTTGGGTGTAATAAGAAGCCCTGCTCTGAGTGAGGAGGTTGACTCCTTCCACAGCAGTGGGTGCATAGGATGGTGTCCTTAACCTAGGAGAGATTAGAGAACTGGTGGCGAGAGGGTGGAGAAAACAGCTTGGATGTAGGCTTAGCACCTGTTCCTGGCGGAGTCTGGTTAACCCGCTTGCAGATGTTAATTCCACACTTGTAAAAATGCCCTAACCCTTGCCCAGCTAGCTAGCCAAAAATCCCGGTGGAAAGTGTTGCGTCCCCGGCATGGGAAAAAGCAGAGGCCAGACTTGTTAGCTGAACAAGGGGGTGGTAGCCACGCTTTGGGCATTTGTAGAGGCAGGAGACCTGCACGTGTAAGTGGAGAAGCATGTGTGAATGGTGCACATATGAGAGCAGAGGAAGTTAGCTACCGGCGAGTAGGATAGCTGAATTTTTTTTGCAAGGAGACAAACCCCAGCCGAGTGGGCCCCTTTTCTTTGCTGTAGAGAGCGTGAGCTTGCACTGTGCGTTAGTGGGGTTCAGTTGCAGGAGGGGCGGGGGGGTTGTATTTTTTCTATGAGGAATGAGGGCTACATGAGTGTGTCTTGTGGGCAAGTACAAAATTCTTCACTAGTTCCTTCAGGAGTCTAGATAATAGTGACAGAGGCAATTTTCCCCACTGTCAGATGTTGCCAACTTCAGGGAAGACAGCTGTGTCTTGGGACACTGCTTATTTCTCTCCCTCCCTGCTAGCTCTCGACTTGTGGGTCAGGCTTGCCAATTTTATTGGGGCAACCAATAGGACTTTCTATTATGCTTTCTTGCTTGGTTTCCAAAACTTCCACCTTCTGTCAGGGCTTTGCCCGTTTTTTTCTGGTGTTGCTCCTGTGCTTTTGGGGTGTGCGTAGGATGGCGATGGTTGGCCACTTTTGCGTTTGCCAGAGCTCCCGTGTTTCTCTCTGCAAGCAGAAATTCCGCTTGCACCTCTCTCCCATCGCACCACTGAATGAGGAGTGTAAAAAGTGTCACCTGCCTGACTTCTACCTGTCAAGCAGCCACCAGGCGCAGCAATCTGGTCAGGAAGAAACATTCACAGTCTCTGTGCTGAATTCGCCGTTGCTAATGCCCATGTTGCAAGGGGGTTGGCCCCTTGTTCCTGCAAAACACTGTGGGCACATTACAGTCTGGCCGTGCAGTGTGTGTGCAATACAGAAACTCAGTCGGTCTGCGTCTGACGGTACTACACACACGCGTAGACAGAAGCAGAACGGTTCCCAGACTCCCAAAGGCTGCGAAGCGAAGCTCTGGCCGACCCCGTTTTCCCAGTATCCCGCACCCAGTCGGGGCAGGCGTTACTCTGGAGCCCGGGTTTACGCTGCAAGACGGCGACGGCCAGCCTCGCCGAGCCTACTCTTCCCAGGATGCAGCGCGCCGCCCCAAGTCCCCAATGGGCCGCCATGTTGTTGGAGTGAAAGGCAGGGGGAGCGGCAGCCAGAGCTAGAGGCCGGGGGGAGGGGGGGGCCTTTGCGATCCATCTTCATCCTACCGTTCCGCCCGTGAGTATCCGGACCGGAGTGGGCTAAATCGGGACTCAGCACCCCGAGATGCCCGATGGTAAAGCCGTATTGGGGTTAGGGGCTAGGCAGAGGCGGCGAGGCCCCTCCAAAAGGCGGCCCTGGGCGGGCATTATTGCCGAGGCTCTTCCTCGCGCTTGTTCCTGGTACATGTTTTCGAGTCCAAGCAAGGCCGCTATTGTTGTTCCAGCAGGGAGGGAGGCGGGGGGCAGCCCTTGGGGGCCCCGGGCTCCCCCTTCAGCTGCATACCAGCCCCGAGAAAGGAGGTTTCCCTCCCATGGAGGGCTTGTGCCCGTCCCTGGCTGGGTTTTGTTCTCTGCTTCCCTTCCTTTCTTTGGGGGAGCAGGAGGGGCGGGGAAGGGAGCTAACTTGGGCTTGCAATAGTGTTTTTGAGCAGCCAGGAAGGTAAATGTGGCTCCTTCGGGGTGGTGGGTGGGTGGTGCCTAATGTAATGGTGTGTGATTGAACTTCACGGACATGAAGATAAGAGTGTGTTTGAGGGGGGCGGGGAAGAGGCGAAGAAAAGTAATTAAACGGGGAGAGGAATATGATCTTAAGCGTTCGAAGGTGATGTCTCGTTAAGATGTTAAAATATGAGCGATGCACACGGGAAATGCTGTATGTGACTTAAACTTTACGCCTAGTGGGTAGCATATTGGGGTGGGGGGGCTGATGTGAAGCTTTTCAGTGGGGGTGGATTATGGCTTGTATATTACAATTGGGGATTGTCTTGTCTGGACTACAGTGAGTTAATATCCCAGGAGCTTGTGTGTTTCTTTGTAGTGTAGTTGGGCTTGTTTTGGGAAGCTTGCGTTTTTCAGGCAAGCAAGGCAGAAGAGCATTCTGCTTGTTTTCAGATGGGGAGGATTTGAAGAATATTGATGATAATGCTTTGCTTTTTTGTCAGATCTATCTATATAGGTTTAAATTATGTTTTTATTTGTAAGAGAACAATGAGAGACTGGCTTCCTCCTTCTAGGCCCTCTACTGTTCTAGCTTCAAGTTAGTTTTGGTGAAGCAGTGCTGAAGTGAAGCAAAGTTACAGGGTGAGCCATTTGTTATTGTGAATCCACCTTTCAGAGATACACAATCGGGAAGTTCAGTTGACAGTGTAACTCCCCTTTTTTGAGCATGTAAAAAGTGAATGTACAGTTCAGTTCTGTGTATTTATAGTCAGAAGCAAAACATCACTATATTCAGAAGTGCTTACTTCTAGATGAGCATGCATAGCGTTGCAGTTTTATGCTCAAGTCCAAAAACAAAATCAAGTGCTCCTTTATGAACTAAAGCATGTTTAAGCAATGTTGGATTATGGCCCCAGTAGTTGTAGGCTTTGGATTTCCAAAGCAGCAGGAAAGACAGCCAGTTTGCACTACTTCAAAAGAAGCATTTAGTGGTTTGAACATTAAAACAAGAGGGAGAACCCATCTAGTTTTTGTTTCTTTGTTTTGAATCTTCTGATCTGAACCCTTTAAGGACAGTTTCTAAGTGGCAATTTAGTTGTAATAGTTAGGTCTTGTTGTATCCATTTGATTGAACTGATAAAATTGCTCCTGAAGTTATGTAACAGAGAAACTTACGGGTACTGTACGTGTAACTCCTTTTACAGTTCTTTAGTAAGGATACCAACCATGTTTATGTTTTTGGCAACTTACAGTATAGGATTATATTGAACGGGCATCTTTCAAAACATCCATTCAGAGGCAGCATGTTTGTTGCAAATTGGTAATTCTGAAGAAACTGATATCACAAGAACAAACAACTTAAGAAATCTGGTAGCATTAGTGGTCATGTGAAAAGTACGTTCTTTGGAGTCCAGAAGTTTCTCTGTAGATCAGAGAAATGACACCTCAGGGTACTGGCACCTCAAAGCTTTTGGGGCAGATGAGAAATAGAGAAGGTAGGACTTTGTCTTCTATTCCTTAGTTGTTGGATATCATAACTTGGAACTACCCTGTGGGGTGGGATGTTTGTTTGATGTGGGTGTATATTAACAGACATGTGCTGTGTATTTAGCTGATCTAGGCCTTCTGCTGTGACTGATTCTATGTACTGATTCTATGGTGTTGCAGCTGTCTTGATCTCTGCAGTTCCAGGAGCCTGATTGAAAATACATGGGTAAGGACGTTCTGTGTTAATATTAGAGAGCAGCCAGATCCTGGCTGAATGGGTAGTGTGCACTGCACAGTGTAATGATGGTTTCATCCCTCAGGCACGCATGAGCAGATAAGTCTTGGTGTGAAGCTTTGTAATAATTCCTGGGACTCGCTAGTGCAAAGCGTCTGTTTGAGTGAGGTGATGCTAATTTACTTTAAATGTAAAGTTCCTATGATGACGCTCCCTTTTGCTCTTTGAAAAATGGGTCTTCTCAGGATGACTCATGTTGGGTTTTTCTTGCATATGCTAAGAATCATCCCGAGTGGATTGTATGAATGTACCTCACTTTGTTGAGACTGAGATGGAAGTGGGTTTTTTTTAAGAAAGATTTTTATTTTGTCATTGCTCCCAGGAGCTCAAACTAGTTATTTCCTCTAATGTTCTAACTTACTTTCACAACAGCCCTGTGAAGTAGGCCCAACCAATAGTTGGGCCCAAGACCACCCCAGTGATTGTCAGGACTGATCTGAACCTGAGCCTAAACTTGACTTGTTAATCACTACATCACACAGAGGCATCACATGGAAACAGAATCACTGTCATTTGGAAGCGATGATAAAACCTCCAATGGCACTTGATTGTTGATATTATGAACTTGCGCTTAAATGGGGAGGAAGGCTGAAGAAACGTAAGTGCTTCACTCAGGCACTGTTGCTTCAAACCCCGATATTATGTGTTGTGTGTAATGCTGGAAATACAGTTCAGATACTTGGATGCTGGCATCATAGATTTTTTTAGGATTTATTTGATGAAGTGGTATGGAATATTCTAGTCAAGTTCAAGTACTTTGACTTTGTTCTCTTTTTTTAAAGTAACAAATTAAGTTTATGCATTGATGTTTAGATTTTTTCTGTCTACTTTGTTTCTGCAAAGGCAGTGACTTACTGAAGAATTTGGTATTCGTTTTCAGTAACTAAAACTGGAATGCTCATACAGCAGTCCCATGGGGCTTACTTACAATTGTATCATTTCAACTAGTTACACATGGGGAGGTCCTTAGGTATGAGGAACTGGCTGTTACATACCCAGCCAGATGGATTGACAAGGAGCATTAATATTTACAACACAGAATAGTAGAGGCTTGATTTTTAATCATCTGGAAACTTAAATTGCCTTAAGGTAGTTTTGCAAATATGTTCACAACAATTTTTGCTAGCCTTCTATTCCATATATAGGAAAGTAAGTTGTTTATTAAAATACTTGACTCTTACTTACTGATTTAAAGGATGGATAAGGCTGCTCACAACATTTAAAATTTAGAATGCAAATTAAAACCACACATTCAAACCACATTAATCTCAAAACAGGAGATTAAATGTTACATGATGGTTGACATACATACACATATACATACATACATATTCTGGTTTGTGAAAAAACAAGAAACTGTTCTTGCTTTTTAAAAACTATTTTGATCAGTTCAGAAAATAGCTTGTTTTTCTGAACCTGATTCTATTTTTTTTTCTTTTTTGGATGATGGTAAAAGTTTGAGGTTCCAGGACTGCAACAGGGTCTACTTCATTGCCTTGAAAGTCATAACTCATAACAGCCTCCCCCACTGACCCATGCACAATTTTAAGTTTACTATCACTCCAGTGGTGGCAGGTGAGTGGAAAATGAGATGTCCTTCTGTTATTCTGCTGATGCTGGACAAGCAAAAAATTCTGAAGCCCTTTAGGTAAATAAAAAGCACCTTTGCCAGCTGCCTAATGCTGAGAACAAAACACATCTCCCTAGGAAGTGAGTTCCATACTCAAGTTCCAGAGCTCATGCCTCAGTTCTGAGAAACTCTTCAATTCTGACAACAGGGGAAACCAAAATGTGTTCTCTGAGAAATAGCTTAAGACTTAAGGTATTGATAGGTTTGTTATTTAGACTGATCCAGGTGATTTGGGTTCTGTGTATCTTGAGGCAGCATCTTTACTGAACAGATCATGTTTCTGGTCACATGTGTTAACAGACACACTTACTTGGGTCAGATGCAGTTCTCTGCTGATATCTATGCATGGAGGAAAGCACACATTTGTACCATGTGTGAGCTGCCTTAAGCTGTTGCCTTCTGTCCTGGTTCAATTGCAGTCAGTCAGAACATCCTCCTGAACAGGTGCTCATTTACCTGACAGGCCTGTAACAAAGACATTTCTTTGCTTTGTAGACTTGCCAGTTCAAGGGTGGCCAACATCTGCTAAGTGCTCCAGTCACAGTCCAGGAATGGGGAACCCAGGCAGGGTTGTTTTCATTTTTAAAATTTTTAATACACACGTGTTACACCTATTGAATGTATTTTGCAGGAGTGCAATTCTTAATTATGTTATTCAATCTTAAGAGGAACACAAAGGCACCATGCAAATTTTAGCACACCTAAAGTGCTGTGTGTATAAATATATGCATTTCTTTGGAGTAACATACCAGAGGTGGAAGTTTAACGCTTTGGTTTTACTAGTATTGTTTTCATCACTCACTTTGATTTGTATTCATTCAAGATGTTAATCAGTTAATTTTGTACAAAACTGTGTACGTTTAAAAATAGGGCATTTCTGCTGAAAATTCAAAAGTCAAACATTTTACAGAAAGTTTTCTATTTTGGAAACATTTCCACTCTATCGCCATATCCATGGTGGGTATGTGAGATGAGACCTTTCAGTTGAGGCCTACTGTGCAGACCTCCCCAGTCGAAGGGAAACCTGCTTGAATCCACTACTAGCAGGATTGACATGACAGATCAGGCATGTGTGCTTCAGCGGCAAAGCATCAGTTGCTCTGTGGTTTTGTCCTGTTTTCTTCATAATGTTGTTTTGTATTGGTTTTTAAAGCCACCCTTTGAAGATGGAAAGATATGGTATTGATATGATAGTGCTTTGTGCCCCATAAGCACACAAAGTTGCTTGGGTAATGAATGTAAATCTATTATTAGTGCAAAATTATTTCTGTATATTTTTCCTCCAATTTTTGTTAATGCTTTCATATTTAGAGAGAGAAGCCAATTAATACTGCTTGTCTCTGGAACTCAAAGATAGACATTTGTGCGTGCCTACACTGTAGAGAGAAAGTAATCTGATTAGATTTCCACTTGTCCCAATTTTGTTATATACAGTCCTATACATGTTGAGATAGGAAAAAGTCCTATAGCTTCCAGTATTCCTTGGCCAGCCATTATAGCATCTGGCTACCAAAACAAGAAACTTTTAAATCACTACTAGAATATAGGTTGTCTTAGGTAGCAATCCAGAGCACATGACTGAAAGAGAGAAAGATACTTGGAAATTGGTTTTTAGTCCTGATGCATTCTTACACACATTTAATGTTTGCATACATTAGCACACTATTGTAGGTTTGAGTTTTTATATCACCACAAACACAGTGGGCTAGTTCAGCTATTACAGTAAACCATGACTTGTTTCATGGTTGAACCTTTGGCTGACACATTTATGCCCTCTCCCTCCAACCTCTTGTATGCCAGAGGAGGAGATTAGAAGCTTTACTTCTGATTTTAAAACAAGCTATAGTTCTCTGTTACATCCATGCTGTGTGGGTTTTACCTCTTTCTCACTGAGAGCACATCAGAATCAAATGGTTTCAGATTTGGTCTATTCACTGACTAGGGCTAGGACAAGTCTCAGCTTTTTACATCCAGGCTAAATGGAGTTTTTTTTTTTTAAGTGGAAATGGTTGCATCTAAACTTTGTACAGTTTTAACAAGGATGGATGGGGTTCTTGGGCTGGAGGTTCATTCAGATACTGGGGAAATTATGGTTCTCATTACATTTGATCTGGACTAATGTGTCTTTATGGAAGCTTGTTCAAATATCAACAATATATTTTCAAATTTGTAGGCTGCTGAATGTCCTCTAAGGGCTGTCTAAGCTGCTAACAACATTAAAAACAGGCCAATGGTATAATTATAAGTACAGGGAGAAGGAGTGGGGGGAACCTGTTGAGCATTCTGAGAGATCAAATAATACGTTCTTGTGACCTGGCCTCAAAGCGGCATTTCCAGGTATGCTTGCTTACTTATGTATTCTGCTGAAAGTGAGGAAGACCATCTTCAAGTCAGTTGTAATTAAGCTTGAAGATTTCTGCAGGAAGAAGAGTCAGGAAAATGCTGGTGGTTTAATTTAAATAATTAAATCTCATCTTTTAATGTCAAATAAATTGTGCAAGATGGTTTCCAAAAGATAATGCCGGACATTATCAAAATGCAAAATCAGTAGAACAGCAGAATGCAGCATCAATCAATAAGGAGACTAAACATAAGATCACAGTATAATTTCAAGGCACTATTAAAATCTCTGTGTTTGTTCCCTAACAAAGTAATTTTAGCCTGGTGCCTAAAACAATAGAGATTTTTGGTGAAACATTGATAAAGGCAGTATTCCACAGTTGAGGCATTATTTTGGCAGTTATGGGAATTTGCCCTTTAAGTCAGCAATTATAAGAGTAGGTATAGGCAGGCTTCTAAACCACTGTTGTAGCTTTAATTTGCTCTCTCTGTGTCTGTCTGTCTGTCTGTCTGAGAGAGAGAGAGAGATCAGCTTTACTCTATTTTGAATCTCTTGTTTCTAAGTGGTACCAAAAAAGTGGTAAATTTTTAACTATATTCAAAAGTGACCCATTTTTCTGTCACCACTTTTTGCTCCACATTGTCTCTCAGAGGTGTCTTTGTATTTGCCTTAGGGGCTAGCAGCTGGTGGGAAGAAGATTTAAGTTGGGGGAAAACAGCATGGAGGGAAGGGTTCTACCTATTCTGTTGTCGTTGCTGCCATAAAACTTTGGCCGTCTTCATATAGCATGTGGTTTGGCCCTATGTCTCAGTGTCAGTACTTAGCATCCTTGGTTGGCTTGCTAGTGATGCCTGTCTTGGATCCTCTCACTCTTTAAAAAATAAGTACTAAAGCACTTCTTGATTAAAAAAAAAAAAAATCCTTTAAGGGACTGCTGGCTTTTCTAGACCTGTTTTTGTGTCCAAATGGATTTGGACAGGAGAGATCATGTCAGGCCACCTTCTGGTCAAATGAATATATAAAGCTCTCTTATGTTGAGCTGAACCCAGTGATGTGGGTTTTCTGGAAAGTTTTCCATTGCTCTCAATCAACTGAGGTCTGATTTAGCAAGTTTATTTGAATTAGTGCAACCCCCCCCCCCACACTATGTGCTGTATAAATACCTCAACAGTTTTTCCAACAACGAAAATAGTTGAACTGAAACTTCTCATTAATATGTATGGTGTTTCTATCTGTGTTGTGGGGGGGGAAGCCATTTAATGATTTGTGTTATATTGGAGTGCTTGGAAATGTTTAAAGGTCACCTCCATAATTTGCACTTTCCCTTACTTTGTCCCATTCATACATTACAGCAATGCAGAGTTACTGAGAATGAATGAGTATGCTAGTACGCAAGATGTGATTGCTCCCGCTTGTTTCCTCCTGCTGTTGGAAGAAGCTGAGCTCAGTCCCTGGGTTGTTTAGCGTAACATCTGAAACGGGACCTCGTGGGTTCTTGAGCTGTTGTTGGCATGAGAATCAAGTAGGAGCAATCAGGTCACATGACCTGGGGTGAAAGGGTGACAGCAAGTACTGTCAGCTTTATGGCAGGCTGACACCGTGTGCTGTGTGCACGTTTATGGATATTTGCTGTGATTTACTTTGAAGGGGATCTGATGATGATATAAACTTCAGCTGAAGAGATGGGTGACATTTGCTTTCAGGCATTGTCAGTGTGGTTCTTCTGAGTGTTATGATACATGTTTTGGAGGTGTGGGAACTAGCTCAATTAAGCCTTTTGAACCTATGTTTCCCTAGGTATTGGTGGAATGAGCGTTGCGTGTGTTTTGAAGCGAAAAGCAGTGCTCTGGCAGGACTCCTTCAGCCCCCACCTGAAACAGCACAGTCAAGATACAGCTAATCCCAACATGCCTGTTGTTTTGACATCTGGAACAGGGTCCCAGGCTCAGCAACAGCCAGCTGCAAATCAGGCCCTTGCAGCAGGGACCCACTCTAGCCCTGTTCCTGGATCCATAGGGGTTGCAGGCCGCTCCCAGGACGACGCAATGGTGGATTACTTCTTTCAGAGGCAGCATGGTGAGCAGCTTGGGGGAGGCGGAAGTGGTGGAGGCAGCTATAATAACAGCAAACATCGGTGGCCTACTGGGGATAACATTCATGCTGAACATCAGGTAAAAAGTTAAATATTTCACAACTGAACAAATGAGCTAAGCATCCCTATGATAACTGTATGATCTTTTCATTTTGTTGCCTCTTTAATCTCAAACTAACATGCTTTCACTCAGGCAGCACAATAGGAGAACCAAAAATATATTTTAAAGAAATGTGTATCTAATGTGTTGACTTATTTCTTTATTGTGTGGATCAGTAGTGAAATGCTTCCTTTATTATTATTTTTAAAACACATTGCTTTTGTTAGTTGCTTTGTTAGATTAAAGTGTTGGCATTTCTTAAAGCACCATTTGATGAATCTTTGCTGGGTTGCTACTATCTCTCTGTTCTACCTGCTGCCTATACCTTCCCTCAACCCATCTGCTGATGCAGTGAAACACTTTTTAAAAATCTTCATTGGGACATTTTTCTTCCTGTTGTCAGTAACTCAGAAGTCGGGAAACACCCTTTTTTGATACATTGCTGAGCCAACTTCTAGTTCAGCAACTAGGACATGTAAAATTGGCTATCAAATAGAAAAATCTACCTGATCACCAAAAAAAACTTGCAGTTATGCACACTTGCTGTGACCCCTGTGTACTCATCAAGGCAAAATATGTGTAGAGGGTCAGGGGAATTGTGTTGTCCTCCATCTATGATAACAGTGGGAGCTGGAGAGTGCAGTGAACATTTGTAGTCTCTCCCAGCAGCCTTTCTTTGATAAAAGCAGTGGAATGATGGACACACCGTTTCATAGGCTCTGTGGGCAAGGAGGAGAAAATCTCCTATTACCTATTGTTTTTGTCCCTTCGTGGTGTGTGTGTGTGTGTTGCGGGGAGTTGTGTCCTCATTTGTTTAGTAGAGAGCAATGCCCTATTTGTGCAGGATGTGCATGTTTAGGTGGAGTGGCACCATGCCAGCATATTTGTGTAAAGGGATTGAAGAAGACTTTAATATTTGAGAACCAGTGTGGTGTAGTGGTTAAGAGCATGGGATTAGGACTCAGACGATCTGGGTTCTAGTCCCCGCTCAGCCGTGGAGCCAACTGGGTGACTTAGGGTCAGTCACAGACTGTCAGCCCAACCTACCTCACAGGGTTGTTGTTGTGGGGATAAGATGGAGGAAATGTAAGCTGCCTTGAGCCCTTTGTAGGAAAAAGGCAGGATATAAATCGAAATAATAATAATAATAATTCCTTGCAACATTCCATTCTCCCACCATGTTTAGCAAGGAAGTGGGGCCAGCAGGAAGGGGTTAACCACCCAGAGAGCTTTGGCTGTTGAGTGGCATAGAAATTAAATGAACTCATATTTGCTGGAGAAGGCAAGGGCACACAGCCGAGCAGAGTCCATTCTGGAGCATCCCCAGCATCTTGGTTCCATCTTCTAGGCTCCTCCCCTTCTTAAGTGGGCTTATGTTGAGTTTGAGAGTAAGTTGGAGCAGCTGGGATGCAACCCAGCAATGCTTCTCCCAAGAGGGTGCTCTCCTCACACTGCTGCCGCTGCCTTTGGCCTTTCCTGCTATAGAAAGGACCGGATGCACTTCAGACCCCCCTGCCTCCTTGCCGCTACTGGCCGCTGTTTGATTGTGGGGTGGGGGGCGGATCCAGCACATTCTGCCCTGGGCTTTTCTCTGCAGCTGCATCTTTTTAACAAGTTGACAGTCTGCATGTTGGTGCTAGAATGTGGAGTCACGTTTTGAGAAATAAGTGCTCCCTCAGTAAAACAAGATTTACTTCCTTTGGATATTGCCTTGTCAAAATGATGACAAAATAATTGGGGATGCTTTATCATCCTACCTGCTGGTGAAATTGAATTGTATTTCATTTTGAGGACTTACATCCTGCTTCTTAAATTTTAAATATGATTAGTAGAGTGGCACATAATAAAAAGTAAAAGCATATTTAGAAAAAACAATGCACAACAATATCAAATCAAATAGTAGTAACAAAAAGAAAAAAAATCTAGTGGTAGGGAAAAAACCTAGATAAAGCAGCAAACAAACTATCTGATCCCATTTGTACTTCATGAGGGTTCCTGTTTTTTACCCCTGAACAAAGATTCATACAGCAGTGAGTGAACAAACTGTCTTCCTTGTGCTTTCAGTCAGTAACCTAAGAAATGCCCCATTCCTGATTTATCATGATATCCAAACTCAGACTCTGGTTTGTTTAGGGGTTAAAACATGCAGTATTAATTGAACAGGCACCCACGGTTTGTTCGGAGCTTTCCCCGTGGCTTTGAAAACTGATGGATTATTGCTATGTGTTAACTCCTATGTAAAAATACCCCACAGAAGATAAAATGACTGCCTATTAAAATGCCAAATGCATAAACAAGCCTAGAACTAGCCAGGCAGACACTAGGCCAGGTGTCCCTAATTTGGGAATTAGCTGTGGGGGGCTCCACAAAATGGTGGTGTCCATGGTGGATGTGGCTAGTTGCATAATGGATGCCTGGGCAATCAACCGTGAGCTAAAGAAGTGTTTGTGGGAAAGGGAGGGAAGGGGAAATAGCGAGGCAAATGGGTAAAGGGGATGGGAAGCCGGGCTAGAGGCTAGAAAAGGAGATAATGAAGAAGGCTAAGGATGTGGAGGGAAAGGAAATGGTGATGAAAGTAGCTGAGGGAGAAAAATAGTGAGCCCTGAGACTGTGAATGTGGAGAGAGTGCAAAGGGGAAAAGTCTGTGTGGCCAGAAATTGGGTGGGACAGAAAGCAACATTATCTTTTTCCTGCCTGCCAAAAGTAGGTGAAGGAAGGAGGAAAACTTGGTGTTGTCACATTTTTTATGGCTTTTATTAAGAACAAATGCTTGGAGAAGGGAGTATAGAGCTTTGTGGGGCACCTTTAAAGGTACCCAAGAACCCCCTGTTGGGAATCACTGCACAAGGCAGTCTTCCCTTGTAATAGTATTCATTAAGCAAGATGTTGCTACCAAAGCCATCTTTCTGGCCAACACGTGGCTCACTTCAAAAAATAGAGGTGGCTGAAATGGAGTCCTTTAATAAGCATCTTAATATAGGTTCAATATGGTTTTAGATGACTATCTAAATAACTCTTTTCGTAAGCAGTTACTAAGCATCCTCCCCTCTCGTCTTATTTATTAATATTCTTTATTTTATTTATATCCTACCTTTGGTTTACGTCCTTTCCATTTTATTCTAACAATCCTGTGAGGTAGGATATGTTAAGACTTAGTGATAAAATAGCATTTCAAGCTAGAAAGACTCTGAAGATGAGCTAGAAGGAAACAATCGGATTGGAATGCCTTACTGAAATGCCAAGGCTAACAAGTGAGATCAGCCAGATGACTGGTGAGAACCTAGAAGAAGACAATCGGGTGGAGGGAAGACATTACAGAGGTAATGGGCAATACAGAACAACATTAAATACTGTTTTTAAGCCCTTCTGAATGCAATAGATGCTTTAATACTAAGTTATCTTCTTGCTTAAATAATGTTTGCTTATTTAACTATATTTTTATATCACCAAATAGTCAGAGTTCTCTAGGTGATTCACAAAAAGACCCCAAAATAGAGCATGATAAAACTCAAAAGTTTTTTAAAAAATCAAACTAAATGCAAGATTTCAAAATATAGAGTAAAAGCAGTGTAAAGATCGAAACATGCAATAATAAATAAAGGTCTACAAAAGTAAAAAAAAAACTTTTTTTAACTAGTGCTGAAAAGGCCACTATGATCTAGTTTGCATGGCATGGCTGGTTATCATAGGTTATTTAACCCACAATGCACTGTGGTGTCTTTTGGGCACATGCAGTCACTATCTGCCGTTGGGCAGTCAAGTAGCAAATTGCATGTTATGCAGACATAACCATTGACTAGTAGTTGAGCTATTTAAATGTCAACCCACAATGGCCAGGCTTGCATGGCACACTGTTGTATGCAGGCAAGAGGGCTGCATATTGAAAATGACAGTCACACTCGCCTGGCATGAGCTGCAGTTCATCATGGGTTCAATAATCCATGAGTCAGTTGTGTCATTTGAACCAGCTCAAAGTAGGCAGCAGGCAAGCCTCTTTGGGGTGTAAGTGGGGTGCTACCCTGAATGGGTAATACGGTTTGTAGCTGTCCATTTCAACTCCTTCTAGGTGTCTGCTTCAACTCACTTCACCCTGAGAAAGGCCTGTGAAGATGATATTAAAGATTCATGTTGACTGCATAAAAAAGGAAAATGAATAAAAGATATAAAACATGGCGGCTGATTTAACCCTTTGATTCATCTTGGCTGGCAAGCACATTTGTTTTCAATTCTGTCTCAATTTTAGATGCATAATTTGCATAAAATCCTACATTACACTCATCACGGAGGTTTTTAGAAGTCTGTGTGTAGTTCTGCCTTCAGGAAAATGAATTGCAATTCTGATTTGCTGTTTTCGCTTCTACCTTGGGAAAGTTATAAATCAGCTATAAATCATACAAATTGTTCCAAAGCCATACGCTGTTCCAAAGATAACACAACTTTGTAATTTTGACCTTTCTTCTGCCGTTGACCCAAATATCTAGTGCTAAGAGCAAAGGTTCTGCTTTGAGCACAACAAAATAATGTATCCCAGAGCATAAGTGGTGCTGTAATTACATTAGAACCAAGAAAATGTCATGAAGTAGTGAAAGCAGGAGGGCAGGCACTGTCTTGTTGGGTTTTATTGATGTGTAAGCTGCCCTGGAAGCCTATCTGGGTAAAGGGTGCTGTATAAATACTTTGGTTTTTTGTTATTGTGCTGCTACCTGCAATTTGTCACTTTCTTAAAATTATAGGACAAAATGAGAGAATACATGAGATCTGCAACTGCATTCCATGCACCTGTTGTTTAACAACTGATTGTGTTGGGGCTGGGAAGTTGGATTTGTGACTGGAAAAAGGGAAGGCAGGCCATTCCTTTCTTCCTGTGCTGAGGTTTTGACTAAGTCCTCACTGCCATGTCGTGGAGTCTACTCTGGGAGGAAAAGGCAGCTTTCTCCTGTAGCAAAGTTGTTTTGAGACTGGGGTCAACCTTGAACCTGAGTGGGGATGTGGATTATTCTGCAGATTGATGTCTTGGTAGAAGCAGACTGGAAGTATGTGCAATGACATTAGGGTGCTCAGGGCAGCTGCTGCCAGTCAATAAAATGCACAAGACCTGATGAAACCAGTGCTCCTGATTTGGTCAGCTTCTTTGGTATTACATAGGTATATACCTACATCTCAGTCCCACTTCCAGTATCAGGTGGAGGCACAAGAGAGGGCTGCTTTCAGGCTCTGGAACACCCTGCTGAGAGAAACTGGGTTGGCTCCTTCGCTCTGGTCCTTTCTTCAGCAGACAAAGCCATTTTTATTCAGGCAGCCCTTTGAAATATAAGGCATTCTGTCGCTGAAGGGGGTTTTAATAAGTCAGGTGCTGCTTATATTATTGCTGTTGTATGTTTAATTTATTTTGTTTTCATTTTTGTCAGCTGCTTTAAGCACAAGTTTTGGTGGAAAGCTGGGCTATAAAATTAGCAAAGAGTGTGTGTGTGTGTGTGTGTGTTGCCCCAATAAAGAATTCCATGTGAATATTTAAAAAAAGAATTATGTCTTTCTTGGAACCATCTCATAACAAGGTTTCTTGGAATGCAGGGTGAAATGAACATTGGTCTGGAACTTGGAATTGCCCAGGACTTGTGTAGGTTCTTAGGATACAACCAATCATTCCCCTAACTTAATTGGCATAATTAGGGTGCTTGTTCTAACAAAAAAATCACAGGAAGTGTTTTTAGGGGCCACTGACTGACGCCATGAATCACTCTTGGGCAAATATGTGTTCTGACTACTTTTTTTCTCTCAAGAAATGTTAGAGGGAGAAGATGCCATCTTTTCATGCTCTTTAAGAATTGTCTTTATTCATGTTCTCCATCCATCAAATTACTAGTAAGATTAGAGCAAATCTTGACATCCAGATATGGCATTCCTTAGTCTATTTGGAAAGGTAAGTGTGAGGGGTCAAGTTTTTCAGACACATCTATTAATTTGTGGTTTATTCTATTTAGAGCACAGGCCTGTGCACCCTCTTCAGAGATATCTGCAACTCATCAGTGGTGAAACTTGATACTGATGAGTTTGTCAATAGTATAAAGTGTTTATATACATGTTGAGTTTATTTTTAACATGTATTCACTGCTTCAGTGGCAGAGAACTAACATAAATGTATTACTAACAATTCAAGGAACACAAAAGAGGATAAATTTGGTGTGTCCTAAGTTCCAACTGAATATAGGAGAGAAAGTTTCATTAGTTACAGCTTTAGCAATGAGATAATTACATGAAGCATTTTTATTATTCTTTTCAGTGACTTAATATAATCCATTATCTCCTGAAGCATAATCAGAACTTTCAGCTTCTCATTGTCTTCCAGGAAAGCTTTTGGGATTTGTGAATTATTTAAAAAATGTTTATATCCTAAACTTGGAAATTAGATTTTTTAATTTTTTGTATAGTTGACTATCTAAGTTAGAAAGTTTCAATGGATTTCCTTTCATGTCTGCCAACTTTTTCCTAGCCTGCTACATACTTTTTGTCTGTATTATATTCTTCCTAACTGATAAGCCAAATGCTTATTGTGCATTTGTTAATTTTTCAAAATCTTGGTTCTCAATTCTGTCCTTTAAGTTTGCTTTTATACAAATCAAATGCAGTTGTTTGTATGGTATTTCCAATTGATTTTCTCCATTTGTTTTAGTTCTGCTGTTTCTCTTAATAAAACTTCTCTCACTTTATGTATTCCAATGTTTAATAGGTTCGATCTATGGATGAATTAAATCATGATTTTCAAGCACTTGCTCTGGAAGGAAGGGCTATGGGCGAGGTAAGTGACTTGCTTTTGTTGTATTTGTATCTTGGAACTTCATTCAGGGAGGTGAGAAGGGGCACTTACTGAGGCCGGGCTGGCATTGCTACAACGATGGAACCAAGGTGGTGCTGTTGTACTATTTTTGGGCTGGAAAGTTAAACATGCTATAGTGGCCTTGGTCCAGACAATCAATACAGGCCTGTCTTTTTCTTTTTTGATAATGTGTTTGCTTTCTAAACAACCTCTGTGTGGTCTTATATAATAAAGAGTCAGTGGATCTTTTTTTAACCCAGGCAGCTATATGCAAGGTTTGATTTAGGACAGATTTTTACAAGAATTGTAGACCCTGGGAATTTTGGGGATAATTGGGTGGGTTGTAAAATGAAAATTGAATAGTACTGGATTTCTAGAAAGAAGGGCCGGCCTTCTCCAGTTTGGGTCGTTCCAAACACGTAAGGGTTGACCATGCTGGGATGGTAACAGTTGTAGTCCAAAACATTGGAGGTCCCAGTTTGAGTAAGGCTGTCCTTGCCCATGTAGCTGTGTAGTGAAGGTAGAAAGGGGTTTTCTACAAGATCAAACTATTTGTCCATTTAGTGTAGTAGTGTCTGTCTACTCAGCCTTTTTGGACCCATGGGCCCATTTGATAATTTAGGACACAAAATGGCTCCTATGATGAAGACAGGTCAAGTAATGACTGCCTTAAATGAACTTAAAGAGGTATAGGGAGGGGGAGATAGGGAGAAATGGCAAGGCAAAGAGATAAGGGGAGGAAAGGGACAAGGCTAAACTCTAGAAAGGCAGAGAATGAAGGTGGTCAGGGATGGAGAAGGGAAAGAAATAGCAGTGAAAGGGCTTTGGGGGAGCAAAATAGTGAGGCTAGAGACTGGGAGTGGGGAGAGAGTGCACAGCAGAAAGGTTTGTGGGGACAGAAGATTGGATGGGGCCACAAAGCAACCCTTCCCTTCTTTACGTACCTGCCAACAGCTGATAGGCAGCAGGTGCAGGAACAAGAAAGAACGGATGCCCTAGTTGTTTCCAAGGTTTTTATTTCAAAATTGTGAAGGGGAGTCGGGTGCTTAATGGGTGCCATTGAAGTTTCCAGTGGGTGCTGTAATGCATATGGGCTCTGTGTAGTGCTCGTCTGCTTGGCAGTGGGTCTCCAGGGTCTTTGGGTGGAGAGAGCTCCTTCCCAGACCTGCTAATTGAATCCTTTTTACTGGGTATGATCAGGATTGAATTCCTATGCATACAAAGCATGTGCTCTTCCACTGAGCTATTATTACTCTCCAAATGATGAAAAGGGATGTTAAGAATCCATATTCCTTTGTGTGGTAGATGAGTTGAAGCCTGATTGTGTTCTGCGAAGTGCAGAGTTAAACACTTAAGTTCAGCAAAGCTACTTTAAAGCTGAGAATGATATGAGAACAAATGGTCCATAAATAAATTAAGCTAGGAATGGGAAGGTGTCTAATCACCAGAAGAATGAAACTGAAATAGGTAGCAAGGGAAGAAACTGATCAAGCATGAGTTTAATAAGATTGTCAGGGATTTTTCAGCCTGTCTTTTGGGACCCTGGGATTTCTTGGAAGCAAGTCTGGAGTTCTCCAATAAGAGCAATCATGTAGAGATACCATGGTAATATGAACAACAAACAATCTGTGCTGTCTTAAAGACTACGGCATCTGATAAAATGGGCAGTGTCCATGAAAACTTACGCCATAATAAATTCATTAGCCTTTAAATTGCTGTATGACTATTTGTTTTTGCTGCATTAACACAGCTATCCTGCTTGAAATGACAGTACTTTAGTAGGCTGGATTCTGAAGTGGACACTGGTTCCATTAGCTCAGGCAGCCATTTGGAGCTCAGCATCTATCCAATTCGTCTGACAGTTTTTCTTGTCAAAATACAAATTTACAAGTTGCTGGGTAACTTGAAGATTGAAGAATGCACTATGCACGTTCAGAGCCATGGACAGCAGCAACAATTGGACACACATTCACATATGCTATGGCAGAATATCCCCACATCCCCAAAGCAGGATATTCAGTGTTCTCCAGTTGTCAAGAAATCACAGGTGGAAAAAACTGAAAGGGCTGTAGGAATAAAGGTCTAAGTTTTGCACTTCCTTCCAGATGAGTTTTATGAAGAGACTTGTTTTCCCACCATCGCTGCTGTTTTCCTACAACACAGCCACAAGGAAAGGTTGGGTGTTCTGGGGTGCAGTCTTAATCCTTGCAAGGCAGCACTGAGGCCCTGCTGTAGTTCTGTGCTCGGAACTTGCCCCAGAATGCTCATCAGTCCACAGGGTGGGGTGGGGGAATGTTAAACTGCCAAAACCACTGCAGCATCTGAGAAAACATAGGGCAGCACACTCTTGGACGAAGAGTTAATAATGCAAATGTTTGTTCTGCTTCCGCATTGTAGAACAGAACTTGATGAATTGGGAATAAATCTTTTGAGTTTGTGACGATAAGTGAGGTGAAATCCAACTTGGGAAATGTCAACCTGCTAAACTGAATGTTGGAGGAAAGTGTTTCTCCCCTCCCAGAAGGGTGCAAGAAAGATTGAGTTTTGCCATAAGTATCTAAGCAGTTGTGGTTTTCCTCACCTGGGTGGCTAACAGGAAGAAAATAAACTCTCCCTTATGTCTGTCTGCCTTGTGGTGTAGCTGTCTTTGCCCACACATTTGCTAGAGCAGGAAAGAGGGAGAGCTGCTGCATAACTGTAATATAATCCCCACCCACCCATCCATTCATGGCTAATTTTTTAAAAAGTGCTTTGGACATGCACTGTCCACACGGTGCCCTGCTTCTTTTCTTCCTTTTAAAATTGGGGATCAAAGAATGGAGGCGAATTAAGCACCTTCATACATGTGGACGTAAAAGAATTTCCCGTTCAGCTGCAGATCCTTATGTCGCATGTGGGCAGTCCTTTAGACCCTGTACTTGATTACAGGGCTGATAAAATAGAATGCATGTAGAAGGAGTGCAAATCCAAAGGTCTTTCAAGTGGATGCAGTGTAATTTAAATGGCACATCTCAAGATGGATTACAAAGTGCGAAACCTCCGTTGTCTGCCCTTGACCCTGATGGTGAAGAAAATCCACAGACACTGGTGAATTAAAGTTTGACCACTTATAAAGTGTGCTTATGCTAACTGAAATGCTTCAGAATTAAAGATCAGGAATCAAAGAGATTTCGAACATTCTTGATGAGGCCCACAAGACTAGTATCGTAGATGATTCAAGGAGAGGGGCAGGAATTCATGCTGTACTGAATGACCTGAGCTACAGGGTGGGGGAACTCCAGCAACTGATAATGCATGGAACTATTTTTTTGCTTCTTGAGCAAAACCATTAGCAGTGAAGACCAAAAATAGAAATTGCTTTTTCCATATTGTCAGGTTTCAAGACTTGGCACCTGTATGGAAGAATGGACAGCTCAAACAAATACTGAATGCAAATGTCTTGTATCTTCCATGTCTTGTATGGAAGTTTAATCAGCTTGATAATCTGTAAGGACTCTTCCAAGGAGATATGCCAGGACAAGAGAACTGAACTATCAAAAAGCTTGGCTTTTTTTATATCAGTGAAACTGCCATCAGTTTGGCTGCAGAGTCTGGATAACTCACTATGGAAAGCTTTTGGCTTGGAATACAAGAGAACAAGCACCTGTGTATTCCAGTTTTCTTGGGGCTTGTTTAATAACTGTCGACCCAGAAGGAGCTGGAGAAAGTTTGCAGCTCCTTTAAGCTTGCCCTGAAAGTGCATTTTTGCTTGGACCTACTGAATGTATTGCCTGACAGTAGATTTTCAGAGTTAATCTAATGACTAAATAGTTAATCTGAGCTGAAGTCTGACTAGCCACATCCATGATGCTATCTGGGCCAGTCAGCTTGGTACAGGTGTAGGTGGGAGGAGAGTGTTGAAATACTTGATGTTTGTTTCTTTGTTGCCACAACCTCCTGTGGTCTTGACATATTGAAGCTGAAGGAACACAGAGGAAGGAGTAGGGGTGAGGAGTTGTTTTTTATTTTAGAAGTTGACACTGTGTTTCAATTATATGTTGAGGTTTGCCTCCTGGCATGGAGCACATTCATTTGGAAGAGTATTGTATCACTGGCAAAATCCTTACAGCAAATTCTCAGTGGGAAGGCAGCCTGAATGCAGTTTGAATATACCTTATTTATTAAACATATACATCTCATGTTCAGTGTATGGTGTCAAACCTGCTTAAATCTGAATATAAAAAATCTCACTAATTAGGAAACAATGGTATACAGCACCTTTTCACAAATGCAGTAGACCTAGCATCACAAACGCAAAGAACTTCTTAAAAAGTAAGTTCTTAACACAGCAGTTTCCTAAGATGGGTGTCGTGTGGATCCTGTTTCCCCTGTCTGCTCTTCACAAATGATGAGAAGCAAAGCAGGGCTGCCTTTGGAGATCGTGATGCATGAAGAGGAGGCTACCTTGCAGGTCCTTGTATCACATGCTAATAAATACAGCAGGCCTTTTAAAAAGGCAAATTGTGTGTGTGTGTGTGTGTAAACAGAGCCTTATGAGGTTTGCCTGTAAATAACTTGCTGAAAGCTCGTAACTGCCAACTGTTACAAAGAGTTTGTGTTCCAGTAAACTTCATCTACATCAAAGTGGAAGGCCATTGCTATAATCTCAGTAGAAATATGTCTCCCAAAAATCAAAGTGACTTTTCTTTGATTTGAATGGATTAGGCAAATTCACCAAAGGCAAGCTTAAGTATGGGGCTTAGTCTTCCTCTGTGAACTTAGGTTCCCTTTAAGTCAGCAAGACCATCTTCCATTCCAGTAACAGCAGCACTTGCTGGGAGATGGAAGTAGGGAAAAGAAACTTCTTTCTCCTAAGCAACACCCAGACTGACCTTCCTTTGAGGCAGCTCCACCCAGACTTCAACCTTCAGCCAGGTGAAACCCAACCTTGCTGAAACCAGGTTTCTGCTAACTTGAATGCCAATGAGGCAACAGCCACCAAGTCTGCTGCTTCAGCAGGCCTTCACAACTCAGAAAATGGCCACAGCCCTCCGTCCCATTGCCCTCAGGGATCTGAACTTGCTTCATGGGAGAAACAGCATGAAGAAACAAAGTACCATGAAGCGGGACTTATTTCTTTGCCTCCTATGTACTACCCCCAACATACACAGAATCTGCCCCATTTCTGGGAGCTTTATTGAAGAGGTCCCAGTTGCTTTCATCTTTCTTTACAGAATGATGATTAACACAGAACTTTTTACCATCTAGTGACTAATGAGTGATGTCTTTAAAAAACTACTCAATCAATTTGTTTGGTGTGGGAATTACTTTGGCCAGAGTGGACTAGAATGGTATCTTTGATGTGTATCAGGGCAGCTGCATTCAATAAAACAATTTAGAAATAGAGCAGGGCAACCTCTGAGGAATGTGATTTGGTTAATTGATATTGAAAGCTAAACACCAAAGGCTGGTAGACTGTACAGCAGGACCCTCGTATCTGTGGGGATAGGTTCCAAGCCCCCCCCCCCCCGGGTGGATGCCTGGAACCATGGTAATAACGAACACTATAGCTACTGTATGCTGTACATATACGTTTCTCTTCACAATTACATGGATAGAAGATTTATTTTGATCAATCTTGGAAAACAGAAGAAGTGCCAGATGACTGGAGAAGGGCTAATGTTGTCCTTATCTTCAAAAATGGGAAAAAAGATGAACCTGGGAACTACAGTTAGTGTGACGTCAATCCCTGGAAACATTTTGGAGAGAAGAAACTTGGTGCTGTGCACCTGCAGGGGATTAGACCCAACGGCCTTCATGGCTCCTTTCAACTCGATACTATACATCCGAGCAATCTCAGCATATGATTTTTTCTTTCATTATTAAATTTATAATTTTCACTTAAAGCACTTTATGACTTCTCTTTTGGACTAATGTCAACTGTGGTTAAGTGAAAACTCAGTAACTGAAATACTGGATACCCCAGATTTGTTATTGCAGTCATACCTAATCTTATGGAATTGGTTTCATGGTCTGATCAAACCCTATCAAGGTTACATATGAAAAAATAGAAATATAAAGAGATGTAGAAGATTAATTGAATGTTGGCAAAATACTAGAGAACTGTTCATTCACTGCAGAGTTCATAGTTATTTCTAATGACACAATTCCAGAATTATTGCACCAAGCATTCCATAAAGGCCTGTTTGTAAAAGGGAAGTTGTATGTCTATTATATGAAGGAATTATTGGATAAAGTGAAAATGTAGGATTATTTACAGTTTGCATCAGTCTAAAAACGTCACCCAGCAGTCCCAAATAATTTATTTATTTTGAAGTGATTTTACTCAGCATTTCCAAAAGGACCCGAGAGCAATTTATTTATAATCTGCAGATAAAAGACAGTCCCTTCCTGCATTCTTAAAATTGAAAGGATTATGGGAAACACTTAAGAGGATATGCAGAAACAATCCTTATGCATGTGTACTTTGAACATGGAATAAAGCAGTTTTTGCTGCACTAGTTTCACCAAGTATATATCACTAAGAGAATAAATGGGATAAAACTTAACTCCATTATATACTTGTAGAAGACATATGGAATCAAAGGTTATTTGCGCTTTCAAGGAAGTTGTTATGAACTGAATAGGAAAAAAGGATAAAATTGTGGCTAAAGCAATAGAACAAGTAAGGAAGTACTGTAAAACTGGAAAAAACCTCCATATGGGAACAGCTTCCTTGGAGAGTGTTATAAACCTACCTATAAGAACAAAGTTTTAAAAAACAATGGACATAGGTTAAGCAATGTTAGGAAAGGTACAAACACAGATGTGGCAGGAGTCAAAAGTATTTGTGCTCCTAGAGCTAAACAAGGATTTAGTATGACAGACTTTATGAATGGCTTATGTTTGTAAAGAACAATAAGCTAGAATTCTGGATAATCCTGGCTTATTGTTTGGTATGAGCACAGCATTCTGGAGAATCTTGACTTATCACAACCTGCAAGTTGTCATGTTCTTTTTACTCCTTTGTCTCTCTCTGCTAAATGAACAAGAAACAAAGTGCACGGTGCAACTGAACAAGCTCTTGTAGCTTCCAGCTTCCAAGAACAAACTCAGGTTTGTGATTTTGGCTTGTAAAGGGAACAACATCTCCAGTTTGGATGGCACAAAAAAGTTTTGTTTTGGCACTCACACTGATGCAGGAAGTGCAATTACATTGCACGCATTCTCCAGAAGCTTGGTTTTATGTAGACACAGCTGCATGCTGCAATAGCTTTAATGGTGAACCCACTTACAGTGAAATTAAACTTACTAAAATTAAAATTATACTATTACTGAGAGCAGAGGTGGGTCTGAAGCACAAAAGGACAATCTCCAGCCTATGGGATTGTCCAGTCACACCTCCAGAAGTCCAAGTTCTTAGGCCAAGGGAGAAAAATCCTTTGTTACTTCTGTTTACAACCTGCAAGCATGACCTGCCTCCTCCTCTAATTGGGATGTGAGTAGGCTGGGATGGGGCTGCTCAACTTGGCTGGGGCTGAGCTGAGCTGAGCTGTATGCCTCTGAGGAAGTCCTAAGAGGGGGAAGGGCTTGGGGACTGTCCCTACCACCCTGAAGTGACCTAGGCTACTAGGATTGCTCTTGGATAATTCAGTCCCTAAACCAAAAGAAGACACCCTCATTCTGGGTCTATAATGTAGGACATGGAATAAAAACATGGAGCAGGTGCATGTAGAATAATTGCCCCATAAATTGTTGATTATACTTATGAAATTTGGGGCGGGCAGTGTTGTCTCCCCAAGCATCAGCCATATAGTATAGCAGAATTAAATGTCCCTTCCAAAAGAGTCAAAGGAAGCTATGAAAACTTCTGCTGACATAAATTTGGTTGGTCCTGATTTGGGTATATTGCCATGCTAAAAAGATGATAAAGGGCTTAATGTGCCCCCCCCCCCCACCTTCCATTCTGCTTCACATGTCCTAGAGGTTTGAATGGTTGGCCAGATAAGTTAATAAACTAATCAGCTGTTTGATCTGGGTGCAGAGTTAACAGTTCCCTTTCCTGCAGAGATCCTAAGGAGGAGAGACATTGAGCACTTCAACTACAAATAAATGGTACTGCTTCTGGGTTGTGATTTCTGAAAAGTTTCAAGATAGGTGGGAATTCAGAATTATCTGTCTATCAAAATAGCCTAGATATTACAATTCAGACCTGCAAGAAAGCATTGCAGTTCGGAGTGTGCTCCCTGTCTAGTATTCCAGCCACTCTTTTCCCTTCCACAGCAACACGTACCTTTTAAATTTAAATTTAATTTAATTCTTTTTGTTTGTTTGTTTTTGCAATTTTGCACTTCTGCAAACCTCAGACCTGCTGCTGCTTTCCCTTTGTGCATGACTAATGGCCCTTTGGCAGCATAAGGAGCAGCACTTGTAAAATCGAGAGCACTAGATGGTGCTACCAGTTAAGAAACTCTGCCCTTGAGCTCATAATGAAGACCATAATTCCTAATTTGCCGAGATAGTAAACTTGTAACCGGGCTGTTCAACTTTAGCATGTAGGAGGATCCTCATATGACTGTTCCAAACAAAATAAACCCCTGTATCTTGAAATTGATCCTATCAAGGGTTTCTAACTTAAATTTTACCTGTCATGCTACTTTGTCAGTCTTGGTGGCTGTACCCTGCTGCTGGAAAAGTCTCCCCTGGGATGTCTACCTGGCGCCGTCTCAATTACTGCTTCAGTGCCAGACAAAAACATTTTTCTTTAATACTTTGCTTGGTAATTGATCTTGTCCCCCTTCTCACTTTGTTGTGATTTAGCTAGGTTTTAAATTTTGATAATGAAGTTTATTTATTATATGTATTTTTATATTTTATTGTAAACTGCTTTGAGACTTCCATAGTTGGCGGCATATAAATGGAGGTTTAAATTTTTTTAAAAAGGACCTATTTGTATAAGGAGGCTTATTCAGTCATACAAGGCCTCACCTGCAGTGTGAAGTGGATATGATGTTTAACGCTAGCTAGATTTATTTAGGAAAGCTCTGTTGACAAATTGTAGCTAACAAGGTATGTATTTAAAACATTTCTATACTGCCTGCCCTGTAAAATATATTCTGCTTCTGCACAGCACTATAACCATACTATAAACATACATTTCGACTAAAACATAACTGATACCATCAGATAACAAAAGTAGAAATGACAATTAATGCAAACCAACAGACTCTGAATTGAATAAAAAGGTCTTTGACATGAAGCTAAACTTCATCAGAATTGGCACATGGTTTAGTTTTGAATGAGCGGTATTCCAGAGAATCTATGCCACTAAGAAAAAAAAAACCCTCTTCCTCATTGGCAGTAATGGAATATCTGCAGGATATGACATATCCAGGAGGACAATTGGTAACAATTGCAGTGGCCAGGCAGGTCCTTCTAGAAGAATGCCAATATCCTGATCCCAAGTTATTTAGGGCCTTTGAATACTATAACATTAAACTTGGTTCTGTAGCAAATTGGCAGCCAGTGCAGTTTTCTCCAACAATATTATTGTATGGCAGTGGCTAGACATATGCCATACCAGTCTTGCTGCTGCATTCTGCATTAGCTGCAGTTTCTAGCTCATGCATTAGGTCGGCCCCACCTAGACTGCACTGAAGTTAAGACATCAGGTTGCCAATCCATGGTTCAGCTATTCTTCAGGAGGGGCTGTAGCTGCATACCAGCCGAAGATGGTGTGAGGGGTTCCTTGTCATTGCAGCCATTTGGGCTTCAAGATGCAGTTTTGGGCTTCAATATCACCAAATAACATACCTGCTCCTTCAGAAAGAAAGCAGCCTCCACTCAGGACAGGCAACTACTTAAATCTCTGCATATAGGAACTGCCTTCTGACAGGACCTCCATCTTATCAGGATCCATCTGAGTTCATTGGACCCATCCAGCTGCCTGCTGCGTCGAGATACTGAGTTAGCACCTGCACAGCTTCTTATTCAGATGTGAATAGAGCTGTGTGATTAATATACTGATGATACCATGCTCCATATCCACTAATGACTGCCCCCAACAACTTCAAATAGAAGTTGGATACTGTTGGGAACAAGTTTGCACCTTGTGGCACACTTGTGCATACACTGTGTACCAAAAAATTATTAGCTATGGTACCTGCTGCCCTTGGCACACAAGAGTGGGACCACTGGCAAAGGATACTCCCTATCCCAAACTCAAGACGGGCCAGTAGGATATCAACTGTATCAAAGTCCACTGAGATATAAAGTAAGAATAAAGGGATTACACCTGCCATGATGCTTCCAATAACTGATCAACAGCCATAACACACTGTCAAGTGTTCAGGTACTCCAGTCACTGGGGCAGATATTAACTGCCCCCATGCCACAGCAAACAGCTCTGCTGGGCAGCTGCTCAAAGATGTAATAGAAGCAGTGCAGTAAGCATGTTTCACTACCACGCAGTAGGCAAAGTTAAGTGCTCAACAGGGTTTCGGCAATCTTAATGACAAAGACATTGCTAAATGTGCTTTTATCATCATCTGGCCTGTTTCATTGCCTAGAGTTCCTCGGAATACTGGGGGCAGTACAGGTGTTGGGAGTGGGAGCGTTACCCATGCAAGCTGTTGCACTGATGGTCTGTCACCCGTCTCATTTGGCATTCCAAATGAGAGCAGAGCCCATTGTACTGTAAGGGTTAAGAGGATCGACAGCTCTCTCCAGAATGCAGTGTGGGCTCTTGCAAAATAGCTGTTATGAGGAGGGCTTGCCAATTCATGAAGGGCTGCCGTGGGGACAAGGCTGGTCACAAAACTCATATGGCAAAGTGGTAAAGCTAAAAGAAGCAATTTGCCTAGGAATCTTGAGAACAGAGCAGTGTGTGTTGGGGGGGGGGGGCGGGGGGGAGTTGTCTGAGCACCAAAATGGAGAAGAACCTCTCTCTTAAATCCAAATAGATAATAGCACGATTGTACTGCCCAGGCCATCTCCAAATTTCACAGGGTGAGCTGGGCTTCAACAGGAATATATGCCATGCCGGTTGGAAAATCCCCCAGACCCCTCTGGAATCCCTCTGGATTTATTAGACTTTGAGGGTGGACCAACTTAATGAGTCCTTGCAGAGGGGAAAGGGGGCCAAAAGACCAAATGTCAAAAGGAAGTGATCTGACCATGACCAAGTCAACACCCTACTATTAGATCACCATCTTCCTCCCAAATTGAGAAACCCAGGGCTGGAATGTACCCTTTTGCATGCGTCACGCCAGTGACATGTTGAGACAGCTCCATGGCTGTCATGGCCACCATGAAGTCCAGAGCCAAGTCCAGAGCTCATGGAGATTGAGATCCTCCAGGGGGACCTCAAGACCAAGTCCCAGACTACTGCCGTCAGCTCAGGCAGGTAGTCTGCTGGGCACTGGGGAGGGCGGTACACCAGCAGAATCCCTGATCTGTCTGCTGCCCAGCACAAAGTATGGACACTCAAGACCCACACTCAGGTGGGCAGGTGCCTAGAGAGGGTGATAGAATCCCTGTGGACCATGGCTCCCTTCCCAGCCCACCAGGTGTGATGTCGGTGCTGTACCAAGTATGCAGGAGGGCACAGGTGGGAGAGGGTGACCCCCCTCCTTCCCCACCCAGGTCTCAGTGATGCATGTCAGATTGGGCCCCTTATCTACAATTGTCTTATGTGCCAACCTGGCATTCAGCAGTAACACAAGGCCTGAGGGCAGGAATTGTCTGGTTCTGGGAGAGACCAGGAGTGGGATAGCAGTGAAACATCTATCCCCTCATCTCCTTTGCTGGCCTGTCAGTCCCCCAATGCCATATCACCCCCTGCCAGTGACCACCCTGATGGGGACACTCACACAATACCGTGTGACCCAGATTAAAAAAATAGGAAATGCCTTATAAAATACCATAAAATACCATATGAAGCATTTCCTATCCAATGTACACTATACCGGATTTTCTAAGGCACTTCTTTATTGTTCCTCTCTACTTGCTTCAGCCATCAGTGAATCAGTATACACTGATTATACAGTACACACAGTATACACTGGTAACCTTTCCCCACCCAGCTTTATCCCCGACTACCTGACTATTTCAGCTTCTTCATCCTATTGAACATACACAAGGTTTTGCTATTACTGGGGCTTTTGTAATAGGTGGAGTAATGCCAAGCCTGCTTCTCCCAGCCCCAGCTTTCCTTCAAATTCACTGATGGTTGGTTGCCTGCTTGGTGTGTTGGTACAGAATGCTTTGCTTCCTGCCTTCATTCTGGGAAGTAAGGATAATGCATCTTTCTCCTTTTTAAAACCTTGGATCTCTTTTCCAACTTCCCAAGTCAGTTTTCAATGTTCTCTTGCTTTGAGAGTCTTTATGTTAGGGGTGGGAAAGTTTAGGCATAGGACCCCACAGTAGAGGCTTCCTGAAGTTTGCAAGAAAGCTGCACCCTCTTGCCCTGGGCACGCCCCTTTTCTGGCCAACCACTAATCATTTAGTAGTTTCCTGGCTTTTGTGCAGTTTTCTCCAGTTCTAAAAGGCTGAAATACTCCTAGGGATTAGTTTCTGGTATATGTAAGCTATAGCACGGGTTTGGGGCAGGGGGGATTGGTGTAATTCTTCCTTGTCCAGAACTTCTCCAGAACTGAATCCAGCTCTTAGGCTAAAAGAGATTCTTCGCCTGATTTTGTGCTAGAAAAATTGGGAGCTGGGGTTTTTTACCTTTTATCATTAAAATAACCTTTAAAATAAAATACTTCATATTTTACTTTACAGCAGCTTTTGCCAGGGAAAAAATTTTGGGAGTCCGATGATTCAAGCAAAGATGGACCAAAAGGAATATTTTTGGGTGATCAGTGGAGAGACAGTGCTTGGGGAACATCAGGTACCTCAAATTATCATGATTTTAATTCATTTGAAGCAAGCCTTCTGTTTTCTGTCTTACCTAAAACTCTTTCTTCTGTACAGTTCCTTATAACATTCTTCTATAGTCTAGCTGATGCATTTTAGAAGTATTATAGTACAATATAGTACAGAGAGCCGGTGTGGTGTAGTGGTTAAGAGCGTGGGACTGGGACTCGGCCTGGGTTCTAGTCCCTGCTCGGCCATGGAGCCCAATGGGTGACTTTGGGCCAGTCACAGACTCTCAGCCCAACCTACCTCACAGGGTTGTTGTTGTGGGGATAAGATGGAGGAGGAGAGATCATGTAAGCTGCCTTGAGCCCGTTGAGGAAAAAGGCAGGATATAAATTGCAATATGAATGAACGAATTGTATCTCACCTTTTTTATGAGCACCTGAAGGTGGCTTACGTAGTCCTCCATTTTATTCTCCCAGCAATCCTGTAAGGAGGGTTAGGCTGAGACTGGAAGAATGAAATGAGCTGCAAATGCAGGTGATTAAAATGCTGCTTTCCCTAAGTCCTGATTTTTGTGAAAGGTAGCAGCCCTGGATGAAGGAATGAGGGGTGAGCTACCAGAGAAATATGTGAGAGAATAACTATCAATTGCAAGGCTGTTTCATTAGCTCATTTCATTCCTCTGTCTTCATCAGTTAACAAATGTTTGTTTGAATTGCATGGCTTCCAGAAACCTGCAACTATCTTTGTCATGCTCTGTGCTGAGCTTTACAGCTCTTCTGAGAAGGGCAGGAAGCAGACTTTCCCAAGATGCCAAATAAACTGTTTTCGAAGAAAAGTGTCCCTAGGTCAAGATACTATGACCTGGATGGCTGAGTATCTTTACATGAATGCTTCTGTTGCAGATCATTCTGTTTCCCAACCGATCATGGTTCAGAGAAGACCTGGCCAAGGATTTCATGTGAATAATGAGGTGAACTCGGTGCTCTCCCCGCGATCAGAAAGTGGTGGACTTGGAGTTAGCATGGTGGAGTATGTGTTGAGCTCATCCCCTGGGGATTCTTGTCTCAGAAAAGGAGGGTTTGTAAGTATACCAGATGAAACCTGGCTCTGCCATCACTATGTTATGCTGTTTGTTATGGATATAGCCATCCGTGGATTTCACCTTTGGAACAATTTGGAATCTTAGCACATTTTGAAAGCCAAGAAGATTCTGCTGATACAGAAAAAGCCACTAAAAGGAAAGGGAGGAGAAGGAAATAATGAAGTTGTACAGATTCAACATGCAGTAACTTTTGCTTTATTAAGGTTAAGATTCTGTGCCTCGATTTGTCAGGAATGCAGGAGGAATGCTGATTGTGGCATTGGGTGCACAATTCATTTTAGTAAAATCTTAGCTTTTGTCTTGAAAAATTGTTCTAGAACTTATGGCTCCAGAGACACTTTAAAAATGGATGAATAATACATAAGAAACAAAAGTCAGAGAACTGGCTTTCCACTGTGCACTTGCAGGAGTTCAGTGCCTTGGAAGTTTCTTGTTCCTTCCTTATGAACGGCAATATATGAATAAATTATGCAAACAAGTAAAATTGTGAAATAAATCCTAAATATATATAGGAAAATCCTATAATTTGCATACTGTATGCAAATGGAAGATCTGGCATTTCTTTGTGGAGAATTTGGGAAGCTTACATGCAGAATTTGTTGTGAGAGCACGGAATGCACATACCTTTGCAATCCTAAGTTCCCAGAAGAGTGTTCTAGTGACTGTAGGCGCTGCTAACAACCTCCGAATGGGGATTCAGGAATCCAGTCCTCCCCCTGTGCCCCTGCAGTCACCACAGAAAGAACCATGCTGTTTGCTTTGCAAACTTGCATATGTGGCCTTGTCTTTGCAGGAGTCTCTAAGGAATCATTCCAGTGAGGAGGAGAGGAGAGACTAGATTACAAATATTGTTAGGAGCTCTCCAGCATGCCTTCCTTACATGCGCTCAGAGGAAAATGGAAATGGCAGGGACAGAGAGAGGCAAAAAGTGCCGCTGTTCTTTCTCCTGCCAGCAGTAGCTCTGCTGCGTACTGAACATGTGAGCACCTCCTGGTCTGGAGGCACCTGTCATAGGATTACACCTCAAATGGATTGATCTCTGCTCAGCCATGAAACTCCCCTGTGGGCCAGTTTGCATGTAACAGGAAACCACAATTGAATGTTATGTGCACTTCTCAAGAATGAGAAGGTGCAAAGTGCTAGCTTCATGCTTTCCTATATCTGCTCTTTTCCTCTCAGCGGGTAAAAGAGGAAATAAACCAGATTGTTGTTCTGTGTGAACTGGGAATTATGGTGTAAAAACCCCTCTATTTCCTGAACTAGCTGCACATTAAAGTGTTTGAACTTTCCAGTTGTACAAAAACTTTGTTAAGATACCGTAGAGACACTCAGCCAAACTCTGGTGCATCCTAGGCCATACTGAACTCTTGGTTTCTAACATATTTATTTTGTTCTTGTGCCATTAAATTGTTATACTTACCTTTAGCAGATGCAGATATTAACATGCAATTAGGAAAATCTTTAGTATACCATGGTATTTTTAATATAATTACTAAAATTTATTGTATGTGAACAATTTGGGTATGCATGTGTGAAATTCTTTTCCTTCTTTTCATTTTCCTTATACTGCAAAGTGTTTTATACCTTTACTGATAGCATAAAAACCACCAGATATGCAGGGGTGGTGGTGGTTGTAATTGTGTTATTTTGGCATGATTAGTTAATTTCACTCATTATTTATTTCTCTTCTATATTGCCTGTAGCCAGAGACTTAGTAGTCTTGTTTTGTTATTCATTTTATCCTTTTGTTTCTTTTAGTCTTGTTTATATTTCTTGTAATGAAAGTGTAAGGTATTGTGAACTGTTGTATTTTACACAGGGCCCAAGGGATGCAGAGAATGATGACAATGATAAAGGTGACAAGAAAAATAAGGGCACATTTGATGGTGATAAACTGGGGGATTTGAAGGAAGAGGGAGATGTAATGGACAAGGCCAATGGCTTGCCTGTACAAAATGGAATTGATGCAGATGCAAAAGATTTTAGGTATGTTCCTCTGTGAGTTTCTTTGTGCTGTGCTACTCTATGCACTGAGGGTGCAGTGGGTCCATTATGGTCAACCAGTATGTGACTGGTATGTTTGAAGGAGGAGTTTGAGCATGTTTAAACAAAGCAAAAAAGTTTTCAAAATATACTTGCATGTGTTAAAGTAGATCGCTTGCTCTGTTGGGGGAGCTGTGTGTGCCAGTGGGTGGTTCCTAGAATATGGCAATGCGAAAGTGTCTGGTGTCTGATGCTGCATTGTAATAAAAAATAAGTAAGAATTGGAGCTCACAGTTCCTGGGTTTCTTTTGGGATGCCATGGTTTGTAGACCAGCCTGTTGTCTAACACCATTTCAAAATGGTTTCACAGGGTACCTTTTATTTGTAGCAATGCAACCAGCAGTTGCCTGAATTCCAACTCTAGTTTGCCAGGGGAAGGGCGAGTCAGAGTTTGGGGTTCAGATATCCTGCTAACAATCCAAGGAAGGTGTGTCCTGGGTTGTTCAGCTGCTCCTGCTGGTAGTGAGAGTAATAGATCTGTGTCAACTAGCAGAGTAATCCAGGGTTTAACCCTTGTGTGTGAGGTAGGTAAGTGGTAGCAGTAAGATGCCTTTATTGGAGAAATCTTTGCATGCAAATTTGGCTGTTCTACACTTTTGCAGTTTAGTAAAGCAGATTAACTTTTGTCTGTCTTAAATTAGGTTAGTGGGAATTACCAGGAACCGAGCCAAACGCTGCTTATTGGGTTGTACTGTTCTGACAGTCCTCTTCTGCATTTTTAGTTCTAGGGGTTTATTGAGCCTCTTATGGGCTATTTATGATTGCATGGTCTGTATGCAGCTTGATTAAAACACTGATCCTTTGCATGGCTGGGGAATGTTGGGAGTTGTGGGGCTTATTTCTGTCTAAACATGCATAGGATTGCATACTACAGAAAGTTTAGTTGAATAATTGCACCAATTTGATAAATTGATTAAATTTCTATACATGTTGCATGGAAGACAAACAGTAGTTCCTTGGTTTTGCTAGCAGCAGGCATCAACCTATAAGTGAGGATGTGTGATAGAAGAGGAGAAGTGTATCTTATAAGATAGTTTCTGCCCCTGGAATTTTTTTGAAAGTACTTATATTAAATAAAACAGCCAGATTCCTTTAAAAATCTGCCTAATTTAGTTGCAGGGAAATCTTTAATTGATCAAAGGGCTTTTGATCCATTTGCTATAACAATTCACATCACAATTCTGGGCAAGTTTAGCAATTTCCACTTGTGTTCAGCGTGGCTTATTACCCGGTTAGTATGCATTTAGGACTGCAGTGCCATTGTTGAAATCCCAGTCAAAAATTGTGAAATCTTAGCTAAAGCAAATTTTGCTGGAAGCACTGACAGCCAAATTGTTAAAAGCAATATTTGATATTCCAAAGTTTATTGGCATTTAGAAAAGAGAAGAACCAATATGATTTTTACTACACTGGCATTGTCCATAACAATGCCTTTTTAAAAAGTGTTCTCAGTAAGTAGTCATGTTTAGATATTTTTTTTCCTTTTACCTTTAGCCGGACACCTGGCAACTGCCAGAACTCTGCAAGTGACGTGGATCTTTTAGGGCCAAACCAGAATGGATCTGAGGGCTTAGCCCAGCTAGCTAGTACGAATGGTGCCAAGCCTGTGGAGGATTTCTCCAACATGGAGTCCCAGAGTGTTCCACTGGATCCCATGGAACATGTTGGCATGGAGCCCCTTCAGTTTGATTACTCTGGCACTCAGGTACCTGTGGATTCTGCTGCAGCAACTGTGGGCTTATTTGACTACAATTCTCAACAACAGGTAGATCTTACATTTATCCACATGGGTGGCTTTCCCACCTTTTTCTCCCACTCAGTGTGGGTTTGCATGCACAAACCAACATGCTTTAAATGTTTTATGTTCCTGACCATTTTAATTTTGATGTGCACAGAACAGCTGTGGTTCCTCCATCTTGATTTCCCCTTGATCTTTCTTATTGTTGTAGACCCTCATACTGTTGGCTTGTCTAAGTATGCAGGGTAAGTGCTCTAGAAAGCTAGCAACATCCTATCTGAACTAGAAGGCATGCTCAGGCTGAGGAGTTTATTTTGTCTCAGGAAAAGAACATCAGTTTTGCTTTGCAAGCCAAAACAAAAGATTTGTGTAGTGAGAGCCACTTCTAAACCTGTGTTTCCTGTATTGCCAGTATTGATTTGTGAGTGCTTTCCACTTCATCATATGACAATAAGACACTTCTGCACCCATTTGATTCACAGCACTCTGGTGGCAGCAGCCACATGCACATACTTGAGGAAGAAAATTCCACGGAGTCTCTGCAGTTTAGGTCTTTAGAAACTGTATCTCAAGTTGTCCTTTGGGTATGAGACCAAAGAAGAAGAGAAAGGAAAAATGTTAGCGCATAGGACTAAATAGAACTTCTAAAACATCTGTGAGGGTGGAAGAACTGCAGGCAGATTGGGACCCTCTGGGGCCCGAAGATAATGCAGTCTTAAAATTAACATAATTGAGGTGAAAATCACATTTGGGATGAAACCTACGGGCAATTGTAGAATCCTTTGAATCTGTTGGAGAAAGTTTTGCATGGCAGCCTTGAAATGAGAATTTCAGCAAAGTGATAACACACGACCTTTTCTTCCATTCCTTAGTTGTTCCAAAGACCGAATGCACTTGCTGTTCAGCAGCTAACAGCCGCGCAGCAGCAGCAGTATGCATTGGCAGCCGCTCATCAGCCACACATAGGTAAGACTTTCTGTCCTGTATTCTCAATAGCGGCACCTCAGTCTTCTGTTTTATCTCATGTACTTCTTCAGGTTTCTATGTAAATAACATACCCTTGTTTTTGAAAGGACAGAGCAAAGGATACTATGAGGAGTGGGGAGAACAAATCTGAGATTATAATGTGCATAACTGTGGTGATGCCCGATCTTTCTATTGACCTGGTTTGCACGTAATGATGATTCCTGAGTTGTTTGACCCAGGAATTGTTGTGGCAGAGTTGCAGCATGGATGCTTCCTCCTGGCATGCTTGTTGCTTCTGCTTTCAGTCAACAACCCTTGTTTGTCATTGTAACATCTGAACCTGGGACAGCTCAGGAACTGCCATTTCATGTGAATTGGGTCACTCTTCGTTTACTCATGCCTAGCAATGATGAGGCTCTTGCCCTCACTGAGAACATGGTTCTATAATGAGACCTTTCTTGTGTGTGCTCATTTGCTCTGAGCCAGGCATGATATGGGCTATTTCCAATATTTAACCAGGTCACAGCTTAAGAAAAACAGGCTAATGCCATGGAGCCCTCCTTGAATAGACTCACTTGATGGTTGATCACCAGTGCCCAGTTTTGTTGGTACTCACAACAGAACGGGTTTAAATAAATTCTTTATTTTATTTTTATTTTTCATAGACAAAGGGAATAAAGAAATAAATGAAAAAGTTACCAAGGGTCCTTGTACAAAAATTACATATAATGCTAGATACCAGAAATATAAAGATTGATAATAGATCTACCAAAAATTGATCTGCCAAATTTGTAATGACAATTTTGACATAATATTTATGTAAAATAACACTTAGTTAAATTAATAATTAATTAAAACTAATAATTATTATATAAAATTGCTTTGACATAGATATCAAGTAAATAATAGCTTACCTTGTAATATCCACAAACCTGGTAACAGTTAATAATTTATTTTTCCCTCTTTTTCTTCCCAGATAAAACAATATCATAATAAAAAGAAATTAAATTCAAGGAGCAATTATACTAATTTGATCATTGTATACATAATACTTAAACACTATAGGTTCTGTTTTTTCTCTGACTTGCTGAATAAAGTTGGTATAATAAACCTTCCATTTATTGTGAAATTCTTTAGCTGGTTTTCTGTTTATATAACTAGTTAGTAAATGTATCAGGCAAGTCATCCTTACATAAGTACTACTTTTTTCTCTCTCAGTGGTTAAGTAAAATATGTATAATAAGCTTTCCAATTTATCATTAAATTATTTGGCTGGTCTTCTATGTATATAGCTGGTTAATTTTGCCATTGCCGCATATGCAGCTAGCTTATATTTGGGCACTAGCTGGGCAGTCTTCTGCTTTCCATTTTGTTGCAATTGTAACTCTAGCTGCTGTTATTGTATATTTAAGTAATTTTCCCATATTTCTTGGAAGAGTTTCTAGCAGCAGCCTATTCTTATTGTTCATAGGAAAGTTAATTTTCAAAATTTTCTTTATTTCAGCATGCATTTCTTTCCAATTTTTTTGACCTTATTACACATCCACCACATATGGTAAAAAGTCCCGTCCATTTCCTTGTCTTCCCAGCACTTTCCATTATAATTCTGGTCCATTTTTTCCAACATCTTTTGAGGTAATATAGCAATGAAAAAAAACAGTGTACCAAATTTTTGATAGTGCTTGACTAGCTGTAAATTTCATTTCTTTGGTCCATAAGGATTCCCATTGGTAGAAGAATATTTCTGTTCCAGGGTTCTGCATCCGTCTTAACATACATCTTTTAACATGTTCAGTTTCAGTGTCATATTGCAATAATTGCTTGCAAATCTGTCCTAATAAATTATATATTTGCTGTAAAATCAACACTTCAAACTCTATCAGAACTCTTATAATTCCTCTTCCCACTTGCATTTCCCTTTTCAGTCCAGAAACCAGCTGAAAGTAGAAGAACCATTCTATCTTCTTTCCTTCATCTTTTAGTTTTTGCTAAATCTTAATTCCTTTTTGTTGGTCAATCATATCTCCATATGTTACTGCTTTTCCTTAAATGCTTGTCAGAGTATGGTTCTATTGGGGACATCAAAGGAGGGCTCAGAATACCAAATTCTTATTAAACTGTCTCTGATTACATGACTTTTATTTTGTGTTGAATATTTTTGATTGATTCCTTTATTCACAAATAATTATATAACCCTACTACTGCATAGTAATATAATTTAATATTAGGTACTGCTAGACCTTCTCTTTCTTTTTCATCTTGTAATACTCTAACTCTAATCCTTGTTGTTTTCCTATTGTCTTTGCCATTTTTGTAAGGTTTTTCCTTGTATGAAAATCATAATCTGAAATAGAAAATTCAAATTAGGTGAAACATTGATTTTTATAATGGAAATTCTTTCTAGCCATAACATTTTTAGTTTGGATGATATCAGTAGGACTTTTTGAATCCTCATCCACATTATTTTATAATTGTCTTAATGTATTATATTATCCAGTCACATTTATTCCCAGATACTTAACTGGGTTTGAGGTTATTTCACATCCTGAAATTTTAAAAATATTTTTCGCTTGTTTCGTTAACAATGTTTCAATTATTTTTGTTTCTTCCTGCTAATTTTATAGCCAGGCAAGATCCAGTTTTCAATTTGATTTATTATATATTGCATTGATAAATGTGGATTTAGGATCATCAACACTAGATCATTGGTGTAGCATTTGGCTTTATATTCTTCTCCATCTACTCTCAAGCCTTTCATTTTTTGATCTTGTCTTATTTTTGTAGCCATAAATTCCAATATGAGGATAAATAAAAGTGGTGATAGTTGACATCCTTGGCATGCTCCGTTTTCCATTTGAAAACCATCAATCAATGCTCCTTTTATTATAATCTTTGCATGTTGTTTTGTATTAATTGCCTGTATCCAGTTCATGAATCTTGCATCACAATTTAAATAATGAAGGGTTTTTAATAGAAAGGACCAAGACACATTGTCAAACGCTTTTTCAGCATCTGAAATAAGAAATGCAGCTTTCTTTTTCTTCTTAACAAACATTATCCTTCATAAATCTCTTTGGTACAAAGCCAGTCTGATTTGTATGAATCTGCTTTGCAATGCATTTTCTTAATCTTTCTGATATTATTGACGTAAAAAGTTTGTAATCCACATTTATAATGAAATAGGTTTGCAGGACTGTGACAAAGTAGCATCATTGTCGTCTTTATATATCAGTGCTATATGAACTTCTTGCCATCATGAAGGCAACAATTTCTCTTTATTAATTTCATTCGTTACTTTCTGAAGTGCTGTTACTAATTTTTCTTCTAAGCATTTGTAATACATTGTTGTAAGACCATCTGGCTCAGGTGCTTTATCTTTTCGAAAAATTCTTTATAGCTTGAGATATTTCTCCGATGGTAATGGTGCCTTTCATTACATCTCTTATGTTCAGATGTGAATTTTTCAATATGTGCTGCTTCTATGTATTGCTCAATTCCATCTTCTAAGCCTGGGTTATACAGACTTGAGAAAAACTGGTTTAAATCTGTTTCTTTATCCTTATTTTCTCATTTTGGTATCAAGGCATTACAATTAGAAAAATCATACCTACTTCATTAGGTTTGAATCAATAATGACAAAGAGCTGATAGGTAAATAAATATTTACTGCTTTTAATACAGGCATTGAATGCAAATATTGTTACTTCTGCTGCCAAGGTTTGCATTTGCTTTTATCTTATGAACAATATTATTTCCCATCATCTGAATCTCAGCATTGTGAGGTTTTATGCTAGAATTTAAAAGTAAATTATAGCTATGTTTCTCAGGACCTACGTGCCATATTTTGCTTGTTTGAAATGCATATGTGAAGAGCATATGGACAGCTATGCCCGCCCTGGTTAAGTATTTGGCCACTTAATATTCCTTCTATTCATAATTTAGAATCTCAGTAGTGGGTATGTGCATGCCTGAAAGAACAGTGCTGTCCAGAGCATTGCATTTTAATTTCCCTGCAGCAGTTGTGTGCTGAAGGGACAAGCTTCTTGTAAATCGCACAGAGAAGGCTCAGGTCAACAGAGGAAAATATATGCATCAAAAACTTCTTACTAGGACTAAATATAATGATCCTGCCCATTAACTACTCTTTAAGAATTTTTAGAATCATTTTTTCATATTTGTTTTCATGGTACCCTAGATTTGACACACAATCATTTTGCTGTATTGAAAAATCTAGTGAACTCTTGAATTCTGAGAACCTTATGTGAAAAAAATAAATTTCCAATCGTCTTTAACCAGAAATCTTAGCCAGTCCTATAAGTTTTAGCTACATCTGCCTAAATTTGTGAAGGAGGAAAACATTTGTAAGAAAAAGACGTGCTTTGGTTTATACTTTGGTGAGCACAGTCTCAGAAGTGGCATCCACCCCTCTCTATCACCAAGGAAATTACACTTCACATATAGCACTGTCCTTCAGCCATTCTTAAAAATGAATATCAAAATTTGCTAGCTCAATTTATGATGGCCACTGTTTTAGCTAAACTGAATATTTTAATTCAGATTGATGAGTAGGCCAAACAGTGCAGCTGTATTAATTTGTTTTCAGAGGGTAGCTTGCCAGCTTTGATAACTTCAGTCTTACTGTATGCTCACTTACTGTGTTCCATCATAGATAGTCTCTCCTCCCTCTCCCTCTCCCTCTCCCTCACACACACACACACACACACACGCACACACGTGTGTTTGGTAGGGCTGCCGTTCTAGTCAAGTTTGTTTTTACTGACAGGTATGTTTTCAGCAGGTTTAGCTCCTGCTGCCTTTGTGCCCAACCCATATATCATCAGTGCTGCTCCGCCAGGAACGGATCCCTATGCAGCAGGACTTGCGGCAGCTGCAACATTAGGTGAGATGCTACCGAGGTGTGTTCTGAAAATGCTTTAACCTGTGGCAGAGATATTGTAGCACCTTATTGTACAGGGGGTTGGAACCAGAGGGGCCTTGAGAGGAGTTACCTGCCCGTGCCCCTCACCTCACAGAGTTGGGTGAGAAAAGCAAAATTGAGTGCAGAGGTGTTTTTGCTTGTGCAACACCTTATACAGACATACGAAAACGGCTATGCTGTTGCAGCATATCCTGAAGACAACAGCACTATTGGCTGTTTTCCTTCAGCTGGTGGCACTTTGGATAACTGTCCAATCTGTTAAGCACTGTGTCGGGACTGACTCTGTGAACTGAGCCTCAAATAGGACAGTATTTGAGGCCCTCTTGTCCATAAAGCCTTTTTCATGACTGAAGCAGCCTGGCAAAGGCAGAGGCAGGCGTGCAGAACTTGGGCAGCTGGGGTTCACTCCTGCTCCACCCAGCTCTCCACCTTCCCCACATCCCCCTTTGCTGTACAGTGTGTATAGTGTTGCACTGCTGTGGGAACTAAGTATCCTCTTTCAAAAGGAAACAGATGAAGGCCAGAGCATATGCTGCATTATTTAAACCTCTGTGCTTATGTTGTTTAAGTATAGGTTAGATCTAATAAGATAATGCACATTCCTTTGCCAGGTTGGTCAGGGAAATGAGAGGCTAACAGTGAGGTAATAACTTACAAATTAAGCTTGATTAAGGGGTTGTAAGACAGGTGTTATCTGAACTGCGGTTAAGAAATGGGGGCCACAGTGTTATTTTATTTATTATAGCAATACCCCATTCTTCAGACAAGGTTATCTCTTAAACTTCACACTAGTACAGTATGTCTTTGGTTTTGGTGGTGCTGTTATTGCATGTGGTGAGTTCCTTCCTTCCACATGCATCTACACTTCCCTCTCAGGGGAACTGACTTCCTAACGATGGCTGAAACGTGTCTTGATTCCAGTGTTAATTGTGTGTAAGCATGGCTATGATTTAAAACTGTTTTAAAATCCCATTTAAGAAGAAATGTTGGTTGGCGTTATCCACAGTTAACATAGATTGATAGGGCTTAACTATGGTTCAGGTATTCAGAGGACATTTGCCCAGACTGGAAATGAAAGAAGATAACCTGTGATAACAGATGAGCACACATCCCCTAATCTTGCCTGCATTCTTGTGCAGCAAAGATAAGGGAGGTACTTTTGATTACTTGGGTGTGTGTGTGTAAAGGAATGAACACTGACTGAAAGCTGGCTGTGGTGTTCCTCTAGACAGCACATTTCCCCAAAAGACTGTGTGCCCATATGGCTATGAGCCTCTGGGAACAGCGCTGCCCCTAAGAAGCAAGTGCCAGTGGGTAAAAAGGGGGACGATCAGGACACCTTTGCATCTCACCCTGAAATTTTAATCTGAAATACCTTCACTTTGATTTTATTGCCTTCATATTTTAAGCATGTATACTCTATTCCCTTCCTGCTGGGAGCTCATAGCTGCTAAAAATTCAAAACATCTTGCAATTTAGAACAAACCCTCTAAAGATTACAAGATGGACAACTTGAATTAGCCATGCAGAGCTTAGATTCCCCAACACATTCCTGGTTTCTAATCACAGTTAGCTAATGAGTCAGAGAATGGATAGATAAATTTCATCATTGTTGCTTCATTGATATAAAGCTCAATATGGCCTCATGAAGATGCCTTTTGTAATTAAAATAAGAACTGGCGGTCCAAATGTTAAAAAAATTGCCAGATATTGTCTTGTCTCCATTCTCCTGTGTTCTGTCAAGGCAGCAGAGCAGGTTTTCATGTTACAGTTTTGGGTAGACCTAGGACATACCTAGTGTTGGGAGCCAAGGTTCCTTCTTCGAGGATTCAAAAGCCACAGACCATTTTCCTTGCAAAGTGTTCTTTATTGACCCAAAAGCACAAATCACCCGGAAAGAATCTCTGAGCCTGTTTTAGAGCAGTTTGTTGAATCCAGCCCAGTATTACCTCCTCTCCTTAGGAACAAGACTGGGGCCTATCCCTTCAGGAGGGGCCCTCTTCTCTGTGCACCGAGCCCATAATTGGGCCACCCTCCTCTGCTCATGCATCATGGAGTGAGTAGCTGAGGCTGCCTGGCTTTCATTTAAGAAACTCTCATGTTCACGGTTCCCTCCTGCCCACTGTATATCTCAAAAATTCCCATGGGCTGCCTGCCCACCTGAGTGCCTCCTTTTCTTCCATCTCTGTGTCTTGCGACAGCCCATCCTCTCTAGCCCCTTCCCCTTCTGTTCCACATTCTGATTCGGATTCTTCTGAAGTCCATTCAGCAGTCCTTGAGAACAAACGCCCAAGTCCACCTCCATTCTCACTCCCAACATCTAGATATCTATTCACGTCTAGCAGTGATGATGCTCTTGCCCTCACTGAAGTTCTCTGATGAGAACTTTTTGTAAGTACTCATTTGCTCTGAGCTAGACATGAGTTGGGATACTTGAAGCATTAATGGCACAGTCCACTGGGGATGCCTGCAAGCCTCTGAACTTGGAGGGTTATGGGCATCCTGTAGAGGCACAAGAAGTGCAGAGCTGATCTTTGCCTCCCTGTTCCTCCCCCTCAGCAAGTTAGCTAGACAGCTGCTTTTGGCTGTCTAGCTGCAGTGCTTCAGACAGGAAGGGAAGGAGGCTGGAACACCACCAGGATGTTTGTATCCTAGTGGCTCTGGTCTCCTCCCCAGCCCTGGAATGCCTTCTATACTCTGTTCTCCAAGGGTGCTGTGTAAAACGTGGAAGAGGCAGCCAGTGTGGTTCTTTCTACACCAGGGAGGTGGAGCACTTTGTGTGCAGATCTTCAGTTTCCAGATTGAATTCCCAGCTCTGAGAATCCTGATGCTCTGTAGATGCTGTCCCTGAGGCCGCAGGATCACTCAGCAAAGCTATTTTTAAAAGAAATGTGTACTTTTGCCTTAAAGCACTTCTTAAACAAATGGTAGCTGCTGGTTGATTAGTAGTACCTATTTTTTTGCTTCTCCTTTAGCTGGTTGTACACAGAAACCAATGGAATAGGGCAGATGGAGCTGTGGGAAAATGGTAGCTGCATTCAGCATCGTAAGAGGAGGCACTGAGTGTTCTCCTTATGGCCTGTAAGATGTTGTGTAATGGCCGTCATGATCTGATGCCCAGTTGTAGGACTTGAGGCAGGTGATGGGGTGCTGATATGTTGTTTGGTCATCCTAGGACAATGAGAAGCTTACTCTGTCATCACAGGACTTACATGGAAGATGTGGTACAAATGGTCAGAGCGGTAGCTTTAGATGTTAGGAGCCTACATCCAAAATCATTCTCAACCATAAAGTTCCACATATTGTGTTCCAACAGCTAAGCTGTTTGTGCTGACCAAAAGACACTTAGGTGCCAATCTCCATTCAGCCACAAAGCTAGTGGGGAGATCTCATGTCAGTCTTGCTACTTTTCAGCCTAACCCGACTGTGTGGCTTGATTGATTAATGAAAAGAGAAAGAAGTCTTAATAATGCCTTCTACTCTTTGGAGCAAAAATGGAATAGAAATATAATAAATGTGCATAGTAAATCTTTTTTTCAGCTTCTGCTTGCTGAAAATAAAGCAGAAACAAACTATTTCTGTGATCCTTTTCCTATTTTTCTGTCATTGCAGCCAAGAGTAGCCTAATTATCAGTTCCTCTTTTGAAACAGTAAACCTAAACTGGCTACTTCAATAAATTTAAAGTATATTTTCACTGTGATGCACAAATATTAACTGAATGCTCTACACAGATTTAACAATATCATAACAAATATTTTAACAAATATTTTTAACAATATTTTTAGAGCATTTAAACAAATATTCTGTTAGAGACCATTCATGCCCTGCTCAAACATCCAGCTAATCTTTCAGAATAGCAGTGACACTTCATTTGTCTGGCCACAAACTGGATGGTGTGTGGGGGACACACACAAGTTAATGAAAATCAAGTTGATTTTAAAATAGGATTGAAATTGCTGTGAATGAACAGGTTTGTATTTTGCTCATTCATTCATTTAAATCATTATTCCAGTTTGTACCTCAGATACTTCTTGCTCAGAAGAATGCCTGACTTAACCATTAAAAATACATTGATTTATAGTCCAGGCAGAATGCTTAGCCTTTGTACGAGAATAGTATTTGTGTGACATTTAATAATGTCAAATATTAGTGTTGTACCTAGAAGTTAACTCACATGTGAAACACCCCTTTATTTCAGAACGTAGATTTTTATTTATCAAATTATGACAAGTAATAACCTGTCTGTCTGTCATCTCAGAAGAGCACTGTGCTGCCCCAGTTGTTTGGAGGGCACAACTATATGATTAACTAAGTGGACTCAGTGGTTGAATAAGGTGATGTGTAGGACAGTATTTCCTGAAATCTTATGCAGGGGCCCAGAATCTTCCCACTCCCCAATCTCCCTTGCAACTTGACAGGGGACTGTATATCAGGCATGGAGCTGGTGTGAATAAGATGCCTCCTGTTGCTTACAATGAGAGGAAAATAGGTCAACCGCACCTACCCACCCACCCCCTGAACAGGAAGGAAGGGAGAAGAATACTGCTTCTTCTACCCTGCCAGCAAGGATTAAAATACGTCAGAGACTCTGACATCAGTGCGCTCTAAACCTAAAGGTAGGATTGCTTTCCCAGCAGAAATTTATTTCCCTCTACTGCCAATAATTTGGGGGCCATTAAGAAAATGTGCAGCTAATAATCATCATAAACATGATAGCAGCAGCAGCGATCCACCATTTTTCCCAATACCTGCAAGTGCAGTATTTTTGTAACAACGTGGATGCTGAAATGTCACCAGACAGCAGTTTTCTTTGTGGGTAGATGATAACATGGGAATGATAGAGCGCTCTGCCATCCTTAATCTTTCAAAAGGCTGCAGTAAAACTGAATTAGAAACCAAGCCGGGCTAAGCATTACTAGCATGGTCAAAAGCCCTTCACAAAGAAAGTGCTTGAGGAAACAAAAACAGCCACATTAATGACATGACAGCGTGAGATGCTTCTGACTTAAAAATGGAAAAGTGGTCACTTGCCGCTTGAACACGCTGTGGGAAAAAGGCATATGTAGACATAATGTCCTGGATTAAAAATATACCCATAGCTAGGAAGATTTGTTGACAAATGGATTTTTTTTAAAAAAAATATGATGTCCATGAGGGTGGGCTAGTCAATGTCAGCAGCCACAGAAAAGAGCACCGAGTGCCCAGCCCAAAAATGTATTTTTAGCGTTAAGGTACAACCTATTTAGGATGCTCATAAGCTATCAGACTCGGGGAGGGGGGTCTTTATGCACATCCCCAGTTCTGTGCTCAGAATTCTTATCTTCGACCTTGGAGCTGAGGATCTAAAGACTCCTGCTGCCCCTGGGTAATACTGTCTAGGGGTCAGAGGATTGTTCTGTGAGAAGTGTTTTGTATGGAAACTAGCTATAAATGATATTGTTAAATAAATATTATTAACTTGTACCTTTTATTCACATTTTTTTTCATGCAAGATGGGTAAGGTCAGCAAGCTAGGCAGCCACTGAAGATACTCTGTCTCATAAGATGGTCCTGTCTGATATTTGGTAGGAAATGTGTTCCCATCTAAATCTTCATTTGTAAATTTAGTTACTCATGAGTAAGCTTGCCCTTCAAGAGCTGGAAAAGCTCAGGTAGGACTGAAGTAAAGCATTTAAATCGAGAATGTAAATTGGCTGATGGCTTTAGCTGCCCGCTGTGTTTGTGCCAAAAGCCCCAAATGCCTTTGAAATGTGAGGTGTACTGCTTCTATTTATCCCTCCCATGTTACAATCAAGTACTAATTAGCAATGTGCAAAAAGCACAGTCTCTGCATTTGGGCAAATCCACCCTTTGCTGTCCTCACTGTTAATGTGGGATGAATCGAAGGCCTGGGCGCTTGCTGTGCAGCTGGCAGAAGATAAGATCAGTCCTCTGTTGGTGTTTTAGGGCCTGCGGTTGTCCCTCATCAGTACTATGGCGTGGCTCCTTGGGGAGTGTACCCTGCCAGCCTCTTCCAGCAGCAAGCTGCCGCCGCTGCCGCCGCCACAAACTCCTCAAATCAGCAGACCACCCAGCAGACCCAGCAAGGACAGCAGCAGGTGAGCCGCCCCGTGCAGGTGCAAGCTGGCCTCCGTTCAGCACACGTGTCGAGATGCTAAGGGTGCCTCTTTCCTGAAGAAGAAGCAGAGAGCCCGAATTGCTGCATGGTTTTTGAAACAAGGCAATGGTTGAAGAATTTGGTGGTTTGATGCAGCAGGCCGCCACTGCTCTATTTTGATACCCTCGTTTGTCTATCTAATTTGGGATCCTTCAAGGGAGAACTGTTTTCTAGACTGTTTCTCTTTGATAAGGTCTGATTTAAACACACAATTGACGTGAAAATGGGCTTTTTGTTTTGAGATGAATGGTGGTCATCACTGGGTAGAAATCCTTTTAGCTTATGCACACTTTTGATTTCCAGACACCCAAGAATCAAATGGCTGTACTGGAAAAAAGGGAGAGTGCTTTCCAAGACACTTCAGGATCATCTGAGGCATGATGTGTCCTTATGTTGGCCTCTGGTGCTAAGCAGGGTGTTTTGCATGAGAGGAGCAATGAGCAATGTTAGTGTGTTGCAGCCCTTCCCCTACAACGTGTGGGGCTCATGTTGTGTTCCAGCATAATGTGCAGGCAAGAGTCACTTTTGAATGGGGTGCGCCCAGCTTCTCTAGGCTGCCATTTGCGTTTAAAGAACTTGCTGCTGTTGGTTGCCAAAAATTAAATTGTGGTTGCCATGGGGGACCGTATTTCTGGACCCCTGAGGACAACCAGTTACAAAGAACATTTCTGTTTCCTTTCTGTTTCTTTTCGGTGTCTCAGGTTCTCCGTGGAGGAGCCAGTCAGCGCCCCTTGACACCAAATCAAAACCAACAGGGTCAGCAAACTGACCCATTAGTGGCTGCAGCAGCAGTGAATTCGGCTCTTGCTTTTGGACAAGGGCTGGCAGCAGGGATGCCAGGTAGGAGCTTTTCTTTTCTGCTCGGATTGTGCTGAGTGGCGGCTTGCATAATGCACAGGAAAGCGTTGTGTAAATTCTCTAGTGTGACTGATTGATCCTGCTTTCGTAGGCTATCCAGTGCTGGCTCCTGCAGCTTACTATGACCAAACAGGTGCTCTTGTGGTGAATACAGGGGCTAGGAATGGCCTGGGAGCCCCAGTACGACTGGTAGCCCCTGCTCCTGTCATCATCAGTTCCTCAGCAGCACAAGCAGGCAAGTCTTGTTCTGTTTGCACGTAACACTAACCTGTAGTGGGGGGGGGGGGGTTGTTGAATTCTGGGTTTCTTTGTTGTGCAAACCCAGCTGCACTAGCAAACTCTGGTTGGTAGACCCCAAAAACTGGAAAGGATATCTATGGCTTGTTGAAGTTTTGAATTCTGGGTTGTTAACAGAAAACACTTCTGCCATTGCCTCTTTCCCCCAAAGCACAGCCAAAGCAGAAAAATGTATTTTCAGCTACACTCACCTTGTCTAGTGTAAATCAGGACTGTGATTTCTAAAGATGATAAAGAAATGCTCCATAGGACAGTAACTTAATGAGCTGCGAAAAAGAATCAGGGGAGCAAGGAAAGAAACAGGGAAGGGAGGAAACAATGAGATCCTTTCATTTTAAATGGTGCCCTGGATCAAACATATCATTATTATATTAACCATAGTACTGTAGAACCACTCTGATGAGCACAATCAGATACTATGTAAATGGGAATGGACAATTGCCTAGAAAGTCCATTACAATAAAATTTAATTGCAGAATAAGAGATGTCTCTAAATAAAATAGAAGTTTTGTAGAAGGCTTGGAAAAATAGGTTTAAATCCTTTCTGAAAATTCAGCATTTATTTAAACCCATTATGCTACTCCAAATTAGATATGGCCCCCAACATGCCTAATTAGTCTAATCAGAGATAAATCTCTCTTGGGTTCACTAGGATATTCCCAGGTAAGCAGGCATTGATGCCTAAAAGCATTACAGTGGTTGAAAAACTGAAGTTGAGGAGGCAGTAATAGGCGTAAATGCTTCCTGTAAGAGAAAGGAGCACAACCTGGCAGACATTTTTTCCTTGACAGTAAATCAAGCCAAGAATTTGAGGAGCAAAGTGCTAATGATAGAAAAGCTAATAATACAGTAGCTTTAAATGCATCTTTGGAATCAGGAAACCAGCCAGAGAAGGAGAAATTCCATTAGAGGGGCCGGGAGAATGTATAGCAGACAAGCTAAATGAATTCTTAACGAACTTGAGTGTGAAATGGTTGACCTTTTTGACCGAGGCTGTAATCTTATGCCTGTTTACCTTGGGAGTGAGCCTCCATGGAGCTCAGTGGGGCTTGCTTCTAATTAGACACATTCAGGAACACAGCTTACTTCCAGCATCTTTTACCTCCTTTCCAGAAGGTTGGAAGGTAGTAATGCTCAGGGGTTTTTGTTTTGTTTTGTTTGGGTATAGACAAATATACAAACAAGAAAAAGCCAAGTGTTTTAAAATTGCAAGTCTTCCCTCCATTTTCCCATTTCTCTTGTGTTCAAATTGGAAGTGCACTTCACTGTTCACCTGCAAGGATGCTGAAGGGAGAGCATGGCTTGGTCTTCGAAGAGTCCCAAGCAGAACCATTTCTAAATGGGCTGCTGGTTTGGGTGTGCCCCCCTACCTGGGATGGGGCAGGCCCAGAGGTGATGAAAAGCGGGGAGAGGGGGGCCGCCCTTGATGTAAGCTTGAAGCACTTGCAGAGGCACACGGCAGGATCACCTTCCTCTGTGCAGGCTATGCAAGAGGGCAGGCAGAGAGCTTCAGGGGAAGTCTGCCTTGGGCTCACTGGAGCCATTGATTCTTTGGTGAGGTGGGTCACAATCCAGTAGCATGGTTTTCCCACATTCGCGCACTAAAGGTCCAAGTAGCACACAAAAATTATTGCTGGCCTTTTTTGCTGAAGACGTATTTATTTATTTAAAACGTGTGTGTTATCCTTCACTATCGCATCTCAGGACGGCTTACATGATTAAAAGCAGAACAATAGAACAGTCGATCAAACAAAACAATACAATAAAATCATCAAAACCAGAACAATAAATTCAATCAAAACAAAACAAAAGTGACTGTAAAACTGACCGTGGTCAGATCAAGGCAATGCATAGGGTATGTGTAATGAACTACATAGAGGAAGGGCAGGGAACCTCTTTAAACCTTAGAGTCCAGTCAAGTTTTGGAAAAACTTTAATGGCTCATGTTGCAGTAGTGAATTGGGTAGAATGCAAAAAGGCAGGACAAAGGACACTGTGGGCATTCAGGGCAGGGCTCCATGAGGGTTGGATTGGGACTCTAGGTCTGAGAAGTTTCTAGATTGCATTGTGTAAACATGTTGATTGAATTGCTTTTCCCCTCCCTCCTTCCCCCTCTCTCTCTCTCTCTCTCAGTAGCAGTTGCAGCCGCTGCAGCTTCAGCAAATGGTGCTGCTGGCGGTCTAGCAGGAACGACCAATGGACCATTTCGCCCTCTGGGGACTCAGCAGCCCCAGCCCCAGCAGCAGCCCACCAGCAACTTGGCTTCCAGCTCCTTCTATGGCAACAACTCCCTAACTAGCAATTCCCAGAGCAGTTCGCTCTTTTCTCAGGGCTCCGCCCAGCCTGCCAACACTTCCCTTGGCTTTGGGAGCAGCAGTTCCCTTGGTGCTACACTGGGGTCTGCGCTGGGAGGCTTTGGAACAGCAGGTATGACATGCAGCTGTGCTTAGAGGGAGGGGTGTGTGTCTGTGTGTGTGATGAACTAGAATCAAGATTTGATCTGGCAGATCGTTTCTGAACTTTTCTGTCCTTAATCTATCTAATAGAGCTTCATTGGTTGCACTTCTAAATGGTCCAGTAACCCAAGCTCTGTGAATGGTGCACACTAAAATACATAAGATCCATACACTGAAACAAGAACTCAAAGCCAGGATTTCCTGCAGACATTTCCTAATGTGAAATTGGGATGCTTTCAGTTGAATCATGTTAATTGAATTGCTGTTTCCCTTCCTCCTTTCCTCTCTCTCTCTCAGGTCTTGTTTTACCTGTATACCAGGGGAGTGCTAAGAGATCCAGAAATCTCTGCTTGGCATATATGATCTGCCCTATTTCATCTAACCAACCATCCCAAGAAGTAGCTTTATATTCAGGCATGATTGGCCCAGGGCCCCCTGCCAAGTTTTGTTGCTGAATGGGGATTTGAAGCTATTCCTCCCCTGTCAAAGGCTAACACTTTGACCACTGAATCACACTGGCTCTGTCAGAAAAGTACTGGGTTAAATATTGAGTGGAAACAACTGTTCAAACTATGTTCCATTAAGTTGAATTCTTAGACTGCATATTTTTAGATGGCTTGGGCTTCTTTTGTACTGTTCAAATTTATATTAGGCCCAGATGTAGCATCTCTGCTTGTTAATATTCTTTCTCCCTTCTCTGTTGTTTCATCCAATTATATCTGTCATTTCTTTCCATTTCAGTTGCAAACTCTAATACAGGCAGTGGCTCTCGCCGAGACTCCTTAACAGGAAGCAGTGACCTGTATAAGAGAACCTCTAGCAATTTGACCCCTATAGGACACAGTTTTTACAATGGCCTTGGATTTTCATCTTCTCCGGGGCCTGTTGGCATGCCTCTGCCTAGTCAAGGACCTGGCCATTCTCAGACCCCACCACCATCCTTATCTTCTCATGGATCATCTTCGAGTTTAAACCTTGGTAAGCAGCATTCCTGCTGTTCTAGTTAAGTCTGCCTTTGTACTCTGTAAAGTTATTTTTGGTAAAACGGTAAGTACTATCCGACCTTTGTGGTTGGCTATTTGCATATTCTAAAAGGATAAATGACTTGGAAGTTGGGCATTGCTAGTGTGTGTTGCCCGGGCCTCAAAGTTCTCCTTGACAGTAGAGGCAAAGCACAGAGAGGATGACCTGAACTTGCTGTGGAGCTCCTGGGTCCTGTTCGGTAGGGTAGTGTTGACTCTTGAGACCCTCGACAGGGTAAGGCCCTGCTTTTGCTCAATTAAGGAAGGGTGCGGGGATCTGGTAATATGAAAGGCTGAACATGCAGTTCCCTCTCCCAGGGAACGGGGAAAAAGCTGAGAAATCTGGAAGGAGGACTTCCTTGGGGCTGCTGGTAGGTTGGGAAGCTGTATCATCAACCCCTTGAACCGGGGTTTTCCACCTCTACTGGCTGTCAGCTGCATAGTGAGAGCAGGACTCCAGAGGGACATCTCAGCCAAGAGGGTGGACTTTTTCAGCTTGGGGAACCTTTTGATCACCTCAAGTGGCTAAAGAGGGATTGAGCCCAGAGCAGAGGGCTGAGTGAAAATGGCAAACATGGCTTCCATTTATGCCTGAGCCAAGCCACTCATTTGGACTCCAGTATTTGTATATCTTTAACCAGAAGATACTCTGCCTCAGTTCAGAATGGAGAGATTTATTTTTTTTGCTGTATGTTCACAGCCTTTTTTCTTTCTTATCTGTTGCCTGATAAGATATCTTAGTATTTCAAAGACCTCTTTAAAAATTACCACAGGAGGGCTCACAAATGGAAGTGGCCGTTACATCTCTGCCGCCCCTGGTGCTGAAGCCAAGTACCGCAGTGCAAGCAGCGCCTCCAGCCTTTTCAGTCCCAGCAGCACGCTCTTCCCTTCCTCACGTTTGCGTTATGGGATGTCTGATGTCATGCCTTCGGGTCGCAGCAGGCTGCTCGAAGACTTCCGCAATAATCGTTACCCAAACCTGCAGCTGAGAGAGATTGCTGGGCACATCATGGAGTTCTCTCAGGATCAACATGGATCCAGGTATGAGGGGAAAACTCTTTTGTATGCATGTTCAGGTTCATTCTTTGAAAAGAGATGCAGTACTCTGTATTCCTTGGTGCACAGAAGCATCAGTATTATCATAAACCTCTCCAGAGCAACTTTCCTGTGAAACAAGAAGAAAGTAAATAAGGTACAACTGTTGTAATCTTGTATTATAACACTTATTATAATTTAGTTCAACAGAACTGAAAAAGAAAGATCTCAAGAGTAATGTGGACAAGAGACTAACAATGCAATGCAGCCGCCAAAAGCAATAGCAAATGCTATTTTGGGATGCATCAACAGAAGTATTACCTCCAAATCATGACAAGTAGTAGTTCCTCTATACTCCTCACTAGTCAGACTTCATCTGGAATACTGTGTCCAGTTCTGGGCACCAAGAGTTAAGAAAGATGCAGGAAAATTAGAAAGGGTCCAGAAGAGGGCAACAAAAAGTGATCCAGGCTTTGGAAACACCTCCATGTGAGGAGAGACTGAGAGAATAGGGCTTGTTCAGCACTGAGAAGGCTGAGGGGGGACATGGTATCCCTCTATAGGTACCTCAAAGGCCGTCACAAAGAGGAAGGTCAAGATCCCTTCTTGCTAATGCCATAGTGTAGGACATGGAATAGCCAATTCAAGTTGCAGCAACCCAGATTCAGGCTGGACATCAGGAAAAACTTCCTCATTGTTAGAGCAATACGACAGTGGGACCAGCTGCCTGGAGAGGCGGTGGGCTCTCCCATACTGGAGATGTTCAAAAAGGAACTGGACAGCCCTCTGAGTGGGATGGTGTAATGTGGGGTCCTGCAACAGTGGGGGGTTGGACCCAGTGGCCCATGGCCCCTTCCATCTCTACTATTCTATGATTCTAAGATACTGTGCTTCTGTTTTCCCCAGCTAGACAGATATTTGTTCAGGAATTTGTAAACATGTTTGGAGAAAATGTACTCTTGTTTGCATTCAGGGTGCATTTTTGATTAATTTGCAAAGTGGCATTAGATCCCTAGTCAAAGTTTAGGAACCACCTGCTATACATACTCTAGTTCTAGCTGTGGTAGTCTTCTTTTGCTACAAGAATGGCAAGTAATACAAGGTGGCCACATCTCAGGTGCACATGGGGATCTGCAGAGGGGGAAATGGTCCATCAGGTAAGCTGCCTCCAGATCATGAAGCTCATGTTTACTTTCACTAGCAGCACATTTGAAAGTTATGCATTCTGGGCTAGATCGCTAATGCTGTTTTCAGGTTTGCAACAGATACTGAAGAAAACATTTAAGGCAACTGAATTTCTTTAGTAACAGTTAAGTTCAGGGAAAAGGCATAACCCTTTCTTTTTAATTGCAACATCTGCAGGTTTATCCAGCTTAAACTGGAGCGTGCCACCCCAGCTGAACGGCAGCTTGTCTTCAATGAAATCCTACAGGCAGCTTATCAGCTGATGGTCGATGTGTTTGGGAACTATGTGATCCAGAAATTCTTTGAGGTGAGTCTTACTCACAGTGTTATTTCTAAAGGCCATTTTTGTTTTGCTTTGCATTAAAAAATGCATTCAAACTTAAGCAGATAATCTCTACTCTTTACGATTCTAATCTCTCTGCTGTCGTTATAATGTCATTCTATCTAGTTTGGGAGCCTGGAACAAAAACTTGCCTTGGCGGAACGTATTCGCGGGCATGTCCTCTCTCTGGCTTTACAAATGTATGGCTGCAGAGTTATACAGAAAGCTCTTGAATTTATCCCTCCAGACCAGCAGGTAATTGTAAGTTTCCATTTTAACTTTACTTCTTGATGTTGGATGTCATTGTTCTTTGTGGTTCAGAACTAAATTACATTGGCTTTTGTCTTTGTGGCTTGTTTTTCTTTTAGTTTTTTTATGGTGCATCTGTTCTGTGACCTGTGTAAGTGTACAAATAGTAATACATGTTGGGGAAGACTAGACGTGGGGTCTGTAGCTGAGAGGGATGCCGCCAGTGGGTTAGCGGATCAGTTCTTCCAGAACCCTAGTGAGGAAAGCATTCCGTACGCAATGCTTCCAAGTCTTTGTTCTTTGCTGTTAGTTTCTGAGTAAGGGGAGTGCTGATCGGTACCTGGATCTGAGTCAAGAGGAGCTCCAGTTTAGAGATCCAACTCTCTTTGTACCCCAGAGATGAAAAGGATGCTCAGCAAAGCACTTCTTGTAATCGTTGAGAGAGATGGACTTAGAAGTTTGGACACATTCCATAAAGTGGAATAGGACCAAGCTCAGTAGTAGGATGCCTTTTCTGCATGCAGAAGGTCAAAGGTTTGATTCCTAGCATCTCCAATTTAAGCAAACGTGGGGCAGATGATAGAAGAGACCTCTGTCTAACTGAGGTCCTGGAGAACCACCATCTACCAAGAGAAGACAGTCTTGGACTTGGAGGAATGAGTTTGAGCTAGCATGAGGCAGCTTCCAAGGGTCCCCTGCTTCTGCGGTGCTTGCCAGCTGTGATTCTGGTGGTGCTTTCTCTTTCTCTCTCTCCCCCCCACCCCTTTACCCCTCCTTCCATAGAATGAAATGGTCCGGGAGTTGGATGGCCACGTGCTGAAGTGTGTGAAAGATCAGAATGGCAATCACGTTGTGCAGAAGTGCATTGAATGTGTGCAGCCCCAGTCACTGCAGTTTATTATTGATGCATTCAAGGGGCAGGTAAGTGCCTGTGCTTGAAACTCATAATCTAAACCTCTTTTATTTTCACTGAAAAACCCCTGTAAAAGAGGTTGTGCTATGCTCTTCATGTGCTGTTGTGATGGCAACCCATTTTCTAGGATAAATACTTGGAAATAAGAAGGGACGTATCTGTTGAATATTAATAAGCATCAGAGTGCACATTGCTTTACAAAATACTGTTAGTGAAAAAGAAGTCTTGCCTATGGGACTTCCACTCCAAAATTTTCTTAAAGGAGAAGGGAGGATTATATACCAGTTCCATTAGATTTGGTCCTAATCCCCTACGTGAAACTAAAGGGTTCAAAATATAAATGTTGCAAACAGGTGGGCTTTGAGGAGGGCGTTAGAAGAAAAAATGAGAGGCGGAGCTGGAGCTCTGTACATAAGGAAAAGCAAAGGAGAATGGGTGGTAGAGTCCTCTCTGGAGACCTTTGGACAGCTGTGGGTAGGGAGCTGGAAGTATAAAAGTCACTGGGCACATGGAATATAGTCTTTAATGAGAAAGAAAGTCTTTAAACTAATGGTGGCCCTTAAACTTAATGGTTTCTCCTATCCTAGTGTTGCTGGTCTCCCCCCCCCCCCCATTAGAATTTAACATGGACTTAAATTGTTGCTCCGTTATATGATCAGGGTAGTGAGAGCATTTTGAAAGCTGGTGCAATAATTTTTCACTCAACTGCACAGTGTTCATCAGTTTGTCTTGTTTCTCATCTGTTGGGGCCTCACAGTAGCCAAAAGCCAGCACGTATTTTATAATTTGTGTCCCACAGAATGTCTCAGTTGTCCATTTTTTGAAATTTAGGCTATTCTGAGTAAGGAATTTTCCCCTGTCCTCACCTGTGTCTGTTGAACTCAGGTGTTTGCCTTGTCTACCCATCCCTACGGCTGCCGTGTCATTCAGAGGATCCTGGAGCATTGTCTACCGGAGCAGACTCTCCCCATCTTGGAAGAACTTCACCAACACACGGAGCAGCTTGTGCAGGTAGCACTTGCGAGATCACTGGTAAAGGGGGCAAACCAAAGCAGGGTGCCCGCTTAGAGTTGCATAGACATTTTCCAATTCCGTTTTCTTCCCCACCAGAGCAACGGGAGAACTAGCATTTGGTAGAGTCTTCCTTTCTGTATACCTTAAAGTTAGAAACACCCTCTTAAAAGGCCTGGAACCTTGGTACTAAAGTTTCTTCAGTAAAATATTGCAGTTGGGATTGGTGTGCTTATTATTTAGTTTTGTTACAATGCCAAGTGTGTGTGTACATTCTCTGGCTTGAAGCCAGATTGGTCAGATCTTTCTTTTAAGATAAAAGGTAAGTTGCACTGTAAGCTCCCTGGAGAAAAGGCTGGAAAGAAATAATGAGTTAAGTATTAGGTCCGATTTATTTTCCTTGCAGGTTATATGTATCTGGTTTCATTAGATCAGGAATGGGCATAAAGTAGATCAGAATCTATGGCTAGATTTCTGGGTGATTTGCAGTAGATTGGCAAATTCTTTAATAACAGCATCCAAACTGTTCCGCTTAAATTAGGCAGCTGAAATGAAGAAAGCATAGGGCATCCAGGAGTGGGTTTTTGTATGACAGGGCTGTGAACTCACCCACTATTGCTACTGAAAACAAATCCCTAGTTTTAGAATCTGCTGCAAAGCGCACAGCTTGATTGTAAGTAGTTTTCCATCTGGGCTTAGTTAGTAGATTTTGGGTTTCTATTAAAGACAAAGCTGATCAGACAAGCCTGATGTCTGCCTGCCCTTGAACTAGATTCTTGGGTATCTTTGATGTTTAACCCTGTTCCTCCATATTTATATCTGCCTGGTATTAAGAGATCTCCACTGTCTTCCTGTTCAACCTGTCCTGACCTGTGAAGTGGTAAACAGTCTGGGACTGGGGTGCAGATCCTTGCATGCGCACTGTGCATTCCTCATCAGCATGTTCTGAATCTCAGCTCTAGCTGTACCTGCCCAGAGAGGTTAGGTGGGGGAAGGAAACCCATGTTTTTGCAGTGGCGCCGTTTGTAGAATGCTTACCCAGAAATATTTTTGGGTAAGCATGTAGATGATGTTATTTACCTGAGGTCTGAGTGAAAGAGCACTCCTTTGCTGTTACTACTGGTCCTTGCCATTCTGTGTGTGTGCATTAATTTTTTTTGTCCCTTTTTATGGTGTTGTATTATCACTTGCTGTGTCTGTAAGCCACCCTGAGGGCCCTTTTGTGGGGGGAAAGTGAGGTTCAAATGGTAAATCATAAAACAATCGGGTTTTAACACATGCAGTAGCTCTAGAGTTGATGCACTTCTGCTGTCTGACCAACAGGATCAGTATGGGAACTACGTTATCCAACATGTACTTGAACATGGGCGGCCTGAAGATAAAAGCAAGATAGTTGCAGAAATTAGAGGCAACGTGCTTGTACTCAGTCAACATAAATTTGCCAGGTATGCTGGTTTCCTTGTAATGTTACTAAGCACCTTATACTCCTCGGGAGAGTGCCAGGACCATAGAATACAGAGAATTTCCTCTCCCGAATCCATGGTCAGTCATACATGTGCTCTTAAGAGGAGAAATTTGAGTAGGGGGCCTGCGCAGACATGCACTGGATCCCTGCCAGCTGCATTGGGAAGCACCACTGTGACTTCTCTTCTGAGGATGCAGCAGCTTTCTCAGGAGACAAGGAAAAGCTGGGAGGGCAAGCCAGTGGGCAGGGAGTCTGACCCTGAGGAACACATGAATATGCTGCATCCTGAGCTGGATGGGCTCAGGGGCCTGGCCATTTCCGCGAACAAAGAGAGGGAAAATGCAGCTACGAGAGCCGCCGCTGCTTTTCCTTCTGGTGTGCTCTGGCTGCAGAGCAAAGGATGGCACTTGTCTGTTCATCACATAGGATCCACTCTAAAAAAAAGGTCAATGCTAGCCAAGTTACAAAATAAAAACGTATTATTCTAACTGAAGGAGGAGGTCTTAGTGTTCAATAAACAAAGTAGGAGACCTAATTCCAAATAATTTGCAATGGCTGCCAAATAATAGTTGTCAGCCTGGAGACCACTGTTAAAGGCCAGTATTAAAAATCCTACTAAATATTTCATTGTTGCACAGATTTACATACTGCTTTCCAATGAATTTTGCAAAGCAATGAAATTCGATAAAAGGAATAATGGCCGGACAATAAAATGTAGTGAACACTGCCTGGGCCACACCTCAGGGGAGGTTTGGTTAAAGAGGTAGGTCTCAGAGAGACACCTGAACGTCAAAACTGCCTGACTGACACATTTATAAAGCTTTTGAACATGTAGACAATCTATATATGGTCTTAGTTGCAGTTCTTACTGGCTTGGTTGAAATGTAACATCACATCACAATTTGGAGCTGAGACCAAACCTCCCAGTGGTCTCAGGTGTTCATCCCCCTGCATGTAGTGTTTTCTTACCTACTTTCCTAGTTTGAAGCAATCCATAGTTTGCTATTGACTGCATTCATAAATAACGTTAAACCATAGTTTAATGTTCTGTGCATTTGCAGAAAGGAATCTGTCCGACATGCCTTGCATGAACACAGGTTTCTTCCCTTGGAGGAATAAGGAAGGAATAAACCAGGATTCTTCTATTTTACTTTTGCCTATTCCTAGCTTGTTATGTGCAAACTGGGTATCATGGTTTAAACTAAACTCTAGATTGTGAAATAATGCAGCAAAACAATCCATGGTTTGTAGTCTGCTTCTTTAGCAGTTGACTGTAGTCTGTTTTAAATCTTGATTCCTGGTTTTCATGTCGGCCAAGCCCAGAAATCAAGCAGAGTGAAACGGAACCTTAGTTTATTCCTTCTGACCATGCTGAGGGAGTGAATGAGCCCAAAGCTTTGCTTGGACTCCTTTCAGTGTACGTTACCACTCAGAACTTACTATAAATGCAGTTTCTCCAGTGTGAAAATTCACATCTGTATTGTGGAGTCATCTTGCAGCATCACTGGTTTGTGAGTTATTAGTGTGCTCCATTTGTGCATCACAAATAATTTATGGCAATCTTTACAGCAACGTTGTGGAGAAATGTGTTACGCACGCCTCCCGCACTGAGCGTGCCATGCTGATCGACGAGGTGTGTACTATGAATGATGGCCCTCACAGTGCCTTATACACCATGATGAAAGATCAGTATGCCAACTACGTGGTACAGAAAATGATTGATGTGGCAGAGCCAGCCCAAAGAAAAATCGTCATGCACAAGGTAAGCTGCAGGTCTTGGTTTGCCAATATTACTGAACTGAGATCAGAACAAACAGGCGAAGAGGGTTTCCTAGGGAACTTAACTGCCCAGAGAGCTTCACCTGTGGGGCCGTATAGAAATGGGATGAATAAGCAAGGACCTGGAGCATCCCCTTCTCCACCTGGTTTCTTGTGAGGAAAGTGGAAGCTGTCACTGTTCTGGGCCTGTCTTGAATTTGTTGTAGGTGGAGCTCTCTCTATGCCATGGTTAAAAGCAAAAGAATTCTGTACTGACATTAATCCAAGTTATAAAATCTGCAGAGATTATATAAACCAAGCAAATGTGCATGTTCGCTCATTTTGCATTGTTCTGCTTGTGTGCTAGTCAGAAGGAGGGATAAAACCCTGCTTGTGTAATTTGCAGCCACTGCAGATCCCAAACAGGTCAGGGTGCCAGTTGCATGTTACATAAATATATTGTTGAGAAGAACCCAAGACCATAAATCTTTCTGTGCAACTCACCGGGAAGCTCTGTCGGATGTGCCGGCCACACCAGTAAAAGCACCTATAATGATTGATGGATAGTGCAGAGCTAGAACAAAGAGCCTCTGCTGTATATTTCCCCCCACTCTTTCTGAATCGGTCTTTCAGTTTTAACTGACCGCATCAAGAAGCACTGGAAAGAGTTGATTGGATCCGGATGGAAGGGAACAGTCCTCCTGTCCAAAAGCAGCATCTTAAAGGCCCTAATAAGAGGTTTCGGATTCTCAGCTTGGGGCTGGGAATCGGAGCATGGAGAGACTTGTGCCAGCTGCCTCTGGCATGCAGAAAAGCCCTTCTAGCAAAATGGGGGGGCAGGGAAGCAAAGGTTACCTCATCTGCTCCTCCCACTCTATCTAGGATTCCCGTGAACCTTCACATTTGGAGGTTTATGAGCATCAAGGATGCAGCCTGTGGAATTGTGCCTTTACACATTCCCCGGGCAGACTCGTTGAATCATTGGACCTCAAGTTCAATGGTCATAGTGTGTTTTCACTAAGAATGAATAAGTTTGGATCCAACCCAATATCAGTAAAGCAGAGGGTGTGTTTTTATTCCAGTTGATACTGATGAGGTGGCCTCTAGTCCAGGATCGTTTCTGCCATAAAACACATTTATTTGCTTGTTTTGTTTGTATACTGCCCTATAGCTTATGGGGATGTATGGGTGATTTACAGAATTAAAATGTATAACAAGAATAAAACATGTAACAGTTAAAAACCCAAATACACAGCAATTGGCAACTCTGGAAATATTAAAAGTAATGCATGGCATAAAAACAGTACAACTAAAAACAATATTAAAACCCATCTGTGAAAATCTGGCAAATAAAAAGGTCTTTATCTGTCACCAAAAAAACGAACAATGACTTGCCAGATGCACCTCCTTGAGGAGCATGTTTCATAGTCTTTTTCTGCAGAGAAAGTCTTTTTCCTGTCACCCCCCCTCCCCTTATTTCTTTAGGGTGGTTCTCAGAGAACTTGGACCTTAGGGACTGGGTAGGAACATACGGAGAAAAGTATTCCTTCAGGTGCCCCAATCCCAAGCTGTTTAGGGCCTTATATGTTAGTGTCAGCAATTTGAATTGGGCTTGGACTTCAACCAGTGGCCAGTGTAGCTGATAAAGGACTGGCATAGTGTGGTCTCGTTAACAGCCAAGCAGCCTGATTCTGAATCAAATGCAGTTTCAGGACCATTTTCAAGGGCAGCCCCACACAGAACATGTACAGCCCTGAACTTACCAGGGTGTGGATAACTGGCAAGTCTTGATACTTAAGATTCCATAAAGCCAATTCCTTGTTCTTATTTCAGAGGACAGTTTCTTGCAGCAAAGAGCCTTGTGACCTCTAAAAGATTGATTGATTTGTGGCAGAAGCGTTCATGGCTATGATAAAGTGGGTGCTCATCCTTGAACTCTAAGATTCCTAAGTGTTTCCTTGTACCTCCGAGCATCTTACTCCCAATTGCCTTTAATGTTTGTGGAGGCACTTGCTTCACTCCTGAGCATGAAATAGGTTGAGACAATGTAGTAGTTATATGTTTCATGAGGATAAATTAAATTATCCACCTGCTGATTCCATACATTCCTTAGTGACTCACCCTGCTCTTGTTGAAATGCTGTTACATTTTGATTTAGTTTTCAAACAGATAGCGGTGTTCCAGGTACCAAGACATACGTTCTTGTGGTTTTACGTCTCCTCAGCTGTCTGCCTGAAGCTCCAACCCTGTAACCTATGCATGTGTGATTTATAGTGAGCCAGAGCAGAAGGTGATCGTTTGTATGTGTCTGTGAGCTGTTCCTAAACTCCTCTCCCCTCCCACCTTCTAGATCCGGCCACACATCGCCACTCTCCGTAAATACACCTATGGAAAACACATCTTGGCCAAACTGGAGAAGTATTACATGAAAAATGGGGTCGACCTCGGCCCCATTTGTGGACCACCAAATGGTATCATCTGAAAGAAAGAGCCATGGAAGAGAGCCAGTGACCATCTGGAATTTACAGCCGGCAACCAATCATATTCCAATATGCTTTGCAAATATTCCTGGTTGCCCAGTGTAGACATGAAAACTGCAAAAAAAGAAACGGAAAAAGGCAAAAAGACCCTTTGTAAATTTTTTTAATTTTATTCTGCATAACATGTACTAATTATTTTTTTAAATACTTAATTGCCCTGCAGTTTCAGTGGTGTATAGAATTCTTGTACATAGGCAACAGATGTACATGGAAAGCCACATTTTTGTTCACTGATGTAACTATTTCAAATATGGAAACTTTCAGGGTGGCTAATCTGAAATTAAAAAAACACACATACAATTTTTAACTCCTCTACCTTCCAGGAGAACTTTTTGGAAACACCTCTTTTGTTCTCTTTTTATTCAGCACTCAGAGAAGTTTAAAATTTTAGTTAAATTGCACAAATCTGCATTTAACAATGTTTATAAATTAAAAGATTCCTTGTGCTAAAGCGTCAATTTAAGATAAGTTTTTAAGTTTCAGAAACTTTAAAAATTCCTTTTTCTTAGTATAACGTGCTAAAGAATTGAGCTTAGCAGTCAATATTGGGAGAGAACATGCACACCAAGAGAGTTTTTAAAATAGATGAAGGGTGTGTGGTTACTGCCTACTCCAGTTTCTTCTGTTAACACAGAGGCAATTTTTTATTATTATTTAGCATGTAGAGAAAAAAAAATCCAACTCAACTTTGGTCTTGCTTCTATAAATATATAGTGTATACTTGGTGTAGACTTTGCATATATAAAAATTTGTAGTATTTTCTTGTTTTGATGTCTAATCTGTATCTATAATGTACCCTAGTAGTGGAACATACTTTTGATTGTACAATTGTACATTTGTAAACCTCTGTAATGTAAATGTGGAGAAGTTTGAATCAACATAAACCCATTTTGGTAAGAAAATAAATTAGCAAACCCTGTGCATTTCAGTGTATATTCACCCCTTTTATGGTCGTAGCATATAGTGTTGTATATTGTAAATTGTAATTTCAACCAGAAGTAAATTTTTTTCTTTTGAAGGAAATGTTCTCTTTATACAGCCTGGTTAATGTTTAAAAGAAATGCTTGGTTTTTTTAATTTGTCACCTAGTCAAGAAAGTAGAGATTCTTTCTAAATGTTCTACACAAATGATTCAGTTCAAAAATAGTGTTTATTTGACTCTTTTAAAAAAGTAATGTTTTACTTATTTTGTGGCAGTAAAAGAAGTGCAGAAAAGTACAACCCCCTCCCCCAGTATTCCTTTACAATCAGAGTCCCCCTTTCACCTTGTAAAGTGTGAATCACTTTGCCTTTTTGTACAGAAGATAAACTGTATTTTGCATTTTGTCTACTTGTAAGTGAATGTAACATACTGTCAATTTTCCTTGTTTGAATATAGAATTGTAACACTACACGGTGTACATTTACAGAGCCTTGTGTATATTTCCAATGAACCTTTTTGCAAGCACACTTGTAACCATATGTGTATAATTAACAAACCTGTGTATGCTTATGCCTGGGCAACTATTTTTTGTAACTCTTGTGTAGATTGTCTCTAAACAATGTGTGATCTTTATTTTGAAAAATACAGAACTTTGGAATCTGGGTTTGTGTTTCATTTGAATATTTTCAATATAGTGCACCAGGACAAAACATTCTTACTGCTTGTCTGTCTTTCTTTCTGACTTCATGGTGTTCTCAGATACATTTATGTTCTGTATTGTTTTGTGAATATTTATTCATTGTGTTTGTATGCTGCCTTTCTGCTAAAGTACTCGAGAGTTTTGCATGTTGCTTTATTAGTGTTCCTTCAAATGCAGCACGTTAGGAAAAAGGCACCAGGGCAGGGAGAACATGTAGAATCTGGTTCTGTTCATATGGTTACCGGAAGGTCTTTCCTAATGGGTAACCAGAAGGTTGGGTACTTCCAGTTGCTCACAGCTGAGCCAATGGAGGGAATCTTACCCCACATTAAGGAACATGTGGATATGTGTAAAATCCATGATGTTAATTTGCAGTTATTTGAGTTACTTATTATGTAAATTATTGTACGGTTTGACTGCAGATGACTTCAGAGTTAAAACCTAAGAGCTGTAGCTATTATGATGGTTCTTCCTGCCATCTTCCCCTAACAAGAAACCTGTGTCACTACAGGTTTCCAGTATTACACTACTTTCTCCTTGCACTAACTTCCATATGCCTGCAAAATTAACAGACCAAGTTCTTGCAGTCAGATTATTACCATGAAGGGAAGTTAGTTTCTTTAACCTAGATGTGCTCTGTTGGATGGTCTGACCATTGCTGAGACTGAGGAGCACTGGCACCCAAAACAACTGGAGGGCACTAGGTTGCAGATAGCTAGTTTAAACCATTTCTTAGCTGTCTCTCAGAGCCATCCATTTCTCAAGGCAGCACACAGCATGGAAGTAATGCAAACATGTTAATAGTAACAGATAAAAAAGTAATTTGTAACTAAAGCAGTTTCAATAAAACAAAAATTGGAAGAAGCAAAGATAAACCTGGGAAAGTTAAATGCATAGCCATAAAGTAACCTGTTTGTGTGGGTGGTTACTGCAGTGTAACTTCCCCTAAATCGTAGATCCATATGAACAAGCTTAAAAACTCATGTAGTAGTAATTTAAGTGGGGCTAGAAAACAAGCTATAAGAGCTACTGATAACTTCACACTCCTAAAAGTCACCTATTCTTGCTGGAAGTGTTTACTCCCTGAATATTGCTCCCAATTTACAGAATAGTTTTTATTACCAAAGCCAAAAAGCACTTGCAAATAAATTAAAGACCTATCAATTTTGTGCCAGATTCGGGTTTAAGCCCCTATTAGCTGAATCCTCAACAACTGTGGATGACGCTAATTATTCCAGTGAAAGCCACTGTGAAAGGAAGTCCTCTGACTGTTGGGTTTCTGCTTTCCCCACTGGCCCCTGTAGAAAGTTCAGCATCTGAGATGTTAGATGAGCTGTGAAAAGGGATGGGGGGGGGGGAAGGCCATTTTGTGAGTAGATGAGGGGAGGCCTTGGATCTACAGAATCAGAAAACCTGTTCCTTAATGTGCACCCAACATGCAGGAAAATGAGTTCCACCCCCAGGGCTTGGTGCAAATAATTCATTGCTTGCACTGGGGATGGATGGGAAGCAGCACTTTCTCCTTCACTTCTGCCTTGATGGCAGGTGCTTTGGCAGATCTTGGAGTAGGCTGGATGCTCCAGGTATGGTAGATTGGCTGTTAGTAACTTGACCATTTTTCAGAAGAAAAATCATATGCAAATAACCCTATACAAATTAGGTCCTTTGCAAACAGTCATTTGCATGAAGACAATTTCAGTTTGCCTTGGAAATGTTCCTACTCTGGAGAGTAATCTAATTTAGCATGTTTATTTTACTTGTAATTTGTAAATAACAGTGCAAAAACAGTATGGCATTTCTGTTTGTTTCTTTTGTCCCAAAACGCCAGCAGTATTTGACCTTAAAAATGTGAAGGAGGGAATTAAAGTGATTAAATTACATCACTTAATGTGATTTCAAAGTTACATAATGTAGACATTGTTACTGGAACACTTGTACACTTTGAAAGACAATAGCATTTATTTCCCTTTTGGCACTTTTGGAAGCAAAGGCAAAGAAAACCAGGACATGAATTCAGATTTGTTCAACCTGTTTCCCTGCAGATGTGTTGGGTTGTAACTCCCACGATCCTGACTGGGGATGTTGGGAGTAGCAGTCCAACATATTGAAAGGGCAACAGGCTAAGAAAGGCTGCACTAATTATTTGTATTTAGGGTGCAGTCCTCACAATCCTATGGGTGTCTCCCCACCCATCTCACACTGCAAAGCACCTAGACAACCCATTTTAGCACCTGTAGCCTGAACTGCCTGGTCCTGCCTAATCTTGGAAGCTAAGCAAGATCAGCCTGGTCAGAATTGGGATGGGTGATTTGAGTGTATGATTCTGTGATTACTGTTGTGAACTGCCCAGAGAGCTTTGGCTATGGGCAATATAAAAATACAACAACAACAACAACAACATGGCTGTACTTCTGATAGGGAGGAAGGATGGCTCTTAATCTTGGCAGAGACAATCCCTCCCCTCCTTGCACCTTAACTCAGTCCCTTAACTGCATCCAATAAAAAGCAACCTTGGAGAAGGTTGATAGGGTGGATAGGGCCCTTCAGCCGTGCCTCCACAAAATCCTCAGACCCTCCAGACACTGTCTGGAGCCCATAGGATTGCTTTGTTACACACTTTTAACCTAGCCAAGGATAGATTCTCTCCGAATGGTGTACAATGCATTACACTGTGAAATGCAAGGATAATATCAAACAAAAATAAAATCCCAGAGCAAAACCAGAATAAAACTGCTGGTAGAATAAAATGCTAAAGAAGAATGTTCTTACAGTGCTTGGGAGAAGAAGAAACTCTTCCCCAGAGAACTGGACATGAAATGCTGACAACCAGTCATTCGGTTTAACACATTCAAAGCTCCCTTCCACTGAGGTCACTGGGGCAACTCAGTATTACTGACACAGATGTATTTCTATGACATATGTGGATTCTCTCACATGCTGCTAGGGATCATCACCTGAGAAATGCTAAGTACAACTTGGAAACTGCCAAACTGGAGAGATGAAGCCCTGGGACCCTTCTCCATGGAACATTTCCCCTGCCCATCAGAGTTAACCATACTGTCTACCTGCTGCAGCTCAGTGCAGAGACTACAACTCTCATAATTTCCAACCAACTATGCCACTTGGAGGAAACCAGGTTGTAGAAGGCTACACCTATCGCAGCCCCAAGAACAATGCATATGTTGAATTTGCAACAGAGGATGGAAATTGGAGCCGTTTTGGGAGGCGTGTTTGCCCTGAAGGCAGTCTGAAATGCACACCTGACTCTTTGAAGGGAGTTTCCTTAGATTTTCCTTTTTCAATCTCATTTTACGACGCTAAGAATTTTCACTAGAGCTTTACAACAGGAATGCATTACAGGCACAAAGAAAAGAAAATCAGTTTTAAAACAGTAACAGTAGTGCTGGTCTCCAATATGGTGCTTGGAGACGCCTCTTTTGGGACCCATCAGGCTTCTTTTAGTTTTCTTAGATTTTTGTATTGTATTGTATTCTTTCTAACTGGGAGGATGGCGAGCATGCTGCAAAGCTAAGTTATCCCCCACCCCACTCCGGCACTATCCATATTTGGGTCCAAAGAAGGGGATTTGTGTTTTGAAGCTTGGAGCTGAACTGCTTCTGGCAATGAGGTTCCTGGGGCAAGTTACCTTTCTCTGAGTCTCACTGCTTTGCTTTCTGGAAAATGAGCATTTTGTGACCAGCTGTGCTCAGCATGGCAGCCATTCCATGAATGGGACCCCCCCCCCCCGCCCATGATGCCTATTCCGTGAGATTGCCCACAACACGCTGCATTCAGGCAGTGCCTACTAGCTCAAAAAAGGCTGCAGAGCTCAGAATTCGTGTTTCACTGCCTCCTTTATGAAAAAGCAGGCAACTGGCAATCTGTGATTCCAGATTGGACCACTTGAGGGCGCTGCGCTCTACCTCACGCTTCCAGTGGGGAAGCGTTTTCCTCGCTCAAGGAAGTCAAAGAAAACGAGCCTTGTGGTATTTTAATAGCAAATTTATTACCCGCAAACTTACATAGTCTAGTGTTCACTTTGTCAAAACCATGAAGTGACAGATGGACAGACAGAGAGATCTCAGAGCAGACAGTATCTGCCCACAGCTGAATGGACATGAAATGACGGAATCACAACACAGTAGAGTTGGAAGGGGCCAAGAAGAGCATCAGGTCCGTCCCCTGATCAATGAAGGACTCCAAGTTAAAGCATCCTTAACTGATGGCTGTCCAGTTGCATCCTAAATGCCTCCAGTGAAGGAGAGCCCACCACCTCCCCAGGTCATGGGTTCCGTTGTCGCTGTGCTCTAACAGTCAGGAAGTTTTTCCTGATGTTCAGCCAGTTCAGTTTCCTGTAGCTGGAGCCCGTTATTCCACATTGAGCACATGACTGAGAAGAGATCCTGGCCTTCTGCGGCAAGAGAAGCGAGACTCACACAGCACGTTGCAGCCTGCAGTGCTCCTCTTTGGGACAATCCTTTCCATTCCCCCTTCCTTCCTGCTTCCCATTCCCACCAGCCTAACAGCCCCAAGCGGTCCCCATGCGGGGGCCACTGTGGCCCTGTCACTTTGCTGGGCTGCTACACCTCCCATTCCTCCCCGTCAAGAAACAACCACCACCTAGTTCGAAAGGACGCAGGTTCTGTCCCTGCCCGTCACTCGCAGGCAGTTGGCAGGGATGGGCAATGGAGATGTCATCTATGGATCCTGGCCTCTGCTCTCCATTTCCATTCCTGCTCAACAAAATACATGGAAATGGTGGTTTTATCCAGGGACCTATGGCTGAATGTATCCCAGAAGATCCCCCTTTCAGCATCCAGGGCTTGGGCAACTGACTAACCAACACGGGCACCAGAACCCAGGCAGCTTGGTTAGAGTCCAGAGTCTAATCCCAAGCAACAGTCTGAGGTTAGCACCAGGAGCAAAAGAGCAAGGCAACTCCACTCCAAGAATAAAGGTAAGCAAGCAAGCAAATGAAGCAAAGCAAACAGTGCGGGTTCCAGAAAGCCGGAGTAGGAACATGAACAAAAAACAGGGCAAGGTCCAGGATCAAGAGCAGAGTACAGGAATAGTAGCGAGGTCCAGGAGATCAGGCCAGAACAAGCAGGAATCAGGTTCAGGCTCCACATCAGAACAGCAGCCTTGGTAATTGCAGGATTACTCCCTCAGTCCCCTGCAGCCATCAGAGGCCTCATCAGCACCACCTGGGAGAAGGGCTGTGTAAGAACTGGCTCCACCCTCCAGAAGCTCCCTTAGCAAGGAAAGTCTTTTGACTTGCTGCCTGTTGTTAGCTGAGTTCCTGCTCCTGTCCTGCTTTGGACCCCAGGAATCTCCTGCAGGTGTCTTGCTTCATTTGTTTCTGATTTCTGGCCTGTTTATGGTCCCCTGTGTATGCTAAGGAAGCAGCCCCTTCCAGATATCTAGAGAGGTGGGGATGGGGCAGCTGAAAGGAATTGGATCCAGTCTAGATGGGAGCAAGAACATGCCCCTAGAACAATGGATGAGGTGGAGGGAGGGGGAACAGACTGTTTAATCAACCATCCCAGAGATGGGAGCCTGCGCTGTTTGGCAGATGCCTCCTCTCACCTTGCTATGCTCCCTTTCTGTGCTCCTCCTGAGGAGTCATCTTGACGGCTCTTTGTGGGACAACACACCAGGCAAACTCACAGTCTTCCCAGATTGGGGAACCAACATGGCTAGCCCACTAGAGGGGTGGCTGGAAGAACGGGGTTCAGACAGATTCAGAAGGAGGGTCCCTGGAAGTGGTTGCTACGCTGGGTTCAACAAACTGCTCTGTTGATGCTCGGAGGTTCAGTCTGCAGAGATTGAGTTCATATACTTTGGTGAATAACGAGTGTTTGCGAAGGAATGGTTTGCTGCCTTGAATGAGCAAAGGGAGGAAAGCCTAACTAACTGCAAGAAGTGAACAAGCCGCAGTGAGTCTGAGGTCTGCCAGATGCCCTGTGGGTTGTCTGCGGAACAACAACTCCCTGCGACTTACCACCAGGGGATCAGGCTGTGTGGAATTGCCCCGTGTGATAGCACAGTTAGAGTGCTGGGCTGAGACTCTTGGAAGATCTGGGTTTTAGTCCCTACTTGGCAGTGCAGCTCACTGGGCGAGTTTGGACCAATCACTAATTATTTACCTTATTTGTCCTACCTTACAGGGTTGTTGTTAGGATAAAATAGAAGGAAGACTAGGCAAGCTGTGTGGGTGAGGAGGGAAAGCAGCTGTGCTGCCAATAGCCATGCCCTGCCTCCCTCACCCCAGCATTCTGCCTTTTGCCTTCCTCGGAGGCCCAGTTGTAACCATGGGTGGGCAGCCCACATGGTTCTTCCCATGTCTGTTGGGGACGGGAAAGGACAGGGGTTTGGCCTTTGGGGTCTCTGCTCCAAGAATGCAGGATCTCAGAGCTAGGATTTGGAAAACCTTATGGCCTTCCAGAGTTATGTACCCTCCCTTGGGATTGTACCCCTAGTGATTCCTGGAGAAGATCAAGAAGTCTTGTTTTGGTGGATGTGAGTATCATGGGTTTCTATGAATCCGACCTGTGGAGTCTGGAGCTGATGAGCTTTTTTCCAAGACATGGATTTGCAGACTTGTGGACTTGTTTTTACTGCTGAGGGGGACTTGCATACTGCTGTCAGTTTGCAAATGTACATTTGCGATATGCATTTTCATCAAAGGGTAGATTTATAATGGAGTTATTTGTTTTAAATAAATAAATTTGCATGCCTTGAGGGAAACATGGACAATCCTCATCCATTTTTATTTATTAGCGAGGGTGGTTGCTGCAAGGCATAGTGGCCAACTTATCCCCTATGCAACAGGGATTGCCATGGGCTACAAATATTCTCCCAGTGGTGAAGCTAAGTAATATGAGACCACTGGACTTCATACTTTTGTGGAAGGGCAGGGTTTAGATGACTTGCATATCACTTCAGGAGTGAACACAACAGTACATAACTAAGTTATCTCTGTTTTGACCACCGGTCTATGATTTACAATTGTACCTGATACATAAGATCAATAATAAGATCTGATGTTTGTGTTTAGTTGCAAAGTCTGCTTGACCCATCACGACCCCATGAACAACATTCCTCCAGGCTCTCCTGTCCTCCACTACCCGCCCCCCAGTACACCTAAGCCCACACTCACCTCTCCAGTGACCCCATCCAACCACCTCAACCTCTTCTGTCTCCTTCTCCTTTTGCAGTCAGTTGTGAGTTGTTCCTTCTCATTCAGTATCCAAAGTATTTGAGTTTCATCTTCAGTATCTGGCCTTCTGAAGAGCAGTCAGGGTTGATCTCCTCTAGGACTGACTGGTTTGATCGCCTTGCGGTCCAAGGGACTCGCAGGAGTCTCCTCCAGCAGCACAATTCAAAGACTTCAATTCTTTGGCGCTCAGCCTTCCTTATGGTCCAGCTTTCACAGCCATACATTGCAAATGGGAAAACCATAGCCTTGACTATACGCACTTTTGTTGGCAGGGTGATGTCTCTGCTGTTTAGTATGCTGTCTAGATTTGCCATGGCTTTCCTCCCAAGGAACAAGCGTCTTTTAATTTCTTGGCTGCAGTCCCCATCTGCAATGATCTTGGAGTCCAAGAAAATAAAATCTATCACTTCCTCCATTTCTTCCCCATCTATTTGCCAGGAAGTGCTAGGACTGGGTGCCATGGTCTTAGTTTTCTTAATGTTGAGTTTCAAGCCAATTTTTGTGCTCTCCTCCTCCACCCACATCAAGAGGCTCTTTTGTTCCTCTTCACTTTCTGCCATGAGAGTGGTATCATCTGCATATCTGAAGTTGTTGATATTTCGCCGGGCGATCTTAATTCCGACTTGTGATTCATCTGATGTTTGGCAACCCTGATTTTCTTTCATTATATTCTGATCCTGTGCAATTGTGTATTCTAAAGTTATTTAAATCATCACTCTACTGCAGCCACAGGAGCAGAATGGAATTTATTTCTGCTGGCCTTCTGACCACAACATCATCCCTAGCTTCACTACTGAGCACCCCTAACTCCATGATGTCACAAATAGTTTCAGGAACCCCCACATCCCCAGAGCTCCCAACACAAGGGACCCAGGCAATATGGAGATTATCCGGGCAAGTTCCTGCTCATCATGCTTGTTGCATCACAACCAAGGGCTATCCAGCAGCCCTCCATCCCCCATGACAACGCATCTCCCCATGCAACAATGACCAATGCCAACCAATCTATCCCACTCACCCAGCACACTTGCAGAGCCTCCCTGTGTTAGTAGTCCGTGCAAGGCTCTCCCCGAGAAGACTGGGAAACCCCAGCTGCGGTTCCCATCAGCGGCCATTCCATCATGCAGCTGTCAGGATGAAGAAGCGAACAGAGAGGCCTTTTTATGAGTCTGGCTCAGAGTAATGGTTGGGCTCCTCTGCCCGGAACAGACACCTTCAATGGCCACTCCCTATAGCAGATATAAGAATGGCTTGTACAAAGATGTGGGCCCTCTTCATGAGCCTATCTGGGAACAGCCAGCACTGGGCTCTTCTTCCATAGAACATATTCCATCACTGATTGCTCCACAGCATAGTTACCAGATGGGGATGAATAAAGAGCCAGGCCTTCTCCATGAAGCTGTTTGGACCCAATCACCCCTGGACTCCTCCAAAATGGAACCGATTCCACCAGTGGTTGTGCCATCATCCAGATGTCGGAAGTGGGTTGATAGACCTCTAGGTCCTCTCCATGAACCTGCCTGGGAGCAACCACCTCTGGGCTCCTCCCTCCTGTTGCAAGCACCTCCAGAGCCTATTGAATTTGGCAGCTATCAGAAGAGGAGAGAGAGACAGCAGGGCCACCTGCATTATCCTTGCTTGGGCCGGCAGCCATTTGTTTCCTGCTTTCCAGAACAGAGTCCATCAATAACTGTTGCACCTAGGAGTTCTAAGAAGGGGATGAAGAGACCTCTTGGCCCACTTCATGAACCTGTCTGGGACCAGCCTTCACTCAGCTCCTCCTTCCTCCTGCAGGCACCACCAGAACCCATTGAATTTGGCAGCTATCAGAAGATGGAGGAGGACCAGTTCAACCATCTCTATGAGCCCAGCATGGGCCAAGAGCCATTTGGTCCAGAGCAGAATCCACCAGAGGCCACAGCATGTAGCAGTGGTCGGAAAGGAAGGGGAAATCTAGGCCCCCTCCATGAACCTGTCTGGTGCCGGCTGCCGTTTGTGTCCTACCTCCTACAACAGGTTCCATCCCCATTGGACATTCCATCCAGCAGCTGCCAGAAAGATCCCGAGAGACAGCCAGACCTTCTCTATGCACCTGATTCTTCCCAACTAGGACAGACCAGGTCAGGGGCCACTGCTGTACCTGGCAAATACCAGAAGGCTCTCTTTGATCCATCACCAAGGCACTGCTCCTTTCCACTGCAGACGCCACCCAAACCCATTCAGCGGAACACTTACTACAGTGGGGTGAAGAGGCAGCCAGAGCCTCTCTCTGTGTCTGGCTCCTCCCAACCACAGCAGAGCCAATCAATGGCCACTGCCATCTCTGAGAGCTACCAGAAGGCTCTCTTGGACCAGTCCCCGTTGGGTTCCGCCCTGCCTCAGCAGACTCTATCTAATCACATTCAACCTAGCATTTACTACAACAAGGCAAAGAGTCAGTGAGATTCTCTGTGGGCTTGGCTTCTCCCAGTCACAACAGACACAGTCAATGGCCATTCCGTATCAGAGCAGTTCCACAGGCCCTGCCCAGAGCCTGAGGCCCACTGTCTTTGGGCTTGTCCTGCCTGAACTGGATGTCATGGTACACTACCTGGCAACGGTCTGGAGGTAGCGGGAAGAGATCCAGGACCTCCGTATGGATGATGGTCGTAGACTCTCCTCAGTGGCCTTTCCGCTGGGCAGCTGTTAGAAGGGGAAGGACAGGCAGAGACGCCTTCTCCTTGAACCTGGCTGGCTGTTTCCTCCGGCCCAGAACCGACTTCGCCAGTGGCCTTTCCATCTGATCTTTTAAAAGAATGAACATACCTGAGCCCTGAATTTGCTGGTTTTCTTCTTTCCTCCACCACCCCTCCTTTTTGTATCATGTTTATTAGATTGTAACTTATTTCTGTAATTTAAGCATTTAAAATTATGTTCAGCACTGTACATAAGGTAGTAGATTTTTTTTGAAGTGTAACAGCAAGAATGAAGATGGCTGTTAACTTTATGAGCAGAACAAAGCATGAACAGCATTACCAGTGCCTTCCAAGATAGGGAATAGGAAACTGAAGGGTGTTCGTGGGATTTGCTGTGGGTGTCTGATACCAACAAGGGATGATACCCTTGGATCCCATTTGCATTGCTACATCTCCAAATTTCTGGGCATCTGAAAGGTGACAATAGCAACACTGCCCAGCAACTATGTCTGGGAGGACAGAGTTGCCAGTTGGGATGCCACAGCTGAAAAGGCCCTGTGTCTGATGCCAAACCATTTAATCTCTGGAGTGGGGAGAATCTGGAGGAAGGTTTCCAATAAACATGTGAGATAATGGACAGGTTTCTTCTGGAGATGCAGCTCACAAACTATGCACAAGCTATGCAACACCAACACCCCTTCAGCAGCCTTTCCCCAACCTTGGGACGGCTATATGTTTTGGACTGCACCCTCTTCCATCCTCCCCATTCATTGGCCATGTTGGCAGGGGCTGATGGGAACTGTTGTCCAACATATCTGGAGAGCATGAGGCAGGGAAAGCCAAACCTGAGAGCTGTAATTGTGCATGACTCATGCGTTAGACACTCATTGGGTAAACCTGGGCAAGGGCATCCCCAGCTTTGGGCTAGCTGCACTTCCTTATGTCACTGTGCTGAGCATGGAAAGCTGCAAAGGAACCCCTGTGAACAAGCACTTGCTTATGCACTGGGCATCCTTTCTGGAGATGTCTCTGCTCAGAGTGCACACACTGGGGGTGGGTTAGCTTGGACACCTGCTCCCAGGAGCCCTGCTTCTCCACAGATGTGCCGTGCACATGCCTCATGTGCAAAGAGGGCTTGCACGTATGAGTGATTTGAAGAGAAGCACAGTGCTGTCATCCATCTTGCATCGCACAGTGGGAGGCCATGCCACAAGTCCATTACTTCTACATCCACAATTGTTGATTGCAAGCATCTCTCAGCCACCTGCCACCACAGGTAGCTTCAGAACCCCCCACGCAAAGCAATAGTTACCAGAAATAGGAACACAGGGTGCTGGGGAAATGGAGATCATCCAGGCCCACAAGCATCCAAGCCATATGGCTCCAAGTTGCCCTACATGTTGCATCATAACCAAGAGCTGCCCAAGATGCCTCCATCGCCCGTGGTGATGCATATCCCCATGCAACAATGACCAAAGCCAGCAAGAAAACTGCTGATACCCCAGTGCGGTTGTTGACAAGGGGGGAGAGGCAGGCAGGCTCTTCTCCTGAGCCTGGTGTGATGTCACTAAGCTGAGTACCACTGGGCTGCTCCCTGCCAGAGCAGGACCTTCCCTGCCTCCAGTTTGCTTCCCCTGAGAGTGGTCAGAAGGGGATGAAGAAAGTACTAAGCCCCCTCCACGAGCCTAACTGGGAAGAGCCACCCCTGGGGCCCTCTGCCCCAGAATGCCTTCCATCGGCGTTTGCCCCATCTCATGGTTCTCCAGTGATGGCAAGCAGAGAACCTGGCGCTCTCCATGAGGCTGCCTGGGAACAACCGGCTGCGGATCCCTCCAAGCCAGCACAGAGCCAGTCAGTAGCCACTGCACAGAGCAGGTGTCAGCAGTGGATGGACAAACAGCTCAGCCCTCTGCATGAACTGCAGTGGGAGCAACCAGCCTTGGACTCTTCCCCTGCAGAGCCGATTCTACCAGTGGTGACTCCACCATGCAGCTGTCAGAGGGGGTGGGAGGCACAAACAGATGTTCTCCCTAAACCTGCCTTGGATCAGCGGCCCTCACTTTCCTCCCACCAAGAGCAGATGCCAGCAGTGGCCATCGCACCTGACCACCAACAGAAGGCGAAGGCTTTAGACCCTGGACCTCTTCATGAACCAAACTGGGAGCAGCCGGTGTCGGCCTCCTCCTTCCTCTGGGTTGAGACTCCATTAGTGGGCATTCCACCGGCCAGCTCCCAGAAAAACGAGAGGCCGATCTATCCTCGGTATGAGACCGGCTTGTACCAGCGGCCACTGCACGCCTCCCAAGTGGTGCAGGCACCACCGAAGGCTACCGGGCCTGCCTGCTGTCAAGGGGGGAAGCAACTGGGCCTACTTCAGGAGACTGTCTGGGAGGAGATACCTGTGGACTCCACCCCTCTGCTGCAGACACCATTAGCCGTCATGCCACCTGGGAGCTCTCAGCAGAAGCAGGGCCAGGGCACTCCTGTCAGTGTGCCAGGCCCCTCACGAGCTGTTGCACCTCACAGCTACCAGAAGGAGAAAAACCTTGGCCCCCTCCAGGCGCCTGTCTGGTACCGGCTGAACAGACAGCCAGGTCCTCTCCACGAGCCTGTCTGGGAATAAGTGCTTTTGGACTTCAGCTTCCACCGTGGACCCAACTATGAGGTTTTCTACCTGGCAAACGTGAGGAGGCAGAGAAGAAAGCTCAGGCCCTTTCTGTGGGTTCCTCCTTCCCAAACTGGATGCCACCAGCAGCCATCAGGTCACTGTCAGAAAGGGAGGGAGTGGTGGAGAGACTGTATCCACAAACTTGTCTGGGACCATTTGCTGTGGGTTTCCTCCCTCCTTGAACCTTTTTCAGTGGCCTTTCTGTCTAGTCTTTCAGAAAATGAACACACATGATCCCTGAACTTGTCCCTGTTTTCATCCATGGCCCTTCCTTTTTGTCTCATGCAATGCCACCTCCAGGTGTGGGCTTCTTTGGGCTGACACCCGCAAGGGGGACCTGTCCGTCAGGGATTCTGCCTTTTCACGAACATTGTCACCAGCTTTTGCTGTTCATTCTCATTTGTTCAGAACTCCCTTGGGCTGGGGGGTTTAACAGGTGTATTTTATGCCTCTTTCTGAATATTGATCCATGCATTTGGGCAGTGGTAGTCTGCAGGAGGATAGGGATGGACAGGGGCAAAGAAAAAGGGTGAATGTCTGGAAGACAATGGTAGGAAGACATGATGGAGATACACAAAATTGCGCAGGGTGTGGGGAAAGTGGCGAGTTTATTCTCCCTGTTTCACAGTACCAGAATGGCATCTTAGCAAGCTGATGGGTGGGAGGTTCAGGGCAGATAAGAAGGGCTGCTTTGCACAGCAAAGCCAAACTGTGGAATTGGCTCTCAAGATGCAGTGAAGGTCACCATTTCAGATGACTTTAAAGTGAGGGTGGGGCAAATGGCTGGAAGGAGAGGCTATTTAGTGGCTGCTTGTCCTGATGGAAATATGCTACCCCTGATATCAAAGGCAGGATGCATATCTATACCAGTAGCTGGGGAACATGGGTGGCAGGGCGCTCCTCATGTTTCGGGGGACACGGGGCCAAGCGGACATTCCCCTCCGCACCTCTACCCTCTCGCTGCTCTGGAGCAGGCGCTGGGGCGTCACTGGGACCCGAGGAGCCGCTCCCCTCTCGGGTCCCGATCCACGCACCTGTGTGCATACTAGCAAAGCGCATCCCTTCTTATGCTAGCAGACGCTAGAGGGCGGCGTAGGCTCTTCCTCCCTCTCCGGTTCCCAGGCGCCTCTCGCCCTCCTCCTCCTCTCCTCCTCCTCCTCGCAGCCATTGAGCGAATGGAAGAGGATCAGGAGCGCACGTTTCCTGCCCGGGGGAAGAAACCGAGCGCGCTCTGATTGTTGCACTCCGGCGCCGGCGGGGTGGAGCGGGCTGGAGGTGGGGAGGAGGCCGCCAGGACGGACGGGGGAACTCGCGCTGCCTCAGCCCCGGCCTGGCCTCCGCCCTCTCTGCGTACAGCATCTCTCCCACCGAGAGCGGCGTCGCGAGCCGCGCGCGGGGGGCTCCGGCTCGCACCCTCCTCCTCCTGCTGCTCCTGCTCCTGCTCCTGCTCCTCCTGCTCCTGCAGCCCGGGGCTTGTGGGCGCGCCGGGAACAAAGGAACGTCGCCCGGCCCGCGCCTCCTTCCTGCCGCCCCCTCCCCGTCCCTGTGGAATCCCGACGGGCGTTGCAGCGGCCGCGGTGGGCGCCCCGATCCGCCTTCCCTGCCCCAGGCTGGAGACGATGCCTGGGCTGCCGCCCGCGAGGCCCCGCGGCCGGGCTGCGCTGCTGCCGCGCTTGCTGCTGCTGCTGCTGGCCGGCCACGTCGCGCGGGTAAGTGACACGGGCGCCCGGCAGCTCCCGCGCCGCCCTCCCGCGGGGCGCCGGCTTGCGGGCGCCCCGGGGCCCCCCGGCTCAGCTGCGGCCGCTCGCCGCGCCGCCCGCCCCGCCGGAGGGGGGGCTGCTGCAGGCGCGCTCGCCCTCCTTCCCCCGCGCGTGTCCCTTGGGAGCCGCCGCGCGTGGCGTGCGTGGCGTTCCAGGGGCTTCTCCGGGGGGCTCGAAGCAGCCGGATGCTCCCGCTGCCACTTCGCGCCCGGTTCCGACGGCCAAGGGGCGGGCGGCGGGCGGGCGGCCGGCTGGCTTCCTGGCCCGCACCTCAGCGGCTTCCTCAGGAGGAAGACCCCAGGCTGCACTCGGGCTTGCCTGACCGCCCGCCTTGTAGCCCGCGGGGCTTGTCTGGAAATCGGCCCGCAGTATTCAGAGGAGGCGTTTCATTCCCATGAAAGCCGTGCTTAGGGTTGCAACCATAGTTGGAGATACGCCCCCCCCCCCCATGTTCAGTTGCGTCTTGCAGCCCAGCGAGTCTCCCTTGGGGTCACTCTGCGCGAACGCATTTGAAAATAGGGGCCGCAATGTTCCGTTCTAGGACTGGCGCTCTAGTTGGAAAAGTCTCGTTGGGTGGGCGGCGGAGGAGGTGACCCCCCATTCATCTTGGCCGTGGTGGCAAAGCTTCTGCCTGAATCGAGCGGCCTCGCCGTGCTTGCAGTAATAGGCACTTCTGGCAGCCTTACTGGCTACAGATGCCCATTTTAGGGGGTGGGGGATTTCCGTGCGATTGAGGTGGGGTGTGCGGGGGAAGAAAGATGCGTGTGGATGTCATTTGAAGGTTGATGGGGAAGTAGGGTCGACAAGGACCCAGGGCATGTGGTTTGTGCTCTCTGCAATTTCATGTCTATTCTCTACGGTTCATGAATTGGGGGTAGGGGAGGAAAAGGTTTATAATTTGGCTGCCCTGCCTGACTGCTTGGCTTGGTGGGTTGGAACTGCAGTGAAATGCATGGAATATGGATTCCCTGTATTTTTGCAATTTGGACAGGCTTCAGTGTGGGAGGGCCGAGGTGGGGAGGGGGAAGCCTCCTGGGTCTCGGAGGAGTGCCCCCCCCACCCCGGGGTGGCTTTCCTCCTGGATCGCCAAGCCTCTGTCCTGGAGAGACTGGGGGCTGTGTCATGACAGTGAAGTGATGCAGCTGTGGCTGGAATGGGGGTCAGGAGGAGATCTGCCCATGGGAGGTTCTGCTTGCACAATTAGGTCCTGCATAGCGAGAGGCCCAGCAAGCAGTGCCCTGCCTTTCCTGGCGGGGCCTCCTTGATCCCCCATGGTATAGGCTGCTACCCTCATACCGTGGGGCGGAGGTAGGTAAAAGGGCCAGTCCTGTGCAAGGTTAGACTGAAAAAGGGCCTAGAACTCCTGGGATTCCCTAGGCAGCATCATTATACACCTTTGCCCTGTCCAACTTGCAGAGGATTGTCCTTAAAAATGGTTCTGGATGTTTGATTTCCCCACTGTGTATGGTGCAATGTGGAATAATTATAGTGTACAGGAGAGGTCAGTGAACGAGGGGCCGAGAGGCTGCTGTGCCACGCTGGCTGGCCGGCCATTGGCCCCTCTGCCCCTCCGCCGCCTTGCCCTGAGCCCAGCTGCTGTCCTGCCCATATCGATCTGGCTGGGGAGCAGCGGGGGGGGGGGGGGGGGGGACCGACTGACTTGGAGTGGTGATGCAAATGGCACTTTATCTCTTGGCCAAAGCAGTGTGTCTGCTTCACAGTTGTGTGCCTTGCAGGGACTGTGTTTCTTGTGTGCAGAATGGCCCCGAGCCTGACCTCTGGCACCTCCAGTGAAAAAGGCTGTGTAGCAGTGGTGAAGGCTGACATGCAGGTGCTCGATGGGCTGGGCGGCCCCCTCACCTCACCCCACCCCACCCAGGGGGAGCCCAGAGAAGCAGGCAGCTGTTCCGATCTGGCTTTCTCCTCTCTCTCTCTCTCTCTCTGTATTATATGTCTTCCATAGGTCTTTTGTAAAGATAATGGGTCTTCATTACCCATTCGAGATGAAAGCTACCCCAAAATACTTTGCATTTCAATAGAGCAATATATTGTTGGTAGGAAAACTCATTTCCCCCAGCGACTGTGGTTTGCAGCTAAGCTGAGAGGGAACAGGGTGAAGGGGGGAAGGAGAGATGATGTCATCTTCCCTACTAATCAGGAAGTCCCGGCACTTCGACCCTGTGAGCCCTGGCTCCACTACGGCACTGGATGCCGGATGATGTGAATGCTGGCAGGGCACCTGCGGCAGAACTGTCAGGAGGGGCACCCTCAGCAGGCCGTGGTGGAGAGAATAGTCTTGCCTGGCATAAGGCGGCTTGAGATGCACCCGGACCCCACCCTGGCCTCCCGTCATTGGCTGCCGGCCAAGGTGGTGGACCAGCATGCGGAGTGGATGACATCATGTCGCAGGCTGAGTTTCCAGAGATGCTGCCAGGGCTCACCTAGCGGCAGGTGCTCCGTGCCTCCCCTGACATCTCCTCAAGCCCTAGAAATAGCCTTTTTGGAATGCTGAGTTATGCACACTGCTAAAAGCCCAGTGAGGCCTCCCTTGGAAGCCTGCGGGCTGAGGGTGTGAAACTGACGGTGGAAAGTGTCCCCATGAGTTGCCCCCCAAATAAATCACCAATGGCTTTGGTGGCTCCTCTGAACTTGGCTGAGTGTTGGTTTGCTGTGTTTTGCTTCGCCTGCTGAAGCAGTGCTGCTTTGCGTTCCCTGCCATGCTGCAGACCCCAAGCTCTTCCGGGAGAGGTGGCGAAGGGCATCCACCTCAGAAAGAGGTGGGGGATATTCAGGAGAATTCTGCAAAGTGGACATTTTTTCAGGAGGTGTGAGAAGAAGAAAAATCTTAGATTCTTACATTCCACTTCCTAAAATGTCTACTGTGAAATTTGGGCTTGGTTCTGTAGCTCAAGCTCAGACTTTGGCTTGAACAGGCAGTGAGGCAGGTGGTCAGCTCTGTAGTTTTCAGAGCCTGCATGGCAGCAAAACAGGGGAGTTTTTGGAAACAAAATCAGTGGAACATTGGAAAAAAAAACACCCCAGGTGTTATTTTTAGAGCAGGAATCACCTGTTTATCCCAATGAGGGTACCTATCTTTACAAATTCCATTAGATGCACAATCCACATTAGTCTCCATAAATTCTATGAAACAGTGAAAAAAAGCTTTCAAAGTATGTATACATTTTAACCTGCTCAGTTTGTTGGCCATCAGTAAGGGCTTCCCCCAAATGACAATTGTGGCTTTATGTGACAATTGTGATTTTGTCATAATGTACAGATTAAAACCATTGCTCTTGCGTTCCCTTCCCATAGCTGTTCACAGACATCCCAAGCATGCAGGAATGGGTGAGAACAAAAGCCACGGCATGAGTGTGGAGAAGTGGTGACAAATGTTGAGCAACTGGAAACTTGATGCTCTTGGAGCCTGGTTTGAATTTAAGAAGGACACCCCCCCACCCCGAAGAGTCCAGCAGCTGCAGAATGACTAGTCCTGATGAAGGGAGGTCTTCTCAGCAAGACCAGCAGCTGTGGGAAGTGGACTTTGCTTAATCAGAGAGATGGGCATGAATTGCCTGCTGTACTGGGAGAGTGTGTGTGCATGAGAGAGAGTGAGGGGGGGGGAATAGAATAAGTGAGAGCTGGAAGTAAGCCAGGCTAGGGGAGAACTAGTAGTTCCACTTGCCTGAAACTGCCTAGTGTCAGAAACACACACACTTTCGTACGTTCCCCTTCCTCAGAGCTCTGAGAGCACAGAACCTTTCTTGGACTGCTCCACACCTCCTTCAAAGCTATTGGAATCCGCCCATCAGGGAGGGGAAGAAGGGCACCTGTTTATCTATCTACACATTCCCTTGATTTTGTGTGTGCCCCTCATCCCACTTTAAAAAGTTGTGGTCCCTCTCCTAAGGCTTAGTTTGGGCCAGTAAGAGTTCTAAGGAGCAATACACCATTACCTTGGGTCACCTCTCACCCTTTGCCCTTTGGGCCTGCTTTCAACCCTGGAATGCAGCCCCCGAGAACTGTTCTGCAGCGGAATTCAGCTCTTGCGTTGAAAGAAGTTCAGCCCATCAGATCTACTCAGCCCGAGGCCAGGACACCATAGCCGTCACGAAGAAATATTTCCGGCAAGGGGTGTGTGTTGGTGTCTGTGCCAGCAGAAGGATGATTTTTTCTTAGCAAGTGCATGGAGTACTGTGTATGGTGGGTAAGAGTGTGGGACTGGGACTCAGGAGATCTAGGCTTTAGACCCCATTCAGACATGGAGCGGCTTTGCACTGGGTGACTTTGGGCCACTCAGTTGCAGACACTCAGCCCAACCTACCTTGCAGGGCTGCGGTTGTGAGGATGACCTGGAGAGGAAGAGGGAAATGATGTAAGCGGCTTTGAGTTCCTTGAAAGAAAAGCACGGGATATAAATAGAATAAGTACCGCAATGAATATTGTGAGTGTTGACTTGGCCTTTTCCAGGCCAGCCTATACATGGGGTAACCTGAGATCAGCAGCAGTGGCCTTGGTGGCCTGTTTTGGAGGAGAGGAAGCCCCCACGTACCGGGTTGGGCTGCTCGCCTGCCTGACCTGGCTGGACTTCTGTGCTGGCTGGAACATCTCTGTAGAGTTGTAGGCAGTGTTCAGTCCAGGTGTTCCCCGCTTCTCATCTGTGCACTTACATTCCACCTTTTTGCTTGGAACCTGAAACAGCTTCCATGGTCCTCTTCCTCCCCACTGGGAATCAGTGACTCGCCCAAAGTCCAGGACCAAGTGGAGAATAGAAACCAGATCTCCCAAATTCCTGTCCGGCACTAACTGTGGCACCACGTTGGCTCTGGCCCTTTTAACTCCGATGCCGTGAAGTGATCCCAAGATCTCCTGCATGCAAAATGTGTGTTCTGTCTCTCAGCTACAGCCCCTCTGGGCTGGTGAGTGGCAACTGTTCACTTAAATGGGAAAGTGTGTGGGGACCAACCCTGCGCTTGTTCCCTTCTGCATTGCTCCACTGAGAGAAGCAGACTGAGCATCCTTTCAGCAGTGTTCCAGGTTGCTGCTCCTTGCCTTGTGCCAGGCAGCTTTGTGGGTACCACTGAGATGGAGCAGTGGCTGATACTTTTCTCTGAAGAGAGATCCTTCTCTTCTCCTTTCTCTAAGTCCCGAGAGGTGGCCCCTGTCAACAGAAATGTGGGAAGCATCAGGGGCCCTTGGGGTAGGTATCTCTTTTTTCACTGCATGTTTTATGTTAAGGGATCCCTGTATTTTTGCCTCACCTTCCAATACAATTCAAACTTTGGCGGAAAACCGAAATATCTAAGAGGAGTTAAGAATAATATTAATTGAACAAATCACCACCATGCTGTGGCTTGAAAGCTGTCATTTTTGCTTGTTAAGCATGATCACTTGATCAGTTCTTCAGTGTCTGCTAGACAGCCATTTGGAAAACCACCAACAATGGGGTTACCCAATAATTGTCAATGATTATTTCCAAAGAGCAAGATATAACTCCTTGTCTCCTAATAAGGCTGCTACTCCAGATGCTGAGAATGCAATTAAGTGTGTAATTTTATTCTCAAGAACAAAACACGTTATGTTCTGTATTTTTGTTCTCCTAGTATACAGGATACCTAAACAGTGTTGTTTGCTTCCTTGTACTACATGGAGCAAAGTATTGTATTTCTCCATTCAACCAAGGGAGATGCCATTAAGCAAATAACAGGAGTCAAACATTTTGCCCAGAGAGAAGTAGCAAGCATGTTTAGCCTGGGGTCATACAACTTATTTCAGAGATTCAATGCCACCTAACTTTTTATTCCTGTTACATCAGAACCGGCATACCTGAATTTGGGGAGGGGCTACATCTTCCAGTCAACTGGGTGAAAACAATGCACCATTTTCCACAGCGATTCACAAGTGGTAAGCGGTCTGTTCCGTCTGATGTATCCGTTCTTCCTAGACTGGACTATTTCAGTGGGCCTGCAGAGTTCCCGGTATTTCAAGGCCTGCTGCACTTGCAATCCTGCCACAATTATTGGGAGAAGAGCTTGGGAGTGGGCTGTTGGAGTCACATTTGCTTCTCCCCTTGGGGCAGATTCCTGTCTCTTTCCCTTCATCAGCTGTAGTCTATGGTCAAGTGTCGTATCTTGGCCAATGCAACTCACAGACCTGGTTGACACGCTGTGACAACCTGTCCTGGGTAACTAGCCATGGTATGTTGCCATGTCATCCTCGATCAGAATGCCTTTTTGCAAGGTGGCTCATTCTTTCAGCAGCAAAGCCACCCTGGCAACCCATGGGCTATTCTAGGGGTTATTTCAACCACGGTGTGTTGCCATGGTATCTACAGCTGGGAGGGCAGGCTCATCATGCATTTGCGGGTTCTGCTGCAAAGGACTGTGGGATCTTGGCTGGAGGCCTGAGGGGCAAAGGTGCAAGTGATTGTCAGGTGCATGGCAGACTGTTCACATGGTGTCGCTTACTCACGGGGAGGCTTCGCATGTCATGCAGGGCCCACCTGTGGCCACTCTTGACTTGAGTCTGAAGAAGGTTGGCAGTCCTTGATTAAGGGAGAAACCGGTCAGTGCAGAGGTACGTATGACTAAATCAAGGTTAAGACCCGGAAGGGAATGGAAGGGGACTTTGGCCCAGAGGGTGGTAGGTAACCTGTGAACTACGTTCTTAACCACGGGTAAGAAGATGGCGGTTATGTTTTCCCTGGGAAAGAAAACGACTCTCTTGGATGTCATAGGTGTGGGGAGGAAGCGTTCAGACATGTGCTGCACCATCTGTTAGTTGAACTGTTGGGCCACTTTTCTGCCAGTTTTTCACAGGATTGCAAACAGATGCTTTCTGTCGATGGCACAGATACTGCAATATGACAAATAGGAAACAGTTTATGAACCCCCCACATACACAGAGACGTTGCAATCTAAAGAACCACGAAAAGAGTCTGGCATAGCAAGGGGGTTGCCTACAGCCCCCCCCCCCCGACTGAATAACAAAACACTTTTGAAATGTTGTGTGTTACGTTGTTTCGTTTTACTAACCTGTTGTTTGGAGACAGAATAGTTAAGCAAAACCTCTACTGCTCCAAACTTGGGAAGGTTTCAAGTAGCTCTCTGGAGCTCAGGCTGCAGTCCTGTGCATATTCCTTGGGAGTAGGCTCCATTGAATTGGATGGTCCTGGTATGTTTCTAAATAATTGTGCATTGTGTCAAGCTGCACCTTACCCAGGAATTATCTGAGGCAGTAAGACAAACCTGACTAGATGACCATGATCCATTCCAACTGTGGCTAATTCATAAAAGCTGTCTGCTACTAGCTACATATTTTGCAGGTTCTGCTAATAGCACCATTAGTGTTTCTTTCGAGTAAGAAATCCATTCAGCTGTGAATCTTGATAGCTGCATAAAAGAATATGCATAAGGCAGAGTATGCAGAACTTGGGGTAGAAATGTATGGTATTTATGCTCGTGAAAAGTTGTGAATGGATTCCAGAAGAGGGGTTTGCATGCATTTTCTTTTGTGGGGCACTGTGTGGCATCCTGAACAGTCAGTCTCTGCTAATCTGCCCCTTTGGTTGTGTGTTCATGGGCTTCGGGGTCTGTACTGCTTAGATGTGGAAGAAGCAACTTTGAATACTTTTCTGAGGAACTGACCTGCTCACCTCTGGCAAAACTAAGTGAAAGGAAGGGTGTTTCCAGAGCCACAGCTGGGTATCTCATGTTGGGTCCTGTCTGAGGTTTTGTGAGGACAAGGTACCATTTTGGTTTATCAAAGCTTCTCTTCCAAAGCACATCTTGGTCAGATAACACATGGCATGGGAATCATTTTGCATGCAATACCTTCAGTTTACCTTTTTGAATTTAGTGTTGGAGTCTGTGCCGAGACACTGGTGAAGTTATTCTGCTTTGAGGATACAAATTTGTGCACAGCCAGAAGAAGGGGGTGTTGCAATTAATCCCTGTTTTATACTGTTTTCTTTTGAGACTCAACCTAAGGTCCCACAGCTCCCAGCATTCCTCAGACAGACATCCCAATGTCTTGGAGCCACGAGCCCTTCTTTTCACTACATCACAGAGTCAGTGTGGGACTGAGACTCAGGAGATCTGGATTCTAGGCCTCATTTGGCCATGAATGCACTGAGTGATTTTGGGCCATTCATCACTTCTCAGCCCAACTTACCTCACTGGGATCAATGATCTGACTAAAGGCTGATTTCTATGTTTAAAAAATGTGATGAATCATAACAGTTCAGGCCACGGTGCATCTGCAGGAATTTGAGGGGGGATACTAAGCCATCTTATGGTCTTGGGATGCTCACCCTAGGACCAGAAGATTGCTCTTTTAACAGTTTAAGGTCTTTAAAAAAATGTTCATGATTTTTTATATAAATCTGAATCATTTTATAATGCAGCACCAGGGTCAGCCTACCATGTTTTTTTTTTTAATGAACCAACAGAGAGAAATAACAGCAACCATTACAAAACAAAGCCAATTTTAAAAAACATCTGTGCTAGTAGGCAAGAAGCCAATTCTGCAAGCATCATCAGCTCCAGGGAATATGTAACCATATTTGATTGTGGTTCAATAATAGATGCTTAATTGGCTGATGTACAAAAAAACAAAACAAAACAAAAAACAAATAAAAGGAAAGGAAAGGTGGAACTAACATCCAAAAAGTGACTGGCTGCTGATCATTTCCCAGTTTTGTAGAGTTTTGCTGAGTCTTTCCTCCATTTGCAAAGGTTAAAAAGCCTCATTTTATAAAAGCTAAAATAGGCTGGATTTATGTTTGGGGGGGGGGGGAATTTTTAGCCCTGCCCCTTTGCCGTAGGCCCCACCCACTGCTGGCACACAGTCCGTAGAGGTTTTTGGAATGGAATTCAGTCTATGAGCTGAAGGAAGCTCTGATCTGCTACAGATTTGGATTTCTCTTGAGCAGGGCTCAAGCCTAGAGCTCGGTTTTGTAGGCATACAGGAATGAGGAAGGAACTTGGGGCTTATAAGAGTCTCTTTTCTGGTTTCTCTTCCTTGGGAGACTTTGCTGGTCGTTAGCTCAGCTAACAAATGTTGCTTTCCTTCCTTTCTCACTTAATGGCTCTGGGAAGCAGAACAAGAAGCAAAACAAAACAAAGTTTGGATTCTGCCAGGTTAACCGTTGTGAATGCTTTTCATTGGCTTATGTTGCTGAGAGGCAAGGAGGTTTTGACATGGTTTTGGGCTACAGAATTAGGCCATGGCTAGATTTCTTCCTCTGCCAAAAAGCAAGTCAGTGATCCATGGTTGTCCACATGTAGATGCTCCGGATACATTGTCTGTGGGTCCATCCCATGTAAGAGCATATAGAAATTTCATGCTGTTCTACCCAACAGTAGTTGATGGCTAAATGGATTGGAACCTGTTATACCAATTCTGAGGGGGCCAGAAGGACCACCTTTTCTGCTCATGGCTCAGATGTTGGAGCTGGCCAGTAAAGCCCTTCAGAAAACTTTCTGTCTCCTACACAGACTGCACTACAACTGGTTGGGAGTGACAGGCTGACACTTCTGGATGGTACAAGCTTGAGGAAGGGTGCTACAGCTGGTCAGGATCACAGCACTGCAGAAACGGGCTGTTCCCAATCCAGCTGGTCCCCTCCAAATGGCATGACTCACAGCATTCCTGATCCCCGGGCATGGCAGTTAAAGCCTGAAACATCTGGGGGGCATTAGGTTGGGGAATGCATCCCATGTGAGCTTGTCAGCAATCCATCTTGGAGGGCCATGGGGCGATCTTGAGACTATTTACTCATATGCAGTGCCACTGAATTCAATGGGAATTACTCCAAGGTCAATGGGTACAGGAGAGCACCCTTAGGCCACAAACATACCTGCCTACTTTGGTGTAAATTCCATTAACCTCAATGGGGCTTCCTTCTGAGTAAATATTTGCATGCTCGCACTGTTAAATCTCAGTATCTCTAATGTGTCCTTGGTTTAAAAAAAGTAGTTGAAGGAAAGTTTCAGCGTCAGTAAACCCAGAACTTGTGGGTTGAATGAATACGATTCTTTGAGCCTTGTGTCAGGTGATTATAGCGATTTCCTTCAGCTGAAGCCGATGATTCATCCTCCCTGCCAGAACCTGGAATTCCTCTTCCCTCTTGTGATATGTAGCTCCACAGTGGGAATGGTGGTTTATTTATTGTAGCCAAACATTTTTCACCCCACCTTCCCAACTTTATGGATTTCTAAGGTGGTTTGCAATTCAAATACATTACTTTAAAATACCAATGCTGCAGAGCATATTAAAGTAATAAAAAGTAGCAGTTAACATCATTATCAGAAATATTGGAACATCTAGACCAGTTTTTCCTAAGCAAGTACTCTCCAGATGTTTTAGATTACAGTTTCTATCAACCCCAGCCACCATGGCCAATCTGGAGCACATCAGGTTGGAGGAGATTGGACTAGGTAAGTTGAAATGACTTTACCCAATGCCAAAAGTTCAGTTTAGGGTTTATAACTCAATAGAGCAGAGGGGAAACATCCAAGATATTACAGAAGTAAAAAATGGACAAATTACATAGATCAATGCCTAATAAACCAGAGGGAGCAAACTTCAGTGAAGCGGCAGAGATACAAGTGTGGAGAAGGAGGAGGGGCTTCTGTTTGTTCTACTTACTCTCTCTGTGGCCCAAGCCCCCCAAATGTGGAAACAGCACTGCTTGTTGCCCTGGGGGGTGGGCAATTCCATGTGACCTCTGGCCAGTTTTGTGCAGGTGGCAAGCTGGGGAACATTGACCAGGTGGGAAAGACCTTTCTCCCTCTGACTGTAGCTAGTCAAGAAATCTGCTTGGGCAACTTTGATTGTTTTAGTTTGCTCTGGTCATTATAGTTGTTTTGTATGATGATGAAGAAGAAAAGAAACAGGCTTGGATGCATGTCCGAAAATGAGGTCCTTTGAGATCCGGCTAGCTATAATGGGGATCTAGAAATTACCTGCTGCCTTCACATGGGGATGGTGGGATCCAGGCATAACAAACATCTCTTTTAGAGCAGCCTCCCCCAGTCTCATGAACTCCAGATGTGCCAGGCTACAGCCTAACATCCTTCCCAGGCAGCTTGGCCTGTGCTGGTTGAGAATCATGGTAAATGTAGTCCATTGCCTCTAGCAGGCATCAGGTTGGGAAAGGCTGGCTTCAACTGAAAATGCCCTGGAATTGGCAGTCATCTCTCTCCCTCATCATTTAATAAAGTTTTAAAAGGTCTGCTTGTAAAATGCACAGATGCTTATGGAAAGATAGCAGTGACCGCCAGCCGACCGATTCCATTCCATGGCTCCTTTTTAAACAAAGAGTGAAATGCCAGTGCTTGAGAATCCTTCTGCCTGAGGTGGATGGAAAACCCCATGCAGTTTAAAGAATCCAGGAACACGTTGCTGCCCTCAGATACTGACAATTAAATCTGGATCTTTTAAACACAGACGTACTGTGGAATGGCTCAGCCATTCCCTTCTCTCTCTTGCTCTCTTTACTGCACTTGCAAAATAAAATAGCAGGGACCATATGGAACAAAATTCTCTTTGGTAACACAACCAGTGTGTGCAAAGCATGCCAATTTAACATGAATTAAACTGCTACTGTTATCAGTGCCTATGGACACATCTGTGTTCTGTTAACCACACCACAAATGTAGTGCCAATGACCAGGTCTTTCTCCCACCTCTGAACTAGGGTGAAATTAAAATGACTCCTCACCCAGGTCTCTTACCCTCTGTGTATGCACTTCGATTGTTCTTCTGATCCTGTTTATATTTAAAAAGGTAAAGGTTTCCCCTTGACATTAAGTCCAGTCATGCCTGACTCTAGGGGGCGGTGCTCATCTCCGTTTCCTAGCCGAGGGAGCCAGCGTTTGTCCGCATGGTCATGTGGCCGGCAGGACTAAACACCGAAGTGCACGGAACACTGTTACCTGCCCACCAAAGTGGTACCTTTTCATCTACTTGCATTTGCATGCTTTCGAACTGCAAGGCTGGCAGGAGCTGGGACGAGCAACGGCAGCTCACCCCGTTGTGCAGATTCGAACTGGCGACCTTTCGATCAACCAGCCCAGCAGCCCAGCAGTTTATCCCACTGCGCCACATATATTTACTTAGACATAATTGCCGATTAGGGATGGACATACATATATTGAGTGAAATGACCAATCTGCTAGGCTCGATGCTTTCTGTTCCCCAAATTCTCAAACAGGAGCCTTTTTTTCAAGCGTTTGTTCCTGAAATAATTCGACTGCAGATGCTTGGTATGAGACTGATGATGTTTTGCATGCCAGGCATGAGCAATGGTCAATCAACTGTGCCCTCTCCATGTCATGTGCTTCCCTTTTAAGTGTTTGGTGTGAAGCAGCCTGGATTGTCTTGACATTCTCTGAGGACAGAGAAAGAGGTTGGGGGGGGGGATGTGGGGTGGTCACCAGGCCTGCTGCTCCGCTGGGGAAGGGGCCATGGCTGTCCAGGGGTGAGCATGTTGCTAATTTGCATCTCGTCTGATTGCCAGCCGGCAGGCTGCGTGCTCTTGTAATTTCCAAAAGCATTACACTTTGTAAGCGGCTTTTGAAGCCTTGCCTCCTTAAATGGTTATTTAGAATTAAAATAATCCCATGGGCTTCAAATGGGAAGAGAGAAAAACGCACATGCGCACACACGCAATGTGAAGGACTGCTTTGATTGAGTCGGGCTTTGCTAAGCGATGTTGCTGAGCTGGGCCTAGACAACCAGGCCTGGCTCTGTGTGTGTGTGTGTGTGTGTGTGTGTGCGTGCGTGCAATAGGGGTGGAAGATCGAGAGAGGGAAGGAGAGAAGGATGCCTACGTTATTAAGGGCTGAACACACACAGGAAAGGCGTATGATTTTAAAGTCTCTAACCAGTACTATGGATTAGAATGTGCGGCAAAAATAAAAGTCAACGCAGTGTCTTCTTTTATATGGGAGGCCAAGCAAAAGCAGTGTAGAAAAACTTACTTGGTAAGCTGGTCGTTTGTATCGTGTGTGTGTGCGCGCACATGTGTGTAGGTGCGCACGCGTGAAATACTTGGCAAGCCTTTTGGAGCATTCCACTTGGAATGTAAGGGAACATTACAGGATCCCAGTAGACTTCTAAGCCCAAATCGAAGTTTGTTTATTTTTTATTTATTTACTTTAGCTATTTTTACTTTGACTTTAAAAACAATCCCATTTCCCCAAGATAACTTTAAAATAAAGATGCAACAAAGTGTCTGTCTGTCAGTTTTCTGCACTCACCAGGCGTGGAGGAAGAGGCGCATGGCTTGCATCCACAGCCCCTGGTTTGCTTGACGTTTGCATGTTCATCGAGCAGGTTCCGTATTTGTGATCAGGGTTAGGCCTTTTAGATCTCCAAGTAAGGCTGGAAAAGGATGCCTGTCTGAACTTCCAGTCATCGTGGGAAAGTTCAGGGCGGGAACTTTTAGACTGCCAGATGCTGCACTACAACCTCCATAATCCTTGGCTATTGGCCATGCTGGCTGGGGCTAATGGGAGTTGGATTCCAGCAACATCTAGGTTGCACACACATTGTCATGATTCCCTTGGAGGGGTTTCTGACCAGGGAAAGGCAGAAGTCCTCAGATGTCCCCGGTCTGCTGAAGACAGTCCTGGGGCTTCAAGAAGAGACAAGCAGGAAAAGCAGAGAAGGCAGCTGCTGAGGTGAACTCTCATAGGACCTTCAGGAATACCAGGCCTGAAGCTGTAGCCCAGGATGGTGGCCTGGTTCGGGAGTTCCCATTTGTGGAGGTAGATACCTCATGCACAAGGCCCTCCTCATGAACAAGACCTCTTCCAGAAGGCCTCCAATGATCTGCTGCTTCTTCCAGGGCACTCCAGCTTAGAAAAGTTGAGGGCACAAAAAAAAGAGAGGTCCCTCATTCGTGGTCTGACCGTGGAAGAGACGAGCAACACCAGCTAGAAATGTTATATAAAAAGACTTGATGGCAGGTGCACACTAGCAATAGAGAGTGAGCCCATCTCCAGCTGAGATCAGCTGCCACAGCCATCGTAAACAGTGCTTTTATACGTTTACCTTTTTGCAATGATCGGATGTAGAAAAACATCATGCAGAAGACATGCTGTTACTTCTGTATGTGGCTATCTTAACCTACACTTCTGGTGTCAAACAGCTGGCTCCAGGCTTATCTTTTACACATTCTGACCTTCTTGGCAGAAATTTATCTTCTGTTTTTGACTTATGTCTCCCTCTGATAGAATCCTAAATAACTGATACTTGTTTGGTCATGTTATTCCAAAAGCTGCGAAAATACTTCTCCTCAAGTTAAATAACCAAGACTACCAACAGAGTGAGGCGTTTCCTTCGTTTATTGCAATAGAAGGGGAGAGCCCGCTCTGTCAGAATCTCGCCACAGTACAAACACGCAAAGTAGCTGCTTTTGCTCCTCAATCTGCCACAGTCCTCCCCTTTTCCCTCATTGGGTGAGGCACTAGACAATTACAGTCTTTCCATCCGCCTGCTTCATACAATTCCTGCCTCATCCCACTACATACATCACACATCACACATGCATTATAATTAGCCCATTGTCTATTCAGGGTGTGTGAGTTGTTATTCATCAACCTATTACACCTGCGTGCTTATAACTGCAAGTTCACTAGTTCACCCCTCTCTGACTTCAACTTGCCCTACGACCCCCGTCTCATAAGACTACTGGGAGGATGAGTTAGGAAGCAGCAAACTTTCTTTCAAGCCAATAATCTTTTTCTCTCCCCCCCCCCCCCATTCCTTCAGACAGGCTTCATGGCCCGGTTGTTTGCCTCTCTGTTTCTCAATCACTGAGTTACTTCCTTCAGTCATCAGGAAAAATTTCTGTTCTTCATAAGCTTTAGGCAAGGAGAGTGGCTGGCCTTTCTGACTCTGTGGTTTGGACTTCGCTTGGCTTAGACCTTGGATAGACTTGTGACCCTGCCTGTGCATCACCCTTAATTGGTTTCTAGTTTTTTGTCGACACCCAGCCAGCCCTACACCTTGGACTGCCTTGTAAACCCGCCTTTGGAATTTACCCCATGTTCAGCCTTCCTGAAGTAGGATGCCCATGGTGTTGGCAACGATGAGCTGCACATAAAGGACGCAATCCTTGTACACAGAGATAGCACACACATGAACAATTTTGCATGTGAGTGGGTTCTGTTTCAACACTGTTTAGCTCAGTGTTATACTGTTGGAAATACGGATTTCTTTTTCTAGAGTATTCTAATAGTGAATTCTCTTGGCTAAGTGTCACTAATCTTGTAAGCAGGGTCACTGAGAAATAAGGAGGAAGTGCTAGAATGCTCAGGGGAACTGAAACATTTGTAGGAGTATCAACTAAAACAGAAGGGAAACTTCCTAAGGGGTCAGTTTTTTGTTGTTACCAAGCATTCTAGTAATGGCAGCATGTTCTGAGGCATGGATTGTACGGTGACCTCTGCAAAAGCAAAAACCAAATGTGGCAAGATGGGGGAAGAAGTGGGGTGGCCTGCTTGGAGGGAACATCAGCTGAAAACTGAGCTTCCCAAAAAAAGGGAAGTGCAAGCTGAAGGAGCAGATTGGGAATTCAGGATTAATGGTCAAGGATCTTCTGATTGGATCGAATGAGTTCAAATCTCCAGGGCCCAATAAGCTTTGCCCTAGAATCATAAAAGAACTAGAACTCTCAGAACCATGTTCTACTATCTTTGAAAAATCGTGGCGGACAGGGGAAGCACCAGATGACTGGAGAAGGGCTAAGGTTGTTCCTATGTTCAAGAAAGGGGAAAAAGAAGAACCTGGGATCTACAGACCAGTCAGTCTGACATCAATTTCTGGGAAGATTCTGGAGCAGATTATAATGCAGCCAGACTGCAAACATCTTGAAAATAATTCTAGCAATAATTACTAGAAGCTGACATGGATTCCTCAAAAACAAATCCTTCCAGACTAATCTGATTTCATTTTCTGATTGGGCAGCCTGCCTGATGGACTGTGGGAATGCTGTGGACATAATCTATCTTGACTTCAACAAAGCTTTTGACAAAGTGTCACATGATCTCCCGATTAGCAAACTAGCTAAAAGTGGACTAGATGGAATGACAGTCAGGTGGATCCAGTGGGCCAGTGCTCTTCAAAATTTTTGTTAATGACTTAGACGAGGAAATGCAGGGAACAATGATCATGTTTGCAGATGACACAAAACTGGGTGGGGTAGCTAATACCCTGGAAGACAGAGAGAGGGTTCAAGGTGATCTTGATAGGCTGGAGAGCTGGGCTGAAAACAACAGAATGTTATTCTGTAGAGACAAATGCTAAGTTCTGCTCCTAAAGAAGAAACCAAATGCATCATTATATGATTGGGCATACTTGGCTCAACAGTCCTGCAAGTGAGAAGGATTTTGGAATTGTTGATCACAAGCAGAATATAAGTGAGCAATGTGATGTGGCTGACGAAAGGGAAAATGCTCTTTTGGGCTGCATAAGCACAAATGCACATATTCCTAGCACTAGGAGTATGTGAAGTCCTAGTTCCCTTTACTCAGCACTGGTTAGGTGCCATCTGGAGCACTGTGTCTGGTTCTGGGCACCACAATTTAAGAAAGATGCAGACAAGTAGGGAAGGGTTCAGAGGAGAGCAACAAGGATGACCCAGGGACTGAAAACAATGCCCTGTGAGGACAGATGGAAAGAACTGGGCATGTTTAGCCTTGAGAACAGATGACGAGGGAAGATACGTACCTACAAGTACTTGAAAGGCTGTCACAATGAGGAAGGCCAGGATCTCTTCTCAGTTATCCCAGAGTATAGGGCATGGAATAATGGGTTCCAAGTGACAGAAAGCCAGATTCCGGAAAGATCTCAGGAAAATGTCCTGACTGTTATGGAAGTACAACAGTGAACCAATGACCTAGGGAGCTGGTGGGCTCTCCCAAAGCAGAAGCACTGAAGATGCAACTAGACAGCCATCTGAGAGGGATGGTTGGACTGGGAGTCCTGCACTGAGCAGGAGGTTGAACCCAGTGCCCCACTAATCCCTTCCAGTGCTTCTATGATGGTCTGGTAACCTGTTGCACCCTAAGCTTGCTTCTCCATGAATATTTTTTTAAACAGGCTTAACTAAATGCATTTTTGTGTACTTAAAACTATTTATAAGTCACCAGAATTAACCTTTCTTTCAATCATTCATGCTATGAAAGCTGGATGTGACCTCTTCTTGTGGGTTTCTGCATTGCTGCACTGTTTTCTTTTTCTATTCACTTTCACCCTGGCATCCTGCAGGAAAATGTTAATAAAAAGCATTCTTTCCAAAAGGAACAATTTGTCATCATAATGATTATGTTAGCAATGGGTTCTTTTCAAGCCATCTGATGAATCTGTAGAAGTCAGGAGAGATGGCAGGGAGTACAGACTGAGCCACAAGTTTGGAAATTGGCTTTTTATAGAGACAGGCTGAACCCGGAGTGGCATTTGTTATGTGTAAACAAGCCAAACTGTATCTAGTTAATGCCTACTGCTGAACGAAAAAAAGAACTCTCAGTGGAATGATATGGGTGGTGATTTCCCCTGGCCTATTCAGTCATTCCACACGGGGGACCCTCCAGGCCAGCTTGTGGGTGGTGGGTATAAGGTAGGGAAATTGGAAAACGTGCGGGTGCCCTTTTTGAAGCTCCCAATGCAAGAATGAGCATCTGTCCACTGAAAATATTCACACAGTGTCAAACGTGCTTGCAATTGCCCTTTTTCCTAATTCCCTAAATGGTGCAAATGCCCTTCATAGATGGGGCCAGCCCACCTTTGGCTTCTGGGGAAAAGCTGCACAGAACTCCCATTCAGTTGCTGCTCTGTTTATGTAGGGTTGAGAAGTGTTCCCAAAGGCACATTGGAATTGGGCACAAGACCCTGGCAAGATGACATTTGAGCATCCTGGCAAGCTCAGATGTTCTTCATCCCCCTGTCCCTAGTGCAGTGCCCTGCAGAGAGGAGGTGGACGAGGAGGAGGAGGAGGGGTAATTCATCTGGGGAATACAGACGTCTCTTGGAGCAACACTGGATTTCATCTTTACTGCACATGGTTCTTAACATTTCTCACTATTGCCATGACAATGGGGGTGATAAACAGGATTGAGGCTGCAGCCTTTATGGAGAGGAGCTTATCATTCTTTACTGGTTTCGGCTATTAGGGTTTGGGCTGAGGCCCAGCTTAGGGAGAGGGTTGTCAAAAGCAGGCTTCACATCGAGGTGCAGAGGTTTGCAAGTTGTTCGGGAGGCGTAGAATAAGTGAGTTCTGCAGAACAATCTCCAGTAACTGGACTTTTTGGAAATCCCCATTGCGGCAGGTTTATTTCAGCCCCCTATAAGCATTAGGACTAAGGACCAGTTTCGGGTTAGGGTTTGAAAAACTAAACTTCCCAGTAAGGTGTAGAGGCCTGCAGGGTGTTCAAGAAGGGCAGAAAGAATGAGCTGTGCAGGAAAATCTCCAGGAAGTGGACATTTTGGAAATCCCCATTGTGACAGCTTTATTTCCGCTCCTCCTCAGGGTGATGGTTGAGGCTCAACTTAGGGTTTGGGCTGGAGAAACCAGCCTTCCCTTGAAGCTCCCTCTTCCTGGAGGTTGTTGAGGCAGGACAGAAAGCCATGGCAGGTCCAACCCCTGCCGAGTTCCCTGCCCTCCTCTCATGTTGCTCCTTCTGTGCAATGAGCACCAAGGCCCACAGGCTGTTGGATATCCGCGCATTTTTGCAGACTCAGTGGGAGCGTCCCTGGGTGAAGAGATACACGGCATCATTTACACTAGGTTGTGGGTGGACACGTTTCCATTCAGTATGCTCAGCAGGAGGCGTGCCCGTCATTTTTCAAATCTTTGCCCAGGAGGCACTGTTTGCGCAGGCTTTTAAAATTGCAGATTGCCCATTATGGAGCGTAATGCTTCCTGTCAGATGAGCCTTCGGTAAATTTAACGGGAAAGGTCACCGCTTTGCAACCCAGCTGCCCTTGGCGGGTGCAGTCACCAGTGCTGGGTTCCCTCGGGGCATATTCCCTTGGAATGGTTATCTCGTTAATAGCTCTCCGTCATAGCATGCTTATTCTCTGGGAGAGAATTTAATTAAACCCATCAAATTAGAGCTTCTCTTGAACAAGCTAGCCTAGCTTAGTTTCAAGTCGTGTGGCAGAGAATCTGGATTGCAAAGCTCTCTTAGCACAATATAAAATGGTGATGGCTTTTTTCTTGGTATACCCTTTCAAAAGAAATGTATTGTTACATCTTTTTGCGTTTTTTAAAGTTTCCTTGAAGGAACACAGATGTGCCCATTTCGTTAAAACAAGGAGGATGAGCAGTAACAGAAGAGTTGATTGTGATGAACCTAAAATCCTGTTTTGTATTACAGTGAGCTGGTTCACGGGATGTGGCAGCTCTCTCTGGCTTAATTTTTTGCATGGCAACGTGAGCACTCAGCCTGCTGTGGCTTGTAGAGTCCCATGAAGCCAGATGGCACAGGTTGTTTGAGGGGCAGGCAACCTTCAGATAACCCTGGAGCAAGCCATGGGTTGTTTGAGGTTTCCCTAACCCAGCTGGCAGCGAGTCGGACATTTCCAGGCACTGTGGAACGATGGTGCCTGGGAGTGCCTGGCTCAATACAACGGGTCCCCGAGGTCAATTAAACTATAGTGGGCTGCTGTGTCGTGTGAACCAGGCCACCGACACATGTTGGCCAAATAACTTACCATTTGACATCTCTGATGATGGATAATGGTGTCTGCAGTTGTCCTACACAGGCGTGGTTCAGCTCCTAGGAGGATTTCTTAGCGATAGTATAAGGCACAGGTGCTGGTTAAGGCAATATGGGTCCAAGAAGACACGGGGCACCTTGCTGGTTCCAGGGGCTCCATCCTCCCCATCTGCGTTTGGATGTTGGAAGCATGTGGGTGCGTGGAAGGGAAATGTATCATCATCACTGGTCACAGAACTCGCCAGTTAAGACATCAGCGTTGCTTTCCCATTCCCTTGAGATAGCCTTAACTCTAGTTAAAATGACAGGGTTTTTATTACATTCATCCATCCACCCGTCGTCGTCACCACAGCTCTCCTTCAAGCTAGCATGTCAAGTCACCTTTGCTAAGCTGGAAAGGAACAGGCCGGCAGCTGGATGGGTCACCACATGTGGAAGTGAAGAAGGGGGAGTGGGACTCCATGGCCTTATTAGGGCCTTCCAGCTCAACTTCTGCTGTATCCTATCCTTCTTGCCACAGTTGTTTTGGTGTGATGAGTTACATGCACCAGTAAAAGTCTAAATGGAACGGGAGTGTGATGTCTTTATAAGCACCAACTAAAATGTGACTAAGTGGTGAGCAGTCTTTCAAGAATTGGCAGAATGTTACAGATATAAAAGCCCCACTCATGCCGTACCAGTACTAAGCAGGGCCGTGATGTGCGGAGGATTCTCAGCGGGTTCCACCTGGCAGCAGAGAGAGCAGTACAGGGCACCAGACCTTTCAGGGAAGGGGTGAAGTTTAGCTTTTCCCAACTTTGTTCTCTCACAGTCTTGAGGACCATAACTTTCAGCTTTCTGAACTGTTGGCCATGCTGGCTGGGACTAATGGGAGTTGTTGTTCAATGACACGTGGGGGTCACAGGTTCCTCAAACATGCTTTTACAGAATAGATCAAGCATAACAGAGTGGTATGTTTAAAGATTAAAGTGCTATTGGATTTTTCATTAAGAAATCCTGTTTTATGGAATATGTTTCTTAAATGTGGTTTAAAACAATATTTGAATGTACAACACATTCTATGATTTTATCCCTTGATGCTTGCTTTCTGATGCCCTGAATTCATGCTTGTGCATCTGAGCAAAAGAAATTCCTGAAGTCAGTCATTATGGCCTCCCTAACCTTGATGCAACAGATCATTGTACACAAAAATCATAGGATCTACAGAGGTTTGGGGATTATGATTCTAATAGCATAATAAATAAATAATAGCAAGAAAGCAAACCAACATGCTGTAAGTGTTATAGCAACCCATTTCTATGCACCCTCTTTCAGGGAAAAAATTGCACAGTGGGGGACTTTTTCAAACTATTCAGTCAATAGTTTGAAATCAGCCTTTTATGTTCTAAAGCCATTGGCTACTTATTGATTTATTAAATTTCTACCCCTGCCCATCAGCTGGGAAGACTCTCTGGATGCTTACAAAATATATTTAACAACAACACACACAATTCAACAATAACATTAAATTAGACACACATATGACAACAAACCTGTACACACAACGACAACAAAATCACAGCAAGAAATCACAGGAGAACCCCAGAGTAAAATCCCATAGCAGCCACAATTCAATGAAACCAAAGGCACAGTAGCACTAAAATCCAGTAAATACCATATTAAAAATCTCTTTAAAAGTACTGTAATGATTAAAATTTTGGGAAAATAAAAAAGCTTTTGCCTGGTGCCAATAGGAGTAGAAAGAGGGTACCAGGTGAACCTCTTTGAGGAGCTGGTTCCAGAGCGTGTCACACTTCGGGCCACACACTCAAAGTCGCAGGCCAGCCCTCCGTGCCCTCACCTGGTTTCGCATGGGCTCATCACTTGGTAGTCTTCATACAGTCCCTCTGCTTTCTAATGGCCCAAATGCTTCTCCCAAGGCTTAGTTAGTGGCAATAAGTGCTTCAAGCAAAATATGCCGGTGTTTGTGGCACATTGGGCCTTTTGGCCATTCCCACCCACTAGATGCAGACCTTGTAAATGAATCTGACCCTCAGTTGGAAAAAGGTTCAGTGCTTCCTTGATTTAACTTTATCTACTCTAATGCTGTTATTCTTCCATTGATTATTCTATTCATGCCCTGCTATTTTTCCCTGCAAGGAACTCCTGCTGTCTTCCACAGTCCTCCTCCTTCCCATTTTATTTGCCCAGCAACCCTGTGACCCTGTAGGTCAGGTCAAGAGTCCATGGGTGGCCCAAAGCCAGTCAGTGAGTTTCATGGCTTGTAGCAGCCAGATCTCCTGGGTCCCGCTCCAGTGGTCTGATCATGGCACACTGACAAATGACCCTCTCCAGGGTCTTGGGCAGAGGACTTTGGATTTGGCCTGTGGGCCTGGTGTGCTGATTGTTGTTGTTGTTGTTGTTAGTCGCGAAGTCGAGTCCGACCCATCGCGACCCCATGGACAACATTCCTCCAGGCCCTCCTGTCCTCCACCATCCCCCGGAGTCCACTCAAGCTCACACCAACCACCTCAGTGACTCCCAATGGACAAATAAAGCAGCTTCCTCAGGTGTAACAAGCTAAGGGACCTTCAACCAGACATGATGACTGTGTGACCTGAACCCCAGTTAAAGAAGATGTCCCATTTTGAGGGGTGGGGGAAACCTTACTTTTTGCTTATTGGAGCAAGTGATTGGTTGTGTCTAATTACTTTCCTTTTCCATGAGCCCTGTAATAATCTTCAGTTTGCCCTTTGTGAATGCATAGTCTTGCCTTTCTTGAAAGGGGCATCTCATTCGGGCTCAAGGCAGCTGGGAATTTTAGCATGGCTCCTCTTCCTTGGAAGGACTTCTTCAGGAATAGAAAGTGACTTGCATTAGTAATAAGGAAGCTGAGGGCCTTCGGCAAGACATGGGATCAGAAGCAGCGGACGTCTTGTGCTTGTTTCTCATCCCACCAAAATGTTCCTACTCATGCTAACCCTCTTTGCACACACTTGCATTTTCCTAGAAACTTTCTTTCAGCCCCAGATAGAAAGGACGACTGATAGGAGTCAATTAGAAACGGCAATCTGAAATACTTTTTCCTTGGGTTTCTCAAACAGTTCATTCTCTCTGATCATCAAGTAGGAGGGTATTGTGTTGTTTGACTCAAAGATATGTCTGTTCTTGCATGAAAAAAATCTCCTGATCAGCAAAGGAGTAAATGCCAGACGATTGCAGTGTTGTTCTCATTCTTTCTCCCCACCCCTCAATTGCCGCAGAGCTGTGGGCATTTAGCTCCCAGAGGAAAAGGCCTTAAAGGGTCAGATGCTGTGGCAATCTGAAAAAAGGCCCCCCAAGGCCACGGAAATCCTGTACCCTTCACACCTGAGCCACATGATTCATGACTGTAGGCTTCAGAGTTGAATAGGAAACTCCAACACTTGTCATTTCAAATATCTCCTCCTCCTGCTCCTCCTGTTTTGTTTTATTTTATTTCATTTCTGCTCCCACCAAACTCTCTGGGCAATTTCTCACAGAAATTGCAACCCATAATACAAGATCCATAATACAACCCATCTTGTATTATGGGTTGCAATTTCTGTGAATTGCCCAGAGAGTTTGGTGGGTGCAGAAATGGTACAAAATGTTAAAAATACATCTTGCAAAACAGTCTAAGCAACATTTCCACATGTCACTCGTGCTTCTGTTCCATTTCACTGGAGACGCCAGAGACTGTACCAAGGGCCATGAGCTGCCAAAGCATGTGCCTTTACCAACCAGCCATGATCCCTCCCCTAAATAATAAGAAGGAACAAGGCTTTCTGTCTACCAAGAGCTGGAATGGTCACTTGGGGACCGTTCGGATGGCAGAGCCAACTGGCTAACGCAGCACAGTGGCTGGGAAGGGAAGAATGTGCCAACTGTTCTACTGGGCACTGCCCTTGAGATGCTTTTGACTCCAGCTCCCAGGATTCCCGGCCACATTGACTGTGATGGCTGTGGCTGATGGAGGCAGGAGGGTGCGATATGCTGTGCCAAGAAAGTGCCGGCACTATGAGGGAGTGAAATCTCTCAGAACAGAACAGGATGTGACTCTGTCCGTCTGTCCGTCCGTCCGTGTGTGCCAGAATGCCAAAGCCATTTAGACACCTGAAACTTGTCATACATACTAAGCGGGCCCTAGCAGTGTGTGCCTTGGGGCTATTTTTAAAGCACATCAATTAATTTCAAGCAATTGAAATGTATCCACATGGTTGAATCCTGCAGTAACATCTTTGGCCACTAGGAGCAGTCTTCCTTCTCCAGCACATAGTTTTGAAGCAGGGGGAGATTAGGTGGCCAAAGGACAGAGTGATGTGTTTCCCCATTCTATTCTCCTTCTCTCAGGGGTTTATAGGGCTGCCCCATGGCAAAGTGCATCCCTGGATGCCAGCGGGCATGGTGTTCCTCAGAGAAGCGCAGCTCAGTGTGTCTCAGCTCTGCGCCAGTTTGCCTGAAGTCTTTGCTGCGTCTGACAAAGCACTATTCGAATGCCTGCAAAGCCAGATCCATTTGCTAATAAATAATAAGCAGTACCTCCATCTGTATGTTATGAATAGTTTCAGCTTCCACTCCCCAGCTCACAAATTCATAGAGCGGGTAGGGGAGGCCCTTAGTAGAAAGTCTTTGTAGGAGGCTGCTTCACCGCTTAAGTTTCAGGATTCACTGCTTGCAAAAGGGAAGGGGCAGCCGGCCCCTTGCCTTAGTTTTACAGATGCTTGCTGTAAAACGGGTGAACTGATGTGGTGAAAGACAAGATTGGCTAACACAAGAGACAGATTCCTTGGCATTGTGCCTTGGCATTTGGAGAGAAAGGAGGCAGACAACGGGTTTCCAGTCACTTCTATATTACAGCAATTACAGCTCATCTTGGAGGTGGTCCAGAATGCGGGTGGTGGTCAAAGCATTGCCATATGTATATGCTGTGTGTGTGTGTGTGTGTGTGTGTGTGTGTGTGTGTGTTCCAGAGCCTGGATGGTGTTGTGGTGCAGAACTCTGGAGGTTGTCCCCCCCAAGAAGACAGAAACCAGCATTCCACTAAAGTTCTCAGTGATCCTGAGCCAAATGGAAAGAGCACATGTGCCCAAAGCCGCGTTTCTCTAGGTTAAAAAGCAGGTCTGTCTGTTTCAAATAAAACTGAACTGTGTAGGCCACCCGGCGTGTGTTCTCATGCAATGAGCTGGAGTGCTTGGTAGCTGGTAGGGGCCGAAAGCTCAGTGGTGGAAGTGTTTTGATCCCAGTCTTCCTGGAACATACAGAAAGGTTGACAGTGAAAGGGTTGGGTTGTGAATTTTTCCTCAGAGAGGCCGCTCCCCTGGCCCCATTCCCAGTTCAAGGGCAAGGAAGTGGTATATTCTGAATGCAGAGAGACCAGCTTGGGAGAGTCAGTGGCAAATGGAAGAATTTTATTTTATGTATGTTATTCTATTAATACCCTGCCAAATAAGGCCTGTGCATGCACAACCAACATGCAGAAGTCAAAAGTACATGCCCAGTATTATCTGGGAAGTAAATGCATAATTTGGTCTCTGGATAGGGTTGCTGCTTTAAGACAAAAAGTGACAAACAAGGAAATCTCAAAGAGATAACATATTTGCCTAGAATCTCCATATGCTAATACATATGTATAAAAGCAGATTTATAAATAAGAACTGCAATTTAAATAGGAAAGGAATGCATCCCAGCGTAGTGAGGAAGCCTGACCCAGGGACCGTGGTGCCTGTTGGAGCCACGTCAAAGCCCCTTCCTGCTTTTCCTTTTAGGGGTCTTACTCTTTAAACTAGGCTGCCCATCCAGTAGAAGATTTTTTCAGATAAAGAACAGTCCCCAGGCAGCTCTTTGAACAGAGGACTGTCTTTTGTACAGCAGGACACCCGACCATCTTCCCATGCCCCTTGGGTTGCACATGCTTGTGGAGTATATTTGGATGTCCCATTCCTGTGGAACTATTTATTTATTACATTTATATCCTGGCTCCTTTCCAGGATCTCAAGGTGGATTCATCGTTCTCCTCCCCTCAGTCTTTTCCCCACAACAAAACCCTGTGTGGTTGGTTGGGCTGAGAGTCTGAGCCTGGCCCACAGTTGCCCAGTGGGCTCCCTGGCTGAGTGGGGACTAGAACCCGGACCTCCTAATCTCAGCTCTGCATTCTTAGCCACCACACCACTCTGGAGAGAGGCTGGCTCACTAGGAACGCAGTGAAGGAAGGCGCTTTCTCCCTCCCCTCCGTGTTACGGGTTGGACTGAAGGGAGGTATTGTCTGATCTGGCCTTTTGCTTGCTCATCTCTGTGATTCTGCTTTCCTGAAATGCCCTTTTTTCTCGGTTATCCAGGTTCAGGAAGGGCTGCATATGGCTGAATCTCATTTTGTTGCACTGACAAACCCGTATATGGTGCATGTGTTTCCCCACATGATTTTCTCCATCCATATGAGCTTCACATGACGTCTTCATCTTGGCAGCCTCTGCCTAAAATTAAAAGGCTTAGCAAAGATTTCAAAGAACGCTTTCATAAGCAACAACCACCCGTTTTTGTTTGCCCATTCCAAATACATATTTCGTTTGAATTCCGGAAAGCAACGAACACGGCACATAGCATGGGAAATGGCTGCTTGGAAGGATAGTTTGCAAGATCATCTGGATTTTCCTCTTCCTGTCTTTCATATATGATGTCGTGATTGAGAAGATGCATAATATCTGTGGGGGATCACTTTTGGGGGGTGGGTGGAGGGTATATATAAAGTGTAAGAATTGGGCAGCAAGAATTGTAGGCACTTGTCAAGAGTCCTGGCTTCAGCAGGGGTTTATGGACAAGAGCCCCGAGGCTTGTTCCTCCTTTTCCATCGTATGTATGTATGTATGTACGTACGTACGTACGTATGTCTATCCCCCTCACCTGCTTCTCCCATTGTGGAACTCAAGGTGGCTACATGCAGTTCCCGGTGGTCTCCCTTCCAAGCTCAGGCCAGCCCCAGACCTGCTTAGCTGGCACATGCTGGATGCCTTCTGTGCCCTTGGAGCAGCCTGCTAGTTCATCTTCCTCTTACTCCGATCTAGACAAAGCTGATGGCGAAAAAGAGGAGCAGGAGATGCCATTGCCTCCTTGCTCACTGGTTCTCAAGTCAGCAAGCAAGTGATCGTGGTGGTACGAGGAAGAAAGTAGAAGGGGGCAGTGGCAGCTGTTGGCAATGGCAATAAGAAAGTGGACCCAGTGGGGAAGGGGCCCTGCGGAGGTGGTCTTTCCTCAGGGCTATCAGACACCTGAAGCTGGCACTGCATCCCCCATGAGGTAGAGTCATCTACCACCTGGTCCTTCATCTGCGGTTGTCAGGAACCAGTCTGGGGACTTTTGGATGCAAAGTAGGCTTCTGCCTTGAGTTCCTGCCTCTCCTGCACTTGCGGTGGAAGGGAAGGGAGCAGCAGGAGAGCGTTGTCTGCAAGCATCACTATGCTTCTGTGTGAACGTGCACAGTGAAGGTCCAAGGGGTGAGCCTGTGCAGAAATTTGGAAAGGTGATGCGAGGGTTGCATGTCAAAAGCCCAGGGTCTCCGACTGATTCTAGCCAGTGCATGTCTGTATGACAGAGCACAGCTGCACATGGCGTGGGCTCGCTTTCGGCAGGTGTAGCTGCCAATGAGCTACATCTTGGCAGCCGAGACGAGCCAGGTGGCTGGGCAGTTGTGGCTGCTTTCCAAAGTGCTGCTTACCTGCTGATGGCAGGAGGAGATCACTTAGGAGTCTGCGAAGATGTGGTTGGCTCACGTTGCCGATCATCCGATCTTGGCTCGCTCTGAAATGCCTTTCAATTGTTTTGCTGGACCGATGTGGCAAGGCGATAGGCAGAGGTTAGGGTGGCCTGGAAAGGTTTTGAATAACTTAAAACAAATGCAGGCCAAAGGGTGCCCTGGGGCTCCATGTGCGACTGAACCGCAGCCAGGAGGCTGATAAGGTGGCTCTTGATTGATGTGGCTGGTGTCACGATGCCCTGCAACCTGGCAAAGAGGACCTGTTCACTTCTCTTGCAGTGGCTGAGGAGCAACCTCTGTTTGGTGCAAGCCAGCTTGTCCCATCCTGTAGCCCCAGAGACAGGAGGGAGGTCTAGGGGGACAAGATCTGGCTCTTCCTTGTCCACTTCCTCACCTTGCCAAGCTAAAAGACTGGCACTAATTGCCCTCTCTCTTGGCCATCCTTTGCCTATCGCATTTGGTGCCCGTGGCCCAGCCCAATGGCAGTGGTCTGTCAAAATCCTCTCCAGCCAAACAGCATCAAATTGGGCAAGACGCTGGTTTTGCATTGCCCTTTCCAGTTCCCCATTGCCCGTGCAAGGGGCTTTAAGGCAGGGGTGCAGAACCTCAGACCGGGGGGCCAAATGCAGCCAGCCTGAACTTCCAGCCCAGCCCTCTAGGTGTCTCTGGAGAGCCACACTCCTTCCCCACCTCTTTTCCCTTGCACTGTTGGGGAGGGGGGCTTCCCGGTTTTTGTAATTTCCCCCCAATTCTAAAACCTCGAAATGCTCCTCCTAAGAGTTATTGGCAATAAGAGCTTCACGGCACAATACACAGGTATTTTGGCCTGTTTGACCATGGCGCTTGGGCTATTGGTCCTGCTTCTTTTGCCTTCAGCCACAGACGCAATTATATTTAACTGGTGAGTTAGTGGCTGTGTTCAGACAACATGAGAATCCACAGTCAAAGGCTAAGTGTGGGTTGTTGTTGAAATGCGGGTTATTATGTTGTTGAAACCCATTCGCTGACTTTTAGTGATATTTTGGGATCCGAGTCATTTGCTTTTAATGCTATTTTGGAAAGGGTTCTATGCCTTTTCTCATTTTTATCTTCATATGCTGCCTTGAAAAATGTAGTTTGAAAATCTGCTGCCTTTACTGTCTGCTTCTGACTTTCATTGCTTTATTGTTCAACTTTTTAAAATGCACTTTTTGTTGGAACCTGCTTTTTGGCTGTTGCATTAAAGGCAGGATAGGTAAAATTCCAGAAAAATAAGGAAATATAAACTGCCATCAATGAATTACAAGCATCAGTAATAAGTTGAATAAGCACCAGAGCAGCCTTTAAAAAGGCAAGGGATTAAAAGAGGTAAAAGCAGATCAGTGTAAATTGCCATGAAGCTTGGGTAGACAGACAGGTAATAGAGATGGTGCCTAGCATCCGGAAAGGGAGGGACGGAGCGCAGGGAAGGAGTCCCAAACTTGGGTAAAGAAAAGTCTCTGTTACTGGTATCTAGCTGCCTAACCTTTGAATTTATTGGAAGATGTTGACTGGCAAGTGTCCCAGTCGGGCTAAAGCCAGCCTCCACCCATTTTTTGATTAAGGAAGTCTAAGTCCCCTGCTGATTTCCACTGGCCTTTCCCTGTGCCTTTCCAGCTCTGCAGTATCTTTTTTGAAATGTGACAATGAGAAAGGATGTTAGCTTTTGGGTCTGGTCTGGCCTTCTTCAATCTAATGATGGGGAAAGCTTGATTAGTTATGTGGCACTATAGCTGGAACCACAGCTCCCATCAGCCCCAGCCTGCATGACCAATTCCGGGATTATGGGAGTGGTACTTCTAGACTGCTGGAGGTCATCAGGTTCGGCAAGGCTGCTCTGGCCCAGCTGGGCTTTTCTTATATTCTCCATACAGAATTCCTCTCTTACGCTGTGTGAAAAGAAAGGGAAGTCTCTTCCGTGGCCTTTTTCATTGTTTCTGATGCGACTGGAAAAGTTGCAGCACATGCATCTCTCTACAGCTCTCAAGAAATCAACAGCAAGGAAGAGCCATACAACTTGTTCTTCTGGGTGTTCTGTAAAGGAACCCAATCGCTACATCATCTTTTGGGACACAGTCCGTTACGAATATTGAGACAGAAATATTGAGCTGGGTTTACAGCTCCCAGCATGCCCCAGCCAGCCATGGTGCCTAGGGCATGCTGGGAGCTTGAGAACTTTTTGTCTGTCTGATTCACACCTATGGTGTTTCATCATGGGCACTTTGATGGATTTCCGCCTCTCTCTGTTTGGCTGGTTCTAACGCCAGGGCAACGGTGGCCGAGTTTCTGAACATTGCGCTCAGTACGAGATCTTAATGGAGGCAAGCTCAGCTGTACTCGCACGTCGGACGTGGGTTTTCTCTGTGTTTTGGAATTATGCTTGCTAGACCAGTTCACTTGTTGGCACTAATGCAGGAAGAAGTGCCGGTCCTGGGGCTGTCCGTCATTGCTCGTTGATGGCAGCAGCTATTTAAGGTGTCAGCAAAGTCGGTGGCAGAAACATCTAGAGAATGGAGAAGCCACTGGGAACAGACTGGCTTTCCTTGTGCTTGCTTGCTTTTTTTTTTTAAGCACAACCCGTTTTCGGAATAGCATCCCATCCTGGCATCTGCTTGCAGTGTGGATTAAGGGTCATTTGGTTTTCCAGTCACTAGATTCTTTTAAATGTACACAGTTGCAAGCTGTAGGCAAAAGTGGACTTTTGCATTTTAATCTAGCTTTTAAATATTTCATTCTTCATTGACGTACAAACAAAACAAAACAAAACAACAGGCTAGGCTGAATAGGGGGAATAAAGGAGGAAATCTGATTTTTTTTATCTTCAGGACAAAGGCAGCAGTGTCTCTGAGCCAAGGGCTAGCTGTGCATGGCTTGCAAGCTCATATGCCTCCCCGGTTGTCATTTTTGCAGCCCCTGCCACCCCCTGCTGGTCCTGACTTTTTGGCTGCTGCAGTGGCAAGGGGAAAAGCCCACAGGGTTCGTGTAAAAGCAAGCACCGTGGCGGAGCAGACTGGTTGTGAACCAGAATTGCATGCCTGCTTTGGAACAGGGCTGGGCAGCCCACAATTGCCTCCCCGGAATACCCTCATGGGCTTCCTTTCCCTGCTTTCCCACCATTTTTTATACTGTCTGGAGCAGCTACTGAACAACATAAGGGTGTGTGGTGAGGTGGTTAAGAGTGCGGGGCCATGACTCAGGTGATCTGGGTTCTAGAGTTAACTGGGAGACTTTAGGCCAAGCACAGACTCTCAGTCCAGCCTACCTCACAGGGTTGTTGTTGTGATGATAAGATTGAGCGGAGGAGGAGAATGATGTAAGCCACCTTGAATTCCTTGGAAGGAAAAAAAGCAGAGTATAAATATAATGATGAGTAATAATAAGGACAACATTACCTTGTTTTCAAGCTAATGTTTGTTTACTGATTTAATTTCTATATTGCCCAGTAGCTGAGGCTCTTTTGGTGCTTTGGAATCCTTGTGGAGCACTGAACGGGCAAGAAAACACTCGGAGTGGCTGTTCTGGGTGCTATTTTGTTTTCAAAAATGGGTTTTGCAGTTTGGGGAGGGGCAGCTGAGGAAAGGGGCAGAGTGTGCAAACCATGTGCCCCTGTTTTGATGGAAAAGCAGCATTTTGCTCTTTCTGTTCTGCCAAGGCAAAATTGGAGGGCGTTTTGGTAGTGGCAATGAGGGGTGGGCCCCCCCCATGGTTTTGGGGGCACCATTGTTCCTTATCTCAATAGAATTTATCCACTGCTGCTCTAAGTCAGTGATCTGCACACCCCGGAGATGGAGAGATATGGCTCCTGCGTAGAAGGTCAATCTGGCCAACAGGGAGATGCATGGATGGGAGATGTGGCGAACACACCACACCTGCCATGGCAGTACCACGAACACACATTGCCTGTGGGTGCCTGAAGGGGGCAGCATGCCTGGACTGCTGTTCACACATAGATGGACACAGAGAGGTTCACCTGGCGCTGACGTTATACGCTTTTCGGCGACAGGTCAAGACCTTTTTATTTACCCAATATTTTAAAGTTTAAATATTTTAATTATGATTTTACTGATATCCTCAGTCTCATTTTATCTTGTTATTGATTGATGTATTTATTAGGCATTTATCAAATTGTAAGCCATCCAGAGATTTGTATTGGACGGGATTAAAATATCATCATGATGATGTAATATAATAATAGCAGCTCCATGTGATTGGCATTCCCATGCAGGTGAGGGTGTGTTTATGTGTGGGATTGGGATTGGGGAGAGCGAGAGAGAATGAAGTGGCGTACCTCTGCATTTGCCATAGGGATTGTGAATGCAGTCATCTGCGGGACAGCCTTGTATTGGGTGTGACATCAGGGCCCGGGCCAAGAGGTGAAGTCCTGCCCCCTGCATACAGGGCATCCATGAACAGGTCTTTACACTGTGCAGCTTTTGAAGCATTTTGGTGAAAAGCTACCATGCATGTTGGATCAGCAACAAAACATGACAGCATCGAGTGGTCCCCGTTCACCATTCTAGCCGTTCCATTCCCCTCCCCAGTTCTCTGTCTGCCCCTCTCCACAGCTCGCCGTCATCATTCTTTGACCACTAAACACATCAAGCTCACATTGGGCTGTTTCTGGATTCCTCCCTGTGCAAGATTTTTTCTTTCCCTTAATTTTTGTGTTTGATACATATTTCTGCAAACTGTGGAGATTCTCCAGGCTTTCTGATACCTCCCTCTTGCACATGGGTGGTGCTTCATCCGCTAAATAAGCCACAGTACTTACTGCTTCAACATCTGGAACAGAAGGAATGGTGTAGCCCTTTTAACATCAGAGACAGATGTTTTAAGAGGCGCTCTCCAAGAACAGGCTGGCCCTGGAACCATAAAGAGGCCAAGAGATGGTTAACATGTTAGGAGAGATTGGAACCTGAGGATTGTGTCTATTATGAGAGAAATGAACCAGGTTACAAAGGATAAAAGGGAAACCATGCAGGAACTGATGGGCTGGCTTTTCCTGCCAAGAGAGGCAGTGTGGGGTAGTGGTTAGAAGGTTAATCTAAGACCGCAGTTACTCAGCTTCAATCTAGTTGTGAAGCACAGTCAATGAACGTATCTTCCAGCCCTGCCTACCTCACAAGGTTGTTCTGGGGAAAAAATGTGGTGGAATCAAGTACACGACCTTGAGTTCTTCAGAGGGATAAAAATAAGATGATAAATAATTTCCCTGGTATGCTTAAATATTTCCTTCCCAGTAGTGCTTTTGCCTGCTGAATGGTTAATTTCAGTCTTCTTGACATGTTAATTGAGGTGTTTTATAACCTTCTGTCTCTCCTCAATTTTATTCTTGATCATTTTTTTATTTTATTGTGGGTTATCACAGGCCCAGGTTTGTACAATGCCTGGAGCATCTCTTTTAATGGAAAAGTGATGGGATAACAAAGATGGATGGGGGTGTTTGTGTGTGCTTGCAGGCATGGGGAAGGCAAAGAACAACCTGTCTGACCAGAAAAGCAAGTGCTATGAAACTTTGAGGCTCTACCACATCAGAATGTAGGTATGAATTAGTATGCTTAAATGCTGGATCATGGCAAATCCCTCTGCATGCAGAGACCTAGCCTTTGCCTAGCATCAGGCAAAGCACTTATAGCCCAGACTTTTTCCTCTGCTAGTTTTCTCTGTGCAGAGAGCTTTTATTTACATGCACTAAGGGACAATATTATTGATGTTGGCATCACTACCACAAGTTGAACATGGCAAATGCTTCCTTTCCCATGTTTCTAGTACAATAGGATTTAGTGGCTGTATTCATTGTATTTGGTTTTGGTCATATTTGGCTTCTAAGCATGGCCCCTTTGTTCCTTGCTGTGATTTAGCTAAGTCTTGAATTAATTGCTGTTTCCTGTCCAAACGGGAAAATTAGCTTTGGATCAAACAGACATTAAACCAACTTTAAACCATGGTTTAACATCCTGGCTTGTTTTGAAATGTGCAGCTGAGTCTGGGCAAAAATGAGATGTGAGGACCAATGGAAGCGCTGAAAAGAGGAGCAGAGGTGCTGTTCAGGTGGACTTCATCAGGGAGGGTGGGACTGTCCAGGCCACTAGTCCTTATGGCTGTTGGCTACCTCCAGTAGTAGGAGGTAGCCTATGTACAGAAGTTGCTGGGGAACATGGGCAGGAGGATGCTATTACACTCATGTCCTGCTTGTGGGTTTTCCATGGACATATGTTTGGCCACTGCATGAACAGAATGTGGGACTTAGATGGGCCTTTTGGTGATCCTGAAGGACTCTTCTTATAATCACCTGAGTGTTGCTCTTCTTATCTATGCTGTGTGGGGTGGACATGCTGCAAAGTGAAGGGCTCCCCCATGCCATCTTCCTTGGGTTCAAAACAATGATTTTGTGATTTGGACCATAAGCCCCACCTCTGCCTTGCACTTTGGTCCTTGGGCAAGTGACTTTTCCTGTAGACTCACCTGTTTGCCTTCTGGGAAATGCTTTGTGATGGTCAAGCCCATCATGCCAGACATTGTGGGTGTGCTCATGCAGGAACATCGGCACCATGTTCTCAAAATTACAGTTATGATAAGCGATCCCATAAAGATTGGGGGGGTCCCCGAAAAGGACCATGCCCCCCACTTCTTTTTCCTGCTTTAACTCAGTTCCAAGACAAACATTTTAGTAAGGTGCCCCCAGTTTTTTGGAAAGTGAAAAAACTGTAAAGTAAAAATAGAGCATGGACTGTTTGCAGCTGCACTCGTTGCTTTGTGGAGCACTCCTCACATCAGTTGATCTTGGTGTTTCTGGATGCGCAGGGCTGGTGGGCAGATGGTTCTGCATGGGGCAAAGATTTTTCCTCAGCGACTTTCTGGTCCTTTCCTAGCGGCGCATCTCATGTGCTTTGCCACCTTCATCCGACAGAGTCCGCAACTAAGATTCCGATTTTGCTGCTCCTGCTCTTCTCAAAGCCACTGCTGGGATGCGGTTTATGCTGGTGCCAATAATCGCTTGACAGTGTGTAGTTAATTGAAGGAATGTTTGGAGCCTTCCAACGGTGCGGCAAGGGTATCTGTCCTCCGGTTATAATGAGTTCGCAACAGGAGGTCTGCCCCAGTTCCATTCAATAAAGATGAACCTGAACAAATCGAACAGAGAGGAAAGGAGGGGTGTGGTGGTGAGTTTGGCAACAGTGACTCTTTTGACTTCTGGTGGGATTTCAGAAAGCCCGTTCATAACGAAAGCGAGAAACAATTAAATGTAATACATATCATATGGAGGCTTGGCATGTGCTTTTAATAGACTATCCGCAAGGGGGGAAAGTAGGAACCGCTGCTAGTCCACTGCATTCAGAAATGGATAATCTGCTGTAAGATTCTTTAAATGTAGAGCATTTTGAAATGGTGAGCTGTGAGCGCACAGTATTATTTAAGAAACTTTCCCCGATCTGTGATCTGCCAGTTATTGGGCCATTTAGAAAAGTAATCAGTCAATCAATTAGAGCCGCACATGCGTATATTAATGGCTGCATTAAAAAAAAACCAATTAATCAACCATGTATCAATATGTCATCCTTTGGAATACATCCCTTCAAGGTGGCTTACAGAAAATGACTAAATATATGAAACAATGAACCGTTAAAAAGCAAAACTATCACACTGACAAAAGAGCTGTAAGCATGAAGCCACAGATTAAAAAAACTGATTTGGTCTTAAAGGAAACCAATGTTTTCCTACAATTCACTTAAAACCATCTCCTGGGGGGAGCAAATTCCAAAGAAGCGGGGGGTCCCCTGTGAAGAGATTCTGTTTCTTAGCAGTAGGCCGGAGAATAGCACCTCTGAGACAGCTTTTCAGGGGCTAGGTAGGTTCACTTAGGTAGACCTTCAAGTAACCTGGTCTCGAAACATGTGAGGTAGGGTTGGAAACTTCTTGGAGTTAGATACATGCATTGACCTCCACGGAATCCTTGCATGCTTTCTCCACCTGCCTCCAAGGTTTGCTGTCAAAATCCCAACAATTGCACTGGGAAATGGTGTGCATGTGATGAGAGGAGCAGAGCAGGAGTGAACAGGCTGAGTGCTTGTTCACACTAAGCCTGGATAAGCCAAGAATTATCCACAGTTGCTGGTACAGAGCAGTAGGAGGGAGTTACTGCCCACGTGTCCCTACTTGTGCTTTTCCCAGACCATCTCCAGGACTGGAGTTTTTGGACTGGTTGTTTGTTTGTTTATATTCTGCCTCTTCCCAGCACAGCAGAGCTTTTCTTGCCTTTAATGATTGTAGGTAATAATCCCATCTTTTCTTCCTTTCCAAGGAAATCAAGGCATCATTTTCTCCCGGCTCTCAGTCTGATCCTCACAACAGCCACCCGGTGAGGTAGGTTGGGCTGAGAGTCTGGCTGGCCCTGAGTAACCCAGTGAATCCCATGGCTGAGGGGTATCTCACCCAAGCACTCCTCACCCCATACCATGCTGCCTGTCATTTTCAGAAAAACATAGAATAAAGTCTTACGTAGACATTTCAATATGGGGGGAGTTAAGCATAAAATTGTAGCTGTCCATTTGCGGGGAGAAAACATACAGCCACTGTACGTCATTACCTCATTTACCCGAATAGTCTTGGGAAGTTCAGTGTATTTGGATAACCAGAAATTAGCATACAGACACGAGTGCCATTGCCATATGGTACCATTGGCACAACATTGCTTGAGGAATACGCAGCGAATCCCAATAGCAGAGGCTTATGTAATGTGGTCTGTGCATTTTAGCTTAATGCAAGCATAAGTAGAGATTTTCATCTAGCAAAATAGAAAGGTCTTAGGGCAGGAGTTCCAGTGATGCCGAGCAAGTGCCAACAAAGCAGCGGGACAACTTCTCATCTCCGGTACCTTTGCGACGTGGCGGGCTGAGCAGAGTACTGGAGAGGGGACCTTGAGTTGGTCCACTCTACTGGGGGTCAGGCCGACTGCAATGGTGGCAGCAAATCATGTTGCTGATCGCTCTTTTGCCAGTGTTATCGAGCGAAGTGTGAGTACCAGTGGCATGAGGATGAATGCAGCTAAGTTGCCACCCTTATTTCCTTTTACTACATCCCACCCTTTTTCTTATGAAGAACTCAGAGCGGCTTACAGAATTCTCCTCCTCCTGCTCTGAATCTTATCCCCACAGCAACCTGTGAGACAGGTTGGGCTGAGAGCCTGTGACTGAGCTGCAGTCCCACTTCACCAGCCTGGCTCTCAGTAAGGCTCTCATTTCCTCATAGGCCACCATGAGGAAATGGGGCATCTGCGGAGCCTCTTCACAGGAATGCCCCAAAGAAGCCCCCTTGCCTCACCCCAAGTCCTTTCTTGGCCCTCCATTCTTGTCTCCCCTGTCCCACGGCTATTTATAGGGCAGGTGAGAGACAACCAGGTGGGAGAGTCATGGTTGGTCTCAACATTCTGTAGCGGAGGATTCTTGCTTACCGTGCCCCCTGAGTCTGGTTTGGCTGTGGCATGGGAAGGCCTTCTTGGTGGTGACCCCTATGATGTGGGGTTCTTCTCGGGTTCCCCTCCATTGACATCAGGCAGGCTTCTAGTGTGAAATGTTATGGCTGACTACTTAAGACCCATTTGTTTGCCTGGGCGTTCTGTGACTTGCTAGCATTGTTGGCTATTGTAATGAAGTCTCACTCTTTTATCACTGCTTTATTGGTTTAATTACTGTTTTTATTGGATTTCAGTGCAATTTTATCATGTATACTTTTTAGGAGTGCTCTCTCTCTCTCTCTCTCTCTCTCTCTCTCTCTCTCTCTCTCTCTCTCTCTCTCTCTCTCTCTCTGTGTGAGAGATACAGGCGTTTTCTGAAATACATGCCTTAATGGTTGACAACATCATTTAGGTCTCCAGTCTGTTTCCTGACTTTTGCCGGGTTCATAGCTCCCTTTGAGCTCCCTGCCAATTGGCAGGGACACAGGGATGGGCTTAAGTGTACAGCCCCCCCCCCCCCAACTCCAGGACATGTTCTCCAGTGACGCATTCTCTTAATGACTGCATCACATTCGTGTTCCAAATGCTTGGGTTAACCTGTGATGAAAAAGGGGGGGGTGGTTGAGTTTGCCCTCTTTTATAGATCTGAAATGAAGGACACTTACTAAATTACCCAGAAGGAAAATGGATGCATTTGAACCATGGTGCGGGAGGAGTGCTTTGCGAATAACCTAGACTGATTGAAAGACAAGCAAGTAGATTCTAGATCAAATCAAGCCAGAGCTTTCCCTGGAAAGCAAAATGGTGAAAATGAAGCTGTCATACTTCTGGCACAACAGGAGAAGACAAGACTCCCCTCCCGGGGAGGACAATCATGCTAGCTAGAAGAAAAGGAAGCAAACAGGAGATGAATCAGCTGCATGAAGGAAGCCACTGCCTTGAATGTAGAACAGCTAAGCAGGGATGTCAAGTCTAGGATATTTTGGAGGGCTATCATTCATAGGGTTGCCATACATTGGCAATGACTTGATGGCATGCAACAGCAATGAATTATAACTGCCTTACTGTTATAATTACTGTGTACCTTCTGATCTGGCAAGAGTGAAATAGCGCCATGGCTCTTGGAGCCTTGCTGAGGTAGGATGGTCAAACTGGAGACACTTTGGCAGGGCTTTTAGGGAATGGGATAGAGGTAGGACAGTAGGAAGGCTGCAAAGACCAGTGCTTTGCCACCATGCCCAATTTTCCAATGGAATTTCAGCTTTCAGCTTTTGGTAACTTCCCCGGTGGTGATGATGGATCTGCACAGGGAAGTAAACAGGGTTCTCCTGAACCTCTCAGCATCTTCCTCTATGATTGAATGTGGTAACCTTCTTGAGTGCGTCTCTAGGTGGAGAATGACAGACATGCACTGCAGTGGTCCCATTCTGAAGTGCCAAGTAGGATCCCAGAAGGTGGAAAATTGCAGCTTAGTTCAGTGGGAACAGGGCTCTGTCTTGATGTTTTGATGTCTTTGTTAAACCACTGTTGTCTGCATATTTGGGGGAATTATTTCTTCTTGTTACTTGATCTGGGCGAGGTGGTAGAACTTCTGAAGATCATGTTCAGTGGTCCTTCTGCAGGAGCCCCATCCATGTGGACGACTGCTAAGAAGAGTCCTTTTCTGTTGTGGCAATTTGGCTCTGGAATGAACTTCCTAAAGACGCTCTCTTGGCACCTACATCGTGCTCTTTCTGGCACTGAGTGAAGACCTTATTTTCCCATAAATTTTAGTTTCAGTCTGTTTTAAACCCCATATTGTATTTTAAATCCTTGTATTAGATCTTACTCTGGTTTTCACATCTATTTTATACTCTACCATTTACATTTTTATACTATTATTTAATGTTTTAAAATTGTTGCAAACAGCCAAGAAAGCTTCAGTGATTAAGTGGTATAAATATGTAATAAATAAGCAAATAGAAACCAGCAAGCAAACCAACAAACAGATGATGACTGGGGGCAGGGATGAACGGGATGAGAGTAAATAATTTGATGGAAATGTTAGCAGAGAAAGCAATGACTGATCTGGGGTCTGGAGTGTTTACATACTAAGAATGAATAGACAAAGTGTGTTAATCATACAGATGTAAAAATAGAAAAATGAAAATAAAACAGTACAAAAATAAATTTTGAATCACTCAAGTAAGAATTGATCAAACTGGCTTCAGAGGCTAAATTAAATATGCATTTTTGCCCACTTTGCAAAAGCAGCTGATAATGCTGTTGAGAACACATCCTGGGGGAGAGCATTCCACATTATGGGTGCAGCTCCAGAAAAGGCTCTGCCAAAAGATGAATTCCTGAGCAGGGCTTCTCTGGATCACAGATATGGGCGGGGCAGATCAAGGATAGAAGACATCATTGTTGCTTACATCCATCAACAAACCTGTGATTTGGAACTGCCTTTACTACACCCCAGAATAGGGTTCTCTTTCTAACTACTGTGTTCTAAATTGTTTTAATATTTTTTTGGCATACCTTGCAAATACCTTGATGGTGACGATGTTCATAACCAGTGATAAAAAAGCAGCAAGGAGTAAATATGAGCAAGAATAAAGATAGGTGACCAGTGCTGTCACCTACTATACAATTGACTATCTTGATTCCTGCAGGCTTTGTGACCTCAAGATGCAAACATCCTCCTCCACAAAAGTATCGTCTTTGCCGGTTGGCGAAGGATCCAGCAGGCCAAGCAAATGGCCTCTTTCTTCCATGGTGAGAACAGATGGCCCCAACATGTAGGCAGCCACACAAGGCCATTGTGGGACTCATCTGTCCATCCGGGAGATAAACCATCCGCTTTCTAACTCGTCAAGATACTCCTAACCTGGAATTCCCTTCTGGGGTTCAGCAGACTTTTAGCTAGCTTTTTACGTCTTGGATTTTTCTCCCCAGACACTGGGCAAGATAAGGAAACAGGTGTGGAGGGAATTATCTGGTCTGCTGCACTAGAATATAGCATCCGACATTCCTCCACTTCTCTTCCCCTCCCCATCCGTTCCGCTCCTTCTCTTCCTTAAAAACCTGCTCTTGTGCCAGCCCTTCCCAGCTCTTCTGATCTTGAATCAATGAAGCAGGAGAGATTGAGATTGCACTGCTTTGGAGGGATGGGTCTCCTTTCCTGCAGTTGTATTAGAATTACTGAAATTGGGTTAGTAGAGCATCTGCAGCCAACTCCCTGGAGAATCCGTCAAAGGGATTAGTGTTAACTGGCAATGGCATTTCCCAACCATAGTAGAGGCCAATTACTGTTGACTTGCGGCTTCTAGTGGCAGGTTCCCTTTATGTGTTTCTCTCCAACCTGCTACTCAGTTGCTTTGTTCCCCTTGCCAGAGCCCACACGGATCAGCTCTGTTTCCTGTATTTCTGGTCTGCTCATCAGCGGTGGAGGGGGACCTTTTGAAGTACAGTTGCTTGTGATTGTCCCCATATCTGAGAGACTCTGAGGACAGTCTGAAATATAAGCAGTTGTGTTGATCCTTGTGTGTGTCTGTGTAGGGGTGTATAGATCTTCTGTAGGTTAGTTTCTGTAAAATGAATGGGTCTTAATAACCTCTTCAGGGCCAAGCTTCACACCAAAATAGTTTCCATTCCAACTTGGGCAGCAAACTACAGTGCTTTTTTTCTGGGAAAATCCATTGCTCACCAAGGGGCTGTGAGGGTGGCAGCTAAGCTCAGAAGAAGCAGGGAGGCCTGAGCAGATGATGTCATAGCCACTGCTAATGAAAAGGCCCTGTAAGTCCAGGTTCCATTACACCATAGCCAGTCAGTACTTGGAAACATTCATGGTTTCTGGTTAGTTTGCAAAGAGTTATGTGTTGTCGTCTTCTGGAAACTGGAATACCTCCGGAGCCCTGTGACATCCGAGGTGAATGGATGCTTGCAAAACCTGTAAGTGCTCCTTGAGGCAGTGCAGTTGGGGGCAGCCATATGGTCTCCTCCTGGCTATTGTGGGGCCATCCCGTGGTATCCATGGGCTACTGCAGCCATGCAGCTGCCATGTGATGCCACGTGGCAGCCAAACCACTGGGCAGCTGCAGGCAGAGGTGGGATTTGTTCGAGTTCCATCCTTCTTCCTCAGCCAGAGTTTGGTGGTCTGGCATCCTAGTCAGGCCATGGTCCGGGTGGACGTGGTTGATGGGATGGCTGTGGGAGGAGAAACGAGGGCTATGCCTGTGAGAATGCCCCAAAGTCTCTGTCCCTCTTTTTCTCCTGCTTTGTGGGTGCTACCAGTGGAATCGTTGCCGCCTGGAGCTTCTGATCTCCTCACACTCTCAGTATCAGGCGGCATCAGTATTCGATCTCTTTAATTGGTTGTTTTTGTTTTTTGGCAAAGAGCTGAAGGGAGCTCCTGCTTTCCGTTTATCTGAAGATAATTGTTTTGGGTTCAAAGTAGTAATTCAGTTGCCTGCTAAGCAGCAATTAGGAGGCTGGGAGAGGCCTGCGGAGGCTGGTGATGCCGTCATTATCAGCCTTGTTGGCTGCCTGGCATCTCCAGTTCGCCTGGCAGCAAGCCACCCCACCCGCACTCCGATTCCCCACGCTTGCTGGCAGTGGCATGACTTCGCCTGGGCTGGTGAGTCCGAGGGCTGCCACAGAGACAGGGGCGTGTGCACAGAGGGAATGTGGCCACCAAGTCCAGAAGTCAGTATTCTGAACCCGTCGTCTTTGCCCCCCCCCCCATTTTCAGCTAATGTTTCACCTTACAGCCAGTGCTTTTATTATTATTACATTTATTATTACATTAAATTAATATTATTCATTTACATTCATATTTACATAAATATTTACATGTAATATCATTACAAATAATTATTACATTACTTGCAGTTGTTATATACATTTATCATTACATTTTATTATTATTTTATTGCATTATTAAAACAAATGGAACGAAGTGAATGATAAAACTGACTCTTTCAAAAGCCCATTCCCTTCCTGCCGGCCTGCCTTCCCGTGCCCCAGCCCTCATGGATGTGGGAGAATTATTAAGTAGAGTGTTGAGTTTTCAGAGCTGCATGAAGGAAATCAGTCAGGCTTGGCACAAGGAGGGGGCATCCTCAGGCAGGTGCCAGGCCCATGGGTGATGTCTGCCCTTCCCCCTTTTAGGGAAATGCTCGCTCGGGGTGGGTGCCCACTCTTGTAGTACCACAGTGCCTGTGATGTGCAGGAAATTTCAAGGACCCCTCCGTTGGTGTGCTCCTGGTTGTCATTGCCAGTGTCAGCTGAACTCACCAGAGGTGTGTGTGTGGGGGTGTGTGGGGGTGTTACTGACCTAGGAGGGTACTTTGCTGAGGGACCCCTCAAATCCAGAGCTGGTCTTGGAATTAGCGGTCCCCTCAGTTCCATGTGGAACTTGATGGTTATTAGAAGCAGAATTGTTTGTTTGCTTGTTTTTTCGGCGGGGGGCAGAATCTGGGTTTCTTTTGCATTCAGGGGGATAGGAAATGGAGGGAGACTGCAGTCTTAACTTATGAGAAACCTGCTGAAAAAACAGGGTGATCTAATGACTGGGGTGGGGGGGGAAGCAGGTTCCCCTCCGATTGCAAGATGTCAAGGTGCCGGTGCTTTATGCCAGATTCAGGTAGCTGCGCAAGAGACTGCGTGGAAGCACGGTCCATTGTTTGTCTTGGGCAGCACCCAAGTCTGTGTCCTTGGAATCTGCAAGTTCAACCACCAACTGTGGCAAAGAAGGAATCTAATGAGCAACAAAGTCTCCTTTCTCTCCAAATATAGAAGTGCTCTAGACTGACCTCCAACTGGGCACGTAAACATCAGGGCTATATTTTACTGTCTGCATATTCCATTTTGCCAGGTTAAGTGCAATGGGAGCTCTGGGTAGCACCAGCCTCCTTTTTAAGTTTACTTGGAAGTAAGTCCCACTGAACTCGGTGGGATATCCTTCCGAGTAGAGATGCACAGGGCAGAACTGTTAAGGTTGGAATCAGTGCAGCGACGGCCTGCTAGGATGGTGGCTGCTTTGTAGGGTGAGCCATATGAAGAGAGACTGAGGGAGCTGGGTCTTTTCAGCCTTGAGAGGAGGAGACTCAGAGGAGACCTGTTAGCAATGTACAGGTACGTGAGGGGGTGCCGCCACGCGGAGGTGGGACATGACCTTTTTCCCCTGCAGTGGAGGGCAGGGCACGTTCCAATGCAGCAAAGCACAGGGAACCAAGATTTAGGGTGGATGCCAGGAAGTCCTTCCTGATGGTTAGGTCCCCTAGGGTATGGAATGGGCTTCCATGGAAGGAGGTTGAAGCCCCAATCGTTTCAGATCAAAGATTAAGAAATATCAGAACTGTCTCCCATCAGCCATTTGCGCCTGAATAGCAGACTGAACGGGCAGCTGCGCAGGTCGCCTTGTCACAGTCTTCCACACTGTGGCAAGATGCACAGTGTTTCTACTTAAATAATACACACCAGGCCTAGTTGTGCATCACTCCATGTTAGTCAGAATATGCAAAGCTTATGCAAATTGCCACTTTTTTCCGATCTTTCTGGAGACACATTTCCCCTTTTTGATAATCCATAATTGGCCACCTAGCCACCATTATTTCTCTCCTCTCCTTGTTTCTTCCTGCCTAGTGGGCTGTCGGGGAAAAGGCAGAAAATTCTTGACCTGATTGCAAAGTGCGAGGCTTTCAAAATTAGGTTGCCCACCTCTAATGCAAGCATTGTTTTCAGTACCGATAGTCTTTTTTTCTTCTTCTTCCCCTCCTAGAGCGAGTGTGACCTTTTTGGACTTCTCATCCTTTAAGGCACTGCTGTCTTTCGCTCTGAGTATCTATTTCCACAGGGGCACCGTGCCTTTTGTCTTCCTCTTCCCTTCTGATCCCACTTTCTTAGAATGCAGTCCACGGGTTGCCATAGCAACCGTTTCCTTGATAACGGGCAATGCTTCGTTGATGTTCTCTCAGTTGCTGTGTGAAGCCTGAGTCCCCAAATGGGTTGTGAAAGCCCCGTGTTGGCAGGAGCATGTGGGGAGGGGGGGGGCTTTGCTGGGCTGACTTTCTTGGCTGGTAACTGGACCATGCCTAGAGGATGCAGCCGTGGGCTTGAACCAGGCTGTCGCCAGGTGTCTGCGCCTCTTTGCAAGGCAGGGCCAGGCCATGGGATGACGGGGATGAGTCGAGCACTTGAGTGCCTGTGCCTCTGCATTCACCCCATAGGAATGGGGCATGTGAGTTCCTCGCCTTGTCTTCAGTGTGGAGCCTGTGTGTAGTCTTGTTCTGGGGATTACAGAGTGCAGGACCTAGCAAGCCAACGGAGGCTGAGTCTGACTAGGGGCCCATCAGATTCAGAGCTGCATGCACTGTCTGTCCAGGTGTCAGAGAAGAGCCTTTCCCGGCTCTGCTTGGGCATGTCCAGGACTGAACCTGGTATTTCTGCCTTCTGGAGCGTATGCTGACCCACCCTCACTCTTTTAGTTTACTCTCCAAAGGATGTCCAAAAGCGAGGCGAATCCCACCTTTCCCAAAGCCCATTCACACAGTTTGGTGCAGCCCATTGGAATATCCAAGCTGTGGGAGAGATGTGCCATAGCTTGTCCTTCCATGCAAATGTGAGGGTTAAACCACCCTCACACGAGCCCTGGGTTGCTTTAGGGTTATGTGAGGGTTATTTAACTCTTGCATAGCTGGCTCTCACCAGTTTCACATGATAAGCCACAAGGACTCCTTTCAAGCAAATAATTAAGTGCAAAGTGGTATTAAAGGAAGAAAGGCTAACTCTAGGCAGAGCCTGAATTATAACCCATGCCTTTCCCAATGGCTTCCTTAACTACTGTTACTAGAAGAATAGATGCATGATATGGCTAAATTTGGGTTGCCAAAATCCTGGGTGAATGGGTGGGGTTTAAAAAAAGGACCACCTCTTTCAAAGCACATTTTAATTTCCAAGTTCCTAGTGCTTCGGATCCCTGGACACCTTAGCAAATTTATCTGTATAATAACCTCCTCCCACACCGCACTTGGATCAGTTCAGTTGAACTGTGCCCTGATCACTGCTTTTTGGCTGAAAGCCAGGGCAAATGGGCTTCCAAGAGACTTCCAAGAGTCGTCCCAGGGAATCTTTGCTTTCGTGCCCTCGAAGGAACACAAGCAAGAAAGAGAAGTTTAAAACCTCCAGGTGTGATACATATTGCAGGGTGAGGTGCAACATAAGCTTTGCTAATGCCATTTAATACACTGCATGATTTCAGTAATGATGAGGTTTAAGTTGTCAGTGCCAGCACTTTACTGCTGCTAATTGGATAAAGGGTATTTTTTGTTAAATATAGCAATGGTTGGCGCATGGATGGTGCCAGCATGGAAAGGTTAGCCTCTTTCACAGGCATTTGGCATGATGGTCTCCTCCGTATGTGCAAGCACTCACATGCCCCTCAGTTGTATCTTCTTCATCAGAGCTTTCACAAATGCAGGCACGTGTTTTCATAAGATAATAATATAAAACCCCCCAAGTTATCTTGCCTTTTGGTATCTGTTTCTTGCTACTGATTGCACTGTGTGTATACATGTCACTGTGTTTGAGGAGGCTGTTAAATTTTCAGGAGAAGAAAGCTGAAACTTCACAGAAGACATTTGTTGCCGAGAAAATGTTGGAGGCCTTTTCTTTGCCTCTTAGAAAAAGACCCCTTTGCAGAATTTTCTCCAAATGGTGGCCGTCGTATCTGCTATTCCCCAGCCTCTGCAATGCCTCAGAGCGACCGGGGCCAAAGCGAAGCAGCTGCCTCATGCCAGGTTGTATTCAGGTCAGGGAGAGTGAAGGCAGGATGGATTCCACAGCAACCCATGGTGCTGAGCTTATTCGCAGGGTGGGTTGCCATGGTGCGCCACCTCGCTCAGTGCATGCACTGGGGAAGTGGTGCGAGGGAATGCATTTGTTCCCAGCCCCAACCCCCTGCTGGCTGCTCGCCTCCCTGGAAAAGTCTTGGCTTCTTCGGCACCTGCAGTGGGACTATCCGAGGTTGGTTTTAGGGAGGAAGAGAGAGAGTTGATTGCATGAGCAATCAGCCATCATACAATTCCACAAGAAAACAGCTATCAATCTGCATGCTGAAATACCTTGAAATACATTAAAATCAAAACAGCAATGCCAATACATGCATTTTGGAAAGAGAAATAGGGCAATCGTATTACGAGTCAAAGGTCCTCAAAACGGAGGGTCAAAGCTGACATTACTTTAAATCTGTGTCCATCAGCTCTGTCTTTTTTGCTCTTTGCTATTACCTACAGGAGTTGCAGCAGGTCTGGGGCAGATCTTCAACCCTCGCCCCTCCTTACCCCCCATGCTAGGATCCTAGTACAGATTTGGGCTCCTGAGCCTAGTGTAGAACAAAATGTTTGAAAAAGTTACGGCTGTTTTTTGTTTGCTTTGGTCCAGAGATTGCCCCGAGTATCGTGTTCATGGTAGATGATGCAATCTATGAGCTCTTCGTCAGACACACCACCTTCACCCTAAGTAGGCTTTATGATGCCACAATAGAGGCAAGACTGTCGAGACTTGCTTCAGATCTCCCATGGGGAGGGCAGATGCCAGCTGCACTCACACCTCTAACCTCCAAATGCCCAGCAGCACCTCCCGAGGATGCATTGCCTGATCCGTGCTGGCTGCAGGAATGAAAAGGTGGAGATTCATCAACAGGGAGGTGGATTTTGAATCCTCCCTTTGCGGAAGCAAAATGGTACGACCCCTACCTTTCCGGAGTTTGCTAAAACTGGGCCAGCCTGCACATCGCAAGGAAGCTGTTGCTGAGAATGGCCTTTCCATAGCATGTAGCATGGTGTATCCCTCTGTTTCTAGGGAGTGCCTTCCCTCTCTCCCTTTCCACATTACTGCCCACCGCTGCTGACCATCCACATGCCATCGAGTTACAGGGATTCCCTCTGGGGCCACCTCAACCAATCCGCTGCTTCTCGGCCTTTAGACGAGTGCCAGGAGCCTTCACAGCCATGGGATGGGCCATGCTCACTAGCAGCTCCCGCTCACCAGGACGGAGCCCTGCCGTTTCTGAAGCCTCCCCAATCATTGGGCTTCCTCCCCCTGCTCCATGCATGCATAAAACCCATTCTGAAATCTGCCAGGCGCACAGAAGTTGGGGTGGGTGGGACTGAGAATCCGTTCTGCCTGTGTTCTTCTGCACGTGTGAGTGTGGAGGCAGGTGTGCCTTTTTGTGCTGCCTGTGTTGCCATGATTGAACAATGAGCTAAAAAAGCAGCCTAGAATTTTAGTCCAATTCTGATTGTTTCCTAATTATTTATTCTCAGTTCTGCAAAGAAATCAGGTTCCATTTTGTCCCAAACAATGAAGCTACCCACATGGGGGAGAATGTGAAATTCTGCAAGTGACTAGATGGGTAGGAAATGTATTTAAAAATGCATTAACTCAGCAAAGGCAGGCTTTTGCTAGATCATTTCCCAAGCCCTCTTCTCCCTCCATAAGGAAACAGCAGCTATTTTACAGATGATTCCAGACAGTGAGGGTGAATTATCCTGTGATTTGCTCCTTCTTTCATCCCCTGCCTCTGATAAATAGCCTACCACTCGCTGCCTCTGCTTGTCTTTGTTGGATTAATACATGCCGTTTTGATATATTTTCTTCCCATGCAGATGCTTAGAGACTTTGACCTTCTTCCCAATGTGAGTAGCTTAATTGTTTGGGACAAAATGGGACCCAGTGGCTTGTGCCAAAATTTCAGCTTCCAGACTCCACTTATTTCCTTAAGCCTGCCTGTGTGTCTCTCAACGGACTCTTCTGCCTAACAGAGAGATCTTCTAGTCCTCTCGACTCTGTGATGTAAACGTTCGACTAGTGGGCTCATCTCATGGGGCTGGTTGAGCTGCTGTGGTTTGTGGGTGTACCGAGCATGCGACTGGGAAATGAGCCATGGACATAAAAACAGAATGGAGTATTTTTCTTCTTCTCTTCTTCATAGTTTCTCTGGAACCTTGCACAGCTGTGAGTGTGAATTGAGCAGATTTTGCATTATTCTGGAGCTCTGGCCAGGGAATTGGATCTCAAGCCACCTCCACAAGGCAAACTTAAACTCACTTACAGAGAGCCAGTGTGGTGCAGCAGGCAGCGTGCTGGCCTGAATCATTTTGGACCAGTTACTGACTCCCTGTCTAACCTACCTTACAGGGTTGTTGTGAAGATTAAATAAAGAGCAAGGAGGACCATGCGAGTGCCACTGGGTTTCTTGCAAGAGGCAAAAAGGCAGGATATAACTGCAGGTTAATAACAGCAATGAGAACAATGAAATGCGGTGCAAGGCTCAAAGCATGGCACTGATACCGTTCTTCTCAAGTCTTTTTGATTCCACTCATATTTGCATGAAGTAATGCATGCCCCTTTCCTGGCACCTGATGATGGATGCTATGAATCACAGATGGCGCTGTGCTTGAAAGATAAATGAGAGAGAGAAACAGAAGCAGGTGCAGGGTTTCTGTCGCAGGGCAAACACTGCTCCGTTCCTCCTTTGCCTTCCACACCAGAACATGAGGAGTCGAGATGAATGGTCAAGGCGGGAGGGCACAGCTGCATAGCAGTCCATTTGTCCTCAACTTAGGAAGTTCCAGGTTTAATCCCTACCATTTCCTTTTTTTAAGTAACAAAACTGTGCCATGTAGGTGTGTGGTGTGATGGTTATGAGTGCTGGACTGCCACTCAGAAGATCTGGATTCTATCTCCATCTTGGCCCTGAAACCCACTGGGTGCCCCGAGGCCGGTCACTGCCTCTCTCTCTAGCCTACTCCACGGTGTTGTTTTGGTGAGAATAACACAGAGGGGAGAATCACCTTGAGTGCTGTACAAGATCAAGAAAGTTGGGAGAGAGAAGTAGGTTGCTGCTGGTGGTGGTGGTGGTGACGATGATGAAGATGGTAGGTCATGTGAAAGACTCATTGCCTGAGAGCCTCAACTGCCAGTCAGAGTTGTATTAGGTGGACAAATAGCCATCGTGCACACAAGGCGAGTTCCTCTGTAGTCTTCTTTGCCTCCTTCCCCATGGCTCAGGCTGGCTCCATGCATTCCGCTTCTGCTGCCTCTCATTCATACCCGCTTGAACATTTTTGTAAGCTGTTCCAGAACATTCTGTGGGGGATGGGATAGAGAAGCTTTTAATAAATAAAATAAATAAAATGTGGGTTTTTTGCATGATGGTGCCCTCCATTTCCAGTGCTCGACTGCAAGTGCTTGTGCATATGGAGCAAAAGTGCTCCATTGCCAGGCAAGAGCAGAATTTTATTCACTAGCAGAATCCAGGAAGCCCTGTGGGTTGCAGAAGGGCTGGCAATCTTTGAAACAATTCACCCTAAAAGGGGGTGGGAAGTTTCACGGACAGCTGAACAAGGACCAGAGGACATGGGATGCCATTGAAGCTGGGGAAGAAGATGGTTATCTTTTCTATGTGAATATTTTATGACACTCCTCTGCCATAAAAGTTCCCAGAGTCACTTACCACTCGATTTAAGCAGTTAAAGAAAGCACCCTCTGCAGGCTTGTCATATGAAAAGGCACAACACATAAGGGAAAAGGAGACAGGAGGGAAGAGGGAGCAAAAATGAATTATTTTAGGATTGGTGGTGGAACGGCTCCTCTTTCCCCCTCGTCCTCTTCTGTACAGCCTGCTGGAATGGTTTCTGAAGAGGCAGAACGGTGGATCTCTCAAGCAGCAACTGTACATTCACAGCAGGTTCCTCTCTAAGGTTATGCACCCTGATCTGTATGCCCTTTTCACATGCACACCTGTGCTGGAACCATCTAGCAGAACGATCTGTAGGGTAAGTCCTAAGTTGAAGTATGTGGGGGCAAACCCCATTGGACATAGTAGGATTTCCCTCCAAGGAAATATGCATAGCATTGCGCTTAGAATTTTTAGCAGGTAAATTCTCAAACTTCAGCAGAAAAAGTTGCAGAAAATGTTATCCCACTTACCTTGCGCCCTGCGCCCAGTCTGCTTATCAGGGTTGGTATTGAGGCTGGAGTGTCATCATTCCCACCATCGCACAGTTAATCCTCGTTCAGCCCTCTGTAAGTGTGCAAAGCAAGCAGTAGAAGGTTTATGTATATAGGCTGATTGTTTGTGCTTAAGTTATATCTAATTTTCAAAGCTCTGCCTTTTGGAATGGAGGTTCCTGCTGCAAAGGCTTGGCGGTTATGCCAAGTGCCACCTGATGGATGCTGAGTGTTGAGGTCTGTGCAAGCAGCCTTGTATCCATTGTGGTGACATCATTTTCTTTTTCCTGGACAGCAGCCTCTGGACTCTGAGCATTAGGGGAAACCAACATTTAAAGCAAAGGATTCCTCAGTCTGTGACGGCCCTTAGTGACTTGCAGAATTGGGATGTTCATTTGCTTCTGGTAACAGCTGACAAGGTGCTGTTGGGGCACATCTCAGTATTTGGATATTGCACTTGACTGTTCTTGTTTCTAGCAAGAGGTGGTGACGAGCGGTTGCATCTCTCGATGCAGATAAGTGCCAAGTGGCAAACCGCATCCTTGCCACAACCCACGCAGCAGGTACACCGCCTCTGGAGACTGGCAGATGGTAGCTTCGTATTCATCTCATACTGTTGAACAATAGCACTTGAATGCCGTTCTCTTGTTTACTCCTAGAAAGATCCCAGAATTCTATTTGTCCTTTGCAGCATATGGTTGTGTGCTCACTGATTCCCTGAGCAAGCGACGGGTTCTGGAGGTAATGCTTGCCTGGGCATGGTTTCCCAGGGAAGGAGAAATCAGTGGAGACTTTCCATGTGCCGCGACATCTGAGCTTACTTTTAAAGATGCCATTTGAACATTTATTTGGTGGAACTCACCACCAAGTCACCTCTGAGTTACAGAGACCCTCGGAAGGAACGCTTTCCAAAATGTCCCATCCTTCACATCCTGCTCAGTTCTTGTAAACCCAGGACTGTGGCTTCCTTTAAGGGATTGATTCATCTTAAAGTTGGCCTTCTGCCCTCAAATGTCAGTAGCATTATTGCCTTCTCTGGGGAGTCTTGTCTTCCAGGATGTGCCCAAAGCTGGACAGCTTCGGTTTTGTCATTTTTGCTTCCAAATGTGAGCTAAGGGGGGAGACAACCAGCTTAAGCAAGCAGCAAAGCACTCCTACACCAACACCTCCCCAGAGACACTGCTCAGTATCCGGAAATGCCTTGGCCCACAGCCCCATCTCTCTCCCTGGTCTCCTTCTCAAAGCTAAACTACATGCTATTGTCGCCTGCTCCTCTCCTGTTTGCCTCCTTAATGTAAGTGGGCAGGCTCCATCTTGAGCAAGGGTTAAATCTTCCCACAGGGCCACTCCCCACAAATTCCCCACCATCACTGCAGGAACTACACTACAAGCCCACCCACCAGTGACGCAGATGGAGCTATTCTCTTCATTGGCTTATCCCCCAAGCAGCAGCTTGTCTGTCTCACTGTCCCAAGTCATCCTACAATTATTTTGTTCCATGTGGATTTAACTTATATTTCCTGAGCTGTGGGGTGGGAAGGTTTGCCACTCCAGCAAAGTCTTTGCATCTGTCCTTCTAGGATCTGGGAGAGGTGTGAGCTTCCTCCCCCCAGATCCCACACACTGGTCCTCTGTCACTTGGTGGGAGAAACACAGTACTGGGGACCCTCAATCACCCCCCTCAATCAAAAAGGAGACTCACCAAAAAGAACCTTTCAGGTTGGAAGAGAGGCTTCCTTGCACCAACTCACACCTATCCAGTATGGTACAGAGGTTAGTATGTTGGCCTGTGACTCCAGAGATCCGGGTTCTAGTGTCTGCTTGGCAGCCATGAAGTGTAATGCATGGCTTTGGGCCAGGCATGGACCCTCAGTCTCACCTACCTCATTAGGGTTGTTGTTGTGAAGGTGAAATGGAGAGGAAGGAGATTAAGTAAGCCACGTTGGTTTCTTACAAGAAAAAAGGCAGGGTATAGTGACAATGAGGGAATACTGGTTATTGTTGGCATTATTGGGGGCAGCTGCCCAGGGATGTCCTTCTGCCACCCTGGGATGGGGTGTGAGTTGCCATCTAAGAAGGCTTTAAAAGGAGATTCAGCAAGGTCATGGAGAAGAAGGCTACCCATAGTTGAGGATGGCTCTGTCCATGTAGTTCCCATGCAGAATTCCCGTAGGAAGTACACATGGCAAGTGGGACTGCAGCTGGGCCGCATTCATCAGCTGCAGACTTGCTTTGCCCTTGCCAGAAAGAAAAGGATCCTCGTGCGCTGTTCCAAGCTGTTCCTGTAAGAAAGGAATCGTGCTGAGTATTTGTATCTCTGAACAGGTAAAAGCTCTCTCTTCAAGAATCTCTTGAAGCTCTTCAAGGTGTGAACAAAACGGGAAAGCCATCAAGGCCCAGATGCAAACGATGCCTGACACCTACAGGTTATAACATGGTACCCAGACCTTTGTTCAGATGCTCTGCACTTGAGATGTCATTGTCATCATTCTTCTGCTACACCTTTGTTTGAATGAATTGCCAACTAAATGGACTGTTGCTTTGTTCAAATGAATTGGAATAGGTACTACCAATCTCCTTGTAAGACCATATGCACTGATGGAGCAGGTGTTGCCACTGAATTGAAGAAACAGAAGAAGGGTGTAGTTACCCTCCCACAGCTTTCTTTTTTAGCCTGAAAGAGAAAATAGCTGAGACCTGGAGAACCAACTGGCACACCAGGCTGGCTCAGAACTGCTCTGTATTTAATATGCGGCCAGCTGCACATAGAGATCTGTCGGGATGAGGCTGTAATTCAAGCAGGAGGGTGCATGCTTTGTATGCAGGTTCTGTTGTCTTGATCTCCACTTAAAATCATCTCCTTCTCGATGCTTTTTAACTTGTTTTTGAACCCATCTAAATGTCAGAATGTTAAAGGTTTTCTCTAACGTTCTGCTATGCTGCAAAGTGCCTGGAAAGCTTTCGCTCCAGGTGGGATAGAATGCAATGAATACATGAAGGTAGCGTGTGCATCCGGGTCAGAAGAGCCCAGCTCTCCGCATGGTAGTGGCCAAAGGTGATTGGTCAGGATCCAGAGGATCACCTGATGGAATGCTTTCTCCCCGGTAAACCTGCCCGGGTGGTGACATCTTCTGGAGAGATGCATTGCTCTGTCTTGCATATATCACATGTTTATCTAGCAAGAACTCACGAAAGGGGTTTTTTGGGGCTGCACCTAGATTTGAACTTCTCTTTCCAGTGTGGCTCATGGAGGCTCCTTGATGGACTTCTCTCGGGAGGCAAACTCCTCTTTTTTAGACAGGCATCTGAACTAGAGAGTTGTCCCTTTCCTCCAGCTGTTCTGTTTTAACCTGTATTTTGATGCAAAGTTGTTTTAACTGGATGCTGTTGTATGTGCTCTTCATCTGATGCTTAGATGGCTTTGGTGTGTTTGTTTCTCCAATTGTGGATTTCACTGTTCTTAGTCTTTTTGAACATGTTTTATGGACAGGTAATCAGCCAACCAACAACCAACCAACCCATGCCAAAGGAAGCTTTGGTTCTATGGTTCTGGAAGAACTTGCTTCCTCATATCAAAGGGCATCATGCCATTTCAGAAAGGGAGAGGTTCAAAAGTGTGGGTTTGCCCTCTGAAGAGCAGAAGCATATCAAGACTGCAGCAGGTCTGTCAGAGCTCTTGGGCATGTCTAAAGTAGCTCTTTGCATCCGGGCGATTGTGCTGATGCAGAGGGTGACTGAGCCTGCCAATAGCCTGTAATGCGAAAGTCTCTATTTACAATGGTTTAATTAAGCTGTGCTGCCTTAATTGGATTGCAGCTGTCAGCACCATTTAACACCATTGTGTTCATTTCTGAATCCATAATGCAGAACCACAACCTGCAATTCATATCATCCTGTGGCATCTGATACTTTTTATGTGTGAGCAGGGTTTGAGGGTTAAGAGGCAGAAGCGCTGGTTTGTTTTAATGCAAAGAAACGAAAACAAAGCAGATTGGTTAGGAAGCAGGGGAAGCCTGAGCCACATCGACACCAAATAACAACAAGAACACATTCTGCTTCTGGCTGGATTCACACATTCAAAAATGCCCCATTTGAAGCGGCCCAGTTGCTGCAGACTAGCTGAGGAAGTAATGAGGAACTGATGCAATGACCCAGTTGCTCTTCTGTGCTATCAGGTTATCTCCAACTTATGGTCACCCTATTAATGAAAGCTCTCCAGAATGGCCTGTGCATAATAGCCCTGCTCAGCTCTTGCAGGTTCCAGACTGTGGCTTCTTTTATGGAGTCCACCCATCTCATAGTTGGTCCTCCTTTTCTTCTCTCCCTGTGACCTTCCCTAGTATGATTATCTTCTCCAGGGAGTTTTGCCTTCTCATGATGTCCCCAAAGTAGGGCAGCCTCAGTTTTGTTTTACTTCTAGGGAAAGTTCTGGCATGAGATGACCCTGCTTCCTGGTAATACTTCATAGGAGCATAGCAGGGTATTTTTTACATTATAAAAATGTAAAACAAATGCCACCAAGAAGCAATGTGATTTTTACTAGCTCCTACAGTACTTACCTCATGTGGCTGTGATAGATAGGACAGTTCTGCCTAGAATTCTCCAGTAATCAATAGGTATTTCCTTAATTGCAAAGATATGGATTCAAATGGCAAACCACAACAGGAAATTGCTATTTAGCAAGAGGTGTGTGTGTGTGTGGGGGGGCGGGGGACGACGACAATGCCATTCTGTGCATGGTTACTTGGAATGAAATCCTTCTGCATGTAGTGGAACTTTCTTCCAAGTAAGTGTGCATAGGGTTGCAGGGTGAAAGTCAGTGTGCTGCACTGGTTAAGAACACTGGACTGGGACCCAGGAGGTTTGGGTTCTTGTCCCTGTTCAGTCATGGATCACACCGTGTGACTCTGGACCACCTGTGGCCCCTTAGCTGAACTTGCTTCACACAGAGCTGTTGTGAGGGTGAAAGAGAGAGGAGGAGAACCTTGTAAGTTCCTTGCAAGAGGAGTAAAGGCAGGAGATAAATGTAATGTAAATCCTCCTCCTCCTCCTCCAGCAGGATCATCATCATCATCATCACTGATGAAGCAGGGAGTTTTTTCTCCAGGCAATGGTGTGAGCTATTCTGTAATCTCTTATCACTTAAAGGCTCAACTTCCATGAACTTTCCAGAAGTCCTGAAAACTCTTGGGTCTGGTCACACCATTTTGAGGTGGCTTGTTTGTGTTCTTAAAATCAGTTTTCAAACATAGTCCTGTGTACCTATGGATTCATCCGAATATGCAGCAGCCACCTTCTTACTTTTTGCCTAGACGTCTAAGTCCTCATGTCACCTAGGAGGAGAGATGGGATCACCTTCCATTAGTCACTAGCCCTTCCAGAAATGGGTTCCCTGGGACGGCTGTTGCTTCTTCCAGTAACTGGTTGATGGTGCTAGTGATTCAGGTGGAGGGAAGGTCTTACGCACCAATGCAAAATGAAGGGTGGCCAGGAACATGCTCTGCAAGCAGAAAGCTGCAGATTAGGTATACACGCAATGACAACAATGGTTGCTGTTTCTTTATTTTCCTTTTCCTGGCTGCAAGGAAGCCAAGAGGACTCATTGGGATCTGTGGTCCTCCATTTTGTCCTCACTACAGTTCCATAAGATAGCTTAATTGGAGAGTCAGTGATGGGCCCAAAGTCACCCAGGGTTCTTCACAGCTCAGTTGAGACTAGAACCCGGATCTCCTGAGTCCAGCCCAGCACGCTGCCCACTGCACCACACTGGCTCTCTGTAAGTGAGTTTAAGTTTGCCTTGTGGAGGTGGCTTGAGATCCAATTCCCTGGCCAGAGCTCCAGAATAATGCAAAATCTGTTCAATTCACACTCACAGCTGTGCAAGGTTCCAGAGAAACTATGAAGAAGAGAAGAAGAAAAATACTCCACTCTGTTTTTATGTCCATGGCTCATTTCCCAGTCGCATGCTCGGTACACCCACAAACCACAGCAGCTCAGCCAGCCCCATGAGATGAGCCCACTAGTCAAACGTTTACATCACGGAGTCGAGAGGACTAGAAGATCTCTCTGTTAGGCAGAGGAGTCCGTTGAGAGACACACAGGCAGGCTTAAGGAAATAAGCGGAGTCTGGAAGCTGAAATTTGGCACAAGCCCCTGGGTCCCATTTTGTTTCAGTTATGCTGCCCTTAAGTTAGAAGCCTTAGGATGTGGTATATCCCCTATAGGATTACACATGAGATGTCTACTGCTACCCTATTTTCTATATATAGAACAGAAAATAGTAACTTTTACCAAGTTATAGGAAGAGTTAATAAACCTGCACAGCAGAAGTCAGAAAATGTTGCTATTGTCAAGGCCTGTTGCTGTGAATGGCCACTGAACTTACCTTATATGCATTAATGATTTGCCTGGAAATGTCAGCAGTTTCACCTCTTGTATTTCATACCTCTGCTGATCACTACTCCTCCTGCACATGCTACTCCCATAAGGATGTACAGTTGGCATCTGCAACAAAATGTTGTTGTCGCACGGCATTCTCCTGTTCAATGATCCAGTTGGCCAGCAATGCCTCCTCTCAGGGTGCTCTCTTCCTTCCCCCTGCCTTGGTTTTCTGTGTAGTTTCCCCAGCGGTAGTTCCATGTCCCATGAGTATGCTCAGTCCCTACAAAGCTGGTTTTGTAGTCCTTCCTCTGGCTTTGAGGTGTTTTGACGCAATGTTTGTGTACTTCTGCAAACCCTGGAATTCTCTGATGTTTTGCTCTGGTGTAGGGAAGGTGCCATGTGGTCACAGAAATGGCAGAGCTGTGCTGCCATCAGGGGCATATGTATTGGCCCCGGATCCATCGCTGTTTCCCACCCATGTCGCCTCTTTGCAGGAGCAGTGTATGAAGGCAGTTTTCTCTCTCTGGAATGGCCTTAAAAGGAAATAAAAGGGGCGCCATGTTTTCATCCAGAGCACTTCAAGGCAAATGCTCCCCTGTAAACCTGATCCCACTGAGTGCCATGCATGGAGAAGACTGTTTCTCCCTCCTCTCGGAGAGAAAAGTTTGAATTGTGTCTGTTTTGGAAACTTGGAGGCAAATGGCCTTAAATGTTGTGTCTGGAGTTTTGCCAGCAGCTTTCTTGGGCCGAGGGAGGGAGGGAGAAACGGAAGGAATTGGGACATAAGAAACAGCGCAATAGACAACTTAGTGTTCTTTGCTTGTGTCTCATCACGGCCCAGCACAATGGCACCAATGTTCCACGGCAAATAAATCAACAGAGGTCTTGCCAGTTTTCCTTCCCTTTCACATGTAACATCTACCCCATGAAGCCCGGGACCACTCCCTCAAGTGTGTTCTTGTTTGGTGCATTTTCTCTGGTCACTGTGGCCCCCCTTTTTCCTGCATTTATCTTAACGCTATGCATGTGGAGGGAAATATTGAGGAGCTGTGGAGATGGAAGTGCTGAAGCTCTGAGCATTGTGCAACACTGCCTTACCGTTGTCTGTTTCTGGAGGGAAGCCTCTTGGGTACCAGCTTGACTCTCTACAGTTTTGGTTGCCTCCATCTTTAGAAAGAAAGAAAAATGGATGTTGCAACAGCAGAAAACAGGGCAGGAAGAGGCAGCCAAAACGATCAAAGAGAAAATGACTGATGGTCAAACTGCACATTATACTGACTAGCATGTCGCTGAGGCTTAAAAAAGAAAGAAAACCTCATGATGCCAATGAAGCTCCCCCCCACCCTTTGTTTAAACTCTTGCACATTATGTGTGCATGGATTTAGGAAGCCCAAAACATTAAGACTGGGGCAAAGGTAGGGTGGTTTAATTCTCCACTCTCAGTGTGCAGTGGTCCCAGTCCGAATTGGGGCTATGCAGACTTGTTCAGGAGTAAAAAGAGAACAAATGGGAGAGAGATAAGGGGCAGTCAATGTAACATTTGGCCCTAAGGAGAGGCATGTTGGAGGTTTATTCATTATATTTATATCCCCCTTTTTTTCTTTCAAGCAATTCAAGGCAGCTTATGTCCTCCTCCTCCTCTTAATCTTATCCTCACAACAACAGGCAACAGCCCCGTGAGAGTCAATGACTGACCCAAAGCCACCCAGGCCGCTACGTGGCCAAGTGGGGATTAGAGCCTGGATTTCCCACGTCCCTGTCCGATATTGTAACTGATACAGAGATGGTATTAGGGGGTGGCTTCCGGGGGCCAGAACGCTGAATATCTGGGAGGCCATCTGACCTGCCCCCCTGCTGCCCATGTGCTCTTGCTGAAAGAAAGGTACGGGGGCCCACAAAGCCTCCACTGCATCTGACCCATCGGGGTTGGCTATCTCTTTGCTTTCCGGTGCTTCGCCTCTTTTTGCTGCCCAGTCCCTGGATCTTTCCACCTGAGGTCTTCTTCTGAAACCAGCCGCCTTCCCCTCCAGTGCTAGTGCATTCCTTTCTACAAATAAGGGTGTCCTTAGCAGATGAGAGCCTTCAGAGACACCACCCAAGGCATGCTTTAGTGCAGGCAAGTGTGCGCACTGCCATTTCTTCTTCTGTGGGCTTGGCCTGGGATCTTTCTGGTGCTTTCTTTGCCCAGCCTTTCCACGGCAAGTTGCAGTTCCCAAACTGGAGTTGCAGCTGTGGTTCCTTTTTTGCACGAGTAAGCCAGACCCAGAGGCGAAACCATCAGGGGGAGCTTTCCCACCTCCAGGACCTCCTTGCATTGTCTTGAGAATGCCTTGGCTTTGCTGTGCTGTTAAAGAAAGGAGGAAAGGAAAGCTTTAGATTTGCTGTAATGTTTCTCTCGGAGCAAAGGGCTGTGTTTGCCCTGGGAGAATACTAATGGACTTCGCGTGGAAAGGAACGGCATATGCTCGAAAGAATGGCAACTTTGTTGTCAGTGGAAAATGTTCCAATTTAAAACATGTGCTTGCACACAGATGCACACACGTACACACACCAACCATTCTACAGTTCTAATGAGGAAGCAGTTCCCACTGGCGATGAAACACCTCATCTTATTGTCAGTGTCCTTGCGGGATGATTTGATTTTGCTCTCTGTTTACAATGTGCGCCTTTCGAGTTGAGTCACGGCATCTCTTGAAACTGTCCAGACTTGAGTTGCAAACGGTTATGCTACTTCTCTTCACAGAATGGTTATTTACATGCTGGCATGGACCTGGTTTTGTGCTGGCATGGGTCTGGCTGCATTTTCTGGAACCTGCTTTCCTAAAATGAAAAGGTCTGGGTAGCACCGCTTCACTGGGAACCTAGGGAACACGAGGATCCTACTGTACTTCTCCCTCCTTGCAGGTTTCCCAGAGGCAGAGCCAGAGGTGACCAAATCTTGGGCTAGGTGGACCTTTGCACTGATGCAGCATGACTCTTATGGTCTGAGCTTCCTTCCACTTTGTGGAATTACTACGTAATTTCCTGGTGAATGTTGGAAAGGCGTTTGCCTGTTACAGTGAGGGACACAGAACTGGAAACACTCTTCTGGACTGTGCTACCCACCCCTCTGGTTGATGGAGGACATGCAGAGCGAGCCTATCTCCAACACATGGCTTTTCAGCATGTTCTTGAAGCCCTCCAGTGAGGGAGAGATCAGCAGTCCCTATGCAATGTGTTCCATTGTCAAAGTGTTATTTAACTATTGAGTTGTGTCAGCCAAAATCTTCCTTTCTGTATCTTAATCCCATTCAACCAGCACATCTTGGACTTCCCCATGTGGCAATCTTTTGGGTTCTGGAAGAGTGCTGTCATAATCTCCCACCCCGTCTTCTCGTTTTCAAGCTACAATGCACATTCCTCTGTCCTTTCTTCATAGAATTTGTTTTCCATATTTCTCTCCATCTTTGCGCTAAATCCTCCCGATAATAAAACCTAAAAGAGTTGCAACAATAACCTTATAAAGTCGAACAGTGGAACCTCTGTTTTATAGTTAGAGGCTGAGGCTGAGAGATTGTGAAGTCATTTTATGCCTGAGTAAATTGTGATTTGTGCTGCAATCTTTTTATGAGTAGACAAGGAAAAAAACCCTACAGCTCCCAGCATGCCCTGGACTAATGCATGCTTGGAGTTGTAGTTCTTTACCTGTATAACCTTATATAGGCTTCTTCCCTATTACCCTTAAGTATCTTCAAGTTAAAGAGTTGGGGAATGCTCTTTAATTAGCATTAAATGCTTTTGTAAGCTGTCCTGAGGCTTGTTTTAAAGGATGGCATAGAAACGTTTTAATTAAATTAATTAAATTAAAATTATATTTATGATTGTTTATGTTCTGGTTTTGAGACCTTGGTTACTCAGGACTAGAACAGAGGTACTAGGAAAGGGATCCATAATTGCATGGTGGGAAAAAATCAGGCCAAATAATACTCTGATATTGTCAAACAACATTTTAAATTAATGCGTAGAATGCAAGCAGCCATCTGTCTGAAGGTTCCTGAGCCAGCATCCAGTCTTGCATGCCTTCTCCATGCCCCCATGGAAAGTCCCTTAGCTCTCACCTTCTTGACACGGAAGCGCTGATGCTAGACAGGAGAATGGGAGGTGCTTGAGGATGTGGTGCAGGTGGATCTGCATGATCCCAGTCCGTCCCCACTATGCATCTTTGGGTAGAGTGAGGCAGGTGTCTCAGGTGGCAGATGCTGACAGAAGGTTTGGGCAAGGTTAGCCATCTCTCCGTTTCTCCTGAGCTCCCCAACCGTTCCCTTTCCTTGTAAGCTAGAACAGTGTATGCATTGTGCGTCCTGCCTTGCTCTCAGGAAATCCTTCTCTCGGATGCACTGAAGGACCCTATCCTGTCACCAGCTTTGCAACAAAGTTGGGCTGCTACCCTAGTTTTTTCTGCATAAAGGCAACAAAATGTCCCCCTCCCCCTTCCTCCTTTGCTACCATGTTGAGAAGAGTGAGACCAGCCCTGAAGCTGGTCTACTTCCATTGCCTCATGTGGCTCATGCCAGGAGAGACGTTGCTTTGCAAAACCAGAAACTAATGGGAGGAAGGGCCTGCCAGGAGCCTGGATGTACTGGACGCTCTGCCCTCAGGGCTGTCCTGCCCAAGCACAAGAACTATAACAAAGAGAGAGTGCCTGGCGTTTATCGTGAAGCCGCAACTCAGGGCCAAGTGACACATGGCATGATCTTTATCATACCTGCCGGAACTTGTCTCTGTTCATCTAATCTGTCCCTCTATACCAGTCATACAGGAAATCACAATGGAGGCTGATGCGCTATGTAAAAAAGATCCAGCCAGCGAAATCAATGATCTGTGTAAAGGGAAGGGGACTTTTGGGATACGTGTTCTGGGAGATTGCTGTTTGGACTGAGGCTCCTTGAAGAAGTGAAATTTAGTAGAAATGTCTATGAATTTTAACTAAGTTAAAAATTACATGATTGAATAGGGATGCTAATGATTAGTGACTTTCAGCAGATTTTTATTTTTATTTATTTTTTGTTCTTGATGTTCTGTGTAGTATTTGCTCGCAATTCCTTGGGGTTTTCTTGGCCACATTTTCTTTATTATTTCTCTCTCTATTTCTCAAACTGTGCTGTTATTAAAAGAATAATTTAAATAAAATGGAGACTGATGAGCACGGGGAGAGGGAGTTTAATCCCCCTGGGCAACAGTCATGGTGAAAATGTCCCCATGCCAACTTGGTGATTTCCTAAGGCAAAGAAGCCAATATTGATGCCAGTGGCTGGTTGCCCCCAACTGCAAAGAGCATCCCTTAGGATAGGGCAGGCTGATCTCCCCATCCATGATGGTCCCTCTGCAGCTTTAGTGGTGCTATCCATGGTGCTGAACTCAGTTCCTAAAGTAGGTTCACCACCATGTGGCTCCATGGATGGAGCCTGCAAAGCTGGAAAGAAAAGCTGCAACGGAGGAGAAGCCCCACTGACCTGGAGTCCCCCAGCCACGCCTGCCTTGGGGTGGTCGTTTTGGTCAGAGCCATGGCATGGGAGTGCGGCACTATGCTCAAAGTGCACATTGTGGCCCTGTTTCCCATTGCCCACTCCCACCCTATAGCTGGTATATTAAAAATCAACCAACAGCAAATGAGAAATATGGACATGCCTTTAGTATGAGAGCCAGTGTGGTGTAATGGTTAAGAGCATGGGACTGGGACTCAGACGATCTGCGTTCGAGTCCCGCTCAGCCATGAAGCCAACTGGGTGACTTTGGGCCAGTCACAGACTCTCAGCCCAACCTACCTCACAGGGTTGTTGTGGTGGGGATAAGATGGAGGAGGAGATGTAAGCTGCCTTGAGCCCTTTGTAGGAAAAAGGCAAGATATAAATCAAATAAAAATAAATAAATAAATAACTCTTTGGCCCCTCCATTAACTGGCCAGACAAATCCTGTACTGTTGCGATCATTCACTTCTGGCAAATGGTGTTGTAGTTAGTAGGGTATTGTGAAAATATATGCATGAGCAATATGCAAAAGATTTCTCATCGCCTTTCTTCCTGGAATCCCAGAAAGTATAGCCTAAGGAGTTGCAATTGCAAATTTAAATAATGTGTGCACATGTACTCATTATAAAGCAAGAATCCTTTTTTAAATATTAGGGGATGGATGCCTGAAGGAGCACCTTCTTCCCATGTGCCTGCCCGCCCCTTGAGATCTGAGGCAGAGGTCCTTCTCCGGAGCCCTCTTTGAAGGAAATTAAGAGGGTAGCTACCCAGAGTAGGACCTTTTCAGTGGTGGCACCCCAACTTTGGAACACACTCCCCAGGGAGGTTCACCTGGCGCCTTTGCTCTAATCTTTTTATTTTCCCAGTATTTAACAGTTAATTGATTTTATCTTTGATTTCATCATTAATGGTTGGATGCAGTGTGTTGCGTGATGTTTGTTGTATGTGGTTGTTTTATTTTTTTGTAAGCCATCCAGAGAATTTAGTATTAGACAGCATATAAAAACTTTGAATGAATGCACGCATTAATGAACACCCTCCCAGCATCCTTTGGGCTCCCAAAACAGGACCCCAGATCGCCTGCACACGTGGCTTGCCCAGATTCCTCTGTTCTGGAACGCTAACCTTTTAAGAAAACATGCCTCAAGTTTGGCCTGCTGGAGCTAAAACACAGATATAAGTTGCAGTAATTTGCATTGTTCGTGGTTGCTATGCTTTTGGACATGTGTGTGCTGAAGTTTGGTTTTCTGAGGCATCTGGAAGTACCTGTTACCCTTTCTTGAGGCTTTGAGCAATCTGGAAGGAAGTAGCGGTAATCTTGGGCTATGTATGCATGTCCTCTTTAATATCAGCCAAGCCCACAATTGATGCCCACGTCTTTTTATGGTGTATTCTGCAATGGTTCATTTGATTTGCTTTCTGATAGAATAGGTTTCAGGCTCAAGGCCTGGTCTGAAGTCACAGACCTTCAGGCCTTGCTGAAGCTAAGCAGTTCTGTGTCTTCTACTGCCTGGCTGGGGGAAGATGTGAGAAATCCAACACATCTTGAGGTTTGTTCCAGGAATTTTGGCTGACCTTGGGAACTGGCCCAATTTGCCATTTGCCATACACAAGCTCACACCTGTGGAAGAAGAGGCAGCTTGTTCCCTGTTGTTCCAGAGTGGGTAGGGCCAGAATAAACAAGCAGAAATGGAATGGAAGCAGACTGCAGCTAAACATTCGGAGAAATGTCCCAATGTGCTCAGAACTATTTGTAGGTAGAACAGGGTGCCTCAGAAGGGGGCGAGCTCTCTTTTGCGGGAGAAATTTATGTAGAGGAACTGTGTTTGTACCCAGGTTGTGGATCCTATTGCAGAACAGAGAGCTAGTCTAAATGACTCCAAGGGTACCTTCCAGCTCCATGATTCTATGATGGGACGCCTCTGTCCTCCTCTCCATCTCGGCGCTGAGAGGGTGCAAGAGATCATACCTGTTGAGCTAAGTCTCAGGGATGCTGGCAAAGCAGTGAGATGTCTTGCTGCTTTCCAGGTGTATCCAAAGCACAGCGTGCTGTTGCAGAAGGTATCTGGAAGGCTTAGAATAATGGACATCCTCCTAGACGCTAGCCCGTCCTGTTGAAAGATGTGCTTCCTAGTGGCAAGCTTGTGTGTGCATTTGTGGAGGCTTTATTAAATAAGTTTAATACTGTGTACATTGCATGCAGTAAATAATGAGACTGTATTGTTCATGCTTTGTAAAATATAATAATGGTAAAGCAATTTCTTTGTTGCTGCTAAGAAGATTGGTGTCATTCTGACATTGGATATTATTCATACATACATTAAAGAAATGGATCCCTGGCATTTCTTTGTCTGAACCCTTTGATATATTTCAGTGAAGTGTGGTGATATTTATGGCATTGTGCTTTTATTTTTGTTCAAGGAGCTCTTTGTATGCACAGCAGAGTATGGTGGCAGAAGTAGCCTGTTCTCTTGGACAAGGACTCAGATTGTCTGGAATGAATATCATCTGCCCAAAGCATCACATGCCTGGCTCTGAGCAAACACTTCCTCCCAGAGATGAGTGCTTGCACAGTTCCACATCCGCCCTTCCAAGTTTGTTAACGGTCATATCAGAGGCTATTTCAAAAGCAGGTGGCTGCATGAATTCATGATTCTAGGACTGATGTAAATCTGGGACCAACGTGGTGGCACTCTGCATGAGAGAGAATGTCCTATTGCTGTTGCTATCCTCTGGGAGTCTTCCATTGATCAAAACTGATCAGAGGATTGCTAATGATGTTCAGTTCCCTAGTTCATTTATGCAAGTTAGATTTCCTGCCGAATGAGGACAGCTCCTCCTTTCAGCTAATATACAAAGGAGCCCAGCAGGATGAATGGAGAATCGATGCAGGGCAGCCTTCTCCACCCGGGGACCACATCCCACCAACCACTCCCAACATCCCTGATCATGGGTCAAGCAACTTGGGGCAGGGGCTGATAGGTGTAGTTGGAAACCAAACTGTATGGTCTAGTTGTTGGGAACCAACAGTCCTCCAAATGTTGCTGGACCACAGCTCCCCTCTTCCCTTCCATCTGGTTGGGGTTGATGGAAGTTGAAATCCAAAATGTCTGATCTAGGAAGTAGGAATCTATGGCCCTGCATGTATTGGATCATAACTCCCACCCTTAAGCTGATTGATGCTTCCAGAAAGCCCATGTCAGAGCATGAACGCAGTAATCCCCACCTGACCCCAGAAGTTGGTGTGGAGGAATGCATTGCCTTTGAACATGGAGGTTTCATTTTGCTATAGAACTAGGCAGTTGGGTCACTGTTCTCCTATTTGAAAAGCTGTTTCACTTTGCATATTGTGACTGTAGGGGGAAGCAGCTTATTTTGGTGTCTTCAAGGATCTTCTGCCAACAGAACTGCCTTCTGTAGCAGTCCATCCAGATACAAGGATAACCTGAAATGCCATCATGCTCACCACTGGCACCCACAGGCCGGGATCCATGAGAGAAGAGGCAAATCACAACACTGGGGATGAGTTCAGATTCCTCAGTGAGCAGATCATGTGCAAAGCCAAGCGGGAATCTGTTCTGCAGCCTCTCTCAGGGATGAACTGCTCAGACTGAGCTGCTGAGCCTCAGGAACCCCTGAGATGGGAACAGCTGGACTCCTGTTTGTCCATTAGGTCCCCTGGCCTGGCTCTGCAGAAGAGCTGCAGTACCGGTGTCTGTGACATGGGGGTGCTGCAGCAACGTGTGGCCCTCCAGAGGTCTTGGCTTGCATTGTCATCATACCACATATGCTAACTGTGCTGGCTGATGAGATGTGCATGCTTGGAAGAAGATATCTGGGCCTTGTTGCAACAGTCCGTAGCTTGAGAGACCCATAGCAACATGTATCAGTTGAGTCCCTGGCTCCAGATGCCCCTCTTTCAAAAACTACCCGGATGGCTGTCATGAATAGGATCCTTTCTGCATGCTGATGGTGTCCACCACATCTTCTTTTCGATTTCAGGCAGGTAGAGGCTGTTTTCTTTGTGCAAGCCTTTGACACAGGAGTGAGGAGCCTGTGACCCCACATGCTGGGTTCCCAGCAGGCCTAGCCAGCCTGACCAGTGGTCAAGGATGACCAGTCCATCAGCATCTGGAGAACTGCCAGCTCCTCATCTCCACTTAAACAGAATAGAACAGCATTTTCTATTATACAGATGTTTTTCATTTGTTCATTCATTATATCTTTATCCCACCTGTTTTCTTTTCAAGGGACTCAGGGTGGCTTCCATAATCCTCCTCCTCTGCTCAGTTTTATCCTCACAACACAACCCTATGAGGTAGGTTAGCCTGAGAGTCCGTGACTGGCCCATGGTCACCCAGTGAGCTTTATGGTTGAGTAGGGACTGGAACCCAGATCCCAGTCCAACATTCTCACCACTGCACCATGGTGGCTATGTAGGTGTCCTTCCACTGATCCCTGTTACATTAATTGCTTTGTGTTTCATTACTGGATTATTTGCATGTGTTCTGATATACCACGGTGATTGCTTTGCTCAAAAGATGGAGCCTGAATCTTTACAACAAATGGACTAACCCAATTTTCTCATGTAGGCACATACCTGCAACTAGCACCACTGTGCTATTTTAAATTGTATCCTCGGCTCCAAGGATACACCAGGAGATTTAAAAACACACATTGAAAACGGGATCCTTGGGGAAATGACTTGCTCATGGCGATCCTACATTGCCGCCTCGGAGCTGAGAATAAATCTCAGAGATGGTCTGATGCAATTTGTGCCAACAGGCAGTTGCTCATTTGTCGTTCTGCATCCAGCTTTGACACTGGGTTGGTGGGTGGGGGCAGTGGAAGGCTTCTTCACATCTCCTCCCAGGAGAGGGTACGGTGCAAGTTTGGAAAAAATGTGTTGTTAACAGCCTGTGACCCATATTTTATACTATGTGTGTGAAAACCTGAGAGGTTTGGGACTGTATAAGCCAATAGAAGATATTGAAATCCTTTTGATTTATATAGCTGTTGAAGAAACTCTTTATCTAGCTCAACACTCATTGCAAACATGTAATATATATTATCATGCCAGTACATCTTTTCCAGCTGATTGACATATGATTCCTCTATTCTGCCCAGGTAGGAGTCAGGAACCACTTTCTATCACTGGCCCCAGGACTTCCAGAACCTCCAGAACTGAATTTTGTTGCCCTCCAGATGGAGGGCAACAAAAATGATCCAGGGTTTGCCGTATGAGGAGAGGTTGAGAGAAATGGGTATATTCAGTTTTGAGAAGACTGAAGGGGGCAGGGACATGATATCCCTCTATAAGTCCCTTAAAGGCCGTCACAAGGAGGAAGGTCAAGATCTCTTCTTGCTGATGCCAGAGTGCAGGACACAGAATAATCAAGCCAAGTTGTGACATCCCAGGTTCAAGCTAGATATCAGGGAAAGCTTCCTCACTGTCAGAGCAATACGACACTGGAACCAGCTGCCTAGAGAGGTGGTAGGCTCTCCCACACTAGAGACATTCAAAGAGAAACTGGGCAGCCATCTGCGTGGAATGGTGTTCTTGGGCCCTTCCAACTCTACTACGATTCTATGAATGTGGCCAAAAGACTGCTCTGTGAGACAACAGCCACAAGGCCTGCATCTTCTGCATCTTATGGGCTCTTTTTCTCAGACTGAAGCTGCAAGGTGAATGGAAACACTTCCCTAATATTAATTATTTCCATTCTTTTCTGAGTTCATAATGAGATGGCGTGCGATTCCCCCATTCTTCACGGTGGAGGAAGGTGTGGGCACCACTTGTGGCCATCGTGTTGCACCTCTCTGTTTGCACTGGTATTTTTAGTAGAAGCTCTGCCAAGAGCCAGAGTATGCTTTGGAAGTGACAGTAAGTTTGCATCATAGAACACCATCTGGTGCAGTACTGAGGTGTGTGTCTTCTCTCGAATAAAGCACAATCCAAATCCTTGCTTTATTCAGCCTAGTACCATCCTGTGCCTGACAGACGTAGCTTTTCCTAAGCCCACTATCTAACATATTTTCACTGGAAATGCCAAAGGGTTGAAACTGTCACTTTTAGCATTCAAAACCTGTGTTCCATCACTAAGATCTACTGGCCGATGATCTGCAGTGTAGAAGATACTTTGTGTAGTAATTCACATGCATCCTACAAGTAGATGATCAAGGGTTACATTTTCAATAGTTTTAAATAGAGAAGAATTGTTTTACAAACACAGAGTTCAAGTGGGACCGGCAATAAGATGTTGCCATGTGAAGAGCTGCGGTTCAGGAATACACTCAACTCCCACCACCCAGTAGCCCACCACAGGCAGATAAGGGTGACTAAACACCCCCAAGCACCCTGGGTTGTTTCTGAGAGTTTCCCCACCTTGGAGTTTTTAATTTCACTCCATTATTTGTGCTTTTCCAAACCAGACGGCAATATCCAACTATGTCATTCCACTAGTCCGAACAAAGTCACACCCATGGAAACTAGGTTCCTCCAAAGGAATAATCCAACAGAAGTTCTGGTTGTGCAAATGATTATGCACTCTACTAGTGCAATGTGCAAAGAGTTGCACAGCTGAAAGATTGGGCAGAGCTCTGCTGGCACTATTTGAATGTGCAGAATGACACTCTTGGATCCCACCCTTAGAGTTTCTGCAGCATTTTGGTTACATCCCTGTTGTACAAAGGCTTAGCAGCGCATGCATGTTGTGCTGCAGAAGTGCCCACCTCTGAACATGGGACTTAATCTGAAAATTGGTAATAGAGGGAGCAGGATGTTACACTTCAACGAGCACTTCAGCAAGATGCTGCCATGAATCTCGGATCTCACAGTGCTTTCTGATCATATGGCTGAAAGTTGTTGGAGAAGGCAATCTCTCCCTAATTTTTGCTTTTGTTTACTTCTGTGTTCCCAGAATCTCTGCCTTGTGTGTGGGTGCGACCATGTTGGGTACAATTGGCAGGCAGTCTCTTCTGAAGTTCATAAATAGACTTCAAGATGATAACATAGTTAAAAGTCATCTTGACTTCAAAGCAAATGCATTTTATGGATGAGCAGATTTTGCCTGTTCCATTCAATAATTGTTCTGTTGGTTTTCTCTGTCCCATGTTCTGCTCTGCCAGCCTTCTGGTTTGACTTTGGGAACTGTGAACATGAATGTCAGAACTGGAGCAGGCACAGTTTGCCGGTTATCTTAGTTCATGTGGGTGTGTGTGTCTGTAAGTTGAGACTCAGCTGGCTTTAGTGGCTCAGAAGCGCCTTCCACCAGCTTCAGCCAGTGGCTCAGCTCAGCCCCTCTCTGGACAGTGAGAGCCTGCTATCAGTGATCTATGCTCCAGTGATCTCTAAAATGGATTACTGCAATGCAGTCTACATGGGGCTGCCCTTGAAGACTGTTTGGAAGCTGCAGTTTGTGTAAAATATGACAGAGTAATTGGAAATGCTGAGAGAGAGGTGGGGTTGGGGGGATCATTACACCAGCATCATTACATCAGCCTCCTAAATGAGCTCCTTTTTCCTTAGCTGTCAACCTCAGCAGCCATTCCAACAGGCTGTAGGGATGTACAAAAAAATTGTTTCAATTCTCCTTCAGTTACGATTCATTCAGGTTGTACCTCCCAGACTGAACATAGACTCAAACACAATCTGCACTTAAAATATATGCATTTCTGTAAAATCTATATATTGCAACCTGATCTGCAGATCCCCAAACCTGTGATTGACAGCAGCTGTTCATGTGAAAAAATGCACACAAGCACAGGTTAATCAGTGGGAGAAGAATGAACACATTTGGAAAAATGCACAAAACTATGAATGGATCTGCAGATAAAAAGAAAAACCAAACACAACTTACAGTGTGATATGGATAATGGAATTTGGAGAACTTCAACAAGCCTGAGTTTTGATGACTCTATTCCCATCTGTCCTCCTCATTTCTTTGTCCTGGTGTATTTCTTTTCTGTTAGCTTGTAAGCCTCTCTTATTGATAATTTGTAACCACAGGAGACTTTTTGGCCAAGAAGCAGGACAGAAATACTCCAAATCTACAAAGAAGTAGAGATAAATATTTGTCCTGAATAGGACTTGTACATGGAGTGCTTGCAAAGTTAACAAAAGAATGACACACCACAAATGCACATCACCACTTTTGGAAACAAGACCTGGTAACACAGAACTCCAAACTTGGATGGGAAGAATTTCATGGACACTCCTTGTATATTTGCTGCAAAAAGGTATTTGCATGGTTTTTTGACCCACCCTTGGTCGAAAGCAAGCAACACATGCAAACTAAAGAGGACTGCAGAAATGGAAAACTATGGTAGAGTGTTTTGACAGAAGAAAGCTGTGACTTCCAGTGAGAAAATGGCTACCACATTAGGCAACAAATAAATTCAGCTCTGAAGTCAGAGTTTTAACTTATGCACGATAATCTAGAGGCTCATTTCAGATTTTAGGAAGCTTGGAATGCCATTTTTTAACCTTTCAAATGTTGGGAATGAATGGCAAGGAACAGCTTGCATTTCTTATGAGTCCCTTGTACTTGTAAAATATTTCAAAATGATATTTCAGTATCTGGATCTGATATTAGTTGAGAATTAATTTGTAGGGTTGACAGGCCACCTGACTTAGAAGGTTTTGTTTTTAATTTTGATTAGATTCCTTTACCAGTGCTCATTAATACTCAGTCCACACTCCACCAGAGACATGGATGGGTTTGCTTTTCATTGAATAAAGTCAGCGTGAACGGACTACCTGGAGGAGCTGTAGGCGGGATGGCCAAGGTCAAATTGCTGACATGCGAACGAAGAACCAGACATCAAAGTGTTCAAGACTGTCTCTTGACTTCAAAATGATATTCTTTCTCCCTTGCCTTTCTCCCAAGTCTGCAAAGGAGAGGAGAGCTCAGCTATTAGGATGGTGGAAACAGTTACTATGGTTACTGTTGTCATGTCAGTGACTATTAGGTGAGTATCCCGGCAGGATTCCTCAGTCCATCTTGCTGCGTTTTTAAAGCCTGGTTTTATTGATATCCCCTGATGAAGCCTCCCTGCAGAGTTCAGTTTCGCTTCTCATCAAGTTTGCCAGGGTGCAGAATATTTTTCCCCCTTGCAAAACACACGAGAATCAGATCCAGGTGATCAGAGACACTCAGATCTGAAAGGTGCTTGTGCTCAGAGTAGATCCACTGAAATACATGAGATTTAGTCTTCATGACTGTTAATTTCACTGGGTCAACTCTAGGGGCGACCAAGTCTGGATCCAAGTCCACAGAAGAAGTCACTGGGGTGGAGGCGGGGCCCCAGAATGCTTCTGGTGATGAAGGAGATGGAAAGGCGTCCCACCCCGCAGCTCGCCCCTCCTTAAGGTTTCTTCCGAGGCCGAGCTATTCTGAGCCCCTACCGTGGTCGTGATGGCTCGCTGCTTGTGCCTGCTGCCTGCAGTCGGAGGGGAGTGCTCATTGTGGGGAAAGAGCAGAGAGCAAGAAGGATAATGATAGGAAGGGAAGGCAGTGGGCAAGCAAGGTTGCCTATACTTAGCTTCCGTTGCGGTTGGGAAAGGAGTGGTTGAAGTTGCCAGCGTAGAAAGGGCTGATCTCCTTGCTGGCTGCCTGGGGTTGCCAAGAAGAAGAGTTTTGTGTGTGAGGCACTGGCAATCAAATATGAGGAAATACCAGCACTGTCTGAGATGGGCTGGTCATTCAGCTGCAGACATCGTAGGCTCCCAGGAAGCACCCCAGTACTTAAAACTTCTCTATGGTGTCATTTCCAGTCCAGATTTGGCTTATCTAAAGAAGGCGGGGCCTTGAAGGAGACCAGCAGCCTCAACTCAAGTCAATCAAGATCTCTGGGAGCAAATATTGGAGTAGAGAGATTGTACCATATTGTCATATTTTGGCATGCAGCACTTCCTCCCAGCAGCTTGGCCTTAGGAGAGGCATGTCAACCACTGGGAGCGGGGTGAAGTCCCAAGGGTCAGGAAACCACTGAATGCCTGGGGGTGAGGGAGGGCATCCATGGCTGGAGGCATCAGCTCAGAGGGTGATGGAGGAGGATGGGGCAGGGAGGGAGTTGGCTGTTGGCCTATAATTGTTCACCCCGCTGATCCAGGTTAGGCTTCTTCAGGAGTGGTGCATTCGCAGCTGCCTTTAAAATGGCTGTCACCATTCCTTCTCTCAAAGAGGCATTCACCACCACCTGGGTTCAGAAGCGAATCCCCTCCTTAGGTCTCTTAATTAGCCAAGAAGGGCAAGGGTCAGGCAAACAGGGCGTGGGCTGGGCTTGACCAAACTCCTTGCCCACATCCTTAGCCTGCAATGGCTGAAGCTCATCCAAAAGAATAAGACCAGAAGGTGGACTTGGACATCTCTGCTCATGGAACTGGGATAACGGTGGTGTCCAACACAGTGAATCTGAGCAACTTTATCCTCAAAGTGTTGTGCAAATTTGTCAAAGCTTCTGAGGGTTTGAGGGAGTCTCTTTTTGGTCCAGAATGTACAAGCCCTGGACCACTTGCAAAAACTCTGTTGGGTGACATGATGTGGGCGCAACGCTGGGAGCAAGAAAGCGTCTCTTTGCTGCCTTCACTTGCATGGAACAGGCTCGATGGTGAGCACGAAGCCATGCTGGGCTGAGCTCATTCCAAGGTCTCCAAAGAACCAAACAGGCTTTGCAAGGGGAAGAGATGGCTCCGGATTTTTAAGGTTAACTATATGATTTTTTATTTGATTTGTAAGCCACCTCGAGGCTTTTTGTGAATGGGGCAGCATAGAAATGTTCTAAATAAATAAGAGGGTGCTTGAGGGCGATTGCGTCCACCGCCTGGGCCATCTCCGTATCCCACAGAGTGAGTGACCTGGGCTTCGACAGGAACACCTTCCATGCCAGCTGGAAAATCCCCTAGAGACCTCGAAGCCAGCAGGATCCATTGGCCTCCAGGGACAAACCATCTGAATGTCTGCATCTGACACCTCCCATGCTATAGAAAAGCAGATAGGGAGCTAGCAAGTCCCTGCACCTCCAGCTTGGTGGAATGTTTTGCTGCTCTCCCATGTTCCACTAGCTGAAGGACACACAAATCAATAAAGGGAACACTCAGTAATTTTTCACTAGGTGAGCATGTAATCCAGTAAACGGCATCTCAGAGTTACCTGGTGGGACAGGAAGGTGTGTGCTGCACAGACTCAAGAGATTCTCTGCAAAGAGCAAGACTTGCCCTGTTGTTCTTCTTCTGTGAGCCATGCAAATGTTGCATCTTCCAGTTCACCTGCTTCCGGACCATGAATATTTTAGCATGACTGTACTGCAGCGTTTGCCAACCCTACCAGCTTTCCTGGTTAGTGTCCAGGGTAGTATATTAGAAGGAAGTGTAGAGGGCAGCTCTCTTGGCCTCAGTGGACTGCAGCTATTTATTTCCCCTTTATTATTCATTGCCCCCCCTCCCCCCAGCATTCCCAGAGTTTAAGTAAGGACAATTCAGATAACGGGATCTAGCAATTCTGGCCTTTAATGGCTGCCACAGTGAACTAAAATGAATGCCTTTTGCCACTGAATGCCTCTGTTCTTGAAACGTGAGATAGCAGTGGAACACATGCATCCTATGGTTAAGTGCTTCTGGGTGATTCGCCAAGTTCTCTGCTCAGGGACGTGTCCTCTTGTGCAGGATGCTTTTTTGTTCATCACACTTTCTCCTTCCCTTCTCCTACTCCAGGTGTGTGCCTTGCACATTCCCTTCTAATCCCTTTCCTTGAGATCCTAGGGCAGCATAGCTTAGTGGAAAGAGCATGTGCTTTGCATGTAGAAGGTTCCAGTTTCAGTCCTTGGCATCTCCAGGTGGGACTAGAAAGACTCTTGCCTGGAGAGACGTAGTCCTGATCAGCACAGACTGAACCGAACTGGGTGGACAGTGGTCTGAGTGCAGCTTCCTGCAGTGTTCAGTAAGATTCCTTTGGCATGGCCAGTCATCACAGCGTGCATTAAATGCGCTCTGCGTTGATTGATCCTCTGTGCAGCTGGCTAACATGTGGCTGGGAAGGAGGGTTGCAATCTAGAGCATTGGATCTCCAGCATCCTCAATCTTGTGGAGACCTTCACTAGCAGAGGCAACAAAAGAGGCATCAGAGAGAGGTGGAGCTACTGTTTGTGCTCTCTTGGTGTGCTTAAGTCTCCCTGACTGAGACATGATCCACTAGGACGTCTGTCTCGCATGCATGCATGCACACATATGCACATTCCTTCTGCCCCTTCCCTTCTTGGGTCCTGGGATACTTTCCCCCAAATGGCGAAGGGTTAGGGGATCAAACTTTCTCTGCTAGAATATCAGAGAATGAAAGCCCAATCCTATGCAAGCTCAGACTGGGGAATGCTGGAAAGTGCAGGACTTTCTTCTGTTCAAACATGTGTAAGGAATTCACCTAAACTGAAATTACACAGATAAACTTTAATCTCTTGCACGCTTCCCAAGGCAGAGATTGTTTACGGGTTGCACATCTGTCACAGCTGGACTCCTTCCCCTCCCTTCTGCTTTCAGACATGCTTTTGTTTTTAGCTTTCTTTGCTGACCCACTTTTTGAGGGTCCGTTCGGTTCCTGTGGCCATTACCTCCACTGCTATTCATGTCCAAGGTGTTAGGAAAGCAGGCAAGCCAGAGCGTAGGAGGGAGAAAAGATGCAAAATTGGAACAGTCAGATGTGTAGCACATCGGAGGATCTAATTCACAGGTTTGGGGGAAATGATCATGGGGTAAAGTCACAAACATCCATATGGAGAACTCAGGTGAATTTCATGCTTGTCAAATTGGAATCAGGGCTGGGAGTCCAGGAAATGTATTGCAGGTCAAGCACATGAGTCATCACGTTGTTAATGGTTAGATCTGCTGATTCCAGGTTCAAGGAACCATATTTATCCAGAGGTTTTTCATACGGACCTTTAAGATTAAAAGAACGAAAGAAACTTGTATCATGATTGTTCTCAACAGGCCCATGTGGTAGGTCCTTTTCTGCTGTAAGCCTTTTTCTGTCCCATCTGTGTATCTCACAAAATCACTGAAGTCTGTTGCTTCTCTTCCCATTTTGGTAAGATTTAATTTTGTACCAAAAGAAAACTAGTGGGCATGCACAGGACCCCAGAGTTCTTCACATCCTGCTTCTCAAGCACACCATTTTTGAAAAGGATAATAGAAAAGCAAACATCACAACAATGGGTTGCGCTCAGTGGTCAGTGTGCCCTGCCAGAGGTACTTCGACAGTCACAAGAGTGGAACACCCAATTTCCCCGTTTTATTTCACGAAGTGCCTAGGCCCCGCTCCCACCTTTCCTCACAGGGTGCTCCATTCCACCCTACATACCCATCAGACCTTGTGCATCCCGGAATGACTTGTGATGGTTATGAAGACCATCCAAGACAATATTGGCCATGCCATGGATGACTGTAGGAAGCACGGGGAAGCAAACATCGGGCGCTTTGTGCTGTGAGTGGAAGCGCTTTCCACTAAAACGGAACTGCTGTCAGATACTATCCAGCAATAGTTAAAGCTAGTGTGGCTTGGTCCCTGGACTGGAGATCTGGGAGCTCCGAGTTCTAGTTACTGCTCTCGGTCTAACCTACCTCACAGGGTTGTTGTTGTGGGGATAAAATGGAGAGAGAGAGAACATGGGGAGTTTCCTTGAGTTCTTTGCAAGGAGAAGAAAGGCAAGATGACGATGGTGGTGGTGGTGGTGGTGGTGATGATATCAAAACTCAGAACAGAAGAGCATTCCGTTCCCACACTGGCAAACCAGATGTCGGTAGGAAGTCCATAGGCCCGAGCTGCATGCAGTGACGCCTTCTTGGTTGACTTCTGCAATAAGCGATATGGGGAGACGTTGGCCAGACGGCTGTTCCATGATTTTCCTAATGGGTTTCCAAGGTGGAGGAGCCAATAGGGTGAAGTTTCTGTGAGATTATGACGGAATGTCTCTGTGAGATTCCTTCCTAAATGTAAGGACGGTGTGGCTTTTCCACAGGCATTCTTTCTCAACAACTGGATTTAAAGGGGAGGTCTTTCTAGTCATGGCTGCATGTCAGAATCTCTGCAGATCGCCCAGAAATCTTATCGAATCTACCTTCTGTCTTTCTCTGGTCTGAAACTCAGAAAGATGCAACCGCAAAGAAATGGTTCGAAACTGCAAAGGTCTTTCAGAATTTAAGGGAGCAAGTAAACAAAAGGTTTGGAGAAGGGCCTGAATGCAGGAAGGGAGGGATGCTGCCAGGTCTTTTACTGCTCTGCGTTTCAATACAGTCTCCATTTATTTTTCTTACTCTTTTTGTGGAAAATGCAAATAAACTTCTTTATGAGCTGAGAAACAGAATAGATCTTCTTTAATTTTTCCCACTTTTCACCGAGGAAGTGTTAGTTCCTGGTTTCATGAAGTTTGCACTCAAGATAAATTACCCTGCCTGACCTCGCAGAGCTCGTCGATGTATTCAGCAGGGTGGTGACAAGTGAGGCCAGAACTGAGGAGGAACAGTAGCTCAGCAGAAGAAAGTATGTTCTGTGTGAAGAACACTGCAGGTCCGGTCCCTGGTGTCCCTGTTTCTTTTATGCGTTTCCAAAGATCAGAACGGCTTAAGAACACCACTGCAGCTCAGGGTGAACATTGGCCTTCGTGGACAAACAGCCTCATCTGGTGTCAGGATTTGGTGGGGGAGTCCACTTCCAGCCTGTTTCTGTTTCTCATGTATTCACCCATCAATCTGTTCTCTCTTCACACCCTGTACAATTTTTTTAATGCACGCAAGGTGGATTTAACCTCCTATTTTTAAACAACCCCATCTCTTAAGTTATGCACCCCAAACATATTGTGATAATGAGCTGAGAATTGGAGCTAGCACAGACCCCCCATGGTTCTGATCTGTTCTTTGGTTCAGCTGGTGTGGGCCAGGTCGGTTAGCCTCCGTCTTGGCAAAGGTGGACGTTTCCAGTATCCTCACCCGGCAGCTTCCTAGGTGCCATGTGCAGCTCTGCTGGGAAGGAACTCTGTCTTTAAATCCACTGCAGTGGCTGATCTATTGAGGGGAGGGGGGAGATCTGGTACCCGCCAGATGTTTTGGACTACATTGGCCTTAACATGCAATGATCGGGGCTTACAGGAGCCATGGCTTCAAACATCTGGAGGGATGAGTTGCTTGATCTAACAGGGAGCGTGACTCGGCGTGGTGCAGGGAACACAGGCTGATCTCCTGAACTAGGAATAGGATTTAATGTCTATACCACGCAACAGCTGCAGCTCTCTGTTTATAGTGCTTTTGGTGCTTCAGATCAGGGACCTACTTTTAACACAAGCAGCAATTTAGGGAACAAGTCAGTGGCCCCCACATGGCATCTGAGAAGCCATAGGAAATTTCAGATGCGCAGCTCTGAGGGCAGAGGCATTGTGCCACCTCGGAGCCAGAGACTGGAGCGCTGATCCCTTTTTCCTTGCCAGAGGTGAGGAAGGACCCACACTCTCTTCTGTCTTCCTCCTTTTCTCTGAAGTTGGGAACACAACCTTGGAGAAGGAGAAACACTCTCATTTACCCTGTGGCCTCACCAGTTTCCTTTCCCCACCCTCTGAAATTGTTTGCTGGGCGTGCTCAGAATCCCATCTAGCAAAGATGCAAGGAGGGAGGGACAGATGTCCTCTGACAGCAACACCTGTCCTCCGCGGGGTAACTGTCAGCTTGGCGTTGCAACAGAACTCTGCTCTTAGGGGCTTGCTTCTTAACATTGTACCATATATTTGCATGGTGATAGTACTGCTGTGACCCACTGCAAGCCAAACATGGGGTTTCTGACCCATCTGCTGTTTGCTGACAGAGTTGGAGAACAGAAACAGCAATTCTAAGGGCTTTTCCACTCAAGCTGGGATTTCCTAGATCTGTTCAAACACTGGCAAAGCAGTGCCACCGCCTTGCTGTCTTCTTAGGTGGTGGGAGGAGAGCTTTCCCCATTCAGTATTTCCTAGGGTTGTTTCTCCCAACCCCCAAAACCGTCACATCTCCATTCTGGGTAACCATTTCTGTTGGAGTTTCCCTCCACGCATCAGCGGTCCGATGGCGAAATGCCTTGCCCAAGATGCTCAGTTCATGTTTTTTATACACTAGCTGAAACCTCTCTTGTTCTCCCAAGCTTTGATGGTCTATAAGCAGTGTAGGCTGTTGTTTCTTTTGCCGTGATGGACATCTTTATTGTAATTTTTTCACAGTTTTGCTCTTACAGTTGTGTTTTGGCTTTCTTTCTATTCCTTAATTTGGTAGTTTCTCAGCTCTGTATTTCTTAATGAACTGATGTTTGGTTTGTGAGTCATCTTGAAGACCGATGCATAGAAATGCAAAATACAAATGATTTAATAGATAATATGCCTGCAGAGTATGAGGAAAGATGGAGCAATCCATAGCAGTCAGTGTCAGTGTTTTATGTGTTCATTTACAAGCGGTGTTTATTTACATTAATTTGCAGATTTTGAAATGCACAAGCTTTTCCAGTTTTCTTATGATCTTCCTCAACATACACAGTTTCATACAAATGTTATCTTAAATATGTTTTGGCATGTGAGTTTTAACCCAATAGCCAGTGTGGTGTAGTGTTTAAGAGTCCAAGAGATCAGGGTTTTAGTCCCCATTCAGCTAGGTAACCAACTGGGTGAGTTTGGGCCAGTCAGACTCTCAGCCCATCCTACCTCACAGGGTTGTTGTTCTGTGGATACAACTGAGAAGAGAAGACTTATGTAAGCCACCTTGAGTTCCTCAAAAGAGGAAAAAGTCAGAATACAAATATAATTAATAAATAAAATAATCTTGCATACATTCTAACTGCAAATATGAATTTTACACACATTTGGGTAAAAACCGGTTGGCTGAGAATTGTGTCACAAAATTCAGTATGTAAAAACTGAGAAATACAGTCACTTAGATCTGTGGGAAGTCACAAATCAGATGGGTTTCCCTAAAAGCACAGATATAGCAACATGCTTCTGTGTGATCTAATGCCATGGCTTGAGTGCCAGAGAGGCCTGGGGTCAAAGCCCACCCAGTCATGAAGCTCACTAGGTGATATTGGGCACCTCTGTCGCTTAGCCTAACCCATCACTGATTTTGCTGTGAGGATCCTGTGGCAGAGCGTAAACTTCTCTAAGGTCCTTGGAGAACGAGAGGGATAAACATCGTCTGATACAGCCATGACAACCCTTCTGTGGCTGAGGTACAGCCAGGACAGTAGACAGCAGCTCCCTTGGGAGTTTCTCCTTTGCTTGCAAAATACAGTGTGCAAACTTTCTTTCCATGAACTGACTGCTGTCAGTTATTCTAGGAACAAAGCATTACTCTGGCGTCCATGTAAGAATTAAGCCTGTTCCTCTGAATGTTTGATCCTAGGCTCAGAACTGGAGGAATGAAAATTATGAGCAACCCATTGACCTGGAAGGCTCTGGAGATGATGACCCCTTTGAAGACGAAGAAATTGAGGAAACAGAGGAATTCTACTCGGGCTCAGGATCAGGGTGTGAGTAAATGCCTAAGAACCCTAAAAGATACCATCTGGCTGCAGGGAGCATTCTTATTGGTCGTTCTGTTATTTCAGACCATGAAATCAGGGGAGGGGTGGTTTGAATGCTCAAATGGTAAATAATGTGGCAATTTAGAAACTTGTGGTTAGGGACAGACAAATCTACCCATTTCAGTTCATTGCAGTTTCTCATTATTGCAACCTCATTTTTGTACTGTTTCCAGCTTGTTTTGCAAAATTGTTGGTTTTTTTATAAGTCTGTAGGACAATCTGTATGCAACTTGCCGCACACTTCTACGTGCATGTTCTTAACGTATATGTTTTAAGTGAGCGATCTCCTTGAATTGAATGCATCGTTCTGTGTCGCTCTTACCAGCTTCCCGTGCCTGGTCATGCAGCCTCAAGTACGGCTGCCCCGAGTGCAGCCGCCTTACCAAGGGTGCCTTTGCTTCTCTTGCAGATTTTGAGCAGCAGCCCGTGATCAAGACGGTGGTGCAGCTCACCACGGGTGCCCCTGTGCTCCTGGCCACCACCGCAGCTGGTTTGCCCACCACGTCAGTGCAGCCCGTAGTCACCCCCTTTGCACCACTTCCGACAGAGGAAGCCACCTCCAGCCCGGCAGAGGGCAGCCCGTCCACCACCAGAACATCCGAGGTCGCTGCCGGCGCCACCCAGCGGGCGGCCAGCACTGCCATGGTCTGGGACATCGCTGTGACCACGACGACCGCCACCACCGCCTCCACCACTACCGCCACGCCCAAGCCGACGACGGTCCAGAGAGCCTTGCCCCCCTTGATCACCGTGGTAGCCACCACGCAGGCCATCACCCTGGACACGCCAACCACTGCCACCATGGCCAGAACAGAAGTCACTGCAGCCCCGCTGGTGACCACCAGCTTGGCAAAGACTAGCACTGTTCCAAAGCCCAGCACTTCCCCGGAGCCGGACCTCGGGGAGAGGAGCAGCACGGTGCTGCAGCCTGCAAGTCCTGCGGCACCCACCCAGCCGAGCCAGGTATGGAGGCCTGCTGATGGAGAAGCTCAGCCCACCAGAAAGCCCACCAAGACACCAAGCTAGCAGGGAGCCTCCTCCCCAGTGAGATGTGTGGGGGCAAAATGGGTATTTCTTTACTCTGGTCCAGGGGAGGTTGGTGATCCCTATAAACAGAACGGCTCCTTGGCCGTTGCAACTTTGCTTTTATTTTTTTGTTTCTTAGATTTTTAGCCTGCCCCACTAGACACATGGCTCTCTGGGTGGGCTACGGACAATAAATCCATATAAAATACTTTAGGAGCTGTTCATGGTGCTGGACTTTCTCTCCAAAGTAGGTCCGTCACCATAGAGCATCTTGGATTGCCCCTGCAAAACTGAAAGGAAAAGCTGCCATGGGTGAGGAGTCCCCTTGGCTTAACAGCCACCAGCATCTCCTCCTCTGGACCTAACATTCCTGTACCACTTTACCCCCTCCTTGCAAAAATGGCATGAGGCATCGTTACTTCACTCCCCAGTCCTTCAAACCAGTCCTTCTGCCTCCAGTCCACCCTGGCCATCTACCCCACATCACAACCCTGCTGATATTACTAGCTTGGAAAGGAGCAAAGTAGAGATGGCTGGGGGGGGGGGGACCCTTCCATGCCCTACCTCCCCTGTTGTCACTCATCCATGGATGTGGCTGGCTTTCGTAGGAATTGCCTGGATCAAAGCTAGTCATAAATGGTGTTGTCCTTTCAGCCATCTGCTGGTTGGAGACAGAAAAGGTGCTGTTGAGAAACCCAATCCATCCCTCCATCTTTATTCCTCATTTGTTAAACAGGAAGGGTGGTTTTTCTGTGCCATTGTTAGGTATGAAGAAGAGGTGTGAGTGGGGGTGTGTGTGGAGATCCTGCGAAGCTGAAGGTGATTTGAATTGTGTATTCTCATGACAACCCTGTGAAGTCACTTAGGCTGAGAGCGGGTGGATGTGATAGTTGTTGTTCATATTTATATCTCACCTTTTTTCCTTCCAAGGAGCTCAAGGTGGGTTGCATAATTCTCCTGCTCCTCCCAATCTTACCTTCACAACAGCCCTGTGAGGTAGGCTGGGCTGAGAGTCTGTGGCTGGCCCAAATCACCTAATGAGATCCATGGCTGAGTGGGGACTAGAACCCAGGTCACCTGAGTCCCAGTCCTGTGCTCTTAACCTCTACACCACACTGGCTCCTTGTGAACCTTGTAATTCAGTGTGGGTTTGAACTTGAGTCCCTCCAGTCACTGACTTTCTTGTGCAGTTGTCTCTGATTCCAGGGAGGATTTTTTTCCTGTCCCACTCATGCACCGAACATGCTTGTGCAAGAAAACGGTTGTACCCCCTCCCCACACCTTTCCGATGCTTGCTACTGTGCATCATCTCACATTCTTTAACATGTGGTAAGGCAGTCCTGCTACGTTTGAGGGCCCCCATTCGGCCAGGTAGGGTCCTTGACATTCGTTGGAGGGCTTGTCCGGATGGCACCCGTACCCCCATATGGGAAGGGCGTGCCTTCTTGAATGGGTTAAATAGCTTGAGCATAACATGCTTCAGACTTCGGTGGATTCGGTGCCTCCTTTTCCAACCAATATCTCCCTCTCCCTCTCCCTCTCCCTCTCCCTCTCCCTCTCCCTCTCCCTCTCCCTCTCCCTCTCCCTCTGCCTTTTTCCTTGACACTCCACTCCCAGCAAGGTGTGGAATTGTGACCTCCTGATTTCTACAAGGGTTAGCCAGTCTGCATTCTGCACAACCAAACAGGTTCGCTCTACACAACTAAATTCTGCTGGAAAGAGGAAATCGCTGCTGAGTTTGTTTGTCCAAAAAGTTTGATCCACAACTTTTGAGTGTTTGGAACTGGGATGCATAAACATTTTGTTTCTGCTTACAAATCATCACCAACTGACCCTTAGTAATCCTGAACTCATACGCAAGAACATTCTCCTGAAAAGCTGGCATGTTCTGGGCCCTGTGATCACATTTGAAGCATGTGTATTTCCCCCCCTCCCCATGCACACTTTAAATTGGGTGTCCTCCTAGAAATTAAGGCACCTTAGCAAGAGGGAAATCACACTTTCGCCACCCAAATGTAAAGAAAAGCAGCTTGTAAATCTAAGGTTGAACATGGAGTCCAGAGAATCTTGTTGAGCTGACCCCCTCCCTGTTTCTTAAGAGTGTAGGCAAAAATGCAATGTTCAAAGTCACGGCTGTTTCCCCAAATACTTCCTCAAAATTCTTATGCATCATTTCTGCTCCTCAAGGCACCTTTCTTACTTATTTATTGAGCTGAAAAAAATTGCATTTTTTCACGTTGGAAGAAATTGCTCAGTTTTTTTCCACTTGCACCTGATTTCCAATTAAAAAATGCATTCCTCCCGTATGATAAAGTGTGCAGTGCAGATTTGGAGGGTGTTTGGATGTGTGCACTTGCACAGCTGTGCAATTTTGAATGTGAACACAAGTTGGAAAAACCGTGAAAATTTTATGAGAATGGCATTCCTGCTTGTGTTTGCATTTGAGCTTGCAAGGGAGATGTTTTGTGATCAGGGATGAAATTCTCATGCATCTTTAGCTGCTTTCATCCCTACTTTACATGTTAGATCTGCAGCGGTCTCATTACACCAGTTCTATCTCCTGTCTTCACATTTATACTTCCACCACCCTTTTAACTGTATCTTGTGCTTTTTCACAAGTCGCTTCTACTAATGCTTGCATTGGTACCATACTAAAGTCTTGATCTGGCCCAGTTCAGGGCCAGAGTTTGCAGACACTAGAACATTTTGAAGCATTAAGTTGTCTGGGAAGAGCTTATGATGTCATAAAATTCCTCTGCCCACCAACCCTTTCACATGGACACATTTCCCAGTCATTTTTGTGATGTTATGCAGCAAATTTGCTATTTGTTTGCAGCATCCTCTCTCCCAGGTCTAGCCTTCTGACTGCTTTCTTCAGAATAAAATTTCCCCTAAGCAGTTACTGTGAACTTCTTAATATGCTAATGCAGAGCCTCTCCCTGTGCTCCCAAACAAACTCTCTTTTTCATCTGGAGCGTGGGTTCCTGACAAGCAAGGCCAGATCTGAAGGGGGTGTGGGCATTCAAAAGAGATTAGTCTTTGCCTCCCCCTCGTGGGCACTCTCAGACAGCAGGATGGCTACTTGATGCAATTCATGAAACGTTCTCTGGGAAGATGGGTAGCTGCACAGCCATGTAGGAGAAACAGCCGGAAGGGAAGGCAACAGAGCACAATGAGAGAATGCTGCCAGTTTGCCCGACAGTTCAAAATGCAACCAAGACAAGCAGCGTGGATGGTGCAGTCACCTCAGGGAAAGAGCAGGGAAGGCTTCTAGGGAGTGGCTTGGGAGAGGCAGAATCTCCGGTGGAAGAACCGCCCAATCCAAAGTCTACCCAGAATGGAAAGTAGTGCTTTCTGTTTTGCATTCTTTCTTTAAGCTTTTTGTCAACCACGGCCAGACTACTACGCTGTCCTCCAGTTTCATCACTGCTAAGACCCGGGTAAAAATACTCCGTAACCCTTCAACAGAAGTAATTGTGCGGAGTGTCCTCCTTTGAACCCTATGCAAACATTAAAATTTGAGTGTGTCGCAATTGCTGAATAAATGGCTCAGCAGCACTCAAGGGAGAGCAAAATGGCACCACACACACGGAGACTGTCTCTGCGATTCGCTTGTCTGCCTCGCACCTCTTAGAGCAGAGGTGCTGAACCTCTTTCATTCCAAGGGCCGAATTTCATGTCAAAGATGCTCTCAGGGGCAGCATTCCAGTGGAGGTTGTGGCCGAAGGCAAGAGGAGCGGAGCCACAGCTGCCACACGTGTTGCCTTAAAGCCTGATTTTAGGATAAGGAAAAACTTCCCTGAATGCAGGGGAAACAAAGGGGACTTGCTTTGGCCAGGGAAAGGGGGCATGGCCCAAGGGGGACCCTCCGCAGGTTACATGTGGCTTCAGGTTATGAGGCTTTGCACCCATTAGAGGGTTTTGCTCTTGCTCGAATCATAACAATAACGCAGGAGTCACGCAGGTTCGTGTGAAGCTTCTCCGTGAGGCCCCCTTTTCAGATGGGATGACCAGAACAGCTTAGGGTCATTTAAAATTGGACATGCCTGCAAATCAGTTGGGAACAGATCATCGGGGCCAAGAATCCATGTTCAGAATCCAGAAATATTCATGCAATGTTGGGGAAGTGGGATTCAGGCAGGGTGGGGCAGCAGCATGCAAGGTTGGAAAACAAGAACTGGGAGAACCCAGACTGGACCGATTCTTCCATCTCTAGAATGGAGCGCTTTGAAAAGTGCTCATAAAATAGTACAAGTCCCAAAGAGAAATGCCACGAAGCGGAGGGAACATTCCTTCTTCCTCCCACTTTCTCTGAGTTCTTCTTGTTCTCTTTCCCAGGGAAAGCCTCTGAACATGACCCTTTCCACATCAACGAACAATGAGCTGGAAGTCCCCATCAGCGGAGACTTTGAAATCCATGAGGAAGAGGACACGGCTCAGACAGAACTCAGTAATGAGGTTGTTGCCCTGGTCACCCCGACAGCTGGACCAGGGCTGCGGAAGAATGCCGAGCCGGGGCTCATAGACAATACGATAGAGTCCGGAAACTCTGCTGCACAGCTTCCACAGAAAAATATCCTGGAAAGAAAAGAAGTGCTTATAGGTAAGATGCGTGCACGGCCGGTGTCCCCATCTGTGTGCATGTGGTGGAGAAACGGTTTATCCTGATGGGCATGTGTGAATGCTAGTGGCTGGAAAGGCGCATCAGTAAAAAGGTGAGCAGTACTGGAATTCAGTGTTTGTCATCAACCTCTAACCTCATTTTATAGTAGTCTGTTATTGTGAAAGTACAAAGCTGCAGGTTACAGTGATTCCAGACGATGTATCGTGGAAGGCTATCTGGAGTATCCCTGCTTTGAGTGTGGCATTCATACTGTTCATCTGAAATTATGCCACCCTTTCTTGCAACCTGAGGAGGAACCAGGGAATCCAAGGGGAGAAAGTGTGCCTGGCATGCACAAGATCTTAATGTGATCCTGTCATCTCCCTATTTGAAAGAATCGGGGCTCAGTTGCACTCTGCGTTAGCATGTGGCGGATACATCTTTTTCTCCCTCTAATGAGGTATCTGAGGCCCTTCTCTGAATGATGCAGGTAGGATTAAACCTTTCCACTCAGCCATTCTCTGCCCTAAATCTACCTAAGGAGGGGGAAATAGCTCTGTGCCAGCTGAGGCTTTTTTTGATAGAACTTCACAATAAACAAATATTTTTAACTCCATGTGTTTTACCTTCAGCAGTTTCCACCACAGGAGGGAACTGATAAGGAGGATCAAATTTGTTTGTATGAGTACAGTGTGGAGGGGTCAGATGGGAAGGTTTAACCTCCCTGTCTCACACATAGTGATCCCAATTCAAATCAGGAGTCCAGGCACTTGCATTAACTTTTATTTCTAAATTTAGGATCAGCTACATATTTACTCTAACAGGTAGTTTTGCCTTCAAATGGGAGGCAAAGAGAAAGACCCCATCCAAACCCTTGGAAAGCTGCTGCCATTGGAAGGTTGTTGCTGTCATTGCATTTATATTTTACCCTTTCTTGCTTTTGTGATGAACCAAGCTTATGTAGCTCCAATTTGTCCTCACAACAACAACTCCAGTTAGGCCGAGAGTGAATGACTGGCCAAAATGTCACCAGGTGAGATTCATGGCCAAGTGGGGACTAGAACCCGCATCTCTCAAGCCCAACATTCTCACCTCCACCCCACACTGACTCTGTACATATAACTGGGCTAGTTTGACCCCCTGGGTTAATTGTACTACTGAGGCCCAATAGGCAACAGCCGGATTTTATGTGTGACCTTCATTTGCCATGTCATGTCATGTGTTGTCTTTATGCTGTTTATGAATTTTAATATGATATAAGCCACCCAGAGAGCCTAATGCTGGTGGAGTGGCTTAGAAATTGAATAACCGACAGTAGTGAATTTATTTGAAATATTTTTATCCCATCACTCAGCCGAAAAGCCTCTTGGAGCTGTCTACTAACTATCAGTGAAACATGATGGTCCTTGCAATTTAAAAAGACACCTTGCACAAGGAAAACATGCCTGGTAGGGAAAAGGGGGGGAGGGGTCTTTCAACTGGACTGGTGGGATGCCCTGTTTCTCTTTCCCATCTCCCACAGCTCAGCCGGCTGGCTGGACCAGTCGCCTGAAGCTGTATCCAGCAGATTCTGAAACAGGTGGGTTTGAAGCTGCTCCATCTTTCCCAGGTATAACCCAGACCAGGTCCTTTTCAAAGCGGCCCAAGCAGTGGGCATCACCGTGCCCAACCCGCTGCCGTGGCTTCGCCTCCAGCCCACCACTGACGGGACTTTTTCTCTCTCTGTCTGCAGCTGTGATTGTGGGTGGAGTTGTCGGGGCTCTGTTTGCGGCCTTCCTGGTGATGCTGCTCATCTACCGGATGAAAAAGAAAGACGAGGGGAGCTACACATTGGAGGAGCCCAAGCAAGCGAGCGTCACATACCAAAAACCTGACAAGCAGGAGGAATTCTATGCATAAACCAGAACCTCTAGTGCCTCGCTAATTCTTTCTGCCCTGAAGCCGTCCTTTTCGTAAAGAAGCAAAGCAAAACAAGTATCTCTTTTATTCACCCAGACTCTTTCTCTCTTTCTAATCAAGTCTGTGAATTTTAACAAGATGGATTGAAGAAACTGACAGTTTTAAAAAGTACTGCACATTTTTTAAAAGGAAAACCCAAGTCAAATCTTGTTCCAGCGCACGGAGTGTTTAAAGAAACCTTTGTGAGGAGCAAGCAGGTAGCACCCTCGTGGCTGTCTCCGTTGGATGAATGCTCGAGCTAGCAGCTTTGCCAGGGATGTCCTGGATTCGCACGTCCCTCAGGACTAGAGCCTTATCTTTAAAAAGTAAACATGAGGTGGACAGTTTCGGACTCTGGCACTTTGCAATACACTTCAAGACAAGGGTCTGACTCATCCCAGAGGCTCACAGCCAAATCAGTCAAGCGTGCTGGAGTGGGGCTTGCCGACTGCTTCACAGGGGTTCTCCCAGGGTCTGCGGAAAGCACCTTTTAGGACTGTGCATCACTTCCTTTCCAAGAGCACCTCCCTCTGTCCCATTATTGTTCACAACCAGACACTTGAAAGCTGTACGCCTGCAGCAGGATTATCCGAAATTTGCAGAGGTTTCCTGTTAAGCCTTTTGCCAAGGTTTATTCAGCTGGGCTTCACTGTGACACTGAAAACTTGACTTGTGCAGTATTGCAAGCTTAGTCAGATGACCGAGGAACATGTTTTAGGATGTTATTCTTGGGGAAACAGATACACGTGTGTGTGTGTGTGTGTGGAGGTCAGGGTGAGAATGCAAGCTATCTTCTAAGTACATAGGAAAGAGATCCTATTTCACATATCTCAACAAGTGCTGTGGTCATTTCCTTCTTTGACAGGGTTGTGGGGGATACGGGGAAGGCAAGAGCAGAGCAATATGAGACCATAATGCACTTAGGCAAATCTTTGGGCTTGCATGACTGTAAATAAATGGAAGCGTGGGAAAAGGAGATGCTAGAAGTACAGATGTAGTTGATGTGAGAAGTCTTGTATCCCCCAAAGCAGTAACTCCTAGATCAGACCCAAGCAGGCAAGAATAACATCGCACATGACTCCGACCAGTCATCAAGTTAATTTTTCCACTGACAAGTTGGGGGAAGGATGGGTGTCTACTCCCAGATCTGCGGACGATTCAGGTGTGAATGTTGCAGCAGGCCAGGAGCAAGATTTCTGGTTGATAAGGAAAAATTGGAGCATTGGATTGTATGCAATAAAGCCAAGTAAAGCAACGACAAAAGCTAACTATTACTGATCAGAAAGTAAAGCCAAGCATATGGCAAAACACAATCTGGGTGGAGAAAAAAAAATCCTGTTTGAAATTTATGAACGCTAAGTGTGGTTTAATTTTATGTAATTCATGGGATGTTGTTACAAGACGCCAGTGGCTACTGGCCCGTTCTGACAATGCAGATGCAGGTTGCTTTGTGTGAGCATTGAGTGTGTGCTTCTTGACCAGAGCACTGCAACCAGACCAGGTCTCATCTGTAAACAAATTGGAGACGATCAAAGGCCGAACAAAGGTGTTAATGACCTTGGCACATGAAGAAAAGCTCAAAGCTCTGTTTAACTTTTAAAAGGAAAAGTAAAGGAGGGCAAGTACTGGCAATTTTCTAGGACCTAAAACAATGGTGGGGAGACTTCCCGGCAAATCAGTTTTTTTTAAACTAGTTCCTTAAGAGCCACCAACCAGAGCCGGGTGCAGAACTTGGGATTCAAGAACAAGGTGCTTCCGAGCCCACAAATTTGGTTTCGGCAGTGATCCCGTAGTCCTTTCACAGAGAAGTCTGTTCCTAGTTAGCTCACTCTTTCAGCACTTCAGCAGGTCCAATTTAGGTTAAAGAACCTTCATTTTTCTGCTGCTGTTAAAACTATTGGGAGTCAGAAACCTTGCTGATCTTCTGTAAATCACTGAGAGATCTACCTGCAGCTCCTGATCTGCCTATCCAAATCTGAAAGACTAGCAAAGACACTTGAAGAAGAAGAAGAGGGAGGAGGGGGAGGATGAGCTGCTAGCACAAAGAATTTAAATTCAAACCTGTTTGGAAGTTTCCCTCATCACATGCAATTAGGATGGTGTGAGTGGGGAGAGAAGAAATAAAGCTTTGGGCCTCCACTTTATCAGCATCCTCGTTGCCTGTTGCCAAGGTTTGCTACATCCCAGGGGCTGAATGGGGTACCCCCCCCCAAAAAAAAACAGGTTTGTAAACCATGCAAGGGACCTTTGTGAGAACAGAAGATGCCCCAGTGCAGAATTTCTCTCTCCAACTCATGGAGAGCTGTGGAAACAGGTATGAGGACATGACAGACAGAGCGCATCCCCGCTTCGCCCCTCCTATTGCAGGAAGAGCTGTGGCTCAGTGGTACAATCACTGTGCGTACCACACTGCATGCCAAAGCTTCCGAGTTCCATCCCTGCAACGTCAGGTGGGGCTGAGAAAATTCCTTCCTGCAGCCCTTGTGAATTCCTGTTACTCAGTGTCAGCAGTCCCGTACCAGGTGGACCCATGGTCCGGCTCAGCCTCGGGCCTTGTGGTGTCTCCTGCTATGCACATTTACTTCCTTCAACAGTACTTGCTCTCACTGAGTTCAATGGGACTCACTATTCCCAGGTAAGTACACCTGCAGTGACCACCACAGATGCCAAGAAGTAAACATCTCAGTTGTAAAAAGAGTTAGCATCAAGGCATGAGAATCTGTGGGGCGGGGGGCTCTCCCTGAATGGTCTGAAGGAAAGTTTTAGTGGAGGCTCAGTTGTGGAACATCTTTTTTGCATGCAGAAGGTCACGTCCTGGTGTCTCCTGCTGGGCTGGAAAAAGTCCTGCCTGAAACTGCTGGAGAACGGCTGTCAGTCAGTCTCAACAGTGCTGGTAGATGGGCCAAGGATGGACGCAGAAGGACATAACTTGGTAAATGGTGTTTCTGATGTTCTCACATTGAGTCCTTTATGAACATCCATTAACCATGGGTAAGCACAGGAGCCACACAAATGGGTTGTCACAGATTACAATGAGAACAGATCGACAATATTTTTGTTCTAAAAATGAAAGCGGGCTGATCAATAGTGTGGGCAGAGATGGGAGGCGCAAAGCAAAAATAATGTGAGCCCTCCCAGCCAGGTAGGAGGTTAAATCCAACCAAAGGAGGGACAGAAACATCCACTCAAATCGCCCTAAATCAAATTGGCTGAGGTGTCACACAGATCAGCAACAGAGGTGAGAATGTGATTGTCCGTCGGCTCCCTGACTCACGGAGCACTGAAGTGTTGGCATGAAGAAACAGAGCTGATTTTCTTCCTTAGCACCACCATGCTTTCTGAATGGAAGGGGGACACAGCTGGTCCCTCACTTTGACAACTTTGCAAAGGTTGCCCTTGATCTGTGGGAACTAATGTCATGCTAGATTAGCTTTCCCAAATCCAAATGTGTTGGGGCTCATGCTGGCTGGAGAAGGTGGGGCTCGTATTTCTACACATCTACACGTGCCAGTTTGTGAACTATGTACTGTATATTCTAGTGGTGTAATTCTCGGCCTAAGGCTAGCTGGTCTTGGGAATAAGCTTTCTTCCAGTTTTATACAAATCATCCTTCTGCATGAAAACTAGAAACTCATGAGAAGCGTCTGCATCACTGGTGTGTTGGTTTTAAATATTGGTCATGATGTGCAGCACAGTCTCAGATGCATGTCCAGCTACATTCAGTGGGGCTTACCGATTGGGAAGCATGGGATACCCAAAGTCTGCTGGAAGACCACCTGCATCCTGCCAGTACTAGTGCAGAAAAGGAACAAGTAGTTTAAATATCTGGTAGGAATTAAACCAAACATCAGTGAATGTGACCAAATAAGGGTGCCTATTGCATACACTCATCTCTAAAATTATACTTATTCATCATCATCATCATCATCATCATCATCATCATTATTATTTACATTTCTGTACCTTACTTTCTATTGCTCTGTGAAATTTGGGACAGCAACTGATCTGAGCTTAACTTTCTTTTCATGGGAGTTTTGTTTCTTGATATTCACACTGAATCTGAAGTAGGAATTTTCATCAGTAGCCATTTTGAGTCTGATGTAGCTGCTTCCTATGCTACAAGATTAATCCAGGTGGGTCTCTCAGAGTTAGAGAGGTTTGTAGTACCCTAACTTCCAAGGAAAGAGCAGCTATTTTCAAGGAATTTCCTTTCATCGCAGAAGCTAATGTTTGCATCCAGTTATTGGGGGGCTTCCATACTGCAGTTTTCCTAGGATATGAAGGTCGAAGCCAAATGCTTCTAGTGATAGATTGCATGCATTGGAACCATACAGCTTTCCACCTGAAAAGGGTTGGTGAGAAAGGGTAGGTCCCAATGTTTTGTTCCGGAGAGGATGCAGCAATTGGAGAACCTTGGTCATGGAAAGTGGTCCTGGTGTGTCATTGTCATCTGGGCAATGCAGTGGGCCTCTTTGATGTGACAGAATGAATGGAAATGGTCCAGCACAATGTCTGAGGAGCAACCCTGTGGAGGTGTCCACTCTAAAAAAGCAAGGATGGGCTGGGTCTTTGTGAATGTAGGATCAGGGTGGAGCAGCTTGGAGGAAGTATGGGACTCTGTGTCCACCTTGGTGATGGTGTGTGTGAGGGAGAGAAAAAGAGAGAGGATGCTGTGTATTCTCCACAGTGCATTGAGAGTTCAACTAAAGGAACCAGGAGAGAATTGAATCTAAAGCGGGGAAAATGCTGAGTTGTGTGACCACCTTCCTTGAAGCTGATGTGAAGCCTTCTGGGTGTATAGATGCTTACTTGAGAGCATGGGGTGGCCTTTCCCTGGCTGATAGTGCTCTAGAAATGTGTAGTGAAAAGCTAATGGCACTGATGGTGGTCGTAGTCTGGAGGTTGAGCTTGGCTGAACTACGACCTGTACACCACTACTATCAAAGACTGTTTCTTTGTGAAAAAATGTCTTCCGAACAAACATTTGACTATGAATATTACTGCGATGGGTACTGTGAGGCTCTGGAATCAGGTACATCTCACTGTGTTAGCAGAAACCGCTCAAAGGCTGCAGACTATTTCCCCAAAAGTTGTTTATACAATGTATACAGTTTTAATCACCTAAGTAGATCAAACCCTTCTGGTCTAACTAGAGGCACCTGAAAACTTTGGGTAGCTTTTTGGGGGGCTGAATATTCAAAAGGATACAGGAATTGAGTTTACAGTTCTTGAATTGTGAGATTTTTTGGGATTCAAAATCACAAACTGCGGCATATGGGTGAATTTGCAACAGAGGAGATCATTTTCTTTGCAGAAAGTTGAGTGTTGGCAGTTCAGTTCTCTTGAACACCAGGCACTGACAAGCATTCAGCTCCAGCATGTGTTTTTATCTTCTACACACAAGCTGCTGGAAGGGTTTGCTTTCCAGTCGGGGCACCAGTGTTCCTGAGAGCTAGAATTCTAGGTCTGAAAAGACTGACTATGTGTGGCCTGAAGAAACAGCCATGTAGTAATTCCTCCACAAAGACTTCCGCATTTATGTACACTTCTCAGGGCTTTACATAATCCCATTCATATCTAATCAGAGGTAAATCCCACTGAATTCAATGGAGTTGACGCCTAGGTAGAGGTGCGGAGGATTGCAACCTGACTTTTCCTGGTGAACTCACAATGGCTTGTCTAACTACTCTTTCTCCACCCCTGTTTGCATTTTCCCAGCAATCAACTCTGATTCAGGCTTCCCCGAACCTCCAGATGTGTTGGAGTACAACCCCCATCATCCCCAGACAAATGCTGACTGGTTAGGGCTGATGGGGGTCATGTTCCAGAGCATCTGAACAGTGTTGGGCTGGGGAAGGCTGCTGTGAATTGCCCGTTACTTAAAACACATTCTCCTTCCCCTGCAACTCCCTTGCAACTCAGTGATGAAAGCTGATGGTGTGACTGCCGTAGTTGCAGCCCTCAATGGCACACTTTTCCTTTGCCCCTACAGGAATTGTGATCCCATAGATACTGGCCTAGCTTGCACCTCTCAGGTCTGACCTCTGCAATGAGGTGTGATTCCTCCCATCCCACCAGCAAAATTAACTGCCAATTTTCCGCACTGAAAGGTGAATGAGATTCTCTCTTCTGCTAGCCATGAGGCATCAAAGGGGGTTGGGTTTCCAGGAGACGATTGCCAGAATTTCTTTCATGTGACATTTTGCCAGAGGCTTGTCTAGCTTGGCTGCTGCCTACCAAATAAATGAAAACCAGCTCCTGTGGGCAGAGTTGTGATTGCACAAGTAGGAGGCATGACGTTACTGTGTGTGTATATGTGTGTAGTTAATGGGTTGGATCCAGGTTGAGTCAGACGGAATGATTTCAGTGGTCTACACCAAGCTTGATTACATCTGGAGCTAACCCAGTGTGTATATATGTCTACATACATACACATGATCCGATGTGTGTATGTATGCCCTGCAAGTTTAATTTAAAATATGTACATAAGCAAGAAAATTTCCTTATTGTGGCTGTGGGGTGGATATGAGCATTCTGAAATTTAAACTTTTCAGTGATCTTGGGCTGAGGAAGTGGTTGGAGTTCTACTTTAGGCTCAGTATCAGGCTCATTTTCCCATCGTTAAGAACCTCAAGTGGGACGAGCAATTACAACCAATCATTCTATACCCACTCAGCATGTTCAGTCCTCACTGGGCTATGTGTGTATGGTTTGGTTTGGTTTGGTTTTAATGTTGCACTGCTGCAAACATTGGGCTATCACCAACCTGGCTGGTCTCTCCTGCAGCAAGGGCGCCATTTTGGCTACATAAGGATTCACTCTTGGAGAATGAGTTCTTCATAGGATTTATAACAACATTCCAGTTTCTCCTCCCACAGATTTTCTTCCATGCAGATGGAGAAGAGAAACAAACATGGGTAAGAAGTGCTAGGAATCGAACACTGCCTCGTGGCCACTGGCTTCTGAGAATGGGTCACATTGTCATCTGGGAGCACTTGCCAGGTGTATAGAAGGTTCCAGGTTCCACCTTTGGCACCTCCAGCCAAAAAGGTCTCAGGAAGAAGGGTTGGGAAAGTCATTTGCCCTTCTGGAACCATTGCTATAAGTAGAACTGGGTTCTCCAATGTGGCCACTCCTGATGATTAACTGTAGCACCAAACTCTTGTTCATTGGCCATGTTAGCTTCACCTGAGGGGAGTTATAGTTCAAAACATCTGGAGGGTACCACCTGGAGAGCAGTGAGTGAAGACAGTACTTGGATCAATGGTCCGATTGGTCTCCTAAGGCCTAAGCAAATATATTTTTCAAACTGAAACAAAACAGACAAAAACACCTAACTGATGCCCTTCTGAGAAAAACTAACTTTGCATATCTCTCAGTGGTGTGTTTAGATAATTTTCGACTCAATTTCATGGTCTTATGGGAAGGTTGTGGGGACGTTCGATGGCAAGTGCATCACTTCACTCACTTTAAATGTAGCAAGCCCTGTTCTGTGTGCATGCATGTGTTTTGGGGTGTGCAATTATGTGTGTGTGGGGTGCGAGCTCCTATTCATTCTGCTGTGAGACCTTGGACTCTACCTCTAAAACCAATCTTTGCACCGCTCCCAGATGAATCTGCCTGAAACTTCCTGAAATGATCACCCTGGACATGGGCATTCCACTAGTGCAAAGAATGTTGCGCTAGCAAAGAGTAGGTTCAGAACTATGCACAACGAGCTAAAGTTACATTCACACAAGTGGTGGTGCAAGCGATTGTGCAGCCACATACATGAGTGTGGGCCCACCAGCTACCAATGCATTCCACAAACACAATGTTCAAGTGCTTGTTGCATGGAAAGGTTAGGCTAAGTTCGGCTAGTGCTGTTTGAGGCTGTGAAATTACTTTGTTGGATACTGCTGCTCATCTAGTCAGAGTTTGGGAGAATTTGCTTCTTGGTAAGTAGGTTTAGCAGCGTACTGTCTCATGACATGACCTGCAAAAGGATCATGTGGTAGGTCTTCAGAAAAGGTGCACCTTGAGAAGCACCCAAGCTAGGTTTGAATAGGAACAAATGGCCACTTTCCCATGTTGACATTGCCCCAAAGTTTTGCAACTTGCCTCTTTTCTTTTTAAGGGCCTCCACATGCAAGTACCATCGACGGTTTATGTGTACGTCTGGGATCCAAAATAGTATCTTTACAACTGACAATCAAATGAGACTAAAAGCAAAAAAACAGCAACAACAAACCCCCACCAATAACCTATATCCAGCATTTTATATAAAACTGCTTTTTATAGACATTCACCAAAACAGTCCACGTGATAGAACAACTTCATTGTTGTTTGCATCCTCCAGAGAAAATCCAGCCCGCTTTTTGTTTTGTAAATAGGAATACAACCTGTATAAAATTTCAATTATAAAGCATTGCTATCTGCCTCAAAATTCTCCCCTTTCTACGAATACTTGGCAAAACAAATGCTTTTTCACATTATTTGGGGAATTAATAATGTAGAAAAGCCAACTGGACAATGGAAAATTTTAACATTTGATATCCCATCAAGTGGTGTACCATTCTACTAATACTGGGGAGCAATGCATGTAAATATTTGTAATAGTAAAACTTGTCTTAAAACATTTTTTCTATGTACATAACTCTTCTAGAGATTAGTACTGAAATTGCTATTTAGTGTTGGTTTAAAAATGGAGGGCAAAACAAACGAACGCCACTTGTTTAATTGTTTCTGTCCAGAATGAATGGCCAAAACCTTTTAAAATTATATAAATAAATAAATATATATAAAGAATTCTTGCCAATGTAGCACTGTAATGGTAATGTCTATTTTCTTTCTTTTTTAAAATTACTCCTGTGTTGTGCCCATTTATAAAAAGGAACAAAAAATAAACACAAATGTTCACGTTGGAGTCTTTGCTTGGCTACTTGTGTAACCTTCCGGGGAACACTAAACATGAGTTCTTTTTCCACCAGGTACCTCCACTTTGTTGAGTGGCCAACTGTTCTGGCTCCGTCCCTCTGCGATCAGATTTTTCCATCCATCACATCAGAAGATGTGGGGCCTGCATCAAACGCCCTCTCATGTGGTGAGAATTGCTTGTATGGCCACCACAACCACCATCTTGCCCTTGTTCCCACTCTCCCATCTTGCATCTTTTGCTGAAAGGGGAATATGAGAAGATCAAAGGCCTATCGAATTGTCTTCACCCAGCAGCTCAGCCAGAAGCCCACAAGAAGCCTGCAACTGCACTTTCTCAGCAACAGGGGAACATGGCACATTACCTCTGAAACTGGACCTGGGGGCCTTTGATACCCTCCTCCTCCATGAATTTGTCTAATTCCCTTTTAAAGCGACCCAAGTTGGTGGCCATCACTATAGTTGGAGGTGGCAAATTCCACAGATTAAGTATGCACTAAGTGAAGAAGTACTTCTTTTATCTGTCCCAAATCTCCCACTGGTCAGTTTTATGCGATTGATCTCCATGTTCTGGTATTATAGGAGGGTGATCCCTGTCCCAGGCCTTCTGTGCTACTGCAAGGTCTTAGCTTTGGGGTCAACCAGTGTGATTGTATAAGGAGTGAACAGCAGGATAAGGACGTGAAGTTGCAGCATGGAGTTCTCTTGTTTAGGAGTCCAGATACTTCATCCTCACAACCTCCATTTTTCATTCAATGGCCGTATACTCTTATGTGCCAAGGTAACACGCTCAGCCTCCCTTTGGCCATTGAAGGACCAGCCCCCAGAAAACTGAAATAGCTGTTAGCAGTATATATAGTAATGGGTAACACCACATCTTGGCATCTTAATTGCTGCTCCCCATATATACTCATTTTCCAACAGCTCACATTTCATAGTGTCACGACTGCCAGAAGCCACAGCAATGGTGCACATTAAAGTGTGTAGTTTCGGTGTCACCCTCCAGCATGGGATTTTGAGAAGCTGGACTTACACTCTCTAATGCTGCAATTCTTTACCTGCTTCTCTGGGAGCTGAGTCTACTGGGCACAACGGGACTTCTTCCAAGTACACATTTGTGGACTTGCACTCTAATTTTCCTGTAGCATCGATAGCGCATGATTTAACTGTGTCATTGGGCCACAGTGGTTAAAGTATCAGGACTGGGGGACCAAATCGACCCAGTTCTGTTGAACTGTGGAAAAACAGAACACCTGACATAGAGAATGGCGACGTGGAGAAATAAGTAGAGAATACCTAGCTCAGTTCCCGGGCCAGATTGCTTGTTGTGGTTTTGCGGGTCACATAATGTTCCTTCTATATAGCTGTAAAGGGGGATTGGGCAAATTCAAAAGGGTATCCACAGCTACAAATCATGATTAGGGAAGTCAGAGAAATGTACAAAGGATTTAGATTTTTAGGAATCTGCCCTGTGGATTCCATGAACTTGTGGATGAGTTTTCTCACTGGGTGGATAAGAAGAATTGCTATTGTGCATTAGCACAAGGAGAACAAAATTCTGGTTTGACAAATTTGATTCTCTCCATGAGTGGATGAAGGAACAAAAGCCAATCAGCCAAACAGCCAAACAGAGATTGGATTTAACACAATCCATAAATCCTCAGTCGTCATAGCTAGATATCACCTCCGGTATTACCGTTTGCCTTTCATTACCAGCTTCTGGGGAACATGAGTAGAAGGGCACTATCGCACTGTCAGTCTGCTTCTGGACTCCCCATTGACATCTGTTTGGCTATCAGGAGAATAGAATGCAAGACTAGAGAGGCCTTTGGTGGAATCCACCATGGTTCTTTTTATGTCCAGGTAAACATTGTAATCGCAAGAGTTGCTTGAACATGGAGTATACTGCCTCTGGAGACAGCTGGCTTTCTTTCACTAGAAGTATTTGCAGAGGCTGGTTGGGCTAAATGATCTCTAAGTTCCCTTCCAGCTCTAGGATTTTACAGATTGGATGGAATAAATATGACCTGCTCCACAGTCTCTACTTTGGCCCTAGGTAAGCATCTGTAGGTATTCAAGAAAGGAGAGATGAAATGAAGCAGAGCATTCTCTCCCTTCTTCTTGAGTAAAACTTTGTGTTGTATCAAGAACACAGTATTTACTCTCTGTTTCCAGCCTTCAGGCTTTTCAAAGGGCACAGCTCCTTGCAATAGATCTTTCTGAAAAGCCTATTATACTCTTCCCAAATCCATAGCCAAAGCTTGGTGGAGGAGCACTTGCTTTCTTGCAGAAGGAACTAATTTTAACCCCAGTCATTTCCATGTTGACTGGGAAGAAATCTTCCCCAAGCCCCGAAGAGCCTCTGCCAGTCAGTGTTGGCAAGACCAGGCTACGTGGACTGATAATCAGCTTCCTGAGTTGGTAGGTAAATTCAGCCATACTCAGCAGGGCTGATCAGCTGTTGCTTGGTTCAGTCAGCAGAGGGAACAGTTTAGCCAGTTATAACAAGCAATTGACAAATGTTTGAAAGGAAAGTTTGCAAAGGCTGGAGAAGGAGGGGAAAAGAAGGATCAAAGAAAGCCCATGGAATCCTTGTGACTCAGAAAACAGTCCACTGAGGAATCTGCAGGTCAGTTCACAGAAATCATTGCAGATTTTTGTGACATCTCTAGGTAGAACAATGACAATGAACTGGACTGGGGCAAATCATTTTAATCTTATTCCCCTCCCCAAATCCACCGATTCTGAAAGTATCCCTCACCAAAAATGTAGAAATGTTCTAATAAGGATGATATCAATTTGAGTGGTTGCAAACAAATTCAGGCAAAGTAGTTGAGAAAAGTTCATGAAATTAATTTTGGCTAGGACTAGAACTGTGCCCAGAAGAGAGGATTTTGTGAGTTTGTGAGGGGTGGGGGAGAGAGAGAGAGAGATTATATATAGATAGATCACTTGGGTTGAAACCAGGCTTAATCACACTTATTTATTTACTTATCTTAAGGCCTGCCTTCCTGTAAAAGAATGGCACCAAAGGCACCTAGCAATAAAAAGCAAGTTACAACAAAATCTTTACTATAACAGTATAAAAACAAATAAATGAAAACATTCAATGACATAAACTGATGTCAATTAACATCAACAGCAGACCACAATTTATGCCAAAGTCTTGCCTGAATAATAATAATAATAATATTAATGATGAAGATGATAATAATAATACCTTATCTTGCCATCACACAACAGGGAGGGAGCCAATCTAGCTTCCCTTAGCAGGGAATTCCATGAGCTTGGGAACAGCCACCAAGGAGGCCCTGTCTCAAGTCCCACCTTCAAGGGGATGGTCCCAAGAGAAGGCTCTCCCCGCAAAGATCAGAATGCTGGGCATACTCATATGGGAGAAAGCGCTCTCTCAGATAGCCTGGCCCAAGCTGTGAAGGGCTCTCTGTGTCACAACCAGCACTTTGAGCAGTGGCTGAAAGCAGGCCAGTGGGACAGTGAAGATCCCTATAGCTGGACTGGCCATACCGCTCCAGGCCAGTTGAATGCTCTGAACACTTTTCCAAGGCAGCCTCAAGAAGGACACATCACTCCAGTCCAAACAGGATGCAAGTCATGCCAAGCGCAGCCCTGGCCAGATGAGACATTTTTAGGAATGGGGGGCAGTTGCCATGTAGCTTCGGCAGTGCAAACACAGCCTTGGCCACTGCCCAAACCTGGTCAGCCAGGTTCAGATGATCCACTTACGTAGAATAGAGCCATTGAAATGAATGGGACTTAGTCGCATCTAGCTGAAGTCCCGCTGATCTTAATGGGCCTGATGTGGACCCAGCCCATCATCCTCTCCCTCAGTGCCAGGGCCCTGATCCAAACTGCCGCCCATCCTCCTCACACAGACAACTGCTTTTTGCCAAAATGTCAAGAGACAGGAACTCTGACCACGAACATCCATCATCTTGTTCAGTTTGCTCTTCTGTTTCAGTACGGATAGTTCCAAAGGAGTCGCCAAAGAGACGAGTTTTTATGCACTTTCCAAGAAGAACAACATTTCACTCTTTGTCTTACACCTTTTTACCTCCTCTCCCCATGGTAAAGCAAGCCTCCTGCGAGAGAGACCCACACCTTGAGATGTCCTCCTACAATCTCACTTCCCTTCCCATGCTTTATTCATGAAAAATCCAGATTACTGTTTACTCTCTTGATTAGAATCCAGGTGTCCTTATTTACATTTTGTCTGGAATTAATTCAGTCAATCCTTTGAAATGCAAATGTTTCAGAGCACTATCACTGAAAGAAAAGGGGAGATTTTGTCCTTTAGGAATGGCATGCCTTCTATTTATAAGTAAGAGGCAGTTCAAACCTCACAGGTAAGTGCATTTAGAATTGTTTAAAAGTTCTCAAGGGGGAAAAAAGATCAGTTTGGTGTCAACCACAGGGCCAGATGTTCTCACGAGAAACTGGAAATTGTCCATGGTCATGGGCTCTCTCTTCACCCAGCCACACCACAGCCATATCCAATTTGCCTGCTGAGGAAAACAAGCATAGAGAAATGTATGTTCTAATCTCCAAACGTTCCATCAGCAGAGTGAATTTCAAGGCTGTCATATATTCTCAAAATAGAACACTCTGCCAGAATAGTATTTGCTCCCCATTACCTCTTGCTATGTTTTTCCTTTTTGTTTCTGTCTTGTAGCCTAAATGCAACCTAAGGGTCAGATCCCGGACAGGCTGAGAACATAGGAGGAGCTCAGCTTGAGGGTAATGGTCCGTGCTTGTTCAGGATCCTGTTTCCCACAGTAGCAATCTTGGGAAGCCTGCAGGATCAGCATAAAGGCAATGGAGCCCTTGCGTTTTTGCAAGGGTAATCAGTGGGAGTGTGGCACAGAGATGGGAAGGTAGATGTAGCCCTCACTTGCTCTATTTCCAATGTTCAAGTGGAGAGAATTGCAGCTTATGTCATGGCATCACCCCCACTTAACTGAGAGGGATAAGCAAGCTGGGAGTCAATGGAGCTGTGTATGGATGTGTAGAATTTCAGGAAAAATGGGTGGTGGTGAAGGTTTAATCCATCTCCTGGACTGCATTATTCCCAATCCAAATTGGGAGAGCTGGACTAAGAGAAAGAGATCTCTGGTGCATTTCATTGGATTTCCTGTGCATATGTTTCGTTTCTGCTTCCCTGAAACTGAAGCTGAATCAGATGCATTGCTGCATTGTTTTGCCAATTGCTTCGCCAAAGGGAATGATGCTTTGTGATTGTTCGGAGGCAATGGGCATGCCAGTAAAAGATTGAAAATCTGAAATTTTATAGTGATGATTTCTGTGCCAAGTCCCAAAACTCTCCCTTATGTAGATTGAATGCATGCCTGAGCACCCTGGGACAGAACTGCACGATTATCAATAATGTCATATATTACTCTGCCGGTGAGTGAAGCCATGGAAAAACAAGTCACTTGGACTTGCATGCACAGAAAAAACTCAAGGCTTGCATGGGTGGGATGTGTAAATGAAACTGGGGGAATGAATCTAATCCAAGCACACCCCTCCCCCTTCCAGCAGGCATGCTTCTTGTCCATAAAATTTGGAGCATCTCTTGGGGAATGGGGACAGTGAATGGATGTGGAGGGGAAGGAAGGAGCCTCAGGGAGGAAGTGCAGGCTGGCTGGTACTCTGAACAGTAGCACTTCAGTAGACTAAGGAGGAGTATTGCGAATATTTGGATTCAGAGGGAACAGTTGTGTGTGTGTGTGTGTGTGTGTTGGAGGAGACTTTACATGTTTCTTAAATCTCACCTGTGTCTTTTCCTAATTCTTGCCAAATCATACCCCCATTGCTGCATTTGAAAAACTGTAACCCGAGGGAAAGCATCACAAAAAGGAAGCTGACCCATTTCTCTCTTCTGCGCCCTCTGTAATTCAAGCCCTGAACAAGGGCAGATCTGGATGGGCAGCCCAAGCAAACAGAGCAGCTGGGAGCTGTAAACAGGTTTGACCTCCTCAGCCAGGCACAGAACCTCAGAGAAGCATTGTGTGTGGAACCAGAAAGAGGGAGCCATCCAGCTCCGTGCATGGAGCTTAGCTAGCCATGGCAATGGGGGTGGGCAGGGATGGAGGTGGTGACCCTGAAGCCTTCTAGAACAGCAGCATCCACAGCCCTCCACCTGCCATTGGAATGCTGGATCTCACTCCTTTTTTCCTGGGGGCAAAGCAACTCATATCACAATGCCTGGAAAAATGATCTGGGGCAGGACTGTCTCCTTCTGCCTTCCATTGGGACAAAAGGATGACACAAATTGCATTAGAGTCCATGGAGGTTCTCCCCTGTTTCATCTCCATGGGGAGAGAGTAGAGGGTGAAGTGGCTGGATGGGAAGGTTTAAACTAGGGTTGGGATGAAGAGGGTCAAGCAGAAAGGGAGTCCGCAAATGCTCTTGGAAGTCCAGTTGCACAACCAGCAACCTTCTTCTACATCACATGCACCAGCACAAAGGTTGCCGTTTGTGATGCAGAAAAAGCCCATTGCATCATGCAGGGCTCGACTCCTGGGGAGTCCTGTTTGACTGCTGCTTATGTGGTCCAGGAACTCAGACTGATGGGAGCTGATCCCAGAGAAGCCAATGGAAGAGGCCCCTAGAAGATGTTTTGCCCTTGGTCCCTCCAAAAGCTGGAGCTGGTTCTGTCCCACATGATCCCATGGAAGGAAAGACAGGGGTTCATGAAGTGTGTAGTTTAGTCCTTAGATTCCAATGGGCCAGGAATCAACTGAGCTTGTCACATCTCCATCGCTGGTCAAGAATGGCAGCTACGTGGAAGGACTGCAGATCACAATGCCCTCACAATGCTGCTCTGTCCAAAGAAGAGGCCCAGGATGGCTTTTGCCACTGAGTCAACCACCAGGGCTCAACACAACATCATTATCCGTCTCGCAAAGTAGTGGGCACAGCTCGATCTTGTACCTTGGATGTCTTAGAATTTATGTTGTGTTGTGCAATGTATTTATTTAGCTGCGTTCAGGAGAGGAAAGAGGCCTCCGACAGCCGTTGCATTCAGACATCCCCCAAATTTATTAGGAGATGCCGAGAAAAAAAGTAGGGGCCCTTCCTATGGAACATTTGGCAGAACATAGTGTATGAATGCCTGACTGAGTTTTCAAATATTTATACATGTATGAAGTCCTGCCTAGTGGCTACCCTTGGCTGCAAACTTCAAGCAGAAGTCATGTAAAGACACAACCCACCCCTCACTGGCAAGAGACTTGATTTTGTCAGGAATGATTGTACTCAAATGGAGCACGATGCTCTCAGTAGCTGCTAGTTGGAGAGTTTGGGTTATCGGGTATGATGCTGTCATGGTCGCAGGAAGACGCGGACTTGGTTGTTAACACCTGCTTCTTTTGAGCTGGTGGTTTTTCCATCCCATTTTTGGATGAGCTGCAATTTTCCTTTCCTTCCTTATCTGTTTCTGGTCACAGAAGGTCTTCTTGTGCAGCCATTATTTATTTAAGAATGTAATGTCTGACCAAGGAATTTGGTGCCAAATTCTGCATTCTTGGGTTATTTCAGTAAGTAAATACAACAGAACAAGTTTCTAGTTCTTAAGGCTAGAATGTAAGGAAGTTGGAGGAAGTCTTAGGCAATATTTCCTGTGGTCAGATGACTTGGAAGGTAAACTATCCAGGCTGAATATATGCAAATTCTAGTCTCTCTTTCTGTGCTATTTGGGTTGTCTAACTGAGGGCTAAATCGTATGTCATGTATGAGATTTATGATCCTGTTCCCGATCGTCTGTTGTTGTTAAATGTAAGCCTGCCGTGTGGCAGAGATGGAAAGCTTCACTTTTCCTTGGATTGTTCTTTAACTCATTCAACTTTCCAGTTCTAAATTACTCCTCCTACTGTATGTTAGTCCTGTAGCAGGAAAAAATGAAAGTACCTGTCCTATGCCATATTTTACCACTTAGAGGGCTGGTTTGACTGTAAAAAATGGCACAGTGAAAACTCTGATTAAAATTAGAACATTCGATGAGTTGCTTTAAATTAAAACAGGAGCATGTTCAGAACTGGGCATGTTCAGCCTTGAGAAGAGAAGACTGAGGGGGGACATGATATCCCTCTATAAGTACCTCAAAGGCTGTCACAAGGAGGAAGGTCAAGATCGAGTGTAGGACATGGAATAATAATTTCAAGTTGTGAGAACCCAGATTCAGGCTGGATATCAGGAGGAGCTTCCTCACTGTCAGAACATTATGACAGTATGACCAGCTGCCTAGAGAGGTGGTGGGTTCTCCCACACTAGAGACATTCAGGAAGAAACTGGACAGCCTTCTGAGTGGGTTGGTGTAACGTGATGTCCTGCCACAGCAGGGGGCTGGACTAGATGGCCTTCATGGCCCCTTCCAACTCTACTATTCTATAATTCTATGATTCTGTAGGATTTTGGAACTCTTCCAGCCTTGAAGGAGCTCTTGGGGCTGAAGGCAAAAAGGGTGGCCACAATGCCAACATATTCTAGCTTCACTCTTTTAGTGTTGTTGTTGTTAGTCGCGAAGTCGCATCCGACCCATCGCGACCCCATGGACAACATTCCTTCAGGCCTTCCTGTCCTCCACCATCCCCCGGAGTCCACTCAAGCTCACACCAACTGCCTCTGTGACTCCATCCAGCCACCTCATCCTCTGCCATCCCCTTCTTCTTTTGCCATCTATTGTTCCCAGCATTAGGCTCTTCTCCAGGGAGTCCTTCCTTCTCATTAGGTGGCCAAAATATTTGAGTTTCATCTTCACTATCTGGCCTTCTAAAGAACAGTCAGGGTTGATCTCCTCTAGGACTGACTGGTTTGATCGTCTTGCGGTCCAAGGGACTCGCAGGAGTCTCCTCCAGCACCACAACTCAAAGGCCTCAATCCTTTTGCGCTCGGCCTTCCTTATGGTCCAGCTTTCACAGCCATACATTGCAACTGGGAAAACCATAGCCTTGACTATACGCACTTTTGTTGGCAGGGTGATGTCTCTGCTTTTTAGTATGCTGTCTAGATTTGCCATAGCTTTCCTCCCCAGGAGCAAGCGTCTTTTAATTTCTTGGCTGCAGTCACCGTCTGCGGTGATCTTGGAGCCCAGGAAAATAAAATCTGTCACTACCTCCATTTCTTCCCCATCTATTTGCCAGGAAGTGAGAGGACCGGATGCCATGATCTTAGTTTTCTTAATGTTGAGTTTCAAGCCAACTTTTGTGCTCTCCTCCTTCACCTGCATCAAGAGGCTCTTTAGTTCCTCTTCACTTTCTGCCATGAGAGTGGTATCATCTGCATATCTGAGGTTGTTGATATTTCTCCCAGCAATCTTGATTCCAACTGGTGATTCATCTAGCCCTGCCTTTCTCATGATGTGCTCTGCATATAAGTTAAATAGGCAGGGTGACAGTATACAACCTTGCCGAACTCCTTTCTCAATTTTGAACCAATCAGTGGTTCCGTGTCCAGTTCTCACTGTTGCTTCTTGAGCTGCATATAGGTTTCTCAAGAGACAAATAAGATGGTCTGGTACTCCCATCTCTTTAAGAACTTGCCACAATTTGTTGTGATCCACACAATCAAAGGCTTTAGCATAGTCAATGAAGCAGAAGTAGATGTTTTTCTGGAACTCCCTAGCTTTCTCCATGATCCAGCGTATGTTGGCAATTTGATCTCTAGTTCCTCTCCCTCTTCGAAATCCTGCCTGTACTTCTGGTAGTTCTCGGTCCACATACTGCTGGAGCCTAGCTTGTAGGATTTTGAGCATCACTTTGCTAGCATGTGAAATGAGTGCAATGGTGCGGTAGTTTGAACATTCTTTGGCATTGCCCTTCTTGGGGATCGGAATGTAAACTGACTTTTTCCAATCCTGTGGCCACTGTTGAGTTTTCCAAATTTGCTGGCATATTGAGTGTAACACTTTAACTGCATTGTCTTTCAGGATTTTGAATAGCTCAACTGGAATGCTGTCACCTCCACTAGCTTTGTTGTTGCTCAGACTTCCTAAGGCCCATTTGACTTCACATTCCAGGATGTCTGGCTCGAGGTCAGTGACCACCCCATCGTGGTTATCAGGGATGTTAAGCTCTTTCTTGTATAGTTCTTCTGTGTAATCTTGCCACCTCTTCTTAATCTCTTCTGCCTCTGTTAGGTCCCTGCCATTTTGGTCCTTTATTATGCCCATCTTTGCATGAAATGTTCCCTTCATATCTCCAATTTTCCTGAAGAGATCTCTGGTCCTCCCTATTCTATTGTTTTCTTCTATTTCTTTGCACTGTTCATTTAGGAAGGCATTCTTATCTCTTCTAGCTGTTCTCTGGAATTCTGCATTCAATTGTTTGTATCTTTCTCTTTCTCCCTTGCCTTTCGCTTCCCTTCTTTCCTCAGCTATTTGTAAAGCTTCCTCAGACAGCCATTTTGCTTTCTTGCCTTTCTTTTTCTTTGGGATGGTTTTAGTTGCTGCCTCTTGTACAATGTTGCGAACCTCTGTCCATAGTTCTTCAGGTACTCTGTCTATCAGATCTAATTCCTTAAATCTATTTGTCACCTCTACTGTATATTCATCAGGGATATGATTTATGTCATACCTGAGTGGCCTAGTGCTTTTCCCTACTTTCTTCAATTTAAGCCTAAATTTTGCCACCAGAAGCTCATGGTCAGAGCCACAGTCAGCTCCTGGTCTAGTTTTTACTGACTGTATAGAACTTCTCCATCTTTGGCTGCAGAGCACATAGTCAATCTGATTTCTGTGTTGACCATCTGGTGAAGTCCATGTGTAGAGTCGTCTCTTGGGTTGTTGGAAAAGAGTGTTTGCTATGACCATTGTATTCTCTTGACAAAATTCCACCAGCTTGTGCCCTGCTTCATTTTGTACTCCAAGGCCAAACTTGCCTGTTATTCCAGTTATCTTTTGGCTTCCTACTTTAGCATTCCAATCCCCTATGATGATAAGGACATCATTTTTTGGAGTTAATTTGAGAAGGTGTTGTAGGCCTTCATAGAACTGGTCAACTTCAGCCTCTTCAGCACCAGTGGTTGGGGCATAGACTTGGACTATTGTGATGTTGAATGGTTTGCCTTGGATTTGAACTGAGATCATTCTGTCATTTTGGAGATTGTATCCCAGTACTGCTTTCCCTACTCTTTTATTGACTATGAAGGCTACTCCATTTCTTCTGAGGGATTCTTGCCCGCAGTAGTATACCTGATGGTCATCTGAACTAAATTAACCCATGCCTGTCCATTTTAGTTCACTGATTCCTAAGATGTCGATGTTCAGTCTTGTCATCTCTTGTTTGACCACATCCAGCTTGCCTTGATTCATGGATCTGACATTCCAGGTTCCTATGGAGTAAAGATCTTTGCAGCATCGGACTTTCCTTTCACCTCCAGATACATCGGCAACTGAGTGTCCTTTCGGCTTTGACCCAGTCGCTTCATTCTTTCTGGCGCTACTAGTACTAGCCCTCCACTCTTCCCCAGTAGCATATTGGACACCTTCCGACCTGAGGGGCTCATCTTCCGGTGTCATATCGTTTTGCCTTTTGGTACTGTCCATGGGGTTTTCATGGCAAAGATACTGGAGTGGGTTGCCATTTCCCTAAACCCTGGAGAGTTATTTCAACCTTTTAGAATGGAGGAAGACCTGCGCAAAATCCAGGAAGTCACCAATCAGCCCATAGTTAGAGAAAAAGGAGTGTGCCTGGAAAAGGGATGTTCTTCTGGGGAAGCCGGACAGGCCGGCTTGGGCTGCCACTACTGAACTTTCTTCAGCCCTGACGTCAACTGACAACAGCAAAGCAGCCTTGATATATAGTTAGAAGTATGGAATTTGCTACCACAAAATTGTCTCTGACTTGGACAACATTCAAAGCAGATTTAAGACATTCTTGGAAGATAAAACTGCAAGAGTTGCTGCTAGCTGTGTTGGTCACATAGCCTGTCTTTGAATCCCAGTTGTTGGGGAACATGGGTAGGAGGGTGCAGTGGCACATATTCCCTGCTTGTTGGCTTCCAATTGGAACCACCTCTTTGTCACGGTGGGTACTGAATGCTGGACTAGATAGGCCTTGGTCGGATCCAACGTGGCTCTTCTTATATGGTTATAAGTGTATCCAATCACAAATCTATTTCATTTGAGGTTTGGCCTTTCCCATGGCACAGTTCCATCTTTCTCTCTTTATAACACAGAGTGAACACTATGTCCTCAGTCCAGCTCTTTGGCTGGGGACCAACAGAAGTTAACCTTGGCCTCTCATCAGCCTCTGGGTACTGTCTAATACAAACCACATGAAGACAAAGCAAACTCCCAAACTCTGCCCTCTACCCTCCATTTCTATTCATTCAAAAAAGAAGTGGGACAGATTTTTCCCCCCAGCAAACTTGCATGCAGTTTCAGAGCAGTGTAGTGGTTAAGACTGCTGGGCTGGGATGCAGCTGATCCGAGTTCTGGTCTCCAATCATCCGTGGAACTCAGCCATGGACTTTGGACCCATCACAGACACTCAGTCCCAACCTACCTCACTGGATTGTTGTGAGGATAAGTTTGAAAGGAGGAAGAGAATTGTGTAAGCCATCTTGAGTTCCTTGAAAAGACAGGATATAAATACAAGGAAGCAAGCAAGCAAACAAACATTGTCTTCTAGTCCTAGAACCTGAAATAATAATGGATTTGGAGCTGACAGTATTTCATCATAAAGTAGAAGAGAATATATTCTTACCACCTAAAGAAATGTACATTATGTCCAAAACATTTTGGAAAGGGCTTTCTTTCCCCAGGAGCTACCTATCAGAAGGATTCTTTATTCCACATCTGGGGAAAGATAAGGAGTCCCTGAGGAGGGAAATTCCATCCTGAAACACATTAGGCATGTTAAAACATCCCTCTCCCACCTCCTGATCCTTTAAAAATGTGTTAAATTGGACATTCTCCAGTCCTCTGGTGCAGTTCTTCCCAGAAGCTATATTGGTGGGGACTTTTTGCATTTCATATCCTTTGCCACAACTGGACAGAGACACATGAATGTATGTTGTTTCTTCTTGTTATCTTGAGTCCTTGTAACTGAGCATGAACTTATCCACAGTTTGGAGACCTTTGCTGTTTTTGCAAGAATCCTTTCAGATCAGGGACTCTCTGTCTGCAATCTTCCACTTTCAATAGAAATCATTTCTAAACAAGTTCTCTCAAAGCAGTATGAATGTCAAAGCACAGGTTTCCAGAGTACTCTAAATTCAGACTGTGTACTTTCTTTAAAACAGAATATTTCTCTCAGCTACTGCATCTCTGAGAGAGATCGCCCCTGGGGCTCATAACAGAGTCCGGGTGTTCTGATATATAGCATTCTAAGAATTTGCGGCAGACTCCCTGGTGACGCTTTCCTCATCCAAATCTGATTCCTTTCCTCGCCACCAGCCTTTTCATATAAAGACATCCTTATATAAACGTGTGCCCGTCACTGGTTTTGATGGCTTTCCTTTCAGCTCCCCTCACCCCCTTCAGCCCGCAAAGAGCTGGAGATGGCAGAGACTGCAGCTAGATCCGGTCTTTGCTGGGTGCTTGGACAAGCAGTTGTCTCTGCCTGTGAACTTGCCTTCTTCGGGGCCCAATTCACACCTCCCACCCAGAGGGAAAAAAGACAAGGCAAGAGGGAAAGGCTGCCTCTCCAATGACAGGATCTCGGCTTTCAATTTGTGAGGAGGAAAGAAAAACTCTGGTTCATGGGAAAGATCAGCTGTTTGAATCTCTGCTGCTTTATTGACTGGTGCCCCAGTACCTGCAGTCACTAACGATAATGCATTACTGGGCAAAGGTAAACTCAACTGCATGTTTTCAAGACATGTACAGAGCATTTTATAAGCTCCTAGTCACGTGCACAGGCACAGAGCAATTAATGACAGGATACAGATATTACAATGGAAATCTGAGGTCATCATATACAGAACAAATAAGGAAAATCAGCTGAACATGCAAGTGACAATAAGATGACAATATTTCCAATTGCAGTGTATTGACATTTTGGTGGAGTAAATTCCAGAAGCTTAAACCCATCTCGAGGTCTGTTTAAACATGTAAATGTGTCTGATGGATGAAGCATTTAGGAAGTCTGGTTGGACAACAAACTCAGCAGGGGCTTGCCTCTGGGAGACTAGACGTTAAGTGGGCCCATTCAGAAAAAAATGAACAGCATTATTTCAGTTTTTATATGGCTGATAAGAACACAGGTATTTCAGTCTAGCTGAGAATGCCATCTTCTTAAGGCAACAGCAATGCTAAGCAGTGACCTGGCTTGGACAGCTGCTGCTTTGTGAGAAGGAGGTGCAGGTTTGATTTTATAACACAAAGGCACATATAAGCAACGTTTTTCTGCCAGGATTTATCTAAATTTTCCCAACACCAGTCACTCAGCACAAAGAAAAGTGGGGAAATTATCTTGATAACAAAATCTGCCTTTACTGAAAATGGAGTGCAGGAGAAGGTGGTAATTGCATTAGTTATTGATAGGTGTGATGCAAATTGCAGATTGTATGTCCAGCTTCTGGGACAAAGAAATGAAACCTGGCTGATTGCAGTTTCCCACCTGCAATTTCTTGCATGCCTCAGCCAGGCCCACTCAGTTTCACATCAGTTGCTTTCACACAAGAAATGACATTTTTTGTCTGTGAATTTTCTAGTGCATATTCACAATTCTCAAGAGAAGAAAAAATAATAATGGGAAGAGAATCGTAGCGAATTTCTGACAAATGACAGGAACTGGGCAGAAGAGGCTGTTCATCGCTATTGCAACGCTGAACTCCCAGCAATCACACCACATATTTGTATAAGGGAAGTATATCCGTGTTTTCCCCCAATTTCTTTCCTAATTATGCCTAAGATGGAGTTTGCCTTTTTCACAGCAGCCGTGTGATAGGTTGACATTGTCACTGAGCCCTTGACCGCAATGAAAAGCGCCAGTTCATGATTATTCTCTGCCAGACTAGATTCTGCCCCACCTCCAACTTGTAGTTTATTATTTATTTATTTAAAGTATTTATATGCCGTCCTGTTGCGAAAGCCTCAGGACGGCTCACATAGGTAATACAATAATATATAACGTAGATAAAATTATCGACCCACACTGGCTGCAATAAAAACATATAAGGCATGATATTAAAACTTATTAAAATATTGCTGAAATAAAACGGTCTTAACCTGGCGCCGAAAAACAAATAGCGACCGCGCCAGGCAGACCTCTCTGGGGAGCGCATTCCACAGGTGGGGCACCACCACAGAGAAGGCCCTCCTCTGGGTACTTTGCCTCCTAATATCTTTCATGGAGGGCTCCCGGAGGAGGGCCTCTGCTGCCAGTCTCAGGGGACGGGAGGACAAATAGGGAAGCAGGCATTCCTTTAAGTATCCAGGGGTTGAGACTGGGACCTTTTGCTCCCACGTGCATTATTTTACTCTCACTAACAAAAATGGCTGACAAGCTGACAGACTGGAGGACTTTTAATCAGATCTGTGCATCGGTAATTGACAGCAACAGCAATGAAGAACCTCTGGGGCCAGTGCTGATTGTAGCATCTTGGAAGTGCTGCTGGGCTCCTTGCTTAATGCTAAGCCGAAATTTGTTTCCTCGCTACTTAGGAACAAAGGTTCTAGCTCTGGGCCAACAGAGAACAAATCTGCACATCTTCTGCATGACAGCCTTTCAGATACTAGAAGATGGTGATCATGTCTCACTTACTCTTCCCTTTTCCAGTTCAAACATATCCAAACAAGCATCTTGCAGCAGATTAGCTTGACAATTTTTTCTGTGTATTCAGTTCAGTACCTATATTCTCATTGGTCGGTTATCACCTTCTTTAGTTATTTATTTAACATCCCACCTTTTTTTCCTTCCAAGAAATTCAAGGTAATCCCCCTTTCAGCTGTATCTTCACAACAACAACCCTGTGAGGTAGGCTGAGCTAAATGTCTGGGACTGGCCCAAAGTCACCCAGTGAACTCTGTAGCTGAGTGGGGACTAGAACCTGGATCTCTCGAGTCCCAAACCTGTGCTGTTAACCATGATACTACAGAAACCTGGGGCTGAAAGACAAATGAGGGTGCAAGAGCACAAAATTGTAACTAGCTAGGTGACTATATAAGACTCTAGAGTGTTTTCACCATTTTCTCACTGCAGGAATTAAAGACAAGCACCTTAAAGACAAGTACCTTGAAATGTCCATACATTTATATGCAGGAACGGTTTCAAGTGGCTCATGTTGCTTTTGCTGCTGCTGCTGTTGTGAGTTTTAAAATGCTGGAGTCTGTAGCTTTCCGGGTAGATGATGCACCTAGTCTTGTAATTAAGCTCTGGCTAGTTTATTTTAAGATTATCCTGGTTTCCCTGGGCAGCTGCCTACGCATCCCACCCCAGTTCACCTGTCTTGGATGGATTACAGCACTCCACTGGCTGGAGGCACAGACACCTTTTCGGTGCCTCTGAACCTGCCTTGTGGAAAGAACCAGAAAGGGCGCATCTAGTGGAATGCAGGGCTGCTGTCTCTCCCGTGTGTTTTGGAGATGCTGGGCTGCAATTAGTCAAGCAGTGCTGACTTCTTCCACTCATGTCCATTATTTTCTGCCTTTTTTTTTTTTTTACAAAAGCACAAAGAAACATCCTTGGCGGTAGCTCAGAACTGTTGTTTGCTTGCTCGCTTGTTTCTGAGGGTAGCACTTTGCTTTCTTGCTTGTTACGGCTGTGAAGAAAGCCAGGGGCTAAAATCCTCTTTGGGGGAAGGAGAAAGAGCAGTAATGAGAGAGAGAGAGAGAGAGAGAGAGAGAGAGAGAGCTTTCAGAACATGGATAACTAAAACAGGCATGATGGGTGACAACGCAACATAAGCTCACAATTGTGGGGGGAGCATTTCATGAGAATACTTTCTCCCGTTCTGATTTGACCCAAAGAGTTTTGGCCCTGTTTATTTTTCTGTCAGTCTATGGTTTCGCCATTTATAACTCCTAACCCACTTTTATTTAAGGTTTCCTGTCAAGTAACTCCTGCTTCACTTGCAGAAGCTCTGCCCAGAAAAACCTCTATTGGGCAGTGAGGAGGGGAGGGAGAAATGGTATATTTCACATATTTCCTTCTATCACGTTGTTGAGGTTGTAGGATAGACTGGGATGTTGCTTTCACACCCCTGGGACTGGGTGTCAAACTTCACTGACACTCACCGACGAAAATGGGTCGGGAGGTTTGGCCCAGCTCCAAACAGTTGACTGCCCAATTCATGGGCAGACACAAGCATCTGCTACGACATGTGCGAGGTGCCTGGAAGCATTACTGCAAGGGAATCATAGAACAGTCGAGTTGGAAGGGCCAGAAGGCCACCAGGTCCAAGCCCCTGCTGTTGCAGGACATGAAGCAGCACCATCACATTCAGAGGGTTGTCTAGATGCTTACTGAATGTCTCCATTGAGGGAGAGCCCACAACTTCGCCGGGAAATAGGTTCCATTGTCGTACTGCTCCGACTGTCAGGAAATTCTTCCTGGTGTCTAGTTTAAATCTGGTTTCTTTAAAATTAGCTCCACTATTCTGTGTCCTGCATTCTGGAATGAACATGAAGAGATCTTATTCTTCCCCTTTGCCACAGGCTTCGACATACTTGTAGAGTGTGATCATACCAGCCCTCGGTCTTCTCTTCATGTGGCTGAACATGCCTAGTTCTCTCAGTCTTTCCTCACAGGGCTTTGCCTCCATCCTTGTTGCCCTTCATTCTACCCTTTCTAGATTTTCTGCATCTTTTTAAACTTAAGGACCCAGAACTGGACACAGGACTCCAGTGAGGTCTGGCTAGTGCTGGGTGTAGGGGAACTAGTATTTCCTGAGTTTTGGAAGTGGTGCTTCTGTTAATGCAGCCCCAAAATAACATTTGTGCTTTTTTGCAACTGCATCACATTGTTGGTTCCTATTTGCCTTGTGATCTACAACAACCCCAAGACCCTTCTCCTTTGCAGTATTGTCGAGCCAAGCATTTCCTGTCTTAGTGGTACGGGGCACTAATAGCATCCCAGTCTATTTCCACCCAGCTTTGTGCCATCTGGAAATTTAATAATCTTTCCTTGTATTTCCTCATCTAAATAATTAATAAAAGTGTTGAAGAGTACCGGTCTCAGGACAGAACCCTGTGCCATTGACGAGCACTCCTTGACTCCGATTTTGCAACCAATTTTGGATTCAGCTAATGATTGCACTATCTCACCCACCTGTGTGAGAGAGGCTGCTGACCAATTGAGGGAAGTGGGTAGTGAGGAGAAATATGTTTCAGAGAAGTCTAGGCCCAGGCATAGGGTGTCAACTGAGGATGAGAATCTCAGTAGTGCTGAACTTCGGCCCCACAGGGTGCCCTAATCTGTCTCTCTGGGGATCTCTGGGTGGCCAGAACCCCGTCTGCAGGCCACATCCCTTCCCCAGTTGTTGGTCATTGGTGGCTGCCCAGCTTGGTCATGTCCACTTTCTGCTCAAGTTTAAAAAACTGAAATCTCTCTCGAAGTTACTAAGAGCTTTACGATAAATGTTTGGGTAGTTTTGGTATTTTGGCCCCAGCCTTGTTGCCTTAGGCCCATTAACCCATGCACCCCCTGAAAGCGTCTCTGAAATTGAATCTTGACTCCAAGCTGATTGCAGCTCAACAGTCCTAAAAAGGGCCCAGAACTGGCCCAAGATCTTTTGTGACCAAAGCAGAGTAGAAAAAGCATCAAGCTGCATAGTATCCTCTTGACTTGTGGTTCTGGACTTCCCTTCAAGCCCAGATGAGTTCAGGCAACAAACCTGAATATTCTAGATAGCCCTGGCTTTGCTGAGTTTTAGATATTCATTTTGGCTTGGTTGCACATGGGATGATCAACTACTGAGATTTGTATGGGTCTCTTTGGATTTTGCTTGAGATGTTTACTTCTTCCTTGTTTATCAATTGTTCGATGGATATATTATTGATTTTAATTGATAGTTTGTCACTCCTTCATCATCAAAAAAGAGGACAAAAGAGAGCCCTAATTTGCATAACTAGCTGGGGGATTCTGGGAATGTAGGACTTTTCTCAACTTGCATAGAACTGCACCCTAAATCAATAGAAAGAACTAAGACATCAGTTTTGTCTATTAAAAGACAAATCAAAGACATTGAAAGACTAGCAACCTTGTTCTTAAATAGGTTGGAAACTTCCATGAGAAAATTGTCTCTCATTTTGTACTATGATCCCTTTTTGGCCAATTAAAATAATGCATTACTATAAATCTATTACATTGAAGTTATGACTCTGAAAGGCCATGTGCCAAGTGGAATGTAGACTTGCACCACTGTCTGGCCAAACTCATTACTGCAGCTCCAGTTTTGCCATGGAAACATCAAAGCCTGAGGAGTACAGCTGTGAGGCAGCTTCTATTCCTCCCACAAATATCAGGGTAGCCTGCTGAAATATTTCTGGTTAGAGATGGACAGACTTTGCTATGTCAAGCCACCTTCCATCTGTCTGAGGTCAGCAAAATTTGCTGTTAGTGAACGGCAGTGGAAGGAGGTTGCGGGGAAGATCAAATGCAAAATATCAAGGCACAACAACCTCAAAAGAAGTTGAGATCAGGTTGGATTGAGATTTAGTCATACTTAAGAGCATGCATATTGAAATTGACGGTGAATACTTTGGTCAAAGCAAAATTCAGAGAGCTATTTAATCTCTACATGGCTTGGGACTCAGGTACCTCAAAGACTACCTCTTTCTGTCGGAACCTACCCAGTCCCTGAGATCAGCTGATGCTTCTGGACCATTTTGAAAGGCAGCACATGGAAGGCCTTCCTCTTGTGTGCATTGGTGACAGATATACAACCTCTGACACTTAAGGTAATACAGAACCACTGTAAACAGCAACCACTATATCTATGGCCTTATCCTTCACAAATTTATCTGATCCCCCTTGAAAACTGTCACATTTTGCAGCCATCACCCTGATGTTGGTTCCAAGTAGTAAGCAGCACACAGTCTACATTTCAGGGGGTGGGAACTCTGGGCAAGATGCTCTCAGAAGTTCCCTTTTCTGAATGCACTTACCTCTTTACCCTGTTTAGCACCTCCTTGTTGAGGTGTGGGGAGATGCACTTTGCTCCTGATCGATTGACAACAAAAATATCGGCATCATGTTGGTTAAAGCATTTACTGCCATAACCTAAGCATTAGGACAAATATTGCAAGGTTTTATAATGTGGGGGAGGGGAGAGCATGCATGATCAGTGGTTGAGGAAAGAGGGTGGGGCCAAGGGATGGGGTGGAGATTTCTGGGGAACCTCAGTGAGCCAGATTTGGCTTGTGGGTTTGAAGTTCAACATTCCTGGAACAGACAACCCTTGGCTAGATAGAGCTGCTTTCTGTCCTGGTCCAAGGTAGCTTCTTTGTTCCTCGGACAAAATGCAAGAAAAAGGAATTGCTCTCTCCCAACTCATTCATCTAATGGACTCTTTGGCAAGTTCCTTCAATTCTGTTTATTTGCAGCACTGGTCATTGGTGTGACACAATCTCATGTTGCTTCAACGCTATTTGGGCTGTGCTAATATTTATTCAGTGCTGTTCTTCTGTGCTTGGCAGGAGGGCAAGACACATCAAATCCAGTTAAACATTGTGAGGAATGTTTGCTCTGGCACTGGCCTATCAGAGGCCTGGCTTTTCTCTGCAGGTTTCAGCACTCATTTGCATACATATGTGATTGCATGCCCAGTTGAGATGAGGACAAGCCCATCCCCAGCCAATGTCATTTCCTGATGGAGAAAATGGGGTCTCAGAGCAGGCAGCAGCTCCTCAAAATGATGCAGACGACCATGTTTCCATAGCACGTTGCTCAATTTGACCACAGAACGTCATGGTCCATAAGAAGACAAGAAAGCGCCACTGAAGCAGACCAATAACCCTGCTTCCTGTTTCCACAGTGGCCAGTCAGCCACCTCTAGGAAGCCTACAAGCTGAATGCTTCAGCAACTGGTACGTAGAAAGCCACACTGCCTCCAAACCCGGAGGCTGCGTGAAGCAATGATGACTAATAGGAAAGACATCTCTTCCATGAATTTGCCTTTTAATTCCACCTAAGCTATGAAGATGATGATTTATATTTATATCCTGCCCTTTTTCCTTTCAAGGAACTCATGGCAGCTTACACAACTCTCCTCCTCTCGATCTTATCCTCACAACAACTCTGTGAGGCAGGTTGGACTGAAAGTCTGTGGCTGGCTGAAAGTCACCCAGTTGGCTCCATGGCTATGTGGGGACTGGAACCCAGATCTCCTGAGTCCCAGTTCCACGCTCTTAACCACTGCACCATGTTGGCTGTTGCAACCTCTCTCCATCCTTCAGCTAAGAAGGAGCTGAGGCTCTGTCATTTGCTTTTTTCTTCCCTCCTCTTCCCTTTCTCCTTTTCTTTGGCCTGTTAGATTATGAGCCAGTGCCTATCATTTAATACATGTACAGTGCTTGGAAGATCTTAGCCAGTTTATAAAATCATGATGATGATGATGATGATGATGATGATGTAGTTCCTATGAAATCAGTAGGATAGGTTAGGCAGAACTAACTGAAATGGTAATGATGTCAATGCGCTCATTCTAAGTTTGCACATAGGTACCATGGGAAAATACAAAAAGTACAGTGAGAAGTCAGGTTGAAGGTGGACGGTCAGGTGTTTCAGGTCAGGCTGGCCATGACCATGGCCAGGAGAGGAGCCATGACCTAGAGTCCACGCTTTGCATGCAGAAGGTCCCAGGTTCAATTCTTAGGCCAGGTAGTAGGTGATCTTTCAGCCTCGGTTCCTACACAGATGCTGCTTGTTGGGGGAGGGGGGGTTGCAGTGACCCAGATGGACCAGTTTGGACCAGTTTGTCTGAACCGATAGCAGCATTTTTGTCCTCTTCTGTGACTGTAAACCCCAATAAAGCAAGATAATTGTGAGTGAAAGCAGCGAACATTTAGGTTGGGCAAAGGAGTCATGTTGAAATTGCGTGGATTCTTTGAGCTACATCTTGCTGCCTGTCCCATGACTGGTTTGCGTTTGTGACCTTGTTAACCATGAGAATGGGAACGTTGCAGTGATCAAGCATGAAACTGGAGCACATTCCTGATTTGCACAGCTGAGAGCTGGGCTTCCAGCCTGCAAGGAAAAATCTGTGGAAACCAGGAAATGTGCAAAGCATCAAATCCAAATATATGTCTAACGATTTACAAGCATTTTTGGTGGATGTGTCCTCACACTCACGTTTAGGGCTTTGGATGGGGCACATTCACATGGTTTGCAGGCAAAGATGAAATTCACATACATTCTTTGGTACATTACTCTAGAGCAGTGATGGCAAAACTTTTACAGACCAAGTGCCCAAAATGCAACCCAAACCCACTTATTTATTGCAAAGTGCCAACTCTGCAATAAAACCTGAAAACTGAGGTTTTAGTTTAGAAGAAACAACTCATGGCCAGTCCAAGCAAATATATATATATCCTTGGCAGCGCACTGACTGGCCATAATGAGTTGTGGCTTGTGACTTCGCCTGCATGGCCCCTATGTATGCTGTTATCTGATGCTCGGCTGCTGGGGCGACTTGGCTCGTGTGACAGAGAGGGCTCTGAGTGCCCACTGCGGCACCCTTGCCATAGGTTCGCCACCACTGCTCTAGACCAAGGATTGTTGAATTGTGCATGTGTGAAGTGCTTTGTGAAAGTGGAAAAGCAATGGGACCAGCTCACCTGATTGACAACTGGAGGCAGTCTTGAACAGGAGCTGGGAGCTTTTATGCTGTCCTCTGGTATGGATATTTGAGAAATTCATTTCAGCTTGCTTTTGATCGGTATCTATCCATTGTACACTTGTTGGAGTGAAGGTGGACATGGTCTCCATTAGCAATGGCTGCCACATTTCTGTATATTTCTGAGCTTGCAATGGGATTGGCAGACAATAAAAATCAGTGGGATGTGTACATTAAAATGCACATAAAATGTGTAATTTTGAAAAATGCTCACAAGTGTGCTTTTATCAATGAGAGAATAATGTCCACACATGAATGATGTGAACCACGGATGTGTAAATTTGGGAAAAGATGCATGGAAATAAGCACAGATTCTCATGTAGAAAGGGAAAAAAGCAAGTCCTGCAATATGATGCAGACATGAGTGAGAACAAGCTTCAGGATGGAATTGGGAGAACTTCGACAAACTTGTTTTGCTTATTTGTAGATCCCTAACTCTGGTGCCTTGGGTCCAAAGTAAGCGCTCTCTCGTTTTTGCTTTGTCTTGTGCAACTGGTGATGAAGGAGAATCCTTAGCAAAGTGGAAGCCAAGCGGCGGGTTATGTATCCCTCCTTCATCTGAAACAGGGTATCACCTTGGGCAAGATAGCTTAAAGCTGTCCTTCAAATGGAAATAACTTGCCAAGTTACCAGTCCAGGTGCTGCTTCTCTTCTTCAGTTACTGGATTTAAGCTAGTCTTGACATAAAGGAACAGGAACAGCAAGTAAAGTGTATTTTTGGAGGAAATGGTATTAATGCTGATATTGTTGTCATTACATGCTTTCAAGAGTTTTATCAGGGTATATGAAAAACTACTGGAGAACATTCAGAAGCATGATCTTTTCAGTATTAAGTTTTATGCACATATCCCTATTCTAAGGGTACAATCCTATTATGAGGATCATTGTTCACAGACCCAGAGGCTTCCCAGCATCCTATGCAGCATGGCAGGAGTGGAAAAGGTGATTCTTTGTGCTTGCCTAGCAGCAGCATTTCACAGTGGGGGGGGGGAGGTGCCAGGGGGGAGGCAGGGGAGACCTCCAGATGCCTCATATCCGGGTCTCTCCATTTTTCTCCTCTCCTTGCTCTCCCAAACACCACTAACTCTAGGTCTCTTTCCTGACTTTGAGAACAGCTAACACATTTCTTGCTGCATTGGCTGCAAGAGGACAGATGTTCAGCTGCTCTCCTCAGCCTCAGTTCTAGAAATCCATATATGCTATCCAGGTGCCATAAGATGAATCCCTAAAGAACTTTGCTGGCTGCTTATTTGCTTCCATGCCCAATTCAAGATGCTGGCATTTAATACTCAAACCCTAAGGAATTGAGATCCAAATTCTCAAAGAAGCGCCTTTTCCGATACCAAACTGCCAATGTATCAAGACCTTCTGCTGAAGCCCCCCCTTTATCAGAGCTATGTTATCACAATTTAGAGGGAGGAGGCCATGGGTACATTGGTGTCCATGGACACCACATTGGGGAGAAAAGTCTGCTGAAAAGATATAAGCAAACACATACCTTGAAACCCCTCTTACTTTTTTAAACTCAGGTGCTCAGAACTGGACACAGTGCTCAAGGTGAGCTCTGTCTAGTGCTGAGTATAGGGGAATTAGCACTCCATGTATTTTGGAAGTGATACTTCTGTTAATGCAGCCCAAAATAGCTTTCTCCCTTCTTGCAGCTGCATCACATTGTTGTCCCATATTTAGCTTGTGATCGACAACAATCCCAAGATATGGTCTTTTCTTTGTTAATTTGAGATAATCCTAAAGGTGGCTATACTCCATATGGTGCTCTAGTATGGAAAATATTTACCAGCTGTCATTAAATACATATTAATTCTGATGTACTATTCTATTTTGATTAAATAATGCAAATGTTTCTATTCCTGTTGTACTTTGTCATTGTGCAGGTAAGGTTCCTTGTGAAGGTATCAAAAGACAGGACCAAAGAATCTATCAGTTCTATGCAGGCTTCGACAGAACATTTTTTTCCTAAACATTCATAGGATTGCATGCTAAAAGGATTTAGGGCAAATGATGTGATCTTTGAGGTTTTCAAAGGAAGGGTTTTTTCTTTCCTTTGAAGAATGTTCTCACTGTTAGAGCGGCATGACAATGGAACCAAGTATCCTGGGAGATGTGGGCTGTTACATACCAGAAGCACTGGAGATGCAGCTAGACAGTCCTCTGAGAAGGATGGTTTATTTGGGGGTCCTGCACTGAGCAGGGTTGGATCTGATGACCCTCTGGCCCAGCTCTACTCTTCTATAATTTTAATCTTGATGAGCTACAAAGACATTGAGATAGATTATCAAAGGATGAAACGGTATTGCTTAATCTTGGTTAGTAGACTCCTCATACCAAGCAACTTCTCATTAAATTCTTTCCAGGGAGGAATCAGTATCAAGGATCTGGAAGTATATATAAAATGTATGCCCAGCTACAAAAACAGAGTGGAATTTCCACTGTGTGCCCCAACTTCCTGCCGCAGTGGTCATTCAGCAACAGGGCTTCTATTTGCCCAGATGGGTGTCTGGAGCCCTGGAATGTCGTTCCCTGAAAGAGACCACTCAGGATAATTGTGCTGTTTCTCCCAGCCTGTAGCCCAAACACTCAGAGGCTTTGAGGCAGCATGGGAAGCAGTGGCCCACTTTGGACCAGGCTGGGCATTCGCTTTTACACATTGTGAACGAATGGTGGTTACAGTGTGCACAAGCTTGATCCAGGAGCACAAGTGGCCTTCTGTCTGGGGAAGGGGAAAGAGCTTTCGAAATGAAAACACGCCTGTCAAGGGAAGGCCTCTCTCCCCTGCCACTGCTCCCATGTGCCTGGAGGGATGATTCGCTGCCGTGTTACTTGGAAGCCGGGGGATAGTTTTGTTTAAGTTGGACAGGGGATTCAAAGTGGGGCTGCCATCATGTTGGCTGCCAAGGTCCACTTGCAGCCAGTGAGGACGCAGGTGGGTGGAAGGATGGTGGAGGGATCACAGATCGGTGGCTGATCCCCAGGAAAAGGAAGGCAAAACAGCAAACAAGGGCTCAAGAGAAAGGCGAAGTTCTCTATAGGCACGTACAGCTATTGGATTTCATTTCAGAAAACATGCAGACTTATTCCATTTGCAATCCTGAATGTGAACAGAAGTGCACACCTTTAAAAATATGTCTACATAGTCCCAAACTTGCAAACAGTTTTTTAAAAATATAGTATTCGTTTCAATTTTTCTGTTGAAATGCACATTTCATCCAAAATATGCATTTCCATACATGGGCAGAAACACACACAAAAACAAGTTGTGAAAAAAGCATGAGTTTCAGCAAGTTTAAAGATCCCTGGTTCCCGCATCCTTAGTTATCTATCACAATTTATCCAATATTTGCAGAAATTCCACTTGTATGTTACCTCCAAACAGAAAGTGCATCACCAAAACAGAGGACAAAAGAAAAGGCAGATTTACCTGTACTGATTTACATGTATGGAGGCAAATTAGAAAGTAATTATACAATGTAGCCACCCTAATTAGGAAGACTGTGGCCAGGTGACAAGTATGCCTGCCCATTCGGTCTGCAGTCCCAGTGTTAATTGTGGAAGAGCAAAGTTTCTTAAGATCTTTTTAAACTTCACAGTGGAATTGTGCAGGATAGCCTTTCAAATGGACAATGGTCCTTGGCAGTCCTTCAGGTACAGAGCTATCTTCTGCAAAACAGGACACCGCCACCCTGTTTTTATGCCATGATTGCATGTCAGAGAGAAAGAGAAAACTCGATGTACAAAATAGCACACTTTTTATTCTGAGTACTTTTACAAAATCTGTATAAAGTTCAGTCAGTTAAAAGAGAACAAGATGGCATTATGAGTGCTATGATGGTGAGAATGCTACTCAAGGAAAAAGCTACTCAAGGAAGGCGTTTTCAAAATCGCATTATTTTCAATGGAACTTTAGCCCTCTATTAGGGTTATGGGTGTGCACCAGAGTGGGGTTAGGGTTAGAAAAACAAGGTGTCCTGGTATGATTTTGATGGTCAGAATGTGTTTAGAATGGGAAGAAATGTTGAGCTGTGCAGAGAAAGCTACTCAAGGAAGGCTTTTTCAAAATTGCATTATTTTCAATGGTCTTTCCCCCCAATATTAGAGTTAGGGGAGTGCAGCAGGGTAGGGTTAGGCAACTGGTGGTGAACCTATGGCACGTGTGCCACAGTGGGCATGCAGAGCTCTCTCTGTCAGCATGCGAGCCAAGTTGTCTCAGCTTTGCGCTAGCAGCTGAACATCAGATAACAGCACATGTAGAGGTCATGCCCAGGCTCGGAAAGGAGTAGCGGCACCAGGTGATGATGTCACAGGCCGTGATTTATTAGCCACGACTCATCTGAGCTTTCGCATGGCTGGTCAGTGTGCTGACAAGGATATATATATATATACATACATTTTCTTGGACTGGTTGTTAGGTGTTTTTTCTAAACTAAAACCTCAGTTTTCAGGCTTTATTGTAGTGTTGGCACTTTGTGATAAATAAGTGGGTTTTGGGTTGCAGTTTGGGCACTTGGTCTCTAAAAGGTTTGCCATCACTGCCCTAGGCCCTTTATGGATGCTTCTATAGAGTGTTACAGGTGCCTATCAGAAAAAAACTAGCTGGAAGCCTCAATGCAGCCCTAACAGAGCTGAATACACAGCTATGCAAACCCAAACTTTTAAGACTGAGGCACTTAAAGCCCTAGTTTGGTTCCTTTGGTCTCAAATATGGCAGTATTGAAATTTACGATAAGCTGTTATCAAACTGAATTAAAATCTAATTCTTTCCCATCCCTTGTTTCACTCTCCCCCTTTTGCCCCTAGTGCAGTCCACACTGACCCAAAGCTATAGGAGCCAGGGCCTGCAGAATCAGGGGATGTCATGTTAATAGACAAGACAGCTCTCCTTGAGTGAGTTCCAGGCAGCACAGATCTGTCCAGGGTCCTGACAGATCCTTCCTGCCCTGGCTTATTGTGAGCCTGCACAGCTAAACAGGACACTGCTCCAATGGGCTAGAGGCTGCACTGGACCATCACATGGGTCTCTGCCTTCTAGGCTGTGTCAAAGCTTTTGGACCAGTATTTATGGGAACCTTAGGCTAAGCTAGGACCTGCGATCTGGACATTGGTGCTGGCTGCCAGACTGCTGGCAGAGGACCCCATGATGGCAACGGAGGAAGTGGAAGGAAGAAAAATGGCACAGGGACTACATTTTCACTGTTTAGGACCAATAAAACCCACCTGCACAGATAGCAAGTCATCTGCATTCATCTAACTATCAGATGTGACCTTATTCTTATTGCTGTTCTTTTCTCCTTTTCTTTTAATACAACTTTCGTATTTTCTTACTTCTGTAAGGACAATTTTAGGAGTGAAAACAAGACTGAATTCAGACTCATTTTTAGAGTAGCTCAGTTGAAATCCATGGAACCAAGTCCTGACCAACCTAAGCAGTGTTAATTTCAACAGGGCAGCTCTAAGTATGAATTCATTAAGATTCTGCCTAAGGCACAACTGACTGAGGATATTTTTAGTTGATCAAAATGGTTTTAATTCAGTCATCCAGCTTGTTCACAATCAAACAGAATCCCTATGCATGATGGTCAAGATGTAAGTCCCATTCAGTTAAATGGAACTTTCTGTCCGGTAAGTGAGCACAGGAGTGTAGCCTAAATGTCGCACTCTCGTTTTAGTAGCCCTATGAAGGGAAAACAAAGCAAAACAACAACAACAACACCACGCAAAACCAACCCTACACATCCAGCAGTCACAAGGCGACATGAGGAGTGAGCTAAACATGCTGGGGCACCAGCATTTCTCTTCTGCTCAGAGAAACATGAACCACCACAAACCAAAGGAGAAGATCTTTGAAAATGAAGAGGAGATACGCTCACATCCAAACTTTATTTATTTATTTAACACTTATTTTATAAACTGTTCTTTAGTGAACACTCAGAATGGTACACATGGATTAAATCAGCAAAAATATAAAACCAAACCATATACATAATAGTATTTTAAAAGATAATAAACCACCACATAGTAAGTAAATAATGGTAATACTAACTAGTCCCCACTTGGCCACAAAGCTCATTGGGTGACTTTGGGCCAGTCACTCTTAGCCTTATCTACCTCACAGGGTTGTTGTGAGAATACAATTGAGAGGAAGAGGAGAGGGATTATGTATCCCACCTCGAGTTCCTTGAAGTGAAAAAAGCAGGATGGAAATATAATAGAAATAAATAAATAAATACATTCCATATGAATTTATTTGGTATTAGTTTCTTTCACAACAACAGTAGTATAACAAAGAAAATTTTAAAGAAATGTTGATCAAACAGATTTGATTGAGCAGATCTTTTAAAAAAATAGCCCATCAGATACTGCTGATATTGAAGTCAAAGAGGGACAATGCTTGATCCGGAACCTGTTCCTGGGTTTGTTGAGAAGAAAAGATGGAGAAAAACTTAGATTCACTAGCAGCAGATAACCTACATCCCCATCCTGGTTCCCAAGTACATCTACACGCAGCCTTTCGTTATGTAGGAAAGATTTTGGGATTTTCTTCAATATGCACCAAATCTTTATTTTTATTTATTTATTAATAAATAAAGATAAATATTGTGTGTGTGTCCATCAGCCAGTCCAGTTGGTGTTTGCACACAGTTCAGCAGGAGTACCACCTTGTTCTCTGCCTCAGGTGCCGAAATGCCTCGGACCAGCCCTTCACACGATGCATAAAGATGCATTTTGCTTTTTGAGCCCAAGGTGACTCAGACGTTCAGCTCTATGTACTTGGCTCTATAAATGGACTTCATGTTCTATGGACTTTCAAAACCAGGGCATTGCTTCACCCGATATTATTTTAGACCAAGGACTGAAAATAGTCCTTCATACAAAGCTGTCTCAAAGGGGCCTTGCAACATCTGATAAAAAAATGTATGGATGTATTGTGAGTTTCCAGTCAGGTCAGGGGCTGGATGCTAGACAGGAAATGATTTTGGTTTCACGAAAGGGTTAGATGCTTTGGCCAACCCAAACTAAAGGCAAGCTGACACGAATCTGCTAATAATAAGTCACACGGTGGGAGTATCAATGCTCTATTTGAGCCTGATAAAAAGGTCTCTTTCGCGAGTGCTACAGTTACACTGTTTTGCCTTCTGACCTGATTTACTGAAATGACAGCTGGAAATAGAGCATAGGAACCTGGTTTGTGAAATAAGAAAGAAAGGAAGAAAGAAGAGGGGTAGTAACCTGCTGATGGCCATCCTTGCTCCTTTGGCTTCCAAAATAAAATTTTAAAAAATTAAAGAATTGCAAGCCAGACTTCTCAGTGACTTCTCAGACTAATAATTGATTTTCAAATCAGTGACTTGAAATAACAAAGAAAACATTGTTTGTCTGAATAGGCATATTCTTTTTCTTCAGTACTAAAGCGACCTGATATTGATGGTCATAAGGACCCTTAAGTGATCTTGGGCAAACATGTGGCAAGCATTTAGTTTACGTTAATTCTGGAAACCTAAGTATAACATTGTCTCTTGCCCAACTAGGAAAAAAGCACATCATGGAAGTTTTAAATGTACGTGTGTGATTGGTTTTTTTAAAAAGAAGTTTAGAGAGTGATCCTATAGGTTTGGAGAGTGAACTTATGGCCCCTACATATTATTGAGGGGTTAGGGTTAGGGAAAAATCAGATTCCAAAACTGGAGTTCCGAGACAGAGCTCCAAGCTCAGGGCTGGGAATCCATGCTGTGTTGCCCTCCCCAGCCAGGGAAGAACTATGCTGCTTACCTCTCTGAAGATCAACCTGGGCGAGAGTGAAAGGGGGCGTTCCAGGGCATGGTGAGGGATGGAGACTAGGGCCACCAGGATATGATGCATCCTTATGGCATGCCAGGCTCCCTCCCTCCCTCTCTCTTTGAAGTGCCCCAGCTGCATGGTCGCAAATACCAGCTTGCTTAAATTCAGAGCAAGGTGTTGTGGGGAGGCAGGGACAGCCTCTGCCATGCCTCTGTTTCTGCCCTGGGTGCAGAAAGACTCTGCTCCCCCCAGGGAAGCACTGTCCTCAAGTGGTGGGGAGGGTGGCAAAGTGAGGATGAGGGCAGTTCCATGCCACCTGCGCTGAACTAGGTAGATGCTTCTACAAAGCTCCCTAGGCAGATGGGACATAAGAGGGGTTCAGATGAACCCACCCCATCCCCTCTTTCACACCCAGAGGCTGTTGCAAGGGGTGGCATAGAAATATTTAAATAAATAAATAAATAAATAAATAAATAAATAAAATGACTTCCCTTTTGGCATATGTACCTACAGTTCCCATGATGCTTTGAAGAAGGTGTACACTGCAGTTGTAGTTTAGTCGCAAAGTCAAGCCCGACTTTTCATGACCCCACGGACAACATTCCTCCAGGTCTTCCTGTCCTCCACCATTCCCCCGGAGTCCACCCAAGCCCACACCACCTCTCCAGTGACCCCATCCAGCCACCTCAACCTCTGCCATCCCCTTCTCTTTTTGCCTTCAATTGTTCCCAGAATCAGGGCCTTTTCCAATGAGTCCTTCCTTCTCATTAGGTGACCAAAGTATTTGAGCTTCAGCTTTAGTACAAGAACCCCAGAAGGGGAGTAGCTACTTCAGTTCAATCTGAATTAGGTGACATCAAAGCCAGTGATGATTGTGAGAGATTATCCATTGTAACGCACTTGACCAGTCCTCCTCCTCCTCCTCCTCCTAAGTTCTTAGATGCCTTTTTGAAAAAGAGCTAAGGTGAATTACAACAAAAATCAAAGCATACAAAGTTTAAAACAGCTAAAATCATCCATTAAAATTCCACCACTCCAAAAATCAACTAGAACATCAATGACAATCATAGACAATTCAGTTGATGCATTGAAGAGTCCAATTGCAAGTCTTAATCTGGAACTGCAGTGACAAGAACTGGTGTCAAGCAATCCACAAAAGGATAAAGTTGCGAATCAGAGGTGGAGGCGCTACTGAAAAGCCCTTGCTCCTTTTGCCATCCTCCGAGCCTCCTTGTCAGAGGCTCTCAGAGGAGGATGTGAGAAATAGCGTATAGTTCCATGCCAGGAGAGGTACCCCATCATTGACTATAGTCCCAAACCATGTAAGACTGTGCTCAGAAAAGTAGTCAGTGCAGGCAGGCCGGGATTGATAGTATATGCTCCATATATGCTTCTGGCCCACATTCTCAGCTTCCAAACCATCTTCGGAGGCTGCCCGCCGCAGGAGTGCCTCGCAGCAACCCATCCAACCCACATATCCTGCCCTTTTCACCTGCTCAGACAGATGCAGTCTGAGGCAAGCTTGATTTCTCTTCTGGACCCAGGCTGTGGAAGGCTAAATCCTGATTCTCAAGAAAATGTGAGCTGAAACCCAGTTCAGGCAGGTAATGAAAATCAGGCCTGGCAGCCAGCAGTAGCTTTTGCCATTGGGGTAAGGAGCACATTCTTGGCTGTGCAAAAGTCCATTGAGAGCAAAGTTACTGTGAACAAGCAGGCAGTGAGCGAACTGGGGGACGGCAGGGGAAATAACTCAGGCGAAAACTGCAGCCAAAGAACTGAATGTCTCCTAGATAAAACAGGGCCATCACCTAGATCTGCTGGGACACGGGCACACCTCTCACCGCCCCCTCGAAACCTCCCCTGCTCCACCCCCTTGCCTTTCCTCTGCTCGCCAGAATTATTGCTGGCTATATTCTCCGTGGGTTTTGTGCAGCCCACACATAAATCTGTAGAGACACAATAAAGAAAAGCAGCAGGTTTGGACTTGGCAAGCTTGCTCTGCGGCGGGAATGTCTGGCGATGGCTTTCCATGGTTCAGGCAGGGCTCTTACCCAGCCAGAGGTGGAGTCTGGGACCCTCTGTGTGCAAGCAAAGCTCTTCTCCCTTGCCAGCTTACCTATGAGAGGTGTGGTCCTCTTCAGGTGAGCAAGTGGTAGGGCCATAGAGCATCAGTAGAGCATTTGTTTTCCATGGACAAGATCCTGGCTTCATGCTCATCATCTCCAGTTATCATTTGGAAACAGTTCTGCCCGGAGCCCAGGAAAACTACAGCCAAAAGCTACCGCCAACTGGGTTTGTTAGAGCAGTAGTCAGGCTTGATTTAAAGGAGCATAAATGGAAATTTCTCTGGAAAGGGATTTTGCTATTTACTTATGTATTGAATTTTTATAAAAGCCATCCATTAGCATAATGATTTCTGGATGGCCATTTACAATAAAATATCAATAATAACATCAATAAAATAATACAATTAAAATATTGTCATAAATAGACAAAATAGAACACATTATGTATAATCAATGAAATATTTCTAAAATTAGTAAATTAAAATAAAATTAAAACTAGTGCTGTCATATAAATAGTTTAAGTAGTGCCATAGGTGAGGTGAAACTAAAACTCAGTAAAGAAGATGCCTGACAACTCTCCAACGTCAAGGTGTTCCACCAATGGGTGCCAACGCACAAAAGGCCCTGCTCCTCACCACCTTCCCCTTAACCTCCCTGAGGGAGGAAACTGCAGGAGGGCCTCCATTGATGATCTTAAACAACGGGCAGGTATGCATGGAGTAAGGTGCTTCCTAAGACAGAGTGGTCTTCCCCAAGCCATTTAGGGCTTTATATGTCATGGTCCAAACCTTGAATTTAGCCTGGACTGGATACGGGTGGCCAGTGTAGTCAACAGAGGACCAGTGTAATGTGTTCATGAAAACAGGTCCACGTCAGCAACCATATGATTGTTTTGGATCATCTGAAGAGTCAGGACTGTCTTCAAGGGAAGCCCCATCTAAAGTGCATTACAGCAGTCCAGTTGGGTGGTTACCAGTGCATGAATGACTGTGGCAAGACTACCCTCATCCAAGTAGGAGGCATTCTCCAAAAGCCACCATTTCATGTGGTAGTGAAAAAGGAACAACACAAGAACTAGGGAGGCATTCAAACAAGTACGTCTCTTCTCTCTTCTATGGGACAGCAGAAAATTAAATGCCAATTTGAGTGTATGCCTATTGGTATTAAATAGTAACTTAGATTTCAGATAGGTCATTTGGAATTAATGAAGTTGTGGCCCTAATTTAGTTCAAGTGTTTCCTTCTAGGGAATCTCAAAACATCTCTCCAGATCTGCAAAAATATTTCTGAGTTCTTCTTTAGCTCTCATTAAGCTAGATATTTTTTAAAAGCACATCTCTGCTCTGATGTTAGGGAAAGTGCTATATATCCTGCCAAGCTGTAAGGAATTTGGGGTGACTTGCAGGAAAGAAAGTTATGCTCTGTATTTATTTAGCTGAAATTTTAAAAAAGCAACAGTTGGGGATCCTGCACTGGCTTGGGAAAACTGACCATTCTTTCTATTCCATCTTGGTGGCCAATTAGCATGACCTAGCCACATCTCTGCCTTCCGCCTTGAAAGTATTTATCTTGGTATACTGAAAACACAAGCCTGGGTATGTCCCACTGGGCTTGAGTTTGTGCCAGAAATTTAGCAGAATTTGTCTCCAATGACCACAGCTCATTTCCATCTCCACTGGTGACCCATTAATTAAAAAAAAAAATCAAGTATGGAAGATGGAGTAAAGCCACTTTGATCTATGGAAGACTTTCATGTTACCTCTATATTTATTTATGGAACACACATTTTTAAAGTAGGATAGTTTTGCAACAATTTCATTGTTTAGAACCCGACAAGTCAGATGTTTTAAGGATCAGACAAGTCCATTTTATTTGTCTCAGTTTTCCATCTTCTAATCTTAAATTTTCATTTTGTCCCAAACGTTACATGATAATTCTATGTCTGTGTGCACATTTTTACTATATGCACTTTGGTCACTTAAAAAAATAATCGCCCTACTATAATGCATTTTCCATGTAATACTTAGATGTACACACATTCGTGGGCGCATGTCCCTAGTATGCATCTTTGTATCTTTTTTAGCTGAAAGCTCTACTGCAAAAATTGGAGAACTACAAATTTCAAAAGATAGTTGACTTTCAGTTCACATATTGATTCAAAAGTATAAAACTAGCTCAGTTTGAATTTGGATGTGAATTGAACGATTTTCTCCCTCATCCAGTGCATTCAGGGTCAGCCTCCTAAAGGGGGTACTCCATGAATAATGGGGAGCAAGGCCATGCTTGGGCTCTTCCTGGCCACATCTACAGCTGCCCAGGAGTGGTCACTTCTCATGCTTTGCACAGAGCTCTCCAGCCAATGTGGACAACTGCTTGTGCCACTTGTTCCTTCCCTGCAGACAACCATGCTAATATCTGGAAGTCTGTGGGTGGTGACTTCAGTCCTGCAGATCAAAACAAGAGTGTGTCCCTGATCTTCATTCAGGTGATGCCTCCTTCAAGCAAGTTAAGACGTGTGAACAAGGCTATTGCATATAGTTACTGTGCAAGCTGAAACATGTGAAGAGGACGGGGGTGAGTTGGTCAGGGACCCAGCCTTGCTGTATGTCAGCTTTCCTGGATTTTTCAGGTTCTGCTGAGTGAGACTGGGAGAGTTGATGAAATGCGTTGAGCGTGTCACAGGGTTCTAGTTAGGTGACCCCTTGTGGAGACATGGTAGATGCTATTCTCAGCTACGTTGAGTTCATGTGATTGCTCTGAGATGGCTGCACCTTTATTTTTTGCATAGGATTGAGCTGAACTTGGCTGTGCAGAGTGCTGACTGGCTGGGTGCTTCAGGCCCTACTATCTGCCACTTCCTGCAGCAGATCTGGAACTGATGGTTTACAGGGGCAGCTCCAGGTCTGAAAGGGCCTTTGGCAAAACCCGCCCTGAGGAGCTTCCTCCCACATCTGTGCCTCTGTCCCCTGAGGCTCACCTGCCAACAGCACTGGATATGGGTGTGTAGCTCTGCTCCTCAATATGCTGGACAATGGAGCCCAATGTCATTTTAATTTCCCCATGTGGGATCACTCCAGGACGTTGTGGAAAATTAAAAGGGTGACTTCCAAGCAAGCCAGGAGGGATCAAAGCAGGAGTCCAGAGGAACCAAGTCAGATCCATTTAAAATTGGAGCTTATTCATATTTCATGGTTGAAGATGAAAGTAATCCACACGCTATGTAAATGTTTCGTGTTTAATTTCAATGTTTTTATTGTGTGTCACAATTTTACAGTGAAAGTTAAAGTTCCAGGGGATCAGAGCCAGTGCCAGCTCCAGGTATTCCAATGTATTTATTTGTTATATTTATATCCTCCCTTTTCTGCCACTGTGGAACTCCAGGTGGCTACAGGCAGTTTCCAGGTGGTCTCCCCTCCAAGAGGGAGGCCAGCCCTAGGCCTGCTTAGCTTCAACATGGCGGATGCCTTATGTGCCTCCAGACCATACTCAGGGCACTTGCACTTAATGGGACACTTCTCCCAGTGAGCCAGCCTTCTCACCACCTTGCCATAAGCTGCTTTTGCTCCTCCTTCTCTTTGCCATCAATGCTGCCACTTGTTTGCTCAACAGGCAGAGAGCCAGTGGGAAAGCAAGCGGCATCTCTCTCTCCTCTTCTGGGCCAGAGCCAGACCAGAGGTGGGTTCTGATGGTGATGAAGACGAGCACTTCCAGCAGGGTCTGACAGATGGGTCCCTTGTGGGCTTGCCACTAACACAACACATTCATACAGCATGGATATGTTGAGAAGAGTCTCTGAAGCAAAACTCAAGGAGTGTGGAAGCTCGTGACCCAGATTAAACACGGGACTGGTGCATGTCCCAAGACAGCAGAAGACTTGGAGAATGGTGCTATGAAAGGAGCATCCTCTTAGCATCCTACAGCAGGGGTACCAAACTTGTTTCCAGCCTGAAGGCCAGATTCCATTGCAGCAAAGCTCTTGTGGTGCTGCAGGCCAAAGGAGTGGCCCAAATGAGATAAAAGATATATTGAGAGCCAGTGTGGTGTAGTGGTTAAGAGCCTGGGACTGGGACTCAGGCGATCTGGGTTCGAGCCCCCGCTCAGCCATGGAGCCAACTGGGTGACTCTGGGCCAGTCACAGACTCTCAGCCCAACCTACCTCGCAGGGTTGTTGTTGTGGGGATAAGATGGAGGAGGAGAATGATGTAAGCTGCCTTGAGCCCTTTGTAGGAAAAAGGCAGGCTATCCAATCAATCAATCAATCAATCAATCAATAAGCATATTTTAACATAAGGCTCTTCCTACCAGGAATGGAACCTTTGGAAACATGTTTCAGTCTTTTAAAATGGGCAAAATCAGGAAAAAAAAAGGTGTGTTTTGGGTCAAGGTTGGAGTCAAGGAAAGGAGGTCCAGAGGGCCAGATTGTGAACCACGAAAGGCCCCCGGGCCAGAAGTTCTGCACCTCTGCTCTACAGAATGCTGGGCTTGAGAACTCCAGTATACCTTTATGTTACAAATGGACTTGGCATGAGTCCAGAAATGCACACTTTCCTTGGTGAACTTGATATAATATTCTTCCCTGTTGAAATTTTGTTTCATATTTTGATACCAAACATGCTTCTCCCTCTCCCCACATCTATAAATACTGAGGTCCTAAACCTGGGCCTATATTGCTCCTTCTCGTCTCCTGCCTTACGTTGTTTTTAAAGCTTTCATGTTTCTTGTATGCCACAAACTGTGCTAGTGAAAAACATACACAAAAACCATTCCCACTCCCAGCTATGTATTTATCTTTCTTTGCTCATTAACAGAAAAATGAAAAGAAACCTCAAATATTTTTTTCCCAGCAAGAACAGCCATAGAGACTTCATTTATAGAAGGATGTGAATGAGCTCCATTCATGGGCCTATGTACTGTCTATACCAAAAGGGCTTTGTGTGTTTAGCTGTGAGTGAAAAAGAAATTATACAGTTCTGGAAGAAGAGTACTTGCTCTGCTCATTTATAGTTCACTCTGCACCCTGATAAAGTAGGAGGGGATTTGTTTGTATGTTTGTTTTGAACGAGTGTGATATCCAAAGGATTGGAGTAAGCACCTGGCTCCACTGCTAGACTAAAGCATTCTACCATATTTTTGTCATGTGTGAACATCAAGCACTGATTTCTATATGCTCAGAAGATGTGAATATACATACATGTTGGTGCTGCTTCAGGATTTCAGACCAAGGATGTTGAAGTGCCAAAACTGGCCAACTTGGAGTTCCAGAAGGTGACTCTCTTTCATTTGGTACCATCCTACTTCCCCCAACACCAACCTTTGGTGGCTTCCTGGCTTTTATGTATCTGGTTTTCCGCATTCTGAATGCTTCTGTGCCTCACCCAAGGCTCCATTATTGGCAGGAAAAGCTTCCAACTAAATTATGCTGAGTTTTTTTGGTTCAGTCTGCCACTGGAATGTGGTCTTTGAGAATGTCTCCAGAAATGAATCAGGCCATCAGGCTGAAAGGGGTAGAACACTTCTGTACATGTACGGAATTGCATTTCACATCTTCTTAGGTTTGCCACCTATGTGCCAAACTAGGATGGAGAAGGGTGCTTGGAATGGCCTCACTCAACAACAGTCCTTCTGTACTGATGGATTGCATTTCCCTGCAAGACCCCACATGAGAGCACTGTTAATTGTGTTATGGAAACCTCATGGTTGATTTTTCCAGGGGATCCATCCCTTCTCTCCAGTAGATTGAATTGGAGGAGAGTAGGATCATATGAGGAAAATCACAACTCCAACTGATTTACCTCCTATGCTCCTACTTGGATGAGGGTAGTCTTGCCACAGTCCTTCATGCACTGGTAACCTCCAGACTGGGCTACTGTAATGCACTTTATGTGGGGTTTCCCTTGAAGACAGTCTGGTTTCTTCTACTGATCCAAAGCAGGGGCAGTGTGGTTGCTGATGTGGACCAGTTCTCTTAAACACATTATACTGATCCTCCAACAATGGGGGATCCAGGTTCTAGTCCCAACTCAGCTGTGAAGCTCACTGGGGGCCTTTAGACCATTCACTGACCCTTATGCCAATCTATCTCACAGGGCCATTGTGAGGACAAAATGGAGAGGAGGAGGGTAAGTAGCCTTGGGTTCCTTATTTCTCCTGCAGGAAAACAAAAATCCCTCTTTGTTCATTGCCTGACCTCAGTCCAAGAGACAGGCAACACCAGCAAAAGTCTGTCTAAGATACCTTCTTTATTGTAGATGCTCACCAGCAATGCAAAGTGAGCCCATCCAGTGCAGCTCTCTTCCTTCACCTTACATACTTTATATACACATTTATTCGGCAGTGGCAGGAAATAGCACAACAAGATGCATTTCATAATAATGACAGGCTGTACAGTATTAAAGTAATCATAAGAAGAGAATATTAATTTACCTTTGTACAGGGTTATCTTGACTTCTTTCCTAGGTGCCAAAACCTCTGCTTATCTTTGAGGACAAATTCTAACTTTCTTGATAAAGGTTTATTTTATACTTTTCTTAACCTGGTCCTTATCATGATCAGGGAAAAAGAAAAAAAAAGTTTCATTAGAATAATTATGTAACATCAGGTAAGCCTTTGTACCTGATTTTGCTTCCCACTTTCACTCCCCTCACCATACCCTTTCATTCTGCATCTCTTCAATTGAATGTCTTTATTTCAAATTTAAAGCTCAATTGAGTTTAATCAGATGTTATTCCAGGTAAATGAGTATAGAATTGCAGCTTTACTTTCAGAAGACAGTAGACCTGAAGGCAATAAGAATTCCCCAAAATGACAACATTAACATGTCTCGATGTGTTTTCGTTCCACCTATTAACTGAAGTGCTGTCTCCGTGTCTTTTTAGGGGTGTGGGGGGAGGGTGATTCAAAAATACTATCTCCTACTCATCACCAGCCCAAGACACTGTGCTTCCACCAGTGAAGACCTGTTATCCCCTGACATCCTAATACTGTCAAAAAAACTTGTTCTGCTGGTCAGACACTGAAGCCTGCAGGTCTGGCCCTACCCTGAGGTATGGTGAGGTGCTTGACTCAAGCGACAGATGTTTGGGTGTGGCATCAAGGTGTTGGAGAAAGAAGTTGCATTCTTTCCTCCAACACCTTGATGATGTCTGTAGCTTTCAATTGAGGTGGTGGGTGCTGTCCCATTGTCAGAGTTAAAGGAAGAGTTGTCAAACAGTTTCATTGGCATTTAGGCATGGACCACCATGCTACAGTTTACCAGAGGTACCCCCCCACCCCCCGCAAGTCCTGCTTTTATTTTTTCCATCACCAGAGCCAGCTGTGTTCCCAGGAACAGCCTGAAACTGTACAGGGCATCCTGCCATCCCAGCACTCTTGAAATGCTATTACTACTACTACTGTTATTTCTATACCAACCAATTGATCAATAGATCTCTCAGCAGCTTATAACAGCATTTGAAAATGCAGGCCAAATTACAAATGCATGAATGGGAGCTTTGTGGCTCACGGGGTGGGCTAAATATCTAATAAATAAAATAAATATAATTTAAAGTGCAGACTTTAAAAGCATTCTTTGTGGCCATTGGGGAAGCTCAGAATCACCGGGACTGCTGGGGCATTAATGCTTCCTCCCTCTGCCATGGGATATTTGTCTCCCTCTTACTTCCATCAGGAGGGAAGCCTCCATTGGCACCAAAGGAACTTTCACTAGCGATGAAATAGCAACTTGGGAGGTGGGCAGTGCTGAGAGTAAGCATGCTGGCTGGCTTGGGCAAGCGTTCCCACATGATGCTAGTCACAACACTTTTGTTGAATCAGATGATGAATATTTTGATGGGATTGAGGAGCAGGACTTTGTCCAAGGTCCAGGGATACAGCAGGGAGATGAAGTGCAGGCAATTGGATGGAGGGCAGGTGTGGAGGTGGACCAGGCAGCTCCTGGGAACAGCATGGAGATACAGCTGGTGGGAGGGGCTGCTGAGGCTGGGAATCCTCAAATGGGGATTGGTCTCTCCCTTCAGAGCTGGTTCCCATGGGCGGCATCGACAAAGGCAAGAGGCTCAATTGGATGAGAAGAGCATGGAGAAGAAGCAAGCTCGGTTCCACAGCGTCCCTCCCAGAGGGCTGGGAAACAGATATGCTCATAAGGAGAGTTTAGGGAAGCAGTTGTTAGACTGGGTTCAGCAAATCGCTTTGTGTATACTCAGAGGCTTATCTGGATGAGTTATCATTGGAACATTTTGCAAGAAAAAGGGCCTGAGGCTAGTGATTGTCAGAGAAGGAAATGTGGCTTGTGATGGCAGAAGGATTGCTACCAGGTTTGACCACCATTTTTGGTAGAGATGTAAACTATAACTTTTATAAACAGATAAAGCATTAACATTTCTTTTCTCCACGACCTGTGGTGCTGAAACTGGCTCTCCTGTGGCTCTTTTTAATTTTTTTAAAATGTGAATGCAAACTTGCTCCCATGCAATGGACAGCTTGTCAAGTTTAGCCATTAGAAAAGGTGAGTGGAGTGCAAGATCTCCATGCTATGGTTGCTTTGCATCTTTATTTGTGAGATTGCAAAAGACAGATGTTGGCAGAATAGAGAACAATCATTTAATAAAAAAGGAAGAGGAGAGGAGAGGAGAGGAGAGGAGAGGAGAGGAGAGGAGAGGAGAGGAGAGGAGAGGAGAGGAGAGGGAGGGAGGGGGAAGGGAAGGGAAGGGAAGGGAAGGGAAGAGAAGAGAAGAGAAGAAGAGAAGAGAAGAGAAGAGAAGAGAAGAGAAGGAACAAGAGTTGTGCATAGACAGGAACCAGCACTGCACAACTCCTGTCAGCCTAAACCTCCAGACTTTCCCTGAGTGAACCCCTCACCACAGACCTCACCTTCTCAGCAGTCCTGCCCTGTGGATTTCATTCAATGACTTCTTTCTGCTCTGTCCCCCTGTTACAAAGCTGGGGGTTGGGGGGATGAACCTTGTGCAAACTGGGAAAGGAGAATACTTAGGTACAGCACCATCTCCATGTTCTAGTGGTAGGCATGGCCAGAACACAATGAGATGTGGCTAGATCAAGAGTGGGAGGAGTTATAGATAGAATTCTTAATTTGTTCACTGTGCTATGGGGGAGCACCTCTGTAGGCTGTTACTTGTTCACCCTTCATTTTTTATTTCAGGATAAGGCTGCACAGCCTTCAGTAAGGGGGGGGTAAACCTCCTCCCAAGCCCTTCACTTCCTGAAGTTCTCCCTTGTCCCCCAGGCAGAGATCAAAATAGAGGGTAAAAGCATAGACATAAGCATGGCTGCACTATTAGAGGCAATTTTAATTTGGGACAAAACATAAATGAACAGCAGATGCAAGACCAAACTAGCAGTAAATGGGTAGGCCAATTTGCAGTGAGAAAGGTCTTTGTAACTGTGGCCAAATGCATCAGTGAGCTCTGTCATATCATCATCATCACCACCACCACCATCACCACATTTATATCCTGCCTTGCTTCCCATCACAAGGAACTCAGGCTGCCTTACAAGGGTCTCTCCTCATTCTTTCCAAATCCCCACAATAACAGTCCTAGGAGGAAGGTCAGACTGAAAGACAGTGACTGGCTCAAAGTCACCTTGTGAGTTTCACAGCCAAGCAGGGACTAGAACGCAGCTCTCCAAACCCCAGTCCAGCACTCCTACGCACCGCACCGCACCACACCACACCACACCACACCACACACCACACCACACCACACCAGCTCTCTGTGTTCCGATGCAAGACATGAAGAAGAACCTCCAGAGAAGCTCTGACCCAGCAGGGTTGTCTGGGAGAAGGCGGAACAGACCTTTAAGCGTCCTGGTCCCAAGCCATGCAGGGTTTTACAGGTCGTAGTCAGCACTTTGAACGTGGCCCACAAGTAGCCCGGAAGCCAGCAAAGCCTTTACAATGGAGTCATTTGCTTTCCTTCTCAGCCCAGCTGACAGCCTGGTTTTCAGCAATTTGAACCAAGCAAGGTTTCCAGGCTAGTACAGAGTGTGGCAGTGACCCAGTCGTGATGTAACTCACATGTGGGTCACCATGACTGTAACATCTCTTGTGGTTTTCTGTGAAAGGGGTTTTTTAAACAAAAAACAGTATTTTTTATGTAACTGGGTTTTAAGTGGAAAATCCATCAATCAATCACTCTCTCTCACACACACACAAACAGTTCCAGGGCTTGTTAGTTTGTTTTGCTTCTGAGCCCATATATGCTGCAACTCTTGTTGTGCAGAAGCAGCTGCAGATGATCTTTTGTTATCATTCATCTCCTAAGCATTTGACAAACATGGAAGAAAGATGTCGATTTCCAACCCATGAAAATGCACTCTACTCTCCCCCAGCAATTTCTTCACAGTGCATCATGGAAACAGTCCTGATGCAGATAAGCATCATGAAAAGAATGGCTTTTGCCAATTTCTCTATCCTCTTCAATTGTTCCCATCTTTAATTCTTGCTTTCCCCCTCAGTTCCCCATTGCAAAAATCCACTCTTCCTCAATGACATCTAGTTTTAATTGCAAAAGAAAAAGAGGAACTCTCTTTCCTAATACTTGTGTGTGTGCATGTGTGTCTGTCCATGCAGCTATTTACACAATCCACCCAACCCCATCCTGTCCCAGTCCCTCGTGGCCTCCATCTCAGAAAAGACATTGGTCCCAACACGCTGGAGACAGTTTACTTACTGTGGCAGCCCCCAGGCCAGATTAAAGCTGGTGATTGGCAGAGGTACCCCTTTCTTCGAGTTGATTTGACTGGCTTCACTGTTCAGGTCTCAAATTCCCTGCATTCCAAGCTGCTGCTGGTTGCTTTTACTACTTCCCACCTCCTAGTTTAGCAATGGAGCTGTTGTCACAAATCCGGGCTAGGGGAAGGGCCGAGGGACCTCTCCTTGTCAATATCCATCCTTCCACACTTCCATTCAGCCTCCCACCCCCACCCCGAGCTTCACACGTGTTCTTGGCTGGCCTGCCGCCTTTCTGAGGAGTGGCCCATTAATACCTTGGGGCCAAAGTCAGAGGCTGCCACTCCACAGTCTGCCTCCATCCCAGCAATCATGATAGCCCTTTTTTCTGGCTTCCTGCTCTCCGTGCTGCTTCTCTTTCAGGAGCAGGGAGTGAATGGGGTCCCTCCGCAGCTGAGAGGTAAGTGATGCAATCTATCAGTTAGCTATTCCCTTTGGGCCAGCAGGCTGTGATAACCAGGCATAGAAGAGAGAAGGGAACTGAAACACAGAACAAGACAGAAAAAAGTGTGAACTGTGGTGTAATAGGCACATTTTGCCCCCTTCCCAAAAGCTACACCAATTTAAGGCTCTCTGCTGTGGATCTTTGTTTCTTTATTTTGGAAAAGAGACTGAGATGAAAGAGCACTCAGAGATCACAATCAGCAGTGTTAACTTTGCGCCAGTAGCCAAAACACATAGAAGCAGTGATGTTCTCACCCCTCATCTGTTGCCGCATCCTAGGACAAAGGTCTTCATTCTGAATCGGCTCCTGATTGAGGTTTGGGTTTGCCATGCCTTAGCAGAATAGAATCTTTGTAGAAAGGAGTCTATTTAGCTAAGCCTCTCCACTATTTTTTTTAAACTGAATTTTCGTGTGCGGTACCCTGCTTTAATAGAAATAATCCTTATTGAGCCTTGGAGTTTCAAAGTCTATATGGGAGACTTTGCTGGCTTAGAGGCTGCAGCCTTATTCAGGCTGTACTACATCTGAGGTATCACAGAAGAAAATCATCTGACTCCCACCTCTCATCTCAGAGAGACCTACCTGCGCTTCATGCCACGGGCTCTTTGGTTCCATGAAGGAGTTCCAAATGCCAGTGCCAGCTTTCGCTATGCATTTCACACTTTGGCTGTTGACAGAAGTTCACGTTCTGCACTGAAGGTGGCATCTGATGGCAAAATGAAAAGATAGGCTTCCAGTGAAAAGGTTTATAGGTAGAATAAACAAATGAGTCAGTCTGGGAGATGGGAGGCTGTGCTACAAGAAACACTACAATAGTTAATCTGGCGGATTTACTGCAACAGGAGGATCACAGTGCAAATGTGATGGGTGGAGCTTTTAAAGAAAGAAGCAGTTCACACAATGGATTTAGACATGAATGTTTGAATGGTTCATTCATTAGATTGATTTGTCTCATCCAGAAAGCTGCCAAGGCTCCAGAAAGACATATGGAAGCTAGGTGTATTAATGGCTACTAGGCATGGTGGCCACATGCAGTCTCCAAATTCAGGGCTGTTATGCCGCTGATACCTGTTACTGGCCAAAGGAACCGTGGTACATGCACGCCTGAGAATTATTGCCTTTATATCTTGCTGTTGGGCTTCTTAAGGGCATCCAGTTGGTGAATGTGGAAGGAAGAACCTGGGCTAGGAAGGGACCAATGAGTCCAAGCATTGGTCCCTCTGATTAATGGTTGTCCATAGTGACCAGTTTTAGGTCTCCAAAGCTGCAGACTGGAATCTTTCCTGGTCCTACCTGAAGATGTTAGGGACTGAATTTGGGACCTTCATGCTCTGTGACAAGACACAGTACTCTGGTTGGATCCAGCAGCACGTTTTGAGATAAGGATGGTGCTGAATCCCACAAGAGTGTTGGTTGCTGTCTTTTGGTTTTACAGACATGGCACAACATTCAAACATGGGATGATTCTCTGGGTCAGGACAACTGTCTCCATGGCATCCAAATGCATCGCAGCATCTCAGTTTTATAATCTGGTATTTGTGGTCTGAGTATTGGTTCTTGAAGTGCCTACCTGGGGACAAATTTAGTTTTTACTGAGCTGTATATTTTGGGGTAGGGAATGTCCAAGTTGCTTTGTGAACTAAACTGTACTAACTGGGATATATGTAGCTCATTCTAAGATACATAATCTTGGGCTGCGACTGAAGTGGGTTCAGTGTACTTTCAGTGGGAGGGCAAGTCCATCGTTTCCTGCTTTCCCTTTGCATGAAGCTACTTGCGAAGGCCCCACTTCTTGATCACTGGAGCTACAGCAAGATATTGTATTGCGCTGACCCTACTTTTATTGGCATCGAAACCGTCTGCTTCACTCATTCTGGACTGTGAACAATGTTGAGATGCCAAAAGGCTGATTATTCTTTTGTCCTCTCTTCAATTCTCAGTTAAAGTACACAATTTATCAGTGATTGCATTAACCTGCCTATATGTGAGAGTCATGGCAGACTTTTTGTCTGGCATTCACCCTTTATGCATAAAGAAATGGGCATTGCTATCAATGATGGACTGTATCTTTATATCTATTTCGTCTACCTAGCAGAACCCTCAAGCTGATTGTGTTCATTTGTTGATTGTGCTCCATTTGCAGTAAGTTTTCAATTTGATCCAGTATTTGCTTATTATCTTTACGGGTCATGGATAGTTCATTCGAGAAAGTATGAAAGGAATTGGGAAGATAAGCATGTAAGTGTTGTCTGCAGTGGGGAAATCTTTGCTGAAAGTCAACGTTTTGAAATGAGAAAATCCTAACCAGAATCAGGTGCCTATGTATTTCAAAATCTGGCCACTAGAAGGACTCAACATCAGATCCATCCAGTTCATCCTGAGCACCTAAAGCTCCTTCTACAGAATGCTAGATAGTGCTGTTTGCTTTTCTCACGCAGGTGTCCAGTGTAGGACAAGACCCACAGACCTTGTCTTCATTGTTGACAGTTCCCGGAGTGTACGACCCAATGAATTTGAAAAAATCAAAGTTTTCCTGTCCCAAGTCACTGAGTCGCTTGATGTGGGGCCCAATGCTACGCGGGTTGGTGTCATCAACTATGCCAGCACAGTCAAGAATGAGGTATCCCTCAAGACTCACCGTACAAAGGCCAGTCTGCTTCAAGCTGTTCGGAAGATTGAGCCCCTCTCCACCGGGACCATGACAGGCCTGGCAATCCAGTTTGCAATCAACCGAGCATTCAGTGAGCAAGAAGGAGCCAGAGTGCAAGCCCCTGAAATCAACAAGGTATGAAAATGCTCCAGGCTTGCAGGAGCCCTCATTCCACATTCTTCTCCCACTTCTTTCCCCCATCTGTTTTTGTGGTAAGGTACAAGCTTGGAGAAAAAAGCAATCTCGATACAGAAATTGTCTGCTAGAACAATCTGTGGAAACTATGTGGAAATCACTCACCCAGTGCCTATCCTTAGCATCTGCTTACTTGGGCTTCTCCAATCTCCGCAGCTGAGCACAGAGGTCCTTAGAGGGAGATATCATTTCATGGATGAATGGCTGCTTGTGGCAATTTTATTTCACTCTTACGCTCCAGCAGCAGCTGACTTCTCTTACAGTGGCATTTCTGTTTCCCAGTTATCAAATATTTCCTAACGATAGGCCAGGATAGTTCTTTTTGCCCTGCTAAAAGTAACTTTTTGAAGAAACTGGGATTTCTCCCAACACAACCTCTTCCATGGGGAACCAGGTTAAAAAGAAGATGCCAAAGATTCAGGCACTACAAAGATTCAGGCACAACAGGCAGGGCGGGCATCAAGGGTCAGCGCTACTGAGCACTTCACAAGGTCCCACAAGCCTAACAAGAGGCCGTTGGAGTGGCAGCTCTTCCACTCTATTGCAAGATGCTTAATTACCTGCCTTACAGCCTGGCCTGTAAATAATGGAGGTGAAAAGCAGGAGCAGTCGATGCCATTGCCTGCATGCCAAGAAAGTGGCAGCAGTGAAAATGAGGAGTAGTAGCAATTAGTAAAACATGAGCCCTTAGTAAAACATGAGTCTTGTGTTGACTTTAACGGAGATGTTAAGGGTGCCTCCATTTCGAATATGAGTCTCTGCGCAGAGATTCTGTACAAGCATAAATTTTCATCCCACCTTTTTATTGGTTTATTTGATTTATACTCAGCACTCATCTTGGGAACATTTTTTAAAGCTTAGCTCAATAAAACTAATTAAAATACAGTAAAAACAGAATCAAAACAGAATCGACCCCACAGATCCACTTAAACACCAAGGGTTTTGTTGAATAAAGTTGGTTTTGCCTGTCGTTTGAGTGATAAGTGGGAGGGATAACAGAAAATGAGGATTGCTTCCACAACCTGGGAGGGCCACCAAAAATGTCCTTGACTCCAGGTCAGGACTCCAATACAGCTTCCCTAAAACTGATATCTCTGGGTAGGCAGGGCTGGTTTGTGTGGTCTCCAAGACTACATGCTCCAACTTGCCAATCTACAAGGAGCAAAACCCCTTGAAAGGTGTTCCAGCCCCAAACCCATAATGGCATAAAGGATGGTCATTGACTGAGTTCTCTCTCCCTGAGATGGTAGCCCCATTATAGGATTTGTTTGTTGAACGAGCACATATAGTGATAGGCCATTCTGTCATAACTATCTATACAAAGCCCTTGCAAGGAAAACTCTATGCCTGAAAGGTCTCAACAGATGTTTGATCAAACATCTGTAGTTCAGGGTGGAGGGTGCCAGCTAGCCACCAAGCATGTCAATTCTGCATGAACAGACCCCTGAAAAATTTAAGTAGAAACAATGCCATATATTGTTCAGTCATAAAATGATAATGCACTCAACCTCGTGGTTTGGAATACACCTCAGCATATCACTGTGAAATTTAAACTCAGATTGTTTGAAAGGGAGGGATTGTCAGCAAGAAATATGGTCCTATCTCTGTCCATAAGGACAAAGGCTTCCACAGTCCACAAAGCTTCTTTTAGGAAGCTGAAAAGGGGCTGTTCTATGAGACGTAACATTATATGCTGTTTCAGCACCTTTTCAATCCCTGGGGAAAAATAAATATGTCTGGGAATGCTTTGCCCAGCAGGTTCCGAAAACCTGAAACAGTTTTGAGCCTGCTCTTAACATTTCAAAAATAATCCACCAAAAAATCTTGCTCTCAGATTTCATAAAATTTGGCCAATGCATCACGCTATTTATCTTCAAGGTTGAAAGCTTGTTGCTGTTGCTGCTGCTGCTACTCCTGTTGTGTGCCGTCAAGTCATCCTTGACATATGGCAGCCATATGAATGAATGAACGCTCTCCAAAATGCCTTGTTCATCATGGTGGAAATTGCATAGGAGGGGTGCAAAATCATGCTCCGCAGTGCAGAAATCCAGTTTAGTCTTTCTGCGGAGAGTTTCAGCAAGGAGACCTCCTAGCTCAGGGAGCTGGTTCTCTTGTTTGAGCATTCTGACCAGTAAGAAGTTTTTCTGATGTTCATCTGAAATCTGCCCCCATCTCCTACCATCTTGAATGAGAGAATAGGTTGAGGCCCACTTCTGTGTGGCAGCCTTTCAGATACTTGGACAAAACTATATCCCCCCCCCCCGCCATCTTTTCTCAAGTTGGAACATTCCCTTCTATCTTTCCTCACAGGACTTAGTTTCTAGTGCCATGATAATCTTTGTTGCCCTTTCAGAACTCATTTGAAATTATCTAAATCTTCCTTAAGTTGAGGTATGCAAAACTGGACACAGCATTGGAGGTGATATCTGACCAGCGCCAAATAGAACTGTAACTTCCTGAGGTTTTGAACCTATACTTCTGTTGATGTGACCTAAGACTGCAAATATGAAACATAAATCTAAGAGAGGAGCTGCATCTAAAACCCAACTGAACACTTGAGCAGAATCCACTTATGTTCGATGAGTGTCAAAACGAAATATCTTTTCAATTGTGTACTGTGGTCAGAGAGGATCATAATATGACAGTGTCTTATTTTTGAACCAATGTAATTGCAATTTGGTAAGGAAATTAAAAAGAAGCTAAAAGAAAGCTGCCTTCTAGTAAGGCACAAACATGTACAATTGAACTAGCTCATCAGACAGTCTCAGGATGACTTCTCTACATGGACCTTAGAGGTCATCTAATCCAATCCTCTGCTCAGCACCAGGATGCAACTACAGCAAAGCATCCCTGCCAGATGCCTTCCCAGCCATTCCTTACACGTATCTAGGAAAGGAAGGCTCACCACCTCCAAGGCAGTCTGTTCCATTGTCTTATTGTTTACAATTTCTCCTAATCCTTGGGCAACCCCTCCATCCATTGGTTCTAGAGAACAAATTGCTTAGTTGTTGGTGAGATAGCTCCTCAGACATTTGAAGACCACCATAGACACTCTCTCTCTAATCTTATTTTCTTAATTGCTTTTGCAATTAGTGCTGATAAAAATGGCATGCCTTACTTTCATAGCCTGGCTGTTTTTCAGGCTAGAAAGTGAGAAAAGGGAATTTGGGCTATTTTATGGGGAGTGTATTTCAAGGGCAGCTCAGAATGAAAAACTCACTAACACTTCTAGCTTTTTGCTAGTGCAGGCAGCCACCTATAATTTCCCCATAACATATTGGAATGACCCTTCAGCAGCATCATTCTGAGTGGTGTTATAGGGCACAGTGCATTTTTCTTGCTTTCTGTCTTGCCCTAGCACAGCTCAGGGCTCCAGGGGAAGAACAGGATTACTGTTGCTTTCAGATCACCTCTGTGAAGGTCATGCCCAATAAGCAAGTTCTCAGCTGATAGGCAAGGCAAACCAAAGCAAGGGCTGTCAGGACCCTGGACAGATCACTATAGCAGTTATGGGCTGAAGCTCATACAAGAAGAGCAGTTGTCTCAGTAACATGCAGAGGCCATCTGAACTCTTCTGAATGCTGGAAGCTGATGGACTTGCTGGTGCATCCAGAACTACCAAAAATCTATCTGCTTCTTAAACGAGTATTGTTCATTTCTATACAGGTAGCCCCTATGGTGTGGGGGCAGTGAGGACTGCCCTGGAGGGATCTCAGGAGCCTGGCTAAGTCAAGTGCTCTTATCTGGAAGTTCTTGGAGTATCCGATGATGGATTGGTGGATTAAGCTTCCTCTTGCTCTGAAATATTATCTGAAATAAAGGGGAAGGGGAATCAAAGTTGGAGAACAGGGCATCTTCTTCCAAAAACATTTGTGCGCAAAAAAAAAAAAAAATATCATCATTCTTTTAAATGGATTTAAATAATTTGTACCTCCTTAATCTATGTGCAGATTGAAATGCAATTTTCAGTCAGAAATTCATGCTTCCCTAATTTTGGGCTTGACAACATTCCTACCTTTGAAAAATTTGCAAAGAGAAATGCACCCATTTAAAAATGGTCAGGAAATCCTTACTTTAATAAGTGTGTGTGTGTGTGTGTGTGTGTGTGTAAACTCTCTCAAAGAATTGCAAACTCATGCAGAAATGGGATGCCACAATCTCAATGACAATTTTGGTGACACTGAGAATGATAGAACTGCCACCCCTCCTGCAAAATTCATCCTGTTAACATGTGCAAGTTTCCTCCTGCTTTTGACTCCAATCTTTTAGAATTCCAAAAGTTTAAAAACCTAAGGCATTCCACAGTTCACCACTTGCCTCTTTAAATGATGTACCTACCTAGTTACATTTTGAATGGTTCATAGCCTATTTTAGGACAATTAAAATTTTCTGGTGGCGCTTTAGCTGGAACACCTAGCAGCTTTAAAATTGGTGGAAAACAGGCTATGGAGAGCCAGTGTATTGTAGTGATTCAAGTGCTGGACTGGGAGTCCAGAACTCTGTGTTCTCAATCACACTTGGCCATGTAGCTCGTTGGGTGTCTTTAGGCGAGTCACAGTCTCTCAGCCCAACCTGCCTCACACAATTGCTGTCGCTCACAGAGGATAAACTGCAGAGGGGGATCATATTTCACATTGTCCTGGGTTCCTTGCAAAAGGGAAAAAAGTGAGATATAAATGCAATATGAAAATAATGCATAAAAAGTATTATAGCAGCCAGCAGAGAGGCAGGAACTTTCGGTGATGTGGGGCGGAAGGAGAAGTGAGGCATATACAGCCTGAGAACAGAAAAATCTCAAGCTTCGTTCTAATGTTTGCATTTTTTGAGCTGGGGTTAGCAACCTGGTGCCTTTCAGATATTTGGGGAAGATGTATTAGCCAGAAGTAGCCTGATATTTGTGAATTTTGTTGATTGTACCTTTGTTGCTTGGAAGACCTCAAACTCAAAGATGATGGGCATCCACTGGAAAGTGGGAACAGCAGCAGAGCTCAGCTCCAGCTCCCCACATCTCCCCTTCTTCATTCTAACTGGACAGTCAGTTTTGGCAATGTAGCCAAGGTGCTTCAAAGAGAGAGGGAAGGAGGCTGCAGTTCCACCAGGATACACTGTATGGATCCTAGTGGTCCCAATCCCCTCCATTATAGCCCCTGGAATTCTCCCTTTACCCCACTTTCTGTGATGGATTTCCTGATCTTGGAGGGGCAAGATCTACATCTTTGCCAAGAGGAATCAATTTATCAGTAATTACATCCCCTCACAAATGTCGCAGCCCATATTCTTTGCAACAGCTCCTTTAATGCTTCTCTTGGATTGTGGAAAACAAGCTTGATTTGTTCTAATTGGCAAATCTCTCTATCTCACCAAACATGCATTCTTCTTAGTCCACTTCCTCATCTTTCACAAGGGAAGCTTCTCACTTTGACTTTTTCCACCCAGTTTGTTAAATAAATGGCTCTCTCTTCTGGCAAGCAAGGGAAATTGCACGATTCTCCACCAACTATATTGTATACTTCAGTCATGTTTAAGGGAGCCAGGATGACTTTTGTTTCTTGGAAAGTGCCCGTGTAAGGAGTGAATTGCATCTAAAGAGGCTAAAGATCCAATGCAGAAGCTTAATTCTGCCCTGGCAGTTGTTTCCTCCTGAATCTCATCCTTAGCTGTTCTTCTCTTAGAAATGTGCCAGACAGAAGTTGATGATGTATTCTAAGTTATAAATTAGTTCCTGAGAAGGATTTTTTTTTCACCTCAATCTCTCTCTGAATATATATACACACACACATATACATACATACATATATATGAATGAATGAATTAGGGTGGAGAGAGAAAATGGCAGGAAGAATCTCACTCCCTGTTTTTCTGGTTTCTTTTTTTCAGGACTTCACTTCAAGGCAGCCATCACAGAAAATCATAGGCATGATGGCCATAGGTCATGATAATGCATGAGAACTAGGAACTTTTTTTTTTTTTTTGGCTCAGGTAAAGTCCTAGACCAGACAGGAACCACTTTATAGCTCTTCCTGTCCTGGTGGGGCCAAATCAGAGCCAAAACACATTTCCCTCCCAGGGAAATCTTCCAAATGGAGAAATTCACCCCTTGCTATTGCACAAGGGCCAAGGGGGCAAGCTATTCCCCCCCCCATGCACCCCTCCCCAGGAATGCTGTGCTGAATGCACACTGGCTGCAGGAGCAAAGCTTTTGTTCTAATTCAGGAAAGGCAGGCAGGCAGGCACACTGCTGCTTATATGGCATTCAGCTGTCAATAATTAAAAGAAAGATTTTGGAAATTCCCTGAAAGCTGCTGAACCTTTTCGCTATGGATGTTGGGTGGGTAGAGAAAGAATATGCACCCCTGCACTGCAACTGAAGGTGATTTTTAATGTGGATTTGCATTTGGGAAGCCTAAATCATATGTGTCCCTTAAAACATCTGACCATCTGATTCCTGTAAAATAGATGTCAACCCACAAATAGTACCCATTATTTCTCTTGTCTTTACGCATCACTATCAGAGGACAGATTCAAATAACCACAGTGTTCTTTGTAGGAGAGACTCAGTAAGGTGAATGCTTGCTGGCTGGCTGGCTGGCTGAATGGCTGCTTCTGAGGAATTTGTGTCTTGGTTCCAAGTAGAGCAAGCTGGGTGGCAACCATGGCTCTAAGGACATACTGTGAGTTGAGATGGACACTACCAGGAAGAAGGCAGTTGGACAGTCCATCAAGTTTCCGCTTCTCTGTCCTCAGGTGGCCATCATAGTGACGGATGGGCGGCCCCAGGATATGGTGAAAGATGTAGCGGCGAGGGCGAGAGCGCTCGGGATCGAAATGTTCGCGATTGGTGTGGGCCGTGTGGACATGCACACCTTGCGGCAGATTGCCAGTGAGCCTCTGGAGGAACACGTGGACTACGTGGAGAGCTATAGTGTCATCGAGAAGTTGAGCTCGAAATTTCAGGAAGCATTCTGTGGTAAGCTTCCACAAAGGACAGGGGACCTCTTTCCATCCGAGTGGCAAATTCTGCTCCAGAGAAGCCCTCAGGAACTTCCTTTCAGTGCCAGAGGCCAAAAGGGATGGAGTTGAAAATAGATAAATAACCCCCCACACAGCATATTGTAATTTAACCCTCTCACTGCCCACACTGTGTACTGATATTGCTGTTCCCTGCTTCAGCCCGTACTGCCTGTCTTGTCTGCCTCCACTGCCTCCTCCAGAAGGCACTTTAAAGCCCAATCTTGGATCACAGAGAAAGGCCCCATGGTGCTACTCCTGGCTGAGGCTTTCTTTAGGATTTTATTTTGTGCTCTGAATTGCTGGTGATAGTAGCTACTGAAGCCTCTTTGGTGCAATATTGTTTGGGGGTCTATTTCTCCCCCCCCCACTCCTTTTTGGTGTTTATTTTGTTTCTTGAATTTTGTCTGCAAGCTGCTTTGAGTTGCGTTGATAAAATAAAGCATAGAATAATAGAATAGTAAAGTAGGAAGTGGTCAGGGGACCATCAGGTCAAATCCCTTGCTCAGCACAGGACTCCAAGTGAAGCCTCCCCTCTCAGCACACAACCTCCCCAGGTCATGGGTTCCATTCCTGCACTGCCCTAACAGTCAGGGCATTTTTCCTGTTATCTGGCAGAATCTGGCTTTCTGCAACTTGAGCTCATTATTCTATGTCCTGCTCTCTGGAGTGATGGAGAAGTGATCCTGTCCTTCCTCTTTGTGACAGCCTTTCAAGTACTTGTAGAATGCTATCCTATCTTCTCTCAGACTTCTCTTCACAAGACTGAACATGCCCAGTTCTTCCTCACAGGGCTTTGTTTCTAGTCCCTGGATCCTCCTTGTTGCTCTCCTCTGAACCCCTTCCAGCATGTTTGCATTGTTTTTGAACTGTGGTGCCCAAAACTGGATACAGTACTCCATATGGGGCCTAACTAGTGCTGAGTAGAGGAGAACTAGTACCTCATGGGACTTGGAAGTGCTGCTTTTAATACTGTGATCTTGAACCTCCCTGGTTCTCCCATCTCTATGCATGGGCAAAGAGAGGAATCTGCATTTCCACCTGTGGGTGACAAAGCATATTCAAAACTATCTCTTTGCTGCCCTTTCTTCGGCCTGGCTTACACTCAGACAAGTGTAAAGTAATTTAAAAAAATGTGGGCTCAAAACACGTAACTGTCTATAATGCAGAGAGGGTAAGTTCAGGATTTCCTGCATTAAATAAAACCATCTGGAGGATGCAGTCCAAGCATTGCTTCCGTGCCAATTTCCCAATTAAACTGGCCCCATGAAGCACTCCTGTATCGACATCACACAACAACACATATGGTACCATTCTATTTCCCCTGGCAGGGTAAATATTAGCTCCAGGTGGTGATTTTTAAAAAGGAAAATTGCTGGGGGTGGGAGGAAAAGCGAATTTTTATGATCTGCTCCTCCAGTAGCAGAATTGCAATCCCATGCCCTGTTTTGGGGGGTTGGGCAGATAATTGCTGTGGATGTTGAGTCAACCTGTAAAATGATTAAAGCATTGGGGAATTTCCATACCCCCCGGCTTCTGTATAGGATCAGTTCTTAAAGCAAAGAGATCTATACTGTGCAACTTGAAAAAAGAGCTAGAATCAGCTTCTTTCTGTGCACTGTGAAATCTTGATATATGTTAACATTGCATGTAATTATTTTACAGCGGTGTCTGACCTCTGTGCCACGGGAGACCACGACTGCCAGCAAATCTGTGTCAGTGCAGGGACTTCATATACCTGTGCTTGCAAAGAGGGATTCATACTGAACAGTGATGGGAAAACTTGCAGCGGTAAATAGCCCTGTCTTAGACTTGGCAAGTGTGGAACAGTTCCTAGGCATGTCCATCAGGCCTCAGGCCTGGGAGCTAAGTGTGCCCCTTTGGGGTTCCTGGGAAATTGTGCCCCCTTCCTATGGACTCTTTTCTTGCTGTAAAGGGTGGGGAAGACCTTCCTGCTGCTTTAGCAAAGCCCTCTGAATTCCTAGTTGTGTCTAATCAGGGCCAGCTCCAAGCTTACATGAAGTCTTGGGCTTGATCTTCCATAGCTAGGGGCAATGTGCAGTCACAGAACCTCTGTCATCCTCCTGCTTTTCCATCCTATAAATGTGGGACCTCCCCACAAAAAAACAGGCAGAGAGGGGAAGAAGATCATGGTGGTGGCAAGGAGAATGGGACAGGAAGTGGCAAAGGGGCTGGGTTGCCATGTTGGGGTTGCATGGCTGTAGACCGTGCCTGCTTCTGCTCTCTAGTTCTACTGGGCCAGTGCCCATAAAGGCCAGAACTGGATAATAGTTTTGAAGATGATGAGGTGTGGTATTCATTTACTATATTTCTACACTGCCCAATAGCTGAAGCTCTCTGGTGGTTCACAGCAATTGAAAGCATAAAGTACAAGATGATAAAACACAATTTAAAGCTTACAGGTTTTAAACTACAGCATAGAAATGAAAACACACCAACACATAGAACTTAGCAGCAGTGCAAATATTTAAAATGGAGTATCAGGTTTAAAGTAAAACTGAAATGCCTGGGAAAATGCCTTCCTGGGTACAAGAAACAGTGTGGTGTAGGAACCAGGCAAGTCTCTCTGAGAGAGTCATTGCACAACCTGACACCAGCAAAGGTCCCTTTCTTGGCAGGTACCCACCTCCTTTCCTTTGGCCTGTCAGTGAAGGACCTTTGAAGCAGATCCTATGGTTCAGGCAGGTGTACATGGAGGTAGACACTCCTTCAACTAACCTATCCACAAGCCATTCAGAAATATAAATGTTAGCAGCAGCACTTCAGGAAATGAGCTGGCATCTAGTGAAGATGGAGAAATATTAGTGTAATACTCGGAATCGGCATCACCAACATATTGGTGATGCCTCAATCCCTATCTCTGGACAAGCTCTCTGAGTGGTTTCATGCAGATGTTGAATAGCATAGGGGAGAAAACAGAACTCCGTGCCACCCCATGGCATAACTGTCAAGGGGCAGAGCAAGACTCCCCCAACACCACCATCCGGAATCAGCCATTCAGTGAAGTAGCTTCAACTGTCAGCTCAAACAGCCAATTCAGAAGGATGCCATGATTGGGGTTACTGAAAACCACTGTGGGTTCCAAAAAAAATCAGCAGAGTTGTACTCCCTTGCTCAGCAATGGTCACCGCATAGGGCAACCCAAGCACTTTCTATTCTAAAACCAGGCCTGAACCCAGTTGAAATGGAACTAGATAATGAGGTTCATGCAAGAGTGCCCGGAGTCTAGAGCAAGCACTTGCTTAAGCACCTGTCCGGGGATGAGTAGCAGGGATCGTGTGGAATATATCAGAGAATTATGCTGAAGATTCAGAAGTTGCACAACCACAAAGCAATTCCCCACAGAACCACACATGGGCGCTTATGAGTAGGCATTGGTCATGTTCCTCTGAGTGGACTAACATCACTTCTGTGCTTCTTAGTGTAATTTCTGTTGCTCTTCTGGGTTCCCGGAAGGCTGGTTGGAAGGGTGGATGGGAGGTTACACTAGAAAGCGAGCAATAACAAGGGGGCCATTCTTATAGGTCTTGATGGCTGATGGACACTGCATGCTTTCCACCCCTTCAGCATAACTACACTGCTTGTGCCATGTCTTCAGTCCTTAAATGACCTTCCTGATGCTGTTCAGATAGCCAGAAAAGCAACAGAGATGCACAGATCACTTCGTCTAAGACTTTGCACTGGCTGCCGTTGACAGAACAAGGGATCCAGCAAAATATAAGAGCTCTTTGAGAAAACTAAGAATCTAGTGACTAGCAGGATTAAGGAGAGCACCCAGTAGATCAAACACAACCAACTCAGTTTTTTGAAGCTGAGATTGGGGAACATTCCATAGTGCCAAGAATAAATAAATAGGCTGAACCAATCTCTGGACTCTCTAATGCATGCCAATGAAAATGCCTTCCCCCAATTTCCTGTCTAAGAATAAACAGTGGCCCTCTTGCATGGCCAAAGAGAACACACACTCCGCTTTCCACATAGCCTTTATTGTGCTTCAACATCTGAATGTCAAGTTGTTAAGAGAATGCAAGAACTAGACAAGCTAAGCTAGGCATGGTACCCTAGCATCCACAGTTGTGTGAATTATATATACATACATAAGGGACACAGTAGTACCCTTGGATGTGGTACTTAGGGCTTCAGTATTTGGCTGTAGTGCCTGGGTAGAGTCAGGTCAGTTAAGTGTTTTGTTTTTATCCTTGTATTTTGGAATTTTTATGGCTGTACACTGCCCTGAACTCTGTTCAGGATACAGCATGAATTAGAAATTTCTGAACAAATAAATGAACTAGTTGGATCTGTGGTCTGATCCAACAGGGCTTTTAAGCATTTGGAAACCTGCATATTTTCTTTAAAGTATAAATCGGTTTGATTCATTAATTCCCAATCAGTAACAGCTGTTATGATCTGAACTATAAAAGAAAATCTAGCAACATCTCCCCCCCTCCCCACATTGGAAAACAGGATTCATTAACGTATTTTCCATATATTTGCTAAATTCATGCTTTAAAAACTGTTTCTAATTAAAATGAAGAGGTGACTATTTCAGCTCCTTTTGTGTTTTCCCTGTTACTTCCAGCCTGCAGTGGAGGGACTGCCACAGATCTTATTTTCCTGATTGATGGGTCCAAGAGTGTCAGACCTGAGAATTTTGAGTTGGTGAAGAGATTCATCAACCAGATTGTGGATTCCCTGGATGTGTCAGACAAAAACGCACAAGTGGGCCTTGTCCAGTATTCCAGTACAGTAAGGCAAGAATTCCCACTGGGGCGATTCAAGAACAAGAAAGACATCAAAGCAGCAGTGAGGAAGATGACCTACATGGAGAAAGGCACCATGACTGGCCAAGCTTTGAAATATTTAGTGGACAATTCCTTTGCCATCTCCAGTGGAGCAAGACCCGGAGTTCCCAAGGTAGCTATTGTGTTTACTGATGGCCGATCACAGGATTACATCAATGATGCTGCCAAGAAAGCCAAAGAATTGGGTAGGTTTTCAGAAATTAGTACTGTTGCTTTGCAATATCCTGATTCAGATGCAACATTTTCAGGGGATTATCTGATGGTTGTTGTTTAGTCACAAAGTCATGGCTAACCCATCACAAGCTGATGGACAACAGTCCCCCAGGCTCTCTTGTCCTCCACCATCCCTTGGAGTCCACCCAAGTCCACACCCAATGCCCCAGTGACTCCATCTAGCCATCTCATCCTCTGCTGTTCCCTTCTCATTTTGTTGTCAATCATTCCCAGCATCAGGGTCTTCTCCAGTGAGTTGTTCCTTCTCTTCAGGTGGCCAAAATATTTGAGTTTCATGTTCAGTATGTTCTTCATGTTCTAAAGAGCAGTCAGGGTTGATTTCCATTAAGATTGACTGGTTTGATCTCTTTGCAGTCCAAGGGACTCTCAGGAGTCTTCTCCAGCACCTTCTCCAGCCATCTGACGGTAGCGTGCCACAAACTCTGTATCAGCATACCTGTATTGCACATCTATAAGCAGAAACTGTATATAAGCTAACATTATTTCTGGTGAAGAGTTGTTTGGATTTGCTGGACTTTCTCTTCCATGCACATAGACTGAGTAAACCTTGCTGACTTCTTTCCTGGCATGTTTCCAGATTCATGGTTTTGCTTCTAGGAACTGTTTCCAGGTTTGGTTCCAATCTGAACCACCAGGGATAACCTTAGAACAAACTGGGGATGATTTGGTTTACTCAGTGGCCATGGAGTGAAGGAGAAAGGAATGGAGTTGTCAAGGCACAGGGCACTGTATACTGCAATATGTTGTTGCAGGCAGTACTTTGCATGTAAAGAATGGATTGCAAAACTTTCACAGAGGCAACACCAGGAGGACAATCAATTCCTGTTTCTTGCAGGTTACAAGATGTTTGCTATTGGAGTAGGCAATGCTGTTGAAGATGAACTGAAAGAAATCGCCTCTGAACCAGTGGTGGAGCACTACTTCTATTCTGCTGATTTCCGGACCATCAACCAAATTGGGAAGAAGTTACAAAGTAAAATGTGTGTTGGTGAGTGATGTCATGCACGGCAGGTGCAGCACTTGCTCTGGCAAGTAGTGGGAGATGATAGCCATAATGGTAGTGCAGCCTAGCAGTGTTGCAAACTCATAATGTTAATTGATGGAGTGCTTTGGCCTGCAAGGAAATTCATTGTACCCAACCCAACCACCTTCTCTGTGAAAGGTCTAGACACCTTCCTGGCAGTCTCTTGTGGCATTATTTTTACATCTGGTGTCCATATATTCCTATCTGTAAGGCTAACTATGTGCTCCTTTCATAGGGCTCTTTAAACCATGGACTACCCTTCAAATAGGTGATGCCTTCAAATAGAACCCTCTGTAAATTGAAACAGATGGTTGTTCTACAGTTTTGCAACTTGATGATAAGCATCGTTGTGCTTTGGGTTTCTGATTCCTAGATTAGCAGATCAGAGGAAGCTGCCCCAACTGCTCTAGGGATGCTGGTACACAACCAACCAAGCTCCCAAGGAGTGAGTGAACAGGGAGAGCAAATAGGAGTTTGGTGGCACAATTTAGCAGGACAATGACAATGGAACCAATGACCTAGAGAGGTTGTGGGCTCTCCCACACTAGGGGCATTCAAGATGCAACTGGACGGCCATCTGAGATGTGTGGTTTAACTCAGTGTCCTGCACTAAGCAGGGATTGGACCTGATGGTCCTCTTGTAATTTCCAACTCTGCAATTCTATGATTCTATGATTTTGCTCTGTGTGGAACATGGTGATTAATGATAAACAGAATAATCCCCAGGGGACTGCTAGTACTATTTTCTGCTGGGGATCCCCATGATACTGGAAGGAAAATATTCTTCCAGTGTCCACTTCAGATACCATCTTTGAGGTTCTAACATTCAAATTAAAGCTCAAAGGGCCCAATCCATTTTTAAGATGAGGACAAGTTTGCCAAACAACTCCAGTTAAAATGTTACATTGCTTATATTCTGTTACTTGATGTACATTGTCTTGATGCGTTCAGGCTCTTGGCTAGCTTCCACTGATGCCCAGGAATGAGCCTTCATTGAATTACCGTATTTTTCGCACTATAAGACGCGCCTGACCATAAGACGCACCTCGTTTTAGAGGAGGAAAACAAGAAAAAAAATATGCTGAATCAAATGGGCACATAATCACAGGCACATTCCCCATGGGCTGCACATCTGACAGACTTACTGCACACACATATTCGCTCTATAAGACACACAGACATTTCCCCTTACTTTTGAGGGGGAAAAAGTGAGTCTTACAGAGCAAAAAACATGGTACTTTGTTTTCTCTTCCCCAGAAGAAGATCCATGTGAATGTGAAGCCATCGTGAAGTTCCAGACAAAAGTAGATAACCTCCTAAAGGCATTGACACGGAAGCATATCCTTTGGGAATTGTTTGGAGCAAAGTATGTTAGGGTGGTTTTTTCTTGTGTGTTTTTGGGAAGGCAGAGGGATGGGTGATTAACTTTTCCAGTATTCTTGGAGATTAAATTGGCATTAGAGTCATACTCCTGGCTTTTCAGATAGGGTGATTAATTGCATGAAATGATGGCTTCCTTTATGTTAGCATCAGTGTGGAAGACCAAAGTTGATCATCTGCCACTTTCTCAGATCTGTATGACAAGCCCAGCCTGCCCAAATGCCTCTTCACAGTGTGCATCTCTGTAAGAGACAGAACATGTAGCTATGGCTCGGGCAAACCTAAGGGAACAAGCCAATACTTAGGCAGGAGGCTGTGTAAGGTAAGTGACCTTCTTCCGGCCAACTCATTCAGCCCTGACCAATTGAGTCAATGTCTAATAAGGGTGAGCATTTTGGCCACTTTGTTGTCCAGAGGTACACCACTTTCCCCTATGACAAAATGTAATTTTTATGCTTAAATATTATGGGTAGGATCCAAATGTATGCATGCTCTGAACCACTGACATCAATGGGATAAGTTAATCCTGACTGATTGAAGTCGCATTGATGTCAATGGCTCTAACACACATACACATACACAGGGATGTTGTGTAAATGGTATATGTCCCTCCTCAATGGCCAGATCATCTCTAATCCACTGTTATCATCTATATGCATCAACACATGTACACATTGCATAGTTGATATCCCAAATTAACCATGCCATTTCTATAGCGCATAGGTGCAATTTAGATGATCCCTTCAGAGAACACCCTGGGAAAAAGGGACCCTCCAGGATCAGAGGCTGCTGGCTGGCTGGGCTAGCACTGGCCACAGAGCCGGGGATGGGAGGCACGCAGATGGCAGGAAGCTGTGATTCCTTTCATGCTGCACTTCCAGCTTCTTAAAAGTATCCCACTCTCCACTGTGGGAAACAAGGTGGTAGATTTGATCAGGGGTCACATCCCAGTTGTGAGGGTTCCTTTATGGAGTCCATCCAACTCATAGTTAATCTTCCTTTTCATCTCCTGCTTTCAACTTTAAGCTTTCTTCTCCAGTGCATCTTGGCTTCGTACGCTGTGCCCATACTACTGCTTAAAGTGTTCACTGCCCTTCATTGAGCTTTAGGAAAGGCATTTCAGTATTTTAGAATGGAGGATGTTTGGGAGTTGGGTGAAAGGGAGGTGGCCAAGGAAAAGGAGCAGGGCTATCTGCAGAACCTCAGATGGACAGGTTGGGACCCCCTAGAAGGATAAATCAGGACCTCCTGGCCTGAGGTTTCCACCCTGGACTAGAGAAGGATTGCTTCTGATCCAGTAATTTGTTGTGTTCTTTTGCATCTTCATGTTTCATGCCTTTGATCCAACCAGTCAGAATCGGCATAACCTCTGAGAGCAATTCCACCTTCTTCTCAGACCTCCTCCTTGATTATTCCTTAATTCCCACTCACTGGAAGCTGTGACAAAAAGGTTGACTGCCTTAGAAAATAGGATCACCATTTAAAAAAGCAGGAACATGTGTGCTTCTTCCCAACTTAAACATGCCAGAAGACTTTGACCGATGTGGATGGGCAGCTCTTCTCTTAGCTACAGCAGGATTGGCTTTTTGAGGTTCCTTCATCTTGAAAGACTAAAAATTGTAATGGTAGAGTATAGGTCATGGTAAAGTAGCAGGCATCCTTGTGTACCCAGCTAGGTTAAACTTTCCTTGCATCATAGAAAATGCATATAAGAAATAATTGGAGGATTTGTTTTAATCTAAAGCTTAATATATATATATATACATATATATACACACATCTATATTCAAAGATTAGTAAGTTCTTTTAATGAGTTCTGTGAATGCTCACCGGTTCTTTTGCATCCTCCTTTTTTCTTTCATTTAGTTTCTGTATATGCCCTCATTTTTAAGAACTGAATTGGATTAACATGAATTTGATTGTTCTCTCTTTTTGTTTAAGTGGAAAATGTATAATTTATGCATAAAACATTTATCTAGTCATAGAGAAAACAATTAGGGAATATTAAGTGTGGCTTACGGGAACAGACGCTTCTGCCACAACTCCTACTTGGGGTACAAGAAGAAAGAAGGCGAGTGTGGATCTTCTGAAAACTATGGCCAACATTTCTGCTCACCAGCAATAGTGCAAAAATTTTATGGGGTCAAGTCTGGTTTTGCATGATGGATTCATCCATGGATTTATTTGCAGTTGCACAAGACTGCTTACCTAATGCAGCAAGATACCATTGCTTCCTCTGCTACCCTCTCGAATGCCTACATCATCATATCTGATGTCAATAGCGTCCATACCTCAAGCAACTGAAGTCATAATCAAAGTAAACAGTGCCGGACACTGCGGTTGGAGAAGCCCTGGCTTCGAAGTTCTCATTTGCATGTCGCCTGATCAGCATTCCTCCTGGCCATGAACACTGCCCCAGGTTTAGGTGATCCTAAAACCATAGACCAATATGGACCCATTCTGGGGGATTCCTTTGCTCCAGGTGAACAGCCCTGGTCCTGCTTGGGCAAGAAGGGACTCATCATACCAAGGCATGCTGAGTGACACATACATATCACCCCTGCACCCTTCCAAATGTGAGCACAAGTGCTTGGGCTTTGGGTAATTTTGTAGGGGTTTGTATCAGGATATTTATACTTAAGAGTATGTAAAAGGCCTCTCAGAATAACAAAGTACCCAGAATTGTCATGACAGATTTGTGTGGGGGGGGGGGGGGTGTAGAAAAAAAATAAAGTTCACCAAAAAAAGTAGACTGTGTTTGGGGTTGTTGTTTCTTTGGGTTTTGTTTTATACACTGTAGGGGTTATTCAGTGCAAAAAGGAGGGTTGACTTTATCAACTTATATTCATTCATACCAATTCATATGCCATTTTATTGTGCATTGTGCAATAGATCATGAATATCTTCCTTCATCCACTCAAAAAGAAGCAGCATTTGATCAGATTCATGGAAATCTGTCCATCATTTGTCAGGCCACCTTATATCCAGGAGAGGCCCACAGTTCCAAGGTCTGCGGGGCAGTGCCTCCACTCTGGTTTTGGCCTGAATATTGAAGAAGCTATCCCTGAACCTCATTCCTACTTATATTAGCCCACAGACAAAGAGTGGAAATCCAAACAAACAGCATCCAAACAGCAAGTATCCAAGCAAGCACTGGAAACTTTTGCTTGCAAACGTTTGGAAAGAGAATTTCATTTGTTCTATTACTGCTACTGCCAGTGATTGAGAAGTTTCTCAAATTCCCAATGGTGCTCAAGGGGATGAAAAAGGTTGGGCATTTCTGTCACAACAAACCAGTTCTCAATCAGCTATGTATGAATCAAAACTAAAGTGGGTATGTTCATACGCGAAAGTTTAGAAAGAGGATTTCCTTTTTGTTTTTTACTGCTGTTGCTAGTTTTTGTAAGAAAGACTCCTGTAAAGCATTGGGGAAGTGTCCAGTTCTGTCCCATGTGTTAGCAGGACCCACTGCTGGTACACACTGGGAAGCCAGTAGCTCTTGAAGCCACTGGAAAGGAGCAGAAACAGCTCTTTATCAGTCTCACTATTTATTTTGAGCATTTTAGCTGCTTTCCAGTGGGAAACCTATTCTGGGGAGTGGTGTTCATGGAGGGCTCTTCAAAGCTCAGACTGAAATCTGCAATGAATGAGCACTCACACTGGCATAAGAGCCTGCAGTCTCTCCTAGGAATCCATGGATCTGACCCAGTTTGGAAAAATTTGCAAAGTTTTCTGGGATTTCTTTAGCAGCTTCCTGGCCATGCGAATGTGGTAGCAATACTTGGTACGGCCCTTAATTCTGTTTCTTTCTCCTTAATTCTGTTTCTTGGCTGAATCAGTTGAATGCATTTTTCTTCAGGAATAGTTTCTGCCTTGCGTCCTCTGCATTTTGGGGCTTATTTTCAAACACAAATGCTGAACATAACCAAGGACAGGCAAAACTGCTGCTCTGTATCAGATCTCCAGCTCAGCATCCCCAGATGCTTCTGGCATTCAGACTTCCCCTCTCCCTTGCTCAAATTACATTTCTCACTCTGTGCCAAATTTACCTGCTCTCTCTCACTCTCCCCACTCCCTATCCCATTTCATTCTTTCCTTGTCCCTTTCTCTTTCAGTCTTGCTCAAGCTGCTTCCAGTCTTTTGTTCTTTCAGGTCACAAATATCCCCGGACTTTCTGATTGCCTGCAGTTCTGCCACAGGAAACAGAAGGCATAGATGTGGGTTTTCATTGTTGCGTGCACCATGTTGCTTCTGACAAAACAAGGTGGAAAGTATTTTAATTGCAGTCACCTTTTCCTGGAGTGACATTACGGGGTTATTATTATTTGCAGTGTTTTTGATGTACCAATTATTTTCTCTGGGGATGAGGCTGGGTTTCTAAATATGGCAGGGACTGCTGCTTGGTTTGTTCTTTCCCCTTTCCCCTTGCACTTTTGGCATGCATCTTATTTAATTAAACAAAGCCATGCATTAATGGATCAATATCCACAATCTACATGAAAAAAGAATCCCTGTTCTAATATGCACAGAGAAAATGGAAGCCATAGCAGTGGAAATCCACAACACTGAAAAACAAGAAACCCCAGCAAAACAATAGTTTTACCAGCATATATTGTGGCATATTTTGTTTTGCTTTGCATATTTAGCTATGTGAGCAAAATTGGGATGTAACACACATGGAACCAATAGAAATAATTGTTGATTGATTTTATTTTCCCTATTTTTTTCCTTCCAAATGTTACAAGTAAGGGATGGGTAACATTTCCTAAAACAGGGATGTTGAACCTCTTTCAGTCCGAGGGCCAAATTCTGTGTCAGAGAAGCATTTGGTGTTGGTAAGCCAGTGAGTGATGGGTCAACCGGTAAAAGATGTGGAAACAAAAGTGCAAAATTAGCAACATATTTTAGCTCATATTGCCAGTAGCTAAGTCTTAGGAGAGGCATTTTAACCTTGCATAATGGAGGGAAATTACATAAAAGCTGGGAAACCACCAAAGGATCAGTGGTGCAAGAAAGGAGATGGGGACGGGCAAAGGGTAAACATCCTTCTGGGGAAGTCCAGAAAGTATCATTGGGATCCCTGAGATTCTGTTCCCGTCTGAGGATTCTGAGGTTCTGTTGCCCCCGCCTGTCTCTCTGTCTTTGGTTGGGTTCAGCAAACACGACAAATGACAAACCATGGTGATTTATTACCATTGTTGGTCGTGTTCTCTGAATCCCATCATGGTACTTCACCATGGCAAGTTTGGCTTTTAGAAATCACTTTAAGAAACAATAGTTTGTCCTGTGGTTTCCCTGTACTGCCATGGCTTGTTGTGTTTGAACCCAGGATCATAGTTTCTGCAGTCCTAGTATGCAGCTCCAGAAACCACTCCATCCCTCCATCTGTCCTCCATGCATGGGCCAATGAGGAAGAGGTAGGTGACATAGGCAGGGAGTGATACACCTTGGGACTGAACTTCAGGTGGAGCAGCTGATAGGATACAGTGGAAGGACTGAGCAGGGAGGATGGAAACCATGACTAAGTAGGAAAGAGCCATCTCTCAGCTAGATCATGGTAACAAGCTGCAAACCATGGTAACCACACAGGGTTGTTTGTCATGTTGTGTGAAGGCAGCCTCTGTACATGTGCATATATGTTTGTGTGTATGCAAAAGACTTAGATTGAATGCAGTTCCTCTCCTTTCTGGGTTAACTGCTGGTAAATACCAAATTGTCAACAAGGCTGTGTCCTTTCCCCATCACTCTGGATGCTATATCTGTCCGCACACAGACAGCCCCATAGACCGAGCTAACAAGCCTGCCAGATCACTTGATGGCAGCCATCAGTTTCTACTTGTATTTCATGCCCCAGATAAGACAATGTTATAGCTTTAACGATCTGGAAAAAATTCCAAGGCCAAATGTCATGTGAGGATAAAATGAAGGGAAGAGGACCAGTTAAGCCAACTTAGGTTCCTTAAAAAGGGAAAAAACCATGGGGTATAAAAGCAATACATAAATAAATGGTCCATAACTGTTTTCATGGCCCTTCTGTTTTCATATGCCTACTCTAAGTACAATCAAGTTTGATTTGTGTTTGATTTCACAAAGTCAAATTTGAGGGCTAGATAGGTGGCTGACATCCAAGATCACCAAAGCAGCTCAGTTGCTATGGGATGTTGAGTGCCACTGGAAAAAGGATACTGGGAGTCCAGTGGAAGTTGAGGGATGTGGAATGTCTTGCTTGGAAAAAAAGCTTGGCTTGAACCTGAACAGGAGCACTCTTGTGGGGGGGGGGTGAAAATGTTCCATTTGCAACATGGGTGCTCTCAAATGTGTGTTCAAAAGTGTGCACCCACATAGATGCACACTTATGAAAATGCATGCTCCTGCAACTCCGCCTCATGGAGAAGCAAATCCCTTCTACAAATCCACATTTTTATCCTTTAGCCTGCGGAGGAGCTTGTGCATGCTGGTGCTCATGCTTAAAAATCAACATTTTTCCTGTTTGAGAATGTGCACATTCCTGCAGAAAGATCTGCTCACACTGAAGAATGTGAATGAGGTGAAATCAGGACGAATTTGGAACACCTCCGTGAGCACAAACATCTCACATTCTCCCATCTGTATCCCACACACCTTTACCTGAGCCTGGAAATTGGTCTGACCCAAGCAGAGCTGGGGATGCCAGCTAGGTCTTTGCAACAATTTGGCAATGAGGTTCTGAAGTGCAGATTTCCATATCTCATAGTCGCAATTTGCCAAGTGGCTGTGAAGTTTGCTCACTTGCTGATCTCACCATCCTGAGGTTCCTGCTGCCTTGTTTCAATATAGCATCATTCCTAGCAAAGCAAGCCAGGAGCCAACATTTTCTACGGCTGGAAAAGTATGGTTGTCAATCAGAAACTCACAAGGGCAACATGCAAGCAATTTGTAAGACATTACGCAGGTTCTCTTCTGCAAGGAATGCTCCCCAAGGGGCACCATGAATCTCCCAGTCCCCTTTTACATGTGCTTCTGCAGACAGATTTATTTTGTGACCCCCTGGTGTCGCTTGCATTCCTGCTGCATCCATTTTCTTGTTTTAACTGACCTCTAGATGGTGCTCCTGGAACAGAAATGCAGCGATGCTGCTTCCATCCTTTCCCCTCCTCAGCCTCCCAGTGATCAGACTTGACACTGACAATAATTAAGGATAACACCATTTAGCCTTCTGTCATTTGCACTAAATCAGTAATGCTTGATTTTTTTCAACCTTTGCTTCATACACAGAACCCCTTCCCCCTCCCCGTTGCACAAACAGCCCAGATTTCAATCTGAGCCGTTTCCTTGTGGTGAAATTTTACAGCTGCCCTGAATAAGAGCAAACCACAGAAAGCCACATTAAAGCCTTAGGAACTGATGGTTGTTTATTGATCATTATTTGATTTGTTCTGTCAAAGAATCAGGTAAAATTTCTGGGGGTGTTCATGACTTGCACATAAAGGTGCGTTTGTCTGCAGCTACTCTGTACGTTTCTCTTTTTCATATTGTGCTCAGGGTTAGTGAAAGATCATCTTAGCAATTTTTAGCACACTATTAGTTATCTTTTATGTTTGTTCCAAAGAAGGGACCTCAGGAACCACATTAAGTAATTTGCTCCAGTCTTTCAAGGCAGGCAATGTCATAGGTCTGGAGCAAGAGAATGAGGTCGCAGCCCTGGAACTTGAGCAAAGGCGTCGTGCTTTCTCATGGCCAATGCATCAGGATGAAAGTCTCTGCACGACTGTTTGCGAAAGGAACAAATGTTACTGCTATTAGTGAAAGGTGACACTCCAAATTAGATGCCTTATGAAGCCAATCTAGTCAGATGCCGGTGTGGGCAATTTGGAGCATGCTTGCTCATCACGCACCAGACTTTCGGTATCAGAGGGAGATGATGTGTCTTATCCAGCAAGGTACAGTAGTTAGAGGGCCAGACTGGGACTTGGGGGATTGGAGAGCAAGTGCCACTGGGCCATGAAGCTCACTGGTTGTCTTTGGGCCAGGCACTGCCTCTCAGCCTAACTCGCTTTACAGGCTTGAGAGGCTAAACATGGGGAGGAGACTTCTGGAAGTTGTCTTGGGTCCCTTGCAGGGGAAAAAGGCAGGTTATAAGTACATTCCATGCCTCCATCCATATTATCCTGGGGTCCCTGTCCTTTTTGGGCTGATAGACACATTTGGAATTTGAAGCCGGTCTCAAGGGCTTTCTCACAAAATGTCTTTCATGAGAGGGAAGCACAAATTCCCTGCTTCCTCAGGAAAAACACTCAATTAGAACACACAAACACACACAGACAAGTACACACAAACCCAAACAAAACATGCACTGCACCAAACCAAGCAAGCTTACATGCGCACTCAGCAAAAAATATGCAAACTGAATCACCCCCTGCAGCTCCTGGGGAGTCATCTAGCCACCTAAAGTCACTCTTTCCTGTATCCCAGCGTATCCTTTTCCCTTTGGAGGGTAACTGGGTATACTCTAAAATGAAGCACAGGGCTGCAACCCCCCTCCCTCAATTTTCAAAGGCTGCCTTTCAGGCCCTAGCAGAACCAAAGGCATTCTGGGAAATAGTGTTGGAGCTGGCACATCATTCCTCAGTATTCCTAGCTCTCAGTTAAACATTTTTAAAAAGTATGTTAAGAATAGGAGTAAGAATAGGGATAATGGGAAGAATGGGTCAGAAAACAGGTGGAAGTCATGGGCATTCTTCATGAGGACACTGGGGCCTTGGCCACCATGTTGGCCATCCCAGTGATCAGCTGGACTGGACTGGGAAAGGGCATCCTGGGTCTTCCCAAGCTCAGGCCATTATTTTACATTTGGATTACATTGCACTTCATTGGCTCTCTGCATAGAAGCGAGGCAATTGGTCCTATTGCTTTCACACACACACACACACACACACACACACAGATGCTAGAAAAATAGAGACTCTGAGCAAAGCAAAGTACATGTTCTAGAATACATTTCCAATTCTAATTGTACATGGAGCTGCTCAGGATTTGCCTTGCCAATCAACATCTTATTCATTTTCCTCTGAGCGGGATGTTTCCTTCTTCGGTGTCCATCACTGTCTCTGCCATGCAGGGAGATTTTCAAATCAATCATGCTGAGCTATTTTCATATTTTTGCTTGGCTATGGGAAGTGTGTGATGAATAAATATACCCAGCATAAGAGGAAATTGTTAAGGCCTGTGGTAGCAATATCATTGCCCAAGGCACCAATTTGCCAGCAATCCTGGGATGCAGTAGAGATACTAATATAATAACTATCTATATTAGCCACCAGGATGAAGGAGAATGTTGCTAAGTTTGTGGTTATCCAGCAAAGGATGAAAACACATTGCAAGAAGTCATCTGAGGTCTGAGGAAGGGGAATCTTAGAGCATGATTGAGATGACAAGGGGCGTGAAGAGTGTAGGAATCTATGAAACAAACCCAGAAGCATGTTCTGTCATGCAAGAAGATTATGAATATTATTTGATGGAAGCCATGGCTTATCACTTCAGAACATGATGGTAGCAAAGGCTGAAGGGACACATTGCCTGGGAGCCAAGAACTTTCCCCACTTGCTGCTGCTGGCATCAGGAAGCCTAATCCAGGGAATCCAACAGTTTGCCCTTCCCTTGAACCAATGACCTAGGGAGGTGGTGGGCTCTCCCACACTAGAGGCATTCAAGATGCAACTGGAGAGCCATCTGGGAGGGATGGTTTCACCTGGAGTCCTGCACTGAGCAGTGCATTGGACCCAACGGCCTTCTGGCCCCTTCCAACATTACTATTCTAGGATTTGCTGATACGATATAATAGTGAATCGAATTCAAGTGAAGGGCAAATGAATTCAAGAGCAAGCACAAACTCAAATCAAAGAAAGCATGGGACGGGTAGTGTTTTTTCCAGCTGCAGTGTCAAACTTTTTTCAGCAGAAGGGCCAAATTTCACTCTGGAGATGCTCTTGGGTGCTGCGAACCTGCAGTGGAGCTGGTCAAAGGCAGCAGGGACAATACGCAAGCAGATTTTAGCCAGAAGCTCTTACTGTCAGGAGAGGCATTCCAACCTCTCAGAATGGGAAACAAAGGGCACAAAAGCAGGGGAATGGCCTAGTAATCGGTTTTTGGGGAAACAGGCTGGGGTCTGGTGACTTGGCAGGGTCAACTGGAGAACTCCAATGTGGCAGATTGGGACCCCAGGAAGGCTGGGATCCATTTGACTCTTCTTCAACCCAAACCCTACATGAAGGTCAAGCGCATCAGCTGATACCAGCAAGGACTATGCTGTCCGAGAACAGAGGAATTTGTAGTCCAACATAGCTGGAGATCAGCAAATGAGAAAAAGCCAATCCTAAGAAGTAAAACCAGGATTTAATTAGCATGACTTTTACCTTCTAAAAGTCCTGTATAATCAATTTGCTTCCTCCTTAGTTTCACCTGGGCTCCCTTAATTTACATCTTCTTTCCCCCTTTCTTTTTGCAGAGAGAAAAACCCACAGTTATTTGTTAGGCTTTGAAAAACCTGTTGGCACCCCTCCCTGTGTCACCCTTTGCTCCAATTTGACGCTTGTTTGCTAAGAAGAGCAACTCTTTCTTTTTGACAGGGTCTCAAGACCTTTTTTCCACCCTGTCTGGGATGTTCAGCTCATTTGAAATATGCCTTTTTGCAGAATTCTAAAGCTTTCATCTTGTGATGCAAAAGTTCACTTCCTTGCTTTGACAATGCTTGGATTTCCTCCTTCCATTTGGATTCTAAAGAAGCTGGCATAACCAACACAAAGGAAACCTCTGATACTTATCTTTGGCTGAAAAAAGGGGGAAGAGCAAACAAGGTACTTTGCTAGAGAATAAAACAACATCACCGCTTCTCTGTTAGCTGATTGTTTCCCCTCCCCAGCTCTGTTCTACAAGTAGCTTTCTATATTCTGTGGATGCTTTGAAAGTGAGAGCTCTGAAAAGTGGACAGCTCTTTTGCAATATGAAGAAAAACTTTTATGTTCCCTCATGCTGAAATCTATCACTCTCTCTCTCACACACACACAGAATAAGAGAGAGAGAGAGAGAGAGTGTGTCCCTGGGATATGTATGTCCGAATTACGAACAACCGGTACTTACAAATGAACTGCCATAAAGCCTATTAATTTTTTAAAATTACTGCAGAAAATCATCATTGCATTGCCATAGAGAAAAGTGCAAGGGGAGAGAGGGAGGCCCCCAAAGCATGCCTTCTTTCCTCACCCATCCAGAGAGGGATTTATCTCTGGCATTTCCCTGGTCTCAAGAGAAGGTGCTGGTGGGTTTTGGGGGAAGGCTAGAGATATTCACAGATTCCCACTTCCATGGGGATCCCGAGCACCTAACCCCTACACATGTGGAAGGCTAGCTTTATGTGATCAGACTTACAAACAAATTTGACTCAAAGATGAATTTCTTATTTCTCAGGAATGGACCTCGTTCATCACCTGGGGACTGCCTGTATGCTTCTCTTCTGGTTAATCTTGCTCCGACCACAGGTCCTGCCTGTGCAACCACCAGGGTCTCAGATTGTTTCTGGGGTCCATTGCAAACACAGACTTTGTGCCTCCAATTTCAAATATTTTTTCTAACATTCAGCTCTGCATCAGAGCTGGCCTTGTCCTTGGGGAGTGAGCAGCAGGTGAGGGTGACCAGTTATGAACTACCATTGTTGGAAGACAGGGGCCAGGGCACATTAGCACAGCATGAGCATGTGGGAGGTTCCAGATTAATCCTTGGCCTCTCCAGTAAGATAAGCCAAGCCCTACCTGAAACCCTGCAGGGCTGCTGCTCTCAGTATCACCAATCCTGGCCTAGATAAACCCAGGAGAAGGCAACTTCTTAGGTTCTTGTTTAACTGAGTCCTTTATTCAGGACCATGAAGACTGGAATCTTAATTTAATGGTAGAGGAGATACCGTAGCTCAGTAAATGGGATGCGCTCCCCCGAGAGGTCTGCCTGCACCGACGTTATACTCCTTCTGGCACCAGGTAAAGACCTTTTTATTCAACCATCATTTTAATAATCAAGGGTTTTAGATATTTGAAGATTTTCTGTCTCTGTTTCACAGTCGCACTTTCTATTTTAGTTTCCTTTTTTTTTTCTTAGTTCATATGTTCAATTTTAAATGTTTTAATAATTGTAGTTTTAATATTGTATTTTATATTATTATATTATGTAAGCCATCCTGAGTGCTTCCGCCAAAGGATGGGATATAAATGTTTGAAATAAATAAGTAAATAGCTCAGTAAATGCTTTTCACAACAAAGGTTCAAGGTCCAGTTCCTAACAACCCTAGGAAGGACTGGAAAGAACCTTAGCTCAGTGGCAAAGCACATGTTTTTTCACACAGAAGTCCCAGCTTCCATTCCCAGGATCTCAAGGTTGGCAGGAAAAAGTTCCCACCGTGACTCTGTAGAACTGCCACTGGTCATTTTCTACAATACTGAGCTGGATGGGTGAAGTGTCTGAGTTGGTTGAAGGTAGCTTCCTGTGTTCCTCAATGACTCACTGAAGATGAGGCTGAATGAATGAGGATGCTTGTTCACACTAGATCTGTCTAGGATAATTTCTATGTATAGATGGACACTTATACATCCTATAGATGCAAATTTACAACAGTTGAGACAGAAATAAAGCATGCCACCTTGGTGTGGGGGTGGCCTGAGTCCCAGCTAAGAGCTGTAGGATGTTTTCCTGTCTAGACAGGTAGACAGACTGTGCTGTAAAACTTAAATATGTTAGACATTGTGGCAAAGAGGTTAGAGTGCTGGCCTGAGAGTTGGAAGGTCTGAGCTCAGTGTGGAGCTTACTGGGTAACTTTGGGCCAGTTGCTGACTCTCAGTTTAGCCTACCTGCAGGAGCTGCTGCAAGAATAACACAGCAAGGAGGAGGAGGATGGTTAAGTGACCCACCTTCCATTTATTACAGGAGAAATGATGGAATAAAATAAATCAAAATGGTTAAATGGTTAAAAAAATGATCACCTCCCGCCCCCTAAGATCTGCAACAGCGGGCCTCCTCCGGGAACCTCCTGTGAGGGAGGTGAAATGGGTGAGGACCCGGAGGAGGGCCTTTTCGGCGGTGGCGCCCCAACTATGGAATGCGCTACCTGGAGAGGTTCACCTGGCGCCGTCATTATATGCTTTTCGGCGCCAGGCGTAGACCTTTTTATTTCAGTCTTATTTTAATTGTTAATGTTGAGTTTATTTGAGTTTATGTGGTTTACTGTTGATTTATGTATGTTTATTATTTGTAGTTATTGGGGTGTCTATTGGTGGTTTATTTATTTATTTGGTAAGGGGTATTTAATTTTTGTTGCCGAGATGCACCTCGGGGAGGGGTGTGTGGGATAAATTATTTTAAATTTAATTATGCTGTAAGCCGCCCCGAGGCTTTGTTGTGATGGGGCGGCCTATAAATTTTTAAATAAAATAAATAAATAAATAAATAAAAAGTTGTGTTGCCCCTGTTGCCTTCATCGCTACTCAGTTGGCTCCAGCCCTGGTCCCACAGCTATGTGGCCCCCATTGTAGATACATGCACATGAATACCAAGGCAGGGGTGTGCAGAATGTAGATCCCCAGATGTTTTGTACTTAAACTTCCAGAATTCCTGGCCATTGAACATGCAACCTGGACTGAGAAGGGGCTTGGACCTCATGGCCCTCTGGCCCCTTCCAACTCTACTGTTCTATGATTCTTTGGAGACAGAAACATCTGGAAATCTACTTTCTGCCCACCCCCACACTCGGATATCATGTGTATACCCTGCTGTCTCACATGATGTGAGACAAAAGGTCTAGTTGAACATGTTGACTATGTATTCTGAGGCTAGAATTATGCTTTCCTGGGATTTCTCAATTAAAAATGGCAAATATCTGCCATTTTTCCCAGTCTGTGAAAGATTGCAGAATGCATGGATATTGTATGCAGAGGGTGCAGCTTTACTCCAGGCGGTGTGCAGAAGGGAGACAGGAAGTTTTGCAAGTTCCAGTGTGGACCAAGACAGTCTGCACCTTCTGTAAACTGAACTTGGCTACCTGCTAGATCTTGTACTTGACAAATGTTCTATTGCAGCTCCAAACATCTATCAATACAAGCCGAGGAAGAATGAATCAGAGTGAGAGTGAATGTATTGAGGAATGTGTATTTAATATGTGCTTAGAGCAAATCTTTATGCAGACTTTTTTTTTTTTTTGCTTAAATCAGAGAGGGCCTTGAAAAGAGGGCCTTCAACTTTGAAAGAGTTTAGACCCCATTTCTGGAATGATCTTCCCACCTGAAGTGCATCTGGGGCCACAACTATCATCTTTTCATTGGCCAGGTTAAGACCATGCTCCTCTCTCAGGCATTTAATGCAGTTTAATGAAATCTAACGGCATTTAATGGCACTTAACAGTATTTGATAGCATGATAGGGCATGGTTGTGAGCTGCTTTTAAACGACAGGTTTAAAATTGTGCGGATAAATTGTGTACATGCAAAATACATCATTTTTATACCATTTTTGTTTTACTGTGAATTCTTGTGAACCTCCCAGAAAGCTTTAGCTATGGGTAGTATAGAAATAGATTGATTGCTCAGTCGGTCAATCAATCAATCATCACCACAGTTTAATGCCAAAACAGAATAGGATAGACTTATGGTTACAGGATGCAGAAGTGACATACATTGGTTGATTCATTTATCCTTAAAGTGTAAGAGTCTGGCTGGGCAGTAATTTGCAGTATGAGACACATGTCTGTATTGGCAATTGTGGAATAGTGAAAGATGTGTAAAGATTTGTAAACACCCATTAGGAAAAGCATCCTAAACCTGACGATATCTCGTTAGCAGAAAATTCCAGTGATTTCAGTTGTTCTGGCTTTTAGGTATGCAAGCTTAGGGTTGCAGTCAAAATTGGGGGCAATTGACTCTTATGCGGGCTAAACTGAAAGCTGTCTTCTCTCTGCCTTTGGCAAGACCCTCCTTTCTTATTGTCGTAGTCTTCATCACCTGTTCCTGGGAGCGTTTTCCATTTAAATGCATGCTTGTAGGATGCCAAACCTTCTTCTGAGCTGGCCAAAGCTAGCAATTCAAATGAAAACGGAAGGGGTTGACTGGCATTCACAATGAATTGCCAGTCAATGCCAGTCAGTGACATTGTGAGAGGAGAGACTTGTTTAGCTTGAACCCTGATGTATTCTTGGAAGGAGATGTGCTTTTGGCTAGTGAAGGACACCTTGCTGTAAGCCAATCTCATAATTCCTATTTTTACCCTTCTTTTTCTGGGATGTTTTTCAGATGACCTTTAAAGAAGCACATCTGTTCTTCAGAGGAACAGAGGGGCTGGGATATATTACATGCAAAATATATCAGTTGGGAAAAGAAATCCATGTGCCGTATGAACAAACAAATACATCAATAACAAAGCACAAAAGAAAACCCCTGTTTTCAGGGACTGGGATAGCTCAAGGAGACATCCAGATCGAACAAGACAATTTGGGGAAGCTGCAGTATTGCCATGCATGTCCATACATGCAGATTTGTAAGGCTTCAAACATTACTTATTTATTATTGATTTTATTCCACTTCTATGCTGCCCCATAAACTGAGGGTTATGTACTTGCTGGTGGAATCCTTTGCAGAGGAAAAACTAGCACTTCTGGAGATAAACAGCAAGGAACAGCTCATGCTAGAGGACCTGGAGAACTCTCAGCCCTTGTGGGAAATGGCTGGGGCTCCATCCCCACTAAAAAGAGGGGGATTCTACCAGTTTCCAGCAGTCACCAGTGCTTTTCGTCCCACTAAAGAGGTGCATTTATTTGGGGAAATAGATTGTTCCGAGTAAGGTCCATTCTGTTCAGTTTTCATTCTTTTGAAAGGGATGCATGGAAGAATGACTCCTTTGTTCATTATTTTGGTCCATTTCTCATTTGTACTTTTCAGGGGCAGGGCTCTTACCTTTCTTTGTGGAATTGTGGCATGGACCATTTAGGTTCAGAAAGCTCTAGGCAAGTAGGAAGGCTTCCAGAACGGGCCACCAAAGTCAAGAAAAACTACAAAAATAAAGGTGCCCCCTCCCAATTAATGCAGCATAATAAATGGCTGCGCAGTGAATGAATATCAAACCAAACGCAGATTAAATAAATGTCCGGTAAGATGACTGTGGAATTTAATAACAAAAGTACATGGAGTACTAAAGAATTTTTTCTTAGACACCCTTACTTCATACTGCATGAAAAAGGCAAAGTTAAAGGGCTATGATTAATAGCCTGTCTCAGACTTATATCAATGTTGAATTTATTGGCGTTCTAGTATTGAGTCTGGTGAGTAATTGCACCTTATTTCTCCAGTTACAAATTTCTTACCATGGATACTTTTATTTGGCACGTTCATGACAACAGATGAATGCGACTCAAGTAGAGCTGTTCAAACAGAAATGATTCCTTAGAGCTCCAGCACGTGCTGGCCGAGGAGACACAGCAAGAGCTTTTGACTAATCAGTGAATCGTCCTAATCTCTCCCTTGTCCAAGAAGGTCAAGATTCAAAATATAAATCAAAGCGTTCCAGCTGAAAGTCAGCACTTTGAGTAGAATGGAAGTTAATGGGGGAATCTGCAGTTAGGGGAGAGGGGAGAGAGAATTTAAATGTAACATCCCACACTGCATTTTATTTGGAATAAACAGCTGCTGGATTTCCATTGCCCATTCCGTATCTTCGCAAGATTGCATGACAGTTTGTCAACACATATTATGGGTTAACGCCTAATGAACCACAGGGAGCAGTTCTGAATTACTCTATGATATCCCTTCTATGTTTTCTCCAGCTCTGCTACAGAAGTGATCCATAGAGGCAGAAAAGAGCCCACTGGCTCAGAAAACCAGTGGAGTAAAGAACAAAACACAACCATAAAGACAATTAAATATGTTCATTTTCAGATCATAAGAGTGGTAGAACATGCCTATTAGAGTGTCTCACACAAATGAACAACTGTGAGCACAACTGTGCCCAATGGCTGTGTCCATGTTGTTGCATTGCTTGTGATCCTTGTTCTATAGCACCTCCATCACAGGTGGGGAAATTCAGGCCCACAAGCCAAATCTTGCTTTCCTGGAGTCCCAGTTGGCTTTTTAAAGTTCCCCAGAGGCTCATGCTTCCTTCCAAGCTCCCAGCCATCAATGGAATGTGCCTCTGGAGTCCATTTCCAGGGCATAATTCAACCTTCAGTTCTCCACACCAGTTCTAAACATTGGGTCTCAAGACTATATAGAAGGAGACTTGGTCTGATGTGTGTTTTCTCCCCCTGTGATCTGTAACCCTGTGGGATCAGGGCTGTCCATCATGAGGAGAGTCTGTGTGAGTAGAGCGGAAGGGATGTGTCCCAACATCTGGACCATGGGGCTTGGCTCACTCCCCCTCACTCTCCAAACCATATCAATATACAAATAAAACATTGTTAAGAATGCATGGGCATTATATACACTGTAGCCCTAGACAGCCCTGTTTGCAGAGCCTCCACTTGAGTGGAAAGCTCACTTCTGTATCATTGCCTAGACCTTAAGTCTACCAAGACCTTCCACTGATGGAGAGAAGAACCTGGAACATGGACTGTATCAATGACTGACAGAGCACAGTGAAGATCAAAGGTAGGCTGGCTTGGTCACTCAAAATCTTCACTATGGGGCAGTTCTTGGTTCTGTCTACATCACATGATTCCACCCCCCACCCCCAGCCCCTTAAGAAAGACCCAAGCTTTTTGGATTATGCCATCAATTGCCAGGAGGCAGCAGAAACTCATAGCAATATATCCCTAATATAGAGCATCTTTGTGATGGCTTTTAATTGTCGTAGGAGGCTTTAGGAACCAAAATAGCAGGGCATCAATACATAGTATTGTTAAATACACTGGCATGTGTTTCCTTGTTTAAAACATCTTTAAAAAAAGAAAAGAAAGCTCAAGGTGGCTAATAATAATCAGATAAAACACATTCAATAAAACAAAGTTACTAGGTGCAGTAGAACATACAGAACAATGCTGCTATTTTAATAACTGGGCATTTTTCCACTAGTAAAAATGTTTCAATAAATAAAAGTGTTCTATTTTTTGTTTAAAAGCTCAGAACTCCTTTCTGCTGCCTGTATTTCTATGCATTTCTCCTACTGTTAAGGGAAGAGATAGTTGGGAATTGCCAAAAATACACGTTTATTTTCCCCTCCCCTGCCTTGAATCATCTTGTTATAAACTTTCACGATTTAACACAGTGTGTTGGCCCATGCTGAGCACAGAGGAAAGTGACAGCAGACAAGGTCAAGGCACCCTTGGCGGTTTTCAATGCACAAACTGTTTCATGTGTGTGAAGCTCAGGCTGAGACACAACGAGAAATGAATTAAAAAAAGAGAAAGAGAGAAATGCTTCAAAATTGAGGCACTCATATAAGACACCAGCCATCATCAACGGGGGGGGGGGGATGGGAGAAGCAGCATATATAACCCCCTCCTCTCATCCTTTTATTTATTTAGCTTTTCCAGCTGGTCTGCATTCATCTGAAGCCATGAAGCTCATTAACGTGTTCCCTCCATCTTCTCTCATTTCATCTCCTCTCTTTTTGAAAGGGCTTAGTTGCAGAATTGAATGCAATTTTCTCCAATTGATACTTGAGAGCTGTTGGAGCAAGTCTGTTTTGGTTGCACAGGCAGACATCCTTTTGCTGTTCCATCAAAGGGGTAATAAAAATAAATGTAAGTGCCAATAAAAACAAAACACTGATATTTTCATGGCTGAGTGCAAAGCAAGGGGTCATCCTTAATAAAGGAATAGTCATTATTGCTCCCCTGCTTGGATATTTTAGGGAATGGAAGATATGGCATTGTGTTTCTTCCCCCCACCTGTCAGAAATTGCATTCAAAGCCCTGCTGTAGCAATTGATTAAAACATTGATGTCTCATGTTCGGCCACAGTAAAAGCAGAGCTAGGGTGGAGGTAGAAATACATAGCATTTTTATTGATGTGGGCCTCTCCTAGCCTTCCAGATGGTCCAAGTCAAGAAGAATACTGCTGCTTAATTTATGCCTTTGCACTAGATCCACTGCTTAATTGTTATCTTATGCAGGGATCTCAGTGGCCTTTTCTATCAGGGTAATAACATGCCTCATACCAAATTACGAAGCCATTCATTTTATCGATGGGAACTCGGGCTTTTATGCACAATGTTTATGTCTTACTAATAGGCAACCCAGGTAAATTCTGTCTTTGATTCCAGAATGCCATAGAATAAGGAGCAAAATAAAGTGATAGCATTTCGGGACTTTAAAGGGATTTCACTCACACCCAAGCAAGGATATTCACATTGTTGTGGGTGCCAGGATAGTAAGGTCCCTTTTGTTCTATAGCACAGATAGGGAACCCCCAAAGTGTCGCCTTATCCTCTTTCTCCTCACCATTCATACTTTTGCATGCCTCCGGCATCCCTCGGCTTCCTCAAGCTTTTTCCTAAGATGTTATAAGCTTTCCCCACAGGGGAGTTGCTGTAGCCCCTTGATCATTTTAGTTGTCCTTCTCTGCACTTTCCCCATCTCTCCAATATCTATTTGTAGGTGTGGTGACCCGAAAGGCAGACTGTTCTAAATACAGTCACACCACAGAATTGTATAAGAGTATGATATTGACAGTTTTATTTTAAAGTCCTTTCCTAATGATGTCCAACATGGAGTTTTTCTTTTTCACAGCCTCCAGCCACTCGATATTTTCATGGCGCTGCTTGCCACAACCCCTAAGGCCTCTTTCTTGGTCAGTCACCACTAGTTCAGATCTCTTCACCCTGAAACTTAACCACATTGGCCATTTTGATGCCCTTTCTCGCAGTCTGGAGAGGTCCCTTTGGAGTTCTGCACAATTCTCTGGTTTTAATCATGCTGAATTATTTGGTGCTATCAAAAACTTCGGCCATGTTAATTGCTCTTCTCTAATCTGGATTATTTATGAATAATCTGAATAGCATTGGTTCCAATAGAGATCCCTTCCAATACAGATGTCCGGATTATTTACACTGGAATAATACATTATTTGTACCTATTCTTTGATTCCTGTTGTTAACTAGTTTCCTTTCATAATACTTTCAATGATGCTGTCAACCAACCTATCTTGGTTCCCTGCACCTTAGAGTTCCTGTTTTTAGTAATAACATGGCCCTGCTTTGAACCAATCCCCTGTGGCTTGCCTCTGTATTTCTCCCTCTGCTTTGCATGCAGGATTCCTCAATTTCAGAGCTTGGTAGGACTGGGAGAAAGTTCTGGCTGAAATTTGAGAGGGCAGTGGCTGGTCAGTATAGAAAATATAAAGCTAGATGTAGCAATGATCTATCTCCTTGTAAGGCAATGTTTCATCCTCCCATCTTCCTAGTATTCATCATTTCTAGGGCAGGGGTGTCAAATTATAATGAGCAGCTTGTGTGGGTTATGACCTGTCAATCTTTCCATTTACCTTGATGGTAACTGTGTAATCCCATCTGGCATTCAGCTCGGAAGCAACCCTGTCTGAACAAGTGGAAGGTCAAGACGTATTAGGATCATTTTGAGATCTGCATTTCTGGCAAGGTCCATGAATTGCTGGTTACCACACAAATTGCCTGCTGCACTGTAATAAAGCCACCCTTCATCTAGAGCATATGTGCCTACTGAGGGGTACAAGATCATTACTATCCCTTCCTTTATTGCAAACGAGACGAGGCTCTCAAGCTAAGGAGCTTTGCAAAAGCGAATAACCAACGGACATTGTGCTGTTAACAAACTTGGGCGCTTCTGAAAGTGACAAACACCACAGAAGTGGCCCTGCTTAGGAAATCTGCAATGTTCCAGAAGGATATTTACAAATGTTTTATGTGAAAGGGGAGTGCTCATATTTGGGGTATGTGAATGATTCATGTCCCACTTTCTCCCTTGTGTTTTCCAGAGTGATTTGTGTGAAAATTTCACACATTGTAGAGACCTCTCCAGGCAAGAAACCTGGTGTTAAAAATGAGTTTAAGACTGTTTTCCTCCTGAAATCCAATGGATTTGGAAGAATGGCACCTCATACTTCCATTCGTGACCTTGTCCAAAGCACAGTTGTTGGATAGCTCCTAGCAAAACATACCCTCAGTTTAGAAATTCATTTATTTATTTCATTTGTACCACCCCAGAGCTGAAGTTCTCTGGATGGTTTACACAGGACTGTACATAAAAATGACAATACAATATAATAAAATAAAAAATATTAAAAAGTTTGAAACAGCTAACAAGAGATAATAAAAACAGACAATAACAAAGAACAGCAAAAGAGCGACTCTGAAACACCAGGTGATTCCTCTCATATCCTGGGTGGATAAGTGGGGAGGTTATTCCATGGGGGCCACCACCAAGAAAACCCTCCCCCTTATTGCCACCTTCCACACTGTTCTTGGAGTTGGCACTCAGAGGAAGGCCCCAGAGGTTGTGTAGTGTCCAGGTAGACAAGATGGACCTCTCAGTCATTGGACTCCTTGACCTGTCTGAACATCAGAGTTTAGAGAAATGAAAAACCACATGTGCTGATTCTGAAGACACAACATCTGCCTTTATGACAAATGAAGCCTCTTGAAGAGTCTAGCTTCACTTTTGGTCACTTTCTAGATAAGCCATCTTTGTCTCAGGAAACATGAGGAATGGTCCAGTAGAGCCCGACTGAGCTCTAGCTTCAGCCAGATCAATGCCTACACCCAACATCAAGAGATCATCATTTCATTTCATAAACCTGTCTTCCCTGGCCATGAAGAAACATTATTTTGTCAAATCCTCTCCCAAGGCATCGCTTTCGGGCAAAATCAGAGTGAGATGGCATCAGATGGCAAGCCCACAAAAATATTTTTGGTAGAACCATATTTATCCCTGATGATTCCACAGTTTGCATGTACTTCAGAGTCCTTTGGTATGTAATATTTTCTGGCACTCTCCCTGATCACTATCCGCATGTATTGCCACAATTATCTCCTTATCGAGTGCTTCATTACCTTCTGTTTATGCACCTGGAGAACTGGGATGGCTTGACAGCCAGATGGGAACAGTCAGCTGACTCTTTTAATGAAAGAAAATGAAATCTGCTTAATTTCGGTCAAATGGATGATAATGCTTCATAGGTGTCATGAAATGGGCTTCATTCTACAAAAGCTTATGCCACAATAAATCTGTCCATCACGAAAGTGCTGCATTAGAATTTTTGTTGTGGTTCCCCCCATCCCTTTTAATTTAATTAACAGGATGCCTATTGAAAGCTGGGGAGTGGGGGCAAGAAGCATTGTTTTTGAAACAATGGAGTTTGCTAGGATGAAACAAAGATTTTTTTTAAGAAGTGAGACCTCCTGGTTTGCTTTCTAATGTTGTCGGCATGTCTTGTGCAAAGTGGAGAGCAGCTGTGATTAATTAAGCCTAATTTCAGGAGGCTCCTAATTCTCAAAGTGATGTGCAGATACATTATAAACTTCTCTTTATTTCTGTGAGAGCAGTGGGGCAGGTTCAAGGTTTACAGGTGGATATTGGTCAGTTGCTATCTATGATTGGAACCCTCCTGTGTCAGAAGTTCTTTTGATGTGAGCTTCCCTAGCAGAGGTAAGAAATATTCCTTAACATTCTGAAGCAGTATTTTGCATGATCTGGGGAATTGCTACTGCTGTAAGAGAATTTTGTTTGTACTCTCCAAACAGTCAAGCCTGCTTTGTTTACAATGATGAAGATGAGCACCAGAGGAGAATGCATTCCCCAAATTTTTGCAAATTCTCATTTGAAAACTGCAAATTTCAGAGTAAAAGCTATTCAAAAGTGTGCATTTTTTAAAATGTGCAATTTCATGCTTATACAACTTAAAGAAATCTACTTCTTTTGTGGAATTCCCCCATTAGCACAACTTAAACAACATTTATAAACCCTTGCAAAAATTGAAGGTAAAAGAAGAATCAAGTTGATGTTTGTAAAATCTAGGAAAAATGAACTTTTCTTGTTTTCTCATCCCTAGATAATATTAGGATATTAATACTGAGTAGTGCAGTTGTCTGGTAAATGCCAGCAATTCAATGTTTTTTGGACTTGATGAACGCATCATAGGGAGATTCTGAAGAGAGTGAGGAAAATGAGAGAGTGAATTTGAAGATTGCTTCAGTGAAGACTGTGATGAGAGAAAAGGAAACTTGTGAAGGTTGTCTCTGAGGAAATGGTGAAGGATAAGAGCCAGGGAAAGAAGGGAGGGCCCCAAATAGCCTCAGAGAAGACCAGAAAAGAGCAGCAACTAGAGTGACTAGGGGTCTGGACCAGGGCTCAGGAGATCCAGGTCCTAGTCCCCGCTTGGCCAGGAGGTCACTGGCTGGCTTTGGGCTTGTTATGGACTCTCAGTCTAACTTAACCCACAGGGCTCTCGTGAAGATAAATCAAGAGGCGGACAACCTTCTAAGCTACCCTGGGTTCCTTGCAAGAGGAAGACAGGTAAGACACAAGTGCAATGTTGCTACGAATCATAATGCCTTCCTTGGGGCAAGAACGTGTTAACAACTAGCTGTCAGTAACTGGGGCTGCTGTTATTTCTGAGCCTTAGACGGGGCTGTCAGACATGAGTTCCCTTTGCAAATCATATTACCTGCTGGACTTGCCTCTCTCCGTGTTATGGCCCAAAGCTGGTGTGCAGAATATACTCAGTCCCAAGGTCTGCACTGGATGTCTGCTGGGCAGGTGAGGGTTTCATGTTCCTATATATAAACATGTGCAATTGCATTCTGCCTCTTCTCTTTCACACGCACACTTTACTCACACTCAGCCCACCTACAACAACATCAAAGTAACAAAAGCACTTGCTCCGGTCATCCTAATACAGTTAATAAAACATTACTAAAAAAGAAGAAAAACAGACTAGATGATCCTTGTCACAGAACAGGAAAATTTTTGTAGGGCATTTCCAGAAGCAGGCAGGAACCTTTAGCCACTGCTTTCTTGGATTCTCCAGGAATGAAGCCTGGGACCTATCTGTAGAGGCTTCCCCATTGGCGTTTTGGGTGGGAATGAATGCCAGAGGTCTGGGGACCAGCGGACATGGCCTGTAGCATGCAGCTCTCACGTTCTGCACCCCTGGTCTAGAGACTTAATTGAAATTGGTTATTCATGTGAATGTTTCTTTTGCTTTCTTTGTCCTTTGATTTATCCAGCAAGGAATTGGGCAAAGAGGCTCACTTGTTTTAGAAGTGGCTCACTGGTACTCTGTAACCCCATTCCTTTTTGGGGAGCAAGAGTCCTAGTGAAGTGCAGGCACTAGATACTCATTGGAGTCTGCATCTTTCTTTTCCTCCTAGTATAGCATGAACTCACACCATACTTAACTGGGCCAAAAGGAGCTCCATCTTCTCTGGATTGACCTTCAGGTTTTTGGCTCTCATCTGCTCTGTTGCCTTGCTTGGCACTGATTCAGACTTTGACCAGGGTGACATGAGAAGGAGGGGTATAGATGGGCATCATCAGGATATTACTGACACCCCAGATCACATAGTCAGAGAATCTCTTCCATAAATGCTAAATGCAGCAGTATGGAAATCTTTAAAATCTTGAGGATTTTAAATGTTTGACAGCGTTATGTCATATATAATAAGTTAAATGGGATACTAAATATTCTATTCTCACAAGCAGAAATACACAGGGACGTAACATGGTTTTTTGGTATTTGCATTTTTAAATAAGGATTGGATACTGTAACATATTTCAGAATTTAAATAAATAATGAGGAAATTGTCATCTGGGTACAACACTGACGAGAAATCTGAGAGGGAGAAATTGGGTATCACAAAATCAAATTGAGCCATATGTGTGAAGATGTAAAAGAATACAATGAGTAGAAATACAATCCAGTTGTCCATATTGATTTTATTATCATGGCATTTTATTCTTATTGTATACTTTTATTCTGTACACTGCTCAGAGAGTCCTATGGGCTATAGGACAAATACAAATACAATAAACAAACCAACCCAGTTAGCACAGTTGTCTGCCACTCCACAGGGTTGTTGGAAGGGAAAGTTGGATTGCAAATAGTTTATCAGTGCAATTATCCAGGGCAGGTTTCGTCCATATCAGTACATTCCTGCAAAAGTGTGGGGAACCCAATAGCTGACAGAGGGTGTCCAACACTGATATTGTTCTTGGAGAATGGATATAGTCCCTTTGGAGATCATCAAAGATAATTGATAAATAGAACTGGTATAGTGGAGAAGCAAAGAGCATGTGAGTCAAAAGTCCTTAGTTCAGATCCCATTTCAAGGCACATAGCCATGGCAGTAAAGCAAAGGAATATCTTCTCCCTAATCTGACCTTGGGATTTGGTCTCACATCATAGGCTCACTTTCCAAGGTAAGAGAAGTTACCCATTACTGCTGTTTCCAGGAAGGGTGTTCTCCAGCTAAGATTTTCCATGAAACATGGAATCCACAGGAGCTTTGTGTTGTTGCAACAGCTTTGGAGGTCACTTTAGGGTAGTTACTTACACATCACCAAAAAGGAGAACACAGATCCGCATAAAAATTATATATGCTATTTCCTAAGTATAGGTGCAACTTCAGAAATAAGAAGTTCACAGATGATTTGGTTTTGATGCCTATTGCTTATTGCCTCAATACAGGGAGATTGAGATGGCCTTTGTATACTCTTTTGAGTTCTAAGATTCCCTGCCATAAAACCATTCCAAGTTTCCCATTCATTTCATGTGAAGTAGACATTTTATGAGTAAATCAGGTTAAAGTTTAATCAAAAGAGTATCCTGCGTTTTCAAAAATAATCTCAATTGAATTACTCTTTCAAAAAAAATTAAAGTGTAATACTGCAGAAGCAATTGAATCAGAACAAGGCAAATGCCAATAGCACAATTCCCTGCCTTGAAAGCTTGTCCGTCAAAGTGACTTAATCCCTTCAGTTTCCTTAAATAACTTATCCAGTCTGAGGGTTGCTCAAGCAAGCATTTATTTTGCTCCAGAGCACTGAGTCCTTGTAAGCCTGGGGGCACAGAACACCTGTAGGAGCTTGACATTCGGGTTTGTGTGGTGTTACTCATGCTTGTTCCTTAAAGCAGGTCCATTTGTTTATTACATTTATAGTCCACCTTTCCTCCAAGCAGTCACATTCAATGGCATTAACCTTTAAAGTGGAACAGGGGGCAGAAGAGAACATGGAAAGCACATCTGTGAGCAAAGCCGGGTTCTAGCAGTTACCAGAGCTTGCATTTCATACGTTATTTCTACCGCATTTTATATCATTTTAAGTTTCCCCCTCCCCTCCCTTCCCTTCCCCTCTGACCCAGTGTGGGACCATTCACAAAAGGCCCCTGGAATTGCTTTGCCTCTTCTACATTGCAACCTATTTATTTACCTGCCTCTTCCTCTACCTCAGACGGTGGTGGAAGCAGGGCAGAGGAGGAGCAGCAGATGTCCTAGCCCACTTGCTCACTGGCCCTCTGCTGGCCAAGCGAGAAAGTGGTAGTAAGAGGGGATGAAGAAGAGGATGAGGAGCAAGAGCAGCTGGTGAGAATGGTGATGAGAAGGGAGGGGGCACATTGAGGGAGCCTTGCCTAAGAAACCTCAAGAACTTGGAGCCAGCATTGTGGATACACTGTGAGCCATATTAAACTTATTTCATGCTAAAGTCAAGAACAAGGACTGGGATTCACTGACTGTGGATGAGATGGAAGATTGGGAGGGGACTGTCCATGCTCAGACTTTTGGATGATGCTCACCCTATGAAATACAAAGAGTTTTCAGGCATCAAAATACCAACTGATTTAAGTCCATCTCCTGACAGTGTTCCAATGGGCTCGTCAGCTGTTTGTGTTCAGCCTCGTGGCTTCATCAATGCTGAAAAACATTCATTGAGAGATGTATGGATGATATTCACTGGTATCACTGCTAGAATCATTCCAATTGTTTCCTTTTTCCCAAAGTACACATGACATGCAAAAATGGCACCTTGAATTGGTTAACTGATTTTGTTCCAAAGTAGGACTATTTCTTCTAATTTCTGGGATGCATTTGGATCTCTCTCTCTGAACTAAAGAGAAGGTCCAAGGAAGAATGAATGCAGGAGGCACTGCAGATCTCACACTTTTCCTCTGGGCTTCTGTTTAACTTTTGGTGGTTTGCGTTAGTGTCAAAATTATACCAGTGACCCATCAATTATCGCCCTTCCTCCCCGCAAATAATCCCTCAGATCCCACTGGCATTTGACCTATAAACTGTGTTTGTGAGGAAGGCAGGTGATTTGTGTTCTGTCTCTTGTTGCACTGCAGTTTGCGTCTGACCTTGAACAAATTACAGACTCTGCCTTTATTTTAGGTCACCCTCTGTAAGATAGGACAGTAATTGTCCTCTACTTGGTAGCAGTGGTGTGCATGTGGAACTACGGAATTGTGAAGTTCTCAGGTCTACTACATTCTTGAAGTGCCAGATAAGCAGTGCTAAGGAAAAAAAGCAGCAACATTGCACTGAGTGTAGCATATGGACATTTTAATGCAATAAGTAACTTCTATGTGAAGATTTTTAAAATATATATTTTTGGCTGAAATAACAAAAATAAATCCCATCTTTATTTCAAACAGCTTGAAGAGATAGTTGAAAGTACGTGGAATTCCCACCTGCCATTTGGGAATTCCATTTGAGGGAATTCCAGTGGCCCAGGGTCTCAAGAACAGAACACCAAAATGATGGAAGGATTGGTGGGTTAAAAAAATCCACCTGCATTGTTGTTGGTGCTGCTGCTCTTTCTAAATTTAATTTGGGACATTTGAATATTGTTTTCCCATGCAGTTGTTTAGAATAGGGATGGGCTGGAAGCCTCTTGTTAATCTGAAAAACAAAAGCAAATTCAGCAGAGGCAAAATGACTGTGGATCATGGAAATGGTAGTCTGATAAACCTGGAGGGCACCAGACTAGGCAAGGTTGGACTCTGCCATGATCCCAGTTATGTGATCCAGAATATCATAGGGTTTGACCTCTCCCTATTTTTTCTCATGAGCATCTAACTCTTTCTCATTTTCTTTCTTCCCACACACATATTGCTCTCTTTCAGTAGCTCTGGAACAACTAGATACACTAGTAATTGGTTTAGATCTAGACTAAGATGACAAGCAGTACAGGGTTGGTGAGAGATCTCCCACCGAGACAAGCTGGGAGGAAAGAACCTTCTTCTCTGGCTCAGATTAATAGCCAAGCCACAGAAGAAAATGATTTTCTTGATTCATATTGAAATGTACATTTCAAACTGCTGAAGGCACAATCCTATGCATATTTAGACAGAAAAAAGCATACAACTTTCAGCATGCCTCCAGCCAGCATTCTTGGAGTTGTGGAGTTTTCATTACCAAAAGTGACCCAAAAAGTATAATAGCAGTAACATTTCTAATTTGAAATTGATTACTTGCTTAACAATTGCAAACAAAACAAAGCAACAACAATCAGGAAACAAAACAAACACAAAAAAAGGAGGAAAACACAAACTAACTCATGCCAGAACTCTTGATATAAGCACCAGTATTAAATAAGTACAAGAATGAGGAATGCTAAAACAAACTGATATAAGAAATCAAGAAAGGAGTTATACCCAAATGGGAAAAAAAACCCTGACTTTCTTTAACTACCACACTGGACTGCTGCATTTCAGCACAAAATTCATAGAACCCTTTCACAAACTCTACATACATTTGCACAGTTTGGATGTGTGTCTTTCTGAAGTGAACATCATACAAATAAAAAAGAACAGAGCATTAAACAATTCAGAACTGTCACTGAAATTCAGTGCCTGAAGGCAACACTGAAACATCTCCAGATAGAAAAGACAGGTATCTGTAAACAGATATAGTCACAGGTGAAAGGAAGGAGTGTTTTTTTAAACCTAATTTGGGTAATGAAGACGAATCAACTAAAACAACACAGGTTTTCTCAAACATCCTTCCCTACCCTGGTGCCTTCCAGATGTCTCGGACCACCATTTCTTCCTGAATATTGGTCAGAAAAATGAGTTGATAGGAGCTGAAGGGCAAAACATCTGGAGGTCTCATGCTGAGTATGACTACCCTAAAGCATTTCAGTTGCTTGCCCATGGAAATTCATGAGGCTGGAAGATGAGAGATGGATTGTACAGGTTTCAGGACTGATAAACCATGCCAGAGATCTATTGCTTCTGGACAAAAGTGACTGGAAAGGACACATTTTCACCCTGCTCCCAAGAGACAGGACACACAGTGCCCACTGAGAATGGTACCAGGATTAATTAATAGATTAGAATGCCTAATCCAAATTAGGAGAGTCATTGACTCTCAGCCTAACCTACCTCACAGGGTTGTTGAGGTGTTGTGAAGATAAAAAGAAGAGGATAATCTTGTAAACTGTCCCAGCTTCCTTCCAAGAGGAAGAAAGGCAGAGTATAAACATAGTTTACTATTATCAAAAACAACAACAACAAGAACAACTTATCTTGAGGCAGGAATGGGTGTGTGGGTGGTGAACTAATGGGTGGATGAGGAGGACTCCCATAATGGAAACCTGAAGAAAACTTCAGAATCTAACAATGAAAGCTGCAATCCAAATTAAACTTGATACTCAAAGGTGACCAAGTATGGACAGGCTCTGTACATCCTTTAAAGACATGATCTTGTGCATGTTTTCTTGTTTTGAGGTGGATGGCTGGGGGCATGAGTTGGACTTTTTTCTGTCTAAGCTTACATAGAATTGTGCCACAAGGCTACAATCCTATACTTCAGAGTAAATCCCGAATGCAGTGAGGTCACTTCTGAAGACACAGGCAGAGGATTGCACATTTGGCGGTGTGTTTGGGAGTCACGTGTGGAGGTGGTGAGATGAAGAACTCACTTGGGGGGTCTATGAATTTTCCTACTTCATAATCAGTTTTGATTATCCAACACCATTATTTGCTCTTGCATAATTTATGGTAGATTTCAGATAACAAATTCACATCTGAATTAATTTTTTATGTATCAGATGCAAAGCTGTAATTCCAGAACATAGTCACTGATTTCAGCTAGTTATATTTTTAGTTGTCCTTTTCTTAGACAATGATTAAATCATGTTCACAGAAAAGGAGAGAAAAAAGGACTGTGTGTGTGTGCGTGTGCACGCGTGTGCGAAGGAGGGGAGAAAGAGAATAATTCAAATCAGAACAAAAGTATGAAGAGCTTTCTCATTTATCCTTGATAGGGGTGTACAGATTTTGATAAATGTGTTCTGTCTATGTGTCATCATTTGTGAGCCATCTTTCATTTTGCTGTTTGCCTATTAACATGATCAGCTATTTTTAAGGATGCCTGAGAATTTTGCTCCACCTGAGCTAATGCGCATTCGTGCTAATTCAGATATGTGCTAATGGTTTATCAGTGCAAGTGTGTATTGGTGCAAATCTCCCCCAAAAGGAGAACAACCTGCATTTTCACAGAATCCATGCCTTTCAGTAAAAACCAGTTTGCTGTGGAACATGCTGGTGAGATTCCTTGCAGTGCAAACTCATTTGAATGTGTGGTGTTCGTTGAAAGCCCTAAACCTTGCTGCAGGCAAACATCAAGGCAATTCTGTCCTAGGACTGCTAGATGAGTTAAAATGGCCATAGGATAAGTCCAGGGAGTCCTAGTGCCATCCTTGAAAGCTTGCTTGCAACTGGTGTCTAAAGAATTGCATTGGTTGCTGCCCTGAGCTTGCTGGAGTGGCCTTGAGAAGGGAGCAGGCAGAGAGGCAAGGAAAGAGTCTCTGCCAACATACACAGTACCCTCACAACCCCTCAGCCTCCTCTTGTGCTCCAAGGTAGCCCACTTGGATGGCCCTTGCATAGAAAGCTCATAATTCAACTGGGTGATATCCAAGCTGTTTTGGTTGGGATTGTATTTTCCCTAAAGGACAAGGCTCATAGTTTGGGAGTGGTCCTGAATCCAGAGTTGTTGCCTGAGGCACAAATGGACTTGGTTGCAAGGAACACCTTTTCTCTGCTAGGGCCAATATATCAACTACAACTCTATTCAGACAGACAGAGCCCAGCTAACTTCAGTTAACTTTGGATTACTGCAATGTGCTGCCTTCTAAAACAGTCCAGGAACTTCAACTGATCTAAACAGGGGAATGGGAGGTGGCTCACAAGAACACATTACTCCAGTCCTCTTCCAGCTGCACGGACTGCCAGGCCCAACTCAGGAGTGCTAGTACTAACACTCAAAGCCCTAAGCAGCTTGGGTCCAGGTTACCTGAAGGAATGCCTCATATCAGCTGAGAGCATCTTCAGGGGTCCTTCCCCAGGAGCCCCCTTCAAAGGAAGTGAGGTGGGTGGCTACCAGGAGGAGGGCCTTTTTGGTTGTGAAACCCTGTTTTTGGAATGAGCTCCCCGAAGAAGTCCATCTGGCACCTGCTTTGCATTCTTTTCAGTGTCAGGTGAAGGTATTTTTATTTTCCCAGCATTTTAAGAGTCTACCTTTTCAACTTTGTTTTTATTTATTCCCTTTGATTCTGTACTACTGTGATGCTTCTGTGATGATCAGTAGGATTAGTTAAATTAGTTTTTGTTCATGTGTTTTTGTCATGTTTGTGCCTCAGCTGTTGGGTGGTATAAGAATGAATGAATGAATAATTCTCAGAGTCCAGAGAGTTATGGGCTCAGTGGATTGTGCCCTCCATCTATTTGTTCCTATGTGTAACATTTCTGAATTAACCACTCTGTCCAGCAAGACAGTTTTATTTTGGCAGTTGCTGCTGTTTCTGGCTCCCATTTGAAGAACACACTTCCTATTTTGGCACAGGTGGACCTCTAGTCAGAAACCTCCAACAACATCTGTAACTTGCTACTTGCTCTGCAAAATGTGAAGGGAACAACCTTAAAATAAAAACAAAAACTATGATTTAGACATAGCAACGGCAATTCATTCCTTCATCAGCTGCTCAGGAAGAGAGCTGTGAACAAATTATCTATTGAAATTCTCCACCCTGCCAGTAGACAGTGAAATTGGAGGACAACTTTTTAGCTTTCTCCAGTGAAAGGATTCTTCATGGGTCCTCTCTGAGAACAATTGTTGCAGTACAGCTTTGGGCTTTAGTCTGAAAAGTTTAGGATCTATCCATGGTGCTGAAGCCCTCCATCTAATTCCAAGATGGAATCAGCATGGCCCCACTGGAGTCACCACATTCCAGTGACCTTTGGGGTTTGTTTTCTTCAGTATTTTTGGATATGTGCAAACTTGGGGGTCACCCATGCCTGCAGAACATTCCTTCTCAGTGTGGTGAATGGCACTGCACTGAGAGAATGAGCTGGCATTCTGCTTATAGGAAAAGGCAGGAATGTGTGCAGAAAAAAGAACCATCCAAAGATAATTTGCTATGGGTTTATCGATCGCCGACACTTTTATTAGAGTTTTGCTGTTATTAGGCTGATTACCTGCTTTTCCATTTCCCCCTATACAAACATAGCGACGATTGTTATCGGGTTCACCTGTTTGGTAAATGATGACTCTGGAGTTAATTGTCATGCATTTTTCTTTGTCTCTTGGTTCATTATTGTTATTATTGCATTAGCACATTGGATAATCTTCAATTTTATATTTTGTATGGATCTTCTGTCTAATGCTGGCCAAGGTTTTTTTTATTAATATATAGATAAAACTATAGCAAATAAAAAGTGTGATGAAGATGTGGGAGTGCAGAAAGCAGCCCGAGCTGTTAGAATGAAAGAACTACTCTTTCTGCACAGGAATTAATCCCTCCTCTTCTCTCCCTCTCCTTCTCCGTCTTCCTCTCTTTTGCAGCTCCTTTGCACATATGTTGGCAGGGTACCTTTCAAAGCACACTTCCATTGTCCTATTGGTATATGGTGTTAATTGACAACATGTGGATGCTGTGAATATCAAATTTAGGATGCAACTCCACAGGAATCTGCCAACCACTGGGGAAGCGCAGTCTGAAAGGAGCGACTACTTGAGAAGAGAGGAGATTGCTACAGGAAGACTGGATGAGCAAATACCACATGGTAAAGTACCATAAGATGGGTGTTCAAATAACAAGAACACAGAGGGGTCTTGGATTAGTGCACTGGACTGGTTCATGGCTCTGCTGAGCTACCCAGCTCACTGGGGGGCCTTGGGCCAGTCTCAAGACCTTAGCCTTTCTTAGCTTGCTGGCTTGTTGGAAGGACAAAATAGCATGTGGTGGGGAACCATGCGCTGGGCATCTCTGCAGAAGGGTAGGATATGTAATGAATAACTTACAGGGCTGGCTAGGATCATGACCACTGGCCACACTTTAAACCCTGTGCAAACACAGGTCCCTTAGCTTCTGTGTGGCTGATCAGATCTGTACTCTGAGATTTTAAAATAGGGCCTGAAAGGAGAAGTCCTAGCCCCAGCATCTGATTCTGATGTGCTCCTTCCCCTGATCATTCCTCTGGGCCTGCTCCCCACATGATGATGCTATGCCAGGCTAGGGATGAATTAGTAATGTTTAAGCCTGACAGGGTGCTCCAAGTTCCACCTTGTGGCTCAGTCTACCTTATTCCCATTCTCAGATGTAAGGTTGGTTTTTATGGCTCTGACCTGAAAGGCTTCTATAGATATCCTTGGAAGATCTCCTTTTCAGACAATCACTCCACACAAGTCCGGGATGATGGGAAGGTATGATGAGGGATGGGACAGAACTAGATAACTCCTACTAGCATATTGGTTTTAGATGTACTTTGATAATCTGAAAAGTGTTATGCTGAGTCATTCTAAAGACTTATCACATCAAGTGAGTGAGGAAGAGGAAACAAATCATACATTTTAAGCATCCATCATCATGACGGAATGTGTAAGAAGCCCTTAACTGAATGATGGCAATATCCACAAGGTGTGAACTGATGCGTATTCCAGTTCTAACTGTCATCAAAACTTAGGAAGAAAGGTAGAAAGGAGACAGTTCCTTCTAGCAGAATGGAACTTTAGCAATGCATGTTTGCTAGTGGGAACAGCTAACTTTTTTTTTTAATGTTAACATTCACATTTTGAAGAGTTTCAGGTTTTTGTATAATTTTGTTTTGTCCCTTTTGAGGACATCATGGAGTATATCGCCATAAAAACCAAGCGAGCTTTGTCAGGAAGTATTAATCAATGAATGAGTGCAATCAGGCCACATATTTAATGACCTGATCAAAGATTAAAAATAGAGCTAAGATTAATTGAAGCCAGCCATCTGGATTTTCCAAAACTCCCATTGGAACTTGGTTCTTCATCTGCCAGGCAGACAGGACTCTCCATCTCTACAGTGTACCAAAGGCTTCCATCAGAAGTGAATGCAATTGTCCAAATCCAACAATCTGTTCCTATGATAGCCATTCCAATGAACACAGAGAACAAACTTAAACTACAGTACACCAGGTGCAGGCTAGACACAAGGAAGAATTTTCTGACCGTGAGAGCAATACAACAATGGAACCAGCTGCTCTTCCACACAAGATGCATTCAGGAAGGAATTGGACAGTTACCTGATCGGGATGGTGTAACTGCTCTAGTGGGGGTTGGACTTGATGGCCTTCCTGACCCCTTCTAACCCAGCTGTTCTGTGAGTCTCTGTGAATACGAGGCTGTAAGAAGAGCTCAGCTCAATCCAGCAGAAGCACTGTGGAGTCCAGCTGCGAGACCCACTCATGGTCAGTCCATGTTAGTCTGTGAAAAATCCACAAGTGGGGCCAGAAGGAAAATCTTACATAGTTTTTGTACAAAATTGATCGGTTAATGTTTGATTTAGTTCCCCACCACACTCCATTAAGTACACAGTAAAGAATGGCAAAATCATGCCTCCAAAGGGGAGGACATGCAAAATCCGTCCATCTATCTGTCCATCTTTTGTTCCCAGTGTCTAGCACATAGGGATGGACAATTTTGTCTGCTTCACTTTGTAATGCTGACATTGTACAAAGCCCAAATGAATCCTATCCTGCTTCCATGTCGATTTGCATTTTTTCAGTCCACATGAAAATGTGTATGTATTTTTGTATGAATTGTCCTCTATTACACATGCTATTTCTGCAAACAGTTTCCTGTAAATACATTCCTTTGTGCCTATCATTTCTCTACATCTATGCATCTTTGTATGTGATTTTCTCTATGCATGCATATTGGCCAATGGATTTTTTAGAAGTGCAAAAACCAATGGATAATTGTATTATGCATTCAGGAAATGGAAATCAGGAGTGATTATTATGTGTACCAAATGAATTTCTACACCCACTCATACTAGCAGGTATTGTATGCTCCGTGCATCAGGAGGAATACTGGTCCCTCCAATATTTGTAAGCGGGGATCCAAAATCAACATTAAACTGTGCAGCCCTGTGAATGCTGCCTTGTACCAGTCTAAAGCACAAGTCTACCTATCTCAGTACTGCCTGCTCTGACTGGTAGCCACTACCCAGACAAGTCCCCCCACCCCTCACCTGCATAACCTACAATCTGATCCTTTTTTAAGGATGGAGACACTATAGATGGAACTTAGGGATGCTTAGCATGCGAGGCGTGTGCTCTGTGACTGAACTAGGCTTCCTCTCAAATGCTGAAATGTTCAACCCTCCCATGCCTGAAATTCATATGCTCACATCTTACATTATTTCTTAATCAGTAAACCAATTTCTCTGCTTTAAACATGAATAACTGCAGCCTTCTTTTTCAAATCACCAAATTTCTCAAGGTCTGGACCTGGCTTTAGTAAAGATCTGCAGTGCAGAGTTAAAACCACCAAGAAACCAGTTTTGTTCAGTTTTGCAATTCTGCTAATGATCATTTACACCTTCCATGTCTTTGAAGTGTTAGCTACTAATTATAGGACCGTGTGTTAAAATAGGTGGCTGCCTATTATATTGTTGTCTGTGCTAAAAACAAACCAACCAGTCATATAAGGAGCTGTTACTGCAGGGAAATTAGAATTTAGTGGCATTTTTTTCCCTTCGACCACCTGTTTAAAATTATGGCAGGTGCCCATTTCTAGTCTACTAAAATTGGATGCAGCCTATGAGAGGTGGAAGTCTTGATGCTGATACACATTGACTTCCATACCCATAGAGGGAATCGTTTAAAATAGAATAAAATGTTTTTATGTGGCGGGGGAGGGATGTAATAAGTGCACACACCTTCCTGGCTTAATTAAGAAGCCAAAAGCCTTATAATAGACCTGTTGACAGATGTTGTCCTATCTTTCTCTGAAGATGTTCATTTAAATGAAGATGTTAATTTAAAGCCAGGGCAGAAGGTGTGGTGTCTCCCCTCAGCAGAATCCTTTGTTTAGACCTTTAATCCTATGCCACTTACTATACCTAATATGATACATGGCAACTATATGTTTTAAGCTTGCTTACTGGTTATTATAAGGTAATCTAAATCTTATAATAATCCTTCTTCTAAACCTCTTGATTGATTAATTCTATTTATTGCCTGCTTTTTTCTTGCAAGGAAGTGGAGGCAATTTACATAATTCTCCTCCCTTTTCTCTCTTGCTTATCCATACAGCTAGCCAGTGAGGTGGGTTAGACCGAGAGGCAATGACTGGTCCAAAGTGGGCTTCCTGGCTGAGTATGGCCTCATACCCAGATGTCCCAGGATACCAGTCCAACATTTTAACCACTGTGCTACATCTAAGTGCCTCACTTCCTTGACATCATCAATACCTTTGTTAATTCCCCAAAATCTGGAAATACAGTAATACCTCTGAAAGTTGACTACCCAAGGGACTGAAGGAACGTGGTCAACATACAGAGGTGGTCCACATAAGGAAAAACTGTACTGATATGTACACATTCTCCTGACCCCCTCTTCAGGCAGCCCCATGTTGCCAAATCACTTGGTTTCCATAAAAGCTTAGGGAGTAATAGTGGGAATGGGGGTGTTGGTCAGAGAGGGAGACAAGGTAGGTATAAGGGATGGAGGGGAAGCCAGGAGCCAGTCTGGATTGCAACAAGAATTGCAGGTTCTTTGAGGGCTCATCATCAGTTTGAACTAATGCTTCCTTTCTCAACTAAGGAATAGGACAAGCCATATTAGCAAGGAAGTATAAGAAAGATAAAAGGAGAAGAGAGCCAAGGGAAACAGCCGGTGTGAACCAATTTATTTAACACAAGTGCTTGAGGTAAGTACACAACAAAGCAAAACAGATGAAGTGCATATCAGGTGAGAGGCAGCTGGAAGGAAAAAGAAACAGAGGTCAGGAAGAATAAAGGTGGAATTTTAAGATGGATGGTAGTTTTCTGTCTTTGGGGCATCATCCAGTGCAGAAAGAACTGTGCTGGCTGGGGAGGTAGAGGGTGGCCCTATGGAGATGGGGTTCTCACTGCAATGAGGGTGGGCTCCTGCTCTACACAGACTCTCCTATAACGGTGTTGGGTGAATCAGCCTAGGCTGCTGAGATCCCATGCAGTCTCCTTCACTCTGGTGTTGGGAAGCCTTCCTGATTTGGTGCCCCCTTTCAGGGCAGCAAGACTCCAAGTGGGTGAGTCAGTTTAGCCTCCAAGGTAATTCATAACACTTCACTGAGTCTCAAAATCCTGAGTGTGAAACCTGATGCACTGCCAATCTCCATTAAGCCCCCAAACTCTTATTTGGCCCTGAAACGTAACCGGGGAAAACCACTCTGAGTATGGAGAGGGAAGGAGGGAACCGGCAGCTCAAAGAGGTTGATCCCTGTCCGCCGCGTAGGCTGTGCAATGCAGGACATGTTGCACTTGGATGACGCCCCCATCCACATGGGCTAAAATTGGTCTCCTAAGCCCCAGCCATTGTCTGGTGCAGGATGCATGCTTGGACATGCACATCTGCAGTCCTGCTCACAAAATCCTGACATGCCCAGACATAATGACAGAATGAAACCTAGAGCCTTTAACCATATTATTTTGTGTATTGCAAAAATGTCTGGGGAACCAGACAGACACATTTCTAACTTTCTTGTACAGGCAGTAAGCTTATTGAATTATTTAATCTCCAGTATTTGAATATCGCTGCACAGCCAGGCAGATTCTGGAGTGGTAAACAATGCATAGTTAAAGCTAATAACTAAACTAAAGGCTTCCCAGGATAACTTTAGCAAAGCAAATTTGATCCAGAATGCATTTTGGAATACAGAATTATTAGGATTAGCTAGGAATAATCTTGCTGGGCCTGAGCAACTGAGCCTGTGCCACTAACAATGGCTGTTTGAAAGAGTGGCAGCTCCACGTTTACCACTAGGTGGAAATAGCTCTCCATGTAATTTTCAGTTCAAGAAACATCTTTCTCTTCCAGCTCTCATAGGACTTCCTGTTTTCATAGATAGCATCCCAATCAAATTCAATAAAATTGGGAAGCTGTGGACAAACAGTACTATTTTGACAAACCAAGCTGGGGAAAGGAGAATATTTTAAAACACGCATCAGTATTGTCATAGCCACACTGGAAATGTGGGAGAAGCTGCAGCAATTGTATTAAGTTGCTATTAGAAAAGGAAGATTGTGCTTTGTAAAGTCACAGCCAAATGAATTACTGCCTTTCGGTTCTTGGATTTGGCATCTTTGCTCCTTGTGAGGGTGATGAGGCCTGCCTCACGTTACCAATTCACACCTTAAGGGAGCTCAAGTCTTTGTTTATGTTTGAAATTAGATCAGCTGCTGAAAATGTTTCTCTGTATTTGTAGAGGTAAGGGATATCACCACTCTGAGTAGGGTGTGAAGTGCAGGAAATTTTGTACTTGGATGATCCTAAGTTGGAGACAACTTGACAGTGTAACAACAGCTACGGGATGGATCATTCCTTTTTATCAGTCCTGCATCTCCCATCCACCTTCTTCATAGGATGGCCTTGGAAGTGGTATAATAGCTCAACATCACCAGGGGCATACAAATAATACTTGTATCATACTGCAATATGCAGGCACAAATATGTAGATGTTGGGATATAAACAATTCTTTAGACACAGAAAGAAAAGGATTTCAACCAGCCACTCAACTAAGCCCAGCTTAAGAGCCACCTATAGCACTAGTTTTAGGATATTTGCTGCAATTTTTGAGCAGCCACTGTGAATAAGCCTAACTGATTAGTAACATGAAGATATGAGGTATTTCTCCCAGTGAAGGCACAAGAAATCTTCTCTTGGGATGGGCATACAGTTCACAAGAATATATATAATAATATCATCTATATCTCCTTTGTAGAAGACAACTTCAGCAGTTTTAAAACTCGAATTTTATTCATACTTTCTACAAAAGGCTAACTATTAAGCTGACAAAAGCAAGATTTCACTGCTCCCTCTGAAAAAGAAAGAAAAATGCAACATCCCATCATTTGTTAAGAGGCAGATTTCTGTTGGGAGACCAATAGTGTCATATTTGGGGTTTGATGGACTACATGCAATCCTACAGATGTGCTAACAACTCCATTCCAAGCCTTTGTGCTACAAAGTGGGCAAAGATCTTGAGAGGAGCTGGGAGCACTCTGGGAGGATGTGCTCAGAGCCACCTCAAGTGCATGGGCTGAACAAACATATAGATCAGTGATGGCGAACCTTTCAGAGACCAAGTGCCCAAATTGCAACCCAAAACCCACTTATTTATCACAAAGTGCCAACACTGCAATAAAACCTGAAAACTGGGGTTTTAGTTTAGAAAAAACAACTCGCGTCCAGTCTCAACAAATATCTATCTATCTATCTATCTATCTATCTATCTATCTATCTATCCATCCATCCATCCTTGGCAGTGCACTGACTGGCCATGTGAAACCTTGGACGAGTCATGGCTAATGAGTTGTGGCTTGTGACGTCATCACCTGGCACTGCCACTCCTTTCTGAGCATGTGCATGGCCCCTATGTGCACTGTTATCCAATGCTCAGGTGCTGGGGTGATGCTGGGGAGACTTGGCTCGTGTGCCAACAGAGAGGGCTCTGTGTGCCCAATGTGGCATGTGTGCCATAGGTTTACCACCACTGTTCTAGAGCAAATGCATGGGACTTGCTTCCATGAGAAGTGATGTGCCTGCCTTTGACTTAGATGGCTTTTATCTGGGATGGCTTGAAACCAGGACTAAGTGTATAAGACTGTAGACCTAGGCAATGCAGGCAGGACTGAAAACAGCACCATATATAGACGCACACCACTGTCTATACAAAGCCTGTCAGCAAAGCCAGGCAGGGCAGGAGAAGGATGGAGGCTGGGGATGTCTGAGGGGGATCAGATTCTTGTGGACTGGACTGGCTCGGCTCCCCCTCTCTCAGATTCCATCTGCCTACCCAGCACTCATGCCAACTCCCTCTGCTTAAATTGAGCAAGCACATGGTGTTCTGTTTTTAAAGCTGGCTGCAATTTTCTTATTTTTACAGCAGAATAATTGCACAAAACAATTGCAATTTACAGAAGATAGGGTCTCAATTTTATGCAATTGTACACAAATCGCTCTGCCTTTAAAAAGAAAAAGAAGAATGCACAGATCATAGGCCTGCTTCCAAAGCAGAAGTTGCAACATGTCCCCTGAAGTGGATGTGGTGCACCAAATCCACTGAGGATGAGCAGATCATGTTCTTCAGTGCTGCCCATCCTTACCTCTCTCCTCCTCTTTTCCAAATAAATTGTTGTTGTTGTTGTTAGTTGCGAAGTCATGTCCAACTCATCACGACCCCATGGACAACACTCCTGCAGGCTTTCCTGTCCTCCACCATCCCCCGGAGTTCACTTAAGCTCACACCAACTGCTTCAGTGACTCCATCCAGCCACCTCATCCTCTGCCGTCTCCTTCTTCTTTTGCCATCTATTGTTCCCAGCATTAGGCTCTTCTTCAGGGAGCCCTTCCTTCTCATTCAGTGGCCAAAGTATTTGAGTTTCATCTTCAGTATCTGGCCTTCTAAAGAGCAGTCAGGGTTGATCTCCTCTAGGACTGACTGGTTTGATCACCTTGTGGTCCAAGGGACTCGCAGGAGTCTCCTCCAGAACCACAATTCAAAGGCCTCAATCCTTCGGCTCTCATCCTTCCTTATGGTCCAGCTTTCACAGCTGTACATTGCAACTGGGAAAACCATGGCCTTGACTATACACACTTTTGTTGGCAGGGTGATGTCTCTGCTTTTAAGTATGCTGTCTAGATTTGCCATAGCTTTCCTCCCCAGGAGCAAGTGTCTTTTAATTTCTTGGCTGCAGTCCCCATCTGCGGTGATCTTGGAGCCCAGGAAAATAAAATAAATTCCAAATAAATAAAAAAATAATGATAAAAAGAGAATCCATCTGGATAGGTCTCTCAACCCCTCTAGCTTGCTCACCAAGAAGTGGATGGAGCTCAAGATGTTCTACAATCAATGTCATCCCTAAAAGCAGAATTCCTGTTTACTGCAGCCCCATTGGGCTCTAATTATTTGGTCTCATTTAACTAGGCTCATACAATATCTTAGAAAACTACCTGCCACTGGAATCTGATTTCATTAATTAGAAAGGAGAATTTTTCCCCTTCCATTCCCATTATAAAATACTTAAGTCTGATTAAATCAGTGCAGCCATCTGCATCAAACCTTTATTTTCCTTCTTGTGTTCATTGCAAATTTAATTGAAATAAATAGTTAAGCTGGCAAACAAGCTGTGCCTTGGGCAAAACTCTTTTTACAGTGTAAGTTTTGACCCTGTTCACTAATAAACCAGGGTCTTTTATGGTGTCAACATCAATATAAAATATGCCAGTCTGTATTTATATGTTTTCTGGCAGTTGGTTCAGAGCTCAAGCAGTCAGAGTTTGATAAATGCACCATTCTCCAGGTCTTGGCAATTATGGATTTGCAGCACTTCTGCAAACAGCTGTAATTAAAGTTGTGAATACAATAGAAAATGTGAAGATTGTAATGCAGGCAAAGGATCTCTGCTGACTACAAACTGAGGGACACTTGGGCTACAAAGTTTAGTGAAGTAGCAACAGGGAGTCACAAATCCCCAGGTTTTTTCTTCAGTTCTGCTGTTTCATTCATTTCTGCCATGAAGCACTTGAGACTGTATCCATTTAATTTGCTTGTGTTAGAGAGCAATCCTGTGGTTCAAAGACATCGTCTGAGAGAGCTTTGTCCTTGGAGGTGGACATCATATGAGAGAGCTTTGTCCTTGGAGGTGGACATCATCTGAGAGAGCTTTGTCCTTGGAGGTGGACATCATCTGAGAGAGCTTTGTCCTTGGAGGTGGACATCATCTGAGAGAGCTTTGTCCTTGGAGGTGGACATCATCTGAGAGAGCTTTGTCCTTGGAGGTGGACATCATCTGAGAGAGCTTTGTCCTTGGAGGTGGACATCATCTGAGAGAGCTTTGTCCTTGGAGGTGGACATCATCTGAGAGAGCTTTGTCCTTGGAGGTGGACATCATCTGAGAGAGCTTTGTCCTTGGTGGTGGACATCATCTGAGAGAGCTTTGTCCTTGGAGGTGGACATCATCTGAGAGAGCTTTCTCCTTGGTGGTGGACATCATCTGAGAGAGCTTTGTCCTTGGAGGTGGACATCATCTGAGAGAGCTTTGTCCTTGGAGGTGGACATCATCTGAGAGAGCTTTGTCCTTGGTGGTGGACATCATCTGAGAGAGCTTTGTCCTTGGTGGTGGACATCATCTGAGAGAGCTTTGTCCTTGGAGGTGTAGATCTAGCCCACACTTCTTGCTTCCCATAGAAAGGCTCAGCCCCCAGGCTCCATCTCCTGGCCAAGAATCAGGACAACCACCCTGGTAGTTGTGGGCTCGGTCCCAGACCCTGTTGGAACTCTCAGGCCTTGAGCAGCAGCATCTGGCTGCCCTTGCTCTTCGATAGCTCTTCCCTCCAGAAGCTGCCTCAGTGACACAGGTTTCCTGGTGGTTGTCATGGGTTTCAGTGCCTGCATCCTGCCTGACCTTTGCCTGATCCAGTTGCTGCCTTGCTACTGTGCTGCTTCTGAATCCTGCCCTGTTATCCTACCCCATTCTTCCTACTTGCTCCATTGTTTTACCAGTTATAGGTGTTGAACGTGTCCGTGACCACATCCTTGCTCTGTTCCTGACCTCAGCCTGTTCCTTGATTAGAAACATAGAACATAGAACATAGAAAAAGAGCGAGTCAGAAGGGGCCTCCCGGGCCATCTAGTCTGACCTCCGGCACCAGCCGGCTCCGCTCATGACATGCCCACCATGTGCATGTCCAGCCTGTCTTTGAACACCCTCACCGATGGGGCCTCAACGACCTCCCGTGGAAGCCCATTCCACGCCCTCAGGGTCCTAACTGTCAGGAAGTGCTTCCTGGCATCCAAATTGAACCTTGGCTCCCTGAGCTTTGCTCCATTGGAGCGCGTCCTGCCTTCCTCTGCAGGGGAGAACAGGCCTCTCCCCATCTCCATGTGACAGCCCCTCACATACCTGTATGTTGCCAACATATCCCCTCTGAGTCTCCTCTTCTCCAAGCTGAAGAGACCCAGTTCCCTCAGTCTTGCCTCATACGGCATCCCCTGCAAACCAGCCACCATCCTTGTGGCCCTATGCTGCACTGACTCCAACCTGGCTATATCCTTTCTGTAATGAGGGGCCCAAAATTGAACACAATACTCCAGTTGCGGGCGCACCAGAGTCGTGTAGAGTGGTAGTAATACCTCTCTTGATCTAGAAGCCACACTTCTGGCTATGCAGCCAAGGGTGGCATTCGCCCTCTTGACCACCGCATCACACTGCTGACTCATGTTTAGCCTGTGGTCAACCAGTACCCCAAGGTCCCTTTCACAAGTGCTGCTCTCCAGCCACTTGTCACCTAACCTGTACTTATGACAGCTATTCTTATGCCCCAAGTGCAAGACCTTGCACTTATCCACATTGAACGCCATCCTGTTGTCTCCTGCCCAATTCCATAGTCTGTCCAGATCCTTTTGGATCTGGTGTATCTGCTCCTCAGTTGTGGCCACTGCTCCAGTTTTAGTGTCGTCTGCGAATTTGATCAGCAGACTGTTCACCCCTTCTTCCATGTCGTTAATGAAAAGATTAAACAGGATCGGCCCCAGGACAGAGCCCTGGGGGACCCCGCTTGTCACTGGCTGCCATCCCGACAATTCCCCGCTAATAGGATTAGGATTCGATTATGACTTCTGATGTTATCATTGCACTTTGGGCTTTGCCTTGTCTCAGATCTGGTGGCCTGGGCCCTGGTTTATCTGCCTTGGCCCCAGACCCTGGCAGGAGGCTGCTCTCACTACCAAAGTTGGGACTTGGACCTCAGGAGAGGAGGTAAGGATTCTGCTGCAGTAGGGCAGGAGGCAGAAGCCATGATCCGCTGCTTCCATCCCCACCCCTGGCTGTGAGGGAGGTCTAGGCAGGGTCAGAGGCACAACACTGAAGTTATTTCAGAAGACGGAGAGGTAAAGAGCACCCCCTCATCCTCCTTCCTGGGCCAGCAAGAGCCGCCAAGGGCTGGGTGGACAGAGGCCCCTTCTATCGAAGTCTGCCATGTTTTAGGAACCCAGCTTCCAGGATTGAGTCTTAACCGATACATCCATTTAAAGTGCATCCTCACTCAGGCTCTGTCATCACCGTCTAATTTGGAGGTCCATTTCCAACAAATTGTGCCTGAAGCAGCTAACAGAACACAACAGCAGTGCAGAAATGGCAATGCAACAGCAAATCATCGGTTGCAGCCGTGCATCATTACAATAATAAAGCACCCAAACAATTCATTCACTAACATGAATATAACATTTCAAATTAGCTACAATGTATCAATTAGTATTCATCAGTAACATGTAAGATGAAATTCTCTCTCTTTTTCATTTGAGCTTATTGTAGTGATGGCTATTTGAGGCCTGCAATTTTGCTTGTTCACAATATCCAAAATTTATACCCTTCCCTTCCCTTCCCTTCCCTTCCCTTCCCTTCCCTTCCCTTCCCTTCCCTTCCTTCCCTTCCCTTCCCTTCCCTTCCCTTCCCTTGTGTGGGAACTGCCAACCATGCCCACAATAGCATTTCCCAATGTCTGCCTACATTGTTCTCCTGGAATGCTCTGGAACAACATATATCTGGAGAATTCTGGGAAATTAAAAAAGCAGCTGCTCTGAAGGCCATGCATTCATTCATTATCTTTCAAGAAGCTCAGATGTACATTCCCCTGCCTCAGCATCTCTCCCTGTACACATGCGCGCATGCATGAACGCACACACACATGTATCCTAAGAACAACCACATGAGGGAACAAATGCTAGCAGCACTTCCTATTTAAAATTATCCTCAGTGCACTAGGGATAGTCTGGGGCACTGTCCAGATCTTCTAGACTCGTGCATTGTCTACTTCATTGCACCCTGCTTGTTCACTTGGCTTTTGCTCCATGCTGGCGGGAAGGAGAGGCAGATAGCACTGCTGCAGAGAGCAAGAGTGGCTGGTGACCATGGTGGTGAGAAGGTAGATGTGTCCATGAGGCACTGGGCCCATTGCCGTTGTCTTGCCCAAAGGCCCTCAAAACTGAAACCAGCATTGATATGCAAGTTACTTATGAAGAATACAAGAACTGAAATTTGAGGTTACACCAATGGATATCTTTGCAAAGGCTGAAAGGCTGGAGGCACAGAATGGGAGATAACCTGGGGAAGATCAAGCTGTGTACATAGATACAAAAGAACAGAGAAATAGGCTAATGAAGAAAGACAGAGTTGTAGATAATGCAACAGTCTCGACTCTTTCCAAGGATTATTTCTTTGAGCCTTCAAGGAAATGCTGTTCTGACATTAAAGGGGGGAAAAAACCAAATTTGCGGGAAGCCAGGCAAGTTGAGAAAAGATATCCTTTAAAAGAAATATTAGCTACTCTGCTTTCTCAAAGGGGTGGGGGGAAAAGCTGTGATGAAAATCCAAACATGCATCTCCAGGTGTAAAATTTTTAATATTTCAGAAAGGCAAACCCAGGATATGGTGTAAGTCAATCATATATCCAATTTTCACCTCCATCTTCTATTTGAATTCTTGAGATAGAGTCCTCATTCTCCTTTAATCTACAGTGGATAAAATGTATGGGAAGTTGCTTCCTCCCTCCCTCCCTCCCTCCCTCCCTCCCTCCCTCCCTCCGTCCGTGTGTGTGTGTGTGTGAACAATACATTCCTACTGGTCTGACAGTGCCTATATTCTTATGTCCCACTTTGTCTTGCATCTTACAGCTGCTGGGTTTGAACCAACAAAATCAACCAACCACACAAACCAGTTGTGGTGAAAGTCAGAAATTCTTCCGACATGGGTGGGTAACTCTGGCCATTGTTTATGCTGGATGGGATTTCTAAGAGTTACAGTCCAAAACTTTTAGACTGCATGGGGTACCCTGCCTCTGCTGTAGTTTTATTTGCAGTCATCCTGGGAAGATGATGTTACCACCAGAATGTGTTCTGAAAACCCTCCAGCCTTTCACTTACAGAAATAGGAACATCCAGGAAGGGCTTGGGAAGCCTCCTGTATGTACCCCTGGAAAAGGTCTGTGGCTCAGAGTAGCTATTACGGAAGCAGGTGGGCCAACAGCCTACTTTGTAGATCCATCTCAATACTTGGATGACATACCTTGACCACCTGCCTGTACTGAGAGAATGTGTTGTTCTGTCTCACACCTTAGCCTGAGCATCATCTTCTTATGAGGGTGTATATGAATTTGAGCACTAACTGGTGTGTGTGTGTGTGTGGAGGGGAAGTGAGAGGGAGCAATTCAGCTGAGTTTCAAGTAGGAAGTTCCTATAGGACTTTTTTGCACAGGCATGCTGGGGAAAATAAGCCACTGCAGCTATTTTCTCTGGCATGTGTTTCGTACTATAATTATCCATGACAGCATGACTTCCTGTGACGTGCATACTTGACTCACAACAGACCATGGGTTCTGGGTGGCTTTGCAAACACAGCAACAAGCCACTCTGGCTGGGTTTGCATGATGCAGGAAGGCAAGTATACTAATCCCCTTGGCACAAGACTGGTACATGAAGGATGGTTAAGAAGCTAAGGCAGCTTGTGAGCTGGATCTTACAATGCGGTCTAAAGGAGGACTTTCCACTTGCACCCTTTGCAAGGCTAGCTAAGCCATTGATCCAAGTGCAGGCATCGTGCCAAGTGGCAGATGAGCAGTCTAGTTTTTCTGCAATTGGCTAGTGGGACTGGGGTGGTCCGTGTGTTGTCAGGCATTCCCATTCACGACGGTGAAGATGGGCCTGAGGATTTGGTCCTTTGGCCAGAGTTTCTGCATCCCTGCCTTAGCAGGGAGTGAAAAAATAGCAGAATGAGCTCAAACCCTGAACAAAGTTCAAAAGCATGTAGTTTTGCACTCCCCACCCCCTGCAAGCATGCATGTTTGAGGAGGAAAGGTCCCCTTTCAAAGCCTCTCAAGGCTTAGGAGCCAGTCACCAGGCTGAAGCTAAGTAGGAATGGGTCTGGTCAGTGCTTGGAAGAGTGGCCATCCTAGAACCTCATGGAGTCACTGTGAGTTCCACGATGGAAGGAAGGTGAAATATAGATGCAATCAATCAACCAATTCACCCCATCCATCAATTTAAATTGGTGTCTGTTGCTACCTCTTGTGACAACTATTCCCAAGGGGAAAAGCAGTGGGGGAACAGTCTTTACTCACTTTTCAACACACATGATTTTCTAAACCAATATCATGTTCCCATTTGCTCTCCATTTGTTTTCTGAACTGAAGAGTTGCAAAGGTTTCAACCTTTTCTTATGGAGAATTTGCTCCACCTCTGTGACTAGTTTGGTTGCCCTTACCTTTGGTTGCCCTTCAATCATGTATAGGGAGCAGTCTGGCCTAGACAGTACTGTGGGGTCTTTCTGAGACCCCTTTGTCCATTTTGAATGTATCTGAGGGCAGTGCAGAGAGTACTGGTTAGAGTGTTGGATTGGGACTCAGCTGGTTGCCACTTAGCCATGAAGCTTATCGGTTGACTTTGGGCAGGTCACAGTAGGTCATCCAAACCTACCTCACAGGGGTGTAGTTTGACAAAATGGAGGGGGATTGTGTAAGCTGCCTTCGGTTCCATGCAGGAGAAAAAACAGGCTAGAAATATAAGAAATAACTAAACCCATCCATCCTCAGGGCTTAGGAAACCATGAGACAGCACCAACTCTTTAGTTCAGTGTGGTTTAATTCAGTAAATGCTATGGAATGTCTCATTCTTCCATATCAGGGGCCATGTAGTTTATTTGCAGTCAAATTTGGAAGACTTACATTTGCAAATAAAAGTGAGCTGCTTGAAAATTACCAATACACATCTCTACACTTTGACATATCATTTCCTAGTGAAAAATAGCCGTGGCAACCAGAAAAGGTTTTCCTCATCTTTACTTCCGCTTGATGCAAACTACTATTTATTTTGCTCATTGAAATGAGGGAGGGAAATTGTCCCCCTATGCCAAAGGGGACAGCCAAACCATACTGATGAAATTTAGTAGTGCAGTGAGCAGAATATAATTTACTCTCTCCATTTAATTATCTTTACTCTTTCTAACAGGTGTAATGAATACAACACCTGATGGCTAAGAACGATAATCCAGATGGTTCAGAATTGTAACTCCATATGCCATATGATTTAAAACAGAATAAAGTTGTGGTTAACTCTTCAAGTGCTGTTCCTTCCTGTAGATAAGAGAAAGATTGAAATAATGAGCAGGGCAATCTGGTGTCCTGAGACAGCTTCTGGATGGCCCTGGGATTGTTTTGGAGCTGGGACCCTGAAAGGGGACTTGGACAAGCAGTGGGAAGCATCCTGAGGACAGGAAGTGGAGGAGAGCAGGCGGTGCTTCAGCCTCTTTCCTTCTCACTCATGAGTTAGACATCCAATGCAGGCTGTTTAGCTGCTTTGTGGGGCAGGAGAAATGTGGAAGAGACAAGCACCTCTGTGATCTCTCTTTGTGAGCCACCCAGAGACTTTTTTAGTAATTGGTATGGCATGCAAAAACCTTAAATACCAATTTACATGCAATCATACATGCAATCTCATCACTCTGCATAGGATGCCCCAGAACCTCTGAATTTGGACAGTTACAGGCATCCCAATAAAAGTGTATCCTGAGAAAGCAATCCTATGGTTTCAGGGGCCATAGGATCATTCAGAATCACCACACTGACACTGTAGACACAGTGTATTTATTATTTTAATATCCTGCACTTTTTCCTGCAAGGGACCCATAAATATACTCCGCCTCCTTTTCATTTTTATCCTCACAACAGCCCTGTGAAGGAGGGCACACTGACCCACTGACTGGCCCAAAGTCATGGCATGAGCTTTATGGCTGAGTGAAGCCCAGAACAGCATCTCCTGTCCCAATCAAACACTCTAACCACTACCCAAGACTGCTGTCAATGTTAACGTGTTATGACCTGGCAGGGAGTTATGAGTTCCAATACCCCTCTCTCAGCTGCTTGCAGATGCTGTGGAAAGAGTGACACTGCAAAGGTGGCCCTGAGGAGACGGGGGAAGGCAGTTTTCTCATGGCAGGGAGGGGAGAGAAGAGAAAAATTGAGAAGGGTCTCTCCAGCCCAAGCCCTGACCCTGCCAAGTTTCCTCCCAAAAAAGCATCTAGAAGAAAAAGTTTTAAGAGGTGGAGGAAGAGGCAAAATCCACCTCCATCACTCCTGGTCTACCAGCAACAGCCTGGCAGGGTGTTGGGTGTATGGAAGACTCTGAAACTGGGGTTTAAAGGATTCTTTTGAAAAAGGGTTTGGAGGTGGCACCTTCATTCCAAGGGTGGTCCTTTCCTTTTTAACAGCTTAGTAACAGGTAAGCATCTCAACAAGAGAGCTTTCCCCAGCATGGAGATTCATTTTTGATTCTTCGAGGCCTTTGCTTGTTGCTTTAGCCCTCATACATCCAATGCAGAGACTGTGAAGACACTCAGTTGACTTGCATTTTAATGCATTTTAACCAGTTTCACACTTCCAAACCAACATGTGAACCAAAATTCAGTTATCCTTTGAAATTATTATATTTATATCTCATTTTTCTCTGCAAGTAACGGAAGGGAACTTATACAATCCTGTTCTCCATTTTATCTTCACTACAATCCTGTCAGGTTAAGCTGAGTGACTGACTCAGACACCTAGTGAGCTTCATGGCTAGATTTTCCAGATCCCAATCCAGCACGCTAACCACTATACCACACTGGCTTCTCCAGTTTTGCGCAGGAGTTTTCTAGTACTAACAGAAATAACAAGATCACATTGACATAAATACATGTTAGAGAACATGGCTCACAAAAATGTTGATATACAGTTGTGAAGAGAGCATTAAAATGCCTTGCATTGGGAAAAATGCACACATAATACACATGCACTAGGAGAAACCTGTACAAAGGTGTGCATACATTGTCCTGTGAACTTAAAAGCATGAAAAAAAGTTTCTAACCTTTGAACAAACCAAACTCATGACTGGAAAGTGAGAAAGTGAGAGAAACCAACACTGACAGATTTGGCCATCTCTAATCCAAAGGGATGTGCGCACATTGAATATTAAAAGTACTCTGAAAACCCAAAAACTATAAAAGGAAGCCGCAGGAATAGCAATCTAAATGTCCAAGCCCCAGACAATGTAATTCTTTCATCCTGCAGCCAATGCAGCTGAGCCTGAGAACTGTGAGCTTCTGTAGTGAGAACAATGGATTTCTGCAACTGGCAGACTTTGCACCCCACATTTTCTCTAGGTGGATGCTTTGGGCTGTCTAGATTTAGCACAGGAAAAGGGGAGGAAAAAGCTGGGGTGCCAACTTGAAAAGGCCCAGCCTCCTCCCATCCCTGTGCCCTGGCATGCCCCCTCTTGCTCCTCCAAGGTCTAGGTGCAACCTCAGGTGTGTGGGGAGAAACAGCTAGACTGTGAGGGGAACAAGGTGGGGAAATGGCTTTTGGAATCTCAGATTTGAGACTCCAAGAGTTGTGTGACCCCTCAAATTATATCAGAGGCCATAGGATTGCACCCTGAAAGGATAAAGGAGGCATGGGATTTCGATTTAGAACTCTGGCTCACCTGTTGTCATTTGTGATCTGTTCTTCCCTTTTGTCCAAAAAAGAAGAGTATGTCACCCACCCTCCTTTTTTGGACAAAAAGCTTTGGAGCACTCATTAAAGGATGGGGAGTTTTGTGTGAGGGGACAAGGAAAATAGTGCCAGGTACTTCCCCCTGTGTGCAACAAAGCCATCTAAGATCTTCTGAGGAGGACATGCGTGTTGTTCTGTGACCAACAGAATGTCACCATGTAATTCTCAGAAGAAGGCCTCCTTGGTGGTACCACCCATCCCTGGAGAACCCTCCACCATGCAGTAAGGGAAGCAAAAAAGGCAGTGTTTTCAGACAGCTCCTGAAGATGCACTTGTCCACCAAGGACTTTCCTGGCTTCTAAACACCTGTACTTGATTGGATGCTGCTGCATCTTATTGGCATTTATATTGTTACTATAGTGTTTAAACAGTTGTTAATAGTGCTGTTTCAAATAGAATTGCTTTGTTTTAGTTGAAACTGTTTTGCGTAAGGTGTTCATATTGTATTTAAATGCCTTTAAAAATATTGTATATGAATTTCTTGGATATTTTTAATCGTAAGCTGCATATAAATAATATTAATGAATGAGTGAGTGAATGAGTCTTTAGAGCCCAAGCTGATTAACACCCGTGCTGTGAACTGAGCTTGGGAGCCATGTGCAAGCAGCGGTTCCTTTAGGATTCACGCACCCCTTGCTTAGCCTCGCGGACAAGCATCTTCAAGGCCGCACAGCACAGAGTGTGTTAGGGAAGTCTGAACTGGATGCAGTAATATGAGGAGACAGCTGAACAGGGTATATTTGGAACTCTGAAATGTATGCATTTCTGGAACAAGTAATCAGATCACTTTGTTTCAACCCAGAAAGAAAACACTTAAGAATGAATTATGTTTATCCTACGGCTAATGTATACAATCATTATGACTTCCAAAGTTGCTCAGAGTTAGAACTGGCTCCATGTCAATGTCATTAGCAGCCAAGACTCTACAAGTGAGGTCACTTCCTGCAATCTTTAGTAGCCATAAATTAGCCTTCGTCTCGGAGAAGTGTAAGATGGTTATTTGAAATGGTTTTTCCACACACCAATCAAAACATAGCAGGTTGAGAGTCATTGATGAAATTATGCACTATGAGTTGTACCCAGACTTAGTTTTACTTTAATCATCACCCCACATCAATATGAAATCTAGCTGCACCTGCACAAGGGGTTCTTTTGGACTCCTGGTAAGCAAGGCAAAAGCTGCATAGAAAAGGGCTTTTTTGGCCCAATGTTTTCCCCAGGAAGTTTCTAATTTGGGTTTTCTTTTTATCCCAGGCATGTTTTAGTTGGGAAGCATATTTTTGACATTGTCCTGGATGGACTAGAGGGTGGGTCTACTTATGTGTAAATTACACAACAGAATGTGAGTCTGGGGAGGCCACTTACTGCAATGTACAGGAAGGGGGTGGGCCCATGGAAAATGATGGAACGTAAATTAATCATGCCTAACTTAAATCTCATTGATTTCAGTGTATCCATCCTAAATACGACCAACTTTGGATTCAACCCTATTTGTGTATTTACTTTATTAGTGTATTTGCTATTTAGTTAAATTACATCGTTGCCTTATCTGATCATTTCAAAATCATTTTATTCATTCTGCACATATTAAACTTCAACTATATCTGACTAGACAGTTATTAATCTGGAAGTGCACACTTGTGCAGGGTTTGGAAAGAGTGCTTCTAATAGCCATCTTATCATGCATACAACAGCTAATTTTGTAAGCAGTGACCAATTTAAATGTCACCATGTTCCAGATCCACCCATTACTCAACTAACAGTTTTTAAAACTGGCCAAATGAGCCTAATTTTGAGTTAGTTTTATACTCTGTTTTAAGCAACATTGGACTAAATCCCATGCCCCAAGCTGTTTTTCTCCTCCATTTGGCAGCTCAGGGATTAATTGCTATTCTGTTTAATGCACAGTAGGACATAACCAATGTTTATGTGTGATGATGAGGATGTTGAACAAATACCTTCTCTTCTTTCTTTTGATGTTCAATGACTTACAATTCTCTTTCCTTCACAATTTTTATTGCTTGTACCATGACTTATTTATAATTGGGTATAATTGGCTAACATCTTTTTTCAGTGGTACCACTGGGCATATTTCAAAACTTAAAATGTACCCATGGATGTAAAAAGGAATGTTACTCCTGACACAGTAGTTCAAAAGTGTGGAATTAGATTGCATGAAGATGGGAACTAATCAAAATTCTCTGCATTACTTAGTCTACACCAATGATAATTATACCTATCCAAGTGTATGCCTTACCTTTCCCTAGGAAGACTTTATGTCTCAGTTATGTCTTTTCTTAATTTCTTCACTTATGTCCATTTTGCTTAAATTGTTTCAAAAGTCAACTTTTGAAACTAGAGAAACATGGACGTCTCTGGTGCTGAAGGATAAAGGGAAAGACATATATGGAGGGCAAGTCCTCATTATTCTGTAACCAGCTGCCTCATTTAGCTTGTAAGATTATTTATTTTGATACATAATTACATGGGTTGATACTTTAGTCAGCAATTAATTAGTTTTAATTGGAGTGTAAATTAATTAAAAAAACACACTTTGTCAACTGCAATTTGTTTTTACCCAGCTTAGTATTGGGATGTGTGAAAATGAAGACAGCATTAGAGGAGTGTTGGAAAGTCCGTTCCAAATTGACACATGGCTGGTCTTGAGTATTTTAAATCTGCAACACCAAATAGGTTTAGCAAGCATTCTATTCTGGGAAGGGTATGAACAGGTGCTAAATGGAGCTCATGTTGTTTATGCTGCAACAAGGGGTAGAGTGGGAAGAATACAAGGGCCCAATGATGTAGGTTGCAAATGGAAACATGCTAATAAAATAGCACTTTTGGAACAAAACCTAAGAATAATTTAAATAATAACTCTTTAAGTATCGGCAACCCATGGCTGTCCCATTTAAACACCACGTGGCCTGCTTTAATGGCAGGAAGAGAGATACCCTTTCAGTCTCTTCTCCTGCTGACTTGTTGATTTTGTTTCAAAGACCACAATGTCACAGTTAAAGGATGTGGAAAAAGTGCAAGAAGCACCAGAAATCGTGGAAAATTTTGCTAGGAATGCAGAATTAGAGGGTTGTATCCAGACTTAGTCTTACTTGGAGTAGAACCACTGTAATCAGTGGGGTGGACTTGAGCTATTCATGGCAAAGGTGAATTCCATTACTTTTGATGGGTCTATTTTAAATATGACTAGTCCTGGATTCAATCCGTTCAGTTGGAAGGAATCTCAAATATCATGCAGTACAACTGCTTGAGCAGCCATAACAAGAAATTCACTATTCTATCAACCTTGATAGGCAGCCATCCAGCTCTGCTTAAGAGTTTTCAATGGAGATTGAGGATGCCATTCAGTGAAAACTGAGACAAAAGAGGCATAAAACTCCCAGCATGCCCTGGCAGCACAGACCTGCAGGACTTTTTTTCTCTTCAAATTTGCATAAAACTGCTTTCAATCACCTTTCAAGTCAGACTCTTCCATTGCCAAACAGCACAAGCCACCAGGCAGTCCTTTCTATGGTTATCCAAAAACTACTTTACTGTGGTTCACTCTATGTGGGGCTGTCCTTAAGGCTGGTCTGGAAAAATGAAGCAACCCAGCAGCTGTTAGGAGAAGCCCGCTTTCCATCTGCAGCTCCTTCGCTGAAAGAACAGCACTGGCTGCCTATTTGCTACTGGAACAGGTTTAAGGTTTTGGTACTAGTATATAAAGTATATAAAGTCTGTGACCTGATTGATCTTCTCTTGGAGGAGAACCTTCAGTGTAATGGCTCCATTTCTGTGGAACTCTTAATCTCTGTCACATATCAATATTGTTTCATTTTGGGCACCTGCTGAAAATACTTGTATTTTAGGAAACTTTCTTGATCTAACTAGCCATAACTTTATGGATATGATTTTATGGATCTTGTTTTTAACACATTGTTTTATTCTTTATATTATGGCTTATTGTTTACCACTCTGAAATCTCTGTATTAGAAGAGGGAGAGCTATATAAATCCTGTAAATAAATAATAGATTGCCACTTGTATGTATGTGCACTGATATATATTGTGAATATTTGTATGAGGAGTGAGATAGAGGTATTTTAATAAATATCTAAAAAATAAAGAAATACACTTGAGAAGGTGAATGCTCAGTACATCTATGAACCAAATTAATTTCTCCCCCATCCCTACTGAAAGCAAATCGGTGGCCAGTGTATTTCTTTTTAAAGAGATATGGTGCAATATGTTTCTCAGTATTACTCCTAGACAGATTGGAGTGGAAGATGGGAAAACATTTCATGATCGGTGCCTCTAGCAAGCCCCTTTCTTCTCCACTGTGATGATAGCTAGCTTGAATTCCACATTGGTGCTGGAGATGGGGAATTATATACTGTCTGTTCTCACATTGCCCCATAGGCAGACTGATGTCAGATTTGCTTTATGTTCATTCACACTGAAGTCACAATAATGATAACCATAATCATAACCATAAATAGTACTTTGACTTGGACTGGAAGGGAACTAGGCTGCAAGTTGTTTTATGGGTTATGGTTTCCATTTTATTTTTATTTTATTTTTGTAAAGGATGCCCAGGAGGGTGGAAAAGCTTTAGAAAAGCATAAGACACACGTCATTGTGCATGAAAATTCATAACATCAGGAAGGGGGCAGAAGTCCCTAATGAACATAGCAGAGCTCGAGCTGTATTTGTATAAGCATAGAATTGTGCTGAAATCTAGAAAAGGGACAGCATGCAATGCAAATTAAGTACATTGAACAATGGAGGAGGTGTTCTCTCACAAGGGCTCAGCTCAGATGACACCCCATTGAAGTAGTTATTTTTTGCTTGTTCACAAATGATGTACAAAAGGGTTTACAAATTTAAATAATCAGAATAGAACTTTAGTTAGTTTATTTATATTTATAGCCCACCTTTCCTCCTTCCAAGGAAGACTCAAGAAGGCATCCCATTATGCCAGAGACAAGGGAAACGAGCACGGGTTTGCTGTGCTAAGAATGCAAAGATAGAAAAGGTGGCCCAAGCAATCAACTTGTGAGTGGGAGGGAAGCAGAAGGAAGCAATCGTGTGGTCTCATCCCAATGAGTCCATGTGCTTATTCCAGAAGTTAGACTCACATGCAATCTGCCCCTGCACAACTCAAAATGCTCCCTTCCTTGAAACTTGCCCTACACAGCAAACTGCTACTATGCAGCCTTCCCCAACTTGGTGGCCTTCAGAGGCATTTGGACTACAATTCCCAGAATTCCCATCCAGCAGGACCACTGAGTGAGCATTCTGGATGTTGCCATGCAAACGTGTCTGGCAGGCACAAGGTTGGGGAAGGCTGATATACAGCACTGAGAATAAATGAATGGATTGAGAAGAGAGTCCAAACTTCAAAGGAGCTATCCATGGTTCTGAAACGTATCTCCAGTATAAGTTTGGCATTATGCTTAACAGTTCAGAGTAAAATTCGGCGTGGTTGAACAGTCTGGGGACATGAACTCCTGCACATGTGCAATTCTATCATGTAGTAGTGGATCTGGTCCACCCCTCAGAATCTTTGGCTTTTGCAGAGGAACAGGTGAGAGGGGAGTAGAAATCCCACCCATACCCATAACTGCCAGGTGGGGGAGGGAACCAGCCAGAGTCTGTGTGGTGCCAAAATATGCTTACTGCCTGTATTGCTGTGTTCCTACCAGCTCTTTAATATAATTTCTGCCATTGTATTAGTGGTGGCACAGACCCCCATAACTTCCAGGGCTATCTTGCCTTTCAACACTCTGTTCTTGAAGTGAGGCAGAGTGAGGCATTGTGGGTGAGGTGGCCTCAGAGAGTGGCTTGCTTCAACACACTTTTGTGGTTAGCAAAAGTTCATTAGGCTCTCAAATACTGTTTAGAAATTTAACATGCTTCGACCAGGATTCCTTGCTGTTATTAGCAAAGTGGGGGTGGTTCATGCATTCTGGGGTGGGGGTGGCTCATGCATACCTTGCTGTGAGGAGCAATCCTTTCTCAAAGTGGGTGAGGACTCCAGACCCACAACCCCACCGATCCTTTTCTGTAGCAAAAGCAGCATCAGCAGCATGCTATGGCTGGCTGTGGGGTGGATGGAGCAGCTGGACCAGTGAGCAGGCAAGTAGAAGAGTAGGTAGACATTGGAGGGAAGCCCTGTGGCAGCAGCAGGACATGCAGTCTGCCATCCTCCCCATCCAGAACCTGAACCGTGGTTTGTTGTGCCTCCTGGAAGGGCACCACAGATGGAAGGGCATCTGCCTGACACCTCTCAGTTCTTACAGGTAATGGAATAAATTCTCTCCCCCTTGGTTGCTTCACCAAAGTAGCCAGCAGGCTGAACTCCAACTGCTGTTATGGAATCAGAAATTATATACAATTCTAGCTAAGCCTGACATATTACGCTCTACTGTCAATAGAAGAGAAACCCGTGGGCAGTTGAATGAATACTGTTTTGAAATGACAATTTTGACTGAACAATAATTTCTTGGCCCAACAGTACTTCTTCCCTCTATTCCAAAGCAAGTATTTTGACAAGACATCCGAAGGCCTCATTTTTCCATCACTTACAGAATGAATAAAAATGGAAAGCCCTCTGTTAATTATTGCAATTTGATTGACACCAGCGTTCAAACATTTCTCTTTTGTTCTCTTCAGATTTCCTAGTTCAATCTTCTTGGTCACATTGTACTCTTAAGATTCTTCCTTGAGCTGCAATTAGAACTGCTGAATCCTGGGAAATGTTGCTTGGCAAGAACTTGTAAAATGTATTTTTAAAGTAGCATTGACGCTTCAAGACAATTTAGCTAGCAGTAGCCAGAAGGAAGGAAGATAACTTGAGTTCTGGGATAAATGGAAGACTGGCTCATATTCTTTCTTGATTATTTCTCTAGAAGGGACGAGAATGTTATGTCCCACCACCTTTCCACCAGGACCACCTGGAAACATTAGGAGATCTTGGAAGGAGCGGGGGGAGATCCTGATGCTAGTCCAAGTACTTGTGAGGGTTAGGAGAATTTGGAGGTTGCTGATAGCCTCTCTGAGGCTATCACTGGAACAATGCCCACTAAGGGATCCCATGGCATTAAAATAACTTGAGGACCTATAGCGCTCTTGTTTCCTTGTTTCAGACCTTCCAGGAGCACCAATAGAAACAAAGACAGTAGCTGGTCTGGAGAGAAGCCCAGATCCAGAGCTGCAGTCTGGAAGTATGTCAGCATGCATACAAATTCCAGTGCTTGCGTGTGTACTCATGTGCATAATGTTACTGGAGCTCTTGAAGTTGCATCATGTTGAATTACCCCAAATGTTCCATCCCAGAATAAAATCCACAGGGAACTTAAAAAAACCAGTTATTGTAGAAAGAGCCAACCATGCACGGAGCTGCTCGGTTTGCAGCTTTACATCTTCCCTATTGTTCTCACCATCAGCTTTCGGAAATTTATTTTCTGCTATTTAGAGCAATGCTCCTTTATAACGAGCAAATCATCCAAATATTTCATTCTTAATTTATCATCCTGGGAAAGTAAAATGGAAGCTACCAGGAAGCAAGTCCTGAGGCTTTATTGCGATGGGGCGGCATAGAAATGTTTTAATAAATAAATAAAGCAAGTGCTGAAATCAGTTCTGTTGCTGTTGCAGAAGCTCTCTCTCTCTGACACACGCAGTTCCCAGACCAATTGACAAACTGGTATGCAGGGATAATGAAAAACAGTTTCATTTCATTAATTGCATTGCTATACCACCCAAAAATCATGGAAGGATTACAAAGATTAAACCCTGAAAATACCATTTAATAACATAATATTAAACCAACAGACAAAATAAAATATTTTAAACAATCAATAGTAAATCCCAGGACTCATTATACAACTTATCATATACTGTCAAATACCTGGAAGTAAAACCCTGGCACTGAAACCTGGCACAATGTTGGCTTTCGGTGGGTCTCACAGTGGAGAGTGCTGTATAAGAGGAAGCCACCACTGAGGAGGCATTCTCTCTTTTGCCCATTAGCTAACCTTCACCCAGAGAGAACACTTGTGGGAGGAGCTGAGATTGTGAGCTCAGTATGGTAGATTCATATTGGAAGAGTATGATCATGCTTTGTGGTCCAAAGGTGCATGAGGATTTGCCATTTTATTCATACCCATTCATAATGGTTTGCTTCCATTTCATAACAAATGCATCCATTTGGCTTGAGTTTCAGTTTGCTATGGAAGAAATAAAATTCTCATTTTAGAGGGTCATGTCTCTTCAAAGCTTTCACCAGATTTCTCCCTGCTGTTTCCAAGTGGCAAATTCAGCAATATTCTTTATGTATTGATGCTTTGCACTTTTGAGGAGGACGGAGTTGAGGATTAACCATAGGAATCTGAAACCACTTCTTTCTAATCTGGGGCATTGAGGAAACTGATAGGGCTGAAAATCTGATAGGTTTTCATGATTTGGACCCCTGAATTGCAATTTCTTAGCCTGTGCTGGCAAGCCAGTTTGCTAACTTCTATCTCCAAATCCACAATTTAGGGTGCAAAACTTAGCACCCCGGAAACATGTGACTGTAGCACATTTTGTGCAGAATTGGTCAACTTATGCAATTGCAAAAATTTCATCAGTAATTTTGAAAACATGCCCAAATAATAGTTTGTCTTAGAGATGGAAGTCCTATTGGAAGCAGGCAGGAAATTCAGCAAGGTGGAAAAAGCCAGATTTCCCTGTTATGGTATTTCCCAACTGCTAACAAATAATTAGGGGAAAGCAGTTGGAAAAAAAGAAAGCAAAGTATATAAAATAAAAGGGGTTTCCTTTCCTTTTGTGACAATGTGCTCACACCAAAAATATTTATCGGAGCATGTTGTGGATTATTTTAATGATCAATGACTGCAGGAGAATTTATATAAATATTATAGATGCTGTTTGTTTCTTGCTGTACAGACCTTAGAAAATGCATGAACAAATGTCTAGGAAACGTTAGCAGAATGGTTATGAAGCAGCATAAGTATGAAATGTATGTGGTGGCAGTTTAAAAAAAGATAAGCACATTTGAAAAGAGCTCAGTATAATTCTTGTACTGCTGCTATTATCTTAGGGTGTACTCTCTCGGTATGTATCTTTTTCTTGAGACCATTAAAAATATCTTAATGCTTTGCATGAGAATCTGGTAGGAACTTTAAGTATAAGGGGAAGATTAAAGGTGCCATCCTATACAGGTTTAGACAGGAAAAGGTCTATAAGGCTCAGCATGCTCCAGCCAGCTATGCTTAGAAGTTCTGGGCCTTTTTCCATCCAGTATGATTGCAAGCAATGGCTGATAAAATAAACCCCTAGGAAGTCATGCATATGTGTGGGTGAGGGGAAGTTTCAGGAAACTGGAAGAGTCTAGAAATCAAGCCACCCTTAATGAGAAGTTGAAGCAGAATGGGTTGATATAGAATGTGGAAATGTTGTGCATGACAGACTGTGCACAATTCAGATTTTATGTGTTGTTTTGCCATGTTTCTACTTGTTATTGTGCATGGATCCATGTGCATCAATGGAGGCTCAATTGAGGTACTACTGAGAAGCTGTCAGTGGATGCTTATTCCGGTGCTCAGCCTGTTCTGGATGAGGTTGCATCCCTCTTGAAGGAGTGCCTTTGCAGGGCCCCAGACCTGCCTTGCACCATTCCACAATGCTTCTTCCTGGCTTGATGAGGACCCATGGGCATGTACTCTTAGAGCATAGCTCTCAACAGAACTGTGAGCCCAACTTAAATGGGTGCTAAGCAGAATATCATGGGCACCTTGCCTTCTCGAAGCCAAGAGATATTATGGATGCAACATTTCTATGGTTTACTAAGGAAGTTACCCAATCAACAAAGGAAATAAGATTAGTCTTACAGAAATTGTCCTTGACAAATCCATGCTGGCTTATAGGGATCACTGCATTAATGTCCAGGTGCTTAGAAAGGTAGCATTGCATAATCTTGGACTCTTCCCAAGTATTGGTGTGTATTCCTTGCATTGGCCTTTTTGCCCATTTTGAAGGTACAACATTTTTCTCTCCTCCCAACCTCTGACATGTCACCTGTTCTCCAGGATTTCTCAAAGATAATAGCTAAAGTTACCAGAAATCCATCTCCTAGCTTCTTCAGTACCCTAGGATGTAATTAATCTTGACTGCAGTGTAAAACAGACCTTTGATAGTTTTTGGCCATTTCCTAGGTACACAAACTCCCTTTGGGTACCCCAAACAAAAACAAACAAATGAAGACCCGGTGCCTATAACATACTCAATGAGCATTTATCAGACTTCCTGTCCATGCATTCTGAAATAAATAAATAATAAACAAAATAGCAGGGAGCTAGCATGCTCTGAAGTGAAGAATTGACCTTCACTGCTATGCCTGACATGTGAGCCCAGGGCTATTCCCAGGAATTAAAAATAAAACAGTGTGATGTTTTGAAATGCATTGAACAGAATAGGCAGACAGAGTGGAAGGTATTATTCTGTCCATTGATTTAGGCAGAGACATATGTCCCACAGTAGCTGAATGAGGAAACATCTGTGCGAATGCAAGCTTCACAGTTCATCGTCTGACCAAGCCTCCATGGCTGCTAGCATATTGCTCTGTTTAGAGAGTCAGCAACATTTCTGAACAGCTGTTGAAGAGAAAGAGAAGGGCTGGATCATATTTGAATCTCTCCGAACAGTTGTGCAGCATTACTTCCATTCAGCTCCTTTCCTTTGCCTCTCATTGATAAGTTGAACTAGTGGCCATGTGTTCTTTATACAAAAGAGAGACATGATGAAATAAAATAAACCATCATTAGACAAAAGGAATCATGATGTCATTCTGGTGTTCAGACACGCTGCAAAAGCACCTGTCATTTATTGCATTAACCTTATTGCATTAAGAATGGGTGCCACCTCTGCATTGGATAGGCAATAAGGGAAGAATGAGGAGAGATTATTAAGGTCCCACAAGGAGGGTGGGGAGCTTTTCTGGCGTTCAGAAGCCAGGATAGTTTCGGAAAGCCATGCCAAAGCCTCACAGCCTTCAGATGGTTTGGAAGAGTACCAGAGACAACTGCCTTGAATCTGCCTTCCTCAGTCATGTTGTATGTAAGAACAGCCTTTGTGGTGAGAATGACGTCGTCTCACTTATTGAAACATTTCTCTTTCCAGGAAAGGGGTAGAGGGGAGCATGCATACTGACAGACTGTGCAATACTGTCCATGGATTTCAGAATGCAATATTGCAGAGAAGGGAAAACAATCCATGACAAGAAGCATTGCCTCTTCTTGGCCTGGGGAGAGGAATTGATCTGTCCCTCACCTAGGAAACTTTGTGACCCATGGAGCATCCCTGGTCCATTTGAGGGGCCAATGCAACCATGGATGAGATGAAAATAGGCTTTTTTTGCTTGTTTATATTCTGCATCCATATTTAGTCATTGTACTCAATATCTCAGTCTGGAGCTGTCTGCGGTTTTGCAGCTCCGCCTGAATTCTTCCATGTGTGAGGCAGCGCAGTGTCCATGTATTGTACTGTTTGGTTTTTTCCCAAAAGCCATTGCTGCTCTGTGAGAGCATGCTAATGAATGAAGCACAGAATGCAGAGGATTTATCACACAATCAAGTGTCACAGATAAATGCAGAGCATCTTAAGTGTGAGAGGAGTGGGAGGGATCCCAAAGGTCATGTGTGTTCTATTGGCAGTGCATGTAGCATGTACTCATGATACAAGCCTTGGCAACTGCAAGGGAAATAGGACGGCAGGATCCATTTCAGTCCCCCCACCCCCCCACACACACATTGCATCCATGGAAAGCAACAAGGTAAAGCAATAGAAGCTTAAAAATAAACTGCATGGTAATTCAGAGCTGTAGGACTTCATATGTGCAGTTAAAAATATCTGCACACACAATCACAAAGGCGGAGGATAAATATATTTGTGAGTAGGTGCAGAGAAGGTTGTGGTGTTACCTTGCTGGATGTTTTCAAACTGTAATTCCAGGATTTAGGAAATCAGCTGGCAGTTAACCACCTATATTTTATTTACTTAGATTATTTATTTGCAACATGAATTGATCAATCCACTTCAGGCAAAGCATACATGGACTTCTGGGATAGAGACACCTTTGGATTTGTGCTAACAAGAAATGAGCAAGGGAAAAGTCCTTTGCACCAGTTTTGGTTCCATTCTGGTTTTGGGGGATCCTCTCCCTCCTCTCTGAATTTTACAGGTCCTATTAGTCTCAGGCTATACTCTAGTATCTAACAAGTCTATTCCCTCCGGCCTGCACCAGGGAAGGCTAATCGGTCCTAAGTGAGTGGGAATCCTTCTCCTTTGCTGCTTGAATTTTTGCTTTATAGGAACTATCCAAGGTGCTGAATCTGTTTTGGAGGTAGCCTACACTAACCTTCCCCAATCTGGTGGTCTTCAGAGGCATTTGGACCGCAACTCCCAGAATTCCCATCCAGCAGGGCCATTGACTGGGTATTCTGGGTGTTGCAGTCCGAACATGTCTGGAAGACACAAGGTTGGGGAAGGCTGACCTACACCATCACTGTATGCATGCATCAAAACTCCTTAGCTTAAAATACTACTCCTTATTCAAATTCTACAAAGTGTACAAATTTCTGAAACAGTTACATACCAAACTTGTTGGCTTTAATCACTGACACTTTTAACTTTAACTGAATTTTAAATGTTGGTTATTTTTAATTAATAAATTTTAATATTTTAATTGTTGCTTTTAAGATGTGTCCAATTTGTTAATGTATGATATCAACTTGTCTGGTGTTCTGCTGTGTTGTGGATGTTTTATTTGTCTTGTTGTTTTATTATTGAATTGTTTATGTTGTTTTTGTTTTGTTGATGGATTTACTATGTAAACTGTCCAGAGAGTCATGTGGCTTTTGTGATGGTGCATGAAAGTGTTGAAAGAAAGAAAGAAAGAAAGAAAGAAAGAAAGAAAGAAAGAAAGAAAGAAAGAAATGTAGATCAGCTCCTGGTGTTCCCTGTGGCCTCTGCCTGGAATATAACAATAAACCATCAAGTGAACTTATAAAATGGTATATTCTCAAGCTTCTAGACTAGATGCAATAAAGGGATGTCATAAGAATTGGATGTGATTTACTTGGAGTACCTACTGACCCTGTTAAAACACATTCATCAGTATAATAAAGAGAAAATAACAATTTGTAGCACCTACATGAACCACTCTTGCATCCTGGAATTAGATGAAATCTCTGCTGCCTTCTCGAATAACACCTTCAAAGCTCGCTATTGCAATGAACAAATTAATACAAGAAGCATTTTTGGTCATATAACTTTGTGGGCAATTTTTGATTTAGTAACAGTGAAAAATCTTGTATAAACATCAGAGTTACAATATTTCAACAGATAAAAAGGATAATGAGCTCATTTAAGGCACCATTATAGAAGTATATTCATTATATGCACTGATCAGGAAATATGCTCCTGTTAGAGAATTAATAGTGTTTGAGATGTAATTAGTTGAAAGGAGCACTGAGAGCTGGTAGTTAAAATATATTGACTGATTATCTCAAGTAATAAGAGTAAAAAAAAACACACCTCTTCCTCTTTTACAGTTCAAGAAAAAAATGGGGGGAAATCAGAGGACCCCATCTAAGAAAAATGTATCAAAAGAGTCACTCAGGTACACTTTCAGGGAAATTCAATAGGGCAGCCTGCAACCCATCAGTCCTGGAGAATTTTGGGCCTCCCATGCAATAAGCCATCCAGAGACCCACTGGGTACTGGACGGGGTAAAAAAATACCCAAACAAGCAAGCAAACAAACAAATGGGAAAAATATAGGGGGAATCTGCACCTGCACTGCTTCCAAAAGAGGTGGAAGTAGGCTGGAGCACCAGCAAGATAGATCTTCTTCTGGTGGACTCAGTCTTTTCCCTTACCTGTCCCCCAGAATGCTTCATTCACTCCTTCTCCGAAGTTGATTACATGCAGGTAGTATAGCACTTTCCATGCATGGGTGTGTGTGATTCCCAGGTATGAGATACTTTCCATTTTCAGATCTGAGAACCTATGGCACTCTAGACACTGTCTAGAGGACCTTAGGACCACTCTGTCCAGAGCCCAGGGAAATTCTTTCACTAGTGTTCATCACTTAGAAACAAAGAAACAGAGTGAGTCAAAAGGGGCCTCCTGGGCCATCTAGTTTGACTCCCATCTAGTCTGACTTTACGTGATAGTGCAAAGCCTTGGTTGCTAGTGACAGCTGTGGTAACTCTGTCCTATTCTGAATGCAAGTGGGAGTCAATGGTACATATGGATACCAAAAGTGATGTGTGAGAATTGTGTCAATGTTTGTGATACTTGTGAATATGTCTGGCTTGTAGCTCCAAAGATGAACATGAGCAGGAACACTCATGCTCCTATTCAATGTGCACACCTTTGCAGAAATGCACATTTTCATGTCTTCTCTATGGTGGAAAAGGGGGCACTCAGGTGCCCCCTTAGACATGCACAATTCCCCCCTTTGGGATGCATCCTTTCCCCACTTGGCCAAAACAAAACAAAAACCCTGTAATCAAACATTGGAAATGGAGCAAGGCAGGCTTCGAGGTAAGGAAGGTTCAGAGAATCTTGGCAACTAAAAATCACCTGTTCACCTGTCAGGAAAGTAGTGGAAAGAGTTGGACTGGAGTTGCAGGACCTTCAAACCCTCCAAGCAGATAACTCCATCTGGCAGGGTCTGACGTCCAGCTGAGGACCATTAGCCTTGTGGTGTCAGATGACACCCATCCCAAACTGTTGCCTTTTTCTCAAACAGTGGGGAGGCTTACAAGTCTAGCACTCAAGGTTGGGGTGCAGTGCTCCATCCTCACTCAGCCAGTTCTGGTGTCATGTGTTGCCTGGTTTAGCTGGCCAAAAGTTACTTGCTGGATCCATGTTCTCAACAGACACATTCATATAAAAATAGAAAAATGGGATTGATATTTGATAGACTGAAACAAATACAAAGTTTGATGCATCTTTGCTTGTGTGGTTTAAGCTGATCCACATGGATTCTGATATATGCAAAACTCCTTGCTGGGGCACATCCCTGTCCATAGAAGCAAAGAAGCAGCTTGACTTGCAAAAAATATGGCATTCTATAATATACTTTCCATTTCTTCATAGTCCACAGGAAATAGCTCAGAATGACCTACTCAAAATTATTGATGGAATGTAATGATGGATTTGCAACTCCGTCTGTGCCTAAACCACACTGGAATTGAATGTGACCTTATTGGAATTCAAGAGGGTGTTATCATGGTCCTGCAAGGGGTCTGGCAATACATATTGTGAGGAGTCTCAAGAAATGACATGCAGGCTTGGTTTGGAGAAAAGAAAACTATGGGGAGACATCATAGTTGTCCATACATGTCAGGAAGGTGGAATAAGTTCATGTGACATTGCTGTAAGACCTGAATGGGGAATCTCTGGCCTTGGCCAATGTGGCCCACCTAGCCAGTCTCCCTTGTCCTACAGGAGTTCAGCAAAAACTCTGCCCTGTCCTCAAGAGGTACCTCCTTCCAAGCCGTGCCTTTTCAGGCAAGCTATACCTCCTCCCACTATTAACCCTGAAGAGGGTCCCTCTGTGTGGCACTCCCCTGCTGTAAACTCTGATCAGTATTAGTGATGACAGCAAAGATCCCCTCTGCTGACTCTTCATATTCCCATCTGGGAAGGGAAGGCAGCTTGTGCGGGAGTGCCAGGTGGCAGATCTCAGCTGGGGTGTTTTTATTCACCCTGATTCCTTCAAAGAAAGCCACAGGTCAGGTGAATCAGGGCCCTAGCTGAGGCACCAGCTGCAGTTACCCCAGCTGGTATCTCAACTGAGGATTAATGATGTCAGAGGGTTGGTCATGCTCATTGATGTCATCAGGCCTAAACTTGAAGGAGGTGGCAGGATCTTAGCTAAAGTCCCATGGTTCAGACGGGCTGGCCAGGTGGGCCAAACTGGCCCACAGACTAGAGGCTCTGATCTTGCTATCTAAACTTTGTGTGGAGAACTTGGGCTGAGGGACAAGAGGACCATTCTGTTCCTCCTCCCAGTTCACGTTCTCCACCTGAGTTGTAGATAACAGAACTGAGAATGCCTGGTGGAACTTGCAGAGAAGTAGATTTTGGTTATACATTAGAAGAAGCCTCTATTCAGTGCATAGGAGTGGTGGATTTTCCTTCATTGGAGGCATTTACACAAAGCCTAGGTAGCCACCTGCCAGGGATACTGCATATTTTAGCAGTGAACATGGGATTCGTTTAGATATTCTAAGATCCCTTCCAGCTCTCTGAGTCCATGAGTCAAAGTTTGTGGCTTGGCTTTAATTAGACCAATGGAATTGTAGTCCAAATCATCTGGGAAGACTGATCTACATCCTCTGAAACTTATCCAGAACAGACGTGAGTGATTTTGTACATGGGTTGATTGACCAATTCTTCAGGAATTTGTAGACCCTTTCACACTTGAAGTTCACTCAGCAGCATCCATACATCCTGTGGCAATGAATTCCATCATTTAAGTATGTTGTTCAAAGAAGGACTGTTTTCTGACCTGCAGCAGCTGACAGACAGTTCCAGCATAAGATCCTAAGGATCATGGAAGAAGGAGCAGGAAACATCCTTTCCAATGACTTTATCCACACCATTCATAATAATGCAAATGGTATTTTAGCAGTGGCACAAGCTAGCCTCCTCCAAGCTTGTGTCCTCTAAGATATTTTGGACTGCAGCTGTCCTCAGCCAAGCCAGCATGGCTGATGGTCAGGAATTCAAGGAGTTGTAGTCCAAACCATCTGGAGGAGACCAGATTGAAGAGGGCTGCCATAAGCTTTTCTGCCACTGTCAGCACATCTTCCAAGCCGTGTTATTACTGGTAATGTAGAACATGATGCTCTTCTGCTCACTGTCATTTGTTCTTTGACAAGAATCATCTCCCCTGATGCTCGAACTGATTGTCCAGGTGTGAGTGCTGCCGGAAGAATCACTCAGGGAGCAAAATGGTCCTTTTACTTGGCTGGTCTGCCCCAAGGCAACAGCCAACTAAATAAATATCACTGAAAATATTCTATTACAAATGGTGTTTCACTTTTAATGATTTGCCATAACATGCTTGATTAAAAACCTGCCTGAGTTCTAAACCTAATGAACCTTAAACTTTCACATTAGAGACATTAATTATTTTGGTCCCACTGGCATCCTCCACAGCACAGTTAGCTTTATTAATTGAGGATGGAGGGGCTGGAGTGGAGGGAATAATAATAATAATAATAATACTTCATCCATTCTTCACCATCACCATCATGAACTATTAATGGAAGTTAGGGACTGGGATTGGGAAAAAGAGCTAAAGCTCTTGAACTTCACATATTGCTCGTCTACCTACGTCAAGCACAATGAATGAATCATAGCATCAATGCTGTCATTTGCAAGTGAGCTGGGAAAATCTAATTAGGCTGGATCAGGCACTGATGTTAAGAGATAGGGGTCTCTGAGATGATTAGCTTTTCCATTTCATCATTGCACTGGTTCTCATTATTCAAGATCACATTGGTTTTGTTACTCCTGCATTAAAATCACAATCATTTTGCCATTCATTCATTCAAACTACCTTGTGTCTGTATCAACATCCTGTTTTGCTTCTTTCTCCATGCGCCATCTTTTTCAGTCTGTACAAAACTATATTTTCACAGCAGTTTTTGTGCCTGGAAGCAGGCATAGTGATTTCCCAGACGTGAAGAATAGGAAGGTGGGGGAAAATGGCCACTTTTCTTTTTCCTATGTAAACAGAACAGCAAGACAGGTAAATGAAAAGGTGAAGAAGTGGTTTGCAATGGGGATGGGCAGATCTGTCAGTTTTGTTTTCACTCAGTTTCTCTTTTTCCTGATCATAGGTTTATTTTGACCTGTTTCTCTAGCATTTTGTGAATTTGACAGATTAAAAAAAAGCTGCACGAAAATTCATGTGCATTTTTGTCCTAATATATACATTGTTTAGTTTGTACTTATTCTGAGGTGCACACTTTCATAAGCAATATTTTAGAATATTTTATTCTATTTTATATTGTATAAACACTTTCCTTTCAGACTTTTGCTGAAATATTTTCAAGTTGAGACCACATGGCAACATTTGAAAAGGTGCACATATCAGCTCTCAAGTGCATTCAGATTTGGGAGTTGCAAATGTAATATTTAAAGTGTCCCAATTTCTTCTTCATTCCTAGTTTGGAGGTAAGTGATCAAGAAAGAGAAGAAAAGGGAAGGCCTTTAGTTCTTCTTTAACCTGAATTTTAAATGGGGCAGAGAAAAACTTGCAAGACCAAAACACTCACCTTATATTGGTGAGACCATTAAAAGTCCACCTGGGTTCTGATGTCCAAGCCCCAAAGATTCCTGACAATTCCAGAAGCATTGCTATGAACAATTCACAATGTTACTTGAATTTTAGCATACTTTGACTGAAAATTTAACAGTGACAACTGGATTCAGCCAGGCTCTGGTTGGAAAAACCTGTGAAGTGAAGATACCCCATGAGCATAGATGAAAAACAATGATCTGATCAGGAATCCATGTTGCAACTCTTGTTCCCCATGTGAACCTTCGACAAGATAATGTCCCTGTCCTGATAGGCCTGTCCTTTGGGGGCACACCTTAGGCATCTAAAGTCTGCCTTTCCTAAAGGGTCTTCTCTCTGTATTGTGTTTGACCCTATTATTTTACCCTGAGATGCCTCTAGCATACAGCCTTTGTGATCCCCCTCCTGACCCCCCACCCCTCCTGCAAACGGTGCCTGGAATGATAGGTTATGACATACTAGATCTTCCTGCATCCTGGTCGTACATTCAATTACTTAAGGTGAGGGATGCAGGAGAGAATTGGTCCGCCTGTCATCTCCATTCTTGTTGCCTCCCATGAGTGGATGGAAGAGGATGCTGCAAGGATCCATTTCTACCCAAGTTAGCCACTCAAGATTTCCCAGGCCTCTAAGGCACGCCTCCAACTTATGGAGAACACTGAAGGCAGTGATGGAGCAGGTGGGGCTGGCATCCTAACCCTTCTTCTCCCTCACTTCATGAGGACTTGAACCATTTATTTATTATTCATTTAGAGTATTTACATGCCAGCCCATATGTAAGTATATTACAGTGTGGTGAAAAGATAAAACAGGTAAACAAAGAAAAACAACACATCCAAACCAGATTAATATTAAACTATGGATGGTATTTTAGCTTAAACAAATATTTAGTTCAGATGCTAGGGTAAAATTCTTCTAATTTGAAACAATCCTAAAACACCTGCAATGGATGGCAGCCAAAAAATGTAACTTTCATCAAATCCGGAATGCAAATAAAATTAAAAATGTCAAACAGCAAACCCAGCTCTCATGATAAAATATGCTTTGTGTGTTTGCCTGTTTGACTAATGACTTGATCTTATCTGTCTGTCAAATTCCCATCAATCCTGCTGAATCAAAAGCATCTTTTCCTCCTTAGGGACAGATTTCTATTCTGATGGCAACTTTCATTTGATCCCAACTGTTAATCTTTTCCCTTGGCAAAACACCACATTTGGATTTCATAGCCAGAAATGTATCCTGCCCATTCTCTCTCTCTCTCTCTCTCTCTCTCTCTCTCTCTCTCTCTCTCTCTCTCTGCATTGTTGTTATCAAAGGGAGGTGATTCTAGGAACCTTCATAGCAATTTTCCTTCCCAAAACAATTATTTATGAAGAAAGACATGAGAAAAGCAAAGCTACTTTTTTCAGTCTATGCACAGAGCACCCTATGTTTAAAAAGGAGGGGAGAAATCTATCAAAAGAGCAAATGAGGCTAGGATGAAATAACAGTAAGAATAATGATTACAGGCAGACCTTGGTGACAGGGTTTCATTATTCTACAGTTAAAGATATGGTAGGAAAAAAGCAGTGATAAACAAAACATTGTGTATGTGTGTGTGTGATGGTGAAGGGCTGTTCCCAGGGTCTTTAACATCCACATACATATTGTTTCCATAATTCATCAGATAATCACTTTTTGAAGTAAGCACTGAATGTGTGGGAAAATGCAACATGTGCTGCCATGATTGCACGGTAGTCTTGGACCCCAGGCTCAAGAGACCCACAGGATCCGATGTGAAGAAGCTCTCAGCACAGGGGTGAGGAACCTGTGGCCCTCAGAAGTTGTGCGACTGCAACGCTCATACTCTCTGGTCATTGATCATGCTGGGGGTTATGAGAGAAGGAGTCCAACAGTATCTGGGAAGGACTTCTTCGCACAATACATAATGTGGAATTCACTGTCCCTGGTCCCTTTGTGGTGCCTTTCTTCTGATCTGCAGGGATGATGGACAGATGGCATGTAATTTATGGGACAGAACACTTCCTTGTACACTGGAATCATGGAGATCACTTGTTGCTAATTGGGAGCTTGCATCTTCTAAGAAAATGCATTTACTCTAAGTATAATGTAAGCACAACTTAATTGTGGATAATTATGTTCCATATTTATAGACATACCAAGATATGTGTGTAAATCCTCGATATAATCATACACCTACCTTCCTATGCAAGTTCAGTCACTATTCTGTAGGAATGTTGTCTGTGCATATTTTGTGATATATATGTGACAAAAGCATGCTCTGAAATCCAGAAACCATGAACAAGCCAATGTAGCAGGAGGTCTCAGAAATGGACAAGATATTTATATTCAGCACTCAATATTTAAAGATATTTCATTTTCCTCAGCAGCTGAAGCCTTCACTCCTTGGAGCATGTTGGCTGTGAAGACACAATCACAATGTGCTGCAATGAGGTGCAATACAAGCTTACCCAGAGTCTTTTGCTTTAATGTTAGGGCTGGTCTCTCCTCTCCTCTCCTGCCTGAATTTAGTCAAGGGGCAACATTTTTAGCTATTTAATTGTGCAGTGAGCAAAAGGAGAGGGGTGAAATGTTTTTGAGGTGTGAATGTCATTATGGGGTCTCCAATCTCTCCCTACTCTTTTCCCTCCCATTTTTAATAGTTTGCTGCAGTAGATCTCTGATGACTACCAATCTTCCCTCCTACACTCTGGGATGAGTGAGAGAAGGTCTTTTCCACCTTCTTTGCGACAGCCTTTGAGGTCCCTGTTATCATGTCACTTGGTGGACTTCGTTTCTCAAAGCTGAACTGGCCCAGTCCTTTCAGCAGCTGTGGAGGTGGCAAGCAGGGATTGGGGGCTTTGCCATCACGGCAGTGGTCAGCTGATGGGGTGGGGTGGGGTGGGGTGGGGAATAAAAGACCTAGGGCTAGAGCAAGTGGAGTCTTTTCATTCCTCTTCCATTTATGCTGCCTGCCCATTGCAAAGAGCCACTGGATGCTCCCCTTCCAGAGGCTGGATTATAGACCTGAAGATAATAAACAAGTATAGAGTAGCACTTTAGAAAGTGCTAGCTTTCTTATTTTGTTGTCTTCTTGGTGCAATAAGACTTGATGGTCCAGGGGAACAGAGTCAGCTCCGAATGTTGTGTAACTAGTTGCTGCTATCTGCTTCCCTTTCCCTTTTCTTTTTATTCAATTCAGTTCCCCACTTTTTATCTCTCCCTCCACCCTTATAGTTTACAACATCAAGAAATGCATTTTACCCCTAAACAGGGCTTGAGTAAGCCATGAGCTAATTTTAGTGCTTTGGCTGGGAAATGGCCAAAGAGTGTTTAGGCCAAACACGGGCCAGGGGGAGAAAGAGATTTCCCTCAGTGTAATGTTACACTTATTTGGATGCTCTTTGAATGTAGAATCTAGTGTGTAATGGAAAATAGTTTTTAATTTAGCCTTTTCCCTGCAAATGAAGAATTAGACTTGGTTCAAAATCCTCTTAATTGATTATGGAAATAGTGGTGCCTTAATTTTGAGCTTTGAAGGATGGTAGAACCATCAACCATATGCCAGAGGGACAGAGATAATCGCCACTGTATTATGTATGTACAGCTTCATAATGCAGCACTGAATTATTATTATTTAGCGATTGGAATATATAGTGTGTCTTTTTCTACTGATCATCTGCAGCCTGGAAAACACATGTAGTCTGGAACACACCTGATTGTAACAATAGGATAATATCTCTGAATCACTAAAATTAAAGCAAGATGTGAAAAAACAATTTCTAGGTATTATCATTCCAATCTGAAAATGGCAATTTTCTGTATTGCATTCAGTTATTCCAAACAAACACATGCATCCCATAAACGCTTTCATTGAAAACCCAAATGCATTCCTAGCAGAAATTGTAACCCATCCAGGGCCTCAAATAGCCTGAGGCTTGCATCGGTTTGAGATTTTTCTCTTTTCTTCTTCCTCTTCTGCAAAGACACTGATAGCCAGTTAATGGGGAATCAGATACACAGAGTAAACCTTTTAAATAAATGCAAATATACCTAAGCCCCACAGTGTCAGTAATAACATATTTTATAACCATGCATCCTGCGTGTCTGAGTCTTTCCACTGTGTATTGATCTACATCCCACTTCCATTTTGCACTAAGTCCTAATAACTCAAGTTCAAAGGGCAAGTAACCATATAGGTGCTCTATTGCACCCAGGAAGTGTAAAGATTGTAAAGATGGTAGCACAAAACAGCTATCCTGGTTAATTCTTTCTCATTCTTGTTTCATGACAAACCAAGGAGGGATCAGCTACAAATTTCCCCCCATTCCATTCCTCCACAGTTTGGTGAGTTTATTCTGCCTTGTATGCTATTACTCCTGAATTCTGATTGAACCAAGGGTGATGCTAAAAACTAATTCTGAAAGTGGAACATACTCACAATGCTGCAGTTTTCAGTTCTTTCAGCATCTTTGCTCCCCACAGCATTATGTGCTTGTTGAGAAAACACTACAAGAAAAAGAAAACAACCTCTCTTTGGCCACATGTGTGCTTGAATCAAGATTATTTTTGCATAGTGTTTTACTTTTGCGTATAAATTTGTGAATTGCTTATTGATTCAAAGCAAGTATAAACCACCCTTCATCCTTACAGACACTATGGTGGGAGTCCATGAGAAGCATGACTAGAAATAGATTTACCTATTGGAGAAATCTAAACTCCAAAAATCGAGCAAGCAAACAATAGGAAGCAATCACTGAAACAAGAGCGGAAAGACAGCAAATACAGTTACGCCTGCTGCTCAGTTTAAAATGCTCAAGCAAACAAAACAAAGTTTTAAATGTGGTGCCAGAAAGAATGCAAGGGCACTGCCAGATATCACCCTAAATCATAGAAACATAGAAACAGAGCGAGTCAGAAGGAGTCTCCCGGGCCATCTAGTCTGACCTCCGGCACTAGCCGGATCCACTCATGACATGCCCACCATGCCCAAATCAGAGCAGGTGAAACCTTTTCAGCCTGAAGGCCACATTCCATTTCCAAGAACCTACTAGAAGATGCATGCCAGTACTGGTCAGAGCCCAAGGGAAAAAAGCAATGGGCCCAACATTACCAATGCACCAGCTCAAAGCTCTTGGTACTAGAGTCTAAGCTGGAAGAGAGGCTTATCAGCTTTTCAGGTGGGACTGCTCAAAACCAGCAAGCAGACAGATGATGTGGCCTGGGCAAGGGGGCTGGCTGCCGATGGGTTTGTTTGCCATAGTTATTTGCCATTGCTCCTCACAAGGAATCCAGAGTGGTGTCCAGATGTTTGCTTAAAACCACTCACAGAAAAATGTAGACACAATATAACTAAAACAATGAATAGTCGTGACACAATACAGTCAGGCTCAGCAACTTGTGGTCAGACTGCATCCCCTGTCAGCCCGGGACAGCGTAGCCAATGGTGGAAGATGTGGACTTGTGCTGGAACACCTTCTGGAGGGGACCATAAGTTGCTCACCTCTGGAACATTACAACTGATTAAGCATAATAGTAAAGCCATATTTGCTCTATAGTGATTGAGGGGATGAAGTTGGTACCCCAAAGATTGGATCGCTAGACTCCAAACTTGGGGTGCCACTGCAGAAAAGTCATCTTCTTTTGCAAATGCACATATAACATAGATAACATTTGTTATGCACAGATAATTTTGCCAAAGAGGGAGCTCAGAGAAAGTCATCTATAGAAGTTCTGAAGACATGAGCAGGCTGGAAGGGGAAGAGCTTTTGCTTTGCATGAGGACAGTCCCTGGTTCAAACCCAACATCTTTAGATAAGACAGGAAAAAATCCACCTGAAACCCCTGAGAATCTCTGCTACCAGTCAGTGTCGATCAAACTGGGGTGGGTGGTCCAAGGGTTTGACTTAGTACACAGCGGCAGGAAATTTTCCCAGATTTGCCACATTCCTCTTTGGTTCCACTTATTTGAACACAGAAAGAAAGGAAAAGTCTGCAGAACACTGATGAGGGTCAAAAGGAGCACCTTTGTAGTGCTTCACTATGATTCAAGTCTCAAAAATATCTTTACAAAGCCTCCTCTTGCTGAGCTCCATTAATTAACATTTGCGGGGAACTTAACGATTCCAACATGAAAAGCAGAGTTGCAAGTGCAAAGTATCACATGTCTCGGGTAGCTCCAATGCCACCAGAATATTTTAAAGCTCTCTGCATCCCATTTCCCCCTCTAATTAGTAAAATTGGCTTGAGACAATTTGCATAGTACATTCAAAGCTATAATTCCATCACCACAATCATCACCCCAGCTTAGTCAAACCACCTTAAAAAGTGTTCTTATTTGTGACAAATCGTTGCTTTGCAAATACAAAGCTTCTATTGAACCAAAGGGATGTCCATCCTTGGAAGGCTTTAATATTGTTGAATGGCCGTGATGGAGGTAGAGATTTTGCAAAACAATACAAGGACAAGTGGAATACAGTTCATTGCTCAATAATCAACTCCCTGTGCACAGTGCTTGGCCTATTCAGCTCCTCCTTAGATGAAAAGGCAAATTGGCTAAATTGCTTCTATTACATTATCTTCCTATAATAACCGCCCTAGCTCATCATCTAATGCTTTTCCACACTCTATTTTTGCCTCACTGGAAAATATGCCAGCAACGACATAAAGCTCAGTAAAAGGGGTGTGTGTGTCCCAGTGTGATGATGTAGTACTTTTTTCATTGACCCTGCTTCAAATTGTATCTGACAAATTATAGAAAATTATACAAAAGCCAGGCTGGCAGGAGAAAGAAAGTGGGGGTGGGGGTGGGGGAGCAAATTAAGAGTGCAGCACTGCAGGACCAAATGGACCAGGAGAAGAACACGATGCAGCCCTACCAGTTGCTGTTATCATTTCTTTCTATTTCAATTCTGCTCTTTTCTGCTCGTGAGGAACCTGCAAGAGTTGACATAGCTCCATTTTATCCTCACAGCAAGAACCTGACAAGTAGGTTAGGCTGAGAGTCTGTGAGTGTCCCAAAGTCACCCAGTGAGGTTCGTGGACAAATAAGGACCAGAACATGGATCTCTCATGTCCCAGTCCAATACTCTAATCACCACACCATGCTGGCTCACCACACTTGTTACACCACACAACTGTATTTCGTTTGCCGTTTAGTAAAAACACTCTCAAAGAGATCTCCAGCTGTAGGCAGTACAGAAAGGTACTACTACTACTAATAATAATATAGGTATTTTTACAAAATGGTACTGGTTAGGGATGTATGATAATTTCAGTCAGTCTGAACCGCACATTTGAAGTGGAAATTTGGACTTTACACTCCATAAAAACATCTCCATAAGTATTTATCAGTGCCCACTTCCATGCTAGACATGCTGCTGCTGCTGCTGATGAGCCTCCACCTCTCCACAAGCCCCAGCCAGCTATGCCAGAGGTTGTAAGTCTTTGTTCAGTCTAGACTTGCTTAGAAGTTGCCCAGGATTGCATCCTAGGTTACATATAGATCAAAACAGAAAAGATTCTTGAAGATAATTCCTTTACTAGCCATGCATGCGTGTGGTGGTGGTGGGGAGCAAACAGGACTGCCAAGAAGTTGGGTAAATTATCAACAAGTGTGAGGACCCAAAGCTATGTTGTGGGATAAGCACCGGCAACCCCAGTGATCCATACAGAATCTCTGCTTCTGTCTTCATAGAGCATTGCTGATCTTTAGGCATCATAGGCTTTTAACTTGTGGGCAACTGTCCCATTAATTTCAGTGGAGAATTTGACCATCCTTCACCTGGCCATGCCCATATGTACACTCCGGGGTGTACAGGATCTCTAGCCAAACACGGGTGGAGGAAAAGCTCCACTCTCTCCAATGCCACTTCCAAAGAGCTCCACTCGCCTCTCCCACATGTGCCATGGTCCTGAGCTGAATCGGGGCCACTGGGGGGTAAATTAAAAGTAGTTCCACTATGCATGCTGAATGGAATGCCTGGTTTGGCCCTAAAACAGTCACTGAATGGTCTGTCTTGGGCCAGCTTTACTCACCCTAGTCTGCTTTATGCATGTAAGCTTCCCACGGTGACCCACAAGAATTATTTTCTAGAGCACTGAGGCCACTTCCAAACTGGAGGGGCATTGCTTTGTCTCAAGACTGTAATATTCCTAACATTCAGATGTATCTGAATGTATGACTCCATCATATTGCATTATTTGCAACAGAGCTAAGGACATTTAGCTACCTTTGTGAAGAAAGCAGTAACACACTGCAAAGCTGATAAATATAGTCAGATTAGTTGTGGAAGTAGTTATACCTTTTCTGCTCATTTTAGAGAGTTCTGATTTTGTACTGTTTTAATGGCCTATGACTACAAAGATCTCTGAGAAATGGCTCTGAGCAATTCTTCACACAGAAGATATGTAAACTTAGGGAATTCTCCAGCAAAACCTGTTGTGAAAAGGAGATTGGACTAAATCATAGAGAAGAAGGCTTTTGATGGCTACCAGTCTTGGTGGCTATATGCTACCTCCAGTATTGGGGACAGGATGCTTCTGTATACCAGCTGATGGAGAACATGAGCAGTAGGCTTGTATTGCATTCTATGGGATTCTCACAGGCAGCTGGTTCCTCCTCTGTGAATGGAATGTTGGACCAGATGAATTTTGGTCTGATTCCACCCAGTCCTTAAGTTCTTGTGTTCCATTTGTAGCACAGCCATGGTTTCGTATGGCTTCTTCTATCTTTTTCCTTACTACTAGACGTTCACAAAGGGAAGAGAAGGAAGGAATTGCCTCACACTGCCTCTGCCCTGCTACCAGTAGAACCTGTCTGCCTGGAAGCACACAGTGAATGTCCTCTCAGATAGGCCTTGTCAATAGCAGGAAAATAAGATTGCTGCCACAGAGGTGAGATGGGTAGGCAACTCATTTTGCCATATTGAATCCAAGCCTGTTTATAATTTCCATGGATATAATTTCACAATTTACCCAGAAAGACTTAAAAAGCAGGAAAGCTTCCCTCCACAGGGCAAATGTGGCAAAGACTGAAGTAGCTCTATTTTTTTCTTGCTTCTTATGTTATCATTTATTTTCTGACTGCTTCAGCCCAGTTTATTTTTGAGGGCTTTGTTCTATGTTTGGGAAGGCTGACAGAGGATTTTCTCTTGTTCTTTCCATGGCTCTAAAGTTAAAAAAAGAAAGGGAAAACAAAGCTTGCAATGCACAGTGCCAAGGGACATGAGCAGGCTGGATTTGTATGGGAAGGGAAAGCAGTGTTCACACTGTGGGTGGGAAGGAATGGGACTGTGTTTTCTGCTTCCAGCCATAGAGCTCTGGTATTAGCTGAAGGGTTGTCCACAGGAGAGCATTAGGACGGTCGCCTTTCATGGTGATGCTGAGTTAAAAATGTTTTGGTTCTCATGTCCAGAGTGGCTGAGCAAATAGGAATTTTTTCACTCACCTGCCTTTCCATGTTTGATTGTCAGGTGGTATAAACCTCATGGAAATAAGGAGTCTTAGTCTTCATTGCTTCATTGGCCATGACTGCAGGGGAGCACCAAGAGGCACATGAGTGAGCATCCTGAAGCACTGGAGTGGTGAAGAAAGCTTGCCATGCAAAGCCCTCAGCGTTGATGAACAGAAGAATCCACGGCTCAGTGACAGAGCCCCTGCTGTGTACAAGAATGTCCTGGGTCACAACTTCTGGAATCTCCAGGTAAGGCTGGGAAAACTGCCCAAATTGCTACAGATTCTCTGCCAGTCAGTGACAACAGTACTGGGCTAGATGGAGCAAGGTCAGGATCTCACTTGGCATCAGTGGTGTAGTGGTAAAGTGCGGGGGTCCATCAAGGTGGAGATATTTTGGAAGAGATGGAGGAGGTCCAAGAAAAGGATGAGAATGCTGATGCCTTGCCTGGTCTCTGACCCCATGATGAGATGTTGGGAGAGAAGAGCTGTCCAGTTAGAGGGCTTACATAGGTCTCCCTGGCTGGTCCTTCACCAGTGGAAGCCACCATGAAGTGAAGCCAACAGCGTTAATGGAAGGGAAGGGTTTGGGAGAGAAATTCCCAGTTTGGGTTCAACACTTGTTACATGAGCAGAAGTTTATTGTGGTTACGATGTCTTAAAGCTGCAAAGCACCAATAAAGATCTACATTGCAAAGAGACTGGCTGGTGTTTTGGAGCCTAAGGGCAAGAAGGGCAGGGCAGGGCAGGGCTGTGGACAGGTGACCACATCAGTATACCTGATATTCAGATGGGCTGGTACTGCATCTTGACAAGCCCTGGCTTCACTACACCTCCATTTCCATAAGATGACTTCTTAGGGTCTTAAGACCAGCTATGATCAGCTAAGGCCTGCTGTTGTTTGAAACACCTCTTCACACTAGGGATGATTGCAATGGAAGAAGCTCAGTTATTTATATGTTAACTATACAATACTACAACTGATCTAACTTTTGTTTTCCCAGCAACTAAACTGGATCAAATTGTTGGAAAATGCCAAACTCCAGTTTTTCTGAGGGGGCACTGATAATTGAGATGTGAGAGATCCTTTCCAGACCCCTCATTTACATCACATAGAAATGTACCTTCTTCAGTCTAGCCCATGAGTGAAATCAAATATTTTGCATAGGTATTTTAAAGGGAAAGATTAATCAAATGTTATTATAGGTTTTATGTTCATGCCTCAATTTGCATTTTTAAAAGCCATGATCTTTCCTAGACTCTGAATACCGCTTTTTGTGTTTACCGCTTAGATTGATTCTCTGTTTGATAGGGTATAATTAAAGCAGGCATATTAAGGATTTAATAGTGCTTCTTATTGTTAAGTAGGATTAAAGGGGAATTGGGATTTACTCTCTTCTTTAATTACTTTGATTAACAGAGAATGTTAGCTTCTAAGATAGAAGCTTTCTTTGTGACCTTGGGAAAGTTCCTTTGCTCCTCCAGGGATCAAGTTAATTCCAGGTGCACTGCTATGAACTCACTGGTGGGCAATGAACTGTGTATGGCACATGTAGGAAAACACAAAAAAGAATGATGCCATTCACAAAAACATCACAAGAGCAAAATTGGTCATATGTATTTGTGGTGGTTGTGGAAGGCTCCTCCTCAGAGAAAGAGCAATAGGACCAGGGACTACCCAATGACCAAATTAGGAGAGTAGACCAAGAAGAGTCTGAGCCCTTGGGTGGGGGAACTCCTCCTCCTCCTCTTTCTTGCATTTATAGCATGACTTTTTCCTCTGGAATAAATCCCCAAGTGGCTTACCTAGCTCTCCTTCACTCCATGACCCTGCTAGGTGGGTAGGGTGAGTGACTCACCCAAAGTCACCCAGTGAACTTCGTGGCTGCATGGGGATTTAAACCCAGATTTTGTGAGTCCCCAATCTAACACTGTAATCACCACACCAGCTCTCTGATATCTCCATATGCCCTCCATAAGCATCAGTACTTAACCCTTCCCAACATCACTTCGATTTCTTCTTCAGAGTAACCCAAAGGTTCACAATCATATCTCCTTGCCACACTTTGGATTACTTGTTGCTAAGGTTTAATCAATTCTTAAATGTTCTTTGGCACGTTAACTACCTCCATCCATTAATTAATAACTCATTAAGTAATAACCAATTAATAATTATGACACCAAAATACACTTTGCAATTGCAACAATGCAGTTCTCTTGTGGGCTGAACAACCACAATCCTGAAATTGGAGGTCAAAAATGCAACCATTTGTAGAATATTAGTAATGAGGGGCTCAATCCTGACTGCTCTTTAGGCCAGATACTGAAGATGAAACTCAAATACTTTGGCCTCCTAATGAGAAGGAAGGACTCCCTGGAGAAGAGCCTAATGCTGGGAACAATAGATGGCAAAAGAAGAAGGGGACAGCAGAGGATGAGGTGGCTGGATGGAGTCACTGAAGCAGTTGGTGTGTGCTTGAGTGGACTCTGTGGAGGACAGGAGGGCCAGGAGGAATGCTGTCCATGGGTTCGCAATGGGTCAGATGCGACTTAGCAACTAACAACAACAACAAGTAATAACAAGTTTGGCATATTGAGCTGTTGTAAACTTGACCAAAGAAACAAAAATTGCTAAAACTTAAACTGACTAGAGCCAGTATGGTGTAGTGAAAGTTCTGGAAGGGAACTCAGGAGATCTGGGCTCTAGTCTCCACTCAACTATGAAGCCTGTTGGATCACTTTGGGCCAGTCACTGCCTCTCAGTCTAACCTACCTTACCAGGTTGTTCTTCTGAGGATAAAATGGAGAAGAGGAGAGCCTTGGAAGCCACTTTGGGTTCCTTGTGAGAAGAAATGCAGGAGGGAAATACAACACAATAATAGTTATGAAGTCCAGTTTAGAGGAAGATACATCATGCATTTCTTCACATTGTGGTGAAAAGAACTACTCTGCTGTATGCAGGGTTTGAGCTAGAGCTAGGTTTCATATTGACAAATGGTGAAGGTTCATCAACGGGTGAAGAATACATATATTCCAAAGAGACATAGGCCTTTTGATGTACTATGCATTATTGCAGACTTTTTCAAGTTTGTGATTTCTTTGAAAACTGAAGTATTTATATTTCATTTCTGGCACTTGAATTAGATCTGATAGTGACTGTCAAACTTTGACTAAGTGTACTTTCAATAACTGTTTCCAGGTTTGCAAATATGATCTCCATCTCTTGTGCATTGTCTGTTATTCTCTTTACAATTTTTGGATGAAATATTTTGTTTTTATTAGAAGGACTATTTCACAGATTGCACAAAGGCAAAAATTCACGTGAGATGATTCCTCTTCCATGAATTATTGAAGCCTCCCTTGGAGAGAGTTAGGTTTCATCTGATGCAGTGTTCTCTAACTTTGTCCAAACCAAGTCTGGCTGTTCCCACAGTTTGGGCATGGATTCTGAGATGTAGAGGAACGTGGAGCTTCACTGTAAATATGGATACATCTTTCTCAAGCTTTTCATAGTAGAGAAGGGGGAAGGCAGAATTGGAGGTGATATGCCTGAATGTTCCATCTGGTTCTATTCTAGCCATTTGTTGATTCTTTTCCTTGGAAATCAGTGGGAACACACAGTCTCTGCTTTGGTCAAGTAACTCTTCTGTAAAGTGTTCTGGGCTAAACTGGCTTGTTTTCAGAATGGGTTCTGAACCGAGGTGTGTCTTCTGTGCAAACATGTCACAATTATGGTTTGGTGGGTTTGTCCCACAGAACCTTGCAACCAAATTTTCAGCTCCTGTAAATCATGAAGCAGGTCCACTGAAGTCAGTAGCATTGTGCTTTTTTCCCTCCACTGTGTACACACAGTGACATCTATTGCTGTAACTCTGGTTGCTTTGCACTAAATTATTCAGTACCAGTAAGGATTTAATTAAAATTTGATAAGATGGGTGATGCCTAGTATTTCAGCACCAGCTGATCACGATGATCAGATTTGTTGAAATCTGACAATGGAGCATTGCTGATCTCTTTCTGTTTGTCAGCTCATTACAAAATGATTATTCAGGGAAGTTATTTGACTGGGAAGCAGATGTGAATATTTATCCCCTTGTAACAGCACAGCCATGGTTCTCTGAGTGTTTGTGTGAAAATAAGGAATGACTGGTGATGTTTATCTGCAATCTAAATAACTGATATCTTTCTAGGAGCTTATTCACGCAATCAAGTTTCCTTCTTCCAGTATCCCATGGGAAGTTACCTTAAAATGTGTGGGGATGTTTATCAGTCTAACTCATGCCTTTCTACTGAAGTAGAGGATCCACCTACATGGGAATGTTGGGGATCAGTTTATTCACTGTGATCTATGGGTTCTCCTCAGTAGGGGAGGATAGGCTGAGGAATCTGTGTCTACCCAGCTTTCTTAGCTAGGGCTGTATCTATAGCTATGTTTTCCATTTCAGACCCAAAGCTTTTAGGCTAGTCATGGTAGTACAGTTTTTGCCTTGCCCTGCCTCACCTTTGCAAGGAACTGAGTCAGAGAAACTTCTTGTGGCAAAATATCAGCCACGCAGCCTCAAGCTTTCCTAGTCTTCTAAATTCTAAAGCATTTTCTTCTCTTTGCTTTGAAATAAAGCCATGCGGAAAGCACAAAATTTTGCTGTCAATAACTTTTCTCAGCCATACTCACCAAGTTGTTTGGGTTTGTTTGCTTGTTTTTTTCACATGAGCAACAATGGGGGACCGTCTTCCTTTCAAAAACTGTTTATTTCTGATATAATGCAACACTACAGTCATGGAGAGAAATTTCCACACACTCAGATTTGAACATCCATTAATGCATGATCAGCTATCACTTGCTGTTGGTCTGATCATCACCTAGATGGTAGTCCTTTCAATTAGGAAGACTGAAATACAACCCTGTCATAAGATCTTTGAGAATCCCTCAACAAAGGTTGATATGCATCTGCCGCCAGTAGGGATGCAATATAAATATTTACCCCTGGTAGACTTGTACAGTTCCATCTGCATGAAAAGATTAATCTGGACTACTTCATTAGGATAATGGTTGTGTATCCACCTCCGGCTGGACATTTGCATCTGTGTTAGCTGCAGAGGTGTGTCGCACAGAATTGGAGGTTCTCTGAATTCCACATTGGAGCTTATTTTAACTAGTGATACTGCCAGATGTCCCAGTTGGTCCATTTGCTAGTTAAACCTCACCCATTAGTAATGCTATTCTTTTTAATGCGAGTGGACTGACAATGAATAAATTTGCTCTTGTTTAGAGTGCATTACAGGTTTCTGAGTATGTGCAATCTGTATCTAAGGAGACGCATTTCTGTGCATATACTGCATTGGTTGGACTGAGCCTTTCTTTATACTGCCATCACTCTGGCCTCCCCTGAAGGAAAGCACAGCAGGGCTGCTCCTAAATTTTGAGCTGACCTAACATCTCCTTAGCAGCTTCTCTTTTTATTGCTGCCACCTCAGTAGGTCTAGCTCTACGCAGTTCCATACAGCAGCTTCCAAGATACCCTTTGATATCATGCATACAGAACAGAAGTTTGCATTGAAAAAGACTCATCTCGTCTATGCTGGTGAGTTTGTTACTTTCTGTGTACATGACAAACTCACTTGGAAAAGTTTGCCCACCACTAACACATGCCCATATCAGATGGTGAGCTTTCTTCTTTTCACAGGCAGATCATGTGCATTTAATGTGTATTTCTCCAAATGTACTCATCAGTTACGCATAGTTTTGAAATATATGCATCTTTCCATCATCATTTTTTCACATGAATTCATTTCAAGAATATTTTTGTTTCTATTCAACAAGTTGCATACATTCAGACTTCCGTCACAGATTGTTTTGTCTGCTCCATGTTTGCTCCTTCGATGCACAGACTGGGTGAATTCTGGTCAAAATAAACTGGAATGAATTTCTTATGCATCCTTATGTTAACAGCACATGAATAAATCCATTTCTATCTGTATATCTCTCTTGCTGCATTAAGTGAATAAATTTACATTTATAATTAATTTCCCAATTAGCATAGTCAAGTAATTAACCAATGAGTTATCTGAAAATTTATCTGATTACAATTCAAGTGCTAATTGGAAAGGATTCTGTATCTCACATCTGCATTTCTAATAGTCACCTCCAATGCTGCGCTCAGAATGAATCTAGACATCACCAGGGTTCATAAACTGCTTGAGTTGCATGATGCCAAAATCCGCTTGTTTCTCCATAAAAGGTTCTGACATGGAATGAGGTCTCTCCACTCAAATTCTGCTTCAGGAAAAATGACCAGAAGTAGCCAATGGTGTTTTCTATCTCGTTGATTTTGCAGATCACTCTTCTGTAATTAGCTCTTCATGCTAACGGTGGGGTGCTGGAGGAATCTGGTGCTGGAAGGCAAACTGCATGCTTTCCATATAGGAGGTCTTGGGTTGGGTCACTGGCATTTCCGGTTAAAATGACTCTAGTGCAATTTCTGCAGAATGGTCTAATTCGTAAACATGGTAATTTGTATACATTGCAGACTGTCCTGGAGATGGAAAATCATGGGCTTGCCTGACGTGCACCAGAATGAGTCAGTGCCAACCCAGTAAATGACCTGGAAGTTGTGGGACTCAGTTGTGGAGATCTATTGAATTCTTCACATGTCTCTGTTCCCCAAACCTGCCCTCAAAACAGCAGGTCTATGCTAGCCTGGAGCTGATATTAATCATTTCCCCTTGGTTTTACGGAGAAGGATTTGTAGGGAGGCAGTTCAAAATTGGCTGGGACAAGAGAACAGAACCCTGCCTAAGATCTTCTCTAGTGGCACAAGTCTGGCAGGGCTTTGGATGAAGTAGCTCAACCAGCTTTTGTTCATCAATCTTCTCTCAGTAGCATTGTGTTGTAAAGAGACTGTAGAGAATCCAATGGCTAGTACCTTCCAAGATATTTAAAATTTCCTCAGTGTGTGGCCTCTAGAGGCTGTCGGACTATGCACCCCAGCATTCTTACTCCTTGGTCATGCTGTCTGGGGCTGATGGGTTTTGAGATCCATAATATCTGGAGGGCACTACTCTGGGGAAGCCTAGTCTACAAACCAGGAGGTGCAGTTCTGACCAGTTGAATCAGTCTTGCTTAGAATCAGTATACATTTGTGATGTTCCACTAGGCTATTGATAAACAAAACATCAGTGTGGTTTTTCTGTCATGTTATTCCAGTGGATACAAAGTTTAAGAATAATGCTAAGAGACATAGGGAAATTAATTTGCAGAAGTGAATGCTGACCAGTTTTAAAACTAATAATGTAAAATGTGTATTTTTGGTAAACTCAACTTATTGATAATAACCAAGCAGTATATATTTGAGAAGCAATGGCCATCTTATTAGCTGACCTTTAATGCCTAGTGAACTGCTTGTGTATATAATGACTTATACAACTCTATTCTCATGACTAAAATGTAGGCAAAATGGGTTTACACTCAACCAAGAACTGGAAGCATTAGTGCACCATTATCTTACCAAGCTATCATACAATAGATTTGCTCAACCTGTAATGGTGATGTCTGGCATGCAAAGACCTAGAATGAGCTGCGACTGAGGAAGCTGCTAAAAACAATGAAAAGAGGCTTCTTTGGCTATAGCTGGAACAAGAAGATCAAGGCAAGGGTAATCTGCTGTTTAGAGGAGACAGTTAATTGTTAGGTGATGGGGAGAAGGTGGAACTATTTACTGTCTTCTCCTGGAAGAGGAGTTGAATCCAACCTGGGACAAGTAGAACTAAATGAGGTAAAGAGGAATTTGCAACCCAGAATAAGCAAGGGCATGGCTAGAAATAAATCTGCAGAGGTTTCATTGGAGTTTGGCTTTCTATGAATCTGAACTGCAGTTTTCCTAACACAGTGGCTGTTTATATGTCACATGGATTCCATAGACTTGCAAACTGATTTTTGGGAAAGGCAAAATGACACTAATTGCCTTGGTGCTCAGTCACATGAATGGTAATTCTCATCAACTAATTGTGCTAATTCAGATGAATATAAGCAGAATATCAATCAGGTAAAAAAAAATCAAATTTTGTCAATTAGAAGACAATGCCACAAAAAGATGTTTTCAGAATCCATATATCCCTTTACATGAGTTCAGGTATGAATTATATTCTTGAGTGCTGAAGGAATTTGTGGCTGCTACTTCAGAGTCATCCTCTGTCCTCTTTGGGAACTTCTGGGCATACATGATGTGCTAGAAGACTAGATCCAGGAAATTATAGACAAGCCAGCCTGATGTCAATACTGGGCAAAAATCTTCAGTAAATGATTAAACTGCTGGTTTGTGGATACCTTAATGGTTGAATTCCAGTCATAGGAGCAAGTTTCAGTTATACCTAGCAGGTCATATCCCCCCTCCTGTATTAACAGTTCAAGTTCATGCTATTTGTTACCCACACTACAAGCATTAGTATAGAAAGGTCAAAGACCATGTGCTTTGTGCTTATACTCTAGCTTTCTTCCTACATATTTTGGAAGACTATGCTTGGGCACTGTTACAGCTGCTCTCTCTGTTGTGATGCATAAGCCTTTGTCGGTTGATACATCCAGGTGTACTTCTCTCTCTTCTGTAGGATTCAGTTTAAAGCCCTCCTGATAAACTTCTTAATGCTGTGACCAAACACATCTTTCCAGTCCTTGCAAGGTGCAACCCTTCCCTTTCCAGCAGTCCACCTTCCAGGAAGTGTAGTCCATGGTTCTGGAATCCAAATCTCCTATGTCAGAAGCACTTTAGAGTTTTGGATCCTGGGGCTACAGGTTACACTTCCTGGTGAACTTGTCTCCCTCCACATGTACCACAATGTGGACTTCCCAGATTTTCGAAATCCAGAACGAAGTAGAGGTGAATGCATGCTATTTATCCACAAGTTCAATTTGGTGGATCCTTTTCAACTGTTGAATCCAAATGATTAGTGAGCTTTGGATATCAAAATCTGAGCGATATAACCTCAAAATAAAGAGTTTGATGGTTTTTCTACTCTGTAGCCACAAAAACAATCTTCTTTCTCTACTCAGATCTGTTTGCATGTAATTGTAAGCTCCAACAGGCAATCTGGCCTTTGATATCTTTAAAAAAAAAAGATATCAAAAATGCCTTGTGACATTTTCACAGGCCCTCTTAACTTGTCAGATTTATAGCAGTGAGGAAAACCACTTGTCCAGAAGTACTCATACAGACCTATAAATGTAATATGGCTAGAACTAAACAAGGATGTATAAGCAATCCATCCCTGTTCATTTGTAAGTTCCTTCAAAATAAAGCACAGACTTGTATGCACTTGTACAGCAGTTTGCATCCATTTCCAAGCTTGCAAAATGATCCACAGGTGGAAAACAGCACTTGATATCATGTACACATTTAAACTCCTTCATGGATCACTGCCTTGTCGTGGCGAAGGGGCTTGCGTAGCTCAATGAAGCTATGAGCTATGCCGTGCAGGGTCACCCAAGACAGACAGGTCATAGCAGAGAGCTCTGACAAAACGTGATCCACTGGAGAAGGAAATGGCAACCCACTCCAGTATCTTTGCCATGAAAACCCCATGGACATGAAAACCAAAAGGCAAAACGATATGACACCGGAGGATGAGCCCCTCAGGTCGGAAGGTGTCCAATATGCTACTGGGGAAGAGCGGAGGGCTAGTACTAGTAGCACCAGAAAGAATGAAGTGACTGGGTCAAAGCCGAAAGGACACTCAGTTGCTGATGTATCTGGAGGTGAAAGGAAAGTCTGATGCTGCAAAGATCTTTACTCCATAGGAACCTGGAATGTCAGATCCATGAATCAAGGCAAGCTGGATATGGTCAAACAAGAGATGACTAGACTGAACATCTACATCTAAGGAATCAGTGAACTAAAATGGACAGGCATGGGTGAATTTAGTTCAGATGACCATCAGGTATACTACTGCAGGCAAGAATCCCTCAGAAGAAATGGAGTAGCCTTCATAGTCAATAAAAGAGTAGGGAAAGCAGTACTGGGATACAATCTCCAAAATGACAGAATGATCTCAGTTCTAATCCAAGGCAAACCATTCAACATCACAATAGTCCAAGTCTATTCCCCAACCACTGGTGCTGAAGAGGCTGAAGTTGACCAGTTCTATGAAGGCCTACAACACCTGCTAGAATTAACTCCAAAAAATGATGTCCTTATCATCATGGGGGATTGGAATGCTAAAGTAGGAAACCAGAAGATAACTGGAATAACAGGCAAGTTTGGCCTTGGAGTACAAAATGAAGCAGGACACAGGCTGGTAGAATTTTGTCAAGAGAATACAATGGTCATAGCAAACACTCTTTTCCAACAACCAAAGAGACATCTCTACACATGGACATCACCAGATGGTCAACACAGAAATCAGATTGACTATGTGCTCTGCAGCCAAAGATGGAGAAGTTCTATACAGTCAGTAAAAACTAGACCAGGAGCTGACTGTGGCTCAGATCATGAGCTTCTGGTGGCAAAATTTAGGCTTAAGTTGAAGAAAGTAGGGAAAAGCACTAGGCCACTCAGGTATGACCTAAATCATATCCCTGATGAATATACAGTAGAGGTGACAAATAGATTTAAGGAATTAGATCTGATAGACAGAGTGCCTGAAGAACTATGGACGGAGGTTCGCAACATTGTACAAGAGGCAGCAACTAAAACCATCCCAAAGAAAAAGAAATGCAAGAAAGCAAAATGGCTGTCTGAGGAAGCTTTACAAATAGCTGAGGAAAGAAGGGACGCAAAAGGCAAGGGAGAAAGAGAAAGATACAAACAATTGAATGCAGAATTCCAGAGAACAGCTAGAAGAGATAAGAATGCCTTCCTAAATGAACAGTGCAAAGAAATAGAAGAAAACAATAGAATAGGGAGGACCAGAGATCTCTTCAAGAAAATTAGAGATATGAAGGGAACATTTCATGCAAAGATGGGCATAATAAAGGACCAAAATGGCAGGGACCTAACAGAGGCAGAAGAGATTAAGAAGAGGTGGCAAGATTACACAGAAGAACTATTAAAGAAAGAGCTTAATGTCCCTGATAACCACGATGGGGTGGTTGCTAAACTTGAGCCAGACATCCTGGAATGTGAAGTCAAAAGGGTCTTAGGAAGCCTTAGCAACAACAAAGCTAGTGGAGGTGACAGCATTCCAGCTGAGCTATTCAAAATCCTGAAAGACAATGCAGTTAAAGTGCTACACTCAATATGCCAGCAAATTTGGAAAACTCAACAGTGGCCACAGGATTGGAAAAGGTCAGTTTACATTCCGATCCCCAAGACGGGCAATGCCAAAGAATGTTCAAACTACCGCACCATTGCACTCATTTCACATGCTAGCAAAGTGATGCTCAAAATCCTACAAGCTAGGCTCCAGCAGTATGTGGACCGAGAACTACCAGAAGTACAGGCAGGATTTCAAAGAGGGAGAGGAAGTAGAGATCAAATTGCCAACATACGCTGGATCATGGAGAAAGCCAGGAAGTTCCAGAAAAACATCTACTTCTGCTTCATTGACTACGCTAAAGCCTTTGATTGTGTGGATCACAACAAATTGTGGCAAGTTCTTAAAGAGATGGGAGTACCAGACCATCTTATTTGTCTCTTGAGAAACCTATATGCAGGTCAAGAAGCAACAGTGAGAACCGGACACAGAACCACTGATTGGTTCAAAATTGAGAAAGGAGTTCGGCAAGGTTGTATACTGTCACCCTGCCTATTTAACTTATATGCAGAGCACATCATGAGAAAGGCAGGGCTAGATGAATCACCAGTTGGAATCAAGATTGCTGGGAGAAATATCAACAACCTCAGATATGCAGATGATACCACTCTCATGGCAGAAAGTGAAGAGGAACTAAAGAGCCTCTTGATGCGGGTAAAGGGAGAGAGCACAAAAGTTGGCTTGAAACTCAACATTAAGAAAACTAAGATCATGGCATCTGGTCCTCTCACTTCCTGGCAAATAGATGGGGAAGAAATGGAGGTAGTGACAGATTTTATTTTCCTGGGCTCCAAGATCACCGCAGACGGTGACTGCAGCCAAGAAATTAAAAGACGCTTGCTTCTGGGGAGGAAAGCTATGGCAAATCTAGATAGCATACTAAAAAGCAGAGACATCACCCTGCCAACAAAAGTGCGTATAGTCAAGGCTATGGTTTTCCCAGTTGCAATGTATGGCTGTGAAAGCTGGACCATAAGGAAGGCCGAGCGCAAAAGGATTGAGGCCTTTGAGTTGTGGTGCTGGAGGAGACTCCTGCGAGTCCCTTGGACCGCAAGGCGATCAAACCGGTCAGTCCTAGAGGAGATCAATCCTGACTGCTCTTTAGAAGGCCAGATAGTGAAGATGAAACTCAAATACTTTGGCCACCTAATGAGAAGGAAGGACTCCCTGGAGAAGAGTCTAATGCTGGGAACAATAGAAGGCAAAAGAAGAAGGGGATGGCAGAGGATGAGGTGGCTGGATGGAGTCACTGAGGTGGTTGGTGTGAGCTTGAGTGGACTCCGGGGGATGGTGGAGGACAGGAGGGCCTGAAGGAATGTCGTCCATGGGGTCGCGATGGGTCGGACATGACTTCGCGACTAACAACAACAACACACATTTAAAAATATTCATTTGTATTTCTGAAAAAAGCAGAGAATATGCTTTTCATCCTGCATGTGGACTCCTGGGCCCCAATTCTAAATGATGGGACATAAGCAAACCTGAGGTCTAGCCCTTCTAGGACCTTGTAAAAATCTGCCTTGTAAAAAATGTTGCCAAATTCCAGCTTCCTGTCTTTTACTATTTTCCCCTATGGTTATTCTTCAGATCATACAAAATTCTTGCCTTTTGTATAAACCTAAATTAGCTTGGCGTTGAAAAAAATAGTCTCACAATTTGCATATTTATTGCAAAATGTTGTGGGGTATTTTTATATCACAAACAAGAGGTTCTAAAGAATGGCACAAAAAAATGTTACATACAGGTCAAAACTAAACCTCCTACCAGACAGAATTAAAACCTATTGAGGGAAAGCTTTTAAATTCTTCTTTTAAAATTTATAGGATAGGAGATTATTAGGCAGCTTAAAGGCCAATAGGCTGGTGTCATTATGCAAATGTTATTGTTATGCATAACGTCAGAATAGATTAAGTCTTAAATTATGTGTATTAACTTAAACTTGGGGTTAGGGGTTGTGCTGGTTCAAAACTCAGCTGATTCAGCCAAACAAAGGCCTTTTCATATGCAATGTTTGTCTCACCTGATGCACTTTTGTCTGGGGTCAACAACAACCCCTTTTGCAACTAGTGCTACATTTCATAGTGATATAGGGAAGGTTAATCAATGGGAGAAAAATTCATATATTAGAAAGACACACAATTGATGCATTTATTTGGAAAAGTATGCACAAACATGTATTATTGTCATTATATTGCATTTCTTACATTATATTTCCTACATTAAATTTCTTTCTTTCTTTCTCTTGCAAGGAACTGAAGGTGACTTACAAGGTTCTCTTTGTCTCCATTTTATCTTCACAACAGCAACCCTGGGAGGTAAGTTAGGCTGAGAGTATGTGACTGTCCCAAAGTGCACATGTCTTCATTGGGATATATATAAAGCTTAGAACAGATACTGAGTCAAGTTGAAATGAGCACCAGTTTGGAATCTGAAGAACTTCAGAGAGCTTGAGTTTAGCTTGTAGACTAAAAACTGCAGAGGCAGTGGTGCTGTTTTCTGAGCAAAACAGGATCAAAGTGGGTATTATGTTCATTAATGTCATGTGAGCATAAGAAACTCCATCAAACCAATTCAGAACATTGACTTTGTGGACAATGATTTGTAATGGTTCTCCAGGACTTCAGATGGGTCTCTTTCCAGTCCTACCTGGGTGCAGTATAAATCTGCAACCTTTTGCATGCAAGACACTGAACTGAAGGCCTTTCCTCTCACCAGTATGGTGGGTAAACTGGGAGCTCCCAGAAAGAAAGAAGGATGGAAGATTCAAAGAACAGTAGTGTTGGAAAGGGCCAAGAGGGCCACTGTGTCCTGCTCCTTGCTCAATGCAGGACTCCTTGCTTGTTTCTAGGAGCTTCTTCAAACCAAGCCGAAGGAATATCATTTCATCCTTTGATAATCTATCTCAATGACTTTGTAGTTCATCAAAATTAAAATCAAAATAATAGAATCATAGAATAGTAGAGCTGGAAGGTGCCAGAGGGTTAAACCTCTCAGTTGGCTGTCCAGGTGCATCTTGAATGCCTCCCATGTGGAAGAGCCCACAACTTCCATTGATTCTATCGTCATATAGCTCTAGCAGTCAGGAAATTTTTCCTGATCTTTATCCAGAATCTGGTTTCCTATCACTTGAGCCCATCATTCCATGTCCTGCACTCTGGGATGATTGAGAAAAGATCATGTCCTTCCTCTTTGTGACAACATTTCAGGTACTTGTATCTCCCCTCAGTCTTCTCTTTGCAAGGCTAAACATGCCTGCTTCTTTCAATCTCTCCTCATTTAGGAACAAAGGATGAGAAAATTTGCTCAGGAATTATTGGGATCGTTCCAATCTTGGCCATGCATAGAACATACTCAATGAAATAAATGGGATGAACCAGTCATGAAGAACCTCAGTGGGGATGCTGTAGGCATCATCAAGTCTTGGTTCAACCCACTGTTAGCCAGTTTTGGTAGGAAAGGATTGGCTAGTTTTCTAAGGTTGTTAGACATGCACATAGTATATTTTTACAAAGGTATATAATGAACAGTTCTTTTAAACAATGGTCATAATATTTAAAGGGCTAATAACATGTGTAAAAAGAACAACATGCATTTTTTTAAAAAAAATCCAGACAATTAAAAAAAGGAAAAATGTTATCTCTGAATCCCTTTGCACACTGCAGGTCTTCATACTTGGTGTGGGCTTTGAGATTCTGGCAATTAAACTGCTTCTTATAGATGTATTCATGCCCCAAATGTCATTGTGAGCGATCTTCCAAGATTAATGATGACCATACAACTCATTTTCAGTGCTAGGCTGTGATTTCACAGTTGAAACTGGCGCTCTGACAGGTGGAGGAAATAACTCTCAAATACAAATTGCCAACTCTGCAGTGCTTGGCCAAGGAAGGGACGTTGTTAGTTCTGACACTAATACATGGCTCATTAAAGACTCATATTATTACAAATATAGACATTTGTTACAGTAAAAGTAAGATTCATCACATTCCAGAGAGACAGAGGAGTTTGGAAATGCTGGAAATGGAGGAAGAGAGCTAGTCCATTAACCTTCAGCCACGGCTACCAGAAGGGTAAATTGATGGAGAGATGGTTTTAACTGATTCTGAATTTAGAAAGGGAGGACAAGGGAAAAGATATGAATTCATTTCTAGTAAGCATGTTGTGTTGGGAACAGACCCAGCTGATTGGAATGGAACTCTGGGATCCATGTTACCAAGTGCGAAGGTAAGAATTTTGGTGGCTTGCAACTCCTGATATACAAGGAGAACATACCTGAAATGATCTGAAAAAAAATTGAGTCCTTCCAGACACATAGCCCTGCTAGTCTGCTCCAGCAAAAATAACAGTCTCATGTGGGACCTTACAGATCTGGGAAGCCAGTGTGATGTGGTGCTTAGATGTTTGGACAGGAGATGCTTACCTCACACGAGTGTCATTGTGAGGATGGTTGAAGTGGAGGAGGGCTATGCAAGCTGCCCTGGGTCCTTAGAGGACAAAAAAAAAAAAAGATAGGATGCAAATGCAATATAAGAATAATGAATTGTTATTATTATTAAGTCACCAAGAATATTATTAGTAAGGTTATTGTCATTAAGGACTAGAGATTCCTTCAGAAGATATATGAAGAGCTAGCTTCAGTCAGCAGTTTGCATGGAAAATCAGTCTGTTTCCTATCAGTGTTCTCGTGTGTTTTTTGCACATGTATTCCACTCTATTTATGAATTAATCTGGTCTTTAAAAATATGCACAGGATTTTCTTTTAAATATATATTTTAAATATATGTTCTTCCCCAATATATGCATGTTGACATGAACTGAGGGCACAATCCTGCAACAGCTAGGCACTGCCTAGATCAACCTTGCCCAACCTTGCGCCTTCCAGACACGTTTGGACTGCAATACCCAGAATTCCCAGTCAATGAGACTGCTGCATGGGAATTCTGTGAGTTGCAGTCCAAATGCCTCTGAGGGCCACCTGGTTGGGAAAGGCTGGCCTAAATAGTTATAGGTTTGATCGGAGTCCCAGCTCCAGCCTCAGAAATGTGTTCCAAGTTCAGTGGTGGAACTCTGATAACAGAATATATTCCCTCCACTTTTGCAACTGGCACAGCTCTTTCTGTAAGGATTGTCTCCTTGATTCTCTAGCCCTACAAGTGATATGGATGGCTTGGTTGTGACATCAATGTCTTTTTCCCCTGCTTAGGAGGAGGAGGAGGAGGAATTGAGGCATGAGTAGGATAGACCATATCCTTGCAGAACCTCACTCCCCATCTCTTGGACCGCCATAATTCTCCCCTCTACAATGGTTCCTCCTGTCCTCAGTTGGATGTCTATAAACCTCTTTCTTCAGACAGCCACATGAAATGGGAACCTAAATCGCATTTTGAAATGCATGAACAGGCATGTTAATAGCCATCTTATCACCTTGAAACTTTTGATAACTGTGCAGCAACATTCCAATAGGTGTTTAATCCAGGGGATAGCTGTGTTACAATCCACACATTCATCAGAGAAGTGCAGGTAAGTTCATTCAAATTCAATGGTGTGGTGGAAAATTTAGACATGGGGAGCCCTTCAGCATAGGTAGAACCACACCACAAAGCCACATACCCCAAGCCACACTTATTTCCAAGATTATGGAAGTGATAATTACACAATTAAAATGAGCTTTGTCACTTTGTTTGAATTTCTGTTGAGTAATGAATGCAAGAGGAGGGCATCTCTTTTTAAGACAAAGCAATGACAGTTTCTAGAAGTTACTTCTTATTATCTTATTTATTATGAATGAATGATTTTTTAAAAAATTACATTCATATCCACCTCTCCAGCCAGAAAGCTCCCAGAATGGTGTATGTGAAATTAATAAGGCAGTTCCTGTCCACATGCTTACTATCTATGACATTCAGAGGCTGACCATGAGGGAAAGTGTGACAGAAGACACATGCGCATCCCAGGCAGGCCTCTCCAGTTATGGAGTTCCCAGGAAATGCTGGGGACTGTGGAACCCCCTGCCCCTGTTCTTAACCCATTAAAATTCAGGACTCTGACAACAGTGGCAGCTGCCAGTCATGAACCAGCAAAACTGAGTCGCTGGAGAGGTGGTGGCTGGAGGCACAGTGACAACCCCACCCCACCCCACCCCACCCCAGGGCTCTCTCCACTACACAATCATCCATATCTGAATTCACAGAATGAATTCCTTAAGCGTCCCTAACTGGCAGAAATGGGCGCCTATGCACATGTGGAAAGGCAGAGTGAGATAAAATTGTAAACAGTGGACTAAAACAGTAATGCAATGCAAAAAGAAAATTCAATTAAAACTTAAATGCATGCAAAATAAGCATAGTGACCACTCGCAACAGCACTAATTGGTAATAACAAAACCATCCAAGTAATGCTAGGGTAATTAACACCTGCAGTGGGACAGAAAACCATTAAGCATTCTGACAAGGGGCTTGTATTATTGCAGAGTACCATCACTAAGCATTATGGTGAATTCACATATACATTTTTTAAAAATTTAATATTATATTCCTATGCTGTCTTTTTCCCTGCAAGGAATCCAAACTGCCTGATATAATCCACCTCCTCCTCTTTATTTTATCTTCACAACAACATATCTCTATTCTTCCTTTCTCCATTTCTGTGCTGATATCACTCGTCAAAGAAAATGCTGGATGTTGCTCAGAAACTTGTGCTACCAGTCTGAATTATTGCACATTTTGGGGTTGAATTGGAAAACAATAATAGGGCACATTTAAAATGAGCCAGATGATCATCTTATCCTTACACTTGGGAGCCAAGTATATTTACTGCTGCTAAACACATCTTCTGCATCTTTTTCACCAATCTAATTCAGTTTGAAGGAAAAGAGATTGCTTTCAGGCAAAGACAAAGCAAAGGAGAATTTTTCTCAGTGTTGCTCACAGGCTCTAGAATCCCTTGCTGAGACAAGCTAGGCTGGCTCCTTCTCTGCTATCTCTCTGCCAGCAGATAGACATGCTCTTAGGCAGGGCTTTTGTATGTTACCTGGTCTGTTGCTAAATTGAGGGATGCCGGAGCAATACACAGTTGGATTGAAATGAGTTTGAATGTCTTTGAGTTTGACCTGAAGAGGCTGCAGCAATCTGGAGTTTTTGGAGTCTGGTGAATTCTGCAAACCTTCAAAGTGGCTTTTCATTTTGTGTATTTGTTTTGGATTAACTAATGCAGTCTACTGTGTTTGTGGACGTGCAAAAATGCTATTTGCAAATTAGTGCTAATGTAAATTAGTGTAAGTAGAACAATATTTTAGTAAAAAATGTTTCTATCTAAGAGCTATCAACAAAATTAAAGACATTTGAAAAACTGCAAAACACAGGGAGAGGAGAGGAGAGGAGAGGAGAGGAGAGGAGAGGAGAGGAGGATCCAGCTGTGACCCTGGCACCTTTCCAGCTTAGTAAAGGTGACTTGACATGCTAGCTTGATGCACAGCTGGATGGAATGCTTTTAGCCAAATCTTCACCTTTAGCTGAAGGGGTTTCCTGTTGATTAGTTGATGTCTTTTTCTTGCTTTGAGTAAGAAAGAAATTTTGTTTTACTGGATCTATTTTTATGCTTTATTTTAATTAAGATTTTGCTTTTAATCTGCATTTTGTTATAGCTAGCTGCTTCAAAAGGCAACAGAAAGATGAGATATAAATAAATAAATACCTAAATTAGACAGTTTCAGGGAAATTCTTGTGGGTACATGTAGGATTATTGATGGCTGAGCTGTGTGTGTGTGTGTGTGTGTGTGTGTGTGTGCATGACAGAGAGTGAGCAGCAAGCGAGCGAGCAAGCCACCTCTTACCTTGCTGGCAGCCTGCAGGTCTCATATGGTTAGTGTTCCTATTTGTTTAATGCCAGTAAGCACCAGCAGTTGGTGACGCTGCAAAGTGATGAGCAAATGTATTATTTGCCAGCAACCACAACCACAAGCATCTTAGTGTTAAGATAAACTCACTACTGCCCAATAAATTCTAATAAATTCTAAAGCACCCCAAGAAAGAGACAGAAAAAGAGGGGCAGCTCGGTCATAATGGAAAAAAAACTATAGAAAAAGCAGAGGTCAGACATGTGTTTAAAAAGTGAGTACAAAGAAGATTGCAGCAATATTTTGCCCTATTGTCCAATGCCTTTAATAGAGACGTTGACCATATGACAATGTCAATCCATTTAAAAAAAATGAAGTCAAAATTTTCAAAACTGGGTAGATTCTCTATCATATGAGAGATCTGCTACCTTACATGTATATTCAACATAATGAACTATTTATTTATTTATTATTTTTGCAAACAGACTGCATGTATTTCTGTTTTTGGAAGGGCATACAGATAATTTCTGAGCATTTGAACAGAAATGTTTATCAGGTTTCTTCCCCCTGTTGGGGACTACACTTGACATACATAAAAAATAGCAAAACCCAAAACTGCTTTACTTCCCTAGACATAGACAGGTCTCCTTATAAACATTCAGCAGCAAATGTGCTTTGCAAAATGGCTTTTTCGAAGCTTGAAAATCAGAGACTATTTCCTCTAGTTTTTATGGTTGATGAATCTTGGTTTCTGAAAGACTGCCTTTAATCTACTTGCTTAAATTATGCTCTGTGCATTACTTTCCTTGCTTTCGTAGCATCAACTTTGTCAACATAGTTGGTCAAACAGAGATAAAATGAATGTGAAAATACTGAGCATCCAAGATAGCACTAAATCCTCGACTTGGATGAATCAGTTGTGATCAGCTGGTGGCGGTTTTGCTAGCCCTTGCAATGTTGCCATCACCTGTACCCAGCTGCTGGGAAGAAGCAGGGGCAGCAGCACAAGCAAAGTCAGCTAATAGGCAGTGCTCATGTGCAGGAACTCAAACCACCAAGATAGCCTATTAGCCGTATTGCAAAAAGTACAGAGAACTTAGCTTGCTAAGAAGTGTGCGCACCTGTGGTAAATCTACAGCCCCAAATGTTACACAGAGCAACAAATAGATTGAGCCATGTTTTTCTGCAAGTTTATAAACACAATTCAAATCTTAAGATGCAATTTTCCACACTCTGTAGTACACATAGTAGATCTGAACAAAGTGATGTGGCAGTTGTAAATGTAATTATCTGTGCATGTAAACAGTGTGTATTTGCAGGTATGAAAAGGCAATATATTTGCATGCTTAGCTTATACTTGCTCCAAAGATGGGAGGCAACCATTGAGAAGGTCTTATCCCTAGTTGCAGCTCTCCAAGCCTCTTGAGCCTCTCCAACCTAAAAGAAGGCATGGGAGGTACAGTGTAGTGTCCAGGTAGATTGGGAGAGGTGCTCTGACAGCTATTGTGGTTCCAAGTTGTGTAGGCCTTTATAGGTTAAAACCAGTCCCTTGAATTGAGACTAGAATTCAATTCTAGCCTCTCGAAGGCTTGCCTGGCGCCATCATTATTTGCTTTTCGGCAGGCAAAGACCTTTTTATTTAAGAAATATTTTAACTGTTAGTTATTAATTTTATATTGCCTTATTGGTTATTTATATATTTCTGTTTTTATATTAGACTCTGAGATGGGCCAGTTTTAAATAGTGTATTAGTTTTTAAATTGTATTTTCCTATTGTTGTTAGCCGCCCCGAGGCTTGTTTGCAAGAGGGCGGCATACAAGCATGTTAAATAAATAAATACATACATACATACATACATAGAAGCCTGCAGGCAGCCAACATAGCAGGTTCAGGACCCTGGACAGAACCCCAGGTGTTGTTACTTAGGTATATCGAGACAGAGGAAGAGAAGATAGAAAGAAGGCATTATCTGATGGACTTCACATAGAAGAGAGAGAACAATCTGTTACCCACTACCCAAGAGGGTAGGAGTAGATCTAATGAGCTTAAGTTGTAGGTAAGTATACTTCAGATAGGCACTAAGATAAAGTCCTTAATGCTAAATGTAGTTCAGGTGGGATTTCCTTTGCCAGAGAACTTCAAGTAGATGGCCATCTGTTCTGGGATAGCTGGCTCTAGATTTCCTGCATTGTGGAGTGAATGGACTATGAAAGTCCCTCCAGTTCTCATCTGATAATTCTAAAAGCCAGCCTTAGTTGGCTGATAAAATACAATTCATTCATTCGATTTATATCCTGCCTTTTTCCCCAAAGGGCTCAAGGCAGCTTACATCATCTCTCCTCCTCCATCTTATCCCCACAACAACAACCCTGTGAGGTAGGCTGGGGTCTGTGACTGGCCCAAAGTCACCCAGTTGGCTCCATGGCTGAGCGGGGACTCGAACCCAGGTCGCCTGAGTCCCAGCCCCATGCTCTTAACCACTGCACCGCACTGGCTCTCCAATGGCAAAACAGACCATAAAGAGTAAGATCAAAGGTGAAGATGTGTCTTTGTATATAAAAGGACTCTTGGTTGGTTTTGTTGCCTCAAACTAAAATGGCTACCCCTCTGGCATTGAACAATAGAAGAATAGCTTTTTTCATGAGTTCAGTGGGTCCTGCTTGAAGGCAAATGTGTATAGAACTTCAGCCTGAAATAAAATAAAATAAAATAAAATCCTATGAGAGTAGGAAGGAGGAATCCATGGTGAGAAACTGCTATTTCTAAAGACTTGCTGGCTGGTGATGGCCAGGACAGCAGGTGTTTGTGGATGATGGGAGGGCAAATAAGTTGGCCAGCTTCATGGCTGGAATATTTACCCCCTTCCCATAATTTCAGGTGCATGCCAGGGGAAAGGGATGCTGTAGGTTCTGTTCAATATGGTGCTCCAATAAGGGTATCTCTAAGCTGGGACATTCTGTACCATGTTGCTGGTGCAGATGGGTGAAAAATCAGTTTGTTTTGGTAGGACCTGAACAAATTCTTTTTCATAAACAGAATGGAAATAACTTGGGATTTAAAGTTTTGGAAGGTGTGAGAAAACAAAACAGAGATTTGACCATGCTTAATTTCAGTGCTGACCTCTGGGTGCAGAGCTAGCATTGACAAAAGTGCCACTGATGCCCCATAATTAACTAATGCCAAAAAATGCCAGGACACAGAGTGAGTCCCTGTTTTTCTGGTTTGCTACAGAACTGTTTGCTGGTTGCAATTCATTGGAATGACCACATTTACAACAAGAGTTGTTGGTGTAAACAGAGAGACACTTTGCTAAGCTGTATCCTTTGCCCTCTGGAGCCTCAGTGGAAAAGCTGACTTTAGAATTTGGTTTCTTGAAAATTGAAATGTAACCTGTCTTTTCACTCTGTCAGCCCAGCAACGAAAACTCACTGCTTATGGGAAAAGATGCTTAGATCTGTTAAAAGAGGCATTCTCCTTGCAGTCAGCTTTGTGTTTTGCCACGGGAAACCAGGAATACTCCCTCATCTCATCAGTGGTGCTGAGCAGCAATAATCTTGACAAAATCTAAATAGAGGTGTTTCTAGTAAACTGGTTGAGAAAACAATTGCCCAGGCAAATCTCACAGAGTCCATAAATCTGTATGCTTATAAATGAGCTCAGAAAGTGCAGAATCCTAATTCATACAGAAAAGGGTGGTGATAATTACTTCCCAGAGTTTATTAGCTGTCTCCAGCTGGTCTATTCCTTTCTTTTGTTGCCATCTGTTTTAAACAATGGGCACATCAACCAAGTCCCTTTTAAATGTTGAATTTATCTGGGAGTCAAATGAGAGACATTGATTTTTTGGGTGAAATACAAAGTATGGCAAAGTATCCATTTCTATTTTGTCTTAGGTCAGATCCTATTCAGAAACAGCAAGAATAGTGCAGATCCAAAATGCCCCATCCGACTTTTGCCAGGCGGCCGATTTAAGAATCCAGCTTAAGGATCCAGCTAAGGGTCTGTCAGTCCCAGCTCTGTGTCTAGCCAGATGCCCATAGTTAGTCTATAGGCAGGACATGACTTCAAAAGTAGCCTTCCAGTTGCATTTCCCAACAACTGCTATTCAAAGGCATGTTGCCTCTGATCCTGGAGGCCAAAATATATGGCCATATGACTAGCAGCCATTGGCCGCAACATCTAGGGACATTTTGTGATGGTAAGGGGGAACAAGGTAAACTTTTATGTGGTGGGGATGGTGTTCCACACTGCCAGTGAGTATTCTCGAATGTGAGCTCAACCTCCTACCCAGAAGATGCTTCCTCTTCCTGTCCACTCTCTGATGATACCCATAACTACCAACATCCTCTCCTGGCCAAGATAAACTTGTCAAATGCAGCCAAGTTCATCAAACTCATAACTTTCTAGGTGTGCGTTTTCATGATGAAGAATGGTGTCATACAGCCTGAGACCATGTTTGCTAAGAGGGAGGTCCTCACTTCAAAGTCCTCACCTGCGCCAAAAAGCCAAGCGCCCTTCAGTCTCAGTTCCTGTGGATTCCTGTGCATTGATCATGTTGTCGACACAGCTTCCACCAAAATACAAACAGGCATGCACTTCAAAATGAAGAAAAGGACATTCTGCTGTTTCATGACCCCTCCTTTCCCACCTTTATTTGGAGCCAGAAGTCTGACAACTAATATGGGCACAGTGATATCCTTAGCTGGAACCAGTCCCATCACTGGGATTATGTGCCAGCAAAACTCTTTGTGGGTTGCAGTAACAGAGAAGAGTACTTTGTTCTGAGAGTTTAAAGCAGTCATCTTGCTACCATTTCAAATGGACCAATAGAGTGCAGAGTGCAGTTCATGAATTCCTCTTTTATTACATCTTCGGACAAAACTTTAAACTTAGAAGTAGGCCAGCAGAATCATCGTCTTTCCAACAATGCTTCCCTCTAACTTAACAATAACTTGTCCATGAGCTAATGAAGCCTTCAGTTTAATAGCTCCCATAAACATCTCAACTGTCGACTCTGGAATTAATATAGTTCACAGTACAGTTATCGCTTCACATAAACAAGAAATATCCTCACATTACTATTAGAAAGTGTACAGAGTAGCCATTTTTATGCATTCAAGTTATAGAACACACTTTGACATGACTGACTACGCACACATGCACGATTTACTTGCAGGTTTGTTAGACTTTTGCTAAAATATCAGCCAAAACCCAGGAGAAAGGCGTGCTTAATCCAGCTACCTCAGTGGGGACACAGTATTTTATTCTGTGGTCTGTTTTTGAACTTTGCATGCATTTATTTTTATTAACAGACATAATAGGAAAAGAAAAGCGCTGCTGGATCCAACCTCATAGGATGCTTAGCTGAGCATCTTTTATCATTGTGTCTAACTAGATGCCTTTAGGAAGCCTGTCGTTGCTTCTCAGTGTTGTGTCCTGCCAGTGGCGAGCTTTCAGGGGCATCCCATCAGTAAACAGGGGGTCAACTGAGCAATAATGGCTAATAAACAAGAACAGTTATCTTCCCCATGAAATCTGGAAAACATGGATGAAAAATGCATACTTCTGTTTTTATGAACTGTTGAAAATCACCCAGAGACCTTGAGATATTGGGAGGTACAGAAATGAAATAAATGAAGAAATAATACTTTGGGAAAATATGCACAAGGACACTTGAAAAGGCTTCCTCTAAAAAAGTTCACACAACTGATGGGAATATATGGAAAGAGAAGCAGACATTTTCATGTGAGAAGAGGTAAAAAAAAAAGGCTTACAGGCTGGGATGGATGTGAGTAAGAATAAGCTCTGAGCTGAAATCTGGAAACCCATTTCCTGGTTTGCATATCTTTATAAATCTTACTTTAACAGGGCTTAAATAATTATATTTGCTGGGGAGGGGGAATTCATCTCAGCATTGTATTTTTCTCCCCTCTGTGTGTGTGTGTGTGTGTGTGTGTGTGTGTGTTCCCATATCAGGCAGCAAAACAAAACTGAATTGGTCAGGAGTGTGTTTACAAAAAAATGTTCTCTTTTTGTCTGTTCCCAGGAATAGCAACATAAGTGCATCTTGGGTCAAGCTCCAGCTTTGAAGTTGTCCTTATCAGAATGTGTTCTGGCTGGCTACCTCTAGATCCCCAAATACGTTCTTCCATGGTAAGATGCCACTTTAAAACCCCACAATTCCTCCAATGTCGTGTCATTCCAAGAGTTCGTGGAGAACTAAAACAGAGGCAGAGTGGTCAGCCACTCACATTTCCCACAATGCCTAACAAAGCTTAAGGGAGAATTGTGGGAAATTTAAAATAATACACTGGCTTCCTGGAATAGGAACACCAAGGCAGGCCAGGATGTTCAGTCACTGTGGACATGAATCTGGGATGCTTATGATAAACTTGCTCAAGGATTGGTAGAAACCCTTTTTTTCACCATCCAGCAAACCACAATGCTGTAGGGTTTTCTTTCTTTTATTGTGTGCTTTGAGACTGTGCGTCTACAATGGAACCTTGAACTGTGGCTTCCTTGTGAGAAATGTCTCTCTTGCAAAAAGAAGTCACATTTTCAAGGCCTGTAAAAAGTCAGTGGTTGCTATGGAGCTCTTCAGTGAGACGCCTACATGTCTTCATTGTAAAGGTATCCAAGAGTCACGATGACCCCAACTAATCAAATAGTGCTCATTAAGAACACTATCTTGAGAGGGGGTGGGGAGAAGAATCCTCAGATATTGCATTTGAGATTGCTTGAGTTAATGCTATTAGTGACATTGTTGTTATAATGACCACCAAGAGAGTGTGATGCAACAGGCGGCTTTTATACAAATCAAATCAAATCAAATCAAATCAAATCAATCAATAATCCCATCCATTATTCAGCTGAACATTGTGATAAACCAAACACCTTGAGTCAAACTATTAATGCAAAGCCAGAGGCCAGTTAATACCAAACTGATGAATAAGTGACGTCCTCACCCAGAAGAAAGGAAGAAAAGAATGCATGTTTTCTAGTCGTTTAAGCTGGTTTGGATTTTAGCAAAACAGTAGGACATGGATGTCCTCAAAGTGCAGTGTTGTTCAGTTTGCAAGACAAATTTGTGTAGCTGCTAATAGTTGCTTCAGTTGGGGTGGCTGATGGAGAGGATGGAGACAACCTCCATTCATCTCCTCACAAGCAAAAACAAAACAAAACAAAACAAAAACAGGACACAGAAAATGGAAACCACACGAAAACCAACTCCCTCTCTCGAATCAGGTGTAAGGGGCCCCAAGACAATTGCTTTCAGGTTGTCTCTGTCTGTAATATGGATTCAGATGACCAGGAGAAGATGTTAGATATTCACTGGAGGAACACACTGTGTAAGGCAATTAAACCACCTTAGGGAAACTTGTGGATGTCAAGAAAATGGCACCTGATAGTATGGGCTTCGGTCTCTACCAACTCAAGACAGCATGGCCAGTGGACAGGAACTCTGGGAGTTGTAGCCCAAAATATCTTGAAGGGCACCAGGTTGTGAAACGCTGCTGTACAGAAATTGCTTATGCGTCACATGTGGAATGTTTATTTAGTACTTTTATTTATGATAGTAGTTCTAGGATCTGTTCACTGAAGGTAGATTATACATACATACATATATACAGAAAGAAACATTTGGATGTAATATTATCAAGATAACTCTCTGCATGCTGATGGAGGTGCCTTTGAAATTTCTACTGAAGTTTTTCTAGCTGACCATAGAAACTAACTTTAAATTGCAGACTGATTTACCTGAAGAGCAGTATGACTGTCCCCTGTAGAAATCTGTCAGGGACCTTTGGCTGAGCATGAGTTTTCCACTCCATACTCTCATAAGTGTTTCTTACAAGTAATTTATTCTGGGTAATTCTGGGAGTGATAGGCCCTTCTCTCCCTAAACATGGATATGATTGTGCTCAAAGTTATCCTTCAAGAATTGTATTTCATTGGAGATTCCTGGTCAAATCATACACACAAACATTAGTTGGGAAAATACCATTCAACATGCACCGAACTAGGAAAACGACTTGCAAAAATGTTTGTCTTAGACAAATATGCATAGACAATTTAGCTATTACGAGCAATGTGTGCACACATAATTATGAATTTGCTTTCAAACTTTATTTCCCCCCCTCAAAGTTCAGGTCAAACTATACTTAAGGCTTGTGAAATGAGAAACTGAAAGAAACTAAAACAGATATATTTGCCCATCTCCACTCTGAAGCCCTTGAGCAGAAAAAATACCATACTTACAGAAACAAGGATATGTGCCCTGCATTTCACCAAAGCCCACAGCAGATTGCTGTTCTGCATGTCCATATATTTGTACGTCTAACAAAAATTAAGCAACATCTGCTAGATGAGTGGGATTCATTTCCTAATGGCAATGCTGCAAATGTCTCCAATTTAATCCAAGGAAGTTTTGAGTGAGAGGATGACTGCCAGGAAGTGTCATTGGACAAAAGAGATGCTTGCCCAGATGGCTGAGCACACGGGGCCTGTCAGGTACTTATCGGCAATACAGAGGATTCTATTTCTCCCATCCAGGTCAGCTAAGACTTCTGCGGCAGCAAAAAGAGCGTGGGACCAGCAAGCCGCTTGATACTCTCCAGAACAACAGCACCAGAGGCATCAAAGGCGAGCCAGTCTTGACAAGCACAAACATTCTCTTTTATGGACCTGAATTGATATCTGGGATGTTTATAGCAAACCACATCGCCGTTGAGCAGGGTGCCCCTCCTAAAAATAAAGCAAAAAACCCCAAGCAACATCCATCTAACCGCTGCTGCTCCTCTGCTGTTGTGTGTGCAGATATATGTGTGGAGTGGGTAGCAATCTGCTGTAGGTCTTGGTGAGTTGCAACACAACACTGTACATTTATTGACCAAAACCAAAGACGATATCCAAGTGAACGAAGGTTTATTGATTTGTTTTCTTGTAGTTGGTATTTTCTCTGGCAAGCTGCTGCGTGATCATGATTTGTTTTCCTCTCTCACTTTTATGTGTCTATTGATTTAGAAAGGGGGGAGGGGGGAGAAAGAGAATTTTAAGTGAGAGTTTTTGATCCATTAATGTTGAATTCTCCAAGTCACTGAGAGCTTTCTAAATTCATAGCATCTGTGATTTAAGAATTGCAGCTAGAAGAATGTCAGGAAAACCACTGCAGGTCATCTATTACAGGTCTGATTATGCTGATCATTGTAGGCATCTAGGACAGTTTCTTGTCACTTGAACTTTTCTTCGTATGCACGATTTTATCCTACGCTTTCTGTGTCTACACACCAGATTGGGAAGTAGGCCAGAGTTTGCAACCCTCATCATGTAAGATAGTCTATATTATTGATTAGGTCCCTAGTTCAGTTAGTGATCTATGAGAATTCCATTTCAGAAATAACATCTTGATGAATATTCTCAGTTGGGTCTTCCTAGTGGATTTCCTATTCCCACCCTCCGCCATGTTGGTAAGTAGACTTGTGGAAGATCACTGATTGAAGGGAATGGAAAAAAGCAGCACAGTCCTAGTTGTGCAAATTAAAGGCACAAAAATAACATAAAATCTCATGTTTGCACAAATTTAAATAAGGGAGAAAAACACACCCAGAGGAACCCCTGCCCTGTGCAACTATTACTTTCCATTTTGGAAAAAAAGCTCAAATGAGGTATGTCCAGAGTGAATGCTAGCCCCTCTGCTATTTATATGCAATATTGGAGCTCAATCAGAATATTTTCCTGTTCCAGTGTTGTCCTGTGAGCTATCTATCTTGTTATATGCAGCTGTTTTGTCCTGTCATGCTCAAGGGGGTGTGAGATGGCTATTAACAGAGCTTGGGACAATTTGTTACAAGGAACATCTTAATGCAAATTACCCTAAGCCAAACATGGGAGCATCTGGGACAAGTCATCGTAAGCATAAGTGGGCATTGGATGGGCAAATTCTTGAGCAGATGAGAGAGAGTAGCTTGGATATGCACTGCTGAACCAGGCAATCAGACACAGCAGACCAAGGCTTTGACTTTGAAAACCTCAAGATCTTGTCAGGCAGTTTTAGGTGTCACTAGAATGAAAGGAAATGATTTGATCAGTCTTGCCATGCAAGTGTAGATAGGTCAAGTGTTCCCACTGCTGACATACAGGGGAATGGTTTGGAATATGGAAAAAATCTGCATTGAAACAACCCAAAACAAATTTCTTAAATAATGTTTTGGCTTAACTCCTTCTACTCCTACAGCCAATATTAGGACAGAAACTGTGACTCTGCCAGTAAAATTTTATCTTGCTGTAGTTCTGCTCATATATGTTTTTAAATGTCTTTTTAGGATGATTTCATATTCCCCCAAATATTTTATGGAACAGTCAAAATGACACAAGCAGGATACTTGGGTAGCAAACTGCAAGCAACAAAAATCAGCTTTTGATCTAAAACCCCGAGCTCTCTCTCTGATTCATAGATACATAAATAATAAATTATGGGAATTTTACTCGCAACAAGATCTACAGGGAATTTAGAAATTATATCTCCCAGTTGTGTTTTCTAAAACTAACTCATGGATTTGAAAATTATTTACCTAAGTACTCAGTTATTTCATTCAGCAAGGCTTTCCTGGTATTAAGTTTGCAGTCTATGCCTTCCTAATAGTAAAAGGGACGCTATCATAAAAAACTCGTTCAACAGTGATTTTATAGACACGAAGCTCAGGCGGTGGAGGATCTTTGGTATTACTTATTTATTATACTCCTCTTTGTTTTCTGGCCCTAGGGTGACTTTACTAAAGGATCAAGTGACATTATATATTTGCTATACAGTTCTGATAAATTCATGACGGACATTTGTGATATTTGCAGTGGTTGCCCAAAAGCTGAGGAGAAGCTTTGATGAAGACAATACAGTCAATTGTAAGGATTTACCTTGATGTTTTAAATTGTTATAGTTTTAAAATAACAATGCTTTTTAGTTCAATTCTGCATCTCTCCAACTAAAAGCATTAATTCAGGTAGCAAGTGAAATGCCAGAATACCTGAGATCCTGGAAAGCTACTGCTACTCAGAGTAGACTATATTGCATGAAACAGAAAATATTCTGACTTGGTATTAGGCAGCTTCCTATGTTAATCTTCTCTGAGAAGTACTGTTTATTCATAGATGGATTCTTTGCAGCATGATCCAGGAATATTCACTTTGTTTTGGATACTGAATCTGAACTCAGATTGGTTATCTGAGGAGTTCAGGTCTCCCATTGATTATCATGGATTTTTTAAAAAAATAGGTATCACTGTCAGAAGAATTTGCAGAAACTGTAGCTCTTTAGTAGGGGATTCTGCTTGACACATTTCAGAACAAATCCTACAGTTGGTTTTGTGTGATGGATGGGTGTGTGGTAGAACTGGGTTACATGTGCAAAGTCAGTTGTCCCCACATTTCTGATGATTTGGTGCAAAAATTTAAAAGCAAGGGTTGGTTTTATGTTTGGAGGGTATTCAGAAATGGACATTTCTACCCTATATTCCTTGTGGCCTTCTTCTGAATATGGTAGCACCGAGAAGCTCTTAATTAGAAATGCAGCACAAGTGCAGAGGGTCATGTAGAAGGGCTGTTATCAAATAGGGTAGGAAGTGACTGATTTGGTTCTTCTTCCTTCTCCAGGTTTTCAAGGGCAATTTGTACAACTATCAGAGCACACATCAGAGAGGTGTCTGGCACACATCGGAGAGATATCTCTGGGCAAAAAGCTCCAAAGCTTCAGAAGTATAGGGGGAGGTGCTGAGGGAATTTTGATGACTGAAACCAGTTTTAGAGCACAGACCAGTGGCCACTAGAAACTATGTAGAGCAACACAAGAAGCCATGATCACCTCCTTTGTGGCCTGTAGACCAGGGTGGTGGTGGTGGTGGAGGAGGAGAAATTCATGGTAGATAGGGCTATTAATGGCTATCAATAGCCCTGATGGCTATAAACCACGTGGCCCATATCAGAGGCAGCAGCGTGCATATATATGCCAGATGCTGGGGATATGGGGGTGCTGCTGCCTTCCTGTCCCACCACTGGGGCACCTGCTTGGCCTCTATATGAACAGGAGGTTACGCTGGATGGACCCTTGACCTGATCCAGCACAGCTCTTCTTTTCTTATGGAGAGGGCTGGAGGTGCACTTTGATGATGTGACTCCATTCTCCGAACTCTCTGTTTCCCACTGTAGTGAAGGGAGAGTTTTACAGTGGCAATGCAATCACTGTAGCACATGCATCATTCAACTGCCTGAAAATAGACTGCATTGGGTTAATTGCTCGACCTCTGGTCGTACCTGAGCAGATGGCAAAGACATTTGGTATGTTAGAGACTCTGAGGCACCTCAATGTATTCAAATGAGACTGGTTTCTATGAGTCCTAGTCATTGATTCTTCAGTGGACTGGCAAATTGCTTGGCTTCTGCAGACTTTTGGTCCATGAAAAAAACCTGTAAATTATGCATAGGGAATTCTAGATAAATGGTGAAAAAACAAATAAAAATCCAGCAGATTTACTGACCCAACTAAAGCATGGAGAAGAGCATGGCTGGGGGAGGGGAGGGGAGTCTGTAAATTTGCAGAAGTGCAAATTTACAGAATGAGTGTGAATTTGTGCAAAATCATAGTCCATCCATGAGCAGATGATGTAAGGAAAGTTGCCTGACAATCCATGAAATGCAGGCAGAACTGATTCAAGAAAGCTCATAGATTGTCCATTACTGGATATTCAGAATCTCCCATGCTCAGACTGTGTGCTGTATGAAGCCTTGGCCCCATCAGGCAGTGCACTATGGAGCCCTTACAGCCTATGCTATCTCAATGCAAATGTGTGTCCATTTTGCACAGGTCCCCTGGGCCAAGTTCCAACTCCTCCCATCCCTCACCCAGAAAGTTCTGGTGCCATCTTGTGCATGGTCTCTAAAAAGTAAGACACATTGTGTTCAAGGGGGCTTACCCCCATGTAAGTGTATAGAGCATGAGTAAGTTTTCTGAAGCCCATAAATCACATACAATCTCCCACTGCCCCTCACATTTGCAAAAAATAAAAAATTAAAAAAAAATTAAAGGCCATGCAACCGGAACATAGCAAAATGTCACCCAGAGTAGCCATTTTGAAGCCCTGTCAACCTTCTGAAAAACAGTAAGTTTCAATCCTTTGAGAGCTCTGTTGCCAATCCTGGAGCCAATCTCCAGATCGATTTAAAAATACATATTTTAATTCTCTAAAGTATGTTTTTTTTAACACTGCAGGGATGCTTGTGGGCTAAGGGGTGGGGGGAGGGGAGGGAAGAGTCCCCAGCACCTGTGATCTCCCGGTGTGCAGGAATGCGGTTTTAAGTAGAAAGTGACTCCTGTGTGCACACTAACAAAATTATTGCAAAATGTCCTAAAAGTAAAATAATTATAATAAAATAAATCTTCAGGACTGGGTCAATGACAAAGAGAATGACATCAGAAAACAGGCACTACTGTGGGAAAATATGCACTGTTGAAATACATGCTTAAAGTTCAGGTTTTGCTAAGCTTTTGAAACACCCACTTCTGATAAACGTCCCTTTTTATTAATCCACCACTTATTATCCATTCATCAGAGAGAGTTGTGATATATATCAATATAATCCATACAAAGAAATAAAGGGGGAAAACCCTAAACGAGACAGTATTATATTTCAATTAAAAACCCATGAAAATTGTGACTATGCTTTTTAATGGAATATTGTTAATTAAGCAATGTGCTCAGTACACCCAACTCTCATATACTGTCTTGGGAAAAGATTAAAAATAATAGTGGAAATAAAATTGGACTATTTGTCTTCTAGGGGAATTAAAGACCTCTTGTTTCCATTGTGCATTTAGATTTCCAGAACTAAATGAGTTTGAAACAATTACTTCTCCCCATTCTTTCTACAGAAAATGTTATCATTTTTACTGCAATTGAATGGATGTGGCTTTTCATTGTTAGTAGTTCCTCTTCAAGCTTCATCTTCCATACAAAGTGATCCACCTTAATTTCTTCTGGACAGATTCCCATGTAATCCAACTAGTTCCTTTAAGTGGTTGCTTTCCCATATATTTGTGAAAGCCATTTTCAAGAGGTTGGCAAAGTCACTGAGAAAAACAATGTAGCCGTGAGCTCTTTGGAGAAATACCCCTTCCCCCTCCAGCATCACCCCAAAACAATAGGTCTGAAGTTATAAAAGTATTGAAAACAGTCTTAACTCTGAGTGGTCTTTCCATATTAAAAATGCTTCTATGAGTATTCATCTGAATTTGAATATCACCTAGCCCATTCACCACCTAACCCACCTAACCTTTGAATGATCTGGTGCGTTCACCACAGCTTTGTGTATCTTCATTATCATTGCCACAGCTCTGGCTCCATGGGAAGAAAAAAAATAAATATTTTTTCCTCTATATACTGATGATCGGTGAGTAATCATCACATGGGCAAAAGAATGATACTAAAAACAACCAGGATTCCCAACACGGATTCACTGTTCTTCCCATGCCTGATTACCATTCCCATTTGCAAGCCCTGCTCACTCTGAGCAAAAAGAAACTTGAGAAAATCAAGGAATGACTGTACTGGAGATGCGCACAAATCTCACCAAATGTGTATAAAAGTCTTCCCTAGACCAAAGTGGGGTAGATTCAGCCTAGAAGAGGATTATTTATTTATTTAGCGGACTTATATGCCACTCCATTCGCCTAAGCTTCGGGGCGGCTACAAATAAATAATATTAATACAATAAAATACAATTGGAGACATCCTGGACAAAGTTGTTAAAATCAATAAATAAAATCAACAATTAAAATGCCATTTAAATAAAAAGGTCTTGGCCTGGCACCAAAAAGCAAATAACGATGGCGCCAGAGGACCTCTCTGGGGAGCGCATTCCATAGGTTGGGTGCCACCGCAGAGAAAGCCCTCCTCTGGGTACTCATCCTCCTAATGTCCTTCTTTTTTCTCAGATTGAACGAGCAGTTCAGAAGGGATGTGAACGTGTGTTCACATGTTTTGGTGGACATATTGGTGGGCATGTCCTGAGCGGAGCCGGCTGGTGCTGGAGATCAGACTAGATGGCCCAGGAGACCCCTTCTGACTCACTCTGTTTCTATGTTTCTATGTTTCTAATGTTTCTACATTCTTGCACTCATCTCTGAAGTTTTTCAATTAAAAATGAAGAGCTCATTGATCCCCAGCATCATCATCAGAAAGGGGGTATATATTATGATAACATATCTCATGCCCTATTCTAAACTACAGCTTTGAAGAAGTAGTTTGAGATGGTGCATATTCAAAACTTGGAACAATAACATGGGACGATATCCATGTCATTAAGGGATAACTTGCATCCAAGCTCACTTGAATGAGTGAGTAATGAAGTAAGCAAGTAACGAAGTACATTTCAAGTAATGAATTCTCTTACTGAAAGTGCACCAATTAAGTACAGTTCTGTTAATTGTCATGTGGGTTTTTCTTTTCTTGGTGTGGTCTTTTATAAATGCACACATGCAAATATGCAGAGTCATGTGGGGAGAAGTTGGGGGTGGACATAAAGGAACTAAGGAGACTGAAAATTACAAACAATTGTTTGGGCGATAATTGGGATACACCTAAATCTAAAACAACTAAAGCTAGCCGATATACTGACCACTGCTATTTCCATGGGCTTCAATTGGTATAATCGTTAAATACAAACTTCCTTCCTTCTTTGCTTGCAAGAAACCCTTTCATGGGGTTTGCAAGGCTTTTGCTGTTGTTGGAATGAATGACTGAATGATGAATGAATAAATTAATGAATGAATGAACTAAGCTTATTTAAGTAAGTGCCCTCTTCTGTGGGTGTTTTGCAGGGAGAAGGAAGCAGACTGGAAGAGGCTTATAATAATTCATACCCTGCAATTTCAGATCTCCTCCCCAGCTACTGAAATGCTCCCTTTCCCCCTTCTTTGAGAAAATTTCTGACCTTGGGAAGGTAACTGGTACAGCTTTCTCCATGCCACCAATGAAGGAGCAGGGGGAGGGTGGGGGACTGATTTCTGACCCCCCTTTCAAGATTGGACTGCTGCATCTGATCTTGGGGGACGAGAATCCAAGCCATCTTATGTTCCCCAAGATGCTCTCTTGAGGGTCTTGGAATTGCTATCCCAATACATGCATATATCTTGGCCACCTTGTATTTAAATAAAGGATTACCATAGTACTTAAAATCATGAGCATTTTGGAGTTTTGCCCTAGTCTCTGCAACTTACAAAAATGCCTGGCCAAAGAATGAATACCAGAATTCAGGGTGGAGCACACTCAAGGAATAATGCAGGACTGAAAGACTGGGTGGATCTGATGACAGGCACTAGCAAAAGTGTTCCTCTTTTGAAAGTCCTCATCCTGCTGTTAGGGTGGGTATTTTTATTCTAGCTCATTGTTCTGCAATGTGTTTTTATTGCTCCTATTATTATTAGGGTCTACGCTGCTGCTTTTACTATGCTTTCATTATATGTCATTTGTGTGCGTGTTTGCTGCCTTTTATGACTGAATTTAGTCATTTCATTTTTTCCTTTCCTTTTATTTAGCTTATAGTATTACTATTTGGTTCTTAATTTTAAGGGTATTTTTCTTCTTTCTTTCCTTCTTTCTTTCTTGCCGCTGCTTGCTGATTATGCTGCTGTTATGGATTTCTGGATTTTTCATGGTTCCTCATTGTGCGTTGTATTGATTTTTAATTGCCATATGTTGCCACAAGTGCCTTGAGGCAGGGAGAGGATGCATAAATATTAGGAATAAGCACATACATAAATAATGAATAAACTTCAAACTTGGGCAGCTACTCAAGCCTCACAATGCTTTCCAATGCCATTTCAGTATCTGCAACAGGATTGCCTTTCCAGGGACAGATTGATCTCTGCAACAAGGATTGGGAAAGGAGGAGGGATATATTGGATGGGCCCTACCAGAAGATGGGTGAGGAGGTTTTTAAGGCTCAACAAGTAGTCCAGTGAACTTTCCCAGTGAGCAAAAGCCAGGAGAGTTTCTTGAAGCCATGCCAAGCTCTGGGAAAAAAGTCAGAGGTAATTGCCTTGAAGTTGCTTTCCTGTCCTTCTTTAGATAAGGACTGCATTTGCTGTGAAAGGAAAACTGTTTGCCTCACTGCAGGAGCTTCTCCAAGATGGAGTGTGATTTGTTCATTTCTTTTAAATGAAGCACTCCAAGGACCATGTGGCTCTGGTGCCATTTGCACAGAATAGGCCAATTTTCACAAATCATACATGGCAAAGATTGGTTGGTTCTGCACAAATGGGACGAGAGCCATTGGGCTTTTGGGTGCTTATTTGCATGGATGTCATTAGCAGCTAAAAAGAAATGTGCAAATTCTAGTCTGTGTTAGAGATAGAAATGCACAACCCTTCAGGACTCGGGACACAGTGAGTTGGTGCCCGCCCTGGCTAATGAGCCAGAACTGCAAAGGTGTGGCAGTGCAAATCACAGGAATCCATTGGTCTTCGGCCACAGCACACCCACACACAAGACTCCTCTCACACACCGCTCTTCCTGCCCTCTCTTGCCAAACAATATGCAGCTGATGGTTCACATATCAATGTAGGACAATCAGTTTACTGATGAACATGTGTCTTTCTCACCTAGCCACTGTTTGATTTTGCAATAGGATTGCTGATCTAATTGGGATGTTCACATATGCATTGCCAGTGCACTCATGGCTTCAGTGATCACTACCTGCACCTTCTTTTGGTCCAATCAGTAGTTTGGGAAGCTGTTTTGCCCCCAAGGCACTGCTCTCCTTTCTCTACCCTGGCCATCATTTGCAAAGCAAGAAGTACTTAGCTAAAGCCTTATATCCACATTTCATCACACTAAATCAATGTACCATAAGAGGCAAGTTTAAAACCAATCTTTTATGCATCACCACTTACATAGACGAGGACCATTACAAGTAAAATCAATCAATAAAGCCTGTAACTCTAAATAACTCCTGAATTGAATCAATGATGCTTATGAAGTAGAATGGAAGGCAGTGTGCATTGGGGGAGGGGGGTTATTAAAGCAAACAAAATCTTTCTGGAGTACTTTCCATCGCCTTTAAGCTGAGATATTTATTATTCCTTCCAAAGGTTTCTCAGTAGAAACATTTCATTGAAGCACTAGGAGGCAGTGGAGAATGCAAAATAGATTGACAATCTATGTTGCAAATATGAAGAACACTTTGCTTCTGCAAATGCCCTTTAGTCCCATGTACTTTCCCATCCCTGCTTCCCCTTCTCCTGAAGAAAGGATCAGTTTTCAAGAGTGTGAAAGATAAAATTCAGTTATTTCTAGTTTTTGCTGTTTCCATCACCACTTTAAAAAAATCAATGAAGTATTATTGCAACAAAAACATATGTTGGCTCTGTACCTAATACTAGCTAAATTGTATTACAATCTTTTGCAGAAAACATGCCCTGCAAATGTGTTATCACAAATAGTTGCACAGGGAGCAGCTATTGATTTTTTGGGGGCAAAATGTCTTAATGAAATACAAATCTGCCATCATTTAGAGAGCCATCTGTCAGGATGCAACTTTTTAAAAAATCTACCAACAGAACAATATCTGTAATTTAATTTTAGACTAGCCTAATTTCTTCAGATAGCAGCCACAGTTGGTCCCAGAATCAGCTGCTCAGTGCACTGGGAAAATTTCATCAAAGAGCAGCAGAGAAATCAAGTAATGCAATATTGAAAAAAGTTCATTGACCAATCTTTCCTTTATCAAAGGATCTCTTGGTCTGACTCAATGTTTTCCTGCCAGTTAATCTTCTGGGAAATGAATGTTTTGGAACCAGCCCTGTCCTCCGTGGTAGGCATGATATTACTTAAAATTAGAATTCCACAATTCCTAATGTGCTGACTCACTTAAAAATGTTGAGGAGCTCTCTATGGGGACACAGACATGGAACACATGGTGCAAACCAGAATGTGGGATGGATTTTAGGTGCTTAAAGGAACTGTAAGTTGACTTTTCCTCCTCTCAAAGGCAAAACAAAGCAGGCTCCTTCATGTAATCCCCATTCATAGGCTTCTTCACTGCAGGAGATTGTGCTAACAGGTCTTGAGGGGAAGTCAGGCAGTATGTGTGACACAATGGGTGGAATTGGGGACATGTCTTCTCTGGATCTCTAGTGCACCAATGGAACCCCTCTGCTCAAGTCATCTGTGAATAGGACTTCTGTCTTCCAAAAGGAAGACCAAGAGATCCTTAGGTAAAAGCAATACAGCTAAACCACAGTCTCTCTCTCTCTCTCTCTCTCTCTCTCTCTCTCTCTCTCTCTCTCTCTCTCTCTCTCTCTCTCTCTCTCTCTCTCTCTCTCTCTCTCTCAGTCTCTTTCTCTCTGATTGCTCCATATCCCTCTCCTTGCTATCATGTTTGGAAGGTTCTATATTTTTTCTATAAGAGGGAGTGGTACTTGGAGATCCATGTTCTGGTGGCATCTCTTTTGGATTGCTGAAATGAAGCGCAGGGCAGGCAAGGCCTATTATTAGGCAGAGAGGTGTGGTCCCCTTGAGTGAGAGAAGCTTGGAAATGGCTCCTAGCTTTTGAAAGAAAGAGCTGCACACCATGTGGCCTACTCTGAACCTTCTAAGCTAGCCTGTTGCCTTCAGGTGGTGGAAGGTTGCTGCTCAATTGCCAATGTCAAAGAAAGATTTAGCTGCCAGTCCAGGCAGTTTTGGGCTATGGAAAGGCACATGGTGTCATCTTGGTCAATGCCTCAGGCAGCAAAACATCCTGGAATGGCCCTGATTCAGACCCATGCAAGATGATGCTGTTGGTCCAACCTACAACAGCTTAGTAGTGTGTCCTTCCACATGGCTAATAGTGCAAGAGCCAGTGGTATGTGGTGGGAAAGAAGCAACAAATTTGCAGAAGTTAAGCAACAGCAACCTTCAGTTCTGGTGTTTGTATTTCACATCAGTTTATTTGCTTGCCACTTTTTCACAATAGCTTTGATACTCAAGATGTGTCCAAGGTATGACAGCCTCAGTTTTTGTCATTTTTGCTGCTATTTATTTGATTATTTTTATTAATTGTTTGATCTTATCGACCACCTCAATAATCCTAATGGACTATTGTAGCAGTTCACAATCACAGCAATATAAAAACAGAAAAAAAACAGTTCAAACAGTGTGCATATAGTGATCATTATAAGTATAGCAAATGCTACGGCTGAGAGTATTAATCAAAGTATGGTGGATTAAAATCATTTAACAAATCTTTTAAAACCCATGCAATGAAAGCCAATCCTTGCAATTAAAATGTCTGGAGAATAAAACTGGTTTTGCCTGGTACCAAAAAAACTGCAAGGAAGGTGCCAGGCAAACTACTCCAGGGAGGCTATTCCATAGGTGGGGTGCAATCTGAAAGGTCTTCTGTTTGCCACCCTCCTCAGTTCCTTAGAAGCTGGCTTATTAAGAAGGGCCTCTAAGCCTGATCTAAGGGGTGGGTAGGTGTTTGTGGAAGAAGTGGTCCCTTAGGAGTACTAGGCTCTGGCGTGATTTCATCTATGGCCCTTCTGTCCATCTTTCATTATTTCTAATGATGCACTTATTATCATGTTGCATTTGTGTGTGTGTGTGTGTGTATCATATTTTATCTTCTATTGTAACCCACCCAGAGAATTTTGACTATTGGATGGCATAGAAATAATAATAATAATAATAATAATAATAATAATAGTAGTAGTAGTAGTAGTAGTAGTAGTAATGGAATTTGATGTTTATAACTGGTTGCTGAGCTGATTCTTCTGCCCAGAAACTCTGAAAAAGTCCTCAAGCTGAGCTGCACAGAGGGAGAACCAGACATTTGGCCTGAGCTACAGTGGCCGACCAGCCTACTGCAGTGTGCACAGCAGTTTCTGTTCCTCTAGGGCTGTTTTCATTCTTTGCTATTAAGTACTCAAGAAAAAGAAGGAATAATTGCTCCTATGATTGGACGTATAGTGAGTGCTTTAAGAGAGTAAAGGGTAACTTCAGGTAGATTTCTTTCTAAAATCGATTTATCCTTTTATTTCACTGTATCCTGTAGCAGTAAGCACCCAAATCTGCTCTCCTCATCATCATGGCAGCAGAATAAACAAACTCTTATGTCTTTCTGCAGGGAGGCAAACACATTTCTTTATTGCTGGCTGGGCAGAGAACACAACAGAAACTGCAAAACTGAGCAAAGTCTGCAGGACCAAACATGGCAATCCAGCCTCCTCAGGCAGGAGTAGTACTGGTTGAATGAGCTTCTCTTGTGGACTCCAGGATACAGGGACTTTGAAGGCCATTTCTGAAGGCCCGTCCCTCTCCCTGACACGTCTACTCCTCATCCAAATTCCTAACCTTGTCCCCCAAGCAGGGGCAGCAAGAGCCTGCAGTCCTGACAAATACAGCCAAATCCATGACACAGTTGTTGCAAGGGGCATGCTCCCCTAGGCAGAGACCAAGTCCTAGACTCCTGTAGGTTCTGTATACACATTGCACCTAAACTGGTAGAGCTGTAGGCTTGTAGCCACAAGCCCAATCAATCTTTTCCCTGTCCTCTGTTGTACTCCACTGAACTATCAAAGGTGGCATTGTCTCCTTCTTTTGTTGTTGTTGTTAGTCACAAAGTCATGCCCGACCAACCATGACCCCATGGACAACACTCCTCCAGGCCCTCCTTTCCTCCACTGTCTCCTTCTTTAGGAGATAACATTTCCTGGGTGCTGTCTGTTATCCACTTTTCAGAAAGGAAGTCAATTTCTGTCATGATGGAGGCTGCTAAAAATTGGGTGACATATAGTTATACAAACCAGGTTCTTGGGTTCATATAGCCCTGCCTTTTGAGTAAAATATTTCTTCCTTTGGCATACAAGAGCTAAACTAATTATTGCAGCTAAAAGACAAAAGACGTTTTTTGGGGGAAAATGATAATGCTGTCATGTTATTTTCCCCTCAGTTTTAAACAAGTGCTATTTTTATTCCATTTTCAATAATCCCTTGAAAGCCTTGATGTGAAATATACTTCTTTCCTTACCAATTGTTTCCTCCCTTATTTTCTCTAACAAAGATGCAAGCAAATACTTTCATTCTTCTTGACTTTTACTTTATATTAAAAGGATAAAAAGTGTGGGGGATAGAGGTAGATATACATATATAAAATCCCTAGAAGTAGGGGAAATAGATCTTTATTTCATGATTCTTTTACTCACCCTGCCTCTTCAGCAAATGCACAGGGACTCTGAGGCTTTTAATGTCTTTTCTCTCATTCTGTATGTCAATAACATGGATGGTGACTCCCCCTTCTGTCTTGCTCCACTAATATTGGGCAACTTCTTCCATTTTTAAAATAAGGAGTTGTCCAGTTTGTATCTTCTGGACCCCAAACAGACTCTGAAGTAATTTGTGAAGTCCATATATTTCAGAGCTTGCAATGTGGTTCTTGGACCAAAACAAATGTGTTTGACAGTATGTGGACAGTTGAAAAATGCATATGAAAAAATGTTCTTTTAAAAATGCACATAAATGCACATTGATCCATGGAAGAAGAATGCATTTTTTCAAAGTTGGGCATATTTGATGTGTGTATTTGAAAAAATATGGACAAAATATGCACAGATGTTCATATGAAAAGAAAAAAGTTCATAATCTGATATGGACACATGTTGAAACTCACTGTGAGCTGGAAGGAATTGTGAATTTGAATTTGCCTGATTCACACACTCTTACCTAATATCCAGGTCTCTGTCTGACTCACCTCCAGTTTCCTTGCATGCAGTAGCATGTCAAGCAGGAAGCATGTTTAACTATACACACCTAGGGTTCCTTCCTATTTTTTTTGCTGAACTAGGATGCACATGCATTTCTGAACAAGTTTTTGTCTTGAAATACACATTCCTAAATGTTGGGATATGTATATGAGGAGTCGGCAGCATTCAGGAAGTGTGACAACCCGTGGGTAACTTAATTTCAATTAAAACATTTATCTGGGATATGTGGATTGGATCACTTTGTACTGGAATTCACCCAGTCATAATTCCTGAAGCATTAGTTGGCTGAATTTGTGGATTTCTGAATGCTCTGGAGACCATGCCCAGGTTTTTGCAGTTCTGTGTTTTATTCATCTCTGGACATCTTCAATTCTTGTCTCTTAATATCATAATATAATCAAGAAGCTGTAGGTGGAGTGCATGCTTGGCCCTCAGAAGGCTGCGACTTTAATCCCAGGCTTCTTTGGGTAGGATGAGGATAGAATTCTGCTTGAAGCCCTGGAGACCCATTTCCAGTCAGTGCTAGCCCTGAGGAACTCAACATGCCTTGAGTTCCTGTGTTTTGTTAATGGGACTATGTTTTCAGGTACAAGCAAGTTGTCAGCAGCATGCTTTTATTAACAGAGTTCTATATGTATTTTGAGAGTGGATCATGAGAACCCATGGATGGTCCTGAAAGAAATGCACTTGATTGTCCTGACACATAACCTGTTTTGCAGATAAGAAGCTACTGTTGAGACAGTATATGGAGAAACAGAATGGTTTCCTATTTGCAAAGGTGTCAGACAAAGGTATCTCTTATCTCCCCATCCATTCAGTCTGTACACAGAACATATATAGAAAGATGGGTTAGAACAATAAGGAGTGAAAATTGATAGAAGATCCACTAATAATTTAAAGTACGGAGATGATACCATTGTATTGGCAGAAAGCAGCCATGAATTGAAATGACTCCTGATGGAAGTGAAACTAGAACGGGCAAAAGCAGGATTGCAGCTGAACATTAAGGGGGAAAACATGACTGCAGAAGAATTACCAAACTTTACTGTTGACAATGGCAGGAGAAGAGAGTATGTGGGAGAAAATCAATGAAAGAGAGTGAGAGAATCAGAAGCAGAAGTTGCTTTCTCCAGGTTGCTCACAAATTAACCCTTGGGAAGGGGAGAGGGGAGAGAGTGGAGAGCTTATGCCATCAGCTCCTGATGAGTCCACACCAACCAATGAATAAATAAATAAAATAAAAAGAGCCCAGATGGGGTTGGCTCTCCTCCTTTGCAGAGCAGCTGGTTAGGCCCAAGGACCTTGAGGAATGGGTGCAAGAGAAGCTGTCCACATTTGGCTGCTCAGGCCATCAGGTTCAATGGCCTGAGATGATGTTGCTCTTTGGTGTATTGTCTGTAACTTTGTTTTCTCTTGGCATTTCAAATTGTAAACTGTATTGGACACCTTGACCAAAACGCAGCCCATCAAAGCAATTCATAAAATGCACACATAAGTGCAATAAAAAGTAAGCATCAGCTAATGTAGATAGATCTACTCAGGAACTCATGTAAACTTTTGATTTAATATCAGTGTCCAGGCTTTTCCTGATTTTGAAGGAAGAGGGAGATTTACATGTAACACTGTTGCTCCATCTTCAAAAATCTACTTCCCGAACTGGGAATGAAAGGGAGGAGGAGGAAAGAATAAGTAGCAGCAGGGTGGAGAAGAACCAAGATTAATGCCCTTTAAAATGTGTCTGTTTACGCTGATCCTGTCAGAGCTAACTTTTAAATAGGATAAACTGATCTGCTAATCCTCCATATCTTCTTAAGAGAGGCTGTAAAAGATCTACTTGACATTTGAGAAACAGGAAGAAAAGGACTTCTAATATTCATCAAAAATGTGGGATGGGAATGGTCTAATTTTAACCAAAAGAGCTCATCATCAGAAAGGGCCCTGTCCATAAAAGGGAATTATACAGCATTATTGTATTTGAAAAATCATCATCCTTAAAAAATCAATGGCACCAATTCACCTCTGGCAGGGATGCGCCAGTGCCATTTTTCAGGGCCGGAGATCAGTGGGGAGGTGGAGAAGGTTGATTAGGATCTACTGGGTGATCTACAGTAGTTCCAGTCCAAGTGGTCCAAGAAAAAAAGGTCTCCTCTTTCCCTGCCCACCATCATCTGCTGAAATAAAGACCACTTCAGGTCAGAAGGGCATGGATTGTTTTTTGTGACAAAGGATTGTGAATTTAGGTGTACAATAAAAAACACCTTGGATATTCCTGTTCAATTCTAATTGCATGTAGGCACCTGTGTCTGTATGCTGCCCCAACTCAAATTTGGTATATCTCAGTGTTCTAGTATGAAAAGCGGTGAGTGAGTGAAGCCTCAGCAATTATAGGCAGCCTATAAATACATGTAGATGAACAAACAAACAAACTTCAAGTGAGGGATCAGCTCACAATAATTCCAGAATAATTCTGGAAAGTTTTGGCAGAACTAATAGACTTTTAGTGTCCTAAAAAACCCTCCTTTCCAGCACAAAATCCCACTACTGGTGGCAGATGTTTTAAATAAATGAAGAAACGGACAGATGCCATGAAGGTGGTGGATTTTGAACCTATATCCCAGATGCAGGTGGGTGTACTGGGGCCAGGTTTAGAGGCAACTGTTGCCTTCTGATGTTGACATATAAGGGATGTGTCTCTGTTAGCAATTCCATGCACTTGCTCTTTTGCCAGCCCAAGGAGAACCCAGTATGGATTGTAACCATTCATAGTAGGGCTGAATGGGCTTTTTCTCCTATACAGCTAGACTAGCCAGGGATCTGTGCTCAGTTCTCATGTTCTCTAGAAATGGCCATTCTACTGCACTGTTCTGCCTGGCTCATTTCAAGGATCCTGGAGGAACCAACATGAAGGCATTACATTTACAAGAGAGAAACCCATCCATGCAGAATGGCAAGACAAAGGCAAACCATGCAAGGCCTGTCAGGACCCAAGACAGATCAATCCTGTATGGAGCTCACTAATGAAATAGCATCTCATCAACTTTTGGGATCATCATGTCTTCTGAGGCTCTGTGAAGATTGGTTGGTCTGGGATGCTTGTTGATCCCACTCTTCCGATGAGCTCTCTCTTGAGCTGTCTGTGCTGTTCCTGCAGCTTCTGTCTGCTCTAGCATGGAAGTGGTGAGAAACACATAGGGGGTAGATCCTGAGTCCAGCAAGCCCATGTCCTCTGGCCTGCAAAGTCCTGAAGTAAATGGCAGAGGGAAAGCCAATCCTGCAAGCTCCAGTCTGCTCATCCCTCATGTAGAACTTGCTTTCACAACCATTGCTAACCAGTGAATCTGAAGATATGAAAGGAAGACTTTTCTAGGACTATATAGAACTTGACCTAATTCAGGATTCCTGCTTACCACAGTCAGTGGCAGCCAGAAGCCAGCAGAGTGTCCACCAACTAACAGTTCTTGGAGGTTTTTGCTAATCAAGTTATAAGTTTCTAAATAAAGTGGCACTTTGAATATGATTCTCTAAGGGATCTCCCTCTCTTTAGAACTGCTATAATGGCAGATTTTGTGTTAGTGTATTCCTTGATCAAGGTTTCTAGTGGAGCCCCATCCAAGATCTCTGCCATTTTCTGGGTGAAGGAATCTGCCTATTATTATTACTATTATTGCAAGCTTTACAGAGATCCTGATTGGCAGTGAAGTCTTGCTGAGCCCCTATAACCTAACCATCTCTTTCTGGCTTTTTATCCACAGGCTTGCTGTGGAAATGGATCAGTTCAGTCTTGAATAAATATGCATTCCTGTGTCACTTAATAGCCTTCTCTCACAGTTTTCAACCAAGGAAGTGTAATGAGTCATGAATAAGTTATGAGCGGCTCCTCTCTACAGCCCCCAAAGTAAAGCAGCCTTGTTATGTGTTGGACTAGCTGGGGCAGACCTGGAAATGCAGCTGGTAATACTAGCAGAGAGAGATGACAATGAAGAAGAGATTTTCACAGGGGAGCAAAAGGACTAAAAGTCAAGGACAACTTAGCCCAGAATTTTGATGCTGTAACGATGGAGCATCTTATTCAGCTACAACAGCCTCTTCAAAACTGGTACTTTCCATATGTTCTGAAAGCAGAAAGTGCATCTGATATATTGGAAATCTTGCACTGTTCTCTAATCTTTCCCTGCACTTTCTCATCCAAGGCATGAATAAAAATGTTGAATAGCACTAGGCCCAGAATGAACCCTGCAGTACCCCACATATTACCTCACCGCAGTTTGAGAAGGGGCCATGATGACTCTTTGAATCTGATTCTGTAGCCAACAGCAGATCCACCTGTGACTTGTTCCACCTAGCCCACTTTCAGCTAGTTTTCTAATCAGGAGAACATTGGGTGCTTTGTGAAAAGCTTTGCTCAAGTGAAGATCTCCACAGGGTGGTTATCAAATCAAAAAGCTGCTGCAAGGGGCGGCATAAAAATATTTAAATAAATAAAAATAAATAAATATTTAAATAAATAAAAAAAATGAAATCAGATTAGTCTGGCGGATTTATCAGATAAGATATCTGACTTAGGGTGACCCTACAAATGAATAAACTCCAAAACGTCCTGTTCTTCACAGCTTTACCCATTTCTTGTACATTCAAGGTGGTAGCTTCCTTTATGGAATCCATCCGTCTCATAGTTTATCTTCCTTTTCTGCCCTTGGCTTTCCCTAGCACTATTGTCTTCTCCAGCAAGTCTTCCCTTCTCTCAATGTGCGTGAACGACTTCAGTTTCATCATTTTTACTTCTAGGGTCAGTTCTGGATTGATTTAGTCTAGGACCCACTTGTTTGTCTTTCTGTCAGTCCAGGTATTTGCAAAGCTCTCCTCCAGCACCATCTTTCAAATGCGTCTATTTTCTTCCTGTCACCTTTCTTCATGGTCCAGCTTCCATATCCATGCATAGTGATTAGGAATACAATACTGCGGATAATCTTGGCCTTGGTCTTAGTGAAACTGCTTTACACTGGATGATCTTTTGAGTCACTTTATTTATTTCAAGTATTTATTGCTGCTTTTTAATTGTTTTATTGCTGATCTTTCAAATATTAGCCTTCTTCTACTTTCTTGGCTGCCACTTCTGTTTGAAGTGATGATTGAGCCAAAGTATGAAAATCTTTCAGTGGTTGGAACTGCACAGAAGAAGGGAATGGTAAACCACTTCTAAATTTTTCATACCTTGAAAATGTGTGATGAAATGATACATTACAGTTTCTTGACTCAAAATTGACAATGAAAGCCACTGATTAGAGTGCTGGATTGGGAGATTCAGGCTCTAGTCCCTACTTGGCCAGTCACTGTCTATTATCTCACAAGCCTTGGGTTCCTTGTAGGAAGAAATAGTAGATATAAATGTAATAAATAAAGTATAAAATCATCTTTAGGCTGCTATCTATACCCCTTACTGGGAGTAAGTAGGGATGAAAGAATCTAAGTTTTACCTTCTCTCATAATTAATAATTATTGTAATTCATGTTTTTGTAGTCTCCTGCCTGACAGACCTTTGGGTACTATCATAGACCTTCTAAGTCTTCTCTTCCCCAAGCTGTCTACTACCATCAATTAAAGCATTTGTGTATATTTTTTAAATGTACACATTGTTTCATGCTCATTTTTCAAATATACATGTTATCAAAAACATTTTTGTTTGTTTATTTGCAAATTGCATTGCAAGCTTGGAAATGTACAGACTTGGGAGATTGTGTCTGAGTTGATGTTTGGTCTAGAAGATATGAATGGTGTACTATAATTCCTGATAAAAATGAACTGCAATGTGTTTCTCATACATTCCTGTATCATTTCATGAACAGTTTTCTGACTGTGCACATGAATTGTGCACATTTATACATACCTGTATTTTCTCCCTTCAATTTGAGCACTTTTGTGCTCATTTTTCAATGCAATGCCTTTTCATGCACATTTTCAAGTATTCATATTCATTAAAGACATTCTTGTTCATTCTGAGAATCATGTTGAAGCTTGAAACGGATACGTCAACTGCAGACTGGGTTTAAGTCCATGTTTGGTTCTGGGATGTGCCAACTGAGGAATGGTGGCCAAAACTGAACTGAAGCAGTTAATCTGTGACATGTGAAAGTGTGAAAATGGAACAGAATGTTCATATGGATGAACGCATGCAAAACTGGCATGGACAAGAAACAGGCTTACTTGCCTTTCCCCAAACTATAGGCACATGGATAGGTATCTAGTTAGGCTTTATGGATAGAAGATGAGAGAGGGGGCATAACTTTTTCCTGTATCATACAGAGCAGTTCTATACATACCTGTACAGAACTAAGTCCTGTTGATCTCAATGGGACCCAGTGTATAGGATTATAGCATTCATATCTTCTGAAATATTGGATGAAAAAGTTTGAATTCAGATCTTAGGAGTGACCTGCTCTTGGGGCAGAATTGGCCTGTGCACCAAGGCTTCATGTCAGTTTGAAACTGTTACCATGGCAACAGTATTTTCGGTAGCTCCACATTATTCATGCCAGGGGCCATGGAGTGATACATGGACTATCTGTAATAAACTGCTGAGAGGCATTTGCAACCCCCTCACTGAGCTATGCTTGGTGCCCCCCTGGCTTTCAAAAGTCAATGGTTCTCCTGATGACCCAGGTGCCAATCTGAAGGTATTTCAATGCAAAAATCCCATTAGGATATAATGATGGTGAATAGAGCAAATGCATTTAGTTCAGGCCTGTTTTCCCCTTTGGGGCAAATGAAAAAAGTCTCACCAAGCTATTTCCGTAATATATGCAATTGCATGTACATGTTTCCAATGGAAAACTCCATTAGAAAATTCAAACCATAAGCGAGCTTCAGTTCACAGAGTGTTTTAAAGTGCAAAATCAGGTAAGTTTGCATTAAAATGTAATTTCAACCCCATCCCTAGTAGGAAGAGAACAGTCAGGAGGCTCCCACCACTGTCTTTATATTTCAGTAGAAAGTCTTGGGATTCTAAATCTTGACAGATAGGTAGCATCCTGATGGCTGGGACAAAACACAAGAATAATCCGGGGCATTGATCCTGAGAAAGTGGGAGCTAACCCATGTCATTTTAAGCAAAGATAGAAAAGGGGGCATGGTGGAAAAGCCCAAACGTGGTCCATGGTGTGCTTTCATAAAGCAGAAAATCTAACTCAATGTAAAATAGAAACTTTTCTTCTATTACTTACTTATTTTTACTTATAGGATGGGATTGTTGTATGAATGCGGGAAGGGGGTATGTGTTGGTACTCGATCATGAAAAATGCTTGCGCCCTAACGAGACTTGTAAGTATGCTCCTCCACAACCGTGGAAGAAGAACAGAGGGGCAACCTGCATTGATGCTACTTCCACATGGACACATTTCCTCAACACTCTTCACTTGACAGTTTCCACTTAGAGAACTATTTAGGCCTCACATAGGTATCTTTGATGGAAGAAGCTCGTATCATAAATAATTAAGTGGAGAGGCTTCCTCTGGGCATTCAAGCAAGAGAAAGGCACTAAAGGTGACACGGATGACCCATGGAAGACTTAAAAACATATGCTGAATTTTCAATCATTCATATCTGTGTGTGTGTGCGCACGCGCGTGTGCACATATGTGTGCATGAATGAGATGAAAGAAGGAGAAAAGAGATGAAACCCAGTGTCAAAAATTACACAGTTTCCTGGATTTCAATGGAGAGCCTGTAAATTGCTCAAAGAATTTTAAATATTGAGTGACATCAAAATTGATTGATTGAATGAATGAATGAATGAATGAATATATGTATCAGCTTTGTTAAATAATCTGATACCAGCTCCAACAATGGATTTAAAATGAAGCTGATGCACACATCCCTCTGTGTGTGTGTATGCACATGTGTTATAGTTCTCCAAACAGATAAGAATGTTCTTAGGTTTCAAGGAGCAGTGTGAGGGGACTCCTGTTATTTCTTGCTCCTGTCACATCTTTCTCTCAAAACTTTTTTCAAACAAGTTTAAGACCTCATTGTTTTATTTGTGGAGGTCAAGTATGGAGAGAGTGGGCAGGTTCTCAGTCCATGGATGATCCATAGATGGTAGATATTTATCTTTTCCAACTGCAGATGCCCTTTTAACCAGGATGACATGTGAGGTAGGCTAGACTGAAAGACAATGTCAGGACTAAGGTCATCCACTGAGATTTGTAACTGATGATAAATGGATTCCCAGTCTCTCCAGTCTCACTTCGACACCCTTAGCTCTATATCAGTGCACTAGACTAGAATTCCAATCTTCTCTGTCTATTGGCCACAATAGCTTGGGAAGATGTTAGTTTTTTTTTTTTTTTCCCAAATCTCACTTTCTTTTGTTTTCACATAAATTGGAAAGATGCTTTCCAGTGTATTGACTTTTAAGCCACTGAAAATTCCTTTGAGATAAGGTGGGATATACATTTCATTGTTTTGTTGTTTACTTATTTTAAAGTGGACTTTTCCTGGCCAAACCCTTTTTATTTTCCCTACATTTAAAGGTTTAAATTGTAATTTTAATTGTGATTTTATAGACGATGATGCTGTGCTTTACTTTCTTTTATTTTAAGACTATCCCAAGACTCTTGATAAGGGGAAGGTATAGAAAAGCTTTAAATAAATAAAAAATACTACCAAAGATTATTGTTCAAAGAATGGGTTTTATGACTTTTAGAATGCATCACACTTCTCTCCACCCAGTGGCATTGCTCCTTGTTTAGTCTTAGAGTCAAATTCCATTTTGGGCAAACTCTTGTGGGAAAAAGAAGCACAAAGGAAAACGCATTTAGGGGAAAGAAAGAATGAAAGAACAGTGGCAATTTGTAGAACATTGGTGAGTCAGATTGGAACCTCAAGAGGGCCAAATTTGTTCCCAGGGCCTGAAGCTCTGCATCTCTCCTGTTGAATCATATTAGTAACCCATGGGAGGCAATCAAGTTTGTGTGACATAACATGACATGTGAGAGTCTCCTTTAAAGTCAGCAAACTTCACCTGTAAGGTGAATAGCTTTTCAAGCTCTTGGGACCTAATTAAGTCACCTCACCTGGGAACGTGCAACTCGGTTTTGTCCTTTTGCAGTATTTTGCTGTTTGATTGATTGCCTATTTCATTCCTTTGTCACAGATTAGTGAAGCCATAAACACAGAGTTAATAGAGGAGGCAGCGCTATAAAAACACACACATCCAAATATTGAGGAGATCAAAACACCACAGACTGGGAACACTACCGTAAATCACAGATTGCAGGTGGTATTAAAACATGGAGACCTTGTTCTCTTAGGAGATTGTAATGAGAATAGTAAATGGCACACCATTAATCCCAGTAAATGACAAAACCAATGAAATACTGCATGATGGAGGAACACTGCATACCTAAACATTTCCTCAATTTCTTAAATCAATCATATCCGTGTATTGTGAATTTGTTGCAGGATTACCCATAATTTTTAAAGTCCCTAAAATGGCTAGATGTGGTACAAAGATGAAATTAGAACAGGATTATGAGATAATTAGAAGATAGATAGATAGGGGGGAAAGAAAGGTATGTTGGTAGCTGGGCCATGGTGACTAATAGCATTGCCTGTCTCAGTTGCATCTGGGATATTAGAATTTTTTTCTACCAATGGGAAGAAAATTGTGTAGCTAAGTAAAGATTCCTAAATTAGAGATGTGCACTTGAATTGCTTGGATGCATGCATGCTTATTTCATCTTTGGCATCCCCTTTTGAGTCCCAGATGAAGGACAAGATGTGGTCTGGGTGGATATCAAAGATCACCCTGTCAGACACCTGCCATGTTCCCCACCCTAACCCAGTGAGAAGAACATTCTAGGGTTCCTCCTCCTCCTGGCCACAGCAGACTGCTTCTTCACCTGCATCTCCTGCTGGTTTAGACAATGATGCTGGTGAGAAGGAACAGCAGCAGATGCCACTGCCCAGCTGAAGACCATGGTGGAGAGAAGGTTGGGTGGCTAAGGGAGAAAACCCCTTGCTCAAGAGGCTTCAATTTCTTGCCCAAGAGGCTGCAATTTCTGGAGCCAGTACAGTATGTGTCCCTACCTTCTCTTCCACATAGAAAAGTCCACTGGGTTGGCAACAGTGGCAATGGAGAAGACAGCTCTGATCTTCTACAGAGGGAAAGAGCTGGGGGCAGGGGCAGGCTCAGGTGGAATGGATGGCAGGGGATTGGTTCACCTCTAGCCTCTAACATCTAAGGAACAACAACCTCACTCTGCCTAATGGCAGGCCTGCCTTGCAAGTATTCTTGCCCCACAATTCATTACTATGTCATTCATTCACTTTTTGCATTGCTTATTTCTTTGATTTCTTCAGAGATGCACATGAAAGACAGAAATCTGGCATTATCCATCAATATACTGTCATTCTGCTCCACTGAGGCTTCCAATTTGCCATGTTTCAGAAAGCTTGGACAACAGGTTCCCAGTTTATAAGTAATCTAAACTTCATATTGCTTTATGCCTCACATTGGGCTTTTTTAAATTTCTCACTTTCAGAGCACCAAAATGGAGAATTTGAGAAGTTGGGGTGGGAATACTTTTGGTATACCAACCAAAGTCAGGTGGAAGATAGTAACTCAGGCATGTGGACACCAAAGAGTCTAGTTCTGAAACAGCAGCAATAGGGACACACACTATGAAATTAAAGGACAGTGGGCCTGTGAGAACATTCTCATTCAGAAATTTGTGATCAGCCCCAGAACCAAGCTCACATGTTCTTTCATACAACCACAACAACACCAACACCAACCATCTTCAAAAAACCTTACTCCTGTTTTCTCTCACACATTTTTCAGCATCTGAGTTTAGAAGCAAAATGTATGTTGTTACTATTATTAGATAACGGGTGGTCAGAATTCCTTTCCAATCTGTTGCAAATCTCCCAGTAGGCCCTGCTCTATCATCTGCCCATGCATGTTATACAATGCAGTGCAATTCAGTCTACTCAAACTCAGTTTCAAAAGTCCCTTCTATGAGAAGTGAGTGGGAGAAACAAAATGAAATGGATTTGCACTCTTTTTTCCCATTCCTTCCCTTTGCTTCTCATAGAAGTGAAATGGGCATGCATTTGTTTCATTGGTTTCAGTGCACAGCTTTCAGTTGAGACTGGTAGTGGAGCCTAACAGCTTGAGTATCTTAGCTGGTATACTTGGAGACAATCGCTTTGACAGTAGCTGTGCAAACCCATGCTCTGTTTATATCTTGGTTTTAAATGAATGATCAAGACCAGGATTTTTAGTGCAACTCATGGAATGTGTCAGGAGGCAATTGCTTGACAGATCCTGCCTTCTGAAATGCCATCACAATCGCTTCAAGAAGTTGGCAGCTTGGCTTTGCTTTGGATTTTGTGTTCTTGAGCAAATAAATTGGGCTAATATTGACACTTCTAATTCTAACGGAATTGATGAGTTCCTAGTCCACAGCCAAGCTAATTTTCTCTTGCAGGAGACAGCCAGGCATAACTTCTCTAATATGTGGGTGCCATATGGGTGAGGTGTCATGCCAATGCTTCACACTAGATTAAAATTGGCACAAAGAAGAAAGGATGAAACACAACCACAAATTTAGAGCAAAGCTGTCAATGACCTCTAAGGGCATTCAGCTGGAGCTTTCAGTGTGGAATATCAGGAACTGCCAAGCTAATTTACATGCAGGCTCTTCTTATCCATGCAAAGTGCCATGAGCAATAGATGGTAGACTTACAAGGTGGACTTGCAACAAATATGGCAGTGTAGTATGTTCGTGTTCACTATTGCAGCTAGTCAGCTGTGCCTTCTTCCAGGGTACTCTATACCATTCCTCTTCCACTGCCAACAGGTATTCAATAGGTGGTACCCCCTCCCAGTGATAAAAAGTCTATGTGGAGCTGAAAAAAGTGCAGAAAGGGCAACTAAGCTGATCAGAGGACTGGAGCAATTTCCTTTGAGGAATGATGACAACATATGGAGTTGTTCAGCTTAGAGGAAAGGTACCTGTCTCTCTATAGGCTGTCACAAAGAGGAAAGTCAAGAGCATAGGACACAGAATAATCAATTCAAGTTGCAACCACCCAAATTCAGGCTGGACATCAGGAAAAGCTTCCTCAATGTCAGAGCAAAACAACAGTGGAACCAGCTGCCTAGATTGGTGGTGGGCTCTCCTACACTAGAGACATTCAAAGAGAAGGCCATCAAGTCCAACCTCCTGCTGTTGCAGGACAGCCCTCTGAGTGGGATGGTGTAACGTGGTGTCCTGCAACAGCAGGAGGTTGGACTTGATGGCCTTCATGACCCCTTCCAACTCTACTCTTCTATGATTCTATGATGAGGGATGAGAAAATGTACAAAAATTATGCATGGTGCAGAGGAAGTTATGAAGAAGAAATTTTTCTCCATGCTGCATAATACTGGAATCTGGGATCATTGCATAAACTTGAATGTTGGGAGATTCAGGACAGAGAAAAGGAAGTACTCCTTCACAGTGCACATAGTTAATTGATGGAATTCACTGCAGTGAGGTGTAGCAATGGCCATCTATTTGGGCTAGTCACATCTGTGGAGAAGAAGGCTATTAATGCCTTACTCTGATATTCTGATGACTATATGTTTCTTCCACTATGGAAGCAACATGCCTATGTACACCAGTTGCTGGAGAACATGTGTTGCATGCATGTTCTACTCATGGCTCTTCCTCAGCAAGCTGGCTGGTCCTAGTGTGAACAGAAACCTGGACTAGAAAGACATTGGCTCTTCTTACAGTTTTACTATTCAGTTCTCCCTCTCCTGTTTGGGGTCATGTGTGTTTAGGTACATAAGGATACCAAGGAGGACAGTGTCACAATATCCATTATTAAAAAGTGTTATGGAAGGGTACTTTTTTGTTCACCCTGGGATAGCAAGACAATGGATCAAAGTCATAAAAATGCATCACTTTGCTAGGATAGACAAACAAATGCACATACGTCCAACATGGTTAAAATAATACAACTGCTTGATTTACTTTTAACTGGAAGTCTAATGAAAGGGAGGCACAATGCTGCAAACATGATCTCCTCATACACTCTTCATTACCATAAGCGTGTTTCATACTAGCATCACTCAGGGATGAATGAACTCATACTGCGAATTGAGCAAGTTCATTCCTTCATGAGTTACTTTATTATGGTAACCCACACAGTGTTCTGCATCTGATTGCAAATATCTCTCTCTGTCCCCACATTGGCTTTTTAGGTGGTTGGGACCCAATGAGAAAAGAAGGCAGGCATGACAATAACATGCATTATGTTGGTTCTATCCACTTAGATAAAAGAAAATGTTCTCTGGGTACTAATTCTGTGGATGTTCTGAGTTACTGCACATCCTGTCATGGGCATACAGAGTACTCAAAAAAGGAGACCATTTCCTGCTCTGCCTCAATGCATGCAGTCCTTTCCTGGTCCTCTTGCCCCTTGATAGGCATATCCCTCTTGTAAAGATGTCTAAGATATGACAAAGAGAAGAGAAAAGGGAGAAAGATGGAGGCATGAATAAATGGGGGAAATGGCTTATTTAAAGCTAAGAACTAAGGTATTATGTCATGTTCTTCAGGGGAAAAGTGAAGGAAATGAAGGTCTGGTAGCTGAGTGATGAGAAGGGGACCCCTACTCCCCAAAAAGTGAAACAACATCTGGAGGTTTAGGAACTGTAAATCTGTGCCATAAAAAGAAGCAAAGTTTGTGACAGACTAACAAAAATCACATGCCATCATCTTCTTGAATAAGTGTTAATTGATATGTAACACAGTAGACATTTTTATGAAAATATAAAATAGAATGGGAGAGAGCAAAACTAAACCACACAATCTAATGCTCTTCCTTGCAAGGTTATTGTATTAATGCAGTTTCACATTTATTGCCTGTGTTATTCTGAGCTAATTACACTTGGGCCTAAATGTATCTCTTTTCAATCTCAATTATTGCCCTTTACAATCAATTCATATTTAATTAACATAATGGACTGATTAAATGTAAAGTGAAAGTGTGACACGAAAATGGTTCCCCTATTCTTATTATTAGATGCTTTAGAAGGCTAATTGACATTGATAGGATAAAATCTGACAGCTTTATAGTTTGCCAGCCTCTTGTGTTAATGGACATTCACTACCCTCAAAAACTCTTTCAGCCTAAAATACCAATCAGAATAAAGTTACAGCCTCTGTGGCGGGTGGGGAGGGCAGTGGAGAGACAGAAACAAACAAAAAAATGCCTGAGGTTTAGTTACTGCTCCAGGAATACTAAGGATATCGCTTCATTCACACAAAATGAAGCAAATACATCAAGATCAATGAAGCATGAATTTACCCTTATTGATACCTGATTTTCATAAATCTGGGTCTTTTAAAAACAGGTGCCTGGTCCTCACTTAGATTGGAAGATACTCAGAAACAAGCAAGACCATCTGTGTCAAAATGATATGCAGCTTATTGAACACCATGAAGAATTATGCATGCAGAATATAAACTAGCAAAATAAATTTTACCATTTCCTTTATCTGTGGTTATATTAGTTCCCATAAATAGGCCATGGAATCCATCACAGCCTTCCAAATTTGCCTGGCCAAGAAATGCGTCAATGTCTCTCCCAGAGCCATGTACAAGTGCTAACACCACTTGGCATAGATTGTATAAATCTGTCCTGCTATTTCACAAGCCATCAGTATGCATGCAGACTCTGACTGTCCTTCTTGGGAAAGAGGGAAGTGGGGAGGCAAAGCTGTTTTAGCAAGGAAAACAGTTTTGTTCTCACAGCAAAAGCAGCTCTTATCTACAGAATGACAGAGGGTGCTTGGTGGAGCAACACATCAATTTTTCTCCCCAAACTGAAAATGAAACTTGATACCTCTTGCTGTGGAGTTAATAAAGTCCGTATCGCCCATTATTACAGAGCCTATCAATATACGCACAGTTCAGCTCCCACCCCTTGCTTCAGTAAGGCAAACGGCTTTGTTCTCACAACAAAAATTGCTCTTACCTAAAGAATGTCTGAGGAAAGTAACTTCAGGGCAATTACCTCTGATGTGCTCTATTTTTTAAAGTTATTATGCTGGTTATATATAATGATGTTTTAATGATGTTTTAATATGTTTTTAATATAATGTATCTTTTATTTATGGGTTTTATGAACCACCCAGAGAGCTTTGACGGTTGGGTGGTATAGAAATTAAACAATTAAATAAATCAATAAAGGACAGATGGGCTTGGTATGGCTTCAAGAAACTATTCTGGATTTATGGCATGGAGAAAGCTGATTACACTATTGGTGAAACCTTAAACTTTCTTGCCATTCTTTCAGTAAAGTCCATAGAATACAGAGGGCTAAACCATACTTTGGAGATCCTGCCTGGCAAAGGCCAATGTCCATAGACTGGTGCTCAGTTCTTTGCTTGGAAGTGAAAACAAGCCTAACAGTCTATTCACACTCCTTTTGTCTTTCCCTTCCTGTGAGCTTTTCTGTGGTGGAAATCTTGATTGTTTTTTCCTGGCTACCTCTGCCAAAGGAACTACAAAACTGTTAACAATGTTGGGCAGTCTTAGTGCCCAACAGTCTTAGTGCAGTCTTAGTGCCCAACATTGGGGAGCTCTCAAAAAAGCGAGTGTAGACTTTCAAACAGCAAAGATTGAATTTTACTGGAGAGAAATGTCAATAGGAAAAAAATCTGAACTGATAGACACACGGGCCCAACAAAGAACACAAAAGCAATAGAGTAACAAAGCAACTTTCCTGTCCAATGTCCTGTCTGCAAAGCCAGGACACTGAACAACAAGACTGTAAGCTGATATGGCCCTTGTTCAGTAATGATACTGCACAATGTATGAAATTGGGCTTACTTTCCACTCACTCTGCACACTCCCACACTTTTCTAATGTTTTTCAGGCCAAATCCAAATGGGAAAGATGGGAACAGCAAGTTTTATGGATCAAGAATGTCCTACGTTGACTTGGACTTGCATTTTTTTTTTTTTTGAAATTGTGCATCCTCTTTTGTCTTTTTTGTGGGGGGGGGTGAAGAGATTATGCTTAGCAGAGATCTCCTCAACACCCTGAAGCCCTGTGCGTGTGTTAAGAAAGTGAAAATGGGGAGGGGAAACGTGTAGACTGGGCAGGTGTGAAGAGAGACTGTTACTGCATTCAACTGAATGTGATGTGGTTAGAAAGCCAGACTGTATGGACAAATACTGGGCTCTCTTCAGACTTTCCAGGTCAACCTGGGGAGCTCATGTTAATTGTGGAGAAATAGAACTAGGATGCATATCTTACAGTTCTTTCAATTCTGGGATGCCTACATAAGTTATGAGTGATCTCCATGTCCTATTGTGTGACTAGGGTTTTCACAGGGATGCTAGCTATTGCAGATGGAAATTCCCTGGAGGCTCTTGGAAAACCAACAGAATCCATTAGCCTTACAATAGATCTACTACTGCTGCAGAATGGGGGTAGCTATGCTCAGTCTTAAGCAGGGACAAGCAACTGATACCCACCAGATACTTTTTGACTACAGCTCCCACATCCCATGACTGTTGGTCATGCTGACTGGGGCTGATGAAAGTTTTAGTCTAAAACTTCTGGAAGGTCCTGGTCTAAAACTCAGCAAGAGGCAATCTGAGCATGTGATGGAATTAGCAGAAATAACTCCCCAATCATCTTGCAACTAGCAGAGAGTATAGACGGCAGCATAGGGCCAGATGTGCTTGGCTGATGACATATTTGGAGTACCCAGTGATTATCATGAAGACCATGAAGTCCTGAGCCCACTCTGACAAGACTGTAAGGATGTTGTAGTTCCTCCAGGAAAATAAAGTTATGCTTTTAACATGCATTAAAAATAGAGAAGAATACCCCTGTAGGTCACGGAATGAATGCCAAGCTTCCACTTTGCCCATGGCAATACATTTCCTGCAAATTTCAACTGTACCTGAAATAGGACTTCAGAATGCCTTGTTCTGCATCAAATTCCTGAATGTCTCTCGGATTGTCATTTGCAATGCATCCCAGCTGTGGTGTTGCCTTTCAGCTCTTAAAGTGGTTCTTTCATTGCTGACAACTCAGAATCAGTGTGTAGAAGACCTTCTAATTCTTAACAGCAGTGAAGAAAAAGGTCTGTGCACCCCCAGCCCTCTATCTGTGCTTCCTAGTCCCTGGTTATCTCACATAATTAATACAAGAATAAGCCATGTTTTGAAATTTCTTGCCTGGATTAGACAGCGGCTAGAGTGCTTAGCTTCATGTATACACAGGATCTCTCCAAGGGTTTGCTTTCTAATATTTATGCCTGGGACTGGAACATACAGATAAGGAGGAGTGTATGGCATTAGAAATGCAGAAATGCATTTACATTTACTAAATCGCGAAGGCTACATTCAGCTGGCATTAGCATTCTGAGTAGAAGTCATTTATAAGAGCAAGGAAATCCATAGTAAAAGGCTTTTGGGCTTCTCTGCCTGTAAATCAGCCACCATAACCAGGCTCATGACCTGCCATGTTAGGAATTACCCTTTTTGGAAAATTTAGGAATTACCCCACCCTACCCTGATCATAAGGACTGCAGGTGGCGCAGTGGTTTAAACCGCTGTGCTGCTGGGCTGGTTGATCGAAAGGTCGCCGGTTCAAATCTGCACACGGGGTGAGCTCCCGTGCTCCGTCCCAGCTCCTGCCAACCTTGCAGTTCGAAAGCATGCAAATGCAAGTAGATGAAAAGGTACCACTCCGGTGGGCAGGTAACAGCGTTCTGTGCACTTCGGTGTTTAGTCATGCCAGCCACATGACCACGGAGACTGTCTGCGGACAAACGCTGGCTCCCTCGGCCAGGAAACGGAGATGAGCACCGCCCCCTAGAGTCAGGCATGACTGGATGTAACGTCAAGGGGAAACCTTACCTTTACCCTGATCATTGGTCGTGCTTAGGGGTGTGTAAATCAGCAACACTTTTGTTCAATGGAATTCTCCAAATTCCATCTCAAGCTCATTCTGATCATACCAGATACCCAGCTTTGCTTTGTGCTTTCCCCATAGTAACCTGTTCATATTTTTGGGTGTTTATTTTTCCAAATGTATACATCACTTCTGTTCATCTCCAAAATGTATCCATTTTCCCCACTAAATTCAATGTATTTATGTCTATTTTTTTAAATGTATGTGCTGTCGAATTCTTTTTTTTTTTTTTTTTACTGTTTTTGTTCCATATACCATTTGGTGAGGTCAGAAATGTGTGAACTTTGAGCCTAGATTATGTCCAGGTTTGTGTTTGACTGGGAAGGTGCCAACTGGTGAATTCTGATAAAAAATGAACTGAACTGAATTTCTTATACGTCCCTCACCATGTTCACTGGGGCTGTTGCAGGTTGAAATGTGATGACAACAGGGGCAGCAGCCATTCCCAACCCCTGCAGAAAGCCATGCTTTATCAGGACATCTAAGCCTGTGTGAAGAGTGTCCTCAATACTCAAGATTCATTTGAGAGGCAATGCCTGCCGTATTGTGATCAGTCCAAAGGACTGTCTCCTTTTATTCTCAGGCTCTCACCTCTTACCACCATATGCTGTGTGAATTCACGCTGTTCCCTTAATTAATTACATGGCATGTGTTTGCCCAGAGTAATGAAGCAAGTCAGAGCTTGTGTTCAACAGAGCAATAAGCACAAAGCATAGGCATAGTTTCAGGGTAGAAGGTCTTATGTATCCGTGTGTGTGTGTGTGTGCACATGCGCGAATGCATGAACATGTTCCAATTATAACCTGTTTAGGTATGAGAAATTAGCTATGGGTATTCAAATGCATTGTGGACAGGTAGCAAGGTAGTTATGATACATAATTGCTACCTTTTGTCAGTATTCACTGAGACATTAAAATATAAATCCTGGTTCAATTATTATGTATTGTAGGATATTTTAGTTGATTCTAATAAAATCATGAACCTACAGCTATGCTGGATTTCTCTTCTTTTTAAATTAATGAATCCACCTGGATAGCTGTATCCCATTTTTCTTGCTTTAGAGAATACTGCCCAGAGGAAGAAGCCTGGAAATGGAGGATAATTATCTTCTACCCCCTAATAAAAAGAGAAGTATTTGCTTGCGGGGAAGATGCCCAATTCTATATGGATTGTCTTTCTCCACCACCACCCCTTGGTTGCCACCTACAATTCCTCTCTGGATTTGCCAATATGAGTTTCCATATTCCATGGTCTGATTTATGCCAGAGATGGCATGGATAGTTATTGTCCATTGTTACTAATAATTGGTTCTCATGACAGAGGACAATGCAACCATTGTTCTGTCATCCCAACATGCTCTGTTCTCCTCAGTCTAAAATCATCACTTTGCACCTAGAGTTCTCTAACCTAATGAAGTCTGCATAACATCTCCACACCATCTTATGAGCTGCATCCCAGGTCTTTTTCCCTGTGCATGCGAGCATCTCTTTCTACCACTACCCCAGTTGGATTGATGGTTTGATTGATTGCCTGATGGAGTTTTGATGGAAGCCTGCTCGTTGCTCTGCACCATTAAGAATGGGATCATGAATGATGGTTTAGATTTTCAGAATTCTCTGAACATCACCTCAGTACTCATCTTGCATCCGAGTCCTGTTTGTGAACCTTGCACAAATCATGTTCTAATGGGAGATCTAAGTTGTTGTTAGTCGCGAAGTCATGTCCGACCCATCGCGACCCCATGGACAACATTCCTCCAGGCCTTCCTGTCCTCCACCATCCCCTGGAGCCCACTCAAGCTCATACCAACTGCTTCAGTGACTCCATCCAGCCACCTCATTCTCTGCCATTCCCTTCTTCTTTTGTCATCTATTGTTCCCAGCATTAGGCTCTTCTCCAGGGAGTCCTTCCTTCTCATTAGGTGGCCAAAGTATTTGAGTTTCATCTTCACTATCTGGCCTTCTAAAGAGCAGTCAGGATTGATCTCCTCTAGGACTGACTGGTTTGATCTTTTGCAGCTCAAGGGACTCGCAGGAGTCTCCTCCAGCACCACAATTCAAAGGCCTCAATCCTTTTGCGCTCGGCCTTCCTTATGGTCCAGCTTTCACAGCCATACATTGCAACTGGGAAAACCATGGCCTTGACTATACACACTTTTGTTGGCAGGGCGATGTCTCTGCTTTTTAGTATGCTGTCTAGATTTGCCATAGCTTTCCACCCCAGGAGCAAGTGTCTTTTAATTTCTTGGCTGCAGTCCCCATCTGTGGCGATCTTGGAGCCCAGGAAAATAAAATCTGTCACTACCTCAATTTTTTCCCCGTCTATTTGCCAGGAAGTGAGAGGACCGGATTCCATGATCTTAGTTTTCTTAATGTTGAGTTTCAAGCCAACTTTTGCACTCTCCTCCTTCACCCACATCAAGAAGCTCTTTAGTTCCTCTTCACTTTCTGCCATGAGAGTGGTATCATCTGCATATCTGAGGTTGTTTGTATTTCTCCCAGCAATCTTGATTCCAACTGGTGATTCATCTAGCCCTGCCTTTCTCATGATGTGCTCTGCATATAAGTTAAATAGGCAGGGCGACAGTATACAGCCTTGCCGAACTCCTTTCTCAATTTTGAACCAATCAGTGGTTCCGTGTCCAGTTCTCACTCCTGCTTCTTGACCTGCATATAGGTTTCTCAAGAGACAAATAAGATGGTCAGGTACTCCCATCTCTTTAAGAACTTGCCACAATTTGTTGTGATCTACACAGTCAAAGGCTTTAGCATAGTCAATGAAGCAGAAGTAGATGTTTTTCTGGAACTCCTTAGCTTTCTCCATGATCCAGCATATGTTGGATCTGAATAAGTTCCGCCAAATTGATAAGATTATGTTAAAGTTTATGTTTCATATGCTTACATTGAAAAGATATATTCAAATTTATGTGGCTATACTTATTTTCCTTTTCTTGTTTTTTAAATTGAATATTATGATAAATGCATTGACAGTAACAGCAGTTCAACAATGAAACCAATTAATGAGAGAAGTAGTAGCTTCCCCTTTCTGAAGACCTTCAAGAAAAGGCTAAACAGTCAATGTTTTTCCATCCATGATTTTTTTTTTTTAATTTTGCAAAATAAAGTAAACAAAATAAAGGCAAGAATCTTTAACTCTTTCTTCCTTTCCCCATAGTCAATGCATATCCCTTTTGTTTTCTGTTCCCATTGAAAAAAACTAGATTTCAGGGTATGTGGCCCCGTGTTTCTCTGGCTGTTCCTTCAGCCACTTTCACCTCCCTACCCCCACCCTCTTGATTCCCGGTGCCTCTAGCACAAACAGTGTTTTGTCTTTTCCTAACACAACCAACACCACCCAACTTTGCTCCAAGTCAAAGTCACATTTTATGCCTCCCTTCTCCCTCCCACCTTTGCTCCAGCTGATGGGTACCTTCCCTGTACTGTTGGACACTCTTGTCCAATCAGCAGCTTTTGCTCCTCAGCATCCTCCATTTTGGAATCTCTGCCACCCAGCCCTTCTGACTTCCCATACCCTTCCTAATTTATTTATTCATTCATTTATTATATGTATATCCAACTGTTTTTCCTTTCTAAGAACTAAAGGTGACTTACATAATTCTGCTCCTCCTCTCAATCATATCCTCATGCCAGCCCTGTGAGATTGGTTTGGCTGAGAGTCTGTGACTGGCCCAAAGACACCAAGTATGCTCCATGGCTGAGTGGGGACAAGAACCCGGAGCTCCCAAGTTCCAGTCCTGCACTCTTAACCAATACAGCACACTGGATCTCATCTTCGCTAGAAGACAGATAAAGGTTATTTGCTACTCTTCCCCTCTCTGAGTCTGGCTCTACTTAGCTCCACACTTCCTACTTCTTTCTCCACATCTCATGTCCCTGCATCCCCAGCAGTTCCTCCATCTATCTGGTCTGGACCTTCCCTTCCCCAAAGTGCTTTTCACCCTTGCAGCCAGAGTTTAACCTGGACTTTATTTCTCCAGTCCTCTGCTTACTACCCAACTACCCCCATTTTCTCTTCCCACACTTGTAAAGTTCTTTCATTGCACACTGTTCTTCTTCTAGCGGGACTTCACTATGAAAGAAAAACAACAGCTAGTTCCAGCATTCCTGTCATAAGAGCAAAAAGCACCCTACGCTTAAAAGGTTTCTTTATCAACTAATTCAAATGTGGCTGGCTCAGAGTTCTTCTGCTTGCTACATTAAAGACAATATGCTTTGTTTGCACCCTTCTGAAGGAATGTTCCTATAGGGGAACTTGATAACATTCTGCTTTTTCCTGTTTAATAATGACTCAGATACCACTCCTTATAAGTAATATTCCTTGTAGCTACTGAAAGAGAAGAAAGCTTGTCAAAGTGATGTGTGTGTTGCTAGGGAGACATTGGGATTAGCGCTCGGATGACTGGAGTGACTGCATATTTTGTCACTTGTCCTGCAACTCTTCACCAGTGAGAAAGTTGGTCTCCCTGGTTTGGACAGCCCATCAAGCCATCACAGATAGGATGAACCTCAAAACAGACAATGAGGTCTTATCATGGTTGGCAACTGGATTCAGATGACACAACAGACAAACAATGATGACCATCAACCATTGCTTGTTGTGTTGTGTGAACCCAACCACCCAGTTTTTCAACCTACTGCTGTTTAGTTAGTTGCTTCCAGCTGCTTGCTGATCATGACTTTGCACAGTGTAAAATTGTTTAACAAGATCCTTATGTAATGTTAAGGATCCTCAAGCTTTGCACTTCATGAATCAAGTGAGAGATTGGATGAGATGGCCCTTCTCGTGCATGACCATCCTCTCTCTTTGAGTGTCACCCCCCACTTCAGATGGATTGACACAACTAGCTTCAGCATGTTTAAAATCAAGAGAACAGTTGATTTCCATGTATTGTCTTGCCTCCCACATGCACTTTGTTAATTCTACAATAATACAAGTAAATTAAAGTATATCATGACAGTAAAAATATGACAGCCAGGTGTGTGGAAAGAAGACTTGTTTGCATATCTGATGAGGGGAGGTGAGCAGCTGGTGTTGATGCTCAGAGGACCAGCAGACTGTCTTGCACATATTATCTGTCATTTCTGCATTCTTGGGTAGTAAATGACATCCCAGAGAGGGGGAAAAAGAAATTAATCATGGCAAGTTACTGTGCCTCCAGAAGCCAGCATGTAAAAACTTATATTTAATTGCAGCTTAGGTTTGCCTTTAATGTTTTCAGATCCCCCTTGGAAAATGAACAGAAAACAAGATGTGCAAGGTGCTTTTGTTTTCCCTTTGTTTTTGCTTTACTCTTTTTGCAAAACTAGAATTTTCTCTATGGATTCTTCAGCTCACTGAAGGTTGGTGTGATGAGAATGGCAAAATCACAGCCCCTTCAGTGCCTCCAGGTGCACACAAATGGCTCTCTCGGCAACTCTGATGCGCCAGCTCACATATGCTGCTCCTTCACCCCCATGTTACCCCCAGGAAGTCTAGAATGGCCAGGATACTCTTCTGCCTTAGCAGAATGTTTCCCAAGGACATTGACTGAGCTTCATTTTCCCAGGCTGGAAATATTGCTTGGAAGGGCAAAGCTGATCAAGAAATTGCATTCTATCTCTGTGTGCAAAGCCCTCAGTTCAAGTCTCTTCTGTAAAAGCCTCTGAGTGTTTCTCATGGGCGAGGGCTCTCATCTCTCCACACCATGGGTCAGATGTAGATTTCCCTTCCCTTTAGAGATACATCGTGCATGGAAGTGCCAGATCCCTTTTCTTTTGCACTGTTGCCAGATCTAAATTCCCCTGCCACTATTTTTACAGAAAGAAAATAATGTCAAGAGGTTCCAGTGCAGACATTCATCTTAGTCCTGAGTCTGAAGTCATGAATGTTATTATTTACCCCAGTCCCCAAGTGACAGGTACTAAAGGCCATGTCTCCAATGTCAGCAGGGTGGTGTCTACAGAACAGGCTGTAGTCTGAACTTTTGAGGAGCTGGACCTTATTCCCCATTGCTGTTGGACCCACCTGCCTCCACTGGAATTTCTAGGGGGCTTAGTGGATGATGTTCCTTTTGCATGAAAGCACTGGAAGTTCATGGCAATTTTGCAATATTCACTTTTTTGTTGAAACAGAAGAAATGGAAGCAAAAACACATCCCTACAAAGGACACCAGAAGGAGGCCTGCAGTCCTTTGGGCTCTCCATAGAGGAAAAATTCAGCCTCTTCTAAAACATTCCTCTGAATCAGTCAGGACTCCAGTGTCAGGCTCCTTTTGTTACAGACGTAGAGGCATTTCCCTTTCCATACTGATGCTAGATGAGCCCTCTGTGCTGGAAACCCATCCAGTCCATATCACATCTCAGTGTCATCTCATGCACTCCTCCAAGTCTCAGACCATTTTTGAGTCTGGAAGCTCCAGCACATTTACAGGCTCTGGAAGCCAAAGAAGGTAAGATGGCTTTGTCCAGTGCTCACCCACAAGCAAAAATGAATTCCACCCACATCTATAATTCCACCCATGTTTGTGCTGCTGATTCCACCGCCCGCCCACCCCCAGACACACACCCGCATTAATAGATGCATGGCAACTAAATAAAACATACAGCTCTCCAAGTTGGGAATGGCAGCATCTTTTTAATGTAGTTGGTGCCTAAAGGTGAGGGTTCATTTCAGTTTGCTTCTGATTATCAAAATCCATGCATTTCTTCATATCTGGTACAGAAAGAACACGAGAATGGGGGAAATTGTTGGAGACAGTGAGAGAAGGTCTGCAAGTCTGGCTTTGATTCCACCTTGTCCAATATAAAAAGGGCCCCACAAGCAAGCCAGTGCTTCATGATGTATGCTGTCATAGACAGCAGCAGCGGGCCTTTTCTGCTGCTGCACCCCCTCTTTGGAACTCCCTCCCTAGGGAAATTCGCCTGGCACCATCTTTATTGTCCTTTCGGCACCAGGCGGAGACATACCTTTTAAGGAATTATTTTAACACTTAGCCTGAATGCTGTGGCCCTTTTTATATTGTTATTATAGATGTTTTTAATTCATTGTGTTTTCATTGGTTTTAATGTGTTTTACTTTGTTAATATGTTTTATTATTGCAAGCCACCTAGGAAGGCCTTGGCATTTGTAGGCAGCCAGAAATATGTGTATGTATAAACAAACAAACAAACAAAATGGATGGACATGGATAGCCATACTCAGACTATTGCTTACACCACCAGAACCACAAACTCTCCGTAGAATATAGAAATACAAAGAAATGAAATCCCAGAAGAGGAATAATTGAGTGGGAAGTACTTGGACACTGGAGCTATGATGCAGCACAAACTCTGTATATTAGAAAAAATGCTGATTTCTGAATACCATTCTTTGCATTGGTATCAGGGTAATTCTAGAGACCCTCTTGAAAAATGCTTGGGTAAACTATACGTAGCATAGAAAACATTGGGACAATCTGCAGTTGAAACCAGAACATTGTGATGCTTGAAGGATAAAGATTATGCTGTGGGGATATTGGCTGAAGTCTTTTACTGCAGAATCAGGCTGTTGCCTATTTCTGTTGAAATCTGAGTTTTACTGCCTGATTAATGATCTGTGCCCAGCAGCTTATGCTTGCATTTCAAGCCTCTCTCTGGTAACAGCCTACCTCTAAACAAAATGCTAAGTCTTTGCGCACTGTTGTTGATTGTGTTCCACACATAAACAGAAGCAGATAGATAGTGCAGAGGGCTGGCAGTCTACTAGTAACATTTAAAAGAGAATCACCTTCTGTGATTGTTTGAGGCTGGGTATTTGCGCATAATGCAAGCATCCCTGTCCCTTGGATGACCTTGTTCTGAATCCTGGGAACACAGGGTTCTGGGGGTGAAGGAATTTCTCTATTAGTACATATTTACACCCAGTAGAGGTCATTCCCTTTTTGCATAATGTCTATTCAGTGGCATTCATAGTCTCCAAACCAATGCAAAGCAGCTCTTAGGGTTACAGTGTTTTTGTTAGAATCCCAAGATACAACAATTTGGCCAGTGTAGAAAGAGGCAGTTATGTGTGAAGACTGGGACCCCTAATTCTTCAGAGGGGCTTGAAGAGACACAGAAGTAGATTCTGATTCAGATGATGAGGAGAATGCAGAAGTGAAGAATGAATAGTCAAGGACAGGGGAGGAGAGATAAAGGGTGGTAGAGTGGAAATTCAGTCATAGAACCATGGAAGATGAAATTTTTTTTGAGGAAAAAATAAGTCTGACACATCCAAAACATCCAAAGTGGGACATCAATTAAGAAGAGAAGAACTGTGAAGAATATCAAGACACTCTAAGTGGTTGGTTCTTCAAAACAAGGAACTACACTGAAAGCTTGATTTTACAATACAATTGACTGGAAGGGGGAGGGAATGAATCAATCCTAATTCGTCTACAATCAGTTGGCAATGTGATCATATTGCAATGGTGATAGAACAGAATCTTAGGATGGTGTTGTTGGAAGGGACCAGAAGGCCACAGGGTCAAAAGCCCTGCTCCGTGCAGGACTCCAGGTTAAACCATCCCTCTCAGGTGGCTGTCCAATTACATCTAGTGTGGGAGAATCTACAACCTCCCTAGTGGATTGGTTCCATTGTTGTACTTCTCCAACAGTCTGGGCAATTTTTCTGACCTCTATCTGGAATCAAGCTTCCTGTATCTTAAGCCTGTTATTCCATGACCTGCACATTGGAATGACTGGGAAGTGATCCTGTCCTTCCTCTTTGTGACAACTTTTCAAGTACTTGGAGAGTGTTGGCAATTTGCTTTTAAAAAGTTTTACCCTCATCTTCTCCTTGGTTGGGTGATGGTAATAGACTCTAACCACAGTGTTCCTTTTATTCCTTGCTCCACTTATATTGATTAAGATATCAAAAAGTTTCATCTCTTGATGGGGTTCCTAAGCTCATCCTCCTGCATTTCTGAGCAGAGAGATGCCTCTTGTACATGTGGTTCTTTCTGTTCTGATTGTATCCTTCCATTGTTGAATTCATCATGGGAGTCACCCCACTAAGTTTCAGTTAAACCTATCAGGTTGTATTCACCCTCTCGTATTAAGAGTTCAAGTTCATGCTGCTTGTTTCTCATATCCCAGAGAAATTGAAGACTACGTGCTGTATATTCTAGCTTTCTTCCTATATTCTCTATATCTTCCTTTTTAGACTCCACTGCCAAACACCTATAACCCCTTGCTGTTCACTTATTCTGATAACTCAGTCACTGAGACCTTGGTTGCTTGTATTCAAGTGTCCCTAGACCAGCTGGGGCAGCTTCCTCTGATCTGCTCAGCAAGCAGTTGGGAACCAGAAATCTAAATCAATATAACTATAACACAACTTTTTTATTTTTTATTTTTTGGTTACTGATCTCTGCAAAATGCTTTAATCTGTAACCTAAAAGCAGATTTGGCAGCCCATATTTTTAAAAATTTAAAATTTAAAAATAAAAATTATTTGATTAGAAGAACACTTTAACTCCAGAAGAGGAAAGGTGGCCAGAGGGGAGACAGAAGATGATAGGAAGGAAGGCATAAATTTAAAATTAAGGAATAAGCTACCTTTGAGCTAAGAATGTGCAGCACTTATTAAATCCATCCTGCCTGTTATGTACAATGTTAGCATATTTCATCTGATTGCCTGCTATTGGGAGATACAGGTTTTTAGGGATGTTCCTGCCAAGGAGATCTTTATGCTTCCCCTTTACTGCCTTGCCAGCCATTTAGCAGACCAGCTCCTTGTTCTGAGAGGGAGCTTTGAGAGTGAGTGTGCTTGCAATGCAAAACATCCGTCCTTTAAACAAAAAGATGTTCACTAGCAAGGCAAGCCCCAGAGGGGAGGATGAAATCGACAAGTTCTTTGACAAGTACAGAATAGCTTGTGGAGAGATGAAGCTGTCGAGGATTTCAACAGTGGGAATATATAACAGATAGGTGGACTCCCAAAAAACAAAACAAAGCAACCACGTTTGTGCAGCTGTAAGGACTCCAACCTGCTTATCTCATTTGTGCATATTTAATTCTTGCCACCCCCTTATTTACGCAGATTTAAAAAGATGGGGTGGGGGGTTATGTGCAGAGGAATACAAACATTTCCAGAATGGGGCAGGGGAGGAATCTTCTGTATTTCCCCATTGCTTAGCAGAACACAAACACCACAAAATCCTTCTGGACTTAAATGGTATGGGTCTCCCAGCATCACAGAGTCCTAGATTAGGTTAACATCCGGTCTGATCCACCTCAACTATTCTGATCCTTTTACATCACCTGATGCACCAAACTCTCTCATAGGAACAGGTCTAGTTTTCTCCCAAACAGACCCTTCTTCTGTCCCACTGGCATGGGAAGGAAGTTAGGTGGAGAGTCTTCTTTGGTGGCTGCTCCCTAACTCTGAAACTCCTTTCCAAAGGAGCCCTGTTTAGCCCTTTCTGTTATTTGCCTGCTGGTAGAGCTTGTTTATACATAACTGTCACACTGTCGTATGCCTGATGACAGTGACCCATGCGCTGGTGACTTCCCGATTGGATATCTGTAATGTGCTCTACTTGGGGCTACCCTTGAAGATGGTCCAGATACTTCAATTGGTGCAAAACAGAGCTGCCAGGGTGCTGACGGGGACTGGGCATGGTTCTCATATCACCCCAGTTCTCTGTCAGCTTCACTGGCTTCCGATTGAAGTCCAGGCCCAATTCAAGGTGTTGGTTATTACCTATAAAGCCCTCAATGGCTTGGGTCCTGGCTACCTAAAGGAGCATCTGCAACCATATCTGCCCTCCAGCCCCCTACGATCAGCAGCAGATGCCCTTCTCCGGGAGCCCTCTGTGAGGGAAATAAGGAGGGTAAGCACCTGGAGGAGGGCTTTCTCTGTGGTGGCGCCCCACTTATGGAATGCACTCCCCAGAGAGGTTCGCCTGGTGCCATCGTTATTTGTTTTTCAGTGCCAGGTGAAGACCTTTTTATTTAAAAGTTATTTTAATTGTTAATTTATATTTGTTTACTTATCTTATTTATTGTATTTTTATCTTTACCTCGAGATGGGCCAGTTTTTAATGTTAGTTTTTAATGTTTTGAATATTGTTCCTTGGATGTTTTATTCGTGGTTGTGAGCTGCCCCGAGGCTTGTTGCAAGGGGCGGCATACACATTTTTAAGTAAATAAATAAATAAAATAAAGGCCCTTGGTCCCATACCTCAGCTGTGAGAACCACAATTGATATTGCAATTTGTTCAACCTGCTTTTGGTCCTCTCAATTTTTCACCAACTTGCCTTTATATTGATTCCGACAGTGAATTTGACTGTGATCTGCCTTAAGGAAGTATACAGACATTTCCCCAATCTTCACCTGTGAAATGTAGTGGGAACAGAAGTGCACGGATGGCCACCATATTGGTGGGCATTTTCAAGAGAAGATTGGGCAAGTGCATGGAGGACAATGCTGGCCAGCCTTCTGATGATGGCCTGCTACCTCCACCAACATGGGCATGGGGGTGCTGCTGGGATTGTGTCCTGCTTGTGTGTGTAGCTGGGTGGTAACTGCATCAATGGATTAGAAACATAGCAAGTCAGAAAGGGTTTCCCAGGCCATCTAGTCTGACCCCCGGCTCCAACCAGCTCCACTCATGTAATAAAAGCACAATGCTGATCCTGAATGGACCCTTAGTTTGTTCTACCATATATCATCTAATGCTCTTAAAATTTTCTACATGCATCACACATAATGGGAAGTACATCCATTGATCAGGCATTGGACTCTGCCTCCTATCCCTTCTGGCCATTGGGTAAGCTGACTGAGGCTGACAGGATTTCCAGTCACACAATGGCTGGAAAGACACATGGTCCTCAACTCTGCCCTCTGCTTTTTAAGGAAGGGAGGGTTAGTTGCGATAGTTGCAAGTAAATAAATGGAACCAGCCACACCAGTGTTAAATGGAAGCCTTCCTTGTTCTCAGCCACTGAACATTAGGGAAAGCTAATTAGCCCATCACGTCTAAATGACTGTCTACACTTATCAGCTGAAAACCATATGCCAATGGATTAACAATTAACCATGTTAATTTATACTTCCCAATGCAGTGGCATGGAAGAGAGACTTCTTTACATGCACTTGAGCCTGCCTTTTCGTTTCCCCCAAGATGGCCTTTTTGTGCATCAGATCTGAACATCTCAGAAATAACTCTGTGGTTTAAAAATAAATGAATGGATCCTTTCACAACCTCCTGGCAGGGCTATGATTTGAGCATTAGCATGTACAACTGCCTCCCACATTGATATGCAAAGGAGCTTGTTGTGTTGGAAGTAAACATATGCTTCATTTAGAGAAGTAACCAAGTGCGTTTACATTTAATTCCTGACCAAGTTTATGTAAAATTAATTGCATCACATGTTCTGTGCATCTTTTAATTGCAAAACCAATTAACTTGAAAATGTTCTGCATTGTAGTTCCCTTAATGGCTGGCATGGTTTTAGTTGGCTTTAGAACATCCGTCTTTTGTTGGAACTGGGCATACAGCCATGCCTGGTTATCTCTTGTGAATCCAGCTTCCAATAGTTGAAACTCTAAATTTGTTTGGTAGAAGAAGGAAAATTTTCTGCTGAGTTCACTAGAGTCAGAATGCAGTCCTTAAAGGAGAAACAGAGTTTTCAACTTTGTTGGTACATCCACCCCACCACAACAATTTGAGTTCATGCTTGTGGCAAGAGATGGGCCTTCCTGTACAGATTGAACAACTGTGTGTAGGGATCCCCCTTCCTCTCAGAGAATTCATGGTCCCTGATTGAGTCAGGATGTAAGTTCTTGCTGAACACTTGCGTGTATGGAGGGATAAAAGGAACTTTTCCCTCCTCTGTCCCAGAAAATCTATTACTCTTAGCTGAGATTTATACACTTTATATTATTGTTATTAATACATTACACTTACATCCCATCCTTCTTTTTGAAGGAGCCCAAAATGACATACAAGATTCTCCTGTCCTCCATTTTATCCTCATAACATCCCTTGGAAGGGAGGTCAAGATGAGTCTGTGACTGATTCACAGCCAATAAGTTAACTATTAACTGAACATTTTTATTTTCATTTTCCTTCCTAAAGGTAGAGATGTTCAGGGTGGACATCAGGAAAAGCTTCCTTACTGTCAGAGCAATACAAGAGTGGATCCAGCTGCCTAGAGAGGTGGTGGGCTCTCCCACCCTAGAGACATTCAAAAAGAAACTGGACAGACATCTGAGTGGGGTGGTGTAATGTGGTGTCCTGCAAGAGCGGGGGGTTGGACTTGATGGCATTCATGGCCCCTTCCAACTCTACTATTCTATGATTCTGTGAACAAAACTTGAATGAGTTCATCATTTTGTGCAGTGTTCTGCCAAGCACCCCAATTGCAGCTCATTTTGTGGTGATCCCTTCAACATTCCCTCAAAATGCCAAATGCCCTGGTTAACCCATAAAGCTTGACTCCCCCTGAGCAAAACTAAAATGGACCATCAGTGATATTAAATAAGAAGCATAACCAGAAAGCTTTTTTTGTTCATTCTGTTTGTTCCATTTGCTTCTCATATATTCTTTCATTGTCTGAATTTTTTAAAAAACTTGATCTAAAATAAAATGTCATTGAAAAGAGAAAGCTGTGAAATTGAGTATTTTTTCTGGATGTTCTGGGTTCTACGCCCCACTCCCTATGTATAATTTCTGGTTTTGGCAAGCAGCATAAAACATAACAAGCATAAGACAACAGATCAATATGAACTATAATATCAAAAGTCTATCTAAAGCAATGAAGCAACAGCTATGACAATAATTAAAATGAAAGAACAAAAAACAACAAAAAAACAACTCTTAACTCAGGAGTCATTATTTGCCAAATAAAACAGCAACAAACAATCATAAATGCTTTTATAGAGAGACAACTGAAGGAGATCTAATTATGCTAATAATGGCAAACATTATAATAGCATTGACAGTGATCAATAAACACACCAAAAAGCCTGTCTTCACTGAAATTGATGGCTCTGAGTACATTTATTCAAGTCTCTTCTCGATTCATCTCTCTTTTCCTTTCTATTCTGCCCTTAGATTTGTGGCTGTCAGACCCATATCTGTTTTTCGTTAATGTCTAAAAACTACACAGCTTTGTTCACACTGACACTTAAAAACAGGGCTAAAAAGTATTTGTTTGCACAATTGCGTGGGTCAGGACACAAGAAGACCAAGTTGACATCTCCCACTGTACCTCATCCCTTCCTTTACCTTACATCCCTCTCCCTTAAGGACTTCATGGTGGCAGCAGTCCTTCCGAGGAGTCCACACCAGCCTCTGCCAGGAATCATCCATCAAGGATGCCACAGCATTAATTAGGTGCTCTTCCACATGGAAGTGGGACTAAAAGCAGACACACATTCTGTTGCTGCTGACAATTGCCCACGATTTTTAAAATCCCCAAACAACACTCTAGGCACCAATGTAATACAATTACAGGAACACTGCCAGTAGAGATGCCTGAGAATTTCATCTCATTTCACAAATTATCCCAACTTGACCTGTTCACAGCATCAGATGTGAATAAGACTCAGGAGTGGGGGGAACTGGCACCTTTCTAAACTTTTCCTCACTTTCAAAAAGTCCTTGGTAGGAAGTGCCTTTGAAAATGTGCATTTCAATGGATTTGCACACATTTGCCAATAGCGAAAGAGTAAACTTGGGGAAAACATACACCCAAATATGCACCCGCTCAAATGAACTGAAAAATAGGTCACAAATGAAAACAGAGATGTGAGCCAAATGGAGCTTTGGAATTCTTTTCAGAGAAGTTTGGCAAACTTGAGCTTCTCACCCCTAACCCCTAATTGTGAGAAACAATGGTAGTCAGCAAATGCAAAACTGAAAAGCATTAGCTTAGATGCAACCAAGAGAGAAGAAAAGAGAGAAGGCAGAAATGGAAGAGAAGAGAAATTTCTCTGTGGGATGTGGAAGTGTAGCTGCAGAAAATTAAGTGTGTGTTTTCTTACTGCAGCTGAATCAGACTTGGAATTAGAGCAATCTATAAAGCAATACAAAAAGCAGGGCAGCAAACAGGGAAAAGTCAAGCACAGATACTTCAGTCCAGCATGGGATCAGGCTACAGCAGGAGTGGTAAAGATAAAAGTTAAGGCACAGTGAAGCAGTCAGATACATTTCGCAGCCCAGAAGCAAAATCAAATGGAGTCCAAAGGGCAATAGCACAGATCATTCACAAGGCAAGGTCCAGAAAACAAGAGTCACATCTTGTTGAACATCTTGAAAACAAGAGTCACCAGGGAAACAGAAAGATTGGTGTTGTTCCTACCATGGGCAGAGGCAAATGGAAGGTTCATATAGCCAGAATTTCATAATCTTCACCCAGGGTTCAACTGCACACCTCTGGCAAAAGTTCTGAAAGGAGAACCTTGCTCCTGGGGAGTTTTTTCCTTCTGAGGAACATCTTTGGGAATTGGCCACTTCTTCTCACAAGGGCCCTATTGGCCTGTCTCTAGAGGTGATGATGCTTTCAGGGGTTGTATCAGGAAGGGAGTTCTATTTCGCTCATGGTCAGCAGCCCAGTTCTGATGATGAGAAGATCTTTGTGCATGTTTGGAGAACACGGATACCAGCCAGCTTTCAAAGCACCTATGAATCTTGTAAAGGATGGATGATGGGGCAGTGTTCGAGCTTGTCAAGGTCTCCAGATTCCTCCTTGTTCACATTTCCAAACAGGAGCACCTTTTATTGTTTCGATTAGGAAATGATCATTTTAAGCAACACACAGCCAAAATGTTCACATTTTTCCCATCCAGTAATGTATGAACAATTCTTGTACACCCCTAATTCTTCTGTTCTTAAGCTTATCATGGCTTCTGGTATGCAAAGCTTTAACTCTGAAGGACTTCAAGAATCTCAGCTTCTATTGGGGGTTTTGTGGACAAAAAGATCACAGTTCTCAATACTTCAAAGGAGAAACTTTGGCTGGAAACCTTTGGCCTCTAGCCAAAGGGAGTCAGCGCAAATTAGGGGCTTGCCAAGTTCAGTTTCTCCTTAATTTTTGTATCCGTTAATGTAGCCTCTCTCTCTTATCCATATCTTGACATTTTTTTGTGCACGACAGATGGAAAGTGTTTGTTAAAGTGATTAATTAATACTTCAAAACTTTGCAAATAGATTTATGGGATGGGAGATAAACTGGACAGAAACTCCATCCATCCCAGTCTTCTCTCCACCACCTCACAGTCCCCTAAACCCTGTTTCTGAGGTCACTTTTGTATCCTTGAGGAAATAGTTGGTGCAGTTCTTTCTAAACTGGCTGTGAAGAGGTGAACGTACAGCTCAGAAACTTTGAAAAATCCTGTGACCCTCTAGACACAAGACACCATAAGATTGCCCATGTGATCCAAAAGTCGGTTTGAAAATGTGTGCCTTTTGTACACATTTCTTCTAATAATAATGCTACATGTCATTTTATATAATATACACATCTGCAAGCAATTTTACAAAGTATAATGAATTTAGGAACAATGTTTTAATTAATGTATGCATTTGGGTGTACACTAAATGCATAAAGAGACACTTTTTTGTATGCATTTTTAAAAATGAAGAGCTCCACTGCAAAATTCAAACAAATGTGAATTCGCCTATTGGTCTGAAATTATGGCATTATGTAACTTTAAACTGTAAACCATATTAATGGAACCATGCCCACATCTGAGCTTTCACTAGATCGAAGAGTTTTCCATTATTGGAAGGTCCAGATTTAAGTCAAGGATAATATTTAATTCAAAATAGGCTTGAGAATGTTGAAGACAAGTACCATTGTTATACTTTCAAATTAAGAAGCCACCCAGAGATTATGGAAGAGAACATCTGAAAGGCTCTTTGGAAAAAGAAATCCCCACCTTCATGGTGTGCATGAGCATTGCAGTGGGAACCAAAGTCATTTTTAGAATAAACCTTGGAACATCTATACAACTGAGAAAGTTAAATATTACAGCAGTCCAATTTATTAGGAAGAAACTGAAAGAAGCAATCACTGCTGTAATGGGAAAAACGGTATTAGAAGGGATGGAAATTTTTAGCTGATCTGCATATGGCAATACTACATAAAAGTTGAACAATGACATATATGGCAGGTTATTTGAGGGCTCATAATAATGTGAATAATACCTTTCAACTAGTCAGAATACCTCAAAGAACAGTAAAGCAGTTATTTGATTTATTGGATAAATCGCAGGCATATCCTTCCAAATAAATAATTCTGTCTCTTCTCTTCCCCTTTTCTGCATAAATTGGTTCTACAACAACTGCAAGACATTAAGCTTATAATTCTGTGCAGACCTGCCCGGGAGTGATCCTCACTCGGTTCTGCAGAAAGCCAGAGAGAGTGGTTTGCACTGTGACTGGAGTGACTGGGATGGGAAAAGGGAGGTGGTCCTGGTTGCACTTGCTGACATTCCTACTGGTGTGCTTCCCCTATCCCAGTTGGCAATGCGATGGGGCTTGCACGGTTTGCACTGTGGCTACTGAAAGAAAACCACAGCCTTGGCTTTGCTTCTTTCCCTGCATCAACTTCCACAGACTTTCCTGACCCATCTTCCCTTTGAGCATGGGTCCATTGTTGTGGACTTCAGTCAGCCACCAGCTGATGGGGCTGGGAAGGGATTTTACCTGGCAAAGCTGATGGGCTTCTTGCACAAGTACAAGCTGGTGGCTATTTTATGGCCTGGCAGATGGGATTGAGCTGGATGCAAATCGAAGGTGAACGTGTGGTCCATGCCGCCTTCCTAGAGAGGCAAGGGAGGTTCCTAGGGGTTGAGGCCATGGATGGGTGACACTTCCTCTATTCAAGGGCCTTTTAGCAAATGCCATGTCAAATGCTGAGCTGCAACCACTCACACTGCAGCCCAGTGTGGTTTCTACATGCCGTATGACTGACTTTCCTAGTGTAACTACCAATTTGGGTGCTCTGAGCACAAAGCATGTCTCAAATGCAGATGATTCCCCAGGAACCTCACACACAAGCCCAGCTGTTCTCCAAGGGAAATGACATAAATACAGCAGTTAATTTTTTTTTTTTTTTGCTGGATGCAAAATGGATAGATTACAAGTGAGTAATTTAAGACACAAGAAAGGGAAAAGTTTCTTCTTAGTTTGGATTATGCAAATACAAAAACCCTAAATAAAAAACAAGGTCAGTTGTATTGGTCATAATAGCTGGGCAGAAATAGCAGTGAGCAGCCAACAGCATAAAGATGATTCCCTGGATCAGTACTGGATAATACGTCACACTCTGGTGATGCTTTCACAACTTCAGTTGCTTCCGACAATTGTTCATCCTGGCCAGGCTAGGAATGTACAGATTCTGTTCCATCTGTTCTTTATGGATTCTTTGGTATGTCTTGTTCCATTGTGTACTAATTGATGAAATCAAATTTCTTTTAGAGATGGTCTTCTACTTGTGCAGATGCACATTAACACTAATTTGCATTAGTGAAAGTGTGCATTAATGTATATTTACCAATATGTATATAGGTAGACACTAGTAATACATGTGCCAATGTGCTTAATGCAAGTGTGAATTTGTACAAATCTCCCATTTTTTAAAAACCCACACATCTATTAATCTGCCTAATCCAGGTGACTTGGAAAATTCTGGTCTGTTGCAGAATCTGCAGATCAGAATCCGAATTCTAAACGAATTTGACACTATTGCAGATTTCTCTAGCATCCCTAGCCAGCTCTGTCTTACAACCTTTCAGAGTTGTGAGATCTAAGGGCAAGGAAAGGACTCTCTTTTCAGGTTAACCTGGCTCACAAAATTAGAGTTTGGGGCTTGTAGTGTTTGATTATGTGGAAACATCTCCCTCAACATCTGAAAAGTTGTGCCCAGACTGGGTAGTTTGGCAGTGCATTACCTTTCACTCAAGACTCAGTTGGGCTCACCATGAGCTCTCTTCCCATCTCAACAAGAAACTAGCATAGTTGCATTCATGGTCATTTCTGACCCCAGAAAGAAGTGCCTTGGGCAAGAATACCACTGCATGTGAAGAGCTCTTTCTCTGGCTGAAAATTTCCCCCATGACGTTCCAAACAAAATAAGAATGACTTTCAGCTTTCAACTACCAACCAGTACACACAATTTCAGGCTTAAAACGTCCTGAAACTATGCAAAGCTAGCAAATTTCCCTAACAATGCTTGGCTTGTTGACCTTTTCTCTGTGGAGCAATAGTTTGGCCTGCTGACTTCAGAGCAAAGCTTTTCCTCAATGAAGTCTAATTATATTTGCTAAAGATTTTAGCTAAGAATCTTAGCTTTATAAAGAGATCAAGATTCCCTGTATTGAACCTTCTTTTGTTCCTTTGCTTTGGGCATTAAAATACTCCATACAGCAATTCTTAAGGAGATTCTAGGGTCCTTTTGTGACCTGGTCAAGTTTTGGTTTATAGAAAAAACAAATCGTAAAAGGCAGGAAGCTGAAAATTGGAGCTATTTTGAATAAGGTACTTTCTGACAATGGCTGGGCTCACACATCAAGACAAGCAACTCTATATGGTTTCCATTGTACACAGTTTTGTGTCTGGATGTATCTGTCCTAAATGGGGTGTCTGGGGGGCACCAGCTGGGCAGTGCTGTCCAGTTTGACAGCATCACCCATCTGATTGTCCCCTGGTGCCTGACAGCAGACCAGGCACCCCCACCTCCTGCACCAGAGATCTCTGGGGAGTTCTTGATCAGCTCCATATCTTCTCTACTTTAGACATGGGCCCATTTTGTGCAGCTGCAGTGAGCTTAAATTGACTCACAATGATGACTGGAAATGTGAGGAGACTTGCTTCTCCTTGTGGCGTTCCCTAGGATCCTTCTAGAAGGAGGAAGGAGATGGGGACAGGAAGCAAAGCAGTCATCAATGAGCCCAATCACCTGCTGGGCTCACTGGCTGCTTGACATTCATGGGTGCCCCATTGTGCAGACATACGTGTGACCCCACCTAGCTTCTGGGAGCCATAGAATTGTTCCCTAAATGGGATTGCTGAAAAGTTTAAGCAATTTATCCTCCCTCTCAAATCATTTTTATTTCTTTTCAGGAGGTACAAAAAACTGAAGAAAAAGTGAAGGAAAGAGGGTGCCAAGGGTCATCCCAGAAATTTAGCATGCAATATCCTCATTTGAGCACTTTTAGCATAAACAGAAGTCTCTCTCAGCCACCATCCCATCGAAACCATTCAATTGAAAGTTTAAGGAATCTTGAGGCAGGGACTGTCATTTGATGAGCAAAGCCCTCTCTCTTCATGCATGTGCATTGCAGTGATTTTGGAACAAGGCTGATATTCATATTTCTAGTAGTCCCTTGAAATAGTAGTCCCTTCAGCAAAACTTTCCCATGTTCAAAGCTCTACAGTTTAGCTCAGTGGTGCTTTCCCTATATTGTGAATTGCAGCAGAGTTCTTGAGGCTGGACCTCTGCAGCTCAGCAGTATAGAAAAAATGCTGCCTGAATCAGGGACTCATGATTTTATTATTCTGCTTCCTCGCCAGCTGTCATGTCATGTCATGTCCACAGGCATGGGACCCAGATACTCTACTGGTGTCTTCTGCAGGCTGATCCCTGTTTAATACTTCCTTTGAATATTCAGCAGTATTTAGTCCATTATCCAGGCAATTACTGGAAACAATAAAGAAGACCTTCAAACTCTATTCTGATGGTTTCATGCTTTTAAGAGCTATGGATAATGAGAAACCCATTTGCAATGCACACCATCAATAATGTCATTTGTTCTACCAACTTGTGAGCAAAGCTTTTTGCATTTTATGCCACTTGCTATAGTCAGTCACCTTATTTTATGTGCATTCATTAAAAAGAGACCTCTACAATTTTTGCAAGGTATGGGAAGACTGCAAGCATTAATGTACTTCTCCATCAGACATCTCTGTATACCCAAGATCATCTGCAAGGTCCTTTTAACTTTGAAAAAAAGGCAAACAAACCATCAAACTTTTAGATTGTTTATCATGTTAAGGTTGAGCAAATCTGACAGTTCTGCTTTCTTTCACATTTTAATTTATTTTAATATCAATTTCTTTGCACCCCATGAATGAAGAAAGTTGCAAATGTTGGGTCTTTGGCAAAGAAAGAAAGAAAGAAAGAAAGAAAGAAAGAAAGAAAGAAAGAAAGAAAGAAAGAAAGAAAGAAAGAAAGCAAGCAAGCAAGCAACTCTAACCTAGTAGTATGAACATGATTCATTTCAAAGGGATTCAAACCCAGTCAGTTAACAGCTAAGCAGGTGAAGCTAGGCAGCAGGAGAAAATAATTCCATTTGTATTTTAATGCATATTTACCCAATTTTGCAATTTTGAACCAATACACAAACCAGTCAATTGCATTTCAGAGTCTGCGCTCATCCTAATTTTGCAGCAGTATTTTCCAAAAGAAAAAATGCATAACATGGATGCTTATTAGGCAAGCATACACTCAAAAATACCTTCTACTGTTACTTTCTTCTTTGTATCACCCTCCCATTTACTGGTAGGACTGGGCTGTCAACCTTCAGGGAAGACAGGGGGAAGCACTGGTTGACACAACAGGTCCAGCAAGCTAGGATCAAAAAGGGAGCCGAAAGAATGGACCGAGGAGACTCCCAAGTGACGGGGACCTGCAACATCTGGGCAATGTTTGTTTTCCTGCCTGAGGTCAACACAGCCCACACATGCAACAAGTGCAAGCCACTAGCCCTGCTGGCAGGAAAAGTGAGAGCACTAGAGCTGTGAGTGTCCACCCTCAATGAAAGAAGATGAAGAGTTTTTTGACAGAGTGGTAGAAGTGCAACAGTTCAGAGAGTTACAGAAGCAAGAAGTGCCACAGCATGCTGAGGAAGACAATCCTGGAAGGGTATTGTGACCCACACTGTTCACCCAGTAACAGAAGAAATGGGTGAACAACTGACTGTGAATGAACTTCATGACGCACTGAGAGATGTTGAACAAGAGGATACAAGACAACCAAATATGAGAAATGTTACAGATTGCAATAATAATAATAATAATAATAATAATAAGTCAAAGATTGCCTGACATTGCCTTTGAAGAGTGTCAAAGATTGCCTGCTTTGATGAAATAACCTCAAATAACTTTGAAGCTCAAGGAAGGAAAAGCAAAAACACTAGAGCCCAGATTGTCTTCTCCTCAAACCTATCAGTATGTGGGAAAAGAACTGATAGGGAAAGAGAAGAGAAGATCGAGGTGGGACATGCTATCACTTCATGAGTACCAGAGTGTAGGACATGGAATAATCAGCTCAAGTTGTGACAAACCAGATAGATTCAGGTGAGATATCATGGTGCATATGTTTTAAAAGTGGACACACTTCCTGTGTGCATTTGAAAAAAAAGCATGAAAAAGTCATATATTTTCCTGCATAAAAATGTGTTTGTGTGGGGAAGCTTGTGAGATTTGAGATGGCATTGGGAGAACTTTGCCAAACTTGAGTTTTGCTGATTCACACATTCCTAGTTCTTTTATTATAGAGTATCTGAATTTGGATTCTGGTCTGAACAGGATTATTATTCATCTCTCCCTCTCATGATTACTCTTGTTTTACATGGGGAACAGTGTGTGAGAATGAAGACATGTGCAGGATTATAGGAAAAAGAGGAAAACGTGGCTTCAGAGTCAACAAACTGGGACTCAAATTTGTGGTAGCAACACTGGCATAGCTTCATTTCAGCCCTGCTCTCTTGGAAATGGAAATATTCTAAGCATGGTAGAGACTGAAGGAGGAAAGAGAAGCAAGATCAGTTTGAAGATGAAAGCCAGTGTGGTATAGTGGCAAGAGAATTGGGTTGGGTCTCAGAAGATCTGGGTTGCAATCCGCATTCAGCCATGAAGCTCACTGGCTAACTTTGGGCCAGGGGACTGGAAATGATCTGAGTCCTCCATTCTTACTTTCCCTTTCTGGAGGGTTACCTAAATGAATTCTAGAAAAAGTAGTTTTCCCTGTCTCTCTGAAGTGCTCAAGTTTGATGTGGGACAGTTTCAATCATTTGATTCAATTGCTAAATTATATAATCCCCTCTGAGGGACTATGGTACCTCCAGAAATAAATATTTGTAGTGGCCATTAGTGGCAGCTCAGAAAGATTGTATGTTTGCTGCTTGAATGGAAGGAACAAGGAGCAATTTCTTCTTGCCAATAATACTGCTAAATAAATCTGCAAGTACCTGCTATATAATAACTCAAAGTATAACAGACAGGTAACAAAAATCTTAAAATAGTTATGACAACAATGAAATAATGATTTAAAAAATGAGATTCTAACAGATGTGCATGAAGACTCCCAAGATCCAGATCAATAAAACATGTTGTTGGGATATTACTGTTGTTGCTGCTTAAAATTTAGCACCTGAAGTATGTTTGGGTATGGATGGGAAGTGGGAGTCTAGGAGAAGCAACTCCATTCCTTCCAAGAGTGAAGACACATGAGCCAACAAAGCTTCCCCCAAGTGGCTTAGCGTGGCTCCTTCTGTTTGAACAAAAGATGGTGGGAATGTTGGATATTCCATAAGTGTTCTGCTGCCTTCACATGTTGTCTCCTTACAGCATCAAGGAACTTCTCAATCAGCTTCCCACCCAGTTCTGAAATGTGTCCCTCCTTTGCCAGTGGACTGCTTTTCTTGCTCTTTCTGTGCCTCTTCAGTTGGTAAATTTGAGAATTTGATCCCCCCGTCCCATGGCCTCCTCTTCAGAATCTGATAGATCTATCTGAGGGGACTGTAGCTTGAGAGAGTTGGCCCCCTATCTGGACATGTTGCCTAATTTACTAAGAGACACACTGGGATTGGAGAAATCTGCAACAAATTCATGAGAATTCAGATTTCTATGAATCCGGTCTGAAGATTCTGCAGTAGAACAGCTTTTCCAAGTCACACAGATTCCATAGACTCATGAACAGGTTCTTTTACTTTCTTTAATTTTATTGCTGGATAACAGGTTTAGAGCCCTAGATCAAGTCATACCAACATTTTCCCTAGAAGCAAAACTGACTAAACTGAGGCTATCATATTTTGGATAGGTGGTGAGAAGGTGAGACTCCCTGGAGAAGGCAATCAAGTTAGGAAAAGTTGAGGCAAGACTAAATCTGAGATGTATTGGAACCATCAATGAAGCCACCACCTTGAATGTGGAATTGCTGAACTGCCCTGTCCTGGACAGAACAATTTGGAGGACATTCACAGATTTACCAAAAGTCAGAGAGCGCTTAATGGCACACACAATTTTATGAAAATCTACTCATAGAAAAATACAAAAGCAAGCAAGCAAACACAAAACCCTGACTGAAAATGTGCATTTCTTTACTAAGATTAAAGTTTGAAAAATGTGCATTTTGGGAATGTATGCATGTTTTGGGCAGCTTTGCAGGTTTTTAGGAATGTGAACTTGTTTGAATCCAACTGGGGAGCAGCTATTGCTCCATAGTGGAGAATATGTGTTGCATGCAAAAAATTCCCAAGTCCCATTCCTTGCATCCCAGGATAGGCCTAGGAAAGATTCTCATCTGAAATCCTGGAAAGTCAATATTGACAGTACCAAGCTAGTAGACAGAGTAATGATTTGGTTTGGTATAAGACATGTCCTTGTGTTACTCAGCCACTTTACACATTGTGAGCATTACAGGCTCTAAGACAGAAGCAATTTCTCATGGAACTGTGGTTTCCTACCAAGATGTAGCTACCAAGATGTAGCTTTCCTACCAGCATGGCTATAAAGGGAAATTTTACATATTTATGGAAGATAATTCTATCATGATGTTTATATTTCATGGATTACAGCTGTCTTCCATCAACAGATTTAAAAAAAATGAGTCTTTTTCCCATTGGTAAATTTGTGTTAATGCACATCAGCATAAGAGTATGCTTGGTATGCATTTGTGCAAATCTTCTCCAAAGTAAAAGCAAAAAAACATGTAATTTACTCAAAAAGTTGTCAAGAAATCCATGTTATTCAAAATTTGTAAGTCTGCAGAAAAGTCCACAGATTTATAGGCAGTCAGATTTATTGACATTTATTTATAGACATATATAGACAACTCAGAATTCATTTGAATCAACTGTGGATCTCTCCAACATCCTTCTAAGCAATTTTCAGGTAAAAGCAGAATGTCTCTTGAGTACCAATGCTGGGGAGTAACTGTATGAGAAGACGGTTGCTTTCATGTTTTGCTGCTTCCCAGAGGCATTGGTTGTCAACTGTGAGAAACAGGATGCTGGTCTGGATGGATGCTGGTCTGGTATGGTTCTATCTCTCTTCAGTATCCATTGACCTGGCACTTTGTGATCCTAGGCACTCATAGGAGCTTTTAAAAGCATGCATTCTCTTTTTGTGTAAGCTCTATACTCAGGCAGAGTAAGCTGGAACTCACTCCCTTTGCCATTCTCTATCTCTACCATCTTGGGGTGCATCTCCATAAGTAGAAGAGACCCTACTCTGCAGGAAGTCAATTTCTACATGTAGAGGGTGATGGGAATGGTGAAGGAGGGAGCAGAGCTATTGTGTTCATCCCATTCACATTCCTTGTAGAGTTTCCACACAAGGATAATACTTGAATGGTGCTAAATAATGCCCACATTCCACAGAAGACCACAGAAAACCAAATAGCCATTAGGAACCTGTTCTTCCTCTCAACAAAAGGCAACAAATGCATTTTGTGTACGTGCATTTTGGGGGAGGGGTCACATACCTGTGCAGGAATTTAACTCTGTAATAATTGACAATTTCCCATGGTTTCCCATGCCTGTTTGTTTGTTTGTTGAGATCAATCAGTCTTTGCTGACAGGGCTTATTGATCTGAGTTAATATTACAGCTGCTGAGACAAGAGCAAAACCATATGCTTATAGCAAATTATGAATGTCATGAAAATCCATCCTCAGCTAGTAAAGAATGTGACAAAGAATGCAATTAAGTTTAATAACTTGAGTCTCTGAAAAGGAAAGTTATGAGGAAGAGTTTATCACAAAGGTCCCGACTGTAGCTGCAAAAATGAAATCATAGCCATGTCCCCCTAAGAACTGGGAACTTTATCTGTTTGTTTGTTATTAAATCAGCCATCCTAGACCTTGTTCATAGCTCAGCCATGATTTTGATGGATTATAATCCATAAATTGAGGTTTAAAATGCTGTGAAATTATTTTATGTCCCTCCAACTACAGCAGCGTTCCCATCACATGGAGTCATGTTCCTCGCCAATGGTCAAGTCTTGATTCATCTCCATTCAGATGAATGTTTTATGACTTTTCATTCTTAATAAGGGAAGAATGGAAATGAAGAATATAGTGTGGCTCAAGCTTTCAGCATTTTTCATAGTTTGTGACTCACTTGGTTGCCCATAGCTACCATTTAAGCTTGGAGGAATGTTTGCATCTTTGCCACTAGAAGGAGGAGGCAGGACCCGACAATCAATAATGTGAGCTGAGACCATGCTGTGAATGTGTATGAATTTAGACATTGCTTCGGGGTAAAGTGTAAATACTTGAGCTGTGTACAAACGTTGTCTCAAAATTTTCTACCCTATTTGTACAGAGATAAACTGGTGGTGTGGGGAAATTTTACTAAAAGTACTCAGGGAGAAAAGATATCTAATCATTTGTTTTTAAAAGCAACTTATCAACATTTGCAAAATTATACACTGACAAAAAGGAAAGAACTTGAGGTGGAAAGAATTTGAATGTGGAAGGAAGCAAAACTGGATGGAATCCATCCATTCAAGGTACAGCATTTTGAATTTGAATCATGGTATTTTTAACCATGCTGGTAGTACTGAATTAATGTGGCCATCTATTTCTTTTCCCACAGCTACATGGCAGACAAATCCAATATGATCCTTTCCATGGGAATAATTGCATTTATTGAATTTTTCCAGGGTAGATTGATGGGATTCACACTGGAAGATCTCACCCATCTACACTGTTTTTTAAAATAAAAATCTATCAAAATTGACAAATGTCTGCACAAGTGGGACAAAGAAATTAAGGTCTTTCTTATTTCTACAAATGAACATGAGAGTCAGCAAAAAAATGGAGGTGGGCTCACCATTTGCAACTGCATAGCATAAATGGTTAGTGGACATTTTCTAGAAAATTCAGCAAAGTAGTCTCCTTTCTCTTGGAGGTGTATGAAAAATTAAAACTTCCGCAATTATCTTTTCAAACTATCTTCTGGAAAATTTTGGCTCAACTCTAGGTAACAAAGGAGATGAGGACAGGATTCGATTTCCACATTATTGTTTATTATATTTATATTCAACTTTTTCTTCTTAAAGGAACCCAAGTTACCTTACATAACCCTCTACCCTCCATTTGGCCATTTATTTATTTATTTAAACAACTTATATGCTGCCCCCTTCACATAAGCCTCGGGGTGGCTTACAATCATAAATAAAAACAGCATATAAATACGAAAAATACATAAAATAGTGGAAACAGCCTGGCAAGTTTAAAATCAATAAATAACCTTAACAATTAAAATAACATTTAAATAAAAAGGTCTTGGCCTGGCGCCAAAAAGTAAATAATGATGGCGCCAGGCAGACCTCTCTGGGGAGTGTGTTCCATAAGTTGGGCGCCACCGCAGAGAAAGCCCTCCTCCGGGTACTCACCCACCTAATATCTTTCATGGAGGATTCCCGGAGAAGGTCCTCTGTCGCCGATCTCAAGGGGCGGGCGGGCACACATGGACGCAAGTGCTCCTTTAGGTAACCACAACCCAAGCCGTTCAGGGCTTTGTAGGTCATAACCAACACCTTGAATTGGACCTGGACTTCAATGGGGAGCCAGTGGAGCTGACGGAGGACTGGAGTCATGTGAACATAATGCCCAGTCCCCGTCAGCAACATGGCAGCTCTATTTTGTACCATCTGAAGTATCCAGATCATCTTCAAGGGCAGCTCCACATAGAGCACATTACAGAAGTCTAATCAGGAAGTGACCAATGCGTGTGTCACTGTCACCAGGCAGTCATTCTCCAGGTAGGGATGCAGCTGATGGATCAGCTGAAGCTGAAGGAAAGAGCTCTCACCACCGCTGTCACTTGAGCTTCCAACGATAGCTCTGGGTCGAGGAGCACTCTCAAGCTGTGAACCCTGTCCTTAAGAGGGAGTGCAACCCCATTCAGGACAAGGTCAAGGTCCCCCACCCCAAAGCCCGACCCACCTACTAACAGGACTTCTGTCTTGTCTGGACTGAGCTTCAGTTTATTGGCCCTCCTCCAGCCCATTACCTCGGCCAGGCACCAGTTCAGTACAGCCACTGCCTCACCTGGATTGGTTGAAAAAGAGAGGTAGAGCTGGGTATCTTCAACATACTGATGGTTCCTCAGCCCACACCTCCTGATGACCTCTCCCAGTGGTTTCATGTAGATGTTAAATAGCAAAGGGGACAAAATGGACCCCTGTGGAACTCCATGGCATAGCTGCCATGGCACAGAGCCATAGTCCCCCAGCACCACCTTCTGGAATCGGCCATTGAGATAGGAGCGGAACCACTGCAAGGCAGTGCCTCCAACCCCCAATCCAGCTAGCCTATCCAGAAGAATACCACGGTCGATGGTATCGAAAGCCACTGAGAGGTCCAGGAGAACCAACAGGGATGCACTCCCCCTGTCTTTCTCCCTGCACAGGTCATCGTATAGGGCAACCAAGGCAGATTCAGTACCATACCCGGGTCTGAAGTCGGACTGAAATGGGTCCAGAAAATCAGTTTCATCCAAGAGTGCTTGGAGTTGTCCCACCACCACCCGCTCCAACACCTTACCCAGAAATGGGATGTTGGCCACCAGTCTATAATTGGTGGCCATCTCTGGATCTAGGGATGCCTTCTTTAGGACTGGCCAGACTACCGCCTCCTTTAAAGGGGCAGGTACCTGGCCATCCCTCAGAGAGGCAGTGACCACCTGCAGGATCCAGGTCTCTATCCCGTCCTTGGCTTTGTTAAGTAGCCAAGATGGGCAAGGGTCCAGTAAGCAGGTGGTGGAACGTACTTGTCCAAGCAGCTTGTCCACATTATCAGGCCGCAATAACTGAAATTCATCCATCAATTGTGGACCAGACGGCAACATTGGCTCCTCTCCTAAAGGCTCTGAGTCACTAATGGAGCCCAGCTCATGACGAATCTGAGCGATTTTCTCCTTAAATTGCTTGGCAAAGTCCTCACAGTGGGCCATCGAGGGTGGTACAGGGTCTTTCTTAGGGCCTGGGTGAACCAGCCCTTGTACCACCCAAAAGAGCTCCACCGGCATTTAGAGGAGGCAATGGAAGCAGAGAAGAATTTCTTTTTTGCTGCCCTCACCGTCACAGCATAGGCTTGATAATGAGCTCTTAGGTGTGTTCGGTCAGATTCATCCCATGATTTCCTCCACCTACACTCTAGACGTCTCCCAACCTGCTTCATCTCCCATAATTCTGGTGTGTACCAAGGGGATGAACGGGCTCTGCCCAGCAGGAGAGGATGCTTAGGAACGATTGTGTCAATAGCTCTGGCCATTTCCCCATTCCATAGTTTGACCAGAGCATCAACAGGAGCACCAGCCTTATCAACTGGAAATTCCCCAGGGCCTTCAGGAATCCATCTGGATCCATCCAGCTCCGGGGGCAGACCAACAGAATCGGGTCCACATCCTTACAGAGGGAAAGGCTGCTCTCGAGCTCAAACCTTATGAGGAAGTGATCTGACCATGACAGGGGAGTCAGACATAAATTCCTCACCCTCAGATCCCCCTCTTCTTACCCTGTCAAGAAAACCAGGTCCAGAGTGTGTCCACATTCATGGGTCGGGCCGACGACATGTTGAGACAGCCCCATGGCCACCATGGAGGCCATGAAGTCCTGAGCCGCCCTGGTCAGAACAGTCTCGGCATGGAGATTGAAGTCCCCCAGGACCAACATCCTGGGGGTTCTTCAACACCAGGTCCGAGACGATCTCCGTCAGCTCAGGCAGGGAGTCTGTTGGGCAGAAGGGTCACAACAAGTCTATGAGATAGGCTACACTGATAGTCAGCGACTGGCCCAAAGTCACCCAGTGAGTTTCATGGGACTAGAACCTGGATTTTTTAAGTCACAGTCCAACTCTAACTGCTTCACCAAACTGACTGTCCAAGCACTTTCTTCATATTCATTTGAAACCATTGTAATTTGTATTACCAGAGCTGTACATCTTATTCTTGTTTTTCACCTCATGAATTTCTATCATATTAAACTCTCTGTTTATTTATTTATTTGGCCCTCTAATAGCAAGAAGACAGTTGAAGATGCCCTAAATCCCTCACCTGAAATGAGATTTCTTCCCAGAGCTGTAGTGGTGGTTTGATATGGTGTTATCTATTTCTTTGCTAAGAAACTGCCTCAGTCTTTCTTGCAATTCATTCCTGAGGCATTTCTTAATGAAAAAAATCCTGAATGAAATCCTTACCTGAAGATTTCTGAACGTCAATTGCTCTTCATGTTCAAATTCTTCTTAGCATGTGCTTTTCCTCTCCTCCATTTTTAAGCTGCTTTTAAACACCATAGCTCATATGTGTAAAAATAAAACTAACGAAATATACCTTTATCCCTTATGGATTATGAATTTTGCCTCCAGAAAGATCCAGGTTAAATGTCTAGCCTCTCCAGTGAAAATGATATGAAGTAGTCTAACTTCTGAGTCCACAGAGGACCACTTCCAGGGCAATAGACCACAAGGGACTAGATAGGTAATTATTCAGTGCAATTCTGTACATATTTCGACAGGTTCAGAGTTCCAGTGCTTACCTTATTTAGGAAAATATGCTTTTGTTGGCAGAACTCCATATGCATGGTAGCTTTTATTCTGAGTTTTACAAGGGCTATCCATGATAATGCATGGGACAAACCTACTTTTGGGGTTCAGCACCCCAAAATGGACAGCTCATATGAAGCTCAGAATATAGGCCAAAAGCTCAGAATAAGAAGCCCCAATGACAGAGTTGGAAAAGGACTGTGTGTGTGTGTGTGTGTGTGTGTGTCATCTTTAATTGTCTCTTTGTTGCCCCCCCCACCCCAAATTCAGTTCTGGTGTAGTGGAGCTTTGCTAGAGGTTAGGGTGCAAGCAGGCTGAAGAAAGGATATGCAGTCCATGAACTGCAAGCTGTCCTCTCTGATCTGTTAGGGAAAACCTGGCACCTCAGTGGATTGCATGGACTGCCCCTCTAATAAATTGCAATGTTGGCCTGGAATCATAGGATCAAGAATCTGGGGGCAGGGCACCAAATTCATAAGGCCCTGTAGAAAGAACAATGTTCTACAGCTCACAACATTTCCCAGCTTTTTATGTGTCTAAGGATACATCAAGTGGGTCCTGGATCAAATTGAGCCAGAGCCTTTCCCCTAGAAGCCAAAATGACGAAACTGAGGCTGCCGTATTTTGATCTCGGATCAAGTTGTTTGTCTTTCTGTCAGCCCAGGATATTCACAAAGTTCTCCTGTGACACCATGTTTTGAATGCATCATTCTCCTTCCTATCAACTTTCTTCATTGCCCACCTTTCACACCCATACATTATGATTGGGACTACAATGGTTTGGTTGATCTTGACCTTGGTGTCCAGATTATCTTTTCCAGTTCTTTCATTGCTGCCTTTCCACATCTCAGTCTTGGAATTTCTTGACTGCAGTCTTCTTCTGAATTTATGACAGAGCAGAAGTATGTGAAATCTTTCACTATTTCATTTTTTATCATTAACTGCAAAGTTCTGTAATTCTTCTGTGGACATGATTTTTGTTTTTTTAATATTCACCTCTCCATTATATCCTGGAAAAAATCTAGTTGGGGATTTTGGGCATTGTATTTCAGTAGTTTAATTTGTAAAGATACTTTGCAATTCTCCAAAACCTCCCACAGTATTTTCACACTCTTTTCCCACACCCTGTTTAATAAGAAAAGCATGCATTCAAAAGAGAAGAGTCACTGGAAATTTCCCTTGGAGTTATGATAGCTCCATGGATCTCTGTAGAACTTACACCCAACTGATGTCTTTAGGATAATGAAAGCTGGTTGTCTAAAAGCAGTATAATAAACCAGGCTCAGGCAATTTCAAACATCCTTTTTTCTTCTCAGATTTCTTCCTAGCACATTTGCTTTGGTGGATGCTGCTCACATTATCCCAGCCATTAGCTATCCAGTTAGCATTTTTTCCCAGCAAATCAGAGCTGTTCAAGAATGAATGTGACAAATTGCTCCACTGATGGCCATGTCTCCTGGGAAATTTCGGCACAGGCAAAAAAGTAATTACCTGATTGGAATTTATCCAAGGTCCTAGGACAGCCATCCCTCTCTTTGCATGGTTTTATCTGCTCCCTTCTTTGCAATAGGGATTTGTCCATCCTTTCTGTTCGGATGAGTAGAGAATGTCTGCCAAGATGGAACTACTGATTATTATGTACTGGAGTGAGAGCAGGCTTCTCTTCCCAAAGCATGTGGCTACTACAACCACAGTTATTTAATATTCCCTTTCCTTCAGAAAGAACTCTCTTTCAAAAAGCAGTCTAGTTTGCGCACTGCTAATGTATGCAGTTGTGGAAGGGTTGAGACTGGGTCTGCCAATCCAGCCCCTTTCCTGTACCCATTCATTGTAGGTCAAGTGCTGACACTTCTAGAATCATATGAGTGCAGGCTCTTTGTTTTGCAAACTTTCCAGAAAGCCCACAGACATATTCAGTTTGGACTCACGTAGGTTATTTTGCATGTTAGGTTGGATGCAAATAGGGAAAGCATTGAACAAGAATGGACATGTTTCATAAACATGCAGAGACATTCTACTGCTCTTGTAATCTTAGTTATGAAGCATGGCTGCAAGACACACACACAAAAGTTGACTTCACTGACATTCCCCATCTTGAACCCCAATATCCTTCAAATTCATACATTCATAACAGAATGTGAGATCCCCCCTTTTCCAGGAAAATCTGCATAATTTTGCAAATATGGGCCTCACTGCTGCATATATTTGAATTGTAATCATCCTTATCTCATTGATTAAAGCATGGTTGTGTACTTTTTCCAAAAGTACACATTTTTCATAGGCAGATCTTCAAAAAGGAGTGTGCTATTGAATGCATTTCTTTTGGTCCATGAATTGCATTGCACGTTTGGAAACAGACTTTGCCACAGATGGTGTCCAAGTCCATGCTCAGCCCAGAAGGTACAAACTGGGTAAATACTGATTAGAACAAATGCAATTTGCATACACCTCTGTAATAGGATTATTCCTATTACTAGAAGGAATCAGTAATTACAAGTTAAACTTCCTATTACAAGTTAAATTTGTGTCCCCCAGTGGGATTATTCAAAGAGAAATGTAGTTTTCTATTTTTCACTTAATTCTGGAAGGGGGTGGTAAAAGCCATAGTGATAAGTAGGACTTTGGCAGTAGGTTTGTAATGCTTGTTTACTGAATCCTACAGTTGGAATGTGCATGGACTGGCCTTTCCCTAGTTGTGCAGATTCCATGGTCCTGCAGACCAAGTTTTCCCCCTCTAGCTGCTGGTTGCAATTTGAAGAAATACTTATTACAGGTGAAAGAGAAGATGAATAAAGAGCCAGGAACATTGTAACTAGTATAAGCTTGGGGAACTTCTCTTTGAAGCACATCTGCAGACGATGGGGATGGAGTGGGCTGCTATTTTTCCAGGCAGCTATCCTATAATATTATTGGGCAAGACATCCAGAGCCTGCCAGGTGGTGTCTAACTACTCAACACCTTGCAGGATGATGCCATCATGAATGGGGAAGCCTTCCCTTGTCACCCCTTCCTCGAGCTCCAAAACCTTTACTTTTGTTTCTTCAAAAGAATATCTACAGGTGGTGAGCTTTAATTGTTTTAGGGTTCACTGTTGGATCATTTTTCTTGCTTAAGACTCTATCAACAATCATGCTCCCTGCTTTGGAAACTTTGGTTCAGAACCAGCCTAGAAATCTCTTAAAGTAAAAAAATACTAGGAGCTGAACAAGTGTCTAAGCAAGCACAGGAGGAAGGTGATGGCTCCTGATGGGTGAGGATCTGAAAAGAACTGACTGAAAGGAAGTACAGACTGTAAGGAAGGCAATGCAAGAGAAAACAGGGACATTTTGCTGAAAGGCTTAGTTTCTCCTCATCCTTTCCTATTCTGTTTTCTCCAAGCTTGTCATGTCTCTTAGATTATAAGGCTGCAGGTGGGTACTATCTTCTTCCACTGATTATTCGTAAGTTGCTTGAAGAGACTTTCTGTTTGAGGATAAGTATCAAAATGCCCCAAATAAATAAACAAATAACCCAAGGCAATTTCTTGATCAAGGACAGAACTTTGCCCACTTCTAAAGGTCTAGGACACGACCACACAGTGAATCATACCACCAGTCCATCTAGCCCAACATTTCTGGCACTGACTGGCAGCAGTTTTCCAGGTTCTCAGGTAAGAGTTTTTCCAGCCCTACCTGTAGATGTTGGGGATTGAACTTGGCACCATCTGGATGCAAGGCAGGTGGTCCACCACTGAGCTATGACCATCCCTTTCTGAGAAACTTGGACTTACTCTATGACTGGACTTAAGACAGGACTGGAAAGGGATATATTTCCGACAGTGCTACCAGTCATTATTTTTGCATTGCATTTATTAAATTCCATGAATCTCCCACCTCTCTTCTTCCTACAAGAATCCCAAGGTGTATTACATAGCTCTCTTCTGCACCATTATTATCATCACAGCAGAAACCCTGTGAGGTGATTTAAGCTGAGAGTTAGTGACTGGCCCAAAGTTACTCAGTGAGGTCCATAGTTGAGTGGAGACTAAAATGTGCATCTTCCAGATTCCCAGTCCATCACTGTAACCACCACATCACACCAGCTATCTGCTTCAGGAGTAGACAACTTCAAGCAAGTTCATGCTGAATTTTCCTACTGGACTCCACTGGAAGCCATTCCTCCCCTGCCTCCAAAATCACCACTACCATGCTGCTGAGTCACCACCACATTTTGGTGAAGTGGTGGCAGCCATGGCGAAAAAGCCACATTTCTGCTTTCCAACAATGCCCAAGGTGATGTGCACCATCTTTTAATGGCTAATCACAATTCTGGAAGCATTGGAAGAACACAATGTGAAAGAGTGCTTTTTAAATGTGTTTATTCTGCACCTGTGTGGACTTTTGGAGAACATTATGGAATAGGAAAAAAGCAGTACTTTTTGTGAAAGCAAAGAAAAATGTTTTTATGCATGTATAACAGGTATAGAGAAGCAGGAAAGGAAACACTCTTCATGTAAATTCCGCAACAGAGTCAAAAGTAGGTGAGCCAACCAAGGGGATTGCATAGAAAAACTCTGAAACAAAGTTTGTACTTGCCTCATCACTTGTTTTAAAGGGGAAATTTGTCATTTTATGGTTCTGTCAAAATCTCTCTCTGTGGGACGTAGCAGGAATTTGAAACAGTAAAGGGGTCTCCATGCAGTCCATGAACCAAGAATGAGTTGCTTAACCATGATCTACATCAAGAAAAAAATCATGAGCTTCCCCTTCGATACATTACAATCCTTGCATGGGGTAGGAATTGCCAGATTCTAGGAATGGAATCCTAGAGTCCATCCTCCATTCATAGGCATATGTGTGAAGAAAATATGTAAAAAGAAATGTTATTACCACTGTCCTTACGCATTTGCTGCACATATGACTTTATTTTGCATCTCGGTAGAAACTGACCCTGTTGATCTGCATTGCAAATATGTCTGTCTGCACACACAGCAGCAGCTTCTATTATCATAGCATTAAATGCTTTCTTGAAAGCCCGATTTTGTCTTGGTGGCATAACTTTCCAACACTTTAACAGCATGCTGGGATGCCTAAAGACAGCCCCCCCCATCCCTTTCTTTCTCAGATTCCTTCTGTAATCACTTGCACAGCTGCTCCGATTTGTATATGAACGTTCTCTGCATTTTGTGCATGTAATGTCCTTTGAGAGGAAGAGAATGAACCATTTGGATTGATGGTCCCACTATTCCAAGGATTGGTGTTTCAGCGCACTGTAATACAGAACATAATGTTTTATTTGTTTCCATCATCCTCTGTCCTCAGATAACAGAAAATCACAGAAAACCACTTACACTTAACTGCAGAAAGAGAGCTGCTAGATAGCGCTCCAATCATCATCCCCCCCCAAAAAAGAAAAAAGAAGAAAAAAGCAACAAAAGCCAGGCACTGGCTGGCTTCCAAACAGAATACCAATGAATATACTTCTATCTTTTGTTATATTAAATATGCTTATTATCCTAAATGATAAAGGAAATGTACCTATCCGGAATGTGCCCATATAAAATTATTTTCATACTTATGCAATTAAAAATAAAATAATTCAAAAGCACCAGAAAGAAAATAAATGGCAGAGTTTTCATTAGAACTGTGTGCAAATGGCCTCTTGAGATTCTCCACTCTGCTGGTGAACAAAGAAACCAGGTGACTAATTTCCACTGGTTTTGCAAGGGAAGGAGAAATTCTCAAAGAGTTTCTTACATGTAGAGCTCATCATTGGCAAAGAATGTAGCACAATGTCTCTATTGTTTTCCCTTTGGGAGGGGGGGTGGAGTGCAAAACATTGACCGTGTAGGCCTCCTATCCCTCATGCTCCACAGTGCAAGTAAGGGGGTGGGTATCCAACTCTAGGGAATGGTGGAACTAATACAGAAGGTTTCTCCTCCAGGAAAGAGGCTTCCATTTTTCTACCTCATTTTCAGTAGGGATGTATGAACAGTATCAGAGGGATGTGAAAATATGATGGCTTTTTCTCTGGTTTGCTTCTGGCAGATTTTGTTCCAACGATGCTGACATGATCTGTAACAAGTTGAGCCAATGCACATATTTTTCTTTCTTTCTTTCTTTCTTTCTTTCTTTCTTCTTTTTCTTTCTTTCTTTCTTTCCAGAAGATGGCAATGCATGCAAACTGGATTTTTAAATCTTCAAAAGTGCACACATGGGATTGCAATTTCTTTATGTTTATCTTATTGGCAAGCCTGCACAAGTCCACACAATTGCAAGCCTGCCTGTCCATTATGCAGACCTACAGGGGCAAATTCCCCTATTGCAAGTATTCCTATCAGTGTCATCCTCACCAAACCAGCTGGCAGGGTCCTGCTGAGCCATGGTCTCCACGTTTCAAGTAATTAGTCAATCTCCTTCACTCAAGAATCACCAGAATGGAGGATGGAATTGACAGGGTGTTTGACAGGTATGGGACAGGGCTATCCTGGGAAAAAGAAAGGAGTATCTGGCAAGGATATTTTCAAGGGGGAAATATGCAGGGCACAGAGTGGGCAGGCAAGCATTCAATCATGCAAAATGAACAGTAAAAATCGTGACCTGATTTGCACAGCTTTATAGAACCCCCTCATTTGCATTGTACAACAGTCTTTGCCCCCTCAACCTCCCACACTTCAATTAAGGTACAGAGGAAGACATGAGCTGAACTCAGGGAGCTTAGGCAGCCTGCGAGGCCATGGAGCAATAGGGAGAGGTGCAGTACAAAGCATACATGGGCACATCCTCATGGTTGCGAGTGGCAATGGCACAATTTTGCATCCATGCCATGACCTGCACTTAGAATCTGTGAGGAGCAGGGTGTGTGCCACATGCAGCCATGAAGAAACAAAAGAAAGAACTGTGCTGTACTCTTTTCTAACAAGAGTGCTACCTGCAAGGAACTGTGCAAGAATTTCTTCTTCCTCTGAGGAAATTTGGTGGTTTCTCTGCCCACAAAGAGGGTGGAGAACTCATAGCTTTTCATAGACCCTTAGAATAGTAGGGTTGGTAGGGGCCATGAAGACCAACACCCTGCTGGTGTGGGACACCAAGCTGCCCCATCCCACTCAGATGACTGTCCAGTTCTGCCTTGAGTGACTCTAGTGTGCGGAGCCCACCACCTCTCCAGGCAGCTGGCTCCACTGTCGTATTGCTCTGACAGTGAGGAAACTTTTCCTGATATCTAGCCTGCATCTGGTGTGCTGCAGTTTAAGTTTGCTGCTCCATGTCCTACACTCAGGGATGAGTGAGAGGAAATATTTCAAGAGGGCTTTTATGTGTGGCTATAATTCCAGGCTTATAGTGAAGGTGTACACACAGATTGCTTGACCACGGTTTGCCGTTGCAATCCTGTTGCGTCTCCCCATGTGCCTTCAGATTAGCTGTCTGTAAAGGATGACTGTCTATTCCCATCCAATCAGTTGGAAAAGGAACTAGCATGGGCTTAAGAGGCAGCAGCCAGGATTCTGATGAAAAAGTAATTTACACATAGCCCAGGAAACACTTCAAAAATTCAAGCTACTGAATCAACTCTGGTCTGAAGAGATGATTTTGCTGCATGTGCACAGATGCAGCCTAGTCCGAATCTCCTGAGATTCCTTTTCCTACACTGGCTCTTAATACTGCAGTTGCATCCTGCTTTTGTGGTGCTCTTTGTCCTCCCTTCCTCTCCTTATTCTGTCACTCAGCCTCTGTGCAACCTGCGAAATATGTGCCTGACAAGGAGAAGCATGCACAAGAATGCACCGCCTCATTGATGCAGCTGTCTTTGAGGATCAGATACTCTTTAAACTGTTAATGGTACCTTTGAGATCCCTGCAATTATTCAAAGAAATGCTTCAGTAACTACAGCTGTTGCTAAGCAACACTATTATGTTAAAGATCAGTGAGCACTTTTGCAAAACAAGCTTTCTATGATGGACTGCGAAAACTCAAGGAGTGTCAGACTTCATCCTGGCAAAGATGTTATTAGGCAGTAAGTAAACTTGTGAGAAGTGACTGGGATTTGAACTGTGTGTGGGCATCTCACCTGTCTTCTTTACCTTGCTATTTGTCTTGGATAGAGGCAGAGACAAAGTAAGGTGTTATTTCCTATTGATGGTGTTGTAGTTATGGTAGAAATGTCAAAAATACAGCAATTCCTATGTGCCTGAGATAGTTATTTCCCTTCCCCTTCTTCCTCTTTCTTCTTATTCTACTTCCTTTCTTCATTCTGATGGGATGTTTTTTCACAAGCGTTCCCAGATTACACTGACTTCAAACTCTGTGTTCATGACCAGAGAAAAACTAGGATGACTTCTGAATGTAGGCCTTCGAATTGCATGGGGAAAGGGTAGTGATGATCAGCTGCAAGACAAATTATGGTATAAATCTAGGCCCCAGATCTTCAAAGGATTGTAGTAGGGGTTCTGGCCTATATTGGCCCTATGCTTGTCTCATCAGGATAAGGGATTCGTCCCTGACAGATGGGACCTTTGCCGGCACCACCTCTCAGTTTTTAAATTAGTTAGCACTGGGAGGCTTTTTCCTGTCACTTTCTCCCATTGAACTCTGAGCAGGTGAGACAAGTCCTCCTCGCAGGTGATCTGCCTTCCCCACTGGATTGCAAAGCCCTGAGCAGCAAGCCCTGAGCAGTTCCCATCACCTAGAAGGTGTGAGTGGATGTGCACCAACTTTAACCCATCCGCCCATTCCCATATCTGCCTGCTAAACTATGAGCAAATCAAAGGAACCAAATGGTAGCCTTAGCCCAGCCACTGTTGCACTGTGAAGAGTAGGCAAAACACACCCACTACTCCTTGGTGTCTGTCAGGATGGAAACCAGGAGAAACTTCCTCACTATCAGAACAATACAACAGTGGAACCAGCTGCCTAGGAGGTGGTGGGCTCTCCCACACTAGAGACATTCAAAAAGAAACTGGACAGCCCTCTAAGTGGGATGGTGTGACGTGGTGTCCTGCATTAGCAGGGGGCTGGACCTGATGGCCTTCTTGGCCTCTTCCAGCCCCACTATTCTATGAATCTATGAGCTTACAGTACATACAAGGTGGGAATGGAAAGGAAAGCAGGTGAGGAAAGGACTGCAAGGACTAAGATTTTCCCATCATCCTGCACTCTCTAGTTTATGAGGAATGTGAAGCAGGACCTTCCTTCCCCTCACACGCAAATTTTTCTGTGCTCCCAACTGCTCCAGAGTGTGGTAAGGGAAATGTTCCATTAAACATTAACATTGTAGATTCTGTGAATCAGAAGCAGTTAAAAGCACAATGGATGCTGGTGAAGGAAAAAAAAAGATTATCCTGAAACGAGTAAGGGCCAAACATTTGCAGTTAGCAGCATTAACTTTAGGGCATGTCTGCCAGATGGTATGCATGTTCTGATTTAGTGCATTAGTTTCATGTTTCAAATGAACACAGCACATCACCCAGAAGCAGAAACAATGGCATTTAATATTCAACTATTTAAAAGACCTACATTAATGAATTAAATACTGGGGTGATTTCTTTGCCCCATTTGTGATACATTTCAGTGAACCCAGAAATTTGATTAAATTCTCTCTGTCTGAAGTTAGAAAATTAGCTTGTACCCAATGCCCTTTTCAAGGTTCCAAAAAAGATTTAAAACATTGTCTAGGATTCAAAAAACTGCTTTAAAGACTGGGTCATTGAAATAAAATATCCTGATACTCTGCAGTTCAAATGCCAGTTCAATCCCCTTTAAAAGGTGGGTGGGCAAGAAGAAATATTGCTTTGATGAGAAATCACAATGAAACTTAATGTCTCTGCCTCAGGCACAGGTCTTTGACACAGTTCTGATGTTCCATCCCCTAACATCTCTACATTGGAACTTAAACAAGCCAAAGTGGGAGGCGTGGAGATAATGTTATTAGTCTGATCATTTAATGTCAGGTTAAGAGAGTGGCCTAAATCAGAATTGTCAGAAATTCTAGATGATTGGCCCTTAAACATCTGGATCCAACTTGGAGGTGGCATCAGTTCTTTTTGATCTGAAAGAGAAGAGAGTTTGGAATCAACTTCACATCATTAAGATGCATTTCCTTGTTTCCTTTGTTATTTACTGCAGCAATACCTTTCTCCTTTATATCACAAAACCAACCTATCTGGTCAAGTTTAACATAATAAAGACTTTAGTTAGAAAGCTTTTGTCCTGACTAGCTTGGAAGGGGAGGAAGGGACTAGCCATGACCCTCCCATTAAGAATATTTTCTAGAACCATCATATTAGATTATGTATATTAGATTATAAGGACAGGTAGTTATTTGGAAAGAAAATTTTCAAACCAGTCTGTTTTTATTCCCAAATATGAAAAAACCCACATTTTGAAGGGTTAAGTAAAAGGTCCATTTGTCCATATATATTTTCCCCATATTCCGGGAGATGACGATACTCCTGTCTAAAATAAATTAATCTCTTTGAGAAGCAGTCCAGACTGCTCCAGAAGCAAATTCAAAAAGATTTACTATCATGCTTTTTCAAATTGTGGTACCATGGATGTTTTATTTACATTTGCTCACAACTTATGGGCTACAATTCCCTCCCCTCTCCTCCCCTCCCACATATTCTCCAATTTAATTTGCCCCCACAATGCTAGCAAGAGCTCAAGAAATCTCCAGATCAGTCAGGATGCACAACTAAGCATTATTACAGATCAAACTCTATTGGCAGATATCTAATTCCCTGATACATATTGAATTGGTACCTGTCTGATATGTAATGCTGATTGATCCTTACTAGTTTTACACCTAACTGTAGAGATACACTTACCTGACTCTGTGGCTGATGATAAGATGCATCTCCTTTGGAAGGTTGGACAGGAAGGAGATTCTCTTGTGCCAGTTAGGGGTAGGCCATGCCTCTGAAGACTGCCTTTCATCAGGTCCAGAGCCTTCCCAACAATATACTGCTTTTTATCTTGCCTAGATAGAGAGTAAAATTAAATCTAATTTGGTGATGTTTTCATCCTCAGTTCAACACATATCTGCAATAGACAGTGAGTCTTATGATTTCTTTTATTTGAGTGAAAATGCTAAAAGCTGCCCTCAAGACACCCAGATATGTATACACAGTATTATTTTTGTCCTAAGGTTTGAAACTTTGACTTTACGAATTATCTCAGGTTTGAGGATCTAGATAAACCTCTGGTAGGTTGGCCATTCTGATTTATATGAGAATGAAAGATTAAAAATTCAAAGATAGACAGGGATAAATCTTCTTTCCTGCTAATAAGATTGAAGTTTGAAAACAGTTCTTTAATCTTCATATGTGTGGTGATATATTCCACTTGAAAAACCCCACATTTATTCTGAAGTGATTTGTCCAGATGCCCAGCTAATTTTACACAGAGGACATAATGACCTGTTGGCATTTTTAACACCCAGTCAGAGGAAAAATAGATTTGACACAGCATAGACTTATTGTGTAGATAGCGATGGATTCTGGCATTTCCCCAGGGGATCAGCAAATAATGAAATTAATCCTGCAGGACTAGGATCCTCAGCCTTGTTGGGCAGTTTAATGTAGGGTTCTAAATGGAAAACGAATTCACAAGAAATTCACAAATTCACATTCTTGCATTCAAGATGCAACTGACAGCCACTAGAGAGGGATGGTTTAATATGGAATCCTGCACTGAGCAGGGAGTTGGACCCAACGGCCTCTTCCAGCTCTGCTATTCTATGATTCCATGATTCTAAAAAACAATAGTAGTGATGGCTAGAAAGCACTGCAGTAGGCCATTTCTGTATACAGAGTGCCAGCTTGGTGTAGTGGTTAAGAGCACAGGACTGGGACTTGGGAGATGTGGGTTCTAGTCCCCACTAAGCCACGGAGCCAACTGGCTGACTTTGAGGCAGTCACAGACTCTCAGTCCAACCTATTTGCAGAGTTGTTGTTGTGGGGACAAGACTGAGAGCAGCAGGAGGAGAATGATATAAGCTGCTTTGAGCTCTCTCAAAGTAAAGTAAAAGTCTCTTAAAAGTAAAAAGGTAAAATCAAATAAAAATAAAACATAAATTAATACATCAGAGCCAGTGCAATTAATATAGATGTTCTAAGTGGTGCCATAGGTGTGCAGGAAAAGAAGTATTTGTCAGGCACCTGAAGCTCAACAATGTAGGTGCCTGATGAATCCCCAGTGGTATAGCATCCCAAAATCAGGGCGCCATGACAGAAAGCCCTCTTCCTTGCAAGCTCTGCTTTAGCTAGCATAGAAATGTAAAAAAATGACATGCAATGAGAATGAAAATGGACTGGGATTTAGTGCCATCTTTTTCAATGGTGGAAACAAGCCTGCACAATCCAGAGCTCCACAATCCAGAGAAATATTTGAACAAGCTGAAAAGTGACAACAAACTTAGAATATGCCAGTAGCCCCCAAGAATATTCCCTCTCTCCCCTGTGTGACACATGACATGGAACTGAGAGCTCCATTGTCAGATTGTCACTTACACTTTAGCATTCTGAATGTCGGGATGTCACATACCATTGCCAGCGAGGCAATGTTAGTTGTGCTGCAACATTGCAACTTCTGGTACAAGAGGGGAGATGCTACCTAGTGCAAAGAGCAGAATGAGCTTCTATTAGGTTGAAAGAAGAGAAGGACTTGTTATTTCTTGCTCAATAGCTCAGGGAAAGCCTTGTCAAATCTGCCATGTTCCCTGTCAAAATTGCCCTTGTTCCTCCAGCAGCAAGAGGCTTCTGCTTTCTCATTGGTCATGTATTCCAGCAGCATGGCAGCATGCAAATAGGTCTGAGTTTGAATATACATTTTACAGGTAAACGGACATATCAAGGACAAAGTTAATAACAATGGAGAGGCCAGAGATGAGTCTCAATGCATCCGCACCTGAGAGGCCATCACACCCTCTTGTGGTTTTTGCAGAACAGTTAGTGTCCCGTGGATCCTTGTGGGGTTTGGAGGTCAGTCCACTGCACTCTTTCTTGTAGGTCATATGGAGTTCAATGGGATTTATTTCCAGTCAACTCTAGCATTGGAGCTTTAATATCATTTTGCCACCAGGCTATGCACGCTATCCAAACAGATAAAGCAGGGATGGAGTGCTTTCAGTCCCCTGCTTTGACCACAGCTTCCATTAGCCCTGGCCAGCACAGCTGTAGGGGGATGAATGGAGTTGCATCTAATAACATCTGGAGGGCCAGAATTTCTTGATCCCTAGATTTTCTTTCTTTCATTCATCACTCAGATATTAGGAGCATAAGGAGTCGCTTGATATCAGATCAGTATATTTGTCCATCTAGGCTGGAATTAGCTTTCCAGGGTTTCAGACAGAGAGGATACCTTCCTCAGCAGCTATTTTCTGGCCCTTTTACCTGGAAATACCAGAGACTGAACATGAGACCTTTTGTATGCAAAGCCTTGTGCCTGACCCACTGAACTATGCTTTCTCATAGCTTACTTCTGACTTGTAATGTTGATGTATGGACTCTGGTGGTGTCTCACATTCTCAAGTGCCTGCTATATATTTATAAGATGATAGCTCCATTTATTTGCACATATTTCCCAGGGCAGGGGAAAATACAGTGGCTGGCTTCAGATAATATCATAACCCATGGTCAAAGGTTGTGCGTGGCTGTCACTGTGGGTTGTTGAAATGTATGTATGTGATGTCTGGATTCTTCATCTGCACTAATAAGCCATGGCTGCTTAAACTCAAACATCCAATGATCAAAACCCATGGTTTGTGTTGGACTGTGAACTGTTCACCATGGTTTGTTATCTCAGCTGGGTTCAGAGCCAAAATATGCTGTAGTTCATAGACTGGTTCAAGGACAACCCAGATGAAATCCTTGGGTTTGGGTCATCCTCTTGTCTGAACATGGTCAGACAATATTCCCTGTTTCTCTTAACTTTTAGCTTTCCCACAAACACATCCACCTGCATAGTCTCCTCATCCGCCATCTATGGCCTCCATTTCCTCTCCACTCTGAGTATGAACTGGAGGGAGCAGCAGAACCTTCTTCATGGTCTCAGCTGCTGCAATCCGTCTGCGATCTCCTTAGCTCAGACAAGCCATTCATCTGCTGTGTTCCTCTCAGCCCTGCAGCAATTCATAGGATCATAGAATAGTAAGGTCAGAAGGGGCCAAGAAAACCATTGGGTCCAACCCCCTGCTAGGGTGGGTCACAAGTTACACCATCCCACTCAGATAACTGTCTAGCTTCTTGAATTTCTCTCATGTGAGAGAGCCCACAATCTCTCTTGGCAGCTGTTTCCACTGTTGTATTGCTCTGACAGTTAGGAAATTCTTCCTTGTATCTAGTCTGTACTTGGTGTGCTGTAATTTAAGTTCATTGTTCTGTGTCCTAGAATCTGCATGAGTGGAAAGAGGTCTTTTCCTTCTTCTTTGTGACAGCTGCTGAAGTACCTGTAGAGTGCTATCATGTTACCTTGTAGTCTTCTTTTCTCAAGGATGAACATGCCCAGTTTTTCCAGCCTCTTGTCGATTTAATTCAGTTATGTAGCTGCACCTCTGCACTGTGACTACATCTAGTTTTCCCAATTCAGGCAGAACAGGGAAGTGGAGAAAAGCTCCACAGCAAAGCTCCATGGCAAAGTGACATTGTGCTTACCTTGTCCAGCCTGCTGAAACTGGCAAAACAATTGCATGGCAGACCATGAGTGGAACAAAATGCTTAATATTGGGATTTCTGTGGAGAAGGTAGGGGATGAGAAAACATGAAGTGCCTTATGTTCTCTGTCTCTGCATACGTGAAAGAGAATAGAAATCTCAGTTGTGGGGAGAAGATAGAAACAGAAGACAACAATGTCAAGGGAAATGACCTTGGCAGAGCCCATGCTTTGCAAGCAGAAATTTAGTCCCTGGAATTTCTAGGTTGGAGATGTTTGAAATACTGGAGAGTTGTCAAACATTATTGAGCTAGATGGATCTGCGGCCTGGCCTAGCCAAGGCACCTTTGAATGTTCCTGTGTGTGTGGGGGGGGGGGGGAAGGAGCCAATGGTACTGAGGTAGAGGTTTGGGACCAGATATAGTCCACTGCTAGTCTAGTTTGCAGCTTTTCATTCCTGCATGTATCTCCTTAGAAGTGAGCTACTGGGAGATATGAAGTATCACCAAGATTCTCTGAACATCTTGCTGCTCATCTTGATCCTGATGGACTGTCACATTTGCAGTCACCACTCATTTTGCACTAATACAAAAGTCCACAAAATAAACAGCATCAAAGAAGAAAGTTCTGCAAAATCCCGAAATGTGCACATATTTTCTTCATTAGAAAAGTGGGTAGATTTAAATTGGCACAAATGAAATGCAAGCATAGATTCATTAATTTGCTAACATTTTTGTTGGGCACATTCCTGTGCTTATGCTTATATCTGGAGTTGTGAACAGGGCAGGGTCATATGTTTTGTGAAATGAAATTCTCAGTTATCACTGAACAACCCAAGGCTAGTGTTGCCAGCAAGCTCCATAATTACCCAGTTCAGAATACAAATGCATCCCCATGGAATTGTTCACCTCCATTATGAAGTGAGGTATTGTTCCCTCAGTTCCTCCCGCTGCAACCCAGTTGCTTGAATTACATGCTTTGTAATTTTGTGAGCCCTTCTGTACAATTTTGATTAAAGTAAGTAAAATAGGTAATGAAGAGAAAACTGACCTTGAATTTGGAAATCTCATCATTAAAGCTTGAATAAACCCTTTTGGAATCTGTTGCTCTAGCATCCACAGACTTCTTCTTGTGCTCAGACTGGTGCTGCAAACCAAGCCAAGTGGAAGTCTGCAAGAGCTTGTAGTCCCCCAGCTGCACAACCAGTAGCCTTCCCAGTCTGATGGATTCCCACTGCCCAGTGGATTCCTCACACATCCCTACTTATATTCAAGCTTAGAGGGAAATTCCCAGTGATGTGTCCAAAAAGTTCTTCAGGCGAAGGGCTTTGATGCTATGAAAATGCAACAATGGTTTTATTCAGCCTTCACAGAGCAATCATCTCACTTCCTTTTAAACTGCACTGCAGAGCTCAGAATCTCATTCCCTTCCATGCGTGGCAACCTGCTAGTCTTTGACAATAACTAGCAATCCTTAATTACTTTTAATTACAACTTTCTTTGCTTTATGCCTCCTCAGCAGAGAATAGGAGCTATTTCATATTTAAATAGCATTATATCTGAAGTATTCTCAAGGGGAGTGTGTTGGTCTGAGTTTTGATTCTCTGTATCACTAATTAAATCAGGAAAACAACTGCTAGGATGTGAGCAGAGGGTTTGTTGAAGCTGTTAACAAGAAGTATAATTTCAAAACAACAACAATGACATTATTCTAAGATTTGTTAAACAGTACTTGCTGAAAACTTGTTTAGTTTCAGGTAGAGATGGATGGATCAATTTACTTCCAGTCCATATCAGTATCCCATGGATTGAGTCATAAATCTCCTCTGCAGTCTGAGAATTTAACTTTGTTAAATGTGTGTGTGCAAAAAATTAGCATTTATTTTCATGTGTAATTTTTCCTAGTACACATTATGTATGCAACCTCCCCTAATAGAACCGCTGCAAAATAATCAAAATAGCTATTAAAATTGAAATTAACATCCTTGATAAACCAGAACATCTAACCACTTAGGAATTAAAAAAGCAAACTTTATTTATTTATATATTATTGGCTTTCTAGCCTGCCCCATTAGCCACACGGCTCCCTGGGTGAGTTAAAAGCAATAAAAGCATATGAAAGCAATATAAAACCTTAAAAACACTTAATCAGATAAATAACAATAAAAGCTCACCCTACCACACCTTGCCAGAACCGGCATAAAAGTCATATCACAAGAAATACAGAAATGCTTAAGAGACAGTGAAATACTTCCAAATTTTGAACTTGTCATGATGCACTGGGGAAATAATTCTAAAGGTGGGCCATCAAAACCAACCAACCAAAGAAAATTTCTACTACCACCTCCACCAAAAAAGGGACCCTTTCTCTCTGGTGGCCATTATATGTACAGGTGATAGAACAACCTGGAGGATCATATCTGTGAATTGGAAGGAATAGGCAGATGGTTCTGGTAGAAAGCAGTACTTTAGGCAAATATGAGTCTTACATGCCAATATCAGCTTCAGCTTGACCTGCCAACATATTGGCAACCACTGCATTTTTTGAGGAAAAATGGGATGTGTTCTTAATACTTTGAATGCATCCCTTTTGAACTCACCCATTTGGAGTGGTATCTAACTCACCAAAAATCCTAGCTGCAGACTTCTGCACTAGCTGCAGTTTCCAGACCAGCTGGAGACTGACATTACCAGTGCATGGACCACTGTGGCCAAACTAGCCCTCTCCAGGAACAGCAGATACTGGTAGCAGCACTCCTATAATTACCAAGTCCACCTGGATCTCCAGTGACAGAAATGGTTCAAGGAGTACCCACAAACAATGAACCTAAACTTTATTTATTATTTAAAATGTTTCTAGACCATCCCATTACTGAAGTCCTGGGATGGTTTAACAATACAAAATGTAAATAAAAAAAAACCAGTGTCCTAAAAATTCAACTAATAATAAACCCCAATTAAAAGAGTCAGGTCTTAAAACATTGGGAAAATAAAAAGGTTTTGACCTGACACTGAAAAGAATAAAGTGATGGTGGGATTTCATGTAATCCCATCCAGAACAGATAAACTATCTAATCTATGAACACAGGAATTGTCCCGACACGGATTCTCCATCTTGTGCAAATTTAGCCTCAGGTTTTTGGCACCCAGCCCACTCCTGCCACACCTGAGCAGAACACACCTGGGAACAAGGGGATGTACAAGCAGCTTTCTTGCCACAGGTGACTTTTGGAGTAGCCACATGGGGATCCTTCCCTGGTGAAGCCTGGGCAACCAGCCTTCTTCAGCATCAGCTGCAGCTACCCAAATGATGGCTGTGGCCAGTGCGAGAGCAGGTTACTGCTTGTGCAGCTTGTGGGGCTTGTTTCCTGGTGAGCACTCCTTGAGCACTGAGCGTGAGTTCACTAGGAACCTGGACTCAGGGACCCTGCAAGGGGACCAGAGCCTGGGGATCTGGGCCAAGGAATCCAACTGATTCCCAGCCCTGGTCAGATTCCCCAGACATCCCAAGTAGGGACAAAAAGGAGTCATTTCTGAAATCCTGATGAGCCACTACTAATTGGTCTGTATAATACTTAGCTGGAAGGAACAATGATCTAACTTCATACTAAAACTGTTCCTCTGTCCTTCTCCTCCTCCTAAAAATAACCATCCCAATCTTTTTTTTTTTAATAGCTAGTGATGGTGCTCAGTTATTTACCTGTGTCTATAAAGTTCAGACTGCTCTTTAGAAGGTCAGATCCTGAAGATGAAATTCAAATACTTTGGCCACCTAATGAGAAGGAAGGACTCCCTGGAGAAGCTCCTAATGCTGGGAACAATAGATGGCAAAAGAAGAAGGGAATGACAGAGGCCGGATGGAGTCCCAGAAGCAGTTGGTGTGAGCTTGAGTGAACTCCAGGGGATGGTGGAGGACAGGAAGGCCTGGAGGAATGTTGTCCATGGGGTTGAACACGACTTCATGACTAACAACAATAAAGTTCAGTAACCCTTGACTCATGTGAGCATTATTATTTTATCTGTGCATTTCTCTGTGTGAAGAACTTGGAGCTCTTTAAACCAATTTCAGGAGACCCTGCTGAGCATGCAAAAGAAACATCAAAAAAGGAGGCTTTGGACTGATGAGGACTTCAAATTTCCTCCTATGTTTATTTCTGGCTGTGTGATAATATGGTGTTACAGCATGGGGACCATTTTTCCAGGTGGATCAGTCCCCAGAGCCTGAAAACCACTCAAAACATCTCGATTAGCTAGGCATTAAAAATAATTAAAAAATAAATGAAAGCTAAATAGTGGAGATGAATTTTCTCATTTTGGGCAAGAGAACTTGATGTAGGCCTTCTGCTTTTGCCCTTTCTAATCCTTTGGGCTTGATCCAGGGACACCACTGAACCCTCACCATGGACTTGACACACCTGATACAGCTAATGTAGTGTTGCAAAGTGGTTAGAGCAGAGGTAGGTAAACTGCTCCCCTCCAGATGTTTTGGAGTACACCCTGCTTCCTCCTATTGATCTACAAAAAGAAAACTTGTTTCTATGTGCAGAACACTTTGGGGGCTTCCGTAATTCTGGCTGCCTGCAGATTCTATTTGATGCCAAACACTAGAAGAAAATGTGGCTTGTCAAATCAACCTCTACACAAAGCTAGTGAAATGATAGGTGAGTGGGAGGGAGTGCTCCAAAATTCTTGAAAGGCTTTAGGAGTGCAAAGAGATACCAGGCTGCTAAATAGGCACATACACTTTCTGTACCTTTGTTTCTCTCTTTGTATTTTGAATGGGTGGATCAGAAATAACATTGCTTCACAATGGCTGTTGCTCTTTCTTCTTTTAATTATTTGTAGGAGAGAACATTAGAAAAAAAGCCCCTCTCTGCCACAGCTTGTAAAGAAGATAAATCCACACACTTTAATCTACCTATTGTATTCTTCTCACCAACATTGATTGATCATACACTCATCTGCCTGTTTATCTTGTAAAGTTATTTAAAAGGTGCCTGTTTTCTTCCTCTCTCAGAGGCTTCCCTGTATCTGATATTTGCTTCATTTGAAGGACCTGCATTGTGTAGGGATAATTAAAAATAGGACTTTGATGTGCTGGTGCTGGAATTCTCATTTTACAGATATTTAGCATTGTCCAGTGGATAATGGGACATCATCCCATTTTGAATGAAAACACCCCTAAGGCCTCAAACAACTCTTTATATATCAGAGAAAGAAGCATTACTGCTAGGCCAGGCCTTATCCCTGGAGATGGCTTTTAAAGGCTGAGAATGAAAAGCCAAATGATGATAAACTTGGATGGTCTCATGCTTTTTTGGTAGATAGAGTTCATACAATTCTTCTCCATATCATTCCAGAGTAATCAAGGGCTTGGACCCAAACAAGACAGACTTTGGTCTCCACCTACCTATACTACCGTATTTTTCGCTCTATAAGACGCACCTTACCATAAGACACACCTTGTTTTTAAAGGAGGAAAACAAGAAAAAAAAATACTCTGAATCAAATGGGTACATAATCACAGGCACATTCCCCATCCCTTCCCCATGGGCTGCACATTTGACAGACTTACTGCAAACACACATTCGCTCTATAAGATGCACAGACATTTTCCCTTACTTTTGAGCAGGGAAAAAGTGAGTCTTACAGAGCAAAAAATACAGTAAGTTGCTTTCTGTCTTGGGAGATTTTGGATTCTAGACTGGGCCTTTCCTAACAAGAGAACTGTGCTTTATGTTTAGACTGTTGGTCTATCTAGTCTAGTACTGTGCCAAAAATTCCTCCCACATTCTTGGAGCCTTCTCATTAAATTCTGTAGAAAAGAAATTGCTTTGCAAAAGAAATGAAACAGGAAGTAAAATTTCAGGGAACATCTCAGTTCTCAGGAAATAGTCTCTTATGCTTATCTTACTTAGAAACTGGCCAAGTAGTCATTGTGATGTCCTGGCTTTTGTTATACAATCTTCTCTCCATCAGGCTGTACCATACTCAGCTTCCCATACTTCAGGTTCAAGACTTAACCAAGTAGTTCTGCTCCAGGGCTTTTTCAGGATGGAAAGTTCAGGAGGACTGGGAAGGTGTGCAGCAATGAAGAGACATAGATGGGAAATTTCAAATTAGACTACTGCATCCACTTTACAGAGGTTTCCCCATTCACATTAAGTAGTTATTGCAAGAGCTTGTAAAAATTGGAGGGGAGAGTAGCATAAACATGATCCCCCACAAAGTGGGTAAACTTCAGCATCAGTTGTTTTCCCATCCCTTGGAAAATCAGAGCCCTTTTTGCATCAAGATGCTAGAGTTTCTACTGCTCTTTATTTAGGAGATGGGAGGTTCACTGAATAATCTGCATAGATTAGTTCCCAAGATTCCCGTGTGCTTTCCTCAGGCTTGGGAGATCCCTGAATCACCAGCTGGGGAGTTTGCCGAAGGGTGAAACAGCCAGTCCTGAAAATCTTTAAAATTCACCACCTGTGTTTTTCTGCTGAATGGGGGACAGGTGAGTGCACTCTATATTAATGCACAACAAGTATTTAGAAACACAGCCCATGTGTGGAGCTTTTATGGCAGTAACATTAAGTGCTTTGTCTTTTACAGAGTCTCAGATGTAGTACCTGAGGTCAAAATCTGGTTGGGCAAAAAGAAATTGAGCATTAACAAAATAAAATATACACCCTGCAGCTGCTGAAGGTAATCTTAAATGATAACACAATTTCTGCCCTCTTCCTCTGCTCATAAATAGGATGTCACAGGGCATGATTGGGGCAGTGAGCAAGTGATGGCCTGGAATGGTTTTACCTGTTTGTGGTCAGTGAACGGAGGGCAGTGATGCTTCCCCTGAATTTCTCCAGGCCAGAGGGATATTCTCTGATATTTTCCAGAGGGTGGGGCTCCCCTTTCAGTGCTCTGAGCATTCTGTTTTCTCTTATTATTTTAGACATTCTTTTTCATTGCTGGAAGAAGTTGAGAAAATAGAAAAAGGGCATCCAATCCCCTCCTTTCGTTTTGGCAATCTCTGACTTTCTCATCTCTAAAGCTGCTTGTCCTCAGGTAAAGGAGCCCCAGTAAGGTTCCCATGACAACTTTATCACATGGCTGCTGACCACTTGTTGTCAATACTTGTCTCAGGACAGCATCTCTTGCTTCTGTTCCCACGTAGGTTGAGCAGCTGAAATTCACTTATTGATGGAGGCATTGCAGCCCACCTGAGGAGTGGATTTTGGCTAAGTGCTGTGATAGGAAACACATGTGCAAAGGGTGTCTGTTTTCTAAAGACTTTTAGCAGAGAAAGGACCAGTCAGGTTGCTCCCAATTCATGCAATCCTCAAAGATGCCACACTTGACACTCCTTAACAAGGTTCTCAACCTTTCTTCCATCTCCATTAAATGGGCTCTGTGAATTCAAGGCACAGAAGTTCCTCAATTGTGTTACTTTCATATTGGAGGAGCTCTCTACCTGTAGAATTTGTGCAGCACCCATTAAAGGCAGAGGATGGGCAATTTCTAATAGGGACATACAGATTTTCTTAAACCAGTTCTGTCTGTATTTTGCAGTCTGTTGGGTCTATTATTTAATAATCCACATTCACAGACTCTCTTTTTTATTTCCTGAGATTGCATTCATGTGCACACACACACAGATTTTTGTCTAAAAATGCACATGTTCTCCTGAAATGCTTATTTTTGTATTTTAGCCTATGAGGGAATTTGCGCATTCTCATTTTTCTATGACTAAATTTGCATAGCATTCCAGAAAGTAAAAGCGACACACAATCTTCGTAATGTGGGAAAAGGTTGTCTGATGCAGAATGCATGGCTCCAGTTCAGAGAAATGAACACTTTTTTGACTCCACTGCAGGTTTCTATAACATCCACAATTTCAAACATGAAAGATCAGTGGATTAGACATGACTAGAATTCATTCTTGATCTAGAAGATTTATCCCATATATTTCCGAAGGGGATTTGGCAGAAGACAAAATGGATACAGAAAGTCCAACAATTCTCAGCATGTCTCAGCCAATGTGAATTGCACCTTGGCAACAGTGAAGCGGGGATGGAAAAACTACCAATGTTCATGCTCATGAAGATTCTGTTTTCCACTTCAGTGCTCATTTCTCCTCATCCTGAATATGAGCCAGAGATCTGCGACAGTCTTGCTCTCAATTACAAAACATGCACACATGCTGTGTTTTCTGTTCCAAATACAATCATGGGCATGTGTCTATCAAAATATTTGCAAACTGCATTCAGTGTGTGCAATTTTCCCAGTTCTCTTCTGTGCAAATTCCCATATAGGCTGAATCAGCTTCACTTTAGTCTATGGAAAAAATAATTGGTAGAAATAAGGACATTTGGGCCAAACTCTTGTTTTGTCATGGATTGGTTTGCATGATTTTCCTATTTTGTAGAGCAAGAAGCAATCATAAACCTGATCAGGAACTGGGCACAAGCTAAGTGATGAGATGTTGTTCGAAGAAGCTTAGTGACCTCAAACTTTGCTCATTGGGTGAATCTTTATATTAACATTTCATTTTCCCAGTCAGAAAAATTGCATTTTCCAACATAAATAGCTTACTTTCCCAAACATACCCCTCCAATACTAATCCCCCCTCTCTAAACTAAAACTTTAAAATGTGTTTTATGTGGGAGTGGAACAATGCCTATTTTTGATGTGCTCATGTTTGGATATGAATGCAAGCTCAGGAAATTGTGACCACTGGGACAGGGATATCAAATTCCTTCTTCCCTTCCTCTGGAAGTCACCATCACATTCGTCTTTCCTCTTATCCAGACATTTTAATCCGTAACTACATCGCAGTTCCATTAACAACCCTCGACAGAAGAGAGTAAGAGTAGGATATGTGTGTTCCATAGCACACGTGTGTGTGTGTGTGTGTGTGTGTGTGAGAGAGAGAGAGAGAGAGAGAGAGAGAGTGCATATGCATGCATGCCTGCAAGAAGGAGAGTGAGAGTGACTGAGAAGGTTCCAGTATCCACTGATGCAGGAGCCTATGACCTGGTACAGAGAAGAGTGCTTCTGAACATACACAGAGAATATTTCCTTTGCAATTTCACTCAGCCCTCAGGCATCTGACACAGAAATAAAGGACACAGAAATCCCCCCTCCAGGACTAACTTGGACAGCAGTATTCTATTTGCATATCAATTGTGAAAGTGCTTTAAAAAACTCTACTTAAATAAAAACAAGGAGAGAAGTTAAAAACAGAAAGACAAAAGGAATTCTTTTGTTTGCTATTCTTAGCTGAAAATGGAAGTCTTCTGTCCTACCTCTACCTAAGGACATGAAGATTGCCTGCCAGCATTCTTTTGCAAGTGCTGGCGTTCTCCTGTGAGCCAGGCCTCACCTTCATTCAGGGCACTGTGTGTGTGGGCAGGATGGATGCTACCCACCCTACAAAAACGTTGGAGAAAATGCCGGGAAAATTCTGCAAATGAACTGTTTTAGGTACACTCACACACGCTCCATCCACAGAACAATGTGGATTCCAAAACTTCAATTTTAGTTTTCCAGGTCAACATTGGTCAATGAGGATTCAAAGTACCTGACACAAATGTGACTCACATGTAGGAAGTTATCTTATTTTGTGAGCAAACTGGGATTTATTTATTTATTTTAAACATTTTTATGCTTTTATATTTTTATTTATATTTTTATATTTTATTTATATTTATATTTTATATTTATGCAAATTTAAATTTAAATAAAATTTATTTATTTAAAACATTTTATGGGATGAGTGAAGGTGGTCTTTTCCTCCATCATTTTAAAGTTAGTTCTATTTTCTGGACCAAGACACAGATTAGAATCAATTTATTGTTCATATGAATTCTTCTCCAAATTCTTAGCTCGTCACTCAAAGATAATGCATATAAAATCTTGTATTTTGCAATAAAATGTCAGGACAGGTGTATATAGCTATAGGTATTTAAGTAAGCCTTTGGATGCAGATTTCTGCCCATTTTCTTGCTTGTTTCCCCAGTCTTATCCTCACAACAACCTTGTGCTGAGAGTCTGGGACTGGCCCAAAGCCACTCAAGTGAGTTCCATGTCTGAATGGGGGCTAGAAACAGGAGTTTGTAGATCCCCAGACCAACACATTATATTATTGGCACCCTGCATTTATATCCCACCACAGGTAAGATCCAGACTTATCATGGTCAAGCAGGAATTAGAAACTGGATTTCTGGACTCCCGACCTAGCACTCTAACCATTAACTCCATTGCCTTTCTTGACCTCTCTAGTGAGTTTGCAGTAGCTGTATGGATAATGGAAGGATTTGCTGGAGCTGGGATGACAAGAACAATAATGCTTGGCTGAGCTCCTGGTACTTTGCTGTCCACTGGAGTTCACCAGGGTCAGCAACCAGCTGAAGTTTAGTACTCCTACTCTTGCAGCCTTCCCTGCCCATTAGCTAGGCTGACTGGTCCTGATGAGAGCTGACATTTAAAACATTTGGAGGTGACCTACCCATGAAGGAGAAAACACTGGCCTAAATGGACATCTAGTCTCACCTGGCAGGAGGCACTTCCAACACTCCTCCTGAGCTATCCAATTTTAAACAAAAACAAATACCTGCAGGGCACAGTGCTCTTTAGAGAAATAATGAACAGACCGATGAAAGCAAATTTAAAATAAGGGCAATAAAACAAGTCCCTTGCTCCTGGCTCTCCTCTCTCCCACCCCTTCCCTCAGATTGCTTTCTTAATTTTTAATTTGCTTATGTGCATCAGTGTGGGCAGGAATACCATTAATCAGTGAGCAAAGCTCCCAGCCAGCCTCTCCATGCTGTACATGGCAGTCCAAGGCCACCATATCATCAGCCACAGTTATCTGCATGACAAGGAGAATTATGAGATCAGTATATCACCCAATTATCAGTGATTGCCCTTAATTTTCTAAGCAAATCTTTCTTAAATCTGAAAATGGGGGAAGGAGACAGAAGGGGCTGTGCAACAGGCAGGAAAACCCACACCATTGCTGATAATGAAAGACAGATAGTGCTGACCTCTGAGCTTTCATTTTCATCTGGGTAATTAAAATGGAATGACTGTATAAATTTTTGTTGTTGCTGCTGCTTTCTTTTCCTTCCATTACCTAGCAGGAAATGAATAGCTTGGCTATGCCTCTCTTCCCTAGGCACAAAGATTGTTTCAATTTAAATCCCATCTTTTTTGGTGCTCCCTGGCTGAAGTAAAGATAAGTAGATAGACATATGATTCTGCATGGCCTTTGGTTACCTCATAGCAGAATCATATGTGTATCTACTTAAAACTGAGTTTATTTATTTATTTGGAACACTTATATGCCGCCCCATTCACAAAAGTTACTGCATAAAAGTTACTTACTCTCCTGCAATTGTCTTTGAAGCCTTTGTCAGCATGAGAGGAATGGAGGTCTTTGTGAGATGTTAGAAGATCAGATGCAAAAGCAAGTCCAAATGTGAAATGAGCTCAAGCACCAGGAAGACAAACTGGCCGGAAACAGAGACACACTCCAGGGGCATCCTGAGGTCAGGTGAGGCATGAGCAGATAAAGAATAAGGCGAGGTTGGAAGAACTGTGAACAGGTACCCAGCAAGGTGGTGCCAGAACAGAGGCAAGGGAAGGCAGGAGCCAAGGTGCAGCCAAATGCTACAAACGTACCCAGGAGCTTGAGGTGGCTGCCACAAAGGTGCATGTGTTGAAGTGGCAAAACTGAGCACTGCAGGGAAGCCTTTTATAAAGGCTCCCCACCGCTCCCCTTGCTGGCCTAGGCTCTCATCCTTGCAAGTAGGAGAGCCAGTGTGGTGCAGTGGGCAAGAATGTGGGGCTGGGACTCGGACGACCTGGCTTCTAGTCCCCATCAGCCATGGAGCCAGCTGGGTGACACTGGGTCAGTCACTCATTCTCAGCCAAACCTAGCTCTCAGGGTTGCTGTTGTGGGGATAAAATAGACTGGAGAAGGCCTAAGCCAGCCACCTTAGGATGCCTTGCTGGAGGAAAAAAGGTGGAGTATAAATGTAAGGCAATAATTATACTAATAATGATGGTGCTGTTGGTTTTGAGTTCATGCAGAAAAATCAGGCACTGTTCATCCAATTCTGAGAGCTTTGTTTGCAAACTTAGCAGCTATCTTCAGAAGACAGTCAATCTGAAAGGAAATCAACCTTGACTACTCCTTAGAAGGTCAGGTACTAAAGCCAAAGCTCAGATACTTTGGCCACCTAATGAGAAGGAAGGATTCTTCTTATTCAAATGCTATTTTAATTGTTACTATTATTTATTTACTTTATTTTTTGGGCCAGGTTGACTCATATTATATTGTTTTATGTGTTGCTGTTAGTCGCGAAGTTTCCTCCAGGCCTTCCTGTCCTCCACCATCTCCCAGAGTCCACTTAAGCTTGCACCAACTGCTTCAGTGACTTCATCTAGCCACCTCATCCTCTGCCATTCTCTTCTTCTTTTGCCATCTATTGTTCCCAGCATTAGGCCCTTCTCCATGGAGTCCTTCCTTCTCATTAGGTGGCCAAAGTATTTGAGTTTCATCTTCAGGATCTGGCCTTCTAAAGAGCAGTCAGGGTTGATCTCCTCTAGGACTGACCGGTTTGATCACCTTGTGGTCCAAGGGACTCGCAGGAGTCTCCTCCAGCACCACAACTCAAAGGCCTCAATCCTTCGATGCTCAGCCTTCCTTATGGTCCAGCTTTCACAGCCATACATTGCAAATTGTTTTATACTGCCCTTATTTATTTATTAGTGTGAGCCGCCCAGAGGCTTTGGCGAATGGGGCAGCATAGAAGCCTTCTAAATAAATAAATAAAGGATGCATTGGAAAAGACCCTGATGTTGGAAACAATTGAATGCAAAAGAAGAAGGGGATGGCTGGATGGGGTCACTGGGGTGGTAGGTGTGGGGTTAGGTGTACTCCAGAGGATGGTGGGCAGGAGAGCCTGGAGGAATGTTGTCCATGGGGTCTCAAAGAGTCAGGCATGACTTTGCAACTGAACAACAACAGCAATCTTCAGAAGAGTGCTTAGTATTTCCGATAATGTTAGGCCATCAAGTTGGTGCTTAGTTGACAATACATTGGCTAACAAACATAAGCAGAAAAACCATCTGGCCAGAATTTTGTGCCCCTTGCCTTGGAAGTAAGTGCCGTTGAACTTTTATTTCTTCCTAAGTAGGTCTGAATAGGAATGCACTGCTGAATGCTTTAGAGCCCAGATAAGAGTCACAATGACAGATAATTAAAACTTCCCACATGCTTTCTGGATATCAAATCATACACTGCCCAGGGCTATCCTCTATTGTGTGGTGACATCAACACATTTGGCATTGGCATTTGCTGGTGACAAGTTACAGCGATGCCAGAAAAATTCATCTCCCACTTCCCTAATCTAAAGGCACAACAGAAAAAATAATAAATCAAATTTTGCCTTCTATAGAAACTCTTATCAATGACAAGACCCCTCCCCACACATACACATACTTCGGAAGGCTATGAATCCTGATTGATGTACTAGATTTGCCATAGAGGAAATATCTCTCCACCTCGTTCAAGGCTAAGCTATGAAGCTCGATCAATTAATATTGCTGAGATGTCCTGAGCTCCTCAGGGGCTGGGGCTGAGCTAAATATTGTCGAAACTGCCACTCCAGTTATAAATACCCATTCTAGCCCCTGGGATGTATACTTTATCCACATAACACCAGGCTGGTTCTTTCATATTAAAACAAAATAAAATGCCCATGCATTTCCTACCCTCCTACCTAAAGATGGCAGTACAATACCTCACATGCCCAGAATCAGTTTTTCACTGATTTCTGCCCAGTTCTCTTGCGTAGCATGAAGTGACAGCATCATCCTTCTTCTTTAAGATGGTCTGATTCTGTGGGTTTGTCAATCTGTTCTGTACAGACTTTCCAAGCAAACAGCTGGGGAAATCCACACTTATTAAAGATCACCTGATGGCTGGGTTCCCATGTCATGGCAAGCAACTCTGTGTGGTTACCATGCTACACTTCTTTTGTCTGGGTGTGCCTGATGATCAAATAGTTTCTATGTTAGCATGGTTTCCACCCTTTGCACTCATTCCTCCCACTGATGGCACATGGCCCATCAGCCACCACACCTGAAATTCAAGCTTGCTCTGGAGCAGCTCCTAGAACTGCTGCTCTTTCCAGAAATCTGTTAGTTGCATGTCAGGACTGCGGAAACCCAGATGCTGGGTTTGGATGACTGGAGAAACCATGGTAAAGCATGGAAATCAACAGAACAGGCTGTTGTTTATTACTGTGGTTTTCAAAACCCAAAGGTACCATGCTGAAATACCATTTCAAAGTTTGGAGAACAGAACAGACCATCCTGCAGAAGAATCCACCATAACTTGTCATGTTATGTGAACTGGCGCATGAAAATTTCAATTTTGTTCACAAACAGCTGAACATGCTCTTTCCATTACTTGGATCATGAGTGCAGACACACATCTGCCAGAGATGCTATTAAACTTCAGAATATGTGCTCATGTTCACTTTGGGCAACTACTCATGTTTGATTTGCCCAAGTTTCTTAATTTGCCCAAATTTCCCTTGTAGATTGAATCAGCCCTATATGGGATGTATAGAGGCAATCTGCAGTCTTCCTGTTTGCTCTCTGCTCAATTTGTGCAATTTTCCCATCCATGCAGGGCAAGACGAAATCACAAATGCAAATCAGGCACAAGAAGAATGGTGAACTGATGTACAAAGAATCCTGGCAATATTAACCATCATTTTCTTCATTTGCCCTTTCCTGATTTGCAGAGTTGAGTATCTGAGGATTACTATTTTGGTCCTCACCAGTTTTTCTGCTGTTTTCTTTCCCTGGCCCACTTCTGCCCAGTGAAAAGGCTATTCTGGTTATTCAGAGAGTTACACCAAACTACCCCAAGCAAGTGCTTGTAGGGATTATATGCAAAAGAGCCTTCTAGGGATGTAGAAGCTGAGGAGAAGGATAGTTAAGCTATTGCAAATCCCAGGGGTTTGCATCAGCTAAAGAGGACAGACCAGCTAAGAAGTGTCAGGTATGCCAAGCCATTGGTCTTTAGAGTCATGTGTGGATAATTTGAGTTTGGAAGGGCATTTGGTTTGGAATCAAATTCTTCTCAATAACTAGCATTCTAACTCTGCCTTTTCTTGTTGTTTACTCACTGTAATGTCTGCAATTAACTCCATTTGTACCTTTAAGCCTGTATGGTTGGCTTGCATTAACTTAACAAAACTTAATTAGAAGGCTGTTGGTCTGCTTGGAAGGAGCAGGAGAAAATGCAAGAAGCCAGAAGCCTGAGACAGAATCACACATGAAAGGAGTGATGCCAGGTCCCCTAGACCTCACTGGGGGAACCATAGGATATTTCTGATTCCCAGAGCTGAGTTTACGGATCTGAGCTTACTCTAAGCCCCCTTCCTCACTTTGCAGCAAAAACAGAATGAACTGTGCCAGTTGGTTCTGTCTTGCAGAAAGGGGAAAGTGGTCTTTCCAGAAGATGAGACTGTTTGGGCCAGGGTAGAATGTTTGCTCTGTCCTTTACAAATTTCTCCCCCTCCCCTTGGCTAAAAAATGGCCATCTAGCTAAAATGCCCTGGAGGAATTTATTTATTTATTTATTTAAAACACTTCTATGCCGCCCCCATCGCAACAAAGCCTTGGGGTGGCTCACAACATAAATAAAACATATAAATATAACAATTATACAATTAACATTAAAAACCCCGGTGACATCTCGGCTTAAAATTTTAAAAATCCTATAAATACAATAAATTAACAATTAAAATAAGTTTTAAATAAAAAGGTCTTAGCCTGGCACCGAAAAACAAATAGTGATGGCACCAGGCAGACCTCTCTGGGGAGCACATTCCATAGATGGGGCTCCTCCACAGAGAAAGCCCTCCTCTGGGTACTCACCCTCCTAATATCATTCACAGAGTGTTCTCGGAGAAGGACATCTGCTGCCAATCTCAAGGGGTGGGAGGGCATGTATGGACGCAAGCATTCCTTTAGATACCCAGGTCCCAAGCCGCTGAGGGCTTTTTAGGTGATAACCAACACCTTGACTCCTTCATGGATCACTGCCTTGTCATGGCGAAGGGGCTTGCGTAGCTCAATGAAGCTATGAGCTATGCTGTGCAGGGTCACCCAAGACGGACAGGTCATAGCAGAGAGCTCTGACAAAACGTGATCCACTGAAGAAGGAAATGGCAACCCACTCCAGTATCTTTGCCATGAAAACCCCATGGACAGTACCAAAAGGCAAAACGATATGACACCGGAAGATGAGCCCCTCAGGTTGGAAGGTGTCCAATATGCTACTGGGGAAGAGCGGAGGGCTAGTACTAGTAGCGCCAGAAAGAATGAAGCGACTGGGTCAAAGCCGAAAGGACACTCAGTTGCCGATGTATCTGGAGGTGAAAGGAAAGTCCGATGCTGCAAAGATCCATAGGAACCTGGAATGTCAGATCCATGAATCAAGGCAAGCTGGATGTGGTCAAACAAGAGATGACAAGACTGAACATCGACATCTTAGGAATCAGTGAACTAAAATGGACAGGCATGGGTGAATTTAGTTCAGATGACCATCAGGTATACTACTGCGGGCAAGAATCCCTCAGAAGAAATGGAGTAGCCTTCATAGTCAATAAAAGAGTAGGAAAAGCAGTACTGGGATACAATCTCCAAAATGACAGAATGATCTCAGTTCGAATCCAAGGCAAACCATTCAACATCACAATAGTCCAAGTCTATGCCCCAACCACTGGTGCTGAAGAGGCTGAAGCTGACCAGTTCTATGAAGGCCTACAACACCTTCTCAAATTAACTCCAAAAAATGATGTCCTTATCATCATAGGGGATTGGAATGCTAAAGTAGGAAGCCAAAAGATAACTGGAATAACAGGCAAGTTTGGCCTTGGAGTACAAAATGAAGCAGGGCACAAGCTGGTGGAATTTTGTCAAGAGAATACAATGGTCATAGCAAACACTCTTTTCCAACAACCCAAGAGACGACTTTACAGATGGACTTCACCAGACGGTCAACACAGAAATCAGATTGACTATGTGCTCTGCAGCCAAAGATGGAGAAGTTCTATACAGTCAGTAAAAACTAGACCAGGAGCTGACTGTGGCTCCGACCATGAGCTTCTGGTGGCAAAATTTAGGCTTAAATTGAAGAAAGTAGGGAAAAGCACTAGGCTACTCAGGTATGACATAAATCATATCCCTGATGAATATACAGTAGAGGTGACAAATAGATTTAAGGAATTAGATCTGATAGACAGAGTGCCTGAAGAACTATGGACGGAGGTTCGCAACATTGTACAAGAGGCAGCAACTAAAACCATCCCAAAGAAAAAGAAAGGCAAGAAAGCAAAATGGCTGTCTGAGGAAGCTTTACAAATAGCTGAGGAAAGAAGGGAAGCGAAAGGCAAGGGAGAAAGAGAAAGATACAAACAATTGAATGCAGAATTCCAGAGAACAGCTAGAAGAGATAAGAATGCCTTCCTAAATGAACAGTGCAAAGAAATAGAACAAAACAATAGAATAGGGAGGACCAGAGATCTCTTCAAGAAAATTAGAGATATGAAGGGAACATTTCATGCAAAGATGGGCATAATAAAGGACCAAAATGGCAGGGACAGAGGCAGAAGAGATTAAGAAGAGGTGGCAAGATTACACAGAAGAACTATACAAGAAAGAGCTTAACATCCCTGATAACTACGATGGGGTGGTCACTGACCTCGAGCCAGACATCCTGGAATGAGAAGTCAAATGGGCCTTAGGAAGTCTGAGCAACAACAAAGCTAGTGGAGGTGACAGCATTCCAGCTGAGCTATTCAAAATCCTGAAAGACGATGCAGTTAAAGTGTTACACTCAATATGCCAGTAAATTTGGAAAACTCAACAGTGGCCACAGGATTGGAAAAGGTCAGTTTACATTCCGATCCCCAAGAAGGGCAATGCCAAAGAATGTTCAAACTACCGCACCATTGCACTCATTTCACATGCTAGCAAAGTGATGCTCAAAATCCTACAAGCAGTATGTGGACCGAGAACTACCAGAAGTACAGGCAGGATTTCAAAGAGGGAGAGGAACTAGAGATCAAATTGCCAACATACGCTGGATCATGGAGAAAGCTAGGGAGTTCCAGAAAAACATCTACTTCTGCTTCATTGACTATGCTAAAGCCTTTGATTGTGTGGATCACAACAAATTGTGGCAAGTTCTTAAAGAGATGGGAGTACCAGACCATCTTATTTGTCTCTTGAGAAACCTATATGCAGGTCAAGAAGCAACAGTGAGAACCGGACATGGAACCACTGATTGGTTCAAAATTGAGAAAGGAGTTCGGCAAGGTTGTATACTGTCACCCTGCATATTTAACTTATATACAGAGCACATCATGAGAAAGGCAGGGCTAGATGAATCACCAGTTGGAATCAAGATTGCTGGGAGAAATATCAACAACCTCAGATATACAGATGAAACCACTCTCATGGCAGAAAGTGAAGAGGAACTAAAGAGCCTCTTGATGCAGGTGAAGGAGGAGAGCGCAAAAGTTGGCTTGAAACTCAACATTAAGAAAACTAAGATCATGGCATCTGGCCCTCTCACTTCCTGGCAAATAGATGGGGAAGAAATGGAGGTAGTGACAGATTTTATTTTCCTGGGCTCCAAGATCACCGCAGACGGGGACTGCAGCCTGGAAATTAAAAGACGCTTGCTTCTGGGGAGGAAAGCTATGGCAAATCTAGACAGAATACTAAAAAGCAGAGACATCACCCTGCCAACAAAAGTGTGTACAGTCAAGGCTATGGTTTTCCCAGTTGCAATGTATGGCTGTGAAAGCTGGACCATAAGGAAGGCTGAGCGCAAAAGGATTGAGGCCTTTGAGTTGTGGTGCTGGAGATGACTCCTGAGAGTCCCTTGGACCACAAGACGATCAAACCGTCTTAGAGGAGATCTTAGAGGAGTCCTAGAGGAGTCCTAGAGGAGATCAACCCTGACTGCTCTTTAGAAGGCCAGATAGTGAAGATGAAACTCAAATACTTTGGCCACCTAATGAGAAGGAAGGACTCCCTGGAGAAGAGCCTAATGCTGGGAACAATAGATGGCAAAAGAAGAAGGGGACGGCAGAGGATGAGGTGGCTGGATGGAGTCACAGAGGCGGTTGGTGTGAGCTTGAGTGAACTCCGGGGGATGGTGGAGGACAGGAAGGCCTGGAGGAATGTTGTCCATGGGGTCGCGATGGGTCGGATGCGACTTCACGACTAACAACAACAACAACAACACCTTGAATTGGGCCCGGACTTCAACTGGGAGCCAATGGAGCTGACGGAGAACTGGGGTTATATGAGAACAACGCCCAGTCCTCGTCAGCAACCTTGCAGCTCTATTCTGCACCAATTGAAGTACCCAGACCGTCTTCAAGGGTAGCTGCATGTAGAGCATGTTACAGAAATCTAATCGGGAAGTCACCAACACGTGTGTCACACGTGTGTCACTGTTGCCACGCAGTTGTTCTCCAGGAAGGGATGCAGCTGATGGATCAGCCAAAGCTGAAGGAAGGCGCTCCTCGCCACTGCTGTCACCTGAGCTTCTAATGATAGCTCAGGGTCGAGGAGCACTCCCAAGCTGCAAACCCTGTCCCCATGTAGGGCAAGGCCCACATCCCCCATCCCGAAGCCCGAATCACCCACCAACAGGACCTCTGTCTTGTCTGGATTGAGCTTCAGTTTATTGGCCCTCATCCAGCCCATTACCTTGGCCAGGCACTGGTTCAGTACAGCCACCGCCTCACCTGGATTAGTTGAAAACAAGAGGTAGAGCTGGGTATCATCAGTGTACTGATGATTCTGCAGCCCACACCTCCTAATGACCTCTCCCAGCAGTTTCATGTAGATGTTAAATGGCAAAGGGGACAAAATGGACCCCTGCGGAATTCCATGGCATAACTGCCATGGCGCAGAGCCATAGTCCCCCAGCACCTCCTTCTGGAATCAGCCATTGAGATAGGAGCGGAACTACCGCCATGTGGTGCCTTCAACTCCCAATCCCGCTAACCTATCCAGAAGGAGATCATGGTTGATGGTATCGAAAGCCGCTGAGAGGTCCAGGAGAACTAACAGGAATGCACTCCCCCTGTCTCTCTCCCTGCACAGGTCACCGTACAGGGCGACCAAGGCAGATTCAGTACCGTACCCAGGTCTGAAGCCAGACTGAAATGGGTCCAGATAATCAGTTTCATCCAAGAGTGCTTGGAAATTGTCCCACCACCAGCCGCTCTAGCACCTTGCCCAGGAATGGGATGTTGGCCACCGGTCTATAATTGGTGGCCATCTCTGGATCTAGGGATGCCTTCTTTAGGACTGGCCGGACTACCACCTCCTTTAAAGGAGCAGGTACCCAGCCATCTCTTAAAGACGCATTGACCACCTCCAGGATCCAGGTCCCAATCCCGTCCTTGGCTTTCTTGAGTAGCCAAGAAGGGCATGGGTCTAGTAAGCAGGTGGTAGGGCGTATTTGTCCAAGCACCTTGTCCACATCATCAGGCCGCAACAACTGAAATTCATCCATTAATCGTGGACTCGACAGCGTCATTGACACCTCCCCAGTAGAATCTGATACAATAGTAGAGTCAAGCTCGTGATGAATCTGAGCGATTTTCTCCCTGAAATGCGTGGCAAAGTCATCACAGCGGGCCTTCAAGTGTGGCACAGGATCACTCTTTGGGTCTGGATGTACCAGCCCCTGCACCACCCGAAAGAGCTCCGCCGGAAGGCATTGTGAGGAGGCAATGGAAGCAGAGAAAAATTTGTTGTTCATAGGGTTGCGAAGAGTCAGGCAGGACTTTGCAACTGAACTACAACAAGCTAAAATGTAGAGCAGCAGGAGTAAGGGGGATAAACATTGTCTCCAGTGCTTCTCCCAGTTTGCAAAACAGATGTGTAAGTCCCTGAGTTTGGGGCTTACAAGCACTGAGGATGCAATCCCTGGAATGCCCTATTAAGTTTGGAAACTAAAGTTGCAAGTGTAGATACATCTCTTAGACATAAATCCCATTGGAAATGGTGGCCTCTCCGTCTGAGTAAGCATGCATATGATGGGACTCCATGGCTCAGTTCCAACATTTGCTTGTGCAGCAGCAGTCCTTGCATGGTGGAGCAGTGGCTGCATTTACCTTCCTTTCATCATGCATATGATATTGGCTTCACAGGTCATGGCATATCACCCTGCATGGTTTCCATGGCTCACAGGTTTTGGCCTGAACTTACTGGTCAGATGAGGAACCTCCTGAGTTAATGTACAGATTGGAATGAAGCTATCCTTCATACAGATTTCCTAAACAAAGTAAAAGAAAATACATATGAAATCCATTTTAGGATAATTTTATATCAGGATAAAATGCAGGTGGAAATGCGTATTTTATGAGAAAATACCAGTGAAAATACATATCTGACTACACATTTAAATATATATTTGAACAACCCCACCAGTGTGCATCAGTTTTTAGAATGTTGCGGTACATGAAGGATATAAGGGTACATAGTATATATGTATTCATTGTAATGATGCGTTCAAATTTAACATAAAAAGGACTATTCCATTTTTAGTTTGTTTTTGTTTTGATTTTTGAAATGCACAATAAAAATTAATGGGGGGAAAAGAATTTTGGAGGAGGACTCGGGAGATCTGGCGTCTATTCCTGAAGTGGTTCAGGAGGTGGCTTTGAGCCAGTTCCTGACTTTCAGGCTCACCCACCGCACACTTGTTGAGGATGATCAAATGTGCTGCCTTAGGCTCCTTGGAGGAAAGACAGGATATAAATGTAATCATCATCATCATTTATAAATGAATTTTTCATGCTGAGCTTTTAAAATTACCGTTTAATGTGGAAACAGGATAGAAGAAATTTATGCATCCACATATGCATGACGGGTACAGTCTGGTAGTCTGTCTGCTCTCTTGTAAGCCATCCAGCTTCTTGCCTCCTGAAGATGCCTCCCTGTTGCCCAGGCAGGTGTTTCCTGCCTCCCCAGACTGTGGGGCTGCAGCAGGATGCTGTCTGGATTAGGCATAGGAGAATGAACAAAGCACGAGAGCAGCAGGATTCTCCAAGCTCTTGGCATGCTTGGATCCTGCCTACACCATCCAAAGAGGAAAGCCTTGCAGACTGAGTATAGGACTTCTGTCCATTTCCTTCTCCAACCAAAGTGGTACTGATGAGGATACCATTAGTCATAAATCTGACAGGAAAGGTTCTGCAATCAAACGTGAGCACATGCTCAGCAATTAATGTCCCTTTCCAGTGAATGCTTGTTCTAAGTCATGTTTGGAGTTGTGCATAGGGCATGGTTGCATGTTTCAGGAGTGAAGGCCACATCTCAACCATCCCCATCACGGAAGGCAGGAGACTCAGCTTGAGTGCCAGGCAGGCTAAATGTAATGGAGGAAAGGGTGATGCAACCCTTCCCCAGTCACAGAGATGGCTGCCATGCAGATGAACCTTGGAAGTGGGCGCCACACCAGGCAAACCATAGTGCTGGTCTGTGGCTTCTCTGCCACTTTTCAAATGTAGTGGCTGGAATTTCCCCTTGATGGGTCCTGTGTGATGGGAGCAAATATCTGCCATTCCAAACCTCCTGCTTTTCTCTTAATTTGATAGGGAACAGTTAATGGTTCATCTGCCCTGGTAGTTATTATTTCCCCTTTCTCATGCATTCACTAAAAAGAAAAGTTCCTGATATGAATCAGGAACAGATTAAAATCTGAAGATTAAAAATATTAGTAATAGAAAATTCTGTTCTATCTGCAGCAGCCGCTTCCAGTAGGTACATGGAGACTGTCATATCACTGTTACAAGTGAGGAGCCTGCAAAAATGTAAAAAAGGACAGGCAGGGGATGGGGGGGGGCAACCCCAAAGCTAGCATGCTGTAGTGGTCAGAGTGTTGGACTGGAATTTGGGAGATCTGGGCTCTAGTCCTCAGTCAACCATGAAGCTCACTGGGTAGCTTTGGGGTAGTCACTCATGCTCAGGCTAACCTACCTCATAGGGCTGTTGTGAGAATCAAATAGAGAGGTGGAGAACTTCGTAAACTGCCTGGGTTCCTTGCAATAGGCAGACAAATAAGACTAAGAAAATGAAGCCAGATGTTTATGAGCTTGTGGCCTCACTGAATGAATCTCCTCTCCTCTCCTTAAAAAGAGCATGTTCTTCCCATCTCATTTATGAGGGTATTTACCAATTTGTAAGTTCTCATTAAAAGAAAGAGAGCTGAACAAAATTCTCACCCATCCTTAGGTTTGTGCCTATATAGCATCACAAGGAGCTAGGAAGGTGTCCTGGCACTAGGTGTGTCTCACTGGATGTACAAAGCATTGGGAGCCATCTCTTAAGTCATCCTTACATCTGTCATCACTCACTCCATCCTCTCTTCCCACCAACACAGACAGCGTTCCATACCTGGCTTGACTTAGTAGAACTGTGAGTTCTGGGGAAGCACAAAATAAAAAGTAGATTCCCAGGCATGAAGTCTACCCATGCATGGCTTAGGAGACACGAAGGATTTGGTGTCTCTTCCAATAAAGTGGGAAGCTCTGCCTGTGTACTGAAGCTGGGGGTGTCTCCACACTCTTGTTCAGCAATCTCTTCTACAACTCTTTGAGAACTTTCCATCAGTTCCCCAGCACAAAGCTGAGATGGCAGGTAATCTATATGTACAGTAAATTGACTTTCACTTTTGCCTCGAGTAACTAAAAATGAAACAAGACAAGAAAGAGAGGACAAACGTTGATTGGAAGCAAGTTTTCACCTCTGCTGCCAAAGGGACAGCCTATCCTCGGAGCATCTGCAACTTGACATTTGCGTTCGCCACGGCATCAACAATTTTGTTTCCACTTTCAAGATATGGCTGGCCTGAACTCTTCAGAGCTGGTTATGACAAAATTGCCAGTTTGGTCTCTGGATGGTCTATAATTTTGCTGTGGCTGAAAAGTGTTGAACACTCTCACCCAGATGCCCTTGAAATGCAATGTTTCTGAAGGTCTTAAGGGGACATCTCTCAGCAGAGTAATACAGTGCAATTTGGTCAGCTGGCCCATCATTGAAAACTTTCCTGCTGAATGGAGACCACACAGGCTATATAGCCAGCAAATCCATTCACTCTCAACATTAAGGACCATGGTAATGGTCTTACATGCAGGGCATGTGTACAGGAAACAGCATAAGGATTCAATCCTATGGATGCTTAGGCAGAAAACTTCTAGGAATGCTGAGCATGATGGGGTTTCTTTCCTTCTAAACATGATTTGCACCCTAAAGGATGCATGTGTGTTTTCAAAATCAAGTCATCCGAATATGATATTCCGTGTTGCAAGCAGACCCAGAAATCAAGAAGCAGCTTCCTGGGTTGGGTGAAGCAATCAATTTCACTCTTTCCCACATGCCAAATTTTACCATCTGATGTTCTTTCTGCCCCAGATATGAAAAAGTTTATGGCAGCTTGTGGTGCAGTGTTGAAATGTCTTCCATGTTTTCAACTGCTGTATTTTAGAGAAAACAATTTGCTTGCAAAAATAAATTCCAAAGAGAAGAAACATTCAGAGAAATGATCATGGGTTAGGTTTAGGTTTCTGGTGCTTACCTTACTTAGGAGGTGGCTGGGTGTGTGCAAGTGTCCTGTCAGTCATTGTACAATTTCCTGCCCAGAAGCTTGGAGCTTTCAAAGTTTCCTAGGAGTTACAGCACAACAGTTGGTTGGACATTATGAGAAATGGCTAAAAATGTGCATTCAACAAAACTCCAACTCACCACAGTTTTCTAATTCCAACTCAAAGTTGTTTCTACTTTGCAAGCATCATTTTCCAAATGCACATTAGAATTGTGCTCATCTTTTAAAATGTACACCAATTGGCCCCAGTGATGAAAACACATTTATGTGCATTTTCCCCAAAAGTATGAGTTTTTTTAATGTGCCTTTTTCAAATGTACACATACTCTTGAACATGTATTTTTGGATCCATGCATCATGTTGCAACTCAGAAATGTATAGACTTTGAGCATAGAATACATTTGAATCTGTGTTCCATTCAGAATGTGTAACAGTAAAATCCAGGTTGAAAATGAACAGAAACATATTTTGTATACATCTCTAAAATAGCTTGATGATGAAAGCAGCCCAGTGATAAAATCACTTACTAATGTGGTTCTAGACGGTCCCACACTGGAGTTCCTCACTGGACAGTCATTTCTTGTGAATGTGCAAACTCTGGAATTCCTGTATGGACCAAGAGGTTGGACTGTAAAGACTAGAAGGCCCCATCCAACTCTATGGTTCTGTTTTTTTTGCCTTCACTTTCATTCCATCCTTGCCAGTAATACGAGTTGCACTCTCCTCATCTTGCTACCCCAGTACAGTTACCACTTCCTCACTTTAACAAAAAAAATCAGGTATTCTCATCAGCAGAAAGAGCTGCAGGTGTTCCTTCTGAAGTATAATTTACTAGCAAGCACCACTGAGCATGTAGAATAGAAGCAAAATGATTCAGAGCCGCTTGCCACAAAATTTACACTACCTTAACCCAGAAATGAACCAAGAAAATGAGTTTTACAAGCATTTCTATTTTAGGCTTTGAGATACCCAACACTGATTTATCAGAGACTTGTCCAGAATTATTTCAGTGAAAGGGGATCATTTTCGCTGGCACCCACTCTTGACCTCTATCCATTTATTTTGAATTTGGCATTGAGACGAGGAAGGCATTTGGCGCTTCCCCGATGTTTTGTACTACCACTTTTTAAAACAGGTAATACTGCTGAAAAGGATAAAGCAGGGATAGATCCTCTCCAGCTCTGGTGGTGTTGGATCACACAGGCTTGGACCATGGTAGGGCTTTTCCTGGCCAAGCATTTATAGGATTGCTACCTTAGTCTTTCTGATTTTGACTAGAGACTCCAATCACCAGCCAGAGATTTGCCATGGAAATACAGACCTATCACTGTTTCTTTTCCCCCACAAGCTCAATTAAGAAAGAAAATGACATCCTGTTCAGCTTCACTTTGGTTCTAGACTGTCCCACACTGGAGTTCCTCACTGGACAGTTGCATCTTGTGAATGTGCAAACTCTGGAATTCCTGTATTGACCAAGCAGTTGGACTGTAAAGACTAGAAGTCCCCATACACATGACTTCATTATTAAAAGGAAGGGACTTTTTGTTCTATGGTAGAACACACATTTTGCTTGCAGAAGGTCCTGAGTTCAGCCATCAGCAGAAGGACAGCTATTGTCAGTCACAGTGGCTGATACTGTGCTAGGACTGTAATCTGATATGCTTTTATTTGTGACTAAGCTAGTTGAACTCGATGGGATACTTTTGAGTGAAAAATAGGCTTGCACCATAAATGGGGGAAGGGAGAAGGTTGTTATATGGCAGGATTGTATTACATCACTGGAACTGGTCTGAAAGATCTTTTTATGACAGGAAGTATGACAATGGAGTAGTTTTGTCTTTCTCAGGGGTTGTTTGTAGGATGATTACTTCCATAATGAAATGTGCACACATTTTACTAAGGTTAGACAAATCTATCCAGTTCCACTCACTTTCTAATCCTTTCCTACATTAATCATGTTCCATCTTGTTTCCACATCAGTGTATGGACTTTTGAAATAAGTACTTTCTTATTTTTGTATGTATGATGCACATTTATCTAAATGCATGCATTTCATGCACAGTTATCTAAATGCACACATTTTGAATGCTTCTAAATCTAAGCATTTTTGCACATCATTTTTCCTATTGCAGTCCATTTTTTGTGCTTGCAGAGAGTGACCAGTGTCTTGCACAATGCAGACTGTTGCTACTCATTGTTGGATTCGGAAGTGGAGGGGGAGGGGGAACTGGACGACAGCAATGCTTTTGAGCTCCTTCAACTGTGCCTAGTGAAGTTTCTCAGGCTGAGTGTGAGAATTATCCTGTTTTGGGATAGTAGGAAGAGTTGTCAAGAGGGCAGGGGGAGCAGGTCCAAAACCCAGTCCTTGATCAGGTAGGGAGGCATCAGAAGAAACACGATGCTCAGCTGGAAGGGCTTCACCATTTGTACTCCCCTTGCTCTCCAGAAGTGAGATCCAACCTGAGGGTGGAGCTAGAAGCTTTACTGAAAGGAAGGGACTGATTGGTGGTTTCTACTTTGGATGCAACTCTCTACATGAGCAGAGAATCTTCTATTTATTTATTTAAAACTTTTGTATGCCACCCAATAGTGCCACAGCACCTCTGGGTGGCTCACAATTACAAGATAAAAACACAATAAAAACCAATAACATATTAAAATAACAATGAAATGCAAACAGAAATACAAATCAAAGGTATTTTCAGTTTTGATATAAGGAGCTATTAAAAGCTCACACTGTTCTGTCATCTGTGGAGTATCGATAGAAGAACTACATTCAATGGCTTGTTTTGAGTTTTGGAAATCTAGGGAAGGAGAGAAGGGACCAGCAAGCACAGTGCCCACTTTTCCTGCTCGTGCATTCTCCTTCCCATTAGACACATTTTGATGCACATGTTTGATTTATGAACTGTGTCACTGCATTGGGAAGTGTGCCTATCCGTGTGTCATGGCACTCTGCTTAGTGCATGTGTCTGGGAATTTGATAAGCTTGCATGAATAAGTGAACTCAGTGCATTTCTCACCCTTCCTACTTTTCTTTCGACTGTAGCCTTGATCCAAATTCACAGAATCAACAAATCCATAGCTAAACGTCTCTCATAGTTCAGTATGCCAACCACTCTTCTATGTGGGGAAGCAGATGGACTGAAACCACTGGATGAATGCTCAAAGGTCTTATTGGATCCTTATCTTCTCTGCCCATTGACAGGGATGAAAAAATAGCCTGTTTTTTACCCAGGTCACTTAGCACATTTTTGTTCTGCTGTTTTCCTGCATTATTCTACATTTTTAAAAGGCAACTGTATATATTTAAGGATATTTTGTTTCCAAACACACAATTGTATTTTCCTTCGTTATGAGACACACCTTATTATGGCTTCTGGGTTTGGATTTGCATCAGAATACTAGTGAAGTGAAAAATGCATAACGGAGAACTGCATAATGACCTGCACATCCATCCGAGATTAGGACAGGCCATGTCAGAATTCATAAAGATCACATTTGTTAAACATTCCTGTCCAGTTTATCTTGAGGAGTGTTAAATTCAACACCTCAATGGCACTTTTCTAGGGTCTCCACAGTGGTGGACCCAAGTACTGCTGGATCAGCTCCAATTTTGGGGGTGTCATACAGAACAGGATCTCAGGAGCAAGGTGGGTCCTCCTATGAGACAAGGTGAATTCCCCACCTCAGGAAGCATCTCTGGAAGGCTTGCCCCTTCCAGAAGTCCCAGTGCACTACCTGATGAATAGATGGGGGCCCACTCTGGAAAACCATCTAGTTACTTCTCTGATGTGGTAAAAGGCCATTCAGAGATGTTCCTATAGTGATTCCTCACAGAACCTGCTCTGTTCACACTGAGGGATTCTTTTCAAAGCAAGGTACCAGTGTGGAGGAGAACCAGGCCCCAGGGCCATCATCCCACAAGGAACTTGCTTGGAAGATGTTCCCTCTGTGGAGTGAAGAATGAAGAGGAAGGTGAGTGGCAGGTGGCAGAAGTTTGCCACTCCCTTCTTCCATCAGCTTGCTCTCCCCTGCCTCCCAGCAGCCTATTCTGCCAAGGTGGAAGCTTGTGTCTCCCTCCTGGAAGGACTACCTGCTGGCAGCCTGTCCACTTGCTTCAGGTGATGGGAGAATTTGTGGTGGTCCCAACCAGGAGCATCAGAATAGGGCATCCTAGTCCCCACTGAGTGGTATCAGCAAATCCTGCAAAAATATCGGAACATATTGCAACTCTTTGAGAGTGTTTCAGGCAGCTGTCTGCAAATGCAGATAAGCATCATTAGGTTAGTGTACTTGGGTTACATTTTCAACCAGGAAAGCTAGAAACCTAAGTGTAAGACGAAGCTGAGATTCTAATTGCATGACTGGAAGAAGGGACTTGTCATGTCCTGTCTGGAGGAGGTGAAGAGAGCCAGTGCAGTGGGCCTCAGCCCCAGATGAAGAGAGCCAGTGCAGTGGGCCTCAGCCCCAGTCAGACACAGTCCCCTACTGGAGGAGAAGTCATTAGAAAGTAGTCCCTGGGGATCCTCAAGAGGGGATTCTTCCATTAGACAGAAGGAGTTCATGGCTTCGACAGAAGTCCAAACAGGTTGAACAGGGAGTTTTCCGTGAAACAACACACTGACTTAATTAGTCAGTTTTGCTGATTTACAGCTGGCTGTAAATTAGAGCAGACAGAGCCTGCTCTTTGTGGCAAAACGCAAGCATTGTTATCCATGTTCTCTGACTTCTGATGGAACATGACACACATGGATATTAAAGGGGATCATCTTCATGGCTTGCAAGGTTTCAAACATAGGTTTAGGAACTCTGATCCATCAGGCTTCTTTGGCAGAAAACTCAGCCTATGATTTTGATGCCTCTCCTTCATATTCAGCCAATTGCACATAAACTTGGAAGCATGGAGAGCAACACTGAGGAGGTGGAGATGGTCTGCTTGCTTTTAGAAGTGAACACCTGAAGAAGACTTCTCTAAATGTAACCAAGACAGAGCCACAGCACAATGGTGACTCAGCCTGACTGAAGAAGACACCCAAACAGCCTACAAAGAGGCAACCCGCTTTCAGTAAGGGATGCTTCCACATGAATTGGAAAAGCTATTAAGTATCTCCTGTTCCACACAATGGAATGTACTAGTAAGCGCTATCAGTCTCTTGACATTTCTGAGAGGAAATGGCTCCGACAGTCAGTGAGGTGTGAAAGACTCATGTTTTCTCCAGTTTAATTTCATGGTAAAATATGAAGTGAATAATACACTTGCTAAAAGCTGCCAGAAGAGAGAAAGCAATGAAATCGGCAGGCTCATTCCCTTGGTGTTCCATCCCCACTAAAGAGACAATATGAAGCTATTAAAGCAAAGCATTCCATTCTTTTTTGCAATGATGGGAGTATGCCAAGAGAGGAAGGAAAAATGGCTGTTTTCCATCTCTGCATATTTGACTTGTCCGACTGATTTACAACAGCCAAATCCCATGATTTGACCTGAAGGGAAGCTCCTAAGAGTATCCATTGTCTGCAAGGGTAAGTGGTATGTGCAATTTGTCAACACCAAGAAGAAACAAAGCTGACTATTTTTATGAAACTCAGCATCAGGTCTAGAGCTGGACTGATACAGAGAAACAAAAAGTAGCTGACTGGAATGTTCAGAGAACAACTATATTGTCCCAGGTATCATGCTTTCTTCATTAATGTGCATGTGGAAGGGATGGAAAAGGATAATGGGTTTAGAGGAGTATGACAACGTGGTGATTTCACAGGTGCACCCGCAGGGAATGAATGCCTCACCACAGAAGAACTAGCAGCAAAGGGATGGAATAGGCAGGGATCCATCCTTGTTCCCCATTGAAGATTCTGACTATTCAGTAAATGTCCCCAACTTTCTTTCTTTCTTTCTTTCTTTTTTCTTTCTTTCTTTCTTTCTTTCTTTCTTTCTTTCCATACCACCCATAAAGCCAAATTGTACCATATTTGGTGTCTTATCATTTCTACCCACTATGAAGTGTACAAAGCCAGAAAGGTGCATGCAAAATTACCTATAGAAAAGACAATGGTATGAAATGGTGTACATACAAACAAGGGAAGGGAAGGCTGACAGGCTTCCTAGGTAAATATCAACAGCCATAAATCAACAACTCTGCTCCTATTTGAAAACAGTTTGACCATTGCAGAAGCCTTTCAGAGAACATCAAAGCTCCTTTTGAAAGAATGAACTAAGCTGTAGCTGTCAAAGGGAAACTAAAAGGAAGTTGAGTCTTCTGAAGTAAATGATTCAAGGTTGCAGTCTGTAAAGGGTAAAAAACAGAACAAAATCAAAATCATGGCTTTGGGAGGTTTTCTAAGTCCAATTTTCTAAGTCCAGTTGAAAGGCTTCCATTATTTATTTAAGTTCTATCTGAAACCTTCTGCTTCTTTGTCAGATTAGAGGAGACTTCTATTTTGCATGTTCTGCTTATAGATAGCTAATTGAATACAGAGATGAGGTGTTGAACAAAGATAGTGGTAGGAAGCTTGAGATGCACCTATTCTTCATATGAATCCCAAAACAAGATCAATATGGTGGGCTGGATCCAGTGGAGTTGCACTTAGGTTTGCTGATGCTTCATTCCCACTGCAGCATCCTCTGCCTCCTGAGAAGCTGCTGTGGAACATCAAGGGGACCCTTTCCAGAGCATCATCAAAGGCAGAACTTCTTCCAGGGGGCCATCCTTGCTGAACAGCATCCCTTCCGTAAAATGAAAGAACTCTTACATTCATGGAATGGCCAATACTCATCCAACCCCATAAATAGGATTGGATGAATCTGTCAGTTACGTTTTGTTAAGATTTCTGTTTTACAGCCATACTTTTATCCCTGTGTATTTTCATGTGCATTTCTCCTAATACCCACATTTTGTATGAAGCTTCCTAGTGTTTATGTATTTTTAATACAAAAATGTTGTATTCAGTCTTCCATAATTGTGTGAGTGTGCATTTGCTGAGTTGTACATGGCCAAGCCATTCAGAAAAGTGCAGATTTCATTAAGTAACTCTCTGTAAAAGAAAATGGACAGAACCATTTTTCTCCATACTAAGACGGAAAAATGAAAAGATGGATAGAAATAGCAAGATCAGCTTGTTTCAAACAACATGATAATATATTCCTTCAGCCATTCTTGCATTGTTTTCAAACACTGGGTGGGTGAGTGGGTGGGGGGTTCTGCTATCCAAATCTTGGGGACATCAAGACAAGCCAAAAACAAAATCAATAGATTCTGTGGCTTTCTTGTGCCTCAGCCATGTTTTCCCCCACAAAGGAATACTACCTTGAGTGATAACTGACCAAGTCATCTGTGCATCCCCAGCTTGAAGTCAGCACAGACTGAACTCAGAAGTTGCTCTTCGTCACATATAATTAGCGGTGGAGAACAGGAAACAAGCTTCACTGACAAGTCTGGCTGGCCACTGTGGGAATAGAATTCTACACCAGTTGGGCCTTTGTTGGCTTCCTGATCCAACAGGAATCAATGTTCTTTCCCTTCATAACAGCAAAGTCCCAGGATGAGCATGATAGAAGAAGCATAGGGAAGCTTAGGTAAGAGAAGATACTAAGAGTAGACAGAGCAGACTGAGGATTGGCAGTGAGATATGTAGGTGGGGAATAGTTTAGAAGAGACAAAATGAGGTAGAAACCACTATTCTCCCATATGAGCCTGTGCTGACTCTAAGATCTTCTGGGGAGGCCCATCTTATGGCCCTACCACTCTGCCAGGCACAATTGGTGGGAATGCAGAAGAGGGCCTTCTTCATGGTTGTCTTTGGAATTGCCCTTATAGTGAGAGTAGGTGGGCGCCTTCCTTGTTAGCATTCCTTATTTAGGGGAAATGCTTTTCATTCCTGAAGACATTTGGGAATGGCCTGTGAGTTTACACTGCATTCGCTTTTTGCAGTTTTTTAAAAATCTAGGTAGTAATTTGATTTTAATATTCAATTGATGTAATTATACTTGTACCTTTTGTATACACTGGATTGTTCTATAGGGTAATGGAATGGTATCAGCAATAGAGTTGCTTGGTGCAGCTTTAGTTCCTTGGTGAAGAAGGGCTTCCTTAATACGGTAATACCTTGCTAGTTCCTGTGGGATCCCTAGTGCATGGCATTCCACACAATTGCTATATCCTTAAGTCCCTGATTCTTTAGACACCGAATGGGACATCTTTAATCAAACTCCAATCCATTCTAATCTAATGCCCCCTTCCCACTAGACGTACTTGCACCTCCCCAAGTCTGTGGACTTAATAAAGCCAACCAGCCAACCAACTTTCTTTATTTCTCCTTCCTTTTTTCATTAGATTGCTTTTAAATGAGCAGTCTTTGTACACTTCTATCAAATGAGTCCCCAACAAGTTGTAATCTCCTGGTTCAGCAATTTCCTTCACCAAAGCCAGAAGAGGATGGCACAGAGGGAGATGCTGCGGATGCGGGGAGAAAGGAGGGGACAAAGCATGTAATGAAAAAGCCAGCTATATAACCTCAACAATAACATTGTGAGCATCAACACTGTGAGCGCTGAATTTATTGTAGATGAACTGTAGAATAGCAGGTTAGTGCAAGTTCAGCTCCAAGGAAACACTCTCTGTTTCATGGGACAAAAAGAAAAAGGTAAGAAAAGAGGATCAAATAGTCATTATCTGAATCGACCAGGAAATTTAAGCCCTGAAAGTGGAAGATTACTATTATTTTAAATAGGTCAGCTATCTGTTTAAAGAAATTTGAATTATCTCAGAATAATTGAAATCTGCTCTGCCTCCATTACTTGCATTTGCAAGTCTTAAATAGTTTAAGTCAAGGCTTTCCCTGTCATTTATCTGATGACCCACAAGACTTTCACATGACCAGCATCTAGTAGGTCACCAAATTATTTTCCATCAAATGTAGCTGAAGATTCTTGAAAGTCTTGGCTGCGTGGCAGCTTGAAACAGAAGACTTGCAAAACTGTCATTTGCAGCTATTCTCCTTCTGCAGTGGCATTTTGAACCTTATTTCAGTATGTCTTCCTGTGCACAGGATGCAAAATCAAACATCTGGTCTGCTGCTACAAACATGGATTTAGCATATTGATGAGGGTTTTATGTCCAAGAGTGACTGCTATGTATTCCTGGGCAATCTTCAGATACAGTTGTGGTCACAGCCTAAGCTACATGGCTTTTATTGATGCGGTGGAGTCTGAAAATGAGATGGGTGGAAAGAAAACGCTTGATTTCTGGAGTGCAATCAGGGGTTTCCATTTTGGATTGGACGCAGGCCACCTGAGAGCCTGGGCCAAGATGCCAAATGGATTAGTGTTAGAACAAAAGCGAGAAGAGACAGCAACTCAATTGCACAACATGTGCTTTGCATCCAGAAGCCCCTGGGTCTAGTCTCTGGCATGTCAAATTAAAATGACTGGGTAGCAAGTGATGAGAAATATCCCAAAGGCACTGTCAGTCAGAGTAGACAGTACTGGGCTAGATGGAACTAGGTTGGTCATTACCAGGAAAAAGAAAAGACCAAATGCACCACCCAATCTGAGGATGCATATTTGCATGGCATTTGTTAATTTATAGCTGGAGAGGCAAATTTAAAAATAATTGCTATCCTTTAAACAGAAATGCATCTCATCCAACAGAAATGCAAGATGTACCAAAGAAGACCATGAGAAGGTGATGTGTGTGCATCTTTAATTTGCTATTCAGCTGTTCAGTTAATATGGTGTCTAACTTCAAGTTGGCCTTCACTCTGTTACATGGGCAAGAAACTAGGTAAGAAAGGAGATGCCAACTTAAACCCAAACCGGAAGGCTAGGAAACTGGGAAACTTTACTTGGAATGACAATCAGCCTCATTCAGAAAGGAGGCAAGAGGTAATAAAATGAACAATGGGCAGTGGGGGGTGGGTAGGGGGAGAATATCAAAGAGTTGGCAGGTTGCTTCAAGGCATCTAGCCTGTAACATTAGAATGAGATGATGATATATTTGTCTTTGTCAACCATCCCATTTGTGTAAGTTGAAAGAACATACTTAAAGCTACTTGAAAGGGTCCATTTCTTCTGTTTCAGCATTAACCAGTTGGTCACAGCTTTTGCAAAAGGATCTTCCGAGCCTCGGGCATTGAGCAACATCGATTTTGTGAGTTTACATTTTCCTATGGCAATACTGCAAATGTGTTTGTCCAAAATGGCCTTCTTGTTCCCCTAATGGGAGATTTGGATGAACTAGAATGACATTTTACATTAAAATGGAAGTACATGAGAGAGGCAGAAGCAATTTGGAAGACATGAAACTTCACAGAACTGATGTTGACTTAACAGAGGCTCTCCTATAAAACAGAGGCAGTGCAGGCTAATGACTCCATGAGAGATTCATAAAATAGAGAATGGCTTTTGTCTGGCTTTTAAAATCAGTTTTTTATTCACTGACATTTTCCTAGCATTACATGTATGTGTAGGTAGGGATCTTTGAGAAATTTGTTTCAGTTTATTTTTCATCAGGATTTTACCCTTTTTCAAGCTTCTAGGCCAAACACAATTTTTGGACCCAATTTGTGGTGGAAGTCCATCCATTTCTGAGCTTGCAAATTCACTCGTAGATGAAGACACACAAACACACATATGTACATGTGTACATTTGAACTTTTCAGAAAGGCATACATTAAAAAAGACTAATGTGTACACTTGGGGGAAATATACATGGAAGTGCACAAGTATGTTCATGCCAAAAGCACGCTTGCTCTCTCATGTGGGCTTAGGTTAGAATGCGCTTTGAGATCGGAGTCTGAGAATTTTGGTAAGCTTGAGTTACGCTGATTTACCCATCCCTCTGTGTAGGCCCTCTAAATCAGTTGGTAACAGACTTGGGTTTATCCGAGCTATCATTAGTCATCTGATAAAGAAAAGAGAAATAATACGTTATAACGTCTATCACAAGCACCTTCAAAACAATCAAAGAGTACTGTAAACATGTAGACTTTGGATCCTAGAAGGATATTAAGTTTTAAATCGTTTTAAATTTTTTTTGTGTTTGTAGTGCTGTGAGCCTTCCCGAGGCTTTGTTGCAATGGGGGCGGCACACAAATGTTTTAAATAAATAAATAAATATTATCAAAGTAATTATATGAAACATATTATATGAGAGCCAGTGTGGCGTAGTGGTTAAGAGCATGGGACTGGGACTCAGAGGATCAGGGTTCGAGTCCCCGCTCGGCCATGGAGCCAACTGGGTGACTCTGGGCCAGTCACAGACTCTCAGCCCAGCCTACCTCACAGGGTTGTTGTTGTGGGGATAAGATGGAGGAGGAGATGTAAGCTGCCTTGAGCACTTTGCAGGAAAAAGGCAGGATATAAATCCAAAAATAAATAAAATAAAAATAAATAAATAAAATTATATATGAAAAATAGGAGAATCATGAAACAGAGAGATATCTAAAACTGTTAATTAGACATTTCAGTTTTAGTCTCCCTTAGTAATACAGCTGAGATTAATGCATGGCTCACAGCATTCATCCTGATAGTATTACTGAGGAAGGCAGAAGTGGGGCATTTGACTAAACACTTTTAAACATCTCTCTGTTCTTATCATTCACTATTTTTCATTGGTGCACGCAACACAGGCATATTTGCTGTCTAACGACTGCGGAGTGGGACCCATCTCTTGCACATTCCAGTCTCCTTAGCTAGATTCATCTGAGGAGGAGCAAGAGAGAACAGGATTTGACCATTTCAAGTTCGCTGAATGAAATTTCTTAGGCACCGCATGGGAACAAGCACACTTTGGAAAGGACTGAGGACTTTTCAGGGCTGAAGGGGCAGAAGATGCAAAAAGAGCTCCTTGAACCGGTCAGGTGACCACCAGAGAAGCAAGGAGAGCAATTTGAAGTCTTTAGTATTCCTGCCATCTAGCCTAGAAGCAGCAGGAGTCGCACAAGGAGAGGGCCAGGATCTTGCTGAGAGGAAGAGAAGGAAGAAAAGTACAGATTTAGCGCTTTATACTGGCAGATGCTTCCCCACCCCTCAGAGGGAATGCTAATCTTCTGCATACTGATTTTTACTCTTCTGTAACCGGTTAAGTTTTAATAAAAGGATTGGACTTTTAAGGTTTCGTTTGGGTCTATTGAAGAGGGAAAAAGAGTGAAGACCTACTCACAGCAGCAACTACACTTCACTCGGTTGATGAGACACACTCTGGGCCAAGAACACTTATACTAGTGTGGCACCTAACAATTTGTAAGTTCGGTGCCATGCAATTCATGGTTCTACTTAGCTGTAAGCCTGCCAAAGCGTCACAGGAATTAAAAAAGTATTTCTATAACATTAATGGACTTTCTCAGGAAAGACGGAGGATCACCGAAATTGGTTTAACCCGTTTATCATGCTAACAATGGGGTGTCAGTTGGGAAAGCCCTTCTGCAACTTTTGTGTATCTAAGCAAACTCGATGCTCATTTGCATGATCAGGACTTAGCAGGATGTGAGGGTTCAGCAGGAAAAGATCCCAGCAGAGTTGAACATACAAACTCCATTATCTATCTGCACGATCTCTGCTTATTATAATTTCGTCCAGCCTGAGAGAGTTTGGCCAAGGTTGTACAAGTCATGCCATTTTTACTAGGTCCTTCAGGGACACTTTTCCTTGGAGTAAAATTCTGGGATCATTAAGTTTCACATTAGAGCTAAAGGAGACAAAATATCATTGGAGCAAATGTGATGCAGCACATGGCATGTGCAAGATGCATATATGTGTTTTCACATATATTCATTGCAATTCTGTATAGGAAAGCATCTTCCCCACTCTCATTAAGTGTGTAAGTAATTAAGCGTTGAAACCTCCTAATGATTCTATACTTCAGGCTTTCTTCAAGCATCTCCTACTAATCTGTTTAGCTATGGCAATTCTATTTGGAAATGGCACTTAATATAGCTGGTGTTTATTGATCAAAGGCATCTCTTGCTAGGAATAAGAGAGTAGCCTCCAGTCTTTGGAGTTGCTAAATCCTGAAGAAGTTTGTTTTAGAACATGCACAGACATCTTTCTTCTCATGTAGACAACCATAGTGCACATTGAGTAGTTCAATACTGCATACTCACTCCTAAATATTCCTTTTCATCATTTTTTGCACTCCTGGTGGAGTTTATACTGATGTAGCATTTAAAAAAAGAATTTGAAAGTAGAAGAAAACATTTATGGGGAAAAATAAGGGGGGCACATACATTGATACAGTTAAGGACTAAGTATGCAGTGGATACAGAATTCTGATCATCTTGTTGCAGGGGAGGATGTAAAACTGGACTCAGGGAAATGGAATAGAGTTTTCCCAAACTGTCAGCTGCCACTTACTGGCTCAAATGGGATGCAATCCAGAGGAGGGGAGCAGAGAAAGGCAGGGGCTAGTTTATTTGATGATTGGTTATATTGTAATATTTGCAGATTTTATCATGTATATTGTTGTTATTGAAGGACACAAGGGGTCCAGTCTTGGCATGCTAGCCCAATCAAGCATAACAAGATTGAGAGGGAAAAATATGGATTTTATTCTTGAGAACAGTTTAATCACAAGCAAAAGAGCAATCGAAAGAGAGCATTGGTGCAGTTGCCTTTTCTACCTTGGCTGACCTGGCAGCAGAGACAGAGGTTCATTGGTTTGAAATTCCTGTTGTGGGTGCTGATTGGTTCATTTGATTTCAGGTGGTTCCTGTGTGCATTTGGGAGGCTAGGACTACAAGTCTCAGCAAGTGATTGGTCAATAGCTCTGTAATTAACCCAGGTTTCACAGATAGCACTGGTGATGAGAACAGCCCATCTGGGCCTGAGACCAGCCCACCTGACCAGCCCACCAGCCAGCCCCAGGTGTCCTACATTAGCATGCTTTAGCCTGTAACCTGCCCAAAGAGCCATTCTGGCTAAAAGGACAGGATAGAAATTAGATGAATAAATACATGATTTTCTTCTATCATGTTGTGGCTGTTTCTCCTCAAGTGAAATGCAACAGTAATGCAGAAAGTTCTACTCTTCCTTGTATGGATTGTGTGTGTGTGTATGAGAGAGGGAGAGAGATGAACATTAAATGACCCAGTTAGGAAGCTCACTGATGGCTAACCACAACCAGCACTGTTGGTGTAGCAACTAAATAACCATATCCTTGAAAGGCTGGGGAGAACAAAACAAACTAAGAAAACAACACAATGCGGAGCGGTGAGCAATGTTGTAAGAGACCCTTTTTTCTCATGGCCAGCCTCAGGACTTTAGACTGAGGAGATATTTGGAGAGAGGCCTTTGAAGGCACAGGTATGTATAAATGGAAAGCAGCTGTAGGCTGTATGGCAGAAAGATAGGGAGAGTTGATGGATACACACACTGAGAGCAGTGCTTGGAACTGCACATAAGATTCTGCTAAAATTCTTTTAAAAATATGTACTGGAACATTTTTCTCAAAGAAAGGAAGGTTTTTTTACGCTATAATCAAGTGTTGCTAGTTACACACACAGAGAGACTTTTTTCATGTCTATCTCACTCAATAGCCAACATTCTCTGGGCTGTTCACAGCAGTTCATAATACAATAATGGAAATAGGTAATAATGAAATAGGAATACATTGAAATAAAATTGCAATGTAAACAATTTAGAACAGTTTAAACTGGCTAAATTTATTTCAATTAAAATTAAACCTGGCATGTCACATCATATGCCATTAAATGCCTGGAAGCAAAGTCTTTATTTTCAAATTTATAGGCAGCTGAAAAGCCCAACAGGGTTGTCTAAGTGGTAAACAAAATAAAATACAGGCCAATGTGAGAAGTAGCTGTCAAAAAGATGACAAACTTGGCATCAGGTAGACCTCAATGGATGTAAAATCTGCATAATTTGAGCTTGCCAAAGTTCTCCAAATTCCATCTCAGAATTCATTCTGACACACTTTAATGTCGTATTGCAAGGTTTGCTTTGTTTTTCTTTGCTCATGGAAATTAATGTATGCCTATTTCCATGCATATTTTTTCAAATACATGTTTCTCTCTTGCACATCTTTGAAGTGTATGTATTTTATACATTCTGAAATGTATAAGCGAAGTATATTTGCGTACACTATTCAAAAGGACATCTCTTTCCATGCTCATTTTTAAAATGAGCATGAACAGTTATGCTCAGTGCTGTAAAATCCATTCAGTGAGGTCTGAAAATCAGATTGCAAGCCTGGAAGTGTGAGAACTTTGACCGCACATTGCATTTGAGTCTGCCCCCAGTCTGAAAGGTGCAAACTGGTAAAAAGCTGCTTCCAAAATGAACTGAAATCATTTTCTTTGTATATCCAGATCTCCTATTTTGTTTTCACATGAAGAGCAGAGCACCTTTCACGGGTTGTGATAAAATTGCATCTTAGTCACAGAACGTGAAGCCTCCTGCATGTCTTCTGTGCTGAATTTGGACAGTAATTACCACAATCACTGAGCACACTGCAGAGGAGGGGAGCAAAAACTTTCACTCTGAGCTAGAATTAAATTATGTTTGCTAATAGAACAATATTGGCTGTTTGAGCATTCCTTCAATGCCATATTATAACACACTGACTCTATTAATATTCAGTGTGATAATGTGGCATGCTCTTTGGGAGAGTGCATGATTTATATGCATTAATTATTTCCAATTAGCAGATTCTTCAATTAGCAATAGAATCCTATGTATTTCAGCTTGGACATGTGCCTCCAGGGAATGCAATTGAATGTACTCCCAGGAAAGTGTACATGGGGTCATCATATAAATGACTCCTCAGTAGCAGGACTTAGGTAGACTAAGAATAGGTTAGTCTGCAATTTTGGTTCTTGTTTTCTCTCAGTTTCTGGCTCCCCCATCTCTTGTTTGTCTAGAACTTTTGGACTTTTTCCAGTCTTCAGTTTGGTCATCCTGATTGGTTTCTATGTCTGCATGAACATTATTTGCATTTTGACCTGCATTTCTCCCAATGGACACACTTTTGTATGGCGTTTTGCCTGATTATGCATTCAGTCCATCCATTCCCTTAATCTAATACATTTAATCATTTGATTGGAGAACTCCATCCCAACATCTGGAAACATGCAAATATTAATGGAGGCTCACGTTCGTGAATTTTTTAAGAACCTCATTTCTTTTAAACCCAAGCCAAAATTAAGCCTTCTCCCTGCACCAAAACTCATACTCTCTGTGCCTCTCTTCTCTTGCTAGATAACACATCCAGTAAATTGTGTTAATTTCATTTGCAGTGACTAAGATTGGGAAATAAATAAGTATAAGGCCCAAGAGATGTTTTCAGTCTCCCCCACACCTCAGTAATTAAACCAATGCCACTAGAATCATCTCTGCTTAATGTTGCAAAGTATTAAGTAACAGAAAAAACAAAGGTTGCAAAGAGAAAGTAATATCTTCAGATACTTTGGCCTGAGGGATTCTGCAGTGTAGTCATTTTATTTGAACAATTATCTCTGCTATTCTTGATTGGATGTTAATGGTGTACAAACCAGAGTTCCACAGGAGTCTGTCTGGTAAAAATGCTAAAGATCTGACTCACCTACATATGGTGCATAGCTTCCAACATTCTCCATGTATTAATTTGTCTCCTGACTATTACCTGGCCTATTTGGTAACACGGGAACAACTAGGGATGAGTGAGAAATTAATTTCTTCACGATGTTTAATCGATTAACTCAATGTGTATCTTCCAAGCCCTTCAGGAAGCCAAAGTTGTTCCTTAAAATCTGCATTTTTGCGAGCTTTTTAAGTAGCTTGTCTGGAGAAAATGTGTGAAAAATCTGCATATTTGAGAAAACACATACATTTGAGAACATTGTATCAAAAACTGTGTTTCAGCACTATAAATACATATGTTAATGAATATATTGCAGAAATACCATATGGAATCCTGCACATATTTTTAAAACAACAGCCACCAGAACCCCACAAGCTTATGTAGAAATGTGATGGAATGTGTTTGACCATTAAAAACCTTGACAATCTTAGGGAGAGTGAAATTAACAGATCCAACAATCACTGGAACTAAGTATCCTTCAATGTTTTGGTTTGGTTTTGTTTTTAAAATCTGCACATTACCCAGAATATAGCTCAGTGTGAACTGGCTTTTCTCTCCATCATGGTCAGTCCAAGATATTTTGACTCCTTAGATGAAGACCAAATGTCAACCCATCTCCCTACAGATGCTGACTGGACTGTCAGTTGAATCTTACCCCATTACCTGTGATAGGGTACCATTTTCCTTCATATCAGAGAACAGCAGGCCAGGTTAGGTAGAGCATTCTTTATGGAAAACAGTTCTGTCCTCCAAGACAAGGGAATGGCTGGTGAGTTTAGGAGTAATAGATGAGTGGTTGTTGCTTTTACCTGCACCTGAAATGGTCACCTGACTCTGCTTAATAGTAATAGGACAAGCCCTAGAATATGCACAAGTGCAAATTGCATTTTTCCAGTGTTCTGTCAATCCTGGTGTCATTGTAACGTGATTTCTGATGGACACGTATACTTTTTGCAAAAGTGAACAAACAAAGCTAGCTTCCTTGCAGGAAAAAGCAGGATATAAATATAAGGACTAAATAAAACCTTGATGTGATTTTATTCTTGGTTTTCTCAAGATAATGTCTCTCTGTTGTGTATTCCGAAGTGTGTGCGGTGCATGCATATGATCCATTGCTATCATGGTCACTTTTTTTTGGTAGGCTTCATCAGTGTACAGGTGCACACTGGTAAGGTAGGGGAAAGGAAGATGTACAAAAACTGAACAGACGTAAAGCTATAGCCATGTCTCCTACACCAGTTCCTGAAAGATTTCTTGCAGCCATTGTCACCACTAGCTGCATTTACTCCTCATCCTTTCTTGTTTCAGCAGAAGACCAATGAGCAAATAGGCAGTTGTCTCTACCGCTCCTCCCTCTCAGCATCATGTCTGTTGTCCTGAGCTGGAGCAAGCTGAGCCAAAGACAGGGAGCAAATCTGGGGAGCTCTTCTCCTGAACTAGAGCAAGCAGGCTGCAATGGAGAAGACAGGGAGCAAGTCCAGGAGATCTTCTTCGTAGGTCAGTGCTAAAGTTCAGGATCTCAACAGGCAGTTGACCATGTTTACCTTTGATGCCAGCCTTGCACCCCACAGAAGCATATTTGTTTCCTTGTGTGTGTAATTCCAGGTGAAAGACCAATTCTGGGTGACTTCTGGGATTTATGAGATATCAACGATTGTTAAGATACCAGCTAAAAATATTAAAGGAAAATGGGTGGAGGAAAATTGCCTGGAAGTGGTAGTACAGTCAGGAGGATAGATGAGATGAGTTATGCATGGAAAATCCAGGAGTGAAATGGGGCATTTAACCTTTCCCACTAAACAGAAACCTTCTCTCACAAACACGTGCCATATATTAATAATATGATAACATTTGGGACAGTAAGGTACAAATCTTAGAACCTTAGTAGTTTCTAATCTACCTTTAGCAGTATAATCTGTAGCTCAGAGAAGAAAGATTTAATAAAGAAGCATTTTTGTTTGGGTCCCCAGTTGCGGTTTCTTGGCAATCACTGCTTAATGAGCTCATGGAAGCTGCCTTTTTCTGAGCCAAACCATTGGACTACTTTGCTTAATTTTGTCTTATCTGACAGGTAATAGCTTTCCAGGGTATCAGGCAGAGATGTCAAATAAGTCTGCAGTGGATTACATTCAGTTTGGCTTTCCATAAATCAGATTCTATAAATCTGATTTCCAAATTGCACCTATTCTATAGACTAATGGACTTCTTCTTCCCCGCAGAGGTATTTGCACAAATTTTTACTTGTGCCAAGGGATATCAGTACTGCTGTGCACTTGCACTAATGCACACTTGAACAAGTGGGAAAAAAAATCTCTTATGCTCTTAAAAAGGTCTGTTTACATCAACACTCAGGCAGTGGAAAAAAGGGCGTTGTCTGAAGTAAAGGCAGAATTGATTTAGAAGATCTGAATATCCCTAGTCTCAAGTGATATGTCTTCTAGTGTGCCAATATCCTTCCTACTGGGTAGGAATGCCTTACAAAGCAGGACACACAGACTGAATTAAGGTGCATCTCCATAATTGTTACCTTGTTATGGAACATTCCATATGCTCCTGTGGTGAGAGCTGGACCCTTGGTGCTCTTTCCCACCAATCTCCTAATCCATTGCAGTCTCCACTATTTCAAGGAAGTGGTGGCCCAAATTAGAAGTTGGGAAGTGGAATTGGGACAGCCTGAGCTGGTTTTGTGCTGGAGCAAGGACAGGACCCTTAGCAGGGCTGAAGGCACTGCACTGACTTCAAGAACATGAATTTCAGAACCATGGACAGCAACCCTGCAGAATGAAAGGGCAAATCCAGAGCCTTCTGGGTACTCCATTTTTGCCAGTGTTCTTTAGGCTGATTCTCATGCTCAGCTGGGAAACTTCACTAGGCAACCTTGAAGGGGGTTCAAAGGCTTTGGCCCCTTTCCCCTCCTCTACCTTTTTTTCTTCAAAATCATCTGATGGACTTCCTCTGAACAAAAGTGTGATGGCTCACACAGATCACACACGCTGTGACTGTTTATACTGTATCATCAAGGTAGGGAGACATTTATGAGCCACCCCAGGGCTGGGAGCCAAGCATTTTTGTGAGTTTGAACAGGTTTCCTGGAATCAGGTTCAGTCTGCATGGACCAGCATACTATATGGTTCAGTTTGGCAAGCAGGACAAAATCAGGAGTTACTGAGACTTCATTGACTGCTCAGGTCACACGACCCTGTTGGCCTTGAGGCTGCAGTACTTGATATGTACAATGGTGCTGCTACAGAGCAATGGGAACCAGGCTCTAAGTTTCCTCTGCCTGCAAGCTGTCCAGACTGGGCAGGGAATCCAATATTTGGATCCAGCTAGCAGAGTTGCAGAGTTCAGACTCTGGCTCTTTCATACTACCCTTTGCTTAAAATCTATTCTCTTAGCCAAGATTCAGCTTCCCCCAGCCTGGCCATAAATATGCTAGGATGGTTTCAGAACATGAAGATCTACTGGGGGAATCCATTACTTAATTGGGTTTAAAGGATAATTAGAAATTTTTGGCTCAGGGATGCCACTTGGAGGAAAATGGCTCAGAGTTCAGTAAGGCTAATCTTGTGCTATTGTTTTGTTACCTGGTCTTGTGAAAAGAAGTGATCAATAGAGAAGAAATCTACCCTATCATGGCACTTCCCAGTACAGCTATCCAGATAAATACTTGGTCCATAGTATGGAGGTTAGGATGTAGTCCCGTCACCCGCAAGACAGATGTCTGTAAGCCTCTGAACTCAGAGATTAATGATAATCGAGTGTTGGGAGTAAGACGCAGTGATGGTGATCTCTCATCAGCAAGGTCACACTCAGCATTTCCTCTAGGTGACTCTTTTGGGACATCTAGACATAGCATTGGGGATAGGGAGAGAAGGAGGCTGGTGCCACTTGGAAGCAACATACCTCCTTGGCTTCCGACCTCCAGCAAACCCCCCTTTCCCCTCTCTGAGGCCCAGTTGAAAGCTTGGGTGGTGACACCAATGCAGTTCTTTCCATGCTAGCTGTGAAGGGTGGGGGGATGGGGCTCAAAATAATATTATTGCCTCCCAGATGATGTGGGGAGGCCATAGGGTGGCACCTTTCAATGGCAATCATTGCATGAAATCAGGGTACTCACAATATATCTTTTGTTATGAATGGAGCAAAAAGAAAGAAAGAGAGAGAGAGAGAGAGAGAGAAAGAAACCCACCCACCCACCCAAGGGGCTAAAGATTAAAAGTGCTTTTGGAATTTATTTATTTATTTGAACTTTTGTATGCTGTCCTTTATATAAATATCTCAGGACGGCTTACAGCAATTTAAAACAGTTGTTGAATTGTCGTAAATCACAAGCTGAAGATGAGCTAGCAATGCGATGTGGCTGCAAAAAGGGCAAATGCTATTTTAGTCTGCATTAATAGGAGTATCACTTCCAAATCAAGAACTTCCAATATTAAAGGATAAACAAAGTTAATTAGTTCCCAAGCTCATTTAGATGCAGCAGCTAGCATGGATTATACCCAGGCTTGAGATGATTAGCAAACAATTAAAGCTAACATTCCATTTCAACTTCCTCTACACTAGTTAGACACAGCTAATTTCTAGCATCGGGGAAGGAGGAGAAGAGAAAAAATTGGATTCTGACCACAGTGCCTTTGAAAATTAAATACAAGTTAATTTCATCTAATAGAAGTTGTTGTAAATTAAAAGTAAATTAAATTAAAAAATACCCTGTGAATTAAAAAATACCTTGGAAGACAGAAAGAAGATTCAAGGTGATCTTGATAGGTTGGAGCACTGGGCTGAAAACAACAGAATGAAATTCAATAGGGACACATGCCAAGTTCTGCACCTAGGAAAAAGAAACCGAATGCTTGATTACAACTTAGGGAATACTTGGCTCCACAACACTGCAAATGAGAAAGATCTGGAATTGTTGTAGATCACAAGCTGAATATTAGTCAACAATGTGATGTGGCTGCAAAAAGGGAAAACTGGGGAATGGTCCCTGGCTGTTAGAGCAGCATGGCAATGGAACCAATGACCTAAGGAGGTTGTGGGTTCTCTGGACATTAGAAACATCCAAGATGCAACTGGACAGCCTTCTAAGAGGGATGGTTTAACTGGATGTCCTGCACTGAGCAGGGGGGTGAACACAATGGCCCTCTGGCCCCTTCCAACTCTACTATTCCACAATTCAATGATTCTGTTCTTTGAGTCTATAATTCTTTGAACTTTATGCCATTATGTTCTTAAAATTTCCCTTGCCTGATTTGAGGAATCACAGGCATAATTTAAAGAGAAATTGCTAATAAAATGAAAATCCAGAATAACTAAAAGCTGCATGAATCCCCATGGGTGTTGGACCTGAACTCAGGAGATCTGTATTCGAGTTCTCACTTACTGGGTATCTTTGGCCAGTCACTCACTCTCAGGCTAACCTACTTCACAGGCTTGTTGTTGTGAGGATAAAATGAAGGACAACTGTGTAAGTCATCTTGAGTGCCTCACAAGAAGATGAACGGTGTAGCATAAATGAATAATAATAATAATAATAATACCTACTAATACTAATAATCAGTGCCTAGATAAAAGACAGTTAGATTCACAGAGAAACAAAGGTGGGATGGTAAATGAAAACATGAAGGAAGGCATTGATGATGCCAGTGGTCCAGTTAGGAATTTTTGTACTGTGGACTTATCTCTATTCTGTCCCCACTGGTTATGCCTTCAGATGGTAATTGTGGTGAGCTGAACCTGCTGTCTTTGAGGGCTTCTTCTGGGTGGGGGTTTGCTCCTTCACCCAAGTTCCCATCCTGAAAGGATGACTGACTTAGAATTGTCTGCACTTTCCTATTCCTGCACCAACACTCCCATTTGCAACAAGCTTCCCCACCCTGCCTGAAGTGGAATATACTACAGCAGATGCAGATAGATTGCTTACATCCTTTCCTGCATGGGACCATATCCTGAAGTAGATTAAATTGATGCTGATCTATTGACTTTAGTGAGGCTATGACTCCTTATGCCTGCTGAGAGTAGCTCATTATTTCACTTTGTTGTGTGGTTTATGATTTTTCAGCCAAATCCTCAAAGAGCTGCCTCATTGAAATGAATTGGTTTTATGCCGGCAGCATAAATTGAGGATTGGAGTTTTTGATATAAGTTGGGTGTTTGAAGTTTCCAGATCCAGCAGTGAAGATAGCGATGAGAGCATTGGGTAAAGCAGCTCTCAGTCCTTCTTCAGCCTCCCTACTGGGCCCACTCTTTTTTAAGTTCTACTTTGTTCCTGAATTTTCCAAATAGTAATAATATATGCATATGTGCATGCGTCTGTTCTGTGTACCATGGGAGCATTAATACTGCTTGAACAATTAAGGAAAACGCAAGGTTAGTAGGGACACGGAAGCTGAAAAGATGATAAATGCTCGATGATGATAAATTCTTCTAACCCCAGTTCCTCTGTTCATGCTTTGCTCTTGGGCATAGCTACAGAACAGCATGGGTGGAAAGATCTATCCACCCATTTCTCTAAATTGAGAGTTTCATAATCTCTGTTTTTCCCCATTTGTTTGTTTTCAGTCTTTTTAGATGATTTGCAAGTTTCCATGCATGCAAAAATCGATGGAAAATACCATACAAGGTGATATGCGGTGGGGGCGGGTGGCAAGAGGGGTACGATGCTTTTTTCAGCCAGCCATGCTTTAGATTTTTACTGTTAGACTCTGGAGAAGGAGTAAGATGTTTTTGATCTTCTCACACAAAATACTCAGCAGAATTGAAGGTTTTGGGTTCAAAGCGAAATAGATGGACTAGGAATCCTGTGTTGGTTGACACTGCATTGCTGATGCATGGTGCCAGTTGAGAAAGGAACACAGAGATGGGGGGGGCAGGGGAGAGAGACCCCTTGAAGTGAGAAGATGCAAGCATGCACACAAGCCCTGCCACTGAAGTCTCCATACTCCTGGTTATTTTAAAAGTATGTTTGTGTGCATGAGACAATATTCCACAAGGGGGTTGTAAGCATGTTGGTTATGGGCTGCTAAAAGCAGCTTTCATGAACATCCTAATCTCAGTCAATCTAGGATCCCAGGCTTCCATTCCCAGTTTGTATAATTTCTTCCACTGCTGGATCATTGCCAAATCTGAATGGGAAAAGCTGGGCTGCAACAGGATGTTCTTCAATTGAAAGGAGGTGGGGTATAAGCTCATTACAGTTGTAAATCAGCGCATTTAAGCATTAAATCAAAAGAAGATGTGTGTGTGTTTGCATGTGCATACACATGCTGTCGCTGCTGCTTAGAAGTCTGATAATGAATGACAGCTTTGCCAAGTAAAGTCTCATCTCTGCGCCGTCAGCGCCACTGTACATCTTTGATCAAAAGCACTTTAAGTGGTTTCAGAAGCTGGATCAAGCCAGGGAGTGGTGGGGAGGTGGGCGGAGAAGAACTCGTAGTAATTCTGTACCAGAGAAATAAATAATACAGGCATGTAACATCTAAGTGCTTGTGTATCAGCTTGTCAGATACTTTCAGGAAAGCTGTGTGTTGGGAGGCTGAGAAATGGCGTAAGCAATGCTGTTGCTCTTGAGTCTTGTTTTGAAATATGATAGAGCTCCTCTTTCAGGGCAGCTAATCAAGGTGGCCTTAAAGTGACGTTGGTTTATCTATTTTGATTGATTTGCATTATTACACCACCCTGCATGGAAGTGACTTGCAGCAATTTAATGCTGCTTTCCTGTGTCCCATTCATTCATTTCATAGCTCCAAATATGGATATGCTTGGAAGAGCTTTATTGTCATAAGAAGGATTTGCCATCCAATGGGAGTGCAACCCTGTTGATTCTCTTGGACCTCTCAGCAGCTTTTGATACCATCAACCTTCTGGATATGCTGGCTGAGCTGGGAGTGGGAGGTTCTGCTCCTACTTGACCAGCCAATTCCAAAAGGTAGTGCCGGGGGAATTGCTCTGTACAATGGCAATTATGCCAGGGAGTGCCACAGGGTTTTACTTTATCCCCTACGCTATTTGACACTGCTATGAAACCACTGGGGGAGGTTATCCAGAGATATGGGCTGCAGTGTCACCAATACAGGGATGACATTTGGCTCTACCTCTCTTCTTCAAATCCAGGGGAGGCAGTGACCACACAGAATCAGTGTCTCAGCATGGTAATGGATTGGAGGACAGTCAACAATCCAAGCAAGATGGAGGTGCTGCTCCCGGGTGGTTCCTCCGTCCAGTTGGGAGACATTCAACCTCTTCTGGATGGGTTGCACTTCCCCTAAAGGACAAGAATCATAGTTTGGGAAATCTTGGAACCCAGAATTATCACTTGAGGCACAGGTGGACTCTGTGGCTCTCTGCAACTTTAATCAGCTTAAACTGATATACCAAATGACCCTACCTGGACAGTGAGAGTCTAGCTACAGTTCTCCATGGTAACCTCTTGTTTGGATTGCTGCAACGTGTTGTACGTGGAGCTGCCTTTGAAAATGGTCTGGAAACTTCAACTAATCCAAAACAGGGAAGCAGGACTGTTAATGGAGACTGGCTCATAGGAACACATTGTCCCCATCCTTTTCTAGTTACACTGGCTGCTAGTTGAAGACTGGGCACAATTTAAACTGCTAGTACTAACACTGAAAGCCCTAAACAGTTTGGGGCCAGGTTATCTGAAGGATCACTCTCTTCCATATATACCTACCTAGAACCCGATATCATCTTTACTGTGGACTAAGTGCCCCTTGACTTTTAAATCATTCCCAACAATGAGGAATATATAGTCATCTATTCTATGAATTGCCCCTGGAATAATGTGTTATCTAGTCATCATTTTATAATGGCATTTTCTGATATTCACATGTAAGTGAATATGCCAGAAATACCAATAGTGAACCTCCTTACTTAACCTGTTAGTCTTCCATCCAAAATGCCTCTCGGAACATATTAGGGTCCCTCCTTTCCAAAGCTCCCTCAATTTGTGCTATATCATGAGACAGCATTAGTACAAGGATCAGTGTGTCTTTGTGTGTCTGGTGGTTGTGGAGTGCTCACAATCCAGCCATAAAAAAGAACTCCATTCTGAAGCTGCTTTGGGCAGTGACAAAAACAAAATACAGGGAGGGGAAAATGCACCCAACATCCCATAATTTGGCTTTAAACCCCATCAAAAGATTTTTTTTCAAAAAATTGAGCCTCTAAAACTCATCCTCTGGTTTCATGCCCTTTCTCCGTCTCCCACACAGCTTCATATTTCATTCAAAATGTTCTCATCTTTTAAAAAATGCAGTCTCCTTTCTGCCTGCTCTGAACTCTTAAATTTATCTCAAATTCTGCTTTAGGCAGAATATGGAAGCAGCAGCATTAATATGTGACAGATATTAAGTGCATTGTAATTCAGTTTTGCTCTCCTATATCCATTTATCAGCTTTTCTGTATTTCGCTGAATGTGAACACGAGAGTTACGACAGTCTCATGGCTGATGAAGAGTGGTGGATATTTCTGAAACTTGATTGCAAAGCCAATGAAAATGAAGGTCTTGCCCATTCTCAGTATGACTGGATATACAGCACAGACAAGGAGGAGTGGATTGCTAATTAATGGCCATCACTGGCTGAAGCAAAATCCATGCTCAGTGAATTCCTTTTCTCCAGTTGTGAGTAAAAATTTATCTGAGTGTGTCTGACTTCCACTGCCGGTCCACACTTATCTACTACTGGCTACTTTTTGAAAGGCAGTGATATCAAATGTGTGAGAAACATGAGAAACTTTCCATTTCTCATTCTGTCACTGAAGCATTGGGAATTCTTAAGTTAGAGTTTTATTCCTTCTCTTTAAAAAGCCCATTATATTTCCAGATTTAAAATTATGAGTAGTAGATTTCAAATACTTCTCTCAAGAAGAAGGGGATGGCAGAGGATGAGGTGGCTGGATGGAGTCACTGAGGTGGTTGGTGTGAGCTTGAGTGGACTCCGGGGGATGGTGGAGGACAGGAGGGCCTGGAGGAATGTTGTCCATGGGGTCGCGATGGGTCGGACTCGACTTCGCGACTAACAACAACAACAAAGGTTTTCGCTAGCTAAAGCTGCCAAGTCCTGAAGGTTTTTGTGATTTTAACTCTTGTATGAAATGGGGATCACTTGGTGAGAATTTTCCTAGCACTGCAAACTGGTAATGTCAGTCTGGTGACAAGCAATGTTGAGCTGGAGCCATGCTTGCTTCCCTCTCTCTTTCTCTGTAAGTGTGTGTGTACTTTTCAGCTTTGTCACTCCTATTTTGGCAATTTTGAGGAGATTTATGTTATTCGACGGGAGCAAATGTGCTCATCTATTCAGAGTGAAGGCATTATCTTGTGCAAAGCATTAGCATCACTCTGGATTGGCTTTTTGCCTTCAGAACATGATCACATAGCCAAATTGAGATCTCATTACCTAGAGTAATAGATCACACTCACTACAGCCCATTTCAGACATTCAGTATTGACATGTAAAGGGATTCTCATGCATAAACAGGGCAGGCCATTGCTTAGGGACCAGCATGTGAACAGTGGTGGTCTGAAGGGGTCCTTACATGCCTAGATAGGGGTGACTTGCATGAGGGTCAATTAGATTTCATATTCCCATTGAGGGATCCCTACAGACTGACATCCATGTACATGGACAATTTCCTTTAGATGGCTGATACATATGTTGTTTTCCCAGGTTGGACAGGGCACATTGGTTATGAACGCTCTTCAGTGTGTTTCTACATAATGTCTAAGAGGTTTATTTAATCCATACTTGTGTGAGTTCTCATTCCCTGGCAGAATATATAGACAGTATATCTCCCCAAATAAGGAGAAACAGGCAGAGAAAGGGTCTGCTAAGGGTGATGGTAGTGGATTGAGAACCATCCATACACCCATCAGAGTAGTTTTTTTACCCCAACATCAGACCTGGTGTACTTTCAGCACATTAGCTCAGGACTTCCCCAGTATTGATCATGATGGAATTTAAGATGTACCAAATGCTTTGTCCACCTAATGAGAAGGAAGAACTCACTGGAGAAGACCCTGATGTTGGGAAAAATTGGTGGCCAAAGGGGGTAGGGATGGCAGAGGATGAGGTGGCTAGATGGAGTCACTGGGGCAGTGGGTGTGGGCTTGGGTGGACTCCGGGGGATAGTGGAGGACAGGAGAGCCTGGAGGAATGTTGTCCACGGGGTCATGGTGGGTTAGGCATGGCTTTGGGCCTAAACTAAACAAACAGAAGTCCTGCTTTCCATGTGGCACCCCTGGAAAATGGGGCTTGTGTCATGACAACATATGACAGGGCTTTTCAGTGACAGTACCCTGCTATGAAACTCCATCTAGCAGAAAGCTGACTGTCCCACATGCTCTTGAATTTTAAGGACCAGTGAAATACCTACTTATTTGTGCAAGTTTTGGAGGTATAGGTAAGTACTCAATTAATTGTGCTGACAATTTTGTTGTATTTGTTATAAAGTCATCACTTTAGGGTTGTGATTTTAATGTCGCTTATGTAGAGTATTGCTTCTTATATTGGGTCCTAGCTTCCCTTCTCTCCATGTGAAGATTGGGGATATATAAATACAGAAACCCTTCCACCATCTGTCTTCAATGGATTGGCTTCTTTAGCCTAGAAGTTAAAAACGTGGACACTCCAGTGACTTAGGGATCTCCGGAATCCAGGGCATCATTGTCCTGCCTTCCTTTCTTCAACAGAAAAGCAATGCCAAATGCCCACACAATCATGAATGAAAACATGATTGCTACTTTGGGCCTTGTGGAAACCCTTTTTCATCAGTCACTACAAAACCTTTTTAACCAACAGCAGGCTAGGCAGCAGTGATTAAAACTTGATGTGCTTAATATGCTTTAAGTGGATTAGACATCCAATGATATACTGATTACCCCAAAGCCACTCAGTATGTGTGGAAGAGTGATGAAAATGGATTACATGCTTTGCCAGAACTCACACGGTGTTGCACCAGCAGTGTAAGCTCAGAGACAGTGTGCGTGTTACTAGCAGCTGCATTGCAACCACTTGCCAGAGTTTCTTTCCCTGATCCAACCATGTTTACAGCTGGACTCCATTTGGGATGGCATAATGGAATGTTTCCCTGTCACCAGACAATCATAATATGGACAGGAAGAACATGCAACTACATTGTTATATCAGCCTCAATAGTTTCTTGTATTTTTCTAAGCAAAAATGTGCATGAATAAACAAAGATGGGCTTATTGAAGGAGCAAAATCCATCCTCAAAGCTTATGTGACTCATGTCTCTATGAGCTTTTGTTTTTCTTTTCTCTTTGCACAAAAATATAGGCATACATTGTGCAGAATTTTTCAAGCATATCACTCGAGTGCAGGTTTGAAAGGTAGACATTTTCTCATACAGATTAAATCATGTTTGTAAATTATTAGTTTTATTTAGCCATTCATTCATTTCTATAGCATCCTGTAGCCAAAGCTTTCTGGAGGGTTTACAATAGTCCATAAAAAACCAAGATCATAAAATACAAGAAAATGCCATAAAATCAAAGAAAACATATTGTTAAAAAACGACCCTGTAAAAGAAAAAAAAACATGTGGGATGGGTAATCGCCTGAAGCCCCTGGGTAGCCAAGTAAAATTTAAAAAGCCTTGGTATTAGTGCATGAGAAAGGCAGAAAAGCTTTCAAAAGATTTTCACATTAACAAACCCCACATAAAATCATGCTTACTTTGAGGAAAAGCATACATGTGTTCACATGATTTGTGAACATGAACAAAATTATGATAAAATTTATATATAATATTTTAAGAGAGACCCAAGGTGGAGTCATCTGTTAGTTTTCTTTCCCAAGAACAAGAAACCCTGAATCAGTCCTCAATATATTACAACAGGAGTTTGTTTCTGTCTGTGCATCATGCAAGCATGTCACATCCATAGCCCTGTATAGGATAAACAAGGATACAATTCTCAGAAAAGTTTTGCATTTTCTGAAACTGATGTGCACATTCAAAACTGTGCACTTGTGCAAATGCACATTTTCTCCCCCACAAAAACGTGTCTTTTCACTGCTTTAGTCCGTGGGGGAAAATATGCATATTTAAACATGCACACTGTTCCTACTTAGGAAAAATGGTTTAAGTCTGGTAAAAAGAACAAGGTAAACCAAGCTTTGAGAAGGAATTGGAAAACTTCAAGAAGCTTGAAACCTTAGTACTTTTTATTGTGCTTGGAAGCTAGAGATGCCTGCAAGCAAAACTGTAGCACCCCATTCTCCAGCTTTGAAAATGTCTTTATATTAGCTTAGGGAGAAATGCACTGATTTTGGGGACACGCAATCTCTTCATGTCCAAATCTCCAAATCTCACAGGAATATTCAAATTTGATCCTCATTGGAAGAGCCATACCTCATTTTGGATATCTCCCAAATATGTCCAGATCAGCTTGATTCAGTGTTTTGACCAAATTTGAAGTATAACTTTTCTAAAAGTGCAAAACTGGAAAGCAACATACCTCTTCTTCCCAGATCAGTTGGGAAGTTTGCAATGTCAGTTTGTGTTTCTGAAAGTAACATCATTCCCTCTCCCCCATCTGGAAAAATGCACATTTCAATAGACGAAACACCTGCATTTTAGAAGTGTGCTTTTTTACCTCCTATTGCTGAATTTACCACCTGTTCACAATTGTTGTTGCTGTTGTTTGTTGTTACATTTTATTTATAGCCTGCCTTTTTTCCTTTTGGGAAAAACCCAAGGTGGCTTACTCATCTATGTTTTATTCTCACAACAGTAACCCTGTGAGGTCGTTTGAGCTGAGTGTGAATGATTGGCCCAATGTCACCCGGTGAGCTTTATGGCCAAGGACTAGAGGAGGACTGAGGACTAGAACCCAGCTCTCCCAGGTCCCAGACCAACTCTCCAAGCACCATGCTACACTGTTGTCACTGGGTGTTGAGTAGGAAAAGCGCTTCCTTGTGGTTGCACCAAAATTACGGAATACTCTGGGCAATTTCATTTCGGGTTTCTCCTGAACTGATTTGTTGCAGAGTGGATGTTGTGATTTTGCTCTTCTTTGGGACATACTTGGGGTTATAAGCCTTTTTCCCTGTCTAAACATGCATCAGCTTATGTCTTTAAAGTCCATTATCTCCCATGTATTTATTTCTTGCTCAGCTTTGTTGCTTGCAAATTCTGCTCTTGTTTATGTTTTACATTTTTAATATTTGTGATGTTTTATTGATTTTTTAAATTATGAAGCCACCTTGTAAAATGTTTTGAAGAGAAGAACATAAATCCCTTAAATAAACAAATGAAACTTTATGTATGTTCCAGACTTGTCTCTTGTTTGGTGTTCCCATGATTGGCACTTGATTGGCCTAACACCAAAAGTTGGAAATGTTATCCAAAGGCAAGCTGACTTTTAGGCAGTCAGCGTACCTTCCACTCACATCCAAGCAGCATGAACCTGAAAAAAGAAAACATTTGGCAGGCATTTTTTTTTTAAATGGCACATTAATGATACCTGAAGAAGCTGCTTTAAAAAACCTTCACATGCTTCCACAGCTCCCTCCCACATGTACAGCCAAGAAATAAATCCTTTGGAAATGGAAATCAGGCTTGAAGTAAACAGATTAGTAATGGTTATTTGGTAACACTTTATTAATTAAATGTCTTAAATACATTTAAACCTAGGCTTTTAATTTAGATTTATAAGGATAATTTAGATTTAGAATCATTATGATACATTAACTACAGTAAATGCCAAATGATTTTTATACACAATATTTACTGAGGTGTAGCAAAAGCATGAAAAAGCAACCTTAATTATCTTCATCCTTCGTTAAAAAGAGGATGGTCAAGGAGGGGAGTGTCAAGGAGTCAGTTTAACTGTGTAAGACCAACAGAGTGAACTGGAGCCGGGAAAATGGTGATACAGCAGGCATGGTCTATGTGAACTATGGCTGCATATTGTCTGGGTTCATCCACACACAGGGGTTTACTATGAGCTGCCACTGAATTATTGGTGTGGTTGATATGTGGGTTATGGTGTTGTCTGAACCCAGGCACACTAACAAACATGGTTTGTTAACCACAAACAACCCAACAACAAACTTCAGAAGGGGGAGAATAAGCTTCAGGATGTTATCCTGAAAACTTTAGCATGCCGAAGCCTTCCTGAATTGTACATTCCTAAATAGGAATGTCCAAATAGGACATTCTTATGTTGTGAGCCACCCTGAGGCTTTGTTGCAATGGGGGTGGCATACAAATGTTTTAAATAAAATAAATAAATAAATAAATATCCATATCCAAAATATTTATAGGACTGAATAGGGAGGTGAAAATCTGTCCAATGAGTTTCTCTCACATTTTTGAAAATAGGGTTTTAATAAGTTGGTATAAAGAAACAAAAATTCTCTCCAACATACTGTGTGTGTATGCCTACAAGCTGCATATTCTGAATATCCAATTTGCTCTTTGGTGTATAGGTAAGCTGTTGAACATGGGCTTCACATTCATCATAAACACTGATCATCATAGGAAGTACACATAGTCCCCAGGTTACAAACAAGTTCTGTTCCTGAGAAATGGACATTTGTCTTTAAGTCAAAATTGTATGTAAGTTGGATCATGTATAGTCGGCCATCCACATTTGCAGGGGTTAGTGGTGCAGGACCCAAATGAAAGTGGAAACACCATTAATATCTCTAGCCCCTTAACACACAACACCAGCAGCACTTCCTCCTCTTTGCAGCAAGGAGATAGGGGGAGGAAAGGCATGTTTTGGAGGCCTCCCTCTCTCCCCTTTTGCTTCTTCTCTCTCTGTGGTGGTGACAATTTTCTGCAGTAAATTTTTAAAACTAAAAGGTGTTATGTCAGTTAGTTAAGTATGGGTAGTCCATAGCTTGGATATTTGTAACACAGGACTGCCTGTATATCATGCTCATGGGTATAGCTAAAGTATTTTTGTAATGAGAGGGCTTTGTCTGCACTGGCTACCTGAATGTTACTGAATCCAGTTCAAGGTGCAGATCTGTCCTATAAAGCCTTACCTGGTTCAGGTTGGCCATCCTTGATGGAGTGTCTCTCCTTGGACCAACCCACATACATACGATGGCCATCAGCTAAGGCCTCTGCCAGGCGCTTATTCTAAGGGAGGCTTAGAAGGCAGCAGTGTGAGAGAGGGCCTTCTCAGAGAGGCATGGGTGTCATGAGAATGGCCTGTATGCATGGTTTTTATAATATATGTTTAAGGTTCTCATCTCCGTAAACCACTCACTCATGGTATAGAAACCTAACGAATGAACAAATGGAAGTGTGACCAACCTTGTGGGTGACCCAGGAGTCCTCTGTGTTGTGGAGGGGGCGGGTTGAGTTACAGCCATGAAAAAATCTCATCTCCTGCTTTTGCAATGATAACAAATGAGGAATGGATAATTATGGGTAAATACAGTGTATGTTTTTCAATGCATTCCTTCAGCCAGAAATACAAGACATGGGTTTAATGATACAGTCCCATAAGAAGAAAAAGCAAAAACGCAGTAAGAAGAAAAACCTGGACAGACTCCCAGGTTACTTGGCCATGTTCTTCCCTAGTATAATGAAATGTAATGCATTTCTACTTGAATTAATAATATTTAAATTCTCCTCCTCCACCTCTCCTTCTGTCTCTTAGTATATGCAAATATGATGCAAATTGTATTCTTTTTCCTTTTTGTTTCTTTTTTCTTCTTTTAGGGTGATGAGTAACTGGCCATCTTAGTCATAGGAAGGAATTTTGGATTGGATTCCCTCAGTACTCAAGGGCAGCCTTTTTACTCTGCTGTCAAGACCAATTATACAGGATGTGCTTTAATTCAGGGAGCCTTTTATCTGACACAGACATGTTTCACATCTTCTATCCCCTATAATTAAAAGAATTCCCGTTGTTAGCCAGTTTCCTGATGTCAGTGCTCTCTGACCAGTACTGACTCCAAGGTGTGCTTAACAAAAATGCAGGAATGACGCCTTACCTTCAGATGTGCTGGTGAAGCTGTGAGGCTTTGGAGGGTGAATCTCAGTTCAAGCACTGCAGGGCTATGTAAGCGAAGCAAAATGAAACTGATATTTCTTCCAAACAGAGCAAAAGTTGGCAAAGGCGATGCGATTTTCTATCCCCATTTGTGTAATTTGCAAAGATAACCAGAACAGGCTTTCAGGATCTCTTCCTGAATTGTGAGATTTCATTTATAGGAGTGCTCCTGAAATGCACTCCCAGGACTGTAATTTTATATACTACAAGAAAATTGGATTGAACTAGGCTGGGTGTGCCATCCACTCCTCTCTTCGGAGAAGACAAAGAACCTATCCTGTCAAATCCCCAACAATGATGGGCAACCCTCTTACCCTTTCATCTCCATCTGTGGGATAAGACAAGAATGCACAACTGAAAGGTTTCTCTCTTACTGGGTTCTTCGGTAGGATGGTATCACACTGATTAAATCTCTCCAAAAGCAGGCTTTCGAAAATAAAACTATGGGTTGTTGCCCTTCAGATGTTGTCAAAGCCCAGGCAGATCTTTTGTTATCAGTAGCTGAGCCTCTCCTCCCCCTAGTAAGATAAGAGCAGGCAGGACTTAGCATATGAAAGGACAACTAATGCCAGCTACCTTCCAGATGTGTTGGACTACAACATCTATAATCCTCTGCCAGCATGGTAACCGGTAAGGGAAAGATGGTACCACTCCCATTGCATGGACAAAAGCCAGACTGGCCTAGTAGTTGAATATTGCTTCAACACTGGCTAAGGAATGGCATCTCCTACTGAACAGAGGACAGCAAGATATCTTAAGGGATGCTGGGCAGGCCAAGTGGGCCTCCTGCTCCTTTCCCCCAGTATGTGTTGTTTGATATGACTGCCTTCTAGGGTTGGGACAAGCCCTTTTGGAATCCATCCTTCCAGAAACTGTGGAATTCCTCTTGTGCTTAGTCTGGTCCTGCAAAGTAAGCCAAGCCATGAGGAAGTTCACAAATGCTCATGGTACTCTGGTTGTGTAACTGAACCCAAACCCTATCATCTCCTCCCTGTAGAAGGTGTGGTGGCAGAAATAGTAAGGTCCAGGGCATGGGTGGCAGAACACTGAGGTTGGAATGCCAAGACCAGGGCACAGGTAAGGGGAGAGTCCTGCAGTAGTTTCAGTGGGCCAGAAGCAAAAGGCACATTAGTTTAACAATCCAGGGTCAAAGGCAAGGAGACAATAGATCCAAGCAAACACAAGAGATCACAGTCCAAAGGCACAGTCCACAAGTACAGTCCAAAGCAAGGGGTGGTAAGGGACCCTGGTTCCCATGTACCTGGGAATCTGGGTCAGACCACAGACAGGGTTGGAAGCAGGAACAGACTGGAGCAAGGTGGCAGGGCAGGATTCAGGTGAGGCAAAGCCTAGAGCAAGAGCCCAAGGGAGTCACAAAGATGTCTTGTGTTGCTGTGGCAGCCATGCAGAGAGGACTCTTGGGCTGGTCTCCGGGCCTTCAGCTCAGTGCCTCATTGCTCCTCACTGTTTCCTGCAAGTGCCTGCAGAACACCCTGACAGGCCCTGATCCTGACAGAGATCTTTGTGCCTCATGTCCTGATTTGTATCCAGACATTTGTTTCTGGACACCTAGCAAAAGGCTTGGAGATAAGGAGGGATTGCGGGTGAGCTGATGGGAAGCAGCGTTCATCTTTGACCCAGCCTCCTCCACTTCTCAGCACTCACACACCCCATTTTCTCCCCACTGAGGCATATTTGCAGCTGTGGAGGCCAGGCAGGGAGCCCCCCTTTGGAATCTCAGCTCTGAGTTTGCAGGATCTCATAGAGAGGACTCTGAAAGATCTGTTATCATCCTAATCCCAGAAAACATCAGGAGGCCATGGGATTGGACCCATTGTTTGTTTATTTTATTACATTTATATCCCAATAAGTTTTCTTTCCAAGGAACTCAAGATGGCTTGCGTAATTCTCATCCTCTCAATCTTATCCTCACAACAATAACCCTGTGAGGTAGGTTGGGCTAAGAGTCTGTGACTGGCCCCAAGCCACCCAGTGAGCTCCATGGGCAAGTGGAGACTAGAAGGCAGATTCCCTTCCTTGAACCATCATTCCACACTGGCTTTGCTAATTAAGTTTGAGCTGCATGTAGAGTTTCACAGACTCATAATAATAATCTTTAAAATCTCACCCTTTCAGGAATTGTATTGTCCTGCACTGGGTGTGTTCAACTGATCGAGTGATTCCTGATTGCCGATGTGGCCAGCATAGAAGGCATGGGCCTCACTCCAAATGGGTGCCTTCCGGTATGAGCTGCCAGCCCAATGTGATGAGCTACATGGACCTAAGACATGATGGTGTCCCATACAAGAGCCCTGATATGCTGGATCACACACAGGAGAAACAGACAGTGGGGACCAGGAGTAGAATGGGAAATGGGGGCTGCGAGTGATTCAGGGAGGGGCAGGAGGATTAGCAGATTTTTCCAGCCTTGGTGTTGGCCATCCCCACCAAATATGGTGACTTTCAAATTCTGAAGTCAATGGTTTTTTTTTTTGAAAATATATCAATTTGCCTTCTTGATACCTGAGTGAGTAAAAAGTCATCCGAAGAGCAATGGAGATCTTCCTTTGGACTTACTTCAGGGACCACTGGCACTAATTACGCTGCATTTCAAGGAGTCTGATTCCCGAGGCAACATGCCTAATTTTCCTTTCATATCTGCTTTGCATCCCCCAGGCAATAGCAGAATCTCCTAAAGGATATCTCAATATTAGAGTTGTTAATTTCTCAGTGCAGGTCACAAATGGGTTACTGCTTCTTGTCTTGCATACTGGTTGATGGAAGCAGTCCGTTTTTGTGTTCTAAAAAGAACATGTCAGAAAGTTGTTTTAAAAATGCCACCCCCTTTCATATTTTCTATCTGACATAAAAGAGCGAAAGTTGCTTTATGTGTCTGGATGTTAAATGCTTCCAAGGTAAATTGGATTTAGTGTGGGGTTTGCTACTGTAGCTACACAGTTGTTAAAACACTGAAATAACTCTTCACATTTAGTGTCTCTTAAAATCTAATGACTTGCTCTGGAGTTTCAACAAGTGTGTAAGCATTTGCAAGGAAGAGACAGATCTTCCATATTCGCATGGGGATTTATTTATTTATTTTTCAGATTTATATGCCACTGAATAGCCTGACAGGGCTCTTTGAGCGGTTAACATTAAAATACAATAAATTTTAATGCATTTTGAAATTGAATACTTTTTAATTAATTACCAATTAATCAATTTAATTAATCAATTAAACATTAAATTACACATACAGGGTGAGGAGGGGGGAAATCTACTGGTGCAGAGTGAGCCCTTGTAATCAGGTGTTAAATTCAGGTCTTGTGATAGCTGCAAAAGAGGACAGTTTTTGCCAGATGCTGAAACAAAAGTAGTGATGGCACCAGGCGGGCCTCTTTAGGCAGCCTTTCCAAAGGTGAGGAGCAGCCCCTGAGAGGGCCCTTCTTCTAATCGCCATCCCTTTTACTTTCTTTACTCTTTCAGCAGGACCTCATTCCCAGATCTCAATGGGTAGGTACTAGTATTGGAAAAGAAAGTCCTTCAAGCAACCAGGTCCCAAGCCATATAGGGCTTTATATGTTAAAGCAAGCACTTTAAATTGGAGATGGGCTTCAACTGGCAACTTATCCTATAATTTATACAGAATAGGTGTTATGTGGGCACACAAACTGATACCTGCCCTGTTCTGGTTTACTAAGGGCAATAACAATGCCAGCATATCTAAGAGGAACAGATGGTGGCTTTCCCTTCTTCTGACAGTTCCGGTAAAGCCATACTCAGATGTTATAGAATAACAGAATCTATCCAAACAGACAAGGCACACAACTCTTGTCTGGTTGGCCACATCCCAGTGACCATGTTTCTGGTTCCAGATGTGTGGGGAGCTCAAAATTCATTTGAAATTATGCAAGTCAGTGCATAATTAACTTGACAAAGTTATTTGGATTCCACTTGGAAGCTACATGTACATTCATGGATGCTTTTCTGCACATTTCTCCAAATGGACGCATTAACTGTATACATTTTTTTTAATGAACACAGATTCTTCTATGGTTCATGCCCTTTTTTCCTAAAAGCTTGCATCCTTTCATGTGCATTTTCAAATGAGCACTTTCTGCTAATGCATTTTTGGTTTTGTTCTGTAGATATCTTTATTTGTTTAACTTCTATACTGCTAAATTTGCAAGCTATACTGAGCATTTGCAAGCTCAGAAATCCATAGATTTCAATCTCAGGCACATTCAGCTTCACATTCAGCTTCCCCCAGGGGGGTTGAGCCAACCCCCTGGGGTGGAATTTTGAGGTGAAAACCAAAGTTTTCTAGAACACCAAGATCCCATTCAAAATCAGCACTATGCATGTTTAAAGGTAAAGTAAAGGTTTCCCCTTGACGTTACGTCCAGTCATGCCTGACTTTAGGGGGCGGTGCTCATCTCTGTTTCCTAGCCGAGGGAGCCAGCATTTGTCCGCAGACAGTCTCCGTGGTCATGTGGCTGGCATGACTAAACACCGAAGTGCACGGAATGCTGTTACCTGCCCACTGAAGTGGTACCTTTTTATGTACTTGCATTTGCATGCTTTCGAACTGCAAGATTGGCAGGAAATGGGACGGCGCACGGGAGCTCACCCCATGTGCAGATTCGAACCGGAGATCTTTCGATCAACCAGCCCAGCAGCACAGCAGATTAAACCACTGCGCCACCTGCAGTCCCAATGCATGCTTACAATGAAGTAAATGAAAGACCAGATAGAGTTGAAAGAGAACAGAGGGCCATCAGGTCCAACCGTGTGACATAATCCAGTTCCATATAGATCTGCCATATGTGAGCTGAATAACATCAGGTCTGTCCTAAAGATGGCTTAATAGGGGTATGTTATTTTTGCAGGCTTAGAATTGTGACCAAACAGCACATGTTTGACGGGGGTAAAGTAGTTTAGGCAGATCTGCATCTTGGGCCTTTTCACTCCTGAAACAAAATCGAACATTCAGGGCAGAAGACAGGTGATAAACATGGCAAAGACACGATAATGAGGCAGCAAGAGCAGAGACGTGTAGCATTAATAGATGATTGTATCAACATATGTTCTTGAATTGTTCCCATTAACAACCACTGGAAGTTGAACATACAGGGTGATGTCATTGCAAATAAAGATAGTGTGAAAGTAAAACAGTGAAACAGAATTAGATAGGTTGGTATGTCTTCATGTGTACATTTTCTCTATCAGTCAAAGCAGCTTTGAATTCCCAACAAAGAAATACCTTTTAAGGATCGGAATGAAAATTACCTTTTGAGTTTTATATATAATTTCAACTGCTTCCCCAGCACTAATTGGGGGCATTTTCCAAGCTCTGACAATTTTGGAAAGTTCAGAATGCAGAGATCATGAGGAAAATAAGCACATGGGTTGTCACCAACCCAGATGGTTTATTTATTTATTTGGGATTCTTGTATGCCGCCCCATTCACATAAGCCTCAGGGCGGCTTCCAACAAATAAATAACGATACAAATATATTTAAAAACCTGGAAACATCCAGGCAATAATTTAAAACCAATAAATAAATTAACAATTAATTAAAATACTGTTTAAAAAAGTCTTGGCCTGGCGCCGAAAAGCAAATAACTTGATTCCTTCCAAGCAGATCAAGACTGACTGTGTGAACATTGCAGAAGATGTTAACAAAAGACACATGAAAGGTTAGAAGGCCAGCTAATGAGGGCAACCTGGCTAAGACTGGCCTCACTTTGTTGTCTTCCTTTGAGAAGGCAAATTATTTCAATTTAGGCAAGCCTTGGGCATGTAAGTTGACTGGTGTCGCTAATCTTCTTTCGTGGTTCAGTTTTAAATTGTGTTTTGAACTCATTTGTTGTGGTGTTATCTATTGGTTAAGATTTTGCTTGTGATCTAGATTGGTCACCTGGAGCATCTTTTGTGGGAAGGAGGCAGAAAGATGTGCCATTAATTAATTAATTAAGTAAGTAAGTAAGTAAATTAATACATACATATGGTATTGTCTGATCTGGTCCAATATGTGGAAGATATGAGTGCAATCATATGGATGAACTGAGGGGCAGGCAGGAAGAAAATAATTCTTCTTTATGATAATTATGGAGTAAATTCATGTATGTTGGAATCAACCTTTTAAATGTTTTACAATGCTCTGAGCCTAATTCCTCTGTCCTAGGCAAAGAAGATGGCATCTTTCTTCCTTCCAATATTTAATTAAACAGAGATTTTAATTTTGGAATCAACATTTTTGAGAAAGTTCTGTAATAGAGTAAATCCATCTATTCCTGCTTTTCCAGAGCCTCAGACTGGAGACCTGTAAGCTCCTGTTCTTTTACAGAGTTTCAGGCAGCTTGCTCAGCCCTTGAAGACACAAGCCTTCACACAGTCTGTTCTCTAGTGCTGATCTACAGTCCTTTCCCAGATTTCTGTTCCCTGTCATTCAGACAATGACTACTACAGCACATTTTAAAATGTGATAACATTTTGAAGTTACTTAACCCAATGGACTCTCCATTTTTAAATCAGTAGAAAGCCATCGCAGTCTGTTGAAAAATAAAACTACACCAACACCATAGCTATGCAGGTGGAGAAGAGCTTTCTACAATTCAGTGCAAGAGTGGAGGTGAGTGAAACTCGAAGTGGAATCCTAAGTACATGTTTTCATTTTTACCTCTGAAATATTATAGCTACCAATCTTGTTCCATTTATTTTCTCATCTTTCTGACACTAATTTTGGTTCTGCCCAATTCCATATCAATATTTGAACTTTATTTCCAGAATTCCACAAATATCTTAAGATGCATATGCACATTTTAGTGTGCATATTTTGCTAATGTTTGCATCCTTGAAAGACATGTATCTGTTACAACTCATTACTCTCTTAATTAAATTATATGCACATTTTTGTGCATATATTTACGTAAAGTACTGTGGGTGGACTTTGCGTGCTTCTCTATGCTGTGCACTTTTTACTTCATTTTTTCACTACAATACCATACTCAAGAAAGTATACATTTTGGTGTGCAACTCTGTTCTGGTTTAATCATTGGTTTAGCATTTGCTAAAGTGGCATTAAAATGCATGAAACAGGATTCTCACACACTGAGGGACATGGAAACGTCCCAATTCTCATTCCCAAAGGGTGCTGGTAGTGTGGAGAGTTGAGAAATCAAATGGATACAAATCAAATGGAGAAATCAAATGGATACAAATCAAATGGATAACATCACATCATGTTATTTAAGAGGTAATATACAGTTAATTCAGTGTGCTGAAATGCATTAGCCAGCATATATAAAGGTGAGTAAGCCACTGCAGTGTTTCTATCTTAATTCCTGGTAGCTTGTGACTTTACTGCTTACAAAAGTGAGGACCTTAGGCGACTTCCACCCTAAGGAATACAGTCTGTTCATTTTGAGTCCTGAGTACATTTAGAGCTTGTCAAATAAATGCTAAACAAATGCTAAACACACAGCACTCAACCACCATAATGTGAAATTAGGAAGGTTGAGAAATTGGTTCCATTGGTTTATTTTTAATGGATTTTCTGACTTGTACTTTTCTAACCTTTCAGAGAGCTAAAACAGAATTACAATATGAAATCTGCAGTTTTGCACACTTTCTGATACAGGTTGGCTCAGGAACGGCACCCCCAAATAGACACACAAGGAAAAGTGCACACAAAATGTATATATTTGAGATAAGTATCAACATGGCAAATGTGTAGAATTAAAAACATGATCACAATTTCACATAATTATTTCAACTTCTGATTTATTGCTTGATTTCGTTTTAGATCTCTAAGTGATTTAAGAATTTATCTACTGTATGTGATGTTTTTGTGTGCTCATCTTTCTATATAACAATTGTCTGGGCCCAATTTAAGGTGCTGGTGATGACCTACAAAGCCCTAAATGACTTGGGCTTTGTAGGTCCAAGGATACCTGCAGGAGCACCTCCTTCCCTATAGGACCTCCTGACCTTTGAGATCTGAGGCAGAGGCCCTTCTTTGAAAGAGGTTGTGAGGACAGTTACCCAGAGGAGGGCCTTCTCTCTGGTGGTGCCCCAGTCATGGAATATGCTCCCCAGAGAGGTTCGCCTGGCACTGCCACTTTTTTTTCTTTTCGGCACCAGGAAAACCCTTTTTATTTTCCTATTATTCTAATGTTGAATTGGCTTTCATGTGGTTTTATATCATTGCATTACTGTTGCTTTGTTGTAAACCATCCCAAGACCCCAGTAGATGAATGGTCTATAAAAGCCTCAAACACACACATATACACACAGGTGTTTGCAGCTTCTCTAGAATATGTTCCAATTTAACTTTTGTTTTTAAGAGAATTTTTGTGGGTCACAGGGAGATAGAGCAGGCAAACAGAATATTCTTCACCAGGAGCTTGGTTCTCAATTCCATGGTAAAACCAAGTGTAGATGAAGCAGATTAGCAGCCTCATGTAGAAAAGCTTTACATAAAAAATACATAGAATGCACTGCTAAAACTGATGTAAAAATATTAAATATTGAGTACAGGAAAGCGTTACAAGAGCACTGGAACAGGGCTGTGCTTTTACAAGTCAGAGGAAGCTTTTGTAAAAAGATAGGCCTTCAAAAGGTGTCTGAAGCTCATCACAATTTCCCATTCTTGGGCTGGATATAGGAGAGATTCCAGATGTGGATGCTTCTATGGAGAAGGTCTGCTTATCTGAAGACTCACTACTACTGGTCATGGAATGATCAATCTGGCATCTTCAGGAATTCTCAGGGATCAAGCTGATTTGTATGGGGAATATGACCAGCCGGGTACCCTGGTCGTGAGTTGTTGAATGCTTCAAATATCATCAGCAAAACATTGAGCATGGCTAAATAGCTTATTGACATATGCACAAAGCATGTATTTCCATATGCATTATTTAAAAATGAACACTTCACAGTTTCATACAGGAATTGGATAGAATAAATGGGACATTAAAAAAATCTTGGCAAGAATGTGATTTGCAAATCCACTCATCCCCAAGTGAGATGCCCCTTTCAGAATGATCTTTATTTCATAAAACTGATGTAGAAGTCGGTTGTTAAGCAAGAATCAGGAAGAGGAGTTGTTTGAGTATGCCTTCTTGAGGAAGCTTGTGTATGCCTATTTTCAAACCATCTGTCCCATACATGTTTTGCAAATGAATTAAGAAATATGTCATGCTGTGGCCTTCAAACACGAATGTTCTTGCCATGTTTCTATTGTCACCTTTGTCCACTGTTTCACTTGTCATGGTGGAAAGATCCTTCCGATGCAAATATTTTTCTGTACGTAACTGCAAAGTGATGTTGCAAAGTTCGATGCGGCAAAGTTTTCTTTTCCCCACAATGTGGAGACCTGGGTAGGAAGGTTCCCCTTGGCAGCTGAGATAACAAAAGTTCTCTAGCAGCTGCGGCACATGAATTTGGTCTGTGTGCTGAAGGAATAATTCGGAAAAAAGATAACAGGTCTATCTTCAGCTCCAAACATTACGGTTGAGGGAACTGATAAGCATCCCTTTCATTCAAAGTTGTTAATGGCTCAGTGATTTTGAGCCTCTTTCCCATCAAATGTATGAATTTTTAATCCTTTAATTGCATGTCATCCTAAATGCCCCGTGTGCTTTCTTATTTATCCATCCATTTCTGTTGTAACAGGTAAATGCTTTTCTTTCTCTCTTTCCTTTTTTTTCCCTCCTGTTTTAGTGTGCTTTTCTAGGCAGGAAACTTGTTAATGTTCTCTCTCTTTCTCTTTCTCTCTCCATTTCCCTACAGTGGAACAATAGGACTGTTATGTTTTCCCTAGTGTACAGCAGGAGGTGGGGGTGGAGGGGCCCCCCTCCCATGACTTCTTAATTCAGATCGAGCATCCTCTGAGAAAATCAGGGAGTGCCCCCCTTCGCAACTGAATTGGCATTGATGATAACAGAAAAAATTAATTACTGCTGAGATGTCTGAAATAAATATTTTACAGATAAAGACTGGGTATATTGGAGGCAGCTTTTTCTTTCTGCTGCTGAAAAAACTCTTGTGTTCCCTATTAAAAGAGTCATGCAAGCTAATGCATAATGTACAGTGTTTCATTTCTTCCAACATGGTTAGTTGTCTTTTGGCTTAAAAGTAAGGTTAGAATAACCACACGTGCATCTCCAAACCACCAAACCAAGGAACGGAAAGGAACAAGAGGACAAAAGAGGCCATGGATTGGCAGGAAGTTGGGATATATTAATTTATTTCCACAGATGCAAATTTGTAAATAATGGCTATAATTTAAAGAGAAACACAATACACCTCATCATGCATGTCTGTGTGGCAACCTGGATGCTAACTTGTGATGGGCAGTTTCAAAGCTTTCCTTATTAATGGTCCTTTTTCTTTAAACTGAACTTGGATGTTCTGTGGGCACACTGCAGTGATGGAACCGAAACAGGAAAAGGAAAAAAAAAACATCCTAAAACTTTTACTGCCAGTAATTAAATGTTAGGACAGACATTTCAATGCATGTATGTTGCAAATTTCACTAGTCATGTATTAATTTAATATTTCTTAGGGATGGGCTCCTGTTTACCTGTTTGCATTTTTAAAAAATCAGGTAATATTCTGCATTGGAGAATATGCAGTTTTCTCTTTTCATCAAGATTTTTTTTAAAAAATTGCCCAGATTTACTTTTTTGTAAATTAGATTTGTAGATTGTTGTCCCACCCCATTAGGCATAAGTAGTAAGTTCTTACCAATATTAAATATTTACCAAGTGGTATTCATGGTTTGGCAATTGCCAGGAATTATGCTGGTAATGGTGCCTTTTCTTCTTGTTGGTGGTCATGGTGGTGACTATGTTTCTAAATCTTTTATACCAAGAGAACCACAAGGAAGGATGTCAGGGCTTTGGGATCTGTCTCATTTCCCCTGTCTGCATACAGAAGGTTCCAGATACATCTGTTGCATCTGCAAGCATGGTTAGAAAAGACCCTTGCCTGAAACCCTTGAGCACTGCCATCTGTCAGTGTACACCATCTCCAGATGTTCTGGACTGCAGTCTCCATAATTTCCAGCCAGAATGGTCACCCTACCTGGGAATGATGGAAGGTCCACGCCTGCAAATTTGGAGGACACCAAGTTGGTAAAGGCTGGAGTAGGTAATGCTGAACTAGTTGGTCTAATAGTGTTTAGTATGAAACAGCATCCTGTGCTCCTCTGAAGACACAGTCCCTTTGCCCATATATCCCATTTTAAAGCACTATTTAAAGTAAAATTACCATGAGGCAAAAGGTAAAGGAGGAAATTGGCTGTGAAGAGACAAATGGCTCACTTGAGAAGGAAGTTAGGTAGCTACCAGCAGTGTCTGCATGTTTTGAAAGAGAAGAGCATCCTTACAGGAATATATCTAGCCTGGTTCTGAGAAGAATGGACACTGTGGCAAGGGATGATCAGCATGCACTTTTGATGTTACTGTGGTGTGGACATTGTTTTGTCTGATTTTGTTTCAAAGGTGGACAATGGTGCTCTGTCTATGAGGGTGTCCAAGGTGCTGAGCAGAGGTCAAAAGTCAAGGATAGAACTAAGTATCTGCATGATTGTGCTTTAGAAGTATCCAATGTAGCATACTGCCTGTAACTAACTCAATCTGGATTCGCATCCTGGATACCTATCACATGGAAAATGTAGCCTTTTTGTTTTCCCAGTATTTTAACAACTAATTGGTTCCATCCTTGTGTTTATCATTATTTATTGGATGCAGTGTGTTGTGTGTTGTTGTCATGGTTTGGTTTTTTGTCCTCTGTAGGCTGTCCAGAGAATTTTAGTAATGGGACAGCATAGAAAAACTTTAAATAGATAGATAGATAGATAGATAGATAGATAGATAGATAGTCTTCTCCTTTCAAACCTTCCAGTGTCTCTTGGTCTTATTTGTGCCACACTGGTGAAATGACTCACTCCTCTCATTGTCTGGGCAACATCACACATTTCCTTAAACCTGTAACTGTGGTTTTATTTGAACAATTAGATCTACCACAAGCTCCAAAGGTCTCCACAGCATTTCCAGCCCTTTCCTTTCCACTCTGATATACAAATGCATCCCTGTCCATGGCCTTTGCTCTTCCAAGCCCACCACCACAATGAGGGGATGGAACAGAAAGACCCTCCTTTCTTGTTCTTGCTCTCCTGGGTGCCAAGAATATCCTATTAGAGGATTTGGTAAGCTGTGCATGGTGATCAAACTACCCTTTTTTCAGCCAGCCAACTCCCTTGCACATGAAGGAAGAATGATTAAAAGAGACTCAGCCTAGGGGTGTATAGATTTTATTAAGCCATTCTGTCTGTATTTTGTAGATTGTTAGGCAAATTTCATTCCATCATCTTCTCACTGACATAATCAGATATTTTGTATAGGAAACTCAAGCATTTGCAAGTGTGCATTAAATCACATATATTATGTCCACTCCTGCTAATTAAGGATGTATGAAGAATCCCTCTGGAGCTGGGAATCTGTCAGATTCCCAGGCCTGAGCTCGCTGGATGCTGGTCCATTTCACAGAGACCCAGAGTCCACATTCCTGCTGAGTGCACACAGCATGTGCAAGCACACTTGCAAGTCACTGGGTCTCACATGCGGTGCAAGCAGCGCCTACTTACATGCCAGAACAGCTGCTAAATGGTGGCCACACCTGGCACTGAAGAAGGGTGGTCGCAGGGTGCACAGTCATGAAGCACCCACCAGGAACACCACCACCACCTCCACTGACCACTGTGTAAGCATCTCTTTTCTGTGCCAGCTCAGCAACCTTTTAGGTTGCTGCTTCTGACAGGGAGGAAGGTTGTCAATTGTGCAACTCAAATTAATGAGTATTTTCAGGCTTCCTCTCAACTTGGCTTTCTTTGGAAGATTGCTTGGAGGGATGGATCCCAAGAGGGTTCATCACATCTTTAGTGTTAATGCATGTTAGCAAAGAAAAAAAAATGTGCAAACACCCCTTTCCCAGGGTTTCTGTTGTTATTGTTTTTTTTTTTTAAACCTGGTCTGCAAATCTGTGGAATCACCATCACTTGTGCAAAACATCAGCACCAACAGTGCACTGCAGAATCCATTGGTAGGTTTCATAGAAATCCAAACTCATTTGAATCCTTTCTGGATTTAACATGTGTAGCAGGGTTTCTTCCTTTGCCCAGCCAAATCTTACCAACAGCATCTCTGACCACACAGACAAGTTGCAGTCTAACATTCTAGTGACAGTTCTTGGTGAAATGGCCATACTAGCTTGAGTACTCCCAAGTACCACACTGGGAGATGGTAGAGCATAGGATCTTTCCCATTATGAATTCTGAAAGGCAGAGCAATTCTCAGTTGTTAAAAATGATCCAGGAGTTGAGCAGAGAAGTTGGAAGAAACATAACAAGTCCTAGAAGACAATGTTGTTCAACCCTAGCCCAATCAGGAAGGTTTCCCATTTTAGACCTGGGGACTCTTGACAGAGAAATACTTAACCCATCTCATGAGAACAATATAGTATCAGAGAAGGGGATTGCACCACGAATAGTTACCTCCATTCAATAGTTTGCGTGGGTGTACTTGTACTGATGGAAGAGGTGCTCCAGTCTCACACAACTCCCTGATTTGAACATCTCTTGCAAGTAGTCCACTAAGGAAGTTCCCAAATTTTCCTGATTGCAGAATTCTGACATTTGCATTTCCTCCTCTTTTATCCACAACAGTAGTGGTATCTTAAAATAGGGATGAGCAGACACCTACTTTGCTTCACTATAACTCCACCATCCAAAGCAAGAAGCAAAATTGCTTAAGCAGGTGAGCTTCTTACACTAAGAGGGCCATGCACAAAGGATTAAGGATGGGTCAGTCCAGAAATGTGTGATCAATCTCAGAACCAAGGTCAGTGGTTCCATCACTTATAGAACCCCCTTTGGCTTTCTTCCATATGTTTTTCTTATTAAGCAACATTATTCAGGGATGAGGGAACGTCTTTGCAAGCCATTGCTATTGTAGGGTGGTTGGGAATCAGAAACCCTTGCTTATCTGATACCCAGAGACCTACCATTAGATCCAGATCTATGTTTTGCTCACCCATGCTTAAGAAATCTTCTATTTTTAAAGGGTTTGAATTTTGCATGAAGTATGCCAAGCCTGAGAATTTCACTAAAGCTTTCAGCTCCTTCTGTTCATTTCTTTGTCTTCTTGAAACTCTACATGAACACACATTGTTGAACCCCTTCAAAATAAGGGAGGGAAGGAGGGAGCCAAAAAAAGCAACCATGATTGAATGAGCAGCTGCATGAAGATTCTTTTACCAATGAGGAGTGTACATATAACATCAGTAAAATAACATACAAACCAACTAACCAATTTTGACAGTGATGTATCAGTGCACATGAATGTTCCAGTTGCAACATTGGTGAAAAAGGGGAAGAGAAGAAAAGGAAAACTGTGCCTAACATCTTTCTGTCTCCTTCTTTTCAGCACTCATTTCTAAGCCTCTCACCAAAATTGAAATGTTGAATACATTAAAGGAAATGTTTGCTTAGGCAGGCTGGTTTGAACTCAAGAGCCAATGGAAGCTTCATTCTGCCTAATATTCAGTACGACATGGCTGAGCAAGTACAAGGGATATTAATGACTCTATATTAGAATGCATGGTAAATATAATTTTCCAATATCATATGGATGAAGCAGCCATTATACTGGAGGCTAAATTTGTTTTTTTATGTTGTCATAAATTTTATTTTCCTAGGGAGCTTAGGAAAATATTACTTCAAGCCATTTTTTCTATCCACTGGTTATTGATTGGAGGGGGTAATCCATTAGCTAACCCCAAGGAAAACTGGATATAATTTGATTAATTGTGCAGGTTTTTCTTGCACTAATTTGTGACAAGTGCATGTTTTGCTGCTCATCGTTGTCTGTGCTTCAGACAGGTGGCCTTCTCACCTCCTTTGATTCATGGATGGATGAATTCCCACTGAGGATAGGAACATTTTGATGGATGAGATCGTACAAGGTGACCTTCCCCTTAAGAACACAAATGTGTTTCTTCCTTGAATGCCTGGTGGAACTGGGGTGACCACTCTGTCTCCTCCTACCCCCCATGAGAGCTCTGTTAATGATATAAACTGATGATGAGAAAGAATCATTGAGAGAGGGAGAGAGATTGAAAACGTAAAATGCATAATTCAAAGCACCAAAACATAAAAGCAAGTGTCATCACAGGCTGTCTTGTCCGGTCCACCCTGCAGTCCAAAAGGCAAGATCTGTTTGTTAATTCTGAGAAGGAGAACAGAGTGTGACAAAAACATCTGATCTCCTCCTAGGCAAAATGAAGATCAAATAAGGCCAAATGAGATGAGTGAAGGGAATTGGCAACCAACTGATAAGCAGGGAGGCAGGGAGGACTCACTGAACATGTTGTTCAGGCAAAACCTGGAATGTGACCTGGAAGAAACTGTAGTGGAACCACAGTGAAAAAACAGGAGGGGAAGGCAGTAGAAGATCTCCACAGAAAATAGCCAAGAACCAGGGCATGCGTCTGTTTCTGAGATAAAGGCATGCTGAAGTAGCAATGGGATGCTGTAGCAAAGGACAGTTGAATCACTCTGCCCCTTAAATTTTCCTTGGGTTGTGTCCAAGTTCAGTTATTTCAATAAGTATTGCCATAAGTATGACTAAGTCTGGAATAAAACCCTTGGCCTACCACATAAACAATTTGTTTATACATGGGAATAATGAGACAAGGCACGGGAACCCAGGTGAAGCAAGCCTGAAATGCATTGATTCAGTCACATGGTCTGAACTGAAGCAGCTGCAGCCGGTTGTGAATATTGCTGGAGATCCCTGGAGGTTGTACTTGCAGATAGGGATGTATGGATTTTGTGAAATCCATTCCATCTGTGATTCACAGACTCTCTTTTGTCCTGTTACTGACAGAGCTGGATTTTTTTCTCTTTAACCCAAACATCTTTCTGCTTGTTCCAAATCACATTAACATCAATGCTGCTTAGTGCACTTGCTGGGGGAAAGGAGAAAGGTGCCAAATAACACATCAGCACCAGGGGTCAGGCAGAAATCTTGATTTCACACAAGAAGTTCACCACCCAGGATCTGCACATGCTAAATGTGGGAAATTGCTGGTCTTCTCCTTGCAGAGAACCGGCCTGTTTGTTGGGCAAGTCAACTTTTTCAGGCAAGGGAATAACCTAAATTCCTACTTCCTTTCCTAGGCCATAATTGAAGGGTAAGTCTCCCTCTGCCATCCCCAGTCAGTGCTCTGAGTAGTTGAGACAATTTGGTTGCACAGGCAAGCCGTACCTTGGGTTCTGGGCTATACAGTCCTCAAGTACACGAGTTCTGGACTTGCTAGTTACTGTACCAGTGTCTGTGAGTGCATTCCTGTCCATTCCTGCACTTCCTTGCTACAAACCAATTAAACTAATTAACTGGGCCCATGCTAGGAAAGTGTACCCAGTACTGAGTGGATAAAAACAGCTGTCCCCAAGCCAATCCATAGGCAGATAAAAATTCCTACCCAGACCTCCTATGGGAGCAACTGCTCACATCCACACTGGATGTGCTATAAGGGTGGGAGCTGGAAAGAGACTCCCCAGCTCCAGCTAAACTCTCTCCACTAGGGACATTCCATGGCATGGTCTCTTGTCTTTCCTCAAGCCAAGCTATTCTGTCAGGTTTGTTTTACTCTGCTTGGTGACTTCCCATGCCAGCTGTGGTACTGTTGTAGCAGGTCCACATCTGTAGTCCCTGCAAAGACAACCGAACAATTGTATTACCTGTTGAACAAGAATTGTCAAGATAACACAGTAGATAGAAACTGTTACAGTATATGACTCTGATTCCTTTCTTCTATATAACTGTTTGCATAATGGTGTTACGATTATTGCAGTGTTAATTTGGAGGGAGGATTTATATATTATTCAAATGCCTTGGGGGGCTTACAGTCATAACTCCCTCCAAATAGCAATAATATAACAACCAAAGCAATAAATTACACAATGAACATTTCAAAAATATTAAAATAAGATAAAAAACATGAAAGAGATGGCAGGCAGCCAAGTTAATAAGCAGAACAACTAAATGTTGTTTGGAAGAGGAAGGCCTTGATCTGGTTTCTAAATGGATGCAATGAAGAGGCCAAACTTTCCACAGAAGGAGAGGGGCTGCTACACAGAAGGCCTTTTCCCTGGGAGTCATGGAGCAAGGGAGAGCTTCCAGAGGCCATATTGGCAAAAAGGTGCGCACATATGGAGCAAGGTACTTCTTCAGGAAGACTTGTCCTTAGCCATTTAGGGCTTGAAAGTCCATCCCAAAATGGGCCTGAAACAAACAGCACTGGAGTAATAAGTTCAGAACGGCCAGTCTCAATAATCATCCGGTACGTGGTAGGACAATTTCTTACATCTTCCCTTTATTACCCAAGCAAACTTCCTGGCTGAGTAGGGGCATTGACCTAAGTTTTGCACAGTCTTAGTCTGATGCACAAACTTCCACTCAGCTAATCATGTGCACTTGTTTTCCAGTGCTACACCTCCTAGAATTAGACCAGAAGAGAGTTAATAAAAATTATAGGTTTCCATACAAAAGCCTTAAATGCCCTTTGTCTGTCTGGCCTCTTTGTGTTTTCTGCCCTTTGAAGTGGGAACCAGTCATGCCCTCTAACAGAGCTATGATTGAGGCAAACAGACATCAAAGGAGGGTGGCGGGGAGTAAGTCTTCTTCCTCTCAGTGGATATTTCTTCCTCTGATGTGGTTAAATAACGGAATGAAATTCTGCTATAAATGTAACATAATTCAATACAGCATCTCTGCACATTTCCCTTTAGTGGGGTTGATTTCACCCAGCCAGACTTCAGGGGGCTTTGACTGCCCATTTCTAACAAATCAAATCTACTCAGGATGATGATAATTTCATTAAACCTGTTTAGCTAGCCTAAATGTTTGGATCAGGAGGTTTGTGGTTCAAGACATCGAAGGAACCATCGATGTAGAAGAAACCAAGGGGAAGGAAGAACACAATATTGGGTCTATAAAATAAAATGTGTTCCATTTAGTTGTCAGCAGATGCGCTCCTGGTCAAAAACCTATTGTTGGTTCTTGGGAAGAGAAGAAACTGCTGTATACCAGGTTAGGCAATGTGCTTGTCCATCTCACTTAATATTGTCCATTGAGTCTGGCCACTGGTGTTCCACTTCGGTGTAGAGGTTTTGTATATCACTTTTTCCCTGTCCAGTGTCATATAGCTATAAGGAGTGGAACCTTGCCCAAGGCACGTTATCTATCAACACAACTGGAGAACACCAACTTGTGGAAGCCTGTTTTAGGATTGCAATGCTTATAGATGGTGTAAGCAACCTGGTGTAGTTTTGGGCCACAATTCCCAAATCCACCTGCCATTTTGGACAGAAATTGGAGTCTGAATCATCTGAAAGGTATTAAGTTGTCTGTTCCTGCTTTTAGGACCTTAAGTGTGGGGCATGTTCTGATATTGTATTCAAGATGACCACTTGGTGTTTTGCATGGCACAGCCAAAAGGCACCAGGTCTCCCAGTGCAATTCAAGATTCTGCTCAAACATTTGTGAGGATGGGTGTGTCTGCTCTCCCTCCCATTCCTTTGATGTGCCTCTTTGTCACTTTGCTCTGCAGCCCACCCAATTTAGGGGACTCACTAAAATTAATTCAGACATGTGGACATGCATGGTTTGCACCAGATTTCTGCTTCTTCAGTTCATTTGTATCCCACCCTCTGCAGCATTTCCAAGGCATGTGTGGAAAACATATCTTGATCTAATGGTATGCTTGATCAAACCTGGCTTTTCTAAAACTCATTGGTCCTGCTTTTCTAACAGTGCATTCCCACAGTCCCAGGCCATGTCAAGAGAACTATCAGATTTTGTGGAGTCCCAGCTGTGGTGTTGTGTGATCAGACTTAGGACTCCACTCTCAAAACACCCTCCCCCATTGCCATCAGCATGGAAAGAATTGTGCCAGCAGAGAGAAATTTTGAGCACTCTTATGCCAAGACATGAAGTATCTCAGCCCTCTTCCCTCCTTCTCTGAAGCACCACAGTTAGACAGCCAAAATCAGCTGTCTAATCCCCAAAGTGAGTTCCACCTCTTTCTGCTTCTCCTTCTTTGCATGCCTATAATCGTCCATGTCTGGGAGGTTATGGACATCTGGAAAGCATATGCTTTAGCAATGTTTTAAACATCCAGTGCAGAAGTGCATCGGCAAAAACACTGCAGGAAAGGAATTTGATTACAGTTCGAGGTATGACCACATCCAATGATGATGATGATGACAATGATGACGATAACATTTTTTATCAATGCATGCATATATGTTGGTGACGTGGGGTGGGTGGATGTGTGTAAGTATGTCAGCAAAGCACAAACTATCTGAAGGAATGGAAGGGTTGTTGCAGACTGCCTGTACGTAATGGCAGGACCACACTTGAATGCTGTTAGACTCTGTATTGAGAGGCAGGGATCATTGGATGGAGATTGCTTCACTTTTTGGAAATTGTGTGATGGAGATACTCTCCAGATGTATTCCTTCTTTACTTCAGAATGTGGTCATCCAGCCCTGCTACTTATGGAACCTTTTTCACCTTCTGCTGGCCAGGGCCCGAGACATCTGCTGTCACCTTGTCTCCTGATGGCCCCACAAACAAGATAATCAATATCTCACTAGAGACATTCAAAAAGCATTTGAACAGTCAACAATCTTCACTGGGAGGGTGTAACTCAGAGTCCTGCAGTAGCAGGGGCTTGGATCCAATGGCCTTCTGGCCCCTTCCAACTCTACTATTCCATGATTAAATTGTTCTACCTTTAGAGGGCTGCACAGTGTTCTATAAACATATGGGTATGTTTTTAAAAAAGCTGGAATAATAGAGTGGGAAGTTCAGGTGGGAGGATTTGGGAGACATTTCCCTAGCATATCGCTGATCCAATTTAGAAGGCCAATGTGTGTCTGCCCTTGCATGGCAATATAAATATGTATTTGGCCTCTCCTGGCCCCGTTTGTCACTTCAAACATGATGTGGGACAGAGAATGACAGATGGCCTATTATTTATGACCATTTCAAGGTATTCTGGACTTTTGTTATTTGGGGCTTAAGCCCCTAACAAGCGAAACCATGCCTCTCAATCACATTTGTCAGTTGGCAGTTGGTTTGGTCCAAATGTTGCTTCAGTAACATTCCCACAAATAAACTGAAGGAAATGAAAAAACTCGACAAATGCAGCTTAGGACAAATTCCCCTCCACCCACAGAATCACGGAGGGCCTTTCGGAGTGTTCAAAGCCAAAGCGCACAGGATTTAATTTGCATCTGCCAACTTCAGAAGCAGGATTTACTGGGACAGAACATTTGCATTGCATAAAGAGCTGATCTCTAATTAAACTAATATTATGGGGTGGGCTTTTTTTTTTTTTTTGGACTTGCAGAGATAACTCTAAAGAGACAAAGGAAACACTCTGCTCAGAGAGAGAAATACTCCACTGCCCACCACCTTTTCTAGTTTTGTGGGGAAACTGGGCATATTTCAGAAGTCTTAGAGAGGGGGTTGCTGATGGGTTTGAGATGCAGGATGATGTCATGGGTATTATTTGTCATGATATAAATACAGAGGGGTAGAAAATATGCTTTGCGTGCAGAAGGGTTTCATTCCATCACTAGCATCTCCAGTCAGAATAAAGCCAAGATTTCCAGCAGGACTGGGAAAGTCCTGACACAGCCACTGGTGTCCTCTTTGGAATCCCCTGAAATTGACATCATAATAGGAGGCTATCATATTTTATTATTTTAAAAATTATATATGCCATCAAATTATTGTAAAATCACAAGACAGTTTACATTAAAATCAGAAAATATAAATATATATTAAAACCATTATTGCAAGAATGAAACAGTTAAAATCTCCAAAGTGCCAGTACTTGCAGAAGTAACTAAAATATATTATTAATTTAAAAACTGGGAGAATAAGAAGGTTTTGGCCTGGCACCAGAATGAATGAAGTGTTGGCACCAGGTGCATCTCCCTGGGAGGCATGTTCCATAATTGGGGTGCCTTCACACAGAAGTCCCTCCTCTTCAGAACAGCCTTCCTCACCTCTTTCAAGGAGGGATCTTGGAGGAGAATCTCCGTGGATGATCATAGGGTCTGGGCAGGCTCATATGGAAGGAGATGTTCCCCTAGATAACTGCCCTGCAAGGCACACTTGGCCTGTTCTTGGACTTGGAGGCAGATGCTGAATGGCTCAAGCACTGATCCAGAAGAGACTGCCTTTACTTCTTTATTTGACAGTAATCTGTGGCTGAAAACAAACAGTAACTTCTCAAAAGAAAACTTCTGCAATAAGAAAGGAAGAAAGACAAATTGGTTACAACACATATAAAGAAAATTCAAATATCTCAAACAGTAGTTCCATAAACAAATGAAAAACTACCCTTTTGCATGTATAAGCTGCTATCCCTAACATCATCCCATTGGATTTATGGCTCAAAAGGAGCTTTTTCTACTTTGGATCATCACTACCACCAGGTGGAAACCTCTCACTTCTTGGGGACAAATAGGCAGATCCTTACGAATGGCAATCTATTGCTTATACATGATGATGATGATGATGGATATGAATGAAAAGCTAGGCTCATGTGAATCAATCAACAGAGAATGGGCATTGCATAAGGGTGTAATGGTGTGCAAGCCATCATAAACAGCGCTGCATAACTTTTGATATTCCTTTGTGTTAGGTCTTACTCCATCTTTTATTTCTGTTTTATACTGTAGTTTTAACCATTTAATTTTATGCTGTTTTAGTCTGTTGTATCATTTGGTGCTTCTAAATTGTCCTGAATCGTTGTGAACCACTCAGAGAGTTTTGGTTGTTGGGAGGCATGGAAATGTGATTGAGAAACGAATGAATACATGAATATTTGTGCAATTCATTTATTTCAGTTGTTGGCTCCCCGAAATTGGAAAGTGCTCCTTTTTGTACCCTATAGGCTGAACATTCTTCTGCCTTCCATCTGCAGCACAGGAGTAAAGATAATGAACGTTCTGAGTCAACATCAGTAGATAGCAGCTCCCTGCCTCACCTTCAGTTCTTTCCATCTTGAAGAAAACTTTTGGTAAACTCTTATCAAAGTGAATTGAAACAAAATTCTGACCCATTTATACCAGGCAAGTTAAATAAATACATGGAGAGGACTACATTGTACCTGCTTTTAAACTCTATCAGAAAAGCAGGTGCCAATCCTAGTTCATCACAAATATGGTTAGGGATTCAAACCCAGAATTTTGAGAAGCAAGCACTCAGAGTTCTGGCCTTAGATAGGCAGTTTTGACTTCTCTTAAAATCTTAAAAAGAAAAACCAGTTAAATTTGTTACATCACAAATATGATGATATTTGCAAATATTGGTGAATTCTCATGAAAGATGAATGGAAATCAAATTCTTATCCACCCATACCTGGATTACAAATTCACAGACACTCACTTCATTATTCATGTTTGTTATTTCCAACACCAAGTATGTGGCAGTTTGGTCACAGAATCTGTATCTTTTGTTTGTTTATTTAAAAATTGTCTGTTCTGTTTATATTGCCATAGAAAATCTCTCAGTGGCTTACAATTGGAGAAGATGTTAAAGACTGGGCAGGCATAATGGAAGGAGGAGTTCCTTTAGATAACCTTGCCCTAAATAGTTTAAGGACTTTATTTAGATTCCCAGCCAATTAGATCTCAATACAAGGTCAGGAAGACCTTGATTCTTACTGCTATATATGTAAACATCAGCAACTATGAAGAAGGTGATGGTTCTCAGGGTTGAAGACTTCAGTAATGGGTAGTCCAGCAGTTCTGTTCTCATACTCAAGACTTCCCTTGACCTGAACATTACCTTGAAGTGTGCAAATATATCAGCCAAGTTTTATCAAAGTTTTTTTGTTTTTAGTTTTACCTAATATGAAAACCAATATAGTACAGCAAATACTGAATGCACAAAGTCCACCACTAAAGACAGATTTACAAGCCAAACTTATATACCTATTGAAAAATAATAAAACAGTCTAGCAGATCTGAGGTTTGCAGTCTCGGTAGTATTGTTTTTCTTTGATTTATCTGATTAACTCACAGGGTAGAATTTCCTCAAGAAAATATAAACCACTAATGTTGTAAATGTTTCCTTACAGATTGCTTTTAACTGCTGAATAGTAGGAAAGGTGAGTGCTATTTGTGTGTATCAATTTAAACTCACTCAGAGCTATTAGCATTGATCTATTCAGATCCTTGGGACAATGCATTCTGTGGAAAAGCTTCATCCAGATCAAAACAATGTCACAGTTGAATTAGGTCCTCTGTTTTGCAAAGACATTGCATCTTAATTTAAAATTCCAAAGCCATTGGGAAGTGTTCACATTCAGCCGTCAGCTGTTTTGTAAGTCATCCTTAATTATCAAGCTTTGCATGTGTAATACTGAGCTCAGTTCCCTGCCACGCAGATGTTGTCCTCTTGCTGTTCTTTCCTCATCAATCCAGCCTCATCAACATAAGAAGGGCAAGGATGCTACCAATATTGGGAAGATCCCAGATTGGTCCTCATCCAAGAGGTGCTGACCACGGAACCTGGCATGAGCCACAACAAAGGAAAAGGGGAACCCTCAGGGGACCCCTGACATTATACCCCAAGGCAATACCCCGCCAAGCAAGCTATACCATCAGGAAATCTAATGCACCTCGCTGGACTTGCCCTCTGATTTTGGACTCCCCTCCCCCAAACTTCACCACAAACATCCTCAAGGAAAGTGATGGCCTGGACTGAAATTCACCACTTGCTTGGTAGCAGGAATGACCTGGCACTGGGAAGTACATGTTATTTGAAACTGATGGTTTTCCTGCCAGCTTCTGGTCCAGTAAGAGTGAATGGGCCAATGTGGTTGTTTTTCTGTGGATTCACACCAAGGTTCTTGCAGTTTTCATGAGCACACACCCACAGAGGAAATTTGTGGAAAGCACTCCGTTGTGTAAATGTACGCAATTTCAACAAATATGCTAGTTTTACTTTTTGCAAAAACTGGAAGCCAAAAATCATATAATTTACACCTCATTTGCATAAGCCATGCTAGAATAACATAGTTTTTGGTTTCCAATTTGGGCAAATACTGCTAATGGCATGTTTTGTGCAAATTTACTTAATTTGAAAAAAATGCATAGACCACAGTCTGTCTTGGAAACCTGGGAGCCGCTTGACTTTCATAACAGCAAGTCAGTGCAATTGTTGGCTAACTAATGAGAATAGGCAGGAGATTAAATCATGAAAATTTGTAAGATTTTCAGCACCTATCGGATTCCTCACTCATCCATTCTTGGAAACGTCCACACATCTCTATTCAGTCTGAAAGTTTTTAATACATAACTTTCATCTCAGCTGAGAAGTTTCAGCTCAGCTTTGGTATGAACTGTGAAAATGTTGGAGTGAATGATGATCCAACCTGAACTAACATGAAAAGAACCCATTATAACAAAGAACATTTTTTTCACTCTACATCCCTGATGTAAGATGGGTGAGAATTGAATTCCAGTTTGCCAAGTTAAATTGACAAGAATTTGCCAAGTTCTCCATGTTCAGGACAAAAAGGAAGTCTTTCATATTCATGAGAAAAATAAATTAAGATTTTAAATATATATGGAAATAAGTGAATGGCAGAATTGCCCTTCAACAGAGAACACCTCTGGAATGCACTCCAACCAACCTATGGAACAGATCCAATGAAAAGGTGCTTCAGAGCATAATCTCATGCATGCTTAGGTGAAAAAAGTTCCAGAAATCCCAGTATGGGGAATATTGGGTGTTGTAGAACTTCTCTGCCTGCCTAAACATGCACAGAATTGTATCTTGATTGCGCAATTGCTTTCAGTGAGAGAGATGTGAATGTGGGTTCAGCTACTCTTTTGAAATCAATGGGCATGCATGAATTGGACCTGTAATAAATAAATTTCCAGACACACGGGGACAGCACAAACATATTTTATGGGGTGAAGAGCAGTATAGGTCAGAAAAAGAGCCTTTAGCTGCTAGGAATGCCCCAATGGCCTTTTGTTTTCCTAACGCTAATTTTTCAAAAAACAATAAACAGGCCTCTGGCATTTTAAAGACTAACCAATTTATTGTGCATAAGCTTTGCCACAATGAATCATCATACTTCCAAGAAAGATGCTGTTTTGTTGTTGTTCCCTGTCCCCAGGTTTCTTCTGAGATGAGCCAGTCTGACCTCCTATTCCCTTGCCCAGAAAACAAGTTTGCCAGACATGTTATTTATCAGTTAGAATATTCATGCCCTTGTTAAACATGCTGCACACAACGCTGTACATCTTCCATTACTCCATTACTTTTACATATTGAATTTTAATATCCCCTGTTATTTATTTCACATTGGAGTGCTTTTTGCTTGCTGTACTTAGCAAAGTAAATATTGCATTTTGCTTCTGTCCTTGGGAAAAGATGTTCCATATGGCTCAATGGAAACAGCATATCCTTCCAGCAAGACAGAGGGTATTCCTGTGAATAGACGTGCAAGTGTGTGTGTGTGTGTGTGTGTGTGTGTGTGTCACTTGCTCCTCCCACAGGTCTTGCCTGTGTTTCTCTCTGTATAGCAAGGATGGGGAATGTGTGGCCCTCCAGAGGTTGTTGGACCAGACCTCCCATAATCCTTCACCATTAGTGCTACCAATTAGGGATGTTGGAAGTTAGGAACATAGGAAACTGCCTTGTGTTGAATAACGGCATTGGTCCATCTAATCTAGCATCCCCACCCCCCACCCCACCCCACCCCACCCCACCCCACCCAACAGCTCTTTGAGATCTACACCAGTTGCTGAAGAGCTTGGGAAGGCAGAGGTCTTCCATCCAACCTCCTTGAGGCATCCCATGTACAGTGAGTTTGCCACCATGTGAAGAGAACCTTGGGGTAAATGGACCACTGGGTTTTTTAATATTTTAATGTTAAGATTTCAGGCAGGATTTTTTCCAGCCCTAACGAGAGACCTGAGACCTCCCGCATGTAGAACATGTGTTTAACCACTTAGCTCCAAACAACTTGTGCATACTTATATTCTCCATACCTGATTTATAGGAAATAGGTCCCAGCCAGATCTTGGATAGGACTAGAGTTACTGTCATCAGGGTGACTTTTGCCTGAATGCAACTCCCAGGTAGTGCTAAACCATGGTTCAGCCAGAAACCCCATCAGATTCCATTCTGGAGTGGCTTATTACCTCTGGGGTCTGTTTATCAGCCAAGTCAAATGAAGAATGGAGGTGCTCCCAGGCTTGGTACCCTTTCTCCCCACCCATTCCTTCAATTTCTGGCATTGCAATGAATTTAGTAGAAGTAAGAAAGAACTTCTTTTTGGTATCTTAAAAAGAGGGACAAAGACCTAGAAAACATGCATATTTTTACCCTCAGCCCATAGATTTTAACAATCTGTTGGGGCAGTGACAGGAAGACAGTAATTTCAGTATGAATCTTCAAAAATGTTATAAAATGTAAAGTTATGCATTGACATAGCTTTCTTGTCCAAATTTCCTGATTCTTGTTCCAAAAGGATCCAGGCTGCTGTGAAAGATTAAACTGCTTTCTTGGACTCATATCAGGAACAAGGGAAGCCTTCAAAGGAAGGGCTAGCTGTGGGATTCTGATTAGCATAAACTGAAAGGGTTTACTTTCTAGGTCAATGGTATCCTTCTGTTGATCTTTTACCAGAAACGCTCAACTGTCGGGTTAGCACAAGGCTTCAGCCCTGGTGACATTGTTCACCCATAGGCAGTTCTATCCAGAAGCGCTAGAATCTGGGGGCAACAAAAGGTCAGAAATGGAACCAAAACCACAAGCATGACAGGACAAAGGCACCAGAAAGTTAGAAAGTTAAAAACAACAGATGAGACTTTAATAAACCAGGCTGGAAAAAAAGCTGAAAGAACATCTGTGCACAACCTCCCAGCTGTCTGCCTTGTGTTTCCCTAATAACCTTGCCTTTCTCTGGAACACGATGTGTTAGGACTTTTGATTGCCTACTGCCTACTAACCTTGCCATTGGGACAGACCTTGACTAACTTCCTGGAGATCTGTCCTTGCACCACTGAAACTAGGCCAAATCTGATTTACCCAATGGCTTTGTTTGCCCACATAGCCATATTTCCCAGATGACCCATAAGTGTCAAATGGGTCCATCAGGTCTATGGGCAAAATATCCCTACTTAGCCTCATAGCCACTGGTCTCAGTTACACAGGTGGGCAGGTTCTGAGCAGTAAGCAGAACAATGGATGGGTTAGCCTTTTATAATCCAATGAGCCACCTCTGCTCCGGTCAATCTGGGATCAGTATATACATCTGCACTCTTTTGCTGCTGTCCAGCTTCCTCTCCAGGGATAAGCACAATGCTACCCGCCTCCCCCTTTGCCAAGGGCACACTTTTAAGAGGAAGGACCTCCCATTCCATCAAACTAAAAGAGAATGGTTGAGGGGAAGGAAATGAAGAAGAAATGCCCATCATAGCAGTAATTCAGAGCCAAAAGGTAGAACTGACTGCAGTTACCTGGATGTTGAATAATAGCTAAATCCCACCCACATTTTTAAGGGATGTCCAACTTGATGAGCATTTTGCCATTTTAATACACAGACAGCATGAAGTGAAACTTGAGTTGTTCAAGCTTTTTGGTAGTTCCTAAAAATGCACTCAGATGTATTTCAGGGTAAAATGTGTACAAGATGCATATTTTGTGGGAAAAATATGTTTCTTTTTCCATTTGAATTTCACCTTTTTATTGATGCAGAGGACTTGTGAATGTACCAGTTAAAAACAAGCATATCCCAGACAGAGACTTATCTGTCCATGCATGGGGTCATTGTTTCTTTCCAATATTAATCGACTAAGAGCAGAATAAACTGAAATTTATTCTTTGACTAGTCAATGTACAAATTACAGTGTTTAAAATGATTTGTGACAAGTGCTATACAAAGCTGAAACTTACCTAAAACCCATGCCACTCAATCTGAGATTGGTTTGGAGATGGGTTCCATGAAATCCTACATATTTAACCACTTTGGATATTTTTTTCCTGATATATTTAACAACTGCAGAGCAGATCAGCACAATGTTTATGAATCTGCCCTACTTTTATACCATCTAATATCCTAAAATACCTAAGTGGTCCACAACACACACACACACACACAAAGTGAAAGAACAAGACAAACGATAAATATATGGAAGTGCTACCTCAAGGCAATAATAAAATGGATAAATGTCATAACCCATTATGAATTAAGGAAAGATTGCCTAAACAGTTATATGTTCAAGAGGCATCTAAAGGCATTTGAGCGCAGTGCAGGAAGCAAAAGGGTGGGTGCCATCACTGAGAAGACTCAATTGTGTACACCTACTTATTGCTACTCTTTTGGCAGTGGAAACTGCAACAGGGCATTCTTGGCAAGCTTCAGGTGTCGAATGGAGATACACACAGACACACATATGGGAGAAGATGGTGAGGTAGATGGCCTGATTTGAGCTGTTTAGGACTTTGTACATCAGTAACAAGTATTTAACATGCCTCAGTAGTGAACAGACAGTCAGTGTAGGTCTTTGAACACTGGCGTCATTTCTTGTCCTTAGTTTAGTGCATCTTTTCCTACTGATTCTGGCCAGTGCAAATGGGTGACAATTCTGGAGGGTTCTTTTATATATATAAGACCTTATGGAAATCTACTAACGTTTTTAGCAACAAGAGGGAAACAATATTTTAAGCAAACAAATTTGAGAGAAAGTGAAACTGTCAAATCCACCAGTCTTAGTTGTGTGTTAGTTGTGAGCCATTGACCTGAAGTCTAAAGCATTAGTGTGTTCTATAATGCATGAAAAGCATAAATCGATTGATTGCTTCATGTCAGAGGTCTGGAAATGGTGACTTTAATGTATGTTCTTCCTTTTTTCCCCTTCCTCCCCAAAGTTTAATGGCAACAAAGTAAACCAATGTATGGAAACCAAAAGATACGTTATCATGACATGCAACTTGAATGAGTTTGCAATTTTGTGCAAGATCTGAACTTCAATAATTCTCCTTGCTTCATTAACTTAACACATACGTAATGGAGAATGACTGGACACCAGTCACTGCATCTCTCGGGAAAAATGTCATATAGGCTGCATTTCTTTTTGTAGAGTGCTGATTGTATGAGAAAACTCAATTTCAAGTTGAGAGTCTAAATTGATCACAACATTCAAAGCAGTGTAGACTCCTAAAGATAGGTACATTGTGATCCAGAGAAGGTGTGGATCAGTTCAACTCATAGGAAATTCACCAATTCACCAATTCATCCTAGCTGTCTCTCCTGTCTTTATGTAGCTCATTTGAGATCGTATGGATCAGGAACAAGCCCTGTCTATTTCCTCAGCTCATGAACCTGTCCAGAAAAATTGTGCTAAATTCTGCATATCAAGAGAAAGTAAGAATGATGAAAACTGTTTGGCCTACAAGTGAAGTAAGGAAAATGTTGATCGATAGCCAGCATTAAGATAACATTTCCACCTAATTCTAAAGAAAGAATTCAAGTGAAAAGACACATTTTTCAAATGTACACATTTTTATGCAGAAATGGAATTTCTCACCCATCACTCTCACTCTAGGTGTCTGTGAGTGAGTGGGGCGGGGAGGGTGGTGGTGGATAAATCTATGCCAGAGAAACAAGATCCAAAGTACATTTTGCCAGTTGTCTATGAAATTCTGGATTTGATCCAAAGACCTCTTGTACTGACCCTTCAACTTTGTAAAATATAAACATTAGTGTGGCAAAACATTCCATCCTGACCTCCACCACCACCACAACCACAACCATCCTAAGCCAATCTGCTGTTATTCAGTTTCCCCAACTCTCCTTGGCTTTGTGGAACTGCAGCCCTCCTCATTTACTCACCTGAAAAGGCAGCGCTGTGAGCAAGTCCGTGAAATGAGGTTTTTTTCCTGCAGTAGCCACACACCTCTGCAATATGTTGCCATCAAGGTCGATCAGACTTCACCATTGCAGACTTTTAAGATGACCCTGAAGACTTCACCATGTAGGTGGCCTTTCCTGTGACTGTGTTTTATCAGGCTGGCTTACAGCTGCAATTGTGTGGCGGTCATAGCAGCTCTTTGTGGCATTGGGGGGCATTTGCTGTTTCTATTATGACATTGCTATTGTTGTTGCTTTGTGTATTTTATTCTATATATTTTATTGTTGGACACCACCTTGTGTGGGCTCTTGTACTATAAGACAAGAATTGGTCAAGTTCAGCCTTGAGAAGACTGAGGGGGGCATGATATCCCCCTATAAGTACCCCAAAGGGTGTCACAAAGAGGAAGGTCAAGATCTCTTCTTGCTATTGCCAGAGTATAGGACATGGAATAATCCATTCAAGTTGCAAAAGTCCAGATTCAGGGTGGACATCAGGAAGAGCTTCCTCACTGTCAGAGCAATACGACAGTGGAACCAGCTGCCTAGAGAAGTGGTGGGCTCTCTCACACTAGAGACATTCAAAAAGAAACTGGACAGCCATCTGAGTGGGGTGGTGTAACAAGGTGTTCTGCAACAGCAGGGGGTTGGACCCAATGGCCTTCATGTCCCTTCCAACTCTACTATTCTATGATTCTATGAAGACAGCCTAAGATTGTAACACTACTTTTATAGCCCACCTTTTCCCTTCTTCAAGGAACCCAAGACATCTTACACAAGTCTCCTCCTCCTTCTATCTGTTTGATCCGTAATGCACATATACAGATCTTCAGAGCCTCTCTGATCCAAAGAATTAGCACCACTTGACCACTGTGTTCCCAGTCGGTTCTTAGTATCTAAATACATGAAAATTCTTAGCCTCAAACAACTGGGATTTCCAATCATTGTTAAAGAGTGAAGGCTCACAGAGGAGTATTTGTCACAGAGCTATTCAAAATGGAGCCTTCCTGGCAGGTACCAACAGTGCACAAAGAGACTTCTCTTTTCTGGGGACAAGTGCCTGCCTGTTAAAACTGCGTTAGGAGAACTGTTGTTAATGCGAATACATATTACCCAAATCATGTTATCAAATCCCAAGGCTTTCAGATTAAGACTGGATTTAGCAGTGTAATGTAATCAGAGCATGTCTAACTCAGTATTAATGGCAGGCATGCAAATATATGCAGGAGTCTGTAAATAGGCTGCATTTGCTGCAAAGATTATTAAAGGAACTGCTGTTTATAAGAAGCTTTTCATAATAAGGGTACAAATCCCACAACATCTATTATGGTGCAGTTCCTATAAAGAATTGCTGAGCTTTTAGACCTAGTTAACCTTTGGAAGAGAGGAATCCTAGACAGAAATGCTATGGGGAGTTTGATCTTGCAGCATCTGTTTGTTCAGCACTTTCTCCCCTCTTTGATCTACTTCTATCACACTGTTGCAATGTATAGGTTCTGATAGGCTTCTTAGTATACTACAGAAAGTGGTGGTGGATAGTAGGGGGTCCAGACCTTGTAAATCTAATTCAGATCTGGGGTCAGCTAAGTACGCTAAAATAATGTGGGAATGTGACTTGGTGACAATATTCTACAGTGTTTCTGAACCTTCTTGAAAAGGGAACTTAGAAGACAGTGCTGGGGAACTTGTGTTTGATGCCAGGAACACTGAGATGTGTGAGGGATGAGGAACATCATACCCAGGGGTTGGCTGTAGTCTGTGTTCTCCACATGGTTCTTTCTTCCAAGCCTTGATCACTTGGTGGCTTCTTGGAGCATGAAAACATTGTCCAGACCTTGGCGTTTCAGTGCTACCAATATGCTTAGGACACCCAGTTCTATCTATCCTTTCTATGTGAATTTATGTAAATTATTGTGTTTCTTAACTCATCTTGGTAATGGAGTGGATGGTGGTGAACAAATTGAAATCTAATCCAGATATGACAGAGGGGTTTCTGGCTGGTCAGAAGGTAGATCCAGAAATAAGGACTCCATCTGTGTTGAAGTCTCAAGTTTACTGTTCAGGTGTTCTCCTGAATTTAGCCTTGAACCTGGAAGCACAACTTCTGGCATTGGCTTGAAGAGCTGGAGCTAGTATGCCAACTATGACCCTTTCTGCAGATGCCCAACTTGGCCATGGTGGCAGATGCTTCAGTTATGTCCCACTTGGACAGTGCTATAGGCTTTAGTTCAGCTCTTCAGTGTTCAGCTGGTCCACTAGACTCCTCTCAGTTATTGGCCAGTTACAGGGAACTCGTGAATCTCTTGTTACAAAAGCTTCACTGGCCAATGATATGTGTCTGTGCACTATTCGAAGTACAGGTTATGGCTTACAAAAGCCAACAGAACTTGGGACCAGGCAACCTGAAAGTCCATGTTCTTTCTCATAACATGCCCAGATTTATGGATGAACAAACCAGCAATGTATATGCTAAGCAAAGTTCTCCAAATTCTAAATCACTGCTTGTTCCAAATTAAATCAGTATTAAATTGTTGTTGTTTTTCTCTGTGCATAATGGACACCTGTATTTTTGTGTGTATTTTGTCTAAATATGCACACATTTGAAATGCAAGCATTCTTCTCCTAATGATTTAAAGCAACAGTGTGCACAATCTTCAAAATTATACATGTTTAGTTGCATATTTTTCAAATGTACACATTAAAACCATTTTTATTTTTTTTCATTTTTATTGGTTCCTTGCAAGCTTGGGGATGTGTAATCTTTACCACAGTTTATGTTCATTTTCAGTTCAGAAAGTTCAAACTGAATAAATCCTGATTTTTTTAAAAATATGAAATGAAACTAATTTCTCATACATTCTCACCCAAGCTATAAGATCATCCAGGGAAGCCTGAAAGGTGAGAAAATCCACCAGGCTTCCAGCCTGCCTCATTTGCACTGCAGCTTTCATCAGTTCTTTTAGTCTGGGCTGTGACTACATTCAGGTTCCATCACACCTCTTCCAGAAGCAGTTGGTTCTTGCTGGGATAAAGGCATTAGACAAGGAACCCCTCTTGATCATGTAGCCTAGCCATAAGCTGAGATATTATATTCATATCATTTGGGGGCAAGGCAATCCAGCATTTTGCTTACTGGGCAATGTATCCCGCAGATCATCAAGATGTTACAGAAACGGGGAATTGTTGGAAGCATTTACAGTGAAATTTGCATCCAAAACTGTATGGAGCAGGGGCTGGGCGGGGATGGTTCATTGTCAGGGAATTCAGCTACAGAAATGGAGAGGTAAGAAGTACAGTAGCCATAATACTGCCAGTGAGTGCACAACTCTAATTAAAAATTTATACACAACAACAGGAACAGTGACAAAGTAACTCATCATTACACCCAAAATAGCAAATTTACCCATGTTAATTCAGACAAGAGTTTTCCTTTAACATGAATTCCCATTCCAAGTATGCAAGTTTTTCCATTTCTTAGGAGCTGTAATCAGGAAATGCTTAGTAAATTCTGACATTATGCGTCATCATTTAATGTACCTATTTCCTGACTGGTGCAATTTGGCAATGTTTTCCTGTCATTTCTCACCAGTAAGGGAGGAAAATCACAGAGGGAAATGGCACTTCCCTTCCACGGAGCAAGAGCTGCAACAACAGCAGGGAAGAAAGCATCACTAAATTGTACCTGGTGCTTCTTGAATGTGATCAGCTGCCGTTAAAGTGGCATTCTCTCATTTTACTTTAAGCCAAAGCAAACTTAAAAAGGTTAATCCAACCAATTTAGCACTTGCCCATTAATAGTTATGTTTAGACACAGAAAGTGCATGCTCCAAAGATTGCAATCAATTCAAAATTTAATAGCAAAGTTGTCAAACACAAATTCAGGCATATTAAAAAGGTACCTTTTGTGAATGGAAGAGTTTGGACCTGCAAGCCAGCTAATTAAGAAATTTAGCACATACGCTAACATTTTAAACCCTCTCTTTTAAATTCACAAGGTGGTCATTTTAATTCAAACTGGTGGGAGCTTTTTGTGTGTCCATACTCAGAATAAGGCATAAGACACATCTCATTAGATTGAATCATGGCCAAAATTTTATTAGCTTTTGCAAAAGAAATCTGCAATGCAGCTGAGCCCTTTCCTTCTCCCAACAATGGATGAAGTTGGCCTCAGCTCAGAGTCTAAGAAGCAACTTTTGATTGCTTCTTAATCTTCCTGCCATACGTTCATTAGTCATAAGATTAGGGATGGGTGAGAGATTTGCTACACCAAGGTGTTTGATTTAACTTTTTAATGGGTTTGCACAATTTGCATCCTCCAAGCATTCAAGCAAGCTGCAGCAACTGGGAATTGCATGGGGGTAGGGATAGATGAGATGGCTGTAAAATATTTCCCCTCCTCCTCTGGCTGCTTATATTCATTTAATATATTTTAACAGCATTCAATAGTCAAAACTTTCAGGCTAGTTAACAACAGTTAACCTCAAAATACAACCTCAGAACACAACAACAGTTAACCTCAAAATACAACCAACCAATATTCCTTCCTTCCTTAGGAGAAGAGAAAATAGGATCAGCTGGTTGGAAAGCAGAGGCTCCTGGATGAGAAGTTTCAAAAGACCTCCATGTCTGGTCATTGACCCAATGCCTTGTAGGCCTGACACAATGCTGTCTTGCCCCAAACTCAATATTTGGAAGTGGAGAAAAAAATCTTTACTTAATATAAATGCAGGGAAAAGATGGCAATGAAACCCATTGGCTGGTTTCCCTTGGGTGGGTGGGTATTTTTGGCAAGGTCACCCACCATATCTGTCCAGCTTTGTCCATGTTCCCTCAAGGTGAGATAATGTCCCCATAAAACCCACATAAACACACTCCTATTATATTCAAGCAGTTCTGAAAAATAATCTGCTAAGACTGTGAGTATGGGAAATAGAAAGAATATACAGCTCATCGTATATGGCTGTTGCCAAGCTTTATGTGATTCGGTACCAAGAAACGTCTTTTTTTTTCACCCAGGCTTTTGACTGCATCTGTGCAGCAATGTCCTATAAACTGTTGTTTATCTGTGCTTCCATTCTCCCTTTTACTCTTTTGTCCACTGATGTCCGTATGATTTTGCTATGCTTTATAGCTTTTCTACCCCACTACTGGATTATTTCATAATGAAAAGTGTGACATTTTAATGAATACATAAATATCTCCAAGTGGTTCCTGCTGCTTTGAATTTTTTCCTTCTCCAACAAGAAGAGGGTGCTGCCTCAGCAGGGAGATAAAGTCCAGCAAAACCTTTTAGAAGCCAACAAGGTATGAGGCAGCCAATTCTACCCTTCTTGGACCCAGAGATTGCTTGGGAGGACAGGGAGATGGAGGTTCTGCAAGGACTCGTCAGGGACTTAGTTAGAGAATGATAACCAGGACAGTCCTGAATAAAGAGTAGGTTTTCTACTCACAGGGAAATATTTATCAACATCAGAATCCTTTGCTGCACACTGTGAGGTCTGATAAGTAGGGGTCATGGTGACAGGAGTTGGAAATTACCATTAATAGCGGCAGTAACAGAAGCTCCTCCTTTTTTCCTAAAGATTTGGATTGTTAGCGATGTTTTGCAAGGGCCACTGCAAGTGGAAGAACTGTTAATTCTGGTCACTATTTTACATCCACTGTGATACTGAGGATCTTTGGGAATTAGGATGAGGCATCTGTGCATAAAATGGAGGAGAATATTCAGCACAAATTTTGCATTTTCTAGGAAGGTAAAGAAGAGAAACACCTCAGCTATTTCTGAGATCTTCTGAGAAATCTTGCCTCAGCTCTAAAGTAGGAAATCCCAGACCACTACATAAAATCCAGGTTACCAGTGACCATAACCCACACCTTGGCTTTCGGAAATAGTGTAAAGATACATCTTTTTAATTTAGGCTTTTAAATTATGTAGTTGTGTTAATGGTTTACTGTTTTAATAATCTTTTTATTGTTGTAAGGTTTTATTGATTTAAATTTTGCAGCTTTTAGCACATAATGAATGTATCAATATTAATAGCAAATAATAATAAATAAAAAACTCTCAAAAGGGTAATCTAAAGATATGAGATGCCCAGTTTCAGTTAGAACTCATTAAAAAAGGTAGAATGTGTTCATGCACATGTGCTGTGTGTGTGTGTGTGTGTGTGAGGGAGGGAGGGAGGGAGGGAGGGAGGGAGGGAGAACCTATTTAGCAAATATTACTGGATAGGTGAGCCTCTTCTGGTTTTAGCACTGTACTTGTGGTGGTGATAATTTTAAAACTTTTTAACCATCATGTGACTCTTTATGGAGGGTGGATGAGAAAGCAAGCTTAGAAGGAAGAAAGAAACAATCATCAATTGATCAACCAATCAATGAGATGTGCCAGTATGGATGGACAACAAATCACAGTTACTAAACATGGTTTGTTTTCAGTGTAGATGCTTTCTTTTGGAGACAGTAATTATGATCAGTCCTGGATCAGTGCTGGCTGAGCACTGAGTAAGCCAGAGGGACAGAGGGGCAAAGGGACAGGGTCCCACCAAAGCCTTGGCAGAACATAGGGAGTCGATTATTGCACCCGTGCCCATGTTGTATTCTTTTTGGTGCCAGGTGAAGGCTTTTCATTCTCCCAGCATTTTAGCAGTTTAATTTGTTAACTTCATTTTTAATATTGCTGCTATGGTTCTATGCTAATTCAATTGTCATTGTGGCTTTGTTTTAAGGTGATTTTATTTTGTGAGTTTTTATTATTTTCCCTAAGTTTATTAACCACCTAGAGACCAGCAGGCTTCCATTCTGAATCCCTGCAAACTTTTCTCCCAGCACTATTAAACTTGTGAATATCCCCTTCCAAAATTTTGAGCCATCTTCTTCATATACGTGATTGCCTTGATCAAGAGAACACCATATAAATGAACGCATAGATCCTTATTGATTACATTGGTGGGTCATCTTTTGCAAAACAGTGTGGATGTTCCTTTCAAATTGGGAGTCTTGGAAGATGTGTAAGTTATCATAAATGCCCATAGGTGTTGATTCTGTTGATTCTAAGAATAAATATACAAGCTACTTAGATTCTTAAGCTGGGGGGTTCAGACATAATGACAAGCCCTGGATTATGGTAGATCCACTGCCATGTTGTCAGAACCCTGTTGTGGACATCCTGCATGGTGCATTTGATTTCAGGGGAACCATGAATAAAAACCATGGCCCATTGTACAATTTTCCTTTTTCCACCATGGCTTATTCAGTCATCTAGACCAAGAAACATAGCTTCCACTCAGCCACCATAGATTCTGGTGGAAAGACTGGCAATTTCAAGAGTCGCTGTAGCCATCCAACCTCTATATGCAGACCAATGAAGAAGAGGCAGGTAACACAGACAGGAGCACTGCACCCTGGAATCGAATTTCGGTGGTGGGATCTAATGGAATACATGCCACCAGCAAGAGAACTTGGGGCAAGAAATTATGTACATGTGAAAATTGCATGTAATGGAAAGCTGACCAGGATTCCCCACTCCCATGGCCACCTGGGCTGAAATCCCACCCAGCATCCCCCTGGTCCCAGAGGCCCGTGTTGGACACTGAATTCAGCACCTAACGTATCAAGGTTTGGGGGAAACTAGTTTTATAAAAAGGATAAAATGTAGGGATGGAGGGTCCTAAAATACAGCTAAAAGGTATTAAAAAAGGAAAGAGGGAGAGGAGACAGGGAAGGGGAATTTGGAAAGGAGAAACATCACATTTACAGACAACCAAACAACCACATTTACAGACAACTTCCAACTCCCAGACTTTGTTGGCTCACTCGGAAACAGAAAATACCAAAACTCAACCTAGCCTCAGCTATACACTAAAATATGATACTGGCTTCAGGAACAGGCACCAAAGGGGGGCACAACATTCTCATCAAAGAGGAATCCACAGCCTTTCCATGCTGCAGGCTTTATTCCCTAACCCCAGCCTGGGTCAGCTGACCCACAGGGTGATGGCCAGTCCTTTGCTCCTGGTGTCAATCATTTGCCCCTCATTGCAACTACCTCCAGTGTCCTTGGGCATAATTTCTGGCATCTCTTCCTTATGCTTAGCAAGAGCCATTCCTTGCCTTCTGTGACCTTGGGTGCCACCTTTCCACAGAACTGGCACCTGGTTTTTCCAGCATTTACCCAATATGTCAGTTAACCCTCCCCTGCCTCCCAGAGTTACAAACCAGTTCTCGTTACAATGCTTATTTGAAAAATTAGCCTGAAATTCTCATAACATCATACAGTTCCTATTAATGTGCACTTTCTACTTGAAGCCTATGGGAATTTTGCATCACAAACAGATAATTTACAAACTGGGAACACATAAAATGGGAATCAACATATTACAAATTTATGAGTTCTAAATTAAAAATTAATTGCTGTTAAAGTTCAGTAGAATTGTTCAGAATCCTTCTAGTTTTGTGTTCATGTGTGAGTTGATACTCTCAGGGGATCTAAATGCAAGTTCAAATATTTATCAAAGGGCCTGAATTTTCCAAATTCTACCCATGAATTTCAAATGCTCTAAAAGCTCCATTTATCTTAGCCCTACTTTAAATCTAATTATTTCCACAAACTTCTTGAACTGACTCCAGAGGGGCCATCTATTTTAGTAATAGGCTCCAGTCATCCTCTTGATAGAGTAATTTCTTTTTATAAAGCATCTCAAAAGAACTAATAGCAAAAAATAAAAGTTAAAAAAATCATTCATTTGTACAGCTGAAATTGTTCCCAACCATTGCTCTATGAAGATGTATCATTGCAGTTTAAATGACTTCAATTTTCAAATAATCAGTAACTTGAAGAAGAGGTGATGACCTTGCCGAACTTGAAGTAGGATGGGTCGCCATTGCCAGCACATCAATCACAGACGGTAGCATCGGCATTTGGAACGACTACAACGGATGTTGCAAGCCAACTAAACCATGCCGAGGACTGGCAGATCCCATTTTCACTTTCTGGTTATGGAACATTGGCCACTGGAATGATAAATATTTACCTTCACAGGGATCAATGCTGTGCTATAAGGAAAAAAAGAAAAAAGCCATCCACAAACTTTCCCTACAGGAAACATTCCTGGATCATCTTTGTGAGCCCATTGCTTTGAAATAGACAGTCCCCAAAAAGGAGAGAGAGACAGACAACTAGGAAATATATGGGTGGGTGACCAGCATACTTTACCTAGCAAGGGGTAATTCTAAAGAGCCCCACGTGGTTGATGTAAAGGGATTTTAGAGAAACATTGTGCTGGGAACCCATTGCTAATGTGGGGTTAAAATTCTTTAAAATGTTAAGTTCTTTTTCTCCAAAACATGCAAGGTACGTTGTGTTATCTGATTTTTTTTTTTAATTTGGAAACTGAACTGCAAGTCTACGGCGGCTTAATTTATTGGATACAGTTATTCAGTGCCAGCCTAATGCAGTGAATACAGCACGGAGAGAATGATGAAGTACTCTCTGCCATACAGCTACCATATAAAGAGGAGGAACCTAACAGAAATAAAAGAGGACGTGACCCTAATTAAGCTCTAATATTCTCAAGTACGCGGGGATTTGAACTCAGACTTTTAAGAACAGAGCACTCTAAGCTCTGCAACTGGTTGTCCAACCTACCCTACAGGTGGACTAATGAAGAAACATCTTGAGGACACCAGTGTTGACCAAATGGTCCATGTCCTGGTGTGTATATGCCCAAAATCACAACCAGGGAGACTTTCTTTTAAAAGATTTAGTCTCAAGAATAACTGGCTACCAATGAATCATCCCTGATGGTGCACCTGATCAGTCCTCAGTAGCATAGTTAACACTTTCTAATAGGTTACAGAAGTAAAAAGTTACAAGGGCATGCATTTTCCTGCCTGCTTACCAAAGCAGAAGGAAGATGCTGGAAAGGAGGGGGAAAGGATGGAGTGGTATTACGTAGAAGATGAGAAGGATGAGTTGTGAATTGCCCTTTGAGCTGCTGTTATCTGTCAAGTGCCAACTAGCTTTCTCTGGAATGTGCCTGGTCAGTGTCAGCTGCATTTCAAGGATGCTCACATGCTAATTTCTAGAAAAAGGTGCTTTTCTCTGGCTTAGGTTTATTCAATGATAGCATGATTATATCTGTGTCAGTTATACCTATTGATCTGGTATACATCTGGTACATCACCAGGTTGGAGATGGTTGCTGTAGCACAAGCTACTTTGCTGCTGTTCCATTAGCAAAAGCCAGCTTTAAAAAATATGTATTCCATTTGGACTGTTAATAAACACTACATTACATCATCACACAGGCAGGTTGCATGGAACAACCTATCAGAAAGGAAGTAGATCATGAGATAATGTTTGACGTCAAAACTTCAATTCCCAAGATGCACCTTGATAGTGCACGTTCAGAAAAATTCATATACATGAGTTGTATTAAAGGAGATGTATTAAAGGAGCATCACCTGAGCTCATATGGATGAACTAATTGCCTTCCAAGTAAAACAGGAATTTACTTGGGTCGGTTCACACATCACTAGTTGAAACATTCTAGTGATTCTGTGAATCAGCAAAATTTGAACTCACCAAAATTCTCCAAATTCCATTTTATGGCTTCCTCCAAAGTCCATACCAGACTGTGAGTTCTGTTTTCTTTTCACATAAAAATCTGCCCATATTTGGGGGCATATTTTTCCAAAAGTGCACAGCCATTGTGCACATCTTTGAAATGCAGTCATTCTTCTCCCATTGATGTGTGTACATTTTTCAAAAACGGCCATTTTTTCATGTGTATTTTCCCAAAATATGCACAATGTTGAATGCATGCATGTGCATGGATGTGTCCAAGAATCACAATGCAAGCTTGGAGCTCTATCGGCCTCGACCACAGAGGATCTCTCAGTCCACACTCATTCCAAAAGGTGTGAACTGGGTATGTTCTGACCACAAATGAACTGAAATGAATTTCTTATCCATTCATACAACATTCTCTATCAATTGCACTGGCTACCATTTGACGTCCTGGACCATGTCAAGGTGCTCATCCTAACATATAGAGCCCTAAATGGCTTAGGACCTGGATAACTCAAGGAATGCCTCTTCCTGTATATATGTACCCTAAGATCTTCAATGGATGTCCTTCTCCAAGAGACACATTTAAAAGAAGCAAGGAAGGTGGCTACAATGAGAAGGAGATTTTTGGTGTTGGCACCCCATTTATGGAACCAGCTCCTCAGGGAGGTGTGCCTGGCACTGGTACTTTATACATTTCAGTGCCAGGTCAAAACCTTTTTATTTTCCCATTATTTTAACTGCGGACAAGAGGTGTACTTTTATATTGGTTTTTATTACAAACACAGTGTTGCAGAATCTAGGGAAGCAGAAGAACTCACGAAAGGGTATGCCTTCCTCCCCAGGAGCCGGGACAGAACAGATGAAATGTCCCCTGCTCATAAAAGTTCACTGAGTCATACTTAATTTATGGCAGTGACTGTAATTTGATTCAGTCCTTGAATTACTAAGGGGTGGGATGAAAGAAGGGCCTTATGAGTGTTCCTAACCCCCAGCTACTCTTCTTGGATGGGTACAGAGAAATACACAATTTGACTAAAATCTAAAGTTGGAGATGCTAAGCTTTGTACCCTCATGAAGCTCCCCCACCCCATACATTCACCCATAATTTAAGCACTGGGCTTATCATTCCAGCAGATTAGGAAATAAAGGAGCTAAACATGTATTGTTAGTTGGTTCTGTTGCACATAATTTAGGAGCAGCAAAGACATCAGCTTTTATATTTTTACTTTCGCCAGACTCTTCCAGATTGTTATTCTCCTGCCTTTCCATTAAGGAATAAGTGCCATATTGCCACTAAAACTGACAAGCCACAATCTTATGTAAAATGAGGCAGTCACAATATTATGTCAGGAATTGTGGATCAAAGACCATTCCTTGGCTGTCATTTAGATTCGGCTGTCAAAATAGGGGCACCATTCACTAAAACGTCAGTCAAGGATGTCTCTGGCCTTTGGATATGGAGGGTTTCAGCTCAATTCCCTGTTTGGTAAATTAGCTTGAGCCTTATCTTATCACCTCCAAAATGGGAAAGAAAACTTTCCCCCAAGCGTAGTTGTGCAGATTAATCAGACAAGGCTTAAATGCAAGTCATACTCTACAATGATTACAGATCAAGATCAAGAATGCAAAGGGCTGCAACATGCATAGAAAATGTGCAAAAAGAAAGCCAAGACAAGGCAAAGCCATGATTAAATTTGTGGAGAAACCACTGAGTGTGACCCTCCACACACACACACACACACACACCCTTGGTGTTTCTGAGTCTTTTTCCTGATTGTCAGCATATTTGCTCCACTGAACTGACTGCTCATGCTTGGGGCTGCAGTGTTGATCTCCAGCCCTCTATAGTCTCCACCAAAACACGCTACAACTTGTGGAGCCCTTTAAAACTGGTACCTTCAGGTTTTCGCAAGATGGTCATGCAACACGGAGAGAAAAATCCAATCATAAAACAAGTCTTAGCTACTATTTCAGTTTTAAAAGGGTTAGGGTTAGGGTCAGAGTCTGTGACTTATTTTTAGCAGGCCTGCTTCTATCCCTTTTATTCGGAATCTTATTTCATATTAACCCTCTCAAATAAATTAAGTTGGTGAAGGATTGGTTCACTTCCTTAGGGGATTTCTGCAGAAACTCCCGTGCACTGTAACAGCACCACTGGTGAATGGGAAAGTATGTTAGCAGCCATTTTGAATTTCCCCCAAAATGGGTATCTAAGGAAAACAAGTGGTGGTTTCTGTATTATCGGATTTCTGATTCACCCTTCACTGAAATAATTCTGCTTCCCCACAAATGAAACAAGGGAACTGATTGGAAGGTCAGCAAGATGGCCAAGAGCAGGTTGTCCCCAATTTATTAGAGCTCAGTGGAGTGATATTGTACGAGCTTCATTACAAGTTCCTTGTACCGAAACAAGAAGGGGTTGGTACACCTGCTACAATTGATGGACAAAAGCAGATTGGGTAGAATATTGCATTCAACTTGGGGGATTTGGATCAGAGGAGTCTGGAGAAAACTTGATGCTGCTCAGAGCACTGGAGGTGGTATCATTGGCGTAGCAACACTGAACACAATGTGCTTTGAGGTTGGGTGTGACCATGCTGTCTTGTTGCAGACCTGAAAAACTAATGGATGCACTAGCTGCCTGCATTTGAACCTTACTTGAACTCTTTCCCTATATCTGTATAGGTAAGACCACATTTCTCAGCTTTTGTACAGTTTGGAAATTCCTTGCTTAGTGAGTGTTGATGATCAGTCAGTTATCCTAGAAAGAGTGGACTTCCTAGTTGTTTAGGCCTATCATCCTCAATATTCCTAGCCAACAAACCCAACAATAAAGTATCATGGAAGTTGTAGGACAAAATATCTAAGGGTTATGTGTCCCCCCACCGCATTCTAGAAGCAGGACTACAGATCATACTTACCTGCCAGGTACAAGAAAGATTCATTACCTTTAAGAGCTTTTCTACACGAGACTTAATTTGCTGTATCTGCTTCATTGCAGAAGCGAGATCTGAGTGCTACAAAGGCGTTTTCCTTTGCTCCTTTTCTTCTATATAACCTCTAGTCAGTGCCATGGTACAGAGCACTAATGCAGCTGTACAAGTGGGGAAAGGTTTTAGTTTAATTTTCACAAATGGCTCTGCACATTTCCTGCTCCAAAAATGAAAATGAACTCAAAAAAAAAAAAAAAAAAACCCACTACAGAGGTTCTCTGTAAAAAGAGAAAGGAAATAGGAGGATCCTGATGTTTACATCTTCTACCGCCCAAGAGCCAAAGCTCCCTGGTTCTACACACCTCTAAACAAGGAGGGAATGATGAGCTCACAATACAGGCTTTGTGCAGAAAACCTCTAAGTCTATCCTAGTTTCTAATGTTAGGAGAAATTGTGCTGCCTTGGAGCAACACAGCTTCTGCTTCCCCATGGCTCAGTGCGTCTCCTCTATTGCTACTATCCCCGTTGTCTGAGAATGGACCTCATACAAATGCTCACCAAGAAATCCCACATGGCTTTGGGAAGCAGACAGAGTACACAATCACCCAGCTTCCCTGGTTCTCCCACCCTCTCATCTGTCAATAATTAAGTTAACTCTTAATTAAGTGAACATGAAATGCTTCATCAGTCTCCTGTCATCAAGCTGGTTTCCTAACTGCTGTATAGTTTATCTTTCTATGGACTGCTGTATAGTTTATCCTTTCTACTGTATAGTTTATCCTTTCTATGGACTGCAAGTGTCAGAGGTTATGTGCGTAGCGACAGTGTGAAGGCTCAAGACCATTTTCTAATTTCATCTTAAAATAATCAAATCTAGATATGTATTGATTGAGGCGACGAGGGGGGGAAACATCCTGGACTTGGTCTTGACCAATAGGGAGGAGCTGATAGATGAAGTACAGATTAGGGGAGCTCTGGATGCGAGTGATCACTCCATCCTTTGCTTTGAGATCAGAGGACTGGGGCCGTGCAGCAGGGCGAGCACTAGAAGCTGGGACTTCAAGAGGGCCAACTTTGGCCAACTGAAGGCCAGGCTGGGGAAAGTCTCCTGGGATAGGTTACTGGAAGGTAAGCGAGTTGAGGAGGGGTGGATGGCACTCAAAAGGGAGGTTTTGCAGGCGCAAGCCCTGACAATACCTCTAGTCAGTAAGGTGGGGAGGCGGAGGAGAGTGCCGCCATGGATGCGAAAGGAGGTGGTTAGGGGGATTAGACGAAAGAGGAGCCTCCATAGGAAATGGGTACTGGGGGAAATAGACAAAAGGGTATACCGGGAGGAGGAGGCCCGTTGCAGAAGGATTCTTTGCAAGGCTAAGGCTGATTATGAGCTGAGACTTGCCAAGAATATCAAGAGCAACAAAAAGGGCTTCTTCCAGCATGTAAATAGGAAAAGGAAGGGGAGACAAGTGGTGGGACCACTAAATAAGGAGGAAGGAGATCCAGTGACTGACATGAGGGAACAGGCACAGATGCTAAATGACTATTTTGCCTCTGTGTTCTCCCCAAAGCAGGACGGGGGATATCCGTATAGGAGATTGGATGAGGCTGGGGACTTAGGGGCAGAGATTAGAGTCACCCCCCTTGAAGTCGAGGGGCTCCTCAGGGCATTGGACATTACAAAGGCGCCAGGCCCTGACGGGTTACACCCGAGAGTACTTAGAGAGTTGGCAGGGGTTCTCTCACGCCCGCTGGCCTCCATTTTTGAGGCCTCGTGGAGAACGGGTGAAGTTCCAGAGGACTGGAGGGTGGCATCGGTGGTCCCAATTTTCAAAAAGGGTAGTAGGAAGGACATGGGGAATTATAGACCGATTAGCCTTACGTCCATTGTAGGAAAAACAATGGAAAGGCTCATAATAGAGAGAGATCTAGTGATGCTAGATAGGGGAGGGAGGCTGACAGCCACACAACACGGCTTCCGCAGAAACAGGTCCTGCCAGACAAACCTTGTGGAATTCTATGACAAGGTTTCAAGATGGCTAGATGGAGGGGATGCAGTGGATGTGGTATACCTGGATTTCAGCAAGGCCTTTGACAAAGTGCCCCATGATATCCTGGTGGAGAAACTGAGGAGTTTTGGGATACACCAAAGCACTGTCCGGTGGATTAGGGCATGGTTGACTGACCGAAAGCAGAAGGTAACCATTAGCGGGGAATCGTCGGGATGGCAGACAGTGACAAGCGGGGTCCCCCAGGGCTCTGTCCTGGGGCTGATCCTGTTTAATCTTTTCATTAACGACATGGAAGAAGGGGTGAACAGTCTGCTGATCAAATTCGCAGACGACACTAAAACTGGAGCAGTGGCCACAACTGAGGAGCAGATACACCAGATCCAAAAGGATCTGGACAGACTATGGAAGTGGGCAGGAGACAACAGGATGGCGTTCAATGTGGAGAAGTGCAAGGTCTTGCACTTGGGGCATAGGAATAGCTGTCATAAGTACAGGTTAGGGGACAAGTGGCTGGAGAGCAGCACTTGTGAAAGGGACCTCGGGGTACTGGTTGACCGCAGGCTAAACATGAGTCAGCAGTGTGATGCGGTGGTCAAGAGGGCGAATGCCACCCTTGGTTGCATAGCCAGAAGTGTGGCTTCTAGATCAAGAGAGGTATTACTACCACTCTACATGACTCTGGTGCGCCCGCAACTGGAGTATTGTGTTCAGTTTTGGGCCCCTCATTACAGAAAGGATATAGCCAGGTTGGAGTCAGTGCAGCGTAGGGCCACAAGGATGGTGGCTGGTTTGCAGGGGATGGGGTATGAGGCGAGACTGAGGGAACTGGGTCTCTTCAACTTGGAGAAGAGGAGACTCAGAGGGGATATGTTGGCAACATACAGGTATGTGAGGGGGTGTCACATGGAGATGGGGAGAGGCCTGTTCTCCCCTGCAGAGGAAGGCAGGACGCGCTCCAATGGAGCAAAGCTCAGGGAGCCAAGGTTCAATTTGGATGCCAGGAAGCACTTCCTGACAGTTAGGACCCCGAGGGTGTGGAATGGGCTTCCACGGGAGGTCGTTGAGGCCCCATCGGTGAGGGTGTTCAAAGATAGGCTGGACATGCACATGGTGGGCATGTCCTGAGTGGAGCCGGCTGGTGCTGGAGGTCAGACTAGATGGCCCAGGTGGCCCCTTCTGACTCGCTCTGTTTCTGTGTTTCTATGTTTCTATTGAGAATTTGAAAATACTGATTATATCTTACTCCTCCTTGTGGATAGGACTTTGGGATTTCTAATACTCTTTCCCTCTTCCTTCTTCCCCTTTTTCAATTTTCTTCCTCCTCTCCTCTCATTATCTTTATTCACATCATCTTCACCTGCAATGTGTTTTCTTCCAAAGACAGCCCATAGAAGCTGAAACAGTTAATATCTAGTGAGCTGGACTTCTGTGGTAGCCAATCTCCATCCTACAAGAAAAGATGGAGCAGCCAACAAATAGATGTAGGTAGGGATGTATGGATTCTGCTGACTGCATTCCATGTCCTGCCAATTGGCACATGTTGTTTTGTCCATCATCCCCTCATTGATGAAACTGATTTTTTTCCCAATTTCTCTAGCCTGTGTTTGGTTTGGAAAGTGTGATTTTGTGCAAATGTGCAAAAATGCATCTTTGTGCAGATCTCCCTCAACTCCACTTTAACTTATGGGGAAAATATATATTCTGGTCTCTTTCTAAGAACTTATTTCCCTAGTTTTAAACATTTGTCATGGCATTGCAGTTTGGATTCATAGAAATACAAACATTTAAATATGCTGCAGGTTTATCTGACATCAATAGATGTTACCTGTTTTTATCCTCCAAATCATGGACATAGCAGTCTAGTTCATAGACATCTGGAGGAAGTTTGCTTCCACACTCTGCTTTTATGCCTCATCCCATCATGGAAAAGGACTAAATTGTCCCAAAGGATTTTAAAGCAAAATCTGCCAGCCTGAGCCCTTTAAAATCACCTTTCCCCTTGTCACTACCTGCTATACTGCTGCATTCTTGCTGAAGAGGTAACAATAATTGAATGTGATTTAGGTAATAAAGGAATTGCTGTATATATGGTTTGGTTTGTGGCAAGCTGGGAATAGAAAATGGTTTGAGTTACAGACAAGTGCATTAATCTTCATATATTTCCTGGAACAAAACACCTTAAGGTTCTAATTTGTATTTTATTGCTGTCCCAATCCCTTGGAGGCTGGTTTTCTAAAATAACTTCCTTAAAGAGCATAGAAACAGAAGTCATGGCCAAAAAAAGAAACAAATTCATACTGTAATATGTGCCCAGAAAGTCTGTTAAATATGTGGGAAGTTGAGTACTGTGGATGGAGAATTATGTAAAATCGCCTTGGGTTCTTTGCAGGTAAAAAGTGCGATACAAAAATATATAAAAAATGAAAAAGCATATAGCAAAATAAATTAAAATTATAAGAGATGTTAAACCAAAGATTTTGTAGCAAAATCAGTCTGATTACGTGTGAAGAGCCGAGTACAAAAGGCAAGCTTCCAAATAGATAGACATTATACACAATTTAGATGAGTTCTTTGATTCAGTTTCTTCTGGATATGTTTTCGAGGCCAGTGTAATAATCTTTGAAGTTCTGAATTGGGTATATCTGTTCTGGTCAGAGAGCAAACATAACAGTTTCTTAGAATCATAAAATAGTAGAGTTGGAAGGGGCCATGAAGGCCATCAAGTCCAACCCCTGCTCTTGCAGGGCACCAGGTTAAACCATCCCACTCAGATGGCTGTCCAGCCTCTTTTTGAATGTCTCTAGTGTGTGTGCTGGGCTGGTTGATTGAAAGGTCACCGGTTCGAATCTGCACACGGGGTGAGCTCCCGTGCGCCGTCCCAGCTCCTGCCAACCTTGCAGTTCAAAAGCCTGCAAATGCAAGTAGATAAAAAAGGTACCACTTCGGTGGGCAGGTAACAGCGTTCCGTGCACCTCGGTGTTTAGTCATGCTGGCCACATGACCACGGAGACTGTCTGCGGACAAACGCTGGCTCCCTCGGCTAGGAAATGGAGATGAGCACCGCCCCCTAGAGTCAGGCATGACTGGACGTAATGTCAAGGGGAAACCTTTACCTTTACCTTTACCTTTACCTTTACCTTTACCTTTAGTGTGTGAGAACCCACCACCTCTTTAGGCAGCTGGTTCCACTGTTGTATTGCTCTAAGAGGGAAGAAGCTTTTCTTGATGTCTAGCCTGAATTCAGGTTGTCACAACTGGAATTGATTGTTCCATGTGCTGCACTCTGGCATCTGCAAGAAGACATCTTGACCTTCCTCTTTGTGACAGCCTTTGAGGGACTTATAGAAGGATATCATGTCCCCTGAGTCTTCTCTTCTTAAGGCTGAACATGCCCAGTTCTTTCAGTCTCTCCTCATAGGACAGTGTTTTCAAAACCCTGGATCATTTTTGTTGTCCTCTGCTGGGCCCTTTCTAATTTGCCTACATCTTTCTTATAGCTGCTTTTCTTTATCTGTCTTATTCATAGTTGCTGTCATTTCCTGACACTTAGCCTATTAAACTCTGCAGTGGATTCCCTGACACTTAGCCTATTAAAATCTGCAGTGGATTCACACAGACTTCACTCAGATGTCCTTCTTCAGTCTGAGACGGCAGTAGATAATGTGCTCCTTTATGCCACCAGTGCATTTGTTGAATTCCTACCATGACTTGAAGCCTGGAAATAGTCTTTGCCTCACCACTGCATGGGTGGAGATATGACATGTAGAACTTAGAAGCTAATGTGTAACCAATGCAAAGTTGCACCAAGTCCAATGCCCTTTCCCCAACCCTTTTTGTACATGGTGGGATGGAAGAAAGTTTGGAAATTGTTTCACAGAGATGATGGAATTCTAGCATAAAAGTGAGGAAGCTACTGCTCTTTTTCTTGGTGCCTTCCACTTCTGCCCAAACTCTGAGAAACCCCAATGGATTGTCACCATGTCACATCACTGGGGCTATGAAGAAAGTAACAATTCAATGACATTCCATTGAAATGGGGCTAGCTTTTGTTTTCATCCAAACGTATCTTCTCAAAGAGGACCTCATCTAGATACTGTTGGGATTGAGAAGGGCAGTTGCTTTTGGTGCACATTTCCAGAGCTTGCTGATTTGGACTCAGAAGAGGAGGACCAGGGGGAGACTTTGATATGTGGACCATTTCCAGACACTGAGATGAGAAAAGTGGAGGTGCTTATTGCAAGGCCAGACTCCCCAGGTGCTCAGGAGGTCTCTGAGAATAACCAAGACATACAGCTATTGGGTGGGGGCTCGGAACAGGGGATTTTCTCAGAGACAGATGAGGCAGGGACAGCTCTCAATCCCATGACATGATATCTGCAGGTCAGTGTTACCCAATTAGGACTTTTGAGCAGAGAGGAGGTGCGCTTGTTTCCAAAAAGCTGTTCCTGAAAAATGAGGCCCAATCATACTCATAAGGAGGGTTCCTAGAAGTTAATGCTAGATTGGGTTCAACAAACTGTTCCGTGCATGCTCAGAGATTTCTTCTGGGTGATTGTGCTTCTGGAAAACACTTTGGTCCATAAAGAACTTTTCCAAGAGAGGTCTGTGATGTTGCATGTGCAAAGGGAGGAAACCTAGCTCATGGGGAAGTTCACTCTCCTTTTCAAGAAGCTTTCCAATTGCGTTTGTTTCAGAAATACATCTGGTTCATTGTCAGCTGTGTGAAATGCTCAATCTGGGTGATCCCTCACTTGTTGCCTGTTGTCTTTTCAGCTCTCTGGCTGGTGGTTATAATGAATGATTGGGAACAAGGAGTTGTGGTGTCTAAGAGATCAAACCCAATGATTACAGTCATCCTTTTCTGCCTTTGGAGCCAGACTCATGAATCTGTTTATTGACAAATGTAAAATGCAACAACCAATTGTGAGGAACTGCAAGCTTTGAAATTAACTGGAATGGAGATGTTTCTCCATTGCTTATGCTGCAAATAACAGAGTAGAAATGAATAGTTATTGTCAGATACTTGGACAATGATTAATTTCTGCTTGGAGCAGATAGTCCAAATAAAGGTTGTTGGAATCCCTCCCTGAGTTATCACAGCAACAGCAGGACAATGAGGAAAGAGTGGCTCTGAAATAAAAGCCAATATGCTATCGGAACATCTGTATGCCTGGGGCTGGGTGCTTCTCTGCCTTGTAAATCACAGTGGGAAAAACATGCTTTGCTACATCCAGCGTGCCTACTCACTGTTTTATTGAACCTTAGAGTGTCATGGGTTATAAAGAGGTGAGGGGCACTGACAGATCACATTTCAAAAAAGACAGTGAGGGACAAGATGATCAAGATGACTTTATGGCATTTTTACCCATTAGGGAAGGGTGAGAAATTCCTTCCATCTAGGATACAAACAAACAAATGAATGAATGAATGAACTCCTCCGATCTGTGCTTCTTGGGCTTTGCAGCAAGCCAAATCTGCCCTTTTTGAGTGTGCTTTCCAATGCATCTCATCTCAGGAAAAATGTTGTCTCTATTGCCACTTCTACCATGAATTTATCATGAATTTATTGTATATATGTTTTTCTGGAGAAGAAAGAAGGACAGTTTAGAAGATTATAAGAAAAGAAAAAGACATAACTGGATTAAAATTACTAACTGAAAACAAGTTTAGAAACAGTAACAGTTGTAGAATTCTGTTGCTATGCCATCAGAATTTAGGTCTACTTATAGAGGTGCCAAAGTTGTGTCTACTGCTTCAGATTGCAGATGGGAAGTCACATGATGCTCCACAAAAACAAATACTGTCTCCATATGTAAAATGCACCCATGTTAGAAAGCATGGTTCTAATTGTGCTTACCCTGGGAACTTCCAGGCTTCTACAGGAAGGGAATTGGTTGTTATAAAAGATCCAATAGTTGAAGTTGAAAGATGCTGAAATTGAACAATTCAACTAAAACTATCCTGGTGATATTTAAAAACCAGTTTAACAGGGGAAAGAGGATTTGTTTGGATGGTTGACAATTCCCCCATGTGACTCCTCCTCTGTAAACTAAAATGGTACAATCCAAACACACTTCTATCACACCAGTGAGAACTGGTCATTTGGGGCATGGCTATTTGAGGTTGTACCTTTAAGGCAAAGTCTGAATTGCCTGCTGGTTTTGCTGAGATGTTATTCTGTGACAGCCTGAAACTCTAATTGCCCTGTCATTTTCTAATGTAGATCCATAATAAAAGCCTTTATAACCTTATAAAAAAAGGACTCCCCTTTCATGTAACCTGTGTTCTAACCTTCCATCAGGTAGACTTTTATTGCTGACCAATATTTCTCCCTGACTTGCCTCTGATCTTCTTTCCTACTTTGCTGATAAAAAATAAGAGGAGTCAATGGCAAATTTCAATGATCCAAGTACATCAGTCTTCACTGCAGTCATCTTTCCAAATGGATATTGCCCCATAAAAGCATGTTTTATCCCCAATCAATGTGTCTGCTGCTCTGCAGCCCCACCCCTAAAACATCAAATGGCATCCCTGATTCATTGCAGGAAGAAAGGTCATTGCAACAGGACTAGTAAGATTTTCTCTGTCTTCCCCAACTACATCTGGGAAGTCTAATCTTAGGTTACTTTTAATCAAATGGGCATTGTGAATGTCTATTGTGGACAAGGGATTGCTCAAGAGAGAAGCCCAATTGATGTGTTGATGGAGGGCATTCCAATCAAGATAGGTTAGTTGTTGGCTGACCTGGATGCCATGTTCAGATTGGGAGTCTGGACCTGGCTTTGCAGTTTGGCACTCTGATGAACATCTGAAGTGCCTTCCTCCTGAGGGCTGAACCAGAGAGTATGTTATAATGCGTAATATCTTGGTGATCTGCACATGATCTTTATCCTCATGGAGGTGCATGTAGGGTCAGAAATGGATCAGAAACACCACTTAGAAGTACTGGTGAGTTACACCTTCCAGCTGAGCCAGTTCTTCTTCCTAAGTTTATCCCTCCACAGAAGCCAATCAAGGTCTGTTTCCCTTTCTTTATTGCCCTCATGGATTTAGGGGTGGCAGTCAGGTGGGAAGGTATAAGCTCCCCTATGCAATTATCCCGACCAGCATTTACACTAGAATGGAAACAAAAGTTGAGATCAGCTAGACAATGCACATTTAATAGAGCGGCTAATTTAGCCCTGAATCTGATATCCACAGTGTCACATACCTTCTAAACAATTGAAGAGTATTCAAGGAATTCATACCTCCCCTGAGATCACTTGCAATTAATTCACAAAGCAGAGCCAAAGATACTATTGAAAAGGAATCCAATGAAGATAAATCTTTCAAATAAATAGTAAATATATACACTCATGGCCACCTTTTCAAAAGCCAAAATAGTCTTTGCTTGCTTACTTTTTTTCTTTTTAAACTAGAAATGTTAAGTTCAGAATTAATGTGTCTTTGTATTGGTCAAATTTAAAGTTTGACTTTTGAGTGATCAATCAATTTAAGAAGGAAAAATGCTTTTCAGAATTTTTTAAACCTAACATTTCTAAATACAGGATCAGGGAAATTCTGTTGACCCATTGCTCTTATCAGTTTTAAATTTTTGAACACAAAAGCGGGTTTTTTCCCCGCAAGTAGCAGGGTGGTCACTGGACGTGTTGCCAAAGAGGAAGAAATGCATCACCAAAAATAGGTGCATAAAATTGAATAGATAATGACAAACAGAAACTTTGGTCCATTTAATTTTGGATTTTTAGGTTTCACTAATGGTGGTTACAGCACTTCTTCCAAGCATGAGGAATCAAATATTTAGCCCAGAAATCCAGTATTTAAAGTGGGGGTGTTGCTCCTTCTTCAACCTGGGGGCCAAAATCAAAATTTTGAAGATTTCAGCAGTGGGGAGGACTGAAGCAAAAGAGGTGGGGCAAAAGCAAGAGGGGCAGAGCTAAAACACCTTCTGGACCCAATTTTCCAGTCTTTCCCCATTGACAAAAATGTGCATATGTGTGAAATGTGCCTTTAAAAGCACATACATTTTTCCCTAATGTAATAGCAACTTTGGGAGTGGATAAACCCTTAATAACAATGAGCTCCTGTGTGTTCAGAGTTGTGGGTAGGACTTCCTTCCCATAAGTGTTGGTACTAAGCTTAGAACTTTCCTCTTGCTTACTGCTTCTGTTTTAAGGTTTTGAGGCTAAGACCTTGAAAGAGAGGGTGATAGCTTGGATCCTTCATTCTTAGAGGTAGGGCTGGAATGAACTATATTGGAATCCCAGCAAGCATTTGCAGGCTTCCTCTTGTGCTCGGCTGGTCCTACAAAGTAGTCCTAGCCAAGAGGGAGGAGGGGAGCAGCTTGCATGGCACATGGGGCTTGAATTCTAGCTCGCTAGCTGTGACCCTTGAACACACAAAGGGCCACTGCAAAGCAAGGAAGCCCATGTGCCGCCATCCCAAGTGGATTCCTCACACATCCCTGTTTAGAGGGTACAGAACAGTTCCAGGGTTTGAGGGGCCCTTGCTCAGGGCTGAGCTGGATGCGAAGGTGGTAGCAGCTGGCTTTGCTGGATGGTTGTTCACCCAAAGCAAACTTTGGATCCCCCTGACTATACTGCAGGGACTCAGACAACACTCTTGCTCCCCTCATGTGGCATTATTTGCTCCAACCCTAAGTGCCACATCACACCACTGAGTATTGGCTCCAAAGGCTGAAGGGCTTTCTAGGGGCAGTCACAGAATTACATTATCTAGAATTGTCATAGAATTACATCATTATCTGATGGCGGTGTGAACCACAGAGGAAAGGGTGGATTCATTTGTTTGCTCACCACCCCTCCCTTTCAAAGTGCTAGAGCCATCTAATTTCCATTTATAGATGCAAATTTGAAAATAATTACTATAATTTAACAGAAGTCGTTCTCACCATAGTGGGGAGGATGATTATCTGGTGACCTGTGCAGATGAAACATGCATAAAAGCCCCCTTCAGGCCTTCTCCTGTTCAGCATCAATGGAGGTCTGAAGGGGGCTTTTTACTGAACATCCTTAGAAGCCTCCTCGAGATTGGAATGAATGATAATGCAGCTTTCCCAATCATTCAGAAGCTTCTAATTGTTTTTAGGGGATCCACAGCAAGGAAGTGGAGGCATAGCAGGGACCAGATGCTCTGTTGCGTAGCAGCAGGATTCCTGAAAAAATGTGGGGCCTTGGCAAGCGCCCAATGACTCCAGCCTAATGTGGTTCCAGTGAAGCTTCCTGTAGTTTCTTTGGACACTTTTCTCTCCCAGAGCTGAGATGCACACAAGGAACACTCACTTTCTTGATGTTTCAATTTTAAAAAATGAATCCTATGCCTCCCCAAGATCTTCTTTCCCAGAAGTGATGAGAAGAAAAATCACTGTGGCTTTGCTTTGTTGGGTTTCAAAAAGCAGAAAAGCTCCTTCAAACAACCTCTGTCATAGCAGAGATTCCTTCCACTCTTTCCTAAGATGAAACAAAGAAGCAAGGTTAAGACTGGCATGGCTGTTCTCATTTTGAGAAGGTTTCATCTTCAAAGGAATGAGGATGGCTAAGCACTGGTTGCAGGACACACAAAGTATCCTACCTCAAACCTCTGCCAAGAATTTCACAGCAACCACAGAAAGATCAACCAAATACATTTAGCATCTGAGTTCAAAAGCTCCAAAACTCTTGTTATGGGCAAGTTTAATAGGTTTAAAGAAACTTGATCAGGGAATACATTGTTCTTTTTGTACGTTTTCTTCTGTTGAATGAATTAATGTTGTCCGAGTGCACTTTCCAGCAACCTGAGGGCTGTGACATAAGTGATGAACCTGAAGAGGAACTCTGCTGTACAGAAATAAGAAAAGACAGACTAAGAGTCTGTGATGAGCCCAAAGACACTCAGCGAGCTTCATGGCTGAATAGGAACTAGAACTCAGATCTGCTGTGTCCCAGTCTAGCACCTTCAGATGCTGTATCCAAATGCTTGGTCAGTAAGAATTTACTGCTTCATGCTAAATAGGAATATGCAAAGCAGCCAAATTCAAGCTTGCCAAGGTTCTTCAAATTTCAAATCACAGCTCATTCTGAGATTCTGAGCTTTATTTCCCCCCTTTCACATGGGGGGGGGGACTGTGTGTGTGAGTGTGTGGGGTGGGGGTGAAAATGTACATTGTGCTCATTTTGGAAAGTACACATTCTTTACCCATTGTCTATCTATGTGTGTTTTCAAGAGTGTGTTTTCGTTTCATACAGGGAAAAGTGAAATGCATGTTTTGCTTGGAAAAGTGCAAAGCTCTGAACAGAAATGCAAGCTCAAGCACAAAGCCACCGAAAAAATGGTCAATTGCTAAATATGTGACCACATTTTTATTCCCAGTTCAATTAGTACAATTTGCACAAATTCCATCTGCCTACAGAATCAGCTCCACTTTAGTCTACACAGCAAGTAGAACGTTTGCACACATTTGGAAAGGCTTGCACAAATCTCTTCTCTTAGTGCTAGGGTTTGGAAACACTGCTCTATGAGGAGAAACAGAGAACTGGGCATGTTCAGCCTTGAGAAGAGAAGACTGAAGGGGGACGTGATATCCCTCTATAAGTACCTCAAAAGCTGTTACAGAGAGGAAGATCAAGATCTCTTCTTGCTGATGCCAGACTGCAGCACATGGAACAATCAATTCCAGTTGTGACAACCCAGATTCAGGCTAGACCTCAAGAAAAGCTTCTTCCCTCTTAGAGCAATAGAACAGTGGAACCAGCTGCCTAAAGAGGTTGTGGGCTCCTCCCGCATTAGAGACATTCAGGATGAAACTGGACAGCCAATTGAGTGGGATGGCGTAATGTGGTGTCCTGCAACAGTAGGGGGTTGGACCTGATGGCCTTCATGGCCCCTTCTAACTCTACTGTTCTATGATTCTGTTGAAAGTTCCTTCTTCACATAGCACAAGGCGTGATCACAAATGCAAAGGAGAATCAGGCTGAAGAGGAGTGGGAAGATATTGTTTGGTGAATTATTGTAATCTGAAGCATAATCCCTTCACCCTTACCTAATTGCATGCATATCTCCATGCTGGCTGTTGAATGCAGTTTTGAGGCGCTCCATCCATCACTTTTCAAGCTCAGAAATATGTGGTCTTCAAGAACAGATGGCAGCTGTGTTCATATCCAGAGGCATGCACTGGATCAACTCTGATCGAGAATGAGCAGAAACAAGTGTCTCGCAGATCTTGACTGCTAAATTATCTTGAGTATATGCTGCTATTGAAAATGACTTTGCAGCTGAGATATAGACATCTGCACCCCAGCTCTTTATTTAGTGGAGGCAGCCAGAAAACATGCACTTGAGGCACTCATGAATCATGTATGGAAGGTGATAAGTGGGAATGTAAATTCACAGCCGTGAATTATCTCTCACAACACATCTTCCTGTTTAGCTACATTAATGTACACCCTTATCTCATAAATGACTTTATATCTCACTTACATCAGCACTTTACCTTTGAAATGTGGAGAAAGACGGTGTTGTGTGGTGATGAGAAATTCAAGGGAAGTGATTGACTGATCCAGCTTCCCTTCTCTGAAATTTGTGCTGAGTTCTCCTTTTGAGTGTCTTCGTTGGGTATTTTATAAATGGCTGTTTACTGAAATCAAAGGCTTCAGAGCTTCTATTCTCAGCCATGAATGCAAGGTAAAGAGAACCTCATATCCAGTAGAAAATGAAGCATCGTACTGCAATGTCGGATTGCCCTCCCACAGCTGCTGTGTGTGTTTGGAGGTTCAATGAAATATATTAAAACAATACAGAAGTTAGTATTCAAAAAATCCAGGAATTCCAAACAGCTAAGGGGCCATGTTTAGATAATTTTTGATCTGTACCTGGTTGCACTTTTATGGTCTTTTTGTGTACTGTATGTTAACAGCTGCTTTGATATTACAGGTGTTTGAGGAGTTTCATCTATATGAATATTAAGACAATTTTTTTATCCATAATTCTTGGGCTAATGTACAGATTGGAACAGATATAATGGTTCAGTTCCTGATTTTTTCAACACCTCTCTATATTTGTTTGTGTGTGTATCAAAATGCATTCATGAAAAGGAATAAAAATTCCTTAGAGAGGAAATCCGTTGCTTAGAGATGCATATTTCTAAAAGAACTATGCAGTTAACATTAATATTTAAATGTGGTTTTAAATGCAAATTTTTGTTAAGTGGTCATACACAGGGACCCAGGTTTTTCAAACACTAACCCTAATTTGAAGCTTAACCTTAACCCTAATTGCCAGGAATTATTTCTGTACATAAACACCCTTTGTGATTCTAGGCTGATGCTCCTGAATGTCAAGACAGCATACCTGCAAGACAGAGTCACAGTTAAGGTTTAAGTAAGGGTTAACTTTATGCATTAGGCATGTTATGCAAATATTTACAGCCACTGAAGCTGCAGGTAGACCCAAGTTTCCCTGTCCATTAACAATCTTGAAGCTAAAGTCCAACCAAAGTTTAATCTCTATATATTCAGTCAACATGAACAAAGCAGCCCTCAGAGAGTATTCCTGTAAATCAAGGGTATTTGCAGTATCCCAGGTTTTTCCAAGCCTAAACTTAATGTGAAATTTAACCCCAATCCTCAGTCTCAGATTGGAGCCAATCTGATTGTGGCAGAAGTTAAGCCCAACTCTCAGACTTCCATCAGTAGTACAGACGGCACTTTGCAAAGTTCCTTTATCTGCCAATGAAATCTGCACAGAGTAATATCAAAAATCACATCTCTCTGAGTGGCTCTGGTATGATTTGTGTAAATCACTATTTGTTTAAATTATGCCTGTATGCAAATCAGCTGATTTGTGCACAAATCATGCTAGTGCTGTTTTATTTTTGGATGCTAGTACCATATGGGTTGGGGCTGTTTACTTGCACAAATTACATTAGAAGTTCAAAAGTATGTGCTAATATCACAGTCTGTCTTAGGAATGGATGTCTTTAACACCTTGTACTAGTTCATTCCTTAGAGATTCCCACTCTTGAATCTTTTAAAAAGGCCTCCATCATTCAGCATTCAGTACACATAGAACCTTGTTCTGAATTTATTTTCTTGTTTGCATTTCTTGATGTGTAATAGCTCTAGGAAATCATCAATACTGCGCCAAATTCTAACACTTCACCATGTTCTGAATGTCTAAGCAAGATGTCATTTCAGCATTAGCCCCTTGTTACACTTGAGCAGCATGGGCTTGAGTGAGTTCATTCAAGCATTCTGATTTGCTAGCATCTTTTACAATAATGGTGATATGGATATGAATGCAACCGCACATATGTTGGAGATCTTACAAGATTTAACTGACTGAGGAGGAAAACTCTGAGGGAAAATGTAAAACCAACATGATTTATGGAGCCATCCTATACAAATGAGTGCCATCCCCAGAGCGTCACACTTATCCAATACAGCATGGGAGGAATGGTGGAGGAAATGTTTACTTCATTGCTCATCCTATTCTGCAGTTTCTCAATCACCATTGTAGGAAGCTTCCTCATGGCTTTTTTTTTTGGGGGGGGGGGAGAAGAAGCTTCAGCCTTGTATCCCAGTCTGCTCCAGTCTTCTCCTGCCCCTGACCATGAAATATCCCAGGATAAGCCATATGAGGAGGGACTGAGGGAACTGGGTCTTTTCAGTATTGACAGGAGGAGACTCAGAGGAGACCTGATACAACATACAGGCAACATACAGGTATGTTAGCAGTTGACATGCAGAGGAGGGTCGTGACCTATTTTCCCCTGCAGTGGAGGGCAGGATGCATTCCAACAGAGCAAAGCTCAGGGACCCAACATTTAGGGTGGATGTCAGGAAGTGCTTCCTGACAGTTAGGACCCCAGGGGTATGGAATGGGCTTCCATGGGAGGTGGTTGAAGCCCCAACAGTGAGGGTGTTTAAGGATAGGCTGGACAATGCACATGGTGGGCATATCATGAGTGGACCCAGCTGGAGCCAGAGGTCAGACTGGATGGCCCAGGAGACCCCTTCTGACTTACTCTGTTTCTATGTTTCTATCCCCTTTAACCCCAGTCTGAAGTACTTGCCCAACCTCATCCTATTCCAAGTGTGGGAAGGGGAACTGGGAATTCAGAATATCCTATGGCCCCTCAGACAATGTCTAGAGGCCATGGGATCATTCCCTCCATCATTTAGTATTACCATCACCATCAATTTGCTTTTCCAGTACAAAATAACAACACAAAGTTATTTTCTCCCTCCATTCTCCACTGCTCAGTTGCACCTTTCTTAACGGTAAGCATTAGCAAAACCTTAACAGCAAGCAATTAAAGAAAGATATACACCAATACCAGTCAAACCTGCAGTATAATAGCCTCATAAAATTGCCCAACTCTTAGATATACACGGGCCCATTTTTTATACTGTAAATATAGTAAAGCTTCCCCAGAGTTCATGAATTTCCAGGATTCGTAGATCTTTACAAGACTGAGAAGAGAACAGGAAAGATATATTCACTTAAGGGAAGGGGGTATAAAGAGAGAGGTGTGGCATAAATCTGTAGCACCAGGATTTTCTAAAGCTGCTGGTATGAAAGCTGGGATAAAGACACAATGCTAACTATATTCATCATTTTCTCTCTCTCTATAATCCCCCACCCTGCTTACCACATTGTGCCTTTGAGAACACGATAGGCAACATATATTGATCAAACATCCCTATAGGGCTGCATTGCTTACATCAGGCCACAAATCTGATGTTCCATACCTGAATATCAGATTTAGGGAGGATAAATATTCCTCTATTCAATTTCTTCATCCGTTCTTTGGCTCGATCCCACCACTCACCTATGTCATCTGAATTTCAATTTAACTCAGGGATAAATTCCACGATTGAGCATACAATTTGCCTCAACCTGCAGCATCACTTCATTTGAAATTCCTATGCTCTACTTTGCTAAGACAGGTACCTATGCATGGATAAAACCCTGCACAAGTGTGCATTTAGGACTGGATCACAACTGTATTTGTTCTATATTGTCATAATGCAGATCTGTATCCTTTCCCCCACCCCCATTTTTGCACTCCACAAAAACATTCTTTGTCCTATGTAACATCCTTTTTTTTTTCTGAGGAGGGGGACTTTTCCTAGTGCACAAAAGTACATTTATTCAGCAGTGTTTCATTAGTAAGCATTGCTCATGTAAATCAAAGGGAAGAATGAAAACAAATAGGGAGAAGTGGTAAACTGAGCGTGCATAGCACTTTGTGCAAAATTTGGAAATCGGAATGACAGTGCACACTCAACTGGGCAATTTGGGACTCCAGCACCTGGGGAGAAGTTTGGGCAAGGAGAATGTCAGTCAGAACCCTATGTGAACTTTAAAGGATGGAAAGCAAAGCAATACATAATGAGTGACAGGTTCAGTAACCAAACCCAACCCAGCCCTGCGGAGGAAGAAAGGAAGTTGAGGAGGGGAATATATGAAGGAGGGAAGGTGCAAAAAACCAGGTACTGTTACCATGACACCCTCATCCATGTCCGTATGGTGAGGAACAGCTTGCATAAGTTCACAATCCTCGCTGTAGTCGTCTGTGAGTTGGTGCAAGACAATGGTTAAGGTGGCAGAGCGAGGAAAGTGAGCCCTGCCCTCAACTCCCCATGCAGCCATAAACTCACTAGATGACTTTAGATTAGTAGTCCCCAAATCTGGGTCCTCAGCTTTGGTTGGATGACAACTCTTATTTAGGGATTTGCAAGGAATCTGTTTTGGGGTAGGAATTCATGGGGCTCAGCATCCCAGGCTCTGACCTACTTTTTTGCTGAGCCCCCACAGTCATTGCCCAAGACTTTGAGAACTTGCTGTCACTTCATGGAAGTGGGTTCCCTGTTCCCTGTTCCATGCATGTTCAGAGGCTTCTCTTGGCTTACTCATTTCCTTAGGGAGGGCTCAACACAAGAGGAAATCCAACAAGCAGGAAAGAGCTGGATTCCAGGTCAGATCATTGCAACCCTAACTCTCATTATTCCCAAACTTCACACATTTCGGAGGATGGGATTTGTAGATCAACCTCATCTAGGGAATGATGGTTAGGAACCCCTACTTTAGGTTAAAGTTCAGTGTGTTGGTCCATTTCTACTCTGTGGAACTTTCAGATATGCTCATGTCTACGTCCATTCCATCCCATCGGTACATCCCTCTATTTCAGTGGTTTCACAAAGCCATTTTTATCCCATTCTCTGTTCAGTTGAGCTTCTTGTGTAAAGAAATTGCCATTCCTTGCAAGATCTTAGTGTTCACAAAACGGCGACTTCCATCAATATTGTTTGTGACAGCTAAACCCAAATCTGAAAATCTGCATATTTTGCCTCCCATGTTTCTAACTGCAGGTTCCCTCTGGAGAAGAGATTACCTTTCCCCACTGGCATGAAATTGATTTGTATAATTTCTGTAGCAGAATAAAATGACCACAGAGCTATCCTTTGGGGGAAGGAGAAATTATATCTCCATTTCTTTCTTATATACCACCTGGGAATTAGAATAGAAACCAACTAAACAGTCCGGCCATTTTTACTTCAGCTGATATCGTTAAACAAGTAAATATTATTCCAATTTCATTTTTATTGCTGATCTTTCAGGGCTTATCATTCCTGAAAGTCAGGATCATTTCAGAATGTTTTTTGGAAATTCATACCCCAGAAGAAAAAGGGAGGGTGATGCAATGTGATACAATACAAGTGATACAATAATGCAGCATTTTGTGGAAAGTACTTTTGTGAAAAGAATATACGGCCTTGCATTTTTTCATTAAAAAAACTGCAGTTAAGAAGACACTCCCACAAGTAAATAAGAAAGAAAAGAGGGAATAATACAACTATAACACCCCACATAAAATTGCACAACATCTAAGTTAAAAAAACCCTCTTGCATTAGAAACAAGCTATAGGGAGCAAAATCATCTACCTTTTTGCCTCCTTGAGGGATCGATGAAAAGGTAATTTTAACCTGGTGCCTGAAATTTAACAGGGAAGGAGACAAATGAGGCTCCTGGGGGAATTCCAAGCCTGGAGGCCTCTAGAAGCATTTACTTATACCTTAGGCTTATAATGCTCATCCAATTTTTCCCCAGATTCCAGGGTTTTAAATTTCCTGGTCTTTTCATTTCCGTGTCTCTTTCTATCCATCAACATTATTGGAGCACAAGTGTACACTGATAACACACTGAAGAAAAAGTTAGCCCCACACCGTTGAAACATTTTCCCTGGAGATTTGCATGTGGGTTAATAAGGACCCCAAAACATGCAAGAAGTCATGCTGGACCAGACATAAGGTCCATCACAGTGTGGCCAACCAGCTGCCCATGGGAAAACCGCCAGCAGGGAATGAGTGCAGTAGCACATTCTTGCCTAAGTTCCCCAGGAACTGATCTGCATAGGCATACTGATGACCGATCAATATTTAGATCTTTATATATAAATAATTAATATTTATAAATAATGTCTAAAATAATTAATTGGAGGTGGCTTAAGAAACAAACAAACAAACAAACAACCTGATTTATTTGTTCCAGTCTTCATTTAATGCTTTGTTGTTGTTGTTGTTGAGTCACAAAGTCATGCCTGACTCTTTGTGACCCCATGGACAGCATTCCTCCAGGTTCTCATGTCCGGCACCATCCCTCAGAATCCACCCAAACCCACATCCACCTCTCCAGTGACCCCATCCAGCCACATCAACCTCTGTCATCCCCTTCTCCTTTTGTCTTCAATCATTCCCAGCATCAGGGTCTTTTCCAATGAGTCCTTCCTTCTTATTAGTGGCCAAAGTATTTGAGCTTCATTGAATGCTTTACAATCATGCTTTTTGTAGTACTGTAGACTATCTTGTGACAACCGTATGCCCTGTAAAACAGATTGAGAATCTCTTAAATTGTTTTAAAAAATACATAAATAGTTTGTTGTTGAAGCTAGTAGTTGTGGGTAGAATTACAACTCACAGTCAGTTCATTCAACATGAATGAAAATGCAGGAAATTGTTGGCATTTCCCAAGAATTGCACTCCGATTCATGCTTCTGTTAGGGGTTGTGAATGGGACATGTTTGCTTAATTTTTGAACACAAACAATGTTCTCATCCATCCCTAAACATAAGGAAGTTTGTCATCAGACTGTGAAAATCTACATATATGTGAGACATCCCTAAGAGCTATTTTCCTTGGGCATGTGATACTTTGAGTCACCCTATAGCTTGGCATCAAAAACTGTGTTGCCATTGAATGATCTAGCTGGGTCTGCAGTCATGCAGATTAGGACTCTTCATATTGTTATGAGCACTAAGCAGAAAGAGTAAGTAAATCTCCATTAAGCATCCAAAATTGTTACTTTCAGCTATCATACATCTTCAACACTGGTTGGGTTGCCTGAGCAGAAATGAGCTGTAACATCCCCTATAAAACTCATTGCGAGCTGACATATAATAAACCTTTTCTTCCTGAAGTATCTTCTGCAGTACCTATCTTGCTGTTTCACTCAAGGGAGGATTTTCCTCTAGTTGCACTCCTAAATGGAGAGTAAACCCATTGAACCTAATAGGATGTATCCTCTGCCTCCTACTCAGTCCAGTCGACTGGGCTCCCTAATTTGCCAGACATCTTGGAATCCCTCCAGAGGTCAGGGGTTGACATCCAGTTGTTACCTCCTAGAGAAATTCCTCCATTTGAACATCCCCATGGTAATTTCTGGTTCTTTATTTTCCATGGGTAGGAGAGGTGTGTAACTCTGTGCTCCTCCCAGCATGGAAGGAGGGGAGATGGAGGGAATTTATGCCAGCAAGTAATTCAGATCCCCCCCCCACTCCATTAAAATAGACCTGACTTCCCATATATGGAATTATAATGTACAGTTCATGTGACTCCTTTTAAACTGCCTGGAACCAGGAATTATGCATATGGAAGAGATGACTTCTCCATGCCCCTCTCAGACCTCTTATTCTGTAGTATGGTATAAGTATTTTTCTCTCTCCTTACATTTTGGGGTCATTTCTAAAGATTTCTCTCTCTTTGAGTCAGATTCCTTCCCTGTTGAGAATTAAAGGGAGATTATGGGTCTTAAAGGGACCATTTGCATTTCAAAAGCCAATCAGAGGCTGAAGTCTTGGATCAAAGTTGAGGTGGGTTTCTAGGTTACTGATGCCACACCATATACCCGCTTTTCTCTGCCCTTTCCATACAAAACAAGGGATAAAAAAAGCCAAGTGTCAACTGTGCACTGTGATAAAAGTCAGTATGGTAAAAGAAATCATTTCTGTAATCCAGGATGCTTAAAGCTGCTCAGCTTAAAGAGTTCTTTCTCAGCTGCCATTTCTTAGTATAGATTCAATGTCTCATATTGTAGGCCCACTTCTGGCCTCAAACTAGGTTACCCTTACATTCCTTTTGGGTCAGGATTCAACCCTGAATCTACATCTTGGGCCTCAAAGAAATAGCATATCCACCAATGTGTCATGCCTTTAACATTGCATTCTGTCCCACTAGGAAAGATGGAAACCAAAGACGAACGAGCAACCAAACAAAATCTGCAATGAACAAAGCAGTTGAGTTGCAAGCCAGGCTCCATCCCAGGAGGGCCATTGCTCTCCAGTTCAGTGCTGGGAGGGGGACTCTTCCACCATCAACCTAATATGGGCATTTCCATCCTGCTGGCACCCTTCAGAGCAGTGGCCTATAGAACCTGAGCTTGTTTTTATCTGTTCACCCAAGGAAGTGCCAACAGGATCCCAGTTGCTTCATGCCAGGTAGTTTTATTCATAGAATATTGTTCCTGATCTAACATCTGTAAATTAAAATTTTGTACTCGGAATCAATTTATACTTTTATTGAATGATGGCCCTCTTTTAGGAATTGTTGTGGACCACCTGGAGAGCTTCAGATAATCAGGTAGTAATGAAATGGATTCAGTACTCACAATCATATATGATGAATGATGTCACCATGATTGTAAAGACCCCAAGATGCTAAGGGACCAGCAGACACCAAGGGTAGCACCTCTTCCCATATCTCTTCTTTCTGAGTGGCTGCCAGGGGCCAAAAGGGCAAGCAGTCTTTGGCCTTGAGGATCCTTGGGGGCATCTAAGAGATCATCTTCATCTATTCCCCTGCAGCACATGCATTTCATGCACTAATTCTGCCTTTAATGATAGAAGAAATTAACACATTAGCCCAACAAATACTTTTTTATTGGAGCAGCTTCAGGTAGGCAAGAAAAAAGCCCCCTCCACTGCCTAATAGTTAAATGTCCCCAAAATTATTGGGTGGAAAAGTTTCCTACCATCTTCCCATAAAACCATTGCCTAACCCTAGCTAAACTGGCTAACTTGGGGTAAAGGACCCTCTTAGGTTCAAAGTCACTAGCAAGACCATGAGCTTTGCTGCCTTCTGCAGGCACTCAATGGGTGGGTGGGTGGGTGGGAGGGAGGGAAAGCACCCCTCGTGTATAAGCAACAGCTGGAATATTAGGCAGGAACTGAGGCAGTGCTTCATTACATACATCTCATGCCTCACATCTGCTTAATCCTGATCAACTATGGATTTTTCCATGGAGAAGCTTAACTGGTGTGTAGCCACCCCTTTCCACAGCCTGATTGCATCTCAGAGTCTTTCCCCCCAATGCTGAAAGAGATTTCCTGGTTACAATGGTGGTGTTTCATCCCCCCCTAGGAATTGTACCTCCATCAGTTAATTACAGTCACAAATTATAGAAATTAGCTATCTGGTTGCATCTGTAAATGGCACAGTGTGGTAGCTAAATCCTGTCATTTGTGGCTTCAAGTTAATAGTAGTTGCAAAAATGTAGACACAGTTAATTGCAGGTGTAAATGTACTAGAAAAGACAGAGACTGTGTAGTGCAGCCATTTAAGGATTCTGGGCATGCGATCATTGAGAATTAAGAATTCCATTGCCCTTACAAAAATACAGACCTTGTTTCGGAGAACTGAATGAATATTCTGTAAATTTAGTGGAGGATGGCACTAGGAAAAGTTCATCTTTCCTGGTACAATTCATTGTCACCCCTTCCCTGGTGGGCGAATAACTTGCTGAAAGATTCCTTCACCCCAACGGCTAAGGGAGAGGCTCTCAATCACCTTTCTGCCCCATCCAGATTCATCTCCTGGTGGAAGGATCAGTTTGCATGAATTTTTTCTTCTGCTTTCCCCTTTCCCTTTTAGTAGCAGTGCTTCTATCATTTATTTTAATGAAGAAGGCACAAAAGCAGGAAAGAGAGGCAGGGACTGTTTATAAGGAAACTGCAGAAAAATTTACCATTCTCTCCATTATCCACTTTCTCCACACCTCCATCATATCTTCTGTATCTCACCTTTTCTCTTAGCTAAATATCCCAACCTGTCCACTTAGCAGGGCTGCTCGACCACTTTGAACATTTCTCTTCTTTTGTGCAATTTTTCCAACTTTACAATATCCTTTTTGGATGAAGTGACCAGAACTGAACAGAATCTTTTGTTCCTCCCTTTCTCTTGTTTTGCTTTGCTTCTTCTTCTTTTCTTTTGCCATTCCCATATTCCCAGTCCTGTGACTCATGGAAGACCTTGTCAATTAGTACACACATTATCTGTATTTTGTTGTGCAGGTGTGTTGTACACACATTGTCTGAACTGACTGCACCAGTGCTCTGTTTTGCACAGTTACCCATACAAGGACCTCTGAAGCTGCCATTCACAACAACTAAACAGACATCAATTTCCAGTCTGTTTACAGATGTAGTTGAAAGTGCTGTTTTTAAACAATAAAGCCCTGAATAGCTTGGATCTAGGATGTCTGACAGGCTGTCTTTTCCCATCCAAACCTGCCAACACACAAATCTTAAATGGAACTCTTTATCCATATTACGCACCACATCATCACCACGCACACACTTTGGAGATAAAGCAAATGGTGGGCTGACATAGGCTCTTTCTGTCACAGTCCCGTATCACTGGAACACACTCCATGTCTTAAGCTGATTTGATTCCATATATTTTTTGCTCTGCTTTATCATTTGCCTGCACTTATTTTCTTGTCTGATGTCTTTAGTGCTAAGCTTTGTTTTCTAACGTTTCTTATTTTTATATTCTGCTTCTTTTCCTGTAAGGAGCCCTGTTTTATCAGAGTTGAAAGGGGCCAGAGGGCCAGCAGGTCCAACCCCTGCTCAGTGCAGAACTCCAGGTAAAGCAATCCCTCTCAGACAGCTGTCCAGTTGCATCTTCAATGTCTCTAGGGTGGTAGGGCCCACAACCTCCCAAGCTCATGGGTTCCATTGACTTACTGCTTTAATCCTCAAGACATGGTTCCCTATCTCTAGCCAGAATCTGGCTTCCTGTAATTCTCCTGTACTTTGGGATGATCCGGAAAAGATCCTGCTCTCCTCTTTGTGACAGTCTTAGAAGTACTTGTTCAGTACTATCATATTTCCCCTCAGTTTTCTCTTCTCAAGGCTAAACATGCCCAATTATTTCCATCTCTCCTCACAGGGCTTTGTTTCCGGTCCCTGGATAATCCTTGCTGCCCATCTCTGACCCCTTTCCAGCTTCTCTGCATCTTTCTTTAACTGTGGTTCCCACAGAGATGGGGCCTAACCAGTGCTGAGTAAAGGGGAGCTAGTGCTCCATGGGATTTATCAGTGATACTTCTTTTGATGCGGCCTAAAATAGTTGCCCTTTTTGCAACCACACCACATTGTTGATTCATACTCAGCTTGTGATCTACAACAATCCCAAGATCCTTCTCACTTGCAGTATTGTTGAGCTGAGGATTCCCCATCTTGTAATGATGCATTGGGTTCCTTTTTCCTAGGTGCAGAACTTGTCATGTGTCCCTATGCAATTCTATTCTGTTGTTTTCAGGCAGCACTCCAACCTGTCAAAATCACCTTGAATCTTCTTTTGTTCTTCCCAGGTGTTAGCTATTTCTTCTAGGGATCGCTGCACTGCTTTCAAGGCATTTGTAGGCTTACTGCTATTTAATCTGCTCCAGAATCTTCCCAGGGATTGTGTCAGACTGACTTGCCTTTAGTTCTCAGGTTCTTCTTTTTTCCCTTTCTTGAAGACAGGAACTACATGAACCCTTCTCCATCTGGCCTGGAGATCTGTCTTCCATGATTTCTCAAAGATAATAGACAGTGGTTCTGAGAATTCTTCCACCAGCTCCTTTAGGATGGAATTCATCAGGCCCTGGAATTTTGAACTCATTCAACACAATGGAATGATCCTTCACCATTTGCCTATCAATCTTGAGCTGCCATCCTGCTCCTTCAGCTTGTACTTCCCCTCATCAAGAAGGTTGTAGATGTTCTTCTGGGAGAAGATTGAACCAAAATAGGAATTGAGCACTTCTTCCTTCCCTTTATTCTGTTATCATTTAGCTGAACATTGAGTAGCTGAACCCCCATTTCTTTCCTCTGTCTTTTCTTTTGAACCTATCTGAAGAAGACTTTCTTGTTGCTTTTAGCATCCCTCACCAGTCTCCATTCCTTGCTAGTTTTAGCTTTCTGGAGGCCACTTTTACAATTTCGAGCTACCTGCCTGTATTATTCCCTTGTAGCCTGGCCTTCATTCCACTTCCAATACATGCCCTTTTTTGTTTATTAAAATTGGTTTTCCTAAAATCCAAGGTATGTGTTTGGCTATATTTGACTTTTGCTTCCTTTCGAACTAAGAAATCAATTATGACATGATCACATTCCCCAAGAGCTCCTATAACTGCCACTTTGTCTACTACATCTTCCCTTAGTATCAAGGATTGCTGTTTTTTTAGTTCCTTCCTCCACTTTTTGTCAAAGGAAGTTATCACAACACATTTTAGGAATCTCTGTGAGGGGCCATGTTTTGCAGAATTCATCTTTCAACAGATATTGGGGAAATTGAAGTCCCCCGTGACAATGACACCATGCATCCTTTAAGCACTGGCAATTTGCTTCTCAAAAGTGTCATCCTCATCTTCTCCCTTACTGGGTGGTCAGTAATAGACTCCAGCCACTGGGTTCCTTTTATTCCTTGTTCCATTCATATTAAACGAGATACCCTCAATGGGGTTACTAAGCTTATCCTCCTGTATTTCTATGCAGAAATATGTATCTAACATATAGTGTGACTCCACTTTCCATTTTCCTTCTTCTATATTTCTTGAATAGGTTATATCCTTTGGTTCTTGAATTCCTGTCATGGGAGTCATCTCACCAAGTTGCAATTATACCTTTCAGGTCATACTCCACCTCATTAAAAGTTCAAGTTCATGCTGTTTGTTTCCATTACTCCAGGTATTAATATATAGACATCAAAGACCATATATTGTATATTCTTGGAAGACTAATATAGGGCACTATTAAAGCTGCTTTCTCTGTTGTCGCATGAGCCTTTGTCTGTTGATACGTCCAGGTATACTTCTCCCTCCTCTGTAGGATGCAGTTTAAAGCCCTCCTGATAAACTTCAGGCTGTGGCCAAACACAATCTTTCCAGTCCTTGTAAGATGCAACCAATCCCCTGCCAGCCAGCCATATTTCAGGAAATCTAGCCCATGACCCCAGAATCCAAATCTCTCACATCAGCACCAAGCATTCACTTGTAGATTTTTTCTTTCCCTATTTGTCTTCGAAGAACTGGTCGTGTTGAAGAGAAAACTAACTGGGTCCCAACTACCTGAGCAATCATTCAGTTTTATCACCAGTCTGTGCTCCAAGGAGACAACATACCTGATGACTCCATGGTCTTCCTGCCATGCATGGGTTTCCAGCCCATGCAACGGGAAGCCTCCCACAATGAACACTCTTCTTTTCTTGTTCTTGCAAGCCTTGGTATCATTGCTAATACTTGGCTGACCTTTAGCCTCTTGTGCAGTGTTGCATGGGATGACTTGTAGTTCTTCCATGGCAAGATGCCCTCCGGACTCCTCCTCTAGTAACGGAAAGCAGGTCCATAGTTCCACTGCTCCCACTGGTGCAGAGTGTCTTCTATGTCTTCAAGCTCTTCTGTACCTGTTACCTTTTTTCCAGGGAGCTTCCTCTCCATTTTCCCTTCCCTCTTCTGCCTGTATCTTTCAGTCTGCACTGAGCTGTCGCAATTCCACTGCTCTGCCTAAAAACTCTTTATCTTCTATGACTTTGAGGATGGAAACTTGCTGCTCTAGCATCTTAACCTTTTCTTCTTCTAGCTTGAACTTGTTGAACATCATGAAGCCCTTCAGTTGTGATGCCCTTCAGCAAAAACACAAACAGCACAGATAGGGATAGATAGATAGGTTTTAAATGTATTATTGTATTTTTATATATGTTGTAAGCCACCCCAAGGCTTTGTTGCGATGGGGCGGCATATAAATGTTTTAATAAATAAATATAAATAAATAATAAATAAAATGTTGTAGGTCACCACTACCAGGGAGTCTTCCTGATCCATTCTTTCTGCTATCTTTTGATTCTAGCTTGCTGGGCCTGTTGTGACAACCTGTCTCCCCTGAAGGTTAACAACAGTCCCTTCAGCCTCTCTCTTTGTCTCCTCTTCCACTGCAACTCCACTATCTTCACCGCAACACTGGGAAGGAGGTTAGTGATGACCCAAGTCACCCAGAGAGCTGCATGGCTGAAAGGATCACCCATGTCACAGTCTATCAGATAATTCTGGGATCCCTCTGAGGAGGTGGAGTGGCACAGACTGAGCACTTCAGCCGCCACATGTCCTTCCCAGTGGGGAGTTTCTTCATGTGGGGAGTTTATCCACCTGAAGAGAGGTGGAAGTGAATGCTTTTGCCTTTTCAGGCAGAGGGACAGGCAGGGCCATCTCCTGATTTTCTTGCCTACAGAATTTCTCCAGGGGTGGGGTGGGCAGACCAATTGCTCAGGCAATAATGGATGAGATCAGAGCTGGGTCTCCTGGAGAGAAGGTCTGCAGCCCAAAGTCATCTGGCCCTGCAGGGCTGAGCCAGAATGCAATCTGACTTCCAGGGACTGCATAGTTACCTACCCCAGTCATAAAATGACTGGCTACTGCCTGATTATTATTTTTCTCATTTCCAGCAGAGATTTCCTTTTTGTCTACATTACAGTTTTGTGCCTGCCCTTTCAAACTTCAGAGAGCTTTTTTCCTTATTGTCATCTTTATCCATTTCCTGTGGTATAGTGCTGTAAAATGCTTAAGGATTTCATTATATTAAGCATTATATAAAGATGACAAATACAAAAAGAAAAAATAGAATAGCATTTGGGATGTCGGCTTTTTTATTATTTTGAAATCCTGTGTTTGATCCAGGTCAAGATCTATCTGAGCTTTTTTATTTTTTATTTTTTTGGCAATTGTCTGTAACAGCCATTTTTTGCCCTAGATCTTTTCTTATTGCTATACTTTATATAACTCTGAACAACCTGAAGATAGCAATTTATTTATTTTTATTCTTTACCTTCCCAGCACAGAGCCAGCTGTTACTGTACCAGATGCACAGTAATTTCAGATCCACTCACAGTCCAGCCCTCAACACGTTCCATGACAATTCCATTCACTGCAGTGCAGCTTATTTCTAAGTGTTCTTTGATTTGGAGAGTTAGTATTCATCTTATCGAAAGGTGTTTTGTTTTCCAGGTAGTGTTCAACTAGGAAAGTGTAGTTCATACTATATTGGATCCATCTGAGCTCTACACATATTCAGTCATAAATCCTTCCAGTCCAATTATATCATTTTCCTTTACAAAAAACAAGTGCATGAAAATCGACATTGTTTTAATTGTATAAAATTGAAAACAAAGGGGAGAACAACCCTAGAACAAAGATATTCCATCAACCAGTATGAAGGACATTAGCACCATATAATCTAATGAAGATGTAGATTCATGAGGTCTTTTATTAAACAGCTCTATTATAATGAATCAAAGCAAAGTGGAGGAAAACATATAAAACCATGTTAGAGCCCTGAAGTCAAAAGTTCAATACATTATTGTTTAAAAAGAATTTATATAGCCTAGTCCATTTTCTGATGCTTAAATTTAAGCATCAAGTTCACTTAACATTTTCATAATTCTTATTCTTACTCCAGCATCATATGAACCCTGCACTAGCTTTCCAAAGGGTTCTTCTAATAGGGCCACAGGTCCTACATTAAGTTCAGGAGGAATCAGATTTCACCATCCTAAGCAGAAATTCCAGGGCATAGGAGGTCTACAGTTTATACTGGGGGAAAGGCTCAAATAATTGATCTACAACTTGGCAGTTCAAGAGACATTGGTTGCAGAAAGGCTAAGAAATGTTTTCATTATAGGCTTTTAAAATTTAATGAATGACCTCAGTAGTTTGTCAGATATTCTCTGTGTTGTTTTCATAGACTGGGATTAAACTTTATGGTACATTAATCTATTTCTACAGCATCTTTTGGGAAAGCGCATGTTCTGTCAGTTGCCGGGGAAGGTTGACTACATGTTGTTCCTTAGTAATACCAGGATGGTTGTAGTTTTTGCTTCAAAATGTGATTCCCACCCCAAGGCCAATTTATCCCATTGAAATTCATAAGGTCTGTCTGTGGAGATTCCCAGCACATTTCCGCAGGAGGAAGGGTACATACTGCCAGGACCAAGCAAACAAGCAAGCAAAAGAGGAGGGGAGGGAGAAAAGGGGAGCAGAAGAGGAGGGGATTACTGTGACAGTTAAGTTTTAAAGCACTTGGGAGTCATGAGATTTAGGTCAGATCAAATATGTGTTGTAGTGTTAATTGTATTTTAAATGTATTAATATTTTATGTTAGTGTCCATGCTCAATTTCTTTTCACTGCTCTCATTTTCTGTGCAGTTGACTATCTCTGTGTTATCTTCATTAAGTTTTTTTTTTTAAAATTCTTATATGCCGCCCCCTTTGCATAAGCCTCGGGGCGGCTTCCAACAAATAAATATCAATACAAACACATAAAAATTGGAAACATCCTGGCAAATAATATAAAACCAATAAATAATCAGCAGTTAATTAAAATAACATTTAAATAAAAAGGTCTTGGCCTGGCGCCGAAAAGCAAATAATGACGGTGCCTGGCAGACCTCTCTGGGAAGTGCATTCCATAAGTGGGGTGCCACTGCAGAGAAGGCCCTCCTCTGGGTACTCACCCTTCTAATATCTCTCACAGAGGGTTCTCGGAGGAGGGCCTCTGCTGCCAATCTCAAGTTTCCAATTATCCTCAAAACTGTTAGGTCTCAATGTAGTTGTTCAGCGTTTCTTAACCAGACAGCCTCCCAAAGTGAAGGGACTATGGAGTCTCATCTTTTAATTTCCCATGACACTCAGTGGGAAGTGTGAAGTGCTGGTTTCCTAAACTCCAGCTCCAGTTTGATATGAAGTTGAGCTGGACTGACTTTGAATTGGTTGAAGGAGAAGCAGATTGTTTTCCAAGTGTTCCAAGCTGAGGCAGGGAAAAGATGCACATGGCTAGGCGCCAAAAATAAGAGTCATCATTATCATCATCATCGTCAGCATCATCATCATCTTTAATCTTGAACACATGACATTCTGCTGTGAGCCACATTAGTTTCCTGTCTGTCTGTTCTCTCGTGTGATTGGTTAAAAGATAGAGGCTTTAAAATGCCTTGTCTGCAAGGCCCCTTCCAATTCCATCATTCTGTGGTGATGCAATGAGTTGCCAGTAGGTCCTTGTAGTGTGAGAGGCTCATTTCCATTGCATCAGCCTTGTGCCTGTTCCAGTAAAGCGACACATCTAAGATTTGAGCCCACCACTAAAAGCCATTCAGTTTCAAGATACTGGTGAATCTAGAACATCCCACAGAGTAGGATACTGTGCATACCAAGTGCTGTGATTTATCATCTCATCTGCAGCTTGAATGAACATTGAAACATGTTGAATGGAAAGGGTTTGTTGTTTTCTTTCGTAAATTGAATTGATGTTGAACCAGTCTCAAAGTCTCATAAAGTCAGTTTGAACACCATGATCACCTGCACCATCCTCCTTTCCCATACCTTCATTGATGACAACTGCTGCTGCTAGCAATATTGAGCAAGTAATGATCAAGCACAATTCGGAAATGTTACAATTGCTCATTTCCATGGCGTCTTCAAGTTGCTAAAATGCAAACATGGAGCTCTGCCTGTCTCAGGGAACTATTTGACCAACCATATGGCCAGCTCTTTTCTCTTTCAAGGAAATAATGTATGGAGTAACATCTCAGTCCAGTCAGGTAGAAATGCTCGCTAGAATCATTTTGATGTTTCTATAAACAAGAGACTCATTTGCATTGGATTTAAACACCAATGTATTGAGGAAGGGATATTACCTGTTAATCACATTAACGTAGAAACTATCATGTCCTGCTTATTACTAGAAAGATTTCCAAAAGAAAATCTAAAAGGTTTCTCTACCTAGGAAATAAAGGTTTCCTAGATACTTCCTAGTAATACTTGTGAACAAAGGATGACAGAATTTGGAAGGGTGATTTTTTTCTGTCTTCACAGTCAAGATGGTTATGAAGGTGTGCCATTTTTTATTCTTTGTAGTCAACCAGAACAAAACCAGTTATAGCGAGAATAAAAGAGAGAGAGAAAACTTCATTTTTGCTTTGTCTGACCTAATTCTCAGTTCTCAAACTGATATACAGATCAGAACACAGTTATGATTTAGGTTGTATAAAGAAATGTGTATATAGTACTTGGATAGCACTATCCCATCTCCACCCAGTCTTTTAGTCTCATTATAGCCAGTCCTTTCCATCTCTCCTCGCAGGGCCTTTTTTCCAGACACTGGATCATCTTTCTTGCCCTCTACTGAACCCTTTCCGGTTTGTCTGCATCTCTCTTAAACTGTGGTGCCCAGAACTGGACACAGGACTCCAAATGGAGTCTAACCAGTGGTGAGTAAAGGGTTCACCTCATGGCATTTGGAAGTGCTCTTTCTATTAATGCAGCCTAAAATATCATTTGCCCTTTTTGGAGCCACATCACATTGTTGATTCATAGCCAGCTTGTGATCTACAACAGTGCCAGGATCCTTCTCACTTGCAGCGTCGTTGAACTAAGGATTCCCCATCCTGTACTGATGCAAGCAGTTAGGTGCAGAATTTGGCATTTGTCCCTATTGCATTCCATTCTATTGTTTTCAGCTCAGCTCTCCAACCTATCAAAGTCACTTTTAATTGTATTTCTGTCTTCTGGGGTATTAGCTATCCCACCCAGTTTTGGGTCATCTGAAGGCATGGTAAGCATTCCCTGCACTTCCTCATCCATCCATTCTGTCATGGGTGAGAATGAGACCTATGCAAAATGATGTAAATATGCCTATGGATTCCATGCATTGGTGTTTCCTTCCACCCCAACAGAACCCTGATTGGATTGTGGGACTGAAAGGGTTCTGCTTATCAGTTTTATTTTCCAGAGTTTTCTCTCCTTGGCATAAAGGTTCTTTCCTGTTTGCATGAGTGTTAAGCAAGAGAAAGAGATATTTTTACAAAAAGAAACTATATGTTTCAATCCCTTGCAGTGGGTGCTTTCAGTGCTGTTTGCTTGCTTTCTGAATCAATGTATCATTTCCCCCTCTTTCTGCCCTGGCTTGCTTTTTTGAGATTCTGGCTACAATTTTCTCAGTCCAAAAAGGTCACCCCAGAGTGATTCTGAGAGTGGCAAGTGTGGAAAGTCAATCTCTGCTCCAAGTTAAAAATATCCACATTGAATAGCAAGCTATGTTTATATGCCAGCAACGTATAAAACTATTTTCCCTCAACATTTGTCTTTCCAGCAATGCACCATTTCTGCAGTTCTTTGGACCCAATATGGCTCTTTCATTATTCTTTTCTAATATTTTCTCCTCTTCAGCTTAAGTTAGTTATCTTTATCTGCCTTATCAATGAATCTCCTGCAATAATTAAAATACAATCTGCATCTGAGTACAATCCAAGACAGAAGACTATATGCAGCAGCTGGATGAGAAATGTGTCTGTCGTGTAAGTATGTGCATCTGTGTGTGATGTATGCATTATTTCATTGGCTGCAATACAAAGGAAGAAGGGGAAATGCTTTCTTCATTTCCATTAATATCTTTTGCTGGCACATTTAGTACACTTGGTGCATATAATGTGATCACTTTTTTATTAGAATAATTTGGGGCATGATCACACTCCATCCTTGTGCTTAATAATTTATACATGTCTGTGTTTCTGATTAATGAAGACATTTAGTCCAAAATACCAAGGATTACAGCAAGTTGAAATATTTCAAGTTTTAAAAGGGGCCTTCTTTACTATAAAGATGGAAGTTTCTTCTCTCCAGTGACACCCGAACCCCGCATCAGCCAGTGCTCACCTTTGCACAAATTTAGGCCACATCTGCCATGAGAATAATGTGGGATTCACCATGGGTCTCTCCTCCCCTTTCTGAAATTAGGTTCTGGTCACCATAAGGCATTAATTAAGCCTGGTGTTAAATGATTGGCTGCTGTGATCTTGGAAGGAAGCACTATTTGGTTTGGGCCCAGGTGAAAGGCTCAGCATTCTAGTTCAGACAGGACAGCCATGTAACGAAAGGCAGGACACATCTCGGAGGTCCAGCTACCGCTTCTCCTCTAAACAGTGTGATCGGCAAGTCACTGTGGACAATACCAGGCCAGATGAGCCAGAGAACCAGCACAGGCTAAGCCAGCTTCCCATACCAAATGTTTTACACAGGGCAAATCACCTCATTCCCTTTGAGGATCCTTCTCTGGGAGCTCCTTTCCAAAGGAAATGAGGTGGGTGCCATTTTCCATTATGGCACCCCAGTTGTAAATGAGCACCCTTAAGACCTTCTTCATATCTTTTCAGTGCCTGGTGATTATCCTTTTATTTCCCAGCATTTTAACAGTCTAACTTTTAACTCCACTTTTAATATTGCTTTATATTCTGTAACACTGCTGTGCTTCTATGCAGATCCAATTGCAATGGGTACATTTTTGTTGTTGTTTTAAGTTAACTTTATTTTCTCTGTGTTTTTAAATTTTCTTACCTTTTGTTTACCCTCCAGAAAGCCTTGACTATTGGGGGGCATAACAATGAAATAAACACATACATACATATTTTTTTGGCTTCTGAATTTTCACCAATCATTTTCCCATAAAAAGGGGATCCCAGTTTTGTATCCAAATGTGGTGTGTGTATTTTTCAAGGGAAGTTGTGACTGTTGGGAAGCTGAGATGTGTATCCAGTATTAAGTTCCAAGTTTGCACAGAATGGGATATGGATCTTGGAGAATGCCACATCATGCCCACCAAGGGTGCTGAGCCTCTTTCATCCCATGGATCACATATCAGTTCAGAGAAACTCTTGGGGTCAAGTTTCCACCGGTACAATCCAAGACAAAAGACATGGGGCAAGATAACAAAATACTCTTATATTTTTGCTTAAAGCTCTTACTGTCAGTAACTAAACCTTAGGAGAGGCATTTAATTCTGGCAGGATGGCTGCAGACATGGAGGGGGGTTTGAATGGCATAACCAAGAATATACCAGAGGAAAGAGAATGAAGCAAGAATTACCTGAGGAATCTCAGATCCATTTATTTGGACCCCACCTTGGCCTAATCTCGCTTCGCTTCTGGCATCAGTGCAGTGTTTCCCCCAAGAGAGAATGTTCAGCTGAAGATCGTTGAACATTTTCTGGATATCCTATTTCTGCATCTGATGCAAGAGCCTATTTCAGTGATTTTGAGTGCAATTTCTGTCAACTTCAGAGAAAAGGATGCAATTTGTGTAAATTGTGGGTGGGGAAATGATGCAGATATTTCAACAGAGAAAGAGTGCGAGCTGCACTAGCAATGTGACAATACAATTTCCACAGAAGAATGATGGGGGAACCCAAGTTAGTTTCGACGCTGAGCCACAGAACCCAATGCCATTGCTTGGCAAACAACCACTACAGATCCCGTTCCATATTTTAGGCTGGCAGGAAAACACCAAGCTTGAGTTGAATCAGGTTTACTTACAATCATTATCGTTTCAAGCACCTCTGTGATTGCCTTTGCAACACCCAGAATTCTGAATGTCTTTTCTGCTCACTTGATTAGGGTGGACAGCCAGATGAGGGGTGTTGAAAATTGAGTAGAGGTACTAAAAACATAGTATGGTTGCCGTAAAGTCAGTTGCCCCTGCAACTCTGATGAAGAAGAGGCAGAGAGGGTGCCGTGAGGGTGCCTCCCACCCATCAGCCCCAAATGATGGGTACCAATCATTGGGATACATAAATAGAAGCAGTACTTACCTATTTTGGGGTGCATAAATAGGAGCATCACTTCCAGAAAAGAGCGCTACTAGTTCTCCTTTACTCTGCATTAACCAGACCTCACCTGGAATGCTGCATTCAGTTCTGGTCACCCGGGTTTAAAAAAAGATGCATAAAAACTAGAAAGGCTTTAGAGGAGGGCAACAAAGATGGCCCATGGTCTGGAAACTAAGCCCTATGATGAGAGGCTCAGAAATCTGGGCATTTTTAGCCTCAAGAAGAGAAGACTATGAGAGGATATGATAGCGCTCTAAAGTATCTCAAAGGCTGTCACAAAGCGGAAGGAAAAGATTTCTTCTCAATCATCCCTGAGTGCAGGACATGGAACAACGAACTTAAAGCTGCAACACAGCAGATTTAGATTAGACACCAGGAAAATTTCCCAGTAGTCCGAGCAATACGACAGTGGAACCAGTTGCCTGGAGAGGTGGGGGGGCTCTCCCACACTGAGACATTCAAGGTGAAACTGGACATTCATCTGAATGTGATGGTGTTTCTTGGTTATCCTTGGACTGAGTGGCTGCCTTGGCCCCTTCCAATTCTTCTCTTCTATGATTCTATGATTCTGCAACAGAATCCTTACCCCAGATGGCACAGGGCTTAAGCCAGGTGAGGTGGCCATCTGGGCTAGCTTTTGGGAGGTGTCAGTAAATGATTAATTACTGATATTTATTTTATTTATTAATAGTACAGTTTTACTTTCAGGAAGAGATATGGATGGAGAGATCTATGAATTTAGTTCACACAAACTTTCGCAAGTGCATTTTGATGCATTTGTGGCAAGTATGTACACTTCTGCAAATGTGTGTTGTTTCCCCCATTTAATAAATCAGGCTTGCTTCCCCTTCCCCTTCCCCTTCCCTTCTCTCTTGCTCTCTCTCTTTTTGCAGAGATGTTCAAAATTGCATATATTTTAAGAAAGAAATAAAGATTTGCAGGACAAATTGCAACTCCAACCTTGGTGATGCATAGATTCTAATGGGAGGAGAGAGCTTGTAGGCTTCCCTGCATCAAGATGCCAAAATAGCTGGGCTTGGGTGCTGTGCGCCTTCCCTGGGGTGAGGAGGAGCAATTTTTCTGCTTTACCTCAGTCAGCAGGATATAGTATTTATGACTGCTTGGGGAATATTGGACTGAGTAGCAACATTTTCTCAAACATGTGTTCAATAGTGATTTTGGTTTTGCCTAAAGGGAAAAAGTTGGAGAAATTAAGGTCCTCATTCCACCCAAAACTAATCAGGTTTATGTGGTTAGTGGACTATTTTTTTTAATGCTTTTCCATTAATAATTTAACTGGCTGAGAAGTTTGATTAGCTCAATTTTAAACAAAGCCAGAGTATGCATTTGATTTGTTCATTTAGCAAGCAAACCACTGGTCTGATCAAATGTAGTTTTCAACTTTGTTTAAGTATCCATATAGAAAATAAAATTTCTTTTCATCCTCTGCTTTTGCACTACCATTAAAAAAAGAAGCTGCAACCCTGCTTTTTTCCTTTTAAAATGAAGTTGCTAAGAATAATCAAGAAGTGGAAACAGCTTTAATTTAGCAGTTTAATAAATTAGTTTTAACAAGATCACAAATTATTGATGGCTCATGTTACTGGGGGAACCAAAACTAGGGGTGCATCAGGGATCTGAGAGAAGATAAAATTCATTGGATTTGACATCCTGGATTCTGAGTTGCAAGTGCTATGCTGGCACCAACTCACTCAAGCTAATTTACACACACTGTGGAAAGCAACTGACTTCTGATTGTTAGATTGGAAGTGGCAGGAAGTCAGTCAAGTTTGTCAGAGAGCTGGACTTCCCAGTAACCACCATATCCTTACCCCAAACATGATTCATTACTAATCTGTTAGGGTCTCCATGCCCATTCTCCTACTTCCTTCCAATATCCAGTGTAACCCCATTCCACTATTGTTTTTCCCCGATGCTGCTGCTGCTCCTCCTCCTCAGATCTTTCTTTCTATCAACCTCCGCCCCTTCCTTACATCCCTGCATTCTGCTTGATATGCATTGACTTTTCCTAAGTGAAAGTAACATGGAAGAAGTGTATAAATTGACCACCACATGTCCGATTACAGGAAGAAAAATAAACATCCAGGAAAAACTTCAGGAGATGGAGGCCAGCTCCTGACTTCCACCTCTCAGGCAGACTGTAGTTTGCACAACTTTTAAGGAACACTGTATAAATAGAACCACATCATTCTGAACTCCAGATGGCACCATTTTTGAGTTGGATCAGAATATTTATGTACACACTTCAGAACTGTGGATTTTCCACATGGTCAAGGACCATGCATCAAGCAGATCATGCATTAATGGGGAAGGAAGGGTAGTCACCAGAAGTGTACCCAGATACATCGTCAGTATACCTTAGCTAGAGAAAATTGCTATTTGATAACCCATTCAGGCCCAGAATGGAATCTTTTTCTTCTCTGTGTCCTGCAGCACTGGCTGACAAGTCACAGGTAAAATGTTGCATCCATTCTATTCCACACAGAGAGGGTGCAAACCAAGCAAGCCAAGTCATAACCCTGCATACCTAGAGAATTATGGAGATCATGTGCAGAGAAGGACCAACAGAGGCAGTCTTCACTTCCGCAGTCCTACTGCATTACATTTCTGCTAGACAGTCATTTTTAGCCATCTAGTTGGAGATCTTTAAAGGGAGAGGGAGGGTGGAGAAGATGGGAGATGGGAGATGTTCTGGTCTTTGTAGTCATTTCCTCTCTCGGCCTCTTCTCTGCTCCTGCCACCCACCTCTGAGATCAAGTTTCCAGTCTTAGGGAGACAGCTGGCATGGTTCTTTCTGAGCAGGGCAGGCTGTGGGAAGGGTTAAAAGAGCACCATTTCCCACCTGTCTCAGTCCTCATCTGTCCCTGGTCTCATATACGACATATCCTATGGCCCCCTAAGTGCTGTTAGGGGCCACAGGATACTCCTTAAATTAATGAATTTTGGCAATTTTGTATCAAAAGCTAAATAAACTGAATTCTCACCCCCCCTCCTCTTGTGTGACCAGCATTGTCCATACTGAACCCCAATCCTGTCCTGCAAGTACCTGCAAGGTGAACCAGCTTGATCATACCACTAGGGAGAGATGTACTGCTCTGCAGATTCCCAGACATAGCAATCTCCTGGTCTACCAACCATGGCATGGCAGATTGCTGTGTGCCACCAGGATGAGGATCAGAGCTCATTTATTTATGGAATGAGCTCCCCAGAGAGGCTCGCCTGGCGCCGTCTTTGTTTGCTTTTCGGCGCCAGGCGAAGACCTTTTTATTTAAACAATATTTTAAATGTTAATTTATTTATGGTATTATATTGTGGCGGTTTTAATTCGGACCTGGAGATGGGCCAGTTTTTAATGTTTGTGAATTGTAATGTTTGGAAATTTTAATGTATTAGAATTTGTTGTTTTTATTGTTGTGAGCCGCCCCGAGGCTTGTGGCAAGGGGCGGCCTATAAATTTCCAAATAAATAAATAAATAAATAAAATAAGGTGGGCCAAGTAAGGAGGACGGCATTGCTTCACTGGAAAGCCAGCTTCCTTCATTTACTACTCCAGCATTTCCATGCTTCACTGGCTCCTCCGAGTTCTCATGTGTCCATCCATTTGACTACATCCATGCCTGGCTGCCTCTGCCCTGCATGTCTTAGATTTTTATATTCAGCACCAGAACATTTTGCATCTGACAGTTTTTCTTTCTCCCTCAGCCTCTGACAGTATCTGAGAGCTGACAGTGATGATAAAATCCACAGATGACAGTCAGGCCTGACTTACAATGCAAGAACATTTAATGGCTACAATCTACTTAAACCAAAGTGCTTTTGAAAGCTATGAGAAAGCACCAGCTTAACACTTAAATGCTTAATACTCCCATTTAAATCAATGCTACTTAAACATCCTTAATTTTGGATCATTCCCTATCAGTGTTTCACTATCTTCACTGACTTATTGATTAAACATATCTGGCAACATGTTCTTGAGAATGTCAGGAAGAAAAGGCTTATTTTCAAGTTTGACATCAACTTTACATTCCAAGCTTCAAAGGCAGTAAGGTCAGTTCCAAATAAGGCTGGTCCTGAAATTAGGTTTCTCCATGTTTCTACAAGGACCTAGAAATTATGTAGAACAGAACTCAAATTATGTAGAACAGAACTTACACAGTCTTCCCCAACTTGGTGACCATCAGAGGGCTTTGGACCACAACTCCCAGAATTCCCATCTAGCAGGGCTATTAATTGGGAATTTTGGGTGTTGCAGTCCAGTCTTGTGGAAGTGCAAGAGCTTATCTCAAGGCAGCCACCACCAGGTTGACCCTGGGAGACAAATTGTCTGCAAGTACTGGGAGGGTATGTGGGAGGAAAGCCAGAGGAACCTGGTGTGATCCTTGCTCCCATAACACTATAATTATAATTAAGTGCCTTTTATTCTATTTTGCTTTAATGGAATCAGATTTTGCAAAAGTCCATTGGTACAAATTTGCACAAATCTGGTTTTGCACAAATTCACACTTGTGAAAATGTGTGAATCCTTACTTAATACACAAATCTCTGAAGAATACATATTTTCATGCTTGGTTGTATGAGAATACTGCTACACATTTAGCTTATTTTGCATATTTTCTATGACTAAATGTGCTTAAATGATGTAAAATTAAAAGGGCCACAAGTTTATAGAATCCATGTAACTTGAAAAAAGATGGTTCCATGCACAATCCATGGGTCAGGGTCTTGGAAACTCAAACACATTTGAGTTCATCATGGAGTCATACAACTTCAGCAGTATGAATTGGACCAATTTGCTTGGAAATGTGGAGGAAATGGCATAGATTTGACAATATACCGTATTTTTTGCTCTATAAGATGCACTTTTTCCCCCCTCAAAAGTAAGGGGAAATGTCTGTGCGTCTTATAGAGTGAATACGTGTGTGCAGTAAGTCTGTCAGATGTGCAGCCCATGGGGAAGTGATGGGGAATGTGCCTGTGATTATGTGCCCATTTGATTCAGAATATTTTTTTTTCTTGTTTTCCTCCTCTAAAAACTAGGTGCGTCTTATGGTCAGGTGCATCTTACAGAGCGAAAAATACAGTATATTGGTTCATGCACTGCAAAATGCAGCCTGAAAGCACACCATGCCATAACTTTGTTTAGGCTAAGCAAGCCTGGGTCTGGTTGATATTTGGATGAAAGTCCACCTGTGAAACCTATGAATACTTCATCTGAGTTCCATCATGGAAGAAAACTGGATATAAAGCAGGTGAATAATGCCTTTCTCCAAATCCATTGCAGCTCTGGAACTTGCCGCTGCTGCATCACACTATGTGAGGACAGGGGTCTGAAAGTCTTTGGATTTTGATGGTTTTCCTTTGATCTTGGACTCCCCTCTGTTTCCAGGCTCCTCTTTACATTGACATCACTAGGTTACCTTGAAGATTCAACACAGCACTACAAGTCTTTGGCATCTCTCTGTTTTGGAAGGAATGGCAACCTGTCAATGACCTCTCAACATTCTTCAGCTCATTAATCTAAAGTGCCCTTTTAGCGGTGCTTTGGAAATTATGGGCCAACACAAACTCTGTTTCCCATAAACACAGATCACAGAAAAGCTTATTATTAATAACTCTCTGACAACTCTGATACAGCAGAGCTGGGTGCTCTCCAGCCAACATTGCAGCTGGCCGCTGCCACAGAGCATATGGAAACGAGGCATCCATAGCCTGTCTCTGTCTAACTTCCTTGCTGGGATTGTACTCCAGAGAAAAAATATTTCATTGGCCAGTAGTAAAACCTGACAAGATTGTTCTGCTTCCATCTGTAAAGGAGGTTGCCGAAAATTAAATGTCTCAGCAATGCAAAAAGTTCCTTTGGCAAGTGCAAGGGAAGGGGGTTCAGAAATTTCACTCAGCAGCTTATGGGTCCAAGAAAATATTTGCCCCTGCCTATGTAAGGCAGTTGCATAACAATAACAAGGCATTTCACATGCCTTGGCTCAGTTATCAACTCACACAGAGGCAAGACAAAAAATTCAGCAATGATTAAGACTATGTTTGAGTGAGGAAGCAGATAAAAGGAAAATGGATGCATTGAAAACATGCTGCTGGAAGAGAGCTTTGTGGTTGCCCTGGACTGAGAGAAAGATGAGCAAGTCCTAATGAAATGGAGCCAGAACTTGCCCTGGAAGCAAATATAATGAAGCTTGCTGTCATTTGGGTGCATTATGAGAAGGCAAGGCTCACTTCAGAAGATACTCATGCTATGGAAAGTCAAAGACAGAAGAAGAAATGAAAGGCAAAATATGAAATGGATTGACTACACAATGGAAGCCAGTCTTGAATTCAGAGGGGCTGTTTTGGAAGACCCTCATTCATAAGGCTGCCATAAGTTGGAGATGATATTATGGCATATGACCACAACAAATTGTTCAGCCAGACTCTCACATAAATTCAGATTTGGCTATGTTGTGGACACCTTCGTCACTTCCTGGCTAGCTTACTGCAATGCACTCTCCATGGTGCTGCTGCATTCTAGACATTCTGCCTTCCATATTGTTTCCAAACCTGATTCAAAGGAGTGTTTATTACATATAAAACTTCTGATTTGCAGGCACCATCCCTGAAAGCCTGTTTTCTTCCATGTGAATTTGTCAATAGCTTCTGAATTGGGTGGGCACAATGTGGACTAGGGGCCTTTTTTATAGTGCTTATTGTAAGACTTAAAGGCTTTCTCCTCCTTTCTGGGAAAAAAAGTACAAGTTCCCAATATTAATATCTGAACATCCTCATATAGTATAGATTTTGCTGCAGCAGAAAAGTCTGTTTTGTGCAGAAAACCTGCTGGATTCCCTGACCCGGAGTCCAAGTCCTTGGTGGGCACACCCAGGGTTTGTGTAGTGCTCACCAGGAATCGAGCTCCACATGCTACTCAAGCAATGCCGTCCTTCCACACCTCCTGCTGCCACTGGCAGCTGGGAGTGGGAAAGAAGGTTGGCTGCTGGGAGCGGTGGCTGGAGGAGCCACACTCTGCAGCCTTTTTCCATGTGAGCTGCCACTGCTGCCAGTGAGAGGAGAAGTTTGACTACAGGGAGTGATGGCTAGGGAGGTTGCCAGTTGCAAATCAAGGGTCTGCAAGCATGTGTGGAGTTACTCTTGGCTCAGCTCACTTTGCAGGAGCAAACACTGACAGACAGACAGACAGACAGAAAGTGGAAAAACTGGAAATCACTAGAAATAGTGATGCCATGAGATTAAACTGATGTTGAACAAACAAAGCCAATTTGGAGCAAGAGCAATTCACATTACCTTCACTCTGAATGTGTACTCTAGTGCAATGTCAACTGACATCCTCAGAAAATTATCAGAAAGAAGAGTGTTTTTCACTGGGACAAAAATCATTCAAGAAAAGTCCCCATGGACTCTGTCCAAATTTCAAATACTAATATTGATTACATAGCCAAACTGCTTCAGTGTTTCTATCCTCATTGTTCATTATCCCATCTCCCTCTTTTGAAATAGACATCATGCAAGCAAAGTTGACAGCCAATGAGTTTTAAAATGCAATCCCTGTTGGATTACCCTGTCAAGTTCCTTTCATCATTGCAAAATAAAAAATCATAGCAAATGTACTGAAATATCCCTGTCAAGAATCAATAGGAGAAAAGAAGAAAAGTCAAATAGTGTGAACAGGGGAAAATGCTTCCTCCTGCTGTTTGTCTCCCCAAGTGAAGAGCAACTTGATCACTCATGAGTGGGCATGCCAAGCAGTGCAGCTTCTTCCTGCCAGGTGTCATCATAGATCATCGATGACACACCAAGGGCTGGATCTCATACACACATAAATCTATTTAGCTCTATTACAGGCAAAGGAACAATTCCACCTCTGGGGACCTGCTGCAGCCTCTCTCCTCACTTCTCAAAATACAAGACATAAAACACATCCAGCCCAATTATGGGCAGCTTTTATTTATAACTCTAATTATTGTAAGAAATGAGTCATTTCTAAGGGCAAAAGAATGTTTTCAAGTATTCCTTTAGTTATGAGAAGGGGAAAAGTTAAGGAGACCAAGCTTTGCTTGAAACAGAGTTTGCAAAGTGAACTCTTTGACAGAGTTGTAATTGCTAACATTTTTTAGAACAACTTTGGGAGGATATTGTGAACCCGCTGCAGGTTTTCCTTTTTATTAAAGCTTTCCTGCATATGACAAATCCTGGCTGTTGAAGGTAAGAACAAAGAGAGCATTCCGTGGTAAAGATGTGAAAATAATGCTTCCAGGAATCATCTTGAGGCATTTGTCATCATCTTTTCTAGCTGGTCTCCCGCCCCATAAAATCAACAAGAACCATCAATACTATCTCCATCCTAGACAAATGCTAAAATGAAAAACACAGTTGTAATTTCAACCACAGAAGATACTGCATAGTTTGCATGTCTAATTGAGTAGGCAATACTGTGCTTATTTACTTGGGAGTGAGTGCCATTGACTTACTTTTTCTGAGTGAACATGTTGTTTAGGATGACATTCCCAAAGAGAACCACCGGGAAACTAGGACTAGTTAGAGAATTATCCAGGCTAGAGTTGTTGAGGTTGTCAGTGTTCCACCTCAAAGCTCAGTCCACCTCACTCCAAGATTTGATCGCAATATTTTGAAACATATTTTCAAATCTTCATTTTCTGCTTATAGACAAAACCAGGAAAATATGCACCTTTCTTTAATGAGCATTAAAAGAAAAAAAAATGAATGCAAGTCCAGAAACTAGCATGAATTTCCTGAAAGAAATATGCTCATATTTGTGTTCACATTTAGAACTGTGAAAGGGACAAATCTGAGGGAAAAAAACAAAGCAAAACACAAATCTTGTAGATCTATAATGATTATTTGGAAGGAATTAAATTCAAGATATTTGCACTGCTGATCACAAGACAAAGTTATTGCTAATCCTAGCTTGGCAGTACAGTGAGAGTTGATGTTTCCAATCCCAGGACAAAAGAAATTAACCATACTTCAACATTGTCCATGGTTTATGATTCATCAGCTGTATTTGTTTGTAAATACGATTTTTTCCAAAGCCCTTTGAAAAATGCTAATGTGCTTCAAGGATCCAGCACAACAACTAAGACAACAAAGACAATAACAGCAGCAATAGTATCATCAGCAACAAAACATGGTTAGAGATTTAGCAGTTTCGGCAACATTTGTTATCTGCCCTTTAGAGAAAGCAAAGTCGCCCTGAAATGACAGCATTTTTTTATTTTTTTGAGCATAAACCTTCAATCACGTGCCTGCCTGAAGGGAATTTGATTTTCAGTGCTTCCATGGAAACTTTAAGATCATACACTAAACCAGAAAGTAAAGGGTTGTAGGTGGGGGTTAAGCAGTTTATGATGCATCAATATATTTTCTCTTCAAGTGCCATTTGCTGGATCCAGTGTTGCTCTCTTCCTGCTCCTTTTTGCTTAAAATAAAACAGGGCTTAAAATAAACTGCCAACTGAGCATCAGTCCAGTCTTCCTAATGGAACCTGGAGTCCAATAAGCTGAGCAGAAAAGAGTGCTGTTCTTATTTTTAAGTGAGTATCTTCTTTACAGCACTTCTTAGCCCCTAAAAGCTAATGCATTTCTTCTGCCATGCCCACATGCCGAGCAGCACACTGAGAATTTGGCACTGGTTCTTTTTTCTCAGGAAATGTGGGATAAGTTTTACAAAGTTCTGGTTCTTCCTGCATTTTTGCCTAGTTCACACCAACCACATGTTTAGTGGTACAATTTTCTCCTTCCCTAAATGTAGGCTTGGGCCTTGTTCACATGGGCATAGAATGCCAGACCAGAATTACTAGTTAGATCAGATGCAGTGATGGATGAATCAGTCTGTTTCTGGTTTGTGTCAATTTCACATGTATTTCGGTAGAAGTCTAACTTCTAAGTCTGAATGGAAGTAGCATTCAGAGCAAGGCTTCAAATGTTGAACACAAACTGCTGGCAACATGATTGAGGTCTCCAAATAGACATAAAGAAATAAAGAAGCAAAATGCATATTTAAAGAGTTAAACAGTGTTGGACATAAATCCAGATGGAGCTGAAAGGCGTTCATGCACCACAAAGGGAATGTAAATACTTATTTGGGGAAAGGATACTTGAAGAGTTGCTCTGCCTTCCACTGTTTTCATGATTATAACCCTCTCTCTGAATTCCATTTTCATCAGAGGTACTATTGACTATAAGATTGTATGAAAAATTTATTTCAGTTTTGGTCAACATCTACCCAGTTCGCATGGACTTAGATTCAACATGGACTCCAATGAAAACTTTGGTTGAAGTATAGATATTTCTGAGCTTGCGAAGTTATTCTTATACACTCCTGTACCACCAAAAAGAATTTTGACAGCATGAATACATTTGAAAAATGCACAAGATGAATGTGTACTTTTGAAAATTAGCACTGATACATTTTAATCAATGAAAGAAGAAAGCATCCCTTTCAAACAGGAAAGCAATTTGGAGATAGATGGGCATATTTTCATGGGAAGAATCTCACTATATGATTGCACCTCAAGTCAGAATAAGCTTTGAGATGGAATTCACAGAAATTTGGTTATCTTGAGTTTACACATATACTAAAGATTGTTTCTGTAGTGGGACCCACATTTTCTCTCTCTTATTTTGACTGACAGGGTCTAAATTTTGAATTTAGACCCTTTATTGTCATATTGCATCTCCAGTGAGTTCTGTAAATGTTTGCCTCTTCTCTATTTTGTGTAGTTTCGGTTCTTTTCCATTTCTAGTTTATGTTTGTTGAGTGTTTCTTGCAGATTGATTTAAGTTGTGTTTTGAGTGCTTTGAGGGAACTTGCAGAAGGATAAAATATACTTTAAGTGAACAGGTCTTCATTTGGGTAATATGTCAGCCTTCTTCATGCCAATTTGCACTTGCTGAGAACCCTTCAAACAATGCTCACCCTTCTTCAAGACTTCCCCAACTCTTTGGAGAATTGCTGTTACAGCCAATGCTTTGCAAGTCGGAGGTGTGAGGCTTGACCTGCAGTGTCGCCTGTTAAGACTGGGAGAGACTCTTGCCTCTGACCCTGGTGAGCCATTGCTGCTTCCTGAACCTTATATTGATCTAGATGGACCAGTGGCCTGACTAGGTATTGAATACATTCTGATATTCCTATTTTTTTAAAAAAATAGAATTGGAATTTTGTTCTATCTTGCAAATTGTTTCCCTTTCAAAGTCTATCTGGGCACAGTAAACATTGGCAATTCAATAAGAGACAACAAGTGGAGCTTCTCAGCCCTTGCAAGAGAAGAAACAATTGAACGGGTTTATAATCTCTTTGTTGCTCCATTTTGAATGACCTTGGTGCACTCATAGGGGAGTGATGTTGGACCTCATTCAGCTTGAAGGCAAAGGTCCATTTTGGAGGAGCTCTAGGAGGTTCATTGCAATGGTGAGTGGGGCTGAAGGTGAAAAAGACAGGGCCAAAGGCACAGCGTTGTGGTCTAAATGCCTTAGACAAGCGTCAACCATTTGGAATAGACATTAGTGGGAAATTGTACAGAATATGGGATACCACCCAAGGGGAAAGAGGTAAGGCTGAGGGAAGGGATGGTTTTGGTCCCCATATCCAAGGTTCTGATCCTCTGGTTTAGGGGTGGAATGTGTTCTATAGGGCCAATGCTAATGCCAATGCAGGCAGCAGGGTGAGTGATCTGTTCCAGGCAGCACCATTCAGATTGCTGGAGACATGGGCAAGAATTGGTGCATAAAATGTGAAGAGAGGCCTTACCTTCAAAGGCACAGGCCCAATTAGGAATGGGAGGAAATTAGACCATTTCGGGTCCACTTCAGACAGAAGAATGTCTTCAGTTTGCACTGACTTTTTGTGAAAGTGCTCCAAGTGTGTGAATTCCAATACTTCCAAGTATTTTAAAGAATGTGTAAGAATGTTTGGACAAGCCCAGCTCTGGCTGTGGTATATTGATTTTTATTCTGATAAGGATTTTATCTTTATAATCAACTTTCTGCACCAGGGAAAGACAAGACAACAACTGAGAGTGATAAAGAACAAATGAGCAAGCAAATACAAGGAGAGAAATATTCTACCTAACACATTCGTTTTAGATGATTGATGTTTCTGAACGGAAGTGCACAAAAGAAATGGAGCTGCATGTTATCATTTTTAAGCACCCTTCTCATGAATCCATACTAAATTATCTCCTTATAATATATACAAGATAAGCAACTTTGATAGAGTAACATCTGTTCATAGTTTTATGCACGGAAGCAGGATGCATGTATGATAAACCTTTACATAATATTACCTGCTTCACAAATGTATATGGAGAGCAAATATGCAATTAGAGTATTTCTCAGAGTATTTCATTTTTTGCTAATGACTTACTACTCTGCGGGGTGAAAATGAAGATGCTCTGCTGGCACTCATCTTCATGACTGGCATCGGCCAGGTAGAGTGCTCACAATGGACCATTTCATTATCTTGATGATCTCCATGATACGTGATGCACATCCAAACTTGGGAAACAAAACAGTACCTGCCAGGATTTTTTTCACTATCACAAATGGTCATGTTGTTACTTAAGAATGTCGAGATTGCCAGTTTCCATTAGAAAGTGATGGTTAGCCTGTAGAGCTTGGAGTAAGTAGAAAAACAAAATGCTTAATGGTGCTTTTTAAGCACCCAAAGCACAAGTAAATTAGATGTGGTGTCCATTTAGGAGCAGGTAGGATCAACACAGATACTGGTCTGTGGTACACACTTGTACTCTGCATAAGTTGGCAGTTCCCACAGCAGCCCCTCCAGCCCCCTTAAAATCCTACACAGGGTCAGGAAAGCCAGATACATAGATTGTGTGTGTGAGAGAAAGAGGGAGAGGGAGATCTCCAAAAATGGATCAGAGGAAACTTTTTGGAGTGGTGCCTTTCCTCTTGTGGAGAGATCTTTCCTCACAAAGAAGAAGAGCTTGGTACTAACCTGGTTGAATTACTCCCATCACGTACTTCAAAATGTAGCAATCCAGTCCTGCTACATTTGGCTGCCACCCCACTCCTTCTGCCCAATGATGCCCCTGGATGTCTGTTTCAGGTCCAGCTCTGATGGCACCCCTGATAGTGCACCCTGTGCCTTCTTTGCATGACACTTTGACTAGGTTTTTATATTAGGGTAAACTGCCAGCATCTCACAAAGCCCAAGGCTCAGGTGGTAAGGGCTGGTGATACCACACTGAGGTGTGAAGAGTTGGAGGAGCTCAGATATGAACATTGCAAGAGCAAGGCAAGTGGAGGAAGCCCTGTAAGTCCTATGAAGAGGGTCAAATTTATGCAATTAAGTCTTCCACATGAAACTCACTAGTAGCCCTGCTTACAGCCACCATGGATTATATGGCTGGAGAAGGGCTAATGTTGTTATGTTGTTCCTATGTTCAAGAAAGGAAAAAAAGAAGAACCTGGGAACTACAAATCTGTCAGTTTGACATCAATCCCTAGGAAAATTCTGGAGGAGATTAAAAAGCAGTCAGTCTGTAAACACCTTGAAAGCAATGCAGTGATTACTAGAAGCCAACTTGGATTTCTCAGGAACAAATCCTGCCAGACTAATTTGATTTCAATTTTGACTGGGTAACTCTCTGATGGGCTGTAGGAATGTTTTGGACTTAATCTATCATGACTTCAGCAAAGCTTTTGAACAAGTGCCTCATTATATCCTGATAGCAAACTAGCAGAACATGAGCTAGATGGAGCAACTCCAGGTAGAGCCACAGTTGGCTACAGAATTGGACTCAAAGATTCAAAAGTGAATCACAAGTCTGCAAAAAGGAAAATACTATTCTAGCCTACATTAACAGAAGTAGCACTTCCAAATTCCATGAACTACTAATTCCCCTCTATTCAGCACTGGTTAGGTCTTATCTGGAGCATTGCATCCAGTTCTGGACACCACAGTTTAAGACAGATACAACAAACTGGAAAGGGTTCAGAGGAAGGCAACAAGGATGATGTGAGCACTGGAAACAAAGACCTATGGGAGGAGATGGGCATGCTTAGCCTTGCAAAGAACTGGGTAGGTTTAGCCTTGAGTAGAGAAGATTGAGGGGAAATGTGATAGCACTCTACAAGTACTTGAAGGGCTGTCACAAAGAGGAAGGACAGGATCTTTTCTCGATTGTTCCAGAGTGCCAGGACATGGAGTAATGGGCTCAAGTTACAGGAAGCAGATTCCAGCTAGATATCAGGAACAATTTCCTGACTGTTAGAGCAGCATGAGACTGAAACCAAAGGCCTAGGAAGGTTGTGGGCCCTCCCACACTAGGGGCATTCAAGATGCAACTGGGCAGCTGTCTGAGAGGGATGGCTTAACATGGAGTCCTGCCATGTTGGAGGGTGTCGGACCCAATGGCCTTCTGGCATGTTCTAACTCTACTATTCTATCATTCTGTGGGGTTATACTGAGCACATGGACTATAGTGAGTCCTGCAGCATTGGCTCAGAGGAATAGCGATGGATGATTTTTTTTCCAGTTTGTATATCCTCATAATTTGTCCCATTTGCAACTGCAATAACTGGTAGAATGAGGAGTGGATTATTTTTCCAACACACACACATGCAGGCAGCCAAGCAGACAGACAGACAGACAGACAGACAGACAGACAGACAGACAAAAACCTCATACATTCATTTTGAAAAATGTGTTGTTTTCACATGAATGTACTTTAAAAATCCCACATTTTGAAGTATACAAATGTCCACATTTTAGTCAATGGGATAATTTTATGCTCTTCTTAAGAACAGAGCTCAGCTTTTGTATAAATGAATGGGACGGAGGTGAGCTGAGCTTTAAAGAGCTTTGGCAAGTGCAAACTTCCCTAGTCCTAGCTGGGAGGTGCCTGCACTTCACTCTTCTGACCAGCTGACATGGTGGTACAGGGAATAGGAGAAGAGCAGCCAGCTCCTCAAAGTACATACCTGGTGATCCATGGTATCTACTCGGTGCTTATTCATAAACTTTGGAGGATAATAGCACCTGGTTGCTCCACAGGTTTAGAAGCCTCTTCTTGTGACCGTCCAAAGCCAAACCTCCTGGTGCAACCAATGAACTACTATGGAAGTGTTAGGGCATGAGCTCTGCATGGGGAAGGTCCCAGGTTCAATCCACAGCCTCTCCACATAGGTCTGGGAAAGAACCCTACCTGAAAACCAAGAGACAATGCCCATCTGAGGACTGCCATTCAAAAGCTTTTTATCTTTACACTGCATTTTCCACTTCACCACCCTGATCCCTCGGGATTTCAATGTTCAACTCCAAATCGAAGGGACTGTGGGAGAATACATACTAATGATCTCAAAACTGCACATCACTATGCATCCTCCTTCATTAGTATACAATCACCCAGAGATTCCTGGAATCTCTATCACTGCTCTTGATTTCTTTTTGTTCTCAATGTGCTTTTAAAAAAAGAAAGCAGGGTGGGGGGAACTAAGCATACAAACAACCTAAATGAAAACCTCCAAGCCAAGCTCCTCTGCAAACGCACATTAGGCCTTTTGTTTTATTAGCGTGCATTCAGTTCTGTTGTAATACCCACATTTTCCTTTTGCTCAGGGAAGAAACCGGCAGCTGAAAGGGAACACTGTTCTGCTTTACGTTGGATGTGAAATGTGTCAGGCTTTGTCAGTTATTCTTCCATAATAGGGCAAATAGCAGTTCCAGGGTAGGCGGAAAAGGCAATTTTCATATAGGAAATTGTGTTGGTGGAAGTGTTAAATACTGCTGTGCTAAAAATGTCTTCAGCATTGCTTTGGATCATCCCCATTCAGGATGATGGAAAAGACATTGTCTGCAAAGGGATGAGGAGTGAAGAGAATGAGGAGTGTGTACAGGAGCCCTGTCTTTCATTGGAGGACAATCTCTCTGCACTTGCATTGGGTTTAAAATATATTCAAGGTCACCCCTCTGAAATGCCACATCTGGAAAATCCTGGGAGAAGTGATAAGGCCTAAAGAATTACCACTATACCGTTTTTTCCTCAGAAAAATCCTGATGTTCTCCCTATCATCTCCACTTTCCCCTAGAAATAAAAGGCCACTTTGCTGAAGTTCTCAGAATGTTCTTCTCCATGTTATGGCAAGTTTTGCTTTCCCTCGCTCCTCCCACTACTTCTCCCAATGACCCATTCTGTGGTTAGGTATGGGTATGGTGGAGAATGCCAAATGAAGCCCATTGAGGTGGGGTGAGATAAGGAGCCTAGAATCCCTAGAAAAATAGAAAGGAGCTGTGCCACAACCTTGGCCCATGGTGAGCCCTACCTGTGAGAAATTGTTGGAGAATTTCTCTTCCCCCTGGATAAATTCAGTGTCTTTTTTGCCCACAAGCAAGGTGGGCAATTTCAAGAGATCACATGCATGCATTGTCTGTCTCGGTTAAACTAGAGACAGACAATAGGGTGCCATCCAAATTAGGAGCAGAAGAATCTGCCAGTTTCACTTTTCTCAGGATTTAACTTTTTAAAGTTGCAGATTCTTTCCACCCCAGGTGGAATGAAATTTGAGAATTTTGGTACATCTTCCCAAACTGAAGTTAAATGAAATGCCCACCAACCCTCATGGCCAAACAGAATAGGTAGAGTTACTATCCAGCTATACTTGGCTATCCTCTAGCAATTAAAGATGAGGGGTGTGTAAGCAAGAAAGAAACCAGATGGAAACCAGTGCAGTTCTTCATCAAGCACTAACAGCCTTGAATTCATAAGCAAATACAATTTGTAACAGCTAAGATTTGTACCAGCTAAGCACTGGTTGGACATATCTGATAGTCAAGTTTCTCCTACATAGCTTCTTTTTCCTTTTAACCTCAAGAGTTATTTCCAGTCTGTATGTGAAGAATTTGTTCATTTTGGCAAAGATGAATTGAAAGCAAATTAAAAAACAGTTCTCGTTTGTTTCATTCCAGATGCTTTGGCCTACAACCGTTCTAGCTCTTATCCAGCATGGCTTGTGGCCAGAAATTATGGTATTGGCAGCCTAAAAGATCTGTAGTCACAGATTCTCTACCTCTGCTATAAGACATTTGTACAGTGATAGCTGTAGTTGCATTCATGTGAGCACTTTTGAACAAAGAGATTTCTCACAAGGAAATCCTTTTCCTCCCTTTGCTCTAAATCTCTTTTAACTCTAATCTTAGATGTCACCCAAACATCAACCTGCAAGTGTATATCAGAACTGGAGGCACTGGCAGGGCAGAGAAATGAGCTACCCACAGCTGAGAGTATGGAAGAGGACTTATTCCAGGCCTCTACTGATCTGGTATATATGAGCCACAAATCACAGAAGGCCTCAATCTCTGATTAACTGTCCACCATTATCTGCAACATCCACATTTCTCAAGGAGGTCTCCCATCCAATCTTAATTTAGCACCTGGAGAGGTTGGAGGCTGCAGCCACAAAGGCTTGCAACTCACACGACTTTCCTCCCTCAGTTACTCCAGTTTCATGTCAAAGATGAACAGGAGAGCAGCACAAATTGGAATGGGAGCAGCAAAAATGATAGAAAATGTGGTTTGGAGAACCAGCCTCATGAGAAAAGGTTAACTGACAGGTAGACTCGGCTTGGAGAAAATTGACTGAGTAGGGAAGATGGAAAATGGTCTAACATTTAGAGAAATGGCTGTTCAGGGGGAAGCTGAGGGGGAAATTATCCTCATTAGGCAGTGATGTCAGAAGAAGAATTTAAGGACCTGCAGTTGAAGTGGGGAAATGTTTGGGTTAAATACCCAAAGAAATGTTATGAATCTTAGCACAGTGCTGGGAATTGGGGATGCAGTAAAAAGGAGTCCCTTATTTCTGAATCTAAGCACTCTCTCTCACAGAAAGAAGGCACATCTGCTTAGGAGTACCATATTCCACCCTGGAGATGGAGAACTTCAAAGAATTTTAAGGCAGGAGGGACATTTTAATAAATTGGTGGAATTTCTAACTTAGGCAGGAGTGCTTATGGGGATCCCTGGGGACAGCAGCTGGGGTTTATTGAAATCACTGGAAGTAGGGGCAGAAAATGTTTAAAAAACTCCTCTCTCAAGGCTGCTTTCCCTTGTGGAATGTGACACCCACCACTATATTTTGAAGAAGCAGAAGGGAGGTTCCAGAGAGGCATGAAGCAATTGAAAAATTCTGGTCCAAAGATGTGAAATACACTTTTGTAAATCCACAAATCTTTTTTCAAGCAATTTTGCAATTAATAGATTGTGCCTTTTATATATGTGTATATTTTTGTGCATAGTTTTGGGATGCATGCACTTTTGATGTATATTTTGGAAAGTATGCCTTTTTTGTAAATGCTATTATTCTTATTTTGTGAACTGCAGCACAAATTCTGGCAATGGACAGATTTTAATGGAAAACTGAATTCTGGATCATGCTTAGATTCAAGTAATATGTAATTGGTAAGTGTGTATTGAAATGCAAACTGACTGAATTTCTCACCCATACCCGAGAAAAGATAACACGGCTGTTGATGTTATAACCACATGTGTTCTAAGTTATAGACCATCAACATATCATCTAGGGATGGGGGAGAAGTGTGCTTGGTTTGCATTTCTCTCAGAGTGTATTGAATTTTCTACTTCCATACCAGTATATGAATCAAACCCATTATCTGTCAAAATTTTCACATTCCTGAGTTCTTCAATCAAAAATGTGCATACACAAACTGCTCTGTTGGGGATCATAATATTAAAAAAAGGATTATATTAGAACAATTCTTGCTAAAATGTGTGTGTTAGGAAAACATGCATAACCTAGGAGAAATTTGCAGGAAAAAATCTATAAATTTTCATGCAAATTTAGAAAGAATCTCAAAATTCAAGATGAATCAGATCAGAATGTTTGGGAGAAATTAAAACTGACAGATCCATCTAGCCCTAATATTACCCAAACTTTTTATTTTTTGTTAGAAAAGGGAGGCTGCAAAGCAACAATTATTTGCCTGTTTTGATGGTCTAATATACAATGTTCTTTGCTTCTGCTCCATGCCGATTGATCAAACATGATGCCTCTTATGTTCCCAGCCTTCTGCCAGATAGGTGCGCATTGCTTCTCCATGTTTAGTAGCACCCAGTTCCTTCCATCTTAATAGGATTCTTCTCAAAACAGATGCCACTGTTAACAATGGAAGTACGGCTGTGAAAAGCACTCCTATAACATGTATCTTAGATACAGTGCTATTTTTCACAGTTCATTGTCTTACTCTAGAGCAGATGCTTGTGTGTCAAAAATGTATCTACATCTCATGCATCAAAACCCAAACTGTAATGTGTTTGCTGTCCAATGAACTTTTTAAAAATTGCTGTGCCCAACAGTTAAAAAAAGAGGGATGCCTCCGAAATGCATAATTAGCCGGCTTGCTAAAAAGTGTACTTGATGAGAAGGCGTGCATGATGGCATAGAGATTCTTTTGCTATAGTGTTTTCCTGACAATATTGAATTATGTGCAATGACAAACACTGCAAAAATGAGACTTGATGTGCTTTTATGCATAGTTCGTTTTGGTGCAGTGTGTAATTGTGGTTACTCTCAAGTAAATTCTGCATCTTGATCTATTCTTTCTCTCATAGTTTAGTCATGTACATAGATAAAACAATAGGATGGAAGTAGAGGTGTCAGAAAAATCCATCAGAGATTTAATCTGAACTGTGAATTCCCCAGCAGAATGCTTTTTTTCTGACTTACATAGATTCTGTGGCTTTTTAATTAGATTTTACTTTTTCAGTGGGGTGGGTGTTTGCACAAATTTATATTTGGGATCTGCTTTCTAAAGTTTGGCTCTATACAACTGATGAAGCCTTCTATTTGCAACCCGTGTTCTTCACTTGTGGCTTATCTATTAATCATTTTTATTACTTTATAAGCCAGCTACAAATGGAGCCTTAACAAAAAGCATAAGCCATTTTTATTATTCACACACAGGCTAAATAATGTGATAAATTGCTTTTCTCTGCCATTAGATGCAGTTATGAGTCTGCTTGAAGACACACAGCTATATATTTTTCACTATTATATTATTATTATTTGGCATTCTTTTTCTTCTCATTTGATATCTATATATATATGTGTGTATCCAGAACATGTTCCTAAACTAGCATGCTTTTAACAGAGTCCTGTTTTCACAAGGAAAATTGTGACGTCCATTTGAGTTCCCTGGAGAATATTTTGGATGAAAAGAAGAAGCAAAAATAAAGAAATTATACTGGACTCCCAGAAAATTCCTCTCTCTCTCTCTCTCTCTCTCTCTCTCTCTCTCTCTCTCTCTCTCTCTTTCTTTCTTTCTTTCTTTCTTTCTTTCTTTCTTTCTTCTTTCTTTCATTCAATTTTGGTAATGGTAGTGGTGAAAAATACAACACACTCTAGTCCATTTATATTCTTTATAAAATGTCATACACAATTGGATAGTGGATTTTCAATGCATCCCCCCCTTTAAAGGCAATAACACAGGACTATAATGATGTTGCTTATTACGATGATTTCATTAATTTTCTCAAACTATAGCAGAGCACATTTGGTTGTACGCTATGCAGCATTAGCATAAATATTAAAACTAAATTATGCTTGTCAAGTAAATGAGCACAGTACACTGTGTGATGCATTATCTTGGTGGGGGTTTTATATTATTATTGTTGGATTTTTTTAAAAAAAATGCTCCATCCTCTGTATGTTAATTTGTAAAATTTCGGAGTTTTTCCAGTGGGTCTTCCAATAATTAGCACAAATTACTGCAGTTCTACAGAATAATCTCATGTAATTGAAGGGGATCATGAACACGTTTAAAAAACACCTGTTCATTTTCTGAGCTTCAGCGATGCACCTGCTTGTCCAAACCAATTCATAGAGAAAGTAGGAGCTGGGCACATATGCATGTATGACTTGGCCCATAGATATTTAATCCACTTTAGAAGCATAAAAACAACTTGCCAGTTTAAGACTTGAGTTAAAAATGTCTCATGTTGCCTCCATAAAGTTGTGGCTGAACTACAGAGCTGCAGTGGATCCTTGGCTTTATGTTCATGATCTGATCAAAATGGTCCAGAATAGTTTAGACCTACTCAGACCTACTCTGTGAGCTTACCTCTATCAGTGTTCTCAGAAGAAAGCAGGTGGGAGTGAAGTCATCATCTGTGCAGCTGACATACTGAGCCTTGGCTGGGAAAGATGCTGGCAATTTGTCTGTTAAATCCTAAAGGAAGAGGAGATGAAGATTTTGGAAGTGTCACACAGATTGGAGTGTCAACTCTGGAGAGCCAAATGGAGATGGCCTGTTTGGCCATTTGGATGGGCTAAAATATCTTTCAGTTAATTGTTTAGGTGGAAGACACACCTTTACTTTTCAGCAGATAACCATTCTGGGAGCCTTGGCTAGGAATCCTTTCCTCTTTACTCCCCAAATCTTCTCTGGACTTACTGCTGACTAAGCCTCTTGAGGCACTCTTCACATGGACTTCCTCCAGTTTCAACTCTGGTCTTGCAATCTTTGCATTGTTAAGAAGTTCCACAAAACCTATTGCCATATCTTTCATGGAAATTGGAGTCTTATTTGCTATGGATTGTGTATCGTCATTGGTAGCCCATAGTTGCCATATGGTCTGACCTCAGATGGATCCTGACTTCCACTTTTTAATGCTTGGCCAAGGAATGTGAGAGAAACCCACTTGGCGGCGGGAGAATTCACTGGATCCTCTGGGCCTGGCTCCCTGGACTCTGGTCTGCATTGTCCTGGCCATGAGTCTGAGTTCCCAGCAAGCACACTCAGTGTGTGTGGGGCACCCACCAAAGCTTGAGTCCCACATTGTTATGCAGGCAGCATCCTCCTTCTGCACTGTGAATGCTCATGGAATGAAGTTTGTGCAACCGGACTGACTCTTGGCTCAGCTTGCTAAGACTGGACCAAGCCCAAGAAGCTTGTCAATGCTATGTGGATGGATCCCACCAAGTTTTATCCCAACCCTAGCCTGGATCCATGCATTGTGGGGATCCTAAACTGGAAGGATTGGTCAACAAAACAGTTGGACTTACTCATGAAACAGTTTTGATTCTTCTATTTAATAACCATGTAACACAAAATTTCTAACCATGATTCTAAGGTTAGATGGAATTCTACATAGGTGGATTTGCTCTGGCCTTTTTCTAGAACTTTGATTGCCTGGGAAGATTTACCACAGAAATCATTCAAGCTTTTGCCCTGTATTCTGAGTCTCAGAAATTATAGTGTGGAAATCAAGCTGCCTGGATTTCTGACACTGCTATAATGATTAGCTTGGAGCATTGCAGAATTGTTCATAGAACTTGTAGCTAACTGTCACCAGCTATATGATTTCTGAAGAGTGTAACCATTAAGCTTTTACTGTAATATTTGCTGTAATAAAAGAAGGTCACAGATTTTCCATGTTCTGTGTGAGAATGCCCGTGTGTGTGCTTGAACAATCAGCCCCAAAGCACATAACACCAGGGCATTGGGAGCTGAGGCTGATGCCTTCCCAGATATGCTTGTGATCAGTAATAATGTTCTATGAAGCTACAAATTGCAATTGCTTATGAATTACCTCCATGCCCCCTGCTCCTCCTTGGTCATTCGAGTCTCAATGCAAATGAGAAGGATGGCATGCCCAGGAATAACAATGATGTTCTACATTGTCCTGGTCTGGCCTGACCTTCACGTCATGAAATAACCTTGTTCAGGTGTTAGCCCAGGTGAGGACTAAACGTGGAGGCAGGACATGGGGCCTCAGCTCCAACTTCCCTGTGCATTTCCAGCCACTCTTCCCCTGACCTTTTCATGTCTACCATAAAAGTCAGGAGGTAAACATGCTCTGCATGATGGTGGGTCCTTCCTTGAGCAGTTCTACCATGAGGCAGCTGGTACAGAAGCAGGCAAAAGATGGTAGAGGGGGCAAGTATTAATGGAGGGTACCACAGAGGTGGTCCTCTGTCCCATAAGCAAGCTCAGACTGTGAACAAGGCTAATTTTGCTCAATGTTAATGAGTTGCAAGCACTGTATGAACTCAACAGATTCATTGTGAGATTGACCATACTATAAAACAGTCTCCTCCTCCTTCCTCTTCTTTCTCTTTTCCTTCTTGTCCTCCTCCTCCTCCTGTTTTTTTCAACTGTCCCCCCAACAAATCCATCCCAGTTACAGTTATATAGTTTTTGCTTTACTAATTACACTCCTTTGGTAGAATCAGGGTACATGGGGCTCCAGTACAGAAGAGGAAAGCAACTCAGAGAAGGCAGATGACAGATTTCAGCAATGTGTTCAGTCTGAGTGTGGGAAAGCCAGGACTGTGCTCCTTGGTGAGAGGAAATGCCTGTTACAACCAGTACACAAGCCACCTCTATTTTAATCTGTAAAATATTGGCAGGAATACATTACAGGCTAGACAAAAGCAAACAAACTGAAATTATTATTAGTAGCGGAAGTGCATTGATTTATTCCCCACCTTATTTATTTATTTATTTATTTTCTATACCACCCAGCAGCAGAAACACCCTGAGTGGTTTTTGAAAACAATATAAAATAAACCAATTAAAACAGCATTAAAAGGCTGGCAATACAAAGCTTAAAACTAACTAAAAACTAGAAAACAAAAATTATATATTAAAAAGACTCAGTGAAATCCTTTCTAAAACCAGCAGCCCATAGTAACTAATAAAATGCCTTGAAGTAGAGGGCAGCCTTCACCTGGCACTGAAAATATAGTAAAGTTGGCACCAGGCAGGTCTCAGTGGAGAGCTCATTCCACCACTGGGGGCCATGCTGAAAAGGCAATTTTCCTTGCTGCCACCATCCAAGCCTCCCTTGGAGGAGGCAGTCAGAGAAAGGCCCCAGAATTTGATCACAATGCCTGGGTAGGTAAGTGCTGGCCGAGGCGTTTCATCAGGTATCATGGTCCTAAGCCCAACAGGACCTTGAATTGGGTTCAGAAGCACATAGGCAGCCAGTGCAAGTAAGCCAGAGTTGGTGTTCTATGATCAAAATGTCTGAACCCTGTTATTAATCTGGCTGCCACAGTTTGAACTAGCTGCAGCTTCTGAACAGTCTTCAAGGGCAGCCCGACATAGAGTATATTACAGTTGTCTAGCTTAGAGATGACCAGAGCATAGATCACTGATAGAAGACTATCCCTGTCTAGCTGAAGCTGGTGGAAGGCACTCCAAGCCACTGAAACCACCTAGGTGACTGGTAACAAAGATGGCTGAAGGAGCACCCTGAAGTTATAAGCCTTCACCATCCAGAGCAGATTGAATTCCTTCCATCCAGCCAAAAGAATCATAAAAGAAAAAAACGCTTTTGTTTCCCTAAATGTACACTTTCTTCTAGATCAAGAGTGCAAAACTGAAGTCATGGGCCAAATCCAGACCACTTGGAGTCCTATTTAGGCCCTTGGGAACTCCATAGATGTTTATGTCCTCTTATCTGGTGATTTCCCAGATTCTGCTGTCCTACCTCCATTAGGTAATGAGGAAAATTTGCTCCTAAGGCTTAGATAGTAGCACTAAGAGCTTTAAGCTCAAATGGGCTTGTATTTAGGGATTTTGATCCTGCCTCATTTTGAATTGACCCACTCTATTTGTACTTTTTCCCACTTGCCAGTGGGATGCAGTGAAGGAGAACTTCCCAGAAACAGAATGCAGCCCTTAGACTGAAAGAGGTTCAACACTCATGTTATATATGATCAATATGTATGCCTATCAATTACTAGGTACTCCACATGGACTGCTCTTACTTGAAAAGTGCTTGGACATTTCATCAAATGCAGATTGCAATAGCACAGCTGCCAATTGGTCCTAGGTTGGATGGATAGCCACATTAAGCCAGTTTATGTGTAACAGCACCATTGATGGTACTAGAAGCTAGGTTCAATCTGCAGAGAACTCTGTGGCTTGGCCCCAGGATAACTGAGCAAACATTTTATTTGGTCTGCAAATCATGTTGCAAGCTCAGAAATGTGAAAATCCAATGTTAACTTGGACACATTCTGGAATGTGTAAATGGTAAATCCTGATCAAAAACAAATTGAGGCAATTTTTATATGTCCTTATGTTGGACCCCCACATGTTGGAGAAATAATACAAGTTGCAGGAAGCCAAGATAATGGCATGAGAAGTACTATCTGTTCTCATTTCCAAACAAAGCATGTTTGCTGATAAGGTTTAGCTCTCCACTAGCATTTTTATAGTTCTGGAGGTTTTCCAGACATCTTTTCCTGGCTTGAAGTCCAAAGCTGGAGATAAAGTTGGTCTTATCAAGCAGAAGAAGTGACCTGTCCTCCCAGCTTGAGCTTTTTTTGTGCAGAAGGAGACACTGCAACATGCACCTTTGCCTAAAACAGAGGTAATACCCCATGCATGAAGTTCCTGTCAAAAGCTCTGAAAGACAAATGGAACTTTCTTCTTTTCCTTGGGACGCTGTGCTAATCTTTTCTTAGTGCTTTTAGAAATGATTGTGTCATGCTTCATTTTGGGCTGTCAAAATTCCTTTGCGAGTGAGCATTCCAAGGCAATGCAATAGCTGTTCCATGTGTGATATCAGTCTAGGGCAAAGGCAGAGAGAATGGGGCAGTTTCAGATGTCATTTCATCTGGCATAAGTCCACTGCATTAAAATGAGAGGAGTGACTCTGGATTTATGAAGGTATTGGTGAGATTTAGACTGAGGTCTGGCTAGTGACACAAAGAGAAATTATCTCTTCCCCTTGATGGTTTTGATTCTAAAGTGGAGTGAGCAGCTGAGCGTTTTCTGCCAAAGCTGATAAAACTGGCTGTCACTGCATTGGGATTGAGATGCAGTGGGCACAATAGGAAGGTTAGGAATTTAGGAAATTGTTTTGTCCTCAGGCTATTTCAAATTAGATTGTGCGCTTAAGTGAATACCACTTCCTGCAAATTGCATTGCGGAGTTGTACAGACTGACTGCTTGTGAACTTGAGAAGTTCCTCCAACTCTCCCCCCACCCCCTTGGACTAATTTTCAAAACCTTTGTCCAGTGGTTTCATCAGATGTCCAGGGCCCCACTCATCATAATAAATGGGAATGGTCCCCATCAAGTAGGTTTTAACCCATTTGAAGTAAGTAAAATGATCATTTCAGGTATGAGATATTTCATTCCACCATCTAAGATGATCCAACTGCACCATTTCCTTTGTCCCCTTTAAGAGTTTAAAAATGCCCAGAACTGAACTTAGCTGAAACAACTTTCTCTCCCTCCACAGAAACACACACACACGTATTATTTTAGCAACAAACCATATGAAAACACAACTGTCCCCAAGGAAAAATAACCTATCAACATGGAGCTGGACATAGCAATATGCATACAGAAATCTGTAGGCCTAGATTTCCTCTAACCTGCCTCTTTTTAGCTAGGGCATATTAATTAGGTCTTTCCTGATGGTTGCTTGTGATTTGAGGAGGTTTCAATCCATCATCATTCTGATTGACCAAAGAAATACAACATTAGTGGAATGAGGAAAAGACATGGTCAACTACATTATCAAGTATAGCCCTTAGTACTTCGATTAAATTTCCTTGTAGGACAATATCCTATATTCTCCTTTTCCCACTTTCATTTGGTAGATGGAATGCAGATTTCCAGACCTGGGCAATTTCCATTCTTGCAGCAGTCCAGTACAATATTAATAAATCCTTATGCAGTATAAGTTTGTTGTCTACTAAGAAAGGACAATCAACCCGGTTCTACTATTTTATCTATGCCTTGGTATGTTACTGTTCTCACCAGTCAACTTCCCTTTACCCAAAATATCTCTATGACTACACAGCCCCACCACATGTGCTTATAAGATCCTCTCTGAGCACAGCCTCACAATTATTGAAAGCTCTGATCCCCCACTTTCCCCATTATCACTCAAGAAAGAGGAGAAGGAGCTCACTTAATAGGATTTTACCTGAACATACTCCACCATTTATGTATGTCAACTGCAATTTTTCCCCTCACACCTAAAGGATGCTTGCTCCAAAACATTGTGGATTAAACAAAATGGCGGCCAGTTCACCACTTGAAGCAGCAACAATAAAAAAAACCATGGGGCAAGAGAAGGTCTCTCTGCTAGTACCATTGTGTATAATGAGCCCAACCTCAAGCAACTGTTGAAGAACTCACCCCACCCACAGAAACCTTTTTGGTGAACCCCTTCCCACATTTCTTTGAACACAACTGAAGCAGAGGATTGCAAAGGGTTATTTGCACAGAGTTCTGGCTTCTAGCACTTCATTTCAAGGGCAATACTGCAGCTGGTCTTACAGCATCAGCCACAGTGCCAATACACAATTGCTAGGATAGAACTTACAACAGCTATGAGCATATAAGTCAGAGCTTCATTACACTTGGTCAGATAAGTTTGAGTTCAGCTCCATTGTTCACATAGCTCTGGAGATTGTTCATGTACTCTGGAGTATTAAAAATCGACCCAACTGACACATGTGTCCATCTCTATTCAGGATATATCAAAGAGAAATTTGCCGATGCCCTATATTTGCATCTATTTTCAGTACAAGAGACTCATTCTCCAGAAAGCAGCCACATCCAATGTTTCAGCTGCTGTCAATCACATGCCAATGTGTATTTTACTAGGCTCAAATCAAAGCAGATGTTTTGACAAAAGGAAACAAAAATAGCTGTCATCAAACCAAAAATGGATAAAGGACAAGAAATGATAGATAGAGTAGACAAAAAGCTAATGATACAGACGGATATGGAGACACTTCCATTGTACATGGTATGGACCCAGCCAGAGAATTGTTTGTCAGGCTGAATCACTCTGGAGAACTTCCTAAATCAAGAGAAGATAAAGAACTAGAGATGGAGGCAATGCTTCTTCAGTTCACTTTTTAATATAAAGCTGCTTAATTTCACAGTATTGAACCATGATGTGAACTGAAAATTAAATATTGTTTTGAAATGTGCTGTTCTCCAGCACATGTAATGGAGTACATGCATGTAGAAATGCATATATGTTACCAAAAATAGCATACAGATGATTGCAAAAATGTTTTAAGCCAAAGGCATACAAAACTCCATGTGCTATGGGAGATGTCTATGACTTGTCATGCATGATTAAAACAAACAAATAAGCCTCACCTTTCAGGAAGTAATCAGCTTCAGTCTGGGGAAATTTTAAATGAGAAACTGAAAGAACCTGAAATTTAAGAAAAAATCCCTTTGGTGCTGTTGCATAACTCGGAGGAAGGGAACTAATGTTTGCCAGTAAGACTGCTTGGTGTAGGCCCTAAAGGGACAGAGATTCCGGGACAATGTTAGCCCCTGTGGTTCCACACTCAAGGCCTTTCCTTTGGGGGTCCCTCCCTTCCTGTAAATAGTGCCAGCTTTACTGGCCACCTTCTAGGGGCCCAAATCAAGCTTTGGCACATTGCTTTGGTTTACCCAATGTGCATGTTTCAGCCAATATACACTGGTGTACCATGAATGTGGGTTTGTTTTTGCTGTTCCATGGGCTGGATGATTTGGCTGAATGTGATCACATTTGGCAGGGAAGTGTGGAAATGCTGAGCGAGGGTAAGACTGTGGAGCATCTCGTGGTGCTTTTTAGGTGAGTGGGATTCCTGAACTTCTCCACTTATGCCCTTGACGCTCAATACGCATCTCCTTTGATGCTGGCTCAGCATCATTTGCTCAGCATATGGTGGCTTTGGGAGAGGATGGCAGAAGAATTGTCCACTTCTTTGAAGAGCTACATTAAAAGATGAAGCAAGAATGCTGGGCGTACTCTTTCTGTCCATGTTGTTCTTTGCTAGAAGGCAACAAAGCTGTTTTTGTGTGGCTGTTTTTACAGTATTGTGCCATTGTGTCTTGCATGCACGCTCAGATGAGATTCCCAGGCATGCATGAGAGATGGAGGGCTAGAGTGGGAATGACGGGACAGACTCGGAGGAGGGGGAGTAGATAGCTGCACCAGCTGTGGCTCAGTGTTCTCACTCAGATATTGGAGTTCTTCAGACTAGCAGGGCCCCAATTGCCCAAACCCTCCTGGTGAGCCAGCCCAAACCAGCTCTGGATCAAAGCACTTCAAGGACAACCACAGATTCCACCCCCCCCCCCAATTGTGGGAAAGCAGCTGATGAAGAACAGGCAGGGGAGGGGTTCTCGTCCAGGAGAGGTGGACACAAGTGCCCATTGATGCACCCGCTGGCTAGCCCAGTTAGAGCCTCAATGGAAAGAACATCGGTGTGACCACTTTTATAGTGTGCCTCCCTCCAGAGACCGGCCCCAAAAGGTTCATAAGCAAAGGTGAAGGGGGCAGAGCAAGGGTCAACATTCCACCTGGTGTGGGTGTTTTGAGTCTTGTGAATATGCTGACTTGCGTATGGAATAAAAGCTCTTCCAATAATTGCTGAAGTGCCTGTCTCATTTGGGAGGGGACGCCTAGCTCATAACACATTGATCTAGGCCACTACACCCTGACTCCCCCCAGTTGAAGTAAATGTTTGAGCCAAGTGGGAGTGCACTGTGCACAAAGCAGAGGGATCAAGTGTCCAAGGAAGGGCCCTGCATTCCTGGCCCCTTGCAGCAGGGGGCTTAGCTCATGCGGGGCAGTTAGAGGAACCAGTAGTCATGTACATGTTTTGGTCATGCCATCTGTTTCAGAAATGGATGCACCCCACTAGTGGGAACAACCTTTCCTGCAGCTCTGGCAGAGCAGGCAGTCTCATGCAGCCCGGTGTAGTTAAAAATACCTGGAAAGTGGATAACCCCATTCCCTGTGCACATTGCTTTGAATTACATAGAAAATCAGCAGTTTCTTTTCTCCAACTGAGGTTGTTACTTTCCAAACTCTCCTTTAGTCTCCACCCTGCAGCTTTCTTCTGTATATGAATCTGATATTCCACAGGGTACATAATTATCAGGAAGCAGAATACATAATTTATGCAGAGACCTTCTGATTCTATGCCTGGATGGGCAAGTGACATTTCCAAAGGAAATTTCACTAAACAACAGCATGGAGCTCCTATTGCTCTTTGACAAGTTTAATAAGCTCATTTTTTATGTTTGCCAAATAGCCTGACCTTAACTTTACCTCCACCACTGAGGGGAAAGAGAAGTGATATTTGTATTAGAATGTTGCAGCTCAGTTAAAAAATAATGAGCACAAATTTAGGTTTGTGCTGCAAAAAGACCAGAAGAAGAAGACAAAGAAGACATTGATTATTATTTTTTCTGTACTGTACTTTTAGGGGCCAGACATCTGAAAAGACAAGCTAGTTCATGTGTTGCCAATTTGTACTATGTCCTAGTTGTATGCATATACAGATTCTTCTGAAAAGTACAAGGTGTATGAAGTCAGAACCAGGAAAACTTGCATGTTATATCTACCAGTATGTTAGGATTCATTGGTGTTTGTGGAGTACAATAGAACACTGGTCAGGTCCAAACTTTCTTTTCCAGATTTATAAACCATTTTTTTTTCTGAAGCTGAGAAACAACCCCACCAAGATATTGCTGTGAATCAGGAGTGGACAACTTCTACCAGAATTTGCTTTTTCTTTGTGCATGGGGATGTATTTCTACCTACCCAGTCCAGACCTCTCACAGGTCACACTCAGTGCCAATTCTGTGGAAAAAAGAAAAAAAAAGGCAAGAAAAACTCACATTCCCAACTTCTGTAGCTACTATAGATGTTGAGTTGAACCTGAAAACAAACTCCATTCGAAGCCCTCATAGTGGTTTGCTGCCAAATTTTGGTGGCAAACTTGATTTCTCCTAGTTTTGCTAGGAGGTAGAAATTATGGGGGAAAGGGGAATAGTGGAGGCTGCCCTAAAAGGTACATGTTGCCATAGTTACCATAGACCACAAACACCAGTGAAGTCCTGGCTTGCATTAAACCAGAAATTATCTTCAGTCTAAAGAAGAGAAGATTATCCATAGATTCGTAGAATGGTTGGGTCAGAAGGGGCCAAGGAGGCCAACAGGTCCAACCCCCTGCTGGTGCAGGATGTCAGTTACACCATCCCACTCAGATAATGGTCTGGCCTCTTCTTGAATGCCTCTTGTGTGGAAGAGCACACAACCTCTCTTAGCAACTGGTTCCACTCCGCAAGTGAGGAAGTTCTTCCTTGTGTCCAGCCTGTACCTTCAATTTTGTTGACAGTCATGTGGTCATCCCTTGGGGATCCTATAGTTGCACATCCTAAACTGAACATGAGCTTGGTTCACATGCCCCACAAGTTCTTTATGGTTTCCTAAACAATGGTTTCCTTCATATTTCACAGTTCATGCATACTATACATCCATGCTGTTAAGATATATATTCAGTTCACCTTAAGGAGAGGCACCTACAAAAGCCACTTCAGCAGATGGGACCACCCCATCAACTCACAAAGGCACTCTTTTGCTGGCACTTATAAAATATAATGAGATTTAAAAACCACTCAGTGCATCCTGTGAAAATTAACGTACATCACTGGGAAGACAGCTGCAGATGATTAATGGGTGCATTTCATGTGTGGGGATTGGGAGGGGAGAGGGGAACTTGCTAAATTGACAGCTTATAAAATGTTGTGCCACCTAAAATGGAAAGGTTGGAAAACTGTGGCATGGGCCAATAAGTTGGGTTAAGTGTGTGGCCTATGGACCAGTAAATTGTACATCATCTACATTCAGATATACAGGCTTGTAGACTCTCTGGTCCAGTGAACCTAGTAATGAAAGAATTCAGAGCTGCCCAGGACACAAGATTGAGTACCTTGGTTGTTTGGGTGTTGATAAGATTTCATAGGAGGATTAATTTTATTAACAGCATCTGAGGTTTGGATCTTCCACCTTGTCTGAGCATTATTGTGTGCTGCTTAAAGAGAAATGAACCTCCCCCCCCCAGCCCACTCCCCAGCCTGCTGAGAATGGATGCTGCATTTTATGTGCATGTAGAGATAGACTGAACAATGCAAGGTGTAACTCACTTAGCTTAAAGAAAACATCTCTCCTTCCTTCCTACTTTCTTTCTTGAGCAAAAAGTCCTCTTTTTAATCATGTGAGTGGAGATTTGTGAAGGTTACAAAGGATGCTGTCAGAACTCTTAGTTTCAAACTCATTTTATGGCATCTTCTTGCTCATAATGGCAGGAAGCTGGTGTTTGTTTATTGAAATGCTATCTCTGAGATGCTTATTAGCCAAGTCCTTTCATTCAGTCAGTTTTTAGTGTTTGTAGTTGCAAGTATATACATTAAAGCTTTGTATGAATGGCCTCTCAAAATCTCCACTCTATTTGTGAGCAAAGAATTTGATGGGAGAGGGCAATGTTAGTATATCTCTTCAGGATAGTTGAAGGTCTCCATCCACTTCCCACAAGTAGAGCTCGCCATCAGCAAAAGTCAGAGCATAGCTCCTTCCCTTCCCTTCCTTCCCTTCCCCTCTGGGGGTGTTTCTTACAAATCACAATAGCATCAACCAGGTTGGTAGCCTGACATACATTTTGCCTCCTGCACAGTAGTTCATAATTCAAATTGTTCTGGGACATGTCTGTGTCTGTGTGTACGTGTGTTGGCTGGAATAATGTGGCCATCACAAAAAGTAATGTCAAAGAAAATGTTGAATGCTTCTGTGAACTGGCCTTTTATTTCTCAAGTAGCAAGGGAAAATATCACAGGAACTTTCGAAGAAAAAATGTCTTCTGATTTTTTTTAGCTCAGTCATCATTCTTCAGGTTTCAGCACCTTCCCCAGGTGCACATGACTTCTTATCCAGGTGCTGATAACACTGATCTTTCCTTGCAAACCCTGCTCTGGGGAATTCAGGGGGAAAGAGGCAGTGTTGCTTCCAGCTCCAAGGAAGAGGTGCAGCTTGTGCTAGGACAAAACTTGTCCTATGATTTGCTGGAAGTTTTCTTCATCTAAGAAAGAAGCTTCCATTTTTCTCCTGATTCTGAGGGCATCTTATATTTCATTTTAAATTGCTCTTGGTGATGTTTTTAGCTGTACCTAATAACCATGAGTTGACCAAGAGCTGTATACACATGTATGCATGCATTTCTTACACATTCTCTACATTCTCCCAGGTTCTCTACACTTTCTGGGCTGAATAAGTTCTGTAGACAGAATTACGTAATGATATCATCCTCTGGAACTGAAAAGAAGTGTGACAAGCTGAGGAGTCTACAGGCTGTCAGAGAGTTTTTTGTACAATAAAAGGCAAGAAATGTGTACATACTTTTAGCTACGGAACTGAACACAGATCCAAAAGTTATCTGTCACTGAAATCTGTACCTTTCTGAGCTTGCAATATGATCAGAAATGTATGAAAAATGCACAGCAGTTATTTGTTTTCATTTTTTGTCAGGATTTGCCCAGCTTTCACCTTCCAGAGGGAACTCTGGAAGCCGCCTGCCATAAAACTCTGTCCATGTTCCATGTTTTCCACATGATGTGCAAACGCAAAAAATTATATTTGACAACCAAAGTACATTGGAAATCACGTGTGAAAAATGCATACTTTGGAAAAATGTGCGCAATGGAAGAAAACATATATGTTGGAAAGATGTGCACAACTGATGTCCATATTTGAAAGATATGCATACATTTCCATGTGAAAAGAAAAAGAAATTCAACAATTTCAACTATTGTTCTCTCAATAATTTGATACCTGATCAAAACACATGTATCATATGCTGCCAAATACCTGGTGCAAGATGATGGCACCAGACATACCTTGTTGGGGAGATTATTATACATGGGGGGTGGGATGGCAACCAGCAGTCAGGCTATCCCCTTTTTCTGAGTTTCCCTTCAGAGGCACATGGAAGAGATCATGGATGAAGAATACAGCATGCAGATATGGTCCAGCTCTTTTCCTTACTGAGTGGCAGGTTTCAGTCAATTCTATCACCCAAAGAAAAGAGACAGCTCTGCCTCTTCCAAGTTCACCTACAACCAAAGCTGTCTCTTCTTAATCACATCACCCAGGTGGAGAGGAAACCACAGCAATCCAGCTTCCTCATTAGTTTCCTCCAGGCACAGCCTTTAAAATGTGCAACTCTAGCCACGTTGTTTACTTCTGGGTGATGTCAAAATGGCCTGGGTCGGCCACAGCCATTGCAAAGATGAAAGCTCTGTAAGAAGAGCTTTAAAAAAACAGGCACATCACAGTCCAGGTAAGCTTGACCTGGCTTGTGCTAGTGCTTTGTCAAATTACTCTTATCCAAGAAACATCTATTCATGTTCAAAGAGACTGTCAAATATGAACAATGCAGCTTACAGAAATGATAGGACAGGACACAGTTAAGATTCTACACACACAGCCATCCCTGAATCAATGGAAAGCCAGGTTTGGTCCTGAGACAAAAGATGTTTCAGGGTAAGGAGCTTTGCTTCCTTCTTGAGAGAAGAGCAAAATAAAGAGAAATGCAAGGTGCTGGATACGAATCAGAACAGAGAGGGCAACATGTGTTCTGTGATGCAAAAAAGCACAAAATTAGTCCTGCAGGTCCAAGGGGCCTTTTAGTTTGCATTTCTGGAAGGGCCTTTCTAAACCTGGAATCATCCAGCTGTGTTAGGCTGGCTTGACCCAGCATGCCCCAGCCAAGCTGGGAAAGGCTGGGCTATTGCAGTACAATCGGCCCCAGCATCAGGCCTCAGCACTCTCTGGAAGCTACCAAACAAGTATCCCAAGAGAAACCACTTTTGAGCTTGCCACTGACCCAAAATGCCAGGGTCAGCAATCCAGGCCATGTTGTCCTTGGAGGGCCTTGAGCCAGAACCCTCACAATACCTCTGATACCCTGCCTTAGTTTGCCCCATAGCGATGCTCCATCAGGGCCAGAGATAATAAAGAGGACCCAAAATGGTGGAGCTTAGCAACAGAGATTGCTAAAGCAACTATCTGTCTGCCTGTCCGTCTATCTGTCTATCATCTACCTTTCTGTAAACTCAGGTTCTGCAAGTGACGAATTATCAATAGTCCTCTCCTCCTCCTCCTCTTTATCCTTCTCCATCTGTCTCTCTCTCTTTTCCTTGTCATTTTAATCTATTGATCCAGTAATAAAACGGAAACCAGATGGTTGAGGTGATAAACTTCTAGAAGATATCCATGTTCATGAAAAATGTCCCCAAGAGTTCAAAGCTCAAAAGCAGGATATTTTTTCTCCTTTCCTTCTTATTGGCAACACCATTGCTCATTCATTAGATCTGACATCTGCTATTGATGTCAATTATGGTAATTAATGAACGTTTCCCAGGCATTTTGTCAGCACTTTCATACATAATCCTGGTTGATGGTATTAACAGTAGCATGGTAGATTTATTTACATGGCTCTATTGGTTTAGTGTGGGCTAGGAAAGCAACCGTTCCTGGATTAATTTCCATGGGGAGCCACCAATTAAATGCAAACTGAAAAGGGGGACACACAGAAACATACACACAACCTACAGAGTGAGTGACAGATGGACTGCCTACTCTTGTTAGGACTGAGTCAGGACAGGCTAGCAGAGGGAAGCAGCTGCCTTGGTCCATTCGAGTGTCATGAAAGGGGAACAACTGTGCAGCTGCTTGCTAAATTTGCTGTGATTGCAGTTTGAACTGCACAGGTGCCTGCATAACTTGGATGCTGCATTCCTTGACTTCAGAAGATGGATTTTGCTGCTGTAGTTCAGGCAGAAAAATATCTTGTGCTTGTCAGAATCAAGGAACTGAACACATCCAAGACAGAAAGATGGGTGTTGCTCAGTGCAAACAGGAAGCCTTCTATGCAGCTTGTCCTCTCCTTGAGGGTCCAGTGTCCAGTCTGCATAGATGGGGCCAACTCAGGGTCTGTGGGTATTTCCTGTTCCAAGGAGGTGCTCCCATCCAGACTTTCACCCACAGAACTGGCAGATTCTGAATTCTAAGTCTAACTCAAACTGGGATTCGTACCTCCCTTTTATTGCCCAGTGTCATTCCCAAGACTAAGGGTGACAGTGAGTAGAGGGTTGATTTCAATATATTCCCTTAGCTGGGAATGAAATGGAGAACATCCCTGCCTGCCACAGAAACTGAGGGGCTTGCAATTTTCCTTAACAGAAGTGAGACCTCTGGATGTTTGGTTATTTGTTTGTTTGGTTTTTTTAAAAAAGAATGTACTCAATTTTACACATTTACAGGTGTCTAGGGAGAAAAGATTTTGAGATTCCAGTAATATAACAACAAGATCTTTGGGATCATTCCAGAATACAGGACATGGAAGAACAGGCTCAAGTAACAGGGAGCCAGATTCCAGCTAGAATAACAGTGCCACCCCTAGACATTTTTCTATGGGTATTTAAGCAGAAACTGGGTGGTCATGGAAGTAATTCTACCCTGTAGTGCAGACCTGGACTAGATGATCTCCACGGATGGACTATATGATCTCCACAGTACCTTCCAAATCTCTAATTGGAGGATGCTATTAGAAAGGGCCCACATGGTGCTTTACCTGGCACACCATCACACCTGGACAGTCAGTTTTACTGAAAAGGTGGAATTGCCACAGTGGTACTAAAATGCAGTGCAATGGAATTAACTTCAAAGCTAATGGAATGGCATCCTTTTGCTATATTGAGATGTGGTTCCTCGGCTCCTTTTCATCACAAGCCACAGAATGCAACTTCTGAGCAACTTCCCATCAATGGAAACTTCCCTGATGGTTTTCACCTTTTGCTTGACATTTCATAAGCCAGCATCTCCTATATAGACCCAGACAGGCTAACTGATATAATTCTGAGTAATTTCCCAGGAGACCCACAGGGCAAAGAGGAGCAATCAGCTTTTGTTTGTCCAAAGCTTGGGAGAAACTCCTATAATCTTCTTTCTATAGCTCACAATGAAATAATCTTGTCTTTGAGAGTTTTTCACCAGCATTTATTTTTTTAATATTTCAGAAACACTTCCAATCATCACTGTTTCCTTTTCCTTAAGAAAAGTACAACAGCACAGGCATTTTACCCCCTGCCAAACCCTGTTGATCAAAAGGCACATTGATAACTAAACTATAATTGGTGATGTAGGGTTGCACTAGCGATTGACAAGGAAGGAGAGTGAAAAATCTGATGGCTTTTCTTAACTGTACCTTGCTCAAAAACGGAGCCCTTGATCCACAATTCATGCAACTTTGTGAAATGCAAAATTGCATAAATGTTAGATTGCAAACATTTTGCAAAATGCATAAATGTTAGATTGGAGGCCCACATCTTACAAAAATCTGAAATTGTGCCAGGAAATTCAGCTTGGCTAAGGTGCACACAGTGAGAAAAGGGTGCTTCCACACTCCTCACATTATATGTTACAAGAGCAAGAACCATGTCTTGAATCTAGCATGTCAACCCTTTGTTGTAACACTTGTACTGCTTGTGCAGACATTGTGCAACAGGTGCAGCTCTCAGCTTCTAATTTGCACAAATATTTCAAGCAATTTTGTGGAAGTGGATACCTGCATAGGTATCCAAGTTATTTGGGGTTTTTGAAGTCAAAAGAAGTATAAGGAGGAAGACTAATGATGATCTAAACCTTAGAAGTAGGGATGGGAACTAATAGTAGAAGTTATCCATTGGCTGATGAGAACTTGTCTGCAAATTCCAGGGTCATATTTATCCATGCTGATATTTCAAAGGCTACAGAAGGTGTGGATCATCACATTATAAATTGCAGCACTGGGGTTGTGTCCCTTCTGAATCTAAAAGTATTTCCAGGTTCTGAATTAATTTACCTCCTCCATGGATCCAAAGCAATCATAATCTCCCTCAACTTTGCAGCGGCTGATTTATTTTATTGGCATTTCCCCAGTGTTTGTCCCTATGGTATCAAAGTGTCACAGAAGATTAAAGAGAATTCATTTACTTCTCGATTTTAGAACCCACCTGAGAGGGTAAATGTGTTTGAAACCAGTTTCTCAGGTTTCTATTATTCGGGTGACTAGAGGCAGATCAGAATATTCATGCATTCAACTAAAGGTGGGTTCTACTTCTTCTTCTTCTTCATCATCATCATCATCATCATCATCATCATCATCATCCATCATCATCACATTTCTATCCCACAGGAACCCCAAGTCCTTTGCAACTCCTTTTTATACTCACAACAACCCTGGGAGATGTGTTAGGCTGTGAGTGACTGGTCCAAGATCACCCAATAGTATTTCCTTGAACAGTAGTATTTACTTAATTGCAGGGTTTGGAGTAAATGAACATTGCACTATGAACAATAGCATGAGCTTAAGTATATAAACCAAATGTGAACAATGCTAATTGTAAACCACAAATCCAAATAACAATCATGGTTGATTTTGTGTTATACCAGCAATAGTCACCTATGTACACACAGAGGAATCTTCCAAAGTTCTAATTCCTTCCAATTTTAAACTTGGTTCACCATGGATGCTAAGTGGGTTTCACATTAAAATTCATATGCATCTTTGTATCCATTGTTCTTGCTATATTGGTTAATGCACACATTTGTATAAGGAATATTTACTAACAAAAGCATGTTTGTGTGCTCTATTCTGTAGTATCTGCTTTCTTTCTTTCTTTCTTTTTTTAATGGAACACTGAATTGCAATATTCAGGAAAAAAGCAAATTGTAAAACACATCTGAAGTTTGAGTTGCATATTTATTTATTTATTTATTAGATTTATATCTTGCTTTTTTTCTTACATAGAACTCAAAGCAGCTTACATCTTTCTCCTCCTGCTGCTCTCATGTTATTCCCACAACATGTGCATTTTTCTACACTCTTCCCTAAAATACCAAATACCAAATATTATTACAAGCAATTTTCTTAATTTAATGCATTTTAAGAGTGCATCTTCAGTAGTGTAGGCATATATACACGTGCTTTCGTCTAATATCCTACTTTTTATGAATGTCCTGATTAGAAATGGGAAAGCACAATTCTGAAGGATAACTCTGCCGAACGATACTGGAATGAATTCCCCTGTTCCCTGTCTGATACTGATATGCAGCCAAGAAAGACATACAGAATGACCAACCAACCAACCAACCCTGTTGGGACAAACTCTGTTGGAATCCATTCCTCAAAGCATTCAAGGGCTTCCTCTTGTGCTTGGCCTGGTCCTCCAAAGTGAGCCAAGCCAAGGGGAAGCCTTATGCAACAGTGACTTTCTTCCGTGCAGCAGCAGTCCAAAAGACAGCTGTTGCTTGTGCAGTGGCAAGAGGGGCTGTTCTCCTGGCAGGCCCTCATGACTGAGCCCCCCTTGGCCATCCTTCCTCAGTGCAATGAGCAGCCACCATTTGAGTGGCGGCTCTGATGCATGACTGGACCTTGCTTGCACAGCATGTGGGGATCCGTTCCTGGCAGGCACCCCCTGAATGCTGGGCATGCTTGCCAGGAACTCAGGGTTTGGGCCTCTCCAAAGTGGGCCAGACTCTGGGGAGTTGAGCCCAGGAAACCTGATGGATCCCCCACCCTGGGCAGATTCCTTGCACATCCCTAATGAAAAAAAACACACACACCAATAGCTTTTTGTCTATAACAAATAGATTGAAGTTGCAGAATTAGGCATGGACTGGATAGGAATACTATTCAAATAGCCTGAGCTCACCCAAGAGCTTAAATTCCATCTTGAATTTCATTGTGTGCTTAGTTTGTAAACAGAATTCTTTCTGCATGGAAATCCAGCTGCATTTTCATGTGATTTTGCTCTAAATCACATGAAAATGCAGTGGGGGGTGGGTTCAGGCCCCCCAGTAACGTGTCTGCACTGGACAAGTGTGCAGGGAGGATCGGGGCTCTGGGAGCAGGGCTTTAGAGATACTGCAGGGACTGACAGGACTTCTACAGAGAGGGGCCAGGTACCAGGGAGGATGGGAGGAAGGAGGATGCTGGGCACTCCAAGGAAAGGAAGCAGTGGGAAGGAGTTGAGGTGCATGTACACCAATGCTAGGAGCATGGGTAATAAGCAGGAAGAGCTTGAAGCTCTCCTGGGAATAGGAGGATATGATCTGGTGGGAATCACAGAAAGTTGGTGGGATGAAAGGCAAGTCTGGAATGTGAACATAGAAGGGTATCACCTTTTTAGAAAGGACAGGAAGGGAAAGAGAGGTGGGGGTGTGGCTTTATATGTCAGGGAAGGGATAGGATGCAGTGAGATAGAGTGCAGCACAGATGGGGATTCGGTAGAGGCAGTCTGGGTGAAACTTAGGGGTTTTGACAGAGAAAGAGACCTGACAGTGGGGGTATGTTATCGCCCTCCAGGTCAACTTGAGACCCTGGATGATGTCCTGACAGGCCAGATTCTAAGGATATCTCGGGGGAGAGACACAGTAATTATGGGAGATTTCAATCTCCCGGATATTACTTGGGAGACTCACTCAGCGGTGACAGCCAGGTCACGTCGCTTCCTAGAAGCTCTAGAGGGTGGGTTTTTCACACAGAGGGTCCGAGAGGCGACGAGGGGGGGAAACATCCTGGACTTGGTCTTGACCAATAGGGAGGAGCTGATAGATGAAGTACAGATTAGGGGAGCTCTGGATGCGAGTGATCACTCCATCCTTTGCTTTGAGATCAGAGGACTGGGGCCGTGCAGCAGGGCAAGCACTAGAAGCTGGGACTTCAAGAGGGCCAACTTTGGCCAACTGAAGGCCAGGCTGGGGAAAGTCTCCTGGGATAGGTTACTGGAAGGTAAGCCAGTTGAGGAGGGGTGGATGGCACTCAAAAGGGAGGTTTTGCAGGTGCAAGCCCTGACAATACCTCTAGTCAGTAAGGTGGGGAGGCAGAGGAGAGTGCCGCCATGGATGCGAAAGGAGGTGGTTAGGGGGATTAGACGAAAGAGGAGCCTCCATAGGAAATGGGTACTGGGGGAAATAGACAAAAGGGTATACCGGGAGGAGGAGGCCCTTTGCAGAAGGATTCTTCGCAAGGCTAAGGCTGATTATGAGCTGAGACTTGCCAAGAATATCAAGAGCAACAAAAAGGGCTTCTTCCAGCATGTAAATAGGAAAAGGAAGGGGAGACAAGTGGTGGGACCACTAAATAAGGAGGAAGGAGATCCAGTGACTGACATGAGGGAACAGGCACAGATGCTAAATGATATTTTGCCTCTGTGTTCTCCCCAAAGCAGGACGGGGGATATCCGTATAGGAGATTGGATGAGGCTGGGGACTTAGGGGCAGAGATTAGACTCACCCCCCTTGAAGTCGAGGGGCTCCTCAGGGCATTGGACATTACAAAGGCGCCAGGCCCTGACGGGTTACACCCGAGAGTACTTAGAGAGTTGGCAGGGGTTCTCTCATGCCCGCTGGCCTCCATTTTTGAGGCCTCGTGGAGAACGGGTGAAGTTCCAGAGGACTGGAGGGTGGCATCGGTGGTCCCAATTTTCAAAAAGGGTAGTAGGAAGGACATGGGGAATTATAGACCGGTTAGCCTTACGTCCATTGTAGGAAAAACAATGGAAAGGCTCATAATAGAGAGAGATCTAGTGATGCTAGATAGGGAGGGAGGCTGACAGCCACACAACACGGCTTCCGCAGAAACAGGTCCTGCCAGACAAACCTTGTGGATTCCATGACAAGGTTTCGCGATGGCTAGATGGAGGGGATGCAGTGGATGTGGTATACCTGGATTTCAGCAAGGCCTTTGACAAAGTGCCCCATGATATCCTGGTGGAGAAACTGAGGAGTTTTGGGATACACCAAAGCACTGTCCGGTGGATTAGGGCATGGCTGACTGACCGAAAGCAGAAGGTAACCATTAGCGGGGAATCGTCGGGATGGCAGCCAGTGACAAGCGGGGTCCCCCAGGGCTCTGTCCTGGGGCCGATCCTGTTTAATCTTTTCATTAACGACATGGAAGAAGGGGTGAACAGTCTGCTGATCAAATTCGCAGACGACACTAAAACTGGAGCAGTGGCCACAACTGAGGAGCAAATACACCAGATCCAAAAGGATCTGGACAGACTATGGAAGTGGGCAGGAGACAACAGGATGGCATTCAATGTGGAGAAGTGCAAGGTCTTGCACTTGGGGCATAGGAATAGCTGTCATAAGTACAGGTTAGGGGACAAGTGGCTGGAGAGCAGCACTTGTGAAAGGGACCTCGGGGTACTGGTTGACCGCAGGCTAAACATGAGTCAGCAGTGTGATGCGGTGGTCAAGAGGGCGAATGCCACCCTTGGTTGCATAGCCAGAAGTGTGGCTTCTAGATCAAGAGAGGTATTACTACCACTCTACATGACTCTGGTGCGCCCGCAACTGGAGTATTGTGTTCAGTTTTGGGCCCCTCATTACAGAAAGGATATAGCCAGGTTGGAGTCAGTGCAGCGTAGGGCCACAAGGATGGTGGCTGGTTTGCAGGGGATGGGGTATGAGGCGAGACTGAGGGAACTGGGTCTCTTCAGCTTGGAGAAGAGGAGACTCAGAGGGGATATGTTGGCAACATACAGGTATGTGAGGGGGTGTCACATGGAGATGGGGAGAGGCCTGTTCTCCCCTGCAGAGGAAGGCAGGACGCGCTCCAATGGAGCAAAGCTCAGGGAGCCAAGGTTCAATTTGGATGCCAGGAAGCACTTCCTGACAGTTAGGACCCCGAGGGTGTGGAATGGGCTTCCACGGGAGGTCGTTGAGGCCCCATCGGTGAGGGTGTTCAAAGATAGGCTGGACATGCACATGGTGGGCATGTCCTGAGTGGAGCCGGCTGGTGCCGGAGGTCAGACTAGATGGCCCAGGTGGCCCCTTCTGACTCGCTCTGTTTCTGTGTTTCTATGTTTCTATGTAAATGGAAAAACTACACATTTTTCATATACAATTTTGAAATGCACACATGCATTTGAACACATTTTAGAGTCCGAAATTGCATAGCAAACCTGTGTTTAGCCTGGAACATGTGCACTGGGTAAATCCTGATCCAAAATGAATTGGAACAAATTTCTCATACATCTCTAGGTACAGAAGGACAATAGAAAGAAATTTCTCCATTTAAGCTACTGCAGTATGTCCTGCAGCATCAAGTGGAGCCAAAAACCTTGGGACGTTGTGGGTTATCCCACTCTGGATACATTCAAGATACAGCTGGACAGCCATCACTTTGGGATGCTTAAACTTGGAGCAAGGGGCTGGACCCAATGGCCTTCTTGGCTCCTTTCAGCTCTACTACTCTATTATGCCATGAAAAGCCCCTTGATACAGATCAATGAAGTCAGGAAGGCAATCTAATCTACTAATTCCAATGAAGTAGCTGGATTTAATTTGATTAATGGAAGCTAATACATCTGCAGGGATGTGCGAATCAGCAAAACTCACGCTTTCCAAAGTTCTCTGCATTTCATCTTGAAGTATCTGGTAAAGATAAAGGTAAAGGTTTCCCCTTGACATTAAGTCCAGTTGTGTTCAACTCTAAGGGACGGTGCTCATCTCCATTTCTTAGTTGAGGAAGCCAGCATTTGTCCAAAGACAGTTTCCATGGTCATGTGACTGGCAGGACTAAATGCTGAGGAGCATGGAATGCTGTTATCTTCCCACCAAAGTGGTACCTATTTATCTACTCTCATTTGCATGCTTTCAAACTGCTAGGTTGGCAGAAGCTGGGACAAAGCAATGGGAGCTCACCTTTGAAGGAGGTTAGAGGAGTGGCTACCTGGAGAAGGGCCTTCTCTGTGGTAGCATCCTGGCCCTGGAATCCCCAGAAAGGTGTGCCTGTCGCAAACACTTTATCTTTTTGGTGCCAGGCCAAAACCTTTTAATTTTCCTAGTATTTTAAGGGTTGATGGTTTATTAAACTTGGAATTTTACAATAGATTTTTGTGTTGTATTTTAATGTGCTGTAATTGGTAGGTGAGCCATCTTGCATAAAGTTTTTTTGGGTAAAGACAGAGTAGAAATGTTTTGAAGGAAGGGAGGGAGGGAGGAAGAGATAAACATGATAGACCTGACTTTGTAGCTCCAGAGTGCAAGATTAAAACTAATGGATGGAGACAGCAAAGAAGCTGATACTTGGCTAACTGTTAAGAGAAATATCCTAATGGTAGGAGCTCATCAACATTGCAAAGCATTGCCGCTGGAGTTGTTCAGGATTCCGTTACTGAAATCAACTGAGCAGACATTTCCCTCTGACAGCCGTTCATCAGGAAGGCTGCTGGTGCAGGTTTCCCACACCAGATGGACACTTCTGACCACAAATGATTTTCATAGCTATTTCTCATTTCAGTATAAAAGCCAGTCTTGGGTAATACAGGTAATCATTGCAATTGGCATATAACTAAGTTACTGGTACTGAAATATAGAGATCACTTCCTCATCATAAGCACCCATGATGCGAAGACAGTCCAGGTGAGAGTTGAATGGAAGATGCTGTGCTGATACTGCTGGGCCATAGGCTCCACTTCTGAAGGTGCAGCCAGAACAAACCTGGACCTTCTCCACTGCCCAGGAACCTTCACAAACTTCAGGGCATTTCCCCCGCGTCTCTTCAAAATAGAAGAGCTGGATGTTGCAATGCTCTTACATAAATACACCTTTTTCTGAAACATATTCTGTTCTCTGTGTTTTATGGACACTTTGGCTTTCCTAATGACATAAAAGGAGATAAGCTGACTGCCTGAAGATAAAGCACAGATTCTTTACCGGTAATGATTTGAAACCTCTGGCTCTTTTGATGTTAATGTCACATTTAATATTTCAAATGCATTAAGACACTGAACAAGCAAAGTTAGAATTATGTCTTTACATGTTTGTAGCAGACCTGGTTTTTCCCTTTCCCTCATTGTGTAAGTGTGGGTAGGATGGGTGCTGCTGATTGCTTTTTTTTTTTTCAAATAAATATAAATGGTAATTTTAACATTTGCAATAGTGACTTGATTTCATCTGATTTTGGAAAGCCATGTGCCATGTATTTTACAATTTAGAAATGAAGTTTGAAAATGTCAGCTTTCATGAGCAGGCCGGTGTGTCATTTAAAGCCCACAAAAAGGTGTGCAGTAGATAAGAAATAGTGAGGTTGAAGAGGCATTTAGAGGCAATTTGCATGAGAGGCGTCGTTATAAGTTGTCTAAACTGACGGCAAGAAGCCTGCATTAACTTCATATGCAAATAATAGCCTGTTACAAGGACCAATGTCATCAAAATAGAATTCCATCCCTTCTTTGGCCAATGAAAAGACAGGCATTTAATTTGGTTCTCTGAGTAAAATGCAAGACTGCGGAACGGAGCATCAGATAGCATGAGTTCTCTTTCCCACTCAAATCATTTTCTCCTCTGAGCTTTATTATTTATTTTGGCAGCTGTGTGGAGAGCAGCAGGACCCAGGATCACTTTAGGGATGCTCTCCCTCTGGTGAAGATGTCAAGACCTAAGACCTCATGAGAGCTAACTTTCATCATTCCTACAACCCTGAAGACACCACATCCGCTCTTTGGAAACAGAGGTCCTTAAGACACTCATGGGCAGGGCTCCTGAAGAATTACAGTCAGAGACTGAGCTCTAAGCCCTAGAGATCATCAGTGCAAAAAGGCACATGCCTCCCTTCAGCAAAGGATATCGCCTCTGTATGTATTGGCTTTTCCTGCTAGTTGTAGCACATTTCAGCTCCTGAGTCTTGTCTGACCCTTGCTGCATCATGCCATACCTTGCTGCCTCACTACCTTGTCTTGCTTACCATACCTGCTGCTGCTCCTGAGTCCTACCCAGGCATGCTGGCTCAGGGTTCTGCTTCCTGCTCAGTTTGTCTTCCTGGTTGGTGAACCCTGGCCTTGTTCTGCTACCCACTCCTGGTTCTGGACTTTTGCCTCTTTCTTGACCACAGCTCTATCACTTACCCAGCTTTCTGGCTCAAGACAATGTTTCTAACCTGCCCTGCCTTGAGTTATGTTCTGATTCCTGTCTGTTCCTGTCCCTGATTCCTGTTCTGATTCCTCTGCCTTGATTCCTGCCACCCATGTGCTGGACCATGGCAGCAGTTTTGTCTGGGTCACAAAAAGACCCTGCACCCCACCACCAGGGAAGCAAACAAAGCTAGATCTTTTGAAAAGGCTGAGAAAGAAAACATAGGAAGTTTATGCATGTGTTTTGCATGTACTGATTGATCACAAAATATAGAATATCATACAATGGGAACTAATAAAGAGAAAGATAAAATGAAGGCTGGGAACAACCCTTTTTATAGACAAAGAGCAGAGAATTATTTGTATGGGATTCTCAATTCTCCAGTGCTCCTATGGGGAAAAATATATCAGAAAAAGGAAAGAGAGAGGGGGAAATCTTGCTTGGTGTGGAATAAGGAATAAAAGATGAACTATTATAGATTAACTATCCCATACATTAGGCAAGCTGCCAGGAAAAATACAGGAAGACTTGAGCTTGGTGCTTTGACTGTCTCTGAATGCCTGCTGTGATCCCAGTTTATTAGCAGCAGCACATGGGCTAAAGAGGAGAGTAGCTTAACAAGGCTTCCCATGGATAAGAGGTTGGTGTGATGGCCAATTTCCCCCATTTGGAACCCATCTGGTACCCGTGGGACATTTCACTAATAACCCTTAGGCACTTAATTGACTTAATTCTACCAGGAAGGATGTCAAGAACATTCTTTCTTTGCAAGCCATGCAAATATGTCCCATTCACAATCGCCCAAGTGAAGGTGACAGGAGAGCACCTTCTCCTGAGGTGTTTGCTCATTCTCAGACCTGCAGTCACATTTGAAAAATATATTTTGCTGTTTTAAAAAAGTACCTTCTTTGCAACAACTCATTCTTACATTTTATGGGAAGCATATGCTTTGGTGCACTTTTTAAAAGAGGCTTTTTTTCCTGTTTGGAATGTGCACTTTTCCCCTTCTGAACTGCCTGAAAAATAAGCTGAACTTCAAGACAGTATTCGGAGCAAACTGTCAATCACAAAATGCACTTGTTCACCCAGCCATATCATCCAGATCTTCCCTTATGCAGCCCAACGCATGATGTGAACAGGGCATTTTTGAGTGATTTGCAGACTGAAATGAAGTCTGTGTGTGTTCTTACGTACAGATTTCTGACTGCAAATTGTGATCAGCATAATGTTAATTTCCAAACTGTGCAGACTGGGTCCTCTGAGAACCTCTTTTGTTATTGGACAGTCTGTAAATGATGCACATCAGATATTAGGAATAAATTAGTAAACAATTTATAGAAACCCTATAAAAAGGGTTGTTCCCAGCCTTCACTTTTATTACATTCTTTCCCCCTTTTCTATTGTTTTAACATATACTATTTTCAGGGAATTCCCTAGTGCCAGAGTATGTCTGTTTTCAGCAATGCAAATGACCGCTATTAATAATGTGATTGTCAATATTGCTTCATTTAATTTCATTCTGATTTCACTGCTTATTGTTCCCTCTGCCTGACTGCACACAAACAATTCAGACCATACATATTAAATATAAAGCTGAAACTCTCCTTCATAACATGTGCATCTGATGAAGTGAGGTCTCTCTATAAAGGCAGATGTCAGAGTGCAGGCACAATCTTCTGGCTGCCTGACATTGCCTGGTGTTTTGGGCAAAGGATTAGTCAGAGTCCTCATTTTGAGATCCTGCAATTTCACAGCTGGGACTCCAGAGGCTGAGCCTCTGTCCTGCTGCCATTGTAGCTGGCCAGGAAAGGATTCTGTGGGCTGCCTCCACAAGGATGCAAAGAACCTTGAAAGGGAAAAGTAGTGTGCCATGGGGTGAGACTTGGAGGAGGCTGGGTCCTTACACTGGTCCTTCCCAGTGTCCCGGCTTCCTTTCTCCATCCCTGGCATTCCAGCCACTTAGATAAAAATCAGGATGTGAGCCTGTTCTGTGGAGTGTAGCATGCCCATAGACCTCTGAATGTGGAATTGGCATGCATCATGTTGGGGATGTTGGGATGGCATCATAACTGTGTTCATCCTTAAAGGGGAGACAATATTTTTGTCTGTTTTTCCCCAGGAGAATTCTTGAATGAACTGGCTGCTGTGCCCTTGGAGAAAAATGAAGAAACTGAAGAAATATCATTCGAATGAGTTAGTGTCAAGACCTGAGGCAGCTTCAGGGCTCCCTCTGCTGGCCAAAGGCCAGTGGAGTAGCTCTGTTGGTTGCAGGATTCTGACCTCAGTCCACTGCAGCTGCCAGGGCTCTCATAAGTTCCACCTGGGGAGCCCTGGGGAAGAGCTATATAAGAACCAGCTCTTCCTCAGAAGCTGCCTCAGCAACCAAGGTCTCCTCTTGTTTGTGAAGCCCTTCCTGCTCTGCTCCAGCATTCTTTCTTTGTCCTGCCTGCACCTCGTCTCTCCCTGACTCATCTGCCTTCCTCAGTTCTCCAACCCTTGGCTTGCTTTGGACTACACTACCCATCTTTATGGACTTGCCTAGTATATCAACCTCTGGCTTGACCTTGGACTGTGTACTGGACTTGCTCTTGCCATGCCCTGTCTGGGTCCAGCTAGCTTTACCCTGTTAGTCAGCCGCCCTTGCCCTGGACACTGACAGTTAGTGAAAATGAATGTTGGGGTGTGAGTCACTGGAGGTCTATGATATGCACCTCAGCTCAAGGCTGGGGTTTGCAAACTCTCCAATGCAAGGGGAGATGGCAGGAAGTATGTTAATAGTTCAAGAGCCATGCTGCCAAATTCAAGAGACAGTACAGGCAGCTGGACAAACTTCACATTCCCTGGAAAGGGGGAAACTGCTCTGGGTTCTCCTCTTGCCTTCCTTCAAACTTTATCCACTGGCATTTGCACAGCTTGGTTGCTTCATTCCGTCTAACCCACAAATTCAAATTCTGCTGTTCAATTGCTACTTACAGTAATGATCTTCAGGCTCACAGGCAGATCTCCGAATACAAGTTGCCAGTGTGCAAGCCATGAAAATGTTAACAAATTGGCCAAGTTCCTCCTCTTATTCCTGATTCACAAATCCATTTGCACAAATTTCCTAATATGCAAAACTGCTCAATTGAAGGCTGCTCAGTTTATCCAAAGCCACAGTTCATGCAGAGCAAGTATGGAACACAAACAGAAAACAGACATGAGAGGTGTGGCAGGATGATGGTTGAGGAATCCTATCCATTGTGAACATTGCTCATTCACTCATCCCTAGATGGATATTTATAAACAATTAAACAGATACATTGTAGGTCAACATAGTGTGCATGACTGTGACTGGGGGATTTGTGTGCTGTGTTCAGTCTGCAGTCTGGTGCTACTGATGGGCAACCTCAAGGTCCAGCTCTTCCTTTGGAGGTTTCTTTATCCTGATAACATATTTGGACTTCAGGTAGAGGATGCTTAGTGTAAAGGACTCTCATCTGCCCGTCTTTCAAAAAGGGGACTCTCCTGTATAAAAGAAGACACATGTCCACCCTAGCATTTACCCAAGCTGGGTAACACTCTGACACTTTGTGCCCTTCATTGCATCTTTCAGCCATTCATTTATTTCATTGCAGTTCTATGGTGCCCAGAACCCAAAGGTTCTTCTGGCAGCTTACAAATGCTATAATGGTATAGACCACAGTAGTGAAGTGTAGATGATGTAGTGTCAAGGGGGAGCGAAGGAGGCTGGAGTCCCATCTTGATATGTCATAAAGTAGCAGCTCCAGTCTCCACTCCTCTCCACCCTTCTCCTTCCTTCCAAGGCCAGCTTTCACTTTTGGATCTTGGCTCTGAGTAATTAGCACAGATTACTCTTTGGCTCTTTCTGTGCCAATTGTGACAGGGGCAGGGACTTGGCATCCAGATGCCCAGCTCCATGTCTGCAAGAATTTGTACATTCCACCTGCTAACCATCTTGGGAAGTTATGAGATTGTCCCTTAGTGAAGGAAAGGGAGGATATTTAACCCATTTGGCTGAGCTGGATCTTTCAATAAATTGTTCCTTAGTTAAATAGCAGAGTCTTTAATCTCCAAATCCCCCTTACCCTAAGATGACACCCTTTGGGACAGGATCTGTCTGAGTGTCGGGGCTGTGTGTCTGAAGATGCACACAGTCAGGCAAACGTTCATGTTCAAAAGGTAAAGGATGCTGAACAGGAAAATTTCTGCTGTGGTTCAGCATGGCTCTTCTTAGATTATGTTCTTTCATTAAACTGAGCAAGGTCGAATGTTATCAAGAATGGCAGGTGTTACTCTAGCATCAACCCATGAATGACAGAAGCTACTTCGAATGAGTTTACATGATGCATTGATGCATTTAATCTCTCTTTCTTTAGTGGGCATGTGATTTGAAGACAAAGAGCCACACAGGAGGAAATTCCTCCCACCATCCTTCACAGCAACTCGCTTTGTAATATAAGTTCTCCCACATACTTGATCTCCCCTCACCCTGCCAACTTCCATATGATGTATGCAGGTTGATATTAAAGAGCCTCTTCATACAGACTAGACTCCCTAACCTGCTGTCTTTCACACATCTTGGACAACAGCTTTCCAGGATTCCTAACTGCCATGCTGGCTGGGACTGATGAGAGTAGACACCCTAAATGTCAGGATATCTCCAGACCAGAGAAGGCTGCTCTAGGCCTGTAGAAGTTTCTTTTGAGATTCAGTTCTAGTAGTGGAAAAATTAGACTTTTTTCTGGTATACACTTAAGCACCTTGTATCTTCCTCTTTATCAGGGCCAGTCATTCATTCCCATGATAGCCATGGTGCAAGATGTTGATGAAGTGACTGGCCAAAAGTCTCCCCCATGAGCTTTCTGACCAGGCAGAGAATAGAATCTGGGTCCCCATTCATGACACTAACCATTATCCTACAGTGCCTGCCTGAATGTGTATATCTATAACCTCATTCTCTCCAATGTCCAGCATGATTTATATTTTAGGGAAAATTATGAGCATTTACATTTTAACACAAATGGGATCATATAACAAAAATTGCACATTTTCACTCTAAAACATACATTGTATATATTTTATTGTAAAATATACATTTTTGTGTGCATCTTGGTAGGTTTTTTCAGCCAAGAACCATATCACAATATCTGGAAACTGAAAAAAGGGTATCTTAGTGGAGGAAATGCTAACCAGGTTGGCTAATTTCACATTATTGACCACAAGAAATAGTAATATCCAGTTCCAACCAAAGAGAATAAATGAAAGATTAAGCCTTCTCAGTGGGCCTCTCTTTTCTTTTTGAGTAGGATGATCATGGTTTGCCCTGGAGGGCTGATGTGGCAGCATTAACTTCAATGTAGGTTTCATTACATTGAAACCTAATGGCAGAATGCAAGTATTATACCACAGGCTGGTATACCAAAGAGGAAAACCCAATGAAAAAGCTGTTTCTTATGCAGATAGGGCAAATCTACATATTAACCAAGGGAATTCACCAGAAAGAAAATGTTTATATATATTGTTCAGGTAAACTAATTTCTTCGGAGTTAGGTAGAGCAAATATAGCTCACTGGGTGATTCTTTTCTGACTCACTCACCCCCTTTATCTCCATAAGGTTACATCCTTATGAGAATGTTGTATATTTTACCCAAAATGTAATAACAGCAAATTATGTTTGGTCCATTAGCAATCGGAACTAGACAAAGTGCATTCAAGCAACATCCTATGCCAGATGAATTTAAGAGGAAACCACATTCTTTTATGAGAGTTCAGGAAACTAATTTCTATCAACATATTATGTTGGGTCCTCCCCCCGCCCCACTCTAGTGTACATTTTTTGCATTCAGTTATAAAACAATTATCACACATCAATTTATGCTAAAATTGCTCTCGTTAATAGTTTTCATATTTTTCAATGTGTTGGAGTTTTGACATTATGTCATAAAACTTTTTACACGAACAATTGAAATTAGCTTTAACTTGATAACTCTGCCTTAATGAAATCAGTGCTAATTACTCAGGCTTGTGCAGTCTCTAAGGTGGCCTGATTCATTCTCCTAATTTGCCATCAAAGAGGCTGTTTGTTTGTTTGTTTGCCTCATGCTGCTCCTTGTAGGTCAAGGAGAAAATAAATTGAGCAGTGGGAAGGAAAACTGGAGTGACTGGGAAGTTTCACCATTGAAAGCTTGTGTTTCACCCCAAGGGTTGAATTCAATTCAATTTCAGAGCAGCTCTCAAGAGGTGGGAAGGTGAAAGGCAAAAGGGAGGGTCCAAAATGCCACAAACACAAGCCAGTTTTAGCTCTAAAACACCAGGAGCTAAGCCTCAGGAGAGGCATTTCAACATCCAGAATGGGGGCAAAATGGGAAATAGCCAAATCATTGGAGCTTGTGGAGGTAGAGTTGAGGGCAGAGGAAGGGGCTGTGGTCATCTGGGGAAACAGGGGGGATCCCATGTGATCTGCAAACTGAGTTTTCAACTCCTCGTTTATAAGAGATGCTGTCCCATCACCCATCTCACTGGCTTCTGCAAGAGGAAGAGTGGATACAGCAATCCTGCTCATTCCTTTGGGCAGCAACAAGTCTTTTTCCCTTGCCCATTAATCAAAAAGAAATAAAGCATCCCAACATTTCCCCCTATTTTTTTCCTTTGCACAGCACTGGAATAAAGACCCCGGGGTGGGGAGGAGACAGCTCTGAGTGGGGGCGGGGGAGTCACAGTATTGGAATAAACATACTCCCTCCCACTTCTCTGGCCATTCTCATTCAATTGGACAGAAAAGAGATTTCTTTCAAAAAGAAACTCAATGGAAAAGAACAGTTCAGAGAAAGGCTCATGGGCTGGGTTTGGACTCCCTGTAGTTTGCTTACTTATGACATGGAGACTAGACAGCATGAGATATAGTTGACACTTGGGGCAGCCAAGTAACTCAGTCTACCAATGAGAGAAAAGGGTCCTGACTTGGGAAGTGGGCAGGCTTCACAGCAAGAGTTGAGCAGTCTGCCTGATACTGATACTCCTCCTCCTCCTGAGGAGGTGATGCTGGTTGCTAGGAGACTACATGGGCAGGAGAATTGGTTGGCGGAGAAACAGGAGGAGCGCTAGCAGGTGAGGTTTCACAGTGACCTGCCTGCAGGGCAGCGCAGGATCAAAAGGGTATAGAGGGATTGGGGATTGAGAGGTGTTGGAGAGGGCTCAGAGTGAACTCAGATATGTACAACAATAGATATGTGTAACCATAAAGCTTTGTGAAAAACTCTGTAGCAAAGTGTTGACTTGGGAGGAGGATGGCAAAGACACCAAGAAGGCTACAGGCTGAGATAGAGATGATGGAAAAGACCTTTAATTATTCCCATGGACCAGTTGACCTTCACCCAATTGGAGTAACAACTCCCCTCCTTGCTCCCCAGACATTCCCTGACCTTGATTTGATATTGGAGCCTGCAAATGCCATTTTGGGATGTGTTAATGGAAATATTACTTCCAAATCATGAGAAGTAGTAGTTTCCCTATACTCCTCACTAGTCAGACGTCATCTGGAATACTGTGTCTAGTTCTGGGCACCAAAATTTGAGAAAGATGCAGAAAACTTGGAAAGGGTACAGAGGAGGACAACAAAAATGATCCAGGGTTTGGAGACACTGCCCTGTGAGGAGAGACTGAGAGCATGGGCATGTTCTGCCTTGAGAAGAGAAGACTGAGGGGAGACGTGGGATCGCTCTACAAGTGCCTCAAAGGTTGTCACAAAGAAGAAGGTCAAAATCTCTTCTCGCAGATAGCAAAGCGTAGGCCACAGAATAATCAATTCAAGTCACAACAACCCAGATTCAGGCTAGATATCAGGAAAAGCCTCCTCAGTGTCAGAACAAAACAAGAGTGAAACCAGCTGCCTAGAGAGGTGGTGGGCTCTCTCACACTGGAGACAATCCAAAAGAAACTGGACTGTCATCTGAGTGAGATGGTATAAATTAGTCAGGGGTTGGACCCAAATGCCTTCTTTGTTGTTTGTTGTTTAGTCACAAAGTCATGCCTGACCCATCAAGACCCCATGGACAACATTCCTCCAGGTTCTCCTGTCCCCTACCATCCCTCGGAGTCCACCCAAGCTCACACCCACTGCCCCAGTGACTCCATTCAGCCAATGACCTTCTTGGTCCCTTCCAACTCTACTGTTCTATGATTCCATGATTATGACATTCCACAACCCCTTCATCATCACTGTCCGAACTCACATTCCCACTGAAGTTGTACACTGCTCATGGCACCTTTTCCTGGTGCTCACACATGACACTTGGCTTCTCCAACTTCCCTTAAAGCCTAGGTGAAGACTCCATGAGCTAATTCTTCTAATAGAATTTCTTCTCTCCACCCCACCAAATGTGGAAACCTTGGCAGTATGCAAAGCAATGTACCAAAGTCATTCATAAGAAGAAACACACACACACACACACACCACCAGCAGCCACCACCTTGGGCCACCTCACAGTTAATAGGTAACACCCCTGACATCAAGTCAAATGTATGATAATGAACCCAGGGAAAGAAGCAGAAAAGCAGCAGCCTCCCTAAGGGGGATATTTTAGGAAATCAGAGTTCAGCCTGGGGTGAAACCCAACATCCCCACTCTTGCATCTGCCTTCTCGGGGATACAAAATTAAAGCTGGACAGTCAAGGCATTTGTTACCATGTCAATTTGTTCGGGAAGCACATGTAAAACCCAGACTCTCTTGCAGGAAAACAAAGAGACGATGCAACAGCCTGCATCAACGGTGAGCCCTGCGTGTTAGAAACTGGAGAATATCTCCACTCACTGGAGGAAAAGAAAGCAAACACATACCTGAACACAAAGTGAAAAAGCTGCCTGAGCAAGTGGGAACTGCTTCTTCCTCCTCCGGTCAGCTTAATAGTGCAAATATGGTGTTTTCACAGTTTGGAGATCGTGCTGGCTACTGTGTGAGGTCATGGAAACGGTGCCTCCACTGAGTGGAACAGAAAGAGGACCATTACTCCTCCTGATATAAACAATGACAGAACAAGGAGATAAATGCATGTTTGTAACCCTGGCTTCTTAAGCTCAAAGGTTTCACACAGTCCGGCTATAGACTGATAAAGATAAGATGCGATAAAGACCTAATTTCATCCTGCTAGTGGTACAGTTTATACATGAGTAAATCAACTGTCTAATCTTTCTAGGACATTGTCCAATTAAAAATGTGCCCAAATCCCAGCCTGCTACCTTTTGCAGTTTCCTTTCTATAACCAAACATGTTTGGGGTAACAAAATGTCCCAAAGTTTGTGTACAAATAGTGTTACCATATACATATATACCTTCAACAAAAGGCCCTGAACTAAAGCACAAAAAGGGTTGACTACGGATCATTTTAGTGTCTTTTGAAAACCAAGAGTCTTAGTTGAAATCCCCTCACAAGCGTAATTAAAACCCACCAAGGGAAAGCTTTTTATGCTTTTTTAAAGTTTGTAGGTCAAGATATCATTCTGCAGAGAAAAGGTCAACAGGCCAAACATTGTTATGAAGATTTCATAGCTGTAGGAAAGTTTAAATCTTAAATTACTTGCACTTCTTATAAGTCATTCTTATACTGACTGAAATCTCCTGAGGGAGCATTCAGCTAAAGAAAGGCCTTTTCATACATAGCATTTGCCTTGCTTAGATCTGCAACACAGAATTTGCAGTGCAGGGTACCCTTGTTCTAGACTCCAGTGCATTTAGCTTCTCCCCACCCTGGACAAATTGGTTTTATGATTCCACACAAACTTTGGTTAGTATCATTGGTCCAGTAAAGTGGTCAGCTCTCACTGGCTGTCTTTTTCAGTGCCCCCCCCCCCCGGCCCATATGTGGGGTTTTTGTACTTCTGTAGACCTCAGAGTTTTCCATACCTGTTCAGACTTCTGTGTTTTATTTGGGTAATCCTTCATGTCTATATCAAGCAAAACAAATGATGGGAGTTTCATATTATAATCAAATGGATTCCAGAGACCTGCTGTGACCTCTTGGAATATCTCAAGGATACATAAACCTCTCTGACCATTTCAAGTATGGATTTCTGACCAAGAGGTTCATCAGTCCAGAAACCCAAATTACATGGGTTTGTACAGCCTTCCAGCAAATTCTGACAAATCTCATGTATGTAATATAATTTGGGCCTAGAAGTCCGAAACTCCATATGGAAAGAATAAATTCTAACAGTGATATATATTTGGGCAGGAGTGCAATCTTGCTTGAATCCTGGGAATCGTGACTGTTTTTAATAGGTATATATGTCCTTTTTTCTTTGCGAAACAAAACTCTTGCTCACAAGAGATGGCATAACCAAATCAGGAGGGATGCTGAAACAAGAATGCAAATGCACAGAAAGTTCAAACATGAATCTGTGTACACTGGATTTGTGTTTAAGTCCCCCTTAGTTATGTGCAGCTACTGAGTAACATAGAATGGATCAGATGGGATCAGAATTAAATCAACAATATGAAAAAACAGCATAACTGGCTGTAGTTATACTCTTGAAACATACATAGGATTGTGGGCTTAATTAATAATAGGGACATACATTGTGATAAAACATGGGAAGAAATGGGCAGGGAGAAATATACTTATTTATTTAAGGTATTTCTATATCATTTGATTTAGACCAGCTCCCAGGATGGTGTACAGAATATACTTAAAATATCAAATAACAATCGATATAAAAACAGATTTAAACTAACCTTGTCTGTCATACAACAACCCCATAAAATTCAACAGGCATAAGATAAAACAATAGCAAAAAATGCATAATAACATAATAACAACCATTCTACCTGTACCAAAACAGTGTAAAAGCCTATATAAAAGTACATAGCACAGCAAATTTGTTCTCCTTCTCTCAGAATAGATCCCAGAATCATCCCACGATGCTGAATGGTAAGAAATTCAGGACAGATTAAAGTACTAGTTACCACAGCACAATTAAGTTACCAAATGTTCTTACCTCCAAAATGTAGCGATGATTGTCAACTTGTAAGGTTTTGCAAAAGAATTAGATCAATTCATGGAGGATTTGGTTATTAGTGGTGCTTCATGACCTCCATTAGCTATTATTTCAAGAAAAGCCTTCCTTGGGAGTTAGGAGTGGTTTCAGATTTCTTCTTAAATCCTCTGTCTTAAATATGGATGTGCTAACACTGGGAAGTCCAGTTTATTTGATCTGATTATCAAATCTGATGTTTAGAAGTGGGTTGAGTCAGGTGGGAGTTGCGAGTTAGGTGAGTGTAGAGTTTCTACAGACTTCCATCTCTAAGACAAATCATGTTTTTTGCTAAAATAAAAAAAGGGAATAACGCTAAGGAAATGTGCACACTTTATGCTAAAGCTGCAACTTCCATTTTTGAATCTGTGCAAAAAGCATGCATGATTTGTGTAAATTTCCCTTTTTTCTTGCACAAACTACAGCACTTCTTAGAAATGTAAGTCCACAGGCTGGCTCATTTGCACAATAATGACTCAACCCCTATGCAGGGCTATTAAAACAGAGCATTTTAAAAAAGTTGGATTTTCACCAGCCCTTCCCGTTGGATTCTTCACACATCATCTCCTGGATTGCTGCTAACTAGCCACACTGAGTCTCATTCTATATCCCCTCTCCCTACCCTATATCAGCATAAACCGGGAATCTACAAAATAGGGCATATAAATGCCCTTAGGATAAAATGGACCAAAAATGTATTTTTGATGGGGAAAAAAAAGCAAACATATTACACAGCTGCTAGGTCCAAGCACTTTGTAGACCTTTCCCGTGGGTTAACACAACAAACCATTTCCCAAAAGAAACAGTACAAATGGAGAAACTGGCTCATGAATTTAAGTACAGCTAAGTCTGGTGAAACAAATGAATCAAAAGCAAAACAAGGTGAAGACAGGCTGCTAGCAATTACTTGTCAAACTGTAAAGTCCTTCATGTGAGCAACTGGCTAGACTTCTTCAAAACCAGCCCAGACCATGTGCAAGCTGGTTTCCCTTACACTGCCAAGTAGAATAAAAAACTTCTTTCATTCCAGTTTTGAATGAGATGTTATTCAGCTTGCACCCTCTGCACTGAATACAGGCTCAGACACAATTTGCTGTCAAAATGCATGAACTTGTCATGTGATTCATGCGTGCAACAATATTTGTGCATTTCAGAAATGCATACCTTTCAAAATGACTGCATTTCAAAATGACCCTGCCTGGTGCCTTGAACATGGCAGGCACCAAGTGGTGTAAGGTAGGGTTCCTCCCTTCAAACATTCAGAAGCCACCAACCTTTCTTACAAAACATTATTTATCAACCAAAGCATGTTCCAAAAGAATGAATTTCTGAATGTGCAAAAGTTTGTTGAGCCCAAACTAGTATTCACCCTCAAGAACTTTCCTTATGAGCATCCCTGGATCCCACCCCTTTGGGAGGAGCCTTCTGGAAATGACCACACCTCTTCTCTGTATGGCAATCCTCTGATTGGGCTGCACTCCTCTGCTGACATCACATCATGGAGTTGGGCCATACCTGCTTCATCTGTCCCTGAGAAACTCCCCTGTTCCAAGCCTTCTCCTGCTAATGGTACACCTTGGTTATTCTCAGAGATGCCCTACCCACCTGGACAACCTGGCCTTGAGATCAATATCTCTGCTTCTCCCAACATCTGGAACTGGCGACATTCTAAGACCACCCCCTCCTCTGAAGTCCAGCCAGGTGATCTTGAGAAAGTGCTCAAGAGCAGCTATCTTCCTCTCTCCCAATACAAAGAGTCTGGGATATGTAACTTCCAGGGCACTGAGCAGTTTTGAACAAACAGATCTTCCAGAAATATTTTCAATTAAAATAGCATATGTGACTTGTTATTGTTGCTATCTGCCATCAAGTCATCTCTGACTTATGGCAACCCCATGAATGAAAGGTCTCCAAAATGTCCTGTTCGTGACAGCAATGTCCAGCTCTTTCCAGGCTGTGACTTTCCCTAACTTGATTGTCTTTTCCAGTGAGTCTTAGCTTCTCATGATGTGTCTGAAGCAAAGCAGCCCCAGCTGTCGCTTGTTTGCCTTTCTGCCAGTCCAGGGTACTCACAAAGCTCTCCACCAGCACCAGGTTCCAAACACATCACTTTTCTTCCCATCAGCTTTCTTCACTCTTCAGCTTTCACACCCATACAGTCTGTTTGGGAATAAATAGTTTGGATGATCTTGACCTTGGTTTCCAGTAAAATACAATGTTTTTTCCTCCTAGACTTCCTCATTCTTCTTGGCCACAATCTTCCTCGGACTCCTGAGTGTAATATGGGGTCCAAATTTTCAAGCTGGATTGTTGATATTGTGCTGGTAGCCTGCTTTATTTATACCACTTTGCACACTGGTCCACATGAAGTCATCTTCTACTTCTAACCCTCCCATATTTTCTTGCACATTTCCCACCTTTTTGTTTTACTGCATGGAAGAGCAGCACAAATGCCTTTGAGTTGTTATGCTAGGAGCCCTCTGTCTAGAAGCACAATCAGGCTAGGACTAAACAAACATTTTTTCAGTTTCTTGTTGGCAATATTTTTAGTAATGGTAATGTCATCTATTTGTAGGTGTTCAACTATATGCTGAATCTACCACAGCAACTTGGGACAAAGGGTAATTCTAATCAGGCATGCATTTTATTTAAAATAAGAAAAAAATGGCAAGGTGAAACTCGACTCATACATGACTCATTTCTTTTGTCTTCAGGAAAGTCGAAGAAAAACCTACACAGTGGTTTGCTTTAGCAGATTTGTCTCTTTATGTACAGGCAGTTGAAATGATCATGTTTATGAAATGGTAACTTCAATTATCAAAGAGATGACAGATCCATTGCTGTGTTGGTTGCTAAATTTATCTCTGTAGTGTTCAAACTGATAACTGCACCAAAACATTCAGAGAAGTGTATACAGAAGTGTGTCTGTATGTGCGCACAGGAAAGGTGAATTAGGTGAGTCTTCCCAAAACTGAGGACCAAACAAAACCCATCCTGGTGTCAGACTAGGAACAGCAAAACTACAAATGTGGAAGAATTTTGTTTCAGTTAGCAAATCACTCAGAGATGGGAAGAGGGGTACATGTTCTCTGACAAAGATCACACATTCTCAAACTTGTATTTGCAAAATGTGCAGTTGAAAAACGTGTGACTATCTCAGAATCCACAACATACTCAAAATACATGGAAAATGCAGAGCCTGAAAATGCACAAGTTCATAGTTGAATGAAGATAAAATTAATTGCAAATGAGAATCACATGTCAAATTAAATGTTGAAGAATTTAAGAGAACTCTGGCATCTATGGTTCTCCTATGTCACTGGACCAGCTCAGTGTATTGTATTTACCTCATATTTCTCTGATAACCTAACTCATCTCTGGAACATACTGAGTTTGGACCTTGGATGGTTTGCTGGTCTTGCCTTTGATAGAGATACTGGCAGGTTCTCTGTATCTCTGTCCCCACACTGCTGGAAGCACAACAGTACCTTCAAATACAGGACTATGCTCTGTAAATTAGGATGAATGGCTACCCTACAAATCTGGAAGCATGAAAAGGGAAAAGGGAAAGAAAAAGGAGAAAAGCCAACCCTTCCATCAGTAGAGTAGATAGTATTTTGGCGGAACAATAAATACAGACTTCTCATGGCAGGTTTACTGAGGGGCCTCTATGTATCTGATTAGTAATTAAACATAGAGGGTCAAGGGCTTATTCAATTGAAAAACGATCCCTGACAGACTGTAAGAACAGAGCAACTCTAACAGGAAAACAAAAGGCAAAGAATAATTGGATCTTGCCAGAGGCTGGAAATAAATCACTCTAAATGGGTATTCTTCTGCCTGGCCTCTTGCATTGCTCCTGGGGTTTAAATCCCTGTCCTCAGATAAACAGCATTCATTCTGAATATGTGGACGATGGCAAACCCTGGAATTCAACCCAAAAAAGACTAGCTGGTATTGGCATCTAGCCAGCCAGCCAGAGAGCTAGAATTAGGAATCTCTGAGGAAGAAGACAAAAGAGGACCACTACTTGCATATTATTCTTCCATTTCTCTCCAGGTGCTAACTGCTGTCAAACAACCATTTCTAGGGTTCGTTACCAGATTTGGATTGGGAAGCCCTTGAAGTGAACAGTGGCTCTCTTAGGGCTGTGATAATTCTGCAAACTCAAGCTAGCTTCTGTTCATTGGCTTCTTTCTCATGCTTGGGCCTGACTGAAGAAAGATCCAAGCTGAGAGGAAGTCCATGAAATCCATGACAGCTGGAGGAACTCCTCTTGCGAAATGCTGCAATCTTCTTCCCCAGCACTGGCAGGACAATAACAAAGCACACATGTCCCATGCAAGGGATGCGGCTTGTAACATGTTCACATGATGTCAGTTTCAGATGCGTGTCCATGTGTTTGGCACACCAAGGAGTCTGGGGAATCCATTGAATTCCCAACCCCAAAACAGTCTTCCTACATCCCTATTTTTCTTTGGAATGCCTTTTGAGTAGAGGACTGTTCTATGTAAAAGGTGGCATTTGGTCACCCTAGTTTGAATATTTCAGGGCAGTCCATGGGCTGAAAGAGATTTCAAGCCCTTTAATATAGTACGTTGTTCTGTACATCTCATTCCTCTGTATTAGGGTCCCAAACATTAAATAGAAAAGGAGCACAGGAAAATATTAATGGAAATTATCAGAGAACAAGAAGAACATTGTATAAATCTGTGAATGAAATATCCTTTAGATCAAGGCATGCAAAACACTTGTTTTATCATTTCCATTTTATAGGCTTCTTTATATTTAATTTCTACATTGCAAGTGACAGAGTTCTCTGTTTTAAATGATGTAGGAATCCATAGACAGAATGATATGCCTGGCTCACTCAGAAATGAAATTACAACATTAATATTCAGATTCTTTGTGTGAGTTTAAATGTGGATTAAAAATGCATTAATGGGTCTACTCTCAACAAGTCACTCCCTTGTATATCAAATATTTGAAAAGGATTTGCTATTGTCACCTCTTGTCTGTGCTACCACCACAGAGGAAAGAAGGAAAGGAATTGAGGACTTAAGGGGGTATCCCCTTTTGTTTGTTTGGCACCAAGGTCTCCAGTGGAAAGCTCTTACAAAAATTACTTTCCTCAGTCTGAGAAGAATGCCTGAGATTAACACAGAGATGCTCCAAAGATGGGAAGCAGGACTAGTATACATGGATCTGGCTTAGGCCACATGTACCTTGTGTCCTTTGTTAACAAGGACATTCTTGTATTGGCAGGTGTGCTCTATCTGAAAAAATCAGAATAATATGGAGTGATTGTTTTGAGAGGAGGTGGCCAGTGGTATTGTTCCAAAGCACAGTGACTAGATTCCCACCATTTCAAAGGAAGATGTCTCAGCATGTCATCCAAATCCAGGACCCTGCCACAGAGGGGCAACTTTTTTCCTGGCTGCAAATCCACCCCAAGAAGCCTTCACTTGTTGTGGGATTTTGTAGCAACACTGGAGCTCTCCAGCTCATCCAAACATGGAGGATGACTCAAGCCAAGGGGAAGCCCAACAGCCCACGCAGCTGTTCAGCAAGAGGGAGCACAAGGCCTGCTGTGGTGGAGAAATGGCCCGCTGAGAGCCATCCAAATGATGCAAAGTCGCACTCTGGGCAACTCTTACTTGGGAGCTGGACTCTTACTTGGGGGCAGGGGAAATGTGAGTTGAAAGCAAGCATGTGGGGAGAGGTCTCTCAGGGTCTCAGGAAGAGGACCAGGGGAAGAACCACCCCACTGCTGTGCAAGCCCATGTATAACATCAGATGCCTCTGAGTTGGAAAATGATCTTGAGGTCATATTCCACAAAGTGTACATGTTGTGTTTATATATTGACGTGATTGCAACAAATTCTGGTGCTGCATTGTACACATAGCTGCTCATGCAACCACATAGCCTCATATTTGAAACAGGGCTTTATGTATTGGTCCTGAAGGAATGTCCCTTTAGTGCATTGATGAAAAGCGTGTGCTTGTTATGTGAGGCAATGTGAGATGCAGCACACCAGGACACAAATGCTAGTGCAGCAGACTGCATATCTGCACATATGTGCCATATCACAGCCTTCCATAGAGGAAAATAATCAATTTGTATCAGATGACAAATGCCTGTTTGCTACTTTTATGAACATGCACTATTACAGTAGAGAACTGAATGATGCTCTACAACTTAACGTGAAATTGTAAGTGGCTCCGTCTCTGACCACTCAGCCCAATGCTTTCCAAGAAGGAAGAAAGGCCTTTTTATTTTCCCACTATTTTAAGGTTTAGATTGGGATTTTCAGTGGGTTTTTATTCTATAGAATGGATGCTGTGCTCCACTTTGTTTTATTGTAAGACCATCCCAGGACCATTTGGAGTGGACGGAATACAAAAGTTTTACATAAAGAAAGAAAGAAATTTCTGATTGGTACTGAGGGTCATTCTATTTAGAAAATGAACAAGGTGCAGGGCATATAGAAAATCAGATCACATGCTTAGGTGTTTAAGAAAAAGTGCTTAAAATGCAAGGGGGAGACATGGTTTGATTCTCCCACAGATTAAATCCTTACCTGGCAAAAATGGCCTATCATTGAGAAGAATCCAAACATGATAGGAATACAATCTTTCCATGTGTTGGAAGGATGCTGCTGTTACTCTTATAGAGAGATAAAGAGGGGACTAGGCTGCAGCCCTATGTATACCTGGAAGTAAATCCCATTCATTTGATTTGGACCTGCTTTTAAGTAGACACACATAGGACCACACTGTTAATACATGGATCAGTCTTCATACTTAAACCTGGGGCATAATCTAATGCATCTGGACAAGGAGAAAAAAGTCACACTCCCAGACTTTCCTAGCTAACACGACCAATCCAGGAGTGCTGGAATTTGTTTGTTTAAAACATCTGTATGCTGCCCAATTGTTCCATAGCACCTCTGGGCGGTGCACAACATGAAATAAAAACACAATAAAAACATAATAAAAACCATAACATGTTAAAAATGACAATAAAATATAGCAAAACATACATAACAAAGGTCTATGGCAGTTTGTTATTAAAATGTTTTTTAAAAAGGGAAGTCTTTGCCTGGAACCGAAAAGAAAATAAGGAAGGTGCCAGGTGAATCTCCTTGGGGAGAGCATTCCAAATATGGGGAGCAGCTTCAGAAAAGGCCCCCCTCCTAGCGGCCACCGCCCTCACCTCCCTAAGGAATGGCTCACACAGGAGGGCCCCCTGCGTAGACGTCAAAGGCCGAGTAGGAACATATGGAGTTGTAGGACCTTGTGTATCAAAACATTCATAAGTTGCACCCATGATCAGTTTCCAGGGAAAGAAAATTTGCCACTGAGGAAATGCCAAATTTCACAAGGGTTTGCACTGCCCAAATCAGACGCATGCAAGAGGAAACAGACCTGCAAATTGTGCTAAATTCACAAAGGATGGTCTATTCACACAACACTATGAAACTTTAGGTAGAGAATTTCCAGAAGCATAATGCACAGTTTATAGTAGCATGCATGCATGAATTTGTCTTCATATTCTTTGGTGTTAGAGGTTTCTAATGTACATCCAAAACATATTGAACAAATGACAGCAGATTCGTCAGAGCTTAAAGAAGCAATCTTACTGCCCTGCGGTCTGCTCCCACCAGCGATCTCTGGGTCAGGAAGGGATGGGTTAGAGGATCTACTCCTGGATTATCAGCCAAACAGCAGAGTTTATTAGCTGATATTGCTGCTATGGAGGCAAATGTGCTCACATACCCAGAAGATGATAACATCTGCTTTTTCTTTTAACCAGGCACTGAGGCTATTGTTTATTAATAGATTACTTCTGAAAAGCAGCTCATGAGGGACTTTGGGAGTTTCACAGGTAATTAAAACTCTGCCTATGCAAGAAGCAAGATCTGATTGTGATTTTTCTCGTAAGAAAGGGTTTTACTTTTTAAAGGTGAAAGTTTATTTTATCATTTTGGTTCAATGTTTGCAGAATGAAATAGATTTAATTAAAAAAAATGAAATAGAACACTGAGCATTAGTTCATCTTCTTCTTTTTCCTAGATTTGTTTCTTCTAGGGGTGACAGAGAAATCTGCCACAGATCCTGGTAAGTTTGTATTTCTACAAACTCTGCAGCAGACCAGCTCTTTGACTTGCTTTTTTAATTTTTGAAGGAATGTACACAAATTTGTATTTGGGCCAACATGCAAGTGAAACTACTACTACTACTACTATTATTACATCCCTCCAAGAAAAAAAGTCATTGAGTAGGCAGTGGAAGACACCTGACTATCCATAAAACACATTGATCAAAACCTGCACAACTCCAATCTCTTCTCATTTTCTCTCTCTCTCTCGCATACATGAAACCATGTTCACCACATTAGGGTCCCTAAATAGATTTACATAAAATCATTTATCCAAAACAATCACAAACTCAGCTGTTTAAAAGTCATTTATTTAGTTATTATTTATTTATTTATTTATTTAAAGTTTTTGTGTGCCGTCCCCTTGCTATATAGCCTTGGGACGGCTCACAGAAATAAATAAATATAATACAATACAATTAAAACCCAGAAACACCCTGGCTGCACAATTAAAACATATAAATATTAAACACTATTAAAATATTGTTTGAATAAAAAGGTCTTAGCCTGGCACCGAAAAACAAATAACAATAGCGCCAGGCGGACCTCTCTGGGGAGCGCATTCCACAGATGGGGTGCCACCACAGAGAAAGCCCTCCTCCGGGTACTTTGCCTCCTGATATCTCTCCCGGATGGCTCCCGGAGAAGATGCATGTGATTTGCATGTGATTTTGGTGCCATCATTGGGGTGCAGAAAAACATGTGGGTATGGTGCTGAATTGATCACCCCACCTCCCCTTTCTCCTTCCCTGTGTTGAGAGATGCTGCTGTTCCCAGGACTTCCTGCCTCTTTGGGGCTTTGATGGCTCGCATTGTTCCTGTATCCCACATGAATTATCTTGGCCAACATAATGCACTGCACTACAAAGCACAAAGAAGAACCCTGCCCCTCCACCTGGGGAAAAATTCTCAGTACCATTTCCTGTTTTCATCTAGCCTCCCACCCTTCATGATGCCACCTTTATCAGGTTGCTTCTGATGATGCCCTCACAGGAGGAATTTGGGGGCACACACCCAAGGCCTCATTCTGGGAAGTGATCATGGAGGCTTCCAACAGGCTTGATTTTGTTGTAAATGAATTCATGCCCCTTGGCATAGTGAAGAGTAGATCTGAAAAATATCAAGCTGTCTGTATTCCATCTCAAAGCATATTTGAGTTCCAATCTGTATCCCATTGTAAACTGTTTGGGTTTTTTTGCATGAAAATGTACAAATGTCTTAGCAAACATTTTCCCAAATGTATTCCTCTGTTGTGCACATTTTTGAAATGCATGTATTCTTCCCCCCTTGAGTAAATTTTCATTGTGTGCTTTCTCAAAAATGTACATTGTTTCATGTGCATTTTTTGATTGTGTTCATGTTGAATGCATTGTGTTGTTGAATGCATTGTGCTGGGTCCAATGAATTGTATTGTAAGCTTGGAAATGACTTTGACAGCAGATGGGTCAAGGTTCATGTTCAGTCCAGAAGATGTGAACTGATCAGTGATAAAAACAACAGAAACAAATTTCATGCATCCCTACATTTGCAATGAAACTGGAAAAACTCAGAATGTAAAATTACCTAAATATTGAAGTAGTTATTTTACCTGGCTGAACTAGCCCTGGACACATCTCACTTGTGAATCTCACCCCCAGAGCAGATGTCTAATGTTGCTTCCTTCTACCTTATATATTCCTCAACCCCAATTCTACAGCTTGTTCATGAATATGGATATTTGAACATGTTTGTGTACAAACAAAGTATTGCATACAAACAATAATATTTCTATTACAGATCAGAGATGGAATCTGAGATTAAAAGACATTAATAAAGATATAAAAAGTAACAGTCTCTAATTTAAATAGTATGCGGCAGGAAACCAATTTCCAAGTGATAATTACAATAATTAAAAATGCTGCTATCAGCTGGGACAAATATATTGCACATTGGCAAGAAGAGATGAAAGTGGAAGCAGTCAGCGGCTTTTTTGCAGTAATAAAAAACTGAAAAATCAATTTCATAAAGTTCAAACAAGCTCCCATGCAATCGTAGTGTTCCTTCTTGGGGTGCAGATGTAGAGCTCTTCCTTCCTTCCTTCCTTCCTTCCTTCCTTCCTTCCTTCCTTCCCCAACCTTTTCATCATGATTTCACAGGGCTAGTTCATATGGCCTTCTCTAAAATGGAGGCCAGGGTATATTAAGGGATAGACAGCCAGGTCTCTTCCAGACCCTTTTGGACTCCCAAACACCTTAACCAGGCTTCTTTTGGGTATGTCACTGCTCAATATAATTGACCTGATTGGAAGTAGAGCAGCCTTGAAGACAGCAGCTGAACTTGGATGTGGTTTAGGAGATCCGATGATTCAGCACGCAGCTGAGCTGTGTGCTCTGGAGCCCAGAAAACCGCCAAGCCCTTTCTCCTTGGATTGTGCTTACTTTGGAATGCTCACTTATGCCTCACCTCAAGATATCAGGGAAACACACGATAGACTCATATAAGTTTAAATTTCTGTGTGTGAATTCCATGGCACACTGGCTTTTCCTGAGTCACAGAGGGTATGTGGGCATAGGTCATTTTTTATTATTTTGGTGAGTTGTGTCAATTTAGTTATAATCATCCCTTGGGCTAAAATGTTAAGAATCACTGGCTGAAAATGGGCATTCCTATCATAAATGAAAGCCTGAAAATTCATGAGTTGGGAATATTTGTAAATATGGACAGGTGCATTTCCAGAAGTGAAAATTTGCACAAGTCTGAATGTTGACAAAAATCCAAATCTTTCAATGAGCAGCTGATGGAAAGAAATGTGCCTGGCAATTCACAAAATGCAGACAGGATGCATTTTGTCAAGTCTGGGCATTCCTAGTCTGATCTTGGCTTCCCCTCAGACCCTGCTCTGTGAAGGCCAGCTGAAGCAGGTAGGGAATTCTGGGACTTGATTAGGATCTCTGGAGGACCAACTTTGGCCTCTGACCTTGAGATGCAACCATGAAACAGTGGGTCCCAATTAATGCCTCTGACCCATTAGCTGTCCTTGATCTGGAATGATTATATGAGACTTCCAGGTCCAGTGGAGACTCGGCCTCAACAACCGCATAATTCTTTGTCTCTGCATTGTGCTTTTGCTCTCCCTAAGCATTCTTATTTTTATTTTTATTTTTGCCCAGCCACTGCAAGCATAAGCTGGATTTCTGCAGGTCGTGAAATGTGCAGCTAGTAAGATGGACGACTCTCACTTTCTGTGATGATAATAAAAGCAGAGAAAGTAACTCACTCTTACTTTATTTCATGTCAGTACAATTTCACAATACGTTTTGAAGATCAGAAGCAGCTTATATGGTCAGGGCATTTTGTTTTAAGAGAGTCATGGACCTAAAAGAACTTGAGTAGGAAGAGATCAAGGAATCACTCCATTTTAAAAATTTGGTTGAGCATCCAAATTCATGGTCATGTGCTTCTTTCTCAATAGATGTCTTCTTATTAAACTGCCATTTTCCCCAACAGGAAAAAAGTATATAAATATAATAAATGTATAATACATTTGTCAACATTGATTATTTTTATTTTTATTTAAAAGATGTTTTAAGTGCTGATTTCATTTATTGGTTTTAAATTATTGCCAGGATGTTTCCAGATTTTATATGTATTTGTATAGATAGTTATTTATATGTTGGAAGCCGTCCTGAGGCTTATGCGAATGGGATGACATAGAAAAAAACTCCAAATAAATAAATAAATAAATAAATTTCACTAATATAAACACTTTTCTATGTACCTTTTTTGTACCATGTCCATTTTTGTATCCATTTTTTGATGGGAAACTCCATTGAAAACTTTGGAAAAATGCAAATTGCAACAGGCAACTGAGTTTCTGTTCCCATATTGATTCAAATGAATTAAATTTGGAAGAGATGCATTTAACTGGAGACCACATGGAATTCTTCTCTTTCCTTATCAGACACATACAAGTAGACCAATCATATGAAGGGAAAGCAAGCAGGAAGGCAAAGGCTGGGCTGTGAAAGAAAGTTGACCTTGAATTGTGAAAGAATCTGACCCAATCTGAGAAATTGGCAGAGTGACTTCGAGGGTAACGTGCAATCTCAGCATCCCTTGTTTGTTTGTCCCCTCAGCTGACTGCTGACTTTGGCTCTGTGGAAATGAAATCCTTAAAGTGTCTTTCTTCTGTAATCTCCTTTGTTTCCACTGCCACTTATTGCATATTTTGTTCAGCTCTAAATACCACAGGACTTTTCTGTGAGTTGAGGCCTCAGGCAGCTATTAAAAAGCAAACGATATTAGTAAATTCATAGGTTCCCCACCCCTGAATTTATCCAACATTTGGAAAAGGATAGGAGAAGGTTGTGTTTATTTTCTCGTATTTTCTTTTCTTTCTTTTCTTTTTTAAGCCTGCAGCATAGGACATCAACAGCCTATCAAATAAAGCAGATATTTAAAAGTATACAACGAAGGTTAATAATGTACTGACTTTGAAAATGGCAAATACTGTAAATAATCAACATCTTTCCAATGAGCCAGTGAAGGGTTTAAAACCAGCTAATTACAGAAATATGAAAGGGAAATGGCCCCACTGATTCAGCACATTACTGAATAGAAAAGCAATTTCATATAAGACTTGGGGCAAAATGCTAAAATGCAAAGAAACCCTCCTTACATTAAAAAAGGACAAAAAGAAAAAAACAAACTCTTCACTTTTGTTAAATCTTGCGAAGTCTGAAAATAATAGGCCTGAAATATCAATGTTCTCAGTTTGAAAGGCTCAGTTGTATTGAATTAAAATTATTGTCCTAAAATTATTCCTCTATCTATACTGATCATCAAGATGCATCATGTCGCAATGGCTCCTCCAGTGCTGCTTTCTGCTATTGTACCTCCATGTAACTTTAGGCTTCCTACGCTAATTTAGAATGTCCTTCTTCAGACTTAACTAGGGCACACAAGGACACAAGGGGAGCCCTGCTGGAGCAAGCCAAAGGCCTTCAGGTCCAGCACCTTGTTTGCCAGGCTGCCTCTGCAAAGATGCTCTGGGAAGCCTGCCCTGCTCGTTCAAAAAGTTCGATCAGGCTATCCTCTTTTGCCTTGAGTGATATGAGCACCAGCATCAAGCACAGGCAACTGTGGACTCCTGCAGAGTCTAAATGCCAAGAGGAGTCCACTGGCGAGATCTCCTGGCTCTTGCTGTGTCCCAGGCCTGGTGGTGGTGGTGGAGGAGAGATGCAGTCACTGCTTCTGCCAGTGGCTCCCTCTCTGCCAATCAAGACATTGTTATCGAAAAAGAGGAGCAGAGCAGGCGGAGACAACAAGGGGAAAGTTGCCTATCTTCTTGTGTATTTGTTTGTTTATAAGATGGGTATCAGATTTTGGATTTTAGATCTTAATTCCAACTTGTAGTAATGCATAGCAACCAGGATTTTGATATTATATTCTTGGTTATGCAGGTCACTGACTATATTAAAAAATAAATTGATTTATTTTAGTAGGGCAGTTGTAGAAATCCACAATGGACTCAAATGAGTTTAAATTCTAATAATCTGGCAAATAGATTCTGCAGTGGACAAGCTTTTCCAGAGTGGACTTGCAGACTCAGATGGTTTTTAAAATCATCATCATCATCATCATCATCATCATCTGTAATTTAATGCATATTTCATTGTAAAATAGCAAAAAAATGTGATATATGCATTTGTGAGGAATTCACAAATTTGTTTAAGAATGAATTTGCCCCAAATCTGATTTCATCCATGAAAAGATGACAGAATGTAAGCTACCTGACAATCCATGAAGTGTGGACAGAATGGATTTTACCATGTCTATAGATCCCTAGTAGCAATGAAGGTGAACATACAGAATCCGGATATTGTGCCTGAAGTGCCTTATCCTGCCAAATCTTGGAAGCTAAGCAAGGTCAGCTGTGGTTAGAATCTGATGGGAGACCTGAGTCCTTCATTGAGCAGGGGTTGGATCCGATGGCCTGCTAGGCCCCTTCCAACTGTATGATTTCACGATCATACATAAGAATCCTCAAGAATTTACTACCACCACCACTACTACTATAACTATTACTAATTTTAACAATACTTGGGATTGCAGTCCAATTGGCTTCCCTGCCACTATTGCACAGGACTGATGATACTGAAGAGAGTTGCTGCCACAGTCTTATTCACTCTTGACACCTTGTGTGCTCCGACTGGCTAGGCTTGTACATCAGGCCCTTCCGAGTTTACATTGTTCCAACAGAATGGAACTTCAAGCATTTGCTGCACAGCAGGAGGGCTGAAGGGGACGGCAAAGCAAATTCCCTTTTCAAAGCCATAAAAAGTGAATAAAGGGATGAAGATAAACTTCCGTGCTGTGCATGATTTTGTCAAACTCAGTTAATCACTGGGAATGAAGTTGTAATGGTACTTTGGCGCAATGGTTCATTGTTTGCTTCATTTATATACAGGGAGTTTGCATTCAAAGCAATCTGAAAGCCATTGGAAAAAGTTTCTTTTCAGGCTATTGAGAGAAGGGGAGGTGGAAAACAGTTAATGCTTTGTGTGGCTGCTATTTGATGGCTTATTATTGTCAGGGGCATTGCCACTATTGTTTGGAGACACATAATGAGCAATTGTGCCTTTGCTTTCTCTTCTTAAGTCTACCGGTTCCTTTTTATCTGGTGTTCCCTACTGAAAGAGGCTGTTTAGATTGCAGCTTTTCATATGCCTGGTTTCAGTTTACCGTATCAGACCAACTAGCTTCCTGGCATCACCCTTCTGGTTGTAAAGCAACCTTGCCTCCTCGAAAGAGCACCTTTCCCCACAACCTAAAAGAGCACCTCTAAGTACGTATTGTTCTCTAGCAATATTAAGGTATTGTTAATATTAATTTCTCCTTCATGGATCACTGCCTTGTCGTGGCGAAGGGGCTTGCGTAGCTCAATGAAGCTATGAGCTATGCCGTGCAGGGTCACCCAAGACGGACAGGTCATAGCAGAGAGCTCTGACAAAACGTGATCCACTGGAGAAGGAAATGGCAACCCACTCCAGTATCTTTGCCATGAAAACCCCATGGACAGTACCAAAAGGCAAAACGATATGACACCGGAAGATGAGCCCCTCAGGTCGGAAGGTGTCCAATATGCTACTGGGGAAGAGCGGAGGGCTAGTACTAGTAGCGCCAGAAAGAATGAAGCGACTGGGTCAAAGCCGAAAGGACACTCAGTTGCCGATGTATCTGGAGGTGAAAGGAAAGTCCGATGCTGCAAAGATCTTTACTCCATAGGAACCTGGAATGTCAGATCCATGAATCAAGGCAAGCTGGATGTGGTCAAACAAGAGATGACAAGACTGAACATCGACATCTTAGGAATCAGTGAACTAAAATGGACAGGCATGGGTGAATTTAGTTCAGATGACCATCAGGTATACTACTGCGGGCAAGAATCCCTCAGAAGAAATGGAGTAGCCTTCATAGTCAATAAAAGAGTAGGGAAAGCAGTACTGGGATACAATCTCCAAAATGACAGAATGATCTCAGTTCGAATCCAAGGCAAACCATTCAACATCACAATAGTCCAAGTCTATGCCCCAACCACTGGTGCTGAAGAGGCTGAAGTTGACCAGTTCTATGAAGGCCTACAACACCTGCTAGAATTAACTCCAAAAAATGATGTCCTTATCATCATGGGGGATTGGAATGCTAAAGTAGGAAACCAAAAGATAACCAGAATAACAGGCAAGTTTGGCCTTGGAATACAAAATGAAGCAGGGCATAGGCTGGTAGAATTTTGTCAAGAGAATACGATGGTCATAACAAACACTCTTTTCCAACAACCCAAGAGACGTCTCTACACATGGACATCACCAGACGGTCAACACAGAAATCAGATTGACTATGTGCTCTGCAGCCAAAGATGGAGAAGTTCTATACAGTCAGTAAAAACTAGACCAGGAGCTGACTGTGGCTCAGATCATGAGCTTCTGGTGGCAAAATTTAGGCTTAAGTTGAAGAAAGTAGGGAAAAGCACTAGGCCACTCTGGTATGACCTAAATCATATCCCTGATGAATATACAGTAGAGGTGACAAATAGATTTAAGGAATTAGATCTGATAGACAGAGTGCCTGAAGAACTATGGACGGAGGTTCGCAACATTGTACAAGAGGTAGCAACTAAAACCATCCCAAAGAAAAAGAAAGGCAAGAAAGCAAAATGGCTGTCTGAGGAAGCTTTACAAATAGCTGAGGAAAGAAGGGAAGCGAAAGGCAAGGGAGAAAGAGAAAGATACAAACAATTGAATGCAGAATTCCAGAGAACAGCTAGAAGAGATAAGAATGCCTTCCTAAATGAACAGTGCAAAGAAATAGAAGAAAACAATAGAATAGGGAGGACCAGAGATCTCTTCAAGAAAATTAGAGATATGAAGGGAACATTTCATGCGAAAATGGGCATAATAAAGGACCAAAATGGCAGGGACCTAACAGAGGCAGAAGAGATTAAGAAGAGGTGGCAAGATTACACAGAAGAACTATACAAGAAAGAGCTTCACATCCCTGATAACCACGATGGGGTGGTCACTGACCTCGAGCCAGACATCCTGGAATGTGAAGTGAAATGGGCCTTATGAAGTCTGAGCAACAACAAAGCTAGTGGAGGTGACAGCATTCCAGCTGAGCTATTCAAAATCCTGAAAGATGATGCAGTTAAAGTGCTACACTCAATATGCCAGCAAATTTGGAAAACTCAACAGTGGCCACAGGATTGGAAAAGGTCAGTTTACATTCCGATCCCCAAGAAGGGCAATGCCAAAGAATGTTCAAACTACCGCACCATTGCACTCATTTCACATGCTAGCAAAGTGATGCTCAAAATCCTACAAGCTAGGCTCCAGCAGTATGTGGACCGAGAACTACCAGAAGTACAGGCAGGATTTCGAAGAGGGAGAGGAACTAGAGATCAAATTGCCAACATACGCTGGATCATGGAGAAAGCCAGGGAGTTCCAGAAAAAGATCTACTTCTGCTTCATTGACTACGCTAAAGCCTTTGATTGTGTGGATCACAACAAATTGTGGCAAGTTCTTAAAGAGATGGGAGTACCAGACCATCTTATTTGTCTCTTGAGAAACCTATATGCAGGTCAAGAAGCAACAGTGAGAACCGGACACGGAACCACTGATTGGTTCAAAATTGAGAAAGGAGTTTGGCAAGGCTGTATACTGTCACCCTGCCTATTTAACTTATATGCAGAGCACATCATGAGAAAGGCAGGGCTAGATGAATCACCAGTTGGAATCAAGATTGCTGGGAGAAATATCAACAACCTCAGATATGCAGATGATACCACTCTCATGGCAGAAAGTGAAGAGGAACTAAAGAGCCTCTTGATGCGGGTGAAGGGGGAGAGTGCAAAAGTTGGCTTGAAACTCAACATTAAGAAAACTAAGATCATGGCATCTGGTCCTCTCACTTCCTGGCAAATAGATGGGGAAGAAATGGAGGTAGTGAGAGATTTTATTTTCCTGGGCTCCAAGATCACCGCAGACGGGGACTGCAGCCAAGAAATTAAAAGACGCTTGCTTCTGGGGAGGAAAGCTATGGCAAATCTAGATAGCATACTAAAAAGCAGAGACATCACCCTGCCAACAAAAGTGCGTATAGTCAAGGCTATGGTTTTCCCAGTTGCAATGTATGGCTGTGAAAGCTGGACAATAAGGAAGGCTGAGCGCAAAAAGATTGAGGCCTTTGAGTTGTGGTGCTGGAGGAGACTCCTGCGAGTCCCTTGGACCGCAAGGCGATCAAACCGGTCAGTCCTAGAGGAGATCAACCCTGACTGCTCTTTAGAAGGCCAGATAGTGAAGATGAAACTCAAATACTTTGGCCACCTAATGAGAAGGAAGGACTCCCTAGAGAAGAGTCTAATGCTGGGAACAATAGATGGCAAAAGAAGAAGGGGACGGCAGAGGATGAGGTGGCTGGATGGAGTCACTGAGGTGGTTGGTGTGAGCTTGAGTGGACTCCGGGGGATGGTGGAGGACAGGAGGGCCTGAAGGAATGTTGTCCATGGGGTCGCGATGGGTCGGACTCGACTTCGTGACTAACAACAACAACAACAATATTAATTTCCCCCCAGGGGCCTTTGGTCTAAATAAATAAAAATGTTGTGTGAAACTATCCATTCTATAAGCCTAATTCTTTATATGATATTGCAGAAGGCACAGAATCCTGCACTCTGTACCAGTTTTCTAGCTTGTTGGAGGGCCTGTGGACATTTGGGGTTACAGTCCATTTGGGTGTCATATACCCTAGATGTGCAAACATGTCCTATTGTGAAAATTCAGCTAACCACTGAGATCTCTTGGTGTACCTGTTATATAGTGAAGGAACTGAATCCAGCAGTAAATGCAGCACTTTTCCCAATGGTTCACAAGTGGACCATGTCCCTTTTGATCATGGATGGTTTGGTAGCTTCCTTGTTTTTGCCATTTCCCCACCATTCTAAGAGGGTTGAATGTTTCTCCTTACTAATCAATTACTAGCAGGAAGCACATTATGCTAACAATTGCCTGATACTTCCAGTGTTTTGGTTCTGTCCTTTTTTGTCTTTGGCCCTTCTAACCAGTGAAATGTAGCCCCTGAGGGTTTCTTTGAAATCAAATCTGGCCCTTATGTTGAAGGAGCTCTTTACTTCCTTTCTGGGAGATAAAATGTTGCACCTGGATTGAAAAATTGTGGGTTCAAAACACTACTGAGTCATGATTTTCCATGTGGCTTCAGACATAGACAAAACACTAATCGAGCCATCATACTTGTATCACTCATTGTCATCTCCAGTGTTGTTGTCATGTGTTGTCAAATCATCTCAGTCTTATGGATACTCCATGAATGGAAGTCCTCCACAAGATTCAGAGTCACAGAGCAGGGGTCAACTAGTTTAGAGACAGCTGATGGAATAACGCTCTCCCTCTGCTGCAGCCCCGTGAGATGGCTACTTCCAAATGGAGGAAGGTGCCCAGCGAAGTTAACCTCTCAGCACACTGAATGGAGTAACTCTGCTTTCCAACTTACCCCCTTTCTGCTGCCTGGTGAAATAACTGCTGCCAGGTGGCTTTTCTTCAGGAGTACCATGACTGGTGCAGAATGGTAACAAAAGAACCAAATGGTCCCCACCATTTGTCACCAAGTGAAAAGAATGTTAATTTTCCTGTCCGCCTGAGCACATGGGCTGCTGGTAACCCGCAGATAAGCTCACTTTAGTGGTGAACAGAGTCAGCCCTGTGTTGACCGCCTTCTGAAGGATCCACCTGCCAACGGGAAAGCATTGCGTCCTTCAGGTTTATTGCTTTGGAGTTGTCAGGTGCACCACAAGGGAAGAGAATGGGAGAGGTGACGTGTTCATTTGTTTGGCTTATCCAGCATGAGCACAGGGCCTTGTGTAAATATCCACATCTTGAAATAGCTCTAAGAAAGGGAGAGGGAAAGAAAAAAGCCAACCTCAGATACATTTATGTGGTTGGCTTAGCTTTATCATGAAGACAAAGACACCTGGATATGGCTTTATTTCAAAATTGAAAAGGAGGCTACTTAGTCTTTGGTTGGCTCTGATCGCAGAAGTCAGATGAAACAGTCAGAACAAGGAACACTAATTGATAGGTTTCTTCCCCCTTCTGATTCTTGCCTTTCTGTGCTTTCCTGGGCAATTATTATGTTTTTCTCACTTTTGAGTAAGTACATGTCCAAATGCTCTTATTTGCAAAATGTTTTATTTAAAAATACACCCTAAAATAAACTCTAAGAGCCTTGACAAATAAAGAAATATTTTTTAAAAAACAGAAGAAAACTGTTTAAGTTGTTTAAAAATTAAAAAGGTTCAAACTACAAGAAAAACTGTTTAGAACTGAGTAAAAACAATACTCCAGCTGCCTCAAATCAATTTCATATGATAAAACCCAAGAGCAGAAGAAAACAACTCCATTTCAAAACAAATGAACATGGGGAAGTGTTTGGATAAGGTACATGACTTTTGGAAAGAGGATATTCTCTATGTTTGTTGCCAGAGTTCTGTTGTGTTCACTGATAATATACCACTAAAAAGCAAAATAGGCTTGCTATATGGATGCATGCATACGAACATCTGCAACAAAACTGAGCAGAAGAAATGTTGATGTAACTCTATGCACAACCGGAACACAATCAGATTTTTCTTGGTGTTTTTGGAAGTAAGATGCACCTTGGTAATATAAGGTGGGTGATGTGCACAAAGCAAAGGACCAGAGAGTTATGGCAACCTGGGTACTCTCACTCTGCTGTACCAAAACAGGGAATAATAATGCAGTGCTGCTATGTGTCAGGTCCACTTCAGAATGGAATGAACATGAAAATCAGACTTGCTTAAATATGGGTTCACCAGTAATCACTGTCTTCAGATCCAGTATCAAACCTGAGAGAGACATTCCAGAATTGCAGGAACAGTGATAGAATTAATGATTGTGAAGTTCTACAGAGGAAGTAAAGACTAAAGAAAGTGAAGAACAGCTCTTCTTCCGCTTCCTATGAGAGATCAGCTGCCTTGGGCCGCTCACAACGATCACTGAGCAGAAGTCATCTCACCAGTCTACCTGGTGTGTTCTGATCCCATCAGAGCTGTAACTTTAAGAACTGCCACCTGAACTTTCACTTTCCATCCCCTCTTCTCGTTCCACCTGTCTTAGTATGCTACATCTTTTAGAATAGAATGTAAGTCTGAGAAGGACCAACATGGGCACCACACCTGTCTGGCTTGCTGGTTAGATGGCTGGACTGGGTGTGAGGGTTCTACTCACACTGGGTGACTTTGGGCCATTCACTCATTCTCAGCCCAGTCTATCTTGCAGGGTTGTTGCCATGAGGATAAAATAGAGCTTTGTAGGATGAGTCAGATTCCTCACAAGAGGAAAAAAGGTGTGATAAAAATGCAATGCAATAATAATAATTCTTTTACTACCAATATTTATAAACCAGTTAGAGAGTCTGTTTCCAAGACAGTGGGAGAATGATGATAAAATAAAATTTTATAAATAATAATATAAATAATATCTGACCTAAAGTGGAGATTTTCGAGAACTGGGTCCCTTTATTTTTAAAGTTGTTGTTGTTAGTCGCAAAGTCATGTCCGACCCATTGCGACCCCATGGACAACATTCCTCCAGGCCTTCCTGTCCTCCACCATCCCCCAGAGTCCACTCAAGCTCACACCAACTGCTTCAGTGTTTTTTTAAAGTAGACCCTGCTTAAAATCAAATTAGAAATGGGAGGAAAAGCATTTTTATGTTTATGTTCATTTCTAAATATTTTTGTGCATGTGCAATATTTTTCACATACTTTTTATTGCTTTAATTGATAGAGTAAAAGCCTACACAGAGCTACAAAAGAATAAGGCTCAGCAAATTCATAATATATGCATAATTTTTAAAGTGCTGGATACATCTTTGTGCTCTGATGTTAAAATTTGCTGGCTCTTTTCCCATTGTGGGGAATCCTCTGGCACCTTTTGTTAGTTGGGGGGAAAAGAGAGAGAGAGAAAGTTGAGTCATTTGACAATGATGACATTTGGACCAGCGAATGAGTATAACTGAAATTTGCAGGTGGGGGGGAGCTATTTCTAATGGGATTTGTGTCTCACTAGTAGGATCACAGAAGATCCCTTGTGTTTTTGAGTAGTTTATATTCAGGGCTGACTAAGCTCACATAAAAGCAAACAAACAAAGCACGACTAACCGCTACAACAGGAAATATTATGCCTATGAGACGTGCCCATAGGACCAACCTCAATGCAGGTGTGAATCTGCAAAAGTTGATGGATATATACCAACTGGCATTATCCAAAGAACTTTTGCTGAGTGCAACATTCCAGATGGCATTTGATAACCATGGGAATTGCTTAAGTGTCTGGCTATTACCCTTGCGCTAATGATTTACAAATACCTCCACCATTTCTTCATGGGGACAAACTAGCTATCAAGGTTTGAAAGGTCAGCAGTTTTGAAGAAGAAGAAGAAATGTTTTCATTCTTAATAAGCTAAAAGGACATCAACATATCCCTGGTGCCTAATTAGCAAATCCTACTCAATTGTTGTTTCTCAAACAGAGCAGGATAGAGGCAGGGGTGGGGGAAACACAGAGGCAAGACTAAAACAAACACCTGGTGGAAATTGCGCAAGCTGCATAATCAAATGGCTTCCCTCTGGTTATAAAAATGTAATGTCAGCCACACCTCTTTAGACTGAGTGCGAGCCCAAGTCCTTGAGAGACTTAAAAAAAAAAAAAAAAAAAAACGACCTGCAATTACTGGACTAACATTTTAAGTGACTGTTAGAAGTTGCCTTTTGTTCTGTTGACACTGTTTGGTTTATCCTGAATGGCAATGGCCTTGTGACATTATTTATGTATTTATTCAATTTATATGCTGTCCCACTAGCCATAGGCTCTCTGGGTGGCTCACAACATATTAAAATTCAACAATATAAACAGTACAAGCACAATATAACATTTACTACAAAACCCAAGAATAATAACAATAACTTCAGTAAATAAATGAACAGAATCAAAGCCAAACTAGGAAAAATAGAATTAATACATACTAAATACTATATATATAAAAACCTGAAAATAAGGCACAAACCTTAAAATTTATTTATTTATTTAGACAGCTTATATGCCTCCCCCTTCGCATAAGCATAGAATAAATAAAATACATAAAATAGTGGAAACAGCCTGGTCAGTTTAAAATCAATAAATAAACCTTAACAATTAAAATAGCATTTAAATAAAAGGTCTTGGCCTAGCGCTGAAAAACAAATAATGACAGTGCGAGGCAGACCTCTCTGGGGAGGGCATTCCATAGGTTGGGCGCCACCACAGAGAAAGCTCTCCTCTGAGTATTCACCCTCCTAATATCCTTCACGGAGGTTTCCTGGAGAAGGGCCTCTGCCGCCGATCTCAAGGGGCGGGAGGGCATATATGGACACAGGCGCTCCTTTAGGTAACCAGGACCTAAACCATTCAGGGCTTTGTAGGTGATAACCAGCACCATGAATTGGGCCCAGACTTCAATGGGGAGCCAGTGGAGCTGAAGGAGGACTGGGTTATATGAGAACAACTCCCAGTCCCCATCAGCAGCCTGGCAGCTCTATTTTGCACCAATTGAAGTATCTGGACTGTCTTCAAGGGCAGCCCCATGTAGAGCACATTACAGAAGTCTAATTGGGAAGTCACCAATGCATGTGTCACTGTTGCCAGGCAGTCATTCTCCAGGTAGGGATGCAGCTGATGGATCAGCCAAAGCTGAAGGAAAATGCTCCTTGCCACTGCTGTCACTTGAGCTTCCAACGATAGCTCTGGGTCAAGTAGCACTCCCAAGCTGTGAACCCTGTCCTTAAGAGGGAGCGCAACCCCATTCAGGACAAGGTCAAAGTCCCCCATCCCAAAGCCCAATCCACCTACCAACAGGACCTCCATCTTGTCTGGATTGAGCCTCAGTTTATTGGTCCTCATCCAGCCCATTACCTTGGCCAGGCACCGGTTCAGTACAGCCACTGCCTCACCTGGATTGGTAGAGAAAGAGAGGTAGAGCTGGGTATCATCAGTGTACTGATGATTCCACAGCCCACACCTCCTGATGATCTCTCCCAGCGGTTTCATGTAGATGTTGAATAGCATGGGGGACAAAATGGAACCCTGCAGAACTCCATGGCATAGCTGCCATGGTGCAGAGCCATAGTCCCCCAGCACCACCTTCTGGAATTGGCCGTTGAAGTAGGAACGGAACCACTGCAGAGCAGTGCCCCCAACCCCAATCCCACCAGCCTATCCAGAAGAATACCATGGTTGATGGTATCAAAAGCCGCTGAGAGGTCCAGGAGAACCAACAGGGATGCACTCCCCCTGTCTTTCTCCCTGCACAGGTCATTGTACAGGGCAACCAAGGCAGATTCAGTACCATACCTGTGTCTGAAGCCGGACTTTCATCCAAGAGTGCTTGGAGTTGTCCCACCACCACCCGTTCTAACACCTTGCCCAGAAACGGGATGTTGGCCACTGGTCTATAATTGGTGGTCATCTCTGGATCCAGGGATGCCTTCTTTAGGTCTGGCTGGACTACTGCCTCCTTTAAAGGGGCAGGTACCCAGCCATCACTTAAAGAGGCATTGACAACCTCCAGGATCAGGCCTCTATCCCGTCCTTGGCTTTCTTGAGTACCCAAGATGGGCAAGGGTCCAGTAAGCAGGTGGTGGAATGTACTTGTCCAAGCACCTTGTCCACATCATCAGGCCACAATAACTGAAATTCATCCATCAATTGTGGACCAGACAGCAACATTGGCTCCTCCCCTAAAGGCTCTGAGTCACTAGTGGAGTTCAGCTCATGATGAATCTGAGCAATTTTCTCCTTAAAATGCTTGGCAAAGTCGTTACAGCAGGCCATTGAGGGTGGTACCAGGTCTTTCTTAGGGCCTGGGTGAACCAGCCCTTGTACCACCCAAAAAAGCTCCACCGGACAGCATTTTGAGGAGGCAATGGACGCAGAGAAAAATTTCTTTTTCGCCACCCTCGCCGCCACAGCATAGGCCCAATAATGGGCTCTTAAGTGTGTTTGGTGAGATTCATCCCATGATTTTCTCCACCTACGCTCTAGCCGTCTCCCAACCTGCTTCATCGCCCATAATTCAGGTGTGTATCAAGGGGATGAACGGGCTTGCCTGGTGGGAGAGGACGCTTAGGAGCAATCGTGTCAACAGCCCTGGTCATTTCCCCATTCCACAGTTCAACCAGATCTTTGACAGGAGCACCAGCCTTGTCAACTGGAAATTCCCCCAGGGCCTTCAGGAAACCATCCAGATTCATCCAGATCCATCCAGCTCTGGGGGCGGACCAGCACAATCAGGTCCGCACTCTTACAGAGGGAAAGGCCACTCTCGAGCTCAAACCTCACGAGGAAGTGATCTGACCATGACAGGGGAGTCAGACATAAATTCCTCACCCTCAGATCCCCCTCTTCCTGCCCCATCGAGAAAACGAGGTCCAGAGTGTGTCCATGTTCATGGGTCAGGCCTGTGACATGTTGAGACAGCCCCATGGCCATCATGGAGGCCATGAAGTCCTGAGTCACCCCGGTCAGAACCGTCTTGACATGGAGATTGAAGTCCCCCAGGACCAACATCCTGGGAGTCTTCAACACCGGGTCTGAGACGATCTCCGTCAGCTCAGGCAGGGAGTCTGTTGGGCAGAAGGGTGCACGGTACACCAACAGAATCCCCAATCTGTCTCGATTGCCCAACACCAAGTAGAGGCACTCTAGACCCAGCCTCGAGAGAACAGGAAGCCCCGTGAGGGAGATGGAAGCTTGGTAAACCAAAGCGACCCCACTCCCCTCCCCTCCAGGCATGGTCAGTGCTAGACCAGATACCTGGGCGGGCACAGTTGAGAGAGGGACACATCCCCCTCCTCTCCCGCCCAGGTCTTGGTTATGCAGGCCAGGTCGGCCCCCTCATCCACAATCAAGTCATGGATGAGAGATGATTTATTATGGACCGACCTGGCATTGAGCAGCAGCACCATCAGGCCTGAGGGGCAGTTGACAAGCCTACCTGGAACCCTCCAGCTGGGGGAGTAACCTGTGACTGTATGCTTTTGGAGTTCCTGGAGAGCACAGCCTTGTTGTTTTGGGGCCCACCATAATGGTGAGTCAAGGTAAGAGATGCTACCTCCTGGAAAGTCAGAAGGTGGGTGAGCCTGTGATAAAGGCTGAAGTTTGGTCAGCACCTATAAGCATTTGTCAGCTAGTCTAACAATGCTAAAGTGAAGCTCCTGATTATGCCTCCCTGGTTACAATTTAATTGTTTCCCCCATTCCTTTCAGTTGGATGTAACACATTTCACAGCTGGGTTTGTTTTCAGGTAAAGAACTATTTTCTGTCACAGTACTACTGATCCAAAGTGTTTCTCCCCATTTGACTTGATCAAAGAATTGTCAAGAATATGTCATCTTAAAATTGAAGTGTTTCAGAAAATCTGCACTTTTGGGTGGTTGTCATTTTTAAATTATTTTTAAAAACTCATAGATTAGTTCCATGTCAGAATGTGAGCTCCTTTTCAAGTTAACAAAATTGTGCATTGAGAATGCAAATTCTAGAACTCTCTAGCTCTGCTTGATGAATATGTGAGAAACCTACTTCTTTATCTCTGTTTTTGTAGTTTGCAGTGATGCAGGGGGTGGGCAAGAAAGAAGTACTGAATTTAAATGTTGGTCACCTTATTGCTGATTGCAAAACACCAAGAAAAATTCAGCATCCCACTTCCAGATGCTGAATTCTAGGTGGGCATTTTGGAGATTTGTAAGAATGGGAATTCTTGATGCTTTGGAAATATTGTGAGATGTGAAGCTCACTGTGAATATAATTAGAGGCAAGGGAGCAGAGATGTAGCATCATTAGAGAACACCTGGATGTCCACTGGAAAACATGATAGCAGCAGTCTTGCCAATGACACCCAAGGCAGCAAGACAAAGTCTTGCTTCACTTCGCTTTACAATATGGCCATCAGATCACAGCCATGAATACAGAAAGTGTTCAAAACCTGTTCAACAGGGTTTGAAGCAAGGGAATAGGATTAATCCTGAAAGCCCAACTATCTCTGTGAAAGAGAGTTTTTCAGATCTGTGTACTATATCTATAGTGGCTGCAACATCCACCTCCGTGCTACCAAGTTAATTATCTGGAAAATCAAATTCCCAGATAATAAGGGTAGAATGTTCCCATCATGCCTTGCATGTGAATTTCCCAGGGATATCTCTCTTGCTGCATCTGGACATGAAAGGGGAGGGCAAGACTGACTACCTTTAGCATTCCCTGAAGCTAATTCTCATAGGCTATCTCCCATTCATAAGATGGGGGAATCTATTGGATCGATTCTGCTGTTGAGAGCTAAGGTTCTTCTCTGTGTACATTCAAAGCCACAGACCTTTCTGGCAAGATATTCTTTATTTATCAAAGAATTTTCCAGGTGCACAAACAGCCAGCAAGCACAGACAGTTCATTGAACCCAATTGCGTATTCAGCTCCAAGAACTCTCCTTTTCAGTATGCCTGGACCCTGTCCCTTTGGGAGGGGTCTTTTGAAAATGAGCAAGCCTCTTCTCTGTATGTTGATCCTCTATTTGGGCTGTTCTCTGATGATGATCCTTTATAGGGTCAAGATCCATTCTTCTCTCATCTGTGTCTGAGAAACTCCTCTGCTCAAACTTAGCTCCCACCAACTGAACAGAGGCTGCCTTCCAGCTGGTGAAGCAGAGATGTTTCTCTCAAGGCCAACCCACTTATCTCTGCTTCTCTCATCTCAATGCTTGGGGATGTCCCAAATCCCAACCCACTCCCATGCATCACTGCTGCTGCTTCTTCTGCTTCTTCTTCTGGAGACCAGACAGAAGCCTTGAGAAACAGCTGCCTTTCTCACTCCAAACACTCACATTCTCACTCGAATGGTTCCCAAGAAGAGAGATGGGAAGAAAGAGAATTTGGGGGAAATCGAGAGTAAATAAATTATTAATGCAGACCCAGTTCAGTTTCCTTTCACGCTATGCCTGGTAGGCTCCATCCTTTCCACATAGCTCCATCTGTTGCATCAGATACTGCAGGATGTTCTTGCATCCAAATCTTGTATCGCGTCCAAATCATGTCCCATCCTTTTTTAATTTGTACCCCACCCCTGAAGCCTTAGGGCTAATGGGGCAGGATAAAAATCTAACAAAGAAATACATTTATTACTGGAATTTTGTTGCTCCAAGAAATCAATGGTATGGCTTGGGTCTACATCTCCTCAGGTTGGATTTATACCTTTTGCAACCCTGGTTCCCTTAACATAGTGGTGAGATTTCTGTGAAGTAGATACTTCTGGGCAGCCTAGTTTCCAGTAATGACCCCACTGGAATTGAGAAGCATCTTGGTCCTTCTGATCCCAGAAGTCTTGTAGAGCATAAAGACCATACAGCATGGAGTCTATTGGCCATTGATAGTCTCATCCTCTGCATGTGAGGTGTGTGTGTGTGTGTGTTTATGCAAACAGTGTCTGAATTTACACAATTTGCCCAAAAGGGAACCAACAAAGAAATCAAATTCTTTATACCTATGTAAAAGAGTTCTTCTAATTATCTCTGTTCTTCCCATATAGCTGTGAAAGGAGACCAGGAAAAACACATTAGGAATATGTGAGGAATACAAACATTCAAAGTCATGACTCTGCCCTGAAAGCCTGTGGCACTACTGCCAGCCAGTGTGTGTAACACTGAGCTAGATAGAACAGTGGACTGATTCAGTATAAGGCTGTTTTATGTGCATTCACATATAAGGGCACTTCATGTAAATGTGTGTGCGTGCGTGTGTGTGTATGTGTGCGTGTCTATCTGTACATGCGTGAAGTGGCATAGACTTTGGAACAAGAAGTGGCCTTAAAGGCCTGCTCAGTTAGGAAGCTCACAAAATGGTCTTGGGTGACTGACTGCCCCTCCATCCAGTTGGTAGAGTTCTAACATCACTCTGAGGTCTTTTCAGAAACTGAGGGATACAGTGGGCTTTTTCCATTGCATTAAAATTTAATGTGGTATTTTATTGTTTTATTACTCTTGTGCTGTTTTATTGATTGGGTTTCTTGACTTGATCATGATTTTACTTTGTGAAGTGCTCTGGGATTTATGTATTGTTGAAATGGAAAATAAGTATGGACATTTTCAGAAATGAATAAATAAACAGAAGAAATGAACAGTACAATTAAGAATTACATAAAAGGAAATCCCTGCACTTATCCAAAGGAGCCAGTATAATGTCCTATAATGGGGAAAAAATCCTCTCCCTTTTTAATGACTTGCACCATTTATATGTGCTAATGCACCATTTTTATGCCTTTAAATCATTCTATCCACCTTCTAGCCAAGGGGAAAGCAAAAGAGATTGTTCTTTGTGTGGTCATTACGAGTCCTGTTGGGTTCTTGGACAAGCAAGCTCTCATTAGTGATTGCTTCACATCAGTTGTTGGTTCAAGACTTGCATTTAACTTGAAGAGCAAAACTGTTTGTATTTGTCAGTGTCAAAGGCATTAGACCAGATGAACTGAAGAGCCTTGGGGAGGGTAATTATCAAGGTCTAAGCAAGCATTTCACTTGCAGATTCTTTCAAATAGCTGAAGTTCCAATGCCCAGGAGTTCAAAATACCTGATATATAGTGCTTCCTGCTTTTAAAAGAAGGCAACAAAGATAAAAAAGGTAGGCAAAGGTGAAGTGGTTGGTTTCAGGCTCAACAGAGAACTGTAGATCAATGTTGCAAAACATCAAATATCAAGCACTTGTTCTCCTGTTCTACCCCTTTCAGATCTCCAATCAGTAAATTCCTTTCTAAATTCTATGATTTTCTTATCATTATTATTCATGATCAAAATTCTGCCCTTCAATCAAAACACCTTTAGGGATGAGAAGATTTTCTCTATTCATTTCCTTTATTGTTCCTTGGCTGTGAGCCATTCTGCCTGTTTCTCATGATCATTCTATGAGTGCCATGGTTTATTAAGCCAAAATGGCACCTTTAATGCAGAAAGGGAAGGACTGGAGGGGCCCTGAAGTTTGCAGAAGTTCAAAGTGTTTCAGTCTCTGAACAAGCAGAGAGCTTGACCCCCTGCCAAGTTTATCTTTTTGGTGCAAAAGTTTCACTGCTATTCATTGCCCATATCAGCCACTGCTTCATCACTTTATAGTAATGGCAGGAAGGTTGGAGGTATTGTTGATGTTCTCCAAAATTCTTGTTATTTAAAATTCTTGAAATATCCCCATCACAAATCTGAGATTTATGAATGTTGGCAACTTAGCAAAACCAAACTGAAATGAAATTCACTGCTCCGTAGTCTTGGCTTAGCTTTTGACCATGTTCACATGAACCCCTCCTGAGACATCTTGGGAAACAGGAGCCAAATTTGTGGCATTCACCCCAGTCTTTGTTTATTGTGTCTATAGCTGTACTGGAGTATGGAAATTTGAGGAGATCAAACCAGGAATTGGGGACTAAATGAACATAAGCATGCATTCAACAATTTGAGAATGTCATCAAATATCTGATTATGCTCGTGTTCAGTGCTTTAAATAGGGCATGGTCCATGTATTATCAGGAAAATATATAAATAAACTATTCCTGAGGAAGGGGTATGGAAGCTATTAGCCTGCAGCTGCAGAGTGGAGAAGTGATATCACAACTGTGGTGGGAATAATTCAGGAAAAGATCTGCCATCACTATTTCCAAGTTACCCAAGATTTGTGAGAAACTTCATCCCCCCTTAAAAAAGGCCCTGAACTGCAATCCATTCCCACACTTTTTAGCCTGCAAATTGGGCTTCACAAGGGAGAAATGCTTTAGGTAAATTTTGTTATATATGCAAATATGGACAAGTCCTTGTGGGAATGTTGTCTTTCAGTTAGGAATGAAGGTCTCCTGAGAGCCAAGGGCAGCTTCAATTGTCACCTCTCGTCCTCTATGCACTTCTATAGCAGGTCGCTGGAGAATCTAGCACCTTCCACTCAAGCTAGATTTAATTTAATGAAAAAAGGGAAAAAAGGAATCTGTCAACAGGCAAAGGTCATTTAATAAGTGTGGTTTGATAACCAGTGAGGAAAGGTTCAGCAGCTATTCCTCACTGCCAACTAAGTTTGTTAATAAAGCCCAAACTTATAAGTGACACAGAGGGGAAAAAAAGTTACAAAACATGTTGCAGTAGTCAAAGAAGCAAAGAAAGCCCAGCTCAGGTAGAAAACAAAATCTCATTGGATAGTGATGCCCCTTTTCAACCTGAATCTAGGAAAAATGGGATTTGGGGAGGAGATAAACATGTGGAGGCAATGTTCTTGGCTAGATGGCTAGATATTCCTTCTCAGCATCATGATTGTCTGTTGCTACATGCACACAAATGAAAGCCATCATTCTGAGGACAACCTAAGCTGCCTGTCTTTATATCTCCTGCTTTGTTGGGTGTGATTATCTCCTCCTTGTTTGCACAGTTGCTCTAATAGCCAGGCGTAGCTACCAGTGTTCCCTTTGGTGACTCACCGGTTTTGTCTGTATGATGTACAACAGCTCTTTGCTAGTTCACTTGTCCCTTTTCAATGACTGTAGCGGGTTAAGGTTCTGTTTTTCTTTTTAGTACATCTGGCTTTTTGAGAGGGCATGCTTCATGTTGATGAACATTTTATTTATTTCTTGATTCATTTATTTATTTCATTCCACTTCTATGCTATCCCATAACCCGAAGGTGGCTTACATGTTCGTGACAATCTTGCCAGAGAATCGGGAATGCCATGAGGAAGGAGCAATTTAAGCACTGATTCAGAATGGCCACTGCATTACATGGACTTGATTAAAAGGAAAGCTAGACTCTGCTGCTGCTGTCCCATATAATGTAGAGGAACCTTTCCTAGTTCCCCATCCAGGCTGTCCCTTCCAGAATTTTGCAGATCTATGAACCTGTCCTAATAGCAGTGAAGTTGGATGCTCTCCAATTGATGGAACTAGGCCATTTCCTGGGGGGTGAGGGAGTGTGTGAGAGAATGTTGGGATTTTATATATCACTTTTCGCTGCTCGCGGTTAATGGGCAGCTTAGCAGTACAAACAGAAAGTGCTCCATATTCATCTTGCATGTCATGAGATAGTGAGACGGGAGGGAGAATTGCCTGGAGCTCATTGTCACAATCTGATCCTAGGCAGCAATCCTGGAAACGAAGAATAATTTAATTACCACATATGACTTGGTCTGCTTTATTTGCTCTGTGTGGCTGTCCCTTGACGCCACTGCCCATGTTCTGACACAGACCTGGCAGGTGGTGGAATCATTGTTTGGATAAAAAAGCCCAGTGGAATGCCCATCCCTGACCTATTTTAAGCCTGCATGGAGAACAACCAAATGGCACAAGAGCCAGGTATCAGAGGCTATTAAAATATGCCTGGCCCTGCAAAGATAAAGGAAAAAGATCCCTTGTATCATGTCTGACACATTGACTTAATTGAGCAATGATGACCCAAGTGGCAAAATGATTGGCTGAATCATCCAACAAGAGACCAATTCATGAGAAAGTCACAGCAACAACCATCTCTTCTGTCTCGTGCATAAGCAGGGGAGGCACAGGCTTCCCATATGCATACTGGCATATATAGAGACATATAAATGCCATTCCTATGTATGGAAGAAGAGCATGATCTTGGAGGCTGTTCTGGTAGAATTCTAATCTCTGATGTTTTGATACAACCTCTTCACAATTGGAGTATTATTCACAGTGGTGCAGGAAAATCTCCCCTGCATCAATTCGAAATCAGTTTGACATGTTTGAGATTTCTCTGGGAACGCTTGAGAAAAGCTAATCAAAGTTTGCCTGTGCAAGAAAACATGTTCATGCCCTGCAACTGAAAAAGATATGCACAAAAATAGGGATGTGCAGGGAAGTTATTTTAGTCCACAAATACTGGAAAAAATTGAGAGCCAGTGTGGCGTAGTGGTTAAGAACATGGGACTGGGACTCAGAGGATCCGGGTTCGAGTCCCCGCTCGGCCATGGAGCCAACTGGGTGACTTTGGGCCAGTCACAGACTCTCAGCCCAGCCTACCTCACAGGGTTGCTGTTGTGGGGATAAGATGGAGGAGGAGAATGATATAAGCTGCCTTGAGCCCTTTGTCAGAAAAAGGCAGGATATAAATCGCAATATAAATAAATAAATAAATATAAACATGCTGCTCGCAGTTGCAAAAGTATGCATATTTCTGAACTTGCAGTCATGCCTGAAAGAGTGCACTTAAAAAAACGGCTGAACACATAAGGGGACTCCTGGCCTGCGTACACTGGTTGTATATATGCTTCCATGTTCAATTCAAGATGCTGGTTGTATAAGATGCTATAAAGATGCTATAAAAACTCGGGGCCACGATATTTGACAGAATGCCTCTCCCCTGCACCATCTACCTGGACACTCTGATCAAGAAGTGGAGCCTTCCATCTCTGAGAGAGGCTCAGTTGGTTGCAACAAGAAGGAGGATTTTCTTAGTGGTGGCCTTCAATTTTAAAGCAAGGTCTTCAGCAAGGTCCACCTGCCACCAGCAGAACTATTTTTGTCAGTACCAGTTTAGGACTCTTCTCTGTGCCAGGAAATCTAATCATCTCTAGATCATATATCAGAGCATTGCCTCTGCTGTCTAACAAGTCTGATGCTTTAATTTGCGTTAGTTCTTGTAGTTGCTTAAATTCAATTTTAAAATTGGCCTTTAAGTTGTGTTATGCATTTTTCCTGATGTTTTAAGTCACCTGTGTTTTATACTGCATTTTTATCATTTTGTTCTGGGCTGCTCTAAACGACCCAGCTATTGGGCAGCAGAGAAATAACTGTAATAAAAAATAAGCACAGAGGTACACCCCCTTGTAAAAGGCATCAAGCACCTCCTTGCAAGATATTTTATCCTGGAAGTGCTTTGCAAATATTTTACAGCAGGCCTTAGATGGATCTAAGATGCCTCTGGGGACAACATGTAATAAGCCCTGAATGACTCTAAAGAGTTCCATTGGGCAACAATGAGAAGATTGAATAACGGCAGTGAGGAATGGTTTCTTTGCCTTCACTATTGTTTCACTGCCCCAAGATATATCTGACTGTAGGAACATAACTGGCATTGATTACATCCTCTAGTTCTCCATCTGCAATTAAGCCACTTCCTGTTTTATTTCACTGCTTTCAGCTCCAGCGTATACTACATAGCTACAAGCGATACTACATAGTACGAACTCTACTATGGAGAGAGAACTCGTGAGCACCTTTGGATCACTTTTCCCATTTACAGACATCTAAAAACATATTGGCAGATAAAAGACTGATACTCAAAAAAGGCACAGCGTTCAAGGACAGCTCCACCACAGCTGCTCTGCCAAGACGAATGTACTGGGAGGGTGGATGAGATAAGTGTAACAAAGATGACTCACACAAACCTTCATTAAGTGCCAGGTTTGCATGATTCCTCCTGTACTTATGCATCATTGTGAACTTTGGGGAATTGCGAATTTCATTCAAATCCCAAACTATGCTTCATCTTAATGATGGCTTGTTGAAACAAACCAGCTTCTTCAACTAGGGTATGAAGTACCCCCCTTTTTAAACAAACCATTGTTACAACAAACCACAGTTTGCCAGCTTCAAAAAGCACAGACAGGTATGGCTAATAAAAATGGGTGAAAAAATATTCTGAATGCCTCTCAGCAAAAGTGGTAGGGGAATTACTGCAATCAGTGTTTCCCACTGCCAACCCAGTCAGCCTCTCCAGAAGGATATCATGCGTACTGTATGATCATACCGTTAAAACATCTAAAAACATTTTTAAAGAATGAATTTGAGATTTGAGAGGGCTTTCTGACTGAAGGGACCTGGATATAAATCCAGTAAATAAATAAGAATAGTAAACTCAAACAAACAAATCCAAGAGAAAGTGAAACAGACAGTCCATTCCTAAGTATAATATCTACTCCAGAAAAAGCTAGAAGTCTGCGCAGCTGCTGAACAGATGAGTCAGTTACTGGCAGGGATCCGTGTTCAAACAGTTTCTTCAGTACAGTATTTCTGAAAAAATAAATACTTTACTCCACACAGCAACATCACAAAAAGCTTTTTAAAAATAAACAAATCAATGCTGCCTTCCCAGCTTAACAATGTGTGCATCGCATCTGGCATGGGGACATGAACCTAGCAAACCTTTGGAACCCTATTTCTTCCTGCCAAATGCGAGGCCTTTGGGTGCTGGGGGAAAAAGAACCTCATTGTGAATGCAGAACAATCCAGCTGCCACTCCTGGACCTCTCAACCAAGATTTAATTATTAAAATGACATCGCAGCCAGCTAATTGATCCAAGGCAGAACTGGAGGCAGGCAATTCCTTCAACTTGAAATTTTGTTTAATTGCTTTGAAGTGCCTTGGACCTGGGCTCCCCTGTCTTGTACCCACCCTCCACCATTCCTTCGGCAAAGTGAACAACATGGGGTCAGCTTTCCTTCCTTAAAGGCTGCCTTTGTCACAGTGTCACCTGGGAGTTTGCCTTCTCCTTTCGCCTGCCCCGCCACCTTACTCAGTGTGAAACAGACGAATTGCAATTGTAATAAAGCTGGCCTGTTATAGCCTTCCAGGTTTAATGAGCATGCCAGTCTGCAGCACGCAGCCCAGTTCCTCTTCCAGCCAGCTGTGCACAAGTAATATTTCAGTGTGCCGTGTAATTAATTTCTCAAAAGTGGTAGAAGGAATAAGAAGGGCTTTTGGTAGATAAAATTTAGCAGCAGCTATCAGGATATGTCTCTAACTATCACCATTTATTCAAGTGATGATCATGATGATCATGATGATCATGATGATCATGATACAGTAAATCACATTGTAAACTCAAAGGGTTTAAGCATCATCCAAACTTCAGGAAAATGATGAAAATGCACAATATTTTGTGCATGCAGGCTCCAGCATACTCTGTTTAGCATAAGAGTGTGGGAGAAAACGAACATGTATATATCACACACACACAATGTATGGTATACATGGTGTTAGGGGATGGCCCATACTAGGCCCACAATGGGCCCCAGATCCTTCCTTGGGGACCTTAGATCTCTGGCTGGCCATCTGCCCCACAACCCTGCTGTCCATGAGCATTTGTTGAAATACAAATGCAGAGGCTCTGATGATCTCCATTGCAGCGGATTCCATGGATTTGCTGACTTTCTGCCCTTGCTTCAAGACCTGCACTTCTGCCCTTGATTTTTTATGCCTGTGCTTTTTCCCAGAGTCAAATTTCTCCTCTCCTCTATCCAGATCTCCATTTTTACAAACAGGGGTTGATTTAGAAGACAGGTTTCTTTGAAGGCACAATGAGAAGGAGGAGGAGGAGGAGGAGGGTGACAGTATGGCATCTATAAGGTAAAGGTTAAGGTAAAGGTTTCCCCTTGACGTTACGTCCAGTCATGCCTGACTCTAGGGGGCGGTGCTCATCTCCGTTTCCTGGCCGAGGGAGCCAGCGTTTGTCCGCAGACAGTCTCCGTGGTCATGTGGCCGGCATGACTAAACACCGAAGTGCACAGAACGCTGTTACCTGCCCACCGAAGTGGTACCTTTTTATCTACTTGCATTTGCATGCTTTCGAACTGCAAGGTTGGCAGGAGCTGGGACGGAGCACGGGAGCTCACCCCATGTGCAGATTCGAACCGGCGACGTTTCGATCAACCAGCCCAGCAGCACAGCGGTTTAAACCACTGCGCCACCTACCCTTTTTCCTCTTGCAAGGAACCTGAAGCAGCTCCTTTCCATCTTCTCAGAGCAACATCCCTGTGAGGTGCATTAGGCTGAGAGTCCCTGACTGGTCCAGAACCAACCAGTGAGCATCACGGCTAAGTGGGGACCTGAATCCAGATCTCCTGATTCCCAGTCCAACACTAGCCACCACTACCCCACATAGGGAGACTTTGGAGTATATGCACATGCACAGGTGCTTCTTGCTTGTCTTTTCTTATCCTGTGGGCCAGTCCAGGGTCATTTAGTGCAGCCCTTAGACCACCAGTTCACCTGCAAGTCTCCTGTGCCCCTGGCAACCCCATTGTGTTGGGACTGCTCAAGAGCTCCTTGCAAACATGGTGCAGACGGGCTGTGTGTAGGTCTGGTGTGTTCCCTAGGTTGGCTATATGTCTTCTCCTCTCATTGAAGGTCTGCAAAAAGATCACCCTCTCTTATTTGAAGCACTGTCCCATCCAATCCCACTAGAATGATCAAGAACCATAAACATGGTTGCCTATCACTTGTTTTTGGTATGTTATCAGTGGCCAACATAAGATTCCCAGACTTCTGACATGAAACTTTGAACCTTGCTGTCTGGGAGGAAATGAGTAACTACTTCTGGGTTTAGCTGTTGTGATGGTTGCCACAGTGTCCCTGTTTCTGTGCTTGTTGCAGTTATAATTCCTTTTTATGGATACGGGCCCCACAAAGAGCAGTGTCATGTTGGTATTGGTACTCCTCCCTGGACAGTGTGGCACATAATTATTGCACATGGATCGGAATGGGCCATCAAACATGTTCTTTGCTACATGGCCTTGCCTTCTCTGTGTATGGAGATAAAGTCCATTCTCCATCGACTGAAGAATTAGCTTGGGTCCTTGTGAAAACAAAGAAAAAGAAACGATCAGGGAACAAGATCATTCAGTTAATTACTGTGAGAATGTTCCGGTCCAGGGAAAGAGCAATATCTAAGATGACCATGTGTCCTCTTTTTAAGAGGACAGTCCTTTATTTGAAGGGCTGCCAAAAGACTATGCTGCATTATTCTGAAGGTATCCTCTTTCTGAACAGCTGTTTTGTCCAACCCTAGCTTAAAAATAAAGGAACATATGAACTGTTGCCTAACCATTGCATTACATTCATAAATTTATAATGTAATGTATACATTACATTTATATTTAAATATTACCTATGTTTAATATTCACAGAGGTACATGTCTTCTTTTGAATTACCTACCCATCTCTTGGAATTTAGTACAAGGTCAGTGTAAATGAATTTTCTATGCCATTTTGACAGCTCAAAGACTAATATTACAACACTGGAAAGATAAATGACCCCTTGCAATAACACATGGGTACAGGATTTAATGAAACATTCAGTTTTTGAATAGGTGGCCTTTAGGAGTAATCCATGAATAGCTTAATATACGACTATTTGGGGTACCTTTGTTGAAGTCCATACACAATTATTTTTAACAACAGCATGTTCTGTTCTATACTGTTATTATTTACTATTTATTTCATTTCCTTACCTCCCTGTAGCCAGAGTTCTCTGGGCAGTTTACATATCTCTAATGCCTAGAAATATATAAGTTATGTTGAATTTAATATTAGAGATCTTTTAACACTGAATTCAAAAATTGAAATGCTTCAGTTTTATTCCTTTTTTCTTTATTTTCAGGGCTGGGCCACATATATATATATAGCATGATGCAAACTAATAAAAACATTTATACATGGCTCTCTTTCTCTCCCTTTTATCTTCACAACTACAACCATGTGAGGTGGGTTAGGTTAAGAGTGTGTAACTGGCTCAGAGTCACCCAGTGAGTTTCATGACAGAGTGGGGACTAGAACCTGGATTTCCTTAGTCCAAGACATTTAGCCAATCTACCACATTTGCTCTCCGCTCACTTAGCATCTGGGCAGCATCTGAACAGGGAGAAATGTCAGTCACCTGCTGGCAGTCTTCCATACAATTGTAAAATAAACTCTAATTATATAAAAATCATAATAATTATATTAATTCAAATAAAGTGGTATAAGCAAATTTTGCACTAGCCTCTTTAGTTCCCTTTCCTGGCAATTGGTGTTTCTTTTTTGGTGGTTTGTGAATGTCCACTCTAGATACATCACAGGACATCTTTACTTCCTGAAGTATGGATAAACTGAAAATGAGAAATTGACAAAACAGTTAATGATTTACCAGTTACCAACTTCTTTTATCTGTTAGAAATGGGAGCTGGTCCAAGCCATTTATCCTTGATAAATAAAGAATTTGGAAAGAGAGTCTCTGCTGAGTAAAAGGGAATAAATTTCTATGTTCTTAACTAGTTTTTGCTTTTCTTTTGTTTGAAAGGAGGGGTGAAAGGAAATTTATTGATTTCAAGCAAAAGTACTAAAAAGTTTCCCAGGGAAACCTTTCTGTGCCAAATGACGATATATTGTCCCTGCACAGAGGGCTCTCTGAGCCTGGAGCACAGGCAGGGCACAGCAGGGAACTTGTTCCAAAGACGGGGCTACCACAGAATAGGTCCTCCCCCTAGTTTCCACCCTTCAAGCTTCTCAAGGGCCTGGCACCTGGACAGCTGGTGCCACTTGGACTTGGACAGCTCTCCAAGTAGGAGCAGAGGGAGGCCCCAGAACATAGAGAGAGAACATGGAGGGAGGCCCCAGAATATAGAGTCTGGCTAGGTTGGGGTTGGGAGATACCTTCAACACGTGTTGTGGTCCCAAGCTGTGTAGGGCTTTCTAGGTTAAGATGAGCACCTTGAACTGGGAACAGAAGCATATGGGCAGCCAACACAGGCACGTCAGAGTCAGTGTTTACGTTCAGACCTCTGGATCCCAGATGTTAATCTGGGTGGGGCATTCTTCACCAGCTGCAGCTTCTGAAGCATCTTCGAGGGCATGTAGAGAGCATTGCATAATCTAATACAGAGAGTACCAGAGCAGAAATTACTGAAGCCAGGCCTTCCCACCCAGACAGCTGGGCCAGCAGCTGAAGCTGTTAGAAGGCACTTTGAGCCATTCATGCACCTGAGCCTCAAATGGATCGAGCAGCACCCTCAAGCTATGAACCAGCTCCCTCCCAGGGAGTGCAAACCCACCTAGAACAAGTTGAACACCCACCCATCCAGTCAAGGAAATCACCCATCAACAGCATCTCACTCTTGCCCAGACTGCGTTTCAGTTTGCTAGTCCTCATCCAGGCCATTATCATAGACAGGCATCAGTTTAGCACTTCCAAGGCCCACCTGATCTTGAGGAAAAAGAGAAATAGACCTGCCTATTAGATGGCAGAAATAGGTGGCAACTCACTGCAAAACTCTGGATGGCTCCACTGAGCAGTTTCATGCAGATATTAACCAATATGAGGAACCCTCTTCTGGAAAATCCACGAGGCTGGAAATATTTCCCAAGAACCTTCTTGGACTTGGACAGCTCTCCAAGTAGGAGCAGAACCAGTGCCCTGCCATCCTATCTCAGCCATCTGGTCCAGCAGGATACCATGGTTGATGGTACTGAAAGCCACCAAGAGACCCAGCAGTATCAGCAGGGTCACACTCTCCCTGTCTCGCTCCCAGCAGAGGTCATCATGCAGGGTGACCAAGGCTGTTTCCATACCAAAACCAGGCCTGAACCCTGATTGAAATGGATCCAGATGATCAGTTTGTTCCAAGGGTGACGGGAGTTGATTGGCAACCTCCGTCTGTAGAATCATGCCTAGGAAAGGAATATTTTTTATTGGCCTGTAGTTGTTCAAATGTTCCAGGTCAAGGGAGGGTTTCTTGAGAAGTGGTCTCACCACCACCTATTTAAGGCAACATGGGACCACTTCTTGCAAAGAGTCACTGACAACCTTATCTCTTCCTTGCTGGCTTTTATATGCCTGGAGAGACAATTTCACCTACAAACTCAGAACAGCTTTATGTTACTAGCTTGCTGGACAAGCAAACAAGCCTAGGAAATACAGGAAGACAATATCTAGTTGTTGAGGGTGGGGGTGTCAAGTGAATCTGACATGTCAGATTTTAAACTTGACTTCACATTGTTATGGGAATAATCAGAAGTCAAATGACAACTTTGCTGAATACAAATCGTATTCAGAATGCCATCTTCTTGCCCTCTTCTTCATCTCCACATTCACTGGTTTGCTGTCATTTTATCTTGTTTCTTTTTAACACAAAAATATCAAGTTGTCATCATGTGGCAATGCCCTGTTCTGGAAGGAGAAGGTTAAACAGATGAACGTGTCTGTGCCCATGCTATCTTCTGCTTACCTTCCAGGGGTCTTTTCCAGGTCACCAGGTGGAGGGCTTTCATGTTGTGGCCACCTCACTCATCTCACATTTTCTGGATTTCACACATATGCTTTAGGTAGTCCATTTTTAGCTATTAGACACTGGATGCATGCATAAAGAAAAAGAGGGCAGAACATTTCAAATAAGAAAATTTAACCTATGGAAGAATTTCAATAGAACAAAAAAATCTTTAAATTACCACACACACACACACAAACCTTATGAGTCATATTGATATAAAGCAACTCAGCCTAGTGAACTTGCTGGACTTTTCCCCTGCTGCAACCAGGCCTTCTTATCTGAGCAAAATCTTACAAGGTTGACCCATCTTTTAATCAGTTTTCTAGTCCCAGCCTAGAGGGAGGAGACTGTCAGAAGGCCCTTTGCCCAGGGCTGCCCAAAAACCTGAACTCAGCCATGGCACCATCCCTGGGCTACTTCAAGCTTCTCAAGCATTTGGAAGGCTACACTTGGAAGGAGGCTGCTGTATGAGATGGAACCCTGAGCTTTTCTTACATCCTAACTTCTTCTTTTGACTTAGTATTAATACAAAAAATCCCTGCTATCGAAACATAATCTCCCTCTTTTCTTTCTGTCTTGAAGATTTCATAGCACCTGGAGGCATGGCTCAAAAGCCAGAAAAACAGAATGTTTAATTCCACTATGAAGGAGCTGGCAATCTGATAAGAAGTTCCATTGTCTGTGAGCTAAGACCTCCTGCTATCCGGCTATATCCAATGTAGAATCATTCTTGCGGAGCATCCAGAGAAGTAGCAGATAATTCAAAGAAACAAACCAAACACTGCAAATATGAAGTTCTGCTTGACATATAATTGCAAGTTTGAACCAGGAGCTCTAACAATAGAGGCACTGAATTACCAAATATATTAATATTAGGATTGAACTACGATTTACTAATTTGCTTGCTACACTGGAATGTTTCCCCCATGCCACTGCATGTGGTTTACAGGCTTCAAAAGGAGGGTAGGCAACTCCTCACCCCACCTCGCAACACGCACTCAATGAGGTCCATATTCCTTCACAGGTTATCTGTTGGGGACTGCATGAGAGCATGTGGAGGACCAAAGCTAGCCATGGGCAAGGCCAGAGACATTTCCTGTTCCTCTGTTTACATTTCCTTTTCTCCCCTTCCATCTTCTTTCCTGACCCAGTAGTCTGAACAAGAAGGGGTAGATGGCACTAGCCAGGGGTCTGACTGGATCCCATACAGAGTGATTTTGAAAATAGCTTTTCCCAGGCACTAAGGGCTTCCACAGAGAACCTTCTGTGGGTGCTCCACTAAATGAAGAGATGCAGGCGACCACTAATGGAAAGATATCTTCAGTGATGGCCTCCCAGCTGTGGAATGCCTTCTCCAGAGAGGGTCACCTGCAGGGAAGTGGAGGAATCTGCACTGGGGCTGGGGATACAATGGAGCCCCTGGGCTTGGCTACCCAGAGTCTAGCCCACGTTGATGTGGCCTTGAGTCTCAGTTTCTGGAAGTGCCTTCAAGGAATCAAGCCCCACACACTCTGGATAAGCAGCATCCTTCTGTGCCACATGTAGTAGCTGAATGCTCTCCTGGAACTGCCTGGAAGAAGGTTGCTGGTTGCATGACCTTCACTCTGTGAGCATCCATGGATTTTCTCCCAGTTTTGCTGCCTTGGCAAGACTGGGCTGAATGTAAGAGCGAGTCCACAAATGCTGGAGGGATGGAGTCTCAATTCTACTCACCTGGGATCTGATTCATCATGGCTTCCCTTATGCTCCCACTGAGACATCATGTAACATGGAGCCCTTATGGCACTGCCACCACATCACTGTGTCAACTCCTGACATGACAAGGAAGTTGAGGGTGCTTACCTTTATAGGTCTACTCTGACCTAAGCCCCAGTGAATTCCCTATGGTTTGCTCCCAGATACGTGGGCAGTGGATTTCAGCCTGGATTGCCACCAACAAGCTACAGGAGTGCCTATCGTTTGTAGCTCTGCTTTATAATCACTACAGAGTAACTCCAGACTTTCATGCCATCTTGACTAATTTCACTGCATCTGCTCAAGCAAGACATACCATCTGGGGCAGGGGAAGTGACTCACAATCTTCATTTTGAATTGGGGGAGAGGGGCTTTCAAACACATTCCCTTGTCCCATCTTGGTCCTGTCATTGTTATGACAGTGGCCTGGCGTACCCAATGCGCCTCTGATCTTTCGGCTGCCAGATGCCTGCATCCCAAAGAAGCCAGGAAGGTGCTAAATTATTAACTCTGCTATTTGCATAAAATGACTCTCCCCAGGCAGCAGGTACAGCAAGGCTGCAGATCAAGGAAAGGGACTCCGGGATTCCTCCGGGACTCCGGCAAAACATCCTCACACTTCATCTTCTTCTCTTCTGAACAAAATGCTTCTGCCAGACTTGCCTTTAAAAGCAAAGTGTCCTAATGATGATGGACAGCTCTGCGCTCCCATTGGAAAATTCCTGTCCCCGTGAGCAGTAACTAACTTCGCTCTCTCTAACACACACGGTAAAGCTTTCCAAGTCGTCATGATGATGATGTGCATGCAGCACATCACTGCCAGGTCATCTCAGGTGTAACCCCCCCCCCCATACTCCCATATATGGTTTGCACTGAGCCACTTTTCTAGCTCCCCCCACCCGCCCTGCCTGCTTCGGCTCAATGTTCCATGAAATATTCCTTAGGCAGCCATCACACATTACTTCTACTTGAACCTGAGCAGTAAGGAAGGGAGAATTCAGTGGGAGAACACAAACTCGCATGCGGAAGGTTCTGGCTTCAGCCCCCACAACCTGCATGGAGGGCTGGAAAGGGTTCCATTCTAAACCCCTAGAAATGGCTGCCAGTCAGTGAAGGCAGTGCTGACCTAGGTGGACCCATTTCCTGACTCAGTGTAAGGCGCTTCTGATGTTCCTTTGATGTGCTTACTATATCCCAGCTTTTGAGAGGAACCATTGCTCAGGGGCGAAACACAGGATTGGCATGCTGAAGGTCAATCCTGGTGCCCCTCTTGAGAAGGATCGGGGTGCAGGTGAGAAGAAAGATCTTTGGTGGAGACCCGGGGGTGTCAGCACCCAACAGAATGAATAATAGGCTGAATGGGGTCACCATCTGACTTGGCTCTCTATTGCCTGCCCGTATTTCTTTTGCATGTGTTTTCTCATAGACAGCATACTAAAAAGCAGAGACATCACCCTGCCAACAAAAGTGTGTATAGTCAAGGCTATGGTTTTCCCAGTTGCAATGTCTGGCTGTGGAAGCTGGACCATAAGGAAGGCTGAGCACTGAAGGATTGAGGCCTTTGAACTGTGGTGCTGGAGAAGACTCCTGCGAGTCCCTTGGACTGCAAAGCGATCAAACCGGTCAGTCCTAGAGGAAATCAACCCTGACTGCTCTTTAGAAGGCCAGATCCTGAAGATGAAACTCAAATACTTTGGCCACCTAATGAGAAGGAAGGACTCCCTGAAGGAGAGCCTAATGCTGGGAACAATTGACGGCAAAAGAAGAAGGGGATGGCAGAGAATGAGGTGGGTAGATGGAGTCACTGAAGCAGTTGGTGTGAGCTTGAGTGGACTCCGGGGGATGATGGAAGACAGGAAGGCCTGGAGGAATGTTGTCCATGGGGTCATGATCAGTCAGACACGACTTTGCGACTAACAACAACAACAACAACCCATAGAATTTCCCCATCTCATTTCCATGTCAGTCTGCAAATTTCATATTATTATAGAAGGTTTAGATGGGGATTAGACAGCCTGACAGAAAATAAGCCTATCCATGGCAAACAGCATAAAACTCAAAGCAAAGATAACCAAACATGCTCTCCAGAGCACAAAATAGTGCCTATTAAATGGTGCAGGCAGTAAAGAAGTGTTACGTTGCTGTGCCCATTGTCCCCATGTGGGAGCAAGGCTGGTCCAGGGGCCATTAACACTTCCCCCAGTGAATAGCCCTACACCCCTAAATGGCTTACTGAGACTTGTTTTGCTCTTAGGGGACAAAATCGCTAGCCACCAGCCTCATCATCTTTTGATACCATGGATCAACGTATCCTCCCGGATTGACTCCATGGGCTAGGTATGTTAATGTGGTGGTTCCAATCTTATCTTCAGGGCCAATTCCAAAAAGTGACATTGGGTGACTGTTCCTTAAACCCCTGGCTTTGGGATACCACAGGGTTCCTCAGGATACCATTCTGTCCTGTCTGATTCATCCAGACTCTTATTATGTTCTGATCCTCTGCAAACAGCACCAATCAACAGCATTTGCTGAGGCACATGTGCACTCATGTAGTTAAGCAACACAACCGGATACGTCTTGATAAAAGCTGCCATATCTTCATGTCAAGATTGCTTTTTATCATATATATTTTTGCTCATGTCACAAGGCATGGTAATGGACAATTAAAACACACACCTTATTTTTGATACCATGTTATCAGTAAAATGCTCTTTTGTGTATTTCCATGCACCCACATTTGCCCCTGACCTTTTGGTGACAAGCCTCTCTCTCTGCAGGTTCAGGAAAAACTGAAGTGGCATTTTGATATTTAATAATATTTATACCTTCTGACATTCAGGCCATGAGTACTAAAGCTTAAGTAGAACCAACAGCAGTACACATTATTAGAGGAGGAACTTAGGGATTTTTGTAAGCACAATTGCATACAAAAGTCCTACGGAAAAAAAAATCTCAATGAACATGAAGTTTGCTCATTAGCCTTATAGTGACTATGCAGATGTTTACAACTGGGGTAGAGAATACGGAATGCAATGGCTGACATCTGGATAGGGAATTCACTGGAAATTTTTGTCACAACTCTCTTTTGTATGTTGTTAAGTTCTAAGCTCTCAGTTTGCACAGGAGACCTAATACCACCAGGCCAAAACACTGCTTAGGTTCCTTTGAACAACTTCCCCAAATATCCAGGGACCAACTTTTTATCTGATCATTTACACCGTTGAATCAAATATCCTTTGTTCCTTGGAATCCTGGAGGTTCCCTAGTTGCCTTTCTGGATGAGCTCTTTTGGCTGTCAGTGTTTGCATGAGCAAGGAAGAACGTTCCAAGCCTTCAGATTAATCGAAAATCATTCCTATGAGAGGACATTTAGATGCTAGCAGTCAGAGTGTGCAATGAATCTGGGGGGGGGGGGGCTGGGGTGAACATCTGATGGATTTCCACAATTTATCCCCCTAGATTCTGGATCATTTAGCCCTGTGTTGATGTCAATTTCTTGTGCACCAAATTGAGCCTTCCATCTCTAGAATAGGCCATAATTTGTGAGTTTTAAAAAAACCAATAATCAAATCAGCACGGATAAGCATCTGCAATAAGACCCATTATTTGTGCAGAACAATTTTCCTGGCATTGACTTGTCAGATTGCAACATGACCCACCTTGCAGGCTTTCATTTATAGGCTGGACACTAATCTGTAGGGATGTGAGGTGGCATTGCAGGTGAAACCACTGAGCAATGGACTTGCTAATCAGAAAGCTGGCAGTTAAATCCCGTGTGGTGTTCCTGCTGCCTGTCCCAGCTCCTGTCCACCCAGCAGCCCAAAAGTGTGTAAAAGCATGAGGAGACAGATGGGTACCCACCTCGGTGGGGAAGCAAGTGACCTGCATGGAAAATGTGTGGACCAGTCCTGCATTGGACCTGCAGAATGAAATCTTCAGCAGCAGTGCAGCAGCAGCGGTGGAGAGAGACTGGAGGATGCCGACACTCCCACAGACCAGCACTAGCTGCTCTGTGTGTGCAAAGCTGGCTCGTCCCCTGTGGTGTACCATGGGTAGTGCGCAAGCGTGAACCGAAGAGCTGGCCATCTCAGGCAGCCAAACTGCTTTGCATTAGCACTTCCTGACTTATTGTATCATCATATGAAATAAATAAAATACACCTATTTGCATATTTCGTTCGCCTGCTAATGAAATGTGTGGAAATTAGTACCCCAAAACTATGTGGCTCTAGGGTGATTCCTGATTTACACAAATTACGATTTTATGCTAGTTAGCTGATTCTGCACAAATCATGCTAGAGCCAGGGGGTGATCAGGTGCATATTTGCACAAAATTCATTAGTGGCAAAAAGGAAATGAGCACAAATCATGGTGCATCTTAGAGCTAGAAATCTGCAAAACAGAAAAGAAAAGAACCCTGATTCAGGCCACTCCTGATCACGGGAAGGGAAACTGGCAGGATATCTGTGTGCAATTGAGCCTGATTTCCCTGTTTCGGTCAGTTCCTAGTTATCAGCATGAACCCATTTCACACACTTTAAAAATGTTCTTAATAAAGCTTGCTGCCAAATTTGTGACCCAGAATCTGATCTCCTGGTTTATTATTCCTGAGGTCTGGGTACAAGGACATTTCTAGCAGCTCACAGTAAAATGTTTAGCAAGATGTCCCCTAAAGACAATAAAACAACTACACTAAAATAAGTGAAAGTAATTTACCAGGGAAAATTAATAGAGAATAGAGACTGTTCCTAGTAAACAGAGACAACTGAAGTGCACAGTAAAGCCAAGAGTGAGCCTTGAGAAAGTGTGCAGTCGTGGTACAGCATGCCAGTCACTAAATGGTTCCCTGAACAAGTATTACAAGGCATTTTGGATTGGGCTATTAATTTCATAGCTTAATTGGCAAAAAAACATTCCTGGCCAAATGGCTTGCAAAGGTCACATGCATCTTTGCTTGTAATAAACAACAGTAATCAATTTACTTGGTGTAATTTCTACTTTGCAATTCAAAGCTGCTTGGACTCCCTCCATTGGGGCATAAAAGTTAGCAAGATCATTTTGCTTCAGGTATCTAATATTAAAAGGTTTCACTGAAACTGGAATGGGTTGTGAGCATATCCTCTTCCGTCATTCATACTTACATATGGGGGACAGATTGTGCCAGCCAGGATTTTGCAAGTGAGTGGGATTAAACACATACACTGGGGGAGGGGGCAGATCCTGCTAATGATGACCACCTACCAAACATCTATTACAAATGCTTTGTAATTGACAAGGACCTTGAAGGACATTCATTAAAGCAACAGAATTGTTCCTGCAGAGATTTGGGTAGTTAGGTTGGGAGATTGGCATTTAAAGGAAAAGAGTTTCACAGTTTCAGGCTGGATTTCACAGAGCTTAACTTGTGTAAGCAACAAAAGGATCTGATGAGACTCACAGAGGTAGCAAAATAATGAATGGCAATTTGGAATGTCAAGCAAGATTTCAGATGACTTTGCTATCACATTTCTGTTTTTGTGTTATGCTTCATTAGCGGTAGGTGGGAATTCTGCATATTCAGGATGGAAGAACTTGAGATTGATTAATGATTGATCAATTGATTTTTAAAAGAATGTGAGAAGAACCAAAACTGACAGATTAATCAATCTAGTTCCAGCAGCTGAGTATACTTTGCTCTTAGAAATCTGAGATGGAACCCCTGTGTGTTCCATTTTATTTGTGGTAATGAATTAAGGTTACTACTTCTTTTTTTATGATACTGGATATAGAGGATCTGAGGACAGCTTGAAAGCTTTCTCATACTGTCAATGTAGCCCCAGAAGTTAACTAGTAATATTCTGAAAACTGGATCAGAAATGTCAAATAGACTGTAGAGCATTGTCACCTTGAGATCCCAAACTCCTGTCCTTCTTCCTGAAATTGCCCACTTGCTCTCTCTTCCTCTTTCTCAGACCACATCCTACCATCACACCAAGAGAAATGTCATAAGGTAGCAAACAATAGAAGCTTGAATTAGGATTCCTCTCCCCACACAGATTTATCCAATTACAAAACCCAATTGGGTCTAGAGGACCATCTTATTTCTCTTTGGGCAGTTCATTAGTAGCTCCTAATTGATACTAACAATGACAGCATCTTTCTTATAAACTTTTCTATATTATTGCCACTTGGGCCATCTGGGAAGTCATTGGATGATGCAGAGACCCATCTCTGATATCTGGCAGTCTTGGAGCTAGGACTTTGAAGGCTGGGACCTCACCCATGGAAGGAGCCATGCTATCCTTGCCCAGGTCACAACTGGGTCTCAGAAAAGCAAAAAGGAAGCACGCTGAGGGGTCAGGAGGGAAAGATGCTGCAGCCAAAGACCTAAACCAGTTCCTATCACATCCCATCTCCTTCCTCCCCCACCCCCAATACTTTAGCTAGAGGACCCTAAATGACATCTAAACAAACTATTGAATGCAAGGCATGGCGATGGCAAAGATCCCTGCCACCACATCTTGTTCCAGGTATAGGACACACATAAGCTGCCATGTTTGGAGGCTTATGTGCATCAAGCGCTTACAGCATAGAATTACACCTTCTGATATTAATGTATGAATGACTTCCTGCATCGGTGTGTTAATTTCTTACCAGTCTCTCCACAAAGTTTTGAACTACAAGCTTAAGAAACCTATACCACTGGTCATAATGGTTGTGGTTAATGGGAACTGTGGTGAGCACCAGTATTCCTAACAGCAGAGGTAATTGGGTCCATGCATGTCTGTTTTCCTTTCCTGCACTTGGTAAATTTAGCTTGAAAATGTGCTGCTTAAAAGAGGGCATATTCTCATATATATATATATATTCTCATATATATATATATATATATATATATATATAAATATATATATATATAGAAAGAGAGAGAGAGAGAGAGAGAGAGAGAGAGAGAGAGAGAGAGAGAGAGAGAGAGAAGCAGTTCTGCAGTAGAGATTAAAACAGGACAGGTTGATTATAACCTGTCACATTTACAAGCTAATGAAATTCCATCAACAGGCCATGACGGGCCCAGCACTTTTCTGAGACAAGTTTTAAGGCCTTTCATCTGAACTCCCAACTTTGATCATCTGCTGATGAGTTTCTCTTGAGCTCCTGCCAAGCTAAAGGCAAGCTGATTTCCATTCCTGAAGCCTTCGCTTATGTTAAAGACAGGAGATATTGGTAAGTGAATTGCGGGGGTGTCAAAATCTATTCAGAGTCAACAGGTCCATCAGGATGGAATGGAAACAGTACCGAGCATCAGGAAACAGTCATTTCCATATTGGTTGCACTCTTTTATCCTCATCTGCATGTATAATGTACCACTCATGCATTCCTATTCAGGCTTCCAGAAAAGCATGCCTCATTTGCTCACCTGGTGCCCAGAAACCATGGAGAGCTGTGAGGTTTATTGCTCAAGTCCGACACCATCTTTCCTTCAGAAAGAGTATCTGAGTTCTTGTGAACGAATGAATGCCACTTCTGTACTCAGGACAGCAAAACCATGTCCATCTTAGCTCCATGGGCATGTAGCACTCAGACAGGAGGTCACATCGGCAGCCCTCGCACTACACATGCCAGGGGCTGATGGATTGGGACTTCAGGGCAGGGCATTAAAGGGTAAGGTATAAAATGCCTTATTTTGCCAGTATCCATGTTCCTACCTGATAATTCTCTAATGTCAGGTGTTCTGCTTTCCTGAGGAGAGGGAAGCATTAACCACAAACCCAACCCACCCAAATTCACTTTGTGGCAGGTTTTATAAGCCAGGAGGCAAAGATCTACAGCACAGGCATGGCCATCACCAGAAATCAGACACCATTGGCCTGATGCTACCAGTGTTCCCTCCCACTGCCTTTCACATGTGGCTGCTTCACACACCTGACTAATGAAGCACCCCTCTGGCCACAGTCCATCTCCCACTCCATCCACAAGCTGCCTTGGTCTTCCCCATTTTTCACCTGGCAGGACTGGAACAAGCTGTGGCTCCTTCTCCTTCTCCTGTTGTCCCATGCTGCTTGGTGGAGAGTCCTATTCTGAAGATTCTCTCTCTGGACCCAGAAGATGAACTGTGTCTCAGGAAATGTTGGGTGGTGGCCAAGTGGGATGAGACTCATTATGTGGACCTAGAGTTCGTGTCTAGCTCACAGTCAATCAGGGAATTTAATGGCTGAGTGGGGACTAGAACCCAGATCTTCCAAGTCCCAACATTATAACCACAAACTCGCACTGTCTCTGTTCTTATTGGTCTTTGTAAGCCTTCCCTTTTTATCACAACAGCAGGACAAAACCCCTTCCAATGAACAAATGCATGCATCTTTACATCGTTATTTGTGAATGACAGCTTTGTATCATCATTCTGCCAGCTGTCCGCAAGATCTCCTCCCTGACTCTGCTGAGGATGACTGGCTCCAGATTACTCACCATGCCTCATGACCGAGAAGGAATTCATATGGCACATCCCCAAAGTATTACTCACAGGTAGAATCCCTACCCCTCTTCTGACACCATTTCCACCCTGAACTGTTAACCTCAGCCTAATGCAGGGCTGGACCTATCATTAAGCAAACTGAGGCAGTCACATCAGTGAGCAGATTTAGTGGGAGCACCATGAAAGGTGAATTATCAGCAATTCCATCTGTTATTATCTATTTCCCCCACTTGGGCTTCTTTTTGGTTTCTCACCCAGGGTGTCAAAATGTCTCTGACCTGATGCCCTCCAGGTTTTTCCAAAGAGCCTCCTTTCCACCCCCTTGTTCAAACTTTACAGGAGCAATGGTTTATAATCAGTATGCCAGAACTAATTAGTTCCCCCCTCTTTGCTTCCTGTGGGGGGTGAAAGATATACAAATAGCATTCCAGCAAAATGGGGTCATCTCAGATTAAGCTCCTGTCCCATTTGTCTTTAGTCTTTAGCATTAAATTTACCATGCATATTAGGAGCAAATTTTAATTTTCCACAGCATTGGGCAATATCTTTTCCTTAAAGCCCGAAAGAACATTCATTAACATTCTCATCTTCTAGTTCAGCATGTGATGGCCTGCTCATTTGCAATTAAATGTGAAATTTGTTGTCGAAGGAGGCCTGGCTGAAAGCCCACGATTGCCTTCCCATGCGAAACATACATGTGTGTGTCTGGTTGTGTGGATCCATATGTTCCTACCTTATGTTTGGAAATGCATCATTTTGCTGGGTATGAAGTGAATACAATTCAGGTACATGGTGGACAAGAATACGTTTAATGCCAGGGCAAAAATGGGTGAAAAAGACATCAAGAGCCCTAGCATAGCTACTAACTTCATATTTTATGGCAGCATTGCAGAACTTCTGGGCCATGCGCTGTATTTGGTCCACCCATTTTCCCCATCCAGCCCACCACATCTCCAGCCAAGCCTCTCCACACTCACTCATGCACTTTTTCTGTGGTGATCTGAGGATGGGAGAAGAGACAACAGTCTCCATTACCATTTCTCTTTCTATTTCACTCTGGTCACAGAAAAAGGGGTTGCCCCTTTGCCAGGCACAGAGGAAAAGCAGAGTCATTGGTTGATGGAGAAAAAGAACTAAATGAAAACAGTCATCACAAAATTGATGAACAAGCGAGAGGAGCTTAACAAAAAATTTACTACATGGCACTACGACTTTCCTTGATGACGCCAGTCAGCCGACTGATGCAGAGGGGTCCCCTCAAGAGGCATGTAGCAGTGGAAGCATGTACTATAACGGGCTCACCCACCAGAGAATGATTCTGGTTTCTATTGGGTCCCCCCTCGTATACCTAGACTTGGTGCACTAAATGTACTGAGGGCCAGCACATTTCCATCTGTTTTGGAAACAACTAGCAGTCACATCTTATCCGTGTTTCTATGTTTGCTCAGAAGGAATACCTACTGAGTTTAATCAGAGTGACTTCCAAGTATATAGAGGACGGTGACCTAAATGCCTTTAAGCAAATGACTTTAGTGGAGAGCAGGGGTTCAGCTGTCACTTTAATGAAACTGGTTGAGCTGTCCCTTAAGAAGCCCGCCAACTCAAGACCAAGATCACCCACTGGGCTGCATGGATGAGTGAGGATTGGAGCCCAGCTCTTCACAGCTCCAGGTTGAGACTCTAACTGTTGTACCATAGTGGCTGTGCCCCCTCTACCCTTTAGCTACTCCACTTTGTACTGCAATTGCAGGAGGCACAGACTGGCATGCTGGGAAGGATGTTTTCTTCTCATCAGAGCAGATACTCAGCAGGGCAGCTTGAGCGCAAGCTGTCTGAATCTTTAGGATCTCATATTTCAACCCTGAAAGGACAATAGTGCCTGTGATTCTTGGCATGGAAATACAATGAGATAATGCATTAAATATGAGCATTGTCTCATTCCTTCTACTTCGGAACATTTCAACACACAGACAAAAGTTTTTCAAAACACCATAAGGGACACAGGCTCATGTGCTCATCATATGCTAACTGACAGTTGCCCTGGAACTGGGGAGCCAAAGTCACAAGGGGCCTTGTTGACACACTTCTGGTTTCATCTCTCAGACACCCTTCCGTTTCTTTCTACATCTAGTGCACTATTGTCTGTTGTGATCCAATGCACTTGTCCAAGGTCTCAGGCATCAGCATTTTCCATTACCACTGCTGATCTTCTGCAGCTAGACATGTCAGGTTTCAAACCAGGCAGGCATCAGCATGCGAAGTACATTCTTTATCATGGACCCATGTTCCCAGCATCATGGCTTAGGTGCTGCCCAGTTAGACTCCAAGCCCCATTATCCCCAGCTGGCATGGACCTTGGCAACTGGAAGCAGGTGTTGGATGGGGATGCCTTTCTGGCAAGCCATAGTCAGCTGGGCAGTGGCATCAGGGGGATGCACTCCAGCTCGTAGCCCCCAATGGGGCACTGGTGCCTCTGCCTCCAGTCCACTGCTTCTCATGCTGCTGCTTCCATGTGGAGCTTCCCCTGGCCAGGCACCACTACTTCCATGGCCTGGCTTCTTGCCCCACTGCTCAAGCAAGAAGGGTGGCAGCTCAGGGGATCTAATGTAGGCCCCAGCCAGGCATGCCAGCCGGTGCCAGGATGCCCCTGCTTCCACCTGTGCAGGAGCAGCAGCAGGGGAATCGGCCAAGTGGCTCTGCTCTTCTCCCAGCATTGCCCCACTGATTGGCTGTTTGCCTCACACAGGATCTTTAGGGCAGGAAGTAGGAGGAGCAGGGCTGCTGCTTTTGCCAGCTGTCCCAGAGGACGGTTGTCAGTGGAGTTCTCTGGTTTGCCACTTGGCAAGAGTGGCAATGGACTACTCTTGCCAAGCAGCTTTGTCGCTCCGGCTTTGCTGCCACAATGAGCATGCAAACTATGGCTTCTAGTTCAGTGGCACACTGAGCAATCATTGTACTGAGAAACCATAGAACATACCATTGTTTCTGTTTGTGGTTTCTCAAAACCAGACACACTGAAATATCCCAATGGGATTCAGACAACACGACAGGCCAGAACAAGTAACAAAACACTGTTGCTTGTTATTCTATGTGAACCCACCTTCCATTAGGTAGATCATGGTAAAAAACTGTGGACCATGGTAACCACACAGTGTTCTTTGTGGTGTTGTGTGAATGCAGCCAGAGACAATATGGAGTTATGGAGTCTTTCATGGGACTTTCCTCCTCTTTTGGGAACAGACTCATGGCCAGTTCTCCCAAAGTCCTGGATGTTTGTGGTCCATCTCCCAGTCTCCTAGCATGGGCTGCTTTCCCTTTAGTGCTAATTCCTCTTTGAAGAGCATTCCTCCAATGGAGACACAACAGCTGACCACAATCCCTGCAGTCTGATGCAGAACACGGCACAGGAAGTGTTCCCCCTTCCCCAGCCTGGAACCCTCCAGATGTGTCAGATGACATGCCCCATCATCCCTCTACCCAGCACTCCCAATTCAGAAGGATGGGAGTTGAACTCCAGCACATTTGGGAACAATCAGCTTGAGGAAGGCTGTCCCGAGCCATGTTGCTTGCGTTTCACGGCATGCTTTAAAAACAACAGCAAGAAGAAGAATAGAAAAGGCCTTGGCATTTGTGATGGCTGCAAAGGATAGAACGAGTGTGACTGTCCAGTTAGGCAATTTCCCCTTTCCAAGCAGAGCAGAGGAGAATCAAAGCACACAGGGTGCGACACACGTCGCAAGTCACCCGCACTGTAAATAAATGTGCCTGCTGCTCTCTGAATTGACTTCCCTTCATTGCACTGGAAATGATTCTCTGAATTCAAATGCTTTCATATCTTGGGGCAGGGGAGGGGGAGAGAGAAAAATGTTCCCTGAAGATAAAAAGCATAATAGTCTATTTTATTTTCCACTTTCCACATCAATAATGAAAAGTTATCCTGTAGGGACAGCTGGCAACATTTCCAGCTCTTACCTCGGCAGTACAAAGTCCCCCTTCTGTGCCTGCACTGTGATACATAGCCAGGAAACACAGGGACTGCATCAACCTGATTAAAGTTGGTTTTCAAAACAGCATGTCAAAGGCCATGCAGAGCCTGAGGTGTTTTGATTCCCGAACCCCCAAGAGGTGTCTCCTTGAAGGTTGCTCCATGAAGCACCACCTTTAACAACAACAACAACAAAAATAATAATTTATGAGCAGCAGCAGCTACGGGGAGGCAGCAGAGGGGCATGGAATAAGCACAGAAGTGCTGAAGCAAATGCCAAATGCAGCCTTTTAGAAAGGTCAAAAGGATTATTTGGGGCTCTAAGCCGAATGCAGGAGTCAAACACAAGGCTCCATTGCAGAAGGTGCTCCCCAGCAATCGGCACTGAAAGTCCAGGCACACTTATGGAAAATGAAACCTTGTCCTCACTTTATGCATGCACACTGAGCAACTGAATAAGCAGTTGCAAAGACAAAGCCATTTCAGGACAGGATTTTCTTCCCAGGTTATGTGTGAGCTGCTCTTGCGGTTGTAAAAAAGAAAATATAAATTGAGGCAGAAGTCTTTGGCATCAGCCGCTGCTGTACCTAGCTCCTTTAAAAAATTACAAACAAGAGGAGTTGGTAGCACTACAGTTGGCTTCTTCTGTGTACACACAAGGCATGCACTCCTCCACTGTGTCACAGAGAGAGAGAAAGTATGAAGGAAAGTTGGTAGCAACAAAAAGAAGAAAGTGTGTTTGGGTGGCAATGGGTCATTTCTCACAGGGACCTTTTGATGGAAAGGGAGCATAGCTCTGTGGCTGAGGGCCCTGTTGCTTTTTCAGGGCTGTGCCTCTGTGTGTATGCACACCATTGAGGGGTGCCAGCAAATTCCACAATAGACTCAAAGGAGTTCACATTTCTAAGAATATGACCTCAGGTTCTGCTGTGCAACAGCCATCTACAAGCTGCAGGACCTATGCACCATCCTGAGCCCTATCCCCAGAATGGCTTCAACACCATGAATAGCTTCTTAAAAGTTCAGGCTATAATCCAGAACGGATACAGTGCCCTGTTGACTTTGGAGCCAGCAGCTTCCACTGACTACAATTCATAGTATCCTGGGGGTGTATTTTTCCCCAAACATTTTTGCTTTAGGACCACTCCTTTGTCCAATGGTTCCATCAAACAAATGTTGAAGATAAAAGTCTATATGATCATATAAACATAGAATGGGTGCAGTACAAAATGAGGAGTCAGATATAAATTAATATAATATATTAAACTAAACAGCAACAAAACAGTGCCGTTAAGAGTGAACAATATAAAATCAGTTATTAAAATTTCTGAAGAATAGGATCATTTTTGCCTGGTGCTGAACAGATTGCAAGGATGGTGCCAGGCAAACTGCTCTTGGAAGGACCTTCCAGAGATGTTGAACGCCTGCTTCTTTCCCTGGTCTTTTACTTTGGACATCTCTGAAGAAGACTTTGTGTTGCTTTTCACATCCCTGGTTAACCTCAGTTCATTCCCAATTTTACCCTTCCTGACCCCATCCCTGCAATTCCGAGCTGCCTTCCTTTGCAGCCCTTCCTTCTACTTCCATTGCTGGCCTAGTCTAGCCCCTCACCCCTTTGCCTCTGCATGTATCTCCTCTTCCTCTATGGCACAGCCATCAAACTCCTTTTAGTTCTCCCTGTTTGCTTGCTCCCTGGGAGCTTGGCTGCTTGTTTCTCTAGACCAGCTGGGGCAGCTTCCCCTTATCTGCTCAGTTAAGAGTCATTATCCTCTAGGAACTGAAGCACAAATGCTGGTGCTGAAACAGATGTGACTCACCTAAAGACAAGGCATGCTTCATTTGCAGGTGCCAACACAGCCTCCTTCCCATGTCCCTTTCTGCCAGCTTCTGGAACTCAAAGGTCACATCATTGATTGACTATGGAGAATAGTCATTGATGTTTCCTCCTTGAATGTGTCTAAGTATTTCTAAAGGTATCTAAATTAGTGCATATTATCAATTTGCGGTAGTGCATCAGAAGAGTTAATTACACAACATGTGAAGGGGCAGTTTTGACCCCCATTTCTGGATTTTTTTATTGTGTGATCCCAGAGTAGGAATGGATGAGAATTTTCCTTTAGTTCAGTTTTGATAAGAATTTACCAAAACATGAAAAATTCTTCATGCTCGTTAGTTTGTTTTTAATGTGGATGCAGGAGTAATCAAAACCGACAGAATTCGGCACAGGAATTTGAGTGCTTAGCAGTTCCAGCTCTAGCTTTGAAGCCCTGTCTATTTAGCTGCATTACTGTTTAATTCGAGTTGCCACCTCTTTTTTTGACAAGTTCTATCCCTATCTTCAAAAGCGACATGAAATGCAAATTTTTAAAAATGCTCTCTTCATTCCATGAATAGCCGTGCCTGTTGAATATGTCTGGTGCAGCTGGATGGGAACTTTGATTTGGCTTTGTATGTGAAACAGCCACCATTTGTAAAGTTTGTGAGAGAAAGAACTCAAGGTTCTAAAATAGCACCTGAATTAGAGGGAAAGCAAAGTGAAGGATTCATTCATCCATACCCTAAAGTGTGTCAAGATAGGATGGATGGATGGATGGATGGATAATAGAGGCAGTATCTATCAAGAGTGATATGATTTTGTACTGCAAGGGTATATATAGGAGGATGAACATTGCCGTGCACACAGGAAAGGAGGAGAAAGAACCGGAGTAGAAGCTATTACAGGCTTTTTCTCAATTATCCTCTGGTAAGTGCTTCAAGCACTACTATAGATACTAAAACCGTGGTTGGGGACCAGTATTGTGAAACAATATAGAATGCCAAAGACCATTTCATTCTACATCCAGACAAGCTCTCAGTATCCCAACTAATAGATGTTTCATCATCCCTTGGGAGCAACATGAAGACTAATGCAATTTCTTTAGCATCAGTGGCTGCCTATGGTATGACACACGGTCTTGAAATGTATGCTGTTCCCTAAACTGCAACCTTATGCAACTTTTCCAGCTGCTACTTTTGGGAAAACACAGACAGTCTGAAGAGGCAAGGAGACTTTGTCTTAAGGGGTTATGCAGGATATAAGATAAAGAAAAAAGGACACCTACACACTATTTGCTTGGATGAGGAGGAAAGCTCTTTCTCCAACTCTCCCACTCCCATCTCTGAAGGGCTACCTAGTCTTTGCTGGTAGCTATTGCAGTCTAAATCCAAATTAAAGCTATATACATGTCCACACACACACAGTTGGTAAACATTCCTAGTCTGAATTAGAAATCTCAAGTTTTTCATGCATATAGGAATGGGAAGGCACAAATACGCTCTATAAATCAGCAGAATTGAAAAGGATCTGAAGAGCATAAGAGCATCCAGGTGCATTCTCAAGACCACTCTGGATCAGTGTGCGATTCCCACAGTATCCAACCAGATTTCCATAATGGGAAAGCATAATTAAGACAGTAGTATAATAATGCCCTCTCATGCATGGTCCCTGGCAACTGATATTCAAAGTCTACTGTCTCTGTTAGTGAAGGTATGGTTTGGCCAGCACGCCTATTATTGAGGGCTGTATGAAGATTTTAGTTTTGCTCACAAAACATGCACATATCCCAAACATTGCAACTTCTTCACAGGGACTTGATCCATCCTGTTTGTCCCAAGTGATCTGATGTTTTTATGGACTGGCCCAAACATGGTTTTTCCACTTACCTGTCCTAGCTGTGCAGCCTTCCCCACATGGGCATCCTCCAGATGTTCTGACTTCAACTCCTTTGAACCCAAGTCAGTTCAGCCAGTCAGGAATTGTGGAACTCATATTCTAAAATCTCCCTGATCATCCAGGGGCCTGATAGGTTTATCCAGGCCCCCCCTTTTTTTTTTTCTTCCTGGATGAGTCTTTTCATTTTATTTAATGTATTTTAATGAATTCTAATGCCATTTTATTTAATTTTAATATGTTTTCAATTCTGTTTTATTATTGTATTTTATTGTTTTTATATCCTGTTAACTGCCCAGAGAGCTTTATATCCTATTGTTAATCACCCAGTACAGAAAGGTTTATAGCAACAACAACAACATAGTAATAATAGTAATAGGAAGACTGTCTCATGCTAAGCAAAAGTAAATTCTGTCCTTAAGTTCGGTCCTGTTTAAGAGACACCCTTCAACATCAATGAGATAGGAGTTCATTATTATAATGAGCTCAAATCCTATTGATGTCAATGGATCTGTTCTAAGTGTAATGCTCTGGATCTAATCCTTAGTGTCTTTTTTCTTTGTTTGTTGTTTAAGGTGAGTCTTCTCTGTGTGCAAGCAGGACTTGAAATTTTGCTGGAGTAATGCATTCATAATTAGCTCTTGTATTTTCATTTGATAAAATACAGCCAAGGTTACTCCTTCCTGTCATAATTTTTTCTCACCAAAGGCACTCATTGCAGGGCAGAAGGGTGTATAAAACCAGACAGGTGCTCCCCAGCTAACCTGTTTGGAACACTAAAAGACTCAAAGAGATGCCCATTCTCTTTCCAGGCAATGCAGTAAGAATAGCCAAGGTAAGCCTTTCTCAGATCAAACCAATGTACCACATCTCTGCTGTGATCCCACAAGATCCAAGTGTTAATGGGGAGAAATATTTATCTAGTAAATGGATGGAAAGAGCTGGCATTGGTGATAAGAATTAATCAGCTTCAAAGAAGTAAAAAATTATGCATGCTAACAAGGCCATTTGAGCAACTGTTTTCACCAGTACAGCTTATCTCTCATGGAGGAAAAATATTAAGCTAAACAAACTTGCCAAACCTAGACTTGAAATATGTCCTGTTCTTATTTAAATGCAAAACAAAACAAAACAAACAAATTAAAAACCTTCTGCTGTTAACAGTTCATGGACTGGATACATCTGAATGGATGTGGAAACCTTTCATGGTGCAGAGATGAAATAGGGCAAGAAAGGTGGGGAGCTTTAATTTCATCCTGCATCATGGTGGCCCTGAACACCCCTGGTTCACATTTTGTTGTGTCATTTATGCGTAACTAGGCTACCATTCATTCCTTCTAAGACGTCATCAAAAACTGCTTAGACAAAAACATTCCTAAATTCAAACCACCAAAAAATCAAATCATAAGGGGTTAAAAAATGACCCCTTATGCAATTATGGGATGGTTTCATATTGATTCAGGGCTTAAATTTTTCAAGCTGATTTCAAATAAAATAAATTGAATTGAGTTGAGCTGCATCTGAAGAAAATCACCAGAATCTAGTGCAAAAAAGATGTTTTCGTTAATGCTATACAGAAAATATATCTGAATGGGGTGGGATTGCAGAATGTGAGAAGGTGAGATTTAACCCTTGGAAACTGCTTCATGCATGGTAACCAGGCTGAGTGTGTGGGTGCAGTGGGACAGAAAATCTTCAACTGGCACCACTGGATATGTAGTATTGTGGATAGGTGCCTAGGAATACTTCTAACAACATTCCTGTCTCCTCCTGCCATCTATCTGTCTCCTACTTTATTTTTAGGCCACCATCCTTCCCTAGTTAAGATGGATGCAAGAAGAACTGAGAGGGGCTAGAACATAGCAGAAATGCGAATGTTGCAATGTTGATATATTCTGAATGCAAAATCCCACCCTGTATCGCTAAGGGAAAATATAAGGGTTGCGGGTACCCAGCAATTCCTGGTGCGTAGCAGGCAGCAGAGACCATGCAGCCTGGTTTTATAGCCACCTCAACTTGGTCCATGGCAAATATTTTGGACTTTACTTCCCATCAGTTCCATATAGCCAGGGCAATGGTCAGGAATTCTGTGAGTTGTAGACCCAGATTCCTGGAAGGTACCAGTTTGTGGGAGCCTGTCTCATAGACAAATACATTTTAATACATTTAGTATACAATGGTATGTAGGGTCAAACTGTAGCCCCCTTCACATTCTTATGATTCACTGAGCTGGAATTATGAATCACCAAGCTTGAGAAGATCTTTCATTAACAGACTTTAAAAGGTGTAATCTCCACCTGAAAGGGATACTTAGGATGGGAACTGAATATTATAGGAAAAGCGGTCTCTCTCCTCTGTGTCTTTAAAGTGTGGAGACACACACATGAAAGGGGTCCTGTGTGTGAAGAAGAGAACTGTTTTTGCATATTGTGCTGTTTTACAAAGCATGGACGGTGGTCTTTACTAGCCAAAATATTTAAAAAGTATTTAGACTGCATTCTTAAGGATTGCATCTGGACTAATGGGGAGCCCCCAAGGCTTTGGAGTTCTTATGCCCTGTTGGGCTGGATCTGGCAGGGTGGGAGGAAGGGTAGAGGTGAGCTTTGCCTCTCCTTCCTCTGATCTCCTGCATTATCATTAGATGGGACATCCACCAGGGACCACAGGATTGCTCATAAAGTTTGCTGGAAACAGGATGTGGCCACAAGGGTTCTTCAGGAGTCTCAGAGAGCCTGAGAGTTTACAGAAGAGGAAGAGACAAGGAAATAAGCAGAAGATTCACCAGAAAATCAGAGAAATACTGAGGACTGCAGGAGATTTTGCTTCTGCTCAAGTGCCAAAATATGTTAGCGGGTGGAGGGAAAGGGGGCTACAGCAGGGAACTGAAAGCCAGGGGAATGACCCTGATGACAAGAATGCATGATAATGTAGAAGAACCAATTATCATCCTTTAAGAAATGTTGGATGATCTCTGCATAGTGGTTGGTATAGTTCATGTTCGGTCTGTTAAATCACAAGCAAGCTTGCTCCCAGGTACTCTTCTATAGATTGTGCTACCATATTATTATCAGGCAGATCTTGTCTGTTAAAACCTCCATTTCTTAAAACATATAATTTGCATGAAGTCAGAATCTATTAGCACAGTCTTAGCTGCTGTGACAAAATAGCAGAACTCTTAAATTAAAGAGAGTTCCCACTGTTATATACTACCCCCACCCAACATTACCATCATAAATGCCTCTGTCAAATAAGATAAAATCAGAGTTCCATCCCGACAATGGAAATGTTATTTGAGATCAGTTAATATTACAAAAGACTAGAGAAAAAACAAGGGAGAGAGAGACAGGGGAAGACAGAGAGGGAGAGAGTAGGAAGGCAAACCCAGTGTTTCCTCTGAAGCTGTTCCAATTAGCATTCAGATACACCTTTATCAGCAAATTTGTGGGTGGGTAGTAAAAATTTTAGTCAAAGCCTGGATGGGGAAGTAAAATCAATATATATTCAGGAGTAGCTTTCTTAGAAGTCTTAGGTGACTGGACAGAAGGAATGACCATCTTGGCTCATTTGTTGCCAAATTTCCAAAAATGACCATTCCGAGAGCTAACAGGAGTTTGGTGGCGGAGTCATAAAGGAAAAGGAGACAGAGGCAGAGGCAAAGGGTGAGGGACTGGACTAGGCCGGCAACAGAAGTAGAAAGAAGGGCTACAAATATAGACGGGTAGCACAGAACTGCAGGGATGGCACCAGGAAGCTATGGGAAGGGATGGGAAAAGCAACAACTTCAACAACAACAACAACATTGTCATTTTTAAATATTTAAGAACTTACTAAAATTCTCAACTGTATACATAAATGGCATAGTAAGAACTTTCTATATTATCTTAATGAAAGTAGAGAAAGATGGAACAGATGAATTATTCCAGGCAGGGTCCTGGTTATTCAACCATGTTAGTGGTAAAGTTGCCACCTTGCTTTCACCTTAACAGCTACATGGCAAAGAAGTGCAAAATGATCCTCTCCATGCTGGGAAGAAGAACCTCCCCACCTTCACAAATTTTTCAAACAACTGGATGGAAAAAAATGAATTTGGGAAGAAAGTGAAAGTGATTGACAATGGAAATGTCTGGATCGTGAAATCTAAGTGTTCAACTGCTAAAGACTGGTTTGACTTCTTTATCCATAAAGATTATCTTGATGAATTAGGATTCTGACAGGCACAAAATGATTATGTGATTGGTTGTGTGTTTATTTGTAAGATGTGTGTGTGTAGTGTTTTACTAAGAGCTGATGTCATCAGTAAAACATCACACAGAAACATTGTGAAGTGAACATATCTATGATCCCATAGAGGGGCAGGATTTTATTTGTGAGGGGCAGGATTCTGCCAGTGCCTGGATATGTGTATGTGATGCAGAGAACAAGGAAGATTAAATTCTTCTTATTAAATCGGCATTCATGGGTTGTGGAACTCAGGATAGGAAGAAGGCACAGACAGGGATACGAAGATCTGGCTGGAATCCAGCTGCCTTGCACTTCCTAGATTTATTTCCCATGCTTGACTCTGGCCCGGAAACAAGCTATGCCAACCTGAGAGCAATTCATTGAATGTTTGGAAATGCTAAGAGGCTCTGTTTTTGTTCAAAAGACACAAAGTACACAAAGCCTGCAAGTCACTTACCCAGCAGCAGACTCCTCTTGCACAGGGGCATTGTGGTCATAACCCAGCTTTGCAGTTGTTTAGATTCACTCCCTGTGATATTTCCAGGCAAATATTCAGTGTAAGGAAGACTGAGAGTAGAAAGCAAGCAAGCTGGCCATGGAGCTGAGTTGAGGAAATCCAATGGATTTCAACCCCTGAACTGGATTCCACATGCATTGCTACCCACAGAATAATCAAATGCAATAGGGATGAAGGGATTCTTTCTAGAATACATGCTTTCCTGACCCATCATATTTTCCTTCAATGGACCCAACTGAGAATTCCAGGCAAGAGTTGCAAATATTGGTAGTGAACTGATGTGGAGCAGCTCCATATCAGTGCTGCCTAGAGATTCCTGGCTCGAATTCAGGACCACGGACAATAATCTTGGAGTAAAGAAAGAGACACAAAAATGTGGCACTAGCCTGGAGCAACTGCCAGCATGATGCAACCTGTAGTCAATCACACACATGTATCCCATCAGATCAAAGTCCACCCGAGTTCTCCAAATTCCACTGCAATGCTCATTTTTAAAATGTACAACCATTATTCCTGTATGTTTGAGCATATTGTCAAAAATACACATCTTTTCATTGCATTTTTCAAATGTACACATTCTGCTGAATGCATTTTTGGAATCTACAAATCACGTTGCCAGCTCAGAAATCCACAGAAATGTATGGAAATGCAGATTGTGTGCACACTGAATAACTACAGAACTCCATGCATGCCAGGGGCACATGCTTCCATATCAAAAGCTGGTTTGTGCCCCTGCTCCTCTTTTCCTAGAAATCAGTAAGCATCACCAGAGGCAGTTACTAGACAGTCACTTGCCACTTCCTTTCTCCTTGATCCCCAAACGTAAAGTAACAGCAGTAGTTTCTTGCGATATGATTATATTGTAATGATCCACTGAGGGAAATTCCCCACTTCTTCCGACCCTGATGGGAAGTAATTTAAACCCGCACTGGCCACACAACCAGTCAAAAACGGGAATTAGCACATGGCTCACTCAAGCACAGTTTAGGGATATTTTAAGGTAATAAAATATTGGGGTAGAGGGAGGAATAAAAGGAAGTAAGATTAAAAGAGTTAAACAGGGGAAAGATGGGAAATGGTGGAGAGCAGCAACCAAAAGAAAACAATAATCAAAGCTGACCCCACTCCCCCACTCCCCCAAAACCCTAAAGTCTTGTTGCACCAGTAGGACAAGAAAATAAGGAAGCACAATATATTACCATGTACTACCTTCAGATCTGTAGTCCAGCCTCTGGAATGGGAACAACTGCTCTCTTCTCTTTAGCGACCATTGGCAGCAGAACCAAGAAAAGAACCAAAAGCACCTCTAGCCCTCAAGCCCTTTATCTGCCCCCCAACTCCATTAACTGACCAGTGGAACAATGACCAGTCTTCCAATCCCTCCTCCATGCCATCCCCAGCTGCTAGCAATAAACCATTTGGACCTGCCATTGTTGGCATCCTTGGTCCTTTGCTCTTGATAACATTCAGATGTGAAGCCCTCCCTTAAATCTGGAAAGTGAGATGTGGATTATCCCCATAGTCACTGGAATTTCTGAGCTCTCTAAACTCCCCTTTAGAGGCCATCTGGTTCAGTTCTCACCCACCCTCCCCACCCAGGATCTTAATTCTTACTCAATAAATGCAATTGAAAAGAAGGAAGAGCACAGCAGCCACCATAACATGAAGGAATGGGATTTTTTTTCAGCATGCATTTAACCCCTGTAGAGCTGTGGACTATGGTATTCTCACTTTGTCCACACTGACACCTGAAATAGTGAAAATGGAGGGGGCAGCTCTATGCACCACTGAAAAGAGTATTTGTGGTATGGGATTCTGAGTGGGGGAAAGTGCAACCCTCTGTTTTATGGCAACGGTCCTTTTCTCCCCAGGATTTCCCCTAGTGACCCAAGGCCTCCTAGCTAGCCCAGTATTTTCTACTCTGAGCAACAGCAGCTCTTTCAAAGAAATCTGTTTCACTGGCAGTGATGTGATCATTTTCAAGGTGGTTACCAGGAACTGAACTTGGAATCTTCTACATGCACAATATAGCAGAGGTCACACAACATGACAACCAACCCCATGTGGAGACATGTTTCATGTGTGTGTGTTTTTTTACCACAATCTATGCACCAAATGTTCAAGTGCCTTCTATGTTATCATAGTTTCCACCTTCCCTGCTCAGTCCCCCCACCCCCCACTGTCGGTATGCATCCCATCAGCACCTGAAATTCAATCCCAAGGTACATTTCTCCCTGCCCATGTTGTCTCCTTCTTCCTCACTTCAGGCTGGAGAACTGGAGCAGCCCCTGCTGATGCTGCTCTTTCTAGGGAACCTTGTGCTAGACGCATACCAGGACAGTGAAAACCATGATCCTGGGTTCAGACATCACAACGAGCCATGGTGACTCAGTGAAACCATAGAACAAGCTGTCTGTTTCTAAAGACCACATTTGGTGAAATCCTACAACTGAATTCAGACAACACGACAGACCAAAAATGGTACAAAACACTGCCATGGCATGTTGTGTTGTGTTGCCTGAATCCACTCTAAGTGTTCCACACCTGTGTTGCTGCTCCTCTCCTTTCCCCAGTCACCTCTTCATCTCACCTGGAAAAAATGCACCATTCCCCATTCTGATAGGGAGGGATCGCTGAGTCCATTCAGAATGCCAGTCTATCCTAACGACAAGCTAAATGTGCAGTGGCATCTCCTCCACGAAAAGCTGTCATAAAGTGCGCCTAGCAACCCAAGTGGTATAAATGTTCCTTCGATTAAGTGCCTCATTGAGGTAAGTTGATGATGCTCCATTAAGCTGATGTGAAAGACTTCCAGCTCTCAACACAGTCAGAGGAGAAGAAGGATTCATTGTTAGAGGAAGGCCCTGGTTACATACTAAATTATCCAGCCTCCTTGGAGTTGCCCGAGCTCCAGACTGATATGCTACAACAATGCACCGATGCAAAGATTGACAGATCACCTCCCGTTGACTATGTAAATGGTGCCATTCAAAGTCACACAGCCTAACCTGTCTGCGGTGGAACAGTTCTGAAGATGCCTTCCAGAGTCTGTGCAAGGACTGGCAACACAAGGGAGAGCAGGGTCCAGCATCCCAAACCATGAACTGCATACCCTTTTCAGTGCACAATGTATATAGAAACACATTGTATTTCTGTAGGGGACCAGCATAGGGGCTGACCTTCTGGAGCCAGGAAATCAAGGAGTTCAGGAGCACACACCTCACCTGAATGCAAAATCCTTCTCCTGGGATTTTGGTAGAAAATTTGGTGTCATGCTGGGAGGGGTTGCATGGGACCTTCTGCCTGAATGCTGCCCACCTCTCTTTTAGGACATACTTTCTGATTATAAAGGTGGCAGAGTCCCCCACCTGTCGCCACTTACCATGTATCTCTTTCTGTCTGTGCACAGAAAAGCCTGCCATAGTAGCAGCAGCTGTTGTCTGGCAGCATTTTGTTTCCATGCAATGTAACACTGTTTCTTAGAAGCCAACAAAAACTGATCTGGAGGTGCATGTTAAGTGCCCAGAGAGAGTTCATGGTCCCAAAACTGGCAAACATTGTCATCCCACCCCCAAGTTGTTGGTGAGGGTAGCTTGGCTACTTAATCTGAGTGCCACTGCTTCCAGTGCACTGACATCCTCATCTTCCTTATTGTTACAGCACCCACTGTCCCATCTGGAATAGGTGTCAGAACACCTGGATGCTGGGCACCAAAGGCAGAAGGGAAAGGGACTTAAATAAGCAGGTTGTGGCTTAAAGGTCTTAGTGCCAGGAGAGGGATTTTCACCTGTTTAGAATGTGGTGGTGGGGGGACTGCACTGAATTTGGGAAACTTCCAAACTAGTGATCAGGGAAAGGAGAGGAACAAGCTGGATTGCCCTGGAGGGCTACCTTGGATCCTCAGACTGGCCAGAAGTGGCCCCATTCCTGAAGTTCTGCTCCTCTTATTTAAACAAATAACTGGCTACCCTGAAGCAGGCCTGGAATCAAAACTGACTATGGATTTTTGACTTTAGCATCATCCCTCTTAAAGCCCATGTAACCTTAGGGCTGCTTAAGGTTATACTTCACACAGCATTTTGAAGAGAGCTAATCTGATCTGTATTTCCTGGTCTAATGTACAGACTGGGATACAGTTATCCGTTGGATATTGCCCTTTTTCAGTGCTCAAAATGTTTGGTATGTTTAGAAAGTCATTTTTTGAGAAAGCCAGTGTAGGGTGGTGGTCAAGAGCAAGGAACTGGGACTCAGGTGATAACTTCTAGTTCCCACTTGGCCATAGAGCCAACTGAATAATTTTGGGCCAGTCACAGTCTCTCAGTCCAACCTACCTCACAGGGTTGCTGTTCTGAGGACAAGATTGAGAGCAGGAGGAGTATTAAGTAAGCGGCTCTGAGTTCTCTGTAAGCAAAACAGTGCTATATAAATCTAATAAATAAATAATAAACAATACAATATGTTTTGAAATGTACAATTTGTGAGAAAATTTGTGCCCAAATGCATCCCAAACACATATTTAAAGAGGATTGTTTATGTTTTGCTTTTAATACACATTGTGTTTTCCATTTATGAATAAACATATATGAAATTGACAAGAACCAGAGGTAGTCTGACTCATCCATCTCTATCTCACATGGAGCAATGAAGCAACAGCAACATTTTCTGGAATGGGAAAAGACATGGATGTTCTTCTAAGTGTTCCTGATATACTGTGTGGATTAGGCCAGTGCAAGAAAAGATCCTTGCTGCTTTTTGCTGATATGCACTTCATCTGCCTCTTCCATCTGTTTGATTTTCTTCTTCTTGCACTCCCCACACATTTCCTTTGAACCTCCCCACAGCTCCTCTCCTAACATCAGATCTGCCTGTCTCATCCCATCATCACTTACATTCAAGAGAAATCCTTAATGAACCTTCTGTCTTCCTATTTCACCACATTTTCCCCATTGTGTAGAGATGCAAAGTCCATTTTTATGCAACCCAGCATCTGTCGCAGGGCTACGTCAAGTATGGTTGGCACAGGCAGCTTCGAAAAGGACTCAGAATGGGAAAACGGGGCTCAGAAAATACCAAAAGGTTCTCAGGACTTTTGGCAAGCTTCAGTGGAATATCAAAAAGTTGTGATTAACAGTGAGAGGAATACTCAGCTCTGGGCAGAGATAGTGACATAGTGCCTTGCTCAGGCACATGAGCTATGAGCTGAAACATGCCAATTCAAAGTTAAGTTAATTCCAAAGGTAATGTCACTGAATTCAAAATCAGCTATTATTGTTGGACACTGTGGAGTAGGAATGGATGAATCAGTGTGCTTCACTTTTCATACCATAGACTTAAAAAAAAATAAATACAAGTTCATTTCAGCATTTCTGTAAAAAGTCATTATTGAGATTTCTATGTATTTCTGTGTGCATTTTATATGCCTTTTTGTGACTACATGCAAGCAATTTTTGCAAGTACTTTCCTCTAAAAATGCCTTTTTTGCATGCCATTTCCTCAACGTATGGCTTTTTTTTTTTTTTTTTTTTGGAAACATGCTTTGATCAGAGGACTACATTTCAGTGTTAAAAAAAACAGGGATAATTCAAGCATTGGTTCAGGAAGTGCAAATTGAGTTAGTGTTCATTAAAATGAGAATCAAGCAAATTTTATTCGCATCTCTCATGTTGAGCATCTGCTATGCCATGACCTACTAGAAAGTTATCAGCTGCTAGGACTGGTGCAGGGAACAGTCCATGTCAATGAGAGGCTGTTCCATGTGGTGAGTTAACTTTCTGCTAATTAAGTATTTTCAGATTCTGAATTCGGTGCCCACATAGGAAGTCTATTGTCCTCCTGTACAGGAAGAGTTGGAAAAAACTTCCTTCCTGGGAACTTATCTGAACAAAAAGGTCTTACTAGTTCTGATAGGTTCCTGGGGATCCCTTGGCTTTGACTTCCTGGCTCAGCCTTGAAATCAAAGCTCTGGACTAGTCTTTAGAGTTTGACTTTGAACCCAAGAGTTCATCTTGGTTTCAGCTGCTATGCCACCCTCTTCCCTTGGCTGCAATATCCACAAGGACCCCATGCCCCTCCAAGAAGAAAACTTGTAAAGTTTCTCAACTGATGGTCACCTAAACTTTTAAGATGTGACATTTTCTCAGTCTGCTTTGCAACACCCAGACTCAACTGATCAATAAACAGAGCATAACTATTCATTCAAAATGGAGCTCTAAAAATGCCTTTTTATTGTTGGGAATCGGGAGCCATCTAGGGATGTGAAAGTTGGAAAAAAAAGAAGAAAATGTGTGAGGGAAGGAAAGGTACAATTTGGAGGCAGGGGGAGGCCAAATATATTTCTCCCATTTTTCTTCAGGGATGTTAGCAGCTTCTTCAGAGCACAGGTAAGACTGATCTGACGTTAAATGACCTGGAATCCTGATTCCCATTTAGCCTTCATTCTTGCAACTGTTTGAGGATTGTGACATGCCATTAACACCTGCCAAAGGGGGAACTGATGCAGCCTTAAAAATAAGCCATGGAAGTTACAAGTTCACAACAACAGGAACAGCAGCAGCAGCTTACAAGGGGCTGGTGGAAGAGAGACATCTTATCTGCAGCGACCCATTGCTTTTCTATTTGTGTGTTTGTTTGCTTGTTCTTTTAATGTCTATACCACTCAACAGCCAAAGCTCTCTCTTCCAAGGAGATGAAGGAAAAAGTGTGCCCCATTCACTCATCCACTGGCCTGATTTGCATATTAGGTTGGCTAACCACCAGGCTTCGTAATCATCTTGCATATGATGATGGCATGCCAACCTGCTTTTTGTAATCAGCTTATTGGGTATGGCAAGCCATGATGCTTGTTAGCCACCCAGAGACCCTAGAACAGGACATAGGTTCTGGTTGGTTTGTTAAGTACCCACCCTCACTGGGTTTAGATGTCACAAGCTGTGCCCAGTAAAGTGATTACGTAAATCGGGCCAGCACATGACCTGCATGTACAAGGTGTTTCACAAGCCATTGTGACTAACTAACCAGTGCATGCATTCATCTGCATGCAGTCCTGCGTACTTGTTTGCAAGCAAGTCACAGAAACATAGAAACAGGGTGAGTCAGAAGGGGCCTCACAGGCCATCTAGTCTGACCCCTGGCTCTAGCCAGCTCTACTCCTGTCATGCCTTCCATGTCATTGCCCAGACTATCCTTGAACACCCTCACCAATGGGGCTTCAACCACCTCCTGTGGAAACCCATTCCATTCCCTCGGGTTCCTAACTGTCAGGAAGTAATTCCTGGCATCCTAACCGAACCTTGGTTTCCTGAGCTTTGCTCTATTGGAATGCATCCTGCCTTCCTCTGCAGGTCTCTAGCACCCCTGCGAGACACCCCCTCATGAACCTGAGTCCTTCAAACATGATGCTTGGAAAAAATGCTGACTGTAGGATCTGGATTCAAATAGTGAATTGTAGACATGCCCAGTGGTACTGTTGACCTTTTATTTTCTGATGATCTGCAGAATTTACATACCATACCACAAAAATATCTTGAAAGTTTAAGTTTATAACAAACACACACAGAGACATATGGTCGGGACCAATCTAGCTGCAATCTATCTTCTCTCTCTGCCTCTCTTTTTCACATGTGTAAACACACATGCTTCAGTTCCATTGAAATGAAAGGCTCTGATTTGGCTCAGAGTGCCTGGGATGGAAGTCTGAGAAGTTAGAGCACCACACTGGAGCCCATATGGACTTTTCCATAGCCTCTTCCTGAGGCTTCCCCTCCTGGCTCCAAGCAACTGCCAACAAATGCTTGCATTTTTCTTAAATCAACAGCTGTGTTCTTCCAATTCAGTCACTGAGCTAATCTTTTTCAGGTGCTTCCCAATTGCATGGCCAATCTGTCATGGCAAAGGAGCAGAAAAAATGCTGCGTTGTTTTTGAGTGCCACAATTCATTTATTCATGTGAGCTGTCAAGATAGGTGTTGACTTCCCTACCCTAGTGCTGGAGGAAAGACTTGACAGCCAAGACTAGAATAAGTTAAAGCCACAACTTTATTGAATACAAGGATTTGTGATGTGCTCGACAAGCTGTTTATTGATCTATTATGACACATCCTGTGTGATCAGAATGGGAAACCTATAGCACTCCAAATGTTGTTGGACTATATCACCCATCGTCCATGACCGCTGAACATTCAGGCTTAGAAACAGTTGTTTTACAGCTTGCCTAACTTTACTTTTATACTCCTTGAGCTCATTGGCTGTTTTGTTTGTGACTTGTTTTTTCAAATTGTTTGAATGGGCAAAGTGTGCATTTCTATGCATATATTTCAAAGGTGTGCCCTTATGCCCCATTGACTAAAATGGGTATTTTAAAATGTGCATTACAATTTAAAATGGAAATTTTTAACATGGTTTGCAAATATGCCTTTTTATTAAGCACTTCTACTAACATTCATGTTCAGAATGGTGAGTGAGGTATGTTCAAATGATTTCAAACAGAAATTAATTTCTTCTACATCACTATTCTAAGCATTGGTATGCCAAAAGATGTTTAATTCCAGATTATGTTCCTTCAGAGTTTCCTGAGGCATCCAATTTTTGCTTGTAGAGCTTTCTTTCCTTTATGGGAGATCATCATTTTCAGTAACGTCTTAATCTTTGCATGGGCCTAACAGTTAAGCAATGGTATACAGAAATTTTCCAAAGCAAAGACACACTTTCCCAATTTAGGACACCATCCTATGGCCTCCCAGCACTATTTGGAAGGCCATAGGCTAATTTGGAACCTCAGCACAGAAGTCCTTTGACTACAGAACTGGGAGTCCAAAGGCAGAGTCCCAGGTTGCCCCCTGCCAACTGGCATGAAAAAAAGGGCAAAGGGAAACATGGTCCAACCCTGGTAGACAAATCCAAGATGTTACGTTAAGCAGTAACTTAAGTAGCATGTTACATTGTAGCAGTGTCCAACCATGGTTATTCCATATCATTCTTTTTAACCCTGCTGCTCTTTATGAGATCTAAAGTTACTAAGTAAGCAGCAATCGATATATTTATTTACTGCTGTAGCTACAACAGATGGCTGTATTTGGTGCAGTGCTGACTTCTAGGAGAGCTTTTGCCTTTTTTTGTATGGCTGCAGAAGCAACAATGATGCATTTTCTGTGCCTTTCCACTTAGGCAACGGGTGTGGATCTGAGCAAATGCCTAGCTAGTCCACATCCTGTTTCATGGCAAACCAGGACAAACCAGATGCTATTGGGAGACCCATTAGCTGAGCTTTGTGGGCAATAGCCTCCCCCTGCTGCTGCTTCCAAGAGCATGAGATTCAGTGATCTACTGCCTCTGAATATGTACGGTCAAGAAGGCTACCGTAGTATCTCCCAATAGCTCCATTGATAACCAACCAGAAAGACTAGCACCATCATAATAACCACAAATAGCTCCACTGATAGCTCAGGTTCAGCAAAGCTGATGCTACCCATACCATTACTACTACTCCATCGCATGCGTATCCCACCTTTAGTGAGGAACTCAAGGCTCTGCTTTACCCTCACAACAACAACCCTATGAAGTAGGTTGGGCTGAGATTTGTGACTGACCCAAAGTCACCTAATGAGTTTCATGGCCAAGTGAGGACTAGAACCTGGAGCTCCCAGGTACCTAGGACATCTCTCTAACCCACCACACATAAGAACATAAGAAAAGCCATGCTGGAAAAGACCAGAGGTCCAGTTAGTCCAGCGCTCTTTACACATGGTGGCAAACCAGCTGCCCACAGGATCCCCCAAGTAGGGATCGTCACATATTGATTATTCTATCTCATCACGATACATACATCTTCCAAAACTCTATGGGGAACGTGGAAGCCCCTTTCCCCAGAGCTGATCAATACAACCAGCCCACTCAGCCTTTTAGCTACAGCAGGTTTCCACAGCACATTAGGAAGTTGCGGGGTGGGGAGGGGTTTCAAGCCCTGTTTTGCACCCTCCTTGTTTCTTATATCCGGAAAACAAGATGTGGATGCCAGGCAGAGTTTCATTATGCAGGACTGGAGCCACTTGCCAAAGTGCTCCCGTAAGTAATAAGTTTCCTTCCACAACCTACATTTTTCTCAGAGATGACAGGGAAAACTGTCGTAGTGAGTTACGGCACCACAAGCCAGGACAGAAAGATGACAGATGGGGCTAATGCTGCCCCAACGAACATCTCAGAAGCTGTCAGGATGCGATCGGCAACGCTTTAACTCAGATTGTTGTAGCTCTGGACCTGCTTGGAAATGACAGCTAATGGAGAATAGCTCAGGGCCCTTTTGTGTTGTTTGCGTGTTTGATTTGGTGGTTATGTAAAAGGAGCAGGTTGCTCTCCTGGAGGGGGACTTTATTTAATGAACATTCACTTTCCTCACGCTTTCCACTCCTCTTCCATCTTCCCTGCAGAGCACCGCTCACCTGTGGTTCAGCGGCAGAACTGAAAGCCAAGAGATCTCTGGATTCAGTGCTGTTTCCAGCTCTGCCAGTCACCTTGAGAAAGTGTATCAGACAGAATTTAGAAAAACAATACAAAGCGCAGAAGAGCTCGATGAGAAAGAACAACCTGTTTTCTTTTCTCTTCCATGGCCCTTACAAAAGAGTTGGCATGTCTGAGAAAATGATTTCAGTTCATTTCTGATGAGAATTTATCCAGTCTGCCAAATGCAATTTGTGGTCAAGATCTGTACATTTCTGAGCTGTGGATGCAATCTGTGGAACACACACACACACAATCTGTGGCGCGCGCACACACACACACACACACAGAGGGAGGCAGGGAGGGAGGCAGGGAGGGTGGGAAATTGTGACCACATGAAAAAAGAGCATATATTTGTAGAAAGGACACAGCAAACATGCCAGGACAAAAATGGGGCATTTCAAAATTCTGCAGAACAGATAATATGCATTTGGGAAAAGTTGCATGCATCTTCATGCAATGCCTCTTCCCACATGCCTTCTTATATGGATGTGAGTCAAAAAGAGATTTGTGTTAGTTTGTGGAGAAGTTCAACTTTGATGATTTGCTTGGGCTGAATAGATTTATTTCTCCAGGAAACAAGAAGCAGGAGTGTTGACCAACTGTCGTCCCTCAGAGTCAATGCATACACATGCACACATGGTACTGCATGTGTGAGTCAGCTGCAGGCTTATGCACACTTATCTGGAAGCCTCATTGTATTCAGTAGGGAATTCTTCTCAGTAGATATGCATAGTGCTACTTTGACTGGTGGTGTGTCAGACCCGAATAAGAGATAAATCCCATTTTATTCTTCACAGCAGCTATGCTACTGTACTAAATAATAGCAGTAGCAATTGCTGTTATGGTTTGTTCTTTTAAAATATTTTTTACATGCGTCTTTGAAACTTTTGCTTAATTTTAACTTCTGTTAACTGCCCAGAAAGCCTTGGCTATTGGGAGATATAACTATGAAATACATAAATAAATTGCTGCTTACTTAGTGATCTTAGCCAACTTGTGGCAGTCCAGACATTCTAACCTAATGCTCCCATCATCCCTTGCCATTTGATATGATAACTAGGATTGATGGAAGTTGTATGAAAAAAATCAGAAGAATTAGAAGCTGCTTGCCTTTTCCTTTTCCTTCCATTGATACTATCGCTGCATTTTTGGCACTACTATAGGCTGTAGATAGGCAAGGATATTTTGACATTCCTCTTGTCTCCTTTGGGAATTGAAGCATTGTGAACAAGTCAATACTTTTCAGTTTCCCCAATGTATTTTTCTATTAGAATGTAGGAGAAGCCTTGATGGATCAGACCAGGCCTCCATCCAGTTCAGTATTCTGTTCCCAAATGGTTAATAAGCCACCAAAGGAAAAACCCACAAGCAGGACATGACAGCAACCATCTTCCCCCAAGATTGGTGGGCATACCCTCTGATGCTAGAGGCACCCTATAGCCATTAAGATTAGTACCCACAGGTGGCCTACTGCTCCATAAATTTGGCCAACACCTTTATGGCCATTCCTGCACTATACTGAAGTGATTCCAGAGTTTAACTGTGTGGAGACTTCCCTTTTATCTCTTCTGATTCTTTCAGGGACCAGCCTGATGGGATGCCCCCTGGTGCTAGCATTACATTTTCCTCTCCATTTCCTCCCTGCCATGTATAATTTTGTGCACTTCTATCCCAACTTCCTTTATTCACCCTTTCCAAGCTAAACATGCCCACCTGTTGTAACCTTTCCTCATACAGAATTGCTTCAGCCCTTTGGCAGATCCAGTTTCCCCTTTCTGCATTTTTCCCAACCTGCAATATCCTCTCTTTTTTAGGCTCACTGATGAGAACTGTTCACAGTTCTGTATATATTTATATTGCAGTGGAGCCAACTGGCAACTTTAGGAAAGGGTTCAATTATTTTATGGACCAAACTGACATCCAGTTCCTTAGTATTACAATGGAGAAGGGATGTTGGAGGTGTTTTCTTTCTTTTTTTTCCTAACTAAGGTTGAAGAGATCAGGAAGGAATAATTGTTGAAAAGACAGTAATCTTTTCATGTGGTTCCATATAAGATCCGAATCTATGTTGGTGGAAATTCCCCCATGGAATTTCTTCCTGTCGGTTGCAAGATAAATTAACGCTATTTTAACACACACAGAGAGAAAGCTAAGTGCTTCTTTTTCTCCTATCTCTTCCCTTCTCATACCAGAACACAGGCATCCTTTTTCCAAAAGGCTGGTGCTACATCTTACAATACACCTAGCAAATATAATATTAGATATAGGACATTAAGGAACAATATGAGAAGACATTGCTCTAAGATCAACAGATATTAAAAAGAAGAAGGAAAAGAGAAAGAGCCTGAATCTGAACTGATCATCTGAGTTCCTGTTGAGCTTCAAAAACCTATAATCCAGAAGCCTGGAAAGCAATCCCTGCAACTCCCGAACCCGAACCCTATTCCTGGACCAGGTTCATGCTCTCTGTTATTGGTTTCTCCAGTCTTCACTCCCCACTTGAAGAAAAATAGCTATTGGCTCTTTAGCAGCTAGTTATAGCACCTGAGAGATGAAAACTTTCCTGGCCTCACTTGAAACCCTGCAGGAATGTCTGTTGAGCTCCAAGGTCCCTGTCCAGGGTCCTGAAATTAACGCCAGGCCCTGATGTGATCCAACCACTTTTACCACGCCCTATTTCCTCACTGTGTAGTTGCTCTGAGCAAATAATGGATCCTCTGGTGGAGTGGGGGAACTCAGTAGAGAATTATGAGAGCCCATTGGAGAACATAGTTCCACACCAAGCAAGCTGTGAGCTTGCAACACCATCCTGACCTTGGATGAACCACCCTCAGTCTTCTGAGTGTGGACCTCTATTTAGCAGCATCTTTCTACTGTCTTCTCCTCCTTGGATTCTCTTTCCCCATCATTCATGCATTGGTCTGCAGTATCAGCTTTGGAAAGCTGTTCTTTGTTCCATGTTGTATAAGCACAACCAGGTTCAGAAGAGGGAGAGAAAAGAAGCAAAGGAGGAGCCAAGCCTTGATCTGGCAGGAGAACCCAGATGATTGTTTGTGATTAATCTAATAAATGGCTTTTATTTGCCTTCAAGTCATTAACTCATGAATGTAATGATTATTTGATTAATGTTTTTGCTGTTGAAAATAAACTATTGCTGATGGTGATGGTGATAGTGATAGTGGAGGGAAGCACAAAAAAGCATCTATAATTGTAAGGAAAACTTTGAAAGGAATAGCTCCAAATTCTGTGGGACTTGATTTTAAGCTTTTCAGCATTTCAGAACATTCTTTTTGTAAAATCCCAGTATTTTTTTTTAATGCACTTCATGAATATTTGAATCACTCACACACAATCCATTGTAAAAGAACACTAGTGATTGTTTTGCTTCTACTTATGGCTCCTTAGATTTGATCCACTGGATTTGGGGTTGGGGAAGAAGGAATGTTTATGCACACATTCAGCAATTTACAGGGATTTCTAAAGAGAAAAGAAAAGCACTTCTGGCCACAGTTGTGTTCAAGACTGTGAGCAGGACATGGCCACATGATTCGCAAACAGAAACATCACTTGCCTTGCACATCACGTGAGGGCTTAAGATCCCTTCGGTCTCCAGCCATTATCTCCCCACCCAGGGACATGTTTCTGAAATAACCCTCCATTCACCACCCCATATGCCCGGAAAGGTGATATTTTTATCACAGCATCAGAATGAGATTGGCTCAGAATCCCACAACCTTGGTCTGCGCATCATAGGATAGCTGTCATATACCCCCCAATCTGCTCATCAGAAGCTTTGTCCACGATGCTTTGCAACAATAAATGGCACCATTTCTAAGGAACAAAACAAATTAATCTGCATTTTGGAATAGTCAAGGAAAACTTTATACAGCAGCAAACACAGACTACACACAGTGTACAGCAAGCACACCCACAAGTAATCAACATCAGGTATTTTTCCTTCTTTATTTTATTGCCAATCATTGTAGAGAGATTAATTAAGTCACTCATTTGCTTTCTGCAAAGAGGAGAGATATTTTTCTTTTCTTTTTTTCTTTTTGCCAATCAGCTTTTCTCAGGACTAACTTCTTTCAAAAAGAAAGGTGATCCCCCACTCCCTGTGTTTTAATGATTAATGTGTATAGCTTTTGTAGAAGGAATGGGTGAGAGAAGGTAGCAGGAAAGGAGAGTAACTTTTAATTCTGTCCAGATAAGGTGGAGCCACTAAACCACAACAATAGGGGACCAAAGATTAAGATAAGGCCCCATTTTGGGTTTGTTTGCTTGTTTTTAAATAGCTCAATAATTCTATTAGTGAGGCTGAAGGAGAAAAGGAGCGGGAGGGGAAAGCTTGTGGCTGAGCAGAAGATAGCACCAAATAAATTTTCCTGGGAGTTTAACATAAATTTTGTCTCAATGGAATTAGACAGAATATTCTGAACAAGTGGCTTTCAGATCCCTTTCTATTAAAAAATGGAAAATACATGAACCGTCGAAGCTGAAGACTTACAACTTGTGAAAAACCTCTTAAGAGGTTTGCCCATAAACTCTCTGTAGTCGGCTCTTGACACTTATCCCTTTGGCCTGCCACAAAGCTATACTGCAGCTGCCACATCTTTCTTTTTGCCTCCCCTTCTTCTCTCCCAGTCTTTTGCAGTCAACTTTTTTGCTGAAAACAAAATAGGGAAGAATGAAAATTGTGACAGAATGCTCAGTTTTATAGCCTTACAGCTAGAACTCTGCAGCCTGTGATAAAAGACACCAAAGTGTGATGAGGGTGGCAAGGTGGGGGAAGGTGCCAGGTGCAAAGCTTTAAACAGGAGGAACAAGGGCAAATTGTGGTAGAAGGTAAGCGCACTGCAGGGCTAGCTTCAAGTTCTGGGGGAACATGATGGGTCACGACCACTGCAAGAGACCCAGAAAGCTTCTTTGGGCTGAATCAAAGCATTGCTCCTCCTGGTTCTGCTTTCTTAGCACTGATTAGCAGTAGCTCTCTAAGATTTAATCATCCACTCCTGCCCCACACACCCTGGAGCTACTGGAGATGCAAAGGATTGAGCTGTGGACCTTCTGCAATCAAAACATGCGCTCTGTCACCGAGCTAGTGCCTTCCTTTGTTGCCCCCGTCAGTGAACACAAGGAGGTGGACCATGCTAACACAGCATGGGTAGGGGGACCATTCAAGGGGGACCATCTAACACTGCATGGGCCACTCAGCTTGGGAGCAGCTCTGGGCCATCTCAAGCAGCCTCCTTCTCACCTGAAATGCTCCCCTCTTTGTGCTGCCTTTCTCCCATACCAACCACACACAATCCGACCTGTTTTCCCTGACTGCTAACTCAGTGACTAATTGTTTGCTTATGAAAAATGATTGACTTGCTGCCCCATTAATGCCTTGTGCTGGTTTGCATTGATGGATTGACAGTTAATGTGCAGGTGTAAATGCATTGCCTCCCTTGAGGTTTATTTTTAACTGGACTTTTGTTTACTAAGATGGATGGATGGACAGACAGATTCCCTGTTCAGGTGTTATTTATGTGAAGCAGGAATGGGACCGATGGATGGAAGGCCTGATGACTGGAAATGTTCAACCTTAGCAAGAAGAGCCAGAGACTGGAGTAACGATGCAAATGGGGCTAGAGTCACATCCGTACAGCTCCTTTGTATTTGTGTTGCTCCTTCACCCAGGTAACATATAACAAGATGGGTGTCAGAATCTGGGCAGCTCCAAGCTTCCATCAGCTGGCCTAGCAGCAGAATAATGACCCTGTAGTTGCAGGATTGATCCCAGACTCTACTGCAGCTGCCAGATCCTTCATGAGTACCACCTGGAAGTCCTGGGGAAGAGTTATTGAGCTAGCGCTTCCTCCAGGAGTGACCTCAGCAAAGCTGATCTCCAGTATATGAAGTTCTTCTCTCTGTATTGGACTGCTTGTTCCTTGTGTTGCCTTACTCTTTCCTGACCTCTGGCCTCCTTTGACTTGATTTTGGCTTATTGAACTACACCTTGCCTTGCTCCACTTTCTACTCCTGGTTCTGACCTTGACCTGTTTTGGATTACGGCTTGGATCTGTTACTGGACTTGCTCCTGAACACTGGATTTGCTTCAACTTGGTTCCAGTTGGCTGGGTCCCAATGCATCTGTCTGATACCCTGCCTCACATGCCCCATATTCTTGCAATGGGGGTGGGGGGATGGGGAGAGATATTCTGCACTAGTGTTATACACCATCATTACAAGGTCTGAACAGAGCCCCATCCATAGTAATATGAAAGCTCAGGGCTCTCTCCATGAAATCACAGTTGCCCCATCTGTGGTTGTAATCTAAACTCATATGATGAGGTCCAGAAGTATGTGTGAACTCATGCTTACACACACACACAACTGCTTTACACAGCATCATATCAATGGTCTATTTTATTCAGCATTGTCAATACTGACTGACAGTGTCTCTCCAGGGTTTCCAGGCAAGAATTTATCCCAGCAATATTTGAAAATGTCAGGGACTAAGAACCCAGGACTATCTGCAAGTTCAGGCTCCTTTTTCAGGCTACAGAGCATGTGGTTTTCTTTAGAAGAAAGTGCAGCAAGCAAGCTACCAAGGAAAACTTTTCCTTTTGCTACCAAGGCAGTTTTCTTCTGGGTGCTTTTTTGAATCATCAGAGGCTGCAAATTTCCAAAAAAGATGATTTTTAAAAATATATATTTGCTTAATCTTGCACTGCCTTTTAGATTCTCTAAGCAAGCACCCACCAAATCCCCTATTATTGAGACTGAATTACAACAGCTCAGCCTGGCAGAAATATATTGTTACTGCTCCATTATTCATTAATGTAGCTTTTCCTGTCAGGATCAACATGTACATCTTGGCTTGTGACTGCAATACATAAATGCTTTAGAAAGCAGGGAAATGTGTGTTGTCTAGGGGTGGGGGAGGCCCTTCTTAATTGTTCAAGGGTTTCAAATTCTGCTTTTCAGATGTGAGTCATGGTTCCTGAAAGATGGTGGTTGGTTTGGGGTGTCTTGTGGGGGAAGCAGGGAGTTAGTATGAGCTTCCAATTGTCAAAACCTGCTAATAACTCCCTGTCTTCATTTTCACTGATATGGGAACACAGCTAAAAATCAGGGATGGACATTTAAATTCATTCATCTTTGGTTCTCAAATTTCATTATCACAGGCTCAGTTGAAACCCTAGGGAAGAGAAAGCCCTGCCAATTACTCTGCTTTGAATTGTCACCAACTGCTCCCTGGTAAACAGGAGTTGAGCTAGTAAAACTTCGGTTGGCAAGGTCATGTAGCAGAGAAAGCCTCCCCTGCTTGAATTTCAGCGGCAATTACCATGCCAGCGGTTGGTAGGGTGAATCCAATAATGGGCATGGTAACCCACTCGCTCTTTCTCTCTCTCTCTCTCTCTCTCTCTCTCTCTCTCTCTCTCTCTCTCTGAAAATAGTCCCCCCAAGAATATTACAAACATTTATTTCCTAAATAAGGAAGGCCATGTCACAGAATTTTTTTTCAGCAGTTCTTTCTGTCAGCCACCATTCTGTCCATCTTCTTTACATTGTTCTAGAACAATGCTGCACACCTCACATTTCAAAATTCAGAAATGTCACTGTGACATGGTAAAGTCAATCACAGAGTGGAAGATAATACCCAGGTGAGAAGTGTGCCTCCCTGCTCAACCTGTGGTCCACTTCAACACCCTTCACCACTGCTTTGCCTTCTCCCCAGTCTTTACCTTCAATTGGTTTTGGGCTGGTCAACCAATAGAGAACATCATCAAATAAAGGAGTATCTCCTGACAGCCCTTAAAAAAAGATGGTTGCTACATGGTTGGCCTATTCTTCCACCTTCGATCATTTTCTGGGCAAGGTTCACCCTACTTGAGCAGACTACTATGGTACTAAGAACCAGGATACTGGGGAGCATGGTTAGAGTGTTGGGCTGGGACTCAGCCCACATTCTAGCCCACCAAAAACACTTTGGTGATGCTAGGCAAGTCATTGACTCTCAGACTAATCTACTTTACAGGGTTAAGAGGATAACATGGAGAGAAGGATGTACGCTGCTTTGCATTCCTTGCAGGAACAATGGTGAGATGTGTATATAATGAATGAAAAGGGGTTCTATGAAAAAAGAAGTTTGGAAGTGAATGGGATGGCTGGAGGAGAAAAAGGTAGGCTGATTTTCTCTGCCTGTTCTTTCTCTGCTCTACAATAGAGACTTCATTGAGATGATTTGAGGAAAAAGTAACATGAAGGAAGGAATAATGTGATGTAAGAACATCAGGAAATGCCTGCAGGATCATACCAAAGGCCCGTCTGGTCCACAGAGCAGTTTCATGAATTGGCCACGAAACACCTCTGCCTACTAAAATGTTGGAACAGGTCATCTCATTCTGAGCATAGATGTATTTGCACTTGCACTGTATGTCCATACAGAGTTGTTGTTTTTTTTTCTGTGAATGCATGAATATTTAACTTGCACTAACAAAATGCATGAGCTTAGTCTCCTTGGAACCAGAATCCAAGCAGGAAAATTCATCTGCTGACAAAGTGCAAAAATTCTTGAACATATGCTCACATGCCATTTACAGGAATGCCCTTGATTCATTTTGCACAGATTTCCAAACTGCATACATTTTGTGTATCTTTAGTCTACAGGGAAAATCTAGGCACATTTTGGGGGGTACAAATTTCACACACAATAGCTATCCATTTTGTAATTACAAAATTTGTGCATTCACGAACTGAACAGCAGATGCAAATGTGGCAGCAAGTCAAGGAGGAATGAGCTGCAAGCTGACCTTTGGCAAACTAAAAAATCTCCCATCCCTACTTTTCACATATAAGTCATTTACACCTTTCAAACTGAACAGAAACACAACCTGAGGATGTACAGGTTTGTTTAATCCATTCTGTTTGTGTTTTGCAGATTGTCAGACATCTTTTATTCCATTATTCACCTGTTGATGGAATCAGATTCCACCCCCCTTCAGAAAAGGCCACAAAATGGCTGCTGCAATCTACATAAGTTTTACTGACATCTAACATTTTTTTCATAGTCCTCTTGGCATTCAATCAATGAGCAGAGAACACAGAAAAATAGTGCTATAAAGCAGAGGCTGAAGAGAGATCAGAGATGCATGAAAAATTGTGTGTGAGTTTGTTGGTGTGCTTAAAGACATACATATTAGCATATTTTCCAGTAAAATCCATCCTTCTGCACAACTAAATTGGTATACAATTCCAAATAACATCAAAGTTGTGCAGTTTGCACATCTGCAGAATCCACACAGCTAAGAAGATGGTGATGCAGTGTGGAATATGCAAGGTGGATTCAGAGAAGTCCAAAGTTCTTAGAATTAATGTAGTATTTTTTCAGGATAACCATCCGTGGTGAAAGTCATTGCATTTTCAAACTTGCAGTGCAATGTGTGGACACTCCCACAAAATGCATGTATCAACATGCAGGCATTCAAAACATTCACATGAAAAAATGTGCTTTGAAAAATGTATACAAAAAAGCTTTAATTGGAGGGAGAAGGATGCATACATTTCGAAGAGGAAAACAAGTGATGCATGCATTTAGAAAAATCTGCACGAAGTCATACAGAAAGAAAAAGAAAACCTCCACAGACTAATATGGATATAAGAAAGAACCAGCTTTGAGGGGCAATCAGAAGAACTTCAATGCATGCGTATTTTGTTGTATGCGCATTCCTAGAGTAGATAATGTGGTATTCAGGGATACCCATGTGCCCCTGACACATTTTTTTTGGTATTTGTCAAGTCACTTGCACATAAAACATACACATTTTACTTGGATCCAGGATTGCTGTGAAATAGCTTTCTGTTAGTGCTGAAAATTCTCTGTTCAAAGGAGTTGCTTACTGTGTCAGATCCTAATTCTGCCTTGGACTCAGTAATTTGGGTAGGTTACCCCTCTGTTGCCAGGTCTCCCATAATGGGCATCCCATAGTCTCCAGCGCAGTTTCTCAAATTGCCAAATATGCCCACAGCCCCAAAAGGTTGCCCACCTTTGCCTTATATTTCTGGTCAGTAGAGCAAGCCTTATAAACAAAAAACAGGTGTCAGAGATTCAGTGCACACTTGTCTGTGACTTCTGCAGCTTGCTCTTTTCTTTTATACACTCTCCATGGCACAGGCAGGGGCATAGAAGGGACTCTAGCCAGGGCTGCATAGCAACAGGGGGAAAGTCAGGAACACCTGGGGATTTCATCCACCTTACAAAGCTTCAGCTTCAACAGGTAAATGTTCATTGGCTCCTCCACCTTTGACCCAAACGTGGAGATCTCATTCTCTCTCTCTCTCTCTCTCTCTCTCTCTCTCTCTCTCTCTCTCTCTCTCTCTGCATCCCAAGCCTTTTTACCCATGCAACTCCTAGCAGCCTTTTCTTTGCTTGGCATTGGCCCAGACCTGCCTAGCTGGGATCCTGGGCATTGGATCACCAGCACTTTGAGTCCACCTTTTGCAATGAAAGGTTTGCTGAGAACTGTTTCTGGTGTCCAGCGGGATCCCCCCAGGGCTGGCTCATCCAAGGGGTTGCCCCCCACAGACATTAAACATGGTCATGGCAGTCCCATCCCTTTCCTTCATCACCACCTTTGCTCTTGGGCTTGAAATTTCTTCAGGAAGCTGAACATTTTCATCTATGTTTCTACCTAGAAATATTTTGTTATTATTAATAATAATAATAATTTACACATTCCTGACATTGTACAAGCAGTGGATTTGCCCCTTGGATGGGCCAGGAGATGTTCATTGGTAGGCAGTGGCAGCCTTCATTTTCCTGGCTTGTTTTTTAGCTTAATGAGGTACAGACATAAATCACAGATCTGATACTAGAGCACATGGGCTTGAAGCATACATTTTTTATAAAGAACATTTGCTATGATTTATAATGCACGGAGCTTTGAATTAGTCTAGCTTGAAAATGGAATCAAATCTTTCCATCAAATCTTTTTTCTTCTCCCTCTTTGCCTTATGAATGGTTGAGCAGGGTCATAATGGAATGCCAATCAGCCACTGCTCTCATCTATAGGCAATTCTAGGGAGATCGGCTCGGAACATAGACTCTGTGATTAACTGAAATGAACTGTAAAACTATATTTTGTTTAAACAGTTTGTGTGGTGCTTGCGGAGCCTGCCTTGATGCACTGCATTGCTTCGTAGAGTCTCTCCAGCCTGCCTGAAGCAGAAGTGTGCATGCAGCCCCACACTCTTGCATTTGCAACCAAACCTAGAACTGAGAATATCACCCAAAGTTATGGATTCGCAAAAGGATGCAACTCACTTAACTTGCAGAAGGAAGATTTGCAAAGGATGATGCTCTGTGGACATGTTCCTTAGTAGAACAAAGGTCATCCACATGCAGTAGGACATTCAGTACTCCATCTGACCATGTCCTCTGGCCACAGCTTTAGATGTTGAGTGGTACCCTCTTGAGTACCATCCCCTTGACCCCCACAAATCTAAATAGGGGACCCATTTGGGCCCCCAGGGGATGATTTTTCTGGCCAGGTCCCTCATTCTTAGCTGGTAGGTCCCAGGAATCCCCTTTCACCATGGAAGGACCTCCTGGTCTTCACCAGTGCCACAGCTCTGTCCCATTTGCATGGCCCACCTTTGTGTGACCATATTTAACATCCTGGCCATTGGATGCCAGTGTGTTTGTTTCTACACCAACTGCAAGGAGGCATGGGGGAGTTCTGAGTGCAGAACCTCAGCTCTGACATTGTAGCTGTTTTCCAGTTTTGGAGATACTATGAAAAATCCTCTGACCCTCTCTCTACAGAGGTCATTGGACTACACTGCTGGGGTTTAAAACAAAATAGTGGATATCAGCACAGCTTCAGGAAATTAAATCCACAAGACATGTATAACATAATTCATTGGTCTCTATTTTCAGTCAATTGGCCTTGAGTCCAAACATGATGAGTAAGTGAAGAAGCAAACAAATTCTCTCTATCCACATCATGCATTGTTTTGTAAAGCTTATTGATGTTTCCACCCTTCCAATGGTATTTTCCCCTTCATCAAAAGTGGCGAATATTTTTCGGCTGTTCTTCAACATTCAGCATTGCCTCTATCTCTTCTGACTCACGAGAAGCAGAAAACTCCCTGAGAGAGGCACTAATTCTGTCTGATTAGGAAGGGAGGAGAGGAATTCAGTGTAAAATCAACTTCTTGACCTAAGAATTAATTGTTCCTTCCAATTTGGTGGCTCTCCTACATGATGGATGTCTTTATGAACAAGCTCTAAAATATTGCTTTTGTACCACAGTCAGTCTGACTGGTCTGCTTTCATATACTAAAGGTTGTAATTAGAAGCCTCTTGTCTTATTTGCTTAAAGAAAGGATGTGAGGGAGTTTGTGGGAGGTGCCAGGAGGAGTTTTAGACCCACTGTGCACTCAGTGATGTCCTTCAAGTTGCAGCAGGGTTTACTATTTCAGAAAGCATTGATGCTGAAGAAAATGAGTTTTTCAGATACCCTGTTTTAGGAGTCTCTATTCCAGATGCATTTCAAGGAATCCTGATCCTGAGTGTCTGGCGGGCACCCTTCACCAAAGGGCTGCCTTTCAATTGATTTCCCTGCCCCTTCTGTGTGAGTGACAGAACCAGCCCTACCATTAGGCAGAGTGCATGGTGGGTAAAGGTCATTCCATGCCACAAGCTCTATTTCGTCAGAGTGCTACACTCTCTATGTTGTCTCCCATGATTTCTGTGCCCCTCTTGCATCTATGGATCTAGAACCCAAGTGGCCCACCCCTCTGGTTAGCCAATAGGAAGAAACCCATAGCTTTGGTCTGGTAAAACCCATTATATCTGTCGGCTTTTGCTGGCAACCTTGTAGGAACCTTGATTTGTGAAGCAGAGGGAAGATGTCCTCCCATAAGGAAGTCCTCAGAGGAACTATGGGAAGCAGATGCCAGATAAACAGGATTTGCACTTAGCATTGATGTGCTTTGCAGAGGAAACGTTTTTGCTAAACAGCAGGCATCCACAAGGAAGCTTCTTAAGCTTTTATCTCAGTGGGGTAATATTGACTAGCAATGAACGATCCCTTTTCCTAGCAGTAAGAGGCAGATTGGTATCCAAATTCATCTCCCCTCCCCTTATGTGCAGAGTTGCTCTAACCACATCTCACCCCAGGGAGCACAACTATAGTGTTTTGCAGGTGTGCATCCCTTCTTGTGGCATCTTGAGTGAAACATGCCACAAGAAGGTATCTTGAGATGCATATGATATGCAATCTAGGGAAAGGTGAGAAACATGCACGAAGTTGGCATACCTTTTGCACTTTTGAACCATTAGGAAAAGAAAACTGAATTTTACCTTGAAATTCCACACATCTATGATCCAAAACAGCATTAAAAGATGTCTGCATTAAGCAAAAACAGGTGTGAATGTGCATGAATTTATGAAACTAGTGTTCAAAAATGTACAGTATTATATTAGGAAAATGCGTTAAAAAGTGTCTATTAAACAAAATGTTGCCCCTCTCTCTCTCTCTCTGAACAGAAATGTACATTAAACTGGTTAGAAAGGTTAATGCAAGCTTTTAAAAAAACTGATATTTAAAACAAAGCAAATTTAAGTTTGGAAAAAACAAGGAAAGTGAAGAAACAGAAATGGACAGATTCATCAATTCCAAGTGCAGCTACAGCAAGGCTGACTCTTCAGTGTTTTATCAATTCACACAGACAATGCATATCTGTGGGAGACCAAATGAATTAGCTAAAAGTTTCAGTAAATAGCATATTCACAAAACATGGAATTAAAGACACAGGATATTGGGAAATTGCTTGTGTTGGTTCCATTTAGAAACAAGACCAGGCCACTCCAGAAAAACATACTTTGAAAGCTGTTGTGTATGTGTTCCTACTGTTCTCCTTTCTATTGTTCTATACTGTCAACTAGGGATGAATAAAAATTTTGTTTCTGTTCATAGAACAGTCAAACAAGCCTTATTTGCAGCCCCAAACTTGGACGAACACAAATTTGCATGCATTTTTGAAGGTATGGTCTCATGTTCTGGACTAGTGACCTTTTTCATACTTCACTGAGCATGTCAGGCTGTGCACTTCTAAAACTGCACCTTTTTCCTGATTAAATGAAAGAACAGCAGCATCGCTAGGGCCAATTCAGGGAAGTTTGAACTTCACACGTTTGCCCAGCCCTACTGCAAATTTCTTAATCATTCTTGAATTCTGTGTTTGTCATTCTGTATTGGGGTCTTTGACAGAATACATTTAAATATAACAACAAATGGGTATGTTCTGATGTTAAAATTCTCTTCAGCAATCAATGAGCCAGCTGATTGCACATTTTTGTTCTGTCGCCAGACATAGGACAGCATGTTCCAAAATGCTGGAGTACGTCACCCAGTAGTCTCTCTCACACTCTCCTGCCTCCCTATATATATGGAGGTTGAAGACTGCAGAGGATAATTCCCATGATACAGAATAAGAGTCACCCAATGCTTTTTGGAAATAATTAGCCATATCACAGGAGAACCAGCCTCTGACGGTGTCTCCTGTGATCCTTAAGCCATCAGTCAATGGTATCAAAAGCCCTATGGAGACTGCAGGGTGGAACAAGATATTTGACTGCATAATTCACTGATTCACAGAACAGCTGGGTCAGAAGGGGCCAAGAAGGCTATTAGGTCCAATCCCCTGATCCTGATGGCACAGGATGCCAGTCACACCATCCCACTCAGGTAAATGTCTAGCTTCTTCTTGAATGCCTCTAGTGTGAAAGAGCACACAACCTCTCTTGGCAGCTTCTGCTCTCACAGTCAGGAAATTCTTCCTTGTGTCCAGCTTGCACCTGGTGTACTGCAGTTTAAGTTCATAGTTCTGTGTCCTACTATCTGGGATGAATGAGAAAAAGTCTCTTCGTTCTTCTTTTTGAAAACCTTTGAAGGGCTTCTAGAGTGCCATCATGTCACCTTATAGTCTTCTTTTCTCAAGGCTGAGCAAGCTCAGTTCTTTCAGCCTCCCATCATAAGACTTAGTTTTGAGGCTCTGCGTCACCTTTGTTGCCCTTCTCTGAACCTTCTCCAGAGTTTAAACCTGGATGCCAAAAACTGAACACTGTGTTCCAGGTGATGTTTGACTATTGCAGAGTAGAAGGGAATGAGACAAAGGATAAGATGGTGCTCATTCCACTTATGAAAGCTTGTTGAACGGGATCATGCAGCAATGTTTGCACTGGGAGTGAGGCAAGCAACCTTTGTTTGAAAGGGAAGGGCAGGGCACCAGGCATGTACAACCCTGTCCTCCAACGCCTCCCTGCCCCCATCCCAGGGGCAGCTGCTGACAGACCTGGCTGCCTCCTTCACCCTGCATAATGGGGTGGCCTTTCCCTGTTATGTCCAAACCTAGAGTAAGATCGGCTCTCAGGGTTAATCAGGTATTATCAGTTACAAACCCTACATGGAACAATCAGGCCAAAGAAAATCAGATCCATCCAAAATCCATTTGATGACCTTGCCTAAAAACAAAGGTTTGGGATGGATTTCTGATGATTCCGCAAGCCTCCGGCCTCACTAGAATGTGTATATGCAGCTTTCATTGACTTAGTGGCTCTGAGGAGTACCCAAGAAGTCAATGGAAGCTTAGTTCTGAATCACAGGACTGGCAGGAGTTATTGAGAGTAGACAGGAAAGCCATGCAGTGACCTTAGCAGAAAGTAGTGGAAAGCCGACAGAATGCTGATGAAGCAGTTGCAGAGCGAGCAAGGTTGGCACTGGTTTATGATTGCTGCAGAACCCTGCAGGAGCCCCAATTTTTGCAAGTTGAGTGTTAATAATTGAAAACTATTGCCTACTGTTCTGCCTATGGGGCTCAAAAGAAACATTTCATCAGCTTGACCTTTCCGCTTTTTCAGTTCATAATATTAGTGAGATTTACAGGCAAGAAGGTAATGTACTACTTCACATCAGAGGGTGCCTTCTTCCACTTAGGCAATTTCAGACAGAACAAGATCTTCACCTTTTCTCTTAGGAAATTGGCATGAACTCCAGAGAAGAATGTTCTACAATGCAGGCTCTCAGTAGCCCCACCTATCATTCTAAAAGAGCTGGGTACAAGGATGGAATTGAAAAGTGGTCACTCAACTGTGCTTCTCCTTGAAAAGCCTGAGTTCATAGATCTTAGTTCTTATCAGGGTATAAGGCAACTTGAAAGACCTGCTCTGACCCGTGTTAGGCTCAAACCCTCAAGAACTATGTTTGGAGGTGAAGAAGAAACAACCTTCTGGATGTGCTCAAAGACACCCACTGCTTAAGTATAGGCTTGAACGATATATATTGAACATAAGTTTCAGGACTTTGTGAGGATGACAATGTGAGGATGACTCCACACACCAGGGCTTTTGCAGCTGCATCCAAGCAGCTTCTCCCCACAGCACAACTCTTGCATTCATTCAAGAACATATTTTGAATTTATGTACAAGCATTATTTTTTTTTGGGGGGGGGAGGCAATTAATATTTTATGGATCCACTTTAATGGCCCTTTTTAAAGAAAAATAAGCCAAAAACGATAGCCTTCCCATAAATAACTTACAAGCTTCATCAAAGAAGAAAGAAATAACACAGATTTTTGTCTTCAAATCACTTACAAAAGATTTATACTTGTGGTTCCTTAAGTTATTTGATGGTCATGGATGATAATGCTGATGGGAATTAATGAGCTTCCTGAGCTTCATGACTAGTGACCTAGCAAGTGTTTTGTACTGCGACAGATTTCATGGTGACCTTCCAATATAATCTTGATCCAATTGTCAAAGCATATACAATTCAGATTTGCAGCCCAAAGATTTTAGAAGTATGGGATCTGCTGAGAAACTTCTGTTGGGTTCAGACAAAAAGGAGCAAGGAAATATGTCTAAGCTAAAAGAGGTAGCAGTTTGCTAAGGAGCAAGCAAACACTTTGGAATAATGAAACTATATCTTCTTGACGCTTGTCTAGGTATGTACACATTCTATTTATTTCTAGCCCATGCCCTAAGTTTGCACTTTTTGTCCAATGAATGAACCAAAACTCTTTCACAAAGTTTACGTCTTTGAATTTTTCAGTACAGTTCTCCAACCAACCAAATAAATAAAATGGTGTGCCAAAATTTCTCTATGGGGAAAATGCATGCAAAAATGCACACATTAGTGAAAATAATGCCAAAATGAATTGTATTAGAAACATTACAAGCACATAAGAGCATGCTAGGAAAACTTCATGCCAAAAATGTACACACAAAACCATATATACACATTTTCATGTAAGCATATTCTTTACAAAATATCACAACATTCAAAACAAACTGGACTTAAGATAGGAATATGAGAGAAACTATGAGAAACAAATATAGATTGATTCATCCTTCTTTATTCAGGTATCTGATTTTAAAACTGACTGATGCAGTCCATAAAAAAGAAAGGAAATATGCCCTGCCAAACTATATGACTTGGCATCTCTTTCATGTTTCCAAGAGACAACCCAGGGCCTAGTTTCACCTAGTTGTTGAAAGCTTTTGTTAAAAATATAACATAAATCAGAATGAGCAACAACAAACTTAATCTATGGAATCAGTTACTGGGATTCAAGAAGGTGGTTTGCTTTCCCCTCATCAGATGATGAAATTATGATTTCTGAAAGGAGCCAGTTTGTCCTAAAGCTTTTCATTTATATCCCCTGCTTCCCACACATCCCAAATGAGATACCAAATGAACCCATTGTCATGCTTTTAGCCCCAAACTACTATTTACTGCCTTCTTTATTTCTGGCCTATCACTTTCTGAGACTAACTTCATGGGGGAATATAAATGAAGCACATTCTAACAGCCATGCATCTGTGATAGTGAGGAGAGCTGAACATTTGAACAGAACAATAATTCCTGTCACTTAAGCCGCATAATGATTTTTCCAGGAGATTTGTCTCTGTTGTGGTGAGGGGATATTAAACCCACAGCACAGCACAGCGGTTGCCGTGCAAGATGCCCTTTAAATGCTGCAGCAGCATCATGGCAGGCATGGCTTGGTGGCTTTGCACTGTGTGGAACTGCTGTGATCTTTACAGACCTGCAACCTTTACAGACAGGACAAAGGTGTCAGTGTTGTGCGCAAGAGGGGATCATGGCTGCTTACATTGTCAAGGACGGACCATGGGCAGCAGACACAGGAGCTGTAAAACTGGCTAATGGGCACAACAGTCAGAATTGAAAAGCAAGCCAGGTGTCAGGTCAGAGAGCGAGTCACAGCTGAGGAACAAACCAGGAAGCAGTATTAAGCCAGAAGTGGGGGCAAAACCCACCAAATATACAGGATGATCTTGTTGAAGAAAGACTGAACTGGAACATGAATGCCTGTTATGCCCCTTCCTGCCCAGGGTGATCCAATGGCCAGCCAGGCTAAGGAAGCTAAGGCCTGAAGGGGTGGCTTTTTTTCCTGTTCGCAGTCCATGCAAGCACGTCCTGTTCACAACCCTGAACACAAACATGAACATAAGGAAAATTCTCGGGCAATTTCCCAATATAAATTCATATTATTTTTACCTGTTGAAGAAGCAAAGACACATTTGGAAATAGAAAAAATATGAAATAAGCTTCAGGAAGGAAATTAGAGGACTTCATTGTGTTTGAACATCATATTTTCACTCATCCCTACCAGTAGCTACATCTCTGAGAAGCTACTTTTGTACTCTTCAACATTTCACCACACATCAGAGTTGTTCTGATGTGGATCTGTATCATATAGCAAACTTTATTTTTGTTTTGGCATGAAAACTCATGTGCATATTTTTTTTCCAAACTGATGTACACATCCCTGAAATCTATGCATTTTTCTCCCATTTTCAAATGTGTACATTTTTTCAAGTGTGCACATCAGCTACCAGATATGGACTAACAAATCACATTGCTAACTCAGAAATGTATGCGCTTCAGCTGCACACTGTATCCTAGGCCATGTTCAGTCTGAAAAGAACAAACTGGATAAAATTCTAATCAAAACAGATACAAATTTCTCAGATGTTCCTACAATGAAGACCCTTTCCTGGAAATATATTTATCTTCCTCAAGCCAGATAAATATATCTCAAACTCAGACAGCTTGGAACGTATATCAACACAGTGAAATAACAATGGAACTGTGCTTACAGACACTCAGCCCCTGGAATACCCTCTTCCTCACCTCTGTTGGTCTAGGAGATAGCCTCAGCTCTCGCAAGGAATTGTATACGTCCTTCTTAATAATCACATTTATTTGGCAGTCCATGTGTGGAGTCAGAATAGATAGTCAAGGTTCACGAAATAGTACAGAATGCATCCAGCCAGGGGGGAAATTACTTACTATTGATATGAGTAGATGGAGGTAAGTCCTAGTTTGGGAAAGACTGATAATTCTCCCCTTCCTTATTTAACTACAAGTGAAGGCTGCAATCCAAGAAGACACACTAAGGAACCAGATGCAGTGAATAGAGTGGATTAGAGCCAGGTTTAGGTCAGTGCCGCTGGGCTGGAGGAAGTGGCTTCCCCAGCTCGCCCACTGCCATCTTCTCCCCTTGCTTCCTCAATGCTCCACACAAAGGCTCAGGGGGACCCAGATGAAGGGAGGGGTTCTGAGGAGGAGAGAGAATGGATGAAGGCAGCTTCTGTGAGTGAAGGGATGGGTGGAGAAGCCCATTTCTAATATCCCAGTTGCATGACCCTAAGTCTGGATTCTATCTGCCCTTGCCAGAGAATAAGTCCAATTTAACATAGTCAGACTTCTTTCTGGGCAGAGATGCACAGAGTTAAGCTGTGAGGCCCCCACACTATGCAAACGTAGCTGGAAATAAGCCTCACTGAACACAAGAAGAGCTACTTCCTTGTAAATATGCATAAGAAAGGTTTCTTTTGTCCCCCGGTCTTTTCAGTTTGATAGTCCTTTCTCCCTAAATGCAGGTTGTCACTTTACAGCTTCTGGATTTCCATGAATGCCTCTGTAATTTTTGGAGCTGCAGGGATTCCAAAAGTTGCAAGCAGAGATGTCCGTATGCCCTTGGCTCACACATTTTGGATTGCTTACAAAAACTGCATAAAGTGTCGCATGAACCAGCTGTTTGAAAATCCACTCTGGTCATTCATTTCTTTGCTTGTCTACTGCTCTGTTGGCCATGTCTCCTACTTTCCATAGGACTGAGGGTATCTGCATTGTTGTCATTATTCACAACATTTCTATACTGCCCACAGCCAAAGCTTTCTGGGTCGTTCACTACATTAACTCACCCTGTCCAGATTTCAGCCAGGCCTGATCCCACTTAGCTTCCAAGCTTAGGCAGGATCGGGCACTTCAGGCTATACAGATGCTTTTTTTAAAGTCCCTGCAACTCAGAAGAGGTCAGTCTGCCACTGCATCTGTCAGCTGGATTCAGAAAAATCCAAGCTCATTTGAATCTGTTGTGGATTTCTCCTATATCCCTGCAGAGGATCGTCCTCTGTTTGAAGACCTCCAATTGAACAGTCTTCCAATTCAAGCCCAGTTTAAGGATGAAGAACCAAAAGAGAGAGAGCAGCAAAGATGCTGGAGCTGTCCATCCAAAGTTCTTAGCACATGGACAGTCGATGGAGCAGGCAAAAATGTCATCCTGGTGAGTATGTGTTTGTATATATTAACATATCAGAACATTCTGTTCATATCATATCATATTAGTATGTATTAGATGTCTAACCTACCCCATTATCCATACAGCTCCCTGGGCAGGTTACGACAGCCATAAAACCATATAATAGAATATAGAAACAGAACACAGTTTCCAATAAAACATTCAAACAATAAAATAATGAAATGATAAAATATACCAACTTAACAGATAAGAGGCATATCCCACTGTTAAAATGCCAGTAAAAACAAGATAACAGTTAAAATACCATTGAAATACAAAGGTCTTTGCCTGGCACCTAAAAGTGTACAGAGAGGGAGGCAGACAAACATCTCTAGGGAGCTCATTCCAAATTCAGGATGCCACTGCCAAAAAGGCCCTTCTTCCAGTTGCCACCCTCCTTATCTTTTGCTTCTTTCATCCTCCTTTTAGGGATCCATTCCCTCTTTTCTTGGAGATAAATTGGTGGACATCCACCTCTGCCTTAACATTTGGAATGATTATCATCACAGCAATAATCGTCACAAGTGGCCCCACACGGACCTTTCGCAGTCAGGCCTATTTTCTTGTACAGAATACCCAATCACAATGATGGTGGCTCTGAATCAGCCCAGCAATCCGCTAGGGTTACGACACACCAGCTCAGATCAGCTCCATCTCCACATCTGCTTCCTAACTGGCTGCCCACATCCTGAGATGCTGGCCATGTCACTGAAGCCTGCCTTTGTTTCTTACTGGCTCCCCACTCCTTCTGATAGGGATATCTGTGGTGGGTTCCCAAGTCCACCTCTTGTTTCTGCAGGACTCCGCAGCAGGACCCATCCAGGACCAGACATTTAGTGAGCAAAGACGACATTCATGCAGAGCCTGGGAGAGAGGATAAACCCAGCAGAACAATAATTCAAGCAACTCATTGAAACCAAATTTGAGCTAAGCAGTCCCAAAACACAAACATGATACAGAGTTAATGAGTCTTTTTCTCCATTTTTAATATATTTTAAACCAAGGCATCCTGGAGCCTGCTGTGTCTCTGCAGAAAGAAAGCAGACGAAGATTCGTTGTTTGAACCCTTTCCTTTCATTTCCCCTTTTATTATCACTTAATAGCAATATATAGATTTGCTCAACAAATTCCATTAGTGCTTCGTGAATTGCCAAGAGTCCACCTTGCCATCATCCAGTTATTGGCAGAACTGGATTTTTCTAGTTTCCCAAAACTTGGATTCACATTGGAAAGGGCATGTATGCACTCCCCATGTATAACTTCTCCCATGTAAATTATCAAGTTTTAACCTATGCATTTTTCAGCCAGTCTTTAAAATTACTTGTATGCTTTTGCATTTTTGCATGGCTAAATTTGTGTACAGTTCCAGAAAGTATAAAACAACCAATCAAAAATCATTCTACAAATATATGGATTCCATGTAACTCAGAAAAAGGTACTACACTGCAAAATCTTTGGGCTGGGACCATAGGAATCCAAACTCTTTTGAATCTTTTGTATTTGGATCTTTTGGATCCCAATTCACTCCTTTCACAGTGTTAATCATGCTGTGCACGTTGTCATTGCTCTCACTCATGGGCTGTGTGTGGCTGGGGAATAAGACGCACTTGATATGCTCCCTCCTTTCATGGAAAGCCATCAGGGAGAAAATTATTAGAATCTGATGAAGTGACTGTGGTGGGAATAGTTAAATAACTTTGGGAACTTGTGAGTACATCCCGCAATTAGAGAAACTGTCTTGGGCACCACCACAAAATGGGAACCCTGCAGATGAAAGTTTGGCCTGCAGGCACCTTCCATCTTCATTTCCTAATAATGGTTCTAAGGCCCACATGTGGCATTCATAGGAAAAGAAGTAGGGACAACCTGGAGGTCCTCACTTCGCTTTGCTTTGAAGTGATCCCAGGTGCCAGTAAAAAGATACATTATAAAAAAGAAATAGAAATAGGAGGAGGAGGGTGGTTAGCCGAGGGACCAAGGGCACAGTGGTACTCATGGATGCCACAATGCCTGTGTCTGTCTCTCCCTGGCTAATCCACAGACTGCCATAGGCTGCCCAGGGATGGACAGGTCCATCAGTCTCATTAAGAGTTGTTTGGAGGCTGAGCTCATTCCATCCAGTTTCTGCATGGACATTTCCCCCTTTTCTTAATTGATATAGAAGCCTGTCTCTTGTATGCGCATGCACTTTTCCTACTCTACACATTCATGTATGCACGGTTAGCACACTTATTTGAAAAACAAAATCAGGGACATTTCCCCTTTCAATTTATATTGCTGAACTGATGTTTTGTGCAGGTTTTTTTTCAGATATGGGCATTTTGTACGCATATCCTACATATGTATATTTTGTGTGTATATTTCCTGAGAGAAGATGCATTGAAAAACTTGCAAAACTTCAGATGTTGGATTGTAATTCTGTCTTGGCCCATAGAAGGGTTGGGAAATGTGCATTAGATAAATGAGGTTTTCTTTTTCCTTTTCTGTTTTTAATGACAAAGCAAATTCCCCACTCATCCCTAAGATTGCCCTCGGATTTTTAATTTAATTTAATTCAATTTAATTTTAATTTAACTTACTTAGGCCAAAGCTAGCAGCCTCTTCATGATAAGGGCCAGCTGAGCAATATGGGGGATACAAAGACAGAGCTGCACAGGGGCACAGTGAGTTCAGCAAGCTTGGCTCATGACAGGACATGCAGTCAAAGGTACCAGGTAAAAATCCAGGCATCCCTCCATGCTGTTTGTCTCCTTCCATTTTATCCTGCCTGGCAATGTTTAAACCTTGTCACCTCTGCATGTTCTTCTTCTCACAGCCCCAATATTATGTCCTGCACAAACTGAAACTTGCAGCACAAATTATATGTCTCTTTATTAGGTCTTTAGATCATCAAACCAAAATTAAATTTAAAACTCTTCACAAGGAGGTAATTTTTTCCTAATCACTCATACCACTGCACAGATTTCTACAACTTGATTACATTCTAATTAGATTAATTGGATGGAGAATAATTTCTTTCTCTGGGAAGATCAACTGCAGAAGGCAAGCAGCTCTATAAACTCCAGGAAATAAAAAGATGGGAGGGGGGCAGGGAAAGAGAATGAATCTCTTCCAAAGCCTTAAAAATCCCTCACAAAATGCACAGTAATTAAATTGTTAAAGAATTTACAAGGCTGACTGGATGAGCTTGGATCCTTCTCACCATGCCTCCCCTGCAACATTCTCTAGTTCATTTTCTGTCCTCTTCTCCTTCTTCCATAAAACGAGACGTGGAATTTCAATTTCTCCATTGATTTTTGTGATAAAAATTTAAGAAAACCCAGTAACAAAAGGTCAGCTGCCTCCAGAGTGCATGGGAAATAGCCTTGTTAGAGGACCAAAAAATAGTGAGCCTTATAATCTTTCAAAGACTTTGGCTTGAATACTAATGGTGATTAGTTACCTCTTTCAAATTCTTGACTGTGCCAAGCTAGGACAGCCTTCCCTGCTTTGGGACAGAGACTAGCACTTAATACTCTTGTGCACCTACTCAAATTATGAGTTGATTCATAACCCATCCTATCATCTAATGCATCCCAGATGCCAAGAGGAGGCAGGATTTTATTCTCATAGCATGCAACTCCTCAAGGACTTCCTCTGTTCCATGACTATGAAGCACTGCTGGCTTTCAGAGGGGGAAAACTTCTGGCTTGCGGAATCTACTTTTTCTTTAAGTAGAGCTGCGCCAAAACGGCTCTCAAAATTCTTCATTTTTGGGCAAAGGATTTCAGGCATCTGGCATCTGGCAGATCACCCATTGCTGCCCTGGGAATGTGGCCCCAGCAGAATGTGGCCCTCAGAAGGATCTGCACCAGTGCCTTTGTGTCCGACGGCCACTGCTTGGGCTGCAGTCCAGTTCACCAATGCAAAGCATGGACACAAACAACTCTCCACATGCAAAAAGCAGGACTGGCAAATTAGGAAAATGCTGTGTTCTTTTGTCTGTCCCTTTCCACTGACCTGGCCTCCCAGTGGCTCACCCCATGGCTTGAAGGTTACAGGGGTATTTGGAAGGGGGCAGAGAGAGGAACCCTTTTGTTGTCTCTAATCTGGCTTCCTGGTGCAAGGGTCCCTCCCAGTGTAGAATGTTGTGTGTAATGAAGGGATTGCAAGGGCGTTTCCTGAGAGGAGCGGCTGAGGGCTGTGCCCTCAGCCAGAGCATCCAGGAGCTTGTGCAAGCACCAGCTGAGTGCTCAACTCCTGCTTCTTGTGTCCCGTTGTGCAACGAGGTGAAGAAGTCAATCAGTGGCACATGCAGACGCCCCTTGCAGGATCTTCTTCCCTGTACCCCCAATGGGGTGGTGCAGAGCTCATGATGGAGGTGTCACCTGTTCTTACGCAACAGGAAGAAGCAAAGGACAGGTGATGCCACCCCTGAAACATGCCCAGGACCTCATGCACCCAGCACTTCTGCCAAGTCCACTGCATGAGTATGGGCCTTCCACAGTGGTGGAAGTTCAGCACACAGTGAAGCCACATCCCAGCTATTCCACTGCATGGATGATCCAACCAGCCAATATGCATCATATTGATGGCGCCATGTCAACAGCCCTAGAAACTAATCTTTGACACATGTCAAGCTTAGAGATGTCAGGGCCTGTTCCTCCCTAGGGGATATAGAGCAGGGATTGTCTTATTCCCATTTGGTCTACATTGCTTTGTAGAAATGGTCTACATTTCTTTAACTCAATTTGTATAAAATTCTAGAAAGCAGAGGGGAACATGCTTCAGAAGTCCATGGAATGCACAATATTCTGGAAATACCAATCTGTTGTGAACTGTGGTCAGAATTCTAGAAATCCAAACCCAGTGGTGTCAAAGATCCAGTATTATACTCTGTTGAGGTTTCAAACCTATATTTTTTCAAAATACTTAAACTTCCAGTATTCTAACGTGGGTCCTTCAGGATGCCCTAAGTGGTTAAATAGCTCATAGCCATTTTCTGGCTGCAGTTATTCCATTCCTGGTGGAATACAAGACCAATGAGAGAGAGAAAATGAACACACCCACTGCCCAGCAAAGAAGCAAATTATGCTGATCTATAGACTCGTTTAAGATCATCATTGCTAAATGATAGTACATTGCGTGTTTCCTTTTAACTTATGGCTGCTTATTTCCACAGAGGGGACTCTGGCAGATTTATGCCTTGCTAGTTCAATGGCTTTGCATGGTGCAGGGATGGTTCACTTTGAATGCTAAGTGAGCTCCAGAGATTGAAATATGAAAGCATCTGAATTAGGGTGATGGGCCTCCAGGAGGACATAATCCACTGGAATAATGACATTGGTCTTCCAAAGGCAGTTCAAGAACTCTGTTAATAGCAAGAGATCTTTGAAAAGGATTAGTCCAGAGGTGTAGAACCTCAAACCAAAAGGCCAAATCTGGCCCACTAGGGTTCCCCAGGTAGACTTTATTTCACCTGGTCCCACCCTCTTCCCCCAGCCACCAATCAGGCTCCCTGCTTTTGGAACACAGTAGTATGACCACAGGAGCCTGTTAACATGCCAAAATAGATAAAGTTGCATCGAAGGGGCTAGCTTTTTCCCTATACACATTTATGAAGACCATCCCATGCTGAGCCTTCAAATGAACTGAAATATTTCCTCCAGATTAGATGCACTAATATTATTTAAAAGAGCATAATTGCTGTTCACATTTCTGCCTTCTCCTATACATTTATTTTATTTATTATTAAAACATTTCTATCCCACCTGTGTAATGCAGTACACTGGAAATAACGTTGTGTGAGGAATTCACTTATGGGTGGCAATACTTTGGCTCGGCTCGGCTCTTCGGACCCTGGCACACTTTCTCATGGCCCTGAGTCTAGCTCAGCACTGAGTGTTTGTGTGGGCTCCTGCCAGGAATTGAGTCCACATGGAAACCTTCACACAGCACTTGCAGACTTGCAGCATGTGCTGTGGAAGAAGACTTCCAGGTTGGAGTTCCATGAACATTCATGAATGAACTAATGAGAGGTAGTTCATGGACTACCTCTCAGCTAGGTTTAGTGTTGGAAGCCAGTGCCAAGCATGAGAACAGAGTCCAACAAACAGAAGCCAGGGACGGGATCATTGCAACCTTAAATAAAAGAACCCACAATCAATTTAGAGTATATGTTTTAATTGGGGCACATTACTCCCCATGGGTCCATCCCATGGTGGCCCCAATGCCCATCACTTGGTATTGGTAATTTGCTTGTGCAGGTTTTCTGACACTCTAGAAGGTTCGAATACTTCTTTCGAACCTTAGTTACTGGCATCAAGGACATTAAGCTATAATATGCTGGTGTTTTTGGAGCTGTGGTTCCATCATTTCCCCCTGGATTGTGGTCCTCAAGAGCCTATTCAAATGGAATTTAGTCCTTGGATTGAAAGAAGTTCTACACCCCTGATTTAAAGTATCTCTAGAACAGAGTCTACATTTAGGTGTTTGCTTGGCATGCATCTATTCTATTTTACTTAGGGTGTCCTATGTATGTTTAAGATGAGAAAAAATCCAACTCTCTGCATTTCCCAGGCAGACGTTGAGAGTTGTAGAACTTTCTTTCCTGTCTAAACACTCACAGGAGTGTGCTTTTATTTATTAAAGTATTTATATAACCAATCTTCTGGCTTAATGTCTCCAAGGTGTCTAACAAAACATCTTTTCAAAAGGATAACATCATATAAAACCACACAGGGAATTTGTTAAAGTTTCTAAAAACTCATCAGCTGTTAAAGTTTATAAAAATGCATCAGTGACTGCAATAATCAGAGAAGCAGAATCTAGAGATGAGCAAGACACCCACGCTTCACATAAGAATGGAGAGGAAGAAACCGAGCTCTGGGTCTCTAAACTGGCAAATGGTTTGGATCATTTCTAAGCAAATCAATATTTCACTCACATGCATCCCAGATTGCAGATTCCTGTTTATTCGATGGTAGTTTTGCATCCAGGAGAGATGTTATCTGGCCCTACAAAACTTTTGAGATAAAGTGCCTTCTCTAAGAAAAAAACCAGTAGGAAGGAAATACATTGATTGTATTGGGAATAAGTGTTGATTGTGAGGTCCCCCTTCTTTTTTGTGGGTGGCAGGTTCCAGACCACAGGCAAAATCTAAGAGTTTTACATATGTGGGAAGGGTCCTGGTAGGGCCATTTTATAGGGCTAACTGGTTTGCAAGGGAGTAGAATAGAATTTCATCTCTTGATCAATTTTAACCCAATATCATTTTGTTTTCTGCTTGGTGATGTAATTTCATAGCAATAATTCCATTGCTTTGCAAATGTACACTAGCACAAACATGCACTTAGAAGCACAGAGACATAGCAAGACTGAAGGTGTCTCCCAGGTCATCTAGTCTGACCCCTGGCCCCAGCCGGCTCCACTCATGTAATATCCAAATTGTGGTTGCCCAATTGTGCTAGTGTGTATCTGCACAAATGTGCACTTGTGCAAAACTCCCCAAAAAGTTTGTTTTTTTAAGAAATGGTGTGCAAATCTTTGAATCTACACAACTTAGAAAAAAGTTGGTCTGCTGTACAACCCACAGCTCCACTTCACAGAAATTCAAATGAATTTTATTCCATTGCATTTTTCTCCAAGATTGTCCTATCCCAGTTCCATGCCTGGCTCCGTCTCCAAAATGGATTTCGAATGCCCTCCCCTCCCTTATCAGATCTTCTCTTTTATTTATTTTTATTTTTTTGCAGAGGAGGAACATAAGGGTCCCCATTGTCTTCGAGAGTGATTGGTACTGGACGTTTCATGGGAGGCAGAGCTGAATTAATGACCCTGAACTCTGTTTTGAAAATGAAGGAGACCTGAGATGCAAACAAAGGTCCCCAACCTGAATGGCGTTAAAAGAGGATGACACAGAGTCCTGGGGAATAAAGCTAAGGGCTACTAATCCCTGAGGCCATGTGCCATCTCCAGTCACAGAGGTCATGCTTCTGTACAGCAGTGGCTGGTGACACCATCGCACTCAGGGCTCCCACAAGCAGTTGGTTGCCCACCAAGAGAATAAACGCTGGAGCTTTGCTCCGTCTCAGACCACTGTTCTTATGCCTTATGTTCCTTGGCTTTGCTTTTCTTGTGGGCTAAACAGACTGGGTAGGTTGTGGGTTCCAACAAGCATTTGAGCAGAGAGCCCATCATGAGCATGGATTCTTCAAAAGGCTGGTTCTGAGGATAAGCTGAAGAGGAAGGGTACTACTTAAGGCCCCTTGGCTTCCTCAAGAGGAGAGAAAGGTGGATAGTAACATAAGTAACAATAAATAAATACATAAAATGGAATGAAGTGCATCGATGTATTTCACCCTGTGTTCACTGCAGGAATTATGGGGTACAATCATTGTGCAATCATTTGGGGTACAAATGAGATGATTGATTCTATATATCTGGCAGCCCCTCTGAACAGCTGTGGAGGCCTGGGGACTGGCCAAACAAGGCTGCCTAACCCCTGTGCCTCCTGCTGTTATTTCTCACATTTACCCCAGCAATTGTGTTATTTCTGCTGCGTCTTGCACCATCCTTTTAAGCCCATTAACTTACCATGCAAGGTGGTTAGAAAGAAAGAGGCAAGAGCTGGAAAACACTTGCAGACATAAGGTAGCATGTAATATATTAGCAACAATAATTATTAAGAGCAACAGCAGACTTGAGGAATTTAGTAGCTTGCAATTGGAAAGTGTATGAAATCAATTTCATTTACAGAAACTCAAAACCTTATGGTGTTTGTACTGAAAATGAGATTTCATTACTTGCTTTGGAAATAAGAGCATTTTGCTCTTGCGTTACATTCACAACTCTTTTGAAATGTCAAAACACTGTTCAAGTTGTAGGTATATTTACAAGCCAAATGGGTGTTCAAGGAATTCTTTGAAAGAGTTCATGGAGTTATAATTAAGTACTACTTCTTTATTCAGTTTTACCTTATATGAAGAACGGCATTTAACACAGGCTGTGCATAGAGACTCTACTTTACCTATGGTGGCCGACAATGCCCGTAATCCTTCCTTGCTTCCCTGGGCCAATCTGAGCTTTGTTCCGACTGCTCCTGAAATACGGACCAGCTAGACTGGTTTACACATACACCACAGCATGCCTGATCCTGGGGCAGAGGGCAAGAAGCCCCACACCTGTTGGGCCACCCAGCCACCCCATTCTCCACCCCACCTGCACTCAGACATTCCCTAGGATGCCTTTTTGTATTGCTGTCCTCCTTCAATTAGATAAAAATGAATTGCTTTTGAAAACCATTTCAAAGGAGAAGAAAAATTCAGGGAGATTCTCATGAGTTCAGGTCAGGGCCCTTGCACTGCCCTCACTGCTGCTGTGGTTGAGGACTTTGCGTGAGTGTCCTGTCTTCCATGGGACAATTGTCACTCCAGAGCATGCAGCCTCCTCAGGGTCTCATCCTTCCATGAGAGCCCAGGAGAAGATGCTGTGAGTTCGTTCCTCTCAGATTGGCACAGGCAGACAGCCCGGGGAAGGCCGGACTGATGGCCAGAGCTCTAAGAGGAAGAACAAGAAGGCAGACACGTACACACCACCCTGGATGCAATCTCTGAGAAATCCAGTTGCACGTGAACGTCTTCCAAACAGAGCTGACCCTCCCACTGTGGGGTGGGCAGAAACTGCAGCCTTCCTGCTGAACTCCCTGGCTGTTGCAGGACAGAGCTGTGTATGCCCCATACACCGTTCTGTGCCCCCTGACATGGCCTGCTGCCTCAGGTGTGGTGGAAGACACTGCCCCATTGCAAGCACTGAAGCACTTCTTGACTGCCAGTGTAGCCGTCTCCTGAGCATAAGAGGAGGAGGGCATGCTACCTTACTCTTCACCTTAGGCAGCAACATTGTATTGCAATGGCCCTGCTTCCTTGATAGGTCAGTCAGCCTTGAATCAGCAGGCCTTCCGACAGAGGACCTCTCCAAGCCTACGCCATGGTGCTGGACATTCAAACTGGGGATTCTGCATGCTAAGCATGAGCGCACTCTCCCATGAAGAGACGACCTTACCTAGAAATGTCATAGATTGCACATGGGGCTTCAAGTACGCAAAGCATGTGTTCCACCAATGGGCTGCAACCCATCCTTGTGAGCATCATCCCTTTCCATAATTCTTTGCACAGGCCAATGGTTGCTACAGCTGTTTCTACCTCTTTCAATGGAAGCGTACCTTATGCTTAGGTGGAGCTTCACGTATGCTATGGATGTGGATCTACTGCTACCTCCACAGACAAGCTTCCTTGACAGAGGACACTCCTTTCCCTTTTATGTGTGTAAACAAAACCCTTTGATGTGGTTGCAGTGCCCACATTATCACATCTTGTCAAAGTCTAAGTAAATTAAAGTAGCAGTTGATTATGTCCCATAGTTAACAATCTGTCCTCTAATTAACTTCATAATAATGTATTCATGGCACCTCCTATAACCCTTATACAAATACCTCTTGGGCTCATAAACCCTTCTCCAGTTTATGTCATCCATCAAACAGTGAGTAGTTCATAAACAAGATATATACTCACTTTTTCCCACTAATGAAATGTGTTATATTTTGGTTCTCCCCCTCTCTCCCCCCGCCCCCTCTGTGTTTGTGTGTGTTGTTATTTTTTTCTAATAGTCTTTGATTATATATATATATATATATATATACACACACACACACACACACACACACACACACACACACCCATGAACCCATATATATATATATATATATATATATATATATATATATATATATATAAACCCATGTCCCCTTCTCCCAACACTTCTCCCCAACCTCCTACATCCTCTCACCAGGAGAAGAGAAGCTCAGGGTCAGGGACCAAATCTGGAGTTCCCACTCTGCCCCTATAGGGTTTCCCCGAAGCTGTGCCCCTTTCCATGGCCTCACCAATCAGGTATTTATTTATTCATATTTTAATCCTGCCTTTTTTCCTTCCTGCCTGCCTTTTTTTCTTCCTTCAAGGTATCTTACTTCAATCTCCTCCTGCTGCTCTTCATCTTATCCCCACAACAACCCTGTGAGGTAGGTTGGTCTGAGAGTCTGTGCCTGGCCCAGTTGGCTTCATTGTGGGTGGGGACTGGAACGCAGGTCTCCTGAGACCCAGTCCTGTGCTTTTAAAGTCTACACCACACTGGCTCACAACATCAAACCATTTGATGGTTTTCTGACTTCTGTGCTGATCTCCTCCCAGTTTAAAAGGCTAAAATGCTTCTTAAGACATAATTGTGGACAGTACACCTGCGAGCTAACATAACCTGCTGCTTTTAATTTGGGATCTGATCTATTTCCTTTTGGCTACATCCACTACTCCAATACATCCCCCAAGAGTTTCTCTGAAATGGAATTCAGTCCTTGAGCTGAAAGAAGCTGTGCATTCTGTATTTTTAATAGAACTAAAAATTAAAGAAAAGAAAAAAGATGCAAGTCTAGAAACACGCATCATACAAAGACTCCTGAGTTACAACAGTTCACTTATATTAAATCCCTTTCCAGCATGTAAAACTAACACCTAGTATAGCTCAAAGAATATAGTCCGAACAATTTGTCTTTTCCCCAAATTTCCTGACCTCCCATATCCTGACTGCTCTGAAGCTGCTTCTTTAGCTTTCTTTAACTCTTCCTCCATGGCTCAGTTTTAAATCCATGCCAGGGAACTCCCAGGAAGGTAACAATTGCAATATAGGAGAGATGAACATTATAATTTACTGAGATTCATTCTTCCACACCAAGCTGCATGAAAGCCAACAATACTACTTGAAGGAATTATTTTTCTATCTTGCAATGTTCTGCAAAGCTAGTGAGAAAATATGCTAAGTGAAAGATTAACTGATCGGTCTAGGAGGAAAAGCTACGTCGACGTTGCTGAAGCAAAGCAGGGGTGGATCCACCCCATCCACACTAAAAGCTTACTAGAATAAATGCATAACCCAACCAATGACCTATGAAATAAGGAGGTGAAAATAAAAAAAGTGCTGAGCAGAAAAATGTGAGGAGGGATTATGGGTCAGCAGTACACTAAGAGAGATGAAATTAATGAAAACCTAGCTATTTTGCTAGCTGAATCAACACACAAACCAAAACCAGCTATTTGTCAATATTCAGACCTCTCCAAGTTTTGCACTGTAGTTTTCCAATACATTTGTCCATACAGGAAAACACAAAAATGAATGCATCAGTAAAAATAAGGCACAAAAATGCAAGCTCCTTGGGCCAAATTGCTTGCAGCATATATATATTAAGCAGAGACAGCCATTTTGTGAGAGTGCTCACAGCACTGAAAAGGTTTGGGATCTGCAGCCTCACACAAAAAGGTTGCAGATCCCAAAATGGTCTTGGAGAGCTTTCCATGGTGTATCTGAAACTGTCCTCAGACACCTTTTGCTTCTAGACTGCTTGCTGCTTTGTGTTAGAGGAGGATAATAAATATAGATTTTTAAAAAAAATGTCAACATCCAAACCCACTGAAATGAAAATGCCATCTAGCTACACAAAAGACTGGCAAAATTTCATATACCACTTTAGAAAAAACTGAACCAATTCATTATGATCTCTGCTATTATGAGAAATGTCTTAGGATTCCTAATACTGATTAATTGAGCACTTTCTACAAAACCCAACCGCCTTACCCAGGCTTTTTTAAAGAACATAACAAGAGACATAATGAAAATCAGTAAAATGCCAGGCAATATTTAGATGCAAGTTTTTTTAAAAAAAGAAGATGATACATTAAAAATAATAACAACGGGAATACATTGTACATTGATTTAACTGCCTTATAAAAATGCTTCAATTGTTAATACTTTCTGGAAATCACTCTGGATGAATTGATGGAATGCTGAAGAGATATGACTGTCTACTGTGTATTAACTCTGTTATTACCCTGGATTATCTGGAGAAATTGTTCCTTACTTAAAAGCAGCGCTGAGACTATTTTGGGGGCAATGCATTTCCTGCTGAGAAAAATTCCTTGGACCTCTTTGCAATTTTTTCACCAAATATTCTTGTTTTTGCATTCTGTCACTGATGTTTCCCCCCATGGCTATGCTCCAGATTGATGCTAAATCATTCTTCATGATGTAAGATGAAATAGAGAGACCAGGCTATTTATACAGTTAAATTGGCTAGCAGAGAATAACAGAGACCAGAGAGTAGCTGTTAGTCCTGCTTCTAAGAATGAGGCCTGTGCCAGCTATGTTTTTGGAGAATCTCATCTCTCCCTGCAAAAAAAGGGTGAAATGTATTTGCAGTTATACGGGCCAGAGAGTTTTTGAAAGACCATCTGCACATAGCTCTCTTTAGAAGACTTGTTGTGCAAACCGCAGAAATCACCTTGCGACACAAGTGGTGGAGAGATAAGAGTTCTTCTCCTCCTTTCTGTCTGTTAATTAACTTTATCTTTTCCTTTAGAAAAAGCAGGACAACCTCAACCAGCAGAAAATGACTCTGAAGTCACTGCTGTTACCTATTTAAGGGCAGGTGGTGGCTTTGGGACAGCTGCAAATATCCAAGATCCCACTCAGCAGAATGGGCAAGAGGAGCTCCCAAATGCAGCAAGTCTGACTTATCTCCAATAAGTAATGGGTATTACCATCTAAGCAGGAATGAGTGTAAGCCCATTGCATCCAGAGTCCAAGCTGACTCTGCCTTCAGAGTCCAGATTTTGTGGCTAGTCTTGTATGGCAGATTTTCTGTTGCTGTCTGCTTCTGCACTCTTGGATGAAACCCACCTCTTTCCCCTCAGGGAATACTTTGAGTGGGCTTCTCGGACGCCCCTGATTGCCTGCTACAGGACACTGGGTGCTGCACCATTGGTCTGACCCTTTAAGTAGACATTATTTATTCATTAAATGTGTCTAAAAGCTGTTGAAAGATCACAAAGTGCGCGACTGATTTTGAATGCATGGGAAAGCCATGATTGGACGCAGCATCTTTTTCATATCTGGGCATCCCTGAGTACTTCCTGCCCTCCTCTGCTAGATGAGCATTCAGGGTAAGCAGCATGAGTGCAGAGGAATGAAGGACACTGGTGGGCTGGAGATACCCCGAAATCACCACTGCTGGGTGGTGGTGCCTCTGTTGATGTTCCTGATGCTCTCAAGATGTGGTCTGAAAGAGGCTGCACAGAAAGTGGGGATGGGGAAAAAGAGAGCTTTAGCATGGACCTGAATCTCTGAACTTTCAGAACTAGAGGTATTTCTCTCCTATTCAGGTGGACATTATGTCCCCACCATTGTTCATATCTCTAAAACAGGGGTGCATGCTAGGCTTAGAACTGGGCTTAGAATATGTTGAGCTCTTCTGGATATTGTGGCTTTCCAGGCCCAAGCTCAAGTCTGATCTTCCGATATCACCCCACCGTTTCTTCCTACAGAGACTGGCTCTTCATACTTCAGTTTCGATGCACCACAGTGGGTTCCCAATTCGATGGGCAGCATAAGGGATTCCCATAACCAACTCTGTTTTGTTGAATTTTGGTCTGTCATTGAGAAAGCAGGCGGCAATTAATTTGCTGAGAGCCTGAGAGAATCCATCTATCTATCCTCTAACAATATTAACATTACTTAAAATGCTGACTTCATTTGTTTCCCTCAGTTTTGAAGGAGCGTAATGGGCCCAGTGCCTCAAAGCACTTCACAGCCCCACTGTGCTTTGGTGATACTTGATATAAAACACCCTGCAATAATGGATGAGTGTAGCAAGTAGCATAGCCAAGGGTGGATCCAATCAGCTCATCTGGAGAGTGTCACACGGACACTGCTTTTATTGGAATTCCTGTAATTAATGTACTTTATAGCTGAATTCCGGCCAGAGTACCACACTGCCTCATTCCTTCTCTTTTGCATAACATATTAATGGCTGTCTGAAAGGGATAGATGTGGTCATTTCCCATAGCACCCTGCAGAGAACCTATTCATTACAAAAGTGGGATAGGGATAGAGTGATTGGCTCTATTTTGCAATATCCATATAACCTTCGGGGCCCAAACATCGCAGTTCTAAAAGCACAAAGCCACAAGGGGTACATGCTTTGGCCTCAGCAGCAGCATCTTCCAGTCTTGCCTTTCTATAACCTCAGGTTGTTGGAAGCCGATGGGGCCGGTGGTGAACAGAGCAATGCCATTCATAATTCTTATTGAGATTCATGACTGGTCACGGTTAGAGAGATGGCTCCAAAGTTTGTCCCATAATGTACAGTCAGGAAGAAATTAATGTCTAGCTCCACCGTAAGAGACAGCAGCTGAGCTCTTGCGAAGAAATTCATCATTCAAGGACAGTGCTACCTACTGATGGCTTGCGTGCAGGCAGATGAATAGATTTTCACTCATTCTGTTCCTTTATGGTTCTTCTCGAACTTTCTGTTCTACACCCCCACTCCCAAATGTGCATTTCTAAGTAGGAAAGCTTGGGGATATATGACAATGTGGCTTTCATTTGCAAGGATGCTGATTTCAAATTTCCAAATGCAAGCATGAGCGTATCTGCCAAAAATATTCATACATTGCCAAACTCATACTCACATTTGTCTCATTCCCAATTCCCAGTTCTATTTGTGCCAATTTCTTGATTTCCACCTATGTCCTCCAAGGACTTAATCAGACCCACTTTAATTTATGGAGGGAAATGGCCCAAATTTGGGTAGATTTGTGCAAATCCAAGAAAACTTGGGAACATCTCCCATCCTGTTGTGGCTTGATTGATGCCACTTTCCCATTGGCACAGAGCAGGTTGTGACTGCAATCGTGAACAGGAACCAGGCATGGGATGAGTAGGGAGACGTCCCCACCTTGGTGCTTGCAAGTTTACAGTTCTTATTCAGGAATCTTCGCTAATCCAAGCATCTTTGCCTGAATTATAGTGAGCAGAAGTGATGAGGCACAGCTGTGCTCAGGCAGGCCCCTTGCCCAGGTCTGGTGCTGGCTTCCACCAGCCTTGGGCAGCGGATGGAGCATCAAAACCCTGGCAGCCCAACCACTAAAACCTGCTCTGAGGCCCCATTTAGAAAAGTGCTTTGGCTCTGTGTGCCAAGCTCCAAGCAGCTGGTTCTGTTGCCTTTTTCATTCCTCATTCCGTCTCCTATGTAATATCTGATAGCATGGGGGAATTCAGCAAAGTGGGCGCATATGGCACTAGGACCAGAGTTATCCTTCAGCTTCTACATGAGGCAGTTCTTGGCTCAGAAAGTTGCATTCAGAAATATGCCTATTAGAGAAAGTTGGGAAGGATACAGGCAAGAAGCATCTGCTGGGGTGGGGGGACCCTAATGAACCCATAAAGGAAGATTTCTCCAGAGGTGTGTACTCACCTACCTACCTGCTTTTGATGGTGGCCAGCAGCAAGGTGAGAAGGGCTTTGGCACCTTCCAATTGCCATTTCCAAGGGATGCTTGGATGGCACCAACAATAGGGAGGGTTTTCTCAGTGGTGCCCCCTTCACCTGTAAAATGACTGCCCCACTGTGGCCCACCTGCAGCCAACCTTGCCATCTTTTCAGTACCTGATCAAGACTGCTCTCCATGCTGATGCATGTAATGATATTAATGGTTATTTGAGGGCTTGAGGGGATTGCCCATCCTGGTTGTTTTACTGGGCCTGTTGTTAAGTAGTTGTTACTGTATTTTGGAAAAACTATCTTATTGCATTGCTTTTACAAACTGTAAGAAACTGCCCAGAGAGCTTCAGCTTGGCTTTCTTCATCAGCTCATCTTCAGAGAAATGGGAGGGGGAGGGGGGGGGGGAGGGGGAGGGGAGGGGAGGAACCAATGAAGATGCTTATAAGCCTCGAAACTCAGGGGATCACTGGCATCCTATGCAGAGTGGGCAAAGTGGAGAGGTCATGTTCATCCCCATTCCTCCCACCACTAGACAACTCATTGCAACCAACTAACTTGGATGCTTCGGATGATGAAGAAAAGAGACTGGAGCATCATCAGGATCTGTCATATCCTGGACAGCCCAGTCTCCCCACCCTCCCTCCACTCTGTTACAACTTTGCAGGAGCAGCCAGTGTGGTTTTCCCTGCACTGACTGCACTTGGTGAAGGTTTTCCGAGGGTGGATCCCCAGCTCCAAGGCTGCAGCTCTTTGTTGGGAATCCAAGCATCCTACAATCCTCTAAATGCTGCACTGGGGACATTGCATTATGCTGTTAATCAGTGTGACAAAAGCGTCCATTGAAAAAAGACTAGAAAAATATCTCTGTATTTATGTGCCAAAGCAAACAAGTCCCAAACGAGTCCCAAAGGTTGTGATCTCACACAGGCAAGAACCACAGCCTTGACATGGAACCCAAAGACCTCCAAGAGCTCCCATGTCACTAATCCACACATTTATACACTGGGAGAGGTAGATGTTTCACCATGTTGAGAGTCCAGTGGACAGCTGTTTGGCATACGACCTACTGCATGCCAGAAATGCTTCTCCTACCATTGCAAAGCTGAAACTTTTCCTCCAGAGTAGAAGACACCCTGGACGCTCCATCCCATTGAAACCAGCGGCCGCCGATGTTTCACTGCTCACAGTGGCTGCACTATGCCAGTCATTTTAATGATGATAACAACACTTTTCTAAATTCATGCTTCACCGTGCAACCCTGGCTTCACCACAGGTGTCCAGTCCCTGCGATCATTTCCCCTGGTGATTTTTAAACAGCAGGTGTTGGGAGCATCGTTAAGAAAAGTGATCAGCAATCGCAGCTTCAATCTCTCTCTGTGCTCAGTTCTGCTGATGCCAAGCCCATAAATGCAAACCATTCTGTAGCTTTCATGAAATTAGCAGCTCAGCATCCGCAGCAGGGGCTTGCATAGGAACTGTCCACGAAGGACGGGAAAGTCAAAATATCAGTCTTGCATGAAACTATTTCTTCCTGCTTTTTAATTAAGATTTTAGGCCCATGTATCTCCTGAGGAATCACAGGAGGCGCCAACAGCTAGAATACACAAAATGGGAATCGCATGATGAGAAATGTAGATATAATGCCTATTTTTGAGTTTTTGGGGAGCTATATTTGTCAATCGCAGCCAATACAAAGCACTTTCTTGAAAGTAAAATAGTTCCAAAGCAGATGAATTAATCTGTGGTTGGATCTGCCATCTATTATTTGCTAGACAACATTTTTAAAAGGCCAGTTTGACGGGGAAAGATTCCCCCATGTTGGTGGAGAAAAGGGGAATAAAAGCACCTCCCGTTTTTAGGATAAGGATCTCCACTTTTCACAAGGGGTGCACAAGTGCTTCTTCCCAGCTCAATCAGGCCATGGTGTGATTCTGGATTTTCTAGAACACCCCACGCTGAGGGAAAGCTTTGGGGTGATCCTTATGTTCCCTTCAAAGAAAGTGATGCATATTTCAGTGAGATTGGGGCGGGGGGGGGGCAGGTCAAGATTTCGAGATGCAGGAGGAGAAGGAGGTGATGATCTCCAGGCAAGGCACTTTGCCAAGCAAGGCAGTTCTCTTCTCTGGCTGGTCTCATGGTCTATAAGGTTCAAGGTGGAAATTAAATGCTTCTGTTTTTGTAGCATCTTTGGGGGTAATTATTTCAAAGGGTTTTATGGGCAGGGGGTTATAGGATTGGCAGTAGCAAACTTATTTTCCTATTCTTAAAACTTCCCTTAATAGTCATTGCCTTGAGGCTTAGAATGCAAGAGGCAGCTTTTCTTGGTGTGTGTTTCAGGGCCAGGGTGACAGAGGCCGTTTGGATGGGGACAGTGAGCCCTGGGAAATGGGGCCTCTAGATAGAGAGGTGGAGGGATGAGAACTTATCTCAAGGTTGCTACCTCCAGGTGTTTTGGTGGGCCCTGAGAAGAGCCAGAGTCTGCAAGTGCTGGGAGGAGGCACGGGACAGAAGCCATATGAGACTTGCCCCCATGACATGGAGCTAGGCAGTGGTAGGGCTGCATACATCTAGGAGGTTTGCCCAGTTCCAGAAGGACACTCTCAGAAGGTTGGGGTCCAGGGTTACTCAAAAGAAGGATTCTTGGAGGTAGTTTCTATTTAGGTTCAATGAACTGCCCTGTGCATTCTTAGAGATGCTTTCTTCTTAATTACAGTGTGTTGGATGTTCATTACAGAAGAAAGAGCTTTTGCCAAAGAAGGGTCTGTTGTTCTGAAAGTGAGAAAGGGGAAACCCAGCTCCTGATGCTTGGGTAATGTCAAAGCACTTCTCAACAGTTGGTCAAGGCATACAGTCAGTGTTAGAGCTCTTGGTTTCCTTGATGAAGGTCCCAAAGCAGTTCCCAGTACTTCCAGCTATGGCTATGACAGAAACCTTGGATACCCACTGCCAATCAGTGTGGACAACATTGGGCCAGTTGAACCAAGGATCTGACTCAGTAGAAGTTGGTTTCCAGTGCTGGCAGCTGTCCTGTGGTTCCTACAGAGTGTCCCAGATGTAGAACCTTTCTAATGCTATCTGGAAGGAAGACAATGACTGACATTTCCACACAACCCCACTCAAATGACCCACAATGCTGTTATGTCCAGAGACGAGTGACTCAGAAAAACAGGAAATCCCCGAACTTTCTCAGCTTTCATCATAATGTCCATTCTGACTTGCATCTGTATTACATTGTGATTTTTCCCTTTTTTGTAATTTATTCTATATGTTTTTCTAAACATAAGCATCAATTATGCATTTATGCAAGAAATGTATGCAATGCTTTTCTATAGATCAAAGTGTATTTGTGCATATCTTTCAAATGTATAGATTTTCAGGCACCATTTTTCAGGCATATCTTGGCAAATGTTTTTTTGTGGGGGGTGGAGAGTGGAGGATCTACAAATCTCATTGCAAGCTGTGAAATGTACAGATTTCAGCCACAAATTACATACAGGCCCATGCTGGGTCCAGAAGGACCAAATCATTTAAAACCTGATCAAAATGGAATGGAAACTATTTTCTCATGCATATCTAGTTATCTCTTGCACATTTCAGAAAGAACGAAACATGGTCATCATCAAATAGCTATTAAAAAGATATACCTATCCATTAAACCGTTGTCATTAGCTCACCCTTCGACCCCAAATTCTTCAGTTCTTCTCCATCCAATTTGATCACTTGCAAATGGGCCAACAGCTTGTTTCCACGGGGCAGGTTGGTTTGATCAGTCCTAGGAAGTAATATTGAGGAAGAGTAGAGAGACTGCAGAGGACAAACTTTGGCTAAATATTTTAAAGGCAGAAGTGAGATGAACACCACTCAGGCTAGAATATTAACACAGAGGGACTTTGAGAAAGATTTCATATGCTTCCCAGTAAAGCAATTAGAGAATGATAAAAGTAGTGGGTAAGTTATTAAAAACCATCTTAGAGAATGAAGATAATTTTTTGCCCTACAGATGTACATAAAATATTAATAGGTGGGCAGGAAGAAGGAAGGAAGGAAGGAAGGAAGGAAGGAAGGAAGGAAGGAAGGAAGGAAGGAGGAGGGAGAAAGGAAGAAAGGAGGGAAGAAAGAAGGAAGAAGGAAAGGAAGAAGGAAGAAAGACTGTCGTTAAATATGTTCATCTTAAGCCAAGGTCTAGCCATTGCTGGCCCCTGACAAATGGCCAAGGAAACAGCAATTTCTTTTAAGAATCATTAACTCTGAAGGCCAGTATTAATGTTTCTGGCATGGAATCCTGTCCAATCCCCACACCATTTAAAAAGATTGCATTTGCAGCTGCAGCTATCTCTTGGCTGTGTGAATCCTATCCTCTCTCAGCAATACAGAATAGGCTGAGCCCAATTAGCTAATCAAACCAAGAAGTGGAAAAACAAGAAAGTAAGAGAAACTGCACTTCATGGATTCTACCATTTTTGTTCCGAATGCTGTAATTCCATTTCAGGAACCAGATGTCAGTCAGAATCCCAAAATCCAGGCAGAAATGTGGATGCGGATAATTTTGAAAGCATCTCAAAGTCGGTCAGAGAGTCAGATTTGATTTATTATTATTTTTGTCATTATTGTACTTACTCAGTGCCTTGTATTTATTGGAGATGATGAGAAGGATTACGTTGGAATAGGCCCCTGTGTATGGCTCCTGCTGCCTGTACTGATATTTTAAATTATGTTGCATTTTAACTGTGTTTGTTATAAACCATTCAGAAAGCTCATGATCTGTACATGTTATATAAAACTCATTAAATAAATTTACAAATTCTGCTTCCAAGCATGGTTCAACTGTACAATTTTATTATTTACTTAGGGAGTGATCCTATCCTTCCCCCTGCTCTGCCAGGCAGTATCTGAGGGCTTGGGATATTTCAGAGTCTCGGATCTAAGCTCCAAAGCTCCAGCCACAGAGCTTGAAATCTACACTCAGATTCCTCCACCCCACCCATGCCAGCTGGCTCTCTGAGGTTGGAAAACTGACCTCAGAGAGGGTGTCAAGGGTGGGGAGGTGACTACAGCTGCCAGGATACGATGCCTCTTGATGACAGTCCTTCCCTTCTTCTCCAAAATTCCACAGCTAGATAGCCAAGATCAGAGAGGGAGGAACAACTAAGAGATCGCATCTGTCACTTCCCCACATCCTGCTTTGCCTGATGCTTATAACCCCTGAATTCACAAACTGATGAGCATGAAGGGTGCAGTCAATCGGTCTGTACCCTTATTTATTTGGATGATTCATTTTATACCTATCTTTAAACCAAACGATTCTGAAAAAGGGCTATTACAGGCACACATGCTCACACACCCTAGCAGCCATTTATGTATTTGTTTATCCTTATTTAAAGGTTTTATAAGCCGTCCCTATACTATTGCCTCAGGATGGTTGACAACAAACAAGTAAAATAGAAATTAAAAATAGCTCAGCATGCAGTATAAAACACATTAAAACCAATTAGACATTAAAATAATTGGAGAATAAACAGATTTTTGTCTGGCATGAAAAGAAAGAAGAGTTGGTGCCAGGTGAGCCTCTCTGGGGAGCGTATTCCATAATCAGGGTGCCACCACAGAGAAGGCCCTCCTCTGGGTAGCCACCCTCCTAATCTCCTTCACGGAGGGCTCCTGAAGAAGGACCTCTGCCTCAGATCTTGTCCTTTCTCTGATGCCAGAAGAGGTTTCTGTTCCTTCCTGAAGCCCCAGTATGACTGGCAGGCAGATCTGAGTGTTATTTCCAGCAGGGAAGAGGCAAATTCCCTGTGGCTGCTGCTTCTGTGGCCAATAGATAAAGTCATGTTCCTCCTCCATTCTCTGCAACAATGTTCTTCCTAAGAAAAGGTGGTTTCTGGTCCCTTGTGCAAAGTAAGAAGTCAGATTACATCCACAGGGCAACTGGCATTTGAAGCTAGTGTGAGTAGCAGGGATTGTTCTTCCCCAGGTGAGCAACAAAAGGACCAGGTAGCAAAAAGGGAAGTATTCACCTGGTGTCATCATTATATGTTTTTCGGGGCCAGGTTAAGACCTTTTTATTTAATCAATATTTTAATATGTTTTAATATTGAATTTTATTATTGTATTTTATTAATTTGCAGCCAGAGTGGGTCGTCAGTTTATTTATGCTGTTAGCCATCCAGAGACGTTAGTAATTGGATGGCATACAAATTTAATAAATTATTTATTTATTTATTTATTTATTTAAGACTTTGTATGCTGCCCCTTGCAACAAGCCTCGGGGCGGCTCACAATAAATATCCCCCTTCACTCTCCCACTTGGTGGACTTTGGCTGGTCCATTGCCCTTCCCAAATTTCAATTCTCCTGTGAATTGAGGAGAACGGTGACCAAATTAATAGGCTTGTTGTGAGAGCAAGTAAGATAACAATCACAAAACACCTCGCACATTGATGCTGCAATCCCATGAAGCATGACAGTATACAGGTCTACTCAGAAGCAAGCCCCATTAGGACCTATTGGACTCACTCCTATAGGAGCATCTATGGGATTGCAGTCTAAGGGTGAAATTCTTTACCTCATGCCCTGACATAGATGAACTTACATCTGAATAGACAGGATATGGATTTCATGGGAACAGTTCTGTTGTTGCTGCTTGAAAGTTCAGACACAAACAAAACTCATACATTTCTGCCAACACTGCGAGTATCTTAGAACATAGTATACAGGCAGCACGCAAATTGATAATGAGAAACAAGAAAGTCTTGGATTTTTCCAAGGTGAGAAAAAATAGCATTAAGAAAGTTGGAAGAAAACATGACATATTCACATTATTCAGATTTCTGTGAATCTCATCTGCCAATTCCATGTGGACAGACTTTTTCCAAGTCACACTGATTCAGTGGTTCTTCACTGGGGCTGGGAAGATTTGTATTAATGCATGTGAACTTAGGCTGATATGCATTAATGCTACTGTGTATTAGCACCAGCAGAATGAAATTCTGTTATTTTTTTAAAAAATCTGTTCTGTCCATGAGTGGAAGACAGAATGAAAAGTAGCTAACCATGTGTAAAACCCAGATGGAATTGATTTAATTAAATCCATACATTCCTGCATTGCTTCCCCAGGGAAATTCAGTGGGTGTTAAAAAGATGACTCCCCTTTTCTTTCCAATGATGCCACAATTCTCCTCAGTTTCCCCAAACATCTCGCAGCAATCCTACTATGCATCATTAAGCCCAGTGACTGAGAAGAGGAATTAACCTTGATTCCCACTAGTTTTTGGATTGTTGAGTGAGTAACAACACTCAAATGAATGAAGTTGGTAGAAAGAATGAGAAAGTCTTTTATCTTTCCCATGCTCGCCCCCTTGTGGTGACCTTTGACCCTGCCCACCTGCTGCGTGACTTTACTAAGTTCAATCACATCATAGAAAGAAGCCTTGGTACTAAATCACCCATGGTATTTAAAACTAGCCTAGTAAATTTTTCTGTGATTTACTAATGCAGCAATAAACTCTTCAAAACACAATCAATGTGCACTCAGAAAACACAGTGAGGGGCTAGAACTCTGGGGATGCAAGACATAATTCATGAATCATTGTGAATTCACTCCACCAGGCAACATGCTTTGTCCTCCCTCTTGTGCTCATAAATATAGCACCCAAAAGTGAGGGGGATGTTGAATGAGATCATGAATAAATAGACCAACCTGGGAGGTTTTATATCTAACAGAATGAGGCTCAAGTCAACATCAGCACTCACAGAGAAAGAGAGAGAACAGCAGGCAAAAACCGATAGGTGGAATGCCTCTAGGGATTGGGCACTTCATGGTAAGTGTGCAAGCACACACTCAGGGCACAGTCCTACAAAAGGGGGTAAAGGGGTGCACTTGGGGGATGGGAGAGGGGAGGAAGTGGGAACCACAGGATTACTGAAACAGGACTGGTGCAAGAAGTTCTCCTGCCCAAGTTCCCATCAACAGGTGTATGCAGGCACAACCTTTGGTGAAGGTGGTATCCCATAGCCAGTGATGGTGTCTCTTTCCAGGAACCTGCCCAATCCCTTCTAGATTTGCAGCCATCACTACTTCCCACGGCAATGCATTTCATAACCATGCACTATGAAGAAGTACTCAGTCTTGTTTGTCTCAAACTTTCCTCCAGTTGGCTTCATGGGATAACCCCATGTCTGAGTGTTGCAGAAGAGGTAGAAAGATGTTTCCTTCTCCATTTTCTCCCTTCTGTGCATGATTTTAAACACTTCTATCATGTCTCCTCTTGCTCACCTTCTTTTCAAAGCTAAACATTCCCATTTTTTGCAGCTACTTCTCATTGGGGAGAAGCGCCAGTCCCTTGATCATTTTTGAGGTCCCCAGAACTGAACAGAAATACTCCACATGTGGTGGTCACAGCATGAGCCTCCTCCAGTTATTTGGTAGTTGAGATCCAAACCAACTGGAGGACACCAAATGGATGAAAGAAACTGCTTCTCAGTAAAGTGAGATGGAAAGAATGCATGTTAGCTATGTATTTAAAAATAAAATTTGGAGGATAATTTTAGTGGCATATCATGCATAATTCTTGGAAACAGCTTGCAAATCATGCCAAAGACCCCTTTTTCTTTCAGAGAATGTGGCTTTCTGATATTCGGAATCATCTGCCACTCTGGTCTTATTTGTCTGCATCCACATAATCCCCAGTGGGTTTGGGGTTTTCCTTCTCTTCCATATGTATGTACGTGTGTCTTTGAAATGTGCACACATCTGACATAAGGAGCAGCAGCATCCAGAAATCTGTGGGAGAACAAAACAACTTCCAAGGGCCATTTGTGAATGACCTACGGTGGCCATTTTTGAAGAAAGGATTTTGAATGGGGTCATTGCTGAAGTTACACTTCATCAAGAGATTCAGCAGTATTCCCCGTGGCTTGAAAAAGGATAAAAGGTGGCTGTTCTTGTTTGTTTTACCACACTACATATTTTATTCAGCACACACATATTTTAAACAAGCAAGTCTGGCTAAAGCTTGTTGAGGATTGCAGACTACTTCCTGTCTAAAGATGCATTTGGACTGCACCCTAAAATGTGTTGGTCTTAAGGTGACACAGGACATGCTGTTGTTTTGGCAGTGGCAGCTTATCCATCTGGACATCCAGATTAATACAGCCACTGCTCTGCAAATTCCTGTGCCAGAAGTCCCACAAATTCTGAAATAAATATAGAATTGGCAAGAAGGAGCTAAAAGAATGTACCTTGACTTCAGGTTAGGCTCACACTCCTCTTCTTAAACCCAAGGAACTGGCTATGTGCTTTTATTTATGAAATAAATCAGCTAATTTAGCTCTCTGCCGAATTTTCAGGGGGCTAGAGACTGCTACGGGAAGGAAAGAGCAGAAAAGTTCTTGAATCCAGGTCCAGCCCTTGATATTTGGAATTGCAGCCACATAAGGTCTGAAGCAAAGAGTTCAAACTGTCTGGCTACTGAAAGGATCCTGGAAAAGATCTGCAGGAACAAAGCCATTCATTTTATGAAAACTGCATTTCAAGAGCATTCTCCCTCTCCTGCTTCCCACTCCATTGTGGACCCTTCAGAGTTCTTCCTCTCATCGAAATGAATCATTAGCACACCAAGGAGAGATGCTTGAGCCTTTGATTAATATTACATGGGAGTGCCTAGGCATGATTAGTGAGAGACAACACAATAAAAGGGAAAGGGGCCCTGTACCACTCCAAGTGCCATTATTTTTCCAAGCCCAAGAGCCGCATCAACTTGTCTAATGCAATGAGTGCTTCCCTTGTCGCAAATGTGTCAAATTAGACTGCTGCTTGTCAGGCTCTCCTTTTCAAGGATTTCAGATCTTTATCAGGCTGTGTCAGACCGAGATGACAAACACGGAAAAATCACCCATTCGCACTCTGCTGCCTGTGAGAGTGATGCGCATACCCATGGGAGCATCAAGTATGTTCCCACAGCTACAGCTGCAATGGAGCACCATGGAACCCATCCCTCTGGTGTTTGCGGGATCCCAGTCATGATCCCAGTTGGGCATCATGGGTGGCTTCACACTGGGCCAAACAAAGGCCACTGCATGCAGTGCGGAAGAGCAATGCTGCTTACGTGGCGGCTGCACCAGGCTGACTTCTGGCCAGTGCCGTGTGAATGAGGGACATGCTTGCCAGCAACTCACAGCCACAACTGAGCGGACCAGGGTCCAAAGAGCCAAGGCCGATGAATCCAATGGAGTCCCACTCCCAATTGGCTTCCTCACACTTCCCTACCACCAACGCCCAAATGAATGTGCAGAGATACGAAGGGCTGTCCCTTCCACACCGTGCAGGCACACCAAAAGGAAAGGATCCCCAATGCTTCAGTTGCCCCACTTCAGTAACAATGCTAGAGGCAGGAATCAAGCGAACCTGTCAGGCATTTGAAGCTCATGCAAGGGAGCTGTTCTGGCTGGCACCCAGCATCAAAACCTGGATGTGGGAAGGGATCCTGCAACTGATAGGATGCACGGGTCTGCCAATGTGTGTGTTTGGCTCCTTTGTGCATGCACATACCAAACATGTGACCATTGGGGGAGGAATATGGCTGGCATGAATATTATTGTCAGGTCGGGGCTGACTAATGTGATCCCACAACTCCTCCCACGTGATCTTCCCCTTAGGTGATTTGGCACTCCTCCATCCAGCAAGAAATTCAGATGAGAGACAATGTGAAAGCATCCTTTCAAAGCCTTTGAAGTCAAGTAGATTCCTAGATCTCTTATTTACTGTTCTCAAGCTTTGGAGCCCAGTCAAGAAAGTGCAGTTTAAATGTTTTCTAATGGCCTAAGGATTGAAATTTATATATCCAGCCTGTGTGCGTAGAAACTCCCCCATAAAATTGCCACCAACAAATGGTTCTGCTCCAACAGCCCCCAAAGTGCTGAGAGTAACAAACAACTTCCAAGCCGTTTTCCCCCCCTTTTTAATTTACTGTGATTCTGTGAGGAAACTACATTCAGATCTCCCGGTGTCCCCGGTGTCTGCGCCTGAGGAAGTACATGGCCTGATGCAACGTATCAGAGATTATGGACACAATAAATATTGATAGAGGATCTGTGATAACATCTATTACAGCTTGATGAAATATTAATGCTGTCTGAATACATATTGCTTTCTGAATAGCTCATTCCGGAGATGTTTAATGAAAGACATCTGTCCCTTTTGCTTGACTCTACCAGTGGACAAACAGGTTTCCGAGGTCATGAAGCTGCAACTTTCTGGTCTATAGAACCAACAGATTGGCACCAAAATATGCCATAGTGTCTTTCTGATGTGCACCAGGAGGAAAGGAATGTTTCCTTTCCTTACCAGTGAGGTGGGTTTGGGAAAGCAGTTCCCTTTGTGAAGCACCAAGGTCAATTCTTGCAAATGTTCAGGCCCAAGGTTCACACGGGGCTCTTAACCTAACCAGACCATCTCATCTGCATGCATGTGTCTCATAAGCAAGGTTAACAGAGGGGTGGATGAGTGTCCATCTGTTTGTAAGTGAAATGGGTCCACTCAAAAATGAGATGGTGGTTTCCATATGCTCTAGAGCATGGCTGGCATACTTCTTTCAGCTTGAAGGATGCATTCAATTTCAACGAAGCTCTTGGGATCTGACAGCAGGAGCTGAGAGGAGAATCACCCTGTTACCCAAATATTCCAATAAAGCCTTCAGGTTGACAGAAAAAGAGAAGATCCAAATGCATTTCAAAAGGTATTATTTGAAATAGAATATTTTAAATGCATATTTTAAAATGCTTTCAAATAGATTGAAGAATATGTATAAATATGTATGTAACTATTAATTTTTATACATATTTCTTATTTGGAAATGGGGGTATAATGGGAAAATCATATGGAGCAATTCCTGAATGAAGACATATGGGAGTGCCAAGGGCTGGAAAAGGAATGAACCATCTGTCATGAGACCTACAAGCTGTGACAAAACAATCCAGCCAGAATCTAGCTATCTTGTGCCCACCAGACTTCTTTTCCATGCTTGGCCCAGGCCTAGGACAGGAGGCAAACCAAGATGACAGTAAGGACACCTATATCATGGAATGGGCTTCCACAGAAGGTGGTTGAAGCCCCATCGGTGAGGGTGCTCAAGGATAGGCTGGACACGCATGTGGTAGGCATGTCTTGAGCGGAGTCAGCTGGAGCCGACTCTGACTAGATGCCCCGGGAGGCCCTTCTGACTCGCTCAGTTTCCAAGTTCCTAATGTTCATGGAACTCCAGACTGGTAGCCTTCTTCCGCAGCACATGCTGTTCAGATTAAGTCTGCAAGTCCTGTGTGAACCTGCAAACACTTGGAAGTGCTAGCAGGCCCCTTAGTTGTACAGAAGTACTTTCCCACTAACTATTCAAACTGCACACACCAAGTACGATGTGTGCAACCTGCAGCCAGTACTAGGTGTGCATGCACAGCCCCTGGTACTGCCCATAGTATATGTGACATGCCTGCCAACAGAGTGCACGCACACGCACGCACACACACCATCACATGCCTAACATTTGCACAAAGCCATTTCCATTTGCACAAACATTTGCACAAAGCCTTTCCCCCCATCATCTATGTCCCATCCACATGGGGTTTTGCACACAAACACTGTCACGATAAAGTGTGCAAAGTTTATTTATAATGTGGGTATTTTCATTTTGGTCACTAGGTGATGGCCTAGAAGAAGTCACAAAAGTCTGATGTGCATTCAGTGTGAGGACATTCCAGAGTTCGGGATGACCTTGGGATTTGTTCACAATTAAACCGGCTTGTTTAGCACATGCAGCACACATACAAAGCCAGCAGTTCACATGCATGGAAGCAAAACTCTGCTCGCACAGGTGGCATGTGGGAGGTGTGTGAGCAAGCCAGCCTTGCTAGTTATACCTGTGTATTTGAAACGTGATTTGCAACCAGCTGGGTGTGCTTTCTGCCAAACGTCCACAGGAACACTCAACAGAGAGAAAGTGGGGTGAAGCCTGGGGACCCAAGCTGAGAAAATCCAAGCTTCCCACCACCAAACTGTGTTCCTCACACCTGGCTGCACAAAGATTCATATTTCAAACCTTGGAAGCATGAATGTTGGTGTCATCATTATTGGCTTTATGTACTGGGCTTTGAAAATCCTGGTTTTTTGTGCCTTAGTATAGGAGCACCAGTTTGTGATAGTATAGTGTTGTGGAGTATGGTCTTGAGAAGCTAGAACTGAGTGGGCAGGGCTAAGCAACTTGTGCTGCCCCAGATGCTTTGACTTACAGTTCCCATCAGCCTCAGTCAGCACAGCCAATGGAAAGGAGTTGTAGGATTTGCTCCCTGATCTGGGCATTTCTGCTTATTCCATCCTAATGCTGTGGCTTTTTGGAAATTCCCAGTCATCCATGTCATGACAGTTTCTCTTCCATGCCAACACAAGTAGCAAAGCCCAGCTGGGGAAGAGTTTGAAACCCTGGCATTTTCTCCAGCCTGGAGATGCAGAATGCTTAAGGCATTCCACAAAGAATCCTAAGGGTAGAGAGATGACTGCATCCATCACATGTACCAGTAAAGTGAAGAAACAGGGTCTGTGGGGGGACATTTCTGGGGTACGACTCTATGCCTCTGCATAGACCTTCTCAATTAATTGAATCCAGTCCTAGGCAAGGACTGAGTGGGCTGTGAAAAATGAACTGCCATTTCCATAGAAACATGTTGTTATGATCTGCCTGAAATTATGGAAATGGGGGAAGCTCAGGGTGGCCTCCTGTAACCTGCATGAAAATCAGCACCAAAGTTAACTGGAGATTTCAAGTGCTCAAGCTGTGTTAAATGTTGTGGCCAAAGGGTACTGAATTTCAAATATATGGGGCCCACTGCTGGAGATACGGGACCTGTTCACAAGCTGAAATGCACTGTACTAAAAGTTCCCAAATGGCAAGTTTACAGCTTCATTTTCTCACAGAGAGCCATTTGTCTAAAATCCCAGGAATCTGTCAAATACACAAAGACTTTTAAAGGGGTTCGCTTTCTCGCTAAGATTCTCCATGTGGGGCAGTTAACCAGCTGGAAATGAAGTTCATGAGTAAGTCCTTATATGGAGAAAAACTTTCCCACCCCCCTTGGCTCCCTGAACTGGGCCAACAAACCATCTAGTCGTTCAGCAACCTGGTTTCCAGGGGTATAAGTAGTTATACTTCTTCGGAATACAAATGAGGACTTGCATGAAAAATGCAGCCAAGCACAAAGCCTATCCCTCCAGATAGGAAACTTGCAATGTTGTTGAGAAGGCCGGGTTAGAGACCTTCTCAGAGGCATTTCCTTTTCATGTGCAAGGATCTTTTTTTTCTTTTTTTTTCAGGAAGGAAATAGTTATCATGTTGACACCTGCCATTTAAACAGAAATAACCTAGAAGCAAATTTGCCAACCCAATAGAGGCTGGTTGTGAGAACTGGCCAGGGGTTATCTTCAAGGTCTCCTCCATTATGGGTTTCTTCTCATGATGAAGATGAAGCTGGCAAGTTTCAAAGGTTTGGCGTGGAAAGACAGCCAACACATAATGCATTTTCCTGAATTGGCTGAGAACTGTTTAGTGGATTTATGAATGGGGACAGCCTTTTTAAATGAAACCAACAAGCAAACCACCTGCCTAGAGAGGTGGGAGCTCTCCCACACTTGTTGTTCGTTGCAAAGTCGCACCTGACTCTTCACGACCCCACAGACAGCATTCCTCCATGTTTTCCTGACCTCCACTATCCCTGGAGTCCACCCAAGCCCACATCACCTCTCCAGTGACTCCATCCAGCCACCTCAACCTCTGCCATCCCCTTCTCCTTTTGCCTTCAATCGTTCCAAGAATCAGGGCCTTTTCCAATGAGACCTTCCTTCTCATTAGGTGGCCAAAGTATTTGAGCTTCATCTTTAGCACCTGACCTTCTAAAGGGCAGTCAGGGTTGATCTCCTCTATGACTGACTGGTTTGATCTCTTTGCAGTCCAAGGGACTCTCAGGAGCCTTCAGCAACACCACAATCCAAAAGCATCATTGCTTCAGTGGTCAACCTTCCTTATGCTCCAACTCTCACAGTCATGCATTACAACTGGGAAAACCCACACTAGAGACATTCAAAGAGAAACTGAACAGCCATCTGAGTGAGAGGGTGTAACATGGTGTCTTGCAACAGCAGGGGATTGGACTCGATGGCCTTCATGGCCCCTTCCAGCTCTACTATTCTATGATTCTATGAAATTAATGTGGAACTGGCTGTCCTATAGATTTGCAGAGTGATTGGTTTGCATGAAGTGTCCCAAACCCTCGTTCATTGCCATTGCTCCAGGCTTGCTTGTTGTGACATCCACACTTGGTGTGGTTTCCTCCATGTAGTTTGTTAACACTGAGACGTCATGGCGTGTCAGGGTGTGGTTCAGGGTGTCTTGTTCCTCCTGGCCTTCCACTCCTCCTCTGATGTATCTACAAGCACTGGCACTTGTCAAACTGCTCTTTCCCTTTGTCACCTCTGTAAGCAGCAGCACCTAAACTCTTTCCATATGGGACTGATTTGCACAAGTTTGCAAGTTTAGGGAGGCTTGCAAGTATGTGGCATGTATTCACAGTAATAAGTTACTGTGCTTCTTTTCTGGAAACCTTATCATGACATGAGAACCTGCCCAGTGTGTGTCTGCCTGTTATGACTTGCTTTTGCAATTGCCTGCAAGCGCATTGCAATTATTATTATAACAGCCCATTATCACTGCAGTTATAGCCTGCCTTTTTCCACTTCCAAGGAATCCGGAGTGGCTTACATAGTCCTTCTTGACCCCATTTTATCCTCACAACAACACTGTGAGGTATGTTAGGCCAAGAGTGAATGGCTGGCCCAGAGTCGCCCAGTGAGCTCCATGGCCCAGTGGAAACCAGAATATGGATTCCCTGGATCCCCAAGCCATTGTTCTAACCACCATACCATGCTGACCCTCACAATTTGCAAACTGTTCATAGATCAGCTTAGAGATATTGAGAGCAGCCATATATATACATCGAAGTTTTAATTGAGGCTTTGGAGCTCACTACCCGAAAAGGCTGTCTTTGCTCTTTTATTTTTGGTCATTCTTGGATATTGGGTCCGGACAGTTTTATTTCAGAGATCTTTGGGGATCAACTGAGCTGTGAATTTCTGGTGGCTGCTGGTGCTTGGTGTTGAATTCATTGGTGTTCATTGTTGTTGTTATTTCTCTACTATTAATATCAATTGTCATTCACCTTGTCAACCCAGTTTGTGTCAAAAAGCAAGAGAAAAACATCTTAACTACAAATGAACAACGAAATGAACAAGTTTGTATAAACGAATTGTTTATACAACTGTAATATAATCTCAGCTCATCTTATGTCATATCCCATCCCTCCTATATCAGGGCCAGTGCAATCCATATAATACAAGCAATTTATTTAAGTCATAGGTGATTTCTGGGTCCTATGCCAAGTATGTGTTTCAGGCAATATACTGAAGAAAGCAGCATTTTAGTGCTCGATGAAAAAACAGTAACATTCTTTAAGTCCTGGCACTGCAGCATCATGTTATGTTTAGTTAATAGAGGCTTTCCTTGTTTATGGTTTGCTTGGCACCTTTCCTGGAGTTAATGCATCTGCTTTACTTTCTCCTAATGACTGGGACTTGTTTTGGTGACTCTCACTTGAACATTAAGAATTACACACCATGCAGAAAAACTTACAGTTGAAGGAACTGATAGGACATACATGTAGTAATCACATCATAAATACATGATTGTAAAGCTGCATAACTTTTCTTACTATGTCTTGCAAACTGAGCAATTGAAAAGCTGAAACCTTCCCTAAGTCGGGGTGGATACCTTGTTCAAAAATTGAAGCAAGTCCCCCCATCTATCAGGACACCAGCAAACTTCCATGCAACACCATTCAACCATCCTGGACTATCAACCACCAAGCCATCAAAGAATTATATGTTCAACTATAACAATGCATGCTTAACTCCAACTAAATAACAGTAAGACCATCCCCACTTCTAGCCTCACTTCCTGTGAGCTTCATGAGAAGATTTCAGAGAAAATCTTATTCGATTGTCAGTGCTCCAACGTAAACAGGGCTGTGTATCCACTCTGGGTGTTACTCTGAATATGAAAAGAACCATCTATGAGTGCTGAACCTATTCTGGGGACAGGATTCAGCACTGTGATCAGCTTCTTTAAAGCTCAAGTTTTGCAGGACCACGGACACTGGGCCAATTCTGCAAATGCCAATGGAAATACACCTGATTTTTTAGAAACAGTGTGTGCTTTTCCATGGTGTGTGGACAGGGTCCTTTCTCCAATAATTCTACAAACATGTTCACATGGCAACAAATTTCTCATTTGCAGAATCCACAAGACTCTGGTTTAAGTGTCCCAATTAAGCCCCAGTTGCTCACACCTTTGGGCTTAACACCTTCTAATTAATGTGTCTACTTTATTTCTTATATCTGGCTTTATTCCATGAAGCTGAAGACAATGTATATTTGATTCAAACCTCCCATTTTGTCTCTGCTATGACCTGGTGAAACAGGTTAAAATCTCAGATACCAGCTTGCCCAAGTTCTTTTTATGGAAGTGCATATGCTGAGCATGCGGGAAGTCTGAAGTTCACTGCTTGGCATCCAAAGAGGTATAACGTATAAATACCATGCTATATCTTCTGTTGATTTCAGAACTGTGCATAACCAACATTTCAACCTTAATATAAAATGCATGAATATAACATAAAATGCAGTATTGAAAAGCAGGGCTTTAAAGCGTGATGTCATATTGCACACTAAATGTGTCATCTTCAAGGACAGCCTCCTATATAAAATGCAGGTACAACCTGAAGGCTAAGGATCAGGTTCAGGTACAACCTGAAGGCTGGGGATCACCGTAACCAGAGACTGCACCTGTCCAGAAATAGCTGATTTCTCCAGCTGAGGTTGACTGGGGAAGCACATTCCCTGCCCCAGAGTCTACTCACAATGCGCAGTCCAGTAACTGCCAGACAGGAAGGCAAGTTGATGGTACTGCAAGAGGATGTTGCATTGGGAGAGGGCCCAGAGAGGAAGCAGCTCATGTCTTCATGTGTTTCCCTCCCCCAGCCCCAAGTGTGGTGTTTCCCTCTGCCCACAGCGAATGATCAGAACATCTCAGGAAGCAGGGCAGGCTGAGGCCTTGGGTAGCCCCTGGCAACTGGAACAGATAAGATCTGATTATCCCGTTTGCACTGGGTTCTGCATTTGCTGTTGTTGCCCGCACACAGCACTTCAAATTCATTTTCTTGAGTGAGCCCATGAGTTTGCAAATTAGTAATTCATTTCCCATTAATAGACTTTGGCACTTGCATCAGATCTCTTATTTTTCACAACCATTTCTTGCCAGTAAAATGTGTTTGCTCGATTGTTCATGGAAAGTGAATATAAATAGGTATGGGCTTGAGCCAAGCAAATGCAGTTCTGTATTCAGGCAGCATCGTTACTGAGACTGTTGACTTTTTCTTTCATTTTTTAATATAACCCGCTATTTAATGTTACATGGCCTGATCTGAGCCTCGGCAAATCCACAGAGACACCCATTGACTTCACTGTGCTTTGGACAAGCTCCATAAACTTGCTATTTACATTGCATCTCTCTGGCTGCAGTTTCCATAAAGTTGAAGGCCAGCCGAACTAAAATCCTAAATTTAAAGACAGCCTCCTGTGAGCATGACTTCTGGTACCTGATGGGAATTGTGGCAAGAGTGTATTTTTGGTATGCATTTATTATAAATGAGGCATCAGCATGGTGAGATCATAAGCAATTTCTGTCTCTCTTCCTATTAGCCATGGGGTTCCAACTCATGCCCAGCTCAATGTAATCAATTCTACCAAAAACTTTTTCCAGGCCAATTGTCAGTAATTTGAAACAAACTGCTCCTTAGAGGGAGAACGTTACTTGGATTTTTATCTTATCTTTGTCAGCTTGGAAAGGCCACCTTTAAAATAAGACTGGATTTAGCTGCTTGTTGATGCTTATGATTTTGTCTGGAGGAGCAATATGATATGCCTGGCACCGTTTCTTGGCTCCTACCCTTAGCAACAGTCACAGCTATTAACAAAACCCTAGTCTGAGTTTCCGCTTTGACTGACTGCCAGGGGCTGGAAAATGCTGCAGTTATAGCAAACCCTTACCTATTTGATCATAGTTCTGGGATGCAATTAAAGGATGATGTTTAAAATACATGAAGGAGAGGAAAGGGTGTGATAAAGTTGTAACTGGCAACCTCTGGCAGCAAGATGAAGGAGGTGTTGTCATTTAAGTAGGAGTGTGAATATCAATTCAGTCTGTCTTTTATAAGAATCTTTCACATTCTCCTTATTAGGGGAAGTATGAGAATCCCACTTCTGTTTGCAGTTCATATAAAAAGAGCCTCTTTGCAACCCCAAATGCAAACACAAGCAGGGTTTGCATTTATGTATGTATTACATTTCTATACTGCTTCAAAGTGCACAGGCTCTCTGGGTGGTTTACAACTATTAAAATTATATATACAAACAATTAAATAATAGTCAAATAAAATAACAATAAAACCATACAGCATAACAGGATGACAACCACAGCAATTATAATAAATTAACGCTCCAGCACAGCAGCAGATAATAAAAAATATTTAAACTTCATTACAAATCTATCAAAATAGAAGAAGGGTGGTGCCAGGCATACCTCTCTGGGGACCATGTTCCAGGGATGGGGCGCTACTACTGCAAAGGCTCTTCTCCTGGTTCCATCCCTCTTACTTCTTTAGGCGGATTCCTTAGGAAGAACCTCAGTTAACATTTTAACATATAAGTAGGAATGTATGGGACAAGGTGTTCCTTCAGATAACCTGGCTCAAGCCATTTAGGCCTTAAATACTGAAACAAGCACTTTGAATTGGGCCTTGACTTCACCTGGTAGCCAATGCAACTGAAAGAGGACTGGTGTACTCTCATGGGACAGTCCCCTTCAGAGCTGGGCTGCCTTATTTTGAATCAGTTGAAGTTTCTGGACCATTTTGAAAGGCAGCCCCACCTACAGCACATTGGAATAGTCTGAAAGAGGCTGTCAGGGCATCGATAAATGTGGCCAGACTCTGCCTATCCAGGTAGGGACATAGCTGGTAATGCTTAGATGATGAAAGCTTAGATGATGAAATGTTGTCCTAGCCACTGAGTCCTTTTGTGGCTCTAGAGACAATTCTAGGTCTAGGAACACTCCCAAAGTATGACCCTTGTCCTTTAGGGGGGAGTCCAACCCCACCCAGGACAGGCTGGAATGGGCAAGATTTGAATGTGCAGATGGTAGACCTGGGCCAGCACCTTGTCCACATCCTCAGGACTCAACTGGAACTCATCCGACAAAACTGGACCAGACAGTGCTGTGGATGCCTCTGTTAATGGGACTATATTAACTGTGGAGTCCAAGTTGTGATGAATCCGAGTGACTTTATATTCAAAGTGTCAAGCAAATTCATCACAGCAAGCTACCAAGCGTTCCATAATCTCTCCTGGTGGCCCAAGATCTAAATGACCATGAACCACTTGGAAAAGTTCGGCTGGATGGCACTGTGAAGACATGATGCCATTCTTGGGAATTTTAAGAATGTTGCATTTGAGAGTAAAGGGGTGCATGAGTACATATGCACACATCCAGAGGTGTGTATGCTCACTCATTCATCATCATCATCATCATCATCATCATCATCGTCTGTGTTTTCACACTTGGCCTATTTGGGAAAAGAGCAATGCTCAATCAAAAATGCACATATTTCCTGGTTGGGGGAGAGGGGAATGCTTCAGGTTGGAATGCAAATAAGACAAACTGTGAGCTTTGAGGAGAAAGTCAAAGAAGCTCAAGCAGCTCAAACATTCTGTGTTCAGCTGCACCTATTTCATCTTCTGTAATGCTTTTCATCTGCAAAATTGTCTAAAGGATTTTGGTGCAGCTTATTAGACTTGTACTTTCTTACCTTACAGAATATAAAAAATACAGTGAAATATTCTGCTGTCATCTTCTTTATTCCTCTTCTCCACCCTTTCCTCCTCAGGTTTGCCCGCTTATCTCTTTCTGGGTTGCCTAGTCTTCCGAGACCTGGAAGGCGTTCAGGAGGGCCAAATAGAACGAGCAGGCCAGAAAAATCTGCGGGAAGTGGGCATCTTAGAAATGGGTGTGCTGCATGGGGAACTCTGCCAGGTTTTAGGGTTCCTGGGGAAATCCAGGCTAGGGTTAGGGTTGGGAAAACGAAGGTGCTTCTGCCGCTTCCGAGACCTGGAAGGCGCTCAGGAGGGCCAGATAGAACGAGCAGGCCAGAAAAATCTGCGGGAAGTGGGCATCTTAGAAATGGGTGTGCTGCATGGGGAACTCTGCCAGGTTTTAGGGTTCCTGGGGAAATCCAGGCTAGGGTTGGGGTTAGGAAAACGAAGGTGCTTCTGCCGCTTCCGAGACCTGGAAGCCACTCAGGAGGGCCAGATAGAATGACTGGCAAAGTTCATGACCATGGAGAGAGCATAAGTAAGTGGCAAAACACAAGGCTGCAGATACCGAGGCAGCCAAATCTGGTTCTGTGGGGTTCCCCACATGCCCCACCCTTTCCCCAAAAGTAAATTGTCCCACAGTTTCCCAGCTTTAGCCCAGTTACTCCCAACATACTTCATGACTGAGACGCTACTCCCAAGGTTTCATTAGTGGCTGTAAAGATGTTAATAATCTCCCCCTGTCCTCTCTCTCTCTCACACACATACATGCACATGCGTCATGGTTACCTAAAGGAGTGTCTGCAGTCATATATGCCCTCCCACCCCTTACGAACAGCAGCAGATGCTCTCCTCCAGGAACCCTCTGTGAGGGAAATAAGGAGGGTGAGCACCCGGAGGAGGGTCTTCTCAGCGGTGGCACCCCACCTATGGAATGTGCTCCCCAGAGAGAGCAAATAACGATGGTGCCAGGCGAAGACCTTTTTATTTAAATGTTATTTTAAGTGTTAAATTAATTTTTTTATTGTATTTATTGTATTTAATGTATTCTAAATTTATATCTCGAGATGGGCCAGTTTTAATAGTTTTCATAGTTTTAAATAATATATTGCTTATGTTGTAAGCCGCCCCAAGACTGGTTGCAATTGGGGGCGGCATAAAAATGTGTAAAATAAATAAATAAATAAATAAAATGCAATCTTCCATTTTTGTTTTGGAGTTTTTTCACTAGCAAGTTTTCCCCTGCCCTTACGCCCACACCTGGAATGCAGGAGCCCAGAGCTACTCTGAAATGGAATTTGAATCAGTGGTTCAGCCTTGACTATTTTACGTGTATAAGCCTCCTTGCTCAGAATCTGCCGTCCTCCGTTCAAGTAGTTGAGCTAGGAAAGAACTCCACTTGAGCTCTTTGAGAGTTGCTCTCAGTCCCACTAGACAATATCAAGCTAGAATGTCATCAAAGAAATAAGCAGGTAGCTTTCTACTTTGAAGCCATCCCTTTGACGAACTAGTAGATGCCTAGAGTTTCCAGAATAATTATGCTGTGCATTATGCTAAATTGCCAACAATGCCCTGTGTCTTCCAAAGACTACATTCTATTCCCCCAGACCCTGGACTCCTATCAATATCCTTGATCCATGGTGAATCTGACCCTGGGTTTATGTTATGGAGGTCTGGGATTAGGGGCAGATGAGAAACTCATTAGGTTCACATTTCCCAAACCTACACACAAGCCACAGTGCAGTTCACCATCAAAATCCCTCTGTTTTCAAAGCTGGTGATCATAAAGGCATATTTATATAAAATAAACATGAACCAAAAATGGGCAAAAGGTGAGCATTTGAAAAGTGCATAGGAAATTGCACATACTTGGAACAGGGGGTGACATAAAATACTTTGTTCATTGGGAAAGCATTTTAAATAGGTATACATTTGCAAAACATATACACAAAAGCCGACACAAAACAACATATATGCTTTTGTAAGGCCCACAAAAATCTGCACCCATGTTTAAGCAGATGCAGGAAGGAGAGAAGTTCATTGTGGAAATGTGCAATCCAATTGCCTCCAGACAGCCCCTGGGAGGCCATAGGAGTCCATGACCTCAGAGCTTGGACTCTGAAGCCCAGGTACCCCTCCCACAATCCCCTCACAGTTGGTAAAGAAAGGTCACAACTGGGCCTCAGAGAGGGAGAAAAGGGATATGCCCCAGAGAGGCAAGGTGAGGAGGATGGGCCACAGAGTTATACAGTGATTTCCCCAGACTCTTTCCTTCCCTTTCCCTTGAGTGAAATCTAGAGGGCAAATAAGGACCACCTAAAGGAAATGCAGGGTACTGCCGCAGCTTGGTTCCGCCATTGGATGTTCATGGCCCTCCCAGTTTGGAGGCTAATGAGCTTCTCTTGCTGGGATGGTAGGACTGGGATGAACCAAAGTTAAGGCTGAAGGAATTCTCAAGCAAACCAACCCTACCCTGGAAAAATAGAGAAAGCGAGATAACTAAAACTGACATCAGTCGTCCCTGTTATATCGCAGGCTTTGTGCTGGATGCCTCTGCACTCAGAGGCATATCAGCATCTGCTGCAGAGTTAACTAGACTGCACCCTTAGAAATCAAGAGAGAGAGAGAAAGAGAGAGAAGGGGAAAGAGCCCAAGAGGAGAGATTCTCTCTGGGACATAAGGGATTTAATTGTAAAAAGAAGGTGTGTGTGGGAGAATGTATTTATTGTTGTCAGTCGCAAGGTCATGCCCGACCCATCATGACCCCATGGACAACATTCCTCCAGGCCTTCCTGTCCTCCACCATCCCCCCGAGTCCACTCAAGCTCACACCAACCGCCTCAGTGACTCCATCCAGCCACCTCATCCTCTGCCGTCCCCTTCTTCTTTTGCCATCTATTGTTCCCAGCATCAGGCTCTTCTCCAGGGAGTCCTTCCTTCTCATTAGGTGGCCAAAGTATTTGAGTTTCATCTTCAGGATCTGGCCTTCTAAAGAGCAGTCAGGGAGAATGTATAAGTCTGCATTTGATTGTTAATGTATCCTGGCACGTCCTTGCTTCATTGTGGGCAAAAGGAGCATGCTGCATGGACATCCCCACTGTGGTGTAGTGGTTGGAATTTTGCCCAGGGACTGAAGAGATCTGGATGCTGGTTACTAAGGAAGAACTCCTTGTGCTGATGTGCATTAGTGCTAATGAGAGGTCCCACAAGTGCAAATAAATTCTTGTGCATCACAGTGATTCTTCCAAAGGACAGAGGAATGCCTGACAAACACAGAACGAAATCCATTCGCAGGGTAAGAGCAAGGACCCATCTCTACCCATGCAGCCTCCCCACATCATGAAAGTACATAAAACATGTTCAGTCTTTTCTTTCCACAACATTAATAGGTAAGTGCCAAAGTGAATCACCCCAAGCTGGACGACATAGTGTGCCAAAGCAGTTTGATGTTTTAATTTGCAGTATGTGAAGTTAATTGACCTAGAAAGTCAAGTCTTAAATTCATTGGCAAAAGTAATCTTTGCACTTGTCTGGTTCTTTCCAAAGCATGTTCACTTACAAATGCTCCGGGGATGCTGTAATTTTAAGAGTCACTTCCCCTGCAGAATGTCTTCATGCTCACTGCCAACAATTTGTTACTGGCTTTTCTGCTTGTGCACTCGTAAGCTTTGTTACTAGCAGCCGATGCTCCACATGGGGATGCTGTGTCTTCGGTCTGAACTTTAATAGCAGGGTAAAAGGTGAATGCTGAGATTACGGCATGATACAGATCCTGTGGGTATATTCAGGAATCCATAGAATGTCCATGGCCAGCCCCAGCACACACAGCAAAAATAACAGCTTTATCAAGTTTACTTTGTGCATGAAATCACATTGGCTGGGCCCATTGGGCAGATGAGACATTTGTACTGGATAAGGAGCTTGCCAGGTCCAGATTATGAGAAATCTTTGCACATTGCACTGAAGAGCAAATTCCACCAAAGACGGCCTGTTTTCGTGGCTGCAGCATTGTTGAGCAGGTATTAGAAACTCTAAAATCTGTGTCTTTGCTGCCTAGAAACTCCTGCTCTTGGAGTCTTCTGGAAGTCCTTTGCTACTGGGCTGAAGCCAGCAGGCCAGGAGAAGGCTCACTGGTAATCTTTGCATGTTTGTTGGTTGGTTGGTAGATAGGTGGATGGTCTTGTCAGGCAACCTTGCAAGGGCACCTCAGAAAAGAAGGAAAGGAGCTTAGAGATGTTGCTGTTCTGGTTTAGTCACAAAGTCATGCCTGACCCATCACAACCAATCTATGGAATGCGCTCCCCAGAGAGGTCTGCCTGGCGCCATCATTATTTGTTTTTCAGTGCCAGGCGAAGACCTTTTTATTCGAATGCTATTTTAATTCTTAATATTAATTTATTTTATTTTTTGGGCCAGGTCAACTCATATTATATTTTTTTATTTTGTCCTTATTTATTTATTATTGTGAGCCTCCCCGAGGCTTCAGCGAATGGGGTGGCATAGAAGCCTTCTAAATAAATAAAATAAATATAAACCCCATGGACAACATTCATCCAGGCTCTCCTGTCCTCCACCATCCCTCGGAGTCCACCCAAGCCCACACCCACTGCTTCAGTGACTCCATCCAGCCACCTCATCCTCTGAGTCTGGAGATGACTCAGGATAAATCATACTCTGCCTCTACAGTCTTCTCCCTTTCCACTGGAATGCCCCCTTTCCCTCTTTGGGGTCACTATTTTGACCTTGGAGATGCAACCTGTGCTGTCCCCCCTGCATCAGCTCAAGGGGCTGGGTGTGGGGGCAGATTTCCAGTCCACAGACCTCCGCCCGGAAAACGGGGCACAGATGGGCCAGGAGGAGAGCCTTCCAAGGCTGGGACACAGAAGAGGTTGCTGAGGCCACAGAAAATTAAAAAAACCAAACAGTGATTATCAGTCCAGACTGCTGCTCTTGGGAGAGTATAGCTATATGTTTTTCTGTAAGTGTGGATAGGGCTTGAGTTTCTTTTTTCCTCTTCCTTTCCCCTTTCCCCTTCTGTGTCATACATTTAGATATTAAGCCTGTGGACATGAACAGTCTGATTAATTCCACATAAGCCACACTGGGAGCTTTTTGACTGGAGAGGCAGGTATGAATGTAATAAAAACATCATTCATTCATAATAGGTAGGATAATACAATGTGACATCTGGAAGCTGTCATTGTTTCACCTCAAAAAGAGATCGCTTCATCTTGCATTCATTACTCAGCAGAACTTCCAACAAAGCAACAAAGCTCATTTTTATTGTATAATCATGGTTTACATAATCTTGGAAGTAGGTGTGGCTTTGTGGTGTGCCTCCAACTAGCAAGAATACCACTTCTGAATTTGCCGCTGCCCCAAAGGGTTGGGCTCAGGCACACTCAAAAGGAGAATTCCTGGAGATGATTACTAGATTGGGCTCACTGAACCACTCTGTGCATGCTCAGAGATTCATTGCAGATATGTGTGCTTCTGGAAGATGTTTTGGTCAATAAAGAACATTTTGGAAGAAGGTCTGTGGATCTGCATGTGTGAAGGGTAGAACCCTGGTTCATGACTGGAACAGGGCAGGAACTCTTCCTCTAAGGAAGGGAAGTGAGAGACCAAGTGCCTGTCTTCTGTAGAAAAGCAGATTTTAAGCAAGCAAGTTTTCACAGGGGTAGCCAATTATGCATCCTGAAAAAGGGTGTGGGGATAGACAAAGGAAACATGGATTTGCTTGAAATGTGCATGTGATAATTGCTGTGCCGAAATGCAAATCTCGAAAGCATTGTTCCAAATTCTCTGGCTTGCAATCAATTGCAGTGAATCATGTACTGCTCCATCTTAATGCTCCCTCTATTTTTTTTCTTTTTAATCTGATTCTTCTAATTGGAATTGTTTTTAATAGTGTATGCTAAACCTTATTTTTAGAATATTTATATGTGAATCACTTTTGGAATCTAGTCTATCAACTGGCATGTAAGAATTGATAATAAATAAAGGCAGACTATATAAATAGAAGGTATCTTACCATGAAAAGGAAGTTTTGGACCTGGTAACCAGTTCAGCTGCTTGTCAAGCTGAGTGCAAACCAGAGCACATATTCAAATAGAGGACCATTCTCCATAAAGTTGGACACATGGAAGCACTAATTTTTGCTTGTTGCATTTCCAGACACCTATTTCAACTGTACAAACTCTGATCATGTTAAGAAAGAATAGAATAGAAATAAATAGAATAAATAAATGAATGACTAAATAAATAAACTAGGAGGATTTGGGATCCTGGAATAAGATTTTAAAGTTCAGCTTCACTGGATGCAGAATGTCCCACTGCTAGCTGAGCAGGGGACCATGTGTCTTGATGGAACAAAGAATGTGGAGGTCAAACATATCCATGTTTAGGAACTGAAGGGTTAGAACCAAACAGAGCCTAAAGAATTACTTATGTCTGTGTTATTATGAAGGGAAATACTATAATTAGGCATTGACTGAAGTAATTGGGTGCTTACTTGAATAATTCATTAATTGTATTGCTGTCTGGCCAACTATTTATGCAAATGTTCAGGGCATTAAAAGATACTTTAATGACAACAATCTTTGAATGCTGAGTAACAGAGAATGCTGAAGATATGTAACGGGATGTTACAAAATACAAATACACAGAGGAAGTACAGTTTTGCCTTCCTTTCTCTTCTGTTTCTGGAACATGGCAATGCATTGCACATCATTAAATTGTGCATTTCCCTGCCCATACTGCTAACAGTCAGAAAAGGGATGTGCAAAGAATCTACTTTGGGTGAAAAGTCCACCAGATTCCTGGTTTTTGGCTTCCCAGTACTCTGGTCCTCTTTGCAACAGCTCAGAGTTGAATTCCTGGTAAGCACTTCCAAAAAGCCATGGTGTTTCTTTATCATTGTTGGTCTGTCAAGTTGTCTGAACCCAATTGCAGTAGTTCACCATGGCAAGTTTGGTCTTAAGAAACCACAGTAAGAAACAATGGTTTCTTCTGAACCCACAGAGTCTACCACAACTGCAACCACCACAGAGTCCTCTGGAAAGAGTAGCAGCCACTGCAGCTGCTCTAGCCATCTGAACTCTATGCTCTGACCAAGGAGAAAGAGGCAAGCAACATAGGCAGGGAGCAATGCACCTTGGATCTAATTTCAGGCAGAATGCCTGATGGAATATATGCCAACAGTGAGAGGACTGAACAGGAAGGATGGAAACCATTAGATGGTCTGTCAGGTAGATCGTGATTAAAAATAACTGCTACTGCTACAACAAACCACCATAGATGGATGGCTGTTTGCTGTGTTGTATGAATGCAGACTGTATGCTGTTTGGTTGGGAACCCTGCTGTGATAATGGATTTTATTGTTGCTTTGTCCTGTTTTGTGCTGTTTATTTTGGTTTATTTTATGGTTTACTTTTTATGGGTTTTACTTTGTTTTATAACCCTCACCACCAGTAAGCCTCCATTTGAACTTAGCATATGCATCAAAAGGCAGCATAGGAATATTCTTAACATAAAACGTCCCAATGCTTCTTGAATCATATGTGCAAATATTACATTTCCATGTGCCCATGTTGTCCCGCACACTTGCAAAGTTTGCATGCATATGAAGTTTACTTTGCCAAAGATGTAGTCTTTCTCCTTAGCCCATTCGATACATAATGTACAATTGTCATTCAGATCCACTTGCTTCATGCTTTAAGAAGATTATCTTTAAATCAATGAAATAAGAGTGGAGGCAAAGGTACGTGGGGGGGGGGGGCTTTCTCTTGCCGAGCTAAGTCTGAAGCTTACTCCAGCAAATGTTTTCAGAGGATTGGGCACTTTGTGTGCAAAGAGTCCTTTTGAATTATGCAAGCCTTACAAGTTTTCCACCCACCTTGAACTTCTCCTCTATCTGGTTGCTTCCCCCCTCAATTGTGATTAACTTCATTCATGACCTGAACATCCCTACCTTCATTATATTTCTAAAATTGCCAAAAGGAAGGCCCTTGGCAGTTATGGACAGCCTTTAAATATGTGAATGAAAGAACGAATGGATGAAATTGGTTGCATAGCCAGAAGTGTGGCTTCTAGATCAAGAGAGGTATTACTACCACTCTACATGACTCTGGTGCGCCCGCAACTGGAGTACTGTGTTCAGTTTTGGGCCCCTCATTACAGAAAGGATATAGCCAGGTTGGAGTCAGTGCAGCGTAGGGCCACAAGGATGGTGGCTGGTTTGCAGGGGATGGGGTATGAGGCAAGACTGAGGGAACTGGGTCTCTTCAGCTTGGAGAAGAGGAGACTCAGAGGGGATATGTTGGCAACATACAGGTATGTGAGGGGGTGTCACATGGAGATGGGGAGAGGCCTGTTCTCCCCTGCAGAGGAAGGCAGGATGCGCTCCAATGGAGCAAAGCTCAGGAAGCCAAGGTTCAATTTGGATGCCAGGAAGCACTTCCTGACAGTTAGGACCCCGAGTGCATGGAATGGGCTTCCACGGGAGGTCGTTGAGGCCCCATCGGTGAGGGTGTTCAAAGACAGGCTGGACATGCACATGGTGGGCATGTCGTGAGCGGAGCCGGCTGGTGCCGGAGGTCAGACTTGATGGCCCGGGAGGCCCCTTCTGACTCGCTCTGTTTCTGTGTTTCTATGAAATTGTACATTGCAGCCAGTTTGCATCTTCTCTGACCTCCCATTTATCTTGTTCTGAATGCTACCCTTTGACTGCCGTCACAGTCCAGCATCCCACTGACCTCTGCTGGAATGCTGATTCTTCCCTTCTCCCCTGGTAATGGTTTTACTCAGGTTTTGGTCAGTTTATTTCCTACATTCTCTGTTTTTGAAGTTATGGAATTGGTATGTGGAGAAGTGATAAATAACAGAAAGAAAAAACAAGTTTCTAGTTCTCAGGATTTCAGAGTCTTGAAGTTTAAGAATGGAAACTGTGATCCTCAACTTGGGCTCTGCTCAATTCAGTTTTTCATTCATTGATTGATTGACTGAAATATTTAAATCCCATCATTTTTTCTCTCATCAGGACCCCATCCACCCCAGGAGTGTACAACCATAAAAACCAGAATATTAATACTGTAAAAACAATGTAAGGATTATGGAAACAACCAAAATTTAAGAGGACATAGGTAAAGGAGAAAGAATCAGAAAAGTTTCATGTGATAATTAATGAGAGTTTAAAATCACAGCTGTAACTATGGATGCCACTATGTATCACTGTAGGCATCTGTGAAATGCATGTACATCAGTGTATTTAGATAGCAAGATCATGCACAATACATAGGTATAGGAAACAGACACATCTAAATATCAGAAGGTTTACAGCTATCAGATGCAGGGCATTTTGTATTAGTTGCCAGGAACAATTGCAAAGCCAAAAGATTCTCTTCCTTTCAGTGAAATGAAATTATCATCTGATCCAAAGTGCACCTGTTCATTAGTATTTGTTTAAAGGGTCCAGTGAAATTAATTAGACTAATTACAGCCATGTAAATATATTTAGCTTTGGGGTACCAGGAACATAAATCTCATTAAGTTTTCTTCCCCTCTCTTTTCATATACTTTTTTCTTATTTTTCTCTTTGTCCCATGAGTCACTTTTAAAATAGATGAATGGCACATTGTAAAAATCCATTGTAAAGCAGGCATCTAAAAACCTGATGGTAAGGATTTTGGTGTATCCCCATTAATATTAATATGACAACTCTGCATAAAGCATTTGATGCAAGGGCAGGAGGCTGCTTTTGGAAGACAATTCAGGGAGCTAATGATACTATTATTGCTGTAAAGGCCCAAACAATTTCACTTGCTCTTCATATCATGGTTAAGCATGTTATCAATAGCAGCCCTATTCAGTAAAATGAATTTTAGGCCTCTTTTGTCAGGGCTGCAATTTATTTACCTTTATAACCTGTAGTAAGCCAAGAAACTATTGGAAAGAACTGGGCTTAATTTACTCCTAAGGCTAAATTTACTCCTTGGCTAACCCAGTTTCACTCCCTTTCCCTTTTCCCTTTCTCCCAGCTTCCTGAAACTGGTATTAATAGAAAGAAAATACTCAATGTGCCCAATCCATTTACCCATCAGACCCTCCCTTGCTGATGTTCTTCCAAGTTTCATTCGGATCAGATGTGGACTAATCCGTTTGATTTTAAGATTATCAAGTGGCTTCTTTATGCTTAGACACAATTTTTGTTTATTCTTACTTGGTTTCCATTAGGAGCAGTCACCGAGATGGATCTGTGCTCAGCCAAGGAGACTGACCCAGCATGTATTCGTGAGGCCAAATTTGGAGAAGCACAGGTGGAGATGTTGGCAAAATGCACAGGAAATCTGCATGTGCTCAGATAGCTACAAAGTCAGCCTATGGATTCTGCAGCAGACTGGCCTTTTCTGAGTCCCACAGATTCTGCAGACTTGCACACTATTTTTAAACCCTGGGGGATTAACCCAAGTGTGCATTTGCTCAAGTGTACACTTCTGCCAATGCACAGGACTGCACGCACGGACTGAAACAAATGTCACTTCTAAACAGCAACTAAGTCCCTGTACGTTCCTAAAACAAAAATAAAGAATTGTATTAAAATCGCTGGAGTGGTTTCTCTCTGCGGGGTAGTCACACCCAAATAATGCAGCAATAAAAACATCAGCATTAAGCATTTTAACTGCAAGATTAGCACAGAGACCTAAAAAGCTCTTGCTAAAACTGGAGCTTCGGAATTTTCGCCATTATGACCTGAATAGTTTTTCCTTCACGAGCAGAAGTGCTGACCCACATCTGAACGGGAAATGTGCCATGTCCAGGTTGCAGCGAACATCATGGCCATCATTCAAGACAGTTTTTCTTTCTACCAGTGCTTTCCCATCAACTCTTGCTTTCATCCAGAAAAGCTTCACCTGCAACTGAAAAAAACCTCAGACCATAAATCCTATTTCAGAGGACATCTTGTGGCCTCCTCTCTTCATTTAGCAATTTTTTAAAAATCACTTTTTTTATTAGTTATTTATTTATTTATTTATTTACAGCATTTCTATGCCGCCCCCATTGCAACAAAGCCTCGGGGCAGCTCACAACGTCTGAATAAAATACAATATAAAATACATTTAAAACTGGCCCATCTTGGTTATAAACTAAAATATTAATACAATAATAATAACTTAACAATTAAAATAACTTTTGAATAAAAAGGTCTTTGCCTGGCACCGAAAAACAAATAATGATGGCACCAGGCAGACCTCTCTGGGGAGTGCATTCCATAGGTGGGGCACCACCGCAGAGAAAGCCCTCCTCCAGGTACTCACCCTCCTTATCTCACTCACGGAGGGTTCCTGGAGAAGGGCATCTGCTGCCAATCGTAAGGGGTGGGAGGGCACATATGGGTGCAGACGTTCCTTTAGATAACCAGGTTCCAAGCCGTTAAGGGCTTTATAGGTGATAACCAACACCTTGAATTGGGCCTGGACTTCAATGGGGAGCCAGTGAAGCTGACGAAGAACTGGGGTTATGTGAGAACAACGCCCAGTCCTCGTCAGCAACCTGGCAGCTCTATTTTGCACCAATTGAAGTATCCGGACCATCTTCAAGGGTAGCCCCACGTAGAGCGCGTTACAGAAGTCTAACCGGGAAGTCACCAATTCATGTGTCACTGTCATCAGGCAGTCGAACTCCAGAAAGGGACGGCTGATGGATCAGCCGACACTGATGGAAAGCGCTCCTCGCCACCATCATCACCTGAGCTTCTAATGACAGCTCTGGGTCGAGGAGCACTCCCAAGCTGTGGACCCTGTCCCTCAGAGGGAGTGCAACCCCATTAAGGACAAGGCCCAGGTCCCCCACCCAGAAGCCTGACCCACCCAGCAACAGGACCTCCGTCTTGTCTGGATTGAGCTTCAGTTTATTGGCCCTTAGTTATGTTAGTTAGTTCTATATGAACTATTATGTTAGTTCTATACTGGCCAATGGCCAAAATTCTCTGGTTTCCCAACAATTTCTCAAAATACAATTTAAGAAATACAACAGCAAATACAGATATGGCAGGACACAGTACAAAAGCCCACTATACCTGTTTAAAACAGTTTAAACAATTTAAGCAGGTTACAATTTCAAAACAATTTCAGTCAAACTAGACCTAATGAGAAGAACTGACATATTTCAGTATATGCCATTAAATGCCAGAGCACAGAAGGCGGTTTCCTCCTGTTGCCAAGAAGGCGACAATGTTGGTGCCAGGCGGACTGCAGCGGGGAGCCGCTTCTGTAACGAGAGGCCGCCGCTGACTCCTTCCTCCCTTTAATTAGTGCGGGCTTTCTTGGTCTCTTGTTGGAGCAAAGTAGGAATTTTTGGCCTAGCGCCCAACTGGCTGCTAACAATAGCTTTCTTGTTTGTTTACTCTGCAATTGTTGGTTCAAGTATTATTAGCACTATGCTTCTCAAAATCTCTTTTTCCCATCCTTTATTGTTGGCATTTCTCTTGAGTTTCTTTCCCTGCACCCTTTTCTCTTCATTAGACTTCCACTTTTTCAAGGAGACCTTCTTTTCTCTAACTGTGCACTTACGCTTGTTAACCAGACCGGTGTCCTCTAGGACTTGGCACTACCTTCCGAAGTATATTTGCTAGCTGAGTTGCTATAACTTTCCAGACATTGTGAAGATACTGGACGCTCTTGGCTTCCCATTTCATTTTTTACCATTTCCCTCATTTTGGAGATGTTTCCTCTTTTGAATTGTTTTCTTAGGTAATTTTCTACATATATATCAATTAAGAATGATGCAAAACTGAGATCTCATTTAAGTCCTGCATGGCAATAGTTAGGGTTAAGTCCAGCATGATTAGTTGTTTTAAGTCACATTCCCCCAACTGGGATGCCCATAACCATCCAGTCTTGAAGGACTGAGGGCATCCCATGCAGGGCAGAGCAAGTGGTGGAGGCAGCCACCCCCCCTTCCAAACACACACTCCTTTTGCCCTGAAAATGATCTGGGTGGGTGGTTTTGGCAGTCTTGCTACAACAGTTTGGAAGAGGGAAAGAGCACTGGCAGGATATGTGCTCTTGCCCAGTAGCACCAGTCTCTTTCCCCACTACCCCGGAATGTCCCTTACCCCGTCACCCAATTTACTCTTACGACCTAGAGATGCAGGTGGCACATTCTTCTCGGACTGCCTGAGGACAAGACAGGGAATCATAATGCAGATCCCCAACTCCGAAATCAGAGTGCCGTCTCGGACCTGGGACCTCAGAATCTGAGTCTCCAGCATCAAGAAATGTTTTCACCATGTCTAAGACACACATTCATCTGGTCTAGTCCAGTAAGAATTAAGTCCAGCTTGATTAGTTGAGTTTAATAGACATGAGGGCTCTTAAAGTCACCCACTAGTATAACATTTTAGACTCTGAATGTCTTCTTGAATCCATTCTGCATTTCAAGATCAAGATAACCAGTGTGGTGTAGCAGATCAGGGTGTTGGACTAGAACTAGGGAAAACTGGTTCTAATCCCCACTTTGTACCAGTCACAGACCCCCAGTCCATCCTAGGGTTGTGGTTGTGAAGGTGAAATGGGGCTATGTAAGCTGCATTCAGTTCTTCCCAAGAGCAAGAAGGTATTAATGCAATGTGATACTAATGAGATCTCTCTGAGTATTTACATCAAGGGGATGATATTTATTTCTTCATTTTTATTTACAGCATTTATATCCTGATCCATATCTCAGCAGATTCCAGACTGGCAAACAAAAGAAGATAAAAGGAATAAATATATTCATTTCTAAAGAAGCAAAACAAAATTGTTCCCCACAGGTACCAGGAATAGAACAGTGTCAGTGCCTACCTGACAGCCGGAAGCAGGGAATTCCACAGAGACGGAGCTTGTGTCCCACACGCTCTATTACTTTGGGGACCTGGCATGCTCACCCACTGGGATTCCATGGAGGTGTCTATATTTTGGAAGGTTTTTTTGTTTCTTTGTTTGACACCATTCCTCTCTGACTTAAAGAGTGAGATCATCTCTAGACTCCATTCCCTGTTGAATTTGTTTCCATAGACAGATTGGTTGATTATTTTTCTATGCTTCCCAATAGCCAAGGCTCTCTGGGTGGTGAACAACAGTTAATAAACACAATAAAATGCAATACAAAAGAAAACAAGCATAAAAGGATCATAAAGCCACTCTATGCCATTAGAGCTACTAAAAGCAATTGAGAATATATCCCACCCTATGTGCTATTTGGAGCTGGTAAATGCTTCAAGCATAAAGAGTGATCTTAGTACCAGAAAGATAGTAAAACTGGGCCTTGGTGGGGCTACCCATAATTTGAGGGCCACCACAGAGAAGGTCTTCCTCTATGTTGCTCTGAACCAAACTTTCTTTGAAGGTGGCATTCAGAGGAAGATCTCATATGTGGCACATCTCTTCCACATATATTGTGGTGGGAAGAATTGTTCCATCAGGTTTTGGGCTCCCAAGCTGTGTTGGGCTTAAGACCACCATACCTGGTAGAATGCCTCCTTCTGTCACTGGCTTACTCTAACTTTATCCCATTGGATTATCCATATAATTGTGTTTTCCTTTAAAACAAAGCAATCCAATTCTCCCATCTTGACTTGGAGGCTTTGTGTGTGTGCGTGTGTGTGTGTGGGGGGGTGAATTCTATGTCAGTGGTGTCCCTTATCCACTGCAACTTTTATTTCGAGGTGCTACACATGGTCCTGAACCCCCCATAAATTCACCACCAGCAGCTGCTCCTCCAAAGTGCAGAATAAAAGCTGCCATGTGCAGCCCTTTTTGCACAGCTTCCCTTCCTTTGTACATTCGCCCAAAAACATCCATCCATGGTGAGCTTTGGTCCAGATGTCTCTGCTCTACACATTCTGCCCTACTACCATTTGTCTTCTCTAAGTGGGCATCACATTTTACTGTCTGGCCTATTTCTACCATCTTCCTTTAGGTGATCAGAGATGTTTTCACCTCTGCCCCCTAGGGGTGCTTCAGTCCAAACCTGAACCTCCTATTGACTTTCCCACTGCATGCTCATATATCTCTCTACTGTCATCTCCTTAAAACTCTCAAATATGTGGTCTTGTCTCCTTCTCCCAACCCTACTGTAATCTACGAGCAGCATATTGTCTAAGAAGATATTTGAAAACTCTTTCACACCATTTTCTATCTTGCATCTTTCAAACAGGGTGTATCAAATTGTTCTGCAATAGTACTAAGGATTGACAAGGTTTTGTGATGGCAGCATTGTAAAAGAAAACCTTCCATCTCTTTCTGCAAGTCACAAGCCATGGAGGTTTCCATTCCTGGGCTTTATTTTATTTTACGTTATTCCATTTTATTTTCTGAGCACAGCTCTTCATGCACAGATAGGGATATTAGTTGCTCAACTGCACTTGGCAGTGACAGTGTGTTGGCGTGCTATCCAGAGAAGGGAGGCAAGGATCCCCTCTTCGTTCAACATCTTGGCTTTGCTGTCTACATGGCTCTGGTTGTCAGAGGGTATAAATAATCAGCATTCCTTCGATACTTTGGTTGCATATAACTTCTGCTTTAACTTGCCTGGAGCAAATGTCAACCTTAGGAAAGCAAGAACTCTGTGTGGGAGCATTGGGGAGAACCAAGACAGAGAGAAGGGGGAGTGGGGAGAGAGAAATATAACCTTAGGCCACAGTCCTATGACCTCCCAATATCTGGAAGGATATAGGATTAGAAACATAGAAACTGAGCGAGTCAGAAGGGGCCTTCCGGGCCATCTAATCTGACCCCCAGCTCCAGCCAGCTCTGCTCACAACATGCCCACCAGGTACATGTCCAGCCTATCTTCGAACACCCTTAGCGATGGGGCCTCAACCACCTCCCATGGAAGCCCAGTCCATACCCTCGGGATTACTCAGAGTCCTAGTTCTAATAGCTTGCAGTCTCAGAGCCAGGATTTCAAAAGGAACTGTGCTGTCACCTGCCCCATCCGAAAGGACTTGGCAGGCAAGAGAGGGTCATGGCAGGGGCAGGGAGACACAGAGGCTGGGATTGAGGATTTATACCAATCCCTATTGGCATTCCAGGCTCCTTCCTTCTTGCACCCTGGCAGTGATGGCCATCTAGGCAAGATAGTGTGAAGTGCAGCAATGGCATAGCTAGCTACTGCCACTTCTTGTTCTGAGCATAGGATGCATCTAAGCCTCCAAGTTTGTGGAGGGCATACGGTTCAAGGTTCCCAGGCATGGAATTGAAACAATATTAGGGAATGTTGCAAAATCCTCAAATGGACTCAACTGAATGTGAATGTCTAAGAATCTGGACCACAGGTGGTGTAGCAGACCAGCTTTTCCTGAGCTATGTTGCAGATTTTCACACCAGTTGTGCAGCAAAGTCATCACTCCTCTTTCCAGCTCATCGCCCAGTTGCCAAAAGTCAGGTTCCTTCCCCCAGTGGTCTATCTCTACTTACATGTTGTGTTTAGCAAGAGAAAATCAAAAACTGCCAAGATACAACCTAGCGAAGCTGCTTCTAGTGATTGGTACCCCCCATTGAAGAATTCTGGAGATTTTTGGCCACAAAGCAGACCTCCATCTCATGCATAAAAGTAGAACATGAGTTTGTAGAAATTATGTAGACTCACTATGGAAATGTTGTTTATATATTATAGAACTTAGCATTGCATATTATTTTTTTCAAATACTCTCCATTTTAGAACTGGACGTATACATGCAATGCTACTTCAAAAATGGTACTAGGTAAGAAGTCTGGCATTCCAACAGCCATAGAACAACAGCACGGATGTGGACCTCTTTTTATCTAAGGACCACATTCCATTTTGGAGACCTTCTGGAGGTGGGGGATTCCAGTGATGGGTGAAGCCAAAGACAAAAGGAGCGAGTTCATGCTCAGAACAACAACAGTGTGAGCACAGGTGAACTTCATGCTCTTAATCCCAGTGACTAATACTCAGGAGAGGCATTTCAGCCATTTAGAATAGGAAAAGAACTGCACAAAATCCAGAAAGCACCAAATGATAAGTGGTTGAAGGAAAGGGTATGGGGTCAGGGTAGAGAGCATGACCATCTGAGGAACATTAAGTGCTGCACTGTGACCCCAACAAAGCTGGATTTGGCCCTGTGACCTCCTGTTCCGCACCTGTGTTTCACAAGACCCCTTTCAGCATTAAGTAACAATTTGGCACAGAGGAACAAGTAGCATATACCAGGGGAAGCAATATGGTGACCTCAGATCTGCACTTCCAAGTCATCCTTCTATGATTCATTTGTCATGAATCAAAACAGATTTATTTATAACCTGAACAATTCCCAATGACAGGTCAAATGGCCTTGGAAAGAAAGGAAAGCTCAATAAACATGAACCCCACTAAACAGCCTTCCATTCTTGGTCTTGATTTGAAACAAATTGTTCCATTCTCTGTAGGACAGAACTAAGAGCAGAAGGATGTGTGTATCTGTGTTAAAACCCCCCTTGAGAAGGAAAAAATAGTTTTATCCAAAAGACTGTGGTATTCAGTTACAAATAACTGGAGTGAACATGCATATAGAAGACATTTCTCCAGGGTTTTTTTTAAAGCACATCTGGTTTGATTGCTGATTTTGGCATTTATATATATGTTCTTTTGCATTCTGCATTCTTTTTGCTGTGCATGAAAACACTCCTCATTCATGATGGGCAAACTTACCTCAGATGAATTTATCATTTACTCAGAAGTAATGCAGTAGTTCATTAGAGCTCGGATGATACTGATAAATTTGGGATCTCGATCTATGTATTGGAGACATAGAAAGATAGAAATAGAACAAGTTTGAAGGGGTCTCGCAGGCCATCTAGTCTCACCCCCAGCTCCAGCTTTGGCACATGGTCAATGCCAAGGTGTACCAGAGAGCTGTGGTTTGGCATTGTGTAATGAGCACTGATGTCATGTGTTGCTATGCTACCTGTTACCTTTCTGATGTACCACATGCTGATGTTTCTGACTTTCTGGCTGTCCCTTCAGTTTTGCCAGTGACCAGCAAGACAGGGCCTTGCAGTGTCCTCCTTGTCATGGAACCAGAGCCATGGCAGTGATAACAACAATGAGGGAAGTCTCTGTGTTTCAGTAACATTTGCAAGGAGGGCTCTACATGAAAGAGCAACTGAAAATTGAAGCAAGGGAGAATCAGTGTATGCCACTATCGATGCTCCAAATCTCACAATCAATTCCAAATATAATTATGAATTTTTAATTCATAGATTGAGGCTCTCTACTGGAGTTGTATGAAAATTTCATTTTTGCTCGTGAAACATGCAAGTAAGCTTAAGTCCAAGTCCACCGAAAATATCTGCAGATTTTTGAACACATGCCTGTACCTGTTTTGTTAAATGTTCAATGATCCATAAGCGTGTTTGGTAATACATGCAGTAATGTACATTTTTGGTCCACATTTTTAAATGGATGCATTTTGAGATGAATGCGCCCATGACTCAAATGTGTCTGTTCAAGTATATGCACGGTATCAAAGATTACTTCTTCATTTTGCAGAATATTGAAAGCACAGAATTTCAGGGATAGGTGAACATAAATTGCATACCTATCCTTGTTCAGGTATGATGGGGTACAAATAAAATTCATCTATTTAAAATATATATAATGGAGAAAATTTATCCCAAATCCCCGTTGGTGCTTTTCATAAGAATGTGGGAACATAAATGCTATGCCAAATCAGATCAAAGATCTAGCTAGTTGTACATTCTGTTCGCACTGTGACCATCCAGGTGAGCAGCATGTGAGAAATCCACAGGTAGGACATGAGTGGAATAACCCTTTCCAAAAGCTAGTGTACATAATAATGCTGCCTCCAATGGCAGCCCTGGATAACCTTCTCCTCCATGAATTTGTCTAATCACCTTCCAAAACCTGCCAAATGGGTAGAATTGAATACAATAGTTCAACTTTGTTTTATGTGGGAACAGTGCATCATTTCCTCTGTCCTGAACCTCCTGTTCCAAGGATGACTCTAATATTAAGAGGGATGGAGGAAAAGTTCTTCCTATCCACTTTCTCCTCACCATCCATCATTTTGTGCACCTCTAACAAGCCTCAGTTCCATTGCCTTTTCTCTAAGCTGGAGTCCCAGCCTGTGCTGAGGGAGCTGTATGCGAAACAGCTTTCAGAACACCCTTCAGCACTGCAAATCGCGCCTTCTTGTGCTTCCTTGCCCATATTTCCACGATAGTCTCTCTCCTTTTTCTGCCACCCCCTCTCCCATGAAGATTATCCCCGCTTCGTCTCCTTGCTAATGCACCTCTGACAGCTGCCTCTGCAATAACATACTTACCTGTTTTATTAATCCCTGGGATGAGCCCTTTCACCTTTTTCCAGGCAGCTCTTAAAAACTGATCTGCTGAAGCATCTATTGATTTCAGGTTCTATTAACACTCATCACCTTCTTGGCACATAGATGCTGCGGAACGTTATGCTTACATGCCCATGTCCTAGCTGGTGGGGAGGGGGGGGGGCAACAGGGATCCCATTGTTTTTATCTATGCAAGCATGTTTTACATTAATTGCAACACCCTTAGCATAGCTCCAATGCTGGTCAATCCTGCCTGGAGAATTTGCATGGCCACGTGCCACAATTCATCAAAGGTTCACATAATGCTGGGCTGAAATAGTTGGAGAAGGGGTTTAGGGGCCAGAGAAGAGAAGAGACTGCCGCCACCAAGACTGGTGTATCCTGCTGCCGCTTCAGACTCTCTCCTTCCTGCTCCAAAAGGCCACAATTAGACAAATGTCACCAGCTGCCTTGCTGCTCTGCAGGATGGGAGAAGTACACAAGTGATCCTGCTTCCTCGCTACCCCCACCCTGGACTGGATGCCCAGAATCCCCTGAGCTCAAAGAGGAATTGCACCCTGAAGCTTATCTGTGCAAGTAAAAGTATGATTCTGTTCTGTTCTGTTCTTCCTGCTTTCTTTTTAAAATAACACTTTTTCATATACATTTTTCATCAAATGGATTTTGGTGGGTCCACAAACCCTGCTGCAAGCTCAGAAAAGTATGGACTTGAGTCAAATTTACCCAGTGCCTTTGAAAGTTGGCAAATGCCCTCCGCTCTCCCAGGGAGTAAAGGACCACCCAGAAGTGGAGTAGGAAGAGGAGGTTTTCTGACCCCTTTTTGTTTGACTACATGCTTAGAGCAGGGAAGAATATTATTAGCATTCAAATTTTGTTCTGCTCTTTGTAAAACTCTATTCAGTCCCTGAGAGGCTTATGAAGACAAGTATTAAGAAAATCCCTTCCTGAAAATCAAGAAATTTTGAAATTCTCTTATTACAATTAAATGTTAAGGAAATCAGGATGCAAGGCAAGGCAAACTTGAGAAACTGGAAAGGAAGAGAACAGGGAATAGTCTCTCATTCTTCAAGATTTTCAAGAAAATACTGTCAGTGCCACAACGATTTTATGTGTACTTCCAGGGGAGGGCACTAAACAGCACTCTCCAAGTTTCTAACTCTTCGGGAGGGATAGATGAGTGTGATTCTGGATTGTATCACTTCAACATAAATGTAACACGGTAAAACTTGAGGCAAATTTCATTATTAAAAATGAAGGGGGTTGTTCAGTCTGCGGTAAATGATCTCCCAATGATATTTCTCACAGGAAAATTCCCCCAGTCAAATCCTGTGGTTTGTGGAAATCTACTGATACTTCTAGTTCTTGGTGAAGCACTGTTTTTTATAAACTTTTTGTGAGATGTGCTTTGATCTTGCCCAAAAGGGTGGTTGGTAGGGGAGGGGGCATAAAGATACCCCTGTGGCAAAGTCAGATATATTAGGCTGCATGTGGGTTTGGTCTGCAGAATGAGAACACTGAAGGTTCAGTCCAGTAGAGCTTGCAGAGAATAATCTGTCACTGGCAAGAGGCATTGTGCATGTCCTAGAACACAGGAAAGCCATGAAAGGGGATTGATGTAGTCTGACTTCCATGCAAATTCTGCACTGTAATGTGCAGTTTGGTACATATGTTACCTCACCTGATTGGAGAATTAAAATCCACATGTGCAAGGCATAGTGTGACCCTTTGACCAAGTAGGATTTCATAGAATTACAGAATAATACAGCTGGAAAGGGCCAAGAAGGCCATCAGGTCCACCCCACTGCTGTTGCAGGACACCACGTTACATCATCCCACTCAGATGGCTGTCCAGTCTCTTTTCAAATGTCCCTAGTGTGGGAGAGCCCCCCACCTCTTTAGGCAGCTGGATCCACTGTTGTATTGCTCCGACAATGAGGAAGCTTTTCCTGATGTCCAGCCTGAATTTGGGTTGTCGCAGCTTGAACTGATTATTCCATGTCCTGCACACTGGTATCAGCAAGAAGAGATCTTGACCTTCCTCTTTGTGCCAGCCTTTGTGGTACTTATAGCATGATACCAGCCCCTCCCCCCCCCCCAGTTGTCTCTTCTCAAGGCTGAACATACCCAGTTCTCTCAGTCTCTCCTAGTTCTAAGAATATTTTGAATGTTGCAGAGAGCTCTTGCTATGGGGCAATATAGATATTAAATAAATAAATAAATAAAATTTGAAAGTATGGCAGTTGCAAAGATGCTTAAAATTAAAAGGGGAAAAAGAAGGATTTTAATTCCCAGCAAAGCCCAGATGCTAAATATTATCTCTGGTGAGCAAAATGGGATTAAATAGTAGAGCTTCCCTTTTAAAATGCAACATTCATTTTCAAATCATCCTAAGAGACTGTATAGACTATTATAAACATTTAGGGTACCATCTATTTAGATAGAAAAGTGTCCTACCACTTAGCAGCATTTAACTCCTGGAATATGCTGAGAGTTACAGACCTGTTTTCTGTCTAAACATGCAAAGGATTGAACTCTTAACGATAAAGAATTTTGGTGGTGGTATGTACTGAAAATATTTGGGGATTAGGCCCACAAGGCAAAAGCCACCATGTATTTGCTATGTTCTAAAGTCTCTTTCCCCCTGCATCTTTAAAGAACTCTGGGTCCAAAGGATACCCATGTTTGTTAAAAAAAAAGATGTACAAACAAGAGAGAAGAGCACACTTGATTTAGGGTGTAAAAAACTCTAGCAAAATGACTTGGGTGACAGTAGGAACTGAAACACAAATGGCCAAGGAGCCAGTAGGATCCTGTCCATGAAAGAAAAAAAGCAGGTGCCCATGGGCATGGCCCAATGGCTTTCCAGAGATTTGGGGCTCCAGTCCTAGCAGGCCAACCCCTGGCACTGTCTTTGAAGAGTTTAATAGGACAATGAGAAGACGGGAATTCTCCCCCCTTCATTTCTCTGCCAAGAAATGCATTTTTGTAGAGGCCAGCCAACAATTCACCTGGACCCTTGGGAACAAGCCAACACCCTTTTTGGAAAAGATGGATTTTAAAGTATACAGTTTTCAAAAAGGATGCATTTGGCAAATGCACTCTCTTTCTGTGCTGCTGAATGTCAAACACAAATTTGGTAACAGAGGTGGTAGGCACACTTGGCAGCTTTTGGTTGGGTGAGGTGGCTCCCAGAAAGTCACCCACCCTTGACACATTATTTAGGAGGCATGAAATGAGCAAGTTTGCATAACAATTCAGGCCAATGATATTGCTCATTTCTCCCTAGTTCTGGCAAATACATGGGGATTCATGCCTGCCCAAATTTTCAGCATTTTGTTTATTGTAGAGGTACTTCAGAATCACACATGTCCCTGTCAAGTCAAGCCAGCAAGCCATATGCTCTTGGTGTGTCTGTCCATGCATTCATCAAGCAGAATGTCCATAGGGCTGTAGGCCAGAAGATGCCCACATGTGGTCAGAGTGTGAGAAGGGAGAGGGCTGAAGACAATGCAGGAACATAAGGAAATATAAGGTACGTGCACAAGGGTGGAAGGAGAGCCAATGGCGTGCCAATCTTGCCATTGATGCAGCAAAGGACATGGCTGCTTTCTTCTCTGAAGTGGCTTCTCTACAGGTGATATGAACAAAATAAGTAGCCATATTCTCTCTCCCCTCCCCATTTAACCCAGATGCAAGTGTCTGCCTGATGCAATTGCTCACAGATGCAAACAGTTCAGGAGAGAGAGAACCCATTTAATCACCAGGGTAATCTATTTCTTTTGCTTAATGTTTGCTGGGAGACAGGCTCTGTCTTAATCTATTACAGTGTCATTAAGAAGGAAAATGTTTGCCCCCACAGGGCTGCAGATGTCACTTTTAAACTATCATAAAAATGAGGATCTAATTACTGACTTGCACAAAATATCTCCACTTCCTTGGCCCAAAATTGGCTTTGTTCACTGGTAGGAGGAAGAAACAGATGGTCAATGGGCCTGAAAGAAACTGGACTCCAAGTTCCTGAGGGCTAGATTAGATGACAGCTGAATCCATGCCCCCAAGCCAGCTTTCTACAACCTGGTTGTCCTCTAGAATCATAGAATAGTAGAGCTGGAAGGGACCAGCGGGTCATTGGGTTCAATCCCCTGCTCAGTGCAGGAATCCCAGTTAAACCATCCCTCCCAGATGACTGCCCAGTTGCAACTTGAATTTTGTAGTTTGAGGGAGCCTACAACTTCCCAAGCTCATTGGTTCCATTCTTGTGCTGTTCTAACAGTCAGGACATTTTTCCTGATATTTAGCTGAAAATTGGCTTCCTGCAACTTGAGCCTGACATTCCATGTCCTGCACCCTGGGATGATTGAGAAGACAACCTGTCCTTCCTCTTTGTGACAGCCTTTCAAGTGCTTGTGGAGTGCTAACCCATCTCCTTTCAGTCTTCTGGTTAAACATGCCCAGTTCTTTCCATCTCCCCTCATGGGGCTTTGTTTCCAGTCCCTGGATCATACTGGTTGCCCTCCCTTGACCCCTTTCCAGCTTGTCTGCATCTTTCTTAAGCTGTGGTGACCAAATTGAACATAGTACTCCAGATGAGGCCTAGTCAATGCTGAGTAAAGGGAAACTAGTACTTCACATGCTTTGGAAGTGACTCTTCATTTGATGTGACCTAAAATAGCATTTGCCCTTTTTTGCAGCCACATTACATTGTTGACTCATAGCTTGTGATCTGCAACAGTTCCACCATCCTTCTCACTTGGAGTATTGCTGAGCCAAGAATCTTGTAACGATGCATTCAGCTTCTTTTTCCTAGGTGTAGAACATGGCATTTGTCCATACTGAATTTCATTCTGTAGTCTTCAGCCCAGCACTCCAACCAATCTAGATCACCTTGAATCTTCTTTCTGTCTTCCAGGGTATTAGCTTTCCCACCCAGTCTTGGGTCATCTTCACATTTGATAATCATTTCTCATCCAAATCATTCATTAAAAAAGTTGAAGAGCACTGGGTCCAGAACTGAATCCTGCGGGCCCCCCAGTGGTTACCTCACCCCAGTTTGAGAAGTGCCATTGATAAGCACTTTTTGAATCCAATTCTGTAGCTAGCTGTGGATCCACCTGAGAGCTGTTGCATCAACCCACTTTCAGCTAGTTTGCTAATTCGGAAATCAAGGAGCACTTTGCCGAAAGCTTTGCTCAAGTTAAGATAGATTATGTCCACAGCATTCCCACAGTCCATCAGGGAGGTTACCCAATCAAAACATGAAATCAGATTAGTCTGGCAGGATTTGTTCTTTAGGAAACCATGTTGGCTTTTAGTAATCTCTGCATTGCTTTCAAGGTGCTTATAGACTGACTGCTTTATATCTGCTCTAGAATTTGCCCAGGGATTGATGTCAGACTGACTAGTCTGTAGTATCTAGGTTTGTTCGTTCTTTCTTTCTTTCTTGAAGATGGAGACCACATTAGCCCTTTTCCACTCATCTGGCACTTTCGCTGTCCTCCATGATTTCTCAAAGATAACAGACAGTGATTCTGAGAGTTCTTCTGCCAGCTCCTTTATGACTTTAGGATGGAGTTCATTGGGCCCTGGAGATCTGAACTCATTCAATCCAGTTAGGTGATCCTTGACCACTTGGCTATCAACCTTGAACTGCCATCCTGCTGCTTCAGCTTTAACTTCCCCTTCATCAGGAAAGTCATAGATTAGAGAGAAACAAGGGACATTTCTCTGGCCTAGATATTTGTCCAAACCAGATATCTGTCTGTTTTGAGGCACCTTTTGAAGCACCTTTTAAAGAACCTCATCACTTTGTGCATGTGTCAGGCCTATACAAATATCCCCAGCATCATTCTTCTTGAGGAACATTTCTGTTTTTCCCCCTCACTCATTCTTTCCTCTCATATAAGCATAGCAACTTTGGCTATACCTGCTGAGCTACTCCAGTCAATGCAATCAGAAAACACAGCATCATTTAGCACCTGTAATCTCTTGACATCAGCAGTGCATGCCGTTGTAAACACAATCCATTCAATGAGGTACTCCAAAATCATGAAATCAACTCCAGTTCCAGCACAGAGAAGAAACAGCCTTCTGATTGCATTTCTCTTCTCGAAGGCAACAAGAGTGGTCCTTGGTGTGGCTCAGGATGTACAAGCCAATTAGGACCCTTTGTTCTTAAAACTTCTGTTTATTTTCCCGCTGACTTTCATTGTGTGCCCTTATTTTTGTTCTGCTGCAAGATTGGCAGGTGAAAGTTAATTATCTGAGGCAACACTGCCATCCGCTCTGCACACTTCATGACAAGAGACACTTCACACCATGCTCTTTGCTAAACAAGAAATGAGTTGGAAGCCAAAGCAATGTTTTGCTGAGAAGAGAAAAGGAGAGGGAGAGGGGAGGGGAGGGGAGGGGAGGGGAGATCAGTGTTTTTCCTCAGACACTTTCTCTCCTGCACTTGGTGGCCATCTTGTTGGAAATCAAACTCATCAAGACTGACAGGGGAGTCCATGGGAGGTGTCTCATTCCCTGCCATTACAACAGCTCAGTGATCCAGCAATTTTAATGCTATGAAATGTGTTTGATGTCTTTTCTTGCAGAATAGCTTCCCTCAATAGTTAAGGCAGCAGGGAAGCCTAGTAGCCATTGGCAACCAGCTGCAAACAGAAATCTTCAGAAAGGAAGGGAGCATGGAGCCTTCTTTAGACACTTATGTGCATGCACAGTCACAAAGAATGCATGAAAGATTTGGGAAGTTCCCACTGATGGTGCCATGTGGAGAAAAACTACCACTTCACACACACAACCAAAGCTTTCTCATCCAGAGACTACTTCGGCTGGTTTCTTTATCACCTTTGTCCCAGGACACAGGATTGATGTTCTCATCCAGCAGAGCAAAGCAATCAGATCAGGGAGTTAATGTTGAAGAGCTAGCAATGGCAGCTTCCTGGCCGCTTGTCCTGAATTTCTTAGTTCTTCCTTTCCATTGAAGGACAGAGCTGTGTGTGCCACGAATGCTGCCCAAGGCCCCCTAGAAGAACCTACTATCATAAGAGGACACTGTCCAATCACAAGCATCAATGCACATTCCAGCTGCTGGTCCAGATGACTTCTATACACAGGACAGGGGGTATCCGTGGGTCCTAGTCTGCCAAGCTAACTACTACACCACCCTGGTTAAGTGCCAAGCACCACCGTAGGAAGATGGGCGACACTTCCCTTCCTTCCTCTGTTCCACTGCTACTGTCTGCAGAGTAGCAAGTGTGGGTGGGGTTTAGAGACTCCCTGAGGATGCGGTTGCAATTATGTTGGGCTCATGGGATGGGATGGAATGGAAGTTATCCTTCCAATCCAAGCTGATGTCATTGGTGAATTGAGCCATTTGCCAGAATCTCTTATCTCTTGCATACCAGAAGGTATCTTTCCAGTGTTAACATTTGCCTTTCAGCCTTTGCAAGTGAATCTGGAGGGAGGCCAAATGAAGTTCATAAAGCCACACCAGCTTGTCTAGCACAAACCTTCGCAGATGCAAGAGGGACACTCAGCAGGAGGCCAGGGGGTCAGCTCTTGTTTCATGCACTGGGTCCAGCTGGAGGGTGGACAACAACATCCTCCGACTCATCCTGCTGAGTTTTCTTTTCACTCCAAGGTTGGAAAACTCTCCATGGGGCTCAGCAGCGCAAAGATATTGACCTGCAGATTTTCCGGCTAATCTCTGTTGCTGCTGCCTCACCCAACTGGCTCAACTATGCACACACAGCATGTCCATTGCAATGAAAGTGTGCCTGCTCAGAGGCAGCTGTGGAGGACACAGAACACCCTACAGAAAACACAGGAATCAAACAAAGTGTGACAGCTTTGATAGAAATTCAGGATACACTGCTGGCCTTGGAAGTGTTGGGAAGGGACCAAAAGCCTCCTCCCCAGCTACTGTGCTCTAAGGCATGCGCCGGGTCAAAACCCTCCATCCAGCTTTTCTGCCTTTGCCAGCACAAGGCTAAGTCATCCTGCTACACAGATGTACATTTGTCAGCCCAGAAGCATCCAGCTGCCACACAGGTACATCTCACAGGGCGGTTTCATGAGCAATACAATACATGAGCAATGTCAGAGCAATACAACAGTGGAACAATGCAACAATACAATTGCCAGAGCAATGCAACAGTGGAACCAGCTGCCTAGAGAGGTCGTGGGCTCTCCCACACTAGAGACATTCAAAGTGAAACTGAACAGCCTTCTGAGTGGGATGGTGTAATGTGATGTCCTGCAACAGCAGGGGGTTGAACTGGATAGCCTTCATGGCCCCTTCCAACTCTTCTATTCTATGATTCTATGATTCATATGTTTCACTGATGATTCCGCAGCCCACACCTCCTGATGACCTCTCCCAGTGGTTTCATGTAGATGTTGAAAAGCAAAGGGGACAAAATGGAACCCTGCACAACTCCATGGCATAGCTGCCATGGCGCAGAGCCATAGTCCCCCAGCACCACCTTCTGGAATTGGCCATTGAGATAGGAGCGGAACCACTGCAAAGCAGTGCCTCCAACCCCCAATCCCGCAAGCCTATCCAGAAGGATACCATGGTCGATGGTATCGAAAGCTGCTGAGAGGTCCAGGAGAACCAACAGGGATGCACTCCCCCTGTCTTTCTCCCTGCACAGGTCATCGTACAGGGCGACCAAGGCAGATTCAGTACCATACCCGGGTCTGAAGCCCGACTGAAATGTGTCCAGATAATCAGTTTCATCCAAGAGTGCTTGGAGTTGTCCCACCACCACCCGCTCCAACACGTTGCCCAGAAATGGGATGTTGGCCACTGGTCTATAATTAGTGGCCATCTCTGGATCCAGTGATGCCTTCTTCAGGACCGGTCGGACTACCGCCTCCTTTAAAGGGGCAGGTACCCGACCCTCCCTCAGAGAAGCATTAACCACTTCCAAGATCCAGGTCTCAATCCCATGCTTGGTGTTGTTAATTAGCCAAGATGGGCAAGGGTCCAATAGGCAAGTGGTGGGACATACTTGTCCAAGCACCTTGTCCACATCATCAGGCCGCAATAACTGAAATTCATCCATTAATGTTGGACCAGACGGCGACATTGGCATGTCCCCAGAAGCCTCAGAATCACTAGTGGAGTCCAGCTCATCACGAATCTGAGTGATTTTCTCCCTGAAATGCTTGGCAAAATCATCACAGTGGGCCTTCAAGGGTGGAACCAGATCTTTCTTAGGGCCCGGATGGATTAGCCCTTGCACCACCCAAAAGAGCTCCGCCGGACGGCATTTAGAGGAGGCAATGGAAGTGGAAAAGAATTTCTTTTTCACCACCTTCACCGCCACAGCATAGGCCAATGGGCTCTTAAGTGTGTTCCGTCAGATTCATCCCGTGATCTCCTCCACCTATGCTCTAGACATCTCCCAGCCTGCTTCATCGCCCGCAATTCAGTTGTATACCAAGAGGAAGAATGGGCTCTGCCTGGCAGGAGAGGATGCTTAGGAGCGATTGTGTCAACAGCCCTGGTCATTTCCCCATTCCATAGTTCGACCAGAGCCTCGACAGGAGCACCAGTCTTGTCAGCCGGAAACTCCCCCAGGGCCTTCAGGAATCTGTCCAGATCCATCCGGCTCCGGGGGCAGACCCACACAATCGGGTCCACACCCTCACAGAGGGAGAGGCTGCTCTCGAGCACAAACCTCACAAGGAAGTGATCTGACCATGACAGGGGTGCCAGACATAAATTCCTCACTCTCAGACCACCCTCTTCCTGCCCTGTCGAGAAAACCAGGTCCAGAGTGTGTCCACGTTCATGGGTCGGGCCTGTGACATGTTGAGACAGCCTCATGGCTGTCATGGAGGCCATGAAGTCCTGAACCGCCCTGGTTAGATTCTTCTCGGCGTGGAGATTGAAGTCCCCCAGGACCAACATCCTGGGGGTCCTCAACACCAGGTCCGAGATGACCTCCGTCAGCTCAGGCAGGGAGTCTGTTGGGCAGAAGGGTGCACGGTACACCAACAGAATCCCCAATCGGTTGCCCAACACCAAGTAGAGGCACTCTAGCCCCGGCCTTGAAGGGACTGGAAGCCCCACGAGGGAGATGGAGGCTCAGTAAACCAAAGCAACCCTCCTCCCCTCCCCTCCCCTCCAGGCATGGATGGTGCTGAACCAGATACTACTTGCAAGGAGAGTAGGACAGGGACCCAGCTCTGAGATTACTGGAACATGGTTACTCGTGAAGTAGAACTGGTTGACCATGGATCGGTTTGGGCTGCACACCGATGGATAACATGCACATCAACAGAGTGATCCATCTGAGCAGCAAACCTATGCGCACCTTCTTTAGCAGGAACCCTCATTCAACTCAGCAGGACTCATTTCAGAGAAAAACGTGTTGCTTTGCATTCCATGATTTGTTTTAACCTTTTAAAAACTACCATTCTTCCAAATAAACTAGCCACATAGTCAAAATAATATAAAAATGTTCAACGAGGTCGATGCCACTGCATTTTTAAAAAATTGGGTCTGTTGGTTGTTTCTGTTTTGTATTTGATTGCATACAAAATGACCCTTCAAGAAAAGTTAAAGATCATGCAGTAAGTAAATAGATTTATACAAGAAGGCATTCAATTAATTAATTGGCCAAGCTCTTTGCAGATGTTGCAGATGCCAAGTGATTTAAGAAAGCTGATGGAAAGAATATTCATGTTATTCATTGCCCCTCCCCCCAGCCTGCTCACAGGACAAGGTAGGCACCTTGGTACATGCAGGTACAAATGTGCCCCAAGAAACTTTCTCTGGCATCACTGGGACAACCTTCATTTTCCAAGGTTCGCTTTAAATATGCTTACATTCTCATGCTGGAATTTGGGCTATTGCTTCAAAGCAAAGAAATTTCTAGGTTACTTGTCCTTTGTGACTATCCATGTTCACCCACCACAGCCATTTTATGGTTATGTCCAAAACAGTTTCTTAAATTTCAAATGCATTTACAGGGTTATAAATGGTTGTAAAATCTCCAAGGAGTTTGCATGCCCATGTATTAAAAAAATCCACTTAATGCAGAATTTCAGAGTTCTAGGTTCTTGGAACAGTTGGAAGTGCTATTCAAGCATTTGAATGAATACATGAGAGTCAGGAAAGCAAAGGTTCTCGCTGCCATCACCATCAGTACCACCACACCCTTTTCTGAAGTCCTAAAATATTTGGTCATCCTTGTGAATAGGCCCACAAAATGCATCTCACTCATTTGGTCTCACACACAAACTAGCCTGCTAAAGGATTAGTGGACTGTTCTTTCATACTGCTTTTTTTTTTCTTCCAGAAGCTTCTCTGTCCCCATCACCATTAATGAAATCCAGTCTTTTTTGGCTGATGTGACCGTTACCCTGAAAAGGGTGGGTCCCTCTTAGTCAGGCATCTGAGCCTTGACCATTCCACCTTGGGAGACCGTGCTAGGAGACCAGCCTACAGAGGCTATTCTGGCCTCCTGATGGAATTGCTCACAGGTCCAACCCCCTTACCACCTTAAGGTGGACATTAAGAGGGGGACGATGTTCTCATGCCTTCTTGTATTGCCAAAATTATTTCTACCAAATGACCAGTTCTCTCCTTTCCTTTTCAACTAGAGTGCTGAATGTATGTTCTGGCCCTAGAAGATGAGATTTCCGTTCTTCCATGCCTACTGCAGAAGCACCAAGCAGACTGGTGGAGAAGAGATGACACCTTTTCCCAGGCCACTTGGTCACCTGCCCCAAATTCCTGGCCATCTATGGTGAGTTGCTAAATACAAGACAGTGGTAAGTAAAGGGCTTCTTCTGAAATTCCTTCTATGTTATGAATGATAAGTGCTTTCGTCTCTTTCCGACAACCTATTTCTCTGTTTATGTGCTTCTTTATGGTGGTTGCTGTTGTTAAGTTTCTAAAAATAAATGTTTCCCTTCCCTCTGTCTGCACCCCGGGCTCTGCATGTTTGTCTTTGCCTTCATAGGAGGGTTTCCTCTAAATGTTTTGGAACTTTTCCCAGCAATTCCAATATAAAGACGGCATATGCTAAACTGATAAATAATTATGCAGCATTTGGGGAGACAAGAATGGATGGCCAGATGTAAAAGCAACAGTTCATCAGCAAAGCAATGGACTCACTGGGAGTAAATAAATAAATAAAATCAAAGGATGGTGCTCTCCGCAATTCTCTTCTTTTATCATTTCTAGCCAGCCGGCAGGTGAAAGGAAAAACAGTCAATAGACACGGTGACATTTCTCAAAGCCAGCAGAAATGGTGTTCAGGGCTGCAGGGAATGAAAAAAGAAGGTACCAGGAGAGGAAATGTATTGTCCTCACCCTGTGGGGTCATTTTTTAATCTGTGCATCCTCATTGCACCAGGTTCTAAAAAGGGATGTCATGATTTTGGGTTGTTTTCCCCCCTTCTCCTCCTCATATGCTCCCCCCTTTACCATCTAAATCAAAAGGACACAGAATTGACATTTTAATTTACTCAATTGTATGAACTGCCAAACAGCTCTGCCTCTTCGGATATATAGGTGGGAATGTGAATAGATCTCTATGCATTTCAGTGCAGAATCCAACTTGAATGGCATAAGCCTGCTTATACAAGCTCACAAGCATCTCCTCACCTGCAAAAAGTCAGTAGGTTTATGTTTAAAGTTTTAAAAAAGATGAATGGAGGCCCCAGTGATTCCAGAGCAGTCCAAAAGAGGGAAAGTTTGGAGATAATTAGGAATGATGACACAAGAGCAAGATGGCTTAAGGATGTTGGAGGAATTTGGTCTTTGTGAATTCCAGTAGGAACTGACCTGCAATGCACCTCCCAGGTCAATTAGTAGATCGGAGCTTAAGTTGCTATCTTCTGGCTTTCATACTTGCTGTGCATTGTGACATGTTTCTCAGCTCAAAAAATAAAGATATATCAAGTGCTTCTGAATTTGGGCATGCTAAGAGAAAATGGGGTTTGGACTACAATTCTTGGGTAAACAAACCTTATGTTTGTCTCTGCTCTGGATCATGTGATACAAGTCTCCAAATTTGAAGGCTTTTGTGCATCTAGCAGTCTGAAGGAGAAATGGCAGCCGTGCCCTCTGCTGCATCATGCTCCATGCATTTGAGCTAGATGGATGCTTTCTCTGCGGAGGGAGAGTGGAATGGGAAGAGGTCGTGGTGCTGCTGGGAATCAGCAGAGGCAGATGGCCCCATCCTCCTCCCTCCCCTCCCCTCTCCTCCCCTCCCCTCCCCTCGGTCCATTTCTACTCTTGGAGAGGCAGCTGGTAGGGTTCTTTCCACAGCTGTCAGGAGCACTGGGACAAGGCTGATGGAGTCCCAGTTCAGAGGACCTTGATGCTGAGACACCACACAATCTTGTGGATTCCCAGGTGATGTTGGGAGCCACAGGTTTGCGCCCTGAATGGAATGGGGTGTTTTTGTTAGCTACCTTTATTGTGTATAGAGTTTTAGTGAAATGTTTAGCTAGTGAAATGGTTTTCCCTGAATGATATCCCTGAGTAGATATCAAAGGACTACCTTGGCCATAAGAATTGGGGGTCATCACTGGGTAATTCAAAATGATGTTAAATGCTATGCAAACCCTCCATTATAATTCTGCTTACAACTAATTTGGAGAAAGTAATTCATCAGAGGAACTGATGAGATCTAATGTGAAGGCGTCCTAAGGTGAATTCTACATACGAGAAAAATGATGAGCTGGCAAAATGAATGAAACCAAAACTAATGTGCTTCCCAGCCGAGACCAGAGCCTCACATTCTTTGCTCTTTGAATTCTGGCTTTGCCTACCTGTGTATTCATCTATTTCAGTGCTGAATTAAGTTTGACACTTTCAGACAGACTCTTCATCTCTGATCACTACATTACAAGCAGGCGCACCATCATCTTCTCCTTGCTGGGAAAAGCTACCCATTACATTTGACCAGCGCAGATGGGTAAGAATTTCATTCCAGTTCAGTATTTAGGGAAAAATTATCAACAACAGGTAGAATATGCTTAACAAACACTATAAAGCCTGGAAACCTACATTTCAAATAAAGCCATGCCTTTTAAGCTTTGTTCATTAGCTAAGTTTAGTTCCAAAACAAAATAGAAAGCAGACACATTCTCAGGATGAAAGCAAAAGCAAGAATCAGGAACAGGAAAAACACAGGTTGGATACACATCACATAACACTGGTGCTGTTCCAAAAGCTGGTAGACCAAAACTGAGGGCTTAAGTAAGCTGGTCTTCACAGGCCTTCCTAGATGCAGCTGCAAACAATTCCCCTACTCCTCCAGGCTTCCCTACTCTTAAGGATTCCATCTATTTCTGAACAGATTTGGGTGAAGGGAACATATTGGGGGAGGTAAGCATCCAAATATCCTGTTCCCCATTCACTAGCCATTCCTTTGAGCAAAATCAAATATTTTATCACCAAGGAACTTATGCACATGCTCCAGAGACAACACAAGAATTTTGACACACTGCTTTGCCAACACATACAGAGCATCTAGTCACTGGTCCCCATGTGACAACAACTCAGACTTCATATCACCTTATGGGCATTCAACAACAAAGAGTTGCTGGAACAAAGTGCTGCACCATGCATAGCATTTGTGCCAAGTTGGGTTGCTGGAGAAGGTTGTAGTTCAGTGGTAAATCACCTGCTTTGCATGCAGAATGGACTGTGTTCATTCTGTGGAATCTTCAGGCAATGCTTGGGAAGACCACTGGCTGGCAGGACCAATCTTCTGACTTGGCAGAAGGCAGATTCCATTCAACGATAAAATGAAGATCTGTGTCTCAGAATCTAAGCCTATGATCCTATTCTCTCATGGCTGGGAGTAAGTCTGATGGAGAGCAATGGGACTTAATTCTGAGTAGACCTGTATAAGATCATGTTGTAAGACTTGATCTCCTGAACAGTGATAGACCAAAAGCAAGGGTAAAATTATTTTGCTGGTCCTGCTCCTAAAGGCTTCGCGAACCATTAGACTAGGTCATTTTCCACTACGCTCCTCGTACCCTTGCCTAGGAAGATGCCTGAGCTAGGAAACCTTTTTATCTTTCCATTTCTGAGAAGCTTTGGAGGGCACACAATGAAACAAAAGGTGTTTGCAAGGTTAAGAGACTCTGCGTCTCAACTTATCATAAAGGGTTCGCAGCAATTTACAGCTGTGGCAGCAAGAACTCTTCACAGGGGGAAGTGGAATGCAATTTGAGAGACCAGAATTAAATAGCATGCCGCAGCCACTCTCACACTGCTTCCGATATAATCCCCAACCAGCGTTGAAGATTTGTTTCGTTATCTGGCAGGTTGCTCACCCCAGGAACTCTGGAGGTTAGCTGCATCTGGGTCTCCTATTGCAGAGCACTTTCTACTGAGAAATCACATGGGAATCTCATTTGAATAATATATATATATACACCAGATGTTTGCTGATAAAAATAAAAATGTGTGGAACTACACCAGGACATGGTTTTGAATGTGAAGGTAACCTTGGTTGCTAGTAGCAAGTGCTTTTTGCCTTGGAGTAGAAAGATACCTGGCATCCTAGACTTGTCAAGTATAAAAGGAGTTTGTGTTGAACTGAATTAATCTCAAGTTTAAAAAGGGCAAAAAGCCTTCACCTTTTTTGCCACGTCCAGGAATACTGGGAGTTGTCATCCAGAACATCTGGAGGTCACCCAGTTGGGAAAGCCTATTTTAAGTGGAAATTGCATGAATAGAAACGCTTTGAAATTACATGGGAGATTCTCTTTCATGCCACCCAGATGGAGGAGGTAAGTCCCACTGATGTTAAGAGGACTACACTTATGAATAAATTAGCATGAACACATCTCTATTATAAAAAGTCTCATCAAAATGTCAAGAATATTCCTCCAAAGCATCTTAACTAGATAAGACTAAAGAGATCACACTAAAGTAATTTCAAGAGTGGTAGAAGGTCTTTTCCAGAAGAAGATAACAAAGCTCATCTGTTATCTTTAGATACTAATGGGTTCATTATGGTACAATCACTACTGGACTAGAATGTTCAATGTGGGCCTCCTTTTATCAATATAAAGTTTGGGGTAGATTGGAGAAGTTGTTCTTTCAGACTATCAAGATCTACAAATCTATCTTGTGTATCATTCTGTCTAGCCTGCCCCCTTTCTGTGTCCTCCAACTCTCTCCAGCAAATATAATTATACACATACACCAAGGTTATTCTCATATTCCCCACCTAGGCTATAAATCCAGGAGGGAGCCTAGTGGAGGAGGAAAACTATTTCCAGGAAAGGGAGAAGAAGCTGGCAAAACAGGATTGGTGGATAAAGAAAAAGCAGGCACTCATCACGCCAATTGATTTGACCTTCCATGTTCTCTTCTAGGTCTTAGCTCAGCAGGGTCTGCACGCCTGCTCTTTGGTCCACTAGAGAGAACTGTTAGGCTGGTCAGTCCTAGGAATAGGACTTTCTCAGGAGTTGCTTCAGACCTCTGGAACTACAGCTGAGCCCAAATGTCTCCAAATGCATTTTGATGGGAATTGCTAAGATGTTTGTCTTTTTGTCAACTCCTCACCCCCAAGAAAGAAGGTAACATTTCCCGTAGATATTCCCCACCACGTTCTATTTATTTATTTAGCTTGGTGCAGTCTCCTCTTTTCCCCATAATCCATTGGGTGGTAGATAGCAAAATGGCAACCAGGTTGCAATCCCAGGAGAGTACTAACAGTGACAAGAACTTAGGAAAAAGAGCAGAAGTTTGCACTACCAGCACTGCTAATGGAAGTTTATTTGTTAGTGTTATGTTTGTGGTTCCACCTTTTTCTGCTCCTGCGAGGAGTCCAATCCTACATGATCCTTCTGCTTGACATATTATCCTCAGAACAACCCTGTGAGTTAGGTTAGGCTGAGCATCAGCAGCTGTCCCAAAGTCACCCCATGAGCTTCCTGGTCAAGTGGGGACCATTCCTGCACTCCCAAGTCTCAGCTCCACACCAAACACTCAGCCACCCTGATGTGAAGCACCATCTGCCACTCACCACCCAAGATGCTATTGGAGCACCGGTTTCTCCAGTTCCTCTGAATACGAATAGGGTGGAGCATTTTGAGAGGCAATTTGTTCACAGATTCGTTTTGGAACTCTCTCCCCAGCAAGATACATATGGCTTTCTTCCTGTTGGCTTAAAACAAAACAGCCCTCTGATTTATTCTGAGCGGCATTTGATTAAAGTGTGCTGAACTTTAAAAATAGCAATACTTTTGTGGATTAAATGGTGAAACTGTAATTGCATTTTCATGTGTTCTCGATTATTGTAAGCTGCCTTTTGAGGGCTGTGCTCTGTGTTGTGATAGGCAAAGTTAAACCAAACCTTTTATTAAATACACAATAAAAATGAGGCAGTAGAACGCTGTGTTGGTTGGTAAGAAAAGTACCATTTCATACTGCAGGCAAGCAAAGACCAACGGTGCGTCCACACCTTTAAAACAAATGAAATAAGAACCAGCACTGCCCACCAAACAAACAAAATTAAAATTAAAAATTAAGTGAAAATAAAGTGTTTCAAAAAGAAATGTTTTTTTTCCCATAGATTGCCATGACATTTGTTGGTTTTTTGTTTCTGTTTGAGTTGTGTGTGTGAGCATTTCAATGGGAAGGCTTTCAAACTGTGGGTGATTCTTTGCCTAATATGAAACACCATTTTCTATTTTTTCAGTCAACATTATTCTTGTTCCACACAGGAAGAACTTGCCAAATCCTGGTCTATGCCCAGACTCCTGAATTCTGATCCAGCTCTCACACTGCTAAGCCACCCGGCTATTTTTCTGGCTGCTTCCACCAAACCAGCCTAAAAATTCTCTGGGTCTCTGGTATCAACTCAGTTAAGCACAAATTCTTGTTGTTGTTCAGTTGCAAAGTCATGCCCAACTCTTTGCAACCGCATGGACAACATTTCTCCAGGTTCTCCTGTCCTCCACCATCCCCTGGATCACACCAAACCCCACACCCATCTCTCCAGTGACCCCATCCAGCCACCTCAACCTCTGCTGTCCTCTTCTCCTTTTGTCTCAGCACAAATAATATCAAAATATCAATCCAGACCAGCATCCTAGTTTTTACAGAGGCTGCCCAGCTACCTACAGGAACTCCAGGTGAAAACAGCCATCTCCTCCTTTGAAATAAAGGTGCAATCCTCAGTACACATAAGCTCCTGAACTGAGAGGCTTATGCTCATCCTGTGCCCAGAGCAATAGCAGCTGAGCCTGCTCTCTTGGGCCCATGAGTCTGACTTCCTAGCTGGTGTGCTGAGTATGTACATGGTGCTCACCTGAAATCAAGCCCTGTGTTCAGGATTGGCAGCCTTTGTTCATGCTGCCCATGACATGGAAGAACATTGGCGGTGGCACAATTTGTACACTTCCTCTCTTCTCCACTCACTTTCTAAGACAGGGCTGAGCATGGGAAGTCCACAAAGGAGAACCTGTACCACACAAGTTCACCACAACACTCATTCCATGTAGCCATCATAGCTAAAACCCACTGATAGATCTTCATCCCAACATGGAGAAGATGTCTCACCCTCTTCCGCCCAGTTCTGGTCCAGGATTTGCCTTGGAAACCCATCATCACATCTTGTATCAGCAGATTCCTTAAGCTGGGAATGTTGGAGCATTTTCAACCCAATTTCAATTTTGAAGTCGCTTCTGGGGTGCCTTCCAGTGCTGAGAGAGTCCCAAAGCCAAAGGGATGGGAACCAATATTTGCCCCAGCAAGAGTGTGTTGCAGCGTAAAATTCTTACTGCCACTAAATAAACTTTAAGAGATGCAATTGAACCTTATAAAATGAGGGGGGGGGGAGTGCACATAGCCAGGAAACTGCCAATCCTTGGCCAGGGGGAAGGGCTAAGGACTGGCAGAGTGAAGGAAACCCCAGAGCACTGGATTTCCCCCATGAGCGTAAGGCTCTGCATCCCTGCTTTCAATGAATGATCCACTGTGCAAAGGAACGGTTCTTTTTCTCTGTCCTGCATCTCCTGCCAGTGTTTCATCAGATAACCCCAAGCTGTCACACAATGAGAAAGGGAGAAAAAGCACTTTCCCCACTTTTTCTAGATCATCAACATAGTTCTGGCCATGGGGAATCAAGTAAAAAGAAAAAGTGGACCATGCAGGACTGATGTCAGTCCATCGCCGCAGCAGATCACCCCCCCTTTAAAGAGAGAAAAACAAAGAGGCACGTGCATTCGCGAGGCAGGAAAAAAAATAACCCTGATCAATAGCGTCTGTCCACAATATCCAAGCCTGTTAGCAAAAGACAATTTTCTTTGCTGCTAACAGGATGCTGGCACAGGCTGGGGTGGTGGGGGGAGTTCAAAGCCATCCCTTCAGGCTTTAGCTGTTCCTTCTCTTCGACCAAGTTAGGAAGTGGGTGAAATCAAGACCATCAGCACAATGCCCATTTACAAATCCTATTGCTGCATGAGGTCCATTAAAACCACTCTGTTGGTTTTAGTAGTACTGTTGGATAAATTAAATGGGAGGCAATTATGGGCTACTTCATCTCCATGCATCTTGGCATGTCTGTGCAATTTTTATTTGCTTGATCTTCATTGCACTCCCCCAAAATGGTAAGATATGTTGGGTTCCATGCAAGAGGAAGCAAGGTGGGAGATAAATGCAACACATTCATCTCTTTCTCACTTCCCAGGAGGATTAATGCAGGTTTCCTGTGTAGATTGAGACAGCCCTGCTTTCGTCAATGGGGTGAATATACACAAATCTCTTGTTCAGTTCCAGCTTGATTTGAGCACATTTCGCACTCACACAGAGGAAGTCATGATCATAAATGTGGGTGGGAATTGGGCATGGGACCTGAGACAGGGCAGCATTCAGATGATCTTGAACACACCTTTTGTTCACCCATCCATAATCCTCATCCACCTACTGGCATGTTCCCAACTTGCCCCTTTCCCACTGTCAGTGGGGCAAACATAGTGGTGGACCCCATGACTAGCCGGAGTTAATCTTCACCAGTCTCATGACTGGATACCCCTCTGTAGCTCAGCAGAGTAAAGTGCTACAATCCAGAGATGCCCTTCCAGGGACCTCAGCATTGAACCGTTAGCTTCTATAATAATGGATGCTTGAACACCAAGTGCAAAATCGAGAGCAAGAGCAAAAGGAAGAGACCTGAAAAGAAAGCGACAGCAGAAGTTCATCTAAGGCAGGATGACTGCTGTGTTTCTATCTCCACATCCACCATTGAGTTCTTTAAATTGCTGCAAGGTAACATTAGGAGAGAAGGCACTTCTGCTGAATTACTTTGTGAGCCCTGCAGTGAACAGAAGATGGGCAGTGGAGCCTCTGCCCACCGACATCCAGGCAAGCTGTTTGGCAAGGCTTGTGTGGGGAGAGGGAAGGCCACTGCAAAAAGATCCCCCTTGAAATGCCATTTTTTTTTCCATTTTTTGGAAAATGTCATTTTCCCCTTCAGCAGGGTCACTCAGATCATGGCACATGATGATGCAGGCAGAAGCCAGCTCCTGGGCATTCCCATAGCCAGGACTTCAGCAAGTCTAAAATGCAAACCCAGAATGATTTTGCCTGCGTGTTTGTTTATCGGGACTACGCAATACTGCTGCTGCTGCAGAAGCAGTTATGAGGGGAAAGGGGAAATGTTAGCTGGGCACATCACAACCAAAGTAAATCACATGACTATTTAAAGGAAAGGAAGATGCGAATTCAGTCCAGGGCCAAATCCTGCCTACCACCGCTCTGGGGAAGGGGAAAAGAGCGGAAGGCAGTTTTTATTCATCCAAACAAGAGAGAAAGGTATTTTGGCCATGCTCAAAACATGCTGGTCCTCATGTTGCAGTGCTGAGTGTTGGTGATGGAACTGCTTTGAAATGCTAAAACTTGCATCAGGGGAAGCCCTGTAAGAAGAGCAGAGAAACCAGGGCTTGTGGTAGGAAGGTGGGCACACCAATTCTAAGGATGCACCAAAACCTCGCAGCTGAGCTTTTCCCCACCTGCACCCTGTGGCCCGAGACCCACCTCTCCTGTTACCCAAGAGGTAAGCTTCCTTGGATCATTTTAGGACACCAGACCAAGGGTCCATTTAGCCCATGTTCAACCAGCTGTATGTGGGAGCTCCATAAACAGCACATGAGTGCAAGAACCCCCTCCTGCCCATGTTCCCCAGCAACTGAGGTACACAAACAAACTTCCTCCAATATTGGAGGTGGCATACAGCTGTCGAGATTAGTACCAACGATGGTCTCATTTGCCATGCAAGAGAGGCTCATCGTTCCATGCAACACAAAGCTGCCACAAGTCTCAATTGCTCCCCTCCCACCCCCATCTTGCCCTCATCACATAAATTCCACCATTCCCAAAGTGACAAACACATCCTTCCAAATTATTTAACTGGAAAGCACAGGGTGAAACAAACAGACCATGAACCGAAAAAGTGGCATTTGACTCACTTCCTGTCAGTGGCACTTTATGCTTCAAACCACACTGAGCTGAATAATACTGGCTCTCGGAAGAGCTCTGCCCTCAACGTATCAGCAAACTAATTAATCCTGACCAACTGTAACGACCTCAGAAGAGTGCAGAACCAGCAGGCTGCCAGGAATGGAGGAGAATTGTTTTCTTCTTAGGCCTTAATGGGCAATAGAGGAGCTACTTAGGTTAGACAGTTGAGCTTGGATCCAGATTCCTTACCACCCTTGAAGCTCATGTGTGCCAGATGCACTTCCTCAGCCTTCTTTGTCTCACAGGGTTCCAGTGGGGATAAAATGGGAACTGAGGAGCCATGTAAGGATCTATGAGCCAGGCATGGTTCTGAATCCTATCCCCATGGTGGATGGGCAAACACCTGAATGCTGCCCTGTCTCAGGTCCCATGCCCAATTCCCACCCACATTTATGATCAGGACTCTTCTGTGTGAGTGCAAAATGTGGTCAAATCAAGCTGGAATTGAATGAGATTGTGTAAATTTGCCCCATTGACTAAAGCAGGGCTGTCTCAATCTACATGGGAAATCTGCATTAATCCCCCTGGGAAGTGAGAAAGAGATGGATGTGAGGGTGTCTTCAACCATTTTCAGATATCTTCTGCACACACATTCACACACACACTCAGATCGAACAAATAGCGTGATGCTCACATATCCTTATGGGGGAACCACTGGCATCTAGATCCCCAATGTCCCACCAAGCAGAGCTGGAAACTGGGATCAAAGAGACAAAGAAAGTCCCCTCCCCACCCCACAAACTGACATAATTTAGCAAGACTTAAGAATTAACTCTTCCTTGTCTTGTCTCTTCCTTCCTTGTGCTCCTCATGGTAGGATTTCCCTGTAAATGTGATGATGCTTCTCCTTTTCCTTCAAAGCAATGCAGCGCCTCTTAAAAGTTCCAGCTAAAATCCAGAGTGGCTACACAGCCTTGCTGGTGTTGCCACCATCAGCTTCCATGCTTGATTATAGTTTGTGGGCAAATTTAATATCTAGAGATTTTATGTTGTGTTTTATTATCTGAATTGCCGCTTTGTATTTTGATTAATTGTTGTAAGATCCTGATCCCTGCCCAGAGAGCTTTCATTATTGGGTCATATAGAAGTAACTAAATAAAAGTAACTCTCTCTCTCTCTCTCTCTCTCTCTCTCCTTATATATATCTCATTTATATATATATATTTAGAGAGAGAGAGAGAGAGAGAGAGAGAGAGAGAGAGAGAGAGAGAGAGAGAGAGAGAGAAATATGCAATGCCCCATATATATGCATATATGGGTACGGAAAGAATATTGAGGCAAGGATCAGGGGCTTACAAGCATGGAGGCAGTTGGAAAGTGCCTTCCAGTCCACTCATTCTTCTAATAACATCTATGAAAGTTCAGCAAGTTTTCTGAATTGGTCACCCACCCATCCACACAAATGAATCACCCTTTTTTAATAAATGAATGAATGAATGAATGAATGAATGAATGAGTTCCTGGTAGCCAATCCCAATCCCAAATAGAACCAAGGGGCATGTGTTGCTGTTATTAGAGGCCACTAGGTCGTCCCCATTTAATGGCAACCCACTGAAAAAATCTTCTCCAAAACGCCCTGTCCTTGACAGTCCTGTTCAGCTTTCTCCCAGTACCATGCTTTGAATGTATCACTTTTCTTCTTGTGAGCCTTTTTCACTGCCTAGCTTTCACGCCCATACGCAGTCATCACACCCATCCAATAGTGTAGATTATCTTAGCCTGGGTTGCCACTGAAATGCCTTACACTTGATTTTTCCTACTTCTTCCACTGCTGCCTTTTCCAATATCAGTCTTCCTAGAATTGCTTGGTTGCAGTCTCCATTTGAATTGATGGTTGAGTTGAAGCATTCACAATCTTTCAAAATTTCGATCCCTTGATTCTTGACACCAAAACTCTTAGTAGCCAAATGCGGAGTTTTACTGTAGACTAAGAAAATTCCAGCTGAAGGGCATGCATGTCAGCTCAGATTTCCCTGCTTTATTGGTTTTCACTGGTAATCAAATAATTATCTTCCAACATTTCATGCAAGACCTTCTTTCTTCCTCTTTGTTCAGGCCAGTGAACTTAGGGCAGAATGGTCGGCATGTTTGGACAGGAAAAGCATGCTTACAACTCGGAGCAGTGGGGAAGAATGGGACTTGCGGGGCTTCTGTCTGACTTAACATGCACGGGGCTAGGCTCTTAGTATGCATGTGTTTATTTATTTGATTTATATGCTGCTTGATTAGCCATAGGGCTCTCTGGGTGGCTTACAATACAATCAATACAGTAAAGCCCATTGTTCTTGAACAACAATGAAACTGTGAATGCATATGGTAGCCGTGAGCCCTAAAATATCTGGGGTGGGGGCTCCAAGAAGAGAATGGAGGGACATACCACATGTTGTATAACTGTAAAATGTAACAGCATCAACTGTTTGGAATGGAAAGGTTTCTTTTCCTTCAGATAATCGGCTAGAATCTACGGATTATCTCTGTGACTGTGAGAATGGCACCGTGACTGATGGAATTTAATACCGGTCTATTAGATAGAATGCTATTTTGTGGGTCTATCAGATCGGATGCTTTTTTATGCCCCAAAGTGTTACATAACTCTTTCTGCTTTGGCATTTGCCACTTTGCAGAGTGTTCGGTGGGAGTGGTGGTCACAGGGGGGGCAGCAGTGGGAGGGGAGCCTTTGAAGCTGCTTTGAAGTGCCAAGTGAAGTTTCTCAGGCTGAGTGTGAGAATCAGCCCTGTTCTGGAAGGGGAAGAAGGGTTTTCAGGAGGGAAGGGGGAGGAGGTGTGAGACCCAGTCCTTGAACCAGTGAGGAGGAGTCAGGAGAAAGGAGCTTTGCCATTCCTGCTGTCTTGCTCTTCAGCAGCAAGACCCGCCACCTGAAGATGAAGCCAGAAGCTTTGGAGGAAGGGCAGAACTTTGTTAAAGTTTGTATCTTATATTTTAGGGTTTTCATTGCTAGAAACTATCCAGAGAGCTTCTGCTATTGGGCAATATAGAAGTGTGATAAATCAGAGAATCATAGAATGGTAGATTCTATGCCCCCTGCTCAGTGCAAGACTCCAAGCTCAACCATCCCTCTCAGATGGCTGTCCAGTGGCATCTTGGATGCCTCTGGTATGGGAGAGCCCACCATCTCCCAAGGCCATGGGTTCCATTCTTGTACTGCTCTATCAGGACATTTTTCCAGGTAACTAGCCAGGATATTGCTTCTTGTAACTTGGGGCTGCTATTCTGTGCCTTGCAGTACTGGATGATCAGAAAGAGATCCTGTCCTCCCTATTTGTGACAACCTTTCAAGTACTTGGAGAGTGCTATCATATCTCCCCTCAGTCTTCTCTTCTTGAGGATAAGCATGCCCAGTTCTTTCCATCTCTATTCATAAAGCTAAATGCACTCCTGAAAACAAAGCAAATGCCAAGTGCTTCCAACTCCCCAAAAGCTCAGGCATTACTGCACCTCTAGCGGAAGGGGCCCAGCTTGTTTGCATGGGCAACACTTATGCAATATTATGAAACTATTGGTGTCTTGGTTTGCATATTCTTCTCTTTCCTATGCTTTTTGTTTGGTTTTGGCCCTGTGTATACTGCAACTCATTATCACAAACTGTAAACTGCTTTGAATACTTTGGTAGGAAGGAAGGCTGTAAGTTCGCAGTCCTATTGGAATGCCCTTAAGTTCCTGAACAGGGATGCCTTTGGGTGCTGTACTCCCACCTTCATCCTCCTACTCTGTCATTTCACCAGATGGCCACCTAGTTATGGTGCTTCAAGGGGAATGGGAGAGGCTGGAGCAACCTCAGGGCCTCATATCCTGGCCACCCTATATCCTCCTCACCCCATCCCCTGAAACAGCTTATTCTTTCACTCTGTAAGTCCACTTTCCCCTCATCAAAGAGCAGCTGGTGAGCCTTCCTGCACTGATCCAAGGGATAAGAAGTGAGGTAGAGCTCTAATCCCCAGCTCTGGAGTCAGAACACTGTCTTCCACCTCCAAGCTGGAAATCTGAACCTTCCTGCATCATCCCCGATGGAATGTGTTGAGTCAGCAACTTTAAAATGATGTATCAGGAAAAATGGGGTACCAACGTGCATTGCAATCCCAGCTAGTGTTATGATGGCTGCCAGTAATGTGTCTAAAGTAACAAAAAGGAAAAGAAAAACCAAATCCCTCCTGCCTCTCAAAATGTGAAAAAACTGATGAAAAATTATCTTCACTCAGAACTTAAATTAAATGCATAATTTTCCAAATACAGACAGAATAAATGTTATATAAAAAGTATGCTGACTATGAAAACACTAGAAAGGATAAAAGTGATTCCAGAGTGTCAACATTCCGTGAGTAAATGCAGTCTTCCCCTCATGTTACAATTAAATTGGATGAGAAGATCAGCCCATTGGTCTGTTTCACATTACCCTATTCATGTTTTCATGGGAAATACATCGGATTGAAGAAACAACATCCATATGGTCCAATTCTGATGGCTGAGAATAAGCAATGTCTTCCATATGCATTGCAAGCTTTCAGGAACCTTTTCCAATGTGGTGACTTCAGAGGTGTTGGACTGGAGATGATAGGAATCCTAGCCAAACAGAAACTATGTGGGCAAGTCTACTGTAAAGAATAGTAAACCTGGAATAGCTAGTCATTCAAGCCCCATTGTCCTAAACTTTTGAATCAATAAGAGCACAACCCTATGGGCTGCACCCTTGTTGGACCGAAACCTCTGATCTCAGATCCCTGATCTAAGTATTCAAGTACTTGGATCTGAGATCAGATTCAAGATCTGATCTCAGATCTCTGAGTATTCAAGGACTCCTATCAAGGATGGGAGGAGTGACAGAGGTGTCTAGCAAAAGTCTCCTAGTGGGAGCAGGAGTGGGAATGGAAGGAACATAGGAAACTTCATAGTCTGGCTTTTCCTCTGTCCTTCCCTCTCTGTCCACTGCCACATCACCTCTCCAAGGACACTTTTGGGACCTCATAAAGCAGGCACCATGGTCCTTTCATGGCAGCTATAAAGAAGAGTGGGAGGAAAGCAAGCAAGTTCCAGTCTCCAAGCAAGGTTGTAGCAGTAACCAAGGCTTCAAAGGGGGAACTCTAGAATCTTTTGGGTCTCAGGATTATCTCCAGGGACCAGTGGGTTGCCCTGTAAATGTTTCATTGGGAAAACCATACTTTTGGTAGCAAAAATCCTCTGGAGTCCTCTTTTTTTTTTTTTTTTTTGAAAAAGAAGAGGAAGAAGATTAAAAATCTGTACAAGCTTCATGGGATGCTTCAAAGTATTTGTCCGCTCCCCATAAAAGCCCATAATTATGGGCATAAAAATTCTGGATAATACATAATCCTCAAATACTGATCCATTCATCCTACGTCCCATAGTCACTTATTCCATTTCAAGTGAACTTTGTGTGCCAGTATGACTGAGTGGTTTCTTTCAGCAAAAGGACCCATCTTTTTCCTTCAGCAGCTTGCGATGCCATTACTGAACAGAGGGAAATTACCACTATCATGTCTTTGACTTCCATTCCAGTCAAAATGAATCTGCCATAAACCTCTATAATCTAAACAGCAAAATTGGGCAAATTAGACATTAAACCATCAAACCCAAACAAGGAACCATTCAACAAAATGGATTGTCAGTACATTCAGGACCAGTAAGACCTGCACCAAAACATGGCCCTGTATCTTCACCATCAAAGAGAGGAGCTCCTATTAAGGATACCCACCAGCCTTGCCTTCTGCACAGTCCTCCAATCCACACCATCGCTCCCAGCCATTTCTGTGGCTACTGAGTATATGTGATTCTTCTTGTGTGTTGGGGGAGGAGGAATTTGGGGTGGGGGAGGTTGCACTTCTGTGAACATTAGAGGTCTCCTAAGGATGCTTTTGACTTTGTGGCCAGGTTGCCTCCATAACTGTTGGCACTCATCCCTGCAGTTCCATAGAAGCACAGACCAGAAGAGTCGAAAGGGGCCAGAGGGCCATCGGGTCCAATGCCCTGCTCAACGCAGGACTCCCAGTTCAACCATCCCTCTCAGATGGCTGTCCATTTGCGTCTTCAATGCCTCTAGTGTGGGGGAGCCCACCGATCTGCCCCCCCCTTTGCCAAATTCGGCTACCACTCCAGAACCTTCCCCTTGCTATCAAAGGGTAATTTTTCATACAACATAATGAATATGCAAGATGTGATGATAGGATTGGAAGAGGGTTTGCAAATTTGAAAGAGTTATGAAGGTCTTCCTAGCCATGCTAACAGAAGTTTCATGTAAGAAGCAGCATCACAGTGAATGCCAAGTACTATGAATAAATGGGGGACAGAACTATTCTCTTCATTCCTTTCTTGTAGGTTTAAAGCATCTAGTTAGTCAGTGTGGGAAGTAGGATACTGGACTAAAGTCTTACTAGACATGTGCACATGTTTTTTTAAGGAATGTGTGCGAATTTTGCCCCATTTGTAAATGTGAATTTTTGCTAATACAAGAGTAGAATCCATGGGATTCATAACAAGCCAGTGCTCTTGCAGAAACTGCAGATCTGATTTAAAGAAATCCAAACTCACCAGAACCTATTGCAGATTTCTCTGACATCCCTACCTTTGAGTAAATATGCATAGCACTGCACTGAGCATGTACTTTTTGTCTGATCATGTACCTTTGGTTTGCATAGCACAAACCTGTGCAAATGGCTGATCGGAATGACTTCCCAAAAGAAAGCATTAAATCAAAACTTTTATCACAATCCATGGTTTGTGCAGCGTTTGATATGACCCTCCAACAAGTTTAATATGGCAGGCACAACTTATCTCCGCTTGTTCTATTTAACAGGAATGTGACTGTAGTCATTCCAGTGCCAAAAATCTAAGATCTGTATCCAAATGTTTACACTTCATCAAATGTTGAACCAAAGGCTTCTAAGACTGGATTTTCCTTCTGAAATTCTAATCTTGAAAGAATGCCTTGTTTTGCCTGCATAAAATATTACATTTGCATATTATCAAATAAACCACATTCCGGCTAGCACTACTTTTTTAAATACACACACATGCACACACTTCTTTCCATCCTGTTTTAGTTTGAAAAGCCTTATGGCAAGAAATATAATTATGCAATACTTGAAATGTCCTTGTAAAATTGGACTGTTTGGAATATTACAATTGATAGAATACAAATGAACCAAGATATCCTTCAGTTTTCTATTTCTATAAAAAACAAAAGTTGGTGGCCTAGCAGAAGTTGGAATTGTATGTAAAATATGCCACTAACCATAAATAATCTTCTTAAACCCATTTATTGTGGACTCGTGTTCAAAGCTGCATTCCATTTTTGCTTCCTCCAAACCACATTAAGCCTTTCATAATCCGAGTCTCGTGTGAGAGGAATACATATGTCCTACCTCCCATCACATCCATATCACCTGCTGCCAGGTGCCCAACCCATCCCAAACTCAAGATGGCCTGTTCCACAGAAGGATTTGGGTTCCTCAGCAAAGTCCATTCCTATAGACAACATGAAGCATCACTCATACATTTCTTCACTAAGGCCCAGAAGGACTCCTTCAACTCCCTCCTGGGCCTTGACAAAGTTCTGACTCTCCCCCCTTGTCCCACAGCTTTCAGCAGCACAAGCAGCGACAGGTCAGATAAAGCAAAGAATCCTTGTTGGACGACCTGCTTGACTCCCACAGGACACCTCTGTTCAGGTTTGACAAGGGAGCAGGGAGGAGGGAAACCCTGTTGCAGCCAACCAAGACACAAACCTGGAAGAAACTGATAAATCAAGGACAGCAAGTGTGAGCCCTCAGTCCTTTCATCCCCACATTTGCTGGATTAAAAGCTACTTTATTCTAGCAACATACTCTTGGAACCATGTCCCTCCCTCCCTCAGAGGCTGCAACTAACAGTGTCAGTGACCTTCTTCTTCAAATCCCACCTCAAAACTTCACAGGCATTATGCTACCACATTGTCCCGTGTGTCAACTAATCTTTCGTATCATCATATCCCATTTTGCCATATCCAGGTGGAGGTTGTTTTTGTGGTTGTCTCCCTCATTACATGTGTCAAGCTTTAATTGAACTGGATCAATGCTAATCTGGGACACAAAAAGCTGTTTACACTAGAAGAAATATCCTCTTTGCAGTTTCGCCCTATGCAGGAATAAATATCATATATTCCATAGATCTTAAGAAACTTCAAAGGATACAACATTGCTGTCCAGCCAGGAACTGATTATTTCTCCCTTTTATTGCATGGCAAATAAATGAATAATTCATTTAATGCCCCAGCAATCAACTTCCATATGTCAGTCAAAGATGAAATACATTATTTAAAAGTCCATACATCAAACTCGGAAAGCATTCAGACTTGCAGGATCTATACTGATTAGGATAAATAAATAAATAAACCCTGAGTTTCACCAACGAAAGCCAGGTTCAAAATCATGGTGCTACAAGTATGGATTTCAGATGCAAAATGGCAGCTCCAGGGGCTGCCAAAGATAATTAATTCTTTCATCTCATGAACTTTAACTGGGATGCCCTGAAGGGGCAAGTGCAAATCTACACCTTGGTTCAATTGCTATTCACAACAGATTCCACAAGCCTGATTTGGAGGCTGAGGATTCCCTTTTGTCTTGTTGCTGTTGTTACAAACTTTGTAATCAGAAGCCCTTGCCGGTCTAGGAACTGCCAAGCATCCAGTGAACTACTAGGATATTGCAATCTTCTGATCACTTGAGTTGAATATAATCCTTCCATTGCTTAAACCAAATCTTAAAGCAGGAAGATGGACATTTCTTAAACAAAATGTTGAGCAAAGGAAGTATAATGTGACAAATTAACAGGTAACATTGTTGGCGGAGCCCCTGAAGCTGTCCTTTCCATAGCGGTGTGACTGGCATTTAGCAGGAGATCATCTTCTATTTCTTGTAAAAATAGCAAAAACACTGATTCAATCAAAACTTGGCATAATTAACCCTGCAATTCAAGGAAAACAGTTCCATAAAATAGCTCACTTTCTTCGTTTTCCATAGCAGTTTCATCATCATGTTTATTTAAGAACAAGTCCTCATGAACTCAGTGGAGCTTATTTCTTGTCTTACATGCACGGATTGCTCTGCTTAGTCCTGATCCTCAGTTTACCCTGCCATGATGGAAGCACCTTTTAAACTTTTGTCTCTGCTTTTGAGTAAGGCATAAGAACATCAAAAGTGTCCTGCTGGATCAGGCCAAAGTTTTCTCTAGTCCAGCATTCTGCTTCCAGACTGATCAGCCAGATGACTTTGGGAGATCCACAAACAGGGGCATCGGCACAGGTTGGCAGCATCCCATTCATGTTCCCCAGCAATGGGCATTCAGAGACATGCTGCCTTGGAGATAATGCATTTCCATCATCACGAGTAGCCATTGATCGCTGGGACTGTATGAGAATGTCATATTTACTCACAGACTGCTGGCACACGCCACATTTGAAGCTCTGAATACAAACACAAGCACACGCCTACTGAAGATACTTCCAAAATGTCAGGCAGCATTCATTTTCATCCGCTTCCCTCCCATTTCACCTGCCAGGTCTCAACGATGCAAGATAGGTCCATAAGAGGAAACAAACATGATCTTCTTCACTGCCAGCTGGTGACCACCAAATCCCCTCCAATAATGCCTTATATATTTGGGGCATTGAAGAGAATTCTGGGAGAAAAACAATGGCCCCACTGAAATGAAACTGGGGCTTTCTGGAGAAAATATTATAGTTGCTACAAAAATTGCATTGTTCTTGGGGGAAGGAGGTCAGTTTTTAGTCCAGGTTGCCCTAGGAGGATGTGGTGTCTAAGGCATTCGAGGTTTCTAAAATGGCAGCTGCCAGCTTTCAGTGCTACCCCCTCCAGTTACGGAATGATCTCCCCACTGAGGCTGCCTGGTTCCAACCTTACTGTCTTTTCAGCACCAGGTTAAGCCACAGGGTATTCAATTATTTTGCTGGGGTATTGTTAGTTGTTTAATCATGTCCCAAGATTTATCTTGTCTAAGTTATTAGAATTTTTTGTGTATTTTAATCTGGTTTTAAATTTTTATGGTGGGTTTTTTAACAATGCTTTTATAATGGGGTACCTTTAAGATTGTATTTGAATTAAACATTGTAAAGTGCCCAGAGAGCTTTGGCAATTGGGCAGTATGGAAGTTCAATAAAATGCTGCAGCCTCCATGGAGAGGTCCTCTACCCACTGTTGTTACACAGACAATGGCAGCCCAATTGGGAGAAGAGAAAGAGAGAAGCCGCCCACCCACTAAGACAATTCCATCCAATTTCTCCAAGTCCGAAAGGTTGAGCTCATTCTGGTAACACTGATATGAGCTGAACTTCTCCCTCCCAGCAGTAATAACCTCACCCATGCTTCTTTGCCAAATTTTACATGTAAGCCTCTGAGCATACACAAAATGAAATGTGGAACCCTTTCTGGCATTCTTCACCTGAAGCTGTCCTTATGGCTCTGTCTGTCTCTGTCCCTGGGAGAGGAGTGCTGTGGAACTGGGCACACCTGCGTTCCTCCTTCAGAGGCTCCATTTGGGCCACCCTCTGACTGTGACAACGATCGGCTCCCCATCTGACAGAGTCTCCCTCTCTAAACCTCCTCCCTCAAGATGTCGCTCTCCCCTGTTCCAGTGGGCAGGTTATCTGCCCTTGAACTAATCTTCCCCATAGCAGGCACAGGCAGGTACACAGAGCCCTGGACTGCAGCTGCAGCTGGTTCCGTTTCAATAATAATCTCGTTATCAGAGCCTGAGCTGTCAGTCCTGCCAGAATGGGCAGCCTGCCCTGCACACAGCTCATCCTTGGCTTCTGAACTGTCAGTCCTACCAAAAGGATCAGCCGCTCATGCATGCACCTGAGGTTTGCCAGCGCACACGTGCACGGCAGGCACCTGGTTATGGGGCGGCATGTGTCCTTTGCTCGTGTTCTTTTTCTGTTAAGTGTATCGAAGCAAAGATGCCATCCGTCTCCAGGGCTGCCTCCTGCTGCCCCTGGACCTCCATCCCAGTCCAGGAAGTAGGGAGCATATCACAATAGTACAGAGCTGAATGAGGCTTTTGTTCTTCTCTGCTGCCACTGTTCCAATGCAACCCATGTGAGCAGAGGAAGAACGAGCGGTTCCAGGGCAGCAGGGCAGATCGCATCGGGATGCTGTGCTCAAAGCTATCTAAGGAGTGTCCACCATGCCAGTGCTTGCACCAGGTGATACTTCAGCTACAGCTCATTAGTCAGGAACAGTTGCTAAGCACTAACAATGAGAAAAGCCCCAAACTTTAATGAAAACAAGCATTTTGATAATTTCTCAGTACCGAGGAGGTAAACATCCGCAACTTATACGTATTCACCTCTGACATAAACACAACCAGTTTTCTCTCTCTTTTACAACCCACTAAGATGATTACTTGTGAGCTTAGGTGGACTCCGGGGGATGGTGGAGGACAGGAAGGCCTGGAGGAATGTTGTCCATAGGGTCGCAATGGGTCAGACATGACTTCTCGACTAACAACAACAACAAGATGACTACTAACGGGCTGCTGTTTTGCCAAAGCTTTCAGAATACTCCAGTTGGTTCTTTTTTAATTACTACATTATTGCTACCTTGCATATATATACCATTTTTCTCCTCTTGCAAGGAGCCCAAAATGGCTTCCATAGCCCTTCTCCACTTCATTTTATTCACACAACAGTTAACCTGTGAATATACGAGGCTGAGAGTGAGTGGCTGGCCTAAATCACTCAGCGAGCTTCATGGTTGAATGGGGACTTGAACCCGGATCCCCAAACAATCTAACCACTGGCTCAAATGCTAATTTATGTAGATAGGCCTTGCCTGGAAATGTCAGTGCTACTACCTTTTCCTGGATTCTTGACTCTCTTGGGAGTAACCTCAACTGAAAGATGATGGGTCAGGTAATGCATTGCCTCCCGGTGGCAGTGTCCAGTTCAGACAACCCAGTCATACTGCTGATTATTGCCTGCTGGGGAAGGGGTGGGGGGTGTGGAACCAGCAAGAAATCAAATTCACTCTGAGAACCAGTACTGGATCTCCTACAGCCTGGTTGCAAATGGGAAGATATGTGAATTTTCATTTGAAACCCCAAACGTCAACACAACCTTCTGTCCATCAAAAATGTGCTCACATTTGTCCCGCTTCATCTCCTAATATGCACAAATCTTCTCAATGGATGGACTCAACACCACTTAGGTGTATGGAGGACATTTGTGGATAATCTGAGCTACTCTCTGTGCAACCTTGGAGCTAAGGCAGAGATGGGTGGATAGACAAATAGACACACACACCTTTTATTGTTTGATAAACCTACCTACCACATCCTCATAGCCATGTTCCCTTGTCCCTAGTTTCTTGGCTGCCCCTGCACTCTCAAAGGCCAGCCCAATGTCTTAACTTGATCAATCCTTTCACTCCACAATTAGAAAATCGGAAAGAAAATTTCCAGATGACTTCTCAGAGTTTTCTATCATATTACAGAATACTGAAAAGAGAGTTCAATTGGCTCTTTGGGTTCTTCAAATTAGTCCCCAATTGCAAAAGAAAGAAAGATAAAAGAAAGATAAAAATGAGGGAGATGAATTCATTAAAGTGGAATCTGCTAAATTCAATTAGTTCCAGTGCCTTATTTAATATAGATGATTTATCCACTAGGCTGAAGCCTGTCCACAAAACACACAGCAAGCTCATTATCTCTCTCTCTGCCTTGCTGGATCTACCCTTTGGCTGATATCCTAACTCACCTGCCAGGCTCCTGGCTGAGGTTGGCTCCCTTCCCATGTCATTCTCTTCTCCAATTAAATGATTTCAAAGGCCTCAGATGTCAAGACCTCAATCAGCTGATTTGTCCTGATCTCTGGTGGACATTCATAGCACTTCCCAGTTCAGGTAAGAATAGTTCTTTTGGAGATTTTGAATGGCTTAGATCCAGGCTAAATGAATTGCCCTTCTCCCACTGAAAAGCAATGTAAATAATTAGTCACAACTGTTGTAAACCCCGTTAATGAAAATAAGATAATAAATATGGCTAACTTACAGCATAGTCATAGAAGGAAGGAAGCCCTACAGTTAAAGGATCCTTACTCCTGTGTAAGTGGGTCTAGAAAAGGATAGGTTATAATCATGTACACACTTGTCTGGATATACAAGGGATATTTAACTCAATGGGAGTTTACTTCTGAGTAGACATACAGAAGATTGCACTGGTTGTCTGGACCCAACCCACTATCATCATTGGCTGGGTGTGATGAAGTTTGCCAAAAAAAAATATGCATGGATGCTTATTTATTTGTGTCAATTGTAACAATGGCTTCTTTACTTCTACTTTCATCTATCTACTGCCACCAGAAATGAAGGAATTGGAGTTCTTGAGGCATCAGCCACGAAATGTCCTGGAATGGTGGTCCATCATGATGCAGCATTGCTCTAGGACATTCTGGGAGCTGGGGATTACAAGTGCCCAGAAGTAGTCACCAGAGGATGCTCAGACACCGCTCCTGTCTGTAGTGATGCCCCCACAAATATCCATTTGAAAATACAAGACATGAAAAGGAAAAGAGGGCAGTGTGAGAAGATACTCATGCCCACCACACACACACACACACACACACAAATGCTTGGCAATTATGTTCCTCTTTCACACACAAAAAATCCCTTCTGATTTTGGGTCACTTTCACATGCCAGTTTCAAATCAGTGCCGTATGTCTATGGGAAGAGACTCTATTCAGCAAAATCTATCTCGATTATGCATGGCTTTGCTAGAATACTACATCCTGGAGATTAATATCATGAGAGAGAGAGGCTTCCCAAAGATCAATGCTCATGTGACATGAGAGAACCACGATCACATCTCCAGAAGTCTTCAATAAGCTGTTTGGGCTCTAATTTTTCTTTGATGGATGGTACCAGCAAACAAGGGTAATTTTTCTTGTTTTCTCCCCTTGCAGCAGTGTTCAGATCCAGATCTCCTTCCTGATAAAGCTGCAGTTAACTGTACTGGGGTACAAACCAAACCAAACCAACATGTTTCCTTTCAGTTGTGGAACGGATGGAGAAAGGGTAGCAGCTGTGATTCATCTGTGGTTAACAGGTTGCTGAAAATGCACGGCACTGTGGAAAGGGGCCTAGCTAATCTGAATTTGTGCAAAGCAAGCACTCAAAGTTATTTTACTTCCCTTTGTCTATCACAGGAAATCCAAAAATTGTTTTTAGCATTTTCGTCTCTTGGTCAGAATTGGATTACTGTGTTTAAAAAAAAAAAAAAAAAAGTGTGCCCCCTTAGGAATAGAATGCTCTTGCCTGATTTCAGAAAAATCGATGTAGGAGATCTCTCTCTCTCTCTCTCTCTCTCTCTCTCTCTCTCTCTCTCTCTCTCTCTCTCTCACACACACACACACACAGAGAGAGAGAGAGAGAGAGAGAGAGAGAGAATATGAAACTATGAATAACATTTTAAAAATATTTCTTGGAAGTATTAAATGAAAACTGGAGAAAAAGTCATCCTATCCAAATGGATTAAGTCTGCCAGATTTCAGAATGGGGGGCACAGGATTCTTTTCTCCAGAGTATTCCCCCTCTGTTCCTTGTGGACCATTGTTATGAAAACTCTGAAAACATCCTAGAGGTTTCTTTAAGACAGACACTGGCAAAGTTTCGGAAGCATAGGTGCAATTCTCATGTGGAAAATGAATTCTCCAGTATGAGTTTGAGTCATTTCCCTTCCCTACCCCCTGTACATTTTATGTCAATGTGTATAGAAATGGCAAAAGTTAAAAATGTGTTCCCCAGCAATGAATGTGTGAAGTTTCAGAATGATATCTGCAGGGGTTGAAGATTTATGATGTTGAAAACCATTCTAAGGCTTTTTTTTTTTTTCTCATATTGCTGGCATTGGAAGAATGGCCACCTTGGAGTCCCATGCTTCCTTCCACCAAGCACAGTGATTGGAGGCATGGTAAAACATGTCCTAGGATTAGGTGGACTTTTCTATCAGCCAGCCACCCTCGCTTTCTCCCTGCAGCAGTTAAAGAAACAAAACCAAACGGTACTGTTTTGGGATTTAACACCTACACACAGAAATCTTAACTTACTATGCTTCAGCTCTGATTACGTATGTTGACTTCAGAGAGAACCTCACCTTGAAACTCCAAAGAACTGGACCAAACCAGCATGTTTTTGCTCATGGCTTGGACTTCATCTGAATCTGATGCACCTCTCTTGGTCCAAGTACAAAAGGCAGAAAGAGTATAATCATTGGGAGGAGATAAAACTTCTGTACCACAAAGCTGTTTCTGCAACAATGCTTAAAATTCAGGAAGTGAAAATTTTGTCTGTTCCTATTTCACCCAATGTAACCTACTAAGTTTTGTCACATGCTAGTTGTTAATGGGCAACACCCCCACCCGAAATGTTACATCTAAACTCTCAATAGGGGACATCTTTTCATTTCAAACTAAATATTCCTTTGCAGTATACAAAATATCTAATCATGTATTTATCCATAAAGTACTAGCAAAAGTCAACATAATTATTCAAGTGCCATTATGTTTAATTTGCAGCAAATTATGCATTTAGCTTTAAGTCAAGGCTGCTAGGATGGTTAAAGTGAAGATAAAGCTTTCTGCTATTTATAAAAGTGGATTTTAGCAGAGATATAATGTATAAATGGAATTAATTTGAGATTTAGCACAGAGACAGCAATCCTAAGGAAAAAATGAAAGCACAGCATGATCTTATCCATGCGTACTGGGAAGGAACCTATTACGTTCTGATGGAACAATGCAATCCTACATATACATATTTAGACATAAGCCCAACTGATTTCTATGAGACTTGCTCTCAGGTAAATGTGCACAGGATGCCAGCCTCATTCTCAAATAAATGCATTTAGGGTAGCAATCATGCGACCAGTGCCTATGCATATCAACGCAGAAGGAAATCTTGCTAGCTTCAGTGAGGGCTACTCTCAAGTACCTGAGCAGGTGGGATTGCAGCTATTAAGGAAACATTGTGGTATGTTTACTAAGACCTAAACCCCCACTGAGTTCAGTGAGGACTCATTCCCTAGTAAGGATTTCATGGGGTTGCAACGTCACTTTGCTGTGGCTCTCAGAATCTGGTACCTTCTCCAGATGCTTGGGACTACAGCTTCCACCATCCCTGTCCATTGGCCCTGACTGATGCTGGTCAAGAAGTACAGCTTCTCCAGCCCTGCTTTGTACAAATCATTATCCTTCTTATTTCAATTCCCTCTCAAGGAGAGATGGATAGAAGAAAGCTGTGTCTTTTCACCCATGCATGGGAGCACCCTACAACAGGAGAAAGTGAGTGAAGCCTGATTGTGCCTCAGATCTGGAGGCGAGCCAGAATGTGTCTTCTCCCTTCTTCGGATGCCAGCACCTGTAGGGATTCAGCCCTCAATTACGATAGTTATGGGGCAGGATGGAAACGCCATTCCTTTTCAACTCAGGCACAAAAAGAACAACAGCCATAATTACATTCCACTGTAAACAGAGCTCTGGAGTTTAATTTGCATTATTCTCTTTTTTATTATTTATTGGCAACATTTAATTACCGCATCCTTCACCAACCGTAATTAAAGATTGAAAAGAGGCTTGACAACTCAATTAGGGTCTTTTAAAAGTTTTATTTTGGTGTGTGCCTCCATTAAATTAAGGTTCAACTTTTACTGGAAGTCTTTAATATCACAACACATTAAACTGAAGGCTTGCTTTGTTATGAATAAATCACCCCAGAGAAAAGCTGGCAAGCTCTTCCTTTTGAGTCCATGGTCACAATGCAATTTTATTTCCCATTCATGCAAAGAATAAAAGAGACTTCCTCTTTCTCTTCCTCCTCCTCCTCCCATCACCACTGTGCTATGATGCTAAGGAATACTCCTTTCCCAACAATGCACTTAGCTTACAAGGGCTTTTTGTGTGTTTGGATGGGTTTTCTGGTTAAATTCATAAAACTGTCCAGACTTCACCCTGGCTTTGCAAAGTCACACCCATTCATTCAACAGTACATACACATTGGTGCAGCTTTACCGTTGTACCGTTTGCCCAGCACAACCAGTCAAAGCAAGCTATGCTGTACCAGGGGGGTGGAAGAACCAGGGACACCCGAGCGTCAACATTCAGCAAAGTCCACTTTGAAGCCCCTCTTCCTGTACTTCCATTTCCACTTGCAACCTGCTTTTGTTTGATTGTTGGTTGGCTACATTGGAATGGAAAGTGCACACTCTATACCAACAGACTAATCCTGGATCCTGCTGTTCAGGCTGAAAACCAGCACAATGTTGGGTGAGATTGCCCAGTTTATGCCCAGACCATGGTGTTACGTTAAGGCAAAGTCTTTCCAAGTGCATCCCTCCAGAATCCACAGATCTGCTCTCGTACTCAGCCGACTCATGCAAAGCAAGCTCAGCCAAGAAGATGTCCACAAATGCTCGTGGTCCCCCAGTTGTGCAACTGGCAAGCTTCCCCAATGCCATTCTGGGTGGTCAAACTTCTTCCCCACTCACTGCTGCCAATCGCAATAATGGATGTGAAAGAACGGCACTGGTTGTACAGTGTGTAGGGGCCTCAATTCCTAGCGAGCATCCTGTGAACCCTGGGAACACTCACCAGGAATTCAGACTTGAGTTTGGAATGCCAAAACCAGGGAATCCAGAGGATTTTCTGCCCAGAATGCACTCTTCACCATCCCTACATTGCATTTCTGCTTTGAAAGGCAGAATATGTATGGAATGCCCCAGATTTTGAGGAATATGGTTGTGGTCCAAAAGTCTCTGAAGGCCACTAGTTTGGGGAAGGCAGTTCTACATGGAAGCCCCTCAGATATTTGAAGATGGCATTTGTGTCTCCCTTAATCTTCTCTGGGCTAAGTACATAGAATTTGGTGTTCAGACCTATCACCATCCTGTTCATCATCCTTTGGAGGTGCACTAGTTCTTCAATGTCCTTCTTAATGGCACCCAAGACTCAGGTTCAGGAACTCAGCCTTAGGGCTCTGACAAGCAGATCAGAGTTCAGGGAGCTCAGCCCAAGGAGTCCAATGGATTATCATATGAGTTAGACCTAGATTTACACTAGATCAGCTGCACTAAACAAACTGGACTTCCCCTCCTGCTCCCAACCGTAGCAGCCCTACAAAAGCTGGAAAGGTACTAGAATCTGGGATTACTGATTTGATGAAATTGACTGACACTGAGCTGGAGACTGTGACATTAACATGGAAAGATGGAGTCATTCCTTGATTCTGGTGGCCAGAAACAGGACGGAGCACCAGCAGATGCATCTTGCCATGCGAACTATAGAATCATAGAGTAGTAGAGTTGGAAGGGGCCAGTAAGGTCATCAAGTCCAACCCCTTGTGCAGTGCAGGACTCCAAGTTAAACCATCCCTCTCAGATGAATGTTCTGAGAGGGATGTTCTCAGAATGAATGTCCATCTGAATGTTCTGTTTGCAACATTCCCTCTTCTGCACGACCCCTAACAGGAGCCCTGTCCTCTTTTGCGTGTGGCCAGCCTAGAACTTGACTTTACACACACACACACAGAGAGAGAGAGAGAGAGAGAGAGAGAGAGAGAGAGAGAGAGAGAGAGAGAGCCACTCTGTACATTAGCACCATACAGGTCGCCCAACCTGAGCCACCAGTGACCATTGTTAAAATTTGATACATGGGATTTGCAAAATATTCTGCCCCTCCAGAGACTGATTTTCATATAAATTCCCAGGAAGGAAAACACTTTTAGGAATGGACTGACTTTATTGAAGGCATTAGCATGTTCATACAAAATGTGTTTCTCCAGTGGGATGAATGCAGCAGCCCAGAACTTTTACTCTGATTACCAGGAGTCCACACACAGTGTTAAAGCTTCCATGTATCAACATCACAGCCAGGTGTGGAGAGACAGAGCAGGCTGGACTGTGAAATGTTCTTTCCAGCCAAGTATCCAATGCATGATGGAAAGGAAGGAAGGGCAATATCAAAAGAGGCAAATGAGGTCATGATATCCTCCTACCTTCGGTGCAACGGTTCACATGTTTCGGCCCTAAAACAAACCATGGTTGTTTTGCTTGTTTGTTTTCCATAATACAGCTCATCCAAGCTGGGATTTTCTAGTATCCCTTTACAAAGACCAAATGCCTGCCCTAGACATACTTACCTGAAAGTGAGCCCCACAGAGCACAGTGGGAACTCCCTCTGAGTAAGCAAGCAATAGGTTGCAGCTAACTTCCTTTATGCAAAATAGCCAAAGGAAGGATCTCCCAAATCATCTCTAAGCCATGCATAGTTACAAGGATTGCCATGTTTAAACCCAGCAGCTGCCACAAGCAGACCAGTGAGTCTTTGTTTTGCTCAGTGTGGTCTCCTCCAGGTGACTTCAGTTCCCATCTATCCCTGTGGAATGGTCAGGGATGATGTGAGTTGAACTTCAATCATATCTGGGAAGCCACATTGCATTAATCAGCTCACAATATTTTGGTAAGCTAGGGGTGGTCCTGACCCATTGGGCAGCAGAATTTTAAAGTAGGCATTTTCACTAGCACAGAAGAAAAGGAGCAATGCCTCTTCCTGAAACACATGCACGCAAAAATTTAAGGGTGGTTTCTTTCCTTTAGCACTATTGACTCTTTAATTGACTTAAATCACCCAATTGAGGGAGTGATGCTTGGATCCCCAGACAGCATCCAGGGGACTAGAAAATACTGTAGCTTCCCAGCACTGAGATCCAACCTCACCCCCTTGCAGCTGCCACAGAAAGAACTGCTGCTCTCTGAGACTAGAAAAGTAACCTTGAGGGGAGTGATTTGAACATGAGCATTTTGGGGGAACTGGAAGTTAGAACACAAGCTACCCTGAGGCTGCAGTAGCCTTCCCTCTCTGAAACTTCTCTGCCTAGACAGCCAAATAAGCCCATCTAGAGAGAGTGGGAAGACAGCAAGGCAAAGATCAACTCTACAATTTTTCCTGCTTTAAATTCCATGTTTGCAAGTCTCCAAGTTTGGGAGTTAAAAGTACCCCAATGGGGTTACAGGCTCATGCCTCCGATTGGCTAAGATCCCTTTAAGCTGCTGACAAGAGACAAGCCTTGCAGGTTACACAGGTTGGGATACACATTCCAATGAAAGAAATGTGGTATGAGTGGGCATTTCATTTAGATGGGCTTTAACGCCTGAGGTTTTCGATCCAAGGAAAATCCATATAGCAGAACATGTGTGTTTAAAGCAGGAATGGAGAACCTATGGTCTTCCAGATCGCAGCATTCCTGACCACTGGCCATGCTGGCTGGGGCAGATGAGATCTGGATTCCAACCACATCTGGAGCATCACATCTCCCTCCCTCTCCTTCAGAGTTTAGATACAATTTCTCTATGGGCTGCACTAATCAAGAATGAAGCCAATAGATCCCACCCACCTTCCTTCAATGTTCTGGTTGCTGTGTGTCCTGCAGCATCCTAAACATTCAATGGGCAAGGTGACGAATCCTGAGCAACATTCCAATAATCTTTAGAGGGTCAGAAGAAACTCTCCTGGTGGCTGAGTGACTTCACATATCACTTCTCTACTTAGCGATCCCATACTTCAGGCCTTCTGCCTTCTGAATTCAAATCCTACACCAAGAAAAGCTGAATTCTGCAACCAATATAGATGATTTGACAAGATCTGTATAATGTCTGTTATTTGGCAGGATTCTCACATTTTCACAATTTCATATTATTTCTTCTGCTTTTCATAGCCATATGAAGGAACAAGGTGTTATGCAAAGCATGGGAATCCCAATTCCAGCCTCTGGAAATTTCATTCAGTCCATCTTTCAGCTTCCAAGAGTTCAATTCTTTGCAGCCATAAAGGCAAGCAGCCATTTGTCTTTCAGATGGAATCTGTAATTTCCAGCAACCTAAATGCTGGGCCTAAATACCACCTCCTATTAAATTGTGCCACAGGCATAGCCTTTTAAATACTCTTGTTGTAAAAAGTTTGAAAAAGTATGAATACTGTTTGTCTTTGCTTTTAACACAGGAAACTACAAGTTGCTATTAACATTTAATGGTATTAATCTCAGCATTAAGAAAAGAGAAACATGTGGAGAAGCCCTTAAGTTTCAGCCTATGGTTTCCATCAGATCCACCCTTCCATAATTCCTTTTGGCCTGGTGTATCCTGCATAAGTGCCAGCTTATATCTTGACTCCTTTCCAACTACCCCTTGGCTAGGCTGAATAAATTTGGTTCTTACTTTGGCACAGTGGCCTATGGATCTTTCTTTGAGCACACTGGAAAGTGGTACCCTAAGTCTCCTTGGAGGCACCATTGGTGGACCAGATGCAAAAGTCAGTGACAAAATATCTGCCCACTGTTGTCACATTGTGAAAGAACCATTGGGAGTATACAAGGATGCCCCACCACCACCCAGCTGCCACCAGTTTCAGTCTTTGTCAATGAAAATTCTGCTCAATCTATGCTTCGTTTCAGTATTCATGACTGTCTCCAGCAAGTGGCAGCATAAGTCAGGTATATATTGATGCCACCATTTTGTTTTCCCAGAATTTGTCATACTGGGGCATTGTGGGAGGAAAATGGCAGCTCCCACAAAAAAATGGCAGCCAATGCTGGTAGACACCCTCTCTCCTACCAGCCTCAAGTCTGGTGCAACACTGGGGTGTTGACGGGGGCAAAGTGAGGGGTGCCAGGAGCATTGGCCAAAGAAAATTCTTGCCGCTAACTGAGAAAGTAACCCTCTCCCTGCAAAGAGAACCAATGGCAGTTGCAATGGGCCATTGTTCACTGCTACATTCACTTGAAGAATGCACACCCATGACCAGAATGCTCCCTTTTCTTGCTAGTTCAGTCAATGCCTTGACCAATAAGGATTTGCTTTGTCTATGGGAACGACGAGGGCTGGGACTGGGGTCCTCCACCAGTGGTAGTAAGAGTGGCTTAGCAAAGCAAGGCTACTCACCATGCTGAAGTCCACTGTTTTAGGCCAGCATGGGTGCTCCTCACAATGCTCACAACTGCCTCTTCGAGTTGTGTTACAATAAGTGTGTTGTCTCATATTGTGGACTGCACCCACACTTGTCTCCATCATGCAGTCTAAGAACTGGGGGCTTCGGTCATTGTATGTGATCCTCTCTTGCCAGAAGTTGCTTAGCATGGCTACCTAGATTGTCTCCACAAGGAAGCAAATAAAAAGCAACCATTTCCAGGCAAAACATACCCTGGCCCAACAGTATACAGGGTTAAATAATCCTCTATTAATTTCCTCCAACAAATATGATCCCCAGAGTGGGAAATGGACAGATTAGCTAGTTTGGCTGTTGGATCAAAGGGCCTGTATAAACAGCTGTTTCTAGGCTTCTGGTCCAGGTTCTGAGCAGTTGATCCCGAACTGCAACTAGGGGCTTAGAATGAAGAAACTTTGCCATCCAGCTCTTTTATGATTATTCTGGTTGGCATTAACTGATTCCTTTGAGGCATTCGCTCACTGGAGGGAGCTCAGCTGTATGAAGGAAATGTGCTACCATCTTAGAATGAATGCCAGTAAAACCGGTTCATTTTTCCAAGGCAAAATGAGCTCCAACCACATTAGTCTTAAGTGCTGAAGTCAGTCATAGGTTTCCCCTTCTCCATGCTCAAAGCCACAACCAGCAAGCAACCCAAGGCTGACCCCAGGCTTTCTAAATCTTTGCACCTGCATTGGTCTCTTCTCTCCTAACTCACTCACCTGCTGTTTCTTAGCAATATGATCAGATCCATTTGTGGGAGAACATATATTCTCTCCACTAAATTTCTTTCTGGCTATCTTGTGCATGTGAGCTTTCTGGCTAAGAATCTAAAGAGCAGAGCAGGACTTGGGATGCTCCAATGTTTGGGTAGCCATTTTTAAACCAGCTTTGCAGGGCTAGAGGGCTGATTCCTGCCCTTTGAAAAAGAAGTCCCTTTCAGCAGCTTGGAGCGGATTATATCCAGGTACAAACACATGACTGCAGTTAAGAAAATCTGGCCTGGGGTATCTCAGCCTTTAAGTAAGCAGCCAGTGTGCTTCCCTCCTACGAGATCAACAGCAGGACTTGGTTATTGTTGGCGTTTTCCAGCAGGCAGGGCTGGGCAAGGATAAATGTAGGAACCGTCTTTGGAGGCAGGCATTAGTCTGGAAACAAGAAACACGTGGTTATAAACAGAGAGTCAAGACTGTACAGGTCCCAGTTAAGCACGCTCAGTCCAAACTTGGCACAGGATTCCCAAACAGGATGATCGCAAAGATCTCATATCATCTCCTTCAGGCAGTGTCAGCCTTTGGGACAGCCGCAGGTCCCACATGGTTTCCTCAAATCTCCTGTAGCCACCTTGAAAGTTGGACATTGCTTCTCCTCCTGCTCTCTGTGGTCTTGGTCCATCTCAAGACTGTGACTGGTGTCATCATAAAGAGATCCAGCTTGACGTCCTCTCTGCAAACCAGTCCACAGGACACACAGGTACCAAACTCCATGGGGAGCTAGAGAGGCAGGAGTAGGAGGCTAAGAAGAAACATGAAGGTTGGGGGATGGACAACACAGCCCCATCTCTTGCTTGTCATTTTCATTCTTTTCTGGTTTTGTTTTCCTCCTCCCTCTTGCTCTTACTCAAACAGTCCAGGTGCAAAATGCATGTTTGGCCCAAACCCAAAACAAACACTTGCCTGTGCGTTCCCGGCAAGGTGCTATCTGGTCTCCAATGACTCCAAGTATTCCAGGGCTAGGTCATAGCAGAAGTGGTATTGTTCCTTTATGGCAAGGGAGAAAAAAGAAAGAGTGGCTAAGAGGAGACAAACAGGCAGGAGGAGGAGAATGGAAGGAGGAATCGTGTTCTGGCACCATCCTTGGGGTGCTGCTAAGCTCTTAAAAGGTCCATAGGAAACAAATCTGCCTAGGTTCTGCATGCATACACAAATTATGTAATTCTTTGTGCAAAGCATGCAAAACTGCAAGAAGCAGAACTCCACTTGCACAGCAGGCACATGTGTGGAGGGTGTGCAAGCCAGAGTCACAGCCTTGCTTGGACTTGTGTCCTGCCGGACACCATGCAAATGCTCAGTGCAAGACAGATTTAGGACAGAGGCAAAGCAAGCTAGAGTCTGAGGAACTGAGCCAAGGAAATCCAATGGATTCTCCCAGGTCAGATTCCTCACATATTCCTACCAGTAAGTCCTACTGAGGATGTTTGTGGATCCAGTTCTGAGACCCTGGTTTACCTCCAATGATAGGCCTACTTGGACTAGATCTATTGAAACTAGGGAGACTGAAGTGGGCTCACTAAAATCCCATTCATTTCTCCACTACATCAGCCTACACAAGAGTCACACATTGTTGCTACCCACTGTCTTCACTGGCAAATGCCAGGATCGAGCCTGAAAGAAACAGCACGACAACAGCCATGGCTGTTTTCCATGCATGATGACAGCAGCAGATGCAAAAGTGGAGGAGCTCCCACACTTCCGAGGAAGACAGTAGGGGCCCCATCCTCTTGATGGGTGGGCTTCCTGCCCACTTCTGATTTGATGACTAAAAGTGGGCCAAGGGGTTATTGTTGTTTTTCTTCTCAGGGTCATCTATTTCCAAAACAGTCTGCACTTTAAAAGCAAATGTGGAGGAAATGTATGCAAATACATTGGACAAGTGCAACTTGGACAAATCAGCACCTGCAAATCACATGGATGTAGTGCAAGTTGTGTTTAAAAAGCTGATTAATGCAAACTGGCATCTAAAAACACATATTCCCTGTGCTATTTGTGCAAATAGTGCAAGGGCAACAAGCTCTTTAGGTGACAATTTGTGCCCTTTCTTAGAGATGGGAGTCGGTGAGCCTGCTTGCAGTGCTGATAAAATGAAATCCAGGGGGGCAAGTCATGCGAATCTGACAGATTTTCACTCCCTTATTGGAATCCTTGCACACCTCTAGTCTGAGAAGAGTAACTGCCAGGGCACTGGCCTAGGGGGGGGAAGCACAATTTGACTGAAACTTTAATGTAAGATTATCTGTCTGGGTCCTTTTGTAGAAAGACATGATCAAAACTCAGTATCGTCTACAAAATGCATATTTCTCGGAATTTGCAGTGCAATTCTTCAGTTTCTAATGCATAGTTGGAGTAAGTGCACACTAAAATTCATAACTGAAAATAATATTTAAAATGCACGATTCAGAGAACCTGATAGCAAAAATGTATATGTTATGCAAACCTGCACATAAATGCATGAATTTGGAAAAAACATTTTGGAATACTGTTACAAAATGTGTAACAATTTTCAGAGGAACTAAGAAAAAGAATCTCAGAGCTTCAGATAGGCCAACCTTAAGATTAAAAAAAGAAAGAATGAGAAATGATCCAGATGGCAGATTAATCCTTCCCTCGCTGCACTAGAATGGAGGAAGACCTGAACTCAGACATATCACTGGCCCATCATTATCTCTTAACCTCACGGGGCTGTTGGGAGGATAAAATGGAAAGGAGGAATAAATATTCATGCCACTCCAAGCTTCTTGGGGGAAGGACAGGCTATTAATGCAACAAACAAATTCATTCATGCCATCATCTCCCCCAGTGGTGCTAGCAAATGGGGCCCCAAAGGATGCTGGGAGTGTGTGTGGAGGGGGCACATTTTAACTAATCAGGAAGTGCAATCTTATACCCCATCGCTCCATGGACCCCAGTGAGAGCAGGCATAAGAGTGCTTTGCAGAGCTCTGATACAGAGTGCTTGCTTACAATTATCATTCTTTATTAATTAAACTTATATTCTGCTATACTGGCCTGAGGGCCCTCCAAGCAGACTGTCAAAAGCACATTCCAGCATGGAAACGCAAAGTAAACAAGAAACTCTGATGAAAGCCAGTGCGTGAAAGATGCCCGGCTACTGGGATATCTGGAAACTGAATTCAAAGGAGTGTGTTGTGAGGTGGGGGTGGTAGCCATCAGCAGAATACAAGGCAGCCTGGGAATGAGATGAAAGAGGAGCCAAAAACTCTGTTTTGAAGGGATGTTCTCTGAAGTGGAAAACCATGGCTCTTTTTAAGAGGTGTTCAACACAGCAGAGTATTATTCTTTTATCTATCTTCCACCATTGCTCTGATGGATAATTCTCTTGTATTATATGAGCTTCCTAGTGAGATGGGAGCAGACAATTCTGTATTTCTGACACACTTGTGGGCCATATGAACTAGACCCCAAAGGGGACAGAAATAAAGATCATAACTGATTGATGTTATGGGACAGAGTGATCTGAGCTGAGGCTAGGCTGGAAGATGTTTAATCCAACAAGCAACAACTATGTTACGGTGTCCATAAAGCCAAAGTTCACATCCAAATTCTTTTAAGAAGGGCCCCCTCCTCATGCGTATACACACACCTCCCCAAGGCACCCTCTGTGCATAGACCATTGTGCCACTTGGCTACCTCTTCTTCAGCAACAATATTGCAAGGAACTACTTAAATATCAGGCTACCCAAAGGCCTTTTTCTCACTGAGCTGGGCTATCTGTTTAGGTTGAGATTTTTCAGATTTCATTTGCATCATGATCATCCAGCCCCCTAGAAGACTAACTGGGAGACAGAGAGGTTCTAGCCTAGCCTTTTCCTTGGCAGATGATTTTTGTGTGCCAGGAGTAATCATTGCAATAATCACCATTCGTGCATGGAGCAGCAGTCCACCATGTGAACACCCACCACAATTTGATGTGGTTAGGAGGATAGGAAGCTGCCCCTTGTTGCTGTCTCTGAACCCACTGCAATCTTGGCGATGCAACCCATGCAGATCTTAAAATGTGTACAAAAATCTGCATCTTTTGAGCATATTAAAAATAATGTGGTTTCTCTCTGTGTGTTAATTTCACAGTTTGATGCAGGAATGGGACAGACTGGCCATCAAATTAGCTGATGCAAGATAGACATGGACCTGAAACGGACTATTCTACCTACACTTTCTACCCATTTTTGCATCTGTTCAAACTCTACAACTCCAGTTCAGAGATGAGATAACCCTGTGCCAAAGGTGACTGCATCAAAGCTACAGACATTGTAATACTGTCAGCTTGAATCCAGTGAGAAAAGAGGTTAAGGTTGTTATAGCACAGAAATAAACATCTGGGTGCCCTCCAGATGTTTGGGGCAACAACTCCCCTCATTCACGGCTATCGGCTAGGATTACTGGGCCTTCTGGCAGGTACCAGTTTACATGAAGTTTGGGGCAGACATGTTTAGGAATCAGTTCTTCGGACTCAGCAGAATGCTAGTTTTCTGTAGAACTTTCCATTTTACTGCCCTGCATAACATTTCCACATCTTCTAACTATGGATCCTCTAATCTTGAGTTAAGGAGGAGCTGCAAAAAGATCTGGGTAGCAGAGGATTAGCTGCTGCCTGCATTTAAGAGTAGTGACATCTGCAAGAGAAGGTCTTTCATCAAAGCTCCATGTGTGTACACAGTCCCATGGCAGGAAATAGGAGAAGACCTTTTCAGAATCCAATTAATTGGCAGTGGGTCAGGGAAGCAAGATACCAATGACTCATGTGTGGGTGGACACTGGGGGAAAGGGATCAAGGAGAGAAGTCATCTACCAGCAAGGTTAGAAACACAAAATGCTTTGGGATTAAGGGAAGGAGAAAAAAGATTGTTTTTCTTTGCCACAGAAAGGATGCACATGGGCCAGATCCTCCATGGGTGCAGCTCAGTGAAGCTCCACTAATAGCAGATAGACAAGATCTCATTTACTTCTGTGGTGGATCATTAAACTCAGTATCAGGAAACAGACTTTGCAGGTTCAACTGAGGTTGGGGAAAATTGTGTTCCAGTTGAAAAGACTAGTTTGCATTTGCTAATACCTTGCAATTTAGCCCAATAGGTTGTCCGACTCTGTGCCAGTTACTGCTGCTTCCTTTTTATTGCTTTTGCTTAATTCCATTGTCTTTTCGCCCCCACCTATTCCAACTGTGGGATTTTTAATTTTTTTTTTTTTTTTTTTTGCCAAAATACAATCACATCTACCCACAAAGACATTTCATTTTGCAAAGCAGGGATTTGATAATCCATACTTTGCAAATGTCATATTTCCCTTCCTCAGGTCTGTTCCTGACATATCTCCTTTTCCCTGTACAACAAGGTCCCCAGTGTTCTGGACAAATATGCCTGGGAACGCAAAAGCACCCATCAAGGATGGAATCTTTTTCTTTTTCTAGAATTACCTTCCCTCTCAACTTTATTTCCTTTTTCCTACAGATTGTGAATAGGAGCTCTCTCTTTTAGGAATGCAAAAAGCTGTCACTTTCAAGTCCCTTCAGTTTCGCATTGAGGATTGTTTGTCCTGAACCTTGAACATGATTTACATATTGCTTCGAAATTCGTAAGCATGTTTGTGCAGATTTCTGCAAATATATGCATCTTCTGTGCCTTTGGCCTAATATACAACTGCAGGCATTTTTTTTTTTCTAATAGAAGAAACTTGAATATTATTTTCCCAAATATGTGTGTTTTTTCATGCAGTTTTTGATTGGAGGACTCTGTTACAAAATTCAGAGAGTACGAATTTCAAAGGTAGTAGAGTTTCAGTTGCCATGGTGATTCAAAAGCACAAAATTAGGTAAACTGGACCATTCCCCCTGCCCATTCCTACCTTCTTTCAGTGAGTGTTTGAGTGAGGAGGCTTTTACATGGAAAAATATTCTTTCCACTTACTGAGCTGGTAATCATGTTCCCTATTGCTTCTGGATGCCATATTTGTTCTGTGTTTGTACCATGCGCTAAGACACAAAAATGAAGTTGGGAAGCATCAGCCACCTCCCGATCCTGATTTGATATCATGATCACAAATTATAGCTAAGGAATCTCATGGTAGCAGTGCTCCTCTGCTGCAGTCACCTGCCAGAAGCACCATGTATTCAAAGCATTACTATGCTCCCTTTCTTCCATTCTGGAACACAAAGTCACAGGTATGTGGTCTCCCACCTGGCCACTGCCAAGTTCCAGAGCTGCTTAGCTTCAGCATGGTGGCTGCTTCATGAACCTCCCTGTTGGCCCAAGAAGCCCTCTCTGCAGAATGGCATGTCATGACTTAGCTGTTGTAGCAACACAAAGCTTTGGGTCCCTTTTGTCTTCCTCCTGGATCACTCCCCTCTTCCTGACCAGGGGGGTATAATGGTCAAAGGGAGTACTTCATCTCATCCTGAAAATAAGAAGTGCTGCCCAAAACCCTCTACCACCTCTTCATCCTGTATCCAACATGGGTGAGAGCTCAAGAACTTTATTGGATCAGGGCAAAGGCTTATGTAATGGAACTCTCTCTCCATCAAGTGGCCGAGTCAAAGTGTAGCTGCCATCTTTTCTGAGGGGAGCAGAAAGCATTCCTAATGCCTCCCAGGGCAAGCAAAAGCCCTTACAATGGACTCTTTTGATGGCTACCTCCCACCCCGAGAATGACCATTATCACTAAGGTTGTTGGAGATCTGTGCACCAGATCCCAGTGCATTTGGATTTCTGTGTCTCTGATTTCTGTGTCACAACAGCCCAGAGTTCTTTAAGTTGCACAGATTCTTCGGAATTGCACATTGTTTTCCTTATTTTGGTGGGCAATTTACACAAACTGGCATTTGCTGCAATGCGTATTAGCATTAATGCATATCTGAACTGTTATGCATTGGAATGAATTGCACATGCACAAGTGAACAAATGTCTTGTCCATCTGTTTAAAAAAATCCCATCCTATCAAGGAGCAGACCATGGCAGAAAAGCTGCCTGGCCATCCACAAAACATAGTAAAACAACCTTAACAAAACCCAGGCATCCATCATGATCACACACTAATGATTTCAACTACCTGTCCATAAAAAGCAGGCAGGCCAAGCATTTCATGACTGGTCAAGAGTGGAATACTAATCTAGCATAAGGAATGCCCTGCTGGATCGGAGCAGAGATCGGCTAATCCAGCACCCTGCTTCAGTCAGTGGGAAGGCCAAAAGCAGCGCTCCCACATGGTGACTGGTATTTAGTGGTTTCACAGCCACTAACAGAGCTATTCTTCAGTTTACCCTCCATAATTCCTAGCACATTTCTACAAACTCATGATGGTATGGAAGGTACAAGGGAAATATTGATCACCACTTACAAAGGTCTCCACCATATTTGGTTTGTAGTTACGGAGGGTCTTTGCAGCAAAGAACACATCCACCAGCTTGTGACACTTGATCATCTCCAAGATCATGGTGCAAGCACAGAAAGTGCCACTCCGGCCACCCCCATTCCTATGGAAGAAATAAATTGTATGGATATAAGCACACAGAAATGGCCCATTGAGAAAAACAAGGCAATCATCGCCCATTTAACCCAGCAATGGAGAGGGAAGAATAAAGCAAACAAATGGTGGTGTCTACTCTTATGGGAATCACTTCAACATTACCCTTGGGAACGATATTGAGGTTTTGATGGGTCTACTAGGAATACAGCCGTAGAATGATTGGAAGAAGTCTTTTAAGCTACTGAGTGCAACCTCCTTGCTCAGTGAAGAATCAAGTTTAAAGTATCCTTGACAGAGAGGAATGGACCAGAAGTATTCAATCTCTCTCAGCTTGAGAGCTGAATTCAGTTTCAAAAAGCTTTCATTCCAGTGGTGAGCAGGGCAAAGGAATAAGACAAAATACCAGGAAAAAGCATGCAAAATGTGGGAAACTATCAAATAATTGGTAGTTGGGGGAAAGTGGTATGGCCATTTGAGGATCCTAGAGGCCCAGATGAGGTCCAATACCCTTTTAACAGATGGTCACCCTTTGACCATTCTTGAAGGGTTGAAAAAGATGTAAGGCTGGTGAATCTTTCTGGATTCTACCTAAGATTGTACAAGGCATATGGGGAGGCAGTAGTCATATACAGACGCCATAATTAGAAGCCATGTGCCCAGTGTCATTTTGGACTTCTGACAGACTTGAACAAAGGAGTCTGAAAATAGGCAAATCTGTAAATCCCTGTTTATTACTTCCATCCAAAACAAGCAGTAATGAACTGAGTCCTTCTAAGGAATCCTTTGTTTTGCTAAGTTTTGCATATTGTTTTGCTCTTGCAGATGATGATGTTGATGTTGATGATGAATAATTTAGTAAGAACTTTCTCTTATGGGTTTTGAAATTTGCATGTACGGTTTACATAACAGACTGCCTATATTGTCTGAGCGTACACTTGCTTAGAAAAGAGCCTCACACCTCAGAATGAGTTCTTCTGCCTGTGGCGCAGAATTGCTCCCAGCTTTCAGACTAGCTGCTTTTAAGTCTCCAGATACAGGATTGCCCATCTTTCTGAGATAATTAAATGGATGCTGGTGGCAGTGATTGAGAAATAATCCCTGCTAAGAGATTAAATTGCTGAGCAGGCTTAGAGGGAGTGTTTTACTCTTATGCAAATATACACGGAAGTTTAATGGATGGTAAAAAGTATAGGGTAGGGGAAAGAACCCTTCTTCCCTAATGGGTATAATAACAGTGTCACCATTGCATGGTTGTGATAATGTAGCATTTTGATCTCCTGGAAAAAATATATAAATATGAAGCATTATATTATTATCCTCCTTCATCAATTTCAGAGTGGAGGTGGGGCTTAAAATGGCTCGCAGAGATTGAAATAGTCATTTGTGACCTAAAGAAACTTATTTTTTCAGTTGAGGGGGCTTACCATTACTTAAGCCATGGCAGCAGAGGGCTTTCTAATCTTTCTCTCTTCAGCCAAGAATAACAGAACCCCAAGGTTTATGCCCAACCCTGGGAAATCTTGTCAGCATCTGCGTGGTGTTTACACTTCGCCCACTATTGAGGCTCATCTCACAATATGCTGAGTTCCAGCTTCTGCCTTGGGCCCAATGACCATGGGGGTGTTGAACCTCAGGCCTACAAAGTGGTCCCAATCTGGCCATCCAGGTTTCTCCACCTACCCAAACCCCATTCCCTTCAGTCACCAAGTGTTTCATGGTCCCCTCAATTTTGCATAGATCTGTTTTTCCCCGTTCTGCAAGTTTAGTTACCAAGAGCAGGAGGGAACAAACCTAAGGTGCTCAGACAGGTTATTTTGGTTTACCAGCTCTGTGGTGTCAGACTTGGGAAGTGTAGTCCCTGTCCCACCAAAGCCAGAGTAAAAAGAACTGTAGCAGCTGCTCCCCAGGATCTGGGAAATGATTCCTGAGAGGGTTGTTTAGGGGGCAAAGACTGGAGAAGACCGGACAGGCCAGGATATGGTGATTCTGAAGCTGCTCCAGCTGTCCTCCTTCACTTCCTAAGGCACCATTCCGAAACAGCCAGAAAGGGCCGTCTAGCAAAATGACAGAATGGAGGGGGTGGTGTGGGAGGGCAGAGAACTCCCTAACCTTTCACTGCCCCTTCTGCTCTGCAGTGGATGGGTGTGAGCTAGGAAACCCACACACATCCTGATAGATTGCCCTCTTAATGCCTCTACTTAGGCCCCATTTTGTTTGCTTTTATTCCCTGCCTACTGCTGGAATGTGGGCCCCCAGCGATGCTGCAAAACTGAATTAGGCCCTCAGGCTCTAAGAGGTTCAACACTCCAGCTTCAAAATGGATGATATGGGGTGTTATTCCTGCAGCTCCCAAATCAGGCAAGCTAAACAGCTGTGAATGACACTGTCACTATCCCAAGTTCCCAGAGTAAACTCAAGCAACTTCAATTATTCCTTCTCAAGCACCTGTTTACTTTTGTGTTAACTGCTGAGACCCAACATAGATCTGTCTCCCCCATTCCACATGTTGTGTGTAGGCAGGATGCCAGTTTACACTGCAAATTCTTCAAGGCACCAGTTCCCATCAGAGCTCATAAATCCTTTACACCTGATTTAATCGAATTAGCCATATGCATGCAAGATTGTTGTTTGTGAGCCAGGGGCTGCCAACTCCCCCACCTTCTTTCTCTAGCTCCTCATCTTTACTCTCTGGAGAACTCAGAATTTTGCAAAGATGCTGCCAAATTATCCTTAGGCAAATGAAGACAGACAAGACCATGCTTCATATTTTATTAAAACCTTGCTGGCTAACTCTGTCTTATGGAAATGTGTTAGTGTGCCACACACACACACACACCTCTACATATAATACTGAGGATGTATTTAAAAAAGAAATACTTAGAGTAACAGTTCCAGAGATCCCAGCTAAGCTTATATAATATTTGCAAGAAGAGACATACATACAAGAACTGTGTTCTAGTTTGAAAATCGCCCAAACTCACCTCGCTGGCAACCTCCAAAACAAACATGAACTAGAAGTACACATTCTCACATTTGTGACTTGAGTTCAAAAACTGGCTTTTTCAATGTGTGTATTTAAATGTGATGTCTTTAAAATATACACAATGGGAGAAAAGTGTAATGTAATGTAATATATTATAATATTTGTTCTGAGTTTATTAAAATTGACTTTCCTAAAATCCAGGGTGCATGTTTGGCTACATTTGGCTTCTGCTTCCTTCATAATTATGAATTCAAGCCTGGCATGGTCACTTTCCCGCAGAATTCCCATAGCTGCCACTTTGTCCAATAGGTCTTTCCTGTTGGTTAGTGTCAAGTCGAGGGTAGCTATTCCTCTTGCTTCTTTCTTCACTTTCAGTTGGAAAACAACACATGTTAGGAATCTCTTGGAGGGGTCATGTTTGGCAGAAGTTGTCTCCCAGTAGATAGTGGGGAAATAGAAGTTCCCATAATGATGACATTGTGCCTTCTTGAAACACTGGCAATTTGCTTTCTGAAAGTTTCATCCTTGTCTTCTCCTTGAGTGGGTGGTTGGGCAATAGACTCCAACTACTGTGTTCCTTTTATTTCATGCTCCATTTTTATTAATCCAGAAGCCCTTGATGGAGTTACTAAGCTCATTCTCCTACATTTCTGGGCAGAGATCTGTATCTTTAACATCTGGTGTGACTCCACCTCCCCTTCTGTTCCTTCTGTTTTCTTGAACAGAGGGTGTATTCCAGTATGAGTCATCCCACCAAGTTTCATTTAAACCTATCAGGTTGTATTCAGGCTCCTGTATTAAGAGTTCAACTCCATGCTGTTTGTTTCTCATATTCCAGGTACTAGTATATAGACATTGAAGACCACATGCTGTATATTCTACTTTTTTTCCTACACTTTTTGGAAGACTATGCTCTGTCTCCATAAACTTTTGCCTGTTGTTCCACCCATGTGCACTTCTCCCTTCCTTTAGGATTTGGTTTAAACCCATCCTGATAAACTTCTTCATAGCCAAACACCTTCTTATTAGATGCAATCCCTTCCTTCCCAGCAGTCCATCTACCAGGAAGTGTAGTCCATGGGCCCAGAATTCCGATCTCTCATGTCAGCACCACCTTCGTAGCCCAGCATTCAGCTGCAGTATTTTTCTTTTCCTGTCTATTTCTCTTCAATGAATCAGAAGGATTGAAGAAAAACTATCTAGGTCATAAAGTTCTAGATTTCCTCCCAAAGCTTCAAAGTTTGATGTATGTTCTTCAAAGCTCCACTTGGTAGTGTCATTTATTCCCACATGTATAAGAAGGAAGGGATACATGTCAGTGGGCTGTATGAGCCTCAGCAATCTTTCACTTACATCACTAATCTGTTCTTCAGAGATACAACATACCTGATGCAGCCACAGGTCTTTCTGACATACATGGGTTTCCATCCCATGCAACAGAGAGGCTCCCACAACTAATGCTCTTTGCTTCTTGTTCTTGCAAGTCTTGGAATCATTGCTACTACTTGGTTGACCTTTTGCCTCTTGTTCAGGGTTGCACAAGATGACTTTCAGTTCCTCCGTGGCAAACTGCCCTCCAGTTGCATCCTCAAGTAACTGAAAGTAGTTCAATGGTTCCATGCTTCCACTGGTGCAGAGTGTCTTCTAGTTATTCTGCACCTAACTGTCACCCTTTTCCAGGGAATTTCCTCCTCTTTTCACATTCCCTTAGGATGGATGGATGATGGATGGATGGATTTATTTATTTATTTATTTATTGGTGTATATCCTGCCTTTTTCCTACAAAGGGCTCAAGGCAGCTTACATCTCCTCCTCCATCTTACCCCCACAACAACAACCTTGTGAAGTAGGTTGGACTGAGAGTGTGAATGGCCCAAAGTCACCCAGTTGGCTCCATGGCTGAGCCGGGACTCGAACCCAGATCATCTGAGTCACAGTCCCATGCTCTTAACCACTACACCACACTGGCTCTCATTATCCTCTTCTTCCCACTCAAAAACACCTGAACACAAATGGGAGCACATTTTCTCCAAAAGGTCGAAAATTCCTGAACTTGCCTCCGTATCTCCAAATTCTATAATTAAAATGTGTTACTTGGACATGATTTCATGACTAACAACAACAACTTTCTCAAAATGCACAAATTTAATTAACCCATGTGCACATTTCAATTAACCCATGCTAGTCGATGGAGGAAATGTGTGTAATTTTGGGTATTCATGCAGATTTGAAAATTACTTGCATCACTTTCTTATTTGACAGCTGCCTCTCCTGTGGGGGGAACCAAACAGCATTTGCAAATGTGAGCACAAATCCAAGGCAGAAGAGCAGTGAGCTGAGGCTTCAAGAATCTTGGCAAGCATGAACATCACTCATTTGCCCAACCCCAAACATCCTTTTGTGAAGCCAATGAGAGTCTTTTAAACTATTTTTAATCCCATTGTGGAGGGAGGAGTATTTCAGGAAACAAATGGCTGGAGGGAAGGCTCGGTCTTCTCCTCCTGGCATTCACTTCATGCTTACTCTGTGAGTAAGAAAGCAAGAAAAGGGTCAACTTCATGCTATATAAATAACATAATGTGTGGGTTGATCCTTGCATGTGGGTAAGGCTTGAAACACACAAACACTACATAATTGTGATGGTGCCGTGCTTTTTCTTCTTGCACAGTCTTTATATCTCAAAGATTCGAGTTGGAATGAAGTTTCTCAGTGATGCAGGATATTACAGATGGAGGAAGGCTGGTAACCTGAACAACATCTCCCTCCAAATGAGAAAGGAAAAAGGAGTCTGCCAAGATACTTACAAACAATGCACAATTGTCCTTCCATCACCACATTCCCCCTGCCACTTTTCCACTTGGGCTAATAAATGCAGGAAAGACTTCTTAGAATCAGGGGTGTCTCTGTAGGCTGACCACCGCAAGTACTGGAAGTGTCGCACCATCAGGTGCCCCTCCTGTAACTAAAAACAAAAAACAAAGTATCATTTTCCTTAGTTTTTAGTAGCTTGCTAAGGACAGAAGTCTTCAGTCTTAAAACAGAGCAGCCATCTTGAATCTGAACCTGCAACATGGAAGCCATTTTTAAACACGTGTTCACCATCTTGCTGTTCTCTGCAACAACTAGGCCTAAGGTAAAAAGGTCTGCTCTGTCTCAATGATGTACAAGAGAGTATGTTGACCGGTGAGTCAATTAAGCATCTTACTTCCCCAAAGTTCTACCCTGAAGGCACCATGCATTTTGGTGATCTTTACTATGTAGCTGCAATGTACAAGAGTTCTTGTGTCTGTCACCTTCCCTTTCTTTCTTAAAAGAGCAAATGGAAAGTTGTGGGGGTGGGGAGACTGACACTGCAGAATGACCCCTATTAAGTTGCCGAGTAATTAATTTGTGGGCCTTATCCAACATCTGAAGACTGAATCCGAAGGCTAAATTCAACTTCCAAAGATGGCTTAGAGTGTCTTCTGATGGGGGAGTCCAAATGGATGGTACTCATTCAAGAAAATATGGAATACGCTACTTGGCCCAGGATGCCAAGTAGGGAGAATAGGAATATTGTTCTTGGCCGAGGGTAAACTATAGCAGACTGCAGCTGTTCTCCCAGATCCTACCGTCACCCACTCTAAACCCTTTCATGAGAAAACATGACTCTGGTGCACATGCAATGAAAGAATCAAATGGGCTCACAGCTCATCAAGATTCTGTGCATTTGCTGTGCCTCTGAACATTGGGAGGGGGAAGGGAAACACACCCACACCCACAAACACACAACAATGGCAAAAACAAAAGGAAATTAAAGTTGTGGCTCATGTGCTGGTTCTAAAATTAATTTGGAAATCCCTCATATCAAAGCGGCAGAAAGGTGCCACCCAAAAGTGGCCAATTCGTGGAAGAACAATGAGAAGAAAGCAGGGGAACTGCAGAGAACTCTCTTTCCCTGATTTGTCGGAACACTGGACTTATTCCTAGATCTTACAACCCCCGGGTCCTTCTCATACTTATTTGTCCTCACTTACAGAAGACTGTTCTCTAGTTGAAGGTGTCCAGCCTAATCCCAATGTAAAATAGCGGACTTTTTTGTCATGCAGCTGCAGTCGGTTCCTGGGCAGAAGAATTAGGCACACATGGAGTTTGTTTAGGGCAAAATCTTACACATCTTCAGACATAAAAGGCATGGTGGAAGTTGTAGGACCTTTTTCTGTCTAAGCATACAGCAGATTGCACTTTTAGTTGCTCAGTGTTATGCACAATGGTGATCTGTGCTGTGTTTCCACTTAAATTTCTAAATGTACATCTATATAAATTAGTAAATACAACTGCTAAGCAAATTGCTAGTCTCTTTGGTCCTTTCTCATGGTATGTTTCTCCTTTTTTGGTGATTTTTGAATGGGCTTCCTCTCTCAAATGCACACACAGATTGAGAGAAAGAATACAACATGCATTTTGGCCATGATGGATTGCAAAAGCATCTAGATTTATGCATTTGGTATTCACTGCAAACTTTAAAAGAATGGAACAGAAGGGAGGCAGGGAGAGGGGAAAGATGCTCTTTAATACTCTGATAATCTAGTTAGCTTTGCAATCTAATGTAGTTAGAGGGCTACAGAAAGAGGGGGGATTAGGCGCACATAGCTAAGCGAGTCCAGGGTTTAAAGCAGGTGGACAGGGAGCTCAGTACCAAATCAGAAGCTTCTGAAAGAGGATGGAAAATAAGACTGGCTTACAGGATGGCTCTCTGGGGCTTGCGCTCCAGCTCTCACTAATGGTTTCATAATGGTTTGGGGCAGGAGGGGTACAGAACTGGAGAGACCGGTAATCAGAAGTAGATAGCTGACTGATCGGCATGGAAGTCTGAATGCATTTATGAGCAGTCGCATGCATCTCTGGAGTGTCTCAATGGTTCTTCCACTGATTAAAGCACATCTGTGCATATGGCTTTGTTCATGCATGTTTTTCAAATGTATACCTGCCACAAAACACCTTTGTTTGGTCCCCCAATCATACTGCAAGTTCAGAAATATACGAACTTTGGGCACAGATTGCATTGGCATCTGTATTCGGTCTGGGAGGCATAAACTGAGTACAGTCTGATCAAAACAGTGCTGAAACAAATTTCTCATACATCCCTACATATTATGTAGAGCATTTTTTATGCTTCTATAAAGAATTCCAACCGCCAGTAGCTTTCCGCACTCATGGCAGAGTTGTTATATATTACCTGCTAACTGGTGAGGTTCAATCCCTTCTTCACACAAAGTGTGTTCTACCTTTGGTCCCTTCCTCAGCTATTTCCTGGCTCTTTCTGCAAATTAAGCTGTCTGTGCTGGCTACTGAGCTCCTTGAAAAAGACAGAGAGGATCTGCCATTTATGACATTTAGTGCCCAAAGACTGTCATTACTGTTGTGGCTGCCTGCAGCTGTTGAAGACAGAGGGCTGCGTAGGATGGTGGCATCTGAAACTTATTAAAAACAGCCCCTGTGGCTTTTGGAAGGTGGTACAGGCATGGAAAACCTGTGTCATCAATGCCAAACCAATTAGGTAAGACAATGAGAGCAGGGATCCAAGGGGAAAGGGGGTGGATCCAAGGCCCTGGCTCTCCAAGCTCATCTGAAGGTGTGGGAAAGGGAAAGGGGGGGGGGGAATAAGGCTTTGTATCATTCTGTCAAAGGTGAGAGTATGATGATGATGATGATCAGTTTCATCATCATCATCATCATCATCATCAAAATTATTTTAATCAGCTTATCATCTTCATATTATAAATAATAAAAATACTATCTATAATCCTATTAATTTTCTCTTATGCTTAAATAATGGTGGTCCTGCCAAGTTAAAAGCTAATAGAAGTCAGTAAAATAAATAAATACATTTAATATATATAAATAAAAACCTGATGCCTGTTTCATTGAAAGGCAGGGCAGACAGCAATATCCTGGGCCATCAGGTATGAGCCATAACATTGCTCTCTAAATGGCTGATATGCGGAATCATAGTATAGTAGAGTTGGAAGGGGCCAAGAAAGCCATCAGGTCCAACCTCGTACTGTTGCAGGACACCAATTTATACCACTCAGACGGCTGTCCAGTTTCTTTTTGAATGTCTCCAGTGTAGGAGAGCCCACCACCTCCCTAGGGAGCTGGTTCCACTGTCGTATTGCTCTGACAGTGAGGAAGTTTTTCCTGATGTCCAGCCTGAATCTGGGTTGTCGCAACTTGCCTGGATCATTCCATGCCTTACCCTCTGATTTGAGTGAGAAAAGATCTTAACCTTCCTCTTTGCGACAGGATTTGGGTACTTATAAAGGGATACCATGTCCTCCCTCAGTCTTCTCTTCTCAAGGCTGGACATGCCCAGTTCTCTCAGTCTCTCCTCAGATTTTCAAATTTGGAAATCAGTTTCCAAATCCTAGATCATTTTTATTGCTTTCCTCTGGACCCTTTCTAATTTTTCTACATCTAAATCTTGGTGCCCAGAACTGGAGACAGTATTCTAGACATCTGGAAGGATATAGGATTAGAAACATATAAACAGAGCGAGTCAAAAGGGACCTCCCGGGCCATCTAGTCTGACCCCTGGCTCCAGCCAGCTCCGCTCATGACATGCTCATGATGTGCATGTCTAACTTATCTTTAAACACCCTCACCAAGGGGTCCTCAACCAAGGGGTCATCTGTTTGGCCTCTTCATGTTTTGGCCCTTTCACAGACTCTCTAAATTTCTTTACTACAGAGAGATTTTGAATGGTTGCTAGTTGTGTAACTCATTCAACTGCTTCTATTGTTCAATGTTGTTTATGCTGCTGTCAATCAATTTCACTGACTGACAGATTGATTGATGAGCTACTGTTTTCATGTGTGTTCTGGTGATGCTTTAAATTGTTTGTATGATCTCATTAGCTGGTTTTACAGAACATAGTAAACCTCCAGGATGATTTATCCTAAGATTGTAATTAGTAACAAAAGTCACATTGAATCCCTCTTTATTTAGGTGTTTGTTCAAGAAAAGTACACCATGTTGGTGAAAAGCTACATCCATATTCTCAACACTGCAAGGTGTTCCTAAGCTGCTCACCCGTGTTATATTCTGCACCCGGAAAAGACGAGCAACCACATCTTCATCAGCTGATCTGGAAACATATTCCACCTCCATCGGTCCGTACTGCTGGAGTCCCGGCTCGGGCCAATATTGTAAACAAGGCTAAAGAGAGAAACAATACAGAGAGATGAGCACAAGGTGCTGAAATAAAACACATTAGAGCCAATAGCACAATCACTACAGAATCAAAATCTCTACAGGCACATGCACATTGTTAAGACATGCTTACAAGAAAAGGTCTTCCCAGGAAGGACAGAACCTTCTATAGAATATTCATAATGGATTTCATGACCAGTCCAAGTTATCTCACTGCCTGAGGCAAAGTACAAGGTGAGCATCCCAACTCTCCATATACGGAAGCCAACCTGATTGGAAGTTAAGCCAACCTGATTGGAAGTTGAGTCTTATTTCCATCTTGCAACAGAACAGTCCACTTCCTTGTCAGCTAACTTATTGGAGTACCAAGCTTAGGAAAAGGAAATCAACCCTGACTGCTCTTTAGAAGGTCAGATACTGAAAATGAAACTCTAATACTTTGGCCACCTAATGAGAAGGAAGAACTCACTGGAGAAGACTGATGCTGGGAATGATTGACGGCAAAACAAGAAGGGGACGGCAGAGGATGAGGTGGCTGGATGGAGTCATTGGGGCAGTGGGTGTGGAATTGGGTGGACTCCGGGGGATGGTGGAGAACAGGAGAGCCTGGAGGAATGTTGTCCATGGGGTCGGGATGGGTCAGGCATGACTTTGTGACTAACAACAACAACAAGCTTAGGAGACTCAGGAGGGAGCCTGCTGTTTACTCCAGTCTCTGTTATCTGAGGAAGATCCCTCATCTTCCCTCAGCATAGAACTGCCCCAGATGGAACTGTACCTTATTGCTCATAAGAAGTTCTGTCTGATGTAGCAAAAAGGTCCATAGCAACAGAATAGTGGAGTATATGAATTGCCTACTAGATGAGACCTGCAGTCCTATACCCATTTATCTGGGTAGTCATCTATCTGTGACCATGCTCCATCAAATTCAATGGGACTGACTTAAACATATACAATATTGCTGTGATAGGCATGGAAAAATTCACATGCATTCAGTCGCAATGCACTTTTGAATGCATTCATCCACCAGTTTGTTCTATTCCATTGCTATATTTTTTATCAAAATCTGCACAAACATTCACATTCAAATATGCATCCAAATAAATGTTTTAAAATGCATTATGCTTTCAAATATGCCTTTCTAAGCATTTGTATTTTGAATTGAGAGCTTTGCCAGAACATTCAGTGAGCATGAAATCTGTTAGTTCCAAACAGCACATTTTCCCAAGATATTCAGATCAGTCGAATTCTTGTTGGAATTTGCAAAGAATGCCTACCACAAGCAACTCTACCAACAGTGGCTGCTGTCAACAGCAGGTCTCTCTCTGCCTATTTTCGTCTTCAGCAGACTGAGATGAGACTCTAGAAGCACAGTCTTTTTATTAAAGCTTAACAGGTTACAGAACTGTGTCTATCACGCTAGAATCTAAACTGAAACTTCCTTCCCTCCCTTTCAGAAAAACTTCTGACTTCACCCCTTGGGTGGCTCATGCTGCTTGCAAGCAAGATGGTGGCAACATCAAAGACATCCTAACTGAGCCACTTGTTTCACTGGTCATTTCCTGACTGGGCCAAGGCATTTCACCTCCATGTCCTTCCCTCCTTTCTAAGGCAGAGTAGCTCTCACAATCTGTCTGGGAATCTCCACAATCTGTTTGGGAATCTCCTTGAAACTGCCTCTGTCTAGCTTCTCCACAGAATAGGATGAATGAAACTCCTTGAATAGATGGTAATGAGTGGGAGCCAGGGAGCCCTCTATAGCAATTAGATGCTTCTAGAAGCAAAAACACTCTTGTGCTTGTCTCTGGTACCTGGAATTAGCCTACTGTGTCCTACTTAGAATAGAGGCCTTTGCTCCACTGTCTTTGAAACATCTTGTGCGATGAAGAGATCTCAAGTTCTCCAAAACTTGCCCTCAATTGGTCATGATAAATGTATTGTCTACCATGGATTTTGTATTGTTTTCCTTTTGGACCAGTATGGCATGCTTCATTTTAGGTGTGGTGCTATCCACCATGACCATCGCCACGCTGTCATTTTCAGCTGTCTTTTCCTAAACTAGAAATACTCATGGCTTTAAATATGGTGGTACATTTGATGTTGTTTTCAAGCAATCATCAGGACAGTCCTGATAGCTGGAGCTCTCAAGAAGAATCCAAAAATCCAGGCAGCTGCTTTAATCCATCCATTCACCCCCTGCCCCGCCCCCCGCCCCGCCCCCCCCCCCCCCCCCTCTCTCTCTCTCTCTCTCTCTCTCTCTCTCTCTCTCTCTCTCTCTCTGGTGGGTGTGCTTAAGTTGCTGGAAAAATCCACTTCCTTAGAGCTACTCTGAGAATTTCAGCTTAGTTCAGAAGGAACAAGGAAGCCTGAGTGGAATGTCAGCTGATGTAATCATTGCCAGCAATCAAAAAGTCCCAGGGATGCATCAAGCCTACAAGTCCCAAATCCAGTACACCACAGGGTTTCCCTTTTTTTTTTGTAGGAAAGCAATTCAGTATCATCATCCTTCCCTTCAGCCAAAGCCCTTTTCCTGCCAGCTCCAATCTGAATGTATCAACTTGAGGTTTCATATTCTGAGGCATTAGAAGCGCTAGAGGGAGATCCCTGATAGGATGGGATCCCGCTTTCCTTATCTCTCATCCAGCTGCACCGTTGATGGATTGCTCAATTCACGGGTCATGGCTGTGATTGTTTTCATCCTGCGACAGCCAGAAAGGCAGCATCAATACAAAATATATGATGTTTGTCATCGCACTTTAACACAACATTTAGCATTTTGGGCCATCCGACAGCGCGAGCCTCACTGCATGGCAAATGTGTTTGAGAAATAATTGGTTATTAATAGGGGCTATAAATCTCTGTGATCTTCCAGACTTGGAGCTATAATTTGGATATTAAAACTTGCTTTGGCAAGACATAGTTCAAGCGAGGGGTATACCCTCTAAGTCACCTTTCCAAAGTGGCTTGCTGAAAAGACTGATTTATTGGCTGTTGGTGTGAAACTAGTAAACATTTAAGATCTGGCTAAGTGGCATTATGTGGACTTTCCTGAAGAATAAGATGCCCACTGGGGCGGGCAAAACACAGTAATGAAGAAATATGATAGGCTGAGTTGCACTAAAGCATTGTGGAGGAGTGGAAAATGTTATATGCATCTGAATGAAAGGGAGCAGAGGAGAAATAAGGAATTAAAGAGGCGAAGAGAGGATCTTTGTGTAAAATGTTACTTTACAACTGATGCATGTTGAAACCTGCTCTTGTTTCAGTGCATGGAAAATTACAGTGCACTGGGAGGGACTGCATAGAGCTGAGCTCTAATTCCCACCTAGTCCCTAGGCTTTGCTATCCTGTTAGAAGTCTTGGGACAATGTGCAAAGAGAATTTCAACAATCTTGCTGGGTCCCTGCAAACTTTTTCATTTTACTTAAATGAGGAGAAAAGGCAATACCCTCACTCTTAATTAGCTATCACACACTCCAAACTGACTATGCGACATTGTCACCAAGCCAAACTGGACTGAAGGCAGGGAGCTCTGGTGACTTATGAATGAGAGAGAGAGGGGAAAATGTGGATCATGGAGTAAAACTGCTGCAGCAGTGTGAGAGTGGATATGCAAGTACAAAACGTCCTAATGGTTTCCTAAGAATTCCCAGCCATAACACAGTGGGGTTGCTTTCATAATGTTGGGTAGTGTGGCACTCCCTGAGGTTTGGAAAGGTAGATTAGCTTTTACTATGCCTTTAAAAAGTGGAAAGAACAAAGCCCTTGGGTCACCTTGTAAGTAACTGATCAGATGTTTCTACCTCCCTCTGGAATTTGGGAAGGTTTTTGCCTCCCTGAAAAACAATGAAAAGACTGGACCAAAATTCGCATAGTGACCTCATGCAGTGGGGAAAAAAATAGAAAAAGGAAGAGAATTCCTGGGGCATCATAAGACTTTGAAAACAGGATCAGGGAACTCAGAACTCTAAATCTGCAAAGAAAATCAAATGCTGCAAATTTAAGAAGCCCTCACCCCCATCAGTAGAAATTAAAGCTGGAGAAACTAGTCACATCTTCACCGCTGGAAGACTTTTGCTCCTCTTCCTTTTAAGCTTCCCACAATCTAAATCTGCCCTCATGTAACGCAGTTAGCTGCTTGGATTTCCCTCTGTGTCAATTGCTTCCAGAGTTAATTTCACTGCTGAATAAACTCCCCCTGGCCTTGTGGAATTATCAGGCTTCCTTGGCTTGGTAGCACCAGGGATGGTGCTTATTTGCTTGTTCTGTTATTTAAGCACACAGCAGTCCTCTTTAACACAGCAACTACAACTGGCAAAGAAGGTCTCCTCTTCACCAGAGCGTGGACTTTAATTCATGCACCTGCTTACTTCTGCATCAGTGTTACAAGTGTAAGTTTGGGTCATTTGCACTAAAACGTCTGATCTCGACTCATAAAATAATCCAGTTAATGAAGTCTTCTCCCGACATCCATTAAGAGCCTGTAATACTAATTTTATGTTTAAAAAAGCAATATGTTTTTCAGGCAAATTAACATTACAGACTTGTAATGGGCTCTTAAAACTGCGATGAACTTGAGAAGAAGGCTTGAAGAATCCAGGGAGGGAAAATCTTTGGTTCCAAAGCCATCCTGGTATTCTAGCAAACCAATATCTATTTCCTTTCCATACACAAGGATCTTTTACCCCCTTTTTCCTGCTATCCAGAGTGTGTTGTGTCTACATTCACAAATTTGCACAATTTAACATTGAAGCACACTGCTCAACTCCACAGGGAAACTGCCATTTTTATAGTAGGGCCATTGAAATCAATGGGCCATACATTAGTCATGAATACATTCTATGCCATGGATTTCATGGAACTACTCCAATGGACTAAATCCACACACACGTGTGCGTGCGTGCTATGCATGTTAGGGGAAAGGTCAGTTGAGTGGCTGATGTGCATTACAACCAGCCATCATGCACATTTACCACATCTCTTGGAGTGTGTGCGAACAATGTGATCTGGATGTGGGAGAAATTCATAACAGATTCAAAGCAATGTGGATTTCTGTGAATCCAGAGCATGATTACACAGCAGACCACATATTCTATGCAGACTGGTTTTTTATTTTCTTGACTTTTATGTCAATTTAGTCATAGAAATATCTGCATAGGAACATAAGAGCAGCCATGCTGGATCAGACCAAAGGGCCATCTGATCCATCACTCCGTACACGCAATGGCAGACCAGCTGCCCATGGGACCCCTCAGGCAGGATGAGTGCAAGACCATCCCCTGCCCAACCTACCTCACAGGGTTGTTGTTGCAAGGATAAGATTGAGAGCAGGGGAATGATGCAAGCCGCTTTGATTTTCATACGAAAGGAACAAAGTTCACTCTCTAATGTGGATTTAAGTTAGAATGACCTTCAGGATGGAATTCAGAGAACTTGGGTGAGCCGGAGTTTGGCTAATTCACATATTCCCAATGAAGTCTCTGCCAGAAAAAAGCAGTTGCAACCCCTACTTCATGTCCATAAATATGGTTGGACATACAGGGATTCAAAGCCAAACTTTTAAGCAGCAAACATTTTGGTTGCTCCCACATGTTCTTTCCATCATAAAGATGAAGGAATTAACTGATCTGCAAATGTTCTTATGAAAACTCCATATTCTTATAATGGGAAGTATTTCAATATTGACTTCTGAGTTGCCTTTAACATATTATTTTAATGCTTGCATGCAATTTACCTAGGGACTGCTTTATATTTAAGCAGTATACAAGTATCACGAGTAAATAAATAAGAAAAAAGATAAATTAGTGCAAACAAAACTTTCGTTCATCTGTGCAGGTGACCCTTTCAATTTTGCATTGTACTTAAGCATTGACTCTCTCTGGTTTTGCCCTTCAGGCGTCTGAGTCAAATGCACCTGCCCAACACGGTCACTGCATGGACAGGCAAAACTGCAAGGAGCAGTGGGTCTCTGTCACTCACCCAGGCAGAGTTGGACTGATTGAGCTGGTTCAGCATGATGATGGAGGTGCAGCCGTAGTCATAGACCAGCCTCCAGAAGTCTGTGGTGGTGTTCTGCAGCGGGTGCAAGGTCACGATGAAGGCAGCACTCTTTGTGTAGCTCTAAAGGAGGGCAAAGAGACAGGGGAGAGAGGCAGAGGAACACATCAGAGGCAGGCCTGCTTCTCTGGGGGTTAGCAGGAGCACGACTGGACAGGAGGGCCAGAAATAGGATTGCAACTGTTTCTTCTTGGGCGAGTTGTGGGGAATCCACTAAATGCTGCGCCATCTTCTTGCCAAAGGGAGTAAGCGCAGGGCCAGCATCACATGTAGCAAAACTCAGCCCCTGCCAAGGTGTACTAAGTAATTGGTGTTGCCAGCCCATCCAGAAGTGTGGGAGGAGAACTCCAATCTGCATGCTGGCTGGGGTTGATGGGATCTGTGGTCCAAAAATTATCTGTGGGCACCATGTTGGGTCAAGCTACCTCACACGGTATTCAACATGATTGGATCTCTCTGGAAACACCAAAACCATAGACAGCACTAGACTATAAAATAAATAAGCAATGCATACATGAGGACACAAAGAGAAAGCAATGCAAGGTGGGGATGAGTGAAGCAACATGGTCCCTGCTCACCATTCCCATGCCCCAGTGTGTCAGTCATTTTTAACCCATGGCTCCCCATGCATGGATCTCACTCCCACACCCCATCCCATGTCACCCTTCAAGCACACTCATTTGCTGATGATCCACAGTTTGAGTTTCTAAAGCAAAAGGAAAGATAAGGGACTAGGGACTGGGTTAATATAATCCCCTTTGAATATCCTGCAGAACAAAACTTACAGGGGGTAGAAGATGGACATTCATCCACCATTATAAATCTGAACTAAGCTGATGCCCACCAAAAAGTCTTCCTCAAATAACTCATTGAGCTTCCTTTATTATTTATTGAATTTGTTTGAGAGCCACCTGTCAGCATCACACTCTCTGTTATGACTCTTCACCAGTTGCTAAAGGAACCCTTAAGTGATGGCTTGGGCCATTATCATCCTAACCCTTTCAGAGGTAAAGCTTGTGATAGGCAGGTAAAATAAAGCAAACAGCTGGTGCAAAACAATCTCATGAAAATGCTGATATAAACTGTGCGTGAAGATCATTGGTATGCAGCTTTAGGACCTCCAGAAGTTTTGGGCCTACAGCTCCCATGACCCCTCAAGCTTTTGACTATAACGAGAGCTGATGGGAGTTGTAGGTACTGATGCACATGCTGTGTTAAATCTGCCTATTTCCATTTCACAGATGGTCAGGTGTCCTCCCTTCCCTCATCCTCTCATTGACAGAAGCAGATTTTCTTTTTCACTTGCACACATTATATGCAGTTACACAGAGCTGCATAAATGGCATTCCAAAATTGTGTGATTCCTCCCATGAGCAAATCCCCCCATGCACATTTATTCCTTTATGGAAGAAATCCACATTTTTCTTACTCCAAATATTTAATATTTTTCTACTACTAGATTGGCGTAACCTTCTAGAAATTTAAAACACAAAACAGTCTACTAGTCCCTGCAGTCCATCTAATGTGGGAAAAAGGAGTCCACTATGGAATCTACAGGTCAGAGTAATAGAAATCCAAACTCATTTGAATTTATATCATCATCATCATCATCATCACATCCTTAATTGTAGGCCCCTCTCATTTTAGCTCAGAGAGGAAGGCAAATAATCAGGCACAAAGAAGGGAAAGAGGAGGAGGGTCTATGCAGGAAGCATCAGGATCCACCAAGAGCCCCCAGCCTAAGCCACCTCTCCTGCAGCTAGCATTGCTTTCTGCTAATGGTAGGTGGGATTCTCCCAGAGCTATCTGAGCACACCAGACCCCTCTTCAGCCACAGGTCCTGGAACTGATGACCTTAAGCCACATAATTCTAGCCCTGTGATACTTGCCATCCACAAGAAAACACATGGCAGTGATTCAGGGAAGAACCTTATTGTGGACTGTGAAAATTGATGAGTGAGCACAGCCTAGTACTTAGTGAGGATCTCCTATCCATCCAACCTCTCTCTCTCTCTCTCTTCTCAATCTCATTCTTGTTCTATCTCTATACTTGCCCATCTCCATCCAGTAAAAAAAAAAAAAAATGCTGTTCTTGTGCTTTCTCTCTCTCTTTAAATATAATTCTAAATAACAATCACCAGGAAACAACCACCTTTGCTCTAGGAAGAAGCAAGCGATATGTCTAACTGATGGTTTGTTCTCTTTTCCCCCATTTAGATGTTCCCAAAAATAAGGGCACAGAAAGAAAGTGGATTGCAGCTTAATTACCATATAGCCAATTAGGCCTGTAATGTCTCTTGGGGTGGGGGGTGGGGGTTAAAGGAAGAGGAAGAAGAGAGCAGGAGGAGGAGGAAGAGCAAACAGCAGCAAGTGGGGAAGCACACAGAAGCATGGCAGGCACCTTTACAGCTTGTTTCTAACAAACATTTTCTTGGGAGAGGAGAGAAGATGGTCAGGAAAGGAAAAGGCAGAAAAGCTCCTTAACATCAAGGTAAAAACTCGGTGATGCTTGTTAGCCCTTCAAAAGAAGCAAAGGCTTTTAGGGGCACCTGCAGAGAGAGAACAGACAAGCTTTCATTCCCCTGTTCTTCACCTTCCTAAAGAATTCTTGAAACAACACTTACAAGCTCAAGTGACAAATTCCTGGCACTCAGAAAATATCTCCCCTCTTCCAGATTTTGCTCAAACTCTGTTACAGGGTCCACATTCCCCTTCCTTCTCTTGGGTCTCCCCCCACTCACCAATTTCCCTGGTAACTTGGACCAGCATTTCAGGGTGGGTGACTTTTCATATATTGTTTCAAAAATTAAATCAGTAGCCAAGCATAGTTAAAGTGTGGAAGGACTACCATTTCTTCCCCAGACTGTTTCTTATGTTGAGGAGAAGCTTCAGCTTGTCTCTTCCATCAAAGGCATGAGGACAGCCAAGAGAGAAAGGGGAGTCACAAGACAGAGAAATGGGAGAGGTGGATTCTGTTTGGCAGAGTGGGAAGCATCAATAGATTTCAAATGGTGCAAGGCCAGGCCAGGCCAATGGCAGGTGAGGGAGGGATGGAGCATCCTCAAGGAAGGCACAGGCTGAACAGGACCACTCATGTTGGAAAGGGGGGGTCCAGAACACTTTCTTAACTTTGGATGGATGGATGGATGGCAAGGCAAGGCAAGGCAAGGCAAAGCACAATAAAACAAAATAAAATAATGTTTATGGGCACAGGAGTATAAAAAGGAAAAAAGAGTGACACTTGAAAGACAGCGGTTGTTGACTGTGGACATGGAATGAGCATATGGGTCATGATAATCTACTCAAATCTTTTGCTGCTTCATGGCAACAAACGAATCCACCAAAAAGCCTTTTTCTCAGCCCATTCAGTTTCCTTTGAAGCTGAACAATATGCTGTATTTTCAAGGTGATCTCCTCAAGCAAACAGACCCTTTCTAGCTAATTAAAGCAGGTCAATGAATATTTTAGCCCTTTTGCTTTGCTTTGCCCTTTTACCTGAAAACTAGCATTGTGTTTTTCATTCATTTGCATAAAGCGTGGAGGCCAGGCATGCTGGATGGACAAAAGACTTCTGCACAAGTGTGCTCATTCTAGATGGGGCTTCATTGTATGGGAGGATGTGATCAGAAAGCTACAATAGATACCTTTTATCTCTGGAGAGAGCCTAGGGAGAGCACAGATGCAGAAGTGGCTTTGGGAAGTCTAGTCTCAGCGCCCTAAACATGATGGACGCTATTCTAAAGCTGAAGAAAATTTGAAGGGGAAATGATCCCCATATTCCAAAGGAGCATGCAGGAATCTGCCTTTTGCTGCTTTTTACAAACTATTTAAAAACAAAACTCCCAGAATATTTCTGTCCCCCTCCAATATACCTCCAGCATATTACACAAAGGGCTTAATCAGGATACTCTTATTCTGAAGGGAAAACTAGAGTGGGCATGTGCACCCAAGAGCACAGTCCTTTCCCAGGAAACAGTCCTCTTTTTGAAGGGATCTTTTCAGAGGATCATCCTCTGTTTGAAGGGCTGGTCTACCTTCTAAATAAGTAAAGAATGAATAAAGACATTCTGGCTAAAAGATAAAGAAACATCAATAATTTGCTCCTCAGTGGTAGACAGAGAAGGTAGGTGCATAGATCACCTCATCACAGCCTTCCATGCTATGTTTGGCCTTTCTATGTACATTATAATATATATTTTAATTTTGCATGCCTTTTGCACTTTGGAACAATTACACAAAATTCATTCTAATCTATGCAAAAATATGCAAAGCATTGCCATCTTTTTGTCAATATAATTCATGAGTGGCCATCCTATGACCACAGTCTTCAAATGATTTTGGAGCACCCTGATTTAAGTCTTAGTGTACATCAGTTTTATTTTAGGGCAGAAATGAAGCATCAACCCTAATGCCAAAGCCCTTATCATAGGATGCAAAGAAGCTTTTTGTTTGGGTGATGTGGGGTGAAAATGTCACATTTTTTCTTTTTTCTTTCCACAAGAAAGAAAGAAAAAATCCCCAACTTCTGTAGTAGAAAGCGACTTCAACTGCATTGCAATAGATGAACAGTTACATTATCTGAATTGTGAAGACTGAGTTGTTCAGCCTTTCCCAACATGATTTCCTCCAGATGCGATGGACTACAACTCCCAATAGGAGGCTGGGAATTGTAGTCCACCTGACACCTGGTTGGGAAAAGTTGAACTAGTTTGTCAATTGTTTTCTGTACCTTTTGTTGTTGTATTTTTAATTTATTTTATTTTCACATTTATGTCTCACCCTTTTGCCCCTCTTGCAAGGATCCTAAACCGGCTTTCCTGACCCTCCCCTCCACGACCCTGTGAGGTAGGCCAGGCTGAGAGTGACTGGCCCAAGGTTGCTTGGTGAGCTTCATGGGCTCACCAGATGGGGACCAGAACCTGCATTTTAGGAGTTCCACTCCAATACTCAAACCACTACACCTCACCCCACATCATTAAATTATGCAATATATTCTCATTTTTACTGGTAGTTCGATAAAACTGCCCGTGTATAACATTTGAATTTTATTAGGTGTGCTTTACTTTTTTTCATCAAACATTTCAGGTCAAATACTTATAGTGTATTCAGACCAATATATATATATATATATATATATATATATATATATATATATATATATATATATAGAGGAAAGTACCTAAGCATTTGCTTACTAAATGCAAGTTAAAATAAGCATACTAAATTCAATCCCTGGAGTATCTGAAACTTTTCTGATACTAACTTGAAATTTTCCAAACCAAAATGACCTTGCACAAATTAGCCTAACATCCAGAGAATAATTTTTCAGGAAAATTTCCTAATTCAACATTTTCCAGAAAATCCACATCACTACTGGAGGTTCCTATCCCATAGTATCCAATTCTATGGAATCCCTGGGCATGCTGGTCAGACATAGGCATCCCTTGGTGGACTTCCTGCTAGATATGTGAGCCTTAGAAGATATGTGAGCATCAGGGTGCAGCCAAGTCAGGGCATGTGATCCCCTTCCCGTTTATTTAGCGTGTGTGTGCTGGGAATGAGGAATCAAAAGGAGCTAAAGGACATTGCTATCTGCTCCTTCTGCTTTGCTGTCATCTGAATCTAGACTTTCCCTCCCACTCCTTGGGAAGCAACGTGTTGGCAGCTTTCATCTCAGATGCTGCCCAGTCCCTCTTCTCTGGGCTTTGTTAGACAGATTTACAATAACCCAGTGTGTCATTCTGGCTCGTGCAGTCACGACGAACTTGTATGCATAATGAATTTTATTTCCCCTGGCTTAGAAGGGGAAAAAACTGTGAGTCTCTCTCTCTCTCTCTCTCTCTCTCTCTCTCTCTGTGTGTGTGTGGTGTGAGAGAGAGAGACAGACAGAGAGACAGAGAGAGAATATCCTTCAAAAAGCAGCCACTAAATGTTTCGCACTCCTTCATGGATCACTGCCTTGTCGTGGCGAAGGGGCTTGCGTAGCTCAATGAAGCTATGAGCTATGCCGTGCAGGGTCACCCAAGACGGACAGGTCATAGCAGAGAGCTCGGACAAAACGTGATCCACTGGAGAAGGAAATGGCAACCCACTCCAGTATCTTTGCCATGAAAACCCCATGGACATGAAAACCAAAAGGCAAAACGATATGACACCGGAAGATGAGCCCCTCAGGTCGGAAGGTGTCCAATATGCTACTGGGGAAGAGCGGAGGGCTAGTACTAGTAGCGCCAGAAAGAATGAAGCGATTGGGTCAAAGCCGAAAGGACACTCAGTTGCCGATGTATCTGGAGGTGAAAGGAAAGTCCGATGCTGCAAAGATCTTTACTCCATAGGAACCTGGAATGTAAGATCCATGAATCAAGGCAAGCTGGATGTGGTCAAACAAGAGATGACAAGACTGAACATCGACATCTTAGGAATCAGTGAACTAAAATGGACAGGCATGGGTGAATTTAGTTCAGATGACCATCAGGTATACTACTGCGGGCAAGAATCCCTCAGAAGAAATGGAGTAGCCTTCATAGTCAATAAAAGAGTAGGGAAAGCAGTACTGGGATACAATCTCCAAAATGACAGAATGATCTCAGTTCAAATCCAAGGCAAACCATTCAACATCACAATAGTCCAAGTCTATGCCCCAACCACTGGTGCTGAAGAGGCTGAAGTTGACCAGTTCTATGAAGGCCTACAACACCTGCTAGAATTAACTCCAAAAAATGATGTCCTTATCATCATGGGGGATTGGAATGCTAAAGTAGGAAACCAAAAGATAACTGGAATACAGGCAAGTTTGGCCTTGGAATACAAAATGAAGCAGGCATAGGCTGGTAGAATTTTGTCAGGAGAATACGATGGTCATAACAAACACTCTTTTCCAACAACCCAAGAGACGTCTCTACACATGGACATCACCAGACGGTCAACACAGAAATCAGATTGACTATGTGCTCTGCAGCCAAAGATGGAGAAGTTCTATACAGTCAGTAAAAACTAGACCAGGAGCTGACTGTGGCTCAGATCATGAGCTTCTGGTGGCAAAATTTAGGCTTAAGTTGAAGAAAGTAGGGAAAAGCACTAGGCCACTCAGGTATGACCTAAATCATATCCCTGATGAATATACAGTAGAGGTGACAAATAGATTTAAGGAATTAGATCTGATAGACAGAGTGCCTGAAGAACTATGGACGGAGGTTCGCAACATTGTACAAGAGGCAGCAACTAAAACCATCCCAAAGAAAAAGAAATGCAAGAAAGCAAAATGGCTGTCTGAGGAAGCTTTACAAATAGTTGAGGAAAGAAGGGAAGCGAAAGGCAAGGGAGAAAGAGAAAGATACAAACAATTGAATGCAGAATTCCAGAGAACAGCTAGAAGAGATAGAATGCCTTCCTAAATGAACAGTGCAAAGAAATAGAAGAAAACAATAGAATGGGAGGACCAGAGATCTCTTCAAGAAAATTAGAGATATGAAGGGAACATTTCATGCGAAATGGGCATAATAAAGGACCAAAATGGCAGGACCTTACAGAGGCAGAAGATTAAGAGAGGTGGCAAGATTACACAGAAGAACTATACAAGAAAGAGCTTAACATCCCTGATAACCACGATGGGGTGGTCCTGACCTCGAGCCAGACATCCTGGAATGTGAAGTGAAATGGGCCTTAGGAAGTCTGAGCAACAACAAAGCGTGGAGGTGACAGCATTCCAGCTGAGCTATTCAAAATCCTGAAAGATGATGCAGTAAAGTGCTACACTCAATATGCCAGCAAATTTGGAAAACTCAACAGTGGCCACAGGATTGGAAAAGGTCAGTTTACATTCCGATCCCCAAGAAGGGCAATGCCAAAGAATGTTCAAACTACCGCACCATTGCACTCATTTCACATGCTAGCAAAGTGATGCTCAAAATCCTACAAGCTAGGCTCCAGCAGTATGTGGACCGAGAACTACCAGAAGTACAGGCAGGATTTCGAAGAGGGAGAGGAACTAGAGATCAAATTGCCAACATACGCTGGATCATGGAGAAAGCCAGGGAGTTCCAGAAAGATCTACTTCTGCTTCATTGACTACGCTAAAGCCTTTGATTGTGTGGATCACAACAAATGTGGCAAGTTCTTCAGAGATGGGAGTACCAGACCATCTTAGTTGTCTCTTGAGAAACCTATATGCAGGTCAAGAAGCAACAGTGAGAACTGGACACGGAACCACTGATTGGTTCAAATTGAGAAGGAGTTCGGCAAGGCTGTATACTGTCACCCTGCCTATTTAACTTATATGCAGAGCACATCATGAGAAAGGCAGGGCTAGATGAATCACCAGTTGGAATCAAGATTGCTGGAGAAATATCAACAACCTCAGATATGCAGATGATACCACTCTCATGGCAGAAAGTGAAGAGGAACTAAAGAGCCTCTTGATGCGGGTGAAGGGGGAGAGCGCAAAGTTGGCTTGAAACTCAACATTAAGAAAACTAAGATCATGGCATCTGGTCCTCTCACTTCCTGGCAAATAGATGGGGAAGAAATGGAGTAGTGACAGATTTATTTTCCTGGGCTCCAAGATCACCGCAGACGGGGACTGCAGCCAAGAAATTAAAAGACGCTTGCTCTGGGGAGAAAAGCTATGGCAAATCTAGATAGCATACTAAGCCAAAGACATCACCCTGCCAACAAAAGTGCGTATAGTCAAGGCTATGGTTTTCCCAGTTGCAATGTATGGCTGTGAAAGCTGGACAATAAGGAAGGCTGAGCGCAAAAGGATTGAGGCCTTTGAGTTGTGGTGCTGGAGAAGACTCCTGCGAGTCCCTTGGACTGCAAGGCGATCAAACCGGTCAGTCCTAGAGGAGATCAACCCTGACTGCTCTTTAGAAGGCCAGATAGTGAAGATGAAACTCAAATACTTTGGCCACCTAATGAGAAGGAAGGACTCCCTAGAGAAGAGTCTAATGCTGGGACAATAGATGGCAAAAGAAGAAGGGGACGGCAGAGGATGAGGTGGCTGGATGGAGTCACAGAGGCGGTTGGTGTGAGCTTGAGTGGACTCCGGGGGATGGTGGAGGACAGGAGGGCCTGGAGGAATGTTGTCTGGGGTCGCGATGGGTCGGACTCGACTTCGCGACTAACACAACAACAACAACAACAAAAATGTTTCGCACTGCGCTCTCTTGCCCATCAAAAAAGCAGCGGCAACAACAGAGAAAAACATTTTTATTTTACTTTATTTTTAGCACAGGTAAAAAGACAAGTTGGCTGTCTTACTGAAAATGGGGAAAATGTACAGCATAGAAAAATTTAGGCACAGTGACAGGAGAGCCTAGGAAGAGTGGAAAAGAGTTATATGCGGTCAGATTGAAGTCTAGTCTAGGCTGGCCTACTCTTGACTACCTGCACCTTTCCTGCAACTTAGGCACCATCTGCCACCTCATCCTTTTCTCTGGAAATGTGAGGGTTAAACCTGGAATCTTATGCACATGCAGCATACGCAGAACCACTGAGCTCTCTAATAATGCTCAAACACGAGGAACAAAGAGAGCATCCAGACTTGTGGAACAGAATGTTCCTCACCAGGCCTTAAAAGGTCTGTACAGGATTCCAGTGTGTTTCTGGGTAAAAGTCGAAACACTGCTCTGAACCAAGGATGCCCTAAACCAGTTGGGACCACATGACTTGAAGGATTGTCTGTTATGAGCTTCCCTGAGTACTAACATTTTCAGGAGAGGCACTTCTTTGAAAGCCCTTCAGAATGGTGAAACCCCCTTCCTAACCATGCCTGTCAAATCCCAAGTTCAACTGTACCTCTGCTGAATGAAAAAGCCAGACCCCATCCTTAGAGGGACTTCTGAGAAGCCACTGTGCCCTCAGGTAAGCATGGGAAAGCTTTGCTTCTGATCAGGGCCCCATTCTTTCATGGGTACCATGTCCGGAGTGGCATGTGGGTGGTAGGTGAGGCTAAAACCAAGCTCCATTTTGCTTCCCATTGAACAGGCAGCCAGAGAAGGACCAGGACACTCTCGCAAGGGGCTAGACGTCATGATCTACCTTTCAGATTAGGCTGAGGGCTGCATATTCCCCATCCTGGACCTGGAGGGAAAGAAAGTCCAGGAGATGGGTGAATTGCCACCATAAATGTCCCAATGGTGGCCCTTCCCTCCCATAATGGCTATCAGTGGGGTCCCTGAGGAACCATCCTGCTCTAAGTGGATGGGAGAACAAGAGGGTGAAGCTCACACTCAGAAAGGAGAGAGGAAGCAGTTGTAGAGAAGACAAAAGGGAAAGAGGGGCAGCCCGGCCAGAAGGAGGAGAACAACATTTGCAGCCCTAAGTGTAATCTGATCCAGGATGAGCTCATTCCCACCCATGTGGGACACCGAGGTGATCGCCGCAGTCCTGCCTTTTTCCTCCAGCCTCCCAACCCTAAATTTTCTTTTAGGATTGTGTGTTTTAGATCGCAAGTGGGGACTGCTGGATTACTGATTTTCACACCATGCTCTGGGAGCCCTCCTTGGCTGAAGAGTAGGGTAAAAAGACTTCAAATAAATAATAAAGGAAAGATGCTTCCGTTGCATTGGATTTTGCCTTGTGTGTCAGAAAAACAATGCAAATATTTTAAAAAGCAGCAACCCTTGTATAATTTGGCACCTTAGGGAGGAAATGTTAAATTTTATCCACCACAGGCATGTATGTGTGGGGAAGGGGGTCACATGGTGATGGGATACTGGCTGCCTCCCCGCCGCCCCTGTAGGAGAAGGCAAAAAAAGAAGCCATTCAGGTAAACCCCACAAGATTTTGAGCAGTTGAATCTTTTTTTGGACACCTGAAATTTATTGGGAAGGGGAGAGACAGTGCCCTCTATCCCACCATTCAAATTTCAGTTTCCATTCTTAGTGGAAAATTTAACTGAAGACCTTTGACTCCGCTGTGTTGTCAATGAATTGACAGAATCAAATTTCAACTTGTCATTGTCTCTCCACCAACCTTGGGACAACAAATGAGTGCTTTCTGAAAGTATCTGCTGCTTAAAAATGGCAACCAAATCTAGCCTTCACAACTGCCTTGACGTCCTTCAAAGCTTGACTTGGTTCCCATGATGCAGTCTTAGAAACCTAGAATTGGGCACCAGGGACCCGGAAAGAGATGGACTCTGCCTCTTCCACATCCCCTGGTCTCAGACAACTACCTGGCATGGACTTACGTCAGTTAAGGCCGCGTTGATGTAATTGTTGCTGTCTCCATCCATGGAGATCAAGAAGGGGAGGCACCGGTCTGGAGGCAGCACATCCATACTGCGATTCTTCTCCCGGTTGCGTGGCAGAAGGGCGATGCTGCACTCCTCCACGTCCAGGTGGGGTGTTACGGAATTCAGAGTCTGCTGGACACAAGGAAACCAGGTCAGGCAGCATTTCATAGTGTTAAACAGGAGAGAGTGCTAGAGCGATAGGCGTTCTGCTTTGAAATAGTCTCTTAAAGTCTCTCTTGAAGGGACAGCATGGTCAAGACCTACTTTAGGAGGAGGCATATCAGAGATGCCTTTTGCTTTGTTTGATCAGGGTTTACCCAGATTGTACCTTCTGGACTGAACAGAGAATCAGGTACAATCTATGGCACACCTAAATCATTTTTGGACTTGCACCTGGGGATGTATGAGGAATCCATTTGGAGGATAGAATCCACTGGATTCCATGGGCTTGGTTCTGTAGACTGCAGGCTGCATTGCATCAGCCCTGGCTTGGATTTAATGGGGTGCTTGCTAGGAACTGACTCTGCTGCACAAGAAGCGTCCCTCTTCCATGCCACCTGCTGTCACCCTTGGCTCAGTTCACTTTGCAAAACCCGGCTGAGCATGGAAGGATGTCAAGTGAATGCCAGCAGAGTTTGTTCCAACCCTACTTGCAACATATCCACAGAATAAGAACTTTTGGAAAATGCACACAAATAGAATGTAATCAACAGGAAAAGAATGTATACATTTCAAGGATGCACATAACTGAGGCAGAGTTCGAAAAGGGTACATAAAATATGCACAGATTTCCATGCAAGAATTAAAAAGAACAGCACTCACAATGGAAAAGTCAGACTGAGCTGCAGGACAGAATTTGGAGAACTTGGTTGACCTCAAGTTTCACTGCTTCTCCAGAACCCAGAGGCAAGTGTTGTATTTGTGAGAAGCCTCAGGTTTGGGTTTTTCCTTTAATTTGTTATAATTCCAGCAAGAGAGGACCATTTCAGCATAGGAAGCGGCCTTATTTTGAGACAATCCATCTAGCTCAGTAGTGTCTCTGCCAGGGCTACTGCACTTTTTGCAGTCTGAGATCTGAATTCTATTTCAGGGAAATTCTTGATGGCTGAACTTCAGGAGAGGGTGAGACAAAGGCTGAAGGGGTGTAGCTAAAGGCAAAAGAGATGCAGCCAAAGTACCTGCGTATTTTAGCCTACAGCTCCTCCTGCCAGTACTAAGCAACTGCACAAAAGCTAGGAATCCACCAAATGACCAGCTGAGCAAAATGAGAGGGAACCAGAAGAAGGGATGTGGCTTCTGGAGGAACCCAGAGGGCCAGATTGGGCCCCAGTGCTTGCTGCCCTGCACCTCTGGTCTGAGTGACTAGTTGACCATGGAGCCTTTTCCAGGTACATAAGCTCTTTTAAAGGTGAACCAGGGTGTAAAACTCAGCTGGGGAAGCTTGGAATACTCTTGCCCCATCAAATTGAAAAGCACCACCCCATGCTATGGCCACCCCAGGCTTCCCTGATTTCAGCTTGACCACAGCAACTGGGTTTGCTCCCATTTCTAGCCAGCTTTCCCTGCCAACCCTCTTCCCAATAGTCAGTGCCCTGCGCGCGCGCACACACACACGCACACACACAATTAAAGGTAAAATTCCCCTGCTTGAAATAAGCATGAAGTGGGCAGAGAGCGGAGAGTAACCCCCTCAGTTTTTTCACCCCCCTGATGATCACAACAAAGTACTCACATTCCTGCCCTTCCCTGGACATTCCCAAAGAAAACTTCTCCAAACTCCAGTGGGTGCTGAATATGGGCACATTTTCATGTGGGGAAAAATACGGAGACTGCAATCATCCAGGACATGAGGCAGGATGAATTTCCAAGTCCAATTTGGAGAAGGTCAAGGAATCTGAGTTTTGTTTGCAGCCAGTATGGATGTTGGAGAAATCTGTGACAGATTTCTGTGACAAATGAATTTGGAATTCTCAGGGTCTGCCTTGCAGGTTCTGTCTCACAACAGTTTTTCTAGGTCATGTGAAGTCAGGAGATCTTACAGGCTGATTATTTGTATATATCTTTGCGTAAATTTACCCAATGAAAAATATACAAAATAAAAACACTGATCAAAAATTCACAACTTCCCTTAATAAAGTAACAAAGTATGTGTGGGGTGAGGAGCTTGTACAGTTTTGGTCTATTTGCTCATGAAGGGATTTGTGCAAATTCTAAGTCCACAAATCTGCAGATGATATGGCCAAATTGCCCCATAATCTACAAAGCTCCAGCAGAGTAGCTTTCTCTCTGTTGGCGCATTCTACTACCTGGGTAAAGCACTGAAAATTTTCTTGTTCTCCAGACAGCATTCCTGCCTGCAAATTAGGTGGCATCCTAACTCAAACAGATGTTTCTTGCAGTCATTATCTTGGGTCAATGGGCTCATCCTAGATGCAGATGGAGGCAGCGTCCTCCCCTGGGGAAAAACTCCAGCTTTCATTCACTCACCTGGAACTCCTCCCGCAGCTGTGAAGAGTTGCTTTGAGGATCTATCCTGACCATCTCTTTGTACGTGGCCTTGAACTCGCTAACAGGGATGCTGGTCTCACCACACAGGCAGGCTTCCAAGATGGCATCGTGGATGAAGACATATTGCTCCTTTGGCAGAAGGGAAAAACATGGAAGGGCTCTGCATGAATCTTCATTTAAAATATTGATATACCACCTCTTAGTCCTAATCTTTGGGAGTGCTTACAGAAGAATTAGAAAGAACATTTCTTTCTTTCTTTCTTTCTTTCTTTCTTTCTTTCTTTCTTTCTTTCTTTCTTTTCTTTTTCTTTCTTTCTTTCTTTAAAACATTTATATCCCATCCTTTCTGATGAATGGCTCGGGGCAGCTTACAATTTAAAAATATAATATGACAATAATACAATAATTAAAATGGTAGATATTAGATCAATATAAAACAACACATCATAAAACTAAGAGAGAGAGATGAAAGGAAGAAAAAGAATAGAAAATGAGACTGTGGGAAAAGATCTTAAAACTTCTAAAAACACAATTATTAAAATAGACTGGACTGAAAAGCCTCATCCCTGAAGATGGAAAACTGCAGCTTTTCTCCCCACATGAGACCTTGAGTTTCAAAACTGAACTGTTGTACATGGTTTGCCAACAAATATCATGACAAAAAAGTGTGTTTTTCCCCATTATGAAAGCACCGCGCAGGCTGCAGGGTGTCCTGAAAATTCTTTCCCATGCAGAAGGTTGGGAGACATATAAAGTGAGCTCATGATCTTGGCAGTTGTGTGACCTTGATATATTGAAAAGAAACAGGGCTGTGCTTGAAGACACAACTGACCATTGTCCAGGCTCCACAGCATGGGAGAGGCTACAAAATATCAGGAGAGGGTGGGGGAGTCTTCATTACATTAATCCGCTGGAGGGGGGGTGCTTTGCCAAAATTCTGCAGGCTAAACTTGCCATCCAAATGGTACAATGACATACTTCAAGGACTTGAAAGGTTTCACAAAGAGGAGGGCTGGGATCTCCTTTGGATCATCCCTGGACATGGAATAATGTGCTCAAGTTACAGGAAGCCTGATTCCGGCTAGATATCCGAAGTGTCCTGATTGTTAGAGCAGTACGACAATGGAGGTTGTGGGTTCTCCCACACTAGAGGCATTCAGCCATCTGAGAGGGATGGCTTAGTCTGGAGTCCTCCAATGAGCAGTGGGTTGGATCCAATGGCCCTCTGGCCCCTTCCAATTCTCCTAGTCCATGATTCTATGGTGTTTGGAGAATCTTCATGAACTTGAGTGTCTCTCATTTGCCCATGCCTAGTTTTGTGAAGCTGTATGTAAAGATCACTTGAACGTTGCCAGCTTGGTGTAGTGTTTGAAGTGCATTGTGCTGCCCAAGATGGGTAATGCAAATGAAGCTGAATTTCCTGGAAATTGGTTCTTTCATGTCCCTGTGGTTTTGATACCTCAGGTGCATTGGAAAGAGTCATAATGAAATGGAGCACTGCCATCGTGCTGAAGACTGTGCATCTGTTTCCAAGTGGAAATGCATATATCTGTGGAACCAATGACTTGGGCCTTCCCACAGCAGAGGCATTCAAGATGCAGCCGGGCAGCTCTCCATGAGGGATGCTTGAACTCTTTACTGAGCAGGAGGTTGGACCTGATGGCCTTCTTGGCCCTGTTCATCTTTATTATTCTATGGGCCATTCCCTTTTTGAATGTGGAACAAAGAGTACCACAAAAAGTACGGCAAGCAAAGAAAAAGAGTCCAAGGACCACATGGTACCATTTTCCCCTGCCCCTAAAACTCACCTCCGTCTGGATCATGTTGATTCTCCGTGAGCAGAGTGTTTTCACACAGTTGTAAATATCCACAACACCTTCACATTCGGCCATATCCAGCATCACATCAAGGACAATGTAGCAACCTGTCCTTCCTGTACCAGCACTGCAGAAAGTCCGGGGTGTGGGGAACAGAATGACAGAGGCTGAAACACCAAAGCATGGTACTTCCTCCTTCTCACGACAAAGTCATGCTAGCCCTGGTCTATCCAAACAAGCTAGGATCGGTATACCCAGTCTGAATGAACAAACCAGACAGAATATTCCTGCAAGAGTTCCTTCACAGAGATGCCTTAAAAAACCAGTTCTCCCTTCTCTCTCTCTCTCTCTCATTCTTTTGCAAGTACACACAAACACACACACAGAGAGAGAGAGAGAGAAACACAGCTGTTACAGACTGGATTTTTTTTTTTTTTTACAATCAGCCCCAGCCCTGGTTCACATCGACTTCCCGTACTGTAGCTTGCCTAGGCAGCTGACTCCAGGCTCCCCCTCTTGTCAGAGGATCTTCCCATCAAAGCCACCACAAAATCCCTAATGCAGTAAAGTGGAACCACTTCTCCCCCTTTCCACTCAGGTTCCAGCACTCAAATATACTAATTTCTGAGGCTGATGAATCACTTGCCATGATTATCAATGATTACAGGCTGGGGAAACTAATTATGCTTGTTGTCCCTGATGAATGAATACTGATGAAGCAATTGGTCAAAAGAAAAAGACGTGTGTGTGTGTGTGTGTAGCAAGGAGAAATTCCTGAGCTTTCATCCATCAGTCCTTTCTTGTTTAGCGCAGAAAGAGCCCTGATACGCAAGGAACAGAGAATGCCTGCAAAGCACGGGTGGGAAGATGGTTCTGTGCCGTACCATAGCCCAAAGGCTGCTTTGCTAGCAAAAAATGAAGACCAGGTGTAAGAATACCAGTGCAACATCACGGAAGTCAGTTTCCAGCAGAGGAGCAACCAGAAATGCTTACGCTCAGTGAAATTCTCCCAATATCACTTCAGTGTTTGGAACATCTCACTCCTATTTTGGATGTGTTCAGATGGGGGAAAAGTGTGGATATAGAACAGGAAAAGGTGTGCTTTCCCCCCAAAAATGTGCCCACTTTTGTTGACTATGCAAATTTTTAGTCTGCATTCTTAAAAGTGCATTTTTCAAAACGGTACACCTTTTTCAAATGGAATACAAGTTTCAGAAGTTGCAAACATTTTCAGAGAAGATGAAGTGCTGTTCAGATACCTTCCTGTCATTTGCCAGATAATATTCTACTCTTGTCTGGTTTGGGCCATTTATTTTATTATTTATTTTTTTTTATTTATTTTACAAATTTATATGCCGCCCCCTTGCAACAAGCCTCAGGGTGGCTGACAACATATCGAAAACAATATAAACAATACAACCATATAAAACAAATACACAATTTAAAACACAAGTTAAAAACTGGCCCATCTCATAGTCTAAAAGATAAAAAATAAACTATACACAATAAATAATCATAATCCATAACTATATCACAATACATAATTTAACAGTTAAAATGTTTCTTAAATAAAAAGGTCTTCGCCTGGCGCCGAAAAGCAAATAATGACGGCGCCAGGCGAGCCTCTCTGGGGAGGGCATTCCATAGGTGGGGAGCCACCGCAGAGAAAGCCATGGGAAGAAGATTATTTTATTCTTGTTCTAATTGTTATTATTGCATACAAAGAGAACACAGCCCTCAACCTGATGCCCTCCGGACATGTTGGATTGCCATCCCATCATACCCAGCAACATGGCCATTAGCCAAAGCATTGTATACCTTGATATGTCACATTATGGAAGCCCGTTGCTGTTGTTTATACACACACTGCCTGCTTACCTGCAGTGGATCACTATGGGTCCCGCATCAGGAGGTGTTGAAGCCTTCACCCTGCGGATGAATGCGAGGAGTCCAGTAGCATGGTAAGGCACACCATGTTCTGGCCATGATGTGAAGTGGAATTGCTTTACCTCGTGTCTTGCTGAGTAGCCCCTCTGCAAGAAGATGCAAGAAAGATATAGAGTAAGGGTTACAGACATCCCACCCCCTCAGGAGACTGAAGACAACACTTCAAGAATCCTTGTCATCCAATATTTTTCTTGGTTCTGGAGTTCCAAACAATCTACTCCCTTTTCTAAATTCTAAATCCAAGTCATTAGTCATGCTGTTTAAAGCAGGATAGGGGGAACTCTGTTGAGCCACAATTACCATCAGTCCCAATTGGAGGTTGGTGGGAGTTGGAGTGCAACCACTTTTACAGGGTCACAGTTTTCCCATCCCTGCTTTGAAGTCCTAAATAGCATTGGTCAGGATGCCTTAGGAACCAACATCATCTTGTACCTTGATGGAGGGATGTAGGTTTCCTCATTAATAGCTTCAGAATTTCTAGGTGGAGAAATCCCAGACCCCTGATTAAGGGGCCCTTCTCTCAGAGACTGGAGTTGCAGTGAAGGCTTTGGAATGATTAGAAGCCAGCTACTTCCCCGAGGCTCTCAGGAACTCCACTTGTAACAAGGGTATGATTTAACATTCCTCCAGATGAGGGGAGTGGATTACAGTTCTTGGCGTCCCAAGACACCATCCAACTGCTCCATAATTGCCATGATGTTTTCAACTCCTGTCTTGTAGATGGAAATAATTGTCCTTTCCCTGTGTAGCTACATGGTGCTTAGCCTGAAATTAAACTTTCAAGAATGACCATATAAATAAAAGGCTGCCCTGAAATATTATTTACAAAGAGGGCGTCCTTCACTGAAAGAGTGTATATAACTAAAGAAAGCCCAGATGGTCAGATCCTGAGCACCAGGCTGCAATTCAGCAGAAGGGATTTGTATTTGTGTGTATTAAAGTGGTTTTTTAAACTAAGCAGCTGATGGTTTGGGACAGAGAATGGAAGCTTTAACAGAAATCTCTCTGCCCAGGAGAGAAGAAAGACTTTCACACAAACACACAGCAGGGAACTTTTGTTCCACTTTTGTTCTACCTTAAGCTGCTCACCAGGAACAAGGAACCTTTTCTTACTATTACATCTCTATCCTCTCCTTCCCTGCCTTTTGTGAGGAATCAAAGGCAGCTTTCATGATGCTCCCCCTGTCCAAGTTATAAGAAGAACCATGCTTCTTGGACCAAAGGTACATCTCATCCAGCACTTGGCAAACCAGCTGCCCACAGGATCCTTCAAGCAGGATGGGTGCAAGACCTCCTCCTGCCCAAGCTCCTCAGCAACTGGTGCATCCAAGCTTGCCTCTCTGCTAAAGAAGGCAGCACATAGCCACTGAGAGACTCCCCCTTCATGAATCTGCCCAATCCCGTTTGTTGTTGTTTAGTTGCAAAGTCATGCCTGACCCATCATGACTCCATGGACAACATTCCTCCAGGCTCGCCTGACCTTCACCATCCTTCAGAGTCCACCCAAGCCCATACCCACTGCCCCAGTGATTTCATCTGGACACCTCATCCTCTGCCATCCCCTTCTTCTTTTGCTGTCAATCATACCCAGCATCAGAGTCTTCTCCTTTGAGTTGTTCCTTCTCATTAGGTGGTCAAAGTATTTAAGTTTCAATCCCCTGTTAAAGCCACCCAAATTGGTGGCCATCACCACTTCCCAGGGCAGTTTAATTATACACTGTGTGAAGAAGTGTTTCCTTTAATCTGTCCTAAATCTCCCACCAAACAGCTTCATGGGGTGTCCCCAGGTTCCAATGGCATCCAGAAAAAGGCCTCCTTCCCCATTTTCTTCACACCATGCATTATTTGAAACACCTCTCTCCTGTCTCTCCTAACTCACCCTTTTTCTTGGCCCAAGTTGAACAGTCCCAATTGCCACTGCTGCTCCTCATGGGATAACTGCTCCAGCCCCCTGTTCATCTTTGTTGCCTTTCTCTGTATTTTTTCCAACCCAATGATGTCCTTTTTCAAATAAGGTGACCAGAACTGAACACAATAGTCCAAGTGCAGCCAAACAATAGATTTATATAAGGGAAGTAAAATTTTGGCAGTTCTATTTTTTATTCTGTTCCTAAGAATTTCCTGCATGGAGTTTGTCTTTTTCACAGAAGCAGCACACTGGGCCGGCATTTTCATCAAGGTGCCCATTCCTACCCCAAGATCCCTTTCTCGGAACAACCTAGTGAAGCAGCTAGGTGAAGCAGAGAGTGACCGGTTGGCCCAAGGTTGCACAGTACCAAGCATTCATGTTTGAAAGTGTAGACTTGCACAAGAGCACACTTCCAAAATCTCATTTTGCCCTCTCCCAAGCAACATTTCACACTCTAGCCTATGGACTGCAGGAGGACCCACTTTTTGTTGGAGGAAAATACAACTACTTTTCCACTGGACACACATGAGTTCTTAAAATGTGCATTTTTCCTCAAAAGATAACCACATTGAGGAACATGGACAAAGCAAACTAAGCTTCAAGGAGAAATAGAAAGAACTTCAGTGAGCTTGACTATGACCCATCCTTACACAGATCTCATTCACAAGTGCAAACTGTCCCCAGCAGCTGAAACAGCAGGGATGAGATAGTATCTTCCACCCCTACTTGGATAACCAGCAACATAGCTACACAGATGAGTGTGTCAAATTTGGAAGCGTGATGACAGAGCTTACCCTCTCGAGAGTGAATGTCCTCACCACGTATTCTGCCAGTGTTTCGGACTTCACCTGGGTGATTTTGATGTCTCTGTACATCTCTGAGTCGTCAGGCCAGTATTTGGAGCATTTGACCTGTGAGCAGCAACAAAACAGACCATCACGTGCATGAATGTGTGTGTACCCGAGTCCAAAATCATCCACCAGGAGCCTCTGGCACAGTGCAGAACTGCAACGGTCTCTTACCCTTCCCACTTCCACCAGCTTTGTTATCATGACTATGCTGGAACAGTGCTCTTGCCACACCATCCTCCAGAAGTCGTAGACCATCTCCTGTTTGGGCCCTAGAGCACAGAGAGTGAGAGAACTCAATTGCAGGAGTAGTAAAGGGAGCCATGGACCCATCAAAACATGGTGACGCTTGCAGCCATTTGTCTGCTGTCAGGCACACTGTGAGTGGCTTCAGACTTCTGAAGCAGGCACACCTGTGCTTTCACTTCCTGGGAGATGCTTTAGGGGTGGCAAGACTCCGTGCCTCTTCTGGTGTTGTCTTTCCCCTACTCTTCCTAGGCAAGTGGGGGGAATGGAAGAGGAGGAAGAGGAAGAGGAGAAAGGGGACAGGGACATTGGAGTGTGATGGGCAAGAAGTAGATAGAAGAAAGGTTTACCTTGGGTGGCTATGAAGTGGTTGGATCTGTGGTATCCCTGTGAAGGAATAAGAGGATCAGTTATGTCCTGATGGGAAAAAATGGTGAAAACACCACTTGCATTCACTTAGAACACAATTCTCTTCATGTGCTCTGAAGTCTTCTGCTCTTAAAGTTGACCTCAAAGACCATCCCCCCAGTGTAGTCTGAGCAAGCAGAGAAAGGGCTGCCCAAACCCTGGAGAAGGTGGGGAGGAGCAGAGAGCATTGTTCTTTCTTCATCTCCCTTTCTCAAACCACGCCCTTTCATCACTTGATGGTCTAAACATTTCCCATGGTGGAAGGGCAGTTCGAGATGGATGCACAGCCCAGCAAAACCCTCAGCTGTGGTCCCTCTGCCAGCAAAGTCTCCCAACCACATTTGCCTCCAACATATTTCCACATTCTTTGTATCCCACTTTCTGGTCCCAAGCCTTGGATGCTATCAGCTTTCTAGTTTCCTGCCCTTGCACTAGAATTGTGCATCTGTGCTCAATTTGTACAAACAGCAAAAACCAAAAAACACACCACTAAAATGTCATTTTTACAGACAGTTTTGGCTGCTCATATCCCCCGAGTACACCCTCTTAGCTGCTCTTTTTGGCCATGAAAGTTCACCAAAGGAAAGGTTTGCATTTGCTCTCAAGGAGGTGCATGAATGGACTCAAGGAGTGCCCACTCCTGGTACAGCTGCATTGCGTGACACAGGACAGATGCGTGTCCATGCTGACCCTGCTGTCTGGGCCACAGCGAGATACACGGAAACTAGCCGGGTGCAATGGTGACGTGGAGAAACGATGCCAATGGGTTCTTGCCGGTAGCGCCCTGGTGGGGCATGGATCTTGGCGGGGTCCACCCATGCCTGCCCTCAACGCAGTCCCCAGCAGTCCCAATGACTGCCCAAGACTGCAAAGAACAGCAGCCAAGGAGCTCTGCCTGCAGCCCCGCCGCTCGCAGAAGCCTCGCAGTCTTGTGTAATTGCTGTGAATGCCTTCGTTCCTCCAAGCCACTTAATGCTTCATTCATCCAAGCCACTTATTCCACACATTAGGAGCTCCTAACAGGGAAGCAGCAGCCTGAAAGAACAGAGGAAGATGTAACAAGGCCAGCAACCAATAACGCAGCAGGGAAGGCGCTGGCTTCAAAGCAGAGCACGAGGCTTCCCGTGTGGTTTGCACTCTCTCATTTCGCATTGTCTCATAGAAGACGCTGCCTCCAGCAATGCAGAAAGGCCCGGCTGAAGATATCCAGGCTCTCTCGACCAGATGGGAAGGCCTGTTGTCTGGTCAGGGAAATGAATTCCATTTTGGAGAAGCACTTGGGAAGCAGGTTTGAGTGGTGGGTGTGGAAGGTCCAAAAATGTAGCTTAACGTGCTAAGTGCCAGTCCCTAAAGAGATGGATTTTGAACTTTTTGAATGGACGAGAAAAATGTACAAAGGCCAAGTAACCATCAACTGACTGGTGGTCTGCAGCAAGGGGCCAGGAGGGGGGGGGGAAGCTTATCCCATCTGTTCTGCTCCCTTCTCCAGCCACTCCCGGCCTCTCAGTTTTCTCAGTCTGGCCAGTCCCATCACACGTCTTCTTCCTTCATTTTCTTCTGGGTCTTAGGCCTTCAGGAACCCATGCACATTGTGACATGGCCATCGAGGGAACCTCAAAAAGCTGGATTAGGACCTCAGCCCCTGAGGTCCTGCAGCCCTGCTTTACCTCTTTTCCATAGGGATATCCCAGAAATTCACAGTGGATTGAATACGGTTGGAGTTCTCTGAATCTGCTGCCAATCCCACAGCAGAACAGCAAATTCCAAGTCACATGGATTCTGTGGACTCCGAGACTAATTTTTCACCAAGGGTTGGGTTAGTGCCAATGTTCATTAGCCCTACGGTGCCCTTGTGGAAATGCATGAATCGTCATCAGATAACGAGTGTGCATTAGCACAGATTGGCAAGTGCATGTTAGCACTAAGGCATTAGCAGTATTCTGAATTAGCACGGGAAATAAATTCTGCTATTTAAAAATCTGATTCAATCAATGAGCAGATGCTGCCACCAGACAATCCACGAAACGCAGATGAGCAGACGTAGCAACATCTGTACGTGCTACTTTTGTCACTCCCCTCTTGAGACTTAGGTGGCCAATGCACTGCTCTGTTAACTGCCCCCCGTCTGAACGATGCCTTCTGAACTAAGCTGCATGATCATATAAATCCTAGTGACTTTGTTAGAGCTCATTCCCAAGCAAACAAGTATTGGAATGCAGCCTTGGGGTCAATGAATTGTTAGCATCAGGAATGTGTAAACAAGTGAGTTTTTTAAAGTGTTCAAATATTATTTTCCATATTTATAATGTGCACTGTCCTTAAACACAGAAGCATTTTGAGTTAAAAAGGAAATGGAAATAAACAACAGATGAATGGTTAAGTTTCCGTTGGTTGCATGAAAGTCAAATCTAATGATCTGATAAATAATGGTGCAATTCTGTCTATATTTAGACAGAAAAGGGGCCTACACTTTTCCGCTTTCTCCAGTGCTGGGAATGGTAGAACTTCTATCTAAATATGCATCGGATTGCACTCTTAATTACCTACAACTTGACTTACTATCTGGCACTATCTGTCTTCATAAGAATGAAAAGCTGTTGATAGTGCGCTGTGAGCAAGGATTACCCAAGGCATAATAAGTGCAATCATTTATGCTAGCAGTGAAATGGGATGGGAAACTAACTACTGGCATAGATCTATAAACTTTTGAATGTAAATACCTCCTCACACACCAATACAAAGTACATCTCTTTTAGGGCACAATCCAGCCAGCGCAAAGCATTTTCAGAACCCATGATTTCCAGTGGGAAAGTAGTACTGAGCACAATGCTTTGTGGCAGAACTGAAACCTTTGCTGTTGCAGCTACCAGTTGCCAAACAGACTTCTGCTGCCCAGCCTCTGAGAGAGGCTCCATCCCGTTATGTGCTTGTTCTGGAGGATACTTAGCACCAATAAGGCAAGTAGTGCACAGTTTGGTTGCTCACAGCTCTCAAATGAGACATTTCTGCACAAAATGGTACCCAAGTCTGCTAACAATAATAAAAGTTAAAAAGAGACTCTTAATTAAAACATAACAGAAAAGCAAATAAATTGAAAACACAATTAAGAACCATGCTATCTGGCACATACTACAGTGGCAAGTTGAGTCAGCATTTTTTGGAAGACTTTTTCCTCAGTAACATTTCTATATTTCTTTTTCTCCCTAGAAATAGGACTCCTCGCAGAATTTGCCCCAGATATTTTCTCCTATTTTGAGAAGGGACAGGACTGCTAATGGAAACTCACCACCCCCAAGAATTGGTTGGAGAATTTCTCCCCTTCCTGGAGGGGAATCCATTGCAATGGTTCCCCCAAGATTCTTTATCTACAAATAGGGTAGGGAATTTTGAGAGGCTATTTGCTCACAGCTCTGACTTGATATCCTCCTTCCCATGGTTTCCATCACCCCACTATGGCCTCACCATGCTAAGATCTTTCTCTCTTTGCTGAGCAATAGGCAGTTAGAGATGCTACCCTAAATTCTGCCCAACCACCCTCGGGTGATGCTATATCAAGCACTCTGGGGCACTGTGGACAACTGGAAATTGTGCTTTTTAGTCAATGATTGCTGGTACCAATTACAACAATGACTGGAGGGGGGCATTATTGTAGGAGGGAACCACAGCAGAAATTTTGCCCAGAGTCCTCTCGAGCTTGAAACTGACCATGGGGAGGGAGTAGTAGAATTCTGTAGCCCTTAAAAGGACAAAAAAGGAGCAGACCTCTGCTTGCCTTTGTTGGTCTACAGTAAGAGTGTACCGTTCAAATTGCCTGACATGAAACATTCATGTTTCTATAACTAAGCGTACTGCATCAGTGCATTAATGGTAAAAAAAACAATTTTTGTCACACTTTCCAGTTGGTATTTTCTTGTTGACCTATTCTTTGTTATCTTTTCCCTTTCATCTCTGCACTCCACAGCATTCTGGCCATGCCCAGGCATTCATCCTTTTAAAAAGGAGTGCATAAGGGGGGCACTGGAACTGTGCCAAGCAATATGTTTGCAAAAAATAGAACTGGTAAGTGAGTCAAGTTTGCTGCAGGCATTTGCTTGCTTGCTTGCTTATAGAAGGCAGGGTGTCTCCGTCAACATACCCACATAGTGGGTTACCAGTTAGACCTTCAAACACTGCATGCCAGGGTCAGGCAAGGGCTCTGTGAGGGCATTAAACTCAATGCTCCTATGGCGCCTCTGTGACCGGAAACCCGGATAACACCGGGATCACAATCATGTACTCCATAAGCATGTTCAGCTGATTTAAAGCCCCTTTCAGACCTTCATAAATGGCTCCAGGAGGTGTAACTAACAGCTAGGAGCACAGGAACACTGGGAGCAGGCCTTCCATGTTGCACTCATGTCCCCATCATCACTTCAGCCCTGCAAATGTCCTGGTGTGGGCCTACAAAGGACTTAAGTGATGACAGCTTCTCTGGCTGAATCCCCATTTCTGGCTCAGCAAAGCAGCGGTAGCATCCTGACAGGACGTGGTCCTTTCATGGACACCACCAGAACCATGGGTAGCTATTCAGTGAGTGAATAATAGCGCAAAGATGGTGGAAGGGAGCAGGGATGCAAGACGTACTTACTTCTCGGTTAATCCGAATCTTAGCAAGCCCAATTGGACACAGTTCAAGAGAAAAAGAGATCAGAGACAGACAGATTAGTGAGACACAATCAAAAGATGATTAGACTGTTTAGTAGGGGGAGTGCATTATGCAACACAAATGCGAACGGCAAGCACAGGGGCTTGGGATCAAGTGTGGCTCCTTTCATTTCACAATTGATCGAGGCAACCATGAACACTTTACAGGAAAATAAACATTCTCGGATAGCTGAAATATGTACCACAAACTCCTGTTTTATTCCATTGCCATTCAAAATTTGATCCTGAGATTCATATCTGAATTTTGAATGTGTTTGAACAGTGAGAGCTTTTCAACATAACTGGCATCTTTTGATTTGGGCAACTGTCAAAAATGAAATGAGCTATTAAATTTAGACTATCGCTAGAGTGCACACTGTAGAACTGTTATCAAATACCCACAGCTTCTTAACTATCAAAATCAAATTTGAACATCAAATTTAAAACATTGGAGTCAAATTTCATTGAATAAAATATAGATATCTATTGGAAAAATCTTCAAGTATTCAGGAAATATCCAGAATGTTTGTATTAAAATTTGCAAATGAAACTTGGAAATAAATTAATTTCAGCCCTAGAACAAACTTTTTCAAATGCTTTGTATTAAAGTTGGCATTCAGAGACCAAAATGTTTTATTTTCCCTCTTTTTCTTTCAAAATCATGTATTAGCATGTATCAATTTATTTCTAGTCCATAATTGTTTATCCTGTGTTTATGTGTCTATTCCTGCCCAGTTCTACATTAATTTGCTTTTAAAACTTGGAATGCATGGAAACGTGCATTTAAATACATATTTGATCATGTTTTTCACAACTAAGCATGTCTAAATACATTATCTGAAAATATATATATTTGATATGCCTTTGAAGATGAAAAATGCATCACAAAATTCGGACAAGTGCAAAATCCAATTTGAACATTTATCCTGGAAGTATAGATGAGATCAAATCACATAAGAAGATCAAATTCCTCAGGCATCCCTGTTAGGGATGGGTAGAGTGCCCTAGTTCTCTTCTTTTATTGTTTCACGAGTTTTATCTGTATATTGTCCTTATCCCTTTTAATTCTGGTTAACCGAAATAAATTAATTCTGGAAATGGAACATGGACAGTTAACCAGTTTTCTATTCCTTTCATTTTCTGGATTCCCCTCTGCCCCTTCGCAATTGGCTTGGGCAAATTACCCAAGTCTTTTCCATTTCCTTTTTCCTACGGAAGAATCTGAGTAATTGTCAAGTTGAACTGATGAAAGCTTTGAGAATCTCACCCATCTGCAGACACAACATGAATTGTATGGGCTGTGATAAAGATCTACTTATGCCTCTAATCCAGAGGTGGGCAACCCAGTATCCTCCAGGTATTTTTGTCTAAGAGTCCTGTAAGACCCAGCCAGCATGGCAGATGCTAAGGGATTCTGGGACGCATAGCCCAAAATATCCAGAGAGCATAAGGTGGCCTCTCTCTGCACTTTTTACTGTTGCACTGTAGCATTTTATTGTTAGAACAAATTCCACAGAGAGCAGGGGAAGACAGGAAGTGTTGGCCTTTGGAAATGAAGATGATCCCAAGAAAGAATAAGAATAAATACATACAATCAGGTTAGCATGAGGAGTAGAACTTCTAAGAAAGAGAGAGAAAGAGAAAGGAGAGAGGAGAGGAACATGGAAGACAAAAAATGATTCTATATCACACAACCAAGAAGGTTTCTAACAGACAAGCAAACAGACAAACAAAAAACAAACCCCCCGAAACGTGACTTTGAGGTTTTGCTAAACTGGAAGCTGTTGGTGAAACGGTCCTAGAATGGATGCACTTACATCAATGTAGTTGGCATTGATATAGTCTGAGTTGGGGTCACCAAGAAGGGGATGGAGCTTAACTCGATGTCGGTCATCTGGAAACAAGATTAGATGTGTCTGTTAGTTCCGAGCAGGCAGAAAAGCATTGAAAAGCCTTAAATCTCTTATCCCCATACATTATATTCGGTGTGATTTTTTTTCACCTGTTATGAAGCATGCGTGAGTTTTCAGGGGAGAAGGGGGATGTATGTTCTTGTGAAATCAAAGACTCCAGCACCGCAATTCAGCCTGGAGCTACAAGCCCTGTGCCTTCTCCCTCTAATACTGAGGGAGAGAATCTTTTTCAGCCTGAAGCTTTATTCCATCTTGGAGCTCTCAGGAGTCGCATTCCAGCAGTAGGCAGGACCAAAAAAATTGGGGAAGGGGGGAAAAAACACCAAAAATGACAAGCACATTTAGTTTAAACCTCCTATTGCCTCAACCTCAGCATGTTAGTCTTTCACCAAAGGTGTGGGGGATGGAACAAAAGCCAGTAAACCACCAATTTACCTAGCAGTCAGGTAAAGAGGATGGAGGCATGGCATTCTGGAGATCCTAGAACACCAGGTTTGGTGCTCCAGTGGAACCTACACAGGAGAACCTTCTCCTGGTCTTCAACAGGCATACTAATTTTCCGTCATTAACCTTTAATGGCAGGTTGAAACAATGCTGACCATGTTCCAATCCTGAGCCACAGAGTTGCAGAAATGCCTGACTGCTATGCATCAGACTAGCCTGTGAGTCACTTTTGCTCAGCTGGAAAGGCATGGCCATGCAGCCAGATAGGTGGCCACACATGCAAGCAAGGCAGGGAGTCTGGACTCAGGGGGCTTTTAGGCCCCTTCCAACTATTGAAAGGGACCTTGAGATACTAGTTGACTGCAGGCTAAACATGAGTCAGCAGTGTGATGCAGTGGTCAAGAGGGCGAACGCCACCCTTGGTTGCATAGCCAGAAGTGTGGCTTCTAGATCAAGAGAGGTATTACTACCACTCTACATACTCTGGTGCGCCCGCAACTGGAGTATTGTGTTCAGTTTTGGGCCCCTCATTACAGAAAGGATATAGCCAGGTTGGAGTCAGAGCAGTGTAGGGCCACAAGAATGGTGGCCGGTTTGCAGGGGATGCCATATGAGGCGAGACTAAGAGAACTGGGTCTCTTCAGCCTGGAGAAGAGGAGACTCCGAGGGGATATGTTGGCGACATAAAGGTATGTATGTATGTATGTATGTATGTATTTATTTATTTGGAAATTTATAGGCCGCCCCTTGCCACAAGCCTCGGGGCAGCTCACAACAATAAAACAACAAATTCTAATACATTAAAATTTCCAAATATTAAAATTCACAAACATTAAAACTGGCCCATCTCCAGGTCTGAATTAAAACCGTCACAATATAAATAAATTAACATTTAAAATATTGTTTAAATAAAAAGGTATGTGAGGGGATGTCACATGGAGGTGGGTAGAGACCTGTTCTCCCCTGCAGAGGAAGGCAGGATGTGATCCAACGGAGCAAAGTTCAGGGAGCCAAGGTTCCATTTGGATGCCAGGAAGCACTTCCTGACAGTTAGGACCCCGAGGGTATGGAATGGGGTTCCATGGGAGGTGGTTGAGGCCCCATCGGTGAGGGTGTTCAAAGATAGGCTGGACGTGCACATGGTGGGCATGTCGTGAGCGGAGTCGGCTGGTGCCGGAGGTCAAACTAGATGGCCCGGGAGGCCCATTCTGATTCGCTCTGTTTCTATGTTTCTATTCCATTCTAAGCATCCTTCTGCTCAAAACTATAGCCGCCGTCTCCTCCTCCTCCTCCTCCTCCTCCTCCTCCTCCTCCCCTCCTCCTCCTCCTCCTCCTCCTCACAGTGTGCCCCCAACTGTTTGCAGGATCCAGCCAGGTCACTGAAGGTTCAGATTTGTTGCAGTCAGGCCCACTGAAAGGCTATATTCTGACATTTTCTGCTAGGGTGACCACTGTCCTACTTTACACAGGATTCCGTGACTGCAAGGGCTGCCACAGGACTGCCCTCTCTTTGATGGGTTGTCCAGTCAGTCCAAGTCTGATTTGAGGATCTGAACCCTGAAGTGTTCCATCCACAGGCAGCACCTGGATGGAGCAGACACACCTGGTTGCCATCTTTCCCAGTGGATGGATTCAATTTGCTTTTAAATGACAGTCATTGGTTCTGATTTGCAGCTGCACATGCCTGTGAGCCCATCAAAAGTCATGGAAATCTTTTGGGGGTGATGCATTTCCTCCGCTTTGGTAATGGGCAGCTGACCGGTCTATCTCTGCATGTAGTCCAAATCACCCAATCTCCCAATTTCCTCTGCATGCAGTCCAAGCCATCCCCTTCCCGATTCACATTCCACAACAGAACCCCAAGCCACTAGCTTACTGCTTCCCCAGAATACAGCAGCGGAAAGCAACGCACAAGAAATCCGCTCTCCTTTCCTACCATTTTTGTCAATTCCTCACTCAGACAGAACTGTGAAGATCAAAGCATTCAATTCTCCTTCAATGCACATTTTATTAGAATAGCGAAGCAGGCGCTTTTTGGCACACAATACAGGCTTGCAGCAGAGATATGACAGGGTCTGAGAGTGTCTTCTCAGCTCCTGCTGACTGCTTTCTCCTGCCACCCACGGTATCTCTCTCATTACCGCAAATGCAGGAAGGGCAGACGCTTCTTTGTCCCCCGTGCCTGAACTGAGAAGAATTCCATGAGGCTTTGGGATCACCATATGCCCATCTCGAAGCATAATCCTGAGCATAAAGGTATTATGGATTCCCTATACAGCTACACTAGTGGCCTGAAGTGATACCCCCCTCTGCGGTTATTTCCCAAAAGTCTTCTGCAAGAGGCCAATGCAGACCTCTGTCCCTCCCATGATGGTGCACTGGGTGAGGATGAAGACAACGAAGGAGCTGGCAGAAAGGGAGGGGTGGGGTGGCAGGAACAAAAGTGGAGAGAGAGCAGGGGGAGGATGAAAGGGGGAGGCAGGCAGGCGCAGGCAGGCAGGGAGTGGTTTTGGCCCTGCCCCTGCCCACTTCTGTCTTCAGCTCCACCCACCATCCCCTTGAGAACCCTGCAGATTATTCCCAAGGAAATGTGTCACTTGATAGAAAAAAGGCTCTTCACCACCAGTTATGGGGTTTCCTTGGGGTGGGATGCATGGTGGGGTAGGGGGGAATACAGTGATTGCTTGCAATCTTTTCTCGTAAGCAGCTGGGGAAACATCCCTGAGTGTGGTTCTTTTGTGTTGTTGGCTGCAAGGTTCACAAGAACAGATTGCAAACGGCAACAAGAACAGAGGTGAGTGAGAGGATGATGAGGATGTCGTCTCCAGCTACAGACAATGGCTACAATGAAAGGGTATCTCCACCATCCCCTGGGGACTTTTGCTAGCCTAGCAACACTAAGCAATGTGCTAAGCCACTCCAATTCTTTTCTCCATTATCCAATGCAAAGCTGACAGGACAACTCATGTCTGAAAATTCCTTCAGGTTCACTGTGGTGAAAAATAGGCATACTTTGATGATTCATCGATCAATCAGTGAAAGGCCTATTGAGTTATCAAAAGGGTTCCCACCAATTAATTGGACAGCAGATTTTTTAAAACGTTACTTTTGATGTAACAAGTGGGATGTTGCAGAAAAGACACCCCACATCAGGGTTCTAGTATGCCAGCCAGGCCTTGTTCAGTAAACTCTTTATGAATAATCCAAAAAGCATTGGTCCTAATACAGAACCACGTGGGACTCCACTGGCGACATCTCTCCATTGGGAGAAATTACCATGAATTCCCACCCGCTGTCTTCTGTTCTTTAACCAGCTAGTATTCCTTTAAAAAAAATTACTTTGCTCAGGGGACTTTGTTGAGGGACTTGGCCAAAAGTCTTCTGGAAGTCCTACTAAACAGTGTCTGCTGAATCACCCTGTCTATGTTCTTATTGACAAAGAACTCCAATAAGTTAGTGAGACAAGACTTCCCCTTGTGGAAGTCATGCTGATTTTTTAAAGCAGGGCTTGTCTCTCTATGTACTTACTGATTCTATCTTTAATAGTCCTTTCAAGCAGCTTCCCTAGAACAGATGTTAAACTAACCATCCTGTAATTCCCCAGATCCCCCTTGGTTCCCTTTTTAAAAATTGGCGTCACATTGGCCATTCTCCAACCCTCTGATACAAGGACTAATTTCAGGGACATGATAAATATTTTGGTAAGAAGGTCAGCAACATCATTTGTGAGTTCGTTGATGACTCTAGGATAGATACTATCCGTCTGGACCAGGTGACTTGCTGACTTTCAGTGTATCAATGAGTTGAGCATTTCATCTTTTGTTATTACTATCTGCATTAATTCTTAGGACTCCATTCTAGAACACATAAACTCAGAGCCAGGTATTTGCTGATTGTCCTCTGCTGTAAAGACTGATGAAAAGAATTCATCCAGCTTCCCTGCAATCTCCTCATTTCCCCCTTAGTGCTCCTTTAAATTCCATTATCATCCAATAGCCCAACTGTTTCCTTAGTCACTTTCTCTTTCCATATATTAAAATAATTCTTTATTCTTAGCCTTGATATTGTTAGCTACATGCTCCTCAAACTGTGGTTCTCTGATTGTCTGCTTGCCCTCTGGAAGTCTGAAGTATCTGGAGGCCACCCTTCTGGGGGATGCTCTTTTACACAGAAAGCCTGAGGGAATGAGCCTGACTTATTACTGAGCTGCATGAGCTATGCTGGGAATCTTCTCAGCTGAAGGGCAAGGCTGGAGCCACTTTAAATGGACAAAATCCAATGTTATGAAACTTTATTTAATTAATACATTTAAACTCACACAGCCTCCAGCAATCTCTCCCCTCATACAGGAGAGATGCCTCCCCTTCAAACAGATTAAATCACGCTGCAAAACCTACTCCGCTGGCTGATCAGTCTGACTGGAGATGCAACGGAGCAGATGGTATCAGAGGCACATGCCACCGTCCAAAGGCAGTTCAGGTGCATCCCCCTTGGCACCATGACTGTGGTAGAGCTGAAGAGCAGGGCATGAGACAGGCTCTTTGATGCAGGGCAGAGGAGAACTCACCCAGAGCTGTTAAGCCGAGGGCATCTTGCCCCAAGCCTTTCTGGTCCTCTCTCCTGCCATCCAGTTATCCGCAACAGCTGTCTGGGGAGAGGGTAGATGGCTTCTCCCAAGCTGTTTTGAACCACTCGCGCTCCGTTTTTCTTTTAGCCATCATGTTAACATGAAATTTCAATTTGGAAACCAGAGGGAATAAACCACTATAATGAGAAGCAATGAACATGGCTAACGAGGATGGAGTTGCAAAGGCATGTTGGCTTCAGGTGGGTTATGTAACAGTGCAAATTCTTCCCTGTCCTCAGAAAGCTAGAAGAAAGGATATCCCAAAGTCTCAACCAATGAACTCTCTCTGTCTTTCTGCTACGTTTGCACATAGGTATGTGCACACGCATGCACATGTTCTATCACCACATGCTGCAGACATGGACCTAATTCAGCTTGCCGGACTCCCCAGTCTGGCCTGCAGAGCCTCTCTGGGATCCCAGGGATCCCCCACTGATATCACTGATCTAAGATTGGAGGTAACAGTACGGATCTCCCTTCCACCCCCCCATTGGAATGCCAGCAGGTGTAATCCCCACTGTTAACACTGAGGATGCTCATTAATGTTACCCAGAATGTTTTTGGCCTGGTAGGAGGCCGTTTGTCCCCCACCTCAAACAGTTCTGTGCCCCTGATGAAGAGCATTGCAACGCCTGCTCAATGCACACTAGGCACGATTTACACTCTTGGCTGGCTCCATATTCTGAAGGCCATTGGAAGTCCCTGGAGGGTTTTCCTAGCAGTGGTACCAAACAGCATTGGGCAGCATCGCTCAGTATCCTGAACTGGGCTGCTGTGAGAAATTAAAAGGGTGGATTAATCCAGCCACTCAGCATTGCTCAAGGTACCAAATTGATTTTTATTTTCTTTTTTTCAAAATGGAGTTGTCACAAGGATGGTGTGAAAGATGGGCCTTCTGGAGGCTGATAACTTCCCACAGGTGCCAAATACTGACACTATCCCAGATGGCAACACTGCAATAGCAGCACTGCTATGGAGGGCTTCTGCCACAGGAGGAGGGGTGCAGGAATCTGTCAACAGTAGGAATATCCACACACACACACGAATTTTCAGCTTGAATCAATGCAAGAGAAGAAAGTCTCCAGTCCATTTGAATATGTAAATGCATAGAAAGATGAGCATGTAAGAAACGAAGCAATTGCTCATCGGAGGAAAACATACCCCAGTCTCTCAATGGACAGAATTGCGTGAACGAGTGACATGCAAGATCTCCAGGCTTCTTTGAGCATCAGCTCACTGCTCATCACATGCCTGGTTCCCATTTGCATTTGCAATAGCTGTGCAAATGAGAAAGTTGAGTGAACAGAGAAGCTGCACAAAATGAGCCGTGGGCAAATGTGAAATTTCGCCCTGTTCAATTTGGGCAAAATGTCATTAAGGTATGTACATTTCCTAAATTTCTTCCATACACTAAATACGGTGGATGAAGAAATGTATACGAATTACAGCATTTGTGCCCATTTGCAAAGTCTGAGCAAATTCGGGAAATTTGCACAAGTCGACTGTGAGCACACAGTTGGCAATTTATTTATTATATTTATTTACACATGTATCTATAGTCCACCTATAACTGCCGAGGCCTTCCTAAGTGGCTTACAATACATAAAACATACTAACAAAATAAAACACATTAAAACCAATCAAAACACAACGAATCAAAACATCTATGAAAGCAATATAAAAAGGGCCACTGCATTCAGGCTAAGTGTTAAAAAAATTCCTAAAAAGGTCATTCATCACCTGGTGTTGAAAGGAAAATGAAGATGGAGCCAGGTGAATTTCCCCAGGGAGGGAGTTCCAAAGATGGGGAGCAGCAGCAGAAAAGTCCCTGGGCCTAGTTGCCACCCCTCTCGTCTCCCTGATGGGTGGTTCTCATAGAAGGGCCTCCTGAGCTGATCTAAGGAGGCGGGTAGGTTTATATGGGTGCAGGCGGTCCTTTAGATAGCTGGGCCACAAGCCGTTTAGGGTTTATATGTCAATACAAGCATCCTGAATTGGGCCCTGGCCACAACTGGTAGCCAGTGAAGTTCTTTCAGAACTGGTGTTACATGGGCCGCTCTAGAAGTAGCAGTCACCAAGCAAGCAGCCCGGTTCTGCACCAGTTGCAATTTATAAACATTTCCAATGGACCTGTGTCCCCTTCAGCTAGCAAACAGGGCATGCTTGCATCTTTTGCATGCAAAACTAAATTCTCATACATAGGCACTGGGATGACTGCAAAGCACCAGGTCATCCTTCCCCATCCTGGCTCCATTCAGGCTACAACTCTCAAATTCCTTCTCTGCTGGCTTGGGGTTGCAAGAGTTGTAGTCCAACACATCTGGAGGGGGCAGTTTGAAGGGGGTGCTTTGTGTTTAAGGAAGAATAAGGTTGAAGTCTGACTGATGAATCAATTAAGATTAAACACCAGTATCTTTTGAATAAGGGGCATGCAATGCGTGGTCTGTGGGTCACAGGGACATGCCTCTTGAACCTCACCCACTGCTGCCACCATCAAAAACCCCCAGCAACCCTCCGCAATTGTGGATAATGCTAACCATGCCCCTTTGCTCCAGCCACACCCCTTTCCCCATGCAGCCCCCATTGCTCACCCAGTACCCAAAGTTGCATCCTAATAAGATTGTGCACTCTTGTTTTAAGCATCACACACTTGCCCATACTTAGGCTCACACTTTTCTGCAATGATTCCCCATCTGACTACATGTCTAGTGCATCTGTGCCATAAAGAAGGCAGTGTCAGGCTTTCCCTGGTCCCGGTGGAGCTTCTCAGCCTTTCGCCCCTTCATTTATATGGAACAGTGATAGTCAGGTAACCTCCTCAGGAATAGAAGGGGGAAGAAGTGAGGGATCTAAACACAGGATGTTCCTGTGGATTCACTCTTTGAGACATAGTTTATATTCAGGGCTACTCATAAATGGTTTATAAGGCATCCATAAATCATGAGCAGATGGTACAAGTATGTTACCAATATTAAGAGGGTGCATTACAGACCTTTTCTTCTTTGTGACGCAGAAGGAAACTGTAATATAGATGGCTATACTATTCTAGGAATCTTCCCTCTAGTTATCCAATAGGAGGGTGATTACCACTATACAGATTTCTAGAGATGAATCCAGTGCCTAAAAAGCCTTTAGCATGCACTCTGCAATTGAATAATATATTGGAGCTGTTTGAGTGGTGGGTGTGGGGAATAAGGAGAACAGGCTAAGACTGCAGATATCCAATGCACAGCTATTAAGCCCCTGGAACACTTCCACTACCCTGTCTACTAGGAAGGAGTTCCTTCTCCAGGTATGGATGCTGATGTTGCCAAAACGCTATCCATGCAAGAGCAGGCTTCAGGGTCTTCAGGGATTGCAGAGGTAATAAAAAGCTTTAGAACTAGCCCCTTTTCAAAGAGTTGAGGATATAGAGTAGGAGGCAGCATTAGAAAAGGTCCAGAGGAGGGCAACAAAAATGATCCAGGCTTTGGAAACACTGCCCTGTGAGGAGAGACTGAGAGAACTGGGCATGTTCAGCCATGAGAAGAGAAGGTGGAGGGGGAACATGGTATCACTCTCTACATAATACCAAGTAATACCACTCTCAAAGGCTGTCACAAAAAGGAAGGTCAAGATCTCTTCTTGCTGATGCCAGAGTGCAGGACACGGAATAATCAAGTCAAGCTGTGACAACTCAGATTCAGGCTGGACATCAGGAAAAGTTTCCTCACTGTCAGAGCAATACGACAGTGGAACCAGATGCCAGAGAGGTAGTGGGCTCTCCCACACTGGAGACATTCAAGAGAAAACTGGGCAGCCATCAGGTGGGATGGTGCGACTTGGTGTCCTACAACAGCAGGGAGTGGGACCCAATGGCTTTCATGGCCCCTTCCCACCCTACTATTGTGTGAAATATATTCAAAAATTAATTAAATAAGTAAATGACTGATAAATAAATGACTGATCCTGTACAGTGGGCATGGAAGAAGAGCATATGAGCATAAGACGAGTCCTATTTAATCAGGCCAATAGCCTGTCTAGTCCAGCACACAGTTTGCACAGTGGCCAAGCAGTTGCATGGGGAAGCCCATGTCAGATGCGAGTGTGATAGCATCTGCCTGCCCAAGTTCTCCAGCAATGTGCATTCAGGAGGATGCTGCTTTTGATCCTGGAGGAAGCATAGTGCCTTCTAGATTAATAGCCATGGGCAGCCTCTTTCTCAGTGCATTTGTCTAGTCCCTTCATAATGCTACCCGAGTTGGTGGCCATCACCACTTGTAGTGGTAGTGAGTTCTGCAGCATTTCGTGAAGAACTATTTCCTTTCACTGGTCCTGAATCTCCAATGTTTCAGCTTCATTGGACCACTGCAGATTCTACTCACAGATGCTACAACGTTTAGGTATCCTGGTCCCAAGCCATTTAGGGCTTTATAGGTCAATACCAGCACCTTAAATTGGGCCTGGGCTTCAATTGGAAGCCAGTGAAGTTGATAAAGGACCAGTGTTATATGAGAATAGTGACTGGCCCCCAAAAGCAATCTGGCAGCTCTGTTCTGAACCAATTGAAGTATCCAGACTGTCTTTCAGGGCAGCCCCATGTAGAGCGCATTACAGTAATCCAATTGGGAAGTTACTAGAGCGTGTGTCACCGTTGCTAGGCAGCGCTCGTCCAGGTAAGGACACAGCTGATGGATCAGCCAAAGCTGAAGGAAAGCGCTCCTCGCCACAGCCGCCACCTGGGCCTCCAGGGACAGCTCCAGGTCGAGGAGCACTTCCAAGCTGCAGACCCTGTCCTTTAGAGGGAGTGCTACCCCATCCAGGGCAGGGCCAAAATCACCTGCCTGAAAATCTGAACCACCTATCAAGCGGACCTCCATCTTATCTGGATTGAGTTTCAGTTTATTGACCCTCATCCAGCCCATTACCTCGGCCAGGCACCAGGTCAGGACAGTCACTGCCTCACCTGGATTAGCTGTAAAAGAGAGGTAGAGCTGGGTATCATCAGCATACTGGTGACTCCTCAGCCCGAACTTCCTGATGACCTCTCCCAATGGTTTCATATAGATGTTGAATAGCAAGGGGGAGAAAATGGAACCCTGCAGTACTCCATGACAATATCCATATATCAAAAACTGAAAAACAGAAATATCGATCTTTACTGCTTTTGTCTCAAACACTTACAGGTAGGCATGTGATCCTGTCTCCCTTTGGTTTTATCTTTCTTCTTTGAAGCATCCCAGCCTTCAAAGAAACTCTAGGAGGAAGAGAAGTCTATTATGTGCATAAAGAACACTTGGAGAATCAGCACAGAGAATTTCCTTTGACAGCAACAATACCTACCCTATGGGCTGGTTCCATCATACTGATTCATGCTTACTTACTGAATGGTGGACTTTGGAATACTGGGTGGCTTGCACACAGAGCAAACCACATTGGGAGTCAATGGCACCCATATTGTGCCACAGCACATAGTTTTGAAGTACAACTTCTATTGCAGGGATGGAGAGAGATGGTACTTTCCAGATGTTTTGGACAGCAAACCCCATGGGCTCCACCCAAAAGGGCCAATGCTCAAGGCTGGAATGAGTGAGAATTTCATTTGGCTCATTATTTGTAATGGACTTACCAAAAGCTTGTGAATTTCTTGGTAACTGGATGGTAAAAACATGAGATCAATGTTGATGATGCTGTGGCAAACTAACCAATTCATCCAACCAGGCCCAGGGCTTCCAGTGTAGGAAACTTCCTTAGAATGAGTCAGACTACTGGTCTATCTAGCCCAATATCATCCACTCTGACAGGCAGCAGTGGCTTTCTGGGGTTGCAAGCAGGATTCTTTTAGCCCTGCCTGGAGAAGCCAGGGATTGAACCAGGAAGCTCCTGCATGCAAAGCAGGGGCTCTACCATGAAGCCACTGCCCCATTACATCTGATTTTGATTCCCTTTGTCAGTGTTGAATTAGGGTTGCTGGCTTTTTTTATTGACATGTAAACCAGTTAAGTGTCTAGTAGGTACGTCATGGCCCTCTCCATCTGATAATATATACACCAATCAAATTTGCCTAGTGAAGCTTTAATTATACTTCATTCTCAGTAAGGATTTACCCAAACTTGCCTAGTTCATATTTGGGGATGGAAGAACTAGAGAAATTTAAAAAAACAAACAAACAAATACAGAAGAAAACAAATTAACAGACCCATCCATTCTTAGGTTTATCACAGGTTCTTCAAGGAGCCTGATAACACTCTTGGGAGTAATTGGGTGATCACACTGTGCACAGGGTGGATAAATCAATGAAAAACTTTTGGATCAATCAATGAAAACTTTTCTGTCAAATAACTGGCTAGCAGGTGTTTGTGTTTGAATTTTCTATTTTGTTATGTACTTACATCACCTTCAAATGCAAGTGTCATCGAAGAAGAGGCATGCACTCAGGATGAGTGAAGCCAGAATGGCTCTTCTGCTAAGATGATGTCTGCTACAACGCAGGCATCAATGCAATATAATACTGTGTTTAAAACAACACAAAATCCCAGGGAATATATATCCCTTTGAAATATAGGTTTGCATTAAGAAACCAGCAATAGAGAGGTGATGAATCAATTAGACATGTTACAGAAATTGAATTAATCAGTAGATCAGTCTATTCAGACTCATGCAATTCTAAGAATGCCTACTGGCAAATAAATCCCATGGAATTCACTGTTTACCTAGCAATAAACTCCACTTAATGGGACTTATTCCCAAGTAGGCATGTATAGGATTGCACTGGAAAGTTCATTTATCATGGAACAGTCTTATTTATTCTGTCTTTTACCTTTAACTTTAGAGAGCAAGATCTATATTTTCAAACACCAGGACTGTAAAGTACACCACAGTTTTGCTTTGCAGGGTGGGGAAGCAGAAGACAAATTGAACTAAGATTGCTAAATTCCTATCTATTTTCTTCAGGTATCAGTGGCAGCAACAGCATTTTATATGCCCGTAGATCAACAATATCTTTTCATCTATGTCTATTTTCATTAAATATTTTCCACAAGGGGCCACTTTTAAAGTGCATTCATTCTGCTACATCTATAATCCTTGTACCTCCATAAATGCCTCATCCCCCTTCCCACACAGGATTAGACTTTTCCCCACCCCAGAGTTCTTAATTTTAATTCCACAGAGCAGGCTTGTGTGGTTGTTCACAAAATAACAGCAGAGCTCATGGCTGCAAGCAAGAGAATGAAAGTGGAAGAAAATGATACGTTTCCTTCTTTATTCCTAATATTCAAGTGCCTTTCAAATGACTGGTTTGAGACATGTACAACAGCTTTTCAAGGTGCCCTAATTATTGTAACTAGCCCAGGTTTGTCAGATTCATAATATTGGAGAAGAGAGTTGCAGACATTTGCATCAACTGAATATGAGATGGTAATTTTGTGGCATGAAAGAGAAGTTGGGTGAGGGATTTCTATAGGAAGTCCCACAGGACACAAGCCCATATTATAATGTTGGTCTCACAAAGCAGAGGTGCTGCAAATGTTCCATTTTGATATGGCTTAGGAGGTGGATTTTATGATTTAGGCAGACAATGTGTTCTCAGAAAAAAAGAACAGAAAGCAAGAGCTTCCTGGGGACTCTCAGACTGAGCTGGCAGTCAAGGCCAACATGACATGTGGAGACAGTCTCCAAGTTTAGTTTAGTGGAATTGCACAGTGCCCTGATCCGGCCTGGAGAAACTCTGCACGGGGGATGAAACTTCCCACAGAACTGTGTCTTCTCCCAGTTCATTCCCCAGTGGGATTTGGGGTGAAGAAAGCCACTGCCCAAGCTCTTTCTCTCTTTAGCCCCCATATGGACTAGGTGAATTTAGGAAGCAGCTGGTGGAAAATTTTAATTGTCTCCCCCTCAGCTGCATGCAAAATCAAGGTGTATTTTGGGACCTGCATTTTGTGTCATATGGTGACGAATTTGTGTGTGTTGTGTTGTGTTTTTTTGCAGGGGAGGGGAAGGAATCCATCTGTTTCCCAGGCTTTGCTCCCCAGATGCTTGTCCACTTTGTCATGAACCCTCTTTCTCAGTGAGTGCACTCAGTGTTCATGCAGCGCTTGCCAAGAATCATGTCCCACCTGTTCACTACCCAAGTGGCATCCCACTTCCACAGCACTGGCCACAGTTTGCATTCGTGCCACATAAGACACGGCATGTGACATGGAAGGCTGTGGATTGGGCAATCAGGGCTCCGTGAGCTTTCAGAAAGACCAAGCATGAGATGAGGACCACAAACGTTGGAAGGATGGAGTCCCTGCAGCTTCACTGCAACCCTACCTGTGAAGTTTACTCAGCATCCCCAATCATTCATGCGAAATTGGACCCCACCGAGTCTCCTTGTGGAGTCAGAAGCCTCTAAGATGACTGCTTCAAGTAAGCTTTTGTAGCATGTAGGTGGCAGGATACCTGAGAATTTGGGCAGTGAACCTGTGCGCTAGTTTACCATGCATTCTCTGAAGCCAGCAATCAATTCTGAACTTAATAGCCAATTCATAATGCATCGATCCAGGCTTGCTACAAAAGTAAGCATTACAAATGAATGAATTTCATCCAATGAGCCAACTAATTACAAAAGTTGGCAGCATCACTAACGCCAACCAGAAAAATGAACAAGGGGGCAGAGAGGCACTGGAGGTAAATAGGTAGCCGGAGAAGAGGATGAGGATTATGGCTGGTAAGATGTCTACATGCTCACGGGAGAGTGGACAAAGGTTCTGATGGTGTCCATCTTAAACTGGATTCTTTCCAAATGAGCCAACTTGTTCCCCAGATCTGAGGCAGGGCAGGAAAGCTAAATTATATCAAGTCAATCTGAAGACAGCCGGGAGTGGGATGAACTTCACAGATCACTAGCAAGAATTAAAATCTAGGCGTCGCCTAGCGCCACAACCTCACCTCATACTCCTGCTTGAAGCCATAGCCTTCTGCAGTCTTCATCTGGTTGATGTGTTGGAGAAGATCAGCTACTCGAACAGCAGGGTGAAGTTGCCCAGTGTGGTATGGAGAACCTTTGCGCCCACACTGCCTTCGCGGGGAACCCCCTAACAAGCTGCTGGACTCGTTGACAATGCTGCTGCGCTGCTCACCTGAGAATGATGGCACATATTATGGAAGGTGTGATAGAACAGGAGGAAACATCAGCGCATGGTGCACTCTTGTTTGGCACCACCCAACAGCCAGCCTCAATGATGCCCACAATTCAGCTGGACATAAGATGCTCGTCTTTGCCTAGAGTGAGCACAAATTTTCTGCAGGGTTTGGAGCCTTCCACTGATTTTCATAAACACCTTCCATTGGTATGCATACCATTCACACACACACCATTCCACACACCAATCACACACACCTGTACACCCTGTTCTCTCTCTCCCTTTTTCACACATGCACACACACACACACACACACAAGAAACACACTTACATGGACACATGATTTGTATACCCCATCAATCCACAAATACAAAATTTGTATGAGATATCCACACACATATGCACACTGTACACATGGGCAGTTTAGTTTTGTTTTTTCTGATAGAGATAGCAGCATTGGGGGTTCCAGGGAGAAAGAGGGTCTCAGCAAGGTCTCTGCAGGCCAGAGTAGAAGGTCTCAAAGACCTACCCTGGTCCATGGGCCAGAGGTTCCTAATCCCTGCTTTAAAATGGGTTCTGGGCTGAGGCAGGAACAATGCAGGATAGAAATCGGAAAATAAATAAAATAAATAAATAAATGCAGAAAAGCACCCGAAAGTAATAGCTCCACCACTAGAGCCAGTCCACTGCTTCTTCCAGTAGCCAGCACAGAAATGTTTGCATTAGCAAAATATAAATTTAATGTTGTGTTTTTAGAAGATTAATGGAGACATTCACAAATGCAATTTCTTCTATGGGATCAAGTACTGATCTCTATGATAACGGCAGTAATTTTATGCTATTGACGTCAGTGAAGTCCACTCATCTTGAGTGGAATTATCTCAACGTTTCTCTGTATGAGGCTGAACAGGGCTTTTAAGCCAATTATACCGAAAGGGGACAACCCTACAGATACATCCTGGAATGATTATGCATGTGCTGGTATCCATGATCACCAAGCCACAGTTGTGAATTAGCACATCACTGTGGATGCTTGAATCCTTTCCAGATGCCTGTTCTTGCAATGTTACTTGAGAATTCTAGCAAGTTAAAATAAACTGATAAGTTAATTTTTCCATCTTCTGAACAGTCAAACTTCAGAGGTTTGCATTTACATTGTACATGCCCTGCCCTTGGAACGTACGTGTTTATTTTCTCCCCAACCTGGAAATTCTTGGCCAAACCAATGGCACAAGTCAGGACTCAGGAAAAGAGTTTTTGTTCAGTAAATGATGCACCCTGCATATAATAAAATCAATTTCAGCAATCGACATTGATGCACCAACACAATCCCTGTGCTTTTGACTGCCTCGGCTGAGGAATGCAATGATGCAGGTACAAATCAGGTATAAATACTCATTTAATTTAAATGAAGACCTGAAGACTATTTGCAGGGATCTCATCATGAAATACATTATATATTGTGCACTTTCATATTTCAACGAAATTAAATCTCTGATATTTTCTAACTTGAGCAGCATTGCTAATTAGAACACCCACATCGCCTGAGAACACACACTGAAAGCAGGGTTGGAAAAGAATCATCCTTGTTTTTAAGGTTGGCAGTCCTTTACACTCTTACATTCATTCATTCATTCATTTATTTGACATATTTATATGCCGCCCCCTTGCAAACAAACCTCGGGGCGGCTAACAACAAACAGGAAAATTTCATTTAAAAGCAATACACAATCTAAAACTGGCCCATCTCAAAATCTAAGATAAAATACAAATATATAATATAACAACAATAATAAAATATAAAATTAACAATTAAATATTTTCTTAAATAAAAAGGTCTTCGCCTGGCGCTGGAAAGCAAATAATGACGGTGCCAGGCGAGCCTCTCTGGGGAGCGCATTCCATAGGTGGAGTGCCACCGCAGAGAAAGCCCTCCTCCAGGTACTCACTCTCCTTAATTTTCTCACAGAGGGTTCCCGGAGGAGGGCATGAGCTGCCGATCGTAAGGGACAGGAGGGCATATATGGTCATAGGCGCTCCTTTAGGTAACCAGGACCCAAGCCGTTAAGGGCTTTATAGGTAAGAACCAACACCTTGAATTGGGCCCGGACTTCAATGGGAAGCCAGTGTAGCTGACAGAGAACTGGGGTGATATGAGAACCATGCCCAGCCCCCGTCAGCATCCTGGCAGCTCTATTTTGCACCAATTGAAGTATCCGGACCATCTTCAAGGGTAGCCCCACGTAGAGCGCGTTACAGAAGTCTAACCGGGAAGTCGCCAACGCATGTGTCACTGTCACCAGGCAGTCAAACTCCAGGAAGGGACGCAGCTGATGGATCAGCCGAAGCTGATGGAAAGCACTCCTCGCCACTGCTGACACTTGGGCTACCAAGGTCAGCTCCGGGTCAAGGAGCACTCCTAGGCTGTGGACCCTGTCTTTCAGAGGGAGTGCTACCCCATTTAAGACTAGGGGCAGGTCCCCCACTTCAAAGCCTGACCCACCCACCAACAGGACCTACCCACCCACCCAGTAGGAGTTACATGGAAGTAACTCCTACTGAACTTAATAGGGCTTACATTTGATTACACATACAAAAGTTTTCACTGTAAAGTATTTTCAGGGCATCTAATCTACATTAACTGATCCTGTGAATGCATCCTAAGAACATTTTTAAAAATCCAGTCACATACCCATCTAGACCAACATTCTTTTCAATGAGATGTTTACAGTTGTATTATATTTACTTTCCTGCCCTCTTTCCTTCCATGGAACTCAAGGCAACTTACACAACTCTCTTCCTCTTCTCAGTCTTATTCTTACAGTAACAACCCTGGTCTGTGACTGTCCCCAAGTCACCCAGTGAGCTCAGTGGCTGAGCGGGGACTAGAAAGCTGATCAACTGGCCACCAACACTGGCAACTTTTATGAACAACACCAATGCTCCTTTTAAACAAAACCTTGAGAGGAAAAAATTCTATGATTTAACTCAGTGTTATATTAAGCATGGTTCCCTCTTTCTGTCCATCCTGAATCTCTGACCATTCAGTTTCATGGGAGGAATAGCTGGAGAAAGAGAAAGTGTTTGCATGCATGTGTGATTTCTCTACATCCACTTTCTCTACCCCATGCATAATTTTATACACTTGCCCTTTATTGGCATCCTAACATTTATAGATTTTCTCGGTTGCTGCTCACATCTTTTTCCTGACTTTTAAAGCTCTTCCTTTCTCCCTTTCTGGGCTTCTCTCCATAACTCCTCTGCATGAGGGAGTTCTGGAATGGTTGCTCTAATGGCATTTCTCTGCAAGAATCCATTCGGGCTCAGCTCCACCACCTCCGCATCTGCCTGGAAATGCCAGCACATGGCCCGTGTTCTCTGCCCTTTTGCTCGTGGTTTCCAGAAGGCAACGCGTGCCCTGCTAATTAAAAAGCCCACAGAGACACGCAGACGTGTTGAGTGAAATGCACCAAACTCACATCCATAAGGGGACTCAGACTGCATGGCGACCGCCACCAACAGGAGACGTGGCCAATGTCCTGCTCCCTACATCAATCCTGGCCTCCAGGAAATCAAAATTCTGCACTCTCCTGGGAGCAGGGACTGTTTTATGCACACCTCTTAGCTGCTTCTTCTTGATTTATTTATTTAACATTTTCCTATGCCGTCCATTACTAAAAAAAAAGCCTCTGGATGGCTTACAAGGAGCATGGTTTACATAGAAAAACAGTCCAATGCTGGATAGCATAAGCACAGGTTTAATTCTCATGAGCAGTGCTAATCAACCTATAAACAAGTAAGAAACTCATCATGGTACTGTGGTAGAAATATGTAGCAATAACTGGGTGTCCTTTCTTTCCAGTAATGTATACATCCTAACTCAAGATGTGGTGGTACTCTATCAAGCTCTATTTCTGAAATAAATGTTATCATTGGAGATGGGAGAACACACAGTCCTTGAGCTTATGAAGGTTCTCCTTCATCTTATTTCTGTTACCACATGCGAATGCCCTTTCCCCCTGATCAGGGAACAGGTGCATTTTTCAATTACCAAAAGGAGCATTATAAAAAGTGGCTTTCCCCTCCAATTTAGGAAATACACCTTTTCTAAAAAATGAGCATTTTTTTCAAATGAACAATGTGCATTCCCCCGCCCTCAACACACTTGGCTAAGATACAAAATGTGATGGAGAGGAATTTGCACAAATGTGCATTAATGCAAGAGGGCCTTTTTGAGCACAAATGCAAGTTCATGAAATGATGGAGTTTCCTGCACATTGTTTTCTCCCTTGTGTTCACTTTCAGAGTTGTGAGCAGGGCACACTCACCTAATTTGCAAGGAAGAACAAAACTATTTTATACTCCTAATTGCATTTTCACTGCTACAGACAATGATTCCTAAACTATGTTACATGAAAGCAAACACACACACAGTTCCTTGGGGTTAGATGTAGTGTAACATCTAACAAAGGTCCTAGTGACTAATCAGCTATTAGAAATAGGAAGCTGCCTCTATTGCCACATGCTTCCTATACCTTCTGACAACATCCATTCAGAGTTTCATGGTTCTTTCCAGGTGATGCCGCAGATTAGACCTGGGACCCTCTTCATACAAAGCACAGTTTCCATCATGGAGCTGAGCTATAATTCTTACCCATGTGCTTGAGCTGCGCCCTTTCCCCAGGTGGCTAGAATGGAAACAGGAACCTTCCTGCCAACTCATGTGACCACCTGAGTAAAATCTTCTGGTACTACCACTTTTTAAAGACATCTTGCATTATGCCACCCAATCCACAGCAACAGCCTCAACGGAAAAGAGATGGAGGAAAACAGCCAAAATACTGTTCAAGAAAGCTCCTCCCTGTCACCAGAGTCCATTAAGTTTTGATAAAGACGCCAGCTTGAAATGAGTTGTCAGTGTCACCTCAAGAAGGTGCCCATGTCCATTTTTAAAAGTCTTTCTGGTGATAACTCTTGCCAGGGCATCATTGGAAAAGTGCATGATGCAGCAATCTGGCCAAAGCTAAGCAAGCCTGGGCCTGGTGATCAGCTGGATGGAAGATTGCCACTTAGGATCCTACATGGGAAACCTTAAGGTCCATCATGGAAAAATGTGTGAGTTATGAAACGAACGAAGAACATAATAACTGGTTGGCTTTGTTCTTTCTCCACCCTAACCCAAATCTGGTTTTCCTCCTGCCAGATAAAGAAAGCTTGAGCATCTCTGTCCCTCTCTTTTGCGGTGTGCAAGTGCACTGGGGGATTTTTGGTTGGCGTAATTACATTATAATAAAGGTATTTCAGCAATGTGGAATTCTGCATTGTACTTATGGTCCATCCCACTACCTTTGGTCTTTGCAAGACTTGCAGATAAACATGGTTCTGGCTCTGACCTCACTGCAGGGTCATTTTGGGGCCATGGGTATAGGTCCACCTTTTTGACATCACACGCCAAGTTTCCACAGGAACAAAATAGGCCAGCAAATGTCAGGAGCTGGATTTCCTTTCTCATTTAAGGCTGATGTCAAATTAGGGACAAGCCCGCAGCTTTCCACCCAGCACACAGAGAAAGAGGCCACAGGCCCTCTGGCAAGCATTTCAGAAACCTCCCTTTCCCACAGGCCTCCAAAGAACAAGGTTAAACCCATTGCCAGCAAAAGCAGGTGCCGGCACATCACATTCAATAGCTCATAAAGCAACAGCAGCAAATTTGGGCTGAAAGCTCTCTGATGCTCACAGAAGACAAATGGTTCATAGGAGCCAGTCTTGTTAAGAGCGTACTAAGGAATGGCAATGATGCAGCCACTGAAATAAAATAATAGTCCTGCACGGATATATAAAAGAGGGAAACTCTTGCCCTCTGGGCTTCTATTATCTGCAAGACAATGGTACAAACCATATTAATCTTGCAGTCTGTAGAGGGAATACATCCATAGGCAGCATCTTGAAGTTTCACTAACAGATGTTATTAGCATATGGCTGAAACTGGGGCACAGAAAGAATCGCTCTACAACTAAATCAGTGTAGAAAGGCACTTGCTGGTGTGAAATTATTAGTCTCAGCCTATCACAAAAATCGCTGCCCCATTAACTCTTTAGGAGTTAAACCACAATGGCTCAGGTGCAGGGAAAAGTCAATGAGGGAGGAACAGCCATGAGAATGGCAAGAAGTCTATGTCCAGAAGGGGGTTTACTATTTTGGGTTGGTGTAATGGCATTATAATAAATATGAAATTATAATGAAATATCCCCCCTTCTGGGCAAGCGCTTTGCCTATCAATTAATATTTGGGTTTGGCCAAATATCCCTGCCCATATCCCTGAAAATGTTTTGTATGGGTGGATTGAAATATCAGTTAACTGAAGTACAAGGTGCCTGGGGGCTTATTCCTGCTTCTTTGATCAATTAAAAAAGCCTTGTGGCCAGATCAAGATGACTTTGGGAACAGAAGGCCCCTTCAGACAAGGGTTTGGCATAGCACATTGCCCATGTTATTGTTATTATTATATAATACATTTATTAAATGCTTACCTGCTGAGGACAGTCCAAGCCTGAGACAAAGAATGAGATGGTGCCACCCCATCCCACCCTTGTTCGGTGCCCAGAAGCCATTGCAACTGGATTGGCAAACAAATCCATATTCAGCACCAGCAATCAGACTATTCTCTTCATCGTTTCAGTCTGTAAGCACATGGGTCCAGGTAGGCACGTGGAGTATTTTGTGCCTGCTCACAACTCCAAATCTCAGTGCAAGAGGAGAATGCATTCACCAAAACTGTTGACAACGTTGATCTGTGAACCCTGCCCCGTTGCATTTTGTACGCCTTTCAAGAAGGTCAAATCACCTGCATTTTACTCTCTGGGAGAAAGCAGCACAAACTGTTGCATGAGTCTGTCCATCTTTGTCTGCTGTGGATCAACTGCGTCTTCAACAGGAGCTCCAGCCAGGTTGGCTGGAAAATCTCCCGGAGTCATTTGGACATCAGTGGGATCCAAGAGCCTCCAGGGACAGGCCCTCTTAAGTAGCCCCCTGACTCTAACCTAAAATTTATGAGGAAGTGATCTGACCATAACGTGGGATTGCTCATTAACTCTATTTTCAGCTCATCCTTTTCCTGCCATTCTGAGTACTGCATATCCAAGATTTAAAAATAATAATAATAATAATAATCACAGTCCACTTTTTTGCTTTTAAAAAAATCTGAAGCCACTCATGAGAAAAATCGTCCATTAAAACCCCCTTACACTAGCAGCCATCAAAGGGGTTCAGGCACAGTGGAAACCCATAAAACTCAGCCTGTATATGGTACAATCTACTTCTCTCCTCCAAATGCCTTCTGAAATGAATAGGGGTTAGCACCTTGGTAAAAAGGGTTAGAAGGCAGATGCCAAGACCTCTAAGGAGAGGAAACTCTAGCTCAAAGGGGCAGTAGCCAAGCACATACGGTTGCACCATAAAAAGCATACAGAGGATGCAGCAGATTGATCCAAGATGAGATTTGCACTGGCACCAAAAATTGCAAGCAGGACGTTGTTGTGCCATTATCCTTCCCATCTCAAGCTTTCATCTATGATTGGAAGTACTGGCACTCAAGACCAGCCAAAAGCCAAACAGAACCTGACACTCTGGTTCCTCTGGCATACCTGAGGATAGTCAAGCATAGTCAAGATTGCACCACAAGGCTTTCGCTGAACTTCCCATGGGAACAAAACACATCAAGTAGAGGGGCTAGGTATATGCCAGACGCTCTGCCCCAGATCAGCAAAATGCTCTGACTAGTTCCATCCTCCTCACTAATGCAAGGAAAGAGGGAAGACAGAATTAAAGTTTAAATCAAAACTGTAACTGCATGCAAGCTGAGACAGGATACTGCTCCAGCAGAACTGATGCTGGTCATCAAGTTCATTGGTTTCTGCACCAAAGCATATTTCCACCTAGCCCTGCATTCTAAATAAAGAAGATTGCAAATTATTCGGGTAAAAAGCAGTAAGATAGAAACATAGAAACAGAGCGAGTCAGAAGGGGTCTCCTGGGTCATCTAGTCTGACCTCCGGCACCAGCCGGCTCCGCTCACGACATGCCCACCATGAGCACATCCAGCCTATCCTTGAACACCCACCCCGAAGGGGCCTCAACGACCTCTTGTGGAAGCCCATTCCACACCCTGGGGTCCTGACTGTCAGGAAGTGCTTCCTGGCATTCAAATGGAATCTTGGCTCCCTGAACTTTGCTCTGTTGGAGCGTGTCCTGCCTTCCTCTGCAGGGGAGAACAGGTCTCTACCCATCTCCATGTGACATCCCCTCACATACCTGTATGTCACCAACAGATCCCCTCTGAGTCTCCTCTTCTCCAGACTGAAAAGACCCAGTTCCCTCAGTCTCACCTCATACGGCATCCCCTGCAAACCGGCCACCAACCTTGTGGCCCTATGCTGCACTGACTCCAACCTGGCTATATCCTTTCTGTAATGAGGGACCCAAAACTGAACACAGTACTCCAGTTGCGGGCGCACCAGAGTTGTGTAGAGTGGTAGTAATGCCCCTCTTGATCTAGAAGCCACACTTCTGGCTATGCAACCAAGGGTGGTGTTCGCCCTCTTGACCACCGCATGACACTGCTGAGTCATGTTTAGCCTGCAGTCAACCAGTACCCTGAGGTCCATTTCACAAGTGCTGCTCTCCAGCCACTTGTCACCTAACCTGTACTTATGACAGCTACTCCTATGCCCCAAGTGCAAGACCTTGCACTTATCCACATTGAACGCCATCCTGTTGTCTCCTGCCCACTTCCATAGTCTGTCCAGATCCTTTCGGATCAGGAGTACCTGCTCCTCAGTTGTGGCCACTGCTCCAGTTTTAGTGTCATCCGCAAATTTGATCAGCAGACTGTTCACCCCTTCTTCCATGTCGTTAATGAAAACATTAAACAGGATCGGCCCCAGGACAGAGCCCTGAGGGACCCCACTTGTCACTGGCCACCATCCCGATGATTCCCTGCTAATGGTTACCTTCTGCTTTTAGTCAGTCAACCATGTCCTAATCCACCGGACAGTGCTTTGGTGTATCCCAAAACTCCTCAGTTTCTCCACCAGGATATCATGGGACACTTTGCCAAAGGCCTTGCTGAAATCCAGGTATACCACATCCACTGCATCCCCTCCATCTAGCCATCTCGAAACCTTGTCACAGAATTCCACAAGGTTTGTCTGGCAGGACCTGTTTTTGCGGAAGCCGTGTTGTGTGGCTGTCAGCCTCCCTTCCCTGTCAGCCTCCCTTCCCTTCCCTAAGATAGTCACAATCTAAGCAGAGATCAGGTGGGGTTGAGCAAAATGTGGGCCAAATATGTTCAAAGATGGAAACCACATGTTCTTTTTAGTAAATATCTATCCAGGAACATGGCATACTTCCAAAATAAATAAATAAGCATTGGCCATTCTTAATCCAGTTATGCCAATCAATTATTTGACCCCAGGATTGTAAAGCAAGACCTTGGAATAAAATTGTCCAGGACACTTCAAAACCAGCACTTCTGTGTATTTATTTCAGATCTAAACCATGAAGTTCGAATCTAATTAACAGGAAAACAAAAGACCTGTCGTGTACCTCAATACACAATGTCCAAATACATTTTCATCGCCTTCTCCTGCTGCCACTGCATACTGTTCAGGCTTTGATCAATCAATATTTACCCACATTCATAAACACAAGGTAAACTGAACAAGCTCATATCTCTGTAGATACAGGTCTAGAATTTCCTGCATATCATAATCTACTTGCCCAAGGCCAATGCTAAAAGCTGGAGGGTAGTTGGCCTGTAATCACAACATTATATTTGTAGCCTTGCTTGGACCACCTGACTGCAAAGATAAAGCACAGTTCTAGGAGCAGACCGCACTGAAGCGGAGGCACCCTCTGCCAGCATCTGTAACATGAAACAGCTATACAGCTCATCTGTTCATTTCATCACCTGTTCAATGGCTATAGACCCTGATACAATAATATGAAACTCGCTGGATGCTCCAGGCATTGCTAAACAAGGGAATGCAAAATGTGGTCCCCGGTCACTTCTGCAGCCCTGCTGAGTTGCCTCCTGTCCTCCCAAAATTCAGTGGTGCAACAGCTGCAAAGAATCCTGCAACTTTACTGCTCGACAAGGCAAGCAGGAAAGTACAGCTTGTTTACATCAAAATTCACTCTCCCGAGGCTTCAGAGAATGCAATTTTGCTTTAAAACCAGGGGTGGGGAAGGACTCTCTGTGCACCTTGTTTAATAATAAATTCACTCCATTTCTGCCACTGCACCAACAAATTTCAGCGATGCATTTGATGGCATAGCAGCAATTCCATGGAAGGTACAACCCTGGCTCAGTTCCCAGATGAGGGAAACTAGCCCCAAAAGTTGTCAACCCCTGCTAGAAACTCTCATTTGGCGGTGTGTGAATGAGCATTTTCTCCTTTCTTGGAAATATCCCAGAGTCAGGCAAATCCCCACATGACCCTAGTAGCTACAGTCCTTTCTTGCTAGCTGTCTTGTCTTCTTTAATCATCTCATCGTACTTTCACAACATCCTAAAAGGTCAGAGGAAGCCCACATCACTAACGCCATCACTGTATCCCTCAAGAGAGAAATGACTTGAAGGAAAGCAGATGTGAGAGGGCAGCTACAGATAGCGTGAGATTGAGCCGTATTTCAGCAAGGGAAAGAAGATGGATGGGGCTAAAGGAACAGGCTGTGCATCCATGACAGATCAGACATTGCAGAAAAAGGTGAGAAAAGAAAGCATATAAATGAGGAACAGGGTTGGGGGAGAGAAGTGGGCAAAGTCACACCAAGTTGTTACTGAAGTGGCAAACAAATACCTGAATTGCTGCAAACATTCAAAAGAGAAGATCACCAAAGCACCCCTGTTCAAATGCCTGTTTGCTTATTTGCTTTTTGTGAAACCAGCCAAGGTCATTTACAAAATGTTCACTTATTTTTAAAGTTGTGGAATGAAAACATTGTAAAGCATTGAAAACAAACTTCAGAACCACCACAACTATTTCAGAAGCCAAGTTTAAAGAAAAATATCTTGGCACCTTTCCTGATTGGCCATAAAGATAGTGGAGACCAGATTCAACTCCGAAGAGAGGTTGTTCTAGAGTTTGGAAGCCAGACTGGAGAAATCCCTTTTCTGGGTGGCCCACAAGTGAACTTCTGCAGTGAGGGTGTCTTAAAGGGTTTCTTCTGCTGGTCCTACTGAGCAGAACCATGCTGAGATAGGCAGATTGCTCAGATAGCCAGGTCTTAAATTATGCTGATCTTTCCAAGCCAAAGCCAACACCTTGGATCAAAGCTGCCTCCAGTTTTTGAAGACCTCTGGGCAAGACACGCTCAATGGATCCATTCCATTGTACATGCTACTCCTTCTCACCACTGTTGTTGCCCAGCCCAGTGAGAGGCAAGGGAATGAGCATGTTGCAGTGCTGAAGAGGAGGAGCATCCCCACAGGGTGGTTGCCATTGGGCCTCATTGGGGTGTGGTTACCTGGCAAGTACCCATCCTCGCCTGCACTTGACAGTGCCCCTGCTCTAAATGGTGGGAAATGCTGTGCAGTATCAAGGCAAGCAGAGCTGTGCTGGACTCCATACTGTGCAAGCCATCAACATCCTCACTGTTTTATTTCCGGGGCCCAGTACTTTACCTGCAGTGGTCTGGAAAGCAACAGGGATACATGTGCTTTGTCCCCCTGTGGGTGAAAACTTGTTTTCTGCTAGGAGATGGCCATTAAAAAGGCCTGCCTCTCTCTCTCTCTCTCTCTCTCTCTCTCTCTCTCTCTCTCTCTCTCTCGTTCTCTCTACCCCAACCAGGAAGGATGTAATGGCCCACAGGCAAGAGATCTGATGCCTTACCAAGAGATCGGAGATCGGTCTGCTGTCTTTGCAAAATCCTTGCAGCAACGTAGTACTAGAAATAAAATCCACATTCCCCTTGAGCATACATTCCACTGGCTTATCCTGGGCAGAGAGAATGGAGCTGAGAGCCAACTGATTTACTGCATCTGTTTGCTCAGAGCTTACCTCTGTTGCTGTAGTTGTGTCCATCCATGAAGGACAAACCCAGTCTTTCATCCTCCTGGAGGGTACTTTGGTCGGTGAAGCTCCGATCAATTGCACTCATCATATGTGTCTTCTCGTTGCGGTAGTTAATGGTAGCTTTAGCCATGTTGACAGGTTTCCTGGTACAAAGAGTGGAAGTAGGATTTATCAGATTAAGGGATCCATTCAGGGTGCACCTCTGCAAGTTAGGTTTATGAAAGAGGAGAGGAGATGGGAGGTGATGAACTCTGCAGCGGGGGTGGGTAACCTATAGTGCTCCAATGATCTGGTCTACAATTCACGTAGTTCATGGTGAGGAATAATGGGAGTTGTAGGCCAAAATATCTGGAGAGCCAGAGAATGTCCACTGGGGCTTATTGTGTCATGTACAATGTATTTTATGGTGGTTGACACATCATGCCCCCTGACTGTTTTCAGATTAGGTCAACTACATAAATATAACTTCACTATTACTGATATTTGCTAAAATGCCATATCCAAGTATGGGATCAAACTGAGCTCCCTCTTCACAGCTTCATGGTTTGAGATATTCAGTTTGGAATCCTCTATACCTTTCAACTGCTTCACAAAATAAATATTAGTGCATTTCCTTTGTTTATGCCATGCCTTTCTTACGTGGCATTTGAGGAGGCATACGCAGCCTTTCCAGGATGTCACCCCTCAAACACTAGACAGATCTTGCTGCTTCAATGTGTACAACGAACACTGAAACCTGCTGCTAAATCCAGTGCCAAAATAATGTTTGGAGCTGTGGCACTTCCCATCCCAGGCACCCCCTTGTGAGGTTGATTGGTGCCTCCTTCTCTTTGGTTAACCGTCCAACTGCACCAGAGTACCAGCATCCATCTCACACAGTTTCATCCTGGTGAGAGGAGGTGGGACAAAGCTACTGACCTATAAGTTAGGGGGACGATATTCAGATGCTCTTTCCTGGTAACTCACTTGTTCTCCAAGCACCAATCTCCTCCCCACCTTCCCTAAAGTTCCAGGGTCATGACTTCCATGATGCTGAGTATCTCTACTGAGCTGGGGAAAGGAAGGGAAATTATAAGCCAGCATTCTCCTGCATGCATTTTAGAGATAGGTGGGATTTCATACAGGGCCGTCTACATGCTTACATTAATAGCTGTCGAGATTAAAAGCAGTGTGCCAATCAAGGTCACAGGATAGAAGATTATTACAAAGGAGGAGGACAAAATACTTCTCTCTAACCATATTTTTCACATCACCCACAGTTGCTTTTCAGCAAAGACAAATGACAGATTCTGCTCCAAGCAATCAAGTGCTAAGAAATCATGAGACAGGATATCAGGTGATGGGCCCTGCTGCACGTGTGTGACCTTTCCCCCCATTTCAACATAGACATGCTCAGCACCACTGGTTCCAGCATCATCACCCAAGTGAATTCTGGGATAGATGCTCAAGGGGTGTTTTGGGGCTTTGAACTGATGTGCTGAAGTGTCCTGCCCTTGGCTTTCATCCGGCCTTCACCAATCAAACTTGGCAGTGATACTATGAAGCCACTGAGAGGACGAGGGCCACTTTAGCACATGCTGAAGAAGAGGGACAGAACCAGGTTCCACATGAGGTTCTGGCCTGCCCCATATGCATGGATTTAAAGAAAACCCAATGCACATAGACCCAGCTTGGAAGGCCAGACTCTCGGATGGGTGGCATGAGCTCAAATCACCCATTCAGGATTTCATTACTGTGGGTTGTATTTGGATATTATCTTCTGATAGAGACACCAGAAGTTTGTTTGTTTTTTAATGTAAAGGATTCTATTAATTAGCAAATGAATTCAGAGAAGATCCCAATTATGCCCAAAGGGTCATAAGTCAGGTAGGAAGGACGAGATGAACCAAGGGAAGCGCCCATATTTTTCCCCCAAGAATTCCTCACAAATGGTCATAACTATCCCACTGTCGTTGCCAAGGGCGTCCGAAGCTTCAGCTGCAAAACAAGCATGAGAAGGTCACAGCTTAGATCATTCAAAAGTTCAGTGGGGTGTCGGAGGAAACCGCTTTGCCATATTTTTAGAAGTGGAAGGATGCCCTTGACCCTGCAAAAGCTCCCAAAATGTTGCTTAACTCCTGGATGGACAAATAATCCCAAGGAAATGTGTGATGGTATTTGACATAACTTGAGGCTGAGCTGGAAAGAGAGATTGGCTCATCAGACAGTACCAAGTCCTGAATTTAAGTTGTATACACTTAAATTTTACTTTACAAACAAGTATTTAACTTCTAACTCCTTTGGATAACGGCCAACCCCTGACATCCCACAACCACCACAAAACGGCCAGGCACTGGTCTGCTTTGGGCATGTTGGGGAAATCTGCAATGGATTCGAATGAGGGTCGATATTTGTGAAACTGATCGATGGATTCCTGAGCAGACTGGCTTTTTCTGAGTTGCATTTACTCTACCGAATATGAAGCAGTTTTTAAAAAATTACAGTAAATGCACATTACTGTAAGCATGTATCAGTGCTAATGCATGTCCATTTACATGCAGACAGGAACAAAATGCGTGCACATTTCTAAAAATAATCTGATTCCATCCATGAGATACGACCGAATGAAAAACGCCTGGCAAGCTGCAAAACACAGTCAAAATGGAACAGATGGAACGGAATCTGCACGTCCTGAGTCTTCTCATTCAGGAACAGCAGGATTTGGAACCTTTGTTCCATGGACCTCACCGTGTCCATGGATGTTTGTGTCACTTCTGTGGGCGCAACCTCCTTGGCTGTGCAACAGGAAGAGGCAGAGAGAACCCCCCTGCCCACTGCTATCATGGCTCAGAGATCACAGAGGAGGTTCCCCTGTATGCCCTCACCTTGCCATCTGGGAGTGGTATTATTGCACAGGTGATTCCTTGGGAAGGCTTGACCCTCTCCAGTCACAGATCAGCTTGGGCTTCTCCAAGTGTCACTGTACATGGACTTTCCCAGCCAGGAAAATCATGCTATGAAGTCAAGTCAGCCATGTCCGCTTTGCTCCTGCAGTGCAAGAGCAAAGGATGCTCTGCCAGTCCAGCATCTTCCACCCCAGTCCAGCATCCCAAGAAGAGAAGGGATAGGGAAGGCAAAGGCAGGCAAAGGGGACCCAGCCAGCTCATCTTCACCATGTGCAATGCTCCTCTTACTAGCAGGAGTGAGTGCAGCGAAGCCTGGACCTTGGTCCAAGCATTGGATGAATGATCCATCCAGCTTGTCAGCCCGGAGACAAATGACATCACATAAACATGACCACATCCAACGACATCAAGGGGGGTGGCCATGCCCACCTGACATCATACAGCCTGCTGGGGGCTGAGGCCAGGGTGCTGGGTCCATCAATCCCACCCTATCAATGTAACGTAGAACCAGTCAAAAATGTTTTTGTCTCACTATCTATGCTGCTCTATTTTCCGATTAAACACCCTCTTTCTAATTGCTTCCATTATTTCCCACTTCTTGATTTATGAAAGATTGCTCTCCTGGAAGTGGATCAACTAGAAGGAAAAATTCCCCTGTGGAAAATTACACTGGCAGTGGACTTCTTCGATAAGAAAATGTAATTTCTAATAAACATCATTTTCCTCTCACTCTTAATAGGCATTTTAGGAGAACTGCAGTGAAAAGATGTGGGGGGCATCATTGCTCAGAGATTTTAGCAGCCCTCCCATCTGGCACAGGAAAATTGCTTATTGCTCTAGCAAAATTACTATTGTTTCCTTGATTCTTTCAGTATACTCAATGAATACAATAGCCTTTGCCACCGCAGCACTATGCAGATGAGCTATAGTTCCCATCATCCCCAGACAGCATGGCCAGTGGTGATGGGACCTGTCACCCTAAGCATCTGCAAGTCAGCACGATGGGGAAAGTGGCACACAAATTCCAAGTTCCCGCATTATGATGCTGCATTTTTCCATGAATTATACTATTGACTATTTTAAACATGATTTTAAGTGCAGGCATTACTGATTATCACAGAGACAACTCAACAGAATGTGTCTTTTGCTCCAACAATAGGCCAGAAAAAACACTTCTGATTCTATTCTTGATTATGCAGAATATGAGATGGGAAGCATCAAGGTAATAATAGGATGATGGGATTATAAGAATGCATCCAAAGAGCTAAGTAGCATGTAACCTTAACTGCACAGTTTTGGCCTCCAGTACAGGGTCTCCCACCACAAATTGTCAGTGATCAGGATTCCTACCCAAACATGGTTCATGGACTACAACTTGTAACCCATTGCTGTCACAACCCCAATCCAGGTCGGGTCAGTCATGCCTGCAACCAGCATTGGGAAAAAAAGTTTCCATAGAAATGAAACAGACCTTTTCTTTGCAGTGCAAATTCCAAACACGGAGCAGGGGGAGTATGGATGATCCAGACTGGGACTGCAATGGGGGGAGTGAATAATTAAAGCCCACCCCCATAACTTCCATCCTGAGTGGGTGGTTTTAGTAGGGGCACTATACTCAAGAGTGGAACTGTGCAGTTAAAGTCACTTGGTTTTAAAAAGGTTGCTAAATATTCAAGGTATAGTAAATTTCCCCTGTTCTGTTCATTGACTGCTTCTCTCTGCCATGCCCCTGAGTCCTCCTGAATTCTGGTTTATCCTGGATTAAAGTTAAATTCTGGAATAGATTTGCTGCCTCTTTCAGTTCCTTCCATTCATTTGCATCTCCCTTACTCTCTGTGCCATTAATATACTTATGCTATTAATGTACACTACTAAACACAGCAAAAAAGCATAGAGAGAATACAAGTGGATGTAAAATCAAATAGTTTGCATTTGTGGTGCTTATCAGTGCAAAAAAGAATGCATGAGTGTTCATTAAACACTGTACAAAAATAATCTTGGTCCAATGAAACAAGCACTCATATGATGATTCCATTTTTGTAGTGTTATATTAATCACTACTGTGCTAATAACTTTGGAAAATTCTAGTAGAGGAGAATTACAGTATCATCCACTCACACACTTGATGGAGTGTTCATTTTTAACTCAATAGTATTGTGACTGTGTTCTATCATGTTCAAGTTTGAGGAAGAGCTCTAGAAGAGGCATTTCAACCTTTTGGATGGGATGAAAAGCTGCCCAAAAGCCAGGAAACAGCCAAATGATTGGTGGCTGGAAGAAAAGGGAGTGAGGCCACATAAGGAACTTCAGGCAGGCCATCTGGGATGCCAGGAGGGCCAAAGGTTCCCACCCTTGACCTTTGCAAGTTCTCCAGGTTGGGTGAAAGTTGCTGTTGGACCACACAGTTCAAAAGCTCCTTCCAAAACCCAGGCCTTATTTTGATATGGCCTAAATCATTATGTAGGGCAGAGATTCCCAAATGTTTTTCTACTGTTGTTTGTTTCAGTACCAGCATATTTCAATTGATTAAACCTTTGACTACATATAAACAATCACAAGCAATAATTGCAACAAAAAAAATCAATGGAACATGTAATTCGCCCATTTCAAAATTTTGTTTAATTTAATCTGAATGATATTTAATCTCAATTCTTCCAGCACCGTGTTATTTATGCTACCAATTTAGGATCAGTATAAGCATTTGTATATTATGGATTAAGGTAAACAGAGAAAAGAGATTTTTATGTTTATCAGTGAGTATATTATTAGCTACTGTGCAAACTAGAAATAGTTCCAATATTAGAAGGCAAGCTTCAGAATCAACAAGTCCCACCATTTCTTTGGTTTGATGGGAATGAATCTCTTTGAGAAAGCATTCCCAAAATTGTGCAAGCATTGATTCGCCAACAGATTTTTGTCAGATTTTATCAGATCTTTTATCAGATTTTTTTTTTTGAAGGGGGGTTAACATATAATGAATTCACTGTCATAGATCTTATCCTCAAATTAAACTCAAATCATGCAATCTATTGGTTTTGGTGTGCTAGACTATGGCTCCCAGCATTCTCCCACTACCATGCTTACTAGGCAATGCTAGGAGTTGAAGTCCAACACATCTGGAGAGAACCGTGTTGGGAAAGGCTGGGTTAAAATCAACATTAGTTAATATAGGTGCCCAGTGGATTTGGAAGGTGAACTGCTTTTGCGACCGCTCCAGCTTTAGGAGGTGAGCATTGAGCAGGTTAATATGGTTTTTCTTAAACTGCTCCATGTGTGCTTTGCATATTATCAGTCCTTCATACCAGTATTCCTCAATTGACAGCACTGGATATTTGGTGTGAGATTTTCACGCACTTTCTAATGTGTACTTGTGCTAACTCCCCCTCTGCTTTCTTTTAAACAAGTCCATGGAACCCATGCAACTTGGAAAAAGCTTACCTGCTGTGAAATCCACAGGTCAATGTAATAGAAATCAAAATCCAACTGAATCTCTTGTAGATTTGTTCACCTTCCATTGTATTAAAAGAAGGGCGATCCTGAACTCCCGCTCCTTGAATGGGCTCCAGCTCATGTCAAATCCAGCCCTTTGAAAAGGACTCTGATTCACGGCCAACGCTATGATGGCCTTTACTTTCCCCATGGAGAGGTTCCATAACTAAGTGTGAGAGCACTTGCTTTTCATGAAGGAAGCCCCAGTCCCTGGCATTTCCAGTGGAAAGGACTCAGTGATGGGGCAAATTCCTCCTGAGGGCCTGGAGAGCTGCAGCCTAGGTGGACAAGGCAGTAGAGCAACTCCCTACAATTCCTCTTCCCAAAGCAAAAATCCTGGGAAAAGGGAAAGTGAGGAAAGGGAATCCCTTCCAAAGAGGAAAGGACCCTCGTGTTGGGTGCCGATGACATCCACACCACTGTTTCCTATCAGGGATTGCAGAGCGGACACGCCTGATCCACAGGTCTACATGAAAGCTAACCCTGAATGTTGGTGTATTCCCAGCAAAAAGGGAATAAGTAAAGCTCAATTTTCATGCTGATGCATGCAGAACATGCACCAAGACAGCAGAATACCATATCCTGGCTTTACTCACTTCGTGAAGATTTAAGGATATAGGGAGTTCCAGGTTCTGATGCATGTGTAGCAAATGCTTCAGAAAAGCTGGCATATGCTGTCTTAAATGCAGTCAAAGATGATCATGCTGATGAACCCCTTACCCTTCCATAATTCTCTCCATCCCGGTATAAGATTCCCCATGAGGGATTTGGAATCTGCTTAAATACATACTTCAAAATATTGATATGTTCTTGAAGCCACTGGAAAATATATTTCATCTTTTCAGATACCAGTTCACTCAGCAGGCCCTGTTCTCCTAAGAATAGTCATTTCTCAAGCGTGGAATGTCTTAGGGATGAACATCAGTCCAGAACATCATCTCTATCCTTTCATCCTCCACATCAGTCTAGCCTCACATTCATTCATGAAAAGGAGGGATCAGTCTCATAGCAAGATGTGTAAAACCATCCTATGGAGTATGGTGGAACTGAATTATGTTTGCTCTGGACATTTCTGGCTCCTCCAAAGGGAATCTCAGGTCCTGATCCCCTCCAGCTGTGCGCCCCTTTTTAACCCCCCTCCCATGTTTGGTTTTGTTTTCCTTTGTTAAAGAAGCATTTTCCCCATATGAACAAAAAAGAAGACACACTGAACATTTATGCCGCAAGGAAAGGAAACTGGTTGGGAGCAATGAGCAGTGGAGCGAGCACGAGTGAGTGAGAATTACTTACGGGTAATAGGAATAGGAATAGTAGTTCCTCCTGGCAAGCGTGCAAACAAAGAGAAACAGCATATATTGCATAAGCGGCTTTTCTCAGCAAATAATGAAGGAGAAGATGGGATACTGGGTGCCTAGAAATGGCAATTGGCCAGAGCCTGAGCCATTGTCCATGCAAAGGATTGGGGACAGGAGGGCGGGAGGGAGGGAGAGGAGCCTGAGGAAGCAATCAGTCAGAAATGGGAAGCAGCGTTTGTACATGCTCCCTTGCCTGGGGACAAGCCAGGTCACCTGCCAACCCAGAGCTTTCGATCAGGGGCAGCCCAGCTTCACTCTGGGCCTACGTTCTTGTGTCCTTGTCCCAGCTTTGAAAGACCTCCAGAAGCAATCAGCACAGGCCTCTGGCAAGAGTTAGCTATGAGCCTGATGGGGAAGGGAGGAGAAGCAGGAGAGATGTCAGAGAGAGAGGTGGCAGAGAGAAAGAGGAGGGAAACGAGGGTAACAGAGAGGCAGGGAGTGAGAGACAGCGAGGGAGAATCAAAAGGGTGGAAGGAAGATAGGAAGCATGTAAGGAGAGCGTGAAAATGTGGGTAGCCAAGAGGGGATGGAGAATAAAGGGGATGCCAGACTGAGGGGTAGCGGGTAAAAGGAACGATAGGGAAGAAAAGGAAGTGATAGAGATGGGGTGGAGGAAAGTGTGCATCAGAAAGACAGGGGACATTAGGAAGGCGGGGGGACAGAAGGGCAGGGGAGAAAAGGGTGTGGCAGGAGACAGAAAAGATGTGATTTGCCTACTTTGGGCCCTCCCACAACCAACTTCGGCCTCGCCCACCACCAGCTTGCAGCCTCTGGCATGTCACTCGCAAGGTAATGCAGCCTCCAAACAGGATGGAAGGATGGAAGGAAAGAAGAAATCTTCACCCATCTCACCGCTGCTTTAGATCAAACAAGCCTTACCAAGGAGTACTCCCTCTCTCCATCAACACCACATCATGCTGTCAAAGGTAAATAGCACATCCATTTTCCAGTATCTTTAAAGACCCCTAACAACACAGAGCTAACCTGGATTGCAGGAAGCACACACTGTCTGCAAAGCCGGTTGCTGCAGCTGACCTGGAATCGCCCCATTGGACAGATTTGCACCACAAGCTTTAAACAAGAAGTGGGCTGGAAGCATAAATGGGGACAGGCACGGGAACAGCAGCGGGTGAACACATCCTTTCTGATCGTGTTTCTCTAGAACAAGGGCTGTGACTAGGAGCCTTCAAGTTGTTAACACAGAAGCAAAAGGATGCTCCTTATAGGAAGGTGTGTCCATGGAAGTGTAGCTTCCCATCTCCACATCTCTTCCCCAAAGCCCTTTTCTGGTTAAACAACATTTTGCTGAGGAATAACAGCAACAGAGATGTGTACACGTTCCTCAATGGACAGTGGTTATGTACATGCATTAATATCTTTCCAAATAAATACATTAGAAATAGACTGTGCAAGTCAGATATGCAATGCCCCCTTTATTGATGATATGAAACCTGCAAAAGAATTGGACAAGGTGCAGGGAAACTAAGGTGGAGAACTTCCAAATCCACAAACATTTCAGAACTGGACGTTAGCAACTGCTGAAGTATCTGGAAATCTGAAATCTTTATCAGCCTATGGCTTTGTGGCTTTGTTAATCCTGATTATGTACACAAACACTTCCAGATGTGTACATGCGCACACATATGCACACTCTAGTGGCTACAGAGTAACATAGACCAGGGATGTTGAACCTCTGCTCCATGGGTTAGATTGGGTCCACCTCAGGTCGCAATCTAGCCCCATAGAAAGCCATGGCGCCTTCCCCTAGCACCATATCCTCCTCATCAACCTTTGATCATTGGGTAATTCCCCAACTTTATCACAGTGATTCCCCTTTGAAACAAATTCCACCCCAATGCCTAAGTTGGAAACCACAACCCAGCATTGCAAGCTGCACCCTGTGTGGGAACTTGTTGGGGAGTAAGGTGGTACTGCAGTACCTGTGGGCCAAGAAGCCCTGACACCTGTGGACCAAGAAGCAACCAAGACCCTGGCAGCACCTGTCCAGCCCTCTCCCTCACTGGCCCCCATATCCTTCCCTCCTCACCACCAACCCATAGCTCTGTGATGACATTAATGGAGGGGATGGGGACAGAAAGCTGCATGGAGTGCAAGACAGCAAGTGGATAGGAGGAGCAGACAGAGCAAGTGGATGAGAAGCAAGCAGGCTGAGTGTGGTTGCTAGAGGGGTTAAGCCCACTCCTCCTATCAAAGAACCTTCTGGAATTGGATTCTGTGGAATGGAAGAACTGGGAACATCCACAGCAAGGGGGAGAGGGTCCCCACCAAAACTGGCAAATGCAGCCCAGGCCTGACACCCCCCACCCCACCGGCAAAGACAAATGCCTGACCAACTCTTCCTGAAAAGGTTGCATATCCTTACTGCAAACCCTTGACTTAGTGTTGTGACAGTAAACCTCGTCCTAGGCTTCCTATTTGCTAAATTCGGGGAGCAAGGTGATCCAGGCAGCTTATAGAACCAAAACACTGGTTTGCAAAGTGAAACCATTTCTGGGGCTCAGTATCCTTTCCCATCAAGCAAATTAGCCCAAATCAAGGGCCCAGTATCAACTTTAACGATCATCTGATCATCATGGGAAACATCTAATTTTATGCTAGAGCAGCATTTCTGAAGGCAGTTGGTACTTTACGAATCCAGCCTTTCCAGAACAATTTCTTCTGCTGGCAAAAGATGGATAAAATAGAGATGGACAAATAGTCTTTCGATTAGCTAACAACAACAACAATTGCACTACTACTTCCAAACAATACCCACTTCCCATAATCTCACAGACACTGGAGCATCTGAGCTGTGCTCACATTTTCTCCAGACTTGACCTAAGGGATGCTTAGACTAAGGGAAGGTGTTGAATGGAAAACCTCACTTGTTATGGCCTTTTTGAATTTCTGGTCACACCTATTAGATGGTCTGGCATGTCAGTTGCCTTTATGCATTTCCTGCATGAGATTTTTTGAGATTCCCTGGGTAAATTCCTCAATATTTACTTGGGCAATTTGCTGATCTGTTCTGAAGACCCTGTATTGCATGAACACCCTGTGAAGGCAGTGCTACAACGCCTGAGGGAGAACAGCAGACAACTTTTCTGGTTGTCGGCCAAACCGGAAAAGTGAGCTTTTCACTTGCCTGTCTTGAACGTTTGAGATATCAGATTTAGCTCAGGGGCTTGGAAATAAATCCTGAGAAAATTCAGGCTGTGTTAACATGGGGATCTCCTTACAACCAAGTCTTAGTTATGAAGATTCTTGGGTTTTGCTAACTTTTACCAAAACTTTCTCCCCATCTATACTGGGCATTCAGTTCCCTTAATGGACTTGCTTAGGAATAAAGTGGGACTCTTCCACAGGTCTCATGAGGCTGAAATGCCTGTGAAGCTCTCCTTCGACACCCCCACTCGGATCATTCAATCAGGCACTTTGGATAGAACTCTGCTGTTCTTCTCCAGCAAAGGGTGGGGGAACATGGGGAGCTTCGGCCATGTGCCTATCAATCCCATAAGTTAACCTCTTCAGAGGAGAAGCAGGCTTACTCATTCAAACCAACCACAAGAATCCTGAACATTTTCAAATGGCCAAGCTTTAGAATCAAAGACAATTTAGATGGGCTTTTTTCTTTGCCTGTTTCCATTTCACCATCTCCTACATTCCTCCCCCCCCCCCATCCTCGCAGAATGTGCTGGCCAATGTGCTTTCTTGCAAGCCAGGTCCCTCTCCAGTGCACAGCTGTGCTCTGCTCCTGGCCTAATCCCATACCCTGGAGTTTTAGCTGCTGTGACTCCTACCTATTCTAGTTAGCCAACATGCATCTGGCCCAGCAGACTGACTTCTCTGGGCTGGCTGGAAGCTGGGAACCTGGACTCTTCATTTTCTTGATGGAGGGGCTGTTGTACCATCAGCACTACCTTTGCACCCCTCCTTCCCAGAGGCCCACTGGATGGGCTTCAGAGGAGAAGGAAGAGGAGGAACTGGAAGGGGAATGTGGACCAGTTCCAGATGTTGAGATGCTTATCTCCAGCCAGACTCCCCAGGTGGGCAGATGGGCTCTGAGAATAACCAAGATGTACAGTTAGGAGGAGAAGACTTGGAACACGGGGGTTTCTCAGGTACAGATGAGGCAGGTATAGCTCTCAATCCCATGGCATGACATTGGCAAAGGAGGGCAGTCCAATTAAAGGACTGTCATGCAGAGAGGAAGCGTGATTCTTTTCAGAAGGCCCCAGAATGTTCATAAGGAATGTTCTTGGAGGTGAATGCTAAGTGGGTTCAGGGACCTGCTCAGTGCATGCTCCAAGATGTATTCTGGTGTTTGTGCTTCTGGAAAATGCTATGGTCAATAAAGAATCTTTTGCAAGAAAAATCTACAGTTTGAGTGTACAAAGGAAGCAACCTTCACTCACAACAGCATCCTGGATTCTATCAAGATGAGCAACAGGCAGATTTCTCTCCTGTCCCTGAACGTGTCTGAATTCAAAGGGCATCAAAGATAAAACATCATCATCATCTCAAAGCTAGAAGCCTCAAATCAAGTTTGGTGCTTTATCTTTGATTCTTTGTAGAGGCAATTGCTAATAAAGTATCCTTGCTACTCTAGTTTTAATTTTGCCATTTGTTTCAGCATGTTTTAATACCATTGAGAAGCTCCTTAGAGATCGTGTGAATCAGATTAAGCAGGATATGCACGTTTTTACAGAAATATGTAGTAAAAAATATATTTGTCTCAACCTCCCCTAAGTGTGCTGAATACTCTTCCTTGACTAACAGCCAGTGAGTTTAATAACACCCTTCCTAATGTTCTGACATAGCTACACCTGCAGGGATGCAACAGGCATTCTCACTGCCCTGGGAAGAAGCAGCCCTCCACCGTCTCCTCTTCCCTCCCCTCTACGCAGGGTTGAATGCCCCACTTCAGAATGTGCTTTCTTGAAGTTTGATGCTGCATCACACGCTACTCTTTGCAGAACAATTTAGACAATATTTGAATAGTGGGGTGATTCTGGCAAGGAATGGCAAGCTGTGTATTGACAAGCTGGCAGAAAATCGGAATGCATTCCATGCACATAATTGGTCTTCATAAGGAGAAACAAAACAAAATGCATGCATTTGCCTTCACGGCAAGGAATGCCATATAGGTTTGTATCCAGCCATCCATCAAAATAATCAACTGATGGATTAGAACCCGCTTTTACTATTTGGGGGCTACATTTCTCTCCTTTTTGATCCTTCACTTTCTGCAGTGCAAACCGCATTGTGGGGCTGAGAGCTTTTCTACACCAGGCTGTTAAGCGGCTTTATCTGGTTTTGGTTCTGACGCAGAATTGACATCCAAACACTACACAAGGGGCTTTCCTTTTTTGCTTTTTAACAAAGCTGATGCTGTACAATAGCGAAATAATGTAATTACATAAATGGGACAATACCTTGTCTTTCATTTTCAAAAGTAATGCCCCACATTCCTTGCTCTATAAAATAAAATAAAATTAAATAAAATAAAATAAATAAAATGAGGAAAGTGTTATTTTAAAAAAACAGAAGTGAAACCAGAGGATGATGATGCAATCAAAAGAATGCACAAATAAAAAACTCTGTTCATTTCCAGCATCCCCTTATACTGAGTTTTATTTGCTTTATTTTCCCTTCTGCCCCATTGCTGTATCTGGTTTTACTTATATTTTTTAATGGAAGGTTTAGAAGCTGTTTCCAAGCCAAACTCAAAGGAAGACAGAGTGCTAGATATCCCCAGCTTGCAACAATAATGTGACACTCCTCCTCTCCAGCCATATTTCATTTACCGAATGACGCAGGAAAACTAGTATCACATCTAGATCAGCTTCTTCTAACTGGAGTCCATCCAGATGTTTTGTCCTGCAACTCCCTTGATCCTAGTGGTTTGGGCTTCTGGGAGACAGTAGGCCAAAATATCTGGAGGAAGCCAGGATTATCTCCATCTTCTCAGGGCTGCTCACCATGGGCACACAGACCAAGATCCATTCCACAACTTTTAATCCAAGTATTCTCAGCAACACTTAGAGGTGAGCAACCTGGAACTGGACTGTGGGAAAAGGGCTTCATAAACAATCCATCCCAACCCCCTTCCATCTCTGGAATTTTCAGTGCTACTTGTTTCATGGTCCTAGTAAAGATTCTGCTCCCAGCTGCTACTGAGTCCTTTTTCTTCTCCTTCAACCCAAAAGACTCCAGAGTGAGTGCAGGAAGCATTTTCTTCCCTCTGAATTGGCTTCAGACATCATTTGGTAGTATGTGTCAAAAGCCAATTCAGAGGGATGGTTATGCTTTTCCAATTCTAGGGTCTTCAGGGTGGAGGAGGAGGAGGAGGAGGAGGAGGGCGTCCATTACCGGAAACCCAAAGCACCATTGCTGCTGCCAATGAGTTCACCCAGTATGTTACCTCTGGTCTGGACACCCACCCCTGGTCAGCAACATACCCCTCCCTTTACAGCTTACAAACAGGATGCTGAAACTGGACATTATTTCAGCTCAGCACTACATTGGAGCATATCAGACCCACATTCATTGAACAAAGAGATTGATCTCTGTATGGGAAAGCCCAGCATATGCAGCTTCCATGCTCCTCCTCCTCCTCATCATCATCATCATCATCATCTTATTATTATTATTATTATTACTACTACCACTATTATTCTATATCTCCTGTAGCTAAAAGCTCTCTGGACAGTTCACTGCATTTAAGTCACCCATCCAGATTTCAACCAGGCCCAACCCTGCTTAGCTTCCAAATATTCATCTCTGTAACTCCTTTCTGTCACTAGAAATGACTTTTTTTTAAAGAAAGAAAATGGTCTCTCCTGCCACTAAAGTATGAACGGTCATGCAGCGAAGAGCACGGGGCACAAACACGTAAGATGTATGGGAGAGAAGACATGAAAGGAATCCACAGGGGACTCGTGTGTGTGTGACTCCATCCAACCTTAGCAGCCAGCTCTTCTATTCCTGCCAGCCTGTCCCAGTGTGCCTAGACGATGCTTGGCATCCCCTGGTAGGCTGCTTGGATAAACAGCTCCTTTGCCTGGGACTTTATGTTCCTGAAAGGGCAGTGGGATCATGCCTGCCCAGGCAGAATGCTAGCTAATGAAATATAGATGGAACTTGAAGCAGCCATTGCTGACCTGTTCCCCTGCCCCCCTGCCTGCCTTTGATCTACAGCTCAGAGCAGCCTGCAGGACGCATGCTGAGCAGCTGCCCAGGCTGATCACAACCAGGGCTGAGGCAGTGGCAGAGCCTCAGTGCCACCGGACACCATGCTGAGGATAGCTCTAGTGTGTCCACGTAAACAAGCTCATGTTGGTCTCTCTCACTCCTTCCTGTTCAGAGCAATAAACCTCCCAGATTAATCAAGAGCAGAAACAGTTCTCTTGCTTACAACCCTCAAGAACTCAGTCACCAGCATATTGACCCAAAGAAACATCAGAAACGGTAGGTAAGTAAAAGAAACTTGGCCTTTTGTTCTAAATGCTTAGCTTCTGTCTACCACACATGGATTTGTAGCTTTGCCACTGTGCAAAGGCAATGCACTTGGGCTCTGTCCACATGGACTTCATCCCCTACCTCCAACAGCCTGGGGGCCATAGTCAATTTCAACAAAGTTCTTGGGAGTCACAAGCCAGGGATCAGCATGGTCCAAGGAAACATTTGATGGCTTAAAAGTCCACAAATGCTGGCATACTTCTGCTTCAGCCAGCAGGCACCAGGAACTGGGGCTCAGGAGAGGGTTAGGGGAGAGGGTCAGGAGAGAGTTTTCCCCCTTTGGAATGGGGAAAACACCATGTGGAAGCTAGGAAACCATGAAACAGAAGGCCACCAGGAGGAAAGAAGGAGCAGCAAGACCCTCTGGGGGACCCCAGATAACCAGATTAGAACCCCAAGCTGGTTCAAAGGAGTGACATTCAAGTGTATCAGGATTCTCAGTTTTCCATCTCAGAGCACATTCCCAAATGTTCCTTCTCATTCCCAAATCATAGCAGTGTGCATTCCTCAGCAGGTGAAGCTCGCCTCATTTTAATTATGTCCCTGTATGCACACTTTCCCTTCATTGATTGAAGCGTGAAAATGCACCCTTTATATATATTTTAAAAATGCCTTTAAGGTTCACATTTTGCAAAGGCAATCACAAGCACAAAAACATGCTCTTTCCCCCAAAAGTGTGATTGTGTTCCTGTTTGAGGTTGTGAGTGATGCAACTTCAAGTATTTTCCCAAAAGAAATGAGATATGCATATATAATTGAGATTGGCATATTTGGGCCTGAGATGCTCACTAATTAAACCAACCAGCCAAGCACAATGAACATGGACACTAAAAGATGAACAGGGTCAGGAAAGGTCTGATTCTCACTGGGAGTTACTTATTCTTGGGAGCTCACAAGGCTCCCAAAGAGCCCGTCTCTGACTTGCAACCACCTGCTTCCAAAGGCCCCATCCTGATAACCTTCCCTCTTGAGATGGCTGCATATCAAGCCCTGTGGCTAAACTGGAACTGAACACATTTTGGGTCACATGATTTGCCCTGTAAATGTAAAAGTCTAAGCTGAAACAAGGAACCCTGCTCTGGGTACATTTTACATGCATTATAAATGTGAGATTGCCCCTCACCCTCCCCAGCTTAGCAAATGTAGGTGATAAGAAGGAAAGCATCTCTGTTGCCAAGGATCAATGCCCCGTTGGGAAGCATAGCCAAATGCACAGCCTCATGAACTTAATGCCATGCAGGGCAATGGCACTCAATGGCACTCAAGCATCAGCAGGTCCATGGAGGAATGCCTAAAGCTGCCTCATACCAAGTCCAACTCTCTCAATATGTACTGACGGGCAGTACCTCTCCAGGAGAAGCCAAGAACATAAGAAGAGCCGTGCTGGATCATATCAGTGTCCATCTAGTGCAGCTGTTCACACACTAGCTCACCTGTGCAAATGCCGCAAAAAGGCTGTGATGCAATAGCACCTACCCACCCACATTTCCAGCAATTGGTATACGAGGGCATGCTAACTTGGTTAAGAGAGGTAGCATGTAGCCCTCCCAGTTATTGACCACTGGTCGCTTTCTCCAAGAAATTGTCCATGACCAAATTGACGGGCATCTCTACACCTAGTCGTAGTGAATTCCATTGTACGTGCTGCCCGGAAGAGGTGAGCAGGGTTTCAAGGATGGGACATTTCATTCATAAGGTCACCATAAGTCGGAGATGGCTTGATGGCAAACGACAAGAAAAGGTTAAAACTGTTAGGCCCTGCATCCTGGTTCCTTGTGCCATGGTTTCTTATCCCCTTAAATCGCTTCACCACAACAGTTTTAGCTATGGGCCTGGAAGGACTAGAAGGAGTGGAAGGGAAGATGCACTAGGCTCAGAATTAAGTCGCAATGGACACATCAGAGTAGGAAGAAACAGAGGAAATGGATCCATGACTCTGGCTATTACAAATAACCCTCATTTCCTTTTTTGGAGTCTATCTGGAGCATAACTCCAGCTCACCCACCATTTCTAAATTCCATTTCAAGGTTTGTTTGGACTCAAATCTGAATTAGATCATAAGATTTGCTCTTTTTTCCATAAAACCTGTATGCATTTTCATAACTAATTTTCCAACGAAGTACATCTCAGAAAAGTACACATATCTTCTCCTGTCAATTGAAACTTATTTGTGCATTTTTTCAAAAGAACACATTTCACCTATGCACATTTTGCAAATATACCCATTCCCTCAAACGACTCCTTCCAATGTCCAGGACTGACACCACAAGCTTGGAGATGTGCAAGTGTAGACTGCAGATTGTACCTTTTGCTTGGAAAGGATCAAACGGGGTAAACCCTGCTCAAAACCAAACTGAAATGAAATGTCTCACCCAACCCAAGTCTGCCCCACCAGAGCAAGGTGGCTAAGCCCCAAATGTGGCCAAATGGGTGTGATGGTAGAAGTTGCCTGTCATGCAGTATCATAAAGGGACAGAGGAATGTTGCCTTACCCTTTCCGAATGACAACAATGATTGCCCCGAGCAGGATGATCAATACCACCAGCCCTCCAGCGCAGATCCCCAGAATGAGGCCCATCTCCTCGGAATGCTGGGAGACTTCCAGGGGACGTTTGCTCTCTTTGCAGGCTGCTACAGGAGATGAAACACAGAACATGTGGGTCTGTAAAGCAAACAAGTGAAGCAGCATCTGCTCTGTTGTGATGGCAGAAATACTAGAGCTCCAAGCAGATGACCTCTTGAAATTCTCCACCCTATTGGTGTGCAGAGCAATGGGGGGGGGGCACAATTTCAGCATGTTTTTTCCATTAGGAGGAGAAATTTTCCAGCAGTTTTGCACAGATAGGATACACCAGGGCAAGGGCTGTAGCACAAATTCTTCCTAAGGGGTTTTGCTTTTGTTTGCTTCCTGTGCTGCTACTCCATAGGGCAGAGGTGGTGCCAGTTTTGGCCAGCCTGGACTCCGTTTGGCATTCTGCACAATACCTTATAGTTCAGATCATTCTGAGGCATTAGGGGCAGAGGTGAAAGCCAGAGAGAGAGAGAGAGAGAGAGAGAGAGAGAGAGAGAGAGAGAGAGAGAGAGAGAGAGAGAGAGAGAGAGAGAGAGAGAGCGCACAAGCGCGCACTTCTGCAAAATGGCATTTTATTTCTATGGTATAAGAAATAAATTTATTTATTTATTTAAAACTTTTCCATGCCTTCCCATACTTAAAAACCTCAGGATGGTTTACAGCAATTAGTCCAAAAAATAAGAATAACAATAACAATTGTCCAGCATTCATTAAAATATAAACCCACGACTAAAACAAATTAACAAAATACTAGGTGAATAACAAGGTTTTCTCCTGATGCTGAAAGGACAGAAGTGTAGGTGCCAGGCGAACCTCTCTGGGGAGGGTGTTCCACAATCAGGGCACCACCGCAGAGAAGGCCCTCCTCAAAAGAAAACTTGGGGGCTTTAATGAGGACAAACTATCCTCTGAGAAATTTTGGCTGTGCTTTCATCAATCTTTAGAGATCAGTGCTTTGCCCCAAATCCTCTGAAAGTTAAATTTTTAAGGGCTGATTTTGGATGCATCTTGGATAAATGCAGGTGAAGAAAGACTGCTGTATGCTGAAAGAGATACATCCTTCTTAGCCATGTTGTAAATAAGGTACACACAAGAACCCATGAGCAGTTCTCCAAGAAGTTCCCCTTCCCATTTTTCTCAAAAGCAAATTCTTTTGGATCAAAGTGAATGAGAATATCAAAAATATAGCATACAAGAAAACGTATGAATAAAAACTTTGATATATTGATAGAAATAGAGCCATCTCTGGTGTACCTATCAAGTACCTTCTCCACTCCTTTGCAGCAACTTTCATGTGATTAAGGAATGCATAGGGTGGCGCTTTTGAGCATCCTCTGCTGGAGCGGCTTCGCAGAGGTTTTTACAGCAGCCTACCCAATGACCATCATTAGGGTGGCCTGCTGTCCTATTTTCTAGTAGGCAGTCCTCTCTCTGTGTGAAGGCATTCTCTATCTGAGTCTGGGTTGGGTTTAAAAACAAGAAGAAGAATGAGCAGAAGCAGGAGTCTAGAAATTGTCACCAACACAATGAGTAGGTCCATGGGTCACCAGGTCACAGTGTTCCCCATGACAGTGGGGTATGCCGTATTTTTACTTCAATTATGGCAAATACTACCTTCCAGAGATGTTGCAAGCATCAAATGTAGAACATGAGGAATATGTAAGCCTCCTTGGGTTATTTGCGAGAGGAAAAAGGGCTGGATACAAACAAACATTGTATCAATGGATATAGATGAGTGCATGCAATTTTTGTGCAGTGCTTCACCCTCTTTCGTCATAATGCATGTCCTTTTATTTATTTTTCTTGGCAATGCATAATTAGCTGCCCTCACCATAATGTGGAAATCAAGCCTTAGATTTTTTCAGAAAGAGAAGTGTTGCAGGTCACTTATTCCCCCTCTGCTTTCTTCTTCCAAGTAGATCAAGAAAAGAGGCTTCCAACTACAGTCCTGATTATGTGAAAACAGGCCAGCCATTTTGTGATACAAAATGAGTACTGCAGAGGTCATTACTAAAAAGCATCAGTCAAGTTAGGAAGTAAGCTAATTACGAAAACTCAGCTCATGCTGAGAAGTTGGTTCCAAACTGATCCCCGCCCCCCTCTCCCTTCCAAACCAAATGGAGTTAGCTCTACCCTCAGGGAGGTTTCCGCTGCTTGTGGGACAAACAGCAGGAATGCCAGATGCCATTTAACTGCTCTGCTTGTTTGTTCTGGCATTGGGCTCAAGGACTGATCAAGTTACATCTGCCCTCCTCTGGTTTTGCTTGTTCAACATTGTTTCCCCCAGTAGCAGGGGTGGCCTGGTTCTTACCAGCCACTTGGCTCACCTCAGGGCATGCTGGCCTAGGAATTTCAGCCAAGAATTCCATCCCCACCAATTTTTCAGATTCAGACTCTGAGGCAATCACCTTGGAATGCCACATTTTGAAGAATCTGTCCCAGTGCCTGCAAGCAGCTCCATGATCATTATGCAGAACACACACAACACCTGGATCTATAAGAATAACCTCAAATAAGGTTTCTTCTGTGGAATCTATCTTTGCTTATCTTTGTTTGCAAAATGGACTAGAGCTCACTGGCAGATCACATTCCCTGCATGCATAAATCCGAATTTCATCTCCTAGAAACCATCCTTTAAAAAGGATACAAAAAGTGAATTTCAAAAAGTGGGTGATGGGAGGCCAAGCTTTCTGTAAAGCCTTGGGGAATTTCTGCCAGTGGGAGAAGACCAGATAAGACTTCCCCAATCAGGTGTCTTCAAAGTATGCTGCACATCATTCCTGCATCCACTTGTTGAGGTTGATGGGAGCTGTAGCCCATACTATCTGGAGGGTGCAATGTTGGAGAAAGCTGGACAAAGTAACGAGCTTCCTGTGCACTGAAGAAGGGTGATGCTTTCCCACAATGCTATAGCTTTCCTGGAAGAATTCAGACAGCTAATATGGGAAAGAGGAAGCTGGAGTAGAGGTGGACCATTGGTCGGATGAAGCAAGGCTCTTGCATTTCACAAGAATGATAGCTGACACAGGCTAAATTGCAATATTCCGGTGGTTAATTAACAGTTCCTGTATGCAGACATAGATTTGAAGGACTATACATGCACCAAATCTACCTGGGCTTCCTACTACACCATTGTCCTAGATCAGTCTTTCAAAACCTGATGCCCTTCAGATGTTTTGGATGAAAATCCAAGAACTCCTGACCATTGGCTATTGACCAGTTCCTGACCATCGACCACTTAGGGCTGATAGTCATTGAACTCCAACACGCCTGTTGTTGTTATGTGCCATCAAGTCATCTCCAACTTGTGGTGACCTTATGAAAGAAAACCTTCCAAAACTGTCATGTCCATGGCAGTTCCATTCAGCTCTTCCAAGTTCAAGGCTGTGGGTCCTATTATGGATTCAGCCCATCTCATATTTGGCCTTCCCTTTTGTCTTCTGCCTTCAACTTCCTTCAACAATGATTGTCTTCTCCAATGAGTGTTGCCTTCTTACAATGTGTCAGAGTTATGACAGCCTCATCTCTGTCATTTTTGCTTCTAGGGAATGCTCCGGCTTGATTTGATCTAGGACCTACTTGTTTGTCTTTCTGCCGACCCAGAGTATCCAGAAAGCTCTCTTCCAGCACCATGTTTCAAATGCATTAATTTTCTTCCTGTCACCTTTCTTTGCTTGTCAAGTTGGGGAAGGCTGCCTTAGGTTAGGGATGTTGAGGAATCTGGTTTAGGGATGGGAATCCATCAGACTTCAGCTCAACTCCCCGGACTCCAGTCCACTTTTTCTCTGACTTAAGTCCTCCTTGTGTGTTTGCATGGGTTTCCAGCAGGAAACAATTTCCAGCAGAGTTCTGCCTCCACATGGCTGACTTGCAGGCTTTACATATTTTGTGCAAATAATGGCATAATTTGCTTACTTTGCACAAAAGAATGTACTTAGTGTATTTTGTGCAAATGAGCTGCTAGCATTCCCAAGCATTTGTGGACTTAATCTCAGCTTGGCTCTCTTCCTGAACTCCAGCAAGCACAAGTGAGTTTCTGCCCTGATCTTCACATCTCTAGTCTAGATCAGTCCTAAGAATCAAGTTGGGTTTTTTCTTTCCTCTTCCTTTAATCCAGTCACCAGCAATGATCTCTATTCTCTTTACTGTGCTGCAACACTGATTGACAGTTGGGAAAAGATCCCTGACACCTTGGGCTTCCCGTGTGGAAATTTGGCAGATCCTGTCCTCCTCTCTGTGTGGCCGCTGCCATTTATAGCAAGACACAAAACACCAACCAGCAACTGCCCCTGGGCACCAATTAAGCCAGCCATGGCCCTGTAAGTCTGCTCCGTGCCCAACTGAGTGGAACATGAGCTGTGCCAAGCCACAAAGAGGCCTGTGCTCCGTCTGGAAATGGCTACACAGGCTTTAATGCCCACTCAAGGCATATGCTCAGCCAATGCCTACTTTCTAGCGAACAATCCAATTTAATCCCACACTGAAAATAAAAGCAATCTCCCCATGAACACCCAGACAAGGCTCTAGCCTGCTTCATAGCCTGAATTCAAGGGGCAACAAGCTAATCAAATACACACAAGAGACAAACTAGGTACAGCCTTCCTCTCCCTGCAAAACCCCCGCCTCCTGTTCTCAAAACCTCTCAAATTTCCTCTGCAGACTGAACTTAGGGAAGCTTATACAAGTTGTGCAGGTTTCCCAGTTGCTGAAAGTGAGCAGCAATCATAGATATGAATAGGAACCAGGCAGAAGATGAGCAGTGAGGTGATTTCAAACAAGGTCGGGCATCAGCATGATAAATATCATCACATAACTTGCATGCCACTTTCCCACAAAATGTGCCCCAAGCAGTTAATAATGCAAATGCAATACAAAAATAAGAAAGGATGCCAATACTCCAGTTATAGTAGTACATTTTCAGAGTAATCAGCATCCCAAACACTTTGCTTCACTAATTCTGACATTATAACATTTCAAACTAATTACATATTGGGCAATAATCCCCACTAGAACACAGCATCAATCAGTATTCATCAGTAAGGCAGAGTCAAATAGAGGGCAAGAGGAGGGAGAGTTGACATTAAACTGCTTTTTGTTTCCATTGTGATCATGCATTATTTAATTCATTTCCATACTGCCCTATAGCTGAAGCTCTCTGGACAATTTACAACAGTCCATAACACAGGACAATAAAGACAATAAAGCACATCATAAAACCAAAGCACATGAAAATTTTTAAACAGTTAAAGCATATAGCAAAGAATGCCCCAGTAAAAAGCTCAGATGGATCATTCCCTCCAGCACCTGGATGGCCCTTTAAATCTTTAAAAGCCTCAGCATAAAGAGCTGCCTTAATCTGGCACTGAAAAGATGAAGTTGGTGCCAGGTGGGCCCTAATGGAGAAGTTGTTCCATAGATGAAGGGCTACCATGGAGAAAGGCCTTGCGCTTGTAGTTTCCTCTGAGCCTCCCTTAGAGTTGGCATTCAGAGGAAGGACCTGGAGGTGGAGTGTAGTGCCCTTGCAGACTGAGATGGAGAGAGGCACTTGGACCGGTACTGTGGCCTCAAGCCATGTAAGGCTTTGTAGGTTGAAACCAGTGCTTTGAATTGGGCCTGGAAGTACACAAGCAGTCAAGACAAGTGGGGGCAGAACTGGTCATGTCTGACCACTCCTCAGGGTCCTAGTTATTAATCTGGCTGCTGCATGAGCAGAATTGTTTTAAGTATTTATCTTAAGTCACCTCTAAGGGTAAAAAATTGCTGGGAACAATACATGGCAAAAGAAGAAGCGGACGGCAGAGGATGAGGGGGCTAGATGGAGTCACTGAAGCAGTTGGTGTGAGTTTAGGTGGACTCCGGGGAATGGTGGAGGACAGGAAGGCCTGGAGGAATGTTGTCCATGGAGTCGCGATGGTTCAGACACAACTTCACAACTAACAACAACAACAAGGGTAAAAATCCTCCCAATCAGAGATTAAAATAACATTGTCCACTCTGGGATAAGCATTCCAAATTAGCCATCTTCAATTTCCAAGCTATATTTGGATATTCAGCACTATCATTCAATATCACCTGGCACAGGTACTTTCATGAGCTCCGTGGAATTGATAGATTCCAGTCTAAGCGACCTTCACAGTGATACTCGGTCTCCCTCCAGGCTTAGAAAACCAGGAGGGAATTTTCCCTGTGATCTGAGTGGTTGAAGGACAGAGTGACCATAATCCTGGCCTTTGAGTTTATAGTTCTTGATATCACTTTTGGTCTCATGCTGTTTTCCCCTTCTGTAACTAACAAATGAACGAAACAGAGGGGAGGATGGGCTTCCACAATCCATTTGCTTCCAGGGTCCCCCTGCCAGCCTGACTCAACAGCTAGTCCCAGATGGCATGGCTTTGGTTCTGCTTTCCAGAGCATGTCACTCCATCCTTATTCACACTCACACCTGCATGTATATGTGCACACACACACACACACACAGAGTTGTAAAGGGATGAGAAATGATGCCAATTTAACAGACCAATGGACAGGACCATGTTGCAATTACACAGAAATAGGCGTGGATGTCTGTCTTTTCCCCAGTTCTCCAAAGCAACCCATCTGTTCCACTACTGTTTTGCAAACTATAAAGAATAATTAACAAGAGGGCTGCTGCCTTGAAGCACTGCATTGTGCATACATATAAAAGGCGATGTGGCCTGGATTCCTGGCTGTCATTAGAAAGCATCTACAACTCAGGAACAATATAAATACTGTGAGTTTTGTTGCTGGTGGTGGTGCTTCTTTCCTTTTTTGTACCCTTGAACAATGTCCAAGCAAGAGAGAGAGACTTTCTCCTACACCGCTTATAGAGATCACTTCAAAAAGCCAAAAAAGAGGAAGTGTAAAATAGAAAAAAGATCAGATTGTGTAAAATTTGCATATTCGTATTAAATTGAAATACAGCACATCTCACTATAGCATAAAAGACTGTGACCAGGTGGCCTGTTTGTCTTAGTCTGCTGTCCAGGTGATGTTGATGGGCAACATCGAGGCCAGAGCTTGGTTCTTTAACTTTAAGCTGAACCTGGTGTAAATTGAGCATACCTGGGATGCCTTTATAACAAAGGGCAGTCCCCTGACAGCCCTTTAACTAGAGGACTATCCTCACCCCAGCACTATTCCTTAATGCCTCACAGTCCATTCCTCCTGCATTCTGGCTTCACAAGGAGAGTGTTTAAACATCAGGAACTGGACATGTATGGCTTTGGGTGCCTGCTTTCAATTAATTTGCACTTTGCTGTGAATGTTTTGAATACACTTCTCTTGTGTTGTTTTACTCATGTGCAAATTCAGTCCTGCATATTGTTAAAGGCAAAACACAGCAACAAAAGCATAAAATTGTGACACAATAAAGCAGCTTTCTCCAATCTAGTGCCTTCCTGATGTCCTGGATTACAATTCCCACCGAGCAAGCCACAGCCCAATGCATCTGGGATAATTCTAGTTGGAGAGTACCGCACTAATACGTACATTGCAAGTTTGAATTTTGTTAGTTTTGTACAGTGTTTAATCTATGCATGCAAGTGCACCTGCTTGACAGCAGAACACCACACAAAAGTAACCCCGATGCAACTTTGGTTATGATCACAGTTGTGACTGGTTTTATTAATGCACAAATGAGCACTTTGGGATGGGTGACCAGCAAACTGTTCTCGTAGGAACCAAAGCAAACCAACCCCACCTCAAGCAGTGCACTGGACACTGAAAGTGCTCGAGTTTGGCTTCAATGTTTGATCAGATCACTTGGGAGTCCCAATGGGTAGGGGAAGCTAGATACTCCGTGTCAGTGGGTCTCCATATCCATTATAACTTTGATGCAAGCTATCCGTGGTAGTGACTTGGGGACTGAGATCAGCACCATGGACAGCGGTTACAATGCTCAAGATACAGACTGTAATGGAAGCGAGACCCTGTTGACATAGCCTCCCTTGTTGACTGGCCTCGATTCTCAGCAAACTGCCACTTCCTTTCCCCTCCATTCTTTCTCCCCCTCTACCCATCCACTGCCCAGTTCTTCCTTCTTTGCCTTGCTGCATTTCATACAGTTTTAGCAGTCAGCATATAAAAACAAAACAAAATGCATAACCAGCACATGCCAAGAGTCATTTAAAATACAAAAGTGAATTTCACCCAACAAAATAAAACAGTGTGTGTGTGTGTGAATATATATATATTAGAAGCAAGGGAACAACCAGCCTAAATTGCTGTTTCCCAAACAGATGTTTCCAACAGCAAACACAGAACAATCACCCAGCAGCCTTAAATTGCCTGCTGTTATTACATTACCTTTATCATTACATTATTATCCTTCCTTTATTCCTCTTGAAAGGAACCTGAAGCAGCTTCCAGGACCCTCGTCCTCCCCATTCATCCCCACAACAACACAGTAAGGGTTGTAAGTGGTCGTAAGAGTGGTTTTCATGGCTGAGTGGGAACTAGAACCTGGATCTCCTGAGCCCCACTGCAGACCACTGCACCATACCAGCTAGCACTAGAATGTGCAAAGCTTATGTAAATCTAGGCAAGTCGCAATAACAGGTGTGAAATATTGGACTATTTCAGTTCATCTCTAATGCCCTCCACTGTGCTGGGCAATCATTCCATCACAAAATAAACACATTTCAGCCCCAAATGGCACACAAGCAGTTAAGTCTGCATTGCTTCAGAATACACATTGGACAGCATGTACAGTGAAGGCAAGGCAAGGCAAGGCAAGTCATTACACTTTGCATAACAAGGAGGAAAGAAAGGAAGCTTCCAAAAGCAATGCAGTCCTCACAGTTCACCACATTGGGCTAGAATGATTTACCGAGCAATGTGTGTGTTGTCTGTGAGTTTACTGCAGGTCTATGGCCACAATGGCCTACACCATGTCCCTGTGCAGTTCCAAAACTAAAGATTTTATTTATTTTATTTAAAGTTTTTATAAGCCAAGACAATACTAAAAGTCTCTGGACAGCTTACCAAAAAAGCCGTCTTTGGATGACTTACAAAAAAAATAGGAGGAGGAGGAGGAAGGAAGGAAAAATCAATATTAAAGCATGATGTAAACACTTCCAAATGTTTAAGAGGACAACAGAGCCAATGGAATGTAAAAAACAGCAGCAAAGCAAAATCTGAAAAGCCCAGGACTGCAGCTGGTGCAGAGCACCCCAGCCCAGATGCAGAATGGGACCCCCAGCCTGTTGCAGCAGTGTTGACGCAACTGGACTAGCCAGCTACTAGGTGCCAAGCCAAGTACAGGGCCTTGTGCTTGGCATGTAAAGCCATGAGGAGCCTGATAGCCTTCAGCACAGACCTGTGAGATCATTCTCTCTCTCTTCGAAAGGAAACTAATTCAGCAATGCAAGTCTTTTATGAGAGTGAGGCCATGAAATACAATGTGACTGTTTTCAGAGTAACATGCACACTGCTTTGTTGTAAACCCAGCAGTATAACCCCCTAAATTTCTCAATATGTTTCTTATACTCTTGGTTGGAGGGATTACAGCACAAGTACATATGCACATCTTGTTCAGGCTCACAGAACACATGAGCCTTCCTCATTCAAGGCTCCAAATGTGAGCATGAGCCTCCAGTGAACAGCTGTAAATTGCTAGACATGTGCCCACATTCGTTTGTGCAAATTTCCTCCATGGAGAGAAGCAGCCCTTCTTTATCTACTGGTGGGCATCTTCATGGCCCCTGCTCTCCCTTTAGCTTTCTTTAGCTTTAAATCAGACTTGGGTTGAATCACCCTTCAAATAGAGGATACCTTCAAACTGAGGACCCTCCTCTGCAAATGAGGACACAGAGTCACCCTACACTTACCAGATCAACTTCCACGCGAATTCTGCACTAGCTACACCCACACATGCACACTTGTGTCCATTTTTCATTTCTCACAGTGCCACAATTTTCACTTGTTTTATTATGTTTTTTCCCTGCTTCCTTTCCCTGAACCCAAAAGGGAGCAGGATATATTAGTCAAGAACAATGCATTTTATTAAACACACAAGGCTCTGAAGTTCAATCCCCTGGAAAGATGGAGCATTTCATTATTTGCTGAAATTTCAAGAGCTGGAGAGAGAACACCTGAAATATCTCTTTGATCCATTTCACTCACATGAGTAGCTCTTGGTCACTGCCAGCAATATTAGTTACTTGGCTAATATTCCAGCCACCTGTATAAATGAAAGAGCTGAGCCAAAAATGTCTCAGAAGGTATTTTTCTGTGTACAGTTCGGAGGTGTTTCTTTTTCTCCAAACGCTCCAGAAAAAGAAGACCAGATTGCAGAATGTTTGCCAAATATCTTCTACTATTCCTTTGAAGCTCCCACCAAACCAGTCCCTAAGTCAATGGCCTGGAGGAACAAGAGGTCTGGAGCACTGTGGAAGATGCAAGGTGGAGGTGAGGTCCCCATCAAGGCCTCTGTGCCACTGCCCCTGCTAAAAGAGACACCCCCGCCCCTGCTCCCAGAACACTGTTGGAAGGATGTGGTACAACTGCACATGTGTGTGTGTGCATCCCAATTTCTCTGCCCAGATCAAGAGCCGCACAGCCCAAGGACCTTGCAAATAATGCCACATCACCCAGCAGATGGGGGCACCCTGGCCCATATGCCTGGCATGGCCCTATGGACCAATGAAGGTTGCAGCCTCAACCTTTCTTCCAGAAAACAGTTGATCATTTTCTGACTGGTTGGCTCTGTGCAGAGTTACAGATGTCCATTTTATTGTACACGCTTTGGTACTGTCCTTTCCTATCAAAAAAAGGTGATTATTCCCAAGGACAGCTAGCGCCAGCTAATTCCTGGAGTCAAGAGGGTACTGTGAGTGAAGTGAGTTTAAAATGCAAAACTGCAGATTTTGGAGGACAGGGGGGAGTGTTAGTTTGCTTGTTTTTATTGATTTGGCAAACAGTTTAGAAGTGGTTGGTTCTCTCTCTGAGGTATCAGGAGTAGATGCCAAAGCATGGATTTATTGATTCATTACATTTTTCTATACTGCCCAATAGCTAAAGCTCTCTGGGCAGCTCACAAGAATTTAATGAGGGTGCAACCGGGGGCAAGATGGAGAGAAGAGGCATGTTAATCAGATGCATCCCAACTATCACAGCCATCTATGGCCTGTCCCACAGCCCTGATAGATCTATTAGGTCCAAGGTCTACATTTGCTGAGCTGCACTATAGACCTGCTCCACCTCTCCTGCTGGTTGGAGAGTCTGTGGAGGCTATTTGTGCACAGATGCAATATCAAATGCCAAATGTGCCCCCAAACGCCCCCTCCCCAGCAGACCAGATCAAGAAACTTTGTGCTGGCTTTTCAAAAGTATGTCAGGAAAGTAAAACACCCCCTTCCAATACAAAACAGAATTTGTTCTCCTATAAAATCCATGTAGTTGTTCTTTGAACCCCAAAGAAATGTTTCTGCATAAGCCTCAGTCTACAGACTATCATGGACCTGGGAAGAATTCACTTCCCGTTTGAGCCTGGAGTATTTTGCTATCAGGCAAACGTATCTCCAGGGTGGGGGAGATGTAGAGCAACCACACTGTGGTTATGTTTTTGAGCCTCTTTCACTTCAAGCCTAGATTAGGAATGTGTGACCTTTTGCACAGAGAAATCCCCTAGGATTGCCATGCAGGAAATTTGCAGTGAAAAATGTTACTTGGATAATAAGGCACAGATGTTAGGAAGAAACTCATCTCACCAACTGGTTCTCTGCTGTTTTTGTTCAGGGCCAGATCCAGAGGCAGTGCCCCCACCTGGCTTTTTCTATATCATCATCACCATCACCACCACCATCATCACAATGCTGTGTGTGCAAACTTGTCTGCTGTGAAAAATAGGCATGCTTGAAAATGAGTTTGTTGAACCCATCCCAACAAGGGCCCACTGTCAAGAGATGCCTGGCCCTGCTCTTCCTCTGCACCACAGCAGCCAGCCTCTCCCTCGGGCCCAGACAACAGTAATGCTAGAGAGGAGGAGCAGGAGATCTCACTGCCACATTGCCCACTGGCACTTTCCCTGAAAACCAAGCAAGTGGCAAGAAAGAGGAGGAGGAGCAAGAAGAGCTCGGGGCAGCTGCACTGAGGAGGTTCACTAGGGGTGGCTTGCCCAAGGCACCCCAGCAACCTACCAGCAGTCCTACAGTGCCTTATGCAGCATTGGAGGAGAGAAGTGGGTGTTGCCACCTACTCTGAGCCCCTCAAGCAAGCCTGTTGCCTTCGGGCATGGTGGAGGGCAGTGACACACCCTCAGCATTAAAGAAAAGAATTAAATCACTAACCCACTTGCTCTTGTACATGGCATGGGAAAGGGGCTCACCCTGTTAAAACCACAGGCAATTAAATGTCTTGAGCCAGCCCTGGGAAGAATCGCAGTCTAGGACTTAATTCCAAGGCCAGATCTACCCTGAAGAAGAGTGAAGCAGCCATTTGGGTTGCTGAAGTTGGGTATCCTACAAGGGCAGAAAATGGATGGTTTCGTAGAGCATCCTCATTATAGTTTCAGCTCCATGCCTGTAAGATTTTCTGACTCATGTGCCTAACAGCACAATAGGCCTTGGGTGTGATGCACTCTGACCAGAAGAGATGCACCATTTGCAGCTCTGCTTCGTACCAAATCTTTTAGTCTGGCTCAAAGAGATTTGGCTTGGCTTCCCAAGAGAAAGAAGCCAATCCAACGTGACTCAGCAGGAGAATGAATGAGGAAAAGCCAGTCTGTAACTGAGGATGTGGGGCACACAAAGCACACGGGGAATAATGCTCACCTTTCCGGGCTATTCGGATGCAATTCAGCCTCATTTCCTAAGAGAGAGAAGGAGGAAAAAAAACAGGCAGGTTTTTTTTTTTTCTCCCAAAAATGCTGTCCTTTCATTACAATTTGTATCCCACCATTTTCCCCAAGGAACACAATTCATACCCAAGGAATACAAGCTGACTTTCCTCTAAGGGCTTTTCTTCATGAGGCATTTATTTGGCCCTCATAAACTCTCGCTCTCATGTTCATGGCTCATTTTCAATTGTCAGCATCCGCCAGGGACTGTCCCTTGCTTTTTCAGCTATTTACGTGGCTTTTTAAATGGAGGGAAGTCAGTTATTACATTCCAAATGCAAAACAAACCAGGGTAAAAGTCTTGTGAAATGCTGGATTCCACAGAGCCACCTTGTGGTTGGAAAACTGGATATGTAGAGAGGCAGAGAAAGATAAACCATGGAAAGGATGGACTTTTCCTGCCACTCTTCCAAAAGAGGAACAAGAGCAAAAACAACAACAAATGGAAGAGAAAATCTCCACAAAACAGTAACTTAAATGCCCTATAGAGAGCCATGGAAACAGCTGAAAAACACAGAACAGAACTGGGGAATGATGGTGCCATGAAAAGGATGTACAAACTTCTTCAAGGAATCATGGCCATGCAGCAAATACCTCATGCATAGAAGCCCTGAGTCTCATATACCAGAAGTGCTGAACTTGCTGCATCTCAAGAAGTTCTCCATGGCTGCCTTCAGTGATGGGGAGGGTTGAAGGCAAAAGGGGTGCAGGCAAAGGCAAATGTCTAGAGTTGAGTTTTATTTATGTTAAGAACACTGCTAGGTACAATGTTAATACATCACTCTCCATCTAAACAGATACCAGGGCAGTGAATCAGGAAAAAATAAAAGATATCAGAATATTAACAAAAATATTCACAAAAACATTCCTGCTGGACCAAATAGAGCTTTATGCAATAAAGATGTTTGCAGGAGGTGCCAGAAACAACCCAAAATTGGTGCCTCCAGAGACATGAAGTTCCAGATAAGTGAAGCCACCACAGTGAGGGTTCTCCAGGTGGACTCAATCAGGTCATAGGTCTATGGAGAACCACCAGGAGTTTGTACATGATGCTTAAAGCTCTTGCCACCAGGGCTTAGCCTTTAGAGAGGCATTTCAACCTTTTAGAATTGTGAAGGGGGCACGCAAAAGCCAGGAAACCACCAGATGATTGGTGGTCAGAAAAAAGGGGTCATGGCTACCAAAAATTCCTAGAGAGATAGCTCAGTTTGGAGCTCAGGCTTAGGCTTAGCCTTAAACTTAGGCTTAGTTCAGCATCCTGTGTGTGTGTAGCACCTTCTGTGTGTGTGTGTGTGTGTGTGTGTGTGTGTGTGTGTGTGTGTGTGTAAACTGGCACTTACATTGCAACTCTGTCCTTCACAATCACAGGAACGTTTGCAAAAGATGATGGTAACTGGCACTGTATTCCTGGACATCAAGGCCTATCAGTGCAGGGCATCACCCAAGGTGTTCCCCAGCCAGCCTGAGAGCCAGCCTAAGGCAATCTGCTTAATAGTGCTTTCAGCCCAACCATGTCCAGAACTCTTGGCAAACCCTCCTACCCAGTCAAGCACCCATTTGTCACATTCTCACTTCTGTGCATTGTTTGGCTTCTCACTCTCAATCTCATCTGCCCCAAGGGATTCCAGAAGCATCCCCTGTGTTGTCCATTTTCTTGCCAAACGATGTGCTAATATAAAGCTTCTGCTGCAGATGGAAGAATGAAAATGGAACAAATAGGCATCATTTTCCTTAATTTCCACACTACAGTTATTGTGGGAGGTTTCCTTGATGTGCCATTTGGAAGAGTGCTGAGGTTCATAAGAACCAGACTGCATCAATCAGGAAGAGGCTGGAAGGGACCCGGAGGCAGAGAGAAACTCTCCAAGGCACCCCCTCATGCAGCTGTTCCATTCTCCTTGCAGATGGACCATGAAATCAATCACTTCTGTCAATCATTGCAACCCAAGCTTATGGGAGAGTGAAACTAAGTCACAGAACAAGCCTGGCTGGATCAGACCAAAGCTTCATATGCTCCAAGCATCCTGCTTCCTACAGTGGTTACCCGGATGCGTATAGGAAGCCCAGAAGTAAAGGACGGATGCCAAAAACCCTCCCATGGAGATACTTGAATTCAGCAGCACATGTAGCAACTGCAACAAAGTCTTGCAGCACAACCTCTTTTTCAGTAGGGCTGTTCCTATTTGGGGTCCTAGCAAGCCAGACACGTCCCTCAGCAGGGCACTATAAACTGGAATGAGTGTGCATAGGTCCCTCCAGATGTCCAACTGCAAAACCCTGTGGGAGGTGAAGTCCAATGACACATGGAAAGGCACACCTTCCCCATTCCTGCTATAAAGTGGAAGGAACTCCAGGAGATCATCCGCTCCCCTTCCCATCATGTTTACATTTTCTCTTTTGCAACTAACATGGATGTAGTATTCTCCAGCCATCATGGGCTTTGTGTGAGTCATGATCATTTGGCACTTCTGAACATCCCCAGCGCATGTGGATGCTTCCCTCTTGTTTCACACATTTTGCGTTGATTTCTGTTAGAATTAACCACCCAAAGGATAGAAGCTGGAGGGTCTATACATCTTCCAAAGATGCAGTTCCAAGTATGCCTTGGCAGAAAAAAAAAGTCCTGTAGCTCCCAGGATTGCCAGCCAGCAAGGGAACCTCTAAAGCCAGTGGCACAAATTATTAGGTATTCTGTGGAGAAATCCCTTCTCTTTTCTTATCCCAAATCCACTTGCCCAGTGGTGTTATGGGAAATGAGAAAAAAACAAGAAAACAAAATGTTCTCCCTTTAACCATTTTCTCCACACTATGCATAAACCTCTTTATTATTGTGTTTCCCATCATTGTAGAAATAACTAATCCTTCCCCCGTGCACATACCCACACTTATAGCTTTATTTCATACAGAAGGTACATCAGCTGCTTGATCATTTCAGTTGCTATTTTCTGCAGCTTTTCACCTCTCTAATATACTTGGGGTGGGGGGAGAAGTGGGATGACAGAACTGTGCACAGAATTCCAAGCATGGCCATGCCTTAGATTGATAAGGAGGCATTCTACATCTGGCAATAACAGCTAAAAATGGAAAGCTAACAGCCCTACCTACAAGCTAGGCATGGGTGGTACATTCCCAGTTCAAAGAAAACTGTTAGCTGTCAGGAAGGGCTAGTGCAGCTATAAAATAAGGGGTAGGCTGGAATGTGGAAGGAATCCCTTTGGTGGAGGGGTTAAAAATCCAGTGCATTTGCCATTTCCCCCATGCTGGCACCAATTCAGTCAAGCCAGAATACAGAGTTTCTTTTTTAAGGTAGCAATTTGTGCAATGTCATTTTTTAAAAGCCAGGAGATGTGTGCAAACTGCAGAGCCCAAAATTAGCATATATCTCAAAGTTTTGCAACTACGAGACTTTCATGGGAGTAACCTGCCTTGAGCTGTCCGTCTACTACCTCACTGCTAAAAGAAACAAAGTTGAAACACTAGTAGTACAATCATAAATAAGGGGATACAATACTAAAACATTACCAAGAGAAATAAGAAATAAACATAATACTGATGGGAAAAATGGGGAAGGAGCAAAGGAACTAAAAACCACGGCCTCATTTGGCCAAATCATGGGAGCTGAAAAGCCGTAACTGAAAATGGTTTTAAAATTTGCCTGTCTAAAGGTCACAAGTCATGTAAGCCTAGCAAAACACACTACAGCAACGCCAGACTAGAAGGAATTGACAGTGACAATTTTTGTGAGGAATTAGAGAGCATGGCAAGCTAATTATTAAGTAGAAATTGATATGGGTGTTTACTGCAGGAATAAGCTGCACCCAGAGTTACAGAATGGACTGGCTAATACAATAAAATATTAGAGCCAATGTAATCCCATTTCTAGAAATTCAGATACCAAACACCATATGCAGATCTCCGTCCTTGATGTGCCCAATTATTCTATGCATATTGCTGGAACCTGAACCAATCTGGCATCATCCATTTCCAGTGACCAGACTTGAGATCCTGGAGGAGTCTATCAGGCTCAAACTAAATGAATTCCCCTCTGGTTCTCATCATGCAGGATGGGGAAGTGAAGGCCTGGGGGTTCCATAGGAAGCTCACCAGAAGGTCATGGCCCTTTTCCCTGGCCCTGCTCCTTTGCCCCAACCATCGATCATGTGAGCTTGCAGCTTTCCTCAATTCCCCCCACCCCTTTCTAAAAGGTCAAAATGCCTCTGTAAAGGCTTACTTCCTGGCAGCTAGAGCCTCATGGATGGATACATTTTGGGCCACGCCACCTTTGCCGTCAGCCCCTCCCCAGAGTTTCTCAGAAACTGAACTCAAGGCTCCCACCTCTGCATTAGGCAGTGAGGGGCAGCTCCTTCTGGCAGCAGATGCTGGGTTTGAAAAGAAACAGGGAAGCCAACAGAACTGTGGATGCCACACAGCCTGCCTCACGCCCTAGGCTGCTGTCTGTTCCCCAGTGTTGCTGCAGTAAGATTCCGTTGTCAGAACACTTGGTTTCCGTACCTGGACTGGAGGGACCCTGTCCTGTCCTTAAAGTCAAGCAGCAGGAAGGTTTGGTCTGGACAAGGAAGGGACCATTGTCCAGGGGAAGAGCCCGTGCTCAGCATTCTGGATGCAAGAGAAATTAGTGCAAATTCACACTCCCCAAAATGCACAAATCTTCTGCAATATATGCATATTTTACACTTTAGCCTACATGGGGAAGATGCACATTTGGGTCACTTCTTAATATTCCATATTTTAATACAGCTAAATTTATGGAAATTTATGGAAAGTTTTTTAAAAAATAGTCTGCAGTTTTGTGGTATCCACATAACTCAGGAAAAGCTTCTCCAGTGTAGAATCCATGGTTAGAGTCTTAGAAATTCGAATTTGTTTCAGTCCATTGCAGATTTCTCCTACAACCCCAACTGGAAGGCACATGAAGCTACAGCACCCCTTGCTGAACAAAAGTGGCTCTGATCCAGCAGCCATAGCTCAGGGACAAAGCACATGTTCCGCATTGAGGGGATCCCAGGCAGAAGGATCAGGGACTGCAACAAGAACTCCATCCAGTTGCTACTCACCCCTTTCAGGTTGCTCATAGCCTGGAAATAGATGAGGTAGGCCTTCTTGGGCTCCAGTGGGGGATTCCAGTAGCCACTGTATGTTTGGTTGTCTCCGACAGTGAAGGGCTTGGCTTCCGTGAGGCTGCTGGGGGGGAGCTCAGCTCCAAAGTAGTGCACTGAGCCCCGGGACATGGCATCACTGAAGGTGAGTGGCACAGGAAAGCATTCATGCCCGGCCACCTCCCGCTTGATCTTCCTGGGCCGGTCTTCTTCCACAATTACCTGATAAGTGCTGGGAACATGGCCAGGGAAGTAGGTTGGGACAAGAGAGAGGAAAAGGATGGGACAAGATCAGATGGAGTCCAGAGTAAGCTACAATCCTCTGAGACCACGGAGCAAAAGAAGGGGAACCAACTGTGCCACTGGTGCTTCTACCCTTGAAGAATAATCCAGTGGGGAGGTATGGATGATAAAACTATGAACTCTGCTAGGAGCTGGGTTCCCTTCTTCCTTTCAAATAACAGATGTGTTCTTGAGCAAAAAGCACGCTCTTTCCAATGTACAGCAAGCAAACTAGTAACCAACAGAGGAAGAGTGCACAGAGCAGTTCACCAAACCCAAGCTAGCAACTACCAGCATTCTTGGATCAGACCAAAGTTCACCGAAGTGTTCGGTTCACATCGTGGCCAGTCAGCTGCTCGTGAAAAATCCATAGGCAGGATGAGACTGCAATGGCGCCATTTCTCCATGTGCCACAGCAACTGGTACACATGGACATAATGCTCTGATACCAGAGGTATCAGACTAGTACCCATTGGTAGTCATTTCCTCCAGATTTTTCCAGTCTCCTTCAAAAGCCATCCAAACTGGCAGCCATTTCTACATCTTGTGAGAGCAAATGCCACAGTTTAACCATGTGCTCTGTGAAGAAGGCCTTCCTTTCATCTGCCTTGGATCTCCCACCATTCGGCTTCAGAGATGACCCCTGTAGGTCCTAGTCTGAGGAGAAGGGGAGAAAAATGTCTCCCTCTCTATTGTTTGCCACACTGTGCATAGCTGCGTACACTCCACCATGGCTCTCCCCATGCATTGCTTCTCTAGGCTTGGCAGTCCCAGATGTAACCTTTCCTCAGATGCGAGTTATTCCAGGCACTTACCACTTCAGGTACACTTTTCTGTACTTTCTCCCAAGCACAACAATACAGTCTTCCCCCAGTCCCCAACACAAACACACACCTGTCTGTCTGTCTGTATGTTTGGTGCTGAAGCCAGAATTGTACCCAGTATGTTGGTGCTACCTGTAGCAGTACTGAAAGGAAAGCTGTAGGACTGGGAAAGGGCTTGTCCTACTTCTGCCACCAATAATTTCCCACCCACCCACACCACGAAGCTTGTCAACAATTTTCCTCCCCCTTTCAATTGCTGACAGACACGCACACATACTGTTGCAAACAGCAGTGAATCAGGAAAGACATTCATGCTCAGTCCTACCAGGATGCAGATCACTTCATTAATGCAGCTAGACATTAGATGGCAATCACAGGGCTCCTGAGGTCTAGCTGAACTTAAATTAACTAGCTGTAGAACTGACTTGCAAGACTCTGGATTAAAAATATTCCCTCTTCATAGCAGAAGATCCAGTCTATTGCAATGACTCACCAAGGCAGACCTCCTCCTCCCACGTCAGGCTTTCCCAATATGAAGGTATCAGGAATGGCTTGCAAGGGAAGAGGCAAAGTTTGGCTAAAGGGTCTTATGAAGGGCCAAGCTTTGCTCCTGCTTCTCTTGTTTTTCCTCCCTGCCCAATTGCAATGAAAGAGGATTTTGCACCTGGCAGCTGCACAAAGCACATGAATACACCTGCTCAGGTCCTTCACCTGAGCAAGAGCCCCAGCAAACCAGCAGAGGCAGGGCTCTCTCTGGTCCTCGTGTGCCTGCAATTGATGGGTACAATGCATGCTCAGAAACAGCCACTGTCGCAACTCAAACCTGGCCTCCCAAAGCTTGTAATTAAAGACACCAACCCAGGAGGCTTCTTGCAAATTTCCCCATCCCTCTGCCATGATCAGAAAGGGTAATAGCAACATGTCAGAGGGAAATGTTTAAGTGCCTGGCAGGATTCACAGACAGATCTCACACCTTGACGGGAAGATGTGAGTCTTGTTAAAAACAAGTGGCTCTTTTAAAAATGCATTAAATTACAACTAAAACTTCCTCTGCACAAACAAGACAGGTGTTTCGGAGACATCTGTGTGTGTGTGGCGGCGGTGAATCATGCCTTGTTTAATGACTCTGAGAAATACAGATTCTAATTACAGAGACAAGAAAGGGATGAGCTGGATGTCCAGTCCCTTACTCGCTCTGACTGTGGGTGGCTCGCAACAGCATCCCTGCAAGACAATGAAATGCAGCTTTGCAGCCCAGCTCAAGCACAAGCTTTGGGGAGGTCAAGTTCACTGCCAGTCTGCTGTTTTTATATGTGGGCTGGAACGAAGTGGCAGACGGGCAAGACGCAAAGCCATCTTTTCCATCCAGCCAGCCCGGGGCCCCCATGTGGGTCTGGGCAGATGGAGTGGTAGCCATGTTTAGGGTCATTTATGGCCCAGTGGAAGTCAGGGCAGTGCAAGGATCTCATTCCTGTCCACAAATCAGGCAGACAGGTCTCGAGTGCAACCCAAAGGGAAAGCAAATATAGAAGTATGTGCAATACGCTCCCCAGGAGGTTCGCCTGGCACCATCGCTCTATTCTTTTCAGCGTCGGGCAAAGACCTTTGTATTTTAACAATTAATTCACGTTATCCTTGTTTTTATCACTATTTTTGGATGCAGTGTGCTGTGCATTGTTGTTCTGGTTGTGATGGGTTATTGTTCTTTGGGTTTTTATTGCTTGTAAGCCTTCCAGAGACTTTTTAGCAATGGGACAGCATAGAAAATCTTTAAATAAATAAATAACCAACCAACCCTTGGGAAATTTGGAAACTTCCAGAGCTTGCATAAATATTCAGAATAGCATTCTTCCAAAATTGCACACTTATGCAAATATACCCTCCAAAAATGCACATTCTCCACCACACTCACATCGCACTCAGCCAATGGGGAGAGCACATATTTGGGCTGTATATTTGGAAAAGTGCATATGCTCTGTGCTTGAAAAAAATACTCCTTTCCTATTCAGAAAGCAAAAGCTGAATTGCACGCCACATGCCAGCAGAAACTGTCTCAATGAGATCTGACCACACCACCCTCCCACAACCTCGCACTTTGCTGGAGCCAGTGTGGCTTTCAGGCTGAAAAATGCTCCCCCACTGCTAAATAAAATGCAGCAACTCCTTTTCCTGATCATTAAAACAGTATTGAAAGGACAACTGCTGCCCAACTGTTCAAGAACATGAAGAATGCTTGTATACACATCAATATCCAAGGACTGAGTCTGGAAAGAGTTGGATGAAGAGCAATGCAGAGGATCGGGGCATGACAGAGAGCGAGCTTTGACATTTTGCCCCGTGCAACTGTTTTCCTGTTTAACCCCCATCCCTGTGTGCTCTGCGAAGCAAAACATGAAAACCTGAATGTCCTCCCCTGCAAGGAAGCAGCCACGGTGTGTGCGCATGAATGGGGCAGTGACATGGTGTTGGGCCAGGGAGTGAAATGCCGTCCCAGCACAGGAGTCCTGTGACCAACCACTCAACAAAGCTGCAGTCAGCGTAAAAAAGCGAGAACAGAAACAGAAAAAGAAATGCAATGCGATGCGATGTGTGCCACGGATAACAGTACAAGAAAGAAGGTACAACATATCGTAACTCCTGTACCTGATCGGGGCGCCTCTGCCCTGGGCTGGTCTCAGCAGGACGGTGATGGTGCTCTCGGACTCCCCCAGGGGAGACGGCATGTCCCCATAATCGAAGCTGGGAGCTGAAAGAGAAGCCAAATGCTTAGTGTGAGAGCTGCTACCTGAGCTTGCACATTTTCTCCTTTCCTCCTCCATGTCCCTCTTCTAATATGAATATGGTCTATCATTTAGAGTGCTGTTCCCGGTGCCTATCAGATGTGTTTGGCATTCGGCTCCCATCAACTGCAGCCGGAATAGCCAGTCATCAGGAAAATTGGGAGCAGTACTCCAAAGCATCTGGAAGGCATCAGGTAGTAGAAGTCTGGATCAAGGCAGCGGTTCCCCAAATTTTGTTCATGGAACCTTTTTGAAGACATTTTTTTCCTGCAGAAACCTAACTCTATCCCTGATGTTTATTAAGCATAGTGAACCTACAAGGTTCTTCCTTCTTAAATCTGTTCGTATTGCCTGAGTCCATAGTAGGTTTGGAAATAAAGATAAAATTTTAAATATAAGGGATAAATAAAGGAAATACACAGCAATATCCCAAATGAATAATTTCCATTATTCCCAACAGCACAGAAAGAACCAAATGACATGATGCATTTTCTTGCTTGCTGCTTGGACACCAACTGACAATCAAATAGTTGGCCCCGTGTAGTTTTGTTTCAAAATATGTTTTAAGTTTGATTTTTGCGATTTTTCATGGAATCCCTACAAAGTTTTGCAGAACCCTAGGGTTCCACAGAACACAATTTGGGAGCAGCTGTATTAAAATGTTGACTCAGACATGGGGATGCCCAGGTGTGCCTTTTTGCCGGTTTAGACATTTCCATCTGGGCAGACCGCAATACTGTAAAATCACCTAAAAATCAAAATATATTAAATAGACAACAAAACATGCCAGCTTTGGAAAATTCTGCTGTACCTCTTATTTGCTCCTGGGAGTCATGCTTGACGCTACTTGTAAGTGTGTGTGTGTATTTCTCCCTCCTGCCTCCAAAAAATTAATTGAAATTCAACCTCCTATTATAATCTCTATGGGCCTTTATTGAATCCCTCCACCCAGAAAAAGCTAAGAAAATGCTTGCTGATTTCCTCCAGATTCCCTCCTAAGGTTTGTTCCAACTTGAGTGCATTATCAGATTGTGATAAGGTTTTCTCTTCTTTTCAAATGAAAATCTGTGCATATTTTATACATATTTTTCCAAACATGCCCTTCAAGTGATGTGCATCTTTGAAACTTATCCATGCTTGTCCCATTATTTAAAGCTACCTGTGCACATTTTCTCAGCAGTGCACAATTTTTCATGTGTGTTTTTCAAATGTACACCTATCATTGAATGTATATTTTTGTGCCACAAATTGCCTTGCAAGCTCAGAAAATGTATGAATTCAAAATCCTCATCAAGAGGTAACAGTATTTGGACTCCCAAGATCTGCAAAGCTCCTCAGAGCTAATAACAGTCTCTAATCCCCATCAGTGGCAGCCATGGAAATAGGAGCTCACAAATTCAGTGGAGTGTGCAAATGTGTTGACACGGACCTCCCTTTGACCTGCTCTGCCATCCTTCAGCTGATACAGCAGAAGATTCCTCACTGCTAAACCCGCCCCATCTCTTCTCTCCCTCTACAAAGAGACTGTAGGCCCTGATCAATTAGTAGTCACTCAGGTCCACCTCCTGCCGGCTTGTTATTCCTGTACCCCCATTAAGAAACATTGCAACTCATTCAACACGGCTAATAGCTACACCACAAGACAAAGGGCAAACAGCCCTAACTACTGTACAGCTTGTTAATGAAGCTCAATCAATCTCTTGTTTGTGTCTTCACAAACCAGAGTGTTTTGTTTCATCTCCAAAATCTCCCCCGCTACACATGAATTTGAGGAAAGCAGATAGGGGCAGAGGCTTTATCTTAAGGGTAACAAACCTAATTCAGGCCAGCTTTGCATTCTCCTGAGGGACAGCCACACACGTGTTGTGTCTTTTGCTCCTCTTCCCAGTATCAAAAAATCATAAAATCATAAAAGAGGAGAGTTGGAAGGAGCCTGAGGGTCCAATCCCCTGCTCAGTGCGGTATGCCTGGTATGGCTCCATATCCTTCACTTGTAGGTTTGGCCATTCAATAGCTCCTTCCAGCATTCCAGTTTTGGCATGATTCAATTTTCCTGTGATATCTAGGAGCTCACATTGGAAATTGTGGTGCTTGGTTCAAAGCTGCCAGACTCCACTGCCAAAAATATGTGTGCGGGTGGAAGGGAGGAAGACGGCAAATGGGACGAGAAATGCTTGTTTTTCCAAGAACATTATTGGACTGAAAATGTGGATGCAGCTGGGATCCCCCAATGAGAATCTCATGCCTAAAGAATTCAGTCTTGGTATATTCTGAAACACACTAGCCAGTGTTTACCTCCCAGAAAGGTGTATCTTGGGAAAAAAAAAAACCCTGTTATATATTTTACCATATAGTTAAAATGATACTTTCGTGCAAAATTACAGATCAATGTGAAAACAGGATAAAGCAGATTTGGGATGACTTTGCCCATCCTTACTGCAGAGCTGACATCATGCAGAAAGAAGTTGTACTAGGATTTAGGGTTTTTTCTCTCTCTCAAACAGATTAATTTTCATACTGGGGAAAAGGACTCATGCCGCAGTGTGACTTTTTGCATTCACATGTCAGGTCTCAGATTCATATACCAATGGGAGGCATAGTGCATTTTTCTGATGCAAGATGACTTTTATATTATCTGATACAGCAGGAGAAAAAGCAAACCCAATCCCTCCATGCCATTTGCTCATCACCCACCATTGTCCATCCTCTCCCTTAGCTGCTATGGCTTTTTAAGAGAACTTCCAAGATTGCTATCCATGATAACATGACAAGGTACCAAAGATTAAGTCATGGGGAGAGATAAGGAAGAAGATTCCCAGCCAGGTCTCAACCACCTAAGCCACCAAGTTCCAGCAAAGGAATGAAGGCCTTTTGGAAACACTGTTGCTTCTGCATTCCACCTTTGTGGAAATTCACAGCACATCTTGAGGAATCTCAACTTCCACCGAATACTCAAAGGTTGGTGTGATGACCTTGAGAAGGACAGGAGCCTCCTAGGCTGTTCTCACCTGGTCCACAGCCTCACCTCCCTAGAAGATGGTGGTGGTGACCAAAACAGTAATGAATTATTGAAGGCAATATTGCCATCATTCCTTTGGGCTGGTTTATTCAGTTTCATTCAATTGGGTGAAATAGCATCCAATAGCCAGACCCAGGGATGCCTCTGAAGGATGTTTGACGTTCTTCTACTGCAGATTGCTGTGGTGCAGTTCAGACGGCTGAGCCCATGCCTTGTATGCAAAAGGTCCAGCTCCAAGGCTTTTGCAAAGCAGCTGACGGAAGCAACTTCAGCAAGCGGCCCTGGATAGCCACAGCCAGTGAGACCAGACTGCATTAAATAGAATTGCCCTCCCCAACCCCAAACCCTCCAGATGCATTGGGCTGCTACTCCCATCATTCCCAGGCAGCCTGGCCACAAGATCAACACACCTAGAGGGCACCAAGTTGAGGAAGGCTGAGCGAGAGAGCACAAAGGTCTAAATTCCATATCCAACAGCTTCCAATGTGCTTTTCCTCCTCACATGCTTATCTGGATAAATGTTCATTAAAAATGATTATTTACATCAGAGGCATCAGCATTCACCAGTTTTCCTAAATAAAACACCATCCTCAATGCAGTGCGGGATGAAGAAACAGCAGAAGAAAGAGTGCCCCCGGCATCCTGCTCTGTGTAATGAAAATCGCAAAGCCCCCTCACTCTGCAATGCCCCCTTATCTCTTCCAGCTCAGACAACATTTCCCACTCATGCAGATAATATCATTTCTCCAAGACCATTTCTAGCAAGACAAAGAAGGCCAGCAGCTTTCAATTTCTTCTTTCTCAGACCACCCCCTCTAATAGATCCCATCAAAGCTGCTCCACTGACTTAGGAAATGTTCTCCAGTGCCGGAGCCTCCGTAATGTAAACAAGGCAGCTTTTCAAACCGCCATGCAAGTAAATTATCCAGCAGGGTTGTAAAATGTAATGCATACTGTTTTCCATTTAAATCCTGATGGCAGGGTAGCTGGGAAGGGGGAGGGCACCTCTGGAGCATAAAGAATCTATTTCAAGGGGAGGCATATTGAAAGGAATCAGCACAGTGGGATATGTGGTTGCCTGGGCAGTTCAGCCACTCTGAGTTGCGGCTGTCCTGATTGTCCCTCAAATGGCTCGAGCTGTGACATCTCTCTTGCAACACACACTATCCGAGAGTGCCCTGCCCAAAGGAAGGCACGGCCACCATCAAATGTTAAGGACCTGTCATCCAGAAAGGGTAAGCACCTTTCCAAATGACTTTCTTAAGCCTGACTCAGAAATGGCATCCTTTGAGAAGGAAACCAAGTTCACGAGCTTAGCACAGACTGAATTGTCAACTGAGCCTGAGCAAACCACATTATAACCTGTGTAGTTGAAGGAGTCCAGAGCAGACTGGCAGAGTTGTAGCTTGCTGTCAGATTGGAGCCGGGAGCCAAGAGCCATGCCAAGAAGTCAAGCCAGGAACCGGAAGCAAGGGATGGAGCCAGGAGTCCATACCAGTGAACCAACCCGCATGTCAAAGCCAAACAGCAGGAAAAACACTCCACAGCCTGGAAGTTTCCTGGTGGCTCTTCTCCCACTCCTTCCAGATAGACCAGGACAATGGCTTTCTAACTAAATGGGTTTATTAAGTGAGAGCTGCCCAGCTGCACTGGCTTCACCATACAAATGAAGAGAACCGCAGGAGTCAACAACAAGCGAAACACGTGACGGTAGAGGACTGGCTATTAGGAGAAAGTGGCTTGATAGAAGCAGTTGCTGCCAAGTCAAATGCCTCTCCTGCCTTCCAGAAGGAAATGAGCAAGCCATGCCTGCAAGGCAATCATCCTACTGATGGGCCACTCACTTGGGGTGACCAGTGCTCCTCAGTGGGTCAGCCCTCTCAACCTGATGCCACACGCGAGGATCAATTAGCTTGATCTGCCCTCTTCCATGTCAGTGTACTTGCTAAGCTTCCCCACAGTATTTGAAACTGACTGCTTTACAGGGACTGCCCAGCTTATTTCTGAGCCCACTGCCCTTGGCCTCTCCACTGTGGAAACATAGAAACAGAAAGATCAGAAGGGGCCTCCCAGCCCATCTAGTCTGACCCCAGGCTCCAGCTGGCTCCACTCATGACATGCCTACCGTGTGCATGTCCAGCCTACCCTTGAACACCCTCACCAATGGGGCTTCAACCACCTCCCATGGAAGCCCCTTCGCTATACTGGGGGTTCTAACCATCAGGAAGTACAGGAGTCTAGCCCCTCCTCCTCATCGGAGTCAGAATCTGGTTCCACAATTCTTGTAGGCTCCTTCAGAAGAAGAGCAGCCCAAAGTCCTGTGCACTGTTTTCTGTAGCTCACACAGACTCTTTCCTGCCTAGAAAGAGCCAGTCTCCAGGATGAGAATGAGCAAGACCAATCCAGAGCCAAAGGATGCTTTACTGACCCGGGTTTTGCTGCACACTGGTTCTGGGGACTCACACGTGGGGAAACTACACACAAAGTCTGTGGTTCTGGATTTTAGCTTTGGCTTAATAACCCCCAAGCTTGTATGAACTGTGGGGTATCGGGCCTGAGTACAATTGCAGCTACGGGATTTGAAACATTGGGGCAAATGAACTGCCCTGACCATTCACTCCAGAATATACATAAATCACCCACAGAAGTCCTGAGCAGAGACCCTGAGCAGAAAACATGGCGCATGGCTGACCACATGAAGACCTCCCTACAAGATTCGGGACCACATTGCTTACTTATTCTATTTGTATCCCACCCCACAAGCCAGGGGCTTTCTGGGCAGTTTTCTTGATGTTTACAAGTTTACATTACTTGATGAAACACCTCTCCCAACTGCAATCTATCCAGACATTATGGTCAGAATCTGGGCCTGCCTCCAGCTGACAGCTCCAAGGGAGGTTCAGTTGGTGGCTACAAGGAAGAGACCCTCCAATTATGGAAAAAGCTCCCCACTGAGGCCCACTTGGTGCCAATTTTACTGTCATTTCCGTGCCAGGTTAAGGCTGCCCTTTACTACAGGGCATGTAATCAGCTCTAAATAGCATACTGGGGCATTATACCAGCTGTCTAACAGGCCTGCTGAGTTCATTTGCATTAGCTATTGCAGCTGTTTAAATTCAGTTTTAAATCTGGCTTTTAAATTTTGTAGTGTAATTTCATGATATTTTTATTATATTTTTAGATGGCATTTCTATTGTATTTTATGTGCTGCGGTAAACCACCCAGAGTGTTTGATTATTGGGTGCCATAGAGATAAAAGAAAAGAGGAGGAGGAGGAATTTTGCATGAGCAGGAATCATGAAATGCATCCACATAGAAGTGCTAACATTAATACTTAAAGCCCCGAATGGCTTGGAGCGCCTCTTTCCATATGTGACTAGCCAGACCCAAAGATCGTCATCTGAGGTCCTTCTGAAAAAGCCCCCTCTGCAGAAAACGAAAATTCATCATTTGAAAAATGCACACAAATGTAGTTAATTTGACGGGGAAAGGGGCACTTACATTTCAAAGATATGCACAATTAATGCATAGCTTTGAAAAACTCAGTGCTCAAATATGAACTGTTTTTCATGCCAAATGGGAAAACAAAATGCTTACACTCTTACATAGACTCAAGGCAGAATATGCTTTCAGATGAAATCTGCAGAACTTTGGTAAGCTTGAATTTTGCTGCTTTGCACATCTGTACTAAGGTGAGGAATCTGAACTTCATAGCTCCAGCATTAATGGGCAGCCATGATGAGACTAGTGATACGTGCCCAAGTACAAAAAACACGTCCTTCTCATGCATTGCCTTTACTTTTTAAGCTGTTATTTTGAGGAGGGGTCACCTCCTGTGGTGAAAAATTCTGGCCGCTCTCATGATCCTTTGTATAGACATTTAGAAGTAGCAAACACCTAAGAACATTATCATCACATTGCATTTGTATGCCACCCCCTTTGTGGGGAGGCCAAGGAGGGTACACAGTTCCACTTTAACCTCACAAACAACAACCCTCTGAGGTAGGCTAGGCTGAGAGTGAGTGACTGGCCCAAGTTGCCCAGTGATGAGATGAGATGAGATGGGGATGAGAACTTGGGTCTCCCAGCTCCCTAGTACAACACCCTAACCCCCATACCTCACTGGCTTTCAGAAGATAGAAGAACCATCACACTGGACCCCATCAAAGGCCCACATCGTCCTGCCACCAAGTCCACCAGCCAGTTAGGTGCCCATCAGAAAGACACAAGCGGTCCATGAGGGCCACACCCGTGTTCTCCAGTAACTGGCACACCTAGGCATGCTGGCTTTGATACTGGAGGTGGCATATCATTATCTGGATTAATGGCCATCTCCTCCATTCAGTTGTCCAATCCCCCTTGAAAGCCATTCAACCTGGTGGCCATGATGATATCCTGAATCAGTATGTTCAATAGTTTGTCCTTACAAAGGGAACACCTAGCATGACAGCCTTGTGGTGTCCTTTGTCCTTGTTTTTCTTTAAAAAAACAGAACTTGCCTGCTTTTCAGTGCAACCATGTACTTCTCTGCCCCGTGGAAATACAATAGCAGATAGGACTGAAAATTCCAGCAGAGTGATGTTTTCATCCTTACCTCAACACCACAATGAAGAGATAAAATAATTAGCTACTGGTAGCAGGTCAGGGCTCAATGTCATTATTTATAAAAAATAAATCTATGTTATTACATCTATTGATAAAATTGCCCATATACCATGGATTGCCATAAAGAGAGAAACAGAGAGAAACTGAGAGAAACGTGGCAATCCATGGTACATGGGTAATTTTATCAATAGATGTAATCTCTTTATTTGGAAACACCTTGAGATGCACTTGGATGAGGAAGTGACTGTGTGTGTGGCTCTAGAAGGGGTTCCAAGAACATTACAGAGATGTGTTGGCTGGTTTAAATGCAGCTGAAGTCAGCATTGGAACATGAACAGTTCGCATTTAGTGGCCGCTAGAAAACCTGCAATTATGGAATGGTTGGGTTGGACAAGACCACAGGAGACCCCAATGCCCTGCAAAAGGGGATTCTTGTGGGCTTAGACGGCAGAGTGCATTTGTATATCAAGTCTGTTGCCTCCTGTGCCTTGCTTACACAACAATGTGCAGGGGGCACAAGCTGTGGCAACACAATCCTGGCTCTCCCAAAGGTGCTGGTGGACTGCCAGACACCTGACTGAAGCCACTTGGCTAGTGACCAGCTATCTTTAGCATGGATACAGACAGACCGATGAGAAAAGCAGCTGTGGAAACTCAGCTCTCTTACCTTTCTGAGCCTGTCCAGGAAGTTGCAATGAAATGTGTTCAGCCCTTTGCTTGGAAAAACTCCCTTGATTGTATAGCTCGGGCATTAATCCAGCACTGATCCTGCAGCATCCTGAGGATGCATTGTTCTCTTAAAGACTAGATGGCCTGGGAGGCCCATTCTGACTTGCTCTGTTTCTATGTTTCTATAACTTCACTTGCTTCAACCCAGAGCTGATGGAGAAAACTTCCATGCAGAACCATATGGCAGAATGTTGTACTCCCACTTAGGCATTTAACACCCAAACTAGTCTACTCTGGCCCACAGCTGTTTGTATTGGGGACTGTAATTAAAAGAGTTCTATTGATCTTATCAATCATAACCTGCCTTTGCTCCGGTGACGTGGTTCTGCACTCTTGCTTTAGAGAAAATGTAACAGAGGAACTCCCTCAGTGTCAAGGATCAGATCAGCAATCAATCTATTTTTCTTTTAAAATAATGGAATATGGTTTATTTGGTTTTCTGAGCTCATGTTTATGTTGTTTATTTAACTTCTATACCACCCAACAGCTGAAGCTCTCTGGGCAGTTTACAACAATCCATTAAAACACAGTTTAAAAATGCAGAATAGAAAAGACTTAAGAAAAATACCATACGAAAAATGAAAACTGCAAATGAAAACATCACAGTTAAAACCACATTTAAATATAAAATTCCAATAACTTTAGCAAGAGAAAACCTGATGGAACCAGTATTAAAAACAAACAGCAAAGCCTCGACTAATTAAATGCCCTGGGGTAGAGAAAAGTCTTGAGACGGTATCAAAAAGATAGTAAGGATGGTACCAGGCAAGCCTCAGTGGGCACTGAGGTCTACAACTCCTTCTGCATCTACATCTTGTAGTACTTCTGAGATGAAATCGGGAGCAAGGGAGCAAGGGAGGGTCAACCTTAAATTCTCAAATTGCCTTCCCTTCCTATTTTTCTGACAGCAGCAGTGAAAAATCTCATTGCAGAACTCTGTGCAAGACATCTTTCTCTACCACTTGGAATTCTGCATGAGGGCCTGGAAATGTAAGGTTCCCAGAACACCTTAGTCCATAAGGAGCAGTTGCATTTCTATTTAGAACTGCAACACCAAGATCGCAAGGTATGGATGAAAGTAGAAAACTCATGGTACATGCTGGGCAGGCAGACCCTCAGAAGGAACATGAGTCAACACCAACCAAAAAGAAAGAATAGGATAACAAAAAAGAGTAGAAGTAAACAGGAGAAGACGTTGAAGACATGTGCAAGTTTATCCAATGAAATGGCAACCATTGCCTGGGATACTTAAAGCAGGTCTCCTTGTCTAAGCAACTGGCATGGAGCCTTGCAACCTTTCTAAGACCGCACATCACGCACATGTCAACAGAAGCACAGCTCTGCCCACTCATCCAATTTTGAAAAAGAACAGAAAAAAACTACTTCCTTGGGCTTACCAGACAGCAGTATATCCAAAGCCATGGTCCATTGACCTCCAATGGCAGACTTCCCAATGTTCAGGTCATGCCCTATCTTTGGATGAAGCCTAGATCACTGGGTGGGGGGGGGAGTTGGGGCCCTTCATTTCACCTACCTGAGATGTTGGTGGTGATCTCAGTTAAAGCAGTTTGGCCAAAGCCCTTGCCAGTTCGTGCCCGCACTGAGAAGAGGTAGGTTGTCCCAGGATGCAGGTTGGAGAAAACATGGTAGGTTTCATTTCGGAGTTTAGAGACAGTGCGTCGTGGGCCAGGCACATTGACTGCTGGGTCAGAAGATTCAATGCTCTGGTAGCTGATCTATGATAAAGGGACAAACTTTAAAACAAAAGGATACATGCTCTCTCTCATTATGTTTTTCCAGGTAGCATTCCCTTTTCCAAAGGTGTCCTTGTCTCTCGAGGGCAATATCAGCATCAAGGCGTACACCATTTTCCACCCTGTTATTCTGTGTGCCAGTTCAGATCACAGCCTTTGTGTTAACTGTCCCCAGTTCATGGATGGAGCACTCCCATGGCCTCCGACAGTGTTGCATTGTTTGGAATTCCTGTTTCCAGGTCAGAGACAATACTCCAACCCAGGGAAGGAAGAGGAAGAGATCCACCACTCACTCCCACTCCCTTTGGCAGCTGGTGTGGAAAGAGCCATGGTTGCTGGCTACCAAAGTTAGGAACTTTTTTTTCCCCGATTTATATCCTGCCTTTTTCCCACAGAGAGCTCAAGGCAGCTTACATCATTCTCCTTCTCCATCTTATCCCCAACAACAACCCTGTGAAGTAGGTTGGGCTGGGAGTCTGTGACTGGCCCAAAGTCATCCAGTTGGCTCCATGGCCGAGCGGGGACTCGAACCCAGATCTCCTGAGTCCCAGTCCCGTGCTCTTAACCACGACACCACACTGGCTCTCGGGTCACAACTTGACCTCCAAAGGTAGAGAGAGCTGGCATTTCAGTATTTATTTATTTATTAAAACATGTATATGCCGCCCCATCGCAACAAAGCCTCGGGGCGGCTCACAACATATTAAAATACAATAGAACATTTAAAACCTTTCTATCTGTCCCCCCCCCCCCGCCCCGGTGCATCTCGGCAAACTTAAAATATGCCCAACTTAAATACAAAAACATAAACAATAAACCACGTAATTTAAATAAATAAACACAATTAACCTATAAACAAATACTAATCCTAATCCTGCAATACTACTATTGCAGCTTTGATATTGTTGCTTTCAGTGAAAGAAACTAAACTTGCTTTCTTTCATGTTTGGGTCCCATTTTTTAATCTGCACTTTTTAAAAAGTTCCTTTCAAAGGAAAAGTAATATGAATGACATTGTAGGGGCTAAATTTTAATCTGTGGCTATGTAGCCAATTGTTTGTGAAGCACTACTAGATAATACCATATTGTATTTCACATTTCTAGCAGCTAGATTTTAAGGACACATCTTTTCCTTTGTAGTAAACAAAGGATAAGTGCAATATCAAAGTGTTGATATCAAATATCAACAAAGTGCAATATCAAATAAAATTTCAAAATATTTATTTAGGATATTTATATACTGTTCCTCAGCCAATCATCTCTCTGAAATGCTTTACAATAAATTAAAACTACAAAACCCATCATCCTAACCAAGAAATGTACAAACAAGCCAAACACAACATTTAACCCCAACAGAACCCACACATAATCCATAACATGCATTCACAACTAAGCAAGCCAAGGGCAACCAGCAATCCAAGATAAAATACTATGTAAAACTTAGTTATGGAATTTGAGGAAAATAAAAAGGGTTTTTTCCTGGTGCTGAAAAGAATAGAGAGAGGGGGGAAAAGACTGGAAAAGCCAAAATATGAGCTATTCCGAGCCTTGACCAGGCTGTCTCCTGCTTAGAAATGCCATTGCTAGATGAGAGGAAAAGTGCTGCCTAGCAAAAACCACAGAGAAGAAGATGGGCAGGCACGGATGGCCCCCCCTGCTCCTCCCAATCGGCATAGGAGGATCATAAGCCTCCAAGCTTGGGGATTTCCAACCATGAAATATAGAATTTATAGGACTGCACCATTCAAGACGTAGAGATGAGGTTTATTTTGTTTTTAAGAGCATCATTCTTTCCCCACCGCCCCTCACCAGCTTTTTGTTTAAAAACAGATGGACTGTTCCAAGAATCAAAGAAAAGGTGACGAAACTGAGCATAGTTCCTCATTTAAAGCATTGATCAACTTCCCAGGGTGCTCCGTTACTGCTCCATGTGGTTTCCCCTTCAAGCAGTGATCGGCTTGCTAATGCATTGAGCTATTTCTTAGATTTGTTCTTTACTGGCTGTTCTGCCCTACAGTGCAAAGCATGACATAGTGTTGTATGTGTGAACAGCAAGGATCCCACAAAAAGTCTTGGTTTATGCATTCCCACCCCATTCCTGCCCTGCATCACCAGGAGAAGGAATCCCAAACCTCAGTTTTGCCTTTAAGAGGTTTCTGGTTTGTTGTTACATATGAACCAGGGAATGTGGTTTAAAATAGGCTCTGGTCAAGGGGAAAGCTGGCAAAAGTTGCCCATCTGACCCACACAGCCTTCCAGGATTCCTTCAGGAAGTATGACTTGCTTTCCAGCCCTGCTTCCTATGGAAATCCCTGCTGTGTGTCCAATCTGTGATCAGAGGTAACCGCAGAGATTACTCTGCACATGAGTGCTTTGATCACAGATCAGAAATGACAGTGGGGGATGTGAACAGAGACTTTCTCTGCTGAGGAAGCCACTGGGTGCGGGTAAAGTGTTTAGAACTGAGCAGGGAAGAGTCTAGTCTAGATAACTCCTAAACAAGCCAGGAGCCTAACCAATTCCTAAACAAGCCATCAATAAACCCCAAGTTATTTCCCCATTCCCTAGTTTGCACATAACAACAAACCGGAGTCTGCTAAAGCTGAAGCAGAAATCTGTTTCTCTTCGCGGTCATGTGGAAGGAGGAGAGGAGGAGAACACACAAGCCTAGCACCTTCCCACAGGTGGCTTTTTGCTTTGCACAGTTATGGTTTGACTGCTGCCAACTGTCTGATGTGCTATTGTGCAGGGTGAAGGGTAGAGGTCAGACTTGTTTCCTAAACACTAATCCGGTTGCTATTACACAAGGGCCATTACTCAGATTCATTCCACATTAAGCACAAGGGCTGACACATGTGCAAAGATTAAATTGCACATAACTCATTGTTCTCTTTTCCTGCCTTCCCCCTTTCTTTCCAATTGTTCCATGGCAGACTCAGGAATCCCCAGGCAGCTGCCTGTGATGCTCCATGATGCCTGTCCTGGGCCACCCTTTCTATGTGTGTGTACAGGGCGGTTTCATCGGGAACCACCATTGTAATTTCCCCTCAAGACCCACCCAAAAGTACCACTTTGGGGCATTATAGGACATCTGAAAGGCCACTCCCAGAATGAGTTCACAGTCTCTGGAAGGACTCCAAGACACTTCCCACAGTGCTCCAGGAATATTGACAGCTTCATTGGAAAGCTGCTGCCTGCTTCCACCAGATACAAGACTCGGATCATTGCTCCATCTAACCTAGTATTGACAACACTGAGCGGTAGGAATCAGTGAGGTTCAGCTCCCCAGACTCTGGCCCACTTTCTTGGGACCATGAGTCAAACTTCCTGGCCAGTGTGGAGCTCACCAGGAATTGAGCCCCATACATCCATTGCACAAGCAGTGTCCCTCTTCCACACACACCATCGCCTCCCTTTGTTTGCATTGCATGTGTCATGCAAGGAGGTTACTGGTTGTGCAACCTTCATTCTTCAAGCATTCACAGAGGAATGCTTCACTATACTCTACAGAAAATGTTTCTACAAGTACCTAGAGCCCTTCCCCTTGTCATCTAGTTTTCTAGGTATAAGGAATGATTTTATGCAGGGGGGAAATATGCCATGTCCTTCCTCCAGTCTTTGAAGTGGTTCAGCCAAACACTGGCTTATAAGCAGAGTGAGCACTGAGATGCCAGATAACTTTTAGCTGGAGGATGAAAGGCAAGCTTGAATTCTGCATCTGAAACAAAGGGGAACTAACAGAATTACTCCTTCTTTGGAAGGAGTTGTCCTTAAATCTCCAAGAAATAAAACCTTGTGTCTGGAATTACAATGGGGCTCATGTCAATTCTCTAGGAGGAACTGCCCATGGCATGGCAGGGAAAGCTGCACAGATAAAGATCAGCTTTTTCACTCCACTGTTTCTGTGCTCTAATAATTTTTGTTGATGCCAAAAAAGCAGCAGCACAGGATGAAAATAAAATGAGATAAGAACGGGTGTTGCCTGGATGCATTTGGGAAGGAACATGGCAGGAACCAAAACATACATACACACACACTATTCAAAAAACTATCCAACAACATAGTCTTTTCTTTCTGTGTTAAGTGCAGCAAACAAAGAAAAGCTCTTCTCACAATGCCTTGTGGGGAAAATAGCCAATTCCATCAATTGCTTCAGCATCTCCTCCTGACATACAAAGGTCCTCCTAGATTCTGGACATGATGCTATCATCCATGAGATCTGCCCAGCTGTACAGCTCAAGAGGTTTTGGAAACATGGCATTTGTCTTAGATTCTGCACTGCAGTTAGGGTGACAATTGATTCCCCCCACCCAACCAAAAGCACTGCAGGAGTTGCTGAACCAGCTGCTGTCGCTTTCCCTGGGGACCATCTAAGGAAAAGGACCACGGGGGGAGAGCTGGCACTTGGTTCTCACTCTGTAAATGCTCACTCTGGGCAAATGGGGAGGTTGTACAAATTGAGCATGTCCAAATTTCTTAATTGGTGCAAATTGTGCTTATGCAGCCCACTGAAGAAATTGGCACTGATTAGGAAATGTACAGGAAGAGAACTGGGAGGCAGGAACAAAATGCATGGAGCACATGTTGGGCAGTTTAGGAATCTTTTCAGCAGACGTGTGCTTGTGTTCATGTTCAGAGCTTGGATCACGAGATGCTCATGTGTTTTTCAATGCTCTTCTATCCCTACTGCATGATTCCAGAGTGGAACAATGGTGTGTAGGAAGGAGAGGCTGACCCTTTGTTTCCTCCCAACCTCAGAGATCCTATTTCCCTTCCAAGCTCTTTGGTCAGGGAGACATTCCAGCTGTTCTTTCTAAACAGGAACAAATAATGCTTGGGTGAGATGACTGTGTGACGAACACATTGTGCATTCAACTCAAACAGTGTCTTTTGGGGATGACAGGGATGGTGAATGCACGCATCTCTCGCCAAATGATTTTGGCGTGGTATCATCCAGCCATTGGCATTTTCCAGATATTTTGAATGCAGATGATGCGCAGATGAGATGTTTGTTTTTGCTATACACTCTGATCGGCAATGACAGCTGGTGAAGATAAAGCTTATGAAGCATCCCTTTGCAGTCATAAATTGGCTCAGAGCAATTTTGTGGAAAGACTGCTTGGTTAAGGAAGACAAAACAGCAAGGCTGTGCCATTTCACTGATGAAGTTCATCAAGTAAAACAATCTAAAAACATCTTGGCTAAAAGGTTTCAGTAACCAAGAAGATGCCATCTTCGTCTTTTTCTTCTTCTTCTGTGTGCATACAGACAGTGATCAGCATCTTAACCAAGGCGTTCCCTGTTCCTTATCCCACAAAATCAAATGCTCCTTCAGAGATTATGCTTGCTATGATGTCTGTCTGCATCATCTAGAAACAAAATTTCCCTTTTGTCACAGAATGTTGATCTCACTCATATACAACTTCAATTGATAGATTAATCTATCAAGGAGCAATCCTATGTGTTGTTGATAATGTCCTCCAACAGAAACTGGAGGAAGGAGCAAGTGGAATGGCTTCCTTTGACTTGATACTAACAGGGAAGACCTAGTGGACAAAACGGCAGCTGCAGGATCTCTGGGGGAAAGTGACCATGCCGTGCTTGCATTCTTGATTTTAAAGGAAGTAAAAGCCAAATCCAGCCAAACACATACTCTAGAGTTCAAGAAAACCCGTATTAATAAACCCACAACAATTGTAAGTAAAATCCCATTCCAAGTGACTCTGATGGAAAAAGGAGTCCAAGAAGGGTAGGATTTTTTTAAAAAAGGAAATGCCAAAGGCATGATTTCAAAGAAGAAGCCAATGTTACTTCACAAAAAGTTTAGAGATTATCTGAAAGCAAAAAGGACATGTATAGGAAGTGGAAAGAAGGCCAGGCTACAAAGGCAGGTGGTGTGGAATTGCAGGGATGGTGTCAGGAAGGCCAAAGCTAGGAATTAACTGAGGCTAGTAAGGGATGCTAAAAGCAACAAAAAATCGCAGGAGGATCCAGAGTTGGCTAGAGAATCAGACTCAAAGAGTGTTCCTCAATGGCACCTTCTCAAACTGGGGAGAGGAAACAAGCAGGGTACTGCAGGGTTCAGTCCTGGGCCCAGTGCTCTTCAACACATGAATTATTTGGATAAGGAAGTGCAGGAAACGGTTATGAAATTTGCAGATATTGGGTGGGATAGCTAATACCCTGCAAGACAGAAAGAAGATTCAAGGTGGCCTTGCTAGGTTGCAGCACTGAGTTGAAAATGACAGAATGAAAATCAATAGGAACAAATGCCAAGTCTTCCACCCAGGAAAAAGAAACCAAATGCATCATTACAAGAAGGGGAATCCTTGGCTCAACAAAACTGTAAGTGCACAGGATCTTGACGCTGTTGTAGATCACAGGCTGAATGAGTCAACAATGTGATATGGCTGCAAAAAGGGCAAATCCTATTTAGGCTGCATTAATAGAAGTAGCACTTCCAAATCACGTGAAGTCCTAGTCCCCCTTTACTCTGGCCCTTTCCAACTCTACTCTTGTTTAGACAGAAAAAAGGCCTAAGGTTCCCAGCATGTCCCAGCCAACATTGCCTAAGGGCACCATCTCATGTGGCTGCCCATAATGCTCCAAACTCAGAGGATTATGGGCATCCAATCAAGTGCAGAAGGAGCACAGAGATGCATTTCTTTCACTTTTAAAGGATACAGATGGGTGATTTCGGTAGCCTATGACTTTTGGCCAAGATGAATCCAAGACGGCAATGGAGAAACAGTCTCTCCATTGAGCTCCCTTTGACTTTTGCCCCTGCTCATGAGGATGGGCTGAGGCTCTGGGGTTTAGGACGAGCCCTACAGGATCCACCCCTCCAAGCATTCATGAGCTTCCCTTTGTGCTCAGCTCAGCCTTCCAAAGGGAGCCAAGCCAAGAGAAAATCCATGAATGCTCATGGACCCCCCATTGTGCAACTGGCAGCTTTCTTAGGTGTCCGCTGCGGATGTTCAGATGGCAGCTGCACCTGATGCAGAAGAAAGGTGCTGCTTGTCCAGCACATGGGGCTTGATTCCTGGCAGGTGCCCCAAAAATGCTGGGTATAGTCACCAGGAAAGTGGGTTCCAGGCTGCTGCAAAGAGGACCATAGCCTGGGTAGCTGAGCCCAGGGAATATGATGGATTCCCACACCTAAATGGATTCCTCACATATCCCTAGAAGGCACTGCTGGGCTTCTTCATATCCTCCCCTCCATGGCCCCTAGAAAGCCCCCCACTATCAGCTCTGAAAAGCCACAGCTGGCATAGAAAGAACTGCATTGCCCACGAGGGCAGAGATAGGGTGTTCTGAGAGCCCAGATCTAGAAAATAAATAGATGTACATCTCACTACAATGGAGAAGGTGAAGACAGGTTCACTTGAGGACCTGTTCATACAAATTCCCAGGTACTCAGGGGTGATGGGCTACCCCAACACTCCTGGACTACCCTTTCAGATCATTCTTTATCTTTAAATTGTGTTTGGATTGAACAGTCTTTTAAACAGAGGACAGTCCTTTGTAAACTTGGCTACCACAATTCTGTTTCTGTATGCCTTCAGGAAGCCATTCAGAATCAGGTGGTGCTCTTTGCATCATTCCACTTTGTTTGTTTAATATCCCATTTGCCCACTCAAGAAAAATGGCATTCAAAGCAGCTAACAATAAGACCATGGTTAAAACAAAAACAAAACCAGAACTAGAACACTCATGAGCTGAATGTGTTAAAAACACAGCCAACTGTTATGGATTGGTTTTGTCAATCACAGCTTTTTTCTGAGTGATTTTGTCTCTTGCTGCCATGAACTGTACATGGTTCAATTGTTTGGTTGTTTTTTGCTGTACTCCTGTTTGATTATTTTTAAATGCCTCTAATATGTTACTGTATGGCAGTCTCATTGTGTTTCTTTATACCATCAAAACATAATTTAAATAAACACCTCTCTAATTGGGTAACACAGCCTAGGGAAATAGTGTCACAACTTGTCCACCTTGAGAACTTTGTAACTCACCTCATACTGAGTGATGAGGCCATTGGGTTCCACTGGTTCCTCCCATTTCAGAAAAATCATGTCTTCCAGGGGTGTGAACGTAAGGGACTCTGAAGCAATGCCTCCAGGGACTTGAATGTGGAAGGTTGAAGCCAAACATGGGGAAAGAATCAGAAAACAACTCTATTACTTTACTGTTTCACAACTGTATAACTTCAACAGGGAGTATTACAACTGTCATTGAATCCCCAAGTTTGCTATGTTCAACGTTGTCCTCCAACTAGAGCACCGAGTATCACAAACACCATCGCACCTGAAAGCTTAAAATGTTGAACTTTGCTCCCCAGTTACAACAGAGAATATCACAAAGTCTTCAGAACCCCAAAACTTGCAATGTTCAACATTCTTCCTCAGCTTCATCCATCTTTCTGCCCTGCTTAATTCTTAGCATCCAAATATAAACCCATTTCAGATGGCTACATGAACAGGTGGAGTGTGGAAGTTGGACATACAACTGTTGTTGCTAAACTGCATGTGGACATCTGATTGTACAGAGGTATGCACATGGAATTTCTGCAACAGGTATGGCAAACATGGTCAGACTTTGGAGTGTTCAAGACCAACACACCTGGTGGAGGAGCATAAAGATGAAGAAGCTTTGTGAGAGACCTACCTTGCATTGTGCAAGCAGCACTGAAAACAGCAGGAGGATAGAATGAAAGGCAGGTTGTACCTGCAAGTCAATGTGTTTCTCTCTGTGTTTGTTTACAGAGTGATTTTAGGATCACCCATCCCCCGAAAGAGCACTTGAGGAAATTTATGGATCAAAGGTAAGAGGAAAAATGCATCACACGACAAAGAAGCAAAAACATAACACTACAAAAACTACATTACAGCAAAACTAGACAGCAATAAAAACATCAGAGGGTGGCATTAACCATCATGTCTTCATCAGCTAGGTGAACGATAGAAAGAAAGAAGCTGAGGAAGGAGTTCTACAACGGAAGTGTTTTTCTTTTCCCCTAGTTAGAAATGATTCATAAATTCAGAATTACAATAAGGCCACAATCCTAACTATGCTCACCTGTGATTTCCCTAAGGAATGAAGCATGCTTCCTCAGGATCAATGACTGGACTACTCCTTTGACCTTTAGAAAGGGTGAAAATGTGACTCTTCAGTTTTGTGGGGTTCCTTATGGGATTGTCCTCTGCTAGACAGATACCTCCAAACATGGATGCATTGGAGTATCCTGAGCCATGCTGGGCCACTGACAAGGCGACTGAGGTCATTTCCACTTCTTATCTTTGCTTTTGTCTTTCCGCATGGACCTTTGAGCTATTAAGCATGACAACCTGAAGATACCACAAGAAACAGCAGACCCATGTGTCTTTTCTCCCAAACCTTCTCTATTTATCATAACACCTGCTTTGTGACTTCTGTGAGGTCATCCAAGGTTGCTTCTGCAACCTCAGGAAGCAACCATCATGCTTTATTACTTTATTCCTCTCTATTTTATCTTCACAACAACCCTCTCAAGTTGAGAGTTAGTTACTGGCCCAAGGTTGCTTACTGAGCTCCATGGATGAGTATTTGGTACCTGAGAATCCCCAATCCTAGCTTGTTCCTTAGCCCAGTTTCCCCCAAGTGGCTTATTCCAGAAGTGCTGGACTACCATTCCCAGCATTCCTGGCCATTGGCCATGCCAGTTTGGGACCACTGAGAGAAGTCCACACACCAGGAGTACACTACACCAGTCTTGGAAAAATCATCCTTCCAGCCAGGGAATAGAACTTTCATATTGACTTAGAAAGAACAAGTTGAGAACAGAAATTTTAACAGTCAGGGGAAAAAAATCATACCATTACCTGAATGTGTTTGCATAATCCAGAACACTCTGGGCTGATTACAGCAGACAGAGCCCTCAATCCTCCACAAATTAGCACTCAGTCAAAAAACATGCCTGGTGAATCCGCAGGCAATTCTTGCTCATGTATATTTTATAAGGACAGCTTAATTGCATTTTGCTGAGCCAAGACAGTCCACCCACTAACAAAAGGCAAAATGAGAGATGCTGAGAAGCAGAAGAGAGTCTGGATATCTCAGCAGCTGTGGGGTGCATTTCGAGCGGGCAGCCCATGGTTGGATCACACCTCTGAAGTTGTCCTGCCATACTCTAGGAGTTGGTCTCAGTAGGCAGTAAGTCAATCTACTGGTAGATCTTGGACTGCCTTGCAATTGTTCAGCAAGGATTTCTGATGGTTCCCAACTGTTTAATAATGTTAAAATGATGCCTTCAATCAGGGGTCCTCCAACATTTTCAGTTCAATGAGCACACTTAGATTCTTGAGTGGATGTCTTGAGTCCTTTCCCACGATGACTGTCATGAAGAGCATGGAAAGTCACAAAACAGTTGTTGCACAGAAGGAAATCTGCTATGATTTCTATATACTGTAGTTATCATATACCCTGCATGACTGATCCTGCCTAATCTTGGGAGCTAAGCAGAGTTGGGCTGGGTAGACATCTGGATGGGTGGTTTGATTCTTGCATTGAGCAGGTGTTTGGACTTGATGGCCTCTTCCAATCTATGATTCTATCAATCTATGAGTCTATGATTCTATGACTTAAAAACAAACAAGCAAACCCTTGCCCAAGACTCTAAATAACAGGTTGAGTAAAAGGAAGGGTGGGTGGGTGGGTGGGTGGGGAGAGGGGGCAGACCTGAGCTGTCATACCTTTGAATCTCAATACAGATGGTCCGAGAAGCACACTTCCCTTTGCAGGCTCCCATATACTGAGAAATAAAACTAAAATCAGGAGGGGTGGGAAGTCTTATGAGGTTGTCCCAGGGCATACTTGTACTCATAGGCTCCTCTTTGATGCCTCCAATCCTAAATTATATTGTTGAAATGAAAAGAAAAATTGCAGGAAAGCAGGGTAACAAAAACTGTCTCTCTGTGTGTGTTTGAACTGTGGCCACTTCTGCTACTCAGAACTAATTCTTTTGCATCATTTAGTAGGAACTCAAGAGCTAGCATGGATTAGACTAAAGGACTATCTAGTCCAGGATTCTGTATCCATTAGACATCTGTGGGAATCCCCAGCTAGGACAGAAACACCCTCCTGTTCATGCTTCTCTGCTGATATGGAAAAGTCTGCTGCTGGAGATGATACATGGCCATCAGGGTGAGTCCCTCCAATTGCTACTGCAGCCTTCCACCACTAAGAACCTCACGGGGTGGGCAGGCATCCTCTAGATGGCCCCTTGCTGGGATGGGCACTCACAAGCACTGGCTGTATCTGCAATGAAGGGTCCTTCTCCACCCACTTAATGCAGCAGTTCTTCCCAGTTCTGAACCCTTCCCAGGCCCTACATGCCATCACTTGGCACATCAGGTTCCACAAAGGGAGCACATCCAACTCCACCAGAAGGGATGAAAGCAGCAGCCATCTCCCCAGGCCTGGAGCTTGTGCAACCAGCTGCTCCGGATCCACTGATGGGGCCTTGTGTAAAGCTCTAATATCTCCAGGCAATTTGGCTAGATTAGTGGAGCCCTGATGCTCTCTCTAATTATCCACAGCCCACCATGATAGCAACAGGAAAAAATGGAAGTCATAACCAGGATCAATATTCACTGATTTAGCAGAGATTCCCCTGTCCACCTCCTCTTATTCCCCAGTCTTGAGGATGTCATTAAGGAGGGACCAAACAAGCAATTGCCTTTGCAAAGATCACTATTCATAGGCAGTCTTGTCTGCCATGAGCTTTACGGCACCCTCTAATTTCAGGCAGAATAGAGCAATTATACTCCCTTTAGAAAAGGCAGCAGAAAATGAGGGGAGGGGGTCACACCATTACCCGGCACATACAAGGACAGTGCTGATGTAAACCAGCAGGACAAGGGAGTCCAAAGACATTATTCACACCCATTAACTGCACCTTTTTGAAACTTCCTGGGTGGAAACAGGCTACAGGGGTTATGTGAATAATATTGTTTGTGTTCAAGCTATTATTCATTTTATTGTAAGCATTAATGCTTTGTCAGACTCCACGGTTGGGTTACAAAGACTGGAGGTCTGTAAACTGTCAGCCAGAGCCAAACTGAATATTAACCAAAAATGAATTATGATGCTTAATTCAATAGCCAAAAAGAAGGGTCTTGACTCAGGCTTTTCTGGTCCAGGCTTAAACATACCTGTTGTTTAACACAGCCCACTTAAATGGGACACACACATGCAACTCACTTGAACAACAGGGATGTTCATTGGATCTGGCTTCCAATATTTATCAGGTTGACAAAGACAGACATTTTCTAGAACCTCTGCCTCAAATCTGGTGTCTTCCAGATGTTTTAGACTGAGAGTGCCAACATGTCTGACCATTGGCCATATTAGGTGGGGCTGATGGGAGATGAAGTTCACAGTACAGTCTGTGGAGGTATTGGATTCACTCTTTCTGTAATATAGCCTGCAGAGGTTGTTGACTTCTGATTCAGAAGAAAAGCAGCTGGAATGCACAACTGGAATGCCAAGGGCAGTGAACACAAAGAGAAGCAAGGCAATCAATGAGGACCAGACAGTATCAAGTTTGGTGGTGAAGTCTAGTGAGCACGCTGAGATGGGTGGAGGCAAAACTGAACATCAGCACCCAGAGAAATGCCCATGGATCCCTATCAGCTTTCTACCCACCCCTGGCCAAGTGTCATGCATCTAAAAACATGCACATGAACACTAAAACACCATTATGAACCATACATCCTTCCACTTGACCTGAACACAGTTTCTCAAGTATATTTTGAACTATTAACAACTAGTTGTAGGACAAGTCAACTCTTACTTATGGTGACTCCATGAATGGATGCCTTCCAAGATGCCAGCACTGCTCAGCTCATGTAAACTCAAGGCTGTGGCTTCCTTTAATGGAATTGATCCATCTCATAGTTGGCCTTCCTCTTCTTCTGCCTTCAACTTTTCCCTTGTCTTCTCTGATGAATCTTGTGCCCAAGTGCGACAGCTTCAGTTTTACCATGTTTGCTTCCAGGGAAAGTACCAGTTTGATTTGATCCTGGACCCACTTGTTTGCCTTTCTGTTGGTCCAGAATATTTGCAAAGGTCTCTTCCAGCACCACATTTTGAACGCATTGATCCTCTTTTTGTCAGTTTTCTTCGCTGTCCAGCTTTCCCACCCAGACATAGTGATTCGGAACACAATTCTGAAAATGACCTTGGACTTGGTCTCCAGTGAAACAGCTGATCATCCTTAACAGCTGATCATCTTTTCTCATTCTTTCATTGCTGCCTTCCGAATTCTTCTTTGACTTTCTTGGCTGCAGCCTCAGTATGATTGAGCTAAGGTATGTAAAATCTTTCACATTTTGAGTTTCTTCATTGTTGATGGTAAAGTCATGCAGTTCTTCCATAGGCATTATTTTTGTTTTCTTAATGTTCAGCAGCAGTCCTGTTTGTGCACTTAATCCTTTCACTTTCATCAAGCGTGGCTTCAAGTTGTTGCTGTTTCTGCCAGTAGTATGGTATCATCTGGCTATCTTAAATTAGTGGCATTTCTTCTGCCAATTTTCACTCCTTCCTCTGATCCTAAAATAGCTTTATGAAATGTTTTATGTACAGATTGAACAGTTAGGGAGATAGCATACAGCCTTGTCTGTTTCCTTTGCCTATGGAAAACCATTCTTTTTCTCCTTATTCTGTCCTAGAAGTAGCTTCTTGCCCATAATACAGGTTGTCCATCAACACAATCAAGTACTGACACACACTCATTTCTTTTAGGAGCACCCACAGCTTTTAATGATCCACACATTCAAAGACTTTGTTACAATCCCTACAGCATAGACAGACCTTGTTCTAAAATTATTTGTTGCATTATGGTAGCCAATGAATATTTGCAATCTAATCTCAAGTGCCTCTTCCTTTTTTGGAATCTAGTTAAATATCATGCATTTCTTGCTCTACAGAAGCCAGACTTATTTTTTGCAACACCTTGAGCATCACTTCGCTTGCATGGGAAATTAGTGCAATATTTGTATAGTAGCGGCTCGCTTTGGTGTCTCTTTTCTTGGGGACAGGAATGTATATTAAGCATTGCCAGTATCCAGGCCATTGTTTTGTTTTCCATACTTGCTGGCATAGTCATTAGGAGTTGGACAAATTCAGTGACTGCAAATTGGATTAGTTCTATTTGTACCCAAACTATTCTGGGTGCGTTATTCCTTCCAAGTGCTTTCAGAGTTGCTTTCATTTCACTTTCTAATACTGCAGGCTCTTCCACACAGGAGTGCTCTTCAAAGGAGTGTGTCATTTATTCTCCTCTGCATAGTTCTTCCATATATTCTTTCACCTTCTTTTTATTTAAGTCTGGTCAGATAGCATGCTCCCTTCTTGATCTGCCAGCATTTCTAATCTAGGTTTGAATTTCCTTTAGACTTCATGGATCATCTGGAAAAATGGTTTTCTTGTTCTCTCCTATTACTTCACACTGGCCTTTGGACCAGTTCTTTTCTAGTCTCTTTCTAATCAAAAGAATGACCTCCTGTACATTAAATTGGTGGGAAGCAGACAACTGCAGGATTAATAGAATGAATAGAAAATAGAACAGAGCCTTTGAGCGAGATGGGTGGGAATTTTTTTTAAAAAAGGAAATTCTAAAGGCAAATTTACAAACTACTTTGTAAAGAAAGGAAAATAGGTAGAAGACAACAGAAGAAGCCCGTGCAACTTCACAAAAACACTTAGAAATGATATGAAAACAGAAAAGGGCATGTATAAAAAGTGGAAAGGCTTGATAGGTTGGAGTACTGGGCTGAAAACAACTCAATGAAAATCAATAGGGACAAATGTCAAATGCTGTACCTAGGAAAAAGAGACTGCATGCATTGTTACAAGACGGGGAAATATTAGCTCAACAATGCTGCAAGTGAGAAGGATCCTGAGAGTGTGGTAGATCACAAGCTGAATATGAGCCAACAATGTGATGTGGCTTCAGAAAGGGCAAATGCTATTTTAGGCTGCATTAATAGAAGGAGCGCTTCCAAATCACGTGAGGTCCTAGTTCCTATCTACTCAGTGCTATTTAGGCCTCATCTGGAGTCCTGTGTCCAGTTCTAAGCACCACAGTTGAAGAAAGATGCAGACAAGCTGAAAAGGGTTCAGAAGAGGCAACGGGGATGATCCAGGGACTGGAAACAAAGCCCTGTGAGGAGAGATGGAAAGAACTGTGCATGTTTCGCCTCAAGAAGAGAAGACTGAGGGATGATGTGATAGCACTCTACAAGTACTTGAAAGGCTGACACAAGGCAGAAGGACAGTCTCTTCTCATTCTGTGTCCTGCAATCTGGAATGATGAACAAGCTCAAGTTGCAGGAAGCCAGATTCTGGCTAGAAATTGGGAAGGAATGTCCTGACTGTTGAAGCCATACAACAATGGGACCACTGACCTAGGGAGGTTGTGGGCTCCCCCACAGTAGAGGAATCCAAGGTGCAACTGGGCGGCCATTGGAGGGGGATGGTTTCCAGCACCAGAGGAACTGATGGCCCTCTGGCCCCTTCCAACTCTACAATTCTACGATTCTATGGATACACAACAGTGGATTGGGCCTCAGAGAGGGACCTTTGGTGCAACAATTAACATTTAAAACTTATTTTTGTATGTGAAACAGTGGAAAATGTGTATGTAAAACTGTTCATTGAAACAGTTGAGATATTGGCAGACTAGAAGAGGAGCTGATTTGAGAATTCAATTACCAAATGTTCAATTAGTACTGTTATTTGTTGGGTCTTTTCTCCATCTTGGGTACAAATTATCTATTTTTTCCACTTGATAACAGCACATTAAATATCTATAGGTAATTTCTGCAGTGCTCATGCAGATTCTATTATTTGGTGAGGGAAAAGGGACAATTTAACTTGCCACAAAACCCAAACAAATAAAGCATTTCTACCTGATTTACAAGCTAATTTAATCAGAGCTGAGGTGTCCTACACAAAGCACTTATTAAATTGCAGAAACCTTTGGGGCAGATATATATATTTGCACTTGAAAAGAGATGCACAGACTTCACCTGTGCTCAGCACTATGCAAATGCAGTTTTATTACAACTGTTTGCAGTGCACCTGAGCTATCAAAACAGAGGGGATACAAAGGAGCCAGTTCATGGGCATTACCCATCTTGGACAGAGCAATACACTTCAAACACTACACCAGCCTGGCAATGTGGCAAGTGATCCTTGAATAAAGCACCACAAAACTAGGCATAGGCAAATAAGAGCTATTCAAGCTCATAAAGATTGTCCAAGCATCCTGTCCCTGCTCATGCTGTCTTGATTTGCACTCTCATTTGCAACCGTCTTGCTTAAAGGATGATATAGAAATCAAATAAATACATTTGTGATTGCTGTTATTCTGCATGAACAGGAACATAGTACAAATCAGAAGTTATCAGATGTGGGAGGTGTGCAAAATTTGCATAAATTTTCCAACTTTCACAGGAATCCTAAACTGTGGAGATTTTCCTCAAGGCCTAAAGTGTGGGCAATTTTAAAGGTGTACATTTTAGAATACATTTTTATGAATGATTTGGATGAGCAAGTGCAGGAATAATTATCAGATTTTCGGATGACATGAAACTGAGTGGGATAGCTAATAACCTGAATGACAGAAAGAAGATTCAAGGCGATCTAGAATTCAAGGTGACCTTGAGCCATGAGCCAACATTGGTTTGAGCCCTGTGGCCCCTGGAAGCTGAAAAGCAGCGGGAGAAGGAAGACCTCATCATGGGCTGTGTTTGTGCCTAGGCAAAGTAATGTATATTGTATTGTATTTATGGCTGTGATACCTGTTTGGATGAGCTGCAGTGAAGGCACGACATAGTATGTGAATAACTGCTTAGCTGATTCAAGTCTCTGCCTCCATTGCAGGTGGTTAGCTGGCACCATTTGCAGTGCCAGTCTGAGAAACTCAACTTAAGAAGTACCACTCACTATGAGAAAGTGCCCATCATCTTGGTGGAATCAGCCCAGGCAGCAGAGGCCTGCATGCTAATGAGCTGTTCGACCCCTGCATGGACAATGCTACTATTATTTAATTTTTTGGAAGAACCTTTGAGGAATAAAATGACAGCAATGATGCCATTCTCTCCATGTCATTGATCTCTGCAGGAAGTGAATAAATCTGGAACAGAGTAGGTCTCAAACAGCTCAGCTTCTGAGCTGCCCTGCTAGTGCCAAAAACTTGACAAAGTTCCCTACAGCTGAGAGCCAGTTTGATGATGAAAAGGCAACAGTACAGGGAAGAGAGCCCAGAGGAGCTGTATGCACAGGGAGAAATGTGCTGGCTTCAACTGATCCCCTGCAGGCATCCCAGAAAGATGACTTCTTGTCCCCAATTTGCTTTGCCATTACAGACTGGGTGCGCTTCTTAGCCAATGCATGGAACTGCAGCCCTCAGAGAAAAGCACTGCCAGTACCTTCACGACTGAATACCCGAGTGGGATTACAGGGACACCCCTTGTGGGGGTTCACATTTTGTACCTTGTTAGTAGTTCACATGCAGGGCCAGCCCTTAACTGAATCACACTTCAGAAGGGAGAATTGTTGGTGGCCTTCCACTTGAATTATTTTTTTAATCATGTCTTGAATCATTTAAGCACCCTGGACAACTTTGATGCATCATTCATGTGTGTCATCCCTGTCATAAAATGGAAAGTTTGCATGCCTGGATCTGATGACAATAATTTCCATCACTAATACACTTTTGAATGGACAAGGTATTAAAATCATCATCAACTCTTGACTTAACGTTGGCTCTGTAACTCAGTTTTACAATGAAGATAAACTGTAGGATTTGCTACCCAGTGGGCCAGTAAGCTGATGATCTTTGGCAGGTACCTTCCAAGCTAAGGTTGTGATGATGGTCTCAGGATCCATCTCTCTCCTGTTATCAAACTTCCTATGCTCAGCCTGGCTTGGGAAGCAAGCCAAGCCAAGAGGATTTCCTCGAATGAGCATGCAACTCCAGCTGTGCAACTGGCAACCTTCTTCCCCAGCATGTACCGCACAGAGGCTGCAAGTCACATGTGCAGAAGAACGCACTGCTTGTGTAAGACTTGGTTCTTGGTGGACACCTGCACAAATGCACAGCTGATCAGCACCAAGCCAGACTCACAGCTGCAAGGAAGTGAGTGGAGTCCAGAAAATCCATCTGACTTTTGGTTTGGGAATCCAATAGATGCCCATCTGCAAAGCGTGTTCTCACACATCCCTACTCCAAGCACAAGGCCTCAAGCAGCCACCTAGACTGACCTAGAAACCTTTAATGGGTATGGGAGGGAGATCAGTAATTATGTTAATTTTCCAAATTTGCACATTCTGAACCATCATATCATATCAGCCAAGGCAAAAGTCATGGCTTGAGAGCCATACTTCCCCAAGGTGGAAAACACAACCAAGGAAAAGAAAAGTGCATAAAATGTACAAGGTAGTGAAAAGTGTACACAAAAGTTGGGGCTTTGGAAATAGGAACAGAAATCTGAGGCATATCAGTGCAAACAATTAGAAAAATGTGTGCATTAGAGAAATATGCTGGCATAAATCTACATGTCTATAAAAAAGCGAACAACGGATTCCAAATTTGCATGCAAACTTTTAAAAACGCTTGCCTATGTAGAAATGGGACAGGATGAACTTAAACCTGAAAATCTGACCTTCAGTTGAAATAGATTGTCAAATCCCCACCCGCATTTACAACCCTTCCATGCCACAGGTGGGTGCACAGCCAGTAAGTGACAAATTGTTGCTCACATTGGGATTCCTCTAACAGGTGGTCATGGATGCTCACCTGTCCCTAAATTTTGCATAAGTTGCACAAAATCCCACTGGTTCCCCCTGATTTATGGGGTATCTGCAAATATCATGTTGCTAATAGTAATGGGTGAACTCCCCTGCATTTGGACTTGAGGGTGAAGCAAAGAGGTGAAGAGGAACAAGGTTCAAGATCACCAGAATTTGCTGAATAGGTGCACAATTACTTTTTCCTTTAAATCCTCCCCAATTCAAAAGAAGGTGGTGTTGGCAATTTCCCTCCTAGGCAAAATAGAAAGTTTACGGCAGTGGAGACATCCTTGCAGCAAGACTGAGATGCAGCAAAAGACTTAAAAACCCTTCTCTGCATGCCACGGTCCTGATCAAGTTCCATCTGATTGCTATTTATTATTTAGAAGTGCATTAAAACAATGCCCTGGATATGTAAATAGAAAAATCCCACCTCTCCCAGCCTTCAGAGTGCTCCATATCTGAGAGAAGAGTTTAAAGTTAAAAAAAAGTGGGAGAAACCAAAACCAACAGATTTGTTCATCCTGTGGTAAGCCAGCTTTTCCCCTTTGCACTTCCAAAACAACAGAGTGTTTGTTGGCAAAAGCTCTTAATTCTCCAGAGCACTTCCAGGAAGCACAATCAACCAAGAATGAGTCTTTAAGCATGCACAAGTGGTTCATTGAACCCAATGTAGCAACTACTTCTAAAAACCCTCTTTTTAAGTACCCTGGGGGGGGGGGTCCTTTCGGACACAGGTAAGCCTCTTCTTTGTCCCTCACCCCTCTATTTGGGTGCCCCATCTCTCCCAGTGTTGCATCATGGGGTCGAGAGTCAGGCCAGGCTTGGCTGGCAGCAGGAGTTCTTCTCCCATGCAGTTTTAAGTCCTGACTTTTCTCACTATCCACCTGAACACCTGGGGAGGGTAACCTTGAGATAAGCCCCCCTTCTTCCATTTAAACTTCTGGGGATTCTGATTCCCAGACTCTCGCCTCACCTGACAAGTCCTAATCTGCCTGACCTTGGAATGCATGCCAAGAATAACTGCCCCTTCCCTTCCCCACAATCCAGGTCCAGGGCTTTGAATGCATCACTCTTAAAATTCTGGGCTGGAATCCCTGCAGAATCCACCACGGTGGTGCCACTTCTCTTTTTCAGACAAGCTCCTCATGTTCAAAACCTTTCTCCTCTATAGCACAGTGAAAGTGCATCACAGAAAAAATTGGGAATAGCAATAAGCACTGAACGGGGTCAGTGTAGATGAATCGAGACTTTATTTCATTTCACATTTAATAATTTTCATTCTTTCATTTTGGGATGGAAAAAACACAAGATTTTTAAAAATATCAAATGTGGGAGAAAGCAAACCTGATAGTTTTGTCTATCAGGAACACTTGAAACTAATATTTTGCTGTAGGTCCCACCTCTCTCTCCCCCCTCCCCTGCCCCGTGTGTGTGTGTGTGTGTGTGATTCATCTGATGCAAAAGACTTCTTCTACACATGTGCATACTATATTAGCATCTTGTGGGTTGAGACTCAGCCTCTTCAAAAGCATGTAAATCATTTGAATGTCCAAAAGCACAGAATGAATTATGCCCCTGAGAACTGTAATTGGCACAGACTCCTGGGTGTGTAATTGCCACTTGTATGCAGGCATGCAAATGTCCTTCGAATTTACAGAACAGATGAGGTCAAATTGTGACAGAAGTACAAGACCACAAATTTTTCTGTGATGCACTTTCACAGTGAGATAGAGGAGACAGAGAAAGTGACCTAACTAGGTATGATCCAAAAGAATCCCAGAATCTGAAGCCAGAAAATGACAGGCCTGTCCTTTAGTCATAATTATACTTTAAAACAAAAACCCTAGGGGGAGATCAACAAAACTGCATTTTAAGACTCTTCTCACCTGCCCCCACCCTTCAGATCAAGCCAATTTTTCATCTGATTATTTTTAATATGAAAAAGATTTAACAAACCCACAAAAAAGAATGAATTTCTAATGAACACTCTAGGACAATAGCAATATATCAGAAACAGAGCTTCATAAAACAGTCCTGGGCAGATTCAGATAGCCACATTAAATAAATTGGATAGGCAGATAATTGAAACAGACATGTACAATTTACAGTATCGCCCTGCTCAGACAAAGATGTATCGATCCCTTGAGAAGCACAGGCAGCACACTGTATTAGAGATGATATTCAGCTCAAAGGATGAGGAGAAAACCTTGTTAATCAGAAAAACAGTTGGAGTGCTTACGGTACAGCAAAGGCACAGCTGGAGACACTGTGTGAAGGTACAGAAGAAAACAGCTGGAACAATTATGGTGTGGTTAAAAACAGCGGGGGAAATTACAGGATGAGAAAAAATAGGTTAGGAATGCAGAGCTGGACACATTGAAATCAGTTAAGCTCAACCTTTGGATCTAAAGGAAGGGTTTTCTCCTTCATCTGGAGACCAAACAGGCTAATTGCCCCTGGGTACTTTGAGAGCAAGACAACGGGGCAATCTCTTGGCTGTATCGGTTCCATGTTAGAGCAACCTGTCCCAACTTGATATTCTTCCGCTGTCTTGGGCTTCCACTCCGAGCAACCTTGGGCAGCAGGGGTGATGGCTAGGAATGCTGGGCACAAGGGTAGAAAAGCTGCCTTGGAAAATCAGACCCACTTTGACACAATTCTATGGGCTAAGCACACTGAAGACTTAGTGCTACACTCTTAGAGTGCCCCAGGGGCAGTATTCCGCTGGGTTATTCTGCCAGCATCAATGGCATTGCACTAGCAGAAAGTACGTTCCAAACTATGCACAAAGTGAGAATCCAACTACCGTCATGTTTGCACGGGCATGATTGTACAAGCCACTACACTTTATACCTGAAATTGGCTTAACGTAGCTTAAGCTAATTGCAATGCACAACTGACCATGCAGTCTGTTGTGCATTACACCTGCACAACTGCAAGTACTCATTACAGCAGCCTCATAGCCACGCCAAGAAGGATGTAGCTACAGCTTCCTCTCTACCAAGAGCAGGTCTTTTACAGAGCAGTTGCATCTGGATTGTCTGTTCATGACCAAGAAACTCCAAAATACTTGGCTATCCCCTGTTACTCCCACACATGCCCCCTCTCAGCTGCTCTGAAGATTGAAGTTAAGCTCCAGAGCTGGCCTTGGGCCCCTCAAAGCTCTGGCTGTACTAATTCAGACATATTAGCTGCTGTTGCTCCTTAGGCAAAGCCTGAGTCTGACCTAGAAACTTTTACTGGGGATGGGTGGGAAATGAGTTATTAAGCATTACATTAATTTCACAGGCTAGCACATCTTGAACCATCATATAAGTTGAGGCAATGCTGTGGCTTGAGATCCATAATTTCCCAAGGTTGACAACACAGCCAAGGAAAAGAGAAGTGCATAAAATGTACGAGGTAGTTAAAGTGTGCAGAAAAGATGGGACTTTGGAAATAGGAGCAGAAATCTGAGGCATATCAGTGCAAACCACTAGGAAAAATGTGTGCATTGGAGAAATGCACAAACATACATCTACACTTTTTAAAAACCAAACAGAGGGTGCCCAACTTTGCACGCCAGTTTTAAAAAAGGCATACGTGTGAGGAAATGGGACAGAGTGAGCTTGATCCTAAGACTACCTTTATGAAAAGTGGATTGCCAGGTCCCTCCCATCATGTCTCAGACTGGTGCACAGTCAGTAAGTGACCAATTACTGCCGGCACTGGGATTTTTCTAATGCACAGACCTAGATGCTCACCATGTGGGGCTAGAACACAAGATCAATAGCTAATCAGGTCTATCCATGGCAGCTCCCAATACCTTACCAGCAATCACTCCAGGAACTCATTCCCAATCATGAATACCAGAGCTTGCAATTTCATGATCTGCAAGTGTAAGCAGGGCTGGTGTGGTAAACAGGGAAGGTTGGCCACTTGGCAAGCTCCCGCAAAAACAGGAGGGTCCCCCAAACAAGGCTCCCCTGGAGTTTCTCCTTCTCTTTACCATTGCAAACTGCTTGCTTACTTGCCTCTCACTCCAACCCAGACCGTGGTGGTGCTGAGGAGCAGCAGATGCCACTGGCTACTTGCTTCAGTGCTATGAAGAAGGCAAGTGGTAGTAATAATGAGGAAGTCTGAGGAGCAATGGCTGCTAGAGACAATGTTGGGGAGAAAGTAAGCTCCCAAAAGAGGGTCCGTTAAGGATCCCTTGCCCAAAGGCCTTCAAAGACCCGGAGGTGGCAAGGACCCCAAGCTCACTATAGCCAAGCCAGTCCACAGGCATGGGAATACTCTTCTTTCTCTCAGCATTCTTCTGGAACACCTTTCAACCCAGTCCAGTGTTAATGTCCACCATGCACTATGCTGGTACATGGACTATTCATGAAGCCGGAGCAGTTGCACAGAGATTTGGTGGCATGGAAATTAAGCCCACTAATATCCTGAATGCAACTGAGCCTTGAGCAGTAACAAGCTCCTCTAGGTTAATTGCTAATACTTAAGGCTTAAACAGAAATGTGGAGATTAATTACAATGTAACCTGGAGCTGTAAAGTCTTATGATAAGTCTCTGAATGAGAAACTAAAACAATTCCCCTCTGATTAATGTTGGTATTTACTCTGAACTTGTAAAGTGGAGTTAATTGCAAATTATGGGAGAAACACACAAGGTCCATGCTCATGGGCGGCCCTACAGCCTGCAAGCAATGCCACAGGAGCCTTCCTTCACACCCCAATTGGGTCGTCATCTGAAAGCTGCATTTGAACACCCAGCACCAGCAAATTGTGTCTCTTTGTGCTGGATTGCTGCTGAGAGGGAAGAGAGAGAAGGCCTCTGAGATAGACTGCCCAAAGCCACAAGAGGCAAGGATTACCAACACACCTAGTGCAATGTCATCATCAAGACCATCACTTGGGGAGAAGACAGGCACAGACCACTCACTTTCCATGCAAAGTCAACCAGGGCCAGTTACTCCAATGTTAGCTGGGCTGTATATCCATGCCAGATTTTAGTCTGAACTTGAAAAGGGTTATCTATGGTGCTGAACCCTATCCCCAAAATAGGTTCAGAATCATAGATAGCTTCGTATGTAAACGTGCAGTGTAAAAGCCTGAACAGATGCACAGACCTACTGACATTAGAGACACCACTACCAGCCAGTTCCAAGATTCTTTTTAGTTCCAGCAGACTCTTGTCCAGAAAGACCAAGTAGCAGGTGACATGAAGACCCATTTTCTGAGACCCCCAGAGAGCTGTTGCCAGTCCCAGAAGGCCCAGGGAGGCTGGATCAGCCTTCTCCAACCTGATATCCTCCAAAAATTTTAGACAACTCCCAGGATGCCTGACCATTTGGCACTCTTGTTCAGGTTGCTGGGAGCTGAACTCCATAATATCTGGAGGACAGCAGGGAGGTGAAGGCTGGACTGCATGAGCAATGGTCACTTATAATGGTCCTATGTTTCTTTATACCTAGTTTTGATACATACAATGGGAAAATGCAAGAAAATTCTTTGGGTAACGCTTATTCTGCCTATGGTGAATCCTGGGGAAAGTGGGTTTGCCTCTCTCTCAATCGTCTTGCCAATTATAGCCAATTCCTGGGTCTTTTAGAAATCTGATGCAAGTAAATGTCTCCACTGCCTCCCACCCACACATAATATTTTGCAAATGGCTCTAATTAGTGTTCCTCTTGATTCTAGTAAAAATAAAATCAAAGTAGACTCCAGAACAGCAAAGTCTGCACACCCTGACCCAAAAGTTCCCTCAGGGAAGCCTTTTGCAACTCACTCTCCACATCTGCAAGCTCCAATGCAGCCAAAGTTATCATTAATGCAAGAGATGTTCAGAACCTGAGTTTCTGGCATGCACAGGGAGAAATAATTGGCCAGTGAAAAGGTAGATTAGCAGCGTAATGAGTCATTAGCAAAAGTAACTTTCCTAAAGCTCCCCTTGGGAACACGATGCATCTCTGGTCGCTGACACCATAGAAATGATACAAGGCCTGGCTGTTGCCCACATGTGTGGCCCATCTGGATCCTGAGTTCTTCAGAGGGCCAGTGCTTGGCAAAGCTAGGACAACAACATCTGAGCATAAGGAAGTTCCTCTAGATCTGCTTCACAGAATGTCAGTGAGGAAATGAGCAAAGCATTTAATAAAATGGCAGCTATTAGGAGACAACCAAGAAGAGTCCCACATACCTTAAGGCAGACTTTCCCTAGGCTGGTGCACTCCCAACATTTCAGACTCCACCTCCAAAATTCCCTGGCTATTATCCATGTTGGCTGGGACTGATGGAAGTTGAAGGCCAAATATCAGAAGGGTCCCCGGTTGTAAAAGGGTGTTGTTTGGCGTAGAAAGCTATGGATAGGATATGCTACTTCTGGTAACAGAGGCAGTATACTTATGTACACCAGTTGAAGGGGAACATGGGTGGGTGGGTGGGTGGGTATCGCTGTTCTGCCTGTGAGTTTCCCTTAGTCAACCGTTTGGACACCATGTCAACAGAACTCTAGCCTAGATGGACCTCTGGCCTCATTCAGCATGACCCTTATTTTGTTTGTGCACAGTTTATATACCTCCCCACATCTGAACAGATTCCAGAACCGTGAACAATAAAAGATGAAAGGACGGAAAGACTAAAGCACCATATTAAAAATGTTCTCCAAAACAGGATACCAATAATATTGTTGTGTTCGTAATGGGAATGAATGAGAGTAATGAAAAAGGTAACCTTTTGTTTTTTGATGTGTTAGTTTCAAAACAGATGACAAAAGAAACAAATGGGGGGGTTTTACTTCCAGTTTGCATTTCTTCTGAAGTGAATGCAGACGCACCTGTATTCTGAGGAAGAACATAAGAAGAGCCATGCTGGATCAGGCCAGTAGCTATTTAGCCCAGTATTCTATTCACGCAGCGGTCAAACAGATACTTGTGTGTACGTGCTTTGAATTCACAGACTGATGTGTGAATGGGTGGAATGCACCCAGGTTGACAACTTGGAGCCCACATACACCAGTTTGCCCCTCGATGCTTCTCTTGGTGCTCAGCAAAGTGTCCTGGCTCTTTCATTTTTACCAACACATTTCCTTACTGGCATTTGAGATTGCTTCCAAGCAAAATGAGGGCCTCCAACAGTTGCCTTCCTCAACTCCCATAAGTGTCACTGAGCTACATGACTCCTGCCAAGGGCATATCTTGGTTTTTCCTAGAATCTGTCTGCCCACCTGGGGAGTCCGGCCTTGAGATAAGCATCTCATTTCTCATCTCAGTATCTGGAGATGGCCACATCCTTGGCCCCCTCCTCCTCCTCAAGACCAGCCAACAGCACTTGGGCATGCACCCAAAGCAGCCATCTTGTTTGCTCCCGACAGACAGGGCCTATTGGACTCCAGCTAGATTTCTCTGGGAATAATATTCAAAAAATCCAAGTTGGCAGCCCTCCTGCCTGATACAAATCTCTAAGCAGAATCTGAGTCCTTGATGCCATTTGGCATCTCTTCTGAGTGTGACCATTCACACAGGAGCACCCCAGGAACCTTTTAATTCAAAAACACCATTCAAGCAATGTGTCCCAATTATCAGCAGAAAAAAAAGGGAAACGGTCCTTTGTGATATGAAACAGCACTTATTCAGGTCAAAAGTAATGAACCGTCTACACAGAGCAGACATCAGAGGCAAGATGACCTCTGGGCCCTTTGTCACCATTAATGTCTACCTCACAGAGGTGTCATGAGCCTTAATTAATTGGCATTTGAGATCCAGAGATGAAAGGAACCGGCTGAGAACAAGGTACTAATTAGAATAATTGTTGTTATTGTTATTAAGCTTTGATATACATTACAAAAAGATGAAAGGAAAACTGTCTGCTCTGAAAAGAAGTCTCTGAAATGAAATCTAAACTCTCCAAAAATAGAAAAGCTAAGAAGGAATTTAACACCCCCCTTGTCTTACTTATATCCCTGGGACCATTCTTCCCATGCAATGGAATTCTGCAGAGTACCCTTACAGATACCAGCTGGGATGGGTGATACCTTGTTTTAACAACAGCACCAGGTTGCAACTCCTTGGAACGACCCACTCATAGGGAAGAAACGTACAGACCAGCCTGCTTCAAAATCTACTCACTTTCCACTTGCAAGGCTCTTTCTCCATCAGGGGAAGAGTTCTAAATTGTAATTCCACTTTTCTTCCAGTGCCACACTCACCTTGTCAAGTCCCTTCACGCCCATGTCATTGTGGCCCATTCATTTCTTGGAATCTGAATTACTGGAGGGGGACCATCCCCTGCCATTTGCTCCCCCCTCCCTCCTGCCCTTCCTTTCCCACAAGGATTTCTACCAGCCCCACACTTGCCTGTCGGTGCTCAACCTTCTCTAACGACAAGCCAGGGAAAGAGAAGCAGGAACAGGGAGAAGAAAAGAACAAGGATCAGCTGGTCTCGTGCATGTGTAAATAAGTCCTACCGGTAACCATGGCAACACTACCAAATTGCTGTCCTGCACTGCAGCATTGCTCCATATAATTTTTGTTGATATACACAATTTCTCATCAATGGAATCACCCTAGAGGAATAAATTTACTGGAATGCAAAGACATCGCATGCAGAAGAACTGATGGTTTCAACTCTACATGTTGCTTTGACACTAGGACAAGGGCTACCCCACTCTGACAAGTGACCATGCAAATGGACATCTTCACAAGAGCTTGTAGGACATCTCATATTCCCTGGTCATACTGGTCTATTCTTCTCTCTGCTCCATTCTTTCCTCTATTCGTTCTTTGTTCCATCTATCAGTCCTGGTGCCCGCCCCTTCCTTCTAAGTATGTCTAACCTGCTTCATCTACAATGACTGGGATGGTTTACAACCACCACCTCCTCCTCTCCAGTAAAAGTCAATGCCAAATCAGCAGGTGTGGCTAGGTGTATGTTGACAGAGCCACGGTTCTAGCACCCACCCATCCCCTCACACATAGAAAATCCTCCAAAATCCCTCGGCATCGTCCCATCAAGACCAAACCATTCATCAGTCTGCCTGAGTTAAGAATGACCATCCCATGCAACAGAATGCATATTTAGAGTGAACAAGCACACTCTACTTTAAGGACATAGCTAGTAGCTATATATGATTCGTTTGATTTTGTAGTCTAGAGTAAGTGCAGGGCTCACCATCTTGATCAGTACCTGAACATGATGGATGGGGGCCTTTCAACCTTCTCCCTCCACTGTGATTCCATATACAAATAGTATATACAATATACAAATAGTGATCCATTTCCTCTTAGAGGTAATATAGAACAATATAAATTGCAGACATTGGAATCATAGTGTCACTGAAAGAGTAGAAACACCATTATCCCTTATACTAGGGCCACAATCTGAATTTACACACCCTTGGGGTGGGGGATGATGATGACGATGACGATTTAAACACAAGCTTTGGGTTTCAATGAAATGGATTGGAGCAGCAGAAATTAAGCCCAGCTGCCTGAGAGATGAACAGCCTTTCTGAACCTTCTTGCAAAGGTCACAAGAAGGTTCTAAAACCATAAAAATGGGGAGGTGGTATCAGGAATCGGTTCTATGTTCTTCTATGAAATCCTAGTCACAGTTTCAGGGGAAAGTTATCAGAGCTGGGGCAATGTAATTTGTGGCCTGAGATGAAGAACAAGATATCACAGCTCAGTCAGATCCCAGGTACAGAAAGTGATTGGGATGGATATCTGAACTGTACTTCAGTATCAGTGAAGGAACATCATCTGCAACACTAGAGGGCAGCAGATTGGCTCAGAGGACTAGCTTAGGACTGGCTGCACAGCATGGCATCTTTTGCCCTCTGGCATCTGCTACCTGAGACAAGCTGTTCACTCTGCCTAATGGTAGGACTGGCCCTGCAGGTTACCTTCCCAGATGTTTTGGAAGCCGCTGTCACTGGAAGGATGCTGTGGGGAAATGAATGACTCTCCTTCTACAGAGATCTCAAGTAACAGTATTCACTGAACCTTTGCTTTCGTATTATTCATCCATCTGATGCTTTGGGGTGATACCTAAATAGGTATTCCCGAGCTTGTTTCCTTCCACCCCTCTTCACTGAGTCTGCACAGGAGGACACCACACCCTCTGAGAAGGTTGGTGTAACTTGTAGTCCTGCGTTCAGCAGTGGGTTGGACCTGGTGGCCCTCTGCCCCCTTCCAACTCTACTATTCTCTGATTCTACGGCACCTGGTAGATTCCACCAGCTCATGCCTTTGGGAATGATCCTCAACCAAACAATTTCATTAATCTAGCAATGTGTAGCTAAGGTTCTCTTTGGAATTTTAATAGCCTACCCCTTCCTTCTCCCCTTAGGGAAAATGCTTGTTTGATGCATGAGAGGAAAGATTGTCTCCATCTCTTTCTGTCCCCATAAATTCAAGATGCAACACTCACCATCTTCATCAGTCTGAAATATCATTTCTTTGCCTTCTTTCCGGCCCTCAGGGTTGGAGAGGATGAGTTTGACGTGGACATTTTTGTATGGCAGCAGATTCTTGATGGTGTAGTGGTTTGTATTGCGCTCCACCTTCACACATTCCCGAAAGGTCTGGTTGTGGCCAGCACTCACAGCATAGCAATAGCAGAGTGTGATGGTATACGTGTGACAACGTGTCAGGTTGTAGCCCAGGGGTTCCCACTGAAGAGTCAGCTGTCTAGACTGGATCTCTGCAAAGGCAAGGCCTTTGGGTGCCCTCATGGGTTCTGCCACAGCAACAGAAAGAGAAGAGAATTAGAACAATGGCTCAAGAAGCATCCTGAGCAGAAAGATGCAGTTCAAGAATTGGGGTGGGACCACAGCTCAGCAGTAGGGATGCTGCAGGTTTCGTGATCAGAGTTTACTAAAATTCACAAAGTACTCCATATCTGGGACAAAAAGAACCTGATTTGTAAAGAAATGACCATGGGAGAAGCCAAACAAATCTTCTTCAGGTGGACTTCAACTGGGCTATATGTCCACATGGAGCCACTTGGTGGGTGATCTTTGTGAAGAAGACCACCCTAGTAAAGAAGAAGACACTCCCTCAACTAACTGGCTTCCAAGTTCTTCAGGACTTTATGCATTCATATTACCTTAGGTCTGGCCCAGTAGCAATAAAGACAGCTATGTACCATAAATAACTGTTTCCTCCTTTGGACGAAACAATTTCAGCGACAGCACAATCTGAACACTGCCGGTTCATATGTATAAGAAATGTGTGGGGCTGTTCTTAACATTCTTCAGCAGTTAGAAGCGGCTGGTCTGTGCTGTCTGGGGCAGAATGAAAACCCACCATGCCCTGAAACTCTCCCAATATATCAGGCAGCAACTGCTCCCCTGTGTCTGCTGGTGCCTCCTTCTTGTTAAATATTTGGGATTGTTTTTTTATAAACATCATTGAAAGAGACAGCACCAGGTGAAAAACCAGACTAAGCAAAATGCAGCAGGAGCTTTTCTCACAGGTATTTCAGCAACATAGCTGGGACCAATCAATCTGATCGCTCTGTCTCTTTTCTCTCCCATAATGATAAAAATCTATCAATTTTATGAGAGCTGTTTTTCTGCAACTGTTATTTTAAAGGTATTTTAGTTGTCCACATAGAGACCAAATTTACACTGCTGTGGTAACACATAAGTGGGGATACATTTCAATAAAATTACAATTTCTATCAAGGTTGGGGGTTTTGTTGTTAAAATGAGAGACTATGTCCCACTGGATTTTATCTGCACGTTCTAATGCTGTTTTGCAGAAATCTGAAAATGCAAGAGAGACTCTTCAGATTTTTAGAGGTTGATTTACAGCCCTCTCCTGTTGATTCACATGCACTGTCTTCATGGTGCATATTTTACTTTTAAATATATATGTGTGCGTGTTTTTCCCCTCTGAACGGAGATAAAAACAATACAAATTTAGATTCACAATGACAGTATGCAAAACAGAAGAGCAACCTGGCCAGATCAGATCCCAAGGAAGAGACATGCATTGTTTGTTCTGGCATGGTTGCCTTTAACCCTTTGTGCCCACTGTATTCCATTACAGTCCATAATGTCAGATAAAGTATTAAAAATGATGTCACACTGAAATTCTAGCACAATCTGCAAGACCAGAAAACAGACAGGTAACATCACAATCAATGTTAGTTTTTAATGTTTTGAATATTGTATTTTGGATGTTTTATTTGTTGGTTGCAAGGGGCAGCATACAAATTTTTAAATAAATAAATAAATTTCTTGTCCAAAGGCAAAAACCAAATAGTCACTTGCCCACAAATCAATTTATATTCTTCATCTTACTTAGTCACACAGAAAGAGCTTGAAAAGTGGCACATTTTCTATAGGAGCAAACTGACTGTCCATAGGAGCAAAAATTTTCTGTAGGAGCAAACTTCACTCCAAAGGGTTATCAAGATGCTTTCATCTCTTGCCATGCTGGAACTTCCCACTCTAGCCTCTTGCCCTAGAACATGGCAGCTACATTTCCAGGGCTAAGGGAAGGAAGGATGGTAAGGGAAAATATTTTCAGCAGGCCTGGAAGTCTTGTGAGGGTGAGAGGAACATGTGCTTATTCAGGGTTGCGGAAGGCAGTTCTCTAATTAAGTCAACTGGGTCACACCAAAGAGACAACATGAAAAGGAACGATCCCTTTGAAACAATACTTCAGGGAGCAGCAGAGATTATATTCTTTGCTGAGTTTTTGCCTCACACCCCTGCCACATATGAAATCCCTTAGTTGTACTGAAACCGGGTTGCTTATGGGGCAGGTTAAAACACTGCTTTCCCCAGGCAGTGTCTGGTTACTTTTGATGTTCAGGGGCTTAGGTTGATGGAGGATATTAAATGGATGTCATTAATGTTTTGATTTGTAAGCCACAGTAAAAGGTGAGATAAAAATATGCTAAATTAGGGCACATTAGAGAACCAAGCAGATAGATGGAGGAGGAAAACCATTGCCAATCTATGGACTATTGCATAGTGTAACATATGCCTTATATCTGAAGGCAAGCCCTATACATCAAAGTGTCCAGTTTGAAGTAAAGCTGTGAACACATGACCTCTTGAAATTTTCCACCCTGTTTGAGGGCAGATAAATTGCATGGAAAATGTCACTGAATTTCTCCAAGAGGAGTAGAAATTCTCCAACAGTTCCTCACAAGTTAAGATCAGCTCTGGCGATAGTTTGGGCACAGCTTCCTTTATTTTCCTAAAGGTGTGGGTGGGTTGCACTGCTAACACAAGAGGCAACAGCATTGACTATGCTGGCAGTCTGGCCCCCATTTTGCTTGTTCCACCTGATCTGAAAAAGCCCCTTGGAAGGCATCACCTCTTGATGCTGTCCCTGAGCTCCAGCTGAAGTGCAGGAAGCCACGAAGGCTTCCAACAAGAGAACTATACAATACAAGACAGGACACTCCTATACACACCTTTACCACCTAAGCTTTCTTGTGTTTAGGCAAGATGAACCAAGCCCATGAGAAATTCTTGGAAGCTTTGTTCCTCCCTTGATTTTCTTAAATTAAAAAGCAGCTCATTTTCTATCAGATTAAAAGAGCATGGTTATGGGGGAAAGAAGGAAGCAATGCCCAGTAGTCACCTGAAGAGCTACCCAGGCCAAGCTATTTAACAATAGAGCTCACAGTAAGGAGAGTCTGCTGTTGCTCCAGTGTGGGAGCCTGACCAACAGCTGAGAAAACAGGCAGACCAAGACCTGGTCACATTCATGCTCACTGTGGTGAGAAGCTGAGTTTCCAATTCCGTTACAGAATCACTATTTCCAAATGTGCATCTGTACTGATGAATTAGTATGTATGGGTTTGATGGAAATCACCCTTTTCAGGACAATGCCTTCCTTTTGGGGGGCAGGGGGAGAGGGATTGCATAACTGGCCATCATATTCTTGTCTCACGGGGCTCAGACCCAGAGGGCCCATTTATTCATTCTCCAGCAGGAAAGTGGGTACCAACATCACCTAAAGACCACGGCTTACAAAAGTAAGACAGAGGACCCAGGCATCCCAGGGTAGCATCACAGGTTCTAGATACCTCTGAATCAAAACAGGTCTAGAAGAACACACGGGGAAGGTAGTTCCAGCTTGGGCTGGGAAAGGCTACTCTCCAAAGCTCCAGAGAGCTGCTAATACTGATCTTGATGGACCAAGAGTTTGATACAGCACGAGGCCACTTCTAATGCTGCTGTTTTCCTCCATCCTGACCTTCCTGACCAGTAGATGTCAAAGAATGACGCTGATTGTTTCAGAATTAGTAAAAGGAGCATGCATCATGTTCTCACTGGGATCCATAAATCCTGTGTTTTTCTCATTCCTCATCAGGCCTTTGCCTTTGATGTGGAGTCATTAGGCAAGGGCATAGAGGAAAAGTGGATCAGCTGCACTCAGGAGAAGGAGCTCCAGGGAACAGCCACCATGGGACGGAAGGCCTCGACTCTTCAACAAGTCCAGGGCTGGGCTCCTGAAAGGGACCTGTATGGAACTGAGTCCCTGAGAAGAGGCTTAATTAATTACCATAACCGAGTGTCAATAGCAATTGTCTGCTTGAGTAAGGAGTCTGGTTCCTTTGCCACTATCTAACACAGAGGTTGTTTATCTTAATATTGAAGGATCAGCTCAGAGAGAGACCAAGAGGGGAGCACACAACTGCAGGGGGGTATTTCCCAAAAGGACACGATGAGACGCTTGGGTATGGTAGAGGACCATGGACTTATAGGACCATGTGAAGCAATTCATAAACCTCTGACAATTCACCACAATCATGTTTTTAGATAGACACTGGAAAGGAGGAATCTCCTAATAGCTGGAATTGCTGGCAGGCTCCAAAGGTATGGCATGGAGTGCCCTGGTTAAAGATGTCGAACCCTTATCACCAGCCAAGGGCTACTAGGAGATTCCACCCCCTCGCTCACAGGCAGAACAAAATGGCAAGCAACAACACAAACGCACTCCAGCCATGATCTAGTACATGAACAGCTGGAAGGAGCAAGAATACAGCTTCAGCTGACAATTTCCTTGTGACGGCAAGGGTGAGAAAAGAGATGCTTTTCTCCAGTTTACCACCCTTTCAAATGTCACATTTTGTCTACTCGGCAAGTCGATGACAGATAGAAAGACCTCCCCTCATTTATTATTGCTAGTGATCTCATTCAGCATTGGAACTGAGCACCTCTTATTTGTGCATGTCTCTGTGTAACATAGAAACAGAATGAGTCAGAAGGGGCCTCCAGGGCCATCTATCTGACCCCCGGCTCCAGCCAGCTCCACTCATGACATGCCCACCATGGGCATGTCCAGCCTGTCTTTGAACACCCTCACCGATGGGGCCTCAACCACCTCCCATGGAACCCCATTCCATACCCTCGGGGTCCTGACTGTCAGGAAGTGCTTCCTTGCATCTAAATGGAACCTTGGTTCCCTGAGCTTTGCTCCGTGTAAAGCCAGATCAGAGTGAAGGCAGGAGGGGATGACCTCACTCTGATCTGGCTTTGAACAGCATTGCAAAAGTGGCACAAAGGAGCACTGTGAGGATCTTGTAAACAGGTAGCAGCAGTGAAAAAGATGTGGGAGCCAGTTTTTCCCAAAGGACCCAAAGGGAAAGGGAAAGGGAGCTTTTAAAAGAACTTTGACCAAGTTCTGTTCCAAACCTAAGGGCTGCTGGGAAACTGTGTGCCCTTTCTTTCCGGGGAGAGCACTGCCAAAGGGAAGACTAGCCTGGTACCAATTAGACTTGAGCACCCGTGAACAAAATGCATTGTTGAGCTGATCTCCCTCCTCCTCCTTTCTTTGTGCATCTTGTCATTTCAGCTGTAAGCCTGGGGCCAGGGTGGGTCCATCTGTCTTTTGAGTCACACACAGTTAATGTAGGCACTTTATTTATTTATTAATTTATGTATTTCTACAGAGTTAGACTGGCAGATGGTTAAGCGTGGTGGTGTGCAGCAGACCAAGGCAGCCTTAAGCCGAATAACATTCATAATAATCAAAGGCGCCACCCAAATTCCAAGAAGCTAGCATCCAGAAATAAAGACAACCACTCACAAGAAAGCAGACAGATACTGTGAAGCAAAAGGACACGACGAGACAGATATGATCTGCATACTAATCAAGGTCTTCTTTTTTCTAATAGCAGCAGCCCGGGAAACTACAGCAATCCATTCATTCAAGCTGTGCCAAAAAAGCCATTCCACATTTGCAACCTCTTTTGCCCATAATTTTGGTGGCAGAGGGGAGAAATGCTGGATGCATTTCTGCCCTGTTTTCAGTGGCAACAGCAAAAGTCAGGTGTGTTTCAGTCTGATTCGGTTTGGTATTGTTCCACTGCTGTTCCCGGCAGAAAAACTGCAGATCAGCTCCCTCACAGGCTACCCAGCCCTCAGTGCCCCTTGAATGTCTCCGAGTGACAACATGGCATGCTTTCAAAAACACTCTGACTGGCATAAATGGAAGGCAGCCAGAAGTTACTTTAGAAAGAATTGACCCTCGAAAGGCACTGCTGCTCAGTGGTTTAGTGGTAAATTTTGAAGTACAGGAATTCAGCATAACAACCTTAAAACAGTCATATAGTCACACTGTCAAGATGGAAATTAATCTCTCTCTCTCTCACTCACACACACACACACACACACACACACACACACTTTCTGGGTTTAGAGCCAGACCCTAATTCAGACTTACAACAAAATAAGGACCCAGTTCAACCATGGAAAACTCAAGAGGACAGTTCTTGCTGACCCCCCTTCAGATTAGAGAGAGAAAGACTCCCTTTTCAGCCCCAGTTTTCCGAAAACACTCTGGGTCAAACCTCAGCATGTGAGAAGCCTCCAGGAGGAAGACACTACAGGTTTTTTATGGAGGCCACTCAGATTAAGGGATCAGCTGGGACAGAAGGAATAGAAAGGCCCCGTTTGACAGAGTACTCCGTTCCAGGCAATTCTCGGTCAGGACAAAACATCGGTAGCCCCTTCCAAGTTATTGCCCAGGATGGAAGTCTTTGTTGAGACAGTCTACATGGTTTGTTCAATATATTTTATTTACCTCTAAACACACTCCCAACCAAAACTAAAGTTTGTTTCTGGCATTCTGCAAGCTAGCTACAAGATGGGGAATCCTTGGCTCAACAATGCAGCAAGTGAGAGGATCTTGGAAGTACTCGTTCCCCTTTACTCAACATCGGTTAGGCCTCATCTGGAATGCTGGGTCCAGTTCTGGGCATCACAGTTTAAGAAAGATGCAAACAAGCTGGAAGGAGTTCAGAGGGGATGATAGGATAGCACTCTCCAAATACTTGAAAGGCTGTCACAAAGATCATTTCGATCATCTCAAAATGCAGAACATGGAATAATGGGCTCAAGTTGCAGGGAGACAGATTCCAGCTAGAGATCAGGAAAAAAATCCAGACTGTTAGAGCAGTATGACAATGATCCAATGAGCTAGGGAGATGGTGGACTCTCCCACACTAGAGGTATTCAGGATGCAACTGGACAGCTATCTAAAAGAGATGATTTAACTTGGAGTCGTACTCTGAGCAGGGGCTCTCTGGCCCCTTCCAGTTCTACTATTCTATTTGCCACTAATCATGATTCTATGTTTAGAAAAAGCAAGGCTCAAATAGAGCTATCACAGTAGGTCTGAGGATCACCTGGTTTCTCTCTCATTCTGCCCTCACATTTATGACCTGAATTCTCACCCACATTAAATATACATGCAAGAGAAAAACCTGCACATGGAGGGAGGCAGTTCTAGTCCAGTCTGCTAGAATTCTTCTTACTTTCACATGGTTTTCACAGCACTGAGCAATCAAAATATGATTGCCACCTGCAGTCTGCACAAGCATGCAGCCAGTGCTATCACTTCAGCACTATTACCTTGCCCTGATGCGTGTACTGACCAGGCCACCAGGGGAGGGAAGGGGAGAGAAACCGTTGGACCCACTGAGTCAGCTCTACTGGAGCCTGGCAATTGACTGGGCCAGCATGGTCCATGTCCAAAAGTTCAGAAAGTGCGAAAGCCAAAAGACAACCATGTTCCAGCTTGTGTATTAGCTGAAGAGATGAAGGTTAGGCCCATCCATGCTGGAATTCAGAAAAGCAAAATTCTTCATGTAGCCATCCTCCAGCATATGGGAATAGATCTGACACTGAGAAGTGAGCTCAACTAAAAAGTGTGTTTATAAGCTGAAACAGCAGGCCCAGGGAGAGGGGGAAAACAGGAGGTTGCTGAGTCAACTCGCCATTATTATTAATGAGAATCATTAATGAGACTCTTAATGAGAACCATTGATAGTATCAGTTTGGGAGGATTCATCACGTTCAACCACTGCATTGATTCATTGATATTTTGGAAGCAAGCCTCCATAAACTTGTACAAATGCTCAAATGGGGTAAATGGAATTATTCACAGCCTAACAAGCATTAACTAATCAAAACAACACACACGGAGGCAACCATCTGTGAATGCAAACTGAGAACTGAACAGAGCCCTCAAGAAGTGTAGATGAAAAAGGTCCAGATTACTGTAAGCTCTGCAGGCATAGGATAGCAACTTCTGCCTTGGGTTCTACTTTATTGAGGATGGCCCCCTATTGAAACAGTGGTCCCAATCCAGTCCTGTTTAGCAAGAGAAGACATCAGGGGTCTTGAAGCTGTCCACCAACAGTGACCACCCAAACAGCAGCCTGAAGAGAAACACCAGTCACCTAGTGAGAGTCTTCCCTGCTATGGTATTTTGTCTCTTCTAAAATAATGCATTTTTCTTACATTTGCATCAATACGCACCACCTAACATTATGAAAATCCATTTCTTCTATCTTTTTTGCCAATGTGTATGCAGCCATCCTGGTATCATCATCATCTTCTTCTTCCATGCCACCCAAGAGCTGAAGCTCTCTGGGCAGCTCACAACAGTAGATAATAATGCTTCATAGTAATCTTGATATGCTAGTAATACAGTAAAATACTTTGGGGAGGATCTAATATGTACAATGCCAGAATCTCTGTAACAGTCAAGATCTAGGTTTCCTCCCTTAGAACAGCCAAAGCCACAGAGCTTTCTTCCAAATGTTATTTATTGACCAAAGCAGTTTCCAGAAGCACAATCACCCAGAATCAGTCTCTGAGCATGTCCAGAGTAGGTTGCTTAACCAAATCTAGCTTCTTCTTAGAAATGTGTCTGGGGCCCCTCTTTTTGCATGGAGCTTTTTGGAAACAAGCATGCCTCCTCTCTGCATGGCAGTCCTCTAACGGGGCCGCCCTCCTCTACCAATGTCTTGTCATGGGACTGAGAGCCCTACCGGCCTTGCCTGCCTTGGAGAAACTCCCCTGTTCCAGGCCCCCTCCCAATAATGTAAACCTTGGACATTCTGAGACGCTGCCTGAGCACCTGGAGAGCCTGGCCTTGAGTTACGCACCTTTGCTTCTCTCATCTCAACAGGGCAGGTGGCAACAAGTGGAAGGGCCTTTTCCACTGTGGCACCCCGACTCTGGAATCAGCTCCCAGTGAGGTTCACCTGATGCCAAGGACGCATACTTTTCAGTGCCAGGCCCAGACCTGTTCATTTTCCCTATATTTTAACTGTTGATAATTTATTATTGATTTATCCATTTTATTTACATATATTTTTAACTTTTATGGACTCTGCGGATCAGTCACAGTTATGGTTTTGGTTACAGTTATGGCAATGATTTTAGTTTCAATCGTGTTACTCTTAGTTTGTTCTTTTTGTTTACATCCTTTATTCTTTACTATTATATTTATTTTATGGATTTGTTATTGTTTTTATTGTACTTAGCTAACACCTCATAATTGTCAGGTGCTTTGAGGAGATGATGCATTATGTTAGAAGGGATGATGGATTATGTTGTGTACAACTTCCATTGGCTGTGCTGCTGTTTTAAACTGTATTGAATTTTAACTGTGCATTGATGTTGAAACCCATTCAGAAAGCTCATGAGCTGTGAACTTGTTAAATAAAATTTTAAAATGTCTGGAACTGGCCCACATTCCAAGACCTCCCCCTGTTCCTCCTGCTCCTCAGAGTCCTAATCAGTGATCCATGGGAACGTGTTCCAAGAGCAACTCTCCTTCTCGCTCCCAGCACTAACCTCTTTATAGAACTGAACTATAGGAAGAACTGCAAAGAAGGGATGCATTCTGGAATCCTCAGATCCGACTGCTGCCAGGACCTGCTTGGAGGCAAGGTCACTGCAACAGAGGGAAGCAGTTGCCCAGCGGTGGGAGGGAAGCATGACAGGATCAATGCCTGTTCTGTGTCAGAAGAAACCGTAGCTATTTCAGCAAGAGTAAGGAGTGGGGAGGGTCAAAAAGAAAGCCCTAAGCACCAGACCAGGATGAGGCTCATGAAAGGAGCAACCAGCATCCCTGTTCTCTCCCTCCCTCTTTCCTTCCCTATCAGACTCGGATGAAACTTGAGAAACACTGTTCTTTCAACAAGTTATGGAACAGTGTAGATGGAAGTAGCATCATCCATGGGACATGGGAAAGTATCTGCCCATATAAAGAGCTGAATCAAAACTGAAACTTCCCCCCTCCTTTCCTCCCTTCCAGAAAAACTTTATTAAATAATGGGAGACCAATATGATGAGATAACAGGAATGGTGGGGAGAGGTAGGATCTGATCCTAATTCACACTTCCCAGCTCAGAACAGTTCCTGGCATATTTGAGTCCTTTGTTCCATGGCAGTGTCTCAGGGCTATAGGACAGGCTGCCAATTTGGCTGTAACAATACAAACATGGAATTCTATTCTCATATTTAAAGTGGCCCAAAAGAGCAGATTTCCCATTCAATGTACAGACCTCAGGTTCGCCTTCCCAATAGTTCCAGAAAATCTGGCTGGCGCATACAAGTTCTCTCAACATCAGACTTTTTATTATTTTCATCTGTCTGTTTTTAAATACCTTGATGTATTCTAGTTAAAAAAGGCTCTAATAACATCTAAAATCATATACAGTTGCAATTAAATTGAAAAACTCAAACTAAACATAAATTAGCACCACCATGGAAGTGAGGTCCCAGAAAGCTCTGGTTCAGACATGAAGTAGACAACAATGTGACTGCTGTCTTCCCCTCCCTTTTATGGCATCTGGAATGAGTGTTGGTACCCAAGGAGGGGGGTTTTCCTAGCTGGAGTTGGGCCCAAGTGAAGGACAGAATGGCCTCCATCTTTCCACCCTTTGGAAAGATGCTGTGCCAAGAGCCGGAGGGCTGCTTGGCTTGGTTCCATTAGACACAAACCCCACATCTATTCCCCAGAGACTTAAAAGTCTACTGGTGCTAAGCTTTGTTGTCATGCAGAAGGTGTTTTTAAAGAAGGATTACTGTACAGAAGTAATTTCAGCCAGGATGGAAGGCTGTTTAGGGCACTGCTTCCCACTGGGAGAAAAGAAGGGTGGGTGATGGTTAATCATGAGTGCTGCAAATGCTGAGATGCAACATTCTCGTGTGCTGCACCTGCCCTTGCAGGTGTTTTAAGTGCCTAGCAACACCTGTGGACAGGAGGAAGATGCTTCAGGAAAAGATGACACGTTGGGCCCGATGCTCATTTGAAGGAAGGGGGTCAATACAGCTTGCTGCAGGGTTACGAGGCACTGCTGTGCCCCATATATGACATGCTTCAAGACCCCATTTCTTCAGTGCACGGCCTTTGGAATCAATCCACTCTGAAGTCTCCTAGAAGCAGTGCAATTCAAAAGGGAGGACGTGCCAGGCTTGCGCTCCAATCTCTTTTTAATTTCAGTGTTGTTTAAATGATTGGCAGCAAACAAACAGGCCAGCACCCCTGGGCCAATGCAGGCTGACTCGCAAGAATTTCCTCAAAGATCAACTAACAAGGATGTCTGAAAGCATTAGTATTAGTGGAGATATCCGTGCAATCAGAGCAGTTACCAAGTTGCCTGCACTTACGGCCACCAAGACAGCTGTGGTACACCCAGCTGCAGCAACTCAGCACACAGCCAAGAACCTATCGTGCTACAGCAGACATGAACCCGGCCAAGGCTGAAAAGGTTGCACATCAGAAGGACAGGCTGACACAATGAGAGGCACCATTATGGCACAGAAGTAATTTCAGCTGGGATGGGAAGCGGTTTGGGGCAGTGCTTCCCACCGAGAGAAAGGAAGGAAAAGTGATGGCTAATCATGAATACTGCAAAAGCTGTGATCAGCAATTTTTCAGGACATACTCAATTCATGGGCTCCTGTGGAGGGTGGCTAGCTCCCCACAAGCCCTCCTTGCATTAACTCAGAAATTATCTGCATTCTTCCCTTTAAAGAAGCATGTTGCAGAGTTGGAAGACATGTGGAAAAGAGCAGCTGAAATAATCCAAAGGGTGCAGCAATTGCCCAAGGAGGAAAATTCACAAAACCTAGGATTCCTTAGCTTAGAAGAAAGGCGAGCCAGTGGCAAAGTGACAGGGATGTAGAAAATTATGCATGGAACAGCGAAAGTGAATGGGGAGATTTTCTTCTCCTTCCCTCATAATATTCGAATCAATATTCCATGAAGCTGACTGGTGGGAGATTCAGAAATGGTAAGAGAAAATATTAATTCATAACAAGTCAGGTCGTCACATTTACTTTTAAAGCAGGCCCCCATGCGTGTATTTTGAAAGGCAGGGAATGTTATGTAAATGAGGGCCACAATTTGCACAAACGGCAGCTACATTTATGCAAATTGCAGCCATATCGTGCACCAATTTTGGCTGTGTTCTGCACAAATTTATGTGGCCTTTAAAAACAAAAGGCGAATTGTGGATTGCTTTAAATGCAAAAGCCCATGGGCCAGCTCAACCCTCATCAGAGCATGTTGCTGCCAGTGTTGGATAGATGAACCAGGAAATGGGGGCAGGGGGAGGCTGCGCCAGTCTGCTAGATTTTATTTATTTATTTATTAAAGGCATTTCTACCCCATCCTTTACTGAGGTCTCAAGACCTCTTTGATTCCCCACCCCACACATGGATTCCTCACTCATCCTTTGCTCAGCAGACATTCTGGCTGCGAAGCGTTGCACCAGGAGCGGCCTCATTGCCACTGGAACATGAAATTTGCATCACGCACTGGATTAGAGGGTCAGGCAGACGATCTGCCCCATCTGAGCTAGTGCTTGCCTTCTCTGATGGACAGCAGCTCTCAGGCAGAGGTCCTTCCGCTCATCGGCTCCCTGATCCGCCTGTTTGAACCAAGATGCCAGGGGCTGACATTGGACCTGTGCTCAGTCACCCCCACCCCCCAAGCTATCTCCACCTATATTCCGGCACTCCCGATGGGGAGCATGGCTTATGAGTACAACACTTCAGGATATGGAAGGCCCCTTAAGAGGACCACAGGGTCTCCAGGTGGGGCATTTGCCGTGGGGGTTGGCTTTGCGTGCTGGCCAGGGTCCAGCTTCTCCACATAGTCCCATCTCACAGTGAGGCCCTCTTCAAGTGAGGATCTCTCAGCTGCCTGTCATCCCAGGCTGGCCCTGATGGGAATGTGGTGGAACCCTCCCTGCAGCTCTGCAGACACCCCAGGCTGTTCCCTTTCCACCTGAAGAGGAGAAAAACCAATGGCAGTGATGACAACCTCCAGTGAGCCAATGAAGGTGACCTTGGGACAACAGATGCTGTTGCTGCAGCCCAGGCTCCCTTCCACACAGTACCGGGGCTGCCAGGCAATATGTCATGTCAAAGGGAAACCCTGTGCTGTCCACAAGGTCACAACAACTCAGGCAGGAAGCACAGCAAGGCCCACACACACACACACACACACACACACACTGCCCCAGGAGAATGAGAGCAAAGCTGCAACAACAGGGCAAGCTGACACTGAGGCCAGAGTCTTCTCTGTTGGAAGGGTGTTGGTAGGCCCTTCACATGCGCCTTGGAGCCCTCCTGGCATTGCTCGTTGCTCCTGGGAGAACGTGCCACTCCTGCAGAGTGAGGTGGGGGAGAGTAAGGTCAGGCATTCTGCAGAGAGTGAAATCAATTTTGTGAGCCTTGCGCTCCCTTCCAGCCCTTCAGGAACCCCCCTGTGTGGAACATGCACCCTTCTCTGCTTCCTCCACTGATCAAATGAAGACAGGCACCTCTGCCAGAGAGAGGAGGGGAGAGAGAGAGAGAAAGTGACAGGTGCAGACACTCAGGGGTCAGCCAAAATTGGTAGCACGGAGCTGCCCAGGAAAATAAAAAGATGTGAGATAGGCTAGAACAGCAAAGGGGAGGTGGAGAGAGAAAGAAAAGATGCCAGTGCAATGAAGGAGGCAGCGCCAGGCTCAGAAAGAGAATCAGATGAAAATCTGAAGTGCAACAGCAGGTTTGCGCACAGCTCTTTGCATGCACCAGCCCAGACACGACACATTTCAGGCTAGAATGCTGACATCTTGTTGAGATGGGATAACGGAGACCGATGTGACCGCCCTGATTGCAAATCAACATGGGAAGACCGGGAGCAGGTCAGAGCAGAGATGGAACCGAGAAGCCCAGCTTTGGCTTCCCAGCATGGCCATATAAGGGGCAAAAAGAAGGGAGGAGGAAGCCAATGGGGGGGAGGGGGGAGGGGAGGGGACTGTTATTTATTTATATACTTGAGCTGGCTTTATCCCATCTGATAGCCCAAAGGCTCTCTGGACAGTTAACAAAATCAAAAGCATAAAACAAGCGTAACACAACAAAACGGTAGAGCCAATAGAATCTCTAAACCACCAATAAGAAACAAGACCACTGTCGCCATTAAAAAAACACCTGCCCAATAAAACAATCCAACAAGGCCGCTGCCGCCATAAGCAGGTTAAAAATACAGGCTCAGCAATGATATAAAATGCAATAATAAAGCTCAGGTTTGACTATCAAAATATCTGGAGAATAAAAAGGTTTTCACCTAACGCTGGAAAGAGAAAAGGGTAGGAGCCAGAATTTAGGTTTCTGGCAGGAGAGCTGGCCAGTTCCTGAAGTCCTCTTGGGGCAGTACTGAATTTGATGGGTTGAGAGGGGGGGTGTCTACATACACACATGCATGAGAGAGAGGTGTAAGTGTGTGAGGGAGCAGAGAGAGGGAGGTGTGTGTGGGAGACAGAGAGAGGAGCAGATAGAAGTGGTACAGCAGTGCCAGGCATATCCCCCATGTCTGCATTTGGAACAAGGAGGCAGAGAGGCCAAAAGCAGAGGGAGCTTGTTGACAAAGCTTGTGTCATGACCATGTGCCAGCCAGGAAATCCCAGCCAAGGCCCCTAGCATGGACCCAGTCAAGCCCCTGCCACCACACCCCAGTTAAGGGTGCCCCACAGTCACCTCTGCAGGGGGAACATTTGCATCAGCTGAGTAGCCCTCCAACGGCAGAGCAATAAGTTGGCCATCAAAGGCTGCAGGAGGCTCCCTTCAGCAGCGAGTGGAGGGCAAGCTGCTCTGTTGCTGCACCATTTGACTTCACGGGTGAGCAGGCCTACCGGGACTCTCTGGGGGCTTCCGAACCCTGCGGCCGCTCTGGGAATCCCAGCTGCCCCAGCAGGAGAAGAGCCAGTGGGGTTCTCCAGAGCACCTGCTTGAGGTAGCAGCAGCAGCATTCACTAGACCTTCTTCAAGATGACCCTCAGCCTAGCAGACCCTCTGCATCCTTGGTCTAGAACAAGACAGTGGGGACAGGAAGGCCAAGCAAGCAAGAACTCCAGCTCTGCCTTGCCATACACAACTGCAGCACAAAGCAACAGTGTGGTGCTTGCATGTGTCATGGTGCCTTTGCACACCGTTAGACCAAGAGGCACTTTTTCCAGAAGCTTACAAGCCAGATCTAACATCAGGGTCATTTCTTTAATGGCCCTAAAGTTAGGCAATGTTTCACAGGTGCGATTCGGTTGGCTTATTTTGCTTCCTTTATTTTTATTTCATTTCTTTGCATGCAAATGCATCCGATAAAGAGAAGGGACTTGAACAACTTCTTGTGTGTGTGTATGTGTTTATATGGTCTTTTCATTGCTATTTAACTCCCCAGCTGCTTCCTCCCTTTCTTCTCGCACAGCCGTTGCCATTTCAAATCTTCCCTGAAATTTCCTACCAATTAAACTATGGATTTTTAAAATGAGACTTGCACACACCCAACCATTACTCATACTTCCATAGGCAGAACAAGGAAATCATCAAAAAGTTTTTTAAAAAGAGGATGAGAAGAGAATGGAAGTAAAGCTTGAGAGTGGAACAGCTAGACAGAGAGGACATGGGGGGAACACCAGATGGTCCACAATAAACTTTCTTTTAATGTTGCTGAAATGCCCCCTTACATTTTTATTTCCCCTGTCCATGCCTTGATTTTCATGTGCTACTTCATCTTTTGGACTCACTAATTAATCTCCAGGTGTCAATTTCCAGTTAAGCTTGGTCTTTTCATGGATGCAATGCTGGCCAAGAGGTGACAGCCCTCCCAGCTTATAGTCTATTTACTTCCAGCTACCTCTTCCAGAGTTGGAGTAGAGAGAAGATGAGCAGGGATTAGCAGAGCGCTCTGAGCTGTCCAGCCACCATGCCAAACTACGGAGACCAAGTGTGAGAACAAACCATCTGGGAGCAGAGAGGAGACACTGCAGAGCCGGGAGGAGAAGAGACAGAGGCAGGTCTCAGACCCTATCAAGAGGTGTCAGGCCAAGAGAGAGGACCAATTAATAACTGACCATCATTCCCACTGTCTAGCCCTCAAGAGCATGAGCCACCCCAAGGGTGGAGCCAAGTCCTTTCCAAAAAGGAAAGAAAGAGGAGAATGTTCTAAGTTTGGATGCCACTCTTAACATGGGCAGAGATTACTCCCACATATCAAAGGGGCTGTTGTTCTGACTTGTGTTGGTTGTATATCTGTAGAGCTCAGTCAGGGACTATGCTTCTTAAGTGTTGCCTGCTGGAGAGGAAGAGAGGAGGGGGAGATGTGAGACACTAACCCTGATCTTTTAGCAACAAATAGCAACAAGCCTATTAAGAGAAACACTTGCATGCCTGCAACATTTTCAGCAGCCTTTCGAACACATTTGGACTGCAACACCCAGAATCCCCAGTCAATGGCCCTCCCTGGAAGCCACCAGGTAGGGGAAGGTTGACGTAGAGCATCCAGTACTGCATCCACGGTAGGAGCGGGGCAGCTGCAGTCATGAGGTTTTTAACGCTCCCGCTCTGCTCTATGAAACCAGGGCAGCCTGGCCCATTCTCCTGATCCAGATGTAAACATCAGCACTCCCTGGCACGAGTTCTGGGCCACAGGCATCAGCGGCTGCTAAACCACCATCCCTGCCCTTTGTTAATTCACCTGCCGCCAACCAGTTGTGACTGTTCCAAAGCAATGGTCATTTGCAAACTTAACGTGGCCTCTGTTGGTGAAGAACGCCGTAAGTCTGGCTCGCAAGCACTGGCATCTCTGGAAAGGAGGCTGCTCGCTGGGATGGATTCGCTTTCTTTTCCCCTGCCAGTCTTCAGCCAGGATTGGCACTTGCCCAATTGCAGGCATCAGTGGCAGCACACACACCCACTTCGGAGACAGCCATCTCCGTTAGACAGACCTAAGTGCATTTCATAGCTTCCTTGGATTTCCAGAAAACAATATCCCAGACAGTGCCCTCCAGGGAAAGCCACTTCACTGAACTTCAAACTTGAACTCAAAATGAATCAGCTGCTGATCCTCTGTGTGTCGAAGAGGCCATGTGTACAACCGTCTCCCTAAAACTACTCCAAAGTGTATCTTGATCGGGCCGGTAACAGAGAACGAGAGAGAGAAAATAGCTCGTTGTGGTCAGAGACCAAGAGAAATTAATCCGAGGACATTGTTAAAAGCCAATTCAAAAGTTATTACATAATTAGAACACAAATAAGAGGTCAACAAGAGCAGGTGACACCTCAGCCACATCCAGTCTGTTTCCAGTCAGCATGGGAGACGGTGGACTTCATTTGTTCGTCTGCTAATTAGCAAAGAAACCATCCATATGACAAGCCAGATATATCCTGACCTCTCCATTCTTGCAATCTTTTCATTGACTTTTAACTTCTCTCTCCCTCTCTCTGCCCCACCTCCACTGAAGCTACCAGCAGACACGATGCTGCCTTGGCAATCTCAGACGTTTACCCACCTAGCCCAGGATCATCAAGCCGGTTGGTGGCAGCCATCAGGATCTGAGCTGCTGTGGTGGCCAGAGCCAGAAGCACCGCACTGTACCTGCAGAGCTGGTCCCAGGTCCTGCTGGAACTCTTGGCCTACTAAGAATCCCAGGGAAAGAGCTAGATAAAAGAAATCCCTCCACAACAGGCCTCAGCAACACAGGTTTGCCTAGTTGCTGGTGTGCCTGCACCTGGTCCCTGCCGTGCCTCCTGCCTTACCCTGATGCCTCAAGCACAAGTCCTCCTGTTTGCTGCTGTGCTTGTATCCTGTAAGTCCTGCATCTTGCTGTGTTTCCTGTCTCGAGTGTTTGCCTTTTGGCTGATGTTTGCCATGTCTCCAGCCCTGTTTTCCTGTCCAAGGTACCTGCTCCTCTGTTCGTCCTCCTGTTTCTCAACACTTGGCTAGTTCCTGACCCACTTCATGCTTACTGCTGGTTCCTGACCCTGGCCTGTACCATGATTGTGACTTGGATTTTCCATTCAACCCTGCTTTTGGGCTCTGCCTTGCCTGAAGTTCTGTTGTCCTGGTCTTGATGCCTCTGTTGCTCTAGGCTTGTGTTCAACCACCCATGTCCCAGCTCCAGACCCTGCAGCAAACCTGTAATGGCTACTTTCAAATGGAGGTGCCAAGCATCAATCTTGGAAGTGCTTGCAAGCAAAGCAGGTGCTCTGCCTCTCCACTATGGTCCCTCCCCAAAGTGGAAGTCCATTAGCCATACCTATTAAATTGTATTAAGTATTGCAAGATGCTTTGGGCTTCTAGGTGACCCATTAGTGAAAATCCCTGAAGTGGTTTTGGAATCTTTCCATGGAAGCAGATCTCAGGACGGATCAATATGCAAATGGCTATTGCCTCAAGCCTTTTGCCTCCAGAAGGTCTTTACCATGAGCCCCTGAAATCAAACCACACTCCAAGCTCCCCTTCACTGGGCTGCCTCTTGACTGCCTGCTTCACACATTGCTGATTGCAGGACTTTAGTGCTAAACTGGAAGTGCAGAAAGTGGTTTCACACAGAGCAAGAACCAAGATTGTTTGGGATTTTGTGCAATAACCCTTCATGCTACAGTTCCCTGGACCACAGCGAATGCCGCCCTGTAGACCAACCTTCAGCACTCGCATAACTGTTCTTGCTAGGGGAAATCCCTCTGAAAGGCCACAATGCATGAGAGCGCCTACCTGCACACTTGGTCCGACTGATGAGGGGAGGCCCAGGTTTGCCAGTCCCTCCATCCCCTGGCCGAGTGAGCAAGACGCTGATCTCATATTCAGTGTCAGGATCCAGGTGCCACAGCTTGTAGGTCTGCATGTTCACAGCGTGCACTTCCGACCATGGTCCAGACGTCATCCGGTACTCAATTTCCTTCCTAACAATCGGACCGTCCCCAATGATGGAATTGGTGTTAAGCTGGATGATCAAGTAAGTTGAGCCTGCTCTCAGCAACTGGGGAGGTGCAATGGGCGTAGGGGGTTCTGCCAAAAGGAGAAGAGAAGAGAAGAGAAGAGAAGAGAAGAGAAGAGAAGAGAAGAGAAGAGAAGAGAAGAGAGGCAACCATTTGTGTATTTATTTCCTGCCTTTTTCCAGCAAGGAACCCAAGGCAGCTTATATAACCTGGTGCTGATAAAGCTGATAACCAATAAAGCCCTACACTACGTTGGGACCTCAATACATGATGGAATGCCTCCCTGACCTCAATCTACCCAGACCCTATGATCAATATCTAGAGCCTTCCTCTGGCTGCCATCTCCAAGGGAAGCCCAGAAAAATGCAGCAAGAAGGAGGGTCTTGTCAGTGGTGGCCACCTCCAGTTGTGGATCAGCCTCCTCACTAGGACCCACCAGGCACCATCTTTTTGGTCTCGGGTTAAAATTGCCCTCTGCTCCTTAGCATTAGTTGCATTGAATGGCATAGGATGGGTTGTGTCTGTACAGCTCAGGTTGTCGACTCCTCAGATGCTGTGCAAGGTAATATTACTGAATAAGTAGTATTCAGTTACACCTGTCAATGCAAAAGATATGCAAGGAAAGCACCACCCACCTTTCTTCCCTCTCTTCCAACTGTGTGCCTTTACACATTCACAAAATCTATTCACCCAAGTTCATCATAACCAGATCTCCATGTTGTCTGTTCTCTTTCTCCCAGCTTTGGTTTACCAAAAAAAACCAAACAAACCAGCAACCCCCATCAGTTAGATACAAAACCCTTCCCTCAGTCTTAACTTTCCAGGCCTGCCCTCTCCCAGCATGAGCCTAACTCTCTCCTCAATATCCACCAATCCATACCTTTTACAATGAGCTCTGCAAAGTTGGAGACACCAGAGCCTCGGCCAGACTGGGTGACACAGCGGTAAAAGTCCTGGTCTCCCTTGGAAACCTTATCCAGCTGAAAAGTAGCCAGGAATCTCCGGTGGCTGATGTGTTTCACGGAGGCAGATGGTACAATCACTCCATTTTGCCTCTGCCATCCATAAAGGAAAGGATAAGAGGTGACACTGGGTTCCATCATAACTCTTGTGTGGTTAGTTATCTCTTCAGTTGTTCTGCACAGTCCCATCTTTCTCCACCTTTCTTTAAGCTCTCTTAGAGGGAAACAAGTACTGTGCCTTTTAGCACATGAGAAGCACAACTCAATCTAGGACTGAACCATATTTCTATGGGCCAACATTATCAGAAAAGGAAGTTTCCATGTCCTAGTAGGGAGAATGCCAAAACTTCTACCCATACCCCAAAACTTTGGGCGGGGGGGTGGATTGCTAAAACACATTTCCTTTTCCAATTCTTAGTACATCAGGTATCCCATATATGAATGTTATATTACAAAATAGCCACTTAGATTTTTCCATGTGGCCATATTACAAAGCCAATACAGAGTGAGAGCAATGCTTCCCAGAATAGGTGACTAGTGACCCCCATTTCTCAGCCTCCAGCAAAACAAGAAACATGTTCTCTGGAGTGAGGCTAAAGTTCCTAATGAAAGATGTCTAGCCCTTTTTTCAGTTATTCTCATTTTACAATGCACTCACCATCCTTGCCTTCACTCAAACAAATGAAACTGTGTGTTATTACAATACAGCACTAGAACATTTATCTCTTTGTGTAATGGCATAAATTGGCATAAAAATCGGACATACATCTTCATTTCCACAAGCCTAGAATAGATCACTTGGGCTTCAGGACCTGTGAAGGGGAAATGGCCCATTCATGACTCCCAGCTGAACAATGGTCAACTCCTAGGCTACATAGAAACATAGAAACAGAACAAGTCAGAAGGGACCTCCCGGGCCATCTAGTCTGACCTCCGGCACCAGCTGGCTCCGCTCACGACATGCCCACCATGTGGGCATCCAGCCTATCCTTGAACACCCACACCGATGGGGCCTCAACGGGGAGATTATTACTGGCAATAGACACCAGGACAGAAAACCTAAACTTACCTACTTCAGGCTTCATCCCAGTAAGTTTCAGCCCAGCCTTCCCCAGCCTGGGACCCTCCAGACATGTTAGACTACAACTCCCAACATGCCCAGTCAGAAACATCTTGAATTTAGTCATTATTCAGGTGTATTGCAACAGGGCCAGGCAGAAAACACGACACACACAGCAGTAGCTGGAGGGACAGAGAAATGTGCAGGGGCCCACAGGGGTAACAACAAGAACTGTCAACCCCACCTACCTGCATGAGGAACCTCTCAGCTTCGGAAGCTTTGCCAGCAGCCACACACTGGAAGGTGGCATTCTGCCCCGCGTTCACCTCCACATCACCAAGGCGGGAAAAATGGGGCGCTTTAGCTGCCAGAGAATGAAAAGAAAGGTAAGTACAAACTCCCATGAAATAGAATTTCCTCCCCTGCTTCCTCAGATGCTCCAGTCGTGTGATCACAACATGGCCCAACGGTTTGCCATCCCCTTGCTGTTCCTCAGCTGCAGTCCGTCTGTTTATGGGAACAGTGATCCCAGCTGACTTTATCTCAGTAGGACTGAGATAAAATGGACTCTCCAGATTTGCCTCCTGCTAAACAGGGGATGAAAATGCGTTTCCTATTAACACAATGCTCCCTGCTACAAGTAAAGTCTAGTGCTTATGACTGACGGTGGTAGCAGCTTCCCCAGAAATGCGGCCCGGTGGGGGGGCAGGGGGGGATCACTAGCTCATATCCACCAAAAGGACTTCCCATGTTGCCTCCAGAGGTGATGCAGGCATGGTGATCACCAGAGGTGACAGAAGAAAGTCCCCAGTCACTAATGGCATGGCAAATAGGAAAACTCCGTAAAACTTGAGCAAAATCTCTTGCCAGCTTTGTTAATTGGCACTCCGTTTGGCCCACCCTTCCCAAACCTCTGAGCCAAAAGTTCCAATTTTAGCCTAAGGTATCTAAATTACATTGAATATAATGTGTTAAGTACCAAGTAGTAGTGTCATGTAGTATGTTATTCTATTTTGTAATTCCATTAAAATCCAAAGAATGGAAAGTAGAAACACCATATAACAATTTAACAAATCCAGATAAATTTCTGGCAGTAATGATCACCTCCTAGAACTCCCACTATACAATGCACCAAAGCCATATTTGTAAATAACTCATGAGTTGCCATATATCCCACGTGTCACAGTGCCTGGACCGAAATCATGACAAACTTGCCCTCTTGGTTGCAGTGGTCTTAACATTAAGTTGATGAACTTTGGAGCAACTCAGTGAATGATATTTGCATATGCTTTGGTGGTTTTGCATATTAAGTGTTTCCAAGAAAAAAAATAGAGGAGTGGGAGCAAAATGCTTATACACACACACAAACACACACATATTGCAATTTATATCCTGCCTTTTTCCTACAAAGGGCTCAAGGCAGCTTACATCATTCTCCTCCTCCTCCATCTTATCCCCACAACAACAACGCTGTGAGGTAGGTTGGGCTGAGAGTCTGTGACTGGCCCAAAGTCACCCAGTTGGCTCCATGGCCGAGCGGGGACTTGAACCCGGATCCTCTGAGTCGCAGTCCCATGCTCTTCACCACTACACCACACTGGCTCTTATTGAAGGAACATGAGCCATTCACCTAATGGAGCCTCATCTAGCCCAAGACAGGTGGGGTTTTTTTTGGGGGGGGGGGTTGGATGCAGAGTCCACCCAGTCCAAGCCCAGCTTAATGGCAAAGAACTTGGGAGAGCTCAGGTGCCCACTCACAATTAACACTCCCATGGAACACCTGGACATAAACTTCCCCACCATGCTGGGATGCAGAGCATTTCAAAATCATTATTTCCAAATCGTATATGGACATAGAAGAATCCACATCATGGGCAACACTTATTCAAATCTATGCCCTTCCTTTCAGATCAAGGGTTCCTTTTCATGCAATGCAAAAGTGGCTGGCCAGCCAACGTCTCTACCAGCTGCACTATCTCAAATTCCTTTTGACTGAAAGGTGAACCTGTAACATCCAACATTCAAAGCATCTGCTCTCCCACAGAGCTATGACTCGTCCCCGGCAAAGTCACAAAGCTGTGATTCCAGCTAGAGGAAATTCCAAAGATAAAGCCAGCCAGAAGGCTACCCAGCCAGCTCTCCCTTTGTTAGCACCATCAGGAAAAATCCCAGTCTCTCACTGTCATGATACTCCCTGCCCCCGCTTCCCTGAAAAGCTGAAAGTTTGGCCCATAACCTTTTCCCACACACCCACACTCTCTGTGGCAGACATGGAAAGAATTCGAGAGTGATAAAGCAGTAATGACAGTCCAGGCACAAAAACTTTGCAGGTCAGGGACTAGAAGAGAAGGTAAAAAGTCCACATTGGAGCAACAACTAAGGCTCTGCATTTCATGCAATGGACTAAGAAACTAACATTTTGTTTCCCCAGACAAGCATTAAGCAGAGAAGGGGTGTTTGCATGCATGCGAGTGTGTGCATGCGATTGAGAAGAAGCAGAATTCAACCAGCAAGTTGCTGTAGATTGAGAGGAAGCTTGGCTGTTATTCCATGACCCAAACCTTTGGGCCCCCTGACTGAACTTGATGATGACTTCTTTTTAAATTGCAATCATACCCTATTTTTTTCTTCTTGGGATTTTAAGGTAAATTGTCTGGTGGACTCCCATGCCCCTTTAGCTCTCACTCCTCTTCTGATTTTCATAGTATTCATTACAAAATGAACCCAAATGACGAGATTCTTTTTTCTCGGAAGTTGCTTAATTAATGTGCAAACCCATCGAAGCATACGTAAATATCTTTCACTGAGATGCTCCAGGCTTAATTATTCTTACATGAAGGCCACTGCAACCAAGGATGCAAGTTGGTCACGATTTCAATTTAAGGATCATGATGCAGAGTCAGAGTGCTGGACTGGGATGTGGAAGGTCCAGGTTCTAGTCCCCACCCAGTCACAGAACCACCGAACCATAGAATTGTACAGTCTGGAGGTCATTGGTGAGTCTAATGGACCTTCCAGTCTACCCTACTTTACATGGTTGTTGTGATGAGAAAATTGAGAGGAGGAGAAACAAGGTTATTTGAGATTATTTGACATATCTGAGTTATTTTCACAGATTCTTTTCAGGAAAAAATGTGGGATAGAAGTATAATAAAGGTTGGTATATCTTTGCTGTGCTTTTTACATAAACAGGGCAATTGCACAAAGTGAACATCTACTGAATATGAAAGCTGTTCAAACAATTCCCAAATTCAGAGCCTTTTTCAAAAAACAAACAAATTTATCCATAGACTGAAGCATATTAAAATACGTATATTCCAAGAACGTTGGAGATTTTCCAAGTTCACAGTTGGCAAATGTGAAGGCAATTTTTGGAATGTGCAAACATCTGCAGAGAAAACATGATCCTTTTCACATTAGGGATTGTGAATGGGACATTTAGAGTGCCTTGTGAACTGAAAGCAAGTTCCCATCCAAACCCAGATTCACTCTTGTCCATTTCCTACCAGAGGTTTATGAATAATGCTGATGGTTGTATTTCATCTGGCAAAAGCAACATGCACTTGGAAGGAACCTGTGGCAGTCCAGCTGCCCCTGTGCAGATCAAAATGGTGACTAGAGTCAGGTGACACTTACAGCAGGGGTAATTCAAGAGCAGGATATCATCCAGCCCTAGGTAGCCTCGTCGTTCGGTGGAGATCACAGCCTCAAACAGGACCTGAGGAGCAGAACGCATGTCATGTCAGGACACTCGAAGATGCTGGCTCTTGTAGAGGTTCAGGTACAACACAGTTGAACATGTAGGTAACTACCTGCAAATGGACCTGGCCTGGCAAAAGTTTGAGTAGCAAAGGCATCAGGTGATGCTACACACCTGAGCATTACCTGGACACACTGTGCCCACCTTGTGCAAGCAAAGCCGCACTCACTGGCATCCCTAGCCATGCCCCTGCCATGAGACCCCCATAGTGATCCATAGAGGGAGGGGGCTGCTCCTTTCATGTCCCTAAGGGGGCTACCCCACTGCAAGGGGAAGGAGCAGCTGTAGAGCAAGCAGCCTATTTCCTCAGGCTTTCAGGAGTGTCAGCCACAGAGCTATGCAGTGGTCCAGACGGTCTGGGAAGTATCGACTGAAGAAGCTTCACACAGAGAGACATATTTCAATGAATGTGATTTTAAAACCAAATCGCTCTGAGTTGCACATCTTTGGGGACCTTTTATTGCACACGCCAACTTTTGGGCTTCTGGTTTGCCACTAGCAGACACAAATCGTCTATTATTGCTGTCAATAATTCAAAGTACATTTAGGATGATTTTAATGGCCAAAGTCCCCTCAAGGCAGCTAATGAAATAACATTCCATGCAATTGTGAAACAATTTAATACAATCAGTAGATACCAGCAATAACAATAATATTGAGCTGGAGTTTTTTTCCTGCAAAGCTTCTGGTTCTCCCATGGCCCCCTCTGGCACATGGGTAGCGCAAATTTGGCTTCATGGGTAACCACACTCACATCTGAACATCAGAACACAGATGGTACCCCATTGCATGGCTCTGGAAACATCCCCAGACCTTGCTGCACTGTGTGAGGAAGAGGGCAATTGGGAAGACCCATCTGTCACGCTCCACAATGCAGGGTCATCACTTCCCCAAATCCGCAGCATTCTGTCTCCGTTTTCTATCTCGCACATACCCCGTCTCTTCTTCTCACTGTCTTTCATTGAATCATAGAATAGCAGAGTTGGAAGGGGCCACGAAGGCCATCGGGTTCACCCCCTGCTGTTGCAGGACACCACATGACACCATCTCACTCAGATGGCTGTCCAGTCTCTTTTTGAACGTCTCCAGTGTGGGAGAGCCCCCCACCTCTCCAGGCAGCTGGTTCCACTGTCATATTGCTCTGACAGTGAGGAAGCTTTTCCTGGATGTGGGTTGTCAACTTGAATTGATTATTCCATGTCCTACACTCTGGCATTAGCAAGAAGGGATCTTGACCTACCTCTTTGTTTTCTTTCTTGACGTATTCCCAGCTCTCTCACACACAGCTCCTTGTATTAAGGAGCTGGAACCCCAGAGAGCAGAGCCCCAGCACCTATCTCCCACTAGCTTTCCCTAAAAGGGCGATCCGGGCTCACCTGGTACTCGTTGGGCCAAAACATGCTGACGGCCAGTTCAACTTGGTGCCACTGCCGCCCATGGGAGCCAGAGACATTCCACACCGCACTGCCCAGCGGTCCCCCGTTCACCTTCACATAGACATTCAAAGTCCCAGGGCTGTGCCCATCGCGGCTGTACATGAAGTAGCTGAACTGGAGGCAGTGGGTGTCATTCTCACTCAGTGTCTGGAAGAGGATATATGCTTTCTGCCCCTGAGCATGCTGGGAGGAGTTGACCATCAGGTAGGAGCCTACAATGGGGAGATAGAAGGGGAACAGACTGGTTCATGCCCTGATGAATTATGAACAGAGACCTTTCTTCATGTTGCTTGCATCGACAGTGCTTGGAATAACAACCTTTTCCCACAGACCTACAACAATGCTATTTGTTCTTTTCCATTTTCATGCACCTCTGAGTGCATGAAGCCTCTGATGCACACTGAATGGAAGATGAGCAGCCCCTGATGAAGGAAATGGCTATTTCTAAAAACATGCAGGACAATAATAAAGTCTTTCCATTGGCACTTGATTTTTCTTCTTCCTTTGCCCCCTTGGTTCTTCTCTCATTCATGTGCCTTCCCCTCCACCTTCATCCCATCTTGCACAGCAACAAACAGAAATAGAGTCTGCCGGATCTATGCCATCTTTATATTGATTAATTAAATCACTTAGCTGCCCTATACACAAAGCTTCCAGGCTAATATATCTAGTAGAAGCAAATGCAATAAAAACGGATAAAAACACTGAGTATTTTTTAAACTCCTAATGCAGAAACAAACTGTAAAATAATTTAAATATATTTTAAAGGAAGAGATAAGTAACTAAACAGCTAAAGTATGGGGAAAGACCATTTTAAAACACAGCATTAAACATATCCTGGAAAATAAGACAAGCAACATTATCTAATATGGCCTGGCAGAATTTTTTTTTAAATTGCCTGGTGCTAGGTGGAGCACTCCATGGAGGGCTTTCCATACAAAAGTTCTGCTCACAGGTACCCTCTCAATGAATCTCAGTAAACCATGGCACTCAGAGCAAAGAATTGCACGCTGATCTCAGGACATTTGGGAAGAAATCTTTTTTTCACTAAAATCTCACAATCAGACCAATGAAGCCAGGTCCAAGAGAGGGAAGACAGGAGCAGAACTAAGAAACAAGACTCCTTCTAATCATATAGTCAGCCCAAAATTCATTTCTAATACCAGAATTGGAGCGTACACAAATTATTCCATGCAAGGTTTATTTATTAGATTTATCTCCTGCCTTTTTTCTTACTAAGACCTCAAACCGACTTACATAACTCTCCTCTTCCTGCTCTCATTCTTATCCCCACAACAAAAACCCTGTGTCAGGCTAAGAGCCTGTGACTGGCTCAAAGTCCCCACTTGGCTTCGTGGCCAACTGGGGACTAGAACCCAGTTTGCCTGAGTCCCAGCCCCATGCTCTTAACCACTACACTACACAGTTTCATCACACCCTAAGCTTTCTTGATTTTAGCTGCCTAATTAACTAGTTTCAGGTAAGAGTCTTTTTGGTTTCATTGTCAGGAGTCTGTCCTCCTTGCTCATCTATTGGCATAAAGCAAATTTTGGAGCAGTTCAGGAAAAATCATGGACTGATAAACAAGGATGTGTGGATTTTGTTAAACCCATTCTATCTGTATTTTGCAGATTATCCAGTGTCTTTCATTCTGTTGTATGCACATAGATGGAATTAAAAAGGGGCAGCCAGGGATGTGCAAGAGCATCACTCCTGTTTGCAGTTGTGCAAGTCCCTTTCCCCAGAGTAAAACCCAGCCTCTGAGCCCACAGAATCTGTGTGAATCAGAAACGAGCAGGCTGCTGCAGAATCCACAGGTCAGCTTCATCAGCATTTGGCTCCCTTGCAAAGTCTGCCTGGAACTCTGTGGCACAGCAAGGGGGCTGGACAGACTTAAGACGGAACTGACCTGCACCCCAAACAGACTGATTCGTCCATCCTTAGTACAGCTGCAAAACTGTTGTATGCTGTCTTGGGAACAATTTACTTAAAAAGCAAGAAAATATCTTTAAAAAAAATTCATGCACATCTGCACTGTGTTACATTTTGACCATTTAGAATACAGATGGACAATTTATGGCCCTCCATATTTTTTGGCCTACAACTTCCATCTGCCCCAGCCAGCACAAACAATAGTGTGGGATAATGGAGGTTGTTTGTCCAAAAATCTGCAAGTGGTTCACTCTGAATTTTGAGAATATTTGTCTGATTTTATAGCTGTAGAATATCAAGGCAAAATAATGGGGTACTGCAGGATCAGCTAGGGAGACATGGAATGGAATTATTAAGCAAAAACTACCAATATTGGGATGATAGAACCTCTGAGCATCTGCAGAGAACATTTTTCTTCCCCTGAGTACCTGCTATCTCTTCAGCAATCCTCCATTCCACCCCTCGCATGCTTATAGACTAATGACATTAGGCACTGAGTCCCATCTCATTGCAAGCAACGTGCAGCCAGAAACACTTAATATTACTTCGTCCTTCACATAACTATTGATTCCTCTTCTCCATCCTGCTGAAATTCTTTAAAAAGCAGGTTTATTTTTCTTCTTCTGCAGTCTTCCTTCATCCCTCCTTTCCCACCTGCTGAGTCCACTCGCCATTCACAATTAACTAAAACTTAGAATATAATAAAGGCATTCTAGACTGTTGGGAACATACTTCGCACTAGCATTTGTCCACAAGCACTACAGATGAAAGAATCTCGAGATATCTCAGGGAGCTCATTTGGCATTTCAAAGTGAATCGACTTGATCTGTACTTTCTAGACTAAAAAAACACAGATTAAAACTGAAATAGAACAGAACAGACTTATGGGGAAAACGTGTGTAACTGACATGATTTGGAAATGGAGTGATCTGTCCATCATTAGCCAGAAACTCCCCAACATTCCAAGGGCTGGGATGGCAGCCTCTTGGAGGACGGGTATACCAATTGGGCTCCTAGTATTTATACCTCGCAATACCAGTTTCTGGAGAAGGTGAGAGGGAGGAGACACTGTTGTACATGTTCCTGGTCTGCAGGCTTCCCACCAAGGCATCAAGTTGGGTATTGTGCAAACAGAATGCTACTTGGGCCTCTGTCTGATCCTGCACAGCTTTCTTCTGTCCTTGGGTACACAGCACCTATCCTAAGTGGCACCTATTTCCACCCACTTCTGACTGATAGGGTGGTGAGGTTTCTCCAGGCAAATAATTTGCCACATCGTACTCTGTCATCTCCTGGTTTAAATGCATTGACTGAAGATGCTCAAGATCTAGACTTATAATTGGCCTCTTGGTTAGCAGGAGGAAATTGTTTCCATTCACTCCTTTCTCTGAATACTGGCCTGCCTAGAGGTAGTTCCATTCTGATTGTCCATTAGGAGACAAGACTGGGCCAATTCAGACTTTGCCCTCTGCAAGATTGGTTGGAGCTCCCACACAGTGGAGCTTCTACATCACATTGGTGGAAAACTGACACTGTTGACTTGGACCTGTAAAAGACTTTTGGCAAAGTCCTCACCAAAGACTGCCAAGGAAAGCTGCAGTCATGAATTAAGAAGAGAGATTAAAGAACAGAAAGCAAAGAGTAGGAAGAAATGGCCAACTCTCTACAAGGAGGGATGTAAACAGTAAGGTTCCACAGGGATCTTTATTGGGATAAATGTTTTCATTTGCTGCCATTTGCCAAATGTCCAGGGAAATCTTTACCTGTGAAACCAGAGCATGAGTGACAGCAAGATCCCTGCAAAATTTGGGAGAGGCCAAGACGTTCCAGTGCCCCCTCTATTTTGGCACTCTTCCTGACATGACAGCAACTTGTGAAAAAGGTGGAGAAATCCCCACCTTTTCTAAAACTAGAAGGAAATTCCCAGGGTGAGAAGAGTCCTCCCATGGGAGGTATTTATCCACTCCTCACTGTGGAATCTGCACCTTCATGTTTGCATGTTCCTGAGACAGGAGCACTTTGGTCCAGCACCAGAATGTAGAGACACTCAGAAGACATGAGCTCCCCACTTTAAAAAATATATATACTGAGGATCCTGCTGTTAAGGGAAAGGGTATATTTGAGGAGGAGTCATTTTCCATCCCACTCCCTGGAGTGGCTTGGGGGAGTCACAATATTTCCTTTTGGTAGGAACAGAGACATTGTTTCCACCTATCTCCTTCCAGACAGCATGAAAAGAGGCAGCACTCAGCATGGTCTTGTTGACCGCTTGACCTGCTTGCCCAGTACAGGCTAGTTCTAGGGTTTCAGACATGCACAGGATGCCCAACACGGACACTAACCTGAATCTGAACCCTAACCTGCAGATAAAATCCCTTCCCACTTAGACAGCATGAAGGCAGTTAGGGTTTTCTTAAAAGACTTTTCCTCTTTGTCCTGCTATCGTGGTGGCCTGTTTTTCCTGATCTTCTCTATGGGGCTCAGCCACCTTGGCTGATCTGGGGTAGATCTAGTCCCTCTAACCCTCCTTTGGGGTTCCTAATGGGGGACCAAGGGTATTTTAGGAAGACACGATGGTCCTTCTCTTCCCCGGCTTTCCCATCAAACATGGGTACTTAGGGTGATGCCTTCATGGGAATTAGTTGGATGAGTCGTTTAGCTCTCTAGAACATGCGAGTTCATCAGTCTTATAAGCCCTTATAAATCTGTGTTTGTACAGCAGCTGTAACACTGCTTACAGGAAGCTAGACAGAGACAACAGAATTGATAACTTTGGAATCTAGAGCAGATGGCTGTTCCTGTATGCACTAAAGCCATTATTAACAACTGCATAACCATAAGTCTATCTTATTGGCCACAGGGGGACACAAGGTGGCTTGCAAAATCATCCTAAAGGGGAGGGGGAGTGCAAAAATAGCCAATAAAGCAGATATAAACCAAAACAAATAAGCTTCCATTATATAAATAAATACAGTCTCCTTTTGGAATGACATTTTAGAGTATTATCGCTTATAACTGTGTCCTATTAATCTTTGTCTGCCTCCTGCAGCCCAGATTGGAAAATTACGCATCTGTGAATCTTAGCCAAGTCTTTGCTGACAACTACAATTGAATCTGCATCTCCTGTGCAGTGGGTTCCGACACACAGGACCTCTGGATTTCTGCATTTGGGGATTTGTTCACTGAGAAGCAAAATCATAACAACAATTCTGGACACCTCCAAGTCAATCATGTTCTCTTACTGTCTCACTTTCACACAGTGAAACAGCATCAATGCTTTTGCTGCTTGCATCGTAGCGAAATAGACCATGAGAATTATTTACAGCTTCCCTGGAAATGGGGAGCTAGTTGCTTCCCCTTAGTCATGATTGGTTTGACACTCCTTTCTCCACCTGGATTTAAACCACTTAATTTCCAGTTCCACTTCCTCGAATCATTTAACACACAGTTGCTTCTGAGTCATACTGTGCTCAGGAGGCTGTTTGGATTTTCAGAGGCCAGCAGCGGCTCAGTGTGGGGCAGGGAGGGAAAGCTGCCTGATCACCCTCCCACAACGCCATTCCAATGGACACAGGAGTCTCCATTCTGCCATACTCCTTCCCAGCTCCATGGTCACATGGAAGCACAATTGCTCATATTAGCAGCAGGAGCACCAAGGCACAGGACTGCCCAAGAAATGTCCTGCAGTTCAATTCTGATATCTGTACAGCAGGGATAAGTAAATGCAACCTTTCTGGACCCCTGGGTACCTTGTAAGGAAGCTCCATGGCAACCACTGCAAAATCATCCCTGCAGGAGGCGTGACAAGACACAAAGGACAAGTCAGCTGTTCAAATGAAAGTGCATCAGGCACAGGGGAGACAACTCCTTTGAACCCATTTTTCAGCACCTCCTTGCCATACAGTGACTTTTCCCCCTTGGGAGAGCTACAAAAAAAGCATCCGTCTGCAGTTGCCCACTGCCTTCATTTTCTAAAAATGCCTCTAAGCGCCATCCTCCATCCATTAGACATATAGCTAAGTTTTTGATGGGTGTAAACCCCATGGTAAATGGCCTGCCTAGTGCAAAGGCTGTGTATGCCATGTGCCACCTCGATACTTTTGTAGATAGTGCAGGGTTGGAGTCTATGGTTGTGGTCCATGTTGGTGCCAATGACATGGGGAGATGTAGTTGTGAGGTCCCAGAAGGCCAGGTTGAAATCCAGGACCACCAAACTGGCTTTCTCTGAAATGTTACTTGGATTCTCCATGCAAGGATGCAAGTGTGTTGTGGAGGAGTTCAGATTTGGGAGGCACTGGGGAACATTTTGGGACAAGCTGGGCCTGTGCAGGAGGGACTCGTTCCACTCAAAACCAAAGTGGATCTGGACTTCAGACAGAAGTCCTGTTCTCTTCCTGCATGGGGGAGCCTGTGGAGAGCTGGTTTACCACCATGTGAACAGAGCACTGGACGTGATGGACCAGTCTGATCCAACATGGTCTTCCTTATGTTCTTCAGTAGTCCAGAGGCATTCATGGGAAATGAAGAAAGCAGCAGCAGGAAGAAAAGGGGGAGTGAGCCTCACCTATATCTCACACCACTGGGAGAAGAGCAACAGCGGGAGTCCCCCTGCCCCTGTGGCCACTGCCAATTCAGTCAGACCCCTCTCCTGCTCCCCCTCTATGCTCCAACCATTCTATTCCTTCTGCTGCTTATGCTTCAAAACTGAGGTGCTGGAGCTTCCACAGGTGCCTTCTACACACATATTTACAGTCTCAACACATGCAAAAAATATGTTACTACAGATTGTCAGCTGGACATTGGTGAAGGAGGCAAGAAAAGCAGACAGTTGAAACTTTCCATAATAAAATAAAAAATTAGAACCTATGGTTTTCTCTAATTGCTGAGGCACTCTCTGCACTTTCCCTCTCCAGAATAGCACTCATGCACCTTCTAAGTGGAAAGAGAAAATTAACATGCTCTCATTTAGAAGCAACTTCCAGGCTCCTTTAGGCTGCAACACTACACACATACCTGGAAGTAGTGCTCATTAAATTCCAGGAATTATTTGAACAAATGCTGCACTGTAGAAGTCTAAAACTTCCAAGTCCTCCTCACAGTCCGCAGTGCCATTTCTGCTTTGCGAACCTCACAATACACTCAGAGCCACAAGTGCGGACCTTGGTTTGACCACCCCTGGTCTATTGACATCGGAGACCATGTGTTTTATACTATAGCTTTCTTCCTACATTTTTGGAAGATTATTCTTGCACACTGTTAGAGCTGCTTTCTCTGTTATAATGCATAAGCCTGTGTTGTTACACCCAGGTGTAGCTCTCTCTCCCCTGTAGGACTCAGTTTGAAGCCCACCTAATAAATTTCTCCATGCTATGGTCAAACTCTTTCTTTCCAGTAAGGTGCTGCCCATCCCTTGTCCATCTTCCAGGAAATGTAACCCATGGTCCCAGAATGCAGATCTCTCATATCTCTTTCATAACCAGACTTTTTTTTTCTTTCCCTGTCTATTCCCCTCCCAAGAACTGGAAGGATTGAAGAGAAGACTATCTGGGCCCGAAGTTCTTGACTTTCCTCCCTAAAGCTTAGAAGTCTGATGTAATTTCTTCAAAGCTCTGCTTGACAGTATCATTAATTCCATGTGTATGAAAAAGAAAGGATACATGCCAGTGGGCTTAATGAGCCTTGGCAATCTTTCAGTTATATCACTAATCTGTCCTCCAGGGAGAAAGCATACCTGATGGGTCCACAACTCTTCCTGACACACACGAGATTCCATTCCATGCAACAAAGGGGGCTCACACAACTAACGCTCTTCTCATCTTGTTCTTGTAAGCCTTGGCATCATTGCCAATACTGGGCTGACCACTAGCCTCTTGCTCACTGTTGCAATTCTTCAACAGCAGGCTGCCCTCAGTATCATCCTCAAATAACTGAAAGAGGTTCCACTGCCTCCACAGATGCAGAGTATCTTCTAGTTCTGCTCCTAAGTGTCACCCTTTTCCAGGGAGTTTCCGCCTCATTTTCCCTTCCCCCAGGATTCTCTTCTTTTGCCTCTGCTTGCTGTTGCAGTTCTAGCTTCTGTACTCCTCTTACCTTTGTAGTTCCATCACTGAGTCTGAAAATGCTTAATCTCCTTTTATGACTTTGAGGGCAGAAACTCGCTGCTCCAGTGCTCTCACCTTTTCTTCTAAGAGAGCTACTGGCTTGCTCCTCTTGCAGGGGAGCAGAAACATCCCAAAAGACATTGCTTCCTATGATAACCCATTTATCTCCAAAATAATGAGAACTGGATTCTCTTAGAACATTCAGCTTTCAAAAAGGTACGTCCATTGGCGCCAAGTTACATGTTCCATTAAAATCAGGCAGCATACAGTGGACAGCACTTTCTTTCTCTAGAGTAGGGCTCTAAAACATCTTGAGGGCCAAATTCTGTTTCAGAGAAACTCTTGGGGACTGACTTCCCGTGATGTGTGGGATCCTTTCCACCCCACCCCCAGGTGGAACTGGGGTCTGGGGAGTCAGACACTGAAGGTACAAGTGAGGGGCAAATCAATACAGTCCACAAACAGTCCCAACCAGACCTGAATGAGAAAAAAGCACAGTCAGAAACTGCAGACAAAAGTGCTTAGGCAGAGAGAGTAGTCAAATCTGGACCAAGGTTACTTCCAGGGAAAAGTCCAGATAGAAGTAGCAGAGCTGGCCGAAATCAGAACCAAACAGAGATCATTTTCAACAACTTCTGCGAGCTTCCACTGGACTTTTTATCCAGGAACTGACAACCACCAAGCTGCCGTGAGGAACCCATCCTGGCACGCACTGATCCTGACCCAGATACATAGACAAGGCCCGGCTATATGTGACATGAAGTATGTGACATGGCATTTGACCCTAACAGCCCTGACCAGAGAATGCAAGTGGACAAGAACAAAATGAGGTTTTTTCTTTCATTTTAATATGCTATCTATCTTAATAGTCCTGGATCCTGTAAGTAAGACAAATGGTCCCATTTATTTAAATCTAGAATTGTTTTCTTGACAGCAGCCCTTTAATTTTTAATTGCATTTACTCATTTAATTTATACGAAGCCTCATGATCGTCTTTTTCCAAGATTACTCCCCAGAAAAATTCCCACTCCAGCAGAAAGAAAACACAGCAATTAAACTACAGTGTGATCGAAAGCATGCAAACAAACATGTGCTCCATCTCTGCCTTCTACTGGATGACGGGAGAACTACTGTCCATTGGGACACAGATTCTGTAGAGCTCCCAGACTCCCCATACCTCCCAGTTCTAATACAGCTTTCAGAATGGAAAGCAATACATCCATCGGTCTTGCCAGAGACTCAAAATCTAGTGCCCAAAGCTAGTCATAAATAGAATCACAGTTGGGGGGGGGGGGGGAATCCTGCATCAGTCCTTGACAGCATCTGCTTTCGCATTTATTCACTTTTGGGTTGGGTTCATGCTGTTCCACTTATCTTGCCAATTTCATCAGCGACTGGGAGCCCTATATGGGGAGAGGGCAGAATGAGAAGTAAAGAACAGTGGCAGAGTAGGGAGGAGAAAGATGGAGCTGCCAGGTTGCCAAACCAAACATATCCAAGGATGTTCTTTACTTTGTAGCACAGACTGGGGGAGAGAGGGGGAGAGGGAGGGAGAGAGAGGAGAGAGAGAGAGAGAGAGAGAGAGAGAGAGAGAGAGAGAGAGAGAGCAGCTACCACCAAGAAAGATGCAGCAATGCTATATAGTAAATCAACAGTTCTGTTTTCATTTTATATCTCCACATATACGCCTCTGTATGGGCCCTTGAAGATGAATCACAAAACAAGGCAAAAACCATCTTAACAAAAATTACAAGAATCCATTGAAGCAATCATGAAAACAGTGGAAGAAACAGCAAGAACAGTTACTCTGGGCATCAGACCATACCAAAAACAGGCCTAAACTTATATTTAGGATATAGTATTTGCAATCTTTCTGAAAGCTTGAAGGAAAGGAGCCAGGTAAACTTCCCACGTAGAAAGGCCATGGACAGTTCCTTGTTCGAAGGGCTGTCCAATCCAACCTTGGTTTAAAGGAGAATCAACAAAGCAGTGGTGGGACTTTGTTTTTAAACATACATAAAACGTTGCTGTCATCAGCTTAGAGGGTCTGGTGGGACGAGTGATGCAGAATATCTTTACTAAATAAATACATAAATACGTAAAATTGAACCTTAAATAAATCATACTCTTCTCTACTATATTGACCATGGTATTGTACTTCTATTTAATGTACACTTCTATATAATTTAGATATATGCAAGTTTCATGCAAATCGGTATCCTTATTTTTTTTACATTTCTTCTTTTGAGGTGCTGCATAAGCAGCCGCCTATCCCCAAGTAAGAGAGCTGGAGCACCATTAGCAAGAAGGTCCTGCATCGTCTGCCCACAAGGTGCACCTAAGGCCTTGGTGGGGTGCAGAGCAAAGCTTCTCCAGACGTTCTTAACAGGTAAGTGGACTACGAAGGCCTATGCAGTCCCTCAGAAGCATGCTGGAAGCCAGTGTAGATGACCCAACAGTGGAGTCGCATGCTCCATATAATGTACTCCCATCAACAGACTGGAAAGTGACATTCTGAGCCAGACATGGCTTCCAAACATTCTTCAAAAGCAAATCCTCACAGCATGTGCAGCAACTGAAAACCTGACCTGTTGGCTAGATCAGCCTTCCCCAAGAAGGTGTGCCAGCCACAACTAAACACACCAGGCTGTATGATCACTGAAGAAAACAGCTAGGAGCTAAACCAAATTTCAATATACATTTATTAATTTTGAACAGCAACAGCCTGAAAAGAGCTTTAGAAAAACTTCAACACTTGCCTATGGTTAAAACCTGCCAACACCTTCAGGAAATCACACACAGCAGCTGAACACAACCAGAGAAGCAGACCAATATGTCTGGCAAGATGCGTTCCTCATTGACTGCCACAGCAAAAAAGACCATCTATCTTCAGAAATGCTAGGAGAGACAAATACCATTACTGATTTATAGAATGGGCATCAAGGATGCAACTCATCATTGGCTACCTACAGGATCAGGGGATCGTGTGTCTGGAAGATGAAGAATAAGAGCTATTGCCCGTCCATCCTGTAGGTGGAAAACTTGGAGTTGCCTGGCTGGACACCCTTGGGAATCCTGAACTAGATTGGCTTTGGACCTGATCTATCAGGTTCTTCTCACATCCATTTGATAAGAGAATGACTTCCTTCTGGCCACCTAAGAAACATTCTCCTGCTATAGAGCATGAATCCAAGGTGGCCCAGCTCCAGGTTCAGCACCATACGTATTTGCACGATGGAGCATTTCCTGCTGCAAAATGAAACACTCACAAGGCTGTCCATTTATTCATTACCACCTTCCATAGTCCCATTCCACTCTAAGAATCACAGGCTTGGGGCAGAGATGCAAATTTCTCCCAGCCCTTGAGTCACAGCAGGCACTACTACATCCCGCCAGTGAATTCCAGCACTGCCAAAATTATCATTGCATGACATCTCACTCTGCTCTTTTTCCCTCTTGCACAGAGCCCAGGGGGGCCAAGATAGTCCTCCCCCATGCCACTTAATCCTCACAAGAGCAGCCCTGTGAGGTACTCAGCTTCACCCCTGAGTGGGGACAAGAACCTGGATTCCCCAAGTTCCCATGCAAACACTCTAATTGCCCGGCCACATGGCACCTGACTTTGGGTGCAAATATCACTATCTTTCTGGGGAACACCCCCTGCCCCATTTGATACCATCCACTCTGTGGCACACTCTGAGGGTGCACAGATAGGCTGCTTCACCAGGAAAAAGCACCCAGGGCCTCTCTCCAGAGGGCTGTCCAGATCCAGGGATGGGCAGCACTGAGAAACTCAACCCACCTCACTGATTCAAAAGCCCAAGATGGGCAAAGTCTGCTTTTACTTTCCCCAGCAGGCCACAAATGGCACATTTGCAAAATGGTTGCATAAAGTGCAGCCACGAGTCATGCAGTTCATATAAATTCTGGCAGCAAATCACAGAATGTGCACCAATTTTTGCTGGAATTTTATGCAAACTGCCCTGCACATACACACAGCCCACAACCTGCTTTTAAAACAGAAGACTATGTGCTGGCTCAACTCACATCAGAGTTGACAGCCCTGCTCAGCTGATAAGCAGCCAGAATCACAGGCACTGAGATAGCCCAATCTGCTAGATTTTGACCCCTCCGAGTGGATGGCTCACACATCCCTGCCCAGATCCAAATGCCTGGCTCCAAGAGGGTGCCAGTGAAGCTTTCTGGAGCATCCACTGTAGTGCCATAGCTTGTCCCAGGAATTAGGCAGTGGAGAACCCTCCTGAAGGAGAAATACCCAATTCACCACTTCTGCTCCCCAGTCTGAGGCAGCAGATGCACCGAGCCAGCTCTGAAGCCGTTAGAGCCAATACTCACCTGTTATTTTGAAAAGTAAAATTCCATTAAGTGGAGCCTAGTCACGTTGGTTACTGACATGTCGATTTCCTTATCTCCCCACCCCTCCATTCTTCTCTCCTCCTGTGAAATTATTAATGTCCTAATAAGACACCATTCCCTCACAGTGCTGCTTTTTGTCTACCCCTCCTTCTTGAACGGCAGCCAAGGGATGTCTTTTGAAAGCCATCCTTTGCACAAGCCAATCTGCCAAGGTCTCACTTATGAAAGACAGATATTTCCTTTACCAAATACCAGCCAAGGATGAGACTAAAATTAAACTTCTGCAGGGGACCTCAGAGAGATGATAGCTTGCCTCAGCTATGGGAGGTGAAAAATTACAAACTCAATCTCACTAGAGGATGTGTGATTTTCAGTCCAGTGGGTGGGGGGATGTAGCTGCCTTCAGTCCATAGGGCCTCCTTCAAGAAATAGCTCAAAGACAAACACTTTCTTGCATTGAGTACAGGAGGGTATCCCTGTCAACAGTTTCTATTTTCTTTGCAACCATTGTTTTTCCCAGATCGAAGCAGGCTTCCCAACCTTTTAACATGTCATCAAAATTTGTTATGGGCTCAAATGTATATATCGCCTACTACCTACATCACTCCCAATGTGATAACCTACAGGTCCCATCATCCCTTAGAATAGTAGAATTGCATGGACTGATCAGGTCATCAGGTTCACCTTTCCCCCACTCAGTGCAGGATCCCCAGTTAGAGTCCTTGACAGAGAATGTCCAGCTGCATCTTGAATGCCTCCAGTGCAGGAGAACCCACAACCTCCATAAGTAGTTGGTTCCATTGTTGTATTGCTCCAACAGCCAGGAAGTTTTTTTCCTGAAGGCAAACCAGAATGTGTCTTCCTGTAACTTGAGCTCATTATTTTGTGTCCTGTACTCTGGGATGTTCAAGAAGAGATGCTGGTCCTCCTCTATGGGACAACCTTTTAAGAACTGGAAGAATACTATCATTATCTCCTCTCACTCTTTCTTTTCCAGGTTAAACATGCCCATTACTTTCAATCTATCCTCACAGGGCTTTGTTTCCAGTCTGCAGGCCATCTTTGTTCCCCTTACCAGTAGCCATGCTATCTAAGACTGATGGGAGTAATAGGCCAAAATATCAGAATTGTCACATACAGCCCACTACTGGTATGCACCAACACCAAACTCTTTCTACACCTGTAGATCCTTACCTTCCCAAAATGCACAAACCATGCACAAGCCATGCACAAGAGAGAAATAGCAGCGGGTTTGATATTTTTCTTGAACCACAAAGCTTACAGAAGTAGAAAAATTAACTTTATAAGGGAGGAAGGGAGAAAGCAACACAGCTCAAAGAGCACTTGATTGACCTACGGTGACTGAAAGCCCTCCAAGACAGTCTGTCCAGTTCTTCCAAGTCCAAAATGTGGCTTGCTTTATGGATTCAAACCATCCTGTATTTGGACGACTTGAGTTAATCTGCACCTCAAAGCAAAGAATTTAGAATATTCTCACCAAATGTGGATTCCCCTTGATCATAACGGTCATGACAACACCTCATGCAACAGAGCACAATTATCAGATAGTACAGCATTTCTCACTTTGCATGTGGCTTCCTCTTCCATACAGCTGTTAATGAAACAGAATCCCAGACCTCCCTTGGTTATTCTAATGGAGAAGCCTGCACCCAGTGGATCTCTAGGTCCACTAATTGAGGTGGATCCAGAGGAAGAGGTCAGGAAGCTAATTAAAGTCATAAAGTTTCCAACGTATTTCTCAGAGGCATGTTTGATGGCCTTGGGAACATGTTCAAGGACCTGTCTATCAAATTGCACTTGTCCATATGGGTTCTTAAGAGATTAGATCAAGTCCCTTTACTCACCATTATTCATGCTATATGCATGCACAAAAGCTGTAGCAAAATGCCTCTGGGTGGTAAGTTGCAAGTCTGCAATCAATTTATTGTGGTTCATGCAACCTGGTATAGTACATACTGACTGGTAGCAGCTTTCCAGCATCTCAGGCAAGAGTTTTCCCATCCCTCCCCTAAGATGCCAGAGATGGGTCCTGGGACCTTCTCATGCAGATCAAGCATTCCATCACTAGTCAGCTGACCCTCCCAGCACCTTTGTCTGGATTCTTACAGAGAGCTAATTCAAAATGAGGTAGGATGCTTGCCCTGGTAGTGCAGCCATGACCTGGATGGCATGCGATATATCTTCACAGATGACCCTGTTTGGGTAGGGCCTGCAGGTCCATGACAGAATATGTGCTTTGCACACAGATTTGTTGGCTCCAGGACATAAGCAGCAGGCATTTGAGGATGGAGCACTGTTAACAGGGTAACACAGGGGGACTGAAGTCTTGGCTGGATGCAGTAAAGCCAAAGGCAGGTACAAGCAACAGCCAGATACTGGCAAGACATGACAGAACCAGAGGGAAGGGAAAGGCCGGGAATGGGCAAAAATCAGATACCTGGCAAAGGTCTGGTAGGGCAAGAGAAAAAGGTGAAGTCAGGAACAGGGGAAGAAGTGGCAGGCTTGATGGAAGATGCCAGGGAGGAATGTAAAGCAGTCACTAGGAAGACTCATGCTGCTGCAGCCAAACGAGGCGGGGTGAGCAGCCTTTCAGAGGACCTCCTGGGACATCCAGCTGCTCCTTATGACTGCAGCAGTTGTAATCCCTACAAGCACCTACAACAAGGCTGATACCAGTCCTGGTCATTCCTTGCAAGGTGCTTACTCCATCAATCCACCAGGGGAAGCGGTGCTCCTGGCAGATCCTGACAGAGTTGCAGGTTCAATCTTTGGCATTTCTAGTCAAAAAGATCAGACAAATGCTGACAGGACAGAACTCTGCAGGAAAGCCACTGCTGGTCAGGATAAGCAATACCAGACTGAGTGGAAAGACAGTCTGGCTGCTAACCCTTCTCCGATCATTTTAACTTTTAATCTTTCTTCTACTTGTTTACCCCCTGCCCCTTTGTGGGGGGTGGGTGTACACATTCTGCAATAAGTTACCCCTTGACAAAGTGTCAAACATCCACCCAACCTATACCAATTTCAGCAGCATTAAAGGCTGCTGAAATTAGAGATTCACAGAAGGCCCAAGAGGGCTCCATCCATGGAAAGCAACAAAGGTTCGGCATCACCAGGCATGAGAAAAGCCTTCTGGAGGCAACAAGCATGATCAAAGATGGATCCCCCATAGTTTGCTGGTCCCAGAATTCTCAGATGAGTGATGCTGCCAGTTTCCCTATTTCCTGCTTCAGAAAATACAAATCTCCATACTCATAAATTTTGCTTCCTATGCAAGACTTCAACTCAGAGAAGAGCATGCATCTTCCCCTCACCTCCAGATCTCTGTTGGTAGTGCTGAGAAAAGTCCACTGTCCTGGCACCCAGGTCGTAGTTGCCCAATTGTGCTATAGAGAAGAGCTATAGAGCAGGGAAAGAACTCTCCCTCCTCCTGTTCCATCACCACCAGACCAAGCCAGTGGGTCATGCAGCAAGAGGGGAAGGTGGTTCGAAGGATCCCCAGGGGGAAATTGCAGGAGGGATCTGCACTACTTGCAGTCCTACTTTTCTGACTCGCTATTTTTGAGGGCCCCTCCCTCCTTGAGTCCCCTTCTTGCTTCCCTTGCCACTGCCTATTTTTTCCTTGCCTTTCTCATCATTGCTACTGTTTGCTCCCTTGATGGATAGATGGCCAGTGAGCAGGGATCTGACCCTTGCCTAACCTCAACATGATGAAAGTTGGACCAACATGGTCCTGATGAAAGAAGTAGTCATAGTGGCATCTGATCTTAGCTCAAAACTGAGCCCAGAATACAGTGAGGTGCTTTCTTTTCTCTAAGTCTAAAGCAGCATCTTTCAGTTTCTGAAGCCCAATTTTGGGATGATGGTGGTTGTGAATATATGCCCCATCTCTTTTATACATTAGGGCAACCCCGAAACAAAAAGGGAGAAAGACAGTTCAAGTGATACATGCAAAGGCAGTGTATATGAGAGCAATCAATACAGCAGCTGCAAGAAAAACATGATCAAAGGGTGGTGGAAGTGCTACATGAGGCTATTCTCCAATGTGAGAGTATTAACACACTCCACAGGCGAAGGGGTGGAAGCCTGTAAGCAGCAATGCCATTGCTGTTATTCTGTAGGTCCCCTGAGCAGGGAAGCTGAAAAGGCTTTTAGCTCAGCTGCAAAAGCACCACACACAGTTGATAGTGCTTCTTAGAAAGGGTTCAATGCAGGGGGGGGAAAGGCCGTGGAGATCTTTCCCTCATTTGCCTTGAACATTACTTCAAGGTCTTCCATCGTGCAAAGCAACCAGATTTTTGAGTTGCAGGAAATGGGCACACTTTCATTCTGATTCTGACTTTTCTGGGGTTTCCAAAAACAGGAAGCATCTCTCCACTTTTGCTGTTTGCCTTAAGGATAATAATAGTAACGGTAGAGGAAGGGGGTGACCAAGAGCATATAAGCAATGGCTTGAGGTGTTCTCCTCTCTTATTCTGGTGTTCCAAGTGACCAAATGAAGAAGGTCTCAACCCATGTTGCTGAATACTCCATTGACAAGTTTCAGGCAACACAGTTTAAAAAAATAGTACCTTCTAAGTCCTTGAGATAATGCTATACATACTCTCCTATGGACTGTGTCCTACTTTACATAGGGTAGTCCTCTATCTGAAAGCCTATCCCACTCTGGGTTAAAGAACTGTGAGAGGAAAGCAAGTCTCTTGAATTTGCCCATCCAAATCCAGAAGAACTGCAGACTTTGCAGGGCACACATGGCCTTCCCTAGAATGCTGAGATGCACTTCTACTTTCCCACATTGCAAAATTTAAACATGTATAAACTACTAATACTAATCATATGCAGATGCCCCATGCCCCTTCTCGTCCTCTTTTTCCCTTTTTTGTTATAAATCTTTTCTTGTTTGGCCTTGGCCTTCCTAGTACCATTGCCTGAAAGCACTGCTCATTCACTGAATCAAATGCCTGCAAAACTACTGTACCATTCCTTCAATTCACTACTGTTGGCATGAAGTGTTCTGCCATAAAACACTGCTGAAAACAGTGAGACAAAGCAAAACATTTCACACCCCCTCACAGTAAATTAAAAACCCTGCTAGAAATATTCCAGGAGCCTTGCAGAATCTGTGTTTTATCTCCAAGAATAAACAGTCACTAATTCTTCAGATATTGCCATTTTTATCATGGGAGTCACTTCCAGGTCACTTCTTTGAAAAAAACGCAATATCAGAAGTGTCATTCATATTACACAGCAGCACACACAGCACTGCACTGTTTACTGAGGAAGACAAAGGAAAACAGTTCCAAAAGTAAGGAACATTCCACCCAAGCCAAATCCACTTCAAAGAAAGCAGAAAGATAATTCCAGTGCAACTCATGTCTAGTGTAAGAAAAAACGGGCTTTCCCCCAAACGGATTGCCAGAAAGCTGCCATGCAGTGAATCTCTTTCAATGCCACAAAGCACTGCTGTAAAAATCCTCTACCAAGCCAGTTAACAAGGTCTTCCCTCCCACAGCAGCTTGAAAGAGAGTCCGCAAAGCTAAACAGCTCTTGGCAACTGGACTTCACAAGCCTGCTGGCTAAGTCACCAAGGCTCCAGAGAAATGGGTCAGGGGAGCCACGGGTTCCTGTGATAAAGCCAGCAGGCAATGGAGGCAGGCCTACAGCATGAGTCGAGAGAACAAGGGCTGCAGATCAACAGGCAGGCTTTGAGCGATGGGTGCCCAGCCAAGGCCCAAGCGATGGCCAAGCCTGCTCCACCATTCTCATGTAATCTGCGCTGCTTCAGTGACAAAGGGGAAAGGGCCCTTCCGCCAACACACACGTAGCACCATGCTTTGTTGGAGCCTGAGGTCTCAATTCAGTCTCAAAGGATTTATCAGGGACAGCATAGCTAAGGTTGGTGGAGTTACAGGCAAAAGGAGGCAAGGTCAAAATATTAGCTTATTCTTCACTTAAAGTTCTTGCTGACAGCAATCAGATCTTAGGAGAGGCAATCCCACACTTTAGAACAGAGCCCATCACCAAATGATAGGCAGTAAGGGAAAAGAAGGTGGAGCTGGGAGAAAGCAGGCAAGCTGCCTAGCAAGCCTCAGGACAACCTGGAATGCTCCTCCAGCCCTTGAGTCTGAGGTCCAACACCCCTGTTTTAAAGCCAACCATGGTAAGAATCTACAGAAGTAAGAGGAGCCATGCATGGCTTAACAGATTGCTTGATTGCTCAGAATGCTAAAGGAAGTTCAGCCATGTTATGTAAACCATCACGTTCTGAGAAACTAGGATTTCAAATGAATCCTTAACCATGCTTTGAAAGTGGTTTGCAAACCACCATATGTGGTTTAGCATTATATCTGACGTAACAAACCACAGTTTGGCATGTTTCTCAGCCTTCAAAAGTTGTTCACTGCAGCAGCACGCATGGTTCTCAGGGAAGGTATGAAGAGAGAAAAGCACACAAACCATGGTTTCCCTATATGCCTGGAATACAAGTTATGGCTCTGGAGCCTCAATGCCAGGTAGCATAAAGCATGACTTGGTCATGGACGTGAAGCCACCCATAGTCTACAACTAGGCATGTCAGAGAAATCCACAATGGACTCAAATGAGGTTGAATTTCTAAGACCCCAACCAACAGATTCTTCCTCAGCCCAACTTTTGAGCTGCATATATTCTGCAGTCTTGCCAAGCATTTTAATTTTTTTTCCATTAATTTTAATGATTTCAAATTTAATCATAGAAAAATATGAATTAAAATATCTGGAACTACTCATATCCCCCATAGACTGAAGTATAAAAACAGATTTTTCTGGATTTGAATATTTAGAGAACTTGTAAATTTTCTTAAGCATAGTTTTGGTCCAAATCTGATTCTGTCAATGAGTGGATAGAATGAAAACAACCCACAAAAACAAAGCAGAGATGGAGGAAATTTCACAATGTCTGTAGATCCCTACCTATAATGAATGCATTGAGGAACCATGGAAATTAGCACAGGGCATATCTGTGGAAATATAATGGTGCTGCTCTACCTTTTAGCCAGGTAATAACTACAAAAGGAAGAACAAATCTGCAAAGAAAAGAAAGGGCAAGGGGAGAAATGGCCAGAGGTGACCCCACCTTGCTAAATGTACTAATACAATCACACTCACTCAAGAAAAAGTTGGTTCAGGAAAATGCTTTATTATTGATCATCATTTATTTTTATAGCACCCAAGAGCCAAAGTTCTCTGGCCAGTTTACAAAAACTAATACAGGAACACCTTTAAAAAAAAAAAACCCTATTAATAGATTTTTTAAAAAAGTTCTCATACTGAAAAGGAAAGACAAAGCTGCTTTTGGGCATGGTCCATCCCTGTCAATTACTGCTCACAGGTTTATGGCAGCCAGTCAGAGATACTGGTGTCATTCTGAACTCTGTTTTTCAGGAAATTAAGATTAACCCTATTTTAAATCACTGAGCAATCCAGGATACTTCACACCTACATACCGTGATGCCTTTGCCAAGATGCTAGACATTTTTTACTGTGTTTTCAAACTTGTTAACTATATATATATATATATATATAGGATGGAAGGAAGGTGCATCCTCCTTTGAGTGACAGATTTGAGTGCATGGAGAGGACAACACACACGCACAGACATTTCCACTGTGATGTTATGTCTCAGAAAGATGGCTTTGATGAAGCCTGCCATTCAGACTTGAAATATGCAACTAACCCTCGATATGGCTTCCAGCCCAAGCTAGAACTTTTCCTTCCTTAGTAATAATTGCATTCAGTGTGTTGGATCCTCACCTCTGAGAGAAGGGAACTTAGAAAGGAAATACATTTCCCTACCAGTATCATCCCCCTTTCCATCACTTGCACAAGCACTAAGGTTTAAAACAAGATGGGGAGAGGGTGCAAGAAGCCCTCCTGATGTGAAGAGGGATGGAATGATGAGATGAGCACACAAAGATCCCAGGGAGAATTAGATGAAAATTTTCCCATAACCTGAAGCGCCTGAGCCTACCTAATCTTGGAAGCTAAGCAGGATCAGCCCTGGTTAGAATCTGGATGGGAGACCTGAGTTCCACACTGAGTAGGAGGCTGGACCCAAGAGCCCGCTAGGGTCCTTCCAACTGTATGATTCTATGAAATGCATCCAGTGAGTGGGTTGTGCATCATGGAGATGCTGTATTCAGGCATCTCTCTCTCCTTCTGCCCTTGGGAGAAAGTTTGTCCATTTCCGCACTCAACACCTGCAACCTCATCACTCAATTAGTGAATGCTTTTCTCTGGAGAGACATGTCTGTTCACCCCAGGCCATTTATCTATCCAGGAATCTAGTCTTACAGCTGTGAAGGAGAAAATTCACACATGAATGAGCAAGCTACAATGAGACTGTAGCAGGTTCTACAAACCTGTGATTAAGAAACATTTCCACATGATTAGGAGATGGTCTTTGTTAGATTTTTTTTTTCTTCAAGAAGAAATGTTAGCAGGTATTTGGAGAGCTGTTTCATGTATTTCCACAGACTTAGGGACAAGAGAGAAGGAAGGATGTTGGAGGAATTTGATCCTTGCAAGTTCTTACACAAAGGATCCTAAGCTATACCTCTTGGAACCAACATGCAGATTAGAACTGAGGGATCAGAAGAGTTCACATTTCTCTGTAAGTTGCCATAGTCCCCAGCAATTTTAAACATATCAAACTATTACTATAATTATTTATTTCTGTATCACCCGTAGCAGCAGCTTTTAAATGTATATTTTTCCTCAGGATATGCATTAAATCTGTCGTGATATATGAATCTTTGGGTGATATTTTAAAGTTCTCAGATTTGCACCAATATTGAACAGAATGAATTGAAAAGGTGCTTGGATTGGAAATAAACAGACTTACCCCTTACTTCAAGCATTGGCTCTTTAAAATTATTTAAATAAATAACTTAAATATTTCTTGGCCATTTTTCAGGTCAGAAGCCCTTGCATACACCAATAAAAGTGAAACAAGGCTATACACAATGAGAAAACATATGTTTAAAAACATTAAAAGCCAAAACCAAACCATCAAAGCAGCAATGTCAAGAATATCAGGAGACAGCCAGAGTAAAAGAATGTTCTCAGGACCGCCTTAAAAACCTGCAATGATGGACTATGGAAAATTCCCAATGACAACTTACTGTGTTGGGGCCATTACAGAGAATGCCATGTCATATACAGCCACTGATCTAAGCATTGCCATAAGTGGGCAAATGAGGAGGGCCTCTTTTGCTGACCTTAAAGTGATGGCAACATTTCCGTCCTACTACAACAATGCTTGAGAAGGACGGACTCCCTGGAGAAGAGCCTAATGCTGGGAACAATAAATGGCAAAAGAAGGAGGGGACAGCAGAGGATGAGGTGGCTGGATGGAGTCACTGAGGTGGTTGGTGTGAACTTAAGTGGACTCTGGTGGAGGACAGGAAGGCCTGGAGGAATGTTGTCCAGGGGGTTGTGATGGGTTGGACATGACTTCATGACTAACAACAACAACGCTTCTGCTATTCCCAGCACAAGACACTGAATAACATTTTCATTCCATTAGATCCAAGGCTCACCAGCAAAGGTTCACAAATGTAGACTAGGATTATTCAGCCATTATCTGTGGCTACCCCATCGTCTTCCACCCCACTGAGTTGTCTGGTACGCACAGACAGCTTGCTGGGGAGACTAAACCATCTGCCATGTATGCAGGCATAAGGAACACTGTGTCTCTCCTGTCATTGCTTGACCTTCTAGAAAACTGCAGAGGAGATGAGAGCCAGTGTGGTTTAGTGGTTAAAAGCATGGGACTGGGACCCAGTTGGGTTCTAGTCCCTGCTCGGCCATGGAGCCAACTGGGTGACTTTGGGCCAGTCACAGACTCTCAGCCCGACCTACCTCACAGCGTTGTTGTTGTGGGGATAAGATGGAGGAGGAGAATGATGTAAGCTGCCTTGAGCCCTTTGTAGGAAAAAGGCAGGATATAAATCGGGGGGGAAAAAAGCCTGCAGAGAATGTTGTGGTGCAGGGTGGCCTGCTTGTCAGAGGGGTGGGTGTTCTCACCCTGGGCTAGTAAGGACCTGGATTTCTGGAATAATCCAGAATACTAACTAGCAAAAGGGGCCTGTCCATTTCAGACAAACGGAGATGCATGCTATAATTTCAAGCATCTGAGCCTTATTAAATTACTTGGAAGCCACTATTAGCTCTGATGACATCTTAAAACACCCTGAGCTTATGATTCTCACAACACTTTTCCAATGCATTGGGATTGTCCCCATGCATGGAAAGCAGGGCTCCCAAATTCTAATGATAGGCTTCCCCATTTAAAAAGAGCTCAGAAGAATCAGTGTGTGAAATTCACCAAGGTCAGGCTCTAGCTGGGGCTCACCTTCAAATTAGCCTGAATGCTTCCTTTCTCAAGTGTGCTAACATGGATATAAAAAGAAATCTTGGATATACAAAGAAGCCATGGATTTAAAAAGAAAACATGGATATACAAAGAAATCTGTGTCCCACAATCTTGTACCTTTGCACCTTACAAGGCTCCTGCACCAACTTGCATTCAAGGAGGCCTTGCTAATATGAATCTAAAACAGAGTTACTGACCTCCCAAATTTCTCTCAAAGTGCTCCTGAACTTTTTAACTTGTGTACACAAACACCTGCAATATTGAATGTATACCTCTATGAAATCTGAATCTAATCTGATTCTAACAGAAGCATTTGTGCTAATATTCTATGACTTCTCATTGAACTTCACTAAATCTTGCTGACGTTAGAAAAGGGAAGTGCACTATTTTCCCAGTTAAATTCAGGAAGAGCAAGGCTTCCCACAGAAAGTCAAGAGAAATTTCCATCAGATAGGAAAATTGGGGAAAGGAGAACTGCTTACCGGACTGTTGCCATGTATCTGTTTGCATATATTTATGCAATATATCCAATAAGTGAACATAGTGTGAAAAGTAAAAACAGAAACATCCAAACTATCCACAAGAACTCTAAGGAAGGGAAGCAATTCTTGGATGGTGGGCGAGTTAGGACAGATAAAAGGAAGCATTTCTTCACACAAAGGATACACTATGGATTTCACTGCTTTGAGAAGTGGCAATGGACAATCATTTGGATGGCTTTAAAAGGGGACTAGATCAATTCATGCAGGTGGCTGCTGTGACCACTGGCCTCACTTATGTGAGACCTCCTTCAGCAGAGGCAACATCATTGGCATTCTAGACTTTCAGAAAAGCAATGTCCTGAATTTGACTAAACTTTAAAAAATTAAATGTGTTTTGTTTGTAACTATTATTTCAGCTAGGTTCTACTCTAGAAGATAAATGTGATTCATGTAGGAACTGCTTAACATGTAAACTAAAATATAGAGACATATGCCAGATCTAAGAGTCGCCCATTTAAAAACTGTATTAATACCAGACATTTCTATAAGCTCATCATTTCTTGGTGGCACTTGATCCAGGATATGCTACCCAAGCTGATCATGAAATCGTTCAGACAAGGACATATCTGTCACAGGATGCAACAGCACAAGCCACATGTGGAGATCAAGCAATGCACACAAAGCCCTCTGGAATGTTCATTGTTACAAAAGAATGTGTATATTTCACCAACAGCACTAAAAGTTTTTGGATGGTGTGAACCTCTTCATCCAACTCTGAAAATGTTGTTGATGGCAGCAGTAGCACAGAGAAATCCATAGAACATGAAGAAATGCCCTTCAAAAATCAATTTCTCAATTATTTGTGGTTGCAGAAAGCACATTTGGATGTATCATTTGCTACTAGTGACATGCTTTTGACCTCTTAAACATTTTTCATTCTCTGACCAATTAAAGGCATCTACATTGCAGGGTCAACAAATGGAGACATAACCCTTAACCCAATCAACAAACAAAATTCAAATGAGTTTGTTGCTAATGCAATGATTTTGCTTTTTATTATTCCACCTACTGGAGTGTACTGGAATTCTGTCTTGTCCTGAGAAGGCTCTGAACATTTCCTTTCAGCTCATGCTTTAGCTAAGCCAATCCACATGAAAACTGAGAAATGCCCCATGTCAGATGAGAAAGAAAATATGCAGCCTGGATGTAAGTTGTTGACACACCCCAAAAGTCACAACCACAGAAGCATTAAAGTCTCAAATCAGTACTATAATAAGTTGAACCTGGGGGTTCTAGCTTACTTATAATAAGCTAGAACCCAGGTCTCCAAGTCCTAGACCAACACTCTAACCACTGCGACACACTAGGTAGTTTCTGCTTCTAATGAGCATACCAGCCAGCCATGGCCTTCACTAAGGTACTCCATCCCAATGTTGTTGCCCACATCATATTTCCCATTGTTGTTGTTCAACAGATGCTCAACATTCCATGGCAGATTCAGTCCTCATTGGGCTTGGTGACTTTTTTTTTTTTTTGGGGGGGGGGAGAAAGATGCCCTCTTTGCTCTTTAAAAAAAATGTTTGTACTTTCTCAATCTTTGAGGATCCCAACACCCCCTAAAGCATGCTGATACATCCTTCTCATTTCTGACTGGCTCCACTGTGGCTCAATTTCTATCTGCACTCTTCATCATGAGAGCTCACTCTTCGAAGGAGTGATTGCATCTAACCTATAATTGCATCTCTCCAGTGGAGAAGAGAGAAAGAACTGATCATGGTGAGATTTTTGTCAAGACGAAAGATGTGGCCTTTGGGTTCGAGTCACTTCAGAAAATTAAAAATATTAAATCAATAAAGCCCTGACATTTCTGCCTCGAAATGAAAAAATCATGTCATTGATTCTGCTACATAATGTAGCAGGGTCAAACAGCATAAAGCATGGAGCTTGTGAGCCATCCATCAAGCTTTTGTGATGCTGTTTTTATACAGCATGTTTCTGTGCATTCAAATTGTTTTGCTCTTGCAAAACGATCTTGGAGATGAACTTTCCCCATTTTGGCAAGGAAAGGTGGACTATTTGCTAACCAGGTATGAAGAATGGTGGGGAAACTCTTCTTCCAAAGAGTGTTGGGGGCATGCTTTTGAAGTGGAGAATAAGTGATTGGTGCAAACAAACTATTGCAAACACACAAATACTGCAAGAAGAAAGCATCCACATTGCAATGGCATGGGGAAAAGTCAAGGGCCCCCACACAAATGAAAGCAATGCAGCTTTTGGGGTTGTCCAAATCCCTTCATTCGCTTTCAGCCCCCCTCTACATGATTTGGTGGCATCACTCATATGAAACAATTGCAGCATGCAGCCAAGAAGCAATATCATTCCTGAAAAATACTCAGCGGCTTCTAATTAAACATCCTTCCACAGAGCAAGATTAGCACTGCTCTTGGCTCCTAACTAAATGATGGTTCAGCTTTACAGCTCTGCATTTGAGTTCTTTACACTGAAGTAACATGTGGCCATTAGAAGAAATGAATCTGTCAAGGAAGGCTCAGCTATGGACAACTGTGTTTAGGTAAGCCAACAACCAGAAAGCTTGAGCCATGGGACCAGCTAATGGTCAGGCCAAGGAGACAGGACTGAGAAGTTAGAACCAAAGAGCAGGATCTTCTCAGAGGTCAGGAAAACCTTGCTGTTCAAGCAAGTCTCAACTGGAGCAGAAAGTCCTCTTATATTCAGAAGGGTCTGATGGCCAACCTGGATAAACAGATCTGGCTCATGGCCTGAAGACATTTCAAGGACAAGGTTGAGCCCTGCAATTCCTGACTCACAAGGTGCAGCCATGTAGAGATCTCAGCAATTCCAATAGTATCCCATTAAAACCAGAGCACAGAACCCTTTTTGACCTAAAAGCAAATTCCACTTTGGAGAGGCTCTTGGGGGCACATTGGACTGAGCCCCCCAGAATGCCACATTAGGTCCAAAGCTTTAGGATCTGCTTTGAGAGCAACAAGCTTCCCATTGCCAGGGCAACCCAAGACCCAAAGTCAGGAGATGCACTAGAATAAGCAAAGCTGCCACCCATGCAGGCTTCCACATGGTCGGGCTTCACAATTGAGATGTTCTTCAGCCATACACCAGTCCTATACATGGGGCTTTGTTATGCCAATACAGTCACCATCCAGACTATGCATCAGTGCTGCCCTGATGTTGAATGTGCTAGCACAGGGCTTGAGAGACCACTGAGTATGCTGCCACGCACACCCACTGTAGCACCTGGGCCAAACCCTGGGGCCAAAGTAGAGAGCCACACAATTCAATCCTCTCCCCCACATCAATTACGACCCAGGCAGCAGCCAGCTCTGAAGACAGCAAAAGCAAGCGCCATTTTATCCTATCCACGCATCATTTTGGTGCCACAATTTAAGCAAGTGTCGAATGCAAAACCGCACAACCCTGATTGCCTTAATAAGCCTTGGCAAACATCTTTGCCTTTTGTTGCTTCTCCTGTCAGGAAGATGACTTCACAACTGCAGTGATCCAGATAGACATCTAAATGGCCCCTCACTAACTTCATGAAGTCCAGAATCTAAAATTAGCTAGCTGCACCACCACATGCATCCCTGTACTCCCCAGCTTGTTCATTTTCCCTTCACCTTCGTGGGCCGCGTAAAGCATTGCTGGCGTACAACATGAAGCTTCTCTTGAGAGGCCTGCTCCTTGCTCTGCATATGAAAGTGTAACCCCTTATAAATCATCCCTTTAAATTAAGAAAGCGGGGGAGTAAGCAAGAGTTTAAAGGCAGAAGACAAATTATCTTTATCAAGTGAAAGGAGAGGGAGACATAAACTGAAAGGAAAACAATATGGGAAAGGAAGACAGAGGAAAGATGGCCAACAGCCAACCACTGTTCAAATAAATTCAGGGCTCTCTGGAATTGGCAGATATCCAATAAAAACTCATTTTAATCTAAGACCACAAGTCTCCAATGCAAAGTACTCCCCAGAGAGGGATCGGCAATGTGAAATATTATTTGTCTACCAAACGGCTGGGATAGACTGGAGGGGAGCGATAAGGCTGCACTTGTAGCCTCCAACCTTCGTTGTCCATCCTCAGCAAACAAACCAATGGCAGGGAATGAGGATGATCCTTCAAAACCTAAAAAAACCCCCCATCTACATGGATCTTTGGTCACTCCAGCAGTACTAGATCAGACTTTTGGAGCATTTTACCAAGCTTCTGTGACATGCTTCTCCACCCCTAGGGCTTATAGTGCTTTCTCAGTCCTCAGTGGGACGCGTTATGGTGACCTCTTGGCCCTCAAATTCATACTGGGGCAAAAAAATCCCAATTTCAATTATACACTGATGGAAGCTGAACTAGCAGTGACTGGGCAAGAAAGGGATCTTGGGTAGTTGTGGGCAGACCAACAAAAATGTCAGCTCAGCATGTAGCTGCTGTGAGGAAGGCCCACTCCATGGTAGGCATTTTGTCGTGCATGTGTAGGAGAGAGGAGCTTCTGAGGGCAAGAGCTGGTTCTTATATAGCTCTTCCCCAGGGCTCCCCAGGTGGAACTCATGAGAGCCCTGGCAGCTGCGGTGGACTGAGACCAGAATCCTGCAACCACCAGAGCTGCTCTTCTGGTCTCTGACCAGCAGAGGGACCGCTGGTGCTGCCTCAGAACCTCACAGTACCTCCGCGCCCCAGGAAAGGGGGCTCCACACCCCTTCATGGCCCTGGTTTCTCTTGGTATGTTCAGTGGAAGGCCTGGATCTAGCCTGGGGCAACTGGGACTAGACTGGAGCAGCGCTGGAGCAAGGCTGGGGCAACTGGAACAAGACTGGAGCAAGCAGGGCCCAGGAAAACAGGCAAGATCCAAGAAGAGGAGCAGGGTCAAGAACAGAGTCCATGCACAGGAGCAACATCAGGAGTGTTTGTGTCTGTGTTGCCGCTGCCTGTGCCTCCCCATGTTCCCACTCTCCCCACCACCCCGCTTGGTGAGAGAAGTGCTCCAAGAACAGAGATTATTGGGTCTCTGCACCTGTCCAGATGGCATTCATGAGGCCCCAAGCTCTGATCTTAGAACAAGGAACATCCTCCCTTCTAGATCTCTCTCAACCAGCACCCCTAAAGAACCTTCCTAGCATACTATGCTAAGCTCAGATACTGGAAACCCCATCCAAGCTCAAGCCTTCATAACAGAATGCAACCCTTTTAACCTCCAAGCAGGCAAAATCTTCCAGGGTGGCTTATAGGCCAGTAGGAAAGCAGAGCATTAACCACCCTCCTCTTTACTACACTGTTATAAACCAGTGGTTTTGCTTTTGAGTTCTGCATTCCCTCCATACCAGTACTGGAGAGGGCAGAAACCAGAAGTGGGTGAAGTCACCTTTTCCTCCCACTATTTCTGCCATCACTTTATCTCTTGTTTCTATCCATTTGCTCTCTGCATCTTTCTAACACCTCCATCAAATCTCTAATTTTCACTTCACTTCTACCTCAAAGTTGCTGAGAGACAGACTGATTGCTTTGGCCAGGAACTCAATCTGCCTGCTTTCAGCAGGCTTTTGAAACTAGGTTGAGGACTACATGTACTCTGAGTGTTACAGGTTTCCAGCTTCAGTTGTAGAGCATCACATCCACAAGCCTGTCTACTGGGACTTCAGTTTGGGAAGGGAATACTAGTCCAGAGTTAAAGTATCTGAAGTCAAGTTTACTCAAGAAGCAGGAAACTTACAACATCAAATTAGCCCACAGTTAAAGCCAACAGGTTCAACAACTCTGCTACCAGAGAAAAAAACTCAATCTGCCAAATTGCTCCTTAGGTTCACCTGTGCTACTTAGAAGCAGCTGAAATAAGTCCTCCTCATGAGAAAACCTCCTACACATAGGAACCTTTTACTCATGAGGAGTCCTTTGCTGTAATTGTGCACCTCTTTCGAGCCTAAGGACTTCAGCCTGCAGCTTCAGGAATTGTGGGTCCCTGTGGCTTCATTGTCATTCCACCTTGGTCTGTGAAGTAAAGTTCCCCTTGTCCTAGAGGGTGGACACTTGGCGGACTCTCCCAAGGGCTCAGACTCTCCCAGAAATGCTGGCAGAGATAGTTTGTGGAAAATGTCCATTAGTGAACCCTCCAAGCATCTCACCTGAAGAGGAAGCCTCTAGTTGGAGCATATCTAATTCCTTGCTTCTCACTGGGCCTAATCCTTCAGAGAAGCTTACTCTCTGAAGTTGCTCTCTGTGATCTTAACTCACCATTGCTTGACCAACCTGTACCGTAGAACATGATCCACAATATCACTGCTGGTTGCAACTGCAATAAGGACAGAATTTGGATTTTGTTTCATTATGTAAGGATTGTGCAATGGTGGGTTCTGTTCCCCTCAAGTGTTGCTTTGTGTTTGGAATTCCAGTTTAGTAGGAATCTGTAGTCAGTGTTGTCCTCTTATGACCATGTTGCTTGTTCTTGTTTCTGAGGCAAGGTGCCCTGATCCACCATTTTACAAAGTTATCAAAATCATTCCACTCTGAAAATATGTACAAGGCACTTTGCACCAATGATTCCTGCTGGCACAATTTCAACAAATGCATGCTTTGCATTGTAAGCATCGCAAGATATCATCCAGAAACTGATATTTAGATTCTGTAACCTTCGTGTTAGGAAAGATCCACCACACTGAATGTGAAATAAGAATTCCTGCAGTGCTCTATAATTACTTCAAAACTAATTTTGGAACAGAATGAACTAAACAATTATCTTGTCAACAATTCAGTTGGGGTCAAACAGCTATTTTACAAACAAGTTTGCTCATGAAGGTCAATTAACGCATATTTCTGTTGCAGAGATCAAAGTGGAAGGTCTGTGTTAGACATGTAGAATTGGAGAACGGAGTGATGCTGTTTGTTTGCTTGCTTCATTTTTTCAAATTTGTAAAGGCCAGTCTGTCATCTACTTGGTGTGTCATGGATGCTGTCTGTCTGTGTATGATGGCTGAGTTTTAAGGCAGCAATTAAGACATAGTCAGAAACTGAAGTCACAAGTCAGAGCCACAAAACTATAGACAGAAAGGACACTGAGGCAAAGGGTCAGCAAAGGCCAGTGTTTCAAAGCCAGAAGTCCCACCCAGGACAGAGGCCTTTAAAGCCCCAAAAGCGAATGGACAAGCTGGTCTCAATGATTCACTGCAGGACCTGGACCAATTCCCCAACCTGTAAACCAAGAGGGCAACTTGCTCCCCGGTGGCCACAGCTACTGCCCCAGACTCGCTCCCTTTTGGTGGTTTCTTAACATTGTCTCGTCTGTTCTAAAAGGTTGAAATGCCTCCCCTAAGGCTTCATTAGTGGAAGGAAGAGCTTTAAGATCAAATACGCCGAGATCATTGTGCCTCTGGCCCTACCCTCTTTTCCTTCAGCCTCACCCACTGTGAGAGTGTGGCCCCAAGGCCTTCAGAATGGACTGAAAGGAGCTCCAGCCCCACCACTGAGAGGTGGTGTAACCTGAACCTCAGCAGCAACTATGCCCGAAGCTGTGGGCTCCTGATTTGACCCTGGCAAGCATCTGATGGAGAATTCCCAAGGCTGCTTTCCCAAGTGAGGGTTGAACATCTCACAGCACTTCTAGATGTGTGTGAACATATCATGTGCTGGAATTCATTTTGCATTCAGCAGAAGGACAGAACAGAATCCTTATTTAATGCTTAATGGGCCATTTTCTGTTCCTCTGTCACTGGATGAGTTCTTCAGGCAATGCCACCATGTGGACAGCCAATTTGCAGAAGCATCATGTGATGTGGCTTCACCATCAGCTGACATGTGCAAATATCAGCTATGAGGATGAAGGTGAGCCAAGGGGTATAGAAGGACAAGGGAGAGAACTTTTCCATAAGAATTAAGTGCTAGGACAGAGTTTCAGACTAGGCTGCAGAGCAGGTCTAACAGAGGGATTTTGTAAATGGTTAATTGAAAAGATTACTAGCAGCCATGTTGACAGAGTTCATGACTGCCAGTTTTGGAATACAAATTTATTCAGCTTATAATGCTAAGAGGTGTTACAATCTGAGCATCATCTTTATTGCAAGAGATTTGCAAAGCAATCTTGTCTTGTTTTCTGGAACAGCTTTATTGAATGATATAAAGGGCAAGTTAAAAAAGAATGTATTAGGTTAGTCATCACCTTTTTAAGCACCACTCAGATGTTAAGTCACCAAGAATTGAACATCATGTAAAATTCCATCTTTAGTGGATGAGGACCAAGAGATTTGGCTTGAAATAGCCATGAATAGGACCTCAGCAACAGTCCCAACTCAGAGGGATAATCTGAGCACTATTTGATTCTTTCTGAAAGACAGCCTTTATTGACTGGATGCCAAAAAGGAAAGTTCCCTTGGTTTTGATTGAGGTTTGATGATGCTGTTCGGATTTTGTATTAAGCAGATATTGTCTGCCCTTGCTTTTCGTTTTGTGGGCTTTAGCAACTGAAATGTGTGGATGTTTCTGCTTACTCTCTTTCTAGAAGTTCAGTGTTTTAACAGATATACGATTTCATTTGTGAAATTTGAAACAAATGAATGGTATATGTGTATGAACATTTTCCTAATCTTTCTTCCGCAGCTTGGAGTATGCAATGAGTTCACTTTAACTCTATATATTTCCTGGGTCTAGACACTAATAACCATTCAAAAATGTTAAACACCCCAAGGGGCATCTTAAAGGCACCAAAAACCCCTATTCTGCTTTGCTTTTGTGGGGGGTGGGGGATCAGTACAATTTTTGAGCTCACTTGACCAGGCTTTAAAGAAGTGGATCCCAATCTGATGTCCCCCAGATGTGTTGGTCTGTTGCTCCCCATTATCCCTCCCAATAGCCATGTTTTCTGGTAATTATGGGAATGGTAGTCCAACAGCCTCTGGTAAACTCAGGCTAAGGGACAGTGATTGAAGGAAGCCTTCCAGTAATCCTTGGGGTCTCACTTCATGGCAGAAGTTCATTATATCGGGTTTTTGCCCATTGCTCATTGCAACTGGGAAAATTTGGCAATATGAATATTCATAAATTTCCTGGAATGTCATTCCTTCAGTGCCTTTTATGCAGCATGTAACTCTACCTCTTCAAGGAAAGCTCAATGCGTGCATGTGGACAGGTGCTTAGTAGCTAGGGAGGAGGAAAGGTTTCCACAACTGGGACCTTTCTACTGATCTCACACACACCCATCTCCAACCCACCCACACAGACATAAGACAGGCTGAAAGCCTTCTGTATCTAAAGGTATATATCACTTCAGTTGCAATTTATCATCCTGGGCTGTCCTTGGTTCCCTTTCTTGGGTCAGATGTCTTATCTCTCAGAGATAATGGAGAGAATATAAGGCTGCACAATTTATGAGGATGGAGGCCATCAATGGCCTTAAGTTCCTTTGCTAGAAATTAGTCTCTGTTGCTTACTTCAGACAATTCTGCCATTTTTGTTCCCCTTGCCCATGTCCTCAATTCCTGTGAGTGCCAAAGGTATATGCTGGTAGGAACAGTGTATGAAGAGGTTCAGAGGTGGGAACAGAGTCGTAAAATGCAGGGGGATCAGCCATGGGTCTATGATGGTATTTACTATGCTTAGCCCACTTAGGTTTTGCACGCAGTAGTACTAAGCATTTTGTAAACCACAGACCTGACTGCTATAACACCCTCTAAGTAAGTCTGCTCTTAAGGAGGACTCAGAAGTTTCAGCCAGCACACAGAATGTGGTTGACTATCTCCTTATTGATCAGGAGAGATGAGAAAACATCCACAGAATCAGAATTTTAGAACTGGAAGTGACTTGAGAGAGCAATCTCGTCCAGCTGAAAAGACAGTGATGAAAATTCACTCTTGTTTTTATCTGTTGCATCAACTTGCTGCTGTGCTACTGGTATTTTCAAATGCTTGAGGAACTCAGTCTCTGTAAATTCTGATGCGAACTGACATAACAAGGACCACTTGTACCACTAATGTGCAGGCCAGAACTTTCGTTATCTTCTGGCTTTCACCCTTCCCAAATGTTCTGATGTAGCTCTCAGCTAAAAATCCTTATCAAATTTGTCCAGAAATGAATACTTTTAAGGGAAGTACATTTTGAAATGCTGCTTAAATGTGAATGCTGTGCATAATTAACTGTCCCCAGACACAAATTTGCCAGTTAATATGACGCTTTTGAATTGTGGTGTTGGAGAAGACTCCTGACAGACCATTGGACTGAAAGAAACCAAATCAGTCAGTCCTAAAGGAAACCAACCCCAACTGTTCTTTAGAAGAACAGATACTGAAGATGAAGCTCAAATAATCTTATTTCACCTAATGAGCAGGAAGGACACATTGGAGAAGACCCTGATGATGGGAGAAGGAGAAGGAAACAGCAGAAGTTGAGGTGGCTGGATGGGGTCATTGGGGCAGTGGCTGTGGGGTTGGGTGGACTCTGGGGAATTGTGTGGAGGACAGGAAAGCCTGGAGGAATGTTGTCCACCAGATCATGAAGGATTGGACACCAGTTTGCAACTAAACAACAACAACTTGAGATGGGGCAGAACAGCTTTGCAGAGGAACACATGCAAAATGAGCATGGTCCAGAAATAGACTGAACTGCCCATCCTTAACTGGTTTTGATCTCTAACCTCCTTCAGGGCCAGGGACCTGCCTCTCTTTACTGGCTACGGACCTATTTCCAAGCTCAGGTTAAGGTGTTGATGTCTAGTGCAAGTGCCTTAAATGGCTTGGGAGTAGGATATCTCAAGATTCTCCAGTATGAACCTTCCCATCGCTTAAGATAGATTCTCTGGCATTTCCCTCCTCTGTTTGAGACCTTGAACAGCTACCAATCAAAGCAAAGAGCATTTGGTTAATATCTGGACAAAGATTCTGAGCTGGTATTTTAAGGCACCACCCTGTGGTCTTAACACAGAAGACTACCAAGGACGACCAGAGTGGAATAAGTTATTCCATATAGCAGGGATGTTGAATATCAGCCCCATGAGCCAAATAAAGCTCGCCTGGGGTCTCAGTCTGGCTTTCCAGGGCTTCTTACATGGCCCCACCGCCTTTCTTCTTCCCACCAATCATTGGGTGGTTTCCCAGCTTTTGCACAATTTTTCCCATTCCAAAACTGTACAGTGCTTCTTTCAAGGTAGAGTTCCTGGCAGCAAGAAGTTTCATCTGAAATATACTGGTATGTTGGGCCTTCCCCCACCCTTTGCCTTTGGCACTACCTGCCACTTGAGTGAGAACCTTAAGCACTTCTCTGAAACTGCGTTTTGCCCTTCTGCTCAAAGAGATTCAACTTCGCTGCCATACAAGGAAGGAACAAGCTGCTAGCTGGGGAGAAGAATTGCCTGATGGGATGCAGGGGGACAAACACCTGTGTAAAGGCCAAATTCTGATGACCATTGCGCTCCTTCCAGGCAGACTCTACTTTTAGAAAATGCAATGCCCTGGGAAATCAGATACATTGTCATTCCTAGATGTATGACCTTGATGTTTGGCTACCTTAATGCATGTATTGTTGGAACAAGCTGAGATTATCAAGCGGCCCACGTAGCTCTGTGCATGACCGCCAAGTTCCCATCATTATTCATCACCAGTCTCCCCAATCTTTACATCATTTGCAAAACTTTTATTCACAGAAAAGTGCTCCAGATGGTCATCAAAAAGAATATGGCCACATCAGCTGTGCACGTAAGACCAGTTCCTTCTATCTAAGATGCTTCCCGCAAGGGGTCAATGAATTTACCTATTTCCATTTTTCCAAGCACAAATTCATTCCATCTTGTTTCCACTTCAGTTTGTAAATATTTTCTTTGTCAAGTCTGCATAAAAATGTGTGTGCATTTTCCAGGACAGGCTCTGTCCTGGGGCCGATCCTGTTTAATCTTTTCATTAATGACATGGAAGAAGGGGTGAACAGTCTGCTGATCAAATTCGCAGACGACACTAAAACTGGAGCAGTGGTCACAACCAAGGAGCAGGTACTCCAGAACCAAAAGGATCTGGACAGACTATGGAAGTGGGCAGGAGACAACAGGATGGCGTTCAATGTGGATAAGTGCAAGGTCTTGCACTTGGGGCATAGGTACAGCTGTCATAAGTACAGGTTAGGTGACAAGTGGCTGGAGAGCAGCACTTGTGAAAGGGACCGCGGGGTACTGGTTGACCACAGGCTAAGCATGAGTCAGCAGTGTGATGCAGTGGTCAAGAGGGCGAACGCCACCCTTGGTTGCATAGTCAGAAGTGTGGCTTCTAGATCGGGAGAGGTATTACTACCACTTTATACAACTCTGGTGTGCCCGCAACTGGAGTATTGTGCTCAGTTTTGGGCCCCTCATTACAGAAAGGATATAGCCAGGTTAGAGTCAGTGCAGCGTAGGGTCACAAGGTTGATGGCCAGTTTGCAGGGGATGGGGTATGAGGCGAGACTGAAGGAACTTGGTCTCTTCAGCCTGGAGAAGAAGAGACTCAGAGGGGATATGTTGGTGACATGCAGGTATGTGAGGGGGTGCCACGCGGAGGTAGCTCATGACTCTTTTTCCCCTGCAGAGGAGGGCAGGATGCGCTCCAGCAGAGCCAAGGTCAGGGAGCCAAGGTTCCATTTAGATGCCAAGAAGCACTTCCTGACAGTTAAGACCCCGAGGGTGTGGAATGGGCTTCCACAAGAGGTCGTTGAGGCCTCATCGGTGAGGGTGTTCAAAGATAGGATGGACATGTTCATGGAGCATGTCATGAGCGGAGCTGGCTGGTGCCAGAGGTCAGACTAGATGGCCTGGGAGGCCCCTTCTGACTCTATCTGTTTCTGTGTTTCTATGTTTCTATATGCATAACTTTTATATGCATTCCCCCATATGCACATTTTACAAGCAATTTTCCATAAGTTATGCCTATATGTGTGGTATTTCCCTTAATGAATCCATTATCTGATTAATGCATTTTCTGATCAGGCAATCGAATTGCAAAATTCAGATAAATAAAAAAAATATTGAAGAATGACTGTGTTCCAGTTCATGTATTAGGCTTGTGACGTGTGAATTAGATCAATTAATATTAATACATGAACCAAATGAATTTGTCTCCTATTACATTGCACTAACAAGTTTTAAAAAAAACAACTGAAGAACATGGTTCTCATCCAAGTAGATCTTTCTGTATGGTTCAACTGTCCCATTGCACAGGGGTAAAAGTAATGCTCTATATCTTGTTTAGGATAATCACAAAGACTTGTTTATTCATTTATTTTTAAGGTAATACAAAGTTTATACTATTTTCAAGCCAACTCCACTGCAAAGTTTTCAGGATAGTTTACAATGAGTAAAACAAACACTGAGTAATGATAAATCAAATAACATAATGGACCACTAAAACACACATATAGAAGTAACCAAAAATATTTCCAAGCTGAAACAGGATTATGCTTGACTCTTCAGCCTTACTTCGTAGAACAATATGTTCCTTCTTATTCTTCCCATGGTTTTCAAGCTAGACATGCCTACCTATTTAGGCAACTACTGAATAAATGGACATTGGCTAATGAAAGTCTGTGGCACAGATGCATTTCTTCCTTTGTGAATCAGAGATGCAAAGCCTTTGCCCCAGGGGCCAAATCTGGCCCTCTGGGCTCTCCATTGAGCTCCACAGAATTCAACAGAGGGTCCCATTGACTTTCCCTGTCCCTTTTCCTCCAACAGCTGATCTGTTGGTGGTTTCTCAGCTTTTGTGTGATCTCCCTGCCCTACCATTCTAAAAAGTTGAAATGCCTCTCCTAAGGCTTAGTCACTGACAGTAAGAGCTATAAGCTAAAAAAAATGGCTATTTTGACTCTGTGCCTTTTGCCCTAAGCTCCATCCACAACTGGAATGCAACCTTCAGGAGGTTCTCAAAACTGAGATTCAGCCCGTGGGCTGAAAGAGGTTCTGCACCTCTGCTGCAAGGTGACCAAAAGTTCTTTGTCAAGCAAACTCACCATGAGGAAGATCAGAGGTCAGGTGGGGCATGCGATAGCTCTGGACCAGTTCCCATTCAAAATCATCCTCCACACCTTGACTGTACTCACACTGATTGAAGTCCCCATCTTCTTCAAAGGTACAGCCAGCTGTGGAAGACAGGCAAATGAAGCGTCGTTAGGAGAGACGGCATCTCTGCCCAAGAAGACACATGCAAAGCCAATCATAAGAGGCTGCAGAAGGGGGACACAGGGTGTGTAAGTGTCACAGTTCACAGGCACTCACTCTTGCAACCTCCACATCACAAGGCCTCTGCTGGCTGCCAGAAATCCCCAGCAAATGCCTGGCCAGTCTCTGCTCAAAGGCCACCATTCAGAGAGAGCTCACCATCTGTGTAACTGGTTTCCTTTCTTAAGTGCTCTGGAACGGTTAGGAAGTTGCTCATTAAGGCATCTAAGCCAAGAATGAGCTCTTTCACATGGGAAAAGGTTGTTTCAGAAGGTGGTGGAGTCTTGTTTGGGAGCTGTTTAAAAAAAGGGGTCAGCACAAGAACAAGACGCAGCATGCGAAACCCATCCCCCGACACCCATGCCTTTAGGATGGCCAACTCTCAAGAGAAAACTGACACACATGTGCCAACATATGATTGGGAAACTGTATGCCCATGGTGGGTGTGTCATGAGCAAAGCCGGCTGGTGCCGAGGGTCAGACTAGATGGCCCGGGAGACCCCTTCTGACTCACTCTGTTTCTATGATCAGGGTCTTCAGACATGTGGGAACCTGTGTCTGCAAAGATTTGCCTTCGTGGCTTTGTCTTCCTGGACCGTCATACACAATGTGGATGTCAATGTGGGAGAAGCAACACTGGGTGCAGAGTTAGTGGGTGTAGTGCCACTGCCCAGACATATGCTGACTGTTCTACCTGTGAGAAATTGGGTCTAAAAGGGGGCTTGGGGGATGGGGAACAGCCCTGAAGGTGAAGATCACAAACTGTGCCTGAAGGTCGCAAACTATACTTACTATGAATAGTGGTCTATGCCACCTTTTCGGCACTTCCATTTCAGAGCCAGGAGTGATTTAAAAGAAATAATTTACCCTATTTTGGCCAAAATGCAACATTAATAAATAGCAGATGGATGAATACAAAATTGTATTGTGTAAAGAGGACTATGAAGGGAAAAGATACCAGCCTAAGCAAGAAGAAGCACAGCGTTGCCACCAGGGAGGACAAAATTGTTCCAGTCCACTCACTGGTTTCTTCACGGACCCTCAGTCAGCACTGGAAGTAATGAAGAGTCTTTTCTATAGTTCTAGTGTTCAGCGAGTAACTGATCTATTCAGTGTTAGTAATGAGAACCCTTCAAGTACAGAAGGGTCCACCTTGAGCAATACTCTGACAAAATAGCTCTAGAAAAAAAAATATTAGGAATGGATCCAACCCTGTATGGAGCCATGTTCTAAGAGAGATATTGGATATGTTTTGTGATTAATTAAAAAAAACAAATGGTTCCCATCAGTTTCTTTGTTATTCATCCTGAAAGGAAAGAGTACAGAATGGACAACCTTTCATTTGTTTCATTCTGTGCTTTAAAAAAGCCATCTTAAAAACAATGGGAACAGAAATGGCTTGAAATCAAAATAATACAGGCAACATTCATGAAAAAATGCTGCTCCAACCAATGAAAATTTAAATCCAACAATGAGTAGGGTAGACTTCCCTAACCATGGTCTCTGCAGATATTTTGCAGCCCTACGGCTCACATCAGACCCAGGCAGCATGGCCAATAGTGAGGGATGATAGGAACTGCAGTCCATGACCTCTAAAGGGTCCCATATTGGGGCTGATGGAATAGATGATTGTGGAGAATTTCTTTCCCTGCACACCTTTAAATCCTGGTATTTTCCCAACCCAAATGCATCTCTCCATGGACTGACTATTGAAAGGATTTGAGAATAAGGCATGAAGTGTGAAATTGTACATGAATGCATGATTTTCCATAGTGCAGATGGGAGAGCCAGAGTAGGGGAGTAAAAAAATACAACCATGGGAGGCCTACAGAATTTGCAGCAATATCAGGCATATTCCGCCATGTTGGAACCGACAGTAACAGCAATTGGTAAGGTTGTTCCATAGGAGAAAACCATGGGACCAGGGTGCAAAGATCACCACCACTGTGCCTCGCACTTGCCGTTGGTTATAGGTAAGCTTCTCTGTTTGGAAGCTTGTGCACATCTGTTGTGGTAAGGATAGGACTGTATCCCAAGGGCCATGTCTTCTCAAGAACTACCAGTGCCAAAGTTTCATGTATAAAGATGGGACAAAGCACTCTAACACTCAGGGGTATCGATCCCAGAGGCAGCTGGAACCAGTGCTTCAGGGTAGAATTTACGGACCCAAAATGTAGGTGAATAAATATTTCACACACACACAGCCCCAGGTCTAGCTCTAAATGCAGTTCAAGGCATCAAGGCACATAAGGAGATGAACAGAGGGATCTCAGATGCTAAAGGACCTGAATCAAGCCTCCAATTTTGTTTTGTTTGAGAAACAGAGCAGGCCTTCCTGCAGTCTGGTTTAAGAAACTTGAGACCAGCAAACTAGACTGAAAGTTACAGAAATGTTTTCTGTGGCAGCTGGTGAAAATAAACACTGGCAGGTGCATTTATGACAGCACTCTAATGCTTACAAAAGATAGGCAGGCAATAGCTATTAGTATGCGATTAGCACAGCCAGGTTCAGAAATAAAGTTTGTGAAAATCAGGGGACAGTGCTCTTATGCTTCTTGATGAATGTTCCCAACCCTCCCCCCCGCACCCCCCCCCCCGCAAAAGATCCCGGCTCATGCCCTTAAAATGTAATAAATACTATTTGTTAAAAACAGTTTTATCTGGCAATTTTTGAAGAAATGCAGACGTTAGCAAATCAATATCAAAATCTGCTGCTGGACATTTCTCTGAATTTCTTCTCAAATATGACTTTTAACAAGAAAAAGACACTGGGAGGCCAGGTGGTTAGCAGTGCTACCCTTCAAGAGCTGTGCTGTTTACTAGCTATTTTGTCTATTGAATGAGAATTTGCACAAGAAAATGGCTTTTTAGAGATAATTCATGAGTTTGCAATGAAAATGGCTAGAAAAACAAAGCTTTGAAGTGAATTGGTCTCCTTATAAAATGTTTGCAGCTGCATTGGCCCATTAGATTTTTTTAATTGGCAGGATAATTAATGCTTTTATTAGGACCACCCAAAAGGCTACACACAACCTCACAAGCTCTCTAAGACTGTTGTTCAGGCACAATGCTGCGTGAAATAAAAATACCAAACAGGAGATGGGGTGGGAAAACTCAGGTGTGGAGCCATGGTGTAGTTTCAGAAATGTAGCAAATATATTTCAGAATTAAAATAGAGACTTTTTGAGCACAACTCATGAATCTCTGGATGGGACAGAGTGGGGTAGATGCACACGCCCGCAGGGACACCATGCAGGTTTCTATTGGGTGCTGAACATGACAGCCAGGCCAACGGTGTGAGTAGGGGTGAAGGTCACAGCACCATGCAAGTCCGCTGTGCAGTCCTGAGCACACCAGAAGAGCAGCCAGCTCCCATCCAGTCCAGCATTCTGTCTACCCAGAGGTCAGACAGCTGCCTAGAGGAAACCCAAAGGAAGGTATGACCTCTATAGCACCACCCCACTCATGTTTCCCAGCAACTGGTGTACAGAAGCACATGCTGGAGGTAGCATAAAATTATCAGGATACACAACTGTAAACGGACTAATCTCTTTTCAAAGTGATCCAAATTGATGGCCTTCACTTCATGCTGTCATAGGTAATTCCATGGTTTAATGATATGCTGCATGAAGTACTTCCTTTTCTTGGTCCTGAATCTCTCCCACCGTTCAGCTTCACAGAACGATCCTGGATACTAGAAATGCAGAACATAACTTTGTACATGCCTCCTCTTTACTTGCTTTTTCCCCAAAGCTGAATAGTCCAAGTGATCATAGCCTTTCCTCCTAGATGATTTGCCTTCCAGAGATCCCTAGCCAGCGTCTGTGGGCCATGAGATAATAAACCAGATCTGAGTGCAGAAACAGTGCTCCAGCCTTGGAGCTAACTACCTGTGCTCTGATTCCCCTGCCCACCCTTCAGAGTCAGGAAGGAAATGACGCCCCAGCCGACTCTCCAAGGTCAGAACATTGACTTCAGAGAGAGGATAAAGGGAGCGTTTGAAGGAGTGGGAAGGGAGGAGATGGACCTCTGGGATACAAGGCATCCTGATGGTGCCCCTGCCTTCCCCTCCAAGGTGTCTCCAACAGCTGGTTGAAATCAGCCATCTCACTGAAACGCAGAGCAGGAGAGGAGACAACCTCGTCCACCATTGCTCCCGCTCTACCCTGCATGCTCCAAAGCCTCCACTGTTCAGGAACTTCTGAGCACTGAGACCACAATCAATAGGTTCTCAACCTTCATCATGTTTGTCATCCTTCTCTATCCTATACATGTTCACTTAGAAGTAATACCCATTAAGTCCAATGGGGTTTATTCCCAGGTAAATGTACATAAGATTGAAGACGTAGAATTACAAGGGCATCCTGAACTGATCATTCACTGGTAAGGTGCTGCCTACAGCAGCCCCACTTCATCTCCCAATACCAAAAGATGCAGGATTATCCCTCTCCCCATAGGCTCCACCAGTTTCAGCTAGCAGCCCTAATCACCAGCTACAATGATTAAAATCCTAGCAGCAAGCTTTTTGACATGCACATTGATACTAGAATGTTTGAGGCTCCCTCCTCCCCTTTCCTCAAATGCCAGAGCTCCCTGCTATGAAACTCCTAAAACCCCAGGAGCTCCATCAGCCGAGACTTTGTCAAAATATTAGAAATCAAAACAACAGTAAGCACTGCAGCAAGAAGAATTATTAAAGGGGAGGTGAGAAACAGCAGAATCATGATGACAGGGATATAAACTATCCATTAACAGTAACATTTCTTCTCCTGGCACATATTTAATATACTGTCTGCATCAACTACATCTGGACTTCAGTCCTAAACATACGTACTAATGGTACACTCCATTGAATGTCATGGGACTTACTTCCGAGCAAACATGTACAGGGAATGGGGCTGTTCCTTACATTCCTCTGGAAGAAACATCTTTTGCTGCTCATTAGTGTAACTGCTCAGTGGAGTTGCCCCCCCCCCCCATGGTGTAATGTGATAACTGAACATAACGCAAAAAGGCATCAGCTACTTCCATCCATAGGTGTCCTTCACAAAGCAGCACCTTCTCCCCCTGCCCTGCTAAGCTCCCTTTTACCTGGAACACCTTTACTATGGTTTGATGAGAACCAAGAACCAGGACCAAGTCTTGCAAGAAAGAGACTCCATGGGTGGGTGTTCCCAGGGATGGGAACTGGGCAAATTGCCTGTTCCAGACAGGGTTGCGCTTCCTCAGACAAAACAAGGACATCATTTGGGGATGCTCCTGGATTAATTATTTTCAGTAGAAGCCCAAGTGGACAGAATGGCAAGGCGTTCCCATTACCCAGTGAGTTGGCATCTCAACGCTGCCATTTCCTGGACTACTGTAGCCTGACTACTGTAATCCATGCATGGGTGATCTATTGTTTATTGATCAAACCCTATTACAATAATATGATTTATGTGGGACTGACCCTAGTGCCCATTGCAGACAGCATGTTGGAGCCAGGATGTAGAGTTAAGCCCCAGCCATGTAAATATTATGCCGGTGTTTTAAGGCAACTGCACAAACTCCCTATTAGCTACTAAGTACATAAAAGCTCTTGTTGTAGATACAAAGCCCAGAAAAGCTTGGAATCAGGTTACCTAGCAGATCACCTTTCCTAATAGAAGCCTGTGCCATTATCAAGATCATCAAAGGAAGTCTTGCTGATAGTGTCATGACCTGCAGACTGTCAAGACTACAGACTACAAGATGGAGAGTACTTGGCTCAACAATACTGCAAGTGAGAAGGATCTTGGTATTGTTGTACATCACAAGCTCAGTATGAGCCAACAATGTGATGTGACTGCAAAAAGGGCAAACGCTATCTTAGGCTGCGTTAACAGAAGTATCACTTCCAAAGCCCATGAAGTGCTAGTTCCCCTTTACTCAGAACTGGTTAGCCCTCATCTGGAGCAGTATGTTCAGTTCTGAGCATCACAGCTTAATAAAGATTCAGACGAGCTGGAAAGGGTTCAGAGGAGGGCATCAAGGATGATCCAGGGAGAAGAAACAAAGACCTGTGAAGAGAGATTGAAAGAACGGGGCCTGTTTAGCCTCTAGAAGAGAAGACTGAGGGGTGATATGATAGCACTCTACAAACATTTGAAAGACGGTTACAAAGAGAAAGGACAGAAGGAGCTTTGAAGATGCCCCATAATGGGGCCTGGAGAGAGACTGAACTATGCACATGGTTCACCCATGCACAGTCCTCCATTCGATGCACTGTATTTCTGCAAGCTTGCATTTACCGATAATATTAGTACAGACTGATTGTATGAAAAGCAATACCCTCTTTTGCAGATGCATTCCTCTTTTTTCCGATTCATAAATGATTCTCCACTAGGAATATCAGCAACCTTTGTTACCCATGGCAATCTGCAAGTCTTTGTGACTGGGCCTCAAATACATCCAATGACATCATCCCCAGTCCATTGATCCTTCTTCCCACAAACAGCTGGAGCTTAGCGGCCAACTGGGCTGTTGCATGCAGCAAATATTCTACAAACACACACCCCTTTCCCTTTTGGCTGAGATCCCCGGAAACCTGCTCTGCATTCCCTCCCTTCTGACCAACCCCAGGAGGCACTGGGGTTTGTACTTGATGTGTGTGTGCATGGCATGTTAGCTGGTGCAGCTCAGCCTGTTGTTCACTGACCTATTGTTCCATTAAAACCACATATTACAAACCAAGCACAACTCAGTAATAATTAATTTTGGCCCCCTGGGCTGACAAGAGCAGGCACATTAAGAAAGCTCTGAGCAAGCTGAATGAACAAAGGCAAATGTTCCCTTAATGGTCCAGCCGACTCTCAGAACCTATTTGTTCTTTCATTACTCGTTTATGTGTGAGAGCGTAATTGCACAAATGAGTGTGTATGCACATTTGTGGGTGCGTGCGTCTCCTTCTTGCCAAGTCACACGGTCGGTTCTTCTCCCTGTGGCCTTCTACTCCATTTTGGAAAGACGCACCAACACATTAGACAACATTGTCCCAAAGGAGTAAGCTGATCGCTGCCAGGGCCATACACTAGGGTAGAGTATTGTGATCGCAAGACAATGTAACAATGCAGAATGCTTTGCCTGAGGTGGCCATGTGTCCTTTCTCACAGAGGGCAATTCTCTATTTGAAGGGCTGCCAGAGGAATATACTATTTTTGAAGGCATTCTCCATTTGAAGGTCCACCCAGCCCAATTCCCATTTAAAAATAAAGACCCAGAACTGTTGCCCAGCCAGAGTTCACTCCTGAACAATACACTGAACTGGCTGGTCACAGTTCACAAAATGAAATCATCTATTGTTCTCTGCTTTGATAACTCATTAATGCCTCAACCTACTGGGGAGCTGTCTAATGCACTGAACTCTAGTAGCTATTAGGAAGCTAATCCATCCATCCATCCATCCATCCATCCATCCGTATTTATTGATTTATTGATTTATTTAAAACTTGTAGATACTGTCTGCTACCGAGGTCTCGGGACAGTCTTACAATAAAACAGAGTGGAGCGCAGCATCCAAATTGATTTTCTATACAATAAAACCCCACATTAAAATCAGACTCAAACCTTAAAATGATAGGAAAATAAAAAGGGTTTCGCCTGGTGCCGAAAAGAATAAAGTGTTGGTGCAGGACGAACCTTTCTGGGGAGCGTATTCCACAGTTGGGGCACCACCGCAGAGAAGGCCCTTCTCTGGATAGCCACCCTCCTAATCTCCAAGGAGAGCTCCTGAAGAAGGACCTTCACCCCAGATCTTAAGGAGCAGGTAGGCACATATGTACGAGGTGCCAGGACAGGGAGCAAATCCTTGCGCTTTGTGAGGCCACCTGGTGCTGATTCCTGGCTTGTGTGAGTCTTTGGGCAAGGCACCCTCAAAGGGCCTCCTCCCTTCGTGGGTCTACATACTCACTACCATGGCCAACAGCTGCTGTTGCTCCCCAACCTTTCTCATCATGGCTGCCACTTGCTCATCTGGAAGGCAGAGAGCCAATGAGCAACAGAGCATCTCCTGTTTCTCCTTCCCACCACCTCCATCACCTGGGCCAGGGTGAGAGGTAGATGGACAAGCAGATTGCAATGGGAAAAGAACAGGAACAAGTCCAGCAAGCTTGTGTCAGTGGGCCCTATTGAGTATCTCCATTCTGAATGCCTGATTTGCAGAGAGATCTGACATCACAGCCTGCCTGCCCTTAGGACCAGCCTTGCCCTGCTTCATCTTATTCCTGCTTCATACAGTTGCTTCATTTCACAAAGAAGTCTTTGTTGGCATATCCTGCCAATTCTAAAAAACTAAATGGTTTACAACTTTATTTTTTATTTTTTTTTACAAAATTTGATCCAATACCACTTCTGAGGAGACAACACCTGTCAAATTTAAGACAAAGAGATCCAGGGGGCACCCTTTGCAGTCAGAACATTAAAAGGTTTCTCCTGATGTTTGCCCTTTCTTTAGAAAAATACTTTGAGATACGTATTTGCATGAAACCTGCAAAGTGTCCACGGTCATGATTGCATGCAAGCAGTACCAGACACCATTCTGTTCGCACAGAGCTGTCCATTACAGAATTTACTTGCTCTCAGACAATCCCTGCTGCCTTCCATACAAGGAAAGATACTCCAAAGTCCATTGAAATTATTCCAAGGTTAAACACTGGCAAGCACAGTCAAATCCGCTGCGTTTGCTGTCTCTCAGTTTTCCTTTTTTCCCATACTTACTTTTGTTTCACCCTGTATCTGCACCCTGTTATTTCCACATCAGTTTGTGTACTCTAAATGTTTGCAGGAAAACAGATGTACAATTATCCTAATATGTGCTGTTTTTCTATGACTAATAAACATATTTTTGCAAGCAATTTCCTTAACAAAGCATTCATGTTTGTTGTTTTAACTAATGTACACATTTTTGTGTACATTTTTCTGACATGAATTTTCATGCCTATTTTTTGACTGAGCTAACACCCTGCAAGATTCAGAAATTCTGTAGGAATGCTGTGTTTTGGTTTATCATTGTTCAAAATTGCCCAAAGCAAACAAATTCATCTTAAGATAGGCAAGGGGGGGGGGGGAGCTCCTGAAATGCAAATGAAGTTTTATTAACCAATGACCTTTTTTTTACCAGATGCTTCAGTTCCAACTATTTCTGTCTCTGCTTCATTGGCTTCCTGTTTCATTGGGAATGCCTGCAAAGGATTCCCAATTTGTTTTAGACCTGAATCAGAAACAGAAGCCATTCTACAGCCCTGCGGTAAAGTCCTGTTCCACAGCAGAACACTGCTCGTTCATTAGATGCAATCCCAACATTTTCGGGTTCTAAAGTTTTGTTGTTTTCTACTCACTAAACAAATAATTATTCTGAAGACTTCAAACATACTGTGTTCAAAGTCTTATTTCTCTACAAATGCGATGTATTTTAGCTCATATTAGAGTTCCGATTCTGTAGCCATTGATAGAAAAAGTCCCATGTTTGGTAATAAGCTGTATCTTCTTTTTCCTTAAGAGATAAAGTCAGTCCATCCATTTCTGCAATCCCAACGTTTTCTGCGTGGGAGCCTAGCATCCTTCAGAGTCCCGGCACTGAGGCCCTTCAACTGCAGTGCCTAGCATCCAACAGCTGAGCCCCGGCCTGTCTCCTTCAATTTCAATTTCAGTAAGTTTATTGTTGCAACCATAGATCATAACATACCATAAATGTGCCATAAAAAGCCATAAAATAGTAATAATAAAACAATGAGATAGTAAGATTATAACATACAATAATAAATGTAAATAAAAGGTTACAACAAAGTAGGGCCAATGCTACAACTAAGAACTTAAAAGTGTCTTTCTGGGTTAAATGAGAGCAAGGCAAAGATGGCAACTTGATTTCTGACACTTGGGAACACGTCTGCAAGAAGGTAGATTAGTTTTTCAAGATCAGGGCCCTTAAGTGCTTCTGCCTTTAATAATTTGATCCTTGCATCCAGTCCAGATGGAACAGTGGCAGTTGTCTCTCCAAGACCAGAAATGCGCCCTGGACAGGCAGAGAAGGGCCACACTGGGTGGTGGAAAGGGAGCGAGGGCCATCAACCTATGCTATTTCCTAGTGGTATCCCAGTCATCACCCCTCCTCCTTTTCTAGATGGCCAGGAAAACACCATCTAAATAAAATGCACAGGGTGGGGTGTAAAGCCAGCAGAGGTTACTTCTGCCCCCACACCTCCCTCTGGCCACTGGATGCATGCAGGAGTCCAAGTTCAGGGGTGTCCATGCATTGGGGTGGGGGTGATATAATCAAGTCCTTAAATTATTATTCAACTGCTCTCCATCCAAATCAACCTTGCCCAACAAGAGGTCTTTTGGATGTTTTGCATTACAGTTCCCTTCAGTTCCAGCCAGCATGGTTCACAGTCAGGGATGATGGGAACTGTAGTTCCAAACATTAAGAGGACACTGGGTTGTCATGAGTTGCCACAGACAGAAGGTTATCACTAACCCAAATGGATTCCGAGGTAGTGTACAAAGGCATACATAAAATTAAACCTGCCAATCCAAATAGGATACAGTAAAACTTCAATCATGGTTAGAACCAACAAGAGAAAGATGAGGCTATTTTAAACACCAAAGAACAGGCAGATGTTGAAGAAGCTCTCAGGGGCTGCATTCTGATCATTGGTGGGCCTGAAAGCAAGGACCAATAATACCAAATACTGCCCACATACTCTTTAGCTTAAAGCTCTTGCTGCCATCAACGAAGCCTTAAAAAAGACATTTCAACCTTTGAGAACGGGAGAAAAAACTGTATAAAAGCCAGGAATTACATGAGGAAGTGGGTGTAGTTTTCAGGGGGCAGGATTTGATCCCCAGATCAGACACTCTGCACCCCTCTGAAAGACAGTCCTAAAGCACAGACATACTCCTATGAAAAGAGGTGATCTTTAGGTATCTGGGATCCAGCCTAGTCCAGCATTTTGAATTGGCCCAGAAGCAAGTACTCACATTCCATTCCTCTTTTTTCTTCTAAGAACCTGAAGGTGTTTCTCTCCAATACCTATTCATTTACTCACTCAAACACTGGTTTGGGAGGAGTTGCTGTTATAATCATTTTTAACCATGATCGTGCATTGTAAAAACAGGATTTGAAAGCAGGGGGAAGTTTGGATCCATGAAGCCAAGATTTATGGGGAACAAAAGTTTGCCACATCCTTCCGCAGGACTTACAACAATGAGGCCTTGCAAGAATCAGAGCCAGCTTTGGAATTTCTGGAATTGAAACCGTCCTGTCCTTCCCTGCAGCAGACACACACAGACACGCTAGCGTGGCAACTAGGATGTGAGCTCAACTTCTGCCACCATCCCCACCTTCTGCAGAGAATGGCACATGGGAGCTGGAGTTTCCCACCCCGCTGCAAAAAGAAAAAAGAGGGGGGAAGCCTTAATGCAGCTTGGTTCCCCCCTCCTGCAAAGGACACCTGACTTTGGGGAAAGATAATGCTCTATAAAGCAACCGCAGCTTCTGCTTCTCCTCTCTCCCTCACTACTACTGCAAGTCATTTGTTTCCTGTGAAAACCAAATGCATTTGTTTCCATCCCGAGTGACCGGGGATGAGGGAGCCAAGTGAGTTCAGACTAACAGTAGGATGCCGTCATCTCAGATATCAACCCATTTGTCATTCCGCAACTTAATCTAACAGAGCAACTGCTATCAGCAATGGGGGAGGGAGGTGGCTGGGAAGGGCCATGGCCGGTTCCAAAGCTAATAAAAGCACTTGGAGTGGGGAGCTGAAACAGAAACCTGAACACCTGGGACAGCCGGGGGTCCTGTTTCCATCTTCCTAAAATCAGGATTAAAAATGGCACCCCAGTGAAATCTGATGAATGCATGAAGCCAGCCAGCCAAGTCCACTAGCTTTGTTCCATCAGCCCCTCACTGGCACTGCTCAGTGATGCAGTGGACCATGGGCCCACAGGGACCCAGCACTGGGATTTTTCGTTAGTGGGGGTTCTGGTGTCATATGCCACACCCATTCCCGTAGGGACTTCCTTGCTCCCTCAGAGCTCAGCTGAGGTCTCTAATTTTCCCAGCAGCAATGCAACAAATTAACTTCCAGGGTTGCTGTACAAAGTGTTTTGAAGGTGGCTTGGTCTTGGCTGGCCCATGAAGCCCCCTGCACTTTACAAAAGCCCCGCTTGTCACAGATGACAGCTGCTAGAAGTGGCTTGTTGAGATAGATCAGCACAGCTGCTTGCAATTTCAGACTCTCTTAGCAGGTTTGGCCACAGGGACCTTCATGATAAATGCCTGCACTTCAAAGTGTACCACTACATCACTAGCACACGTTCTCCGGAGTGCTGGGCTACCAGCTCTGCTCTTAATGGAACATGGCAAGGGTTGAACCTGGAACGCTTATGTACAGAGAGAGCAAGTTCAGCCACTGACCTGTGGCTTCTCCCCATAAGACTGGGTACATTAAGCTTGTCCACATCCTTTTAACACAGTTTTCAATCTTATACACCCAACATGACATTGCCAAAATAAAATCATCTTACTTAGAGAACAAAATATATAAGCACGTAGAAAGCCCAGCTTTGAGCCCTTTCTGGATCCTTGAAAAGTGCATAAAATTAACCCATGAAATGGGAAGCAGGCTCATTTGTGGGCCCTGCATTTGACTGCTAGTACTGTGCAGGGAGAAGGAAGGACTCCCTGGAGAAGACCCTGATGCTGGGAACAATTGACTGCCAAAGGAGAAGGGGACGGCAGAGGATGAGGTGGCTGGATGGAGCCACTGGGGCAGTGGGTGTGGGCTTGGGTGGACTCTGAGGGAAGGTGGAGGACAGGAGAGCCTGGAGGAATGTTGTCCATGGGGTCACAATGAGTCAGACACAACTTTGTGGCTAACAACACTGTGCGGGGAGCTTCATCTGTACAACATACGCATGTGATCTGGTAGCCAGAAAATTGTAGGCCCTCTGGTCCCATGGAGGGAGCTTACAAAAATGATTGACATGAAGAGCCCTTGCTAGGACAACAGCTTTCCTGGGAAGCCCGGGTGATATAGCAGCAGTCTTGGTTTCCAGTAGCGCATCATAAATCTCATTAGCGGCCAAACACTGCACTGTGCAGAATAGCCATCAACACACAGCTATCGGAGCAGAGCTGACAACCCTGCCAGTCTCTCCTGTCTTGATAAAACACACTTTAAACACATCTGAAAAGGTCTCAGGACCCTTTGTAGTGAATGAAGCCCACCACTTCATCTCAGGCATCTCAGTTCCCGTGACCAGGATTCAGAAGCAGCGGCAGCGGACTCGAGGAAGCAAAGACCGGAGTTTGGGGAACCTAGGGGAGGGAGATGGGCTCTGATGGGCTCTCAACTCAGCCAGCCCATCCAGAGGGATGCCCAGGTCAATGGTACCAAAAGCCACCGAGAAGCCCAGGAGAATCAACAGGGTGGCACCTCCCAGCCTTTCTCCCTGCAAAGGTCATCCCATGGGGTGACCAAGGACATTTTTGTTCCAAAATCACTCCTGGAGCATGATTGAAATGGATCTCGCTAGGCTGCTCCACAGGACATCAGCCAGCAGGGCAGGAAGAAACTAGTGCAGTATCATAGGGACAGGGGGAAAGAGTTTTTCTCCAGCTGCAATGGTCCTACTGGTCTTACTATCAAAATAGAGCTTATTGCCAAAACAGCACTCCACACCTGAGAGAGAGAGAGAGAGAGAGAGAGAGAGATCAGCATGTAGGAGTTGGGGGAGCCAAACATTTGCCAAACTGCAAGCATTTGTTAAGGGGAGAATCCTCTAAGAGGGTCGGATGGGGGGGGACCACTGATCCAGACTGCACACACGCAGTGGCAACAGAGCTGTTGCAGTAGAAAAACTCAAGTGCAAGATGGAATGGAATACCCTGGAAAAGGGCATGGCCAGTTGTCTGGCTGGGACCTCGCACAGGAGGAGTCCAGGAAGCTGTTTTTTATTGCAGGTTCCACAGGTACTTGTATAAAATCTAAATAAATGCAGCAGTGTTGCAATCCTACTTATGCCTAGCCAGAAAAAAAAGCTACAGTTTTCGTGGCTGCCTGGGAAAGTTGGGAGTTGTAAAACTTTTTTGCTTTCTAAACATGCATAGGATTGTACCTTACATACATACATTGAAATCTTCAATTTTAATTTGCCAGAATGCCCTGGAATTATGCTATACCAGGGGCATAAGAGAAATTAAAGAGATAGCTGATCCCCTAGACTGCCAGGTAAGCCTGCTTCAGGGATTTGGGGAGGTGGGGGGTGAACATTGACATAAAACAGGGATTAAGAGAGACTGCTTTTCTAGGGAAACCTCAAACCTACAGACAACCTGGATTGGGAGGTGAGGGTCTTTTTAAATTACCTTCTACCTTGTTGGAAGCACAAGAAGCCTTGAACAAGATAACGCAGTGGAATATAAAACATCAATTAGAACAGTGACCAGTCTGAGGCTGGTGGATGAAGTGGAATGGCATAGCTTTGAAAACACCACAAGCAAAAGGCTCAAGAAAACACAGAAAATCACTAGTTGTCTATTGTCCTCAACTGCCCTCTGAAATAACAGGCTTTTAAACTATTGCCTGAACCCCATTAGCAAATCTCCCAAACAACATCATTGCCCAGGCTGCTAAATCCCACAAGAATTACATAGCAATACAGTATAGTTGAGTTTCTGGCCATGTTGACAAATCAAAGGTACAAGTCTTTGAAACATCTTAGCTTGGCATTTTAAGGAAGCACATCTTAGGACTGCATCCATTTTTCAGCCGGGAACATGTTTAGGACTTTTGGGAAGGACAAAAGGTTGCACTAGCCCATCTGCTCACATTTTAATGTTGTCCTGTTAATGTTCTTGCCATGAATTCACAGCTATTTCTATCTTGATCTACAATTTCACCACCATTCAAAATGAAAAAGAACGAAACTTTGTCCCTGAGGCATCCCCAGCTGAATAGGGAACACACAAAGAACATGATGACATCAGGTAGTCAATCAGATTTGACTAAAGTGATGATGCCACAAAGCCAATTCCGAGCGAGGGCACTGCTTCCTGGCTTCCGGCAAATGAGCAGTGCTTTTTCACGCAATGCACCCCATCCCATTTTAGCTCCGCCCTATAAACATTTCGAACTAGGCTAAAATGAAATCAAACAGGAACCTTCTCACATACCATTTGCGTGCTGTAGCGAAAACTGGACCTGGTTCACAATGGGACAATTAAGCACTACTTGTGTTGCTGATGAGCTGCGATACAGTGCAGAATTACAGTGATCCAAGCTTGCAAAAAGCTGTAAGCAGAGGAGCCACGTGTGGAAGTGGAAGACACTTGATGGCCCAAAGCAAAACAGCTCAGAGATGGGCCGACTTCCATGACAGCAAAGCATCTTTAAAGCCACCGCAACCACTGAGATTGTGACAGGGGCATTCAAACGAAATCACGATCACTGAGGGAGGCAAAGGCAAGCTCACAATGCACACCGGGGTGTCTGAAAGGGTCTTATGTAGCCTTGCATGTCTCCCTCCTCCCCCTTTTGAGCATTTCAGATAGGATTACAGGCAGAAGCGTCTGTCAAGAATATTAACATGACTAACAGCCACATGCTGAGAAAAGCTACTCAAGCCTAAATCTTTCTCTCTCCCTCTTTTTTTTCCACCAAGACCCCCCACCCACACCAACTAGAAGCTACCCTTCAGTGCAATTTGTGGAGCCAGCAAGATTTTCATTACTTAAGTACTCATTTTATGTTGGAGGCCCGGAATTAAAATGGATAAGGTAAGCTGCAGTGCAAGCCAGTCTAGGTCATACTAAAAGAAGCTTCCGACCAAAGTAAAAAATACGAGTAAGTCCAGTTCCCTTGGTTGCCCCTGCACAGAGATTGAAGGCAGAGAGGCAGGGCAGAAACACAGAAACAGAGCAAGTCAGAAGGGGCCTCCCGGGCCATCTAGTCTGACCCCCCGGCTCCAGCCAGCTCCGCTCATAACATGCCTACCATGGGCATGTCCAGCCTATCCTTGAAGCCCCATCACTGATGGAGCCTCAACCACCTCCCATGGAAGCCCATTCCATACCCTTGGGGTCCTAACCATCTGCAAGTAGCCAATCTCTGTGCATTCAGGGCAGCACCTGAAAAGGAAAGGTGATACTTGCCCTGCTTGTGGGTTCCCATGGGCACCTGGCCGGCCACTGTGTAGACAGAATGCTGGTCTAGATGGACCTTGGTCTGATCCAACAAAGCTCTTCTTCTGCTCTTATGCTTGAGACAGTACAGCAAACACACACACACACACGCACAGAGCAAAGGTGTGAAATTATGCATCCATTTGTTTTGGCAGCCCAGGCAAAAAATCCCACACAAACCTCACATCCTACCTGACAAAAAATATAAAAATATACTAAATGATTAACAACTTGCTGTTCTTTCCCAATACCCAAAACCAGTTGCCTGAGGCAGCTGCTTCACCATGCTTAACAATAGGGCTGGCCCTGCTCAAGTCTCCTTTTACTTTGGTAAGGATTGGAAAGCTCTTAAGTTAGTGTACATGGTTCTGCAGAACCAAAATTATTCTCTGGGCCTGGCCTCTTGTGCTACAGGTATTTGGGATGGGGAGGAGGGTGAAAATAAAATAATTTTGGGTGCGTTGTTGACAATAACCTCAAGGCACAATTTTGCCTTCCCCCTGAAATTCCACACCTGTACAACAGAGAAGAGAATGGCCAGCGATGACATTCCTCACAGTTATTAAAAGATGTCTGAAAATAGGCTGGTCATGTCTGTGTAAAATGGTGCCTACTTTAGGGAGACAGAAGTATAGAGCAACTTCAGGTCCATAGGGTGGCCACCATGCCAGATGAGAAAATGCATCACCAAGAAAAAGGTCAAAAGAGGACACTGATCAGTATAAATGTGTGTGTGCTGATATATATAGATGTGTGTGTGCACATCTGAAGAAAATATAATTTAAGCAGAAATACATCTCACCATAGTATGACAAGCTAGAGGGACTTCACCTTGAAACTGGAATTGGACAGACTAGCCCTTCAAGGAAAGGATACCTTCAAAGAGAGGACTGTCTCCATAAAAGAGGACAAAGCAGTCACCCTAACAGGCGGAGAACTGCACTACAGTGCCTACTACCTCTGCCACTAAAATACACCCCAGCAGGCTTTTCAAGTTTTCTCTTCAGCAACAGCAGCTGATAGGCAACCCTGCATGGTGGCTTGGAGATTCAACCACCTGGCAAAACAAGGAGTGGGGCAGGCTGAGATGCCGGGGCTGATGAGCTTTGCTTGGAGGCTGGCAGCTGTCCTAGGTCCCCAGGCCTGCACCCAAGTTTTTAGACAATCTCTGGGCCTCTTCGAAATTACTACCAGCACCTCCAGATGAGGGGAGTGAATTCAGGTGCACAAACCTAAACTGAGCATTTGTAAGAATTGGGGGTGCCCTCAAATCACACACACACAGCCCTGAGTTTCAAAGGATGAACTTACGGATGGACGAGTTGCACACAAGGAATCTCAAGTCAAATATTCCAGTCAAAAAGCTTACATTCTAATGTTAGTCTTCAGGGCAAATTCTTACATGACACTGCCATCCGGCAACCAGCCAGCTCCTTAATAAACTCTTCTTCCTTATTCATGCTGTAGTTTGTTCTGCTCCACCACAAACCTCCCACCACATTCTGGAGACTTTTGGGGCTCTCTTGAAAAAAAAGCTGCCATTCAAAAGAAGTAAAAGCTTCCCCGGTTGGAACATGCATATTCTTCAACTCTGCCTGTAGCTACCGGACAGGATTATCAAGGGACACAACCTCATTCTGTCAACGTTGAAGGCCATTATTATTATTTTAAAATATTGGCCACTGTGGGAAGCTGGAGATACTGAGCTAGTGTGACACAAGACTTTACTACAACCAAGTGGTAAAAGGCAGATTTCAATAGGTTGCAGCTGTCATGAAACTCTTGCCAATATTCATGGAAGGAAGTTAAAATGCCATGGGTAACTTTATTGGAAGCCAGTGAGTCTGTTGCCTCATTTTCTTTGAAGTGGAGCCTAGAAAAACACCACCCCATTCCACCCTAAGGAGAAACTACGACGGAGAACTCAGCTCTGAATGATTTGCAAGCCAGATAGGAGAGGATCCAACCACTCCCAGATTCTTGCCATGCCCACATCCGACTGCCAGCTCAGATGTACAAACAAGCAGCTGAACATGCAGCCCCAAGGAAGGCCCATCGTGCAGAGGGAGGGCATGTGCTTTGTGTGTGCACGCTCAATCCCCAGCATATTTAGTCAGAGCACACAGTCCTGCTAGAAACCCTGGAGCAGCTGCTGGACAGTGCAGACTAGCGATTGAGCTTCCTTCAGTCTGAGGGTCAGATACAGTTGGGGGGAAGCTCTCAGGAACTGCATTCCTGTGGCGAAAGGCAAAGGCAAGTCGAGGAAGGAGTCCAAAAGACCAGCCTGTTTGGGAGCAAAGCTTCTCCTGCCAATCACTATGCCTGAGGAGGACAATTTCAGACATTCTGAATGGGGGGAATTATACAAGAGCTGGGAAAATGCCAAACATGGGCAAGCAAAGATCTAAGGAATCCTTGCAGTAGGAAGATCCAAGGATTTCCCTGATCCCTCCCATCCAGCACAGCCAGCTGGTTTCTACCGAATCAAAGCGCCGGTGTAGCATCGGCTTTCTGATCTTTTCCTACCTCATCTGCTACTGCTGCTGTTGCAAGCATTGCTACAAGCCCACCAGTCCACTATCTTCATGATAAGAGTAAGACCCCTGTAATTTTCAGATAGGCACTCCTCAGGAAATGGGTGCCCCCCTTACAGCAGGACTCAGCTGACCTGAGTCCTGACCTCGCAGTTAGGTCCTGCCTGGTGAACTAGCCTTGGTCCTGAGCATTTGCTGCTGATCTTGACCATTGCCAGATCTAGGCAGACTCCTGACATGAAATAGGAAGGGACATGTCAGAAGTCACATATAGCAAAGTTGGAGTTGAATCTAGCTGGGTAGGTTCCGTAAGGCTATCTCCAAGGACATGCAGAGAGAGGGGAGGTGGTGGGAGGGAGGGAGAGAGAGAGAGAGACACCTTTTCCAAGGCTTTGGCAAAAGCAGATTCACACACCAGCAGCAGCCTTGACATCCAAGACTAATTGCCCACATCTCGCCTCACTCGATAGGATGCTAACGCCCATCTCCAAGTGGGCCCGGCACAGCATGCTCTCCTGCAAGATGCTGTGAGCTGCTGCTCTGTGTATAGTTAGCAAGCAGCTAATCCCCGCAAGAATGCTTCAAAGTTGAAATGCTGCTATAGAGCAGGGAGGAGAGGAAAATTACACTGCCGAGTGACAGCCTTGGCAAGACGTCGGGCAAGCAGAGGTGCTGATGGCTTGCCTGTGACCAAAGAGCACGAAGACAACACAGATCGGAGGCCCACGTGATGAAAGGGGAAGCCAGCAAGCAAGGGATCATCGCCTGGCAATCCTGTTTGCCATCACCTTCTGGGTCCCTGCTCACAAGAGGAAGCCCATCCTGTGCAGCAAGGAAACTGAGTGACTTCCGTGATCACAGTGAGGAGCAGATTGGCAATTGCACCCAAGGCAACTAGAAAGCTGTAAAAATATGCTGTTTACAAGTTTTCGGTGAGTCACATTAGCAAAATAATAAGCACATAGCAATGCAGTGCTGAGCACAAGTAACCCAAAGCCAGCCCACTGTGTAATAGACTATCATACCTCACTGCTGTTTGCTGCCTGACAAAAGGGACTCAGGTCACCCCACCCCTAAGGGTGCAGGGCCACATGAACAGCCACATCCCCAGCATAATTGGAAGCCCTGCCCCCTCCACTCAAGCCCTCTGAGCATGATGGGGCGACCTTTGGCCAATTAGGGCATGGGAAAGGCCTGGGCGCCTATATTGATACAAACATGGAGCTGAGCATGCGCCTGCCAGCTGTAATGTGACTTGTCAACCCAATATCGCTTTCATGCTTTCATTTAAAATGTGAAAGGTACAACTAAAGCTCACTTTTGCATTTCTTTAATGTCTTGTTTCTGGACACTGTGGTTCAGTTTCACTGCAGAACATGCTCCAACAGAGCCAAGCTCAAGGAACCAAGGTTCAGTTTGGATGCCAGGAAGTACTTCATGGCAGTTACCCCATGAGCTTCACCACCAAGTGGGGCTGGAAGCTGAGTCCCCCGAGTCCCAGTCTGGTGCCACTGGCTTCATATTCTTATTGCTCTAACTTTTAATATTCCAAGTTTTCATGGATTGCACATCATTGTAATGTCTCTGGATGTGGAGCAGTTCACAGAATTTAAGTTAGCGCCCTCCAACACCAATCTAATTGTACAAGTCAATGCAATGCTACTAAGCAAGCTTTCCGCACCACCCTTTTCTCTGCAGCAGTGACATCACTTACTATAAAGGCTCTGCAAATCAACAGGAGAGACATGCTTCTGGGAAAGCAGCATCTTTGCCATCAGCCTACCCTGGAGACCATCTGCAGTTCCTTCTGCACCAAGACTCCATGGTCTACAAGGAACCTGGATGCCAACCATACCTGCTAGGTGGAGAATTTCCCTTCCTCCACAGATGCACCAAGATATCCTGAACTGAAATGTGCCATTGAATGGTAATTGCAAGCCACATTCATAGCCAAGCATGGGTGAGAAATGTGGGCATTGTGAGGTGCTGCTGTTATGTAAGTAGCAGCCTAAAACATGGGCAATCTCACCAAAAGCATCCCTAGGTTTTTTAGAAATTTCTGGCGCTTCCCTTGCATTTGCAGTACTGAATCTGGTTGGGGGACCTCTTTTCTGCTGAGGACTTCATTTTCTTGGGGATCATCTCTCAAGGGCTGTTTCTTGGCAATGCTGTTACATGTCATCACATCAGCTCCAATTTGTGGAGGCCCTAAAAATGAGCACCTGTCATTCACAGCCCTGCTCACCACCTGTAAATTCAAGGCAGTAACTGATTCATCTCATATTGGTCTTCCTCTTCTTCTGCCGTTGACTTTTCCTAGATGGGACTGTCCTCTCCAGCAGGTCTTGCCTTCTCACAGTGTGCCCAAAATATGACAGCATCATTTTTGCTTCCAGAAGAAAGCTCTGGCTTGATTTGATTTGGACCCATGTCTTCATCTCTGGGCCATGGGCAGGGCTAAAGAGAGCGGTGGGAAAAGCCAGACCACTTCCACCTCTAGTTCTCTCTTTCTGACAGTCTTTTTGATTTCTCCCAGCCTCCTCCTCCTCCTCCCTGACCAGCTAGTGGATGATCAGCATGCATCACTCTTCCTGGAGACCAGATAGCTTGCAGAAAAGTTATGAAATTAGTCCAGGGGGATTATGGTGCCCAGCTCTGGCATAAATGAGCATGGCAAACTGCATCACCCACTTGAAGGTCCAGATTATGATATGGCAAGTGACCGTGTGGAATTCCACCTTTGGTGGGGTGAGGGAGGGACAGCATGACATGTTCACACACTAACCATGTATAAGGAAGTTCTCTGAGCAGTTAAAGTTACAGTTACAGTTATGATTATGCCGATGGTTGTTCTTTTGATTGTAGCATGACCGCAGCGGTTATTATTATTATTATTTTAGGTTAATTGCCATTTTGTTAACATTCTGTTTATATAGTATAATTTATTATAATATTTACTTTTTGACTTATTCTTGTCATTATTTTATTTAGTCAACATCTTATATTTACTGGAGATGGAAGATTATGTAGGAAGGGCCCCTGTGTATAGCTCCTGCTGTGATATTTTAAATTGTGTTGTATTTTAACTGTGTTTTGTGTTGTCAACTGTTCAGAAAGCTCATGAGCTGTGCACTTGTTGAATACATACACATACATACATATTTCAATCCAGTTCCAAATATTGGAGAGCCATTGTACACACTGTGGGATAGCACAGCAACGTTGAGGGCAGAGTGGAAAAAGAAAAAGGCGGGGAAGAGCAACAGGGGAACAAGAGGAACAAAAAATGACCTGATGCAGCCTAAGAGGCCTAATTAAATACTCCACAGTAACTCAGGAATATGGATGGCTGCCCAGGAGTCTGCCTGGTGCTTTTTGATCTGTTTAGTCTGTGGACTTCTTGCTTCAGAGTTAATTACACACTTAAACCCTTTCTGTTTAAGCTAATGCACCATGGGAAATGTTCCATGGGCTTGCTCCCTCCTTCTCCCCCTGATTTCCTTTGTATTGAGCATCCTTTTAAAGTGCTCCTCTGCTTGAGGGAAGCTCGTCGCCCTTGTTTAATTGAACCACGTGAACCCTCTCTAGTCTGAAAGGGGTTTTGTTCTCCGGGATGTGGCAGGCCACTGCCTCTCTCACAAACACAAGGGCTAAAGAGAGGCCGTTTCCCTAAAATGGCCTTCAGCAACAGGCCTTGCCATGCACAACCTCTCCCAGGATTTCTTGGAAAGCAGAACATTCACAAGCAGTGGGCTGCATAGAAGCCAGCCATGACAGATGGTGCAAATACTGGGAACCTGAAGAGTAAAGAGCCATTCCCAAGCACATCACTTGGGCAATCCATTCCTGGTAAAAGCAGTCTTGTGGCATCAGCTGATATCTGAAGCACCATTGCCTCCTGGATGGATCTACCTATACATTCAGATCTTCAGTAGGATTCAGATCCAGAAGAAATCGCTGACACAGAGGAAAGACATCACCAAAAAAGAAACAAAAGATCAAAGAGGAGGGTGTTTTGCATGAACTTTTCATATGTCAGTATTCACACAGAGAGATGCAAATTTTGACATAATTCGTGTAATACACATAGAGTTCATCTCACCACAGTGAGAAAGGTTATAACCAGGTAACCTACTACCTATTTCATCTGCTGCTGTTTCATCAGGTGTAGATGGACAACAGTTCTCATGTGTCTTATCTTTAAACTGGATTTGGACAAAACAAAATCCAGCTGGCCTTTCAAGATGGCCGCCATCTTCACAACACCCCTGCATTTCCTGTCATAGCCTGCCTTTCCTTTGCTGTGTTCTCACCCAAGCCGATAGACCAAACATCTCCACCTAAACTTCTGCCACTAAAGCAAATACAGGTAACCTTTCTCAGCAGTGATTAAATTTTCATCCCTGGCCTTTCACAAAAGCTCAGGCAATCATCCTGTAGCAAGAGAAGCATGCTTTGGTCTCTTCCTGATGCATTTCAGGGAGAGAGGCTGTCTAGCGAACCAAACTTTGAAGAATAACATTTAAAAAAAATTCTCAAAGGTGTTGCCTGACACTGCAGAACTTGCAATCTTATCACTTTGAGAGTGACATAATCCAGATTTAACGAGAAGTTTCTCAATAGCCCCTCCAGGATGATACAACATTCAGATGCACACGGGAGAAACAAAATGCTTTCCGGCATCCTAAACAAGTTGCTATTGCATTCTCTAAAACACCCTTCCCAACTGGGCACCCTCCAGATTTTGTGGACTTCACGTCCCATCAGTGCCATTCTGGATAGCCAATTACTATGGACACTGGGATTTGTAGTCCAAAAGACCTGGAAGCAGCTGGTTAGGGAAGGATGGTCTAAGAGAAAGGGTTCCAGTCTAGTTCTCCTCCTCATAGTTTCCTGCATGCTGCAACCATTTAATGTGGATTGATTGCTTTTATCCAAGTGTGTGCAGGCTTTAGGGCCCAATCCGTGACGATACCTCCTGCCTTTGCTCAACATGAACATCAGGTATCTGAGAAAGGCCCTTGTTCAATATCTGTGATGCTCACAGTTATATAATCAACATGCCAAAAAAACCCTCTAAGAAAAATGGAGAACTTAGAGGTGAGGGGAGGAATAGGCTAAGCCAAGGGACTGTTGGATGAGTGGAATTGCATCTTTCAGGTTGTTGAAGTTTAAAGCACTACCACTCTTTGGTGGGAATGTACGCAGCCACATCATTTTAAAATATCAGGAATTCTCCAGTTATACATGCAAGCACTAGTCCTTCAACTGTGTCAAATTCAGACTTCAGCACTAAGTAAAACCCACCTGGAAGTAAGACCCATTGAACTCAGTGTAACTTGCTTGGTTCGGAGTATACAATATGAGCAACACAATATGGAGAAAATTTGAAGAGTAGGAAGTTTGAAGAGCACCAAGATGAGTGAATCAGTTGATTTCCAGACTGTGCCAATGGTGCACATATTCAATAGCCCAATCTCCATAAACGTCTTCAGTCCTTTCATTTAAAAAAGGGTATTTATTTTCACATGCAATTTATCCTATCAAATGCATTTTGTATGTAACATTCCCTAGCGTACACATTTTAGTTTGCAGCTTCGCCTGATATGCACTCTACCAAATGCAATACTTTAGTCGAAAACTACATCAGAACATCTGGAGAAATGCACAATCCAAAGGATAACTGCATTCCAACCTGCACAGCTGTTAGGAAGCTGTTAGGGAACTAGCTTGGCTCACTTAAAAATGAAATTCTTCCACATCCCCTCCAGTGGATGATGATTGGTAAGAACGGTTCTTTTCAAAAGCACATCAAACATGACTTACTGTTTTCCAAGTTCTCTATACACTTATTTCCCTTTCCCTGAAAATCTGAACATGGAACTCTAATGCAGCGATCACATATTTATTCTACAACCTGTATTGATATAATATGTTGTTTGTTTGGGGCTCCATTTGCTTCTTCAGATCTCAGTTAAGAAAACAATTGCAACCAAGTATAAATGATTGAACAAGCCACTTCGGAGTCAACAAAGTATAATGCCTTCGCTACACAAATTTCTCTGCACCTTTATTACAGCCATCTGTGTGCCATCTCCTTCTTCACAGCTCTTGCCTTCTGCATCACCTCTAATTATGAGGAAGATACCCAACGCTAAGAGCAATTCCACTACTTAGCGATATTTATTATATTTTGTGTGAGCTTCTGAGAACAAGCCACACATGCAAACGCAAAATAACAGTCACCAAGAAGCACCAGTGCAATTAAAGATGAAAAATGGTGAATCAGGACCACAATCCATCCTGAACTCCACACAACAGAGAAGTCTGGAAAATGTTTATTTGACCTGCTTGGCTTCCTCATCATCTCCAAATGAAATATGAATACACTGACATCTCAAACATTATAATGCGTACTCATTAGCTTTGTGCAATGCCTGAGCGTTCCAAGAGAGAAACATCTACTATCCGGCTATTCTAATGAACTGTGAGACTTAGAACTGTGTCATAAAGAGAAGAGTCTTCTTCAGGTCTGCATGAATTCAGTCACAAGTTTACAGGGGCTGAAATGCAAAAGTGGATGAGACCAGAGTCCAAAATGTGGGGTGAGGGGAGTGATAGGTGAGGCTCTTATCTATTTCTTGCCTTTTTCCTCAAAGCAGCACAAAATCTGCTTACAAAATCTTCCTTGTCTTCAGTGATCCTCACAACAACCATGTTTGGTAGATTAGTCATTGACTGCCCCAAAGTCACCCAGTGAGCTCCATAATCAGGTCGGGCCTAGAACCTGTTCTCCCACATCCCAGTCCAACACTTGTAAACACTACACAACACTGACTCTTTGTTCCACACACAGTGGGGCAAAAGGCATTCTTCCCTGACTTTTACATGTTCCTTCCATCAGCTTTGAATCTGAGGACAGGGCAGGATGGACTTAGAGCCTGCAGTAGGGATGCATTGAAGCTCTGTGGAATCCATCCCTCTAGCATTTGAGGCCCTCCCCTTGTGCTCAGCCCTATCTTGGAAAGTGAGCTAAGCCAAGAGGAAGTACACAAACACTCACAGAATAAGGTTTTGCAACTGGCAACCTTTGCCAGGTGCAGCAGTACTAACAACTTCTGCTACACTGGTGCGAAAGAGGGACACGGCTTGGTTGTGGGGCTGCATTCCTGATGAGAGCCATGTGAACAGTGTTCCTCCACATCACATGCAGCCGCAAATGTGGCTGCATGTGGCACAGAAGAGGGACATGGCATGGAAGCATGAGAGCATTGAGTGCATTGGCCAGGACCTCAGCCTCAGGGGTCCAAAGCAGACAGAAATCCAGGGTGCCAGCTCCAGGGAATCTGCCAGATTCCCACCTCTGGAATGGATTCCTCACACATCCCTAGCCTGGAGGTCCAGATCTGGACTAGAGGGCTTAAACTTTCCACTCTGCATTATGGATGAAATCAGATTCTGATGACTTGTTTGTATTGCAATTTCTGGCTCAAGGGATGGCCATGCACTATGTCAGGTTGCTAGCCTTCTTCCCACTCCCCCAAATAGCTCATGGGATGATGAAGAAATGCACAAAAAGAAGAGGGGAAAACTGCAAAAGTCCTCCCCCAACTCCAGTAACCCTTTTGGGGAATTCTAAGGTTGAGCAGAGAGAGATGTAGACAGTGGAAAGCCCTTTAGAGACAGCCTTGGCCCATCTCCCAACCACATACCAACCCGAGAGTCCATGGGTGAAAACAAGGGGCATGTTTCTTCTAACCGCCCCCCAATCCACAAGAATGAAGGCCTGAGCACTACCAATGCCACCTGCCACTGGACTTTGCTGAGTTCTCCTTCTTAGAACAAGGACTGCAGGAGGATCCGGTAAAGACCTGGCTTCAGGCAAAAATGATAAATTTTGAAAAGTACATCAAAAAAGAATTGCCTGTAAAATGAAAGGCAACATGTTTCTCTCTGCTTCTGTATTGTTTGTTTGTTTGTGGTCTTTTCTCCATTTCAGATTCAACATCTTATGTATGTTTCATCTGACAAACAAAGCAGATTCAGCCTCACGTCCTTTTCCAGGCTCAGATATTGATTTTGCTCTGACTATTTCAACTTCATTTTGTTCACTTCCACCAGCATGGCTCCTCCAAGCTTGGCTCCATTAACTTTCATACATTTGAATACATTGACGATGGCATAGCAATGACGCATCTGACATGCCACCAACCTCTCTCTGTTTCCCGGGGAGTGGAATGGCACATCTTGCATCTGCAGGTATCAATCTAGCTACTTACAAAAGGCAATAACCACTTGGAGGCCGGTAGCCTGTGAAGACTGGAAATGGGCAATAAATGTCTCTTGCTGGACCTTTTAAAAGGAAGCAGTTGATGATGCCTGATTACTTAAAAATGGGAAATATCCAGCTTGAGAAAAATAAGATTAACGGGAGCAGGCGCAATTCATTCTGCCTGACTCAATGCTACATGCCGCAGATTAGCACAGAGATGCCTCCAGCAAATGGGTAGGGTTTCTTTTAAATGATGCCAGAGAACCTCATGCATCAAAATGACCAAAGAAAAAGGTTACCTCTTGCATACTTTCACCTGCAAGCCGCAAAGGAATGCAGTCATGACAGAGCCATTCAGCATAACAATGGGAGGAGATGAAATAATCAAAGAGACAACAAATCAAAGTAAACCTTTTAACCAAGTTGACATATGAGGTATTTCACAGCAGTGAAAACAGTTAGGGAACAAATTATGAAGCTATACATATTCAAGATTCTCTCTCTCTCTCTCTCTCTCTGTGTGTGTGTGTGTGTGTGTGTACGTACACAGACAGACTGCAGCCCAGTTCAATAAATATAGAACTGATTAAAAACATGAGTTTAAGGCTACAATCCCATGCCTGTTTACCTGAGAGTAAGGTTCATTACAAACATTATTGAGTTCCTTGATACCTCTCTATATGGGTGAAATATTTCTGAAGCAAGATATTTTCTTAGCATTTTTTTATGACGCACACATGAAACAGGGGAGAGTTCCACGGTCATTGGTCTTCCGCTTGCAAGAGAGAAAAAATGGAGGAATGTCACTGCCATGCTTAAAATTGCATTTGTATTTTTTTAAGTTGCTGTCTAATTAATCAGGAGTGTATTTTCCACTAATTAAAAGGTTCCATTTAAATAGTGAATCCAGCCAACTAACTAAACAGTGCAACATTATATATGCACATGTATAAGCATTAGCTCACATATGGTCATAATCAACCTGTTTCCCACTGGGGTCACAGCATGTGCTGGACCCTCGACAAGGATAAGCAGTACTTGGCTGGCAACACAGGGATTCAGATTTCTGAACCTGAAGATGACTCTGTCACAGTTTGATGCCCATCATATAACGGTCCTCTTGGTGCCTAGCCAGAGACTGATCCAAAAAGCCTGGAAGAGTTTGGGGGCCTGGCAGAAGGTACGACATGTCTGTCTAGATCTGCTTGGATGTTCTTACAGGAAAGGGGCTGTGCAGGCATCAAGCCACCTTCCAGTCACTGGCTTTCGCCTTGAGAAGGAGTTAACCTTTTCTCCATCTGGGAACCTCACAGGACTGGGGAGGCGTGGATTGCAGAGGTATCACTCAGGCGGAATTCTCATTCCTGAAGGTCGAAAGAGAACATCCCAGGTGGAATAGGAGCCTCAGGGAGAGGCTCAATAGGAGCCGACATCCTGGTCAATTAGTGCTTGGAGAGTGAGCATGGACACACCTTTGCTCTGGGGGTGTCCACTCCCCAGGGACTATTCAGGGAACATCTCTCATCTTCCTTCTCTGCATCTTTGCTGCATGACTCTGCCAGAAACCTGAGCCTAATGAAGCACTCTGAACATGGACTCCACCTAATTTGGACTTCGTTCTCTTTGAACTTTTACTGTCAAGAACCTGCCATGGGGGGGGGGGGGGGAACCTGTTCCACTTTCTATAGGCTGTACGATGTGTCTTTGCCAAGGAATCTACAGCCTGGTGTCGTGGGACTTCAAAAATTAGTCCCAGGGGAAGCCGAAGCCTCCTCTCTGGTTTGATCCTGGAGGTCCTTTCAAAGCAAAGTAGTTGCCGAGTAAAAATGCTAGCAGGGAGCTTTATCATCTTGCATGCAAGAGGGTAATGCCCTTAAGAGATAATAGCAGCCAGCCGTGTGATTCTTTATATATCTTTTGCACACCTTCATCTTGACTGGTTAACAGTTTAATTACAGATGTATCTTCTTTTGCTTAGTTTGGGTGTCAAAGGATACTTAGCTTCTTGTTTTGGAGCACAAGGAATATATACATGGTTACTTTGGAAAGAAGAACATTGATATTTTTGACAGCCCTATTATGGTTATCAACAAGCACACTTTGAAGCTTTCTTCCTGTCTGTGGATCATGGGGACTAGGTACATTCTTCAGCATTTTCTCTGTTAAAACTCAAATGCCTTGTTATCCTTTTTCCTTCCTTTCCTGGCTAATTGGAGCTAATTCCTAGCTCCTGGACATTTCTAGGTTTCAACTCTGAGAGCCAGAGAGCTCTCAGAGAGCCAGTGTGGTGTAGTGGTTAAGAGCATGGGACTGGGACTCAGACAATTTGGGTTCTAGTCTTCGCTCAGCCATGGAGCCAACTGGGTGACTTTGGGCCAGTCACAGACTCTCCGCCCAACCTACCTCACAGGGTTGTTGTTGTGGGGATAAGATGGAGGAGGAGATGTAAGCTGCCTTGAGCCCTTTGTTGGAAAAAGGCAGGATATAAATTGAAAAATAAATAAATAAAAATAAACTCACATTTATATATTAGTATTGCACTGCATTTACATCCCACCTTTCATCCTCCAAGGAATCCAGGTGGTTTACAAGGTTCTTCCTCCTCTCCATGCTGTCCTCATAACAACGACCCTGTGAGGTAGGTTGGAGTGAGAGCCCCTGCCTGGTCCAAAGCCAGCCAATGAGCATCATGGCTGAGTGGGGACTGAACCTAGATCTACCAAGTCTCAGTCCAACAGTCTCGCCACTGCACCAAGCACAGTAGAGAGATCCCAGAGCTGGGAGCTTTAGATGTTGGAATGTCTACATGTGGGAAAGTAGATTGAACTCCAGTCTGATCTTGTCTCTGGAGCCTTATGATCAAGAGACCTAGACTCATAGTACCTGGAAAGGCCAACCCAAATGGAAAGGTTCATCTTGACCTCTATGGGAGTATGTATGATAGCTCAGGTCCTCTTCTAGAATTCCTTACCAGCAATGGGTCTCAGATCCTTCCACCGGTGGAGGAGCAGCTAGGAGTTGCTGAGCTCCAAAGGCTAACATTCACCTAGAGATTCCAACTCACTGGCAAAGCTGGATCCGATCTCTGGTTTCTGAGCAAGTGAGACCAGCGACTAAGATCCCTTCTCTCATTGCAGGAGCATCTGTGATGGCCTCAAATCTTTCCCTTCAGCAGGAATCAGCTCAGGTCCCTTGCTTCAGTGAGGAATATGAAGGAATTTTATTGTTAAGGGATGTTCCAGCCCTCTACCTTGAGGGAGAACTGTTTCAAGAGCCTAGAGCAAAATGTCTGAAGACTTTAGCTATTCAGCTGATACCCTGGGATTTCCTGTAATAGAAGGACCTTGCTGACCCAGGGTCTCCTGTGTCAGAATAGTGGAATGTGAGATTGTCAGGTATTGGTCCTGCAATCTCATGGATGGGAGTGCCTACTGCTTCAGAACCTCACTGATGTTTCAGAAGTGGGTGAAGCACCAGTGTCCAACTATAAACCTCCCACTTGCTTCTAGAAGTTACTGGTGCAGCAGCTCCTTCTGCCCAGCTCCTCATGTCACATTTCTGCCACTTTGCTTGGACAGCTCCGCTGCTGCCTCAGAAACTTACAGAAGATCCACTCCAGTTGGATGCTTCCATGTTCTCCCCTGTAAGTCAGGAAGTTCCAAGCCACACTGGAAACAGAAATGAGACATGCATAAGTGTACACATCACTGGTGCAGGCAGGGACACTCTTGTGAACTTTGCATACCTCATTTCCTCCATAAAAAAACGCTTAATCGCTTTCCCCTCACTGTATTACAACTCTCCCAAAGTTCATCTTTATCTGCTGGGTATGGAAGGTGCCAACCTTTTAGCCATTTCTTACTAATAGATAAGGTAAACCCTTTCTCCTGCTTGCAAGCTGCAGAGTGCAGTGCTATTACACAGCAAAGCTATGGGGATTGGCTTCAGCTGTCCGAATTCATTTATTCTGCGATGGCCTCTCATGCATACAGAGAGAGGATCACACTTATGCATGTGTTCACACTCTTGCAAACACACACACACTCCATATGATTCCCTAGAATCCTTAGCAAATGCATGAAACCCTCCATATGTAAGGGTTCCACTTTAGCATTTCATGGACTTATTCTTTAGCAGCTTTAGTATTTCATGTGTCCCATCTGTTTTCGGTGTTATGATGGATGTCATATGTGTGTATTTAGGGTATTGATTCTGCTTTGATTTGTTGTTCTTCACTATTACATTGTTCTCTTGTTGGAGTGAATAGCTCTATCTATTTCTGAGGCTTCTCTTCCTTGATTGCTATTCAGAAAGTCTCATGCCTCATAGTTTGCTAAGCAACCTGTCTCTTCTAAAATGATTGTCTCAAAGTTCAGCTATTTTAAAAAATCCCAACCTCTTTATCCAGCTGAAGCATTCGGATCACAAATAATGTAAATCAGAATCAGTGTAAAGTTAGCAATGCAATCATCTAGGTGAAGGGATCCTCTTTTAACACAGCTTCACCTTGAGTTTGTCATGTGTCCAGAAATATGACAAGAGGGCGTCCTTCCAAATGCTGATGCCTTTGTCAACCATATTTTGACTTCCTAACCAAATTGTGGACACTTCTTGCTATGTGCTCACATTTCACAAAAGCGAGCAAGCAAAGCAGGCAGTCCAGTACAGATTCCTGTTTTGTCTGAAATGGGAAAACCAACCGCTTCAGAACAAGCCAGTATAGTAAGCCATGGACTGACGTTGGCTTAAAATCCGGTCTTATCTAAAACTATGCCAACTATAGTTTCCTGGTTCAATAGAAAAGGGAAACGGTGGCCCATGGAAGACTTTTGGATTTGTTTGCTCCTCCCCTGCGGGGAGCAGCAAAACAGCTGCATAGATGCTGAACGGCTTGGTCATATTTTGCTGTAGTGAGCCGAGATACGGTTGTGAGAACTCCTGCAATACACAGCCCTGGTGAGTTTGGCTTCTGTGTCAACACTGACACAGTGGAAAGGCAAAACTGCAAAATATTTACACTGCGAAGCAGAAATCGATCCTGGGAAAACATGGAACTGCAGCAGTTGTTAAAGTAAAACGTGGAGATGTATTCCAGAGGAAGAGTGTCACTCTGGATTTCTGGGGTTCCATTAAGCACATGTGCAATATCCAAAGTTGTTTACTTCTGTGTGAATCACATATGCTAATTAACCCATTGAAGCATCTGACTATATGCTATCAGCAGGAACTGGTCTTTGCCAGTTCTGTTAGCAAACTGGGCCCATGCCTGCTTTTGTCTGGCGATGTCTCTGGGCCCAGCAGGGCTAGATTCAGGCATGTGCATGCAGCATGGACCTCTGGGCAAAGGGGTCTTTCTTTGCAGCTTTTGGCTGACACGGTGGCCCTGGTGTCTACATGCCCATGGAATAATTTACCCCCCTCCCTTTGACAGGTATGCAAGGTGCCTTTTGGCTGCTTGTTCCAGGATGATTCATATACTAGAAAAGAAAACATCACCTCTAGCAGAAGGCAACTTTAATTTGGGATAGCGAGAACTACAGTATAGTACATCATGCTGTGCAACTGAATTTGAGTCTAGCTTTTTTCCTGGCTTAAGATCTGGTTGACCCATTATTAGTATTATTTTTGTTATTATGTCTTAAAGACCATTTGCAATGACGTCAACCATTCCAGCTGCTTGGCTTGTGTTAGTGCTTGCTTCTACAGGAGAGAGAATTGAAGAAGCAGGCCAAGGAAGCACACCTGGCCTATTTACAACATAAAACATCCATAATGAGCTTGGCTTAACACAGGTCTTAGCAGACTCAAGCATCATTATGCAGAGAGGTAAGATTTCCGCTCCACATAGGTCACATTCACTCCCGTGTTTAACTAATATTTACACCAATAGAGATAACTCTGGGGGTGTATGAAAATGTCATTTCAGTTGACAAATCACTCTGAAATGCCCCACCGGCAAACTACAGATTGGACCATTTCCCAAATTTGTGTTCACATCTGCAAAATATGCACTTAAAGAATGCACGGTTTTCTCAAAATGCACACATTTTAAGTCACCCACACTTGAGAAAATTTTCTCAGTTTGGAAAAAGAGCACAGATTTGGTATTGTTTGTGCAAATTTGTTTTGCACAGTTTATCCCATCGGACAAACCAACCAAGAATCAGAGAATCTCAATAAGGTTGAACATCACGCATTTGCTCATTCCTAGCTAATACAATGGAAAGATGTGGAAATGAACAGCTGTAACTCTTTCCTTCCCAGTTGCAATGTATGGCTGTGATAGCTGGACCATAAGGAAGGCCGGGCGCCAAAGAATTGAGGCCTTTGAATTGTGGTGCTGGAGGAGACTCCTGCGAGTCCCTTGGACCACAAAGTGATCAAACCAATCAGTCCTAGAGATCAACCCTGACTGCTCTTTAGAAGACCAGATCCTGAAGATGAAACTCAAATACTTTGGCCACCTAATGAGAAGGAAGGACTCCCTGGAGAAGAGCCTAATGCTGGGAACAATAGATAGCAAAAGAAGGAGGGGACAGCAGAGGAGGTGGCAGCTTGATGGAGTCACTGAAGCAGTCGATGTAAGCTTAGGTGGACTCAGGGGGATGATGGAGGACAGGAAGGCCTGGAGGAGTGTTGTCCATGAGGACATGAAGGGTCGGACACGACTTCGCAACTAGCAAACTCTTTCCTTGAAGATGGGACAAGCCACCTTTTGCTAAGCAGTTTCTCTGCTAAGAAGGTCTCTATTAACCAACAACACTCCTGATAAATCACTGTCTCTCTGTTGTCATTGATTCTGCCTTTTGTGGATGACTAAAGATCAAAGGAGCGGTGGCAAATTTTCAAGTACAGGTGCTCTTCCTCACAGGGTCCATTGCCATGTCCTCAGGTGCAGTCCAAAAACTCACACAGGCACCTTGATCAATATCATCAAACCAGTTCTAGCCATTTTTAACTCCAGCAGGAGGAAGTCTTTTGTAAAGCTAATTGGCTGTAATTGCCCATTCAAGACCAAGTCAATGGAGATATCAGCTCTGGATATCCTAAAAAGCCCACTTCAGATTAGAAGAGAGCATCTTAAAGCCCACAGGTTCTCCAACCTGCAGAAGTCCATGGGAACACTACACTTCCCACAATACTCTTTTCTGTCTATGCTCCTCCCCTGCTACTCCTAGTGTAGCTTACTGGCACACATGGCCAGTGGGGAGACTTTCAAAGTCCTCATACCTGTGTTTGACTGATTTTGTGGGAAGAAACCCAGGTCATTTTCCAATTGATCCAAGGCAAACATCACCCAAATCTCTAGGAAGAATTTCTGGAAAAGCAAGTTGGCAACCCAAATTGCCCGCCTTCACTTCCTGAAATATGAATTATCCTACACCGGCTTGGAAAGCAAGGTGTATGGACAAAAGGATCAAAACAGTTTTCATTTGATAACCAAGCGGGCCATTTGTTCTACTTTCTAGTCCTCTATTTAGTGGACTGTAAGATGGCACTATCTGAAGGCATCTTTTTGATAAAGAGCTGCCCAGTCTAAGACCTAAAGATTAAGAATATTAAGGGAGAAAAGAGGCCTTAAATTTCCCCACTATTCTATTAGCACTCATTTCCAAATTTGCATGAAATCTATACATTGACATATGCAAACTGTATTCAAATATCTGTCCTCATTGTTAAGGGAGAGTGATGTATTTCCTCTGTTTGGGATTATACACAGGTAGCCACTGCAATACCACACAATGGACAGAGAGATGCTACATCTTGAGTTATTATTTTGAAAAGTCTTCCACCAAAGGCAAAACAGGCTCCCTGGAGAAAGAGCAATTCGCCCTGGAGAACAGAGACACCTCCAGGGTACACATACTTAATCCAATCGATTTTAAATATTTTAGGCTGCCCTTCAGGAAACTAAGTCCCCTCAAGGAGGCTTACAGGCAAACATGAAGCCATGGAAAGTACAGCTTCGATAACCAAAATTCAAAAGATTAGTTTACACAAATTCAAACAGGAAATACACAAAATGAACAAATTTTCAAAAGCCGATACATGTACTCATCTCAGCTAGAAGCGATTTGACACCAATCCATCTCCAAAACCTTCCTGAATGCCAGAAATGATGGGACCCAGTTGTATATCCCTTGGAAGGAAATTCACAGTTTGGGAGCCACCCCCAAAAAGACCCCATCCCTAGTGCTCACCCATCTATCTAATCTTTAAAATGGCCGGTCCCTTTTGTAGACTTCAGAAACCGGGGTTGGGGAAGGATTCATTCAAGGTTTGTGGGTCCTTCAGAGCACCCAGTCATAGGTGTGTGCATGAGCGAGATTCAGAAGAAATAAACATGTCGTTTCCTACAATTAGAAGAAAAGGCAGGAAGGCCTCCTACTTTAGGGCCCTAGATTAAGTGAAATGTTTCTCCATCAACACGTCATGATGGATATTGCTTGGGGATAAGCAGGGATGACTGGAGGTGAGCTGGGACAGCCTGTGTCTGGGGCTCCACCCAGGTATGTCTCTTTCCCTTCTGAACATGACAGAATTATTTCTTAGACTCTGACTTTATCTTCTACCACTGTCTCTGATCCACTTCACTTGAAGGAGGAGAAACACCCTGCAGTCTGAGTTCTCAGCTCATGTACCATGTGCTACAGACCTCTGGGCCAATTCCACAGGGCCTGCAAGCTGCAGAGCAATTAACTGCCACTGGAAACCTGTTATTAGCAGAGAGAAAGGTGCCAAATGTACTGTGAGCAGGATGCCAAATGTCTCAGCTTTGTCACAGCCTCAGGCAGCCAGCATCAGCCTCCTTTTTCCAGCTTGTTTCACCCCATATAGCTCCAGAAATCCCTCACACGCTGCAACTAGGGGGCTGTCTCCTGCTAGTCCATGCGGCTCGCTGCCAGGAGCACGTCAACATTCCCCATGGACATTTCTGACTTAATAAAAGGCAAAGATTCCTGCACACAAGGGAAGCCAAGCACAGCCAGCAGCAGCTTCCTAATTGTCTTCATGCAGAGACAAGTTCATTGTGTCTGTAATTAGGAAAGCCTGTGTCACCAGAACCTGCAAAGAATCGCATGCATGGCTGAGTCCCAGTCTCTGGCTTCTGCTCCGCACACACCTCTCTCCCGCCTACGCACTCCGTGGTGTTTCTCCTCCATTTGTCTCATCCACATGCAGGTCTGTCTCAGGCAAAAAAGAAGGCTACTTCCCCCTATTCCATCCCTTCATACAGGGCACCATTAAAATAATTTTAAATGAAGCTCTATTACTTTTTTCATTATTTATGGATGGAAATGAAAATTTATCTAATAGAGTTGGTGGTGATACTTCGTATAGGAGCAGCCTGGAATGAAATTGCCTGAAGCTGGAAATATGCTCAAGACCTCTCCTTGCAAAGGTTTCTGAACAGAATGGGGTGGTTGCATTGAAAAATTGACTAATTGGATTAGAGTACATAGAGGAGGAATAAAACAAGATAATTTCATGAAAATATGGCACCCACTCTTTGTCTGTGATAGGGACTCAAACAGTACAGAAGACTGAATGCTTCCCAAACGCCAGTGCAGCCAATAAAGAGCTGGTGTCACATGGCTAGAAGTGCACACCCGAGAGTAATCAGGCGGCCATATTTTGTTTTTTTAGGTTTTCCCTCCCTGGATCAGAAAGAGCGGTGGAAACTCCTTCTTCTGTGGATTTCTGCTCCTTCATCATCACTCCCTGAGAATGTCATTTCTCATATGGCCAGAAGACCACCAGTCTTGTACAAAAGTGTTTGATGCACTTTTATTTTTTATTTTTTTTAAAAAAAGTATGCATTCTGTCATGCTCATTTTCTAATTTTTGCATTTTTCAAAAGCATTCCTTTCCCCATAAAGAGCATTGCAAGCGAGGGAAGGGACAGCTTTGATCACACAGTGTGTGCCTTCAGATTCAGCAGGTGCAAATGGGATGAAGCCTGGCCCGAAATGAACCCAGGCCAATTTCTCACGCATCCCTATATACAGCGAGAGAGACCATTCCTAAATACAGCAGACAGAGTTCAGATGAGCGGGTGGAACCGCGGATCTCACAATTAGCAGCGTTGCTCGTGGGTGTTCTCAGCCAGGCAGATGGTAATTCAAAGGTCAAGAGGTGCAAAACGGAGATGGAGGAAGCCATGGAAACCCTGCAGGCAACTTGCGCAAGACACCTGCATCCCACACCTGGTTTGATCTCTGCAAAGGTTTAGATGCGACAAGCTGCTAAGGGTTATTTCCAGACAGGTCAGCTCTGACTCCCTTCACTTAGGCAACAGGTCTGAATATAGAGGCACCAGGGGATTTCTTAAAAAATCAAGCTGCAGCCTTTCAGTGACAGCCCCAAGTTGGTAGAAAGTGACTTTCCAAGTCCTGCTTTTTTCCTTATGATATAGGAAAGATATTCTCAGGGTTTTGAATATATATGAGTTATCCAAATGTGGCCTCAGTAATTTCCAGGGGCAACTCTGCAGCACAGTTGTGAGCTATCCCATAGAAAGACAGCATGGAGCAGAGGCTGAAGTGTTCAACTGGGACTCTGGAGATTCAGGTTCTAGTCCCTGTTCAGCCATGAAGCTCACAGGGTGACTCCCTGCCTAACCTGCCCCCGGGGCTGTTGTGAGGATAAAACAGCATAGAGGAGAACATAAAAAATCTACAGTTGTAGATTGCACCCAAAACCCATGATGTAAATCGGGGTAGGCACCAACATGTCTCTAGATATCCTCCCTGGTACCCACCAAGATACCTTACTCCTTTCTAATTTAATTTTTAACATGCATGTTTTTCTTAATGGCACTTGGATGGCTTCAAAGTGAAGAGGGAATCCCTCTCGGTTGCCATCTTAATTCCCATACATGTCTCTGGGCAGGTTACTTGGCCTTTGGGATTAGCCACGGTGGCCACTTTATGGCTATGTGCAGGACTGTCTCCCAAATTTCCAAAGGTGTGAACCTTCCCAGGAGTCAAGATGGAGAGCCTGGCACTCTACAGTGTGCCTGTCTAAACTGGCTGGGCTCTGCAATCTACCCAAACAGCACTCACTGCTTGATGAACTACAGAAATTTACAAAAATGGAATGCGGAGCTCGTTACTGTGGCCCATACACTGTTCAGATCCACAAAAATCTCAGCCATTAAATTTTGATTCTCCAGTTCTGTGCACACACAAGGTGCGCTTCATCGTCTCATCATGCACCGCTGCTCCCATCATGATCCAGCAATGACACGGCATGGCAATTTTCTCATCCAAAAGCTTTTATCAAGCTTTCCACTCAAATAATTAAGTGGAATTTGGAGAACAGGGGAGGGAACATATGTCCTTTTTGAGCCTTACAGGAGCTAATTAGGCAAATCATACAAATAATCCAACGGACCGGGTAGACAAAAGACTTTGATTTATCACAGATATTCCCCATTCAATAAGATGCCATTAGCTAGCTACATTAGTAGAATATAGCTTTTCTCTCACTTGCTCTTAATATCTCTGGCCAGGAAATTCCATTTTCTATCAAGGAATCTCCTCAGCTTTCTTGTCACTGTTTCTTTCAAGAAATAACACTAGTTCAAGTTATTTCATCCAAGATGTGAGGTAGGATGACCACTTATGAACCTCCATAGAAGAGGAAATGTGCTACCGAAAAGGAGAACAATGTAGAGCAGTTTGCATTAATATACATATGCTAATTTATACCCATTCATTCAAATTTAGAAATGGGTACTATATCTCACTACACTGTAACCAGATGACCTGCATGCACACCTGTTCAGTCAGCTCTTCAGGTGTAGTTAATGGGCAACGGTTCTTAAGTTTAAGCTTAAAGTTCTTTAGCTTAAAACTAGAATTAGACAGAACAGCCCTTCAAATAAAGGAAGGTTCTGTGGCTGCCCCTGTAACTGTAAAAGAGGACACATGTTCTGCTGCTCCAAAGGAGCGTTCCCATCTTCCTTCAACTGTTCTACATCCTTCCAACAGTGGTGGAAGTTTACTTTGACTACAGAGTTGCTGCAAAGTCTCCCATTCCACCCAACCCCACCCACACAATGAGGACTAGTCTGGCGCAATGGTGAGAATGTTGGACTGGGACTTGAGAGATGCAGATGCCCTTCCCCTCTTGACCATGAAGCTCATGGGGCGACTTTAGGCCAGTCACTGACTTGCAGCCTAGCCTACCTCAGAGGTCTGTTGGCAGGCTAAAACGGAAAGGAGGAAGGGGATTCTGTAAGCCACCTTGGCTTTTCCTTGCAAGAGGAAAAGGGCAGGTTAGAAATGTGATACGAAACGTTTTGAAACGGCGAGGAAATCGACACCCAACAAGAACAATCCCTTCCATCACCACCTCCCAGCCTTCCAACACAGTCATGATGTCCCACCCTCACCAGGATTCATGCAGCCCGTGCATGGAGACCGTATCTCAGGTAATGGTGCCTGTGACGATGCGCTGCAACGCTTTCACTACGGGCCATGCAGGCTTGGCACACACAAGGGAGGCCCCTGCCGATAGGAACACAGCAAAGACGGCCTGTCACCAGAGCGGCGGGAGGAACGAGCGGGCCTTGCAGACCCTGCTCTGTCTAGAACCCCACCAGTAGGGTGGCCACTTGCTCTCTTTTGCAGAGGACAGTCAGCCCACCAAAGGACCACCCTCTCTTTGAAGGGATGGCCTATCATAGCCAGATGTAAAACCATCAGAACTTTTGCCCATCTCAAGTGAGTACCTGCACAGCAATCGGAACAGGCGGGCACACTGGTCATCTGGTCACAGCATTATGTGCTATGCCAAGATGTATCGTGTGTGTGTTTGTAAAAACTCGTATCAGTTCTTGTGAATTAGCATATACAAATATAATGCCCACCCTAACCATCATCCCCCCCCCTTTTTGGGTGATTCCCCCCCCCTCCTTTGTGAGGACACCTGTTGGCCACCCTACCTAACAAGTATCTTTCTTTGGCATTTTAGACACTCAAAGAACACCAAAAAGCAACTCCAACCCACTATCACAACTGGGGACACCAGGATGGAGCACCACAACCAGTTAAGGAAGGGGAGGGGACAGCCATCTTGCAAGTGCAGCTGCTGGAACAGTCTTCCAAGACTCCCCTCCAGATACCAATGTTGGGAGTTGCCCAGTCTGCATCCTGCAACTGCTGTGAACAATGTGTTGGTACCACCTGCATTGTTATTACTGGCCGAACACTCATGAGCACGTGTGAGTCCTGGCAAACTCAATGCCTGGGCATGTGGAGGAGCTGCTTCTATACATACAGAGTCCCACTGCAGCTCTCAGGGGATGCGGAGGAATATGGACCCAGTCACAGAATCATGGAATGGTAGAGCTGGAAGGGGCCACACAGGCCATCGCGTCCAACCCCCTGCTATTGCAGGACACCAAGTCACGCCATCCCACTCAGATGGCCATCCAGTTTCGTCTTGAATGTCTCTAGTGTGGGAGATGCATTTTGGATGCATTCTTCCCATGCACCATGGGGAGGGGGCAGTGGGGGCTGAGGCATGACCTGAGAATTGAGTTCAGAAGGAGGCGTGAGGTTCAAGAAGCCAGATATTTGCCGGGACCACTTGGAATGCCATGCTAACGATTCACACGGCAACCTTGCATATGGTTAGGAACATAATCTCATACGCACCTATTGCAAGTGATGTAAGGAATTTAAAAAAAAAATCTTCGTATGATTTTGTTAGTTTTGGTGAAATTCACATAATTTCAAAAAGTTCCATTTTGGAGGAGTTCTCCGGGACTGCACTGGGGAGATTAACTGCAAAATGAGACAGAGCCAAAAGCAAAGGGGAAGGGCTAAAATAGGGGCCTATTTCAGCTTAAATATTTACCACCAGTCACTAAGGCTTAAGAGGCATTTCAGCCTTTCAGAATGGTAGAAAATGCAACTGGTAGAGCACAAAATGACTGCTAGTCAAAGGGAGCACAACCATGGCAAACCTCAGAGTGTTGGAGAGAACCCCCCCTCAAAAAAAAAACAAAACCCTAGATTAACCACAACCCTGAGGTCTAGCACCCTTAATTTAACAAAACTGACTAGCTGACTGGATAGGTTGTCAAGCATAAAGGAACAGTCTAATTATCAAGAAGAGAAAGAAAAGGAAAATGCTGAAATTAAAATCATAGCAACTTTGTCATGGACTAGTTTAAATATATGAGTTCAAAGCCTTTAAAAAAGCAATTAGCTGAAAACCGGTTGGCAATGAATTCCATTAATAAAGGTGCAGGGGGGAGCTCAAAGTTGTGAAACACAGAAAAATAATGCAGGGCTTAATGAGCCACACAGCACATTGGAAAGCAAAGGCCACAAAGATGGATGTGCCGAAGAAATCAACGATGAGACGTGAACGGGAGCTGGAGAATGGGCACATTTAGAAAGTAAATAGCAATCAGTTAAGTGAATGCAGAACAGAAAAGCCAAACTGGGAAGAGAAGTCAAAACCAAGAAATACTGCTGTCTGGCGCGAAGGAGATGTTAATGTGAATGCCAAAATCTAGAAGAAAGGCTAAAAGAGTAAATGGGACAACATAATAGACTGAATTGAAACAGATACTAGACTAAACCAAACAGAAAGGGAAACTTGTTTTAGTAACGTTTAACACCTGAAAATAAATTAACTATTGAAGTCTGAAAACAAGAATGTATTTAAAGAGAAAGCACATGTACTTCATCAAAGAAGTAGACAAAAAATGTACATAAAAGGGATCCATGAAAATGGGTCTATATGGATATAAATGTAGAAATAACAACTATAACAAAAAACAACCCCTCTCACCATGGTAGGAAAGGTTGTGACCTGTTCTGGCTTCCATTCAGGTGCTGCATTGCTGATGGGTGGAGCAGTGCTTGGAGTGCCAGCTTGGGACCTCAAGTCCCCCCAACCCCAGTCACAAAGTTCACAGTGTGACTCTGAGCCCATCAGTGAGTCTCAGTTTAACTACCTTACAAAGTCTTATTGATTGAGATATTTATAGTGTTATATGCCACCCACATCCAAGAGGATTCTCTAAGCAGCTTAGAAAAAATCCAGATAATTACAAATGTGAAAAACAACAATACAACCACTTATAATAAAATCATAATTTTAAACACGGAACATTATAATTATCTCAAGCAAGCAGGACAACTACTAACACCAAATCTCAGATCAATTAAAATACTCAGAGGAGAAACGTCTTCACTTGGTGCCAAAATGATAACAAATTTCTTTCCATATTTGAGGGGTAGCCACCAAGAAGGCCCTTCTTTTATTCACCATCCCTTTCGCCTCCTTAAGGGATGGCTCTTTCAGAAGGACCTCCCTGCCCAGATCTTAATAGGTGGGTAGGTACTATGTATGGGAGCAGACAGGTGTGAGGATAAAATGGAAGCTCATATAACTTCAAAGGGTGGGATATTGTAGAAATGAATGTCCCAGTTCTCCCTTCTCAGGCTTCTTCTTTATAACAAGCATGCAGGGAAAGCTTGAAGGAAGATGGTTCCCTAAAAGGGGGAGACTTTTGATCTCCTCAGCAACATTTTTCCAGGTGCAATGCTCCCCTGCAGCCCCCGTCCCCCTCTGGTTTCTCCATCTCTGTTCCCCAAGGTGGGGGAATAGTTGCCCTTGGGGGAAGGAGCAGCATCCAACAGAGGCCCAGGATGTGGGCAGAGGTCCAGGAAGTGGGCATGGGCCCTGCTCCAGGAGGGGAAGAACCTGTTTACCAACCTGCTCAGAAAAGTTCTAGCAGGGGGCTGAAATTGCACACCAAATTCCCAGCCTGAGCCTAGCCGACCACAAAGAAGAGAAATAGGCTGCTAGCTAGAAAGCTGACGGAAGTCAAGAGCCAGGATTTCTGGTGGCTAGAAAATGTAATCAGCGCTGACAGTGAGTTGAAGAACAGAGACGGAGTGGAGGAGCCAAAGCCTAAAGGAAAGCAGGCTGGAGGAGTCATGGAGTAGAGAACGTGAGCAAGCAGCAGCAGGGGAAGTACTTGCATGGGGACACAAAGATGAAAAGGTCAGCAGCGTGTACTTCAGCTGGAGCTAGGGGTGGTGTAGCAGAGCCAGGACTCACAGCGTCGAAGTACTGGGACTTTTTGATTAGCTGGAATGATTATGTAATCCACACACATGGATTTTTAGCTCCCTGTGAGTTCAGCTGCACAATTCAGTGTAGCTAAGGTTGACTAGGGGAAGAAAGTGCTAGTGTTACTTAACTTAGTAATTTTAACACACATTAGAGAGATGGAAAAAAATGCTGGTTAATGAAAATCATTTCAAACACGAAGCCTGACAGTTATGCACACTTCTGATTACAGTAACATCTACTTCCTTCTTTTTCCCCCTCCTCTTTAGCCTCTGTAAAACAGAAATGTTTTAGAAGCTATTACTGGGTTTTCAGCAGCTGATATAAGCTGATTAGGAGGCTGTGGGAAGTGGCTATATTAAAATTCTTGCCAGTCATTTGTTTTCCTTTTCTAAGCCATTTTAAATATTGCATTTAATAGAAAAATAATTTGCTCCACTCAAAGAAACATCAATTTGCAACTTGAAGGCTCATATATTAAACCAAGGAAGCTAATGTGTAAACATTAGCAATTCCAGTAAATGCATGGGGTTATGCCAATTTGATACCAGCTGGGAGAATAGCCAGATATTAAAGATGGGATTTACATAATAGGTCACTTATCCACAATAACCTTACCATTTAAAGATGTAGACATGAGAGGGTGAGTCACAGCCCCCCAGCAAAAAAAATTCATGGTGGCCAGGTATTCTTTTTCTTCTTGCCCTAATGACAGGAGATGCTGAGACTAGAACTGGAGACTTCTGGTCTCTGTCCAATGCAGCAGCCACTGGGAATGTGAATGTGGAGCAACTCTGAGTTGTGTCACATTCCCAGGATCTGGAGTGGCCCTGTTCACCCCCAGGGTGACCGTGAGGCCTGCTCGAGAGGCAACGCTGGGTATCCAGCACTTGGAATTTGCCTGCGTAACCCTCTTTCCAGCTGCAATGTGTTTTTGCACCAGGGACCACCAATAGCTGCCTACAACTCAATCCCAACATCTTGTGTTCAACGTTCAAAGCGTTTAAAGATGAATGACTAGAAAGGACTGTGGGATTCCAGTGTTGGACCAACTGCTTCCTTCCTTAAACACATCTGCTCAGAGCTCAGGTGGCCATGTATCTTCTTTGGCAGAGGACAGACCTCTTTTGAAGTACTGCACTCTCTTTCAAGATGTCCCCTGCTGGAAGGTCTGCCCAGTCCAAGTCTGGTATGCAGGTGAAGAACCTGGAGACTTTGAGGCTGCCCCTCAGTTGCTACCTGAGCAACAGACAGAAGGTTCCCTCCCCCCCACAGTCACAGTGACTTCCACTCTCTGCAGTGAATAAGGTGGCCAGAGTATCATCTTTTACAGATGACAGTCCTCTTTCTGAAGGAGTCCCACCCCCACCCCATTTCAAGGCCTCTTCTCTTTGAAAGGCTGGCTGGTCCAATTCTTGTTGAAAAACCAAGTTGCATAAAGAACTGTAGCCCATTAACAATTAGCACCCAAACAGACTGAAAAGGTGGACCTCGGGGCCACCTGGGCCTTCCGCACAAGGGTTCAGTGCACCGTCTTTCTATTTAATTAACAATTACACCCTAGACTTGCAGTTCTACATATAAATTAGCACATGCTGGTTACATGCAAATGGCTGCCCTCTTTTTTCTTGCAAAGTCATATGACCTCTTTTGAGGCAATCTCATAGGTGCCAATGTGCATAGTCTCCGTATAGCCTTATCCAGGCATATATTCCTTCGCAGTGGTTCTACGTGGACTTACAGTGAGAAGAGCCTTCCACGTGGCCCCTCCAGTGGAACTGCCTACCCCGCAAGCTACACAGGCACCATCATTTTGCAGTTTGCAGAGCCTCCTGAAAGGAACATTACACCAAGAAGCCTTCCTTGTTTGGCCAGTTACAGGGTTTTCCTGAGATTGTTGAGTATATTATGCTTTTTATCCTCTATTGTTCACCACTCTGGGATCTGGTTAAAAGTGGAACAGCTGATACATTCATCAATAAATAAATAGTGAAGGGAGCCATGCCTATGGTTCACCTAATAAGACTCAAGGCTGCAGCGCTTTGTATTTCTGCAGGAGCGTGAGAACAGCTTCCTCATTCCAATACCGCTTCAGAATGATGAGCATGTAGTCCTCCAGATGCTCTTGGACTCCAGTTCTCCGTTCTCCAGCCTATGGCCAATGGCCAGGAAGGACAGGAGCTGTAAGCAAGCGTGACTAAAGGACCATAGGCTTGCCCTCCCCCCCGCAGTGAAGCCGTTCACACCACCCGTTTGGTTGGGAGTAAAAGTGCCACGAGCCCAGCTAATTGAGGAACTCTGCCCATTGCAACACTGGTCTTCCTCCCAGATGTCTTGGTGGGAAGGAACGCCATCCTCACCGCTTCAAACCTTCCCACAGCACCATCGGATCAAGCCACAAGACCGAGTGGCAACATTTGGAATTGGCTCTCCCACCCAATTACAAGAGAGCACGGGCTCTTTCCCCTCTGGGCAGCATCCTGGTGCCGCATTCGGGATGCAAAAAGAGAAGTGCTGTTTTTTCAGCCATTGCTGCCCATGCTCCTTCATGCACTGAGCTATTATCCCGCTACTAACTGGCAATAAAGCTGCATTAATAATTAACTTCCACTTCATTAGCATGCAATAACTGCCTAACTCCCACAGCCTTTACCACCTCGGGCATACACTGGCTCCTATTATTTACCATCCAAGTGTAGAAATATTTGTTGTGAGCGCTTTGGGGAGGAGGTGGAGGCGACGCATTTCCAGCCAAGCCCTGCCCTCCCAAGACTCCGCAGTGCTCATCTGTAGATCAGTAAGATGCCACGGCGAGAAGTGCAGAGCTATCCTGACTAGCTTTCCCCCCACGTAACAGGTCTCATATCACAGGGGTCCAGACTCACACGTTTGTGCTTGGGGAAATTGTGTGGAAGGTCATGGGCAGGCCCACGATATGGGGCCAGCAAGGCCACCCTCCTTCACATTTCATTGGTGTGATTGGACAAAATCACCCAACTGTTCAGCCTACGCATGGCCACTCTGAGCATGCTGCCTACTCCAGGAATAGGTCTCGGACCCATTTTCTCCTTTTAGGCAGGTAAGGAGTTTTAGGAAGGATGGGACCCTAGGAAGCTCCCTTCTCATTCATCTAGCTTGGTAGCATGGACCCTGCCTGCCCAGCTGCTCTCCAAGTTTCTCTAGCATGACCTGGAACTGCTGGGCATTCAGCTTTCTGCTTGAAGAACACCTGCCTACCTGAGCTGTGTCCTGACCCCTTCCTGACAGGGAGCCATTCACAAGTGCACATGCTACAGGTGTCGTGCCACAAGTTCTGGCGAGATTCCCAGGGGCGCACAAGGAGCTGGCTGTTTTGGTGGTGCTGATAGCTCAGAGTCTGGGGATGGTGGGGAGGTGGCTGAACCAGACGAGGCTCAGAGCTCACACTCTGATAAAGGAATTGTTGTTGTAGCAGAGAGGTGTAGAGGTGTAGTTGCCGCACCTGCAGATTTCCCCCGCAGGGCCAGTCCAAGCCTGCTCTGGATGAAAGCAGCTCAAGGACAGCCAGGGGGCCCAGTCTCCCTCCTGCCTGTGGGAATGAAGCAGACGAAGGGCAGGAAGGAGGAGACTGGGAAATGCATGGTCTCTCGGATGGAGGGAGCCAGCCTCCTGAAGACATCCGCCAGCAGAGTCACGGGCTGGCCCAATTAGGAGCTCAGAGTGCGGAACACAGCCCCCAAAGGGTTCCAGAGACAGGCCCCAAAGGGTTCATAAGCAAACCTTTTGGAAAAGGGGGCAGAGAGGGTTCCACATCTCTTTGTGTATGCCTAGAGTCTTCTATGTAGAATAAAGACACTCTCAAGAAGTGCTAGAGAGTTTGTCTTGCTTGCAACAACAGGCTCCTTCCTCGGAGCATGTAGCCCAGCCAGTAGGGTAAAGGAGGTTTTCACCTGGGACTGAAAACGCAGCAAACACAGTGCCATGCAACTGTTTCTGGGGTGAGCGTTCCAGAGCCAGGGGGCCCCTCCAGAAAAGTCCCTGACACCCACCACCAACCACCATGCTTCTGATGGTGAAAGGACCTGGAGGAGGACCTCTGGGCAGATCTTGCTGCACAGACCCCATGAGAGGAGCTGGTCCCTGGCTGGGACCCTCTTCTCAGATGCCGTGCAGATATTGAGTCTGGCTGCATCACAGAAACTAGGGTCAGCAGGCACGATCCTGCTGCCCAGAAAAGCCTAGAAACCGGGCTACGCTGAATCAGTCCCTTGCTCCATCCTGCCCAGGATTGTCTGCACTGACTGGAAGTAGCTTTCCCAGGTTGCAGGTAGGAGATTTTCCAGCCCCACCTGAGGACCAAAGCTCGGCCAAAGCCAGTTCTCTACTCTGGGTTCACCTCATCCGGTATTGTCTACTCCAACTGACAGCAGCTCTCAGGGGTCTCAGGTCCCCCTGCAACCTGATTCTTTCAGCTGGAGATGCCATAGATGGACCTTCTCAATGGCTCTGCCTCAATGGCTCTTTGAGGTTTCAGCCACAAAGTGATGATGCTGGACAACTAAGAGAAGTAGTATAGATTAGGACTGCTACAAGAAGCACTGGCATTGGGCTTATTTTTCCCACAGCAACTGGCATGCCTCTCATAATGGAGGGAACCCATAGCCAGCAAGCGTAAGGATAGTTAGGAAACATACAGCCACTGATAGCCTCCTCCTCCATAGATTTCAGATGTGGCCTGAAGGCACATAAAGCATCCACTGTGCTTAAGCTAAGCAGGTCTGGAGCTGGCCTGAGCTTGGAGGGGAGACCACCTGGGAACTGCATGTAGCCACCTTGAGTTCCACAATGGGGAAAAGGGGGATATCAATTTATCAAATACAAAATAAATCTGTCCAATCCCCTTTCAAGGACAAAAAGGAGAGGAGATAAATGGAGATAAAATGGTGGTGGAGATAAATGAAGAGGACGAAACTCAGGTGTGCCCTTCGGCTCCCTGGAAGAAAAGGAAGGATAGTTAGGAGACAAACAGATACCTGGAGAGCATACTGAACACAGAAGCAGGTTGGCAGGCCCATAGGTCACTGGGCACCGTCTCCCCCACAATGCTGAGAAGAGCTGCATTTCTCATTAAAGGCTAATAATGGTTTTCAGGTGTGCATCTTTGCAAATACACTCACATATGCAATTTGCGATCCTCTTTTTGGGTGATGCATTTCCTCTCTTTCAGGGAACCATTAATGCCCACCCTACATGGTGCCTTTTCTCCTGACCACTGTCCATATGGCACATCAGCATTAGGAGGGGGAAGTTATGTTGAATTTTATTTATTGTATTATATTTGTATCCCACCTTCCTTCCTTTCAAGAAGCTCAAGGCTATGTATAATTAATTATCTAATAATTTTGGCATTTCTACCTAATATAAATTATGGAATGCTTAAAGTCAATTTTAGCTTTGTACATGTCCTCTGTCTTTATCTGATTATATTTTAACATTGATATTTCATATGCTAAGGCCTATGGCTAATGCAAATAAAGATTGACTGGAATACCCTGTGAAATAGGCTGGGTTGAGAGGCAGTGGCTGGCCCAGAGTTACCCAGCTTGCCCCCTGGCTGAGCAGGGACTAGAACCCAGATCACCTGAGTCCCAGTCCAACACCAGAACCACTCCACCACAGTGAACACATGAGAGGGAACAGCTGCAGAAACTCTCCTAAACAAAGGTAGCATACACAAAGCGAAACATGTCAGACAAGCATGACCTTCTGCTCAGAAGTAAGGCACAGAATTTCAACTGTTTTACTCAGCAAACAGAATTCATTCTGAATCTCACAAAATCCCTCACCAGTCTCCTCCTCCTCTCCCCCAGCTTCCACAGTTCACAGTATACCCAGCAGGGAGTCAGTTTAAAAAATTGAGAACCTGGACATAAATAGAGAGCAATGAAGGAGGAAAGCAGACACCATTCTGAACACCTGAGGCTGGACGGGCACTTGCAGCACCAACACAAGCATTCAAGGAAGACGGAAATGATGTGGCTTTGGGGCCAGGGTATGTGAGTGATGGAAGATGCTTAAGTAAGCCATAAAGCCCCTTTTGTGGCAGGGCTCAATTCCCCCAATCGAGCATGTGCCAGACCCACTGGGGCCCTTAGATTTCTTGCAGAGGCAGGCAGGCCTCTAATATGTAAAGCAGCACGATTTGCATTTCCAAATGGCGCCTATTTCTCTTCCAGCTCCCACAAGCATCTCTGCTCATGCAAACCTCTGGTCCTATTCAGGCAGACCTGCCATAGCAGGAAGATGATCTGAGGGCCCAACAAGAAGCACGATGTGGTACTGGGATTCTCTTAAGGGCTCCGGCGCTCATGGATTACTGCAAGGATGGTCTCAGCCTCTAGCAAGCCTGTGCTTGGACTCCCTCCTAGTCCTGCCCTGCCATACTCAGCATGGCCACTAGGGCATTGGAAGTGAGCCACACAAAGGACCAGCCAGAGAACTGCGGCCCATGGGAGCAGAGGCCAACGAGTCAGCACCTGGGATGGCAAACACCACACCATCTTCACAGCCAGAACGGTGCTGCGACGTAAGTGCACCACACACAATCAGCTCACGTGTAAAATGCTACACTGCACATGGTTCAAAGTATTTCTTCCTTGCATCGGGGTCAGAAAACTCTTTTGTTTTGTGGTTTTGTTCTAACAAATCAGGCACATCAAAGCAGCATGGAGAGAGCGGGAAAGAGGGGAAATAATTGTGTGCTTCACAGTGAAGTTAATACATGCAGCTTTCTATAGCCCCCCCTCCCCCAGTAATGACCCTCCAAAGAAATTGCCATCAGGGCAGGACCTGTGAGCAGAGACCAGAGCCTCCCTGAACTGGAGGGTTCCAAGAGCAGCTAAGCTGGCTAACCACTCACCCCCCTTCCTTCCTTCCTGTCCTGTTTTCTCCAAGTGCCATGTCATTTTGGATGATAAGCCTCCCAACAGAGACTATCTTGCCTCCCATTTAAGCTGCTTCAGGATCATTTTTGGTTGAAGAAAGCAATAAAAATACTTTAAATGGGGGTGTTTTTTTCCTTTGCAAACCACTTAGAGGTATATTTTAGATGCAGTAAGCAGCATAGGTTTATATCACTCAGTGGGGAAATGGGAACTTTGAGGCAGCATCCTGAGGCCGAGGCAAAATCCACTCGTCCCCAAGAGTTCAGCCTGAACACTCAAAGATTTCAGTAAAGCTCGGAGAGAAACACAGGGCCCTTGCCCATCTCCAATTATTTCCACAACTTTCCCCCTCTGCACACTGTGCCAAATCAAGATCCAGGAGGAACTCTACCTTCCCTCCACAACCTTAACAAATCACAAGCTTTCCATATGGCTAGAAATCCCCATCATTTTCATGCCCAACAGCATCCCCTTGTTGATTTGACTGAAGAGGAATCTGTTGTTTTTCTGCCTTTGGTGAACGGCTTATCTCTCTGCACAATCCTTATGCTGCTTTTTGTGCCGTTTCTGCTTCTTCATTTTGCACCAACAATAAAATGTGTGTTGCATTGTATGTCTGTCCCCGCTCCCATGTTTCCCCACAACAACCCTGTCAGGGAGGTTAGGCTGAGAGGGAATAACTGACCCACTTATGACTAAGTGGAGATTTGAACCTGCCTCCCCATTTCTAGGAAGTGCAACATTCCACCCACTTACTTTCCATAGAATACATTCTGAATCTTTGAAAGGATGCTCCCTAAGATGTTTCTCCCCCTTTCCTTCCTCCCACACCTTCCCCTTGTTCTTCACCAAGGAATAATGTATATCCTTCTAGAAATTCCAAAATCTTATGCACACTTTTTAGCATAATTACCAAACTACCACATTTTAGATATCCTGGAAATCTGGTTTTTATGCATTAGGTTCAGGGAGGTATCACTGCATTGTACCAGGCAGCTTTGGTCTCCTATTTGCCCAGGAAGTCTCTGTTATAGTGCGGCCCATGGCCATGGGGTGGAGGGACCTCAAATCCACTGCAAAGGGGACTTGAGACATTTCGGAGAAATTCCAGGGCTGAGTTAGTTTCAGGGTCAAAGATATTGGCCACTGGAGGGCAGCAGTGTACCTAATTCAAGAAACTGTAAAATATAATATCGAGGAACAGCAGTCCCCAATCTGGTGCCCTCTGGAGAGGCTGAACTACAACTCCAATCATCCAGAGCCAGAATATACAAATGGGATCTCTAGGACTCTTATAGACTGTATGTAATCTTGGGAGAAGCAGTCCGGTGAGGCAAGAAACTAGGGATCATGGGACAAGCCACTAGTCAGATGTAACGAACAGAAGATCTTAAAAAGGATAGCCCTGGCCTTTCGTCCCCTTCTGGCACCTTCTGTGGAGTTTATTTGGTCTCACACAAGACTGATAATTTTCAAACCAAAGATGGCTCCTGCTGTAACAAAAATACAAATAAAAAAATCTTCCCTTCCTGCTGTGAGGCAAAGTCCCGCTTTGTACTGTATGAGAAGACGGCAAGTGGATGGATCCATAGATATTGGGACAGAATTTGGGGCTGCATTCAGGAAAGCTGGGAACCCGAGACCACAAGAAAAGCCAAGACCAACAAGCATTTCCAGACTGAAGGACAAACCAGAAGACAAGCGCAAGGAACGGAAACCAGAAGAGCACCAACAATGTAGGAAAACATTAGAGACCAGGAACTCTGTTGCTCAAGCAAGACTCTCCTGCAACAGGAAGCTGCTTTGTACCCCTCCCTGTTCAAGATGATCCCACAGCCAACCTGGATGGGTGGAGTCAGTCCAGACTTCAGAATATTCGACTGAGAAGATGCCACTTCCAGTCCAGTGATATTGCTGCATGGGGTGCCTATCCTCAGATCTAAGCAGACACAGTCGAAAAGCCAAAAACATATTTATTATCCTGAAGATATTTTAATGTTAGAGAGCTAACAATGAACCAACAACCCTATCTCCTTCCAAAGTTTGTTTGATACAGTTGTATACCACCCATAGAGCTCTCTGGGTGGTTTACAGAATGAAAGTGTAGAACAAGAGTTAAACACCATGAATAATAAAATCAGTTGAAGCCAAAAACAGAACAATTGTCATCTCCAGGTGATTAAGAATTAATATACGGCCTAAAACAATAGATGTAAAAACAGTGTTAAAATCCACCTATCTATTAAAACATCTGGTGAATAGAAGGGTCTTTACCTGGCACTGGAAGGAGAACAATGACTGCACCAGGAGCACCTCCATATCTGGGGTGCCACCACCGAGAAGGCCCTTCTGCTGACTGTCACCCCCTCTTACTTCTTACGGGGTGATTCTCTGAGAAGGACCTCCATGGAAGATCTTAAGGACTGGGTAGTTTTCTGCATATTGGCGGAAATCTAGCTAAGATGGGTTAGTGTCTGTGAGGTCACCAACATCCTTCTGTATCCCTTTGGCACATACAATCCCATGAAGAGTTGTACATGCTTAAAGGAAAAGGATAAAATACATGCAAACACATATATGCCACTTTAAAATGTACTATATCTTTAAATTGCAGGCAGCCTACTTAATGTAGAGTTGGGGAGTTGATCCCAAGTTCAGATACATACAAGAACTTCCAGAAGACAAGCTGTGAAGCTGGTTCACTCTGAGGGTGAAGACTCCACTGTGCAGGCTTTTAAGAATGTGATACATGCCCCCACCCTTGCGGCATCTGAAAATTACAAAGCTTTTATTTACAACCAGTTTTCCTTACAATACCGATCCCATCTGCTGGTGCCACCTCTCTTAACAGTTTGCCGACAATTCTGATTGAGCACCATAATTTTGGGTCGTTGCCATGGCGGCATCGACAGTTTCCTGGATTGCCAAGCTATCCTGCAAGAGCTGCTGAATTTCTCACCAGGCATTCTAGGGAAAAACCACAAGAACAAATGGAAACCAGAAGAAACTTTTTGTAAAGTTTCTTTCCAGGAGTGCTATATTATTACATTCCCAAATGTTGGAATATGGGCACTAACCTTCACCAGCATAGTACACTCCAAATGTTTTGGATTCTAACTCTTACTATCATTGATCATGCTACCCGGGGCTGATGGGAGTTACAGGTCAAAATATCTGCAGGACGCCTCTTTGGGGAAGCCTCCCCTACACCACCCTTCTGTATATCCATGTTCAGAGTTTTGCCCACAGACTAATCCTATGCAATCTATCCTATGCAGAGAATTATACCATTGGAAGGGGCCTAGCAGACCATCAGATCCAACCACCTGCTCAATGTAGGATTCAAGTCACCCATCCAGATTTCAACCTGGCCCCACCCTACTTAGCTTCCAAGATTAGGCTGGACCAGGTTCACAGAAATAGGAATGAGTGGATCTGCCAAGCTCATTTTCATTCAGGTCGCCATCATTTAGTCCTCATTCGGCATCTTCACAAAAAAATGGGCATTTCGTTTTGTAACGTTTTATATTTACAGGTTTATTTTCAAATGTACACATTTCAGTGTGCTCCTTATTTTTCAAGTGATTTCTCCACTGGGGAGAACATCTTTGTGCACATTTTTCAAGAGCCAATGTGGTAGAGTGGTTAAGAGCATAGGACTGGGACTGAAGAGGTCTGGGTTCTAGTTCCCACTCAACCATGGAGGCAACTGGATGACTTTGGGCCAGTCCCCAACTCTCAGCCCAATCAAGAACAGGACTGTTCTTGTGGGGATAAGATTGAGATGAGGAAGAAAATTGTCTAAGCTGCCTTGAGATCCTTGGAAGGAAAAAAAGAATAAAAATATAATAAATAGGTTTCTTTTGTGGTGTGCATGTATATCATTCTAAATGCATACATTTATATATATACTGTGGAAGGGAAACAAGCTGCATCAAAAATTATGAAAACATACAAATGTTTACGGTAAACTATTTTCTGGTTCATGTTTAAGGTTTAGGAAGTACAGACATGGTACACTCACTTCCAAAAGCAAAGCACATGAATTTCTTCTTCACCTCTGCAAAGAAGCAAGTCCCCACTCCATTCAGCAAAACTTGTCTGGATGTGTGTATAGGACTGTGGGATTAATACATTTAACAATCTTTAAAGGTACAATCTGATGCATGCTGGAATAGCTCCTGCAACGCCCAGCATTTCCCAGCCAGCTAAACATGCCTAGAAAATCTAAAGATTTTCCATGGAAGATCCATTTCCTACTCCATGCTCTTTTAAGTCTCAGGCACTGCTCCTGATACCTGGAATGTTGGGCCATTGTCTGCTTTGTTTTGCTTCAGGTCCTCGCCTGGTGCTCTTTGATATGTCTGGTAGCAGCTGGAGCTGGCTTTTACTAGTTCTGCATTGCTGACTGGTCCTATTGATCATTTATCCCTTTCTCCTTCTTGCTTTATTTCTCTCTTCATTGAATTATGGGGTAGAAAGTTACCTTGGAGGTCATCTAGTCCAATCCCCTCCTCCAGGCAGGAACCCTGCAACTACCACATCCCTGACAGATGGCCAATTCCTCCAGTGAAGGACAGCCGACCACTTCCAAGGGCAACCTGTTCTACTGTCAGGGAGGATGTCTGGGCTTTTTGCTATTTCTACCCCTGGAAGGAACTTTGGAGGTCACCCAGCCCACCCCCTGCTCAATATCACATCTGCATGGCAGGATGTAACAGCTTCCCTAACAGATGGCCCTCTGGCCTTTGCCGAAATACCTCTTGTGAAGGACAGCCGACCACCTCCGAGCGCAGTCTGTTCCCCTGTCAAACAGCTCTCAGTTTCTCCTAACCTTTTGCTGAAACAGCTTCCCTGCTATTTTCCCCCACCGGCTGACAGCGTATTCTCTGGAGCAGGCGGGAACAACTTTGCTCCATCTTCCGCATGACAGCCTTGCAGATATGTGAAAACCACTGTTTTGCCTCCCTCTAAGCTTCTTTTCTCATACAAGCTCTTCCAAACAAGCCTCATGGGCCTCTCTCAGAGAGCTGCCTCCACGGAAGCCGCAAGGGGGAAGGCCTCCTCAGTGCCAGCCCCAACTGCACAATGGCCTCCCAGCCAAACCCTGTGTCGTTGAACTCTGCTATCATTTCAGCAACAAACTGAGACATTTAGAGATGTCCAAGGATATTTAACGGGCATCCCACTCAGCAATCATCACCACTGAACCATGAGTTGTTGTTCAGCTGTGGATTACTGTGCAGTCCAAACCCAGCCATGATAACTACCCATGGTTTGTTAACCACAGACAACCCATGAAGAGAACCCAAGGCTTATTGGGGAATTGTGAACTGTAGGCTGTTCCAGTGTTGGGAAGATGTGTCAGCTGAGTGACTTGATTAGGCAGCAGCAAGTAAGCAACTCAAGTTGAGATTTCTTCATTTTTTGCCAATGAGCCACAGTGTCTCATTTTTTACAACCAAGATCAAGGAGGACACAGCAGAGGCCATGGGAGGGAGCAGGAGGAGATGAGAGAGGGAGGAGGGTGTTGCCATAGGGGAAAGAGTCAAGGCTTCAGCTCTCCTTTTTGGCTCAAAGCGGCAATGGGAGAGATTTGTGTAAATACATCATGGTGGAAGTGAAGGACTTCAGTTCACCCCCACACACACCCCACCACCACCTCCCTTATTTCTGTTAAAGTTGACTCTTCAGACTTGAAAGTTGACTCAAACATTTCTTGCAATGGCTTGAGACTCCACCTGGACTTGAAAGTAAAGGCTTGAGACTTGACTTGAGACTTGGAGTGGAGGACTTGAATGCATCATAGGGATGTGCATGGTGAACTCGTGGATTTCTTGTGGGGAGGGAATTGGAGGGGGAGGGCAAGGAGAACCACCGAAATGCTCCTAAATGCTTTGGAGAATGGGTGGGATAAAACTGTGAAAAAAATAATTATTATTGCTATTATTAAGCATTGAGAAAAGAGCATTTTCTGTCAGAGAGCATGTGGAAACTGCTTGGAAATTTGTGTGTACTACTGTTCCTGTGAGTGGACTCCTTAGGTTATTGTTTTGTTTTAGCTCTAACCTAACTGCAACATAGCTAACCATCTCCCCAATTGCTACATACACACACGTCTAGCATATATAGAATTATTACATACATACTCAGAAGTAAATCCCACTGAAATAAAATCCATGGAGTTCAGTAGGGCTATTCCTGGGTAACTAGCATAAGATGGCGGATTTACCAGCTCCTGCATATGTAAACAGAGTCCTAGGGCTAACTCTTACTGCATTTGTTTTAAACAGTCATATATGCATAATCAAAATACACATTTTGTGCATGCATACATGTGAGAGAGAGAGAGATGCTTGCTTGCATCTTCAATACGAGACCTACAATACATGCCTACATTCATTTCAGAGGAAAAAAAATGTAAGTTTAAAGAGTAAAGAATTAAAATAAAGAATCTAATTTATTTTAAATATGTCGGGTTTATGCTCAGTTCTTGGTATAGCTAATTTATTTTGTTTAGGATTTATAATATTCTGTAAGCTGTCCAGAGACGACAGTGATGGACAGCCTGTAAATTTCCTAAATAATAAAATAAAATAAAAATGAGAACTGAGCTGCTGCTTCTGCATAGCTTTTTTAAAGGCACTGCACATAGAAAGCTAGTGTGCTAGAAGGAGAACCAAGCTTTCACTTTCCAAAAGCAGGGAGTTTTGATCATGAAGGGATATGCAGGCTCAAAACCCTTTGATTCCCCTGTGAGTTCCACTCTCAGTTTGCAGAGTTGAACCCAGAGTCGCCTGCCTTTTCAGGACTTCCCTGCATCTGCAGCCACTGCAGAAAGAGGCGATATTAACTCCTCCACCGATATGAATGCACATTTAATGGCTGGAAAGTAAATGGAGGGAAATTTGCACACCTGCAGTTGTTGCTCCATCACCACAGGTGTGCAGATTTCACCTCTATTTACTTTCTAGCCACTATATTAGCAGATATTTCTGGAGGGGTTTTTAGAATTGCCAGGAAACCGCAGTAACTGCAGCAGTAAAGTACTCTGAAAAGAAGGCATAAAAAAAGATGAGGAGTTACGTAATATCTCCTTTTTCTGCAGTAGGTGGAGACTCAAAAAAGTGTTGAAAAGGTGGATGGTGTTGCTAATTGTCAGTTCAACACTTAAAATCAAGAGGATTGCAAGAGAGATCCCCCCCCCCAGCCCCATTTTGGTGCACAGTGACAGGTTGGTGACTGGATCCAGGGGACTCCACAGATCAGCCTATGTAGAGTCTCTTGTGTCAGTTTGGTACCTCCTTCACTTCACTGCTCCCTTGACAGCTGAAACAGATGGTGAAATTGACTAGCCAAGACTACACCTATCAAATAGCCATAAGGGTGCACTTGCAAAAGACCAACAAAGAAAGTGACTTAAAAAACACAGCTGTGCAATTTACAGGGGCAGAAGTATTAAAAAAAAAAACAACAACCCCAATTTTGCACTTTTTAAATGCACCTTGGAGGGAAAAACAGCAGTGAGGGAAAAACAAATGTTTTGTTTTGTTTTGTTTTCCTACAAAGGACAGCTGAGTAGACACTCTGATACTCTGGAACCAGTTGGGGGACTTCTGAGGACAAAGCAGGTAACAAACCACAGTAAGCCCACTTGTCTGTTGGCAAACAACCAACCTACTATAGCTTATTCCCAGGCTATCATAGCAGAAAATGAGAAAGTCCTGCTCACAGTTAAAATGGTGGGCATTCAAAATTCTATCGGATCCTGTTGAGATTGGTACACACAAGCTTTCATTATGCTTGAGGAACAAATAAAGACATCAACATATTCTGGAGCTTCCCCTCTCCTTAAGGAGTGTAGCTAGTACCAAATGGTGCATGATTGCGGCACATCTGAAAATTAAACATCTTTATACGGGGAGGAAGGGTCCAATGATGAGCATGTGTACAGGGAGGGGAGGGGGAAAGCTGTGCAAACAAAAATATTTGAAGACTGACAAGGAGGTGCAAGGTGGCCATTTAACTGAAGCAAGCGAATCAATCACACTGTCATTCTAGCTGTCAGAGGGGGAGTAAATTATTGATTCCCTAATAACTAGATATGGAGCGACCTGAAAGAAACCAAGGCAGAACATGCATAGCCTTGCCCGTCACTGGTATCACCACCCCTGGACCTGTGCGCCCACTCAGGGAACAAAGAGAGGGTAAAGGCAGAAAACAACCCCCCGCCCAAAAAATGACCTTTGGCTGCCTCTTACATTTTTCCCATAAAATTACTCACAGCTGAACTGAATTGTGGGTGACAAATCGCTTTCATCCCAAGAGCCAAATTCAAGTTCTTCGGGGGCAAATGCCAGGGGAGGCCAGGAGTGAAGGCAAACGGGGCAGGCCAACCAATCTCAGCATGTTTTTTGTTACGTGCCATCAAGTTGTCTCCAACTGATGGTGACGTTCAGTCATAGAATGCCTTCCAAAATGTCCTCTCCAAGACCTCCCCGCTCAGCTCTTGCAAACCACATGGCTGCGGTTTCCTTTACGGGGTCAATCCATCTCATATGTGGTCTTCTTTTCCGTCTTCTGCCTTAAACTTTCGCCAGCGAGGTTGCGTTCTCCAGGGAGCTGTGCCTTCTCCTGATGTGTCCAAAGTTTGGCAGTCCCAGTTTTGCCACTTTTGCCTCTAGGAAGAGCTCTGGCTTGAGTTGGTCTAGGACACAATTAACTTGAAGTTTCTACTGCTAGAAAGGGCTTAGAAAAGGCTTTTCAATCAGCCATTCTAAAATCCAGAAACGGCCAGACAATTTGTGGTTGGAGGAGACAGAGCGAGAAGGAATGTCAGAGGGTGGCCCTGTCCTCATGCCTTTCTGGAATGTCATGCACACAGCCTATAATGGAAGGGCAGGGTGCACATGCATGAACCAGCTCCATAGGGACAAGTCACAGAAAAGTTGACAGCCAAGCTTGGCTTCCTGCCACCACCAACACAGGAGGTTCCAGCTCCAAGCCTGAAGTAAGTTTCTCTCAGTGAAGTAAATTTCTCTTCTGCCCTCTATGATTCTCCAGTTGTTTTGGCTCCTTCTCCACTTCCTCCTCCTTCTAGATCATTCTGCCATTCCTGACAGGCAGGATGCTAATGAGGAAGCACCAGTGAGATCTATTGCTCCTCTTCTCCACAGTACCACCATTGTATGAGCCAAAGCTGAAGGAAGTTGAGCTAAATGGTTGCAATGGTGAAGAAGAATGAGTCCAGCAGGGGTCTTACCAGTGTGGCCTTGATGGGGAATGGACCCCAGCAGGTACCAAACCATGCCTACACTTGACACCAGTGATCAGCGCTGCTACAAACAAAAGCTATGAATGCCAGGCATACATTCCTAGGAAGCTCTCCAAGTCCCTTCTAAAATCAGCCATCATTACTGTCATACCTTCTCACAGCTTTACATTCTCTTGCTTGAATATCCAGCTGGTACAGGAGGATGAAGCAGCAGTGTGGGGTGGGGGAAAGAGAGGGAAACATCCATTTACAGTGTCTCAACTAACTAGCAGTCGATTTCATGGTGCAACTCCATTTCCCAGCCCTGAATGCTCAGGACAAGGAGAAAGGCAGGAGACATGGTCTGCATGCTCTTTTTCCCTGACCTTTGCTCCCGAAGGTCAGCTCCCCCAGGTCTTAAATCCAGGCTCTCGTTCTTGTAAAAAGGAAGCACAAAAGCGGGGAGGGAGTCTCCACCAACCACCGTGCCTGTGATTCCACACAGAGCCTGTGTCAATAAATTACAAGACAAAACCACACTGGAATGAACTGACACTGTATTGATGTCTTTTGTGTTTTTCACAAGGCCCAAGAACACAGAACGCTTTATTGGTTTGCAGGCTGTCAAGGCAATTAAAGGAAGAGAGCTTGTTTGATACAGTCACTTCAGCCTGCCTAGTGGGGAGCCCAGCCTGGCTCTGCATCAGCGGAGGGAGAAGGAACATGTTCCTGAAACAAAGGGGCTGGGGGCGGGGGCAGTGTGGGAACTGAGCCAAACAGATTGGCACATAATGCAGAGAGTGCAATATTTTCTTCTTTAGCAGTGGCACCCTTTTCCAAAAAAAAAAAATGAGACAGGCAGAATGTTTCTATGCGGGGATTGCTTGCAAATATGCATTGCTGGATGCTTCCTAATGGCGCCTTCAGAGGCCTGGGATGAGCTAGCAAGGCGGTGAAATGCGGCAACGAGGTGGACAAGATGACAGGGATGCTTCCTGCTATGGTGCTAGCAAGACGGACTGTGTTTTGGGTTGCTCCCTTTTGTTAAAAAGGAACCCCTCCCCATCAAGTAGGGCCCTAACACAGACCTACCTCTATTTCAGCTCAGCCTTTGGAAAAGGGGGAAGCCTGGGAGAAGGGTGGGAGAAGCAAGAACAGCAGGAAGGCTGATATGATAAAGGGGCTCCAAACATCATCTTAGGTGCCCAGGGAGAACACTTTGCCGTTTTTACGCTTGCACTGCAAGCGTACATGTCCAGCAGACTTACACACCTGTCCCAGCATTTACATACCAAGTCATGTCTTCTACATTGTCGTGTTGCCAGGGAGAGGAAGAAGCCAACAACTCACAGGGGCATGCAACACTCACGTCAGAAACAATGTAGGTACAGTATGAACAGTTTCGCTAGAGTGGGCAGTTGGACATCACCAAAACTGAAGCCCAAAGGGGACTCGGATTGGCATAAACCCTGCATGTGCCTCAATACATGGAAATAATTGCTCTAACTGAAACGGGAATACATTTCACCCTGATGAAGACAACAGTGACCCAGGGACCAGTATGGCTTGCTCAGTGCTCCTGGTGGGCAACTTCAAGGCTCATCTCTGCCTTCCAATGTTCTTTCTCTTTCAACCAGATTTGGGCTGGTTGGATCATCAAGTAGAGGATAGTGACTTCAAACTTCAGTTGAGGGGTAGTGACTTCACCCTAGTGACAGTCCTCTGGAAGCCTTTCAAACAGAGGGTGATGTGCTGTAATAGAGGACACCCAGCCACCCTGGTCTTCTACTGGAAGCTGAACAAGAAGCAACAAATCAAGACATTTTAAGCAAGGGTGACGAAAATGGAGGGTTTGCTTCCACTAAAAAACAAGAACAGCTTGGCCTTTGTCCAGTTTACCTAAATCTCTTGTCCAGACCCTTTAAGCCTAATGCTCGCTCTGCTTTCTGAATTGGAAGTAATTATCTTTATCACCAAGAACTTGATTTTGTAAGACTTTAATTAACACTTGTGATTTTTTTCCCCCACATTCTTGGATAAGAAACACTAAGAAAATGGAAGGTATCGTGGCAGTTACTAATTACAGAAAGGAACATTCCCATGCCTTCATAGTAATAATGGCTAAGGTCTGGTGGAACATACAGCTATTATTAATACAAATAATAATGTCAGACAATGTTTTGGCAGATTAATTCTCTCTTTGCCTTCTCTGCTTTTCATGTCTTTCTTTCCCTCCCTCTCTTTTCTTTCTCCTTCCTTCCTTCCCCATCCTGCAGCACAGAGACAGAAACCTAAATCCTTAAGTTCAAACATCATGCTAAAAAAACTATGCCAGAAAAGATTATCCTCCAGTTGGAAAAGGAGTGGGGACACATATGCCCAGTGGCACAATACAGCCCTTTGGTGCTCCCTAGATGCCCCCTTTCCCAGGCTCCAGACCCCAAACCCTGATCATTGTGGCTTACCAGTTTTACTGCAGTTCTGGCTCACCCATTCTAAAGGGCTGAAATGCTTCTCACAAGACTTGACTACTGGCTGCATTATGCTAACATGTGGCTACTTAATTTCTCTTTTCATATTTTGGGCCCCGTCCCTTTTTGCCTTGGTCCCACCCACTACAGGAATGCAACTCCCAAACCTCCTCAAAAATGAATTTAGACCCCCACTGGAAAGAGCTTTCACACTCTTGGTTTGGACATTTCAAGAATGTGAGGCGTACTAGCAGAAACTTAGCATCACATTGGGACAACAGGACGCTGTAGCCTCAGAAAGCACTTGTCTGGGAGGGAAGAAAAAAGCAGCACAAGTTCGGTGGAGTTCACCCCTGAGAAGCAAGGACATTCTCTTGCAGGCAGCTGCAGCAGGAAGGGTCTATCATTCTCTTGCAGCAGCCTCATCCAGTTCTTGCGAACTCAACACTACGGAATCTCCAGCGGGAAAGGAAAAAGCATCACACAGCTCCATGCACTGTTTCTCCTGCCCATTTGAGGCTGCCCAAGGTAGCCACAATTGCAATATGGTGGCCCTCTTCAGGTGTTAAAGTTCTATTCTTCCAGGATGGAAGGAGCAGTGACAACCCTATACTTTGCATGGTCTACTGGTGCACAAAACCCCCAATGGGTTCCAGGTGGAAAGAATGTTTGCTGCAATAACCCAAGGCCTATGCAGCTTTTTGGTTTGGGGATGGGGATGGGAGAGACAATATATTGGCAACATTTCCTTGATCTATAGAACAATTAAGAACCCACTATCAGGACTTGGTTATACCACCATGGAACTAGCTGCAAAATGTTAAATTCCCTGGTCTTTCATGGTTGCAAAAAAACAAAACAAACACTGAAGCAATGCTGACAAAACTCATAATTAGTTGATCCACACTACAAATCTCTCCTGTTTGCAATTCCATGTGTGTAACAAACCCTGATATACCAGCACTGTAACGCATCCATAATTAACTGAGACTGATATGTTCATTTCTCTCCTGCTTTGCACGGGTGCAGTCTACGCGGTCGCCATGACCAAGCAGCCAAAGCCTGGACATGCTCAGATGCTGATGGCTTTAATACTCCATGTGGGCTTATAAATGCAGCAGATCAACATCTGGCAACAGGCAGAGAATTATGCTTTCGGAGGTGCAACATGATGCGCAGGGGTGAAAAAGGGCAAGATCCGGCACTTGCCACATTCTCCAGGTACACTCTGGTGATGCGGATGGGGGCTCAAATCCCACCTGGGTTGAATGCTTGGATTGGAGGACAGTTTTTTCCCTGCAGTTTTTACAGCTCAACTTGAAACTCATCCCTTTGAGTATGTATCACAACTGGATCAGTTCTCCCATCACATTAAAAAGGAAAGAAGAAAGCTAAATATCCCTGCAATGTTTTGTAGTCCAAAAAGCAGAGTTTGGGGACATCAGTTTCTAGTAGGCAACTACCAGAGGACCTTTTCTGTAACAGCACTCGCATTATGTAATTCCCTCCCCAGACTCATGTACTTGGAGCTCTTTCCCACACCAGGCAAAATCTTTCATGCCTTCAGTAGTTCTTAATTAACCTAACCCTTCTCGGGTGGATTCTGCCATTTTTATTTGGGTTCTTCCTCAACTAGCTGGCCTCTTTGTCATTTGATTTGCTGTTTTATTTATTTTATGAGCCTCCTCATTTGCATTGCATGATCCATTGCATTTTAATGTCCCTTATGGTGAGCCACCTTGTAGCTAAATTTGCCAGCAGCAGTAATATGAATGTTTTAAACAAACCAACAAAAATAGTCCAGCTCTGGTTCCCTTACAAAGTGTGCGCAAAGATCCATTTGCCTTGCACACCCCCACTCCATCCCATGTAAAAGGCCACCCCAAACTTACAAAACTCAGTGGGACCTAACTCAATGGCAAAGCACATACTTTGCACATAAAAAGTTCCCAAGAACACCACTTAAAACACAGTAGCCAGGTAGTATGTCCCCCTTCCAACCACCTTCCAAGTGTACCACTGAATTCACAGCAGTAATCCAGGGACAAAACCACCCAATTTTCCATATGGCACACATTTGGGAGTCCGCACATTATTTTCAAGCCAAAACCATGCTTCCAAAAGCCCTGATGCAGTGCAATGTTGCTTTAAACAAACAAAACAATGTTAAATTGTGGCTTGTGTTCCTTGTGCATTGCATTAAAAGGGAAAATGTGAGTTGTTTAGTGTGACTGGCACCGGACCGCCCAATTTCAGCCGCAAATGTGGCAATGCAGGGGTGGCAAATTGGAGGTGCCGCAGCCCCCAAATCCCTGGAAGTTATGCACCCTTGACTTCACAGGGCAAGGAAAGGGGTGATGGAAATATCTCAACCTGAGACTGTGGAAAAGTTTCTTCCAATCAGAGCAAAGCGGGGCTTAGGAGGGCTACTCTGTTCTTTCACCCCTATTCCAGATCTTATTACAAGGATATTATGGCAGACTGGAGAAACATATGGGTGAGCTGTGAGTGAAGAAACCTTCTGGGGAAAGTGGTTCTTCGGCTGGACAGCATCTCTCACAGAGAGAACGTCAGACCCTGGCAGTTCAGTGACTTTTGGGCTGGCCAAACAAGTTCGGATGAAATAAGAAACCAGAAGTGGAAGCCTGTGCTCACTGCTCAGGTTCAGAGAGATTTTAAAGATACTTTTCATTTGACTGGGGGAGTAGGGGAGAGGTAAGAGGACCTTAAGTTGGATCCTTTGTTTGGATTTGTCAGGTTCTCTGCTGGCTTCCAGCTGAAAGCAAATACCTCCACTTATGGTTCTCACTGGCTTTCGGAGGCCAATTCATACATTGGCTTCTATAAACAGGGACTTGGGTCTGAAAAATGTAAGTATCTTTCTGGATTGTTTATTGGGTTAAGGCTTGAGAGGTACGGTTTTAATGTGGTTGCAATCTTTCCTGGAGGTGTATAATATATGAAGCTGATTGAGTCGTCAAGAAGAGCATCCTGTACATACACACAGGTGTGCAAATGTCATTGGTATTCCGTACACGAGAGCCCTACTGAAGACAATGAACATTGTGGAGTGTGGACTAGGAAGGAGTGCTCAGCCTGGACAGTAGGGCAGATCTGAAGAGAAAATGCAGATATGGTGCTAATCCGCTCTCCTCTCTCGTTTGGGTAGTGTCTAAAGGCCAGTTCCCGAGATACTGTGTAAGCAGGAATTCAAAGAAAATTAGTAATGTGCTGATGCTTATAATTACCTTGTTCTCAGCACAGATCTCTCCAGACCTTAAAAACGAAAAAGGCACTGTAAGCCAGGAGAGAACTCATAAGTGTTTCCCAAGAGGCCTCTGAGAAAGCTAATAAGTCATGAGCCCAGTCTGAGTCAAACCAGGAAGAGTTGGACCAGGGGAATTCTCTTGTAGGAATTTGGATGTGAAAATTTTGGATGGGGACTTTTCCCTAATTTGTTAGAGCTCGTTCATGGAAACAGTCCAAGCCGGCACAAGAGAGCTCTGGGTAAGTAGTCACGCAGAATCATACAATCCATGAGTGCTTAACCCCAGGAATATGAGTTAAATCTGGCCCACCTGGATTTCCAGAGCTACCCTCTCTGCTGTCACAGAAGGCAAAGTCCCCTTCCCCCACCCCAACTCCAATCATGCGGAGGTTTATTGGCCTTTGTCCTGTCCCCACCCACCTATCCCAAATTCTCAAAACCTAACAGGACAGTAGAATATGCTTATCATTTTGGCCCTGACCACTAGTCTTCCAGTGGTCCCATGTGCCACAAATACAGCCTCCAAAATGAAATTCGGCCTTCAGCTGAGAGTCAGTGCCCCTGCTCTAACCCAAGTGTACCCATTTCATCACCTGTGTTCGTATCATAAGAACATAAGAGCTTATCCAGTCTGGGATGCTGTCTCTTCCCTTGGCCAGCATGAAGCTTCTGTGGAGCCCACCAACAGAGCTTAGTCAATTGCTTCTCCCACTGTTACTCCTAGACTATAATACTCTGTGGTTACACTACTTCTAAGGTTCCATTTAACCTAAATAGCCCTTTCTTCCTCCATAGATCAGATCATTTTCTTTTAAAGACCTCAAATCAAGTGACCATCATTGAATGAAACACTGCATAATATTTACTTCCCTCACTTTGTTAACCCATTGTGGTCAAGTGGGAGAGCAGAGTCTTGGTCCTGCAAGCTAATCTGGTCCTCCTGGGATTTGCCAGAACTCATTCTCACTTCACCAGACACCATCACCTTGCTCTCAACCCATCATTTGATGGTTGCCCGGCTTTTGTACAGGTGTCCTCGCTCTCTCCTCTCCCATCTGAAGTGTTGCAATGCCTGTGCTAGGGTTGACTTACTGGGAGTAAGAACTTTAAACTAAAATACACTGGTATTTTTGACCCTGTCTCTTTCGCCTTTGGTCCTGTCCACCACTGGAATACAGCTCCCACGAATGCCTCCAAAAAGTAATTCAGCCCTTGAACTGAAGGAGGGTGAGCTCCCTGGCTGTACGCAGCCACAGTCTCGGCTGCCCTGACACAACCTTCTATTCATTTCTGCTCCACTTGTCCATATGCTCCCATGTCCATATCTGGTGGCCTGTGTGAACCTCCCCATGAAACAAACCACTGAACATCAGGTGACAACCTTCCTTGTGAAATACCTTCAGGCCTGGGCTGGCTCTGAACCCCTGATCTGATCCTAGGATCTTCTGGGACAGGGTTTCTTTATTTGTTTACATTTTTATATCCTGCCCTTCACAGTATCTCAGGGCAGGAGGGTTCGGGTTATGTCAGAAAAGAAGCATCACAACCTCAAGAGTCTTTCCAAGTTCATGGCCAAGAAAAGAAGCCCATGTTCAACTTTTCTTCATCCTTATCCAGATGTAATTTTGGGGGGCAACAGGAATGAAAATATCCACCAATATGAGTTGCATGGTGTGTGTGGGGCGGGGGGGTGAGAGGAGAGCAAGCAAGCACATGGACAAAAAAGAATTTCCCTTGAAGAAAGTCAGGAGTACCTCTTAAGGTCGCTTTTTCGTTGGGGCCACTCCTGCTGCCAAGTTGCATGAGCCAATGGCTGCCTTACACAGCACATTTCAGAAGACAGAACAGGACAACTAATCATGGGCAAATCATGAGAGAAAGAGAGAGAGAATAGTTATGGCCGTATTTTTACTGTCAGGGTTGGGGAGAGGCAGTTGGGGGAGTCTGTCTACTGTGCCAAAATAACTTAGCTGGATTTGGCTGCCATGCACTGGTGTGGAGAAAATGCATAATGAATTCAGTGGTGTTTGGATTTCTATGGGCCCCCAGGAGGGTGGCTTTTTCCTGAGTTACACACACTCCAGACATGCAGATCAGCTTCTTACTTTGTGGGGAGTTTTGCATGCAAAAATGACCAGCTCCATCAGTGAGCAGATGACAGCACCAAAGCCCATGAAACAGATCAGAACAAATTTTGCAGAATGAAAACCTCGACCTGGGCAGGGCGAGATGATTTTTGCTGCCCCACTACAGGCAGCAAAATGCCTCGGACCAGCCATGTCCTTAAGACTGTATCTGCTAGCCAGACACGGGTTGAAGAGATGCAGAACTGCCCACCTCCTTGGGTGGTCTTTCCCTCCGCTGCCCAGCCCTCCTTCTAGTGCTCCTGCCCCTCTTGTTCTCATCACACCTCACCTTTCCCTGAGAACACCCCGCCAAAGTTCCCGATCGAAGTCCCAATGGTTAATCACTGAATGTTTGCGTGAGGAACTGTAGCTCCTCATTGATTAAGGTGGGCGGCCATTTCCTGAGGGAAAGGGAAACGAATCCAGCTTGAGTAGCACGGGAAGGAAATGAATACCAAACCAAGAATCAAGCTTTCAGAGAGCCAATTTCTTGATCTAATCAGAGGGTGTGACTGTCACTGGAAATGAATGCTGTGTGCACAGCACTCGACAGGATGGGCCGGCCTGAGTCAATTTTCAGTCTCCGAAGGAGCAATTCTGTTTAGGAGGCAAAAGGAGGATGAAAGCTTGGCCATTTTGTTCTGGACAGTTTCGTGGCAGTCCAGCTAGTGAGGCTTAAAGCAATTATGTGGCCGTGGGGAATGAACATTGTTGCATGAGATGTATTTGCAAGATCCTTTTGCAAGACCCACATGTATTTTGGGCTGACGAAGGAGGCCACCTTATGGCAAGCCGCACCACTGATACATGGAGCTCAGTATTAACAGACAAGCAGTCAGTAGCCCTCCAGATGTTCTAGACTACAAAGTCCGCTAGCCCCAGCCACTCTAGCTAAAGATGATGGACAATGGGGTTGGAGTCCAAGACATTCAGAGGGCTCCAGATTCCCTGTCCCTAGCCTATAACCCTTTTTTGGGTTGTCTGTTCATAAAACAGAGGACTTGGCCAGACACTGAAGTTTAATTTCTGGGAAGGCAAAGTAGTGAGACAAAGGAAAAGTAACTTGCCAAAGAACCTAAGGACAGGGTAGAAGTGGGATCAGAGATCCAAAATGCAAACCCACTTTTTTGAACCCAGAAAAGGATAGCCCTGGAGGGCAGGATGGTTCATGCTCTTCACCTCAATGTGCCTGACAAACAATCAGGTGCATCGTGGCAACGCTCCTCCCTCAAACTATTGCCTTCCCTCTCGGTCACCCATGTGGTATCCTAGACCATACACTCAGAGCCAGCATCCTGCTCAAAAGTGCCCCCTCCTGCACCTGGCCGGCAACAGTTCCATGGCGCTTCCAACCAGCCAGGACAGGACAGGACTGGAGAGCAGGTGGATGACCTTATATCTGATAGAGCCTCCTTCCCCAGCTACAGGCAATGCCCACTTTTCCCAACCTGATGCTCTCCCGCTGTGTTTAACTAGAACTCGCGTATCTAGGGAATCAACAGGGTGGGGGGGACTGGACCAGATTGACCCCTACACACACACACACACACACACACTCCCCAGTGGCTACAACACTGGCTTCTGAACCAATTTGCCCAATTTTGGGGAAATCCCAGCTCTGGCTGAACTACAAAGTATGCACATTTTCATATTCTCAATGTAAGCACTTGAATTTGTTCATGCAGAAATGTGGAATCCAAACTTATTGAAACAAATATTGTGCATTCTTGTAATACGGCATCCATTATTTCACCTGCCCCAACTTCGTTATTCACATGAACGCAGCCAGCCCTTCTGTGAAGGGTATGCACAAAGAACTTGCTTTAGCAGCTGGAGAACCATGAGAATGACCAGCTATCCCCAAAACAAGTCTCTGCAAACTAGTGCCAGGGAGCCTATAACCCCTGAGCCACATGCAGCCCTCAGACTGGCTTCGTGTGGACCTCAGGGATAAAGACCTGAGAAAGCACCACCTCCCTTGCCAACCTGCCTGGTCAGCAGAAGAATGTCCCTAGTGGCTCCATATGGACCTCAAGTCAACCCAGAGGAGGTCCTTCACCATAACGGCTCCATTTCTCCACAGCTTCCTGCCTCTGGAGACCAGCCAGGCACCACCATTGTATTTTTGAATCACTCAAAGCACTTTTACTTCAGGAAAAGTTCCTGCGCTAACTAGCCACAGTGTTGATTCTATTTTTAACGTCTCTTATTCTTTTACCTGTCTTATTTTTAGTTGTCACCACTCCAAAGTCTCCATACTAGTCTATGGATTAGAATTGTTGTGAACCTTCCAGAGAGCTTTAGCTATTGGGAAGTATGAAGTTGGAACAAAAAATAATCACTTGAAACTCACCACAAATTCCACCCACCTTCAGCTGCAGCCTCTTCACCGTGGGTCCCAGCCCCACTCCATGCTACAATGCAGACTGCACCTGGGGACCTTCAGCAAGGAAGCAGATCCCTCTCTGGTCTCCTAGATGAGAGCTGCCCCATGATTGTGGTTTTAAAGGAGCAGTGCAGAACCTGGGTACACGAACTAACTTCAGCTGTCTAGTTTTCCTGTCTAGCCTTCTGGTGCTCCCGCAAAGACCTCCCCACTCCCCTGTTCCAATCACTTTGCTCAATTTGCCAATCTTTTGGTGGTTTCTTTGTTTCAGTGCAACCACTCACACATCCCCCTGTCAGGTCTGGAAGAACATGGCTGCTGCTAGAGCACCAGGATGAGGGTCCTAGAGAGGGATGGGTGCTAGGGGACCAAAGCAAGCCCAAATACAGCCAGAGGTCAGGTACTGGTAAGACAAAGCAGGGCCAATGCTCCTGCAAGGCATGGCAGATCCAAAGGCTACGGTGGGGGCGGGAACAAACAAGATCAGCAACCAACAGACATGGCAGGTCCAGAAGCAACAACAGACTCAGGAACAAGCAAGGGCCAGAAAGTAACAAGGCAACGTGGAGCCAGAGGCAAAGACAAGGTCTGAAGGCAAGCTAGGATCAGACAGTGGCAAGGCAGAGCAGGAAGGACAAAGGACAGGTACCTGGCAAGGCAGGGTCTGACCACAGGCAGGAGTCCCTTTCTTCAGTCAATGGCAGCACCAGGAGCAGGAGCTGGCCACCACAAAAGCTTACATTCCTTTCCAGAGCTCCCAGCTGGGCTGCACAATTGCCCAGGGTCAGCTCCTCACAAGCACCTACAGGTGTGCTCCTGGTCCTGCAGGCACTCGTAGTGTGAACTGTGGTACTCTTCAGCATCAGGCCACCAGAGGGAGCTGTGTCAGGTTTGGGATTCTGATCTCCCTCTAAAACATGGAAATGCCTCTCTCTAGGGCATAGTTCCTTGCCATAAATGCTTCAAAATACAATTCACTGATATGTTGGGCCCCACTCCTTTTGCCTTCAGCCCTACTCAAATGTGGAGTGTGGCTCCTGAGGGCTTCTCCAAAATGGAATTCAACCTCAGCCCAAAAGAGGAGCTGCGCTTAGGAATGACTTAGGCATGCAATAAGGGAGTGAAAATCAAACACATTTTCACAATTTGGCCCTCTGGATTCCATTAGCCCTCTGGATTTCCCACTGGATTTGGCCCACTGGATTTCATTAGCCCTCTGCAGCTACCAACTTGCTGAATCAAGCTATGCATTTCTGTCTCTAGAAACTGAATGCAGCTTGCACATTAAAACACATACACACTTTATGAAAATAAGCACCCAAAACCCAAGGGGCTCTTAGGAACAAATTACGAATTGGGCAAATCGCAATTTGTACAAATCATGCTAGAGCCGTGTGGTTTCCAGGTGCTTACTGGCCCAAATTTCATTGGCGGTTAAAAATATGCCGAAATCAAGGTCTGCTTTAGAGATGGAAGTTCACAGGGAAAAACAACTGAATCAGCCACTTCAGTTCATTGGACCAGAAGTGGGCAGGATGTCAAGCTCAGACCACCTAGATTTTCCTGGTTTGCTACATCTGAATATGCACTTTTGAAATAAAGTGCATCTATTTCTGGGTAGCATGAATAAATAAGGGTTAAAAAAACAAAATCATCAGCCATGAATTGGGAAGGTATCACACTCTCTCTCGGCACACATTTCTTTTATAACAGGCAGATAATTCTGAAGGGTCCCCCTGGGCACTGGTTCTCTCATCCAGATGTCATCCATAAAAAAGACTGTCATTTGAGAACATAATTTTCTTAATCCCCAAATTGGAGGGAACGTGTAACTGGTGCTGTTTTTAACTGCTCATTTATTGGCCGGGTGTCTTTTGCCGCTGCTGTCGTTAATATTTCACTCCATGGCTCCAAGCAATAACAGAGAAGTTAAGTTTTGTTTGCATATGTTTTGATCGCTTTTGCCATTTGTCAACAATTGATTTTCCTTCCCCCTCTGAATATTAACCAGGATCTTCTCTTCATTTACTGCTTCACAAGTTCATATTAAAATCTCAGCCACACTTGGAAGAGGTTGCCATTAATTGTTCAAATACAACCACCAGAGGGCGCTCCATCCTTTGAGCAATGGAGTATATTTATTTTTCACCTCTATTCTTTAAACCTTCAATGCCTTGTATTTCTGCCATAGGACAGAGTGAGCCAAGTGAAAACAAATCTGAAGTCATCAAATGGAAAACAGCATGCGTAGAGGCACACACTGCACACTTCCCCACACTGCTGAGGGAGCCACAATGGGGTACACTCACTTCCCCATCCAATACGCAATGCGTGATGGCGAAGGGCTGAAAAAAGAATTCTTGGTTTCAGAAAGAGAGAGGCCCGAGTTATAATCTGCCAATTTTGTGGCGGACTAGCAACACACCATGATGATCGACTACGGGCACGAAAGCGGATGGAAATTGATCTCTGGCAAGTCCATGTTAACAAACTGAGATGAAGGAATTCATTTTCCAAAGAATTCATGGTAGAGAAAAATATTCTCCTCCTTTCCATTGCAGGGAAAACGAGCAGAATTAGCTGCACTGGATCAGGGGCTACTGACACAGTCAGTCTTCTCCATCTTGGCACCCTTGCTCATGATTTACTACAACTCATATCTTGTTCATATCTTGATGGGAGTTGCAATCCTATGCAGCTGGAAGGCTGGAGAATGCTGCCCTACCCAGAGATACAGCAAAGGCATTATATGCATTGCCAAAAAAGGAGACAGAAGAAGGTACATACACTAATTTATATGCATTAATGCAAATGAGGCCATAATTATTATACTGCAATGGGAATGCTTCTCACCATAGTGGAGAACACTGTAACAAGGTCCCTTGTGTGTCTGCCCTTGCAGTTGTTCCTTTAAATCAGACTCGGGCTGGTTAGCCCTTCAGACAGAGACATCTTCAGATAAAGTTCTTATTCATTTGTTATGTCCCTGCAAAGAACCCATGATGGCTTACACAAGCCTCCTCCTCTTCCTCTTCCTTTTATCCTCACAACAACCCTGTGGGGTAGGTTAAGCTGGGAGTCAGTGACTGACCCAAAGACACCCAGGGAGCTTTGGGGCTGCGTGGGAAATAAAACCCAGATCTTCTGAGTCCGAGTCCAATACTCCAGTTTAGGTTCTCCTCCAAATCCTGCACACATGGCCATCTTATAAGCCCCACCTCCTGCCCTATCACCTCTGTATAACAATAATCCTTCCACCACCACAGGAAATTCTCTAAGCAACATGAAGGTGTTTCTCAGACCGGAGAGATCTTGCCAGCAATAGTCAGTTTCTGTCCTTCCCCTTCCTCTTTCCTACTCAATCAACCTTCCCTCTCTGTTAAGGCCAGAATTGAAACTGCCACAGCTGACAAATTCCTTCAAGCTTCTCCGTGGAGACTTTCTCCTCCCTTCTACTTCCAGAAGTGCCCAGGAATGGAATTGTTTCCCAGGGCTAAGGATCCCCACCAGCCCAGGTGGGATTCCTGGGGGCTCCAAACTGCAGAACAGAATCCTTCTGCTTCTGGCCACTCCTACATACGCTCCAACAGTGTCTATTTCATGGGGAAAATTCTGGTTTTGACATTAACTGCCCTGGATGCCAAATGAAATGATTTTCCCCTTTGCCACCCAGACCAGGGCTTACTTTCCAGCTGTATTTCTGTTTCCTGGCAAATAAATGTCAGACTTATTTTGGAATTGGCCCTCTCCAACCTGCTGCTGAATTCCAAAACCCTGAACAGCTTAGCAACTTGGGGGGCAAGGAGTGTGTAGCCACATCAGCATGTCCACAAGCAAAAATTACTTGTGCTTTCTAGAGCACAGAAAAATTAATTTTGGGAATGCTCACTTCAAAGCAGAGGGACAGGAGATTATCACAACGGGCACCCCTACATCAAATGCCTGTGTGTACACAGTGGGTAAGACAAGATTGTTCTTGTCCACAAAACCCCCTGAAAGAACCAGAACCAGAAACAGAAAATTCGTGTGTGTGGGGGGGGGGGGTAGAGAGAGAGGGAAAGGCTCATCAGTGTGGTCCTAGTGCTTAGGAATGTGGGACTGAAACTCCAACGAGTTCTGGATTCTTTTGAAAAAGAAAAAGGTGGAATATAAATACAATCATCCCATTTCCTTCTCAGTTAAGTTTCATACCCACCCTTCCTAGACTAGCTTCTTCCCTTCCAAGTGATGTGTAGCAATGAGTTCTCTACTGCAGGTGACCAAGGCTAGAATTAAAACGACGACTCAGTACAAAAAAACAGCCTTTCAGTTTAGCATTTTTACAGGCCTCCCCAAACAGGGACACTTTACAGGGTTGCCTGAATACCTGCAGAGCTGAGTGGAGCTGTGTTTAGGCCAAAGACAAGCCACATGTTCCTGGTCAACTTCTGAGAACTCCTCCTGCATTACACCAGGCCAAAGAGTTAGAGAGACCCTCCCCAAAGCACCCTACCACTCTGGTAGCTTGTGGAAACTCAGCGCTCACAATGGAAACTCAGCGCTCACAATGTCAACATAATCCCGGTTTTTCTGACTTTTTGTACTCATAGATGAAAAGGGCTTGCAATTCCCTAATTTCATTCCAAAAGGCAAATGTCCAAGCATCCAACTCACACACACCTCCTCCATGACACCCAGCCGAAAGTTCTACTCCTCCAGGTTTTGGCAGGATATTTAGCTGTGTTCTGGACTTAACAGAGCAGGGATGAAAGATGCCCACCTGCTTTATCCCAGTATCCCCTTCAGAGGAGGTCTACTTGCATTTGCTAAAGGTGACTTGGAGAGGTGGAGGGTGGCTGTGCACCCACTTTTACAAAGGCTGCCCCTCTATTCAACAGAGTCCTCCATTCGAAGGTTTAAAGATCAAGGACCCCAAGAACCGTGCCCATCAGTGGTGAGCACTCGGACAGCAAACGGAACACGCAGTTGCGCCAATCCGTTGGCCACAAGCGTTGCAACTGTGGCAAGATCAGCTGCCTTTCCTCACTTTCTTTCTGAAGGATAATCATCCTTTCTAAATGTGCATCTATGCATATGAATTAGCATATACACATTCAATGCAAATCCCTGGCTTCCTTTTCGGTGATGTATTTCCACTTTTTGGCAGTTCCTACACAGCAGCCTGCAACAATATCACTGCTTTAAAAAGCTAGAATAGTCTCTCTGCAGCAAAGGGCATTCCTGCCTAAGGAAGGCTTGGGGCACCCAGGCAAGTGAGGTTCTTGCTTGGTGGAGTCGCACCAAGCCCAGTGAATCTGGCAGATCCCAGAGCAGCCATGAGGAACCAAGCTGGGTGGTTGCGATAGAGAAGGTCTGTTCCCATGGGAGCCCTGTGTCCATCAAGAGACTGATGCACACTTTTTATTATTTGCAAATTGGAGTCCTCTTTTGGGAGGAAGGACATTCATAAGTGGCCATTGTATTTGGGACATAGAGAGGTGGATCCACCAGGTTCAGCTTCACAACCCTCTCAGATGTCTGTGCACCTTTGTAAGGCTGAACAGGCTTCATCCTACAAAGCCTGCCCTCCCCCACTCTAAACAATGTAGAGTGCTTGTTCTTTCACTTCAAAATTAAGGCTGTGCTAGGAGCTATTAGGCAAACATTTTCATCCAAAATGCAAAGGCTCCGGTAGAGGGGAAGTTTTTCTAAGTAGCTTCTGCCCCAACCAGCTCATGCATTTTTCCTGCATTGGCTGATTGACAGATGCAAATCACGCCTTGGGAGTAAGTAAGTTGACCCCTGGAGCATCACCCCAAAAGAGAATAACGGGAGACAAAGATGTGTGTCATATTTGCATATGGTAATTTAGACATCAAGATGCAAATTTTAAAATAATTACTATAATCTGAACAGAAATAAAGTTCTTCTGAACATAGTGGGAGTGGTTGTGTCCACCTCTATTCTAAGTGCTCAGAGCTGGTGGGCAACTTCAAGGACTGGGCTTTGGTTCCTGCAGTTCTCCCTCTTTTCTTAGGGTTTTTCCCATTAAGGCAGATTGGACATCCCTTCAAATAAGGAACACCTTTCCATGGAGGACTGCCCTCTGACAGTACTTCAAGGAGAGGACTGTCCTCTGCAAAGCAGCCCATTTGGGCCACTATATGAGGACTACAGTTGAGCGATAAGCATGCATATGTGACTAAAGAAGTCACAAGAATTAGAGACGTGGTTTGGAGTGGTCTAGGAAGCAAGAAAAAACCCTGCTTTGCTTTACTGCTGGTCATGACTTGTGAGAGGAGGGACTTTAACCAGCAGTGCTGATCTGAAAGGCTACATGGGCTCATGCTACAAGAAGTCAAGTCAGCTCAACAATGTGGCAAACCAAAGCCATTTTCAGGCTGCAGCACGGATGCCTTCCAGAGCCTTCATTCTTGCTGGATGGTGACTATCCACAGGGTTGGAGGCACCAATGCATGCAAAGTGCCTGTTAGGCAAGTGCAAAAGCAACACACTCCGCTTGCATTGAAGCCCCTCCAAGTGAAATTCGAGTACACTTCGTCTGCTTCACTCGCAGATTTCCTCCTTTATAGCCTCCGTACACTGTAGTGGTTCACATCAGATCAAAAGGAGGAAATTGAACCTTGCAAACTTTTGGCTGGAAGATATCTTGGGGGGAAGGAGCCAGTCTGTACAATAGCTGTTTGTCTCGTGCCACTGATGTATAATGAAAGATTCCTCCAGTAGTGAGCATACAAGACAGCCAGCTAAATATCTGCGAGACAGGAAAGAAGAGGGAAATAAGAGCTCATGCCTCCATCTGGTACTGAGAAGGAACCAGTAGACTGCAATGTTTAGTTGACCCATTAATCAAGCAAAATGAATAAGCAAACATTTCCATGACTGAAAATGTTAACCAAGCTGCATATTTCTTTTCCAGTTATCCTATTTAATACCAATTCTTGCAAGATGAGCATGTCTTAGCTTCTCCCTTCACAGCTGGTATGAACAAACCAGGAATTCTTCCATTAACTATAATTTCCCATTTGATCGGAACTGGGAAACTATGGTTAATAGCTTTGGAACAAGCCAACTTCAGACCATGACTTCATAACTTGGCTTTTTCTGAAGCCATAGACCAGAGTTTCCTGAATCCCCAGAGCAGGGCTGGATGAAGGGAACTTAGTTAGCATGAGAGTTCCGAATTTGCTCACATGAAGAACCAATCTTGGTTTCTTAAGCTGAGACAGGAGTATCCAAATGCAATGGTTCAAATTGCAACAGGTAAAGGTGATCTCAGATGGATTCCTCAAAAGAGGCAAGCAGGAGACAGGAAGGTTAGAAACATAGAAACAAAGCGAGTCAGAAGGAGCATCCCGGGCCATCTAGTCTGACCCCCGACACCAGCCACCTCTGCTCACGACATGCCCAAGCTTCTTTTCAGTTTTCATCTGCTACAGTGGACATTGTGCCACCTGAAGCAAAGCATGCCTCCCCCGTTTAGAATGCTTGTGGTGGTTTCCCACAAACTCAGTCATGCACATTTAATGGCTTAGTTAATGATAAATCACCAAGCAGTCACTGAGCAAGGCCTCTAGCAGGTTAGGTTGGGTTGGGTTGATCACACACGCTGGAAATCGCAACCACCAGAGCTGAAAACTGGCTGTTGGGTGGAAGAGGCTGATTTCACCCAGGACTTGAAGCAACCCTAAATTCTTGGAATGCCCTCGTGACATTTCTTGCTTTAATCCAGCAAAATGCATGCCACAACAGACAAATTAAAATCATGTGCACATTGCACAACTGCAGTGAGCAAATTTTGAAAGGAGGAAATCAATCTCACCCCCACAGGATTAACCCTTGTGCTCCACTTCTCTTTTATAAGGGTTATATCGCTTGGTAGTAATTAGGCGAAAGCTGTCTATGGAGATGCTCATGGGTCACGGGGCAAGGGGAGGTGGGATTTGATCCTAATAATTGTGAATAACTGGATAATTTGAGCTGGCTCGGGTAAAAATCCCTGAGTAGCACCTCTTGTTCTGTCACATTTTCTGTGGCCTTGAGAAAGTTTTTCCATTATCATTTAAGTAAAAATGCAGCCCATCTCCCCACTATACAGGAGGCTGTGACCTGTGTCCCAGGTTCTTCAGTCAGCTGTTCATAACTAACCACTGAGGAACAACAGGACTGTCTTAAACCCAGATTTGGATAGATCAGCCCTTCAAAAATAGAACTGCCCTCTGTTAAAGGGTGCACTTGGTCACCTTCCCTAAAACAGTGTCTTCCAGATGTTTTGAACTCTCATCAGTTCCATCCAGCACGATTGATGGTCAGTCATTATTGCAGCCAAACTTCTGAAGAGCACCAGGGTGTGGAAGATAGAGCTACATCATTGGCCCTTCCACCCAAGGAAATCTTACAGATGATCCAAGAAATTTTCCAGTTGTGGAAGCCAGAGCATTTGGTCTTCCATTTATTCAACCATCATCAGTGGTGTGGAAATGACCACTACTATCAGTCAAAAGAGTATTTTTGTACTCAAAACACATCGTTAATTTTTTAAATACGGTTTTCACAACAACTATAATGTATTTATTTATTTTTAAATTTATATACCATCCATCAGCCGGAGAGGCTTTCTGGGTCGTTCAAAAGATATTTCTCCCAGTACATTGGGGCAAGCTCCAGCTTGGGTTATCCTCTCTTGATATTGTCATGACAAAAAGTAAATTAGTATTATCACTCTGTGCTAAAATCAATAGGACATTATCACTCAGCCAAAAGGAGCCAGGAAACTGCCTATTACAAAGAGCTGTAAATATAGGGAAAAGCAAATCAGAAGGGGAAGCCTGGGAGAGAGCTGACAATAAAACCAACACGCCACATTGAGTCTCAAAAGGACTAGCCACTGTTATTTTTGTTCAAGCTTTAGAATAGGGAGGGAAATGCCAAATTGGATGTCCACCACAAATGAATAATTAGCCTTGCCTTTATTTCCCCTAGAAAAATCTACCCAGCACACTGTAAAAAGATCTACAGTACTGAGAACAATCTTAGGCACATACAAAAGCCTTCAAGGAATACTAGCTTTTACAAATATAGAACACATCCAGGAGGGGACCTGTGACAAAATGTTGCCATGTGGAGCTGCCCTGTTGAAGAGTTCTGCCACCCAGCCATGACTTCTTTCAAAAGGAGACCCTGAGGAGCTCTGCTGGATCAAGCGAAGGATCCAGCAAGTCCAGCATTCCTTTCACACAGTGGCCAACCAGCTGCCCCCAAGATGCCCCAAGCAGGATGTGAATACAAGCTCCCCAGAAACTGGCTTGCCCAGGCATCCTGCCTCTGATATGAGCACAGAGCCCTCCAGACTAGAGTAGTCCGCTCCATGAATTGGCCTCAATCCCCCTTTGAAGCTGTCCACACTGGTGGCCATCACTAACTGTTGTGGCAGTGACTTGCACAGCTGGACAATGTATTGTGTGAAGACGTCCTTCCTTCCATCTGTCCTGAACCTCCGAATCAGCTTCAGGGGGTGCCCAGGGTTCTAGCATTATATATTATGAGATGCTCCATTCCATGAGCCCTTCGCCTGCTGTTCTCCCTGCCCCCAAGAGCCCCCAAACTAAGTATGCTCAGTCCTCATTGTTTTCAGCTCCCCACCTCCTTTAAAGCTCTTTCTCCCATGAAAAATTTTGCCTGGTTCTGTGAAGTTTTCCTTGCTCCAAGCCAGCAGATGTCATCTCTACCTATAACCCCACATTCCAGAAACTGAGATCCATATCTGTATATATGATTCTCCATCACTTCTTTCAAAGGGAAAGTGCAGTATGTATGGGATGAAGTCCGAAAAGCCCATCCGTGATAACCAAGCAAGGGCCCTCGGACTCCCTTACCAAGGAACCTATGGCCACTTTCAAAGTGACAGATTATGACGGTCACCATAGACATGCCCTCAAAGATAGCCCAACCTTTCAGGCTGCTGTGTTCATCCATATAAACCATACACTTCTACCAATTTCCATCTCCAGGAAAAGTAGATCTTTTGTAAAACTAAGAGGTCCTCATTGCCCATTCAAGAACAAATCATCCCAAAATACCTTGCCATACAACAGGGACCAATGAACTGCTGGTGGGGAAATTCATTTCTCCCCACCCACTGTGAGGACTTCAGCTAAGCTCAGCAGGGCTCCTTATCCATTGCAAATTTTCTCCTGAGCTTTATAGGAGCTATCCCTGGTGCTCTTTGATGGTAAGCCTATTTTGGAGCTGGGGTTCAGTACCATGGATAGCTCCTTAGAATGCAGAATACAAGCTCAGTAGCTAAGATGGGCATCACCAGTAGCCCCTACTCACAATCCATGAGATTAAACATTCCGTATTGTCTACTCTGAGTGGCAGCAGCTTCCTCGGTTCATGAGCAAAGCTGAATTTTGTTTCATCACCTGCTAGTTGTTTAATTACTAATGCCGTGTGTTGAATCTGAGACCTTCAAGATGCAATCCAGTGTCCTGCACCAAAGCTATGATCCACGTGTAGGAGTTACCTCCAGATAACTCTGCAGGCAAAGGAAGAAGCTGGCTCACAGCAAAGTAGCAGAGAACACTTGAACCTCCCTGGCTGTATCATCAAGGACCTCTGGGTGACACCTCCAAAGAAAGTGTAATCAAGGGTTTGCTTGGAACATGGGTGAACTTAAATATATAGCATGCAAAGCTGCTTCTCCTAAATCAGACCCTTCGTCCATCCAGCCCAGAACGGTCAACACTGACTGTCAGCAGTGGCTCTCTAAAGTTGCAGGCTGGATTGTTCCCAAAGATGTCAGGGAAGGATGCTGAGAGCTTTTGCATGCCCAGCAGAGACGCTGCCACTGAGTCACCTTCCCATTTCCATCCTGAGAACTGCACAAGAGATAAGGGCATTTGATTGCATTGAGCAAGGTCTCAATAGGGACTTTGATTTCACCTTGTTGGGAGAAAGACTCTCCATACACTTGCTGGTCTCGGGGAATGAAATGCTTGCTGCAGCCTGCAGTCCTTCCAACCTGCAGTTCCACTGATAGCATTTGATAAAGCAGGTTAGAACTGACTAATTTGCTGAAGTATCCGAACCACTAAAATGGCTTGTCGATACACATTCTACCCTTGCCCTTGAATTGGGAAACAGAAAGCTAGCTTGGTTATGCTATAATAGCAACCTCACGGGCTTCTCGCCAGGTTATAGCCGGGTGCCCGCCAGCCACAGCTCCACTGACGAACTGTAGGATGCTGGCGGGATCAAAGCAAAGGCACAGGAATCGATTGCATTGACCAGCAGCTCACACCACCCTTTCCCCCAACGTGTGGCCCACGAGGGGTCAACTGTCCCCTAAGAAAGTCAATGCAAACCCTAAATCAGGCATGGAGAACTAGGTTAGATGATGTCAATGAGGATGGCCAGACGCATTGATGTCATCGCCCCAGCCATTGTTGAAACGTGGACTTCATCAGGCAAGGTTTTACAAAAAGCAGCCAGGGAAGGGGAAACACTGACCGGGCGCTGAAGTCCTGGTGTCTACATGACCCCGACTTGCAGGTGGAATTGAGGAAGGAGGAGTCTGCAGATGTCGCAATCTAACTCTAAGTTTTGCCATCACTGGTGCGGCAACTTCTACGGCTCCCGGTTGGGGGAGGGGGGGCTTGGCCCCTGGAGCACCTGCTTTTGCCCACCCTTCTGCTCCAGAAGGTGCAAAGGTGTCTCCACAGGGGTCCCCCTATGGCCATGTGTTCTTCATACTATGGGTGTTGGAGGGGGAGAATTGCCTACGTGGCAACTTTGCTTTTTGTGTGTCTTTCAGCAGCTCTGTTTAGAAACATAGAAACATAGAAACAGAGCGAGTCAGAAGGGGCCTCCCGGGCCATCTAGTCTGACCTCTGGCACCATCCGGCTCCACTCATGACATGCCCACCATGTGCATGTCCAGCCTGTCTTTGAACACCCTCACCGATGAGGCCTCAACGACCTCCCGTGGAAGCCCATTCCACGCCCTCGGGGTCCTAACTGTCAGGAAGTGCTTCCTGGCATCCAAATTGTTTTTTTTTATTTTTTATTTTTCAATTTATAGCCTGCCTTTTTCCTACAAAGGGCTCAAGGCAGCTTACATCATTCTCCTCCTCCATCTTATCCCCAACAACAACCCTGTGAAGTAGGTTGGGCTGGGAGTCTGTGACTGGCCCAAAGTCATCCAGTTGGCTCCATGGCCGAGCGGGGACTCGAACCAGGATCATCACCTGAGTCCCAGTCCCATGCCCCTAACCACTACACCACACTGGCTTCACACCACACTGTTGACAGCACCCTCTGCCTCACACGATCACAAGGAGACCAGCTTCTCCCATTCGTTTATAGCCAGATGTCAACAGGTTTCTCTGCAGCTAACAGCTGGCAAGGCCTAGGTTTTCCCAGCTTTACCGAACAGAACCCCCTGCGCTTCCAGGCAGGGAGCTATTGTCCCAGAAAGTGCAAGCACAGCCCCTCTGGTCCGTCTCGCAGGAATCTCCCAGAGTGCAGTCAGCTATCCTGCTCACCGCCATATCACACACTATCAGCTGAGACGCATCACAGAGGAAATGATTGTGTCCCTCAGACAGGGCTGCCAAGCATGCTAATTGCCATGCATTAATGCCACGATTGTTTTGCGACGCCTCGAAGCAAAATTTCGCTGATGCGAATCCCACATGCTTTCATGCCCTCGGTGGGAGCTTAGAGAGCTTCATCGAGAAAACTCGGTGCAATGGAGGGTGAGGCAGCAGTCCCCCTACACACACACACACACACACACACACACACACAATCTCTCTCTCTGCTATTTCACCCTTTTGCCTTGATGCCGCTGGCATTCAACAGACAAGTTCCTGCTTCCCACACAGGGCAAATAACCTTTGAGGGTCAAACATGCATGGGAAGCATTTTGATGCTGCTAGGCTCACAGCAGGTCCAAAGTCAGGTGGATCCTGAGCAAAACACCATATGCTCCTGTTTTCTTATATACAGCCACTGGGTACATTAGCTATTGCCAGCATGGCAAAGGTGGGGGAGGAAGAGGAACGACCACCAGGCAGAAAGTGGTAAGGCAGCAGGAGCAATGGAGGAAGGCAGCTGAGGGCGCGACTGGACCCTTGCCAGGGTGCAGAGAGCACTTGCTTCACTGATTTATTCCCCATCACGGACAAGCTACAGTGCTGTGGGGAGTGAGGCTAATGACCCAGCACTGGCAAGTTTCGGGGAGTGGATGCAAGTTCAGAACGGGCAACAACACTGGAGGAAGAACAGTTGGCCTTAGCAGTTTCATCCGTGGCAGTCAGGTGTCCTCTTTTACAAGGACAGTCCTCTATTTGGTGGGCTGCCATCAGAGTGCCCTCTGCTTTGAAGGTTCCTTTTATAGGAAAGTCCGCCCAGTCCAAGTTTGGTATAAAGAATCATCCAAAGGAAGAGCTGGTCCTGGACTCCAACAGGACCTGCACAGAAGATGGAGCACACCTGGGCACACTCTTGCACACATGGGTGTGATGCACTATGTTGCTTTTTAAGTTATGGCAATGATTTCTAAGTTCACATCTACACATGCAAATAGACCTATGCTAATGTGATGCAGGCCAATGTCCTTTCTTGCCCACGGTTTTGGTGATTCAGAGGTTCCCAACCTATTTGGAAGGCTGGCCAAACTGTACATGCCATGTGTTTTTCTTAGGAATATTACAGATTAATGGATCAGGATGTCAACTAGATGGTTGCTTTATACGAGCTACCGTATTTTTTGCTCTATAAGACTCACTTCCCCCCCCCCCTCAAAAGTAAGGGGAAATGTCTGTGCGTCTTAGAGAGCGAATATGTGTGTGCAGTAAGTCTGTCAGATGTGCAGCCCATGGGGAAGTGATGGGGATGTGCCTGTGATTATGTGCCCATTTCATTCAGAATATTTTTTTTTCTTTCTTGTTTTCCCTCTCTAAAAACTAGGTGCATCTTATGGTCAGGCACATCTGATAGAGTGAAAAATACGGTAATTGTTAGGAGCAGGTTTTTCAATACCGAGGTCCTGCTTGGAAAGTGGGACTCATTTGCAGAAGGTTCTTCTCCCCTCCTTCTCCACCAGCTCTGGGAGACCTCAGGGTGCACATCCAGCTCTTCAAGAACCTGGAAGGAGCAATGGATCGACTCTTCCTAGGAGTGTTAATGCTTTTTGCCTCCACTTATGCTCTCCCAGGATTTCCTGTGTCAAGGCCATTCCTGAGCCCGTCCACCACAGTCCATATCTACTTCCCAGGAGGTGGCATCTCTTCCACAGAGCTCCGAGTGTCCATTGATGCCTTAATTCCCACACAGCAGACCATCTTTGATGAGGGTTGCAGCTCAGGAAGAAAGGAAGCGAGGGTTTTTCCTCCTCTTCCCATTATTACAACATACACATCCACCAAAATACTGTAACTCTCCCCCTGCATGGCATTTAGATTTATTTTTTTAAAAACCTTTTTGCACTGGTTGGGCATGATGAGGGGCAGAGGATCAGATGAACTGAAATAATTATTTTATTTGAGATGATTTGGAAGAGAAAATAATTGGCTGCCTTTACCTCCTGTGTGCTTGAATTAAATTCTAGCAATTGTCTCTAAATGTAAACACACACACACATGAATGTGCCAGATTTATATCCTAAATGCCTCACAATGCTTCTCTCCGATGCTCCACTTGTATCTGCATTGCTCCTGGTTATTCTTTTTAAAAGCTGCAATGATCCTGAGAGATTTCTCCCATGGAAGTTTGATTCACAGCAGTGAAGCTCAGTAATTCTAGACCTGGCCTTAATGATCTTATGCCCCTCACCTTCAGAAGGCTATTTGTATTAGTTCTGTTGTGAAACACAGAGCAAACCTTTCTCCCACACACACACATCTCATCCATTTTCATTCCTGGTAGTTTAGAAGAGCAGCAACAAAAGCATTTGCCAACCCGGATTTTAAAATGCAAAGGGGAAATGTTTGAAAGGCATTTCTGCATTTTAAACTCACTTCAAGTGTAGTGCCATCATTATAAGAATAACGGGGAGACTGCTTCTTCTGCCCTCCCCACTTGCTACTCTCTGGGTGGGCATTTGGGGGCTGCCTGGGCTTTGGGCACCCTAGACTTTGGCCCCCAAATCCAGCCCTAGCTGGACCATTTCAGGCTCAGGTTACACAGTCCTTGTAACTTCTCAGCAAAGGGCTTCTTGCATACATGGATAAGCACGAGAGACCAGCAATCCAAGAACTATTGTTCAGGCAGCACAAATGGGGCACTGGAAACTCTGTCTTGTGATTTCCAGGCCTCGCTCTGCAGCACGGAGCCCAGGCTCAGACAGGAACAGCAACATGAATGCCAGGAATTCAGCAGCAAACGCAGGCATGGCAACAGCTGCCTTGCGGGGAAACACGGATAGCCGCCCAACCCACAGATAGAAAGTGCTGCGGTGTGACTCTGGCAGGACACCTCTGGCGTGGAAAATCCACTTAGAAGGCCGTTCCTGGCCACTGGGCACAAGCCCCTCAGCATTCCCACCCGCAAAACTGGTGACTCGACATTTTATGTTCCCAGCTCGTTGCTGCACAGGCAAATACTGGGACTGGAAGCACAGATAGCATTTGGGAGGGTTTCCCATGCTCCTTTGCACCAGGCATGTTCAAAGCCTGCACTCAGAAGGAGCTGGAAAATGGTGTCTCAAGCCACTGGATGCCGGAACACAGGATGCACACCGTGTCCAACTGTGAGCATTCCACAACTGCGACGTACAAGCACGAGAGGTGCCATCCAGCCCACACAACCCTGCCGGGTGGGGTCACCTCACACAGCACCACACAGCCTTCTGCTGGGGCATTGTGGGTATTTTTAAAATGGCGGCTGGTGCGACTTAGAAGAGCCAGAAAGAAGAGCACCAGTGAACGCTGCCACCCCGACCTTCTAGCATCCAGAGTAAAACGGCCTCCACTCTTGCCGTTCTCACACTTGAGAGCAAAAATGCCGGTGCCGGCTTGCTCTTGCACTAGCATGAGCAGTTCTATCTCCTTGCACAGGACTGTGCTCTTCAGCATCCTGAGTCTTTCAGAAATTTTTGACCACGACTCTTGGCATTCCTGGCTATCGGCCATGTTGGTGGGGGATTCTGGGAGTTGTAGTCTGGCATTTCTGGCAAGCAGCAGGTTTGGGAAGGCTGGTCTAAGGATATAGCATGGGTTTTGCAACAACTCCATTCTTATGTCCTGGCTCATGCGCAGAAGTGCCATCTTCCACAAGTCTCTCCCAGTCAACCCGTTTCGTTCCCTCGTCGTTTCTACTTCAGCTGCTCTTGAGGAGGAGACAAGAGCAGCCACCCCTGAAGAAACAGCCACATCAAGAACCTGACCTTATACAAAGGGCAGAATAAAGCATCCACTGTTCTTAAAACCAGATGTTGACTGCAGGGATGCATGAGCCAATCTACTTCTCTTCTGTGTGACTTTCACATGTGCCCACCTGGGTGAGTTCCCAACCTGCTTCTGCATTAATCTAGGAGTTTAAATATCCACACACAAATGTGTGATAATTTTTAAATGCCTATTCTCTCACCTATTCATTCCTAGAACGTACTTTCTCTCAAAAAGCATATTAGTCAGAGCACAGTTCTGCACATGCGGAGACAAACAAGACAGAAATGTTTTTTCTATCCAAGCATGTATCTTTTTTTCCATCCAAGCATGGGCTCTCTCAACACACCCATTTTAAAACCATGCTGGGAACTTCAGCTATCGGGCAGTACAGAAATAAACAATAAAAGCTCAGATTCTTCTGTCTAAAAATCCGTATGATTCAATACTGAATGTGTTTTCTTTCAAAATGCATTTTAAACCCACACTGTTCCGTATTTTTTCCACAGAACTGCCTCAGAACATTCAGCAAGCAAGAAAGGCAACAATAACACACGTTCTCATCTGCACACTCATGCAAGACATGCTGAATCAGTTTCTAACAGAACCTGTATTAGAATTTGCAAACATGGAATTCCTCCAGCATCCATTGTTACAGTCAAAGATCAGAAGAGGCGGACACATGGAGAACGGCCTCCCACAACCTGCTCTCCCCACACCATGGCAAGAGAGACTGGGGATGTCAAAGACTCATCGTCAAAGAGAACTAGAGGGCACCAGCTTGGAGACGGCTGTTCACACCCACCTCTTTGATCCTGGAGCAAAATGGATGCCTAGCTCCTTAGCTCAGCTGAGACTGTGCAATGAACACAGGGACCAATATAGCATCCCTGTCTACAATTGCGAAGGTAGACATTGTGCAAGCCAAGATTATGCCCAGCCAGAATTCACCTTGTATGGCATCCGTTTGCTTTGTGTACTGTGAAGTACAAGACCATACACACATGCCCCAGTATGTACTTGAAACCTTGAGCTACAGCATCCTGGAAGAAAGCCTCCAATAGATGGAATGTAATCAATGGTTGAAGTAGGTTGAGGGTTGAATCCATGGTCGCTTGTTGTTTTTGCTTTTGCTTTGCTTCTGATTTTGATTTGGACTTTTGCTGATATTATGTTTTGTTGTTTACAATGGTTCTTTGTTGTTACTCATTGTTAGAATTTTTGTTATTATTTGTTGTTGTTATTAATTGTTATAATTTTGTGAGTCGTCTTGGGAAGTTTTCTCATGTAAGGTGGGATATAAATGTTTTAAAGAAAGAAAGTAGAGGTGGAGATACACTACACTTCCCCTAGTCTGCTGCACTATACATATTCTTGTTTGTAGCTCCACCACAATAACAATAGCCATTTTGCTCATACAAAAGGATTATAAAGGGAGAGACCATGGTTGCTTGTAACAGAATCTAAGAAACATGAACAGATGTCAGCTAAGGTCATAAAATAGGCTGCACAGCCTCAAAACCCCACAGTAGCCTCTTTAACAATCTCATAGATGAATTCTTATGTGCAAACTCCAAGCATCTAAGCCTTTTCTTTCTCTTCTCCTGGAGAGGAGACACTTTTTCTGCAGCCTTGGACCAAGAGGAGGAATTTAGCTCCGAGCACTAATCCACTCTGTGTTTGGTAAATACTGCTGACAAGCAAGAGCTGGGAAATTACAGGGAAAGTTAAATGCCAGTGGGAGCAAAGGAAGTTAAGGGGAAAAATAGAGGCCGTGCTGGGACCTGTTTTCAGGTGAACACAGGGATGCCTCTGATTTCGTCTGGAGAAAAAAATATGGTTCCAGGAAGCCCTTTATCCTTCTCCCACCTGTTTTGCTAATTTCAGACTTTTTCTATCTCAATATAGGAACAGTTAAGTTGGTCTCCCCACCCCACTTTTAAAGGAAAATCACAGCACTGCAGAAACTATGGGGCATCGGAAGGCCACCTAATTCACATCTGATAGCAGGATGAATAGAGTCAGCCTCTGCCACCCCTCCAATCCACTACACCAGTCCAGATAATCTAGATAAGAATGTGCTACAAAACAGTAAGGGAGGAAAAACCCCAAGGGAAGGCTTGGGTGCTGGTGTACACAAGCAAGCCATGACACTCACATGGCAAACTAGCACTCCAAGAGGGAGGAAACATAGCATGGAAACATGCCAAGAGAGAGGAAACACAGCCTCCAAAATCTACCCCAAAGAGGGGACAGATTTTCACAGAAGTCGCAGGAGCTCATTTATAGCAGATCTGGAAGCAATGACTGTGATTTAAACAGAGGTAACTGCACAGGCCATCCTAACCTGGAGGACAGGTGACTTGGGTGTACCTGCCCATTGAGTCAGGTTCTCCATGTGCTAACTCTGGATGGTCAAGAGTAGGACCCCTTCCTGCTCTACTTCTTGGGGTTCTCTGGCTTTAAAGAAGGCCTGAACTGGCCACCTTCAAGCAGAGGACTGTTCTCTGCGAAGTGGCACATGTGGCCCTCTAGCTAAACTACCACTCCACATCTTGAAGTCCCATTCACAGTAGGGTAGCCATGGATGAATCACCAAAAAAGAGGGTGGTGATCTGCACAGAATTTGCATGTGCTGATACATATGCATTGGTACAAATTTGGAAATAGGGGTCACTTAGGGAGAAACAGTACATCCCAAGGTAGTGTGGAAGACCTTGACCAGGTGATCCATGGCCTGCCGGGTCAGTCTGCTGTCTATAGACAGGGCAGTCCTTCAAACACCTTCAGAGAGAAGAAGGTCCTCCTCCAGCCCTTCGAAGAAGGCACATGGCCACCCTAACAGGCCAAGGCCATTTTGACTCTTTTCAAGTGTGGGGTTCCTTTCCTTCCCTCATTCTCCCAACATTGCAAATAATGATGTAGGGTAACTTCAGCAAACTCTTAGGGGGGAAGTGGGTGCACTAGCACAGAGGAGGAGGAATCACCCATAAGAATTACACCTCCACCCCTAAAATTCACCCGCCGCTCCTGAAACACAGGGAGGAAAACTGTTACAAACCCTCCACCTGACTGCCTTCTCTCCACCCTCCCAAATAAAACCTGACCAAAGGCTTTCAGAACTTCCAAACTCCCTGTGCATCATCTGAAACCTAAATGTGGGACCTGTTTGTGGTAGGAAGTGAGGAGAATGTTTTTCTTCTTGAATGAAATAGGTAAAGTTTTCCTGTAGCAACATTCAGCCTCCTCCACTGGTCTGTAACAGTAAAATCTCTGAGCCGGATGTGGAGACGAATTTCTCCCTTGAATACCTCCATGTAAACATTCACAGAGGAGCTGAAAGAGATCCGTGCAAGCCATCACCTGCCCTTTTGCACACTAAAGCAGATGCACAAGAAAACATGAAACAAAACTTCCCTCCAATATTGTAGGGCAATTTTGACTCGGTTTTCCTCATGCATTATTTCACCTGGAGAACACACACCATCTTGGCTTTTAAAGGTGAGGCAGGAGAACAGGTTATTGCAGAGAAAACAAATAAAGCATACAGCAGCTGGGACAAAGCACGATTTGGTGACATTATGGCCACCCTGCAGATGTGGTGGGATTCCACTTCCCATCAGCTTCAGCCAACATAGTCAATGGTACGTGATGAAGAAGGTGAAGTCCCACCACATCTGGCAGGCCACAGGTTCCCCACTTCTGGGTACAGAGGTTGGAGGGCTCTCCAGTGATGAGGAATACCTAAGCTCACAATGTTTTCTCCTATGAATGCAATACATTGAAGTTCAGAGTCATCCACAGAATCATGGAATCGTGGAGTTGGAAGGGGCCAGAAGATCATCGGGGCCAGAAGATCATCAGGTCCAGCCCCCTGCTCTGTGCAAGACACCAAGTTAAACCATCCCTCTCAGATGGCTGTTCACATCCATGAAGTGAACAAAGCATAAATCTTGATACAAAAGCCCATGCCAAACACGTGCCTTCCAGAAGTTCTCAACAACAAATTCCATCCTTCTCAGCTAGCTTAGGTACGTATGGTAGGAGCTACACTGCAATGCATCATGTGTAAGGTTAAGGGAAGGATGATGTGTAGTCTAAAATTACATATATACATCATTGGCTACTTGGTAAAATCCAAAGGGCTAATTCTAAACTTAGCCTTGCTTATAGTAGGCCTGCATTGCAATGTAGGGCAATGCAACAACAACACTTTACTGTTGCAAGCCACCCCGGGAATTCCAAGAAAGCAAAGAAGGACTCACTATTATTCAAATTAAATACATCGTTGTTATGGGTGAGGAGACTTGAGGACAGTTCTGTTTTATTGTATTTTAACAATAACACAGCAATTTCTGTACATATTCAAGAAAGCTGTATTCTTACAGATCACTTAAAAGAAACTGGAACAGGTAAGATGAATGATGATTCTCCCAGTCCTTGAGTTTTAATTATTTGTTAATTCAAGCCGTAATAAGATGGATAGTTGACACCTTACAGTGTAGATAATTGTCTTTTTGATTACTCTGAGCATTGTTTCCTTGTGATGTGTCTCATGATTAAACTGACTTGGAAATGGGTACAGCAGATGCATCAGCTGGCTTTGTATCATCATCATCATCATCATCATCATCACTTGATTGGTTTGTTCTGGCCTTGGGCGATGCATTGTTTTTAAACAATGTACTATTTTTCTTCAGCCATGCAGTGAGTTCTCTGCCTGCTTTTTCAAAACAAAAATGGTTCAGAACTATTATAATAGCCAAGATTCCAGTCCTCAGGAATGCCAGACAAGAATCCCAGTGTGTGTGTGTGTGTGAGGGAGGGAGGGAGGGAGAGATGCTTGTTTGTATCTTCAGCAAAGACTAGGATTTGTACGAAGCACAGAAGGCTGTTGAAAATACAGTCCTGCAGTCTATCAGATTGTGTGACACAGGACGCAAAGCAGTAAATGAAGATTTGAAATACGTGCACATACACACACGCACAACAGCAGCTGCCTGAATGCAGCCACTGCCTCCAACAAGGTTAGCATCCAACAGTCCATTGCAGGCCCTGGGGGAGCAAACACCGGCCTTGGGCTGTGGCACAGGGACGTTATTAACTTTGTGCTGCCCCTCACCTGACCTCCATTAATGGGCACCAGGCCAATACATCATTGTTAGTACAGAACAGTGACTGAGCAACCAACCAGAACGACTGCAGGGTGGCACTAGGACTCCAAGGACTCTTTGCAATGGGATAAATGTGCCTTGAAAGTTTCCATATCGCTTGTATAGAGAAATCAAGGCTGGCTTATAAAGCCTAACCAAGATGAAACGAGAGACCAGAAGCCAGCAGGATTAGAATGCGTGCCTGAGATGAGGGGCAGGTGGGGAGCGAGAAGTGGGCAATGGGCCCCCCCACAATTCAAAGGCACATTATGAGTGTGTGTTTTTTGTTCGTTTGTTGGCAAACTCCTAAAATGGGTGGAAATCAATGCTGGTCTCAGAAGACTGGATTTGCTTTATGCAAAGGCCATCCAAGACAATGCGGCAGAGCCCCAGGGATGGGTTATTGTCTCTAAGTAATATGACGAGGCTTTTTGGCCCCCAGACACCAGAAGATGCAGCAGGGGAGGCCGGTCTGTGAACAGCGACATCCAGAACTGGTGCTGATGCCGTGGGGCATGCTGGTCTGCCTGGGCAACCAGGAGATACCCAAAGAGCACTGAGAGCGTGTTTCCCCCCACCCCACCCCACCCCACCCACAACTCTTCCCAGGTCAGTGACCAACATCTGTGTGCAGCACCCCCATGTGGTGATCCATTCAATTGCAGGCACCAACCCTACAATGAAGTGCCTACAGGCTCTGGGCTGACTCTGCCCAGCCAGTCCACCCACTGAGGACTTCCTGTCCCACTTGCTTGAGAAGCAGTGCTTCCTAAGCTCTGTTGCACATGTGTCTTAAGTTTTTCTTCCAAGCCCAGTGTTTGGCTGGCTTCTCAGCACAAGCCCTGCCTCCTGACTTGTCCTTTGCTTCTGACTCACTCTTCAAGCAGGCCTCTCTGCTTCCCCCGGTTCCTGTTTTCTTTTTTCTGGTTTATCCCAGAATCCACCCTTGAAAACCACACAGGCAAAACCCATCCAATATAAACCCTGCCTGACTCCTGGATTTTACCCAGGAAAGAGAGCAAAGGTCCTGAGCCTCCATCTGGTGCTTGGGTCATTTGAAAGGGTTGCCCTGCAGAGGCAGGAGAGAACTTTTTTCAAAGTGCTGAAGTGATTAATTTATGCCCCATGTGTTTCAAAATGCAATTCCTTCTTCAGGGGCAATTTACTCTTCTCATCAGCAGCTCACAAAGGTGAACTCTTCTGGCTCTGTCCCTTACTGGCTCAGTAATCACGCTGACACTTTTGAGAGATCAGGTCTCTCCTACTTAACGGTCTGCCCACACAGATGTCTGGTGAGATCAAAGGAAAACGGGCTTGCTCTCACTATCCGCCAGGTTATAGGTTAGATCATTCTAGCCTACAGAGTAGAAAGGAATAATTCATTCTAGCCCACCGTTCAGCATAAACAAATTTATTCTTTGCATGTTCCATCCATGTAATGACGCATGCTGAAGTATTAAAGATTCCCAGTTGGTAGTGCAGTGGAAATGAAGCAGGAAGTATTACGAAACACTCAATGATCAAAGACACATACTGGGCAGATGAACTCTACACTGGCGTCCATACAGCTTTCTGCACAGAGGCCAACAGTCACATTTAAACGCTGCATAGCCATGTACAAGAGACACCAAAGCAAAATGCATGTACAAGGTGACACATGATCAGGATCTAGAATGTGGGGCGCCACACACACGTGACCACCTGCATGTGTGTCTGCCTAGCATCAATGCAGGGCCGAGAACCAGATCCAAGTGTAGGGGAAAAAGAATGGCATGCTCATACCAGCGTTTGGGACTGGATACAACTACACCGTTAGAGCCACAAAGCCATCCAGGGCCTGTTCCTCTCCCGGTGTGATGCAAATTCTCACGCTCCCTTTTTCACACTCTGGCACAGCACAATGGCCAGCTTGTCTCCATAAAACCCACAAGTAAGAATGGGTGATGGCTATCTCAGACACACGCACACACCTCCTAACCATTTGATTCACAACCATCTGAGTGCCAGCAATTATTCCTTGTGCATAAGCCAAAGCACAGGGGGATTGCAAACACACAAGAATGTTTGCACACACAAAAGTTACTGAAAAAATGATCGCCACCACAATTCCACTTCTGCTCCTGCAAAGAATACGGGCGGCTTACGTGTTTTCCCTCCTATCCACTTTAACCTCACAATAGTCCTGCCAAGTAGGATAAGGCTGAGAGTCAAGGCCTGGTCCAAGACAGCCAGTGAGCTTTGGGGCCAACTGGGAACCTGAACCTGGATCTCCCAAGTCCTGGTCCAACACTGTAACCAATGATCCACACCATATCTATGTAGGAGGAGGGAGCCCGCTTGAACACTTGAGTCCAGCATGCTCTGCATTAGCATTCCCCACCAGGATCTAAGGCAGCCTTCCCTGAATGAATGGCCTCCAGATGCTTGAAGAACAGCTCCCAGCCTACCTGGCCATCAGTCATGGTGACTAGAGGTGACAGAACTGGATATTCCAAAGATCTAGGGAGCACCAGGGACACGAGCCATTGAGGCACCAGGACCAGGGAAACAGAACTTTAGACAAGACAGAGCCCAAAAGCAGGGTTGAATGGAAAGCCAAATCGTGGTACAGGCCAAGAAGAATGTAGGAGGGCAGAACAAGGATGTGGTCAGGAAGAAGCCGAGGCTTGAGAACCAGGAGGATAAGCAGAGGTACAGCTACCTTGGACAGGATAACAGGGCAGGACACAAAGCAAGCACCAGGCAAGATGCAGACACTTGAGGCAGGATGTACAGCAAGGCAAGATACATGGCACAGCAGGGTATATGGCCAGGCAAGATACATAGCAAGATGCAGGAGACCACAGGACCCAGATGCAGCAAGGATCAGGCAGGAAGCAGGAGCTGAACCACAGTGAGCAGAACAACCTGCACCGCTGAGGTAAGATGACAAGGCAGAGAGCAGGAGCAGTCAGGCAAGCTGCAGGCACTATAGCCACAGGTGGACCTGCACTGCTGAGGCAACAGGTCAAGGAAGGATACACAACAAGATGCAGGAGACATGGCAGATGCACAACAGGACCTAGGAGGACCTCTGTCACTGAGGCAAGTTCTGGCAGGAAGAGCTTGTTCTTCTGTAGCTCTCCCCCAGGACTGAGAGCTCCAGTGCAGCCTGCAGCTGATCCTGTGTTCTGGTTCTGGCCATCAAAGCAGCCCAGGTCCAGGTTGGGAAAGGCTTCCCTCAGGAAAAACTCTGAGTTGCTCAGAACTGTCATTCCAAGGTCCAGGGTAGACCTCCATGGCTGCTTTCCCTTAGGAAGCTGCACTCCCATCAGCTGCCATTTCTCCCATTTCCCACCATTTAGGAAATTGTGAAGGAGGAGGGATTCAAAGCAGCACCCAGACATCATGTGAAAGGGCCAAAGGGACATAGCACTGGTCCTCCTGTATTAGCAGGGATGCTGGCTCAGCTACCACCAAGACTCCCTGCTCCCCCCGAGCTGAACTGCAATCCTTCCAGTAATGGGGGGAGGGGGCAGTAGCAGTTCTCTACTGCAATGCAATATTGAACTGCAATAAAGCCAGAGCTTTCCCTAAAATCAACAATGACAAGGCTGCAGCTGTCCTACTTCAGGCGTATCATGAGAAGGCATGATGGAGAAGGCCTCCTGCTCAGGAAAGCTGAAGGCAGAAGAGGGTACCAAATAAGAGATGGGTGGATGGACTCCATCAAGGAATCCATAGCCTGCTAGAACTACTTTGTCAGAAAGGTTCATCCCAGCTGCCCAGATTTTGGGCTCTGCTTGGGAGCACGGCCATGAAGGCTGTCATAAGGAGCACTGCCCTTCAGAAAGCAACACTACGCTGCTGGGGTGGCTCAGAGGGGGTTGCTGGTTTGGTTCAAATGGCATGTGGGGCATTTAATATAAATTGTCCCCTTGCGGTGGGGGGGGGGGGACACACACAAAGCACCCCACCCTTAAACAAAAGGAGAGTATGCAGCAGTCTGGGGAAGGGGCAGCTGCCTTCCCACTTCTTATTGTTGCCCTTATCTAGGCAGATGCTACCGCCATTTCTAGCTTCCATCTGCTCAGCTGCCTGCTGCCCTGGGGCTAGACTGCAGGCACAAAGTGCAAAATGAGGAAAGCACTCGTATTCTGTCACAGAAACACCAGTGCGTGTCAGTGAAGCAACTCAAAGCAAATCGTGTCCTGGGATAACTTGTTTGTTTAGCTAACATGAGTCAAGTCTGGTGAGTCCCCAGGCATGAGAGGGAGGCTGGTGTATTAAAGAAGTCTAACAAAGTGCAGGCACCAGTGAGTTAAAGACCTGCTCTGAATGGCGAGAAGAGAAGAGAAGAGAAGAGAAGAGAAGAGAAGAGAAGAGAAGAGAAGAGAAGAGAAGAGAAGAGAAGAGAAGAGAAGAGAAGAGAAGGCTGGACAGACAAATGGATGAATGGATGGAATGAAAGAGGTTCTTTTCAGCACAACGTACAGGACACTGTTGCTCGTTGGCTGCACAAGAACAGGATCTAGATCTCACCTGTCCAGAGTAAACCCAATCATGCCAGCTATCCCCATTTACCCAGGGTAGACAGCCACAATGCAGCAGTTTCTTGCCCTCATCCACTCCAAGGTGCTCAGCTCAGCTGAAAAGCAGGTCAGGGAAGAGGGCCTCAACCTGTGCAGGATGGGGTTCCATGCCACCTGCAGACACAGACTTACAGTTTGGAAGTCCCCTTAGCCTCACCCTGATGCCATACCTTGGCCGTGGCCAGGAGTGCATTTGCCCAGCTGAAGCTGGTGCACCACCTGTGTGTGTCCCTAGAGACGTCGGCTCTGGCCACAGTCTCACAGGCCTTCTTGCCTCTCATCTGGACTGGTGCAATGTGCTCTACATGAGGTCGCCATTGAAACTCTTCAGCAGGTCCAGAATGATGCAGGAGCTGGACGCACAGCACTGCAGCTGCCTTATCAGAAAGGCTTCCATGCTATCGGTTTGTTACCATGCAGAACTCAAAGAGCTGGTTATGACCCATATGAGGTCCCATCTGGAAGACCACCATCTGTCCGACAAACCAGCCTGGTTCACAAGAACTTCCAAACAGGCCTTTCTTTCGAGACTTCAGAGCTATGTCTGGTGGCCACCTGAGTGAAGGCCACCAGGCCAAGAAGCATCTTCCTCAGCTGGCTCTCCACCTCTCTGTTCTCCAGGACCATGCTATTTAAGATCCCTGTACACATGAGGTGTTAGGTAGGTGCTGTTTTTTATTTTACTTTTTCTTTAATTGCCTTTATTTTACTGTTTTAATCAATTTTAATTGTGCTTGCAAAACCACCATGAGTGCCTTTTTTCCCTTTTTTCGGCAGTGGGTAGAAAGGCTGGCCACAAATCTAAATAAGTAACTAAATATATAAATACAAACCAGTCCTCTACCACAGAGCTATGATTCCTCCCCCAAAATTTCAGCTAGTATAGAATACAGCTACAACAGACCTTGTAGACCTCAGCATCCTTAAGCAGTAGTTAAAGATCTACCCTTGTTACTGGTTTTGTCCAGGCACAATTCAAAGTGCTGATTTGGACCAGTAAATTTTTAACCTGCTTGAGATGAAGCTGTCTTTAAGGACCACCTGCTCTTATGCGAATTTGCCCATATATTGTAATGTTCTACTGAGATCCTGAATGAAGTGCCTCCAGCTGGGAGTCGAGATGAACTTCCTATCCTTGCCCTTGAAAGAGGAACATATTCTTAGACAAATTTAATGCATGTCTGTTTTTATGGTGGATTGAATTGGATTTACCCCCTACCTTCTACCAAGAAACATGGTAACCAATGAAGCTTCTTGAACCCTCCAAGTGGGAGTGTACAGGTACAGTTCATTCCATCCCACCTGTGTTCCACGGATTGTCAGGTGTCTTTCATTCCATCATCCACTCATCCACTCAGATTTTTGGCCCAAAATTTCATCCATTGGCAAATGCATACTTGGGCTAATGTGCACTTGTACAAGTGTGCAGATCCTCTCACACACCCCACCTAAACAATTAAAAAGGTCTGCAGGTCTGCAGAACCCACGGCACTTAGAAAACGCCAATCCGCTGCGCAATCCACAGCCGCGGTCCTAGGAATCTGACCTTATTTGGATCCCTGGCAGATTTCTCCAAAACCCCTCCCTCCAGAAGAGGATATTGTACAACTTCTTTAAACATGCACCTTTGGGCTTTGAAACCAACTCCTGCAGACTCTTCTGCAGCCTGCATGCATTCTTAAACAGCAGCAGCGCAGAAAGAGCCAAGATGCATCACCCACTCAATAGTCCCAGTTTATCTTTTAGATACACAGGGAGGGATCGAATGCTGACAAACTCGAGCCTACCTGCATGCAAACGGCACATGTTTTACACCCAAACTCTCACACACATAGATACAAAAAACAGCAGGATGGACCCTCCTTGCAACAGGATCAAGCAAACTGTGGAGGTGAGGCATGTATGTAGGTACATGTGAGCTAGATCAGGGGAGAAATTAAGCGCTGCATCAAGTACTTTAGAAGTGCAACTTCCTCCAACCTGGTGCTCTCCATATATTTTGGGCAGTAACTCCCCGCATCCTTGACCACTGACCATGCAGGTGGGGGTTGATGGGAATTGGTATCTGCAACATCTGGAGTGTGCCATGTTGGAGAAGGTTTTCTGAAGTGTTGGAGAAGGTTGTTCTGAAGTGTTGGACCAGTGCAGAGTGAGCCAGGAGCTCACCAAGGAAAGCAAAATAGGTCAATATGGCAAACCATCAGAAGAACCTGGACATTAGAAGAATCCTCCTGGATCAGCCCAAAGATCCAAATGGACCCAGCAGGCTGATTTCCACACTGGCCATCCAAAGGCTTCCTGGTAGCTACTAGCCATCTCCTGCCACTGTTTCCTCTGCAGCTGTTACTCAGAGGTATGAAGGGGTAGCATATTTTACAATGTTAATTAATTAAAATTATTTATAAACTGCTTATCTGCCCAGCAGGTCCCCAAAGTGATGTACTATTTGAAACAGTGCAATAGCATTTCAAAAAATTAAGGCAGAAACAGAACTTTCTTTACAACAAGTCAAAACAATATTTAAACCTCATCAGAGGCCACCAAAGGCCCAGGGAAACAATACAGTTTTTCCAGCACCTCCAAAACTCATTAAGGAAGGAGAGTCAAGGGGCTAACACAGAAAAGACCCTGACTCATATGTACACCAGCGTAACTCTTTTGCTGGCAGGGCATAAACAGAGCCTCTGATAGTGACCCTAAACCATGACTGGCAGGAGAAAACCATCTTTTGGATAGCCTGCGCCCAAGCCCTCTTTGGCCTCATGAGTGATAACCATGGATAGACCTGTCCTCCATGAATTTGTCCACTACCTTTCTTAGACCAGAAGTCAGTCGCAGAAAACTGGGACGGCTGGAGGATATGTTGCAGCTACACATTGCCAAAGGGTTTTCTCTGCCAGCTGCACATCGCGTTCATTTACTCAGCTAAAAAAAACCAGCCTCTTGCAGAGGAAATGAATGCCGGGTGCTGTTGATGCGTAATCATTTTGGAAGAGGAGAGGCAAGTCTGTTCACTGGTGTTAGGAGAAGGATGTAACAAGCAGAAACAAGTGTCCCCATTTTCACCTATTCAGCCGTGGAGAAGATGAAGAAAACAGTGCTGCCCTTCCTCATACCACCCATCTGTTGAGGGGCACAAGTCACATCTGCTTTGCCGGGGGGGGGGGGGGATTTCCGACCCACCTGATGTGACGTGTTAATGGCTACCCTGCCGGAACTCTGGAGAGTAGGGGAGACTGTGTTAAGAGGGCTGAACGGCCTGAGATGGCAGCAAGCAGAGAAATGGAACACAGGGCAGTTTCCAGTTATCTGTTTGTAGTCCAAAGAACCCTTTCCCCTTTGTTGAAAGTGCACTATTAGGAATCATAGAATGGTAGAGTTCGATAGGTCAGATTCCAACCCCCTGCTCAGCCGAGGACTCCAGTTTTATTTATTTATTTTATTTATTTATTTCTAATTTCTCCCCCATCGCAACAAAGCCTCGGGGCAGCTCACAGCATAATTAAAACATACAAATAACAATTAATACAATTAGAGATTAAAAAGCCCGGTTGCATCTCGGCTTAAAAATTTAAAATCCTATCAATACCATAATAAGTTAACAATTAAAATAAGTTTTAAATAAAAAGGTCTTGGCCTGGTGCTGAAAAACAAACAGATGGAGGTCCAAGTTGGATCCTGAATGCCTCTAGTGTGGGAGAGCCCACAAACTCCTGAGTTCATCGATTTGGTTGCTATACTGCTCTAAGTCAGGAAAATTTTCCTGATATCTTGGGAGAATCTGGCTTCCTGTAACTTGAGCCTCTTATTCTGTGTCCTGCACTTTGGCATGATCAAGAGAAGAACCTGTTCTTCCTCTTTGTGACAGCCTTTCCAGTATTTGCAGAACTATCCCATCTCCCCTCAGTCTTCTCTTTCCATGTTAAGCATGCCCAGCTCTCTCAGTCTCTCCTCACAGGGCTCGGTTTCCAGTCCCGGGCTGCTCTCCTCTGAACCCTTTCCAGCTCGTCTGCATCTCTGTGAAACTGTGGTGCCCAGAACTGAACACAGTTCTCCAAATGAGGCCTAAGCAATGCTAAGTAAAGGGAAACTAGCACTTCATGTGCTTTGGAAGAGATATTTCTGTTAATGCAACCTAAAATAGCATTAGCCCTTTTTGCAGCCACATCACAGTTGTTGACTCATATTCAGCTTGTGATCTACAACAATTCCAAGATCTTTCTCAGTATTGTTGAGCCAAGTATGCATTTGGTTTCTTTCTCATAGATGCAGAATTTGGGCTTTGTTCCTATTGAATTTCATTCTATTGTTTTCTGTCCAGCACTCCAAGCAATCAAGAACACCTTGAATCTTCTTCCAGGGTATTAGCTATCCCACCCAGTTTTGTGTCATGCAAATTGGATAATCATTCTCTGCACTTGAAGGTGCCATTGATGAGCACTCTTTGAGTCTGATTCTGTAGCCAGCTCTGGATCCACTTCGCCCAGCTGGTTTGCTAGCCAGGCTATCATGGGGGCATTTGTCAAAAGCTTTGCTAAAGTCAAGATAGATTATGTCCATAGCATTCCTACAGTCCATCAGGGAGGTTACCCAATCAAAACATGAAATCAGATAAGTCTGGCAGCATTTGTTCTTGAGTTCTAAGGTGTTTGCAACTGACTGCTTTATAATCCACTCCAGAATTTTCCCAGGGATTGATGTCAGACTGACTGGTCTGTAGTTTCTAGGTTCTTCTTTTTTTCCTTTCTTGAAGCTGGGGACCACATGAGCCCTTCTCCACTCATCTGGCACTTTCCCTGTCCATCGTGATTTCTCAAAGCTAACAGACAGTTGTTCTGAGAATTCTTCCAACTCGCTTATGCCTCTAGGATGGAGTTCAATAACATCAATGTTCCCAGTAGTTTGGTCTCAGTCTTCTTGTACATTGAAGATGGGTGGGAAGGAATGCTCAGAAGTACACACACACACACACACATATATCACAAAATCTTTTCAGAGCCACCCACATAGACTAATTCAATTACCCCCAACTACAGCATTCAATTTTGCAAGTGGCACCTAGTCATTATGTCAAGAGCGTTTATTCAGCTAATTACACAGGATGCTGCAAACTTATTTGAGAACGGAGATGCAGCCGATCCACCATCCTTCCCACCAATACCACTAAAAGCAGGCACTGTCCTCAGAAAAGGAGGAACTTCACTGGTGAGAGACTCCCCCACCCCCACTGGGGATGATGTGAGACTTCGACTGGGGAAGACGGCTTTAGCAGAGGTCCTGTATGAATTTCCCCCCTGAAAGGCCCCTGGACCCATCCTAAGTCAGTTACTGCAAGCTCCCAATTACGGATGGGTGAGAACTTGGTTTCTGTTCATTTTCTGTATGCACTCCCCAAAATGCGCACATCTCTTTCACATGGTGGAGGAACGTGAGATTTTTTAAAAAGTGAATGTGAGCAAAATGGAAATGCACAGATTCAGCCCCAGGGCTTTGAGTTCTTAGATCATTTGTTAAATTTTATTTGTTTTAAATTATTTTAGACTCCTTTTAGGAGTAAAGACATAGAAGCCTGGCTTTAAATCTTGGTAATCTATGTTAGCACTGCACTGAGGTTGCCAGCGTGTTTTTCTTTTCCCCTCCCCTCGTCTTTGAGAGCTATAAGATGGGCAGGTAAAACATCAGGTCCTCTCCAGAGCAGCAGCTGGACCCACTGAATTCAGCAGAGGCGGGAGAGTCCGTGGGTGAGATGGACGAGGCTTTCATTTGTTTGCCTTGAAGAACCACCTTTCAAAACGTCTTCAGGGTGGGAAGCATTTCAGACCTTTTAAAAAAGGAATGCAGGAGAAAGCAAAGCAGGCAGATTTTTGCTTTCCTACTCACAAAGTGGTCCTTGAAATAGGAATGGGTATGTAACCAGAAGCTGCAGTAGGGAGAGAGGCTCATAGTTAAGAGAGAGGATTTGAGAAGATGTTGTTGCAATTGAACCATCATCATTATCAAGCCCTTTTTCTTCTTGTGAGGAGCCCAAGATGGCCAACATAGCTCTATTTTATCCCCATGACAACAACTTTGTGAGGTTGGTCTGGCTGAGAGTAGAGACATGGCTGAGTGGAGACAAAGTCTCCCTGGTCCAGCATTCTAACCACCACACTGCACCAGCTGTCTTCACAAGACGATCACGGCACTATTACTACTTATTATTTAATATGTCATTTATTCCCTGTCTTTCCACCAAAACAAAATGCCATTAAGGCAGTTGCTACTACCAAGGACAAGACAAATCCCTTAGATATTTATGCGTTTGGGAAAATGCACAATGTAGCCACCCAAGATCTGAATGCTGGAGAGAGATTAAGAATCAATATGGGAGGGCTTGTTGCAAGATTGTGGGGGCCACCTTGCCCATCCCTTTGCAGAAATTCAGGAACTCTTTGTCAAAAGTCATCTGTCCCTCCACCAGCAGCCTGATGGGCAGGGAAGGAAAACAAGAGAAGGGTAGAAAAAGAGAAAGGGGGGCAACAGAAAGAGATGGAGAAGAAGGAGAAGAAGGGGAAGGGAGACAGAGAAAGAGAAGGGTGGCTGAAAGACAGCAAGAAGAATTAAAGAGGTGACGGAAAGTGGGATGGAGAGAAGAGAAGGATCTTTAGGTTCTGTCCCTGCCTGTTGCAGCCCAGCTTCGGTGCTGGAACTAGTCCACAATACTGCCCTTGCATGCTTCAGCTCTCCCCACTGTCAGCTTGCAACACTACCTTGGTGACTCCTGGCACTGCAGGGAACTAAAGTAGCAACTCCCAGCCATCCTTGGGAGGTGGGCTAATGTCAGCCGTGGCAAATAAGCCCAGGAGAGGCAACAATGGAAGAAAGGGCTGACCAGAGGACGCTTTACCCCAGGGACCTGCCAAAGCTGAAACTGATCCTGCCACTCTGAACCAGTATGAAGGAAACGTAAACTCCTATTACATTGGTTTATCTGTGCAGGGAGAAAAGGACTACCATTTCTGGCCAGCGCAAAACTCTGCAGGATTGGCTTCACGGGGCAAACAAAAGCCATCCCACAGAGGACCAAAAGGGATTAATTTTGCCAGAGGCACACTGACAGACTTCCTCTGTTAAGAACCAGTGACAAGATGGCTAATACTGTGGGCGTTTGATGAGGAACACTTTCCTCTGATAAGTACTAACACCAGGCCACAAAAGGGGCTTCACCAATCCTTGTCTGGATCGAGTTACACTTAAACATCAGTGCGTATGTTGCATGTGGTTGTGTGGTAACAGCATGCCAGTGCCCACCTCTGGCTCTGCAGAAACAAACCACAAACCACATACAAAATACCAGGCTGCTCAGAGCCCGCCTGGATCTCTCCACCCAGAGCTTGTGGCTTTGAAGGGAAGGTGCCTCTTGGTTTTCCGAAACTTCACATTTCCCCAAAGCTGATCATGGTGTGTCTTTGATGCACGCCTGTCATTGGGTGTCAGCAGTGCTGTGAGCCTCTGCCTCATTGCCTGAGCCACTAGCATGCACGTGCACACACACACCAGCTGCTCCATCACAGCCAGAAGAGTGCACAAACCTGGGGTGTTGCAGAAGCAGCAAGAAGTTTTTCCTGTGCCTCAGGCATGGCTTAGGGAGGTCAAACACTCCTTTTTGCAGAAGACATGCCAGTATTTGAATGGGCTCTCCCATGCAATTCCACTTTAAGGCTACATCACCATATCGGCTGTTGCTGATCCACAGACAGTACCTGAACAGCAGGCTGAAGATGCAGACACACGCACGGAGAGGAAGCATGTTCACTTTCAGATGGCCCTCGTGAAGGGATGGGGCCCAGGCATGCTCATAAGGGGAGTTCTTGAGGGTGAACACTAGATTGGGTTCAACTAACTCCTCCGTGCGTGCTCAGAGGTTCATTCTGGGTGCTTGGTGCTTTTGGCCAATGAAGGATGCTTGGCAAGTCTTTTCAGTGTGTGAAGGAGGAACCTCAGCTCTCAGCAATGAGTGGTGAAGGGCTACGAATGGGATAATGTCATGAACACATGCTGTGATTGTGCCGTGTTCGTGGACTGCTCAGCCTCTGAGACCTTCAGCCAAATGCCTTCTCCAAGGGAGGGTCAGTGGGCCTTCCCGCTGGCAGCCCACACATTATGGCAGGGTCTTCTCACTGCGGCTCGCCTGCGGTCCATTCTGCGGTCCCTCTGGCACCAGGACAAGGCTTGCCATCTGTGGCAAGGCATTTAACAGCTCTAAATAGCACATGGAGCAGCTATTGTCATCTGGTTTAACAGGCCTAGTTGTAGTAACCTGCCTTTGTTGTTTAAGTAGTTTGAAATTCAGGTTTTTAAAAGACTGTAGCGAAATTTTATGATGTTTTACCATTATTTAGATTTTTATACTCTGTTTTATTGCTTTCCATGGATTATTGTATATTTCCCAGGTAGCTTTAGCTACTGGAAGATATAAAAATGGAACAATCAATTTGTTTCATTGTAAGGCCCCTAGCTCAGCCCCCTGGAGGAACCGAGGAGGCTATACAAGCCAGTTGAGGGAACTCCACGGTTCACACGGGGCCGAGCTTCCACATGCTCATTGCAAAGCCATGGGCAAGAGAGTGAGAGAGTGGCGGCCATGCCAGGACAATTTTCCATTGCTCTAGCCTGGAGTCAGCCCAACACAAAAATGAACTTCTGTGAGAGGCAAGGCTACAGCAAGGATTGTCCTCATCCTGGACCAAGGCAAATGCTTGCTCAGGCAACTCTGTTGCCTCCGGTCAGCACGTCTACCTTTTTAATAGGACTCCTGTGGCCCACCCCATTCCATCACCTGTAAAACCATGATTCTTCTGCACATGGAATTCTTCTTCTATTATTTGATTGGAATTATTATTCTTCACCTCTGAACTGGCGAAGATCAAAGGCAGTTTGGTATAGTGGTAAGAAAGCAAGTCTGGGGCTCAGATGATTGGGGTTCTAGCCCCCCTTCAGCCATGGAACCCACGGGGTGACTTTGGGCCAGTCACTGCCTCTCAGCCCAACCTACCTTGCAGGATTGTTGTTGTGGGGATAAGACTGAGAGCAGAAGGAGAATGGTGTGAGCTTCTTTGGGGTGGAGGTTAATGGTGGAGTATAAATCTGATTGATTGAGAAGACATCCCTTCTGCTCTCCTCTAATTGGACCCATCAGTCAAAACTAAAGCCATTCATTTCCTCATTCCTTGTGCTCTCAGTCCTTGAAAGAGGCTCTCCTCCACTCAGGGGCTTCGAAAGAAAGCACTTCCATCCAGCATTATCATCAAGCTGAAAACAGGTCTGGCCATCTTATGAAACACACCAGCAAGGAAGAGGACAGAGTTCAGTTCTATGCTACATTACACACACACACACACACACACACACACACTTTATAGGTGATATAAATACATGTTCATTTACCAATGGAAGCCATAATTATCTTTAACCTGGTGGATCTGAATGGAACTAACAGGCAGCTGCATGTAGTAAAGGGTGAACATTTTTAAAAATAAATGCAATAGAGTTCCATTTTCACCCAGGGTATTACCTGGAGAATAAACTTCAATAAACATAACTCATTCTAGAATGACAGCCTCCTGCATTTTCTTTGGGTAGAATGAGGACCTCCAGAGTTAACACAGATGGATAAAGCCAATGGGGAGAAGACATTTGGGATGTTGAGGCAGAGAAAAGCCCTACAACTTTCTGTCTCAAGGTCCATAGGACTGTACCATTGGACAAGTAATGGAAGGGCTATCACATTTAAGAAGGCCATGGTTTTTCTCTGCTGCCCCCAGTGGAAAGGACTAGATCTAACTGGCTTAAGATTCAAGAGGGTGGGTAGGAGGGATGGTCAGAGCAGTTCGAAAATGGAACTTGTTAGGCAGAGAGCCGGTGGGCCTACATCCCTGAAGATCCATTGGCAGAACGATCCACTGGCTTCTCTCTGGGACTGGGACTCTCTGGCTTGAGATTTCCTGTCTAAAGTTGGGGGGAGATCAGCATTCCACAACTTGGTGCCCCTCAAATGTGATGGAATATAATTCCCATCATCCCCAGACTGCACAGCCATTGGTGCAAGCATGTGGGAGCCTAATCCCCATGCATTTAATAGAATGTAGCCCTGAATCACCAATGCAATCGATAGCTTTCAGATGCAGGAGACACCAAAGAATGCATTCTTTCATCCAACCTTTGCTTAATTTATGGAACTCACTGCCACAGGAGGAAGTGAGGCTCACTGACCCTTCAAGAGGCTTTTAAATGAAGCTACAATGAAATCTCCAGCTCCTGAGATAGTATTTTTTGGGTACTAGGGTTGATTTGTTTTGTGTGAGGGCTTCATGAGGTCTTCTAGTTGACCAGTGTGAAAGGAGAGTGGTGGGCCAGATGGGCCTCTGAATCAGTTCACTCACTCTTAGACAACTGTAACTAGCATAGGAAAATTCTAGGTGCCTAATATTTCTTTGCCCATTTGTTCGAAGTTTATATATTCATTTATTAAAAGCTTTTCTATCCCGCCCCTACAAATGTCTCGGGACGGCTTACAATAAATAGAATAAAAGAAATCCCACAGCATCCAACCATTAATATACTAAAACCCCAGTTAAAATCAATTAAACATTAAAATAGCAGAAAAATAAAAAGGGTTTATTTGTTAGGATGGAGAAGAAGGTCAAAATGCCCTGTGCAGAACCCCAAACATGAGCAGAAATGCAATGCCCAGCAAATGGTCACAATTTCCCAAATTTGCATTTGCATTCAAAAGTGTACCCTTCCAAAAAAAACGCACACATGTGTAGCAAAACTGGTATTTTTCTGCCTTAGTCTATGGGGGAAATGTGCATTTTGTGGTTCCAAAAATGCCTCGGAGAAAAATGCTCTGTTTCAACCTGGGGAAAAGCACATCCCTCGTTTTAAACATTTATCTTCTGCTCCTGGGGTGGACAAAAATAAATTGGACCATTTGAAATGCTACAGAAGCAGTTCAAACATTTCAAAGGCAAAAGGCTCCGATCTCTGCATTCTCCCCTCCCAAGTATTCAGGATTTGGCCTTCAGGACTGCCAAACTGCCATGCCCAGTCCTTTCCATTGCCCTCTGGGTCACTCTGCATTCAACAGAATGAAGACTGGGTGCAGCAGTCTGGTATAATGGGCAATGGTACCCTCTGAGCAGGAATTTAGGACACATGTCAGGGGGCCTCACAGAAGACCATTCAGAAGCTAAAATGACCCACTTCATTACTCATTGTGGGCATTTACTGAAAGCTCCCAAACCTATTCAAGGGATGCCTGCTCATATAGCATGCCTGCCTTACCACACTGGTGCCAAAGGATTAAAACCCTTCCCCATGTTCCCCTCAGCCCCATACAGAAATCCAAGTCAGCAGGAACCGTGTGGCTCCCCACACACCGGCTGCAGTTTTCCCTGGAATCTCTGCCCGGCACAGCATGATGCGTGCGCAGCTGCACTGAGGGTTTACCCTTGTCCGACTGATGACCTGCCTAGATCTGAAGCCACTGGAAATCATTGAAATCATCACTAACTCTTTGCATCCTGCAGGCAACACAACTGAACACACGTCCAGAAGCAAAGCAATTTCCCCTCCAGAGCCAACACTGGAACTCAAGGCCTCAGGGTGCTGGGAGAACAAATAACAGCGCTCAAATATCAGAAGCATCAGATGCTTCTTTGATGAAGAGCGACATCTATAGTTATAATAGCAAAGATAAAAATTACGGGGGGCCATCAATCCCACATGCCTCTGGGCTCAGGATGATCTCCAGCTGTTAAGGGAGATGCTTCGCATTGCTAGGCAGTTGCCAGGATTCCGTGCGTCAAGCAAACAGCGCGGTTCCCAGCCAACTCAGGTACGTTGAACCAGAGTTCGGCAGGCAACCTAGGGGACCGCTCATGGAAGGAGACATGGGGGAACACCTGTGCTAGCTATTCACCTGTCCATTGAGCAGCCGGAACACAACAGTACGGTTCATTCATCTTCTTTTACATAGCTGGAAACATTAATATGCCCGGACAGCATTGCACTGATATTAGTACATTAATTTGTGAAAGATGCTGAGTGAATATGTTTGATGAAGTGCTATGAGTCTCCCTGTCTTTCTCTCTGAAGAGGAGTGTCTCCCTTTTATATGACCGCAATCACACCCTTCCCTGCAAGCATACGGTTTTACACAGCAGGAAAGCAACCTCTGCAAATCCTCATCAAAGCCCTGGAATGGTGGATGAGTTGAACAAGGTAGAAAGGCCCTAACCCTGGGCTGCCTGTTGGGCTCATGCCAGCCACCGAGCTCAGCTGCAGCACATTAAAGGATCCAGGTACACGATTGTCCTTTCATTCAGTCTGCTCTTGCACAGCCCTTTAGCGATGTCCCCCCAAGGCTGCTCTGGGCAAAATCGTGCATTTCAAGCTGGGTCGTTTGGTGCAGATTGGCAGTTCTGTGCTGGCTGGCCCAGCAAGAGGGCATCAGCATTAACAAGCTCCTCCAGTAGTAACCAAGTCCTACAAGGAGCACGTTCCGAGTGTCAAGATGAGAAGTCACTTTATAAACATTCAAACACGATTTAAATATTAAATAGGGAAAGTGCTCAGTTTTGGCATGGAAGTCAGGCCTGCTGCAGCTCTTTAAATGCCCTTAATTACCAGGGCTGGCCCTCCCTGGAGACACAGATTTCTATCCCTAGCACGGAGGCTGTGAGCCGATCACCTGCTTTTATTGAACCGCATGCCACTGGCACTGGAGGAGAGGAGCAGCGCAAGGGAGATCAATGGCTGTGCTTTAAGACACCGGCAATAGCATTTTCCCTTTATTTCTCTCCTTCAGGCTGGCACAAGGCTCAGTGCTGCAGCCCAAGCGCAGCACCCACAAGCCAGAGACAGGCAGCAGCAAGCTTGGGAGCAATGGACAGTGTACGGAAATTTCAAACTGATAATAGTACGAGTAGTAAAAATAATGATAATCTCAAAGAAAAGCAAACTAAGGAGGAGAAAAAGATCTAACGAAAACTATGTTCAGTGGCCATGGAATTTGAATTGAATGATGGAGGGAAAATTGATGTTCAGAATGTACATTTTAGGATACAGTACACTGATGAGATGGAATGGCTCCAACAGGGAAGCTACAGACTAATTTGGAAGAGCTGAGCCTAGATAGGACTTTCCTTCATAGAGCCACCCTAAGTCAGAGGTCGCTTGACATCACGTAACAGCAATGCCTGGAAATCAACAGCAGCAATGTTTAGAATAAAAATGTTTATAACTGTAGGCTGTGAAAGAAACATTCAACAGGGTGTGTTTAAATATGCACTGAGAAACCTATTTCCCTGTATCTTTTTTAATTCACATATTAATTTGGAAACAGGAGAGAAAAAGGATTCAGGACCGGCCACATGCAGGCTGACATGGACTGTTCCAGCCATTCCTGTTATGTGCATGGCTTTTGCACATGCATGTCTTCCTGTTACCACACTTCCAGCATTACTGTTTGCACATGGAATAGTCTAGCTTTCTCTTATCATCCATCTCTCAATGATAAGTAGATGCATCATCCATCTCTCCTAGATGCAAGAGAAAACACAGCATCCTTTCCTGCCTCCTAAACAAGGCACAGCAGAGGAAGTAACAGCTATGGGAGAGAACACATTACCTGCTTTTGTTCACATTAAGAGGCTTATTCACAGAAAAACTGATACGGTGAAGTAGGTCAGCTGTTTGAATGCAGACTCAGCATCCTGGCTGGGTCAACACAATCACAAGATCAGACTTTTGATGTGGCGTCCCAAGCCCACCCCTTCCCATCTGCTGAACTTTGTGCAAGGCAAGGGCCTAGAAGGCATCTCCCAGGATCACCATGGGTACTGCGAGCTGCAACAGGAACAGCAAGATTGAAAGAGATGCTCCAATCCAGTCTCCCCCAGCTTGGTGCCTTCCAGATGCATTGAACTGCAGCTTCAGTCATTCCCCAGCCAGCATGGCCACTGGGGGGAACTGAGTTAGGAAAGGGCACCAACACATCTGGAAGGTACCAGCTAGGGCAGGGCTGCTCCAATGCATAGCTGCCATGATACAGAGTGGTCATGGCAGCCCACAAGTCACCCAACGCCATGCAGACAGGGACACCTACACAATACAGGAATGATCCGGCCTCTAGTTCTTTTGAGATTGCACCTGCAGAAACCATCGTTTGTGCTATGCCAATATCACTTGCTAGCACCCAGCTATCAAGCATGGCAGATGCTTCCAAAAGCAGTGTTTGGGGACAGCCTACTAGGCCTGGAAATTCACATCCTTCATTCAGAGCCCCGACGTTCTGGGAGGCATCTGACCGCTTTTCCATGACCCATGAGCACAAGGGAACAACTGAGGCCAAGGGGTCACCTACCCCAGAACCACTTCTCAGCTAGGATTTTCCCCCAGCTGAATACTTCATTTCTGGGCAACCTTGAACCATCCATCATGAATCCCCTAAACTTCCTCCTCCTTTTTCAAGGGAGGAATTAAACCCTTTCTACTTTTTATACGCAATTTCCATAGGCATGGAGAAGTTTGTTCTCGCCAAATCAATGCAGGAATCACCAGGCTGGAAAGGAACAACTGCTGATTACAAGTGGTAGAGCAAGTTTATTGATTGAGTACCATGTCATGCCATGAGCTCCGGGCCAAACCAGGCAGCCTGCTCTAGGCATTTCCTGGAACGGTCAATGTCTTCTGATGCCACAGCAAGCCAAGTTTCCATGATTCCAGCAAGATTTTCAGATCCTGCAGTAATGACCAGAGATCATTTCCCAGATCTGAAGGTCTGAAATGTGCGAGGAAACCCCTCACACCACAAACCAGCATTATGCAAATCCAACGCACCCATTAGAGAAAAATGGAAAGCAGCGACCAGGTGAAAACACAAAGCAAAGAATACAGTCCTTCCTGCAAGCACAAATTCAGGAGCTGACATTTAATCAAGCAACAGCTAAAAGGTTGCCAAACACATTGAACAAGACAATTATGTACTGGATGGTAATAAGGGATTCTTCCCAAGGCATGCTGAGGATGGGGGCTTAAGCAGCTGAGGCAGCACCGCGTGCACTGCCGCACCAGTCCGTGCAGCTGGTTGATATTAAACATGCACTGCTCCAGTTTAACACGCTAGTATTTAACAGCCTTCTGCCCCTTGGCAGGCAAATGATACTCCAAGGATACATTACCTTTAAGAGGCTACAGTTTGACCTGAAACTGGGGCAGAACCCAGGAGTATGAGGAGCAGGTGAAGAAGAATGCAGGGTCCCTTGCAAAAAAAAAAAAAAACTAGTAATGCATGGAAAGGCACCTTTGCAATGATGGGTCTGTCACTGTGCAATTCCTTTTCTTTTGGGAATATTTTTGGCCCTTTCTTTGACTTATCTAGCAGCTCCAGACTGCTTTCAGTTGAGCAACATGGTTGGTCTAGAACAGTTTTCCAGACATTCATGGTCTTGCTGTCTGTGGATGATAGCACTTGTGGTCCAATATATCTAGAGGGCACACAGGAGGGAAAACCCTTTTCCAAACAATTCAGGCGCACAGTCCCATTTCCAAGCAAGCCATATGATTCCTGAATGCCATGTTTTCCAGGAAATTTCCTGTTTCTTTTCACACCACTGCAAATCTGGGGAGAAGTACAAAATCATCTGGGACATACATGTGGCTGGCAGATCAACAGATGCTATCCCAGATCTACAGTTTTACTCTGCCTTCCCTCAACAGAGCACCTAACCAAAAGATTACAAGAAATTAGAAGAGAAACATAACCATACGAAAACATGTGCACCCCAATGGAATCCTAAGTCTCGGTTTCAGAGGCTGACATGCAACGAGGCAGGACGTTGGACTGCACCTGGCCTCATTATTTATCTCTCTACTTTCTCTTCAGTGAGCAATACATTTCAATACACTCCTTAAGTTGTTTCAGCTACAGTTTTGTGAGCACAGGCCTTGCTAATATTAGATCAGATTTACCTGCTGGGGTGCAATTTTGAACCCAGGTTTAACCAAACCAGCATCAGCAGCCTGCGAGAGCACAAAGGGGCCCGTGACCATCTTAGGGTACCATCAAGGCACCCAGATTGGTGGATGCAGGACCTTCCTTATGCAAAGCATGTCCTTCAGCAGCAAGCAGTGGCCCCCTCGCCAAGTCACAACCCTCACCAGTGACTGGCCAATAGGAAGCATAAACACAGTTGGTAATCAAGCAATCCATTTGATTTTACTTATAACTACCGTGGCGAGGATTGCATTTGCCCAACACTGGAAGAGTGAAGAACCACGTACCAACAAACTGATTCTAAAAAAGATCTTGGACTGTGCCGAAATGGACAGATTGACTTTGTCTCTGAAGGAAAAAGAAGATACAGACTTCTATCAAACTTGGAATTCTTTTATTAGCTAGAGAAATGGGACTATGCATAGATTTAAATGTTTATGGATGATCATAAAAAGAAAAAGTTTGGGGGGCTGACCCAGTAGGTCTGATTATTTTTGATGATTGAGGATTTTTTAGTTTCTTGTTAGTTTTGTTAGTTAGCAGAAAATAACAATAAAACTTTAAAAAATAATTTTAAAAAAGGAAGCACACACACACACACTGACCAAACAGCCTGCGCTTTCCTTGTTGCATTTGCCCAGCTAGATCTCTAACGCTGGAGGCTCAGTGCTTGGGGAGAGAATCACAGTTTGTAACTGAACTTTCTCCTGCTGGCCCACGAGGCAGTCAGGGGGAAAATTCGACATGATCCTCAATCAATGGGCATTAGTGACGCTTTAGCAGCCTGGAAAGGAGCAGGGTTTGCGGGCTCTGCAATAAACTCCCAAGGGACCCTGCCCTGCCCATCCTCTTCGGGCTGCTTCTGCCACCAAAGCTGCCGTCGCCCCAGAGACCCACAGCAGCCTGAGGGCTTCTATTGTTCATCAGTGTTTCAGTGGCAAAGTCTTCTGTCTTTCTGTTCTTATCCAAAGTAAGGCTGAACATCATTTGGACTACGTCAGGACAGGCATTAACCATGGGGAGGGGACATTCCTTGTTCTTTTGTTTGTGTTCATTAATAAATAAGGACAATGAAGATGTAAGAACCGGTGAGCAATGGATTGGGCTGTGGAGATCTTCAGTCTCACCGCAGAGAGACTGCGGAGATATGAGCTATGAAGAGATATGAATGCAACAGAAATTCCAGCTCAGTCAGTGCAACACAGAATGTCCACATTCTCCTGCATGGGCTACTCATGCTCTGAGATCTCCTGGGAGGTCCTTCTCTTGACCCTCCATGCTCACAGACATGTACAGAGGGAAAGCAGGGGAGGGCCTTCCAGTGGCTGCCCGAGGCTCAGGAATTCCTTACCTAGGAAAGCTAGGCTAGCGCCCTCCTAGATAGGTTTTCAAAAGCAGGCAGAACAGTTTGTGTTCCAGCAGGCATTTGGGAATGATTGCGTGTTTGTGCCAGACTAGTTTTACTTTTTGTGTTGTTTGCGGTGATTTTAATCTGGATGTTTTGTATAATTTTAAAATCTGTTTTAATTATACTTACAATAGAATTAAATCCAGGACTAGAGATGTGTCGATTGGCTCAAGGTGGAGTCACATTCCCCAGGAAAAAACATGTTTGTAATTTGGGGGAGTCGTGTGACTCAGCCCTTCGAGTGTCAGCACAGATGGGAGCCATGGTCAAAAGTGTTTGTTGTAAGCAAGGGCGCCTCCTCCCTGCACACATTCAAAGCCACGGGCCTTCCTTGCAAAATGCTCTTTATTGACCATAGCATTTTCCGGAAGCACAATCACCCAGATGGAATCTCTGAGCATGCACGGAGGGCTTTGTTGAACCCAGTCTACTATTCTCCTCTAGGAGCTCTTCTTATGAGCATGCATGGGCCCCATCCATTCACAAGGGGCCTTCTGGAAATGATCACTGCTCCTCATTACCCACTGATCATTAGTTTGGGGCAGCATCCACAGAGGATGGCAGATGGGTTCAGGTGTCTGGCTACCTTCTCTCTCAGAAATTCCCCTCCTCTGGGTCCCCCCTCCCTCCTGCAAGCTGTATTTTCTCAGTATTTTAACTATTAAATTTTATTTTACAGTGGGACAGAGATTTATTTCTATATTATTGTGATTGGCTTCATATTCTGTTTTTTACAGTTATTGCTTATATACTTTGTTTTTATTGATCAGGATTGTGAAATTGTTCTTGGTTTCATCTTATTGTGGTGTTTGGTTTCTGTTTTATATTTTAAATGTTGCAAACCATCCAGACCAGCTATAGGTACAGTATAAAATGTTTTAGTTCTTTTAAGGCATCTCTTTCCTGCCAGGCCTTCCCAGATTAGTTTTCAGATTCATTTTTAATGTGCTTGTTTTTAGCCACATTTTATTCATTACTGGTTTAAAACTCTTCTAAACCACCTGGAGCTTATGGGAATGGGGTGGAATATAAAAATTAAAATTAATGTGTCTTAACTTTTGTTTTGTTTTTGATGTTTTAATTGAAGAGGTTTTTAATGTAATGAGCAGCCTTGAGTCCCAATCACCAGGCAGGCTATGAATAAACATAATACAAGAGAGCTTGATGCTAACTAATCTAATAATAAATAACAACCATTTGCAGCAGTGCCGGCAAGAGCGATACCCAACAGAGGCCCCTCTGCCTGAGCAATTCCTCCCCGCAGAGGCGTGGCTTCCTCTTTCTCCCCATCGCTCGCGGCCACCAGCCCTCACGCTCCAGTGCCCTGATGAAGATGCTGTGGCAAACAGGTGGGAAAGGAGCATCCAGCAGAGTGGAAGCCAAGCCATGGAAACAAAGATGTCCCAACTGCTGACCCCAATCCCAAGCAGCCCTTCAGAGAGAGAAGGTGGCTGATCGACCCACTCGACAATGGAGCTGTCAGCGAGAGAGAGAAAGAGCCAATGTGAAGCCAGGGGACCGGACACACTGAGCCTGGAATACATGATCAGACCTTGGCTAGAACACTTCAGTATGTACGGCAGAGCTCAGCCTCACCGCTAGTAGACCTGAACTCTCTCCCAGGAGTAATCTTCCACACTGAGCCAGTTGCAGTGTGGCTTGGATCCTAAGACCCATGGAGACACACCACATATTGATTTCATGGCTGCCAGTAAAATCCTGATAAATGGAGGAGATGAATCATCCAGGGTTGCTATGCCTGGATCCCAACAGCTGGTATAACTAAAAAAAGACTTCCATCCCATATATAACCTCAACAACACATGGAGGATTGGCATATTGTTGAGAAGATACCTCGACAACATCAGGTGTAGTGCCAGTGTGGTGCAGTGGTTAAGAGCACGGGACTGGGACTCAAGCGATCTGGGTTCTAGTCCCCGCTCAGCCATGGAGCCAACTGGGTGACTTTGGGCCAGTCACAGACTCTCAGCCCGACCTACCTCACAGGGTTGTTGTTGTTGGGGATAAGATGGAGGAGGAGGAGGATGTAAGCTGCCTTGAGCCCTTTGTAGGAAAAAGGCAGGATATAAATCGAATAAACAAACAAACAAAACATAAGCTGTGTAGATACCTGCACTTCTCAAGTCTGCAGTCTGGTGACATTCACCTTGCCTGGCAAAAGGAGCGAATTCTAATCCTAACTTCTCCAGCATGAAACTAGAGTCATGGAAGAAATATGCGGATCTGCCTCCACAGTTTTTCACCAGCAGAATGGATTGGTGGGTCGGGGAGAAGGCTGGAACATTTGGGACTGGGGCTCTGTTGTGCTGCCCTTTCACCTGTTGGGATCCATCTTGCCTTCCAGGCTTTGTAATAGCCATGTCAATTCATTGCATGGTCATCAGCACACAAATGACCCCCACAGATCTTTCTCCCCCACAATCTTGGGAATGCCATAGAAATCTTGAACCTATCCATTGTGAGCAGTGGTGTGATGGACAATGTTGGTGTGAAGGAGCTCAGCATGGCAGTTCCCTCAGAGACAACTCATTGGTAAAAGTGAATGGGTCTTCATTGCCCATCCAAACAGCCAGCCCAGAATCCTCTGCATTACAACAGAGAGCCATATATTTTTGTTGGGAAAATAGACTACTGCCCAGCTACTGTGAGCACTGCAGTTCAGTTCAGAGAAAGCAAAGAGGCCCACGAAGGGTTGAAGGACATCAGAATCCCTGTCAATCAGAAAGTCCCAACACTGTATCCCTGTGTGAGGGGGCTTCTCCACATCACTAGCTGCAAGAAAGGAGAGGGGATAGAAGAAACCTAACCTTAATCCATAGGAGGAGAGGGGACTGCCAGCCAGTGGTCCTTCTGGGTTGGGAATAGCTGCCACACCCAGTTTTGCAGGGGGTTAAACTCTGCCTGTAGAATTAGCTGACTGTTCATGGGTACTCCAGCACTGATCATGGATGCCAAGGTCTTAGGTGGCTCCTCACCTGTTTCAGTCAGTGAACCAAGACTTTGCCACAGTCTTTAACAACCTCTGGGGCTTGACTACTGTAACACACTCTTCATAGTACTGCTCCTAGATAACATCCGAAAACTTAAGCTAGGACAAAAGGCCACAACCAGGTACTGGATCAGACAATCAGAGCCTGTGACTGGTTTACCTGCATGAGAAGGGCATTGTTTTACCTGCCATGGATGCTTATTTGTTCCAGTGCAACATACCATTTTTTTTTCATCTGTATCTTCCATGATATCTCAAGGACTGCCTTCTTCGGCAATAAAGGACACTTCTACTTTGCTACTTTTGGAACTTGATCATTTTGCTTTGCTGCAAAAGCTGCCTTGAAAAACTATCTAAGAATAAAAGGTGGAGAACCTGAGGATGGTTGTGGCAATAATGCTCCCAAGAACACTTCTCTTGGTGCCTACTAAGCAAACTGCCCTTCCGCTCCCCAATTCTCATTTTATCTTAGCCTTTGTAATCGCCATCTTTAGAAAACTGGGAGGTTCGCAGGTATCAACATGAAACAGTTCAAAAGAGCAGTGTTTTGTTTTGGAATTCATACTCAACCTCTGCCCTGTACTTGCGGTCTTGGGGAAATTACTTTTCTTCAGTCTCAACCCCTTCTCTGCAGATAAATTGGTGTTTCCTGGCCAGCTATGCCCACTATGGTGGCCATTTCATTAACAGGCACATTCCCCTGCCACGCATCCATTTTGTGAAAGCACCCACAACACTCAAAATTCCAAGTGTGCCTGCTGACCCAGAAAGGTTGGGGACCCTGACTTACCAATATGAAAAAAACGAAACCCCCCTTCTTGTGTATTCTGTTCAGGGTCTGTGGTCCACTTTCATGTGGTTCTTCAAATGTAGCAAAGTCGGTGCCTACAAACTGAGCAGGTGAATGTTTTTAAACATAAAGAAATCAGGAGTCCTGTGTGCAGGTTGATAATCCAACTGGGGAGGGGAGAAAGAACAGTAAATCATGGCCAAGAATTATTGTTCTTGGCTACCATGACCTTGGGTCCACCCTGTGCCAATTCGGTTCCTGCCACTTCTTTAGAGAAGGAGACGGCACTGTGGAATTATCTGGCTGTGAAAGGTTTTGGAACCTTGGCATGCAAAGCCTTTCTTGAGGAAAACCCAGTCCCTGCGACCCTTTTTTTTTTTTATCTTCTTGCCCAGAGAGGGAACACAAGTGTCACATACACCTTCCTACCTCGCCAAGCCAAACCTGGTCACTGCGTGCAGCATGAAGATCTGGTCCTGCTGCAGGTGGACCAGAAGATCCTGAAGATCTGGACCTGGAGTTAATAGATGGGCAGCACTGATTTAGCCTGCAAGGGGGGGAGTAGAGCCAAGAGGGGGCCTGGCTGGGCAGGCCAGCAGGGCCCCACCAGGAAGAGCCCCCTTGACCTGCTCTTCCACCATCACTGCATACTGCTTGTCCTTCTGCCTGCTGCTCTGCCCAGACCGTGGTGGTGGTGGCGGAAACAGCAGCAATGCCAGCTGAGCAAAAGCAGTAACAAGAAGGAGGGCTGCCCTACCTATGGGGCTTTACTGCCCAACTGGACTTGGAATGGACAGCCCTTCAAACAGAGGATGCCTTCAATGGAAGGCGGCCCTCTAACAGCCTTTCAAGTCAATGGCTGTCTTCTTAAAAGCGGGACACTAACCTTAAGATGGTGCAATAGTTGGGCCACTGCAGCACCACCAAATGCCAGATGGTCGGAACACGCAGCGACATTTTTGTGCCAGTAACATTGGCTGCTGGCATGTTTTCTGCCCAAATCCAAAGCACTGCTTTTAACCTTTAAAGCCTCAAATGGCTTGGGACAGGGTTACCTTAAGGATAGCCTTTCCCCACATGGACCTACCCTTAATTTAAGATCTGCATCAGAGATCCTTCCCATGTGCCCATCAGTATAATCAGCTAGGTTAGCACACACAAGAAACAGTGGCTTCTAGGTATTGGCCCAACTTTTTCTCTTGTTTCTAATTATTCAATTTAATCATTTAAAAATTATTTTCAGTACACATCCTACAGATTTGCTATATGTTCTTAAAACGAATCTTCACAATATGAGTTATTTCTACGAAGGTTCATTCATGAGAGTTTACAACCAAAAGAAACCAACTTATTTTTAGTTTGCCCCTTAGCTCCCCCCTACCTGTGTGTTCTTCCTTGAGGCACACTCTCATTTGGAGTCCGACTCCGTAGGACTGAGTTGTTAAACTTCAGGAAAGCACCGGCTCTTACAACAGGCCTAGCAAGGTAGAACCAAAAAGGTGGCCAACAGAACGGACTAAGAAAACTCCCTGGTGGTGGCAACCTGCAATGTATCTGCTATGTTTGTTTTCTTCCGTGAAGTCAGCATGGCCTACCTGTGCAGCAGGTGCGAGCTAGAAGTCCCGCTAGAGGAAAAGGTGAGAGCAGCGGAGCAGTGAGTGTCCACCCTCAAGGAAATAAGAGAGGATGAAAAGTTTTCCAACAGAGCGGTGGAAGTACAACAGCTAGAGGCAGTACAGAACATTTCTGTCTAGCCCATCTCACAGGGATGCTTTGAGGTTAAAGTGGAGAGAAGGATAACAAAACCCTCTACCCTTCGGGTTGTTTGCAAGTGGAAAAAATGGAGTATATAAATAGAACCAATACACAAAAATAAATATAGACATAAGCTATAAACATGTGTTCGTACTATTCCACTTCAAAGTACACTTGAGGGGTTCACGTTAAGGTATACCAAACACTCCCTCAGTCATGCTCTGAAGAATGATATATGCATGTAAATCTTTCCTTATCTTTTTACGAGCCCATTACAAACAGGCTAAACTGGATTATAGATGCGACTATTGGAGTTAAGTAATCTGGAACATCTAAATATATGTGCAGACAAATGGATTCAGGGGAGTGCTGGTGGATGAGTGAATCTCAGGGAATTAGACACTGAGCAGTGAAAAATACTGCTGCGTTTGAATGCTGACCATCTTTTCACCATTAAATCCCTTATCAGCAAAAGCCCACGGGCCCAGACTTTGCTCCTGAAATTATGTGCTGAGATCTGGACAAGTTACCATGTTCCCTGGGGTTCCATTCCTTTCCTTGCCTTTTGGCTGCCTCAGTTATGTAGATCGAGGGTCCTCAAGTCTCTAAGTAGAAGCGCTGTTAGTCAAAGTAGACCGGAGAAGGGGCTGAATCCAGTACTCTGGGGTGCCCTAGATGGCCACCTCCCCTTCCACCAAGACAAACCCATTTCCCCCCATCCACAGTCTGGTGGTTCCCCAGTTTTGGCATGCTCCCCCACCATTCTGAAAAGTTGCAATGCCTTTCCTGGGCCTTAATTACGGGCAATAAGTGCTCTAAACTAAAACAAGCAGGTACCTTTAGAATTTGGTTACCTCCCTTTGCCTGCAGCTCCACTCACTTCCAGAAGGTTACTCCTAAGAGCTTCCCCAGAATTGATTTTGCCCAGTGCTGAAGGAGATTTCTTGGACCTGAAGTAAGCAAAGCTACTTTAGACCATCCAATGACCAATGAACTTCTTTTGCACTGATCCATCATTCCCCAGCAGCATGGTCTGTTGCTATCTTGAGGATATACAGCCATCACAAAATCAGTGCCATCTATGGCTTGCCAGGCATATTTTGTTCCCTTGTTCACTCACTGAACTGGATATTGCACACACACGCTTTATGTGAAATTGGCTTTTGCACGATTACGTTATATGCATTTGCACAAATTCACACTCCCCAGATGGCACAGATCCTCCCTAACATGTGTCAATCCCCCCAAAATGCTTATTTTCACAATTTGGCCTATAGTGGAAGTGCATCATTTGGGTATATAGGTTTTTTCATATTTTTCTATGACTAAGTTTGGATGAAATGGTTGATTTTTTTAATGATCTGCAAGTCTGAAGAACTTATATGACTTGGGGAAAGCTGGCCCACTGAAGAATCTGCAGGGTGACTTTTTAGACATTCCCATTCATTTGAGCCCATTGCAGGTTGCTCTAACATCTCTGTATCATACAGTCCACTGGGTAAGGCACATTCATATATCTGGAAGTGAAGTCGACTAGATATTACAGGGTGGAGAAGAGAGATATTCTTCCATGTATATGTTTATACACTCTGGAGGGGGGCATTTTTAAAGAACAAAAAGGTCTCTGAACCATTTTGTTCTTTTAAAAAGGTACTCAAAACGGAATTGGGTGAGCTTGGAGGAAGACAGGGGGACAATGTGTCGATTGCCATTAGAGATGTGGCCACATAGTCTAATTTCCCCAGTGACATATGATCACAGTTCCTTCCTGGGAAAACACGATACGCGAATCTACAAAGCAGAAGCAGAGTGAAACCTTCTGGGTTGTCACTGAGCTCCTGGAAAGGAAGGCGGCTGGATCTCCCTGCAGTTGCCAAGTAAACAGCTCTGTCGCTGTGCATGATAATCACCATCATCATCATCATCATCATCACGAAAACCAGCCTCTGGTGCACCATCGGCTCTTTGTGCCAATGACAGGTATCGCCCACCATGATTGGCGGTGCATCAGCTGGAGATGCAACAATGCACAGAATAAAAGTCTTCCTGCTGTACTGGGCACACAGCCTCCAAGGAGCATGATGACCAAGCCAGCCCTCGGAGAAGGACTCTCTTAAATTAACGACCGAGGGCCAGCGAGAGCAGCCAGTGTGGTGTAGTGGTTCACATGGTGGACTGGGACTCGGGGGAGCTGGGCTCTAGTCCCCACACATGCATGACACTCACTGGGTGACTTTGGCTGGTCATGGACTCTCAACCTCACCTACCTCGCGGGGCTATTGTGAGGATGAAAAAATAGAAGAGGATTATATAAACTACCCTAGGTTTCTTGCAGGAAAAAGAACAGAATGGAAGCATAATATAGATACAAGTATAAACAAACTAGTCAAGATAAGAGCTCAGCATCTGCTGTGTATATGAAACCCAGCTAGAAGGAGTATTCTCCAACCCACTAAGTTCATCAGGCTGTCAGTTCTTTGGCAAGGGGTGCCCGTCTTTTCATTGTTTCACTGGCCATTTCTCAGTCTCCAGACGCACGTGGGGTGGGAGGTGGGGGCTTGGGTAAAGAGCAAAGTGTCTGATCCTGGGAGGTCTGATTACTCCATTTTGTAGTAATCCATCATTCCCCAGTAGTAGCCTTTGATATTATAGTCCGTTTATTTATTTTGCTGCCGAGTCTCCTTTCATGAATTTTACTGCCACTTGATAGCGGCTGCTAAAATCAATTAAACCACAACACGGGACAAAGGGCATGAAGGAGGCTTTTCTTTGAGGGACAGGGCGAAGTCACTTGTTTTGCCATTAGGTGAAGAACTCAGAGCGAGCACGTGTGCCTTGTTGTGGCTGGGCTTCTCCCAGGACCAGGAAACCCTTGAGAAAGTGGAGATTGTGCTTTTGGAACTGACCCACCGATCAGCCAAGTGTCAGCCTGTGCACCTCCGTGGACACACCTCTGTCCTGACTGGGGATGAGGGGAAGGTAGTTTTGTGACTGGCAGAATGGCCAATCGGAGGCAGGGAAGGGAAGAGGAACAGGAAATGTGGCTTTGTTGTTGACCCCAGGACCACCAATTCGGGCCATGCGAAGTTTTGTTATTGCTATTATTATTATTTCTATTCCAGCTTGTAGCCAAATTCTCCCAGGTGGCTTACAAGAGCATATAAAATATAATAAAACTTAATAGAACATAGTAATAACAGTGAACAAATAGAAGTTGTGCTACAAAATTTAAAAGCAAGATTTATATCCAGTTTCTATGGGGGGGGGGAGATCAGAAGAATGGGCTCCGCTTGCAGAGAAGGAAGGTCTGTGTCCAAATGCAGGAAATGGGCTCACGCAGCAGCAGGTAGGGGTCATAGGTCAGACCCGAGTTCAAGAGCTGGGGCAGGAGTTCAGGAGAAGCAGAACCCCAGACAGCTCCAAGTGGAGCCAGGGGAGTTGTGGTTGGGGAGCAGAATCCCCAAGCAGAATAGGCCCAAGTTTTTCTCCAGGCCAAGGCTCACTAAGGCCCATAACCTAAAGCTTAGTGATGGTGGATTTTTAAAGCACTTCCTTGATTTTTCAGGCATCAGCTCTCATGATGGTGAGGAAACTTTGGGTCCTTTGCAGGTTCAGAAATGGAGTCCTTGGGAGCTGAGGAAGAAGGTGAAGTGATCATCTCGTGGACCATGGAGACCTGGCTGCCATGGGGTCACCTGGCATTGACTCTTCTGGTGGGGTGGGGAGTCTTCTGAAGCCAAGCTGAAAGAGCTTCCCTCTCCCAGGCTGCCTTCCCTTCTGTGTTCTCTACCACATCTCTGAATTTTGGGGAATACAGTCCTCAAGTGTAATAACACTGCGTTCTTCACTGATCATGCATCTATCCCATCTTACAAGGGGATCAAGGTAAGATGTATATCCTGGTTCTTCCCCAGGCCCCAACCGTCCTTCACAATGACCATGCAAGGTAGATTAGGCTGAGAGATAACAGCTGCCCAAAGTCATCACTGAGCAAGAACGTGAACTTGAATAAGTATCTCAAAGCTATCACAAAGAGGAAGGTCAAGATCTCTTCTTGCTGATGCCAGAGTGTAGGACACAGAATAATCAGTTCAAGTTGCAGCAGCCCAGATTCAGCCTGGACATCAGGAAAAGCTTCCTCACAGTCAGAGCAATACGACAGTGGGACCAGCTGCCTGGAGAGGTGGTGGGCTCTCCCATACTAGAGACATTCAAGAAGAAACTGGACAGTCATCTGAGTAGGAAGGTGTATCATGGTGTCCTGCAACAGCAGGGGGGTGGACCTGATGGCCTTCGTGGCCCCTTCCAACTCTGCTATTCTATGAATCTGGGCCTTCCTCATCCTAGTCTAACACTGTAGCCCAGTCTTCCTCAGGCTAGTGCCCATCAGGTTCAGCCAACATGGCCAGTGGGCAGGGCTGATGGGGCTCTAGCTCAAACCCTCTGCAGGACACCAGCTTGGGGAAGGCTGCTCTAAGCACTGCACCAGGATGGGGACTCCCTAATGCTATATGCATTTGCGTGCTCACAGTCCGCACCTTTCCCAGTGCCATCCAGTAACTTCAGCGGCTGAATGGGAAAGTGACCCCAGTGGCCCTGAAAGCCTGGTGGCCCAGCCCACACACTCCGCTCTTGCTCCACTGCCAGCAGAACCTGCATGCAAACCCCTGAAGTACCCATGGAGCCCAGTTGTGAATCACCATAAAAAAGGAAATGCATCACCAAAAACAGCCAAAAATAGAGGACAAAAGAGAAACATAATTTGCATAAGATCCGTATATGTGCATTGGCATCTCTAAATATAAATCTGGAAAGAATTGTTCTAATTTAAATAGAAGCACAGTATATCTTAAGAAAGAACGGGAGACTGTGACCAGGTGACCTGTGTGTCCACTGGGTTCTGTCAACAGGAGCTTGAAGGACACCTTCCAAAAGAGCAAGGCCTCTGGCAGTCCTTCAACCAGAGGAATATCCCCAGAAAAGGACACACAGCCATCCTAGACTTGACTGGTTGGAGACAAACCGCTAGCCTGAGAAGACCCATGGTCTGATCTGATTCTGGTCGCCACCAACATGATAACAGATGTCACCAAGGTTGATATGATACCCTTTTGAAGGCGGGGGGCAGGGGGTGAATTGGGTCTCCTGTTACAGCTTCAGATTAGGCTAAGTCTTCTGAACAGCCCCAGATTTGAATGGGGGCCAGGCAAAGTGGTACTGGAGGTGGACCCCTCTTATCTTGGTGAGCTTCAGAAGAGGCAATGGAGGCCGGCAACACAGAAGTCAGTGCCAAGCAAAATGAAAGCACCATTTCACTTCCTTCCCACAGTGCCCCTAGCGACAGGTGTGGACTGACCCTAGAGACAGGTGACTGACCCTAGAGACAGGTGTGGCCTGTCTCTAGGGCATTTGGGGTAATTTCAGTGATAGTGCTGAGCCAGCATTCCCTGGAGGCCTCAGGCAGGCACCAGCTTAACAGTGCACCATGCCCGTGGGCTCTGCCTGCCAGTTTCTGCCCCTGAAGATGCTGCGACAACTGAGAAAGTGCCCTGGCACCCAACTCCCAGTCGTTCTGCTGCTAGAAAGTATAGGACATGGACGGACGGCTCCTTCTCTGAGGTCCCCTGCTTGGCTGCATTTTTACGCACCTCCCAGGCCTAAGCCAGAGCTCTGCATTCCCTTTATAAGTGCACACTTGAAGTATTTGATGAAAAAAAGATTCGGGGCGGGGGGGGGAGAGAGCTAATAATCACTAATACATGACTGGAGTCTCCTAATTACAGCACCCCCTATTCTGGCTACATGGGGAAAGGCGACTGACCCAATGAATATTCAAGGCAAGCCCAGCACTGTGCACCCCATTCATCATGCCCTGGGAAGCCGACACACCATGCAGTACAAGTCCCTCTCTCTCCTTCCCGTCCTTCTCTCTTCGATCCCATCTCCTGGCGAGGTGCCATTTCTGAGCTCTTCCAAACTCACTTTCTTAGCAGTGGCCGGGGCCACCTTTTCCTCTTCTCCCTAATGTTGTTTAAGCAAAGTTCAAACACGCCCTTCTTAAGTTTCCAATCAGGCCCAAACAAACCAGGAAAAGTTCTTACAAGCAACTAAGTTTCTCAGTTTCTCAGTTTGTCTTACAAACAAACACACAAACAAAAATGATTACAAACCGACAAAGATCCTCCAGACAAAGTTCCACCACCAATGGGCAAGTGATTGTCAACTGCATTGGAAATACATCACAGATTAAAGAGAGAGCTGCCAATTTTAATTTTGACTAAATGTAATTAAAATGAAATCTGCCCGATCACATTAAAATGTGATTTTAAAAATCTGTGAAGGGTATTTCTTCTCATTTTTGCCTGTTAGTTCCTTCCTTGGGGTCTGTGGAGCAGCCCCCAAACCAATGCCCTCCAGACATGTCAGCCACCCTGGGTTACAGTGGCTGGGGATGATGGGGACTGTCACCCAAAACCAGATTGGAGAAAAAAATGCTGTACAAGTTATATCTCCAAGTGCATAATCAAATGTCAAACCAATCTGATTTTATTTTTACAGGGTAACCTCCCACATGGGTTGTGGGAATCCTGTGGACACAATCCAGATGTTAGCAAAGCCTTCTACAAAGTGCCCCATAATACCCTGATTGTCATCAGCTTGGAGAAGAGGAGACTCAGAGGGGATATGTTGGCGACATACAGGTATGTGAGGAGGTGTCACATGCAGATGGGTAGAGACCTGTTCTCCCCTGCAGAGGAAGGCAGGACGCGCTCCAATGGAGCAAAGCTCAGGGAGCCAAGGTTCAATTTGAATGCCAGGAAGCACTTCCTGACAGTCAGGACCCCGAGGGCGTGGAATGGGCTTCCACAAGAGGTCGTTGAGGCCCCATCGGTGAGGGTGTTCAAAGACAGGCTGGACATGCACATGGTGGGCATGTCATGAGCGGAGCCGGCTGGTGCCGGAGGTCAGACTAGATGGCCCAGGAGGCCCCTTCTGACTCGCTCTGCTTCTATGTTTCTATTGCCTCCAGAAACTCAGAGCCATAAGCCGGGAGCCTCAGAACATGGGGCTTGGACCCAGTCCCAGTGAGCTGCCTGAGCTGCGAGAGAGGCATCCTCCCATTTCTGCACTGGAAGCCATCTCCACCTCTTGTAGCACTGAGTCCCACAAGCAAATCACACCTTGTGCAAAGAGATGCTTCTCTGGTGCATCCTGAGCAGGACAAAAGCGAGTGCAGCAGGATATGCTGCCTGAGGCAAGTTCCGTTTCTAAGAAAACAGCAACTCATCTTTAACTCGAATTGGTATGTAAGTCAGATCAGCCTTCCACATTCATGGGGGTCCGGGGTGCAGGATGCCCTTGAAAGTGGAAAAACTGCAAGTATCCCCAGCACCCCTCCAAACTCCCCAGCACCTCCACTCACTCAGCAGCAAGGAAATGCTGGAAATCTGTTTCTATGTTTCATACTAGCAAAAAGTGGGCTAGATAGTGCAACCACACTAGGTGTATCCACAATTGGTTGCAAAATTGGACTCAGTGTGGATCAACAGCACATTCTCAGACTGAGGAGAGGTGACTAGTGGGATGCCGCAGGGTTCTGTCCTGGGACCAGCACTCTTCAACATTTTACTAATGATTTGGATGAGGCAGTACAAAGAAAGATAATTAAATTTGCAGATGACACAAAGCTGGGTGGAACAGCAAATACTCTGGAAGACAGAGATAAGATACAGGGTGATCTCAATAGCTTAGAACACTGGGCAAAGAACAACAGAATGAAATTTAGTCAGGACAAATGCTAAGTCCTCCCCTTAGGAACAAGAAACCAAATACATTGCTACAAGAAGGGGAATACTTCGCACAGCAAATACTGCAAAGGAGAAGGAACTTGGGCTTGTTGTAGATCACAAGATAAATATGAACCAACCATGTGATGCAGCTGCAAAAAGGGCAAATGCTATTTTGGGCTGCATTAACAGAAGCATCACTTCCAAAACACAAGCAGTGCTAGTACGATATTTAGCACTAGTCAGATCTCACCTGGAGTACTGAGTCCAGATCTGGGCACCTAAGTTTTAAAAAAGATGTAGAAAAGCTGGAAAGGTTATAGATGAGGGCGGCACGGATGATCCAGGGACCGGAAGCAAGGCCCTGTGAGGAAAGAGCCAGAAAAATGGGGATGTTCAGCCACACGAAGAGAAGGCTGAGGGCTGATATGATCACACTCTACAAGTACCTGGAAGGCTGCTTCAAAAAGAAAGGATAAGATCTCTTCTCATTCATTCCAGAATACAAGACACAGAATAATGGACTTAAGTTTAAAAAAACCCAGATTTAGACTGGACACCAGGAATAATTTCCTCACTGTCAGAGCAGTACAACCATGGAACGTATTACCTGGGGAAGTTGTGGGCTCTCTGGACAGTCATCTGAGTGGGATGATGTGACTTGGTGTCCTGCAACAGCAGGGGCTTGGACCTGATGGCCTTCTGGCCCTTCCAACTCGACTGTTCTATGATTCTAGGAAAAGCCCTCGTGGGCTTTTAGGTAAATCCGTGTGCATGAACCCTAAAATGCCTAAGACACCATGTGTTTCCCAGCCTGGCCTTTCTCACCCATTGCAGCCACTGAGGTTCTCTTCTGAACTGCTTTACTAGCGTATCTTCAACAGAACCACAGTTCTCCTTTGGGTCTTCCAAGCACAGAGCAAGTGAATGCTGAAAATGACCGAGAGGAGCCTTCTGCATCACAGAACAGCAATGGAGGCATCCACAGAGAGTCCCTGGGTTAGAGAACACCCCCATTGCCCACACAGCTGTCAGACCGAATCCGTGAAATGCGTTTGGATGCCACGTGTGCCGAGTGATGGCATAACCAGGCTAACGTTTTAAGGGTGCCATTCAATGCATGTTTGGGCAAAGAGAAGGCCTACAGTTTCCAGCAAGCCCCAGCCAGTCACATTGTTTGGGGCGAACTGGGAATTGTATGATTGCTTTCCGTCTAACCATGTAAATGATTTTTCCCTGAACATACATTCTGCTCTCCAAATCTTTAGCATGTTGAATGTCTCACATCCTAAGGATCTCACAGAATTGGAAGGGGTCCCTACAGGTCATCTAGTTCATTCCCCTGCTAATACAGGAACTCCTCTGTATACATCATATCCCGAAAGATGGCTGGCTATCCGTCCTCCTTTGAAAACCTCTGCTGACAGTCACCCATCACCTTCCCCAACAGCCTATTTCTCTGCCAAAGCACTCTTAGACCATCAGGATGGTCCTTCTAACATTGGGTCAAAATCCCCTTTCTTGTAATTTGAGCTTGCTGATTCAGCTGAGAGCATCCTAAGGCAAGTTTGCTCATCTATGTGACAACCTTTCAGATATTTGAAGAAGGCTACCCTATTGCCTCTGCATTGCCTCCATCTCCAGGAGCCTCACAAACTTTGTGGACACCCTTCCTCTGGACATATTCTCAACTGCAATCATGTGGACGAGAAACAAAATGGGTATAATTTAAACATAAGCAGTTACCTTCAGGGTTTTATTAAGAGCCAGAAGGCCAGAGCACAGTAACCGAGAGAACACTGCACTCGCTTCCACTGCCTTAGAGGATTTAAGAGTGCTCTGGCCATGTGGACATGCAGAGCAGATTACAACATCACAAACAACAATCTGAAGATGAACCATCACAGCAAGCCTCCTTATCTCCAACCATACACACTTCCTTCAGATCCTGAATCCAGACCAAAATCAACCCCCTGCTCAGCATTAATATTAGTCAGAGAAGTCCTGGCTAACACCAGCAGCGGCAGAAACATGTCCTTGTTTGTTCTAGCACATCCATCATCTCTGGGAGCATTTGGATGCTGGCTAGTTTTCCCACAGCCCCTTAGGTAAGCAAGGGCATATCCACATAGGAAGCATTTCATTTCCTCTCTGAGCTGCAGGAGTGCTCCAAAATACAGCGCGTCATCACCTTTGCTGGGCCCACAACAGGGGCTCGCCTTGCCGCCAGACACTCCTAAAAGATGTACAAGCATGAATGCACGTCCTCCAGCAGAACAACCACCACCATTACAGAATTTGTGCGTGCTTTGCAGGGACAGATTTTAACCTGTTGGCATTTTTAACCTGTTGAACCCAAGTGTCCTTTGCCTTCTGTGCAAGCTCTGCTTCCCTGGACCACTGCCCAAGGCTGTGGCATTTGTAAGTGCCCATACAGCGCCATCCACTCATTACAACACATCCAGTTGTAACCCATACCCTACGCCCTCATAACTTATGGTGGAATGCAACACAAACCTATACTTTACTCAGAACAAGGTCTCATTGTGCGATGCAACATACCATGGTGGAAAAGTTCACAGGAAGCATGGCTGAAATTCATGCCCTGCTCTTGCCTTTATCAGCTTCCACTTTCCGGGTTGTCTCCCCAGTAGCAAATTTTGGACTGTAAGCTCCTTGGAAGCAGTCCTTTTCTGCTTGGTAAAAGTGCTATGCGTACATGCACATCAGTGGAGCTCCCAGCTGCCCCCCCCCAAGACAAGCGGGGACCCCATTCTACCCCTCCTCCAGCATGGGGGGGGGGGGAATACATCCTTCACATTCTTTTTTCTCTATTTCTCTGCCTTTCTATCTTTTCCACCAACCAACCACAAGATGGCATTGCAATATAGATTTGCAACTTTGCACAGGTTCCAATTTGTCCAGATACAAAATGTAATACCAGCCTTTCCTCTCGCCACAAAGGGTCTAGAAAGCAGGAGAGGCTCTGCAGGATGCCCACATTGTGAAAAGGCCTGCAAACTTCCTTGAGTGAGGGATCATGAGAGCACAACAAAGACGTTGTCCGCAGGAGCCCTTGGCCTTCCTTCTGCAAGCTTGTTATGCTTCCACACAGCCTGCCTGCACCCTCCACTTCCTCTGTGTGGGGCGGAACCATCTTGGCCACATGAGGACTGGCACTCCTGCCCGAGCATCGGAAACAGAGGCAGCATTTCACACAATAGCTGTGCAGAAACAAGGTGCCGCAGTGTGCCATCCCGTCTACCTCTGCAAAACGACCCATATGGAAAGTCAGTGGAGAGTTCAGACTGGGAGCGAATTGCACAAGCAACCCTATGCATGCACAGCTTGTAGACTCTGTGCAGAACTTCAGATTAATAGGCAGGAGGCAAAATGCCTTTTCCACACCCCATGCATTGGTTCTACCCTTGGTCGGGAGTGTGTGCGCGCGCACAAACGTTTGATTATCTCTTTCTTTGATTACACAGATGCACAAACTTCATCTGAGCAGTTTCCCTTGAAAACGGTGTGTTTGAGGCAACGGGGGACTGCTTGTTGTGCTCTGCTTTCAGCTCGGATGGCTTCCTCCTGGCCCCACATGGAAGTCGTCACTTGAAACTGCAATCATGGAGTGGCGAATACATGATGCAAGGATTGATCTCAAAACTGTTTCAACTGCAGCTTTTGCTGCACAGCCAAACCCGCTTCAGATGAAGAAAAAGAACGAAATCACTTGTCTGGAACATTCCAGGCTTGGGGGAAGCGTGCCGCCTCTGGCTCGAGTGCATGGAGGGAAAGAGTGCCTCTCCTGAAGCACAGCTTTGCAAGCCAGAAGGTTCAAGACTGTGAAGGTGAGCTAGGAAGTTCAGGGAGAGACACTGAAGACAAGAAGGGTCAAGAGGGAAGGGACATGAAGTCCGTTAACCCAGCGGTTTGCCATCAAGCCCAGTAAGGGGACCAATTAGGTAACACCCAGCATTCCTGCCACCTGGCCCACAAACCCACAAAACTCTTTGAGGGGGGAGCCAACTCCTTTGGGAAGGGAAAGTAGGGGAAGGAAGAGGGATTCGGTTTAGAATCAACTCCCAGGATGGTCAAGAGCTAAACTCCACCAGTCCGAGGGACCAGTACTTTGGCAGATGTTGCTTTTTCCTGTGGTGGCACCCCAATTATGGAACACTGTGCCATCAGAGATTCAGCAGGCACCTACCTTACCGAGTTTCAGGAGCCTGGCAAAAATGTTCCTTTTCTGGCACACCTTGGGTACCATCTAGACTACTTATATCAGTGCACTGGTTAATTATAAGGTATGTTTTATTTAATGCTTTATTGTGAGTTTATTCTGTTTATTAGGATTTTATCCTATGATTTGTTATTTGTTGATTTTATATTGTATTGGCCACCCAGACAGCATGATGAGAATGGGAAGCTTTTAAACAAATGTACTAAATAATAATACTTGTTAACAATTTTATTATTATGCACTCTGTATTACAATGCCAGTCCTGAATGCCCAGCCTGTAGTTTAGAAATCTTTGGCCTGGATCTGCCGGAAAGAGACAAGGGGAGAGATGTGCTCATGACATAGAGCAGGTCATTTAATCTGCAAGAGAAAGGCTGGGGGATTGTATCCATACAGCCCCAGTTGGTTTACCCAACACAAGCATGGATTCCATACTGGTGCGAATGGTGGAACTCACTGCAAACTTGGACACCAAGACACTACCAGCAAGCAAGGTGGCATACAATGCCTTCAGCCACCTTTGGGGTGGTGGGGGGGGCAGTGGTTCAGCAGCACATGCTCTTCATGCCCCCGATTCGGAGTTCACACCCAGCACCTACAAGCAGGACGGGGAAGGACACCATCCTGAAACTCCAGGTTACCACTGCCAGCCAGTGTAGCAAGCCAAATGGAGCAAGGGGTACTGGCCAGCTTCCCAGTTTTACCATTGGCCTTGGGTTTCTCTCTATATTAAAAAAAGGAAGGGGGAAAGGGGCACACACAAGAAAACCCTACCATAGCCATCACTTGAAAAGGAAGGTACATACACTCCCATAAACCCAGAAAGAGAAAGACAGCAGGAAAGTAATTGGCTAATTATACCAGGAAAGCAAACTCCACATCAAACCTGTTCAGACCAAATTCATCAGCTCAATGACAGCATTGTTTCAACAGAAAATACAGGCAGGGTGCAGAGTTGCCCATTGATACAAAAACAAGGAGACGGTGTTCGTAATGCATAATGCGTGCAAAAAAAATATTGTCCTTTTGCTCTTAAACAGCAAAACTGAGAAGAAACATTCCTGCCAAAGCAGGTCTTCTTTGTGATGCTCTTTAGCACTCTTTAGATACTGCTGGACTAGCAATGGGAAATAGAGCCTGAGCTTGTGTCTTATTAGGGGCAGTCTTAAGTTGGGCAGGCAAGTGAAGTGTAGCCCACTGTTCACACAAAGAACTGATGATGGTATGTTAATATGACCATGGCTCAAAATAGGAGCACTCACTTCACGTCAGTAAATACTGAACTGAGCAGGTTCCAGAATCATTCTGAAAATCTGTCTGATCATAGGGGATGAAAGGAAACATGCCTGGTCCATCAGAGGCAGTGAAGCTTCTCTAAGAAAAGGACCAACTCTCTGAAGAACTTTCCTCTCCCACCATCTTCGGATAGAAAGAGAATAACCCTTGTATAACAACTACACTTTATTTTCTTCATCATTTCACAAAAGGAGCACTGTGGAGAGAAGCCAAAGCAGCTCTTGCACCCAGCAGAGAGGGAAAGCAAAAACTCAGAGGGCTGCTGGTTTTCCCACCTCCCTTGCATAAACAAATCTTCCTTCTCTTTCATCCAGAAGACACAGACAGGGAGACGAGAAGGCTAGATAGTAAGCTGGGTATATCTCTACAGCTTTTCAGAGCCATCCACTCCATCCGGAACAATGCTCCCCTGCTACTAGCAGCTACAAGAAACAAGATGAACCCTCCAAAGACATCACACACACACACACACACCCCACACCAAAACATGGGCACTTTTGCACCAAGCCTGCCCAGCATTCTATTCCCTGCCATCAGAGGCTGCATCAGGTTCAGATCTGGAAGGAACTGGTATTGAGAGCATCACCAGTTGCCCATTGTGGGTTTATTTTACACACGGCAAACATGCAGCCCAGCGATTGCCAAGGAAGTGAAGAGCCCAGCACCAGTGTTTCCCAGAGCTCAGCAACTGTGAGGTGCCGGCTGAGAGGGCTTCTCCCCGAGAGACAGTCTCGATCAGGTCAAATGACATTTCTACCCTTCCAGACACAGTGTGCAACTCCATTGGCTTGTCAGCCCGAGGAACCTTGGTGAACTCTTAGCAAAACAATTCTTGCAAAGGAAAGCAATACGGTTCAACCGTAGCACTTCACGGAACGGGAGGGGGGGGGCATCTCCCAAGCTGTAGCTCTTTGCTTCATGAAGGTTTGATTGTGAGCAGGAGGGAGAGCAAAGGAAACAGAGTCCTCCTGGAAGTCAGGTTTGGGTTACAGTATTTGGAGATTCTTGCAATGGGAATTTCCAAGCAGCTTGGGTGCCATTAAAAACAGTGCTAACTTTTTGACCTGAAAAAGAACTTTCCTTTTCAAGCCTCCCCGTGTCTTGCTGCGATGGGTTGGGGCTTAAAGGGAAGACGGGACTTTCGTTCTGGGGGGGGGGGCGGGGGGGCGTCCACCATGAATTCTACGGCAAACCCAGATTTGCTCCTGGGGAATCTCACACTGCTGGATGGGATGGATGTGCCCAAGACAAAGCGCCCCGGCTGCTTTAAGACCCCAGCGGAATCACCTCCCAGTTGTTGCCTTTCGGGTCGGGAGAGCACAGCCCCGCATCTTTCACGTGTTGCCTCGTCCCCTCAGCAAGGGCCAAGAGGGGCGAGAAGTTGGCCCTTCCTGGAGAAACGCTTCTCCTGCTGGAATAACGGCCAAGCAAGCGGGCGCATGATCCGGCTGCCTTGGCTTTCCTCGTAGCATCAGCACACAAAGTGGATTCGGGGTTTCCACCACATGCGGAAGGGGCGCTGAAAAGGCGCAAGCCCAGCTGGACGGCAGAGGCAGCCGCAGGGACCCCTTAGGGCAGGAAGAGGCCAGGGAAACAGCGCCGTTCTGCCCGGAAGAGCGCCCCGAGATACGCTGCAAGGAGGCAGAATCTCGGAGGCACCTCCTGGATCATACGGCAGAGGACAAACACGAGCCCCCCTTCGCAGGGAGGACAGATAGAAGTATATAAGCTTTGTGGGAGAAGGAAGAACAGCTTGCCCTGCTTTGAATCCGGTTTTTCCTTCATTCATACACACATGTATTGCGGGGCCGGGGCCGGGGAGGGGGGGCGAAGTCTGGAAGAAAACATGCTATTCAGTCCTGTACATCTCATTTTACCAGTTCCTGGGTCAGGCTTGGAAGAGATGCTTTTTGAGGTCTGCGGAAGCACCCAGATGCAATCCTGACCTGAGAGTAAGTCCCACTGAACTCAGTGGGGCTTCCTTCCCCATCGAAGTAGGCATGCATAGGATTGCATTGTCGACCACCGCGGGGAAGGGGGAAAGCAAGGGGCTCCATCGATGCAGAAGGAGCCCAGAGCAGAGATGCAAAGACTTAGCAGCCGCTGCGCAGGGCAGGGCAGGGGGGGGTTCCGATACCTCACGGGGTTGAAGGAGCCAGGAGAGGTGGGGCGAGGTGACGGTGGGGAGTCGCGGGGAAGGGCCCCCGCGGCATTCGCGTTTCTTTCTACAGCATCCGCTCTGCCTCCCGCGTGTGGACGCAGAAGCGGCCCCCATGGAGCTCCGTCGCGCTTACTCGCAGGTAAATGCGCACGCAGGATTGCAGCTGTCAGAGCAGCCGATCGGGGGCTCCCGGCCCATTCGAGCGCTTTCAGGCAGAACCGCGAGCGAGACTTAGAGGGAGGAGGGGAAAGGAAGAAAAAGTTTTCCAATTGTCCATTTTGCAGCCGCTTCGCGAACGCGAGGAGGAGAAACGAGGGCCGAAAGTCCGCGGCCGCGAGGCGCAGTGAAAGCCCACGAGCACCGGCGGCACACGGGAGGCAGGTCGGGGTCTAACGCCGGCTTTCCGCCTCTTCGCCGCGAGGAAGGGGCTGGATCCCTTCCTGCCCCAGCCTGCGAAGTTCGCGGGGAGGCAAGCGAGGGAGCGGCGCCTGGGGAGCGCCAAGTTAGCAGTTGCAAGCATACGCACGCACGCAGCCAAACTCTCCGGGGGCGAGTGGGGTTCAAAGATGCAAGACCAGGGAGAGGAGGAAGGGGAGAGAGGAAGGAGCGCGGGGGTGGGGGGGGGGTCTCGGTGCTGACCTGTAGGCGTTTCGGTCTCCAGGGAGCAGATCTGAAAGGTTAACATGAAGATCAAAGCCCGCGTGTTCTGCATCTTGCATTTAAGTCGGAAGGGGCCCCCGCACTCCTGCACCCCGAAAAAGTTCTTCTCCCCCAACCTTCTTGATGGGTTTTTAAATATTTCTTTCTCTCGCGCGCGCGCGCTCTCTTTTTCTTTTTTCCTTTTCTTTTTTTCCCCTTTTCCTACCCCTCTTCTGCCAAGGCTCGCGAAGGTTTCCTTTTTCTCAAAGAGGCAGCGGAAAGTTGCCCACAGAAGCCGTGGATTCCTCAGTTCCAGCTGAAATAGCAGAACCCTGATTGGAACCGAAAACCTTCGGCACGAAAAAAAGCGTGCGGGGGGGAGACGCGCGCAGGGGGAAAAAGCGAAGCACCGAACTGACGTCAGGCTTCCAGCGAAGGGAAAGCAAAATGAAAGCGAAAAGGGGGCGCCGGTTCGGAGGCAGAGGAGGAGGAGGAGGCTAGGATTGGAAAGGTAGAGGTTGCCCCCTGCTGGCCGAAGGGGAGAAGAGCAAACGGGAGAAAGATGAAAGAGAGAGGTACGGGGTGGGGGGGGATTCTGCCCCACTTTATCGGATGGATGGATGGATGCATGGGGGTCTGCACACCAGCCTCCCCGCACCTGATGCCCATCATCCCTGACCACTGGCCATGCTGGTGGGGCTGATGGGTACAGAAATCAAAACCTCCTGGGGCACAAGTTTGGGGAAGGCCGCTGCATAGGTGCATGTGTCTTCCAGCTAATGTGTGTGGGAGCATATTAGAGAAAGGGACAGAAACAGAGCAGGGCAGAATATTATTTTATAGATACAGATACTATAAATCAGGCGAGAGGGAGAAAGAGGATAGCTCGTATTTATTTAGCTGTCATGCATGCCTAGGACAAAATACATCATGAGGCCTTTTTCTCCTCTTGAGTGAAGAAAGACATCAGTCCTGAAGGGTGGCAGAATTGGTTTCAACACACAACCACTTCCCCTGGAGGCTGCAGGCAAAGCCACTCATTGCTGCGGGCAAAATCCACACATCCAAAGCAGCTCCCCCGTGTTCAGAACTCGTGCCTGGCTTGTTTCTCTCTGCGCAGGGCGTTCTGTTCAGCTCTGCACTCACCACAACCATCACCCCACGTCCCTGTCACATTAAAAGGTTGTGGAGGTGCAGCATGTATGGAGGTGAGGACAAACAGGATTTGGGACAGAGGATTAGGAACGTAATCCGCCGGGGCATTGGCTGAAGGCACAGGATGCAGCCACCTGGCTGAAGCTAGACATGTGTGAACACAGTTTGTCCCTAGAGGGAGAGCATATCAAACCCACATGTGGGCTGCCATGAGCTCCATTATGAGATATGAGGGGCAGGGAAAGAATGCAGTGATGGATCTAAAGCAAGGGGCTAGGGCAGGATGTGCCTTCTGCAAGGGGAAGGACACTTCCCCGGGACAGGGCTGCTCTTCAGGAGATTTCTTTGCCTATCTTCAGGTATCTCCCTTCTCCATGCACTGCAGCTAACCCCTTTCAGAAAGGTCTCCTGACAGGGCAGTCTTCTCAGGTGGGCCGAAAGAAGGCCTGAACTCTCTCCAGTTCTGGGCTCTGCCAGTGCCTTGCAGAGTTGCATGGTCTATATGACTCTATGGATCAGATCTTGAGTAGGGTCCAGGTTCTCAGAAGTAAGGGATCAGCACCAAGGAGAGCTCTGAATGAGGCTGGCAACCAGGCAAGGCTGTCAAAGTATCACTCCAACAAGAAGCCAAGCAAGACAGACTTAAATAGGAGCTTCTTTGCATTTACACTGGTTGGTTCCACCCCCATTCTAATGGAGTATTAGCATCCCATCTCAGTCTGCAACAACATGACGATGCCTCAGGGATGGCCTGAACGTGAAGACAGTCATTCAGCCTCCTGTGTGCAGGGCAGCTGACCTCTAGGGATTTTCTGAGGAACTGGGTCCTGGAGAAGTGGAAGCTTCGTGTTGCTTTTTCATGACTGGGGCATCAACTGAATAGCCTCTTCTGGGCACAAAGGCTCAGAAGCTCATTCCGTGGGAAGGAGGAAATGAAGACATCCACTCCCACCAGTGAAGACAATCCAGCATGATTCTGGAGGAGGATTGCTGTGCTGGATCAGACCAGATGGCTACCTAGTCCCACAATATATTGTCTCTCTGCAGTGGCCATCCAGATGATTGTGGGAAGCTCGCAAGCAGGGCAGGAAGGTTATGTTTGTCAGCAGTGAATATTGACAGGGGAGAAAAGTGTTTGGTTCACATTTTAATGCAACTGACCTGATTTTTGACTTTCAAACCAGTGAACAAACCAAAACTCAAATGGCAATCAAACAAATTTTGCAATCAAGCAATACATACAGAAATGTGTATATTGAAGAATGGAAAACAAGAATACAACTAATATGTACATTTGAGAGCAGTGTGGTGTAGCGGTTAGGGGTGGGCCCTGTGACTCAGGCAATCTGGGTTCTAGCCCCCACTCAGCCATGGAGCCACAAGGGTGACTTTGGGCTGGTCATAAACTCTCAGCTGAAACCTACCTTACACGGTTGTTGCTGTAGGGATAAGATTGAGAGGAGGAGCAAGAGAATGATGTAAGCCACTTAGAGTTTTGTTTTAAAAAACGTAATACACAAACATTTGTGAAAATAACACTAAAATGTTTTCTATTAGCGGAGCTACCTGCAAATATCTGTATTAGGCCTCATTGCATAGAAAAAGTGTACTGTAGCGGTTAGAGGACTGGAACGGGATGCAGACCAGGGTTCTGGTCCCTGTGTGGCCATGAAGCTTTCCGCCAGCCACTGATTCTAAGCTTAACTGACCTCACAGGGTTGTTCTGAGGATAAAAGGAAGAGGATTATTGTGCCAACTTCCTTGGATTCCTTGCAAGAAAAAAGCAAGATATAAATAACTTGTTTGTTTGTTTTTAATGCAGGGATTAGGAGAATCATGTATAAAACATGATTCATTTTTAAAGTGTTTCATGCACATTTTTTTAAAAATGACCTCTCCTAGTTGAACGTGGACCAAATTTAAGATCTGAAAAATGAGTGAAGATGAAATGGACAACCTCATTCATCTGTAATGCTTGTGTCTCAGCGCAAGTTCCAGCCAGTCCTCATGGCGAACGTCCACCGATAGACCCACCCCTTCGCCGGTGTGTTTCTGTTCCTTTCAAAGCTCCCATAACATAGGATGGGCAAACATACATTTTGCCCCCCATGAACACCGTGGGCCTCTGTGAAGCTTTCTTGCAAGTTTCCACAGTGGTCCACATTGGAGATTTACAGTAGTACACCAGGTAGCCCACAAGAGAAGGTACATTAAGGGATGCCCTCCACTCTCCTCTGTTAGGATGAGCAACTTCAGAGGGGTTCTCTTGATGCTACTGTGCCTGTGAGCATAAACCAACATGGCTGTTTTTATCATCTTTTCTACACTTCTGCCATGGATCTCATGTTTTCTCCTCCCTCCCTCCCATCCTTACAACACTCCTGTGAGGTAGGTTAAGCTGAGAGCACAAATGACCCCAATTCACCCAGTGACTCCACAGAGGAATCTGGGTCCACCTAGTTTTAACCCCCTAAGTTGTATGGGGGAGACCCCATTAGGAGTAGAGAGCAGCATATAGATGCAAAAATAAATAAATAAGGTAGCCTTCCCCAAACAGGTGCACTTCATAAGTTTGAGACTTCAGCTCCCCTAGCCAATGCTCAGGCAGGCTCTGACTACTACTCTACACTGCTTCTAACACACACACACACACACACACACCCTGCGCCTTCACACACCTTGTGTCTACCACAGGATCAGCCCAATGAATTTTCCTGCCTGAGGCAGAACAGGAAAGGGGTGTTCCACCCCACCCTTCCAGTCAAGGTACATAATACGTAAGGCCTGCCATGTTATTCCAGCAGCTGGAACAGAAAATCCACACAAGCCCTTCTTCCCTCACCCTGTCTGAAAAACACATAAACCATGTGCTGCCATTGCAAGCCCTCCCCGCTGGCAAAAGCCGCCCGAGGTGGCCACTTCACTCTGCCTCATAGCTGGGCCGGCCCTGCATCAGTACCTTCAAATATCCCGCAGCTACTCGTGCATCTCGTCCTCATTCTCGCCAGCGCTCCTTCTTGCTGCCTTGGCAGGCAAAGCATCATGGAGCGAGGCGGCCATGGCATCTCTTGCTCCCCCTGCTGCTGCCGGTGCTGTACAGGCCAGAGGCACAGGTGGAAGAGCAAGCAGGGCTGTAACGGCACAGAGGCAGTGCGAACTCTGTGCAGCCCTTCCCAGCCACGCCTGCCTTTGAGGCAGCCCTGGCTAGCTCATGGGATGGGGAGGGAATGCGCTTGCGCACGCTCCGTCCCCATTTTGCTGCAGTTGTGCGAGAGGCACAACGGTGAGAGGCACATGACTGCACAGCACTGGGGCTCAGATAAGTACGTGGGATCGGTGGAGAGCGGCAGGAGTGAGTTAAGTGGAGGGAAGCTGCATCCCCAGCTGCTCCTCCAGGGAAGCTGCAGGTGGATAAGTGTGAAACCAGTGACATCAGCAGCAGGCAGGAGGGGGCCTGAATTAAATCCGGCCGTGCAGGCAGCCTGCACAGCCAGAGCTGTGTTCAGATCCACTTGCCACCGTCTCCGAAACCCCTCATGAGATCCTGCCTCTGCTCCCCGCAGGAATAACACACTGCAGAGGGCAGCCTTCCGGCCATCCCATCAGATCACTTTCTTGCACAGTGGCCACTTATTCAGGGCCCATTAATGAGAAGAGGAGAAGTTTGTTTATTCATTCAGCAGAAGTTGAAGGCTATGATTTCTTGTTCCATAATGAAGTCTCGTGATGCACTGAATTAATTTTTTTACCCTTGGTTACTGTTCAAACCAACCCAAATTCGTCACCGTTTGAAAATGCACTCAAAGTCCAGTCCTCTGAGGAACATTCCGGAATGTGGCAATCTGCAAAGGCTTGCCACCCATGAACAAGCCTGAGCAAGTTGGCACTCTTCCGGAAAGTCATTTTCGCAAGCGACACTTCAGCTGTACTTCCGCATTTCCATCGTCTCATTCAAATGCAAACTCAACATAGTTGTCAGCTAAAATGTACTTTGGACCCCAAAATGGCCATCTTCAGTCTTCTGCACTCACTTTCCAGAAATCACCACTGAGGGCATTCCAGCCGTTGCTGGAAGAGGGCAGCTGAGGGGTTGGGAAGGTTGTGCTTGCATCCGTTTTGCTCCGGATGCTTGTACACCCCTGCGGTTGGACGCTTTGAGCGCTGAATGCAGAGCTCAGGGAATGGCAGAGGCGGTCTTTGCCTCGCCATACATCCTACTCTGCATTCCTCTGGACCAGCGGTTTGCAGCCTTTCCACAGCTGGGGACTGGCAAAAACAGGAAAACCACCTCGGGGACCACTGAGGCAGAAACCAAAAGCACCACAGACACAATACAGCATTCTGTGTATGGGTTTCCAAGCACATCACCACGAAAGTGAAAATTCTCCAAATCGACCAGAAACTGAGCAACAAAAAATGCCAACAAAAGAGCAAAATACTGAAGTCAGTGCGGTGTGGCTCCCGGCCAGCAACCATGCACCGTCTCTCCCCTCCCTGGCCCCGCTGGCGGCACCAGTGTACCCCCTGTGAGCATGATGGCAACCAAGGAAGTGGAGATGAAGCGCAACCAGCCCCTGCATCAGTCCCCAGCGACCAGAATGCACCCTCCCCCCCACAACAGACTAGCAGGGATCTCCTATGGACCAGCATCGGCCCAGGGACTGGTGGCTGAGACAACCATTTGCTCTAGCCAACCATTTTCTAGACACCCTGCTCTAGACAACCGGTTTCAGCCATTTAACCAAGGCTCTTCCAAAGAGAAAGAAAGGAGGCTGAAGTGCCGCCAGGATAGCATGCATTCTGGCTTGCCTACAGGAGCTAAGTTGCTCCCACGAGCATCTTAGTAAGGGGAAAGAAGTGTCATGAACTGCTTTTGATTTGCAGTATTGATGGCGTTTCACAAACCTGGAGGTGTTCAATGTGGGGAAACAAAGCAGAGAGGAGCACAATCCTGTGTTTCTCCCAAATGTTAGGGATACTGGGGGAGGGGCGTGCAGCTCTCAGGGCTTGGAACTGTGATGGATGGGCAGGGGAATTCTGCACTGAAATATCGGGCTGGGAAAGAGAAACTAAATGATCTTGCTTTTAAAAACAGACAAGCAAGGGGAGACATGATAGAGGCATACAGAATTATGTATGGTGGGCACAGAGACAGTTCTCTCTGTCTCATTATCCTAGAACCAGGGGTCATAACATGAAGCTGACTGGGGGAAGATTCCGGACAGATAAAGGGCTTCTTCATACTGCGCAGACTTGAATTATGAAATTCACTCGCAAAAGAGATCACGAGAGCCACTAAGCTCCTTACTTTAACAGGGGATTGGGATAGAGGGACCTTGGTCCAATCCAGCAGGGCTCCTTGTGAGTCTCCTAAGCCCTCCTTGGCTGGGAGGAAGGGCAGAAACAGACGAGCCCATTCTCAATAGCATTACTTCTCACTTCCACTCCCAGCCCTCTTTCCATCCAGTGATGCTTATCTGGACTTTGGAAAGAGGACGCGTTCTGTTTGCAGGCCAAAGAAAAAAAATAACTGGAAGGAGAAGCACATGGAGAAGAGGAGGGGATGAATGAGGCGAGGGTATACTGCAGAAGCCAACAGCATGACACGCAATCACGCACTTGGTGCAATAGATGTTTCTGCTGCTTGTTAGATACAGATGCAAGGGAGCCAAGAGGACTCAGAACTGGCAGGGAAAGAGCGAGCCACGAAAGGCGGGATCTTTTGCTTGGACATACGGCAGGGAGCGAGTAAGTCGCCAGCCAGCCGGCACTTCGCAAGCACCGGGCTTTGCAAGGCCATGGCCAGGGTCTCATTAGCCCCACACGGAGATGCATAGCTGGCGGGGACACCTGCTTCCAAGATGGGGAGCCCTGTAGTTGCTTTTGCCAGGAAGCCTGAGTTCCCACCACAACTCCAGCTGTGATTTCCTCGCCCTTTTCCATTTCACAAACACACACACAGCTCAACCGCTTGATCTGCACAGTGGCTCTGATGAGAAACAGGGTGGAACATTGCTGAAATCAGAGCAGATCAACCCAGAAAGGCAGGTGCAAGGACAGGTAAACGCGTGGGAGGGGGAGGCATGCCGGGGGGCCACCACACACATCGATTCAAGCACGGACCCCAGAGAGAATGGGGATGGGTGGGGGATGATGGAACATAACGGCTGACGAGGGAGGGAGGCAGGGACAAATGAACAGCAAAAGCTTTTCCAAATGAAGAGTCCCCGGCTACCCCACACACACATTTTCCCACATGGTCTGCAGAAACCTGCAAAACTGTTAGACGGGATACAAAGGTCATTCTTTCAACTAGCCATTTCCTATGAGCAGCAGTGCAATTAGGTATTTTTAGACTCTGGACTTAATGCATTACTTTTGTCCTGTCTTTTCCCCCTCTTGTGAGGAATCTAAATCATACAGCTTCATTTTATCTTCCCAGGAACAACCTGGTGAGGCAGGTTGGGCTGAGAGTGAGGGACGGGCCTAAGGTCTTATATGGCAGGGAGCCCATCAGGTTTGGGGTTAGACAGAAAGTAGATTTTTCAGACTTCAGTCTCTTTGGACTTCAACTGCCAACATTCCTAGCCACTGCCCATGCTGGTGGGTCTTCTGGGAATTGAAGTTCAAAACATCTTTTGCAGACCTACCTTCTGTCCACCCACACTTTGGATGGCACGATGTAATGCTTCATTTACTTCAAGGTATGACAAATTAGCCTTGCTCATTCTGCGTTCTTCTGAATGAGGCCCTGGACGCCAGCTTCACAGCCCTGTTCTGATGGTCAGCACTGCCTGCAAAGGACAGCTTTTTACCAGTGCTCAGTCAGCAAGTTGGAGCTGCTAGAGTGAGATCTCCATCACCCCCATCCTCCCTCTGCAGAGATAACTACTGCTCTGTCAAATGCCCCTTGGATTATGGGAGTATCCCAAGCACCTGCTGAGCAGCGCCTGTGCCATCACATTGCCTCTCCTGGTCCCTCTGTCTTCCTTGCACAGTTGTGCGCCCACTTGAGAAGGCTAAAATAGTTCTTTTTCTTATGAATTAGAAGCACAAGTCATCCTTCAGTAGATGTCATAGTTCCCTCCATGCTGCTCCAAGGAATGATATCCAGAATTTATGAGCCTTTGCTCTCCCCCACCTCCCTCTTTTCTGCCTTGGTTTTTCCAAACAAATCCTGCAGGCAATGCATGCAGCTTCATCAGCACTGCAGCATAAATCCCAGAGCGACATTTCACTTTCTGCGTGTTTGTTTTTTTCAGGAAGGGGGCAGATATACATCGACATCTGATATCAGGCGTATACCCCATTGCAGCCAGCCCATCATCTCAATTCAATTCTGCCAGGACAGGGCGTTGGGGACGCCAGATGAGAGCACGATGGTTCAGTGCTCAAGAAGTGACATGCAACAGCATTCTGTACCAGTAAAGCTACTGGTCTTTCCCAGTATTGTAAGGTTTGAGTGTGAGTTTAATGTGGGGTTTTACTGTGTAGCAATTAATTTGGATGCTGTGCTCCACCCTGTTTATTGTAAGCCCATCCTGAGACCTCAGTAGCGGACAGAATATAAATAAAGCTTCCAAACCATCTGCAAGGGCAGAATGGAAGGCCCACAACCCATTTCCTGAAGCAATCCAATTAACTGTCTCTTGTATAGGGTGGTCGGTTATTAATCGTCAACAGGAGGACAGGAATTTGCCGCCCCTTCCACTCTGCCACCTGATGCAGAGGGTTCACCCTCCCCTCACCTTCTGGGAGAGCTGGCCTTGGAAAGAGGGCAGGCAGCTTCACCTCCAGCCCAACCCAAGGTGACCCAGCACTCTTTCTCCCACCCGCAGAACCTACTACTCCACAGTCCAGTGCAGTTAGATAACTTTAGGCTCTGGATTTATTCAAGCAGAGACCCTCCCCTGCTTCAGAGAGTAATGTGCGTATTGCATCACATACTTCCCTATGGGGAAGCCCATCCAGCTGCAATTGGGTGCCTTTCTGCCCACTTTGCAGAGCCTTCTGCCCTAGTCCTCCTCCCAAAAGTCCTGTGCTCAGGGCGCCACAAGCAGAAGACTGGCCTGGGAGAGATGGAAGGCACCCTTAAACCCCTTCCCTCTGGCATGGGCATCCTTTCCTCAGAGGTAAAGCCAGCTGGGCAGGGCGAGGCTGTGACTCTGACAGGGAAAGGGTGCTGACGGAAGAGGTGAGAAAGCCCTCTCCCCTCTGGTCTTCCATTCTCAGCTGCAGCCTCAGTGACTAAAACGAAAGTCACCCACATGTGTTGTTTAGCCCCAAAAGACAACTAATAATGCTGTCTTTTCAAGACTTTCCAAGTCTCGACGGAGCTTTTTGCCACATCTTGGCAGTGGTCTCACGCGGCTGTGTGAAGCTTGCTCACGTGCTGTGCATTTGCCGGAAAGCTGAGGGGCGGAGAGCAAAAGCAGTCCAGCATTTCTGTTCCGACACAGCAGAGCTGTTGGCTGGAGGACAAGACCTCTCCAGCCTGCTCTTGCCATAGGTCTAAAGTTTGCCTGGCTTCATTTCAAACTGAATTTTTTTATCATTCTCTCCACTACTCTGGAAGCTCAAGAACTTCACTAGCTAAATCATCTTGGAGCAATAGCCTAGCAGAATTTATGCAGGGAAGACTCCAGAATCATTAAAAAGCTGCATTCCCTCCCTAAAAATATCAGACCCATTCGCCATGAGAAAATGCATCATCAAAAGATCGTGTGAACAAGTCCAGCACTGGAGAACCAAGAGCTGCTGCAGTGAAGTAGATGGATGTATAAGGAAGTGGAGGAGAAGGAGGACAGGTCTGCATCCGGCTCTTTCTCTGCCAGATCCTGACCCGCAGAAATAATCCATCCATCCTGGTAACTTTCCCACTCATGCTGTGCTTCACCTTCTATCCTCGAGGACCCCAACATGGTACCTGTAGGCACCAAAATGCCCACAGCCACCTCTCTGGGTGCCCATCACACTCCCAGAGCTTCCTGACTTCCTTCTTTACTTCCTTCTTTTTCTTTTTCACTGTTATCTTTTAACTGGGAGGCTGCATAGTAAAGTTCCACCTCCCATATCCACTTTATTGGCAGTCAAAAGAACCAAGAGTGGGTGCTAAAGGGCTTCACCATGGCAAGGTTCAGCCTTAGGGATGCTGGCGTCAACTCCGTGTAGACACAATGTATGTAATGCTGGCATCTGTGGAAACTTGCACAAAGGCATCATGGTGTCAAACTGAAGGGCATTCAAGCCTGTATGAAGCTAGGTATGTTTACTGTTTGGCTGCAGGGACAGGAGGAGGAGGAAGAGAAAATACTTCCTACACTCAAAAGTCATGCTAAGCTTAGTTGCACATGTTGAGAATGAAAAGCTTTTGCTCTGCTTTCAACTAACCACAGTTTAGTGTGCATCCAATCATAAATTGTGGTTAAGGTAAACTCTGGTTGTTTTAGCAAACCAGGTTCATAGCCCAAGTATCAAAGCTAGCTTGTTTCAAAAACAACAATTTCAATTAACCACACTTTGGCATGGACAACACAAGCAGCTCTGGTTAAAGCTGTTGGTCCCCCAGGTCCCCCAAATAAGGGACTGAATTGGTATGAGGAAAATGGAGGAAGGGACAGAACCAGTCAGAGAGCAGGAAGAGGTTTCGAGGTACAAGGGAACAGAGAGAAGCTTCCACTTGTCATGAGGTTCCATCATAGTTCCAATGCTCTTCCAATGCTCTTTTTTCCACGTACCAGCCAGGGTTTTTCCTGCTGTTTTGTGTAAGCTAGCATTTATCTCTCTCTTCCAGTGCACACAGAGAATGGAACTTTTACATTTAATTATTTTTTCACAGGCCCTTTTCACAGCTCTAATTAAACTTTTATTCCTCCCTTATCAGGATTTCTCCTCGTGATTTTTACACAGAGCCAACCATTTTCTGGGCTACTGTTATTTGGCTTGTGGGTAACTTTGAATAGATCTAGATTTCCTTTGTTTCCCTTTCCTTCCAGGTAATAGCCAGCCTTCACTGTTTACATTAAACAGTATCTTCAATTGATACATGGATTCTTCTTCTACCTGGATTTCCCTGGATCCGCCCTCTTGCAGCCTGGGAATTCCATCCAGGACCACAGAATTCCAACTTCGCTACATAGAATATGTAGCTGCAAGTCTTCCTTCCTCATTCTTTAAGGCAAACCACTATACAGCTAGAAGAGTAGGAAACGTAGGCTAGGGCACTGCCGGAAGACCCAGAGTAAAGGAAGAGTTTAATAAAGGGCTAATTGCAGTCATTATCTGATGCATTAATAACCCGCATTTTCCTCCAGAGGCCTCAAGGCAACAGAGGTGGCCCCTTTCTCCATGTTATCCTCACAAGAACCCTGCAAGGTAGCTTAGGCTGAGAGGCAGTGACTGATCCAAAGTCACCCAGTAAGTTTCATGGCCAAGCAGAGACTAAAACCAAAGTCATTTGCATTCCATTCCAACACGGAAACTACAACCCCACACTGTTAAACGATGACTTGGCATGGACTAAAACCTAATAGAACCCACCTGTACCATTTCAGGTTTCAAGTCCCGCTAACTGTGGAGTTTCACTTAGTATAAAGGTAAAGGTTTCCCCTTGACATTAAGTCCAGTCATGCCTGACTCTAGGGGGAGGTGCTCATCTCCGTTTCCTGGCCGAGGGAGCCAGTGTTTGTCCGCAGACGGTCTCCGTGGTCATGTGGCCGGCAGGACTAAACACCAAAGTGCACGGAACGCTGTTACCTGCCCACCAAAGTGGTTCCTTTTTATCTACTTGCATTTGCAGGCTTTCGAACTGCAAGGTTGGCAGGAGCTGGGACGGAGCATGGGAGCTCACCCTGTGTGCAGATTCGAACCGGCAACCTTTCGATCAACCAGCCCAGCAGCACAGCGGTTTAAACCACTGCACCACCTGCAGTCCCTCACTTAGTTTAGGATACTTCTATACCCAAGTTCCCAGGAAGATGGTCAGGAAGCCCAGTTCCAGGGTGAAGCCAGGGTTGGATAGCAAAAGGATGGATGAAATAGCTAAGGCTTCAGAACTAGCAGGCAAGGTCAGGCACAGCAAAGCCTGGATTCCAAAACAGTCAGGACACCCAGAGATGGTTTGAGGGGGCCATTTTGTCCCAGGACTTCAACCAAACCTGAAGCTGGCCCCTCTTTCATCCTTGTTCTTCTGAAAGATCTCCAGTGAGGAGCACCTACCATTCCTCTACATGAGGCAGAGGGGCAAGACCTCCTTAAGTCCAAGGCTGAATTCCACTGGGGAGAAACTTTCAGGAGGTAGTGGGGAGAAGGGGACAGAACCACAAATGCCAACTTGTTTTAGTTGAAAGCTCTTATTGCTTGTACCTAAGCTTCAGCAAAGAGGCTTAGTGTTGAGGAAGATATTCATGAAAACAGAGAAGCAACTAAAGAATCAGTGAGCAGAGAAAGGGAGGCAAGGACAAAAGACAGTAGCTGGACCATCCTGGGAGTCCAAGATGGTGGGCCTGAAGTTCAGACAGACCAGCTTGGGCCCTTGGGCTTGAGTTCCTGCACCCCTGGGCTAAGATGCAGAGGCTGATCATGTCTTTTAGAAGGTTGTCAAACGGTTGGCTAAACCGCACCAGCTCCAGAGCATAGTGTAGGGCAACGAGACCCAGGCTGAGCACCCAAAGCACTCCAACTTCTCCCATGGGAATTTGACTCCATTGCAGTTCCTGCATCCCTGTTGCACTCACTGATGGTGCGCACGATGGGCACTTGGGAAAGGATTTCCATGTGGGGGGTACTTTTTTTTAAGTGATCGTGGAGCAGAACTTCCCCTGCCAATTCTCTTTCCTGCTTGGGACAGGCAAAGGCAGCAGCATCACATACGGTTGTCCTAATTTCCACTTGTTCCATTCTGTGGGCAATTTAAAAAAAGAGTAGAAGAAAAGAAAACTTGAAACATTTGTTAACTAACAAGGCAGGTGCCAAACTGGCTGAATGAAAACAGTTCATTCTCACTGTCTGCAGCTATGAAATCCCCCTCCCTTCATCTCCTGCAGTCTATTTTATTAACTCTCCTCACTTTGAAATCAATAGGCTGGGTTGAATGAAGGGCATATTTAACAATGTGTAATGGGGAGGGGGTGGATATACGGGCTGGTGCCAGACTCGGTTACCAGCTCTTGCGGTCATCAAGTGCATCGATATTCAGCCTGAACAGAAATGTCCAATTTAATTGGAGTACCTACAGCTGAAATCCTACACCCTCTTACTTTGGAGTAAGCCCACATGAAATCCACGTGACTTACTTTCATGTAGACAGGCACAAGATTGCACTGAAAGGAATAGATTTCATTATAGTTATTTGTATAAAATATTTCTATGCCTCCTATTGTACCTACAGAATCTTGGCTCACTCGGCTTCTCTTTTCACATATTACTATCCTGTGTTTTTTTCCTTTTGAAGGAAATCCAAGGCACCTTACCCAACCCTCTACCCTCCTCTCCATTTTATCCTCACAACAACCCTGTGAGGTAGGTTAGGCTAAGAATCAGTGAGTGGCCTGAAATCACCCACCTAGCTTTAGTGTTGGAAGACAGTGCATTGCTTTGCAACACCAGCCTCCCAATTAAAAATAATTATTATTTCTGAAAGACTTTTCTATACCGTTCTCTCTCAGAACAGTTTTGCAAATGAAATGCAATAAAATTCAGGAGGTGCAGACAGCCTGGTGAGCACCAAGGGAGTGATCAAGACACGCAAGGGAGCTGTGGGTAGCTACACTGGATACGGAGTATTAAAGTTTATTTTATTTATTTATTTACATGTATTTATTTATAGGCCACCTATAATTGCTGAGGCCTTCCTTCATGTTCAGAGGTGAAGATCCATTGTGGCAGCTTTCCTGTTGCACATGACCCAGCGGAGGTGTGCTTATGAAAGGCTCGTTTCGGCTAAGAAACTTGGAGTGGGGATGTCCCAAGAGACAGAAGCTGAATCCTTTGGAAGGATCACGTACTCGTTCTGAGACTTCCAAGTTCGAGAAGCATTGTCATCAAAAATAAAAAATGCAAATACAGATCCACACCAACAACCCAGCCCTTGCTGTCAGCATAATAGCCTGAAACAAAGTGGCTGGTGTCTGTGATCTCACCAGGTCTGACAAAACGTGAAGGGCGGTTTGTGTCAATGCTTGGCTCCAGAGATCTCCAGGAAGAGTCAAGCAACAGCGAGGAACGAATGCGACACTGTACTGCATCTGCAAGTCAGTCAAGGCAAGCACCTGGGAGCCTAACCTATGGAGGAGTGAGGGAACAGAGTCCTGAGGTCTTTGGATCTCAACCCCCATCAGATCCAGCCAGCATAACCAGTGGTATATTCGAACACCTTCTGGAGAACCCTGGCCTGTGAGAATCTTATTGATGTCAAGGTGGCAAAACGAACTCGGATGCAAGCCTTTCATGAGCAGTAATACGCAGGGGCCCTGCAGAAGGAAGGGCTGCACCGCTGCACATACATCATCAAGGGAGCCTGGGTCTGCCCTGCACTTGAGACGCCAGAATAAAAGCTGTCCAGACCTTGAATCCGTCATGGCACCTGGGGGGAAGCCTCTGGTTCCAGTCCAAGTCTTCAAGCCCTAAAGCAAGCAGCCCATGCTAGAAATCACTGGCCCAGAGCCTCTGCTTTCTTTTCCCCGCTTTCCCTTTGCAATGTAGCTTATTCCCTCACTGCTTTCTTGCAGAAAAAGCCACGATTCTCCTTTGCTCCTTCTTGCCAGCATAAATGCCTTTTAACTTGCAGTTCAAGGGGGAGGATGAGGAAGATCTCCTGTGCTACATGATTCCCCCTCCCCAGGTTAATGGATAAACACTGGACTCATGCCTCTACTACATTCCTGTTCACTCGTCAAGGATGGCCACAGGTCCTACTTCACCGAGAACTACTGTATTTTTTGCTCTATAAGACTCACTTTTTCCCCCTCAAAAGCAAGGGGAAATGTCTGTGCGTCTTATAGAGCGAATATGTGTGTGCAGTAAGTCTGTCAGATGTGCAGCCCATGGGGAAGTGATGGGGAATGTACCTGTGATGATGTGCCCATTTGATTCAGAATATTTTTTTTCTTGTTTTCCTCCTCTAAAAACTAGGTGCGTCTTATGGTCAGGTGCGTCTTATAGAGCGAAAAATACGGTATTCAAGAGAAAAAGAGAAATCTAAAGAGAAAAAGGAGTAGGAAGAGAGAACAAGAGGGGCCGTGAAGCTGCCCATCCACAGAGCAGATGGACAACCGACTGCAGAGGCAGACGAGGCAACTGTTGCTGTCTTCCCACAGACATATTGCATTTGTTTAAGGACGTGTGTTCACAGTAAAATATATTGCATTTCTGTTCATATGAGCGCCATTAGGTCAAATCTGCATCTGTTCAAGTCAGCCTGGAGTGGCCCATTCAGTCAGACCATGCTGACTCCATCTTACTCAGGTCTAAGAAGAAAGAGGAAACCTCTATTTTACCATCATTGCAGGTCTCCACTGAAAACATGAGAGGTAGGAGATGCTGGCATTGTGGCGCAAATGCTCTGGCGGAGGTGATGACCAGTCAAGGCCAAGCCCCCCTACTTAGCAAACTTAGTGACTGGTAAATTGCCCAGGTGCCAAAGAAGGAGAAATCTCTGAGAATCCACATCTGGGTCAAAGAGGAACACTGCCTGGACAATCAGCCAAGCTAAAGCACAGTAGCCTTTCAGGGAATCTCCAAGCAAGCAGGCACAGGGAGAAAAGAACAAGATACGCTCCAGTGGGAAAGCCAGTGTGGAGCCTCTTCTTCAGTATAGAGTGTAGGTCTGCTAGAAGGAGAGGAATTGCACCATGCTACGGCTCTTCCAGGAACCAGGCAGGGAGTTTAACATAGGGTTAAAGAGCTGGACTGTGTCTTTCTCTTTTCTTTGCCCTTACTGGGAATGAGAGGGGCAGTTCTTGGTGTGCATTCTCTGGTCACATTGATCTAGGCTCAGAGAAAGGGCAGCTGGAAGACTGGGCTCCAGACATTGCAATGAAAGAAGCAGCGAGGCTTGTCTCAAGGCCATCCTTCCCAGATCCTCAGGGGGACTTTGAGAAGAGCCAGGACTTGCAGCTGTTGGGAGCGGGCATGGGACAGCAGGTCCAAGAGCATGAAGAGGCCAGAACAACTCGACCCCATGATGTGGCATCAGGAGAGAAACGCTAGCCAACTGGAGGGCTGGCATACAGAGAAGGGGCTGGCCGGCCTCCAAGGGGCCTTCCCAGATTTACTTCAGGGGGCTCTTGAAAGTAGATGCTACATTGGGTTCAAGGGACTGCTCTGTGCATGCTCAGAGGCTCATTCTATGTTGGTAATGCTTACTGGAAGTGAACTGAAGAATAACATGCTTTTTCCCAAGGAACAATCTGTTGCTTTGGAACTGTGAAAGGGGAACCCTAGCTTGGGACAGCCTTCTACCACATAATTTATTATTTATTTATAGTTTTTATATGCTATCCAATACTAAAGCCTCCGGATGGCTTGCAAAAAACAAAAACAGAACAACCACATACAACAAGCACACAATAATGGTCATTTATTGCTCCAAGCTCTGAAACATGCAGCCTCCTTTTTCCACTGTTATTTTTACCTGAACCCCTAATACGTCTTTTACCCTGTTTTCAACAAAATTCAAGCAATGTGCCTTGGGAGTGAAAGTAGGGAGGTTCACACAGGCTGCACTAATTTAATAACCAGGTTGCACAGAATATGCTGAGCAAAACCTGCAACTGAAGCTCTGCTCCCCTAAGGACACAGAAGGCTGCAAAGAAGCCAGAGCAGGAATCCCACTGGGATCCTCGGCCAGCTGTTCCCAAGGGACCAAAACCACCAGGGATTTGTTTACTCTTTGTGGTGGCCGCTGGGCCCCGTTGGCTCTGATGCACCAGGCCTTGCAACTGTAGCTGGCGGTTGCCCTCTTTTCTGGCAAGGCACAATTGGCTGCCCTACTGAAGTGCCACAGCTACTGAAGTGCCACAGCAGATCGCCAAAGCATCGTTTGTGGCTCCCAAGCCATGGTCTGGTAACCCTGGGCTACATTGCAAGCCACCTGGGCACTGCCTTGATCTAAAGCGGCTTACAGTTGAAAAAGTTGCTGCTACTGAAGACTTATCTTCCAGTTTTGCCAATGCACACAACTTCATTGTGAATGGATGCAAATGACAACAGTGGCGACAGCACAGAACGAAACTCCAGTTCCGGAATGAAGTTTAATATTCTGCCGATTCGAATCTGAATCTACTGGAATAAAGTGCAGGTCAGAAGCGGAATGCATGGCAGGATGGACTAATGTGAGATAAAGAAATGGGAACTACCCTCTCATTCCCAAGATGGAGCTTAGATAATGTCTTATCTTAATGGTGGAGCTCTTTTTTGTTAGATTCATCTGGGTGCCTGCCCAGCTGTACCTAAATAGCTTTGCTTTTTGCCTGCTCTGCTTTCCTTAAAGGGAATAACTCAAAGCAGAAACAAGATTGCTGCAGCCTGGAACATCTTTCAGTTTTTGTCAAGCCTGCCTGGAAATACACTCTTATGGATCACATCTCTCTATTAATAGCCCCATCTTTTAGACAGCCTTGGGGAGTGGAATGCATGAAACTTATGGAATGTGTCAGAAAATGCTGCATGGGTGTAAGAATTAAAAAAATTCCAACCTGCCCCTGGGAAGATCAGCCCCTCACTCCCTGCTCTTTAACAGCCAATTTTATTAATATCCCTTATGGAAACATGATTGCATCTGGCCAGAGAGAAAGAAGAGGAAGCCCAAACAGCAGCAACAAAGGAACGGACAGTTTACCTCTTGACTCTGATTCCATTGTAACAACCTGCTGGCTTTAGGGAAGTCACTGTTCCAGAAACCAATTCTGGGCAGAGATTTTTAAAAGGGCCCATCTGCACATGGAGCACCTCTGCTGCGCAGGGTGCAGGAGGTCCACCTAGCAAGTATATGGCTGGTTCTGAATCTCTGGTTCAGACAATGTCATTCACATTGAGCATCCTTCATTGGGAAGAGCTGGAAATGGGATCGAGCAGGATTGCTGTACACAGGCTCAAAGAGAAACACAGGATGGAATTAGCTCCCTTCCCACTGGTTCCCTTGAAAGTTCACTTGGGTGGGGTTTTTTTAATCACAGGATGCTGATCTAAACCTATCTAGTCCTGAACTAAGTTGACCTCCTTCAATGGGATTGTTGCGAGGAAAGAGAAAGAGAAAGAAGCTTATTTAAGCTACCTTGGATGCCATGCAAGAAAAAGGGTGAACTATAAATAAAGGAGAGAGAAAGAAAGAGCTGCTAGCATTTATTTGTGTGTTTATTTAAAGCCTTTTTTATCACAAAATAAAGGCTCCAAGAGCAGCTTGCCGAGATCAGGAAAAACAATCCCTTGCTTCCAGGCTTACAATCTGAACACAAAGGAAGAAAGCAATGGTGGGGAGGGAGATGCAAACCAGGTACAAGCTCCCCCATGAAGCTCCATCTAGTCTCAGTGAAAGAACTGCTGCTTCCTTTCTCTTGGTGACCCCAACAGCAGTACGGGGTCGCCGGAAGGGTGGGGGCTCCTTCTCATTATTTCTCCCAAAGTCAAACCACTGCTGCTTTTTTATCCCAGTATTCAAGGAATGTGGAACCGAATTCAGCCAAAGAACCACTTTCAATTTAGAGAAGCGCTTCAGGGTGAGTGGGACTGAAAGCCAAAAGGAAAAGGATCAAGGGCAATACCGTATCTTTGTTTAATGCTCTTCCCACCAGTAGCTAAGCTGCAGGAGAGGCATTTGAAGCATTTCGGATGGCGGGGGGTGGACTTCAGAAAGGCCACAACGTCATGAAACAAGTAACAGCGAGCAGGTCAGAGCAGTGGAAGGGAACGTGGCCCTGAGAGAGATCTGGTCACCAGGTGGGCCAGCTTAGACTCCCAGACATGAGGCTCTGCATGGGACTCCTTGAAGTACAATAGACAGGGGGCAGTGGGAGGGGGTGTTCCTACAACAGGGATGCTCAAGAGCCTCATGCAACAGACTCATCCCCACGGCCCTGAGTGAGGCTTCTCCTCCCACAAAGCAGTGTCAAAATGTCCCCATGGTTTGCCACAAAAATTCAACAGCAGATGGCTATGGGGACTCCGAAATGCCCAAGCACAGTATGGCTGTTCTGAGATCCCGTAGGGGTTTACAGCTATACATAATTTGCTAGCTTGTTGCCATTACTAGATCCAGTGATGGGGCCTTAGCAGGCGTGCAGACCCCAATGGGTCCAGGGTTGGAAACTGGCCCCTGGTCACCTCTGGACCACCCCCATTCCTGCTGTACAAACATTCTGCCCATCACAGCGAGGCAACCCGCCACCCTGTCAAATGGAGGGCATTGAGGGAAACTTTGCCATCATTTGTTTTGAGCCATCTCAAGGCATCATGCGGTTCCCCCCTCCCCGCCTTCTTCCCGTTTAAAACGAATAAAGGAAGACCCAGTCAATAATTAAAGCGTGGGAAGGGCATGGCAAATGCACAAACATGCCATAGCCATGCCAACATCAAGAGCAAGACAGGAGTGCTTTGATTTCTCAAGAAATGTGCTGTGTGTGGCCAGGAAAGGGGTGGAGGAGGACAGAGGTTAGTGGGAGTCGCTCGCAAATCCGAAACATCTCCTTTTTTCCTGTGTTTTAGAAGGACGTCTCCCTTCCCACCCTGTGTAGCCCAGGCCTTTGGGCAGCTGTGATTTCAAGAGTTCAAAACGGGTGGAAGAAAAATGGCATGTCATGAGAGATGCATCTACAGGTAGAGGAAAGCGCAAGGTCATTTCTACACTCTCCTCTGCAGGATTTGTCTCGCTGGTGAGAGCGGCTATGGCACCCAGTTGGACCCCTTCAAAGAAGCAAGCATGGGCCAAACTGACAGAGGGCAGGCCTGGAGAAGCAGGTTCCTGTCTGGCAGGTAGTTATACTTGTGCCGAGTCAGGCCTTCGGTCCATTTGTGTCAGGACCAGTCCTGGCATGAGGCAGAGAAGGCGGCTCCATGGAATGAGGAGATGCACTCTCAGGATGTGGCTCTTTATTCCAAGAAGCAGCTCTGCAGGCTTTGGCCTTGCACAGGGGTCTTGTTCAAGCGTTGCAGGTTTATTTCATGTAGCAACTGCCTGCCGAGATCTCCGAGACAGCCCTGCAATGACTCCCCAGTTCAGACGCAAAAGGGAAGCCTTCCACACCCTCCACCTCCCTGCATGCAAGCAAGCAAGCAAGCCTCCTGCTGCATGGATTGAGGTACAGTCTTGACAGGACTGTGGCCAAACCTCATACCATGCGTTTGATCTAGATGGCCATTTACAGGGGAAAGAAGTGGCCGGGGCACACATAGAAGTCCATAAGTTTTATTCATCCCATGTAATTTTATTTTAAAAGCCACCCCAAAATCACATCTAAATATGTGTTTTAATTTCCCTCAAAATGCATATTTAAGCACACATTTTGATACATTTTTTGTTGCTTTGGGGTTTTTTTTTTCTTTTGGTGAGAACTATATGGGTAAATTTGGCAAGTATGAAAGCCCAATGGATAACTGCATTCCAGTCTGAACTTGGGGACCAAGAAATTTTAAGTTAAGGATCCCCAATCTTTCTGGATTGTGGGTACATTTGATCATTTGAGAAACTCTTGTGCAGACCACTGCAAAATGCTTAACTAATAGATTCCTGCTTTGGCATCAACTTGGCACATTTACTGATATTATTCAGTAAAAATGCCTGTTTCATGTTTGTTAGACAACAACCCTTTAATAAGGGGTTATATGATTTAATCAACTGTTCACACTGCAATACAGCAAATGGTTCTTTTAAACTTATGTTTTGACAAAGTCCAGTGGTTGCTTGTTTTTGAGAGGAAGCAATTACATAAATTTTGTACTGGAGCAGTCTAACAATCGCTGATATACATACTCTTTTAAATGATTTACCTATTTCTTGGAAAGTAACAAATACAAAGATAAATAGTTTCTATGAATCCTTTTGACAGCTAAATGACAGCTATTACCAACTTGAAAGATTTTAAAAAATCACCTTTCACGCAATGAACTAAGGACCCTGCACTACTATCTGTACCTGCCATATAGATACCAACATGAAATGCAAAACTATTTAGATGTTTGGTTTCTTTTATTGAAGTCAAGAGAGTTGAGTGCATTCCATGTAACCCCATGTATGTAAAAATGGGGACATTTTAAAAATAAAAAGCAGGTGCCCATTGGCAGCATGTTTGGGACCCTTCTAAAGGAGTTACATTACAGCCCTGAGATAAGCTAATCTTTTCCTTTGATGCCACTGGCTTCACTGAAGTGCTGAAAGCAAAGAGACAGAAGGAAATTGTCATCAGCAGAATTCGCCCTGGCCTTGTCTGCTTTGGCAGGGAGCAGGCCTGAGCTGGGGTGGTGAGGGGAGAGGAGGGAGAGAATAGATGGCTGCTTGGAAATACCCCCAAAATTCATTTCAGCCCTGACTTCTCCCCTCCCTGCACAGCCTGTTCACACATCTTCCACATGCTGGTCAGACCGATTTGTTAAAAGATGCCCAAACAGAGCATGTCCCCATCTAAAGAAAAGGGACACTAAGGAATGAATCAATGAGAAATGCTACCACCCTTCGTGAGCATGAAGAACTATAGGCAGAAGAACCGATTTCCTCTGCGGTATCTGGAGGAAATCTTCCAAATGGGTGAAGGCTGCAATTTAAGTCTCTGTGCACCTCAGTCAGCCAGTGACTCTGCTGCTGCCACAGACGAGAAGCGTAACAGTGAGGCTGAGCAGAGAAGGAGTCGCAAGAGCGAACTGTCAACAGAGAGCCAAGTAAAGAGACCTGTCAACAACAGCAGCTCTGAGGCAAGGACTGTGCCCTGAGTAAGAGAATGACGTGACTGAGGACAGCTATTTTCATCCCAGCAGTAACTTATAGTTACTGACAGTCTGTGGGCAAAGTCTGTTTCTTGTGTCATCTTTTCTAAATGCCAAGATCGCACTAAATGTTCAGTAAGGGATTGAACAAAATAATGATGCTGTTGGAAGCATCTCCCATGCTTATAAAAAATAGTTATGGTGCCCTTCAAGTGCTAGAAGACATCTCAATTCAAGGTCTTAAAGAACAGGGTCCCAAACCCAAGATGCCTTGGGATATCTTGTTTCCAGGATGCTTGATCAAAGCGTGCTAGCGCCCTGGAAAAAGTCACTGTGGCATGAGGTGGTATCATTCTAGCATTCCTAGAGCCATGGCTCAGATCCCATTCTTTTAGAGCAAACTGCATCCAAATTTCAATGCTGCAAAGAGTTCTGGGAACTAGCTGTCTGGCATGGTAGGACACTCCACATGTATTAAAAATACCTCTCCCCCCACCCCCTTAGCTTAGCTCCACTGCTCTTCATAAATCTATGTGCCAGCATGTGATGGTCCAGGGCATGGGCAGCAAGATTTCAGACACACACACACACGGGGCTAAGCACCAAGCTAATACAAGTCTAGAGTCCACAAACCAGTCCAAGCAGCATCCCAAACCAAGTTCTCACATGCTCTTCACCTCACGGGTTGAGCCCATTCCAGTTCAAAACACCAGAACAGGGCTTCATCTGACTGTAACCATTGTATCACAGATAGGCTCTCACTCTTACAATAAATATGCAATAGCCAAAGGCGAAGGGCAGGGCTGGGCATCTGTGACCCTCTGGGGGGAGTTAGATTCTAGCTCTCTTCTGCTCCTGCCAATGCAGTTATTGTTCAAGGGTACTGAGAATTTCAGTCTGGCAATATCTGGTTTCCAGAGAGGGATGCCTCTTCCCCACATCTACTGACTGGTGATTTTAGGCTTTTGTGCAGTAACCCCACCGCCGCCACCACCTCATTCTAAAAGGTTGGCAGACTACGCCAAAGGTTTAGTTATAGGCAGTGAGAACTTTCTGCTAAAAGATGCGGGCCTTTATTGTCCCCACCCCACCCCACCGTCTCACTAGAAGTCGGTCCCTGGGGTGCCTTTGAACTGGAACTGGGCCCCAAGACTGAAAGAGGTTCAGAACCTCTGCAGGACAGCATACAAAACACACCTGAGTGCATGACAGCAGTGACTGGTGGTTCTTGGAGCTGAACCCATTTTGGCAATTCAGTTTGGCACCGCGGCTCCTTCCCTAAGCAACCTCACTGACGTTGGAGACATGAGCTTCCCCTGGTATGTTACAAACACGCCCCTGTTCATTTCTGTGGAATGTCAGAGAGCATGACTACCGTGCCAAACAAGCCAAAACAAGGGAGAAGACATTTCCAGGCACCTGAAAACAGAAACAAGGGAGCTATGAGGAAGTTGTCCAAATATATGCAGAAAAAGAAGTCTTCCTGAAACGTGTCAGCCTGATGAAAGCATATGCAGATACCTGAGAATGTCTGGTATCTGAAATTCTCTCTTGCTTTGCTACATAATTTGCATCTTTCCCTCTCACTGGTTTTTTAGGACTGCTTTGGGCCTCCTCCACTTTACCTCAAATTTATGCATAGAGAGGAGGCACACCAAGATTGCTCCAGTGCTGCTCATGCCTCGACTTCAAACATCGCAGCGCGGCTCATGCATTTTCAGTCATGGGGAGGAAAGGCCCATGAACTGCTGGCCTATTTATAATGATTCCACCGGTGGCGGCTGGCACTGCGGTGACGTGTCATCTTTCTCCTGCAATCCCTGCTGGGACACAATTTAATGAAGTGCTGGGGGTTTTTTAATTGTGTTCTTTCTCCCACAGTGGGCCTGTCGAGATGAACATTTTAATTAACCTGAACTGTAATGAAGTAGGATGAGATGCTGAGGGCTTGTTGAGCCCCTGTGTGATCACCATGAGAAAGAGAGAAAGAGCAACAGAGGAGAACTTACGCACCATGCACAGTGGGTTGTGTGCTCCTGGAAGCATTTAATGCCCGCAGTGGCACTATGGCATGAAACACTCTTGTTGTAGCCCCCCATTTTCATAGAATCATAGAACAGTAGAGTTGGAGGGGGCCATGAAGGCCATCAAGTCCAACCCCCCGCTATTGCAGGACACCACATTATACCATCCCACTCAGATGACGGTCCAGTTTCTTTCTGACCGTCTCTAGTGTGGGAGAGCCACCACCTCGCTAGGCAGCTGGTTCCACTGTCGTGTTGCTCTGACAGTGAGGAAGCTTTTCCTGATACCCAGCCTGAATCTGGGCTGCTGCAACTTGAACTGATTATTGTGTGTCCTACACTCTGGCATCTGCAAGAAGAGATCTTGGCCTTCCTCTTTGTGGCAGCCTTTGAGGGACTTATAGAAGGATATCATGTCCCCACTGAGTCTTCTCTTCTCAAGGCAGAACATACCCAGTTCTGTCAGTCTCTCCTCACAGGGAGGTGTTTCCAAACCCTGGATCATTTTTGTTGCCCTCTGCTGGACCCTTTCTAATTTACCTGTATCTTTCTTAAATCTTGGTGCCCAGAACTGGACACAGTATTCCCAGTGAGGTCTGACTAGTGAGGAGTATAGAGGAACTACTACTTCTCAAGATTTGGAAGTAATACTTCTGTTAACACATCAATGAGATTTTGGGATGCATTAAGTAACACTGATATACACAGGGTGGTTCCCATGACACAAGATAAATTTTCTTAATGAGACATGGAAGTTTGTTATCTAGTCCTGCATGTGCTGGTCACATGCCACCCAAATGACCTACCAGTAGTTACCATCTTCAGCAGTAGCTGGCATGATGTCCAAACCCAGCAATGGGGAGTGGTAGGTTAAGAACACACCCAGCAACCTTAGAAGAGGCCATGGTCTCTGGGTAGTTTGTTAACTGCCCCACCCTCTCTGGGTTTGGAAGGTACAATAAACTATGCATGGTTAGGGTAATTAGATAAATCTGTCATTTGCAACCAGTCACACAGTAACTGTCAGAGATAGAGATGGGTTTATCTACATTCATTTCATAGTTCAGTGAGACTGTATTGGCACTCCCCAAATCAGTGCATGAACCATAATGTTGTTATTCTTCATCACTTCTCAGAACATTGCAGTGAGGTTTATAAAAATGAATATGTTGGTGGGGAGCAAATGTACAAACGGCATCGTCTTAAGGGGAGCTGCTTGTAAAAACTGAATATATGAAGCAAAATTGCACGCAGAATGCAATTGGAAAATACAGTACATTAAGAAAAATAAACACAGAGTTGCATAGGAACTTTGCAACTGACTTTAAAAAAAATAATAAAACGCAATTGGGTGTTAGAGAAATTGAAAAGTGTTACCGTAATGGAACAAGCCCTGAAGCCCCAATCAGTTTGCAAATGTGCAAGACGACGGAAGAGTCATCTACATGACTCTTCCCCAACCTAGTTCCCTCCTGATCTTTTTGGACCACCCCTCCCATCACTCACAGCAACAGGGGCAATGGAGGAGATGATAGGAGTTGCAGTCCAAAACTAGCTGCAGGGGTGCCCAGTTGGAGAAGACTGATTTATAAACTCGGTGGCAAGCTCAGCTGTCCTTCAACAACTCCACCATATGGGAACGTCCCATGTCTTTCCTCCTCCTCACAAAGCAGCCAACCGAGTCTTATTAGAACTGGAGTTTTCACCCTCTCTGCTGTACCATTTCCCCAGCTTAAATCCTCTCCATCTCTCCTCTTTGCCCTTGCATCCACCTTGCATCCATATTCCTGTGCCTGTACCTTTCCTCCTATGTGGCTGGAAGCAGCTTAGAGGGGGTGCAATTTAAGTCAGGGAAGTGATAAAAGAAGTCCAGATGAGGCATTAGGACAAGAATTAACCTCCTCGCATCACACAGCATGGCCCTGATCCATAGCAGGACCACAGCAGCTGCTTTTCGGGAAGGAAAAGAAAAACAATCCCAACTGTGGGATTTCCATGTCATGATTGCATTGCCTTCCTTAATCTGACAGTGCGAACCTGGTCAGGTGTGCGATTTACCCAGTAAAACATACTCCCCTCCTTTTATGAGTACCCTTGAATCCATGAGGATCCTAGGAGAGCCAGCTGCTCAAAGACCTTAATGCACTGCAGTTTAAGGATATCAGTAAACTGGATTATGCCCAAAGAAGAGAAGGGGTCGCAGACCAAGACATATGCAGAAAAGTGGGAGGAAGTGGCCATGTTTAACATGGAGAAGAGATCATTAAAAGGTGATGTGATGACCACATCCAAATATTCAAAGGGCTGTCACCTAGATCAGGAGTGCTGAATCCCCCTGGGGTGGGCCAAAGCTGACCCATCAGCCCTCCAAATCTGGCCCACTGTGATGCCTTAGAAGGCCACGCCCCCTGTGCCCTGGCCCCACCCCCTTTCACCCCAGCCATCAACAGGCTGGTATTTTGTATCTTTCTCCTCATCCCTTGTTCCCACTGGCACCACCCACCATTCAAATGCAGAAATGGGTGCCTTCTCTTGTTGGAATTGCCCTAATAAAAGTTATAGGTTTTATACTTTAGAATATAGAAAACTGCCTGTTTTCTCCCCCATCTGCAGAATGTTCCTTCTATGGGAAAAGGAGCCTCACCTCTGATATGTAATAATTTTCCAGAGCAACTACTTTGAATATTCAAATACTGGGCCAGCTCATCACTGTCTTCCTGCAATTTCCTACCTCAGACTGTAAAAAGCAAGCATTGAAACCTGTTAAATTCTGTAACTCCTGATAGTTTTATTTGTTATCTGTCACTCAAGATCTTGATGTGTCATGATGTTTTTCCAATGTTTCCCTGATGATTTCTCAGTGCTTCTGTATCTTCCTTGTGTGCTTCTATTGTTCTTGCATATCGCTCGTTGAAGGTCTCATTCTCCTCCCTCTCATGTGAACAGGACTGCTAGTCCATAAAACACTCTGAACATGCTCTGTTCTTCGTAGCAGTTTTAGACTGCTACCCTTCAGCACTATTGTAATTTAGGGATTTCTGTTTGCTGTAAATAAACCTATGGAGTGCTTGGTTGTATGCTTCCACGGAGTTTTCCTTCCAAGCAGGTCTGGAATTCTGACACACTGAAATACAGTCTGGTTTCCAGGCTGCAAGAGGTTCCCACATAGAAGATGGAGCAAATTTTTTATTGATCCAGCATGCAGGTCTTGACCAATCAGATCCAAATTACAAGAAAGAGAATTTCAGTAAGATATTAGGAAGATCTTCCTGACACTAACACTGTTTGATGGTGGAACCCATTGCTGTGGAAGGTGGTAGACTGACATTTTTGAAGGCTTTTCAAAGCTGCAGCAGACTTCCTGTGGCAGGGGTGGAACAGATGACCTTCACGGCCCCTTCCAGCACTATGATTTAGAAATAGGTTCCCCTTGTGTTGTTTCATCTCCCAAATTCTGATATTCCCCTACCAAGCTCAGTAGTCCAGAAACCTGACACAGGGGAAAATAGCTCAAGGTAAAATTTATTTATTTATTTATTTTCTATGCTGTCCCACAGCCAAAGCTTTCTGGGCAGTCCACAATGCACATTGGAAAAGAAATAAATAATATAGTGTATAAAATAGGGAAATGTCACTAAAAGTTTACAATACAATACAAAATTCAAAGCCACTTATTAAACAGGTTACTCACACACCGAGCAGTAGAAGGAGGTCTTTATCTGGTGCTTGGTTCCAGATGGACCTTAAGTGGGAGCTCTACCCATAATGGGAATCCACCACTGAAAAGGCCCTTCTTGTTGTCATCAACCACACCTCCCTTAGAAGTGGAAATTTGAGATGGTCCCAAGAACTTGATTGTGGTGCCTGGGCAAAAGGAGGCCAGAAGAGGTGTTCCATCAAGCAACATGGTCCCAAGCCATGTAGGGTTTTATAGGTCAAAACCAGCACCTTGAATTGGGCTTGGAAGGATATAGGCAGCCAGTGGAAGAGAGGAGGAATTGGTGTTGTATTATTTGACCATCTGTTCCCTGTTATTTGACTCACCCCCACATTTTGCACTAACTGCTGCTTCTGAACAGTCTTCAAGGGCAGTCCCACATAGTTTATTGCAGTAGTCTAGCTTAGAGATTACCAGAGCATAGATAGCTGATAGCAAGCTATCTCTGTCCAGATAGGTGAGTAGCTCCACCACTGGCCAAAGCTGATCGAAGCCCTCTGAGCCACTATTGCCACCTGGGCCTCAAGGACAAAGCAGCTCAAGGGACACCCCAGGTTATGAACCTGCTACTTCAAGGGGACTGCAGCCCATCTAGAACAGGTCGAACACTCACAGTTAGGACAAAGGAAGTGCCCACCAACAGCATCTCAGGCTTATCTGAATGGAGCTTCAGCTTTTTAGCCCACATTGAGTCAATGGGTGCAAGCCAGGCACCGTTTCAGCATATCCACAGCCTCACCTGCCCACGAGGAAAAGGAGAGAGACAGAGTGCCATCAGCATATTGAAGTAATCTCTCTCCAAGTACAGTCATTTGGAGGAAAAATATAGGCCTCTCCGTGATTGCAAATGCTCTGGACTTCACGACTGTCACTTCCATTTCAAGGATAAATGTTTTCAAAGGCAAAGTGTGTTATTACAGACCACCCAAAGAAGAGCGCAGTTGTGTCTTAATAGCCAGCCTTGTTTGGGTGACAGCAATGCTGTTTGGCTTAAGATGCTGCTGCTGCTGCTGCATGGGCCAAACCGGTCAACGGCTATCCTCCAGACGCCCCAGCCGTGACAGCAAGAACTGCCTCTTTCCACCAGGCAAAACACAGGATTGGAAGAGGAGCCAACTCTGTCCTATTACTGAGGATTCCTGCCTTGCTCTTCCAGAGGGGAAATGACCATTGTTATTCTAGCTGGGCCAAGTTTATGCTCTAAGCCAGGTCTGCTGGCTCTGCTTTGCCTGATTTTTTCCCTAGTTCTACTTCAAGGCGCAGAACCTTGAAGGTGCAGCCCTCCTGGGGTGGTGATCAAGCCTATCAGATTCCCCAGGTGGCCACGCCCCCTTTCCTAGCCCCTCTCCTATTGTTCCCCCTCTACCAATCGCTTGGTGGTTTCCCAGCTTTTGTGCAGTTGTTTCTCCATTCGGAATGGTTGGAAATGCTTCTCAAATGGTTGAGTTACTGGCAAGAAGGATTATAAGCCACAGTAGCCAACTAGCTTCATTGGAATGCCATTCAGTGCTTGGGCTGCAAAGGTTGTGCCACGGAGACTGAACTTTCCTTCTTTTAACTTAGACATCCTGATCAATCATAGACAAAGGGGGGACATGTTCTGAGCATCGGGTCAATTGACAGCACTCCTGCATCCCAGTACATTGGATATTCCAAAATCTTTTATTTTAATTTAAATATGCTTCCCTTTCTTTATCAGAGTAACTGACAGCAGGTCTTAACTCAGAAGAGACATTAACTACAGAATACGCAATTGCAAATATAAATCAGCAGAATCGCAAGAGAGCAAGAAGAATGTACTCAGACCGAGGAGGTTGTCCACTAGGATAAAATATTATTCTGGTTCTACTATAACCAAAGGAGATCAAAACTGGTGGAATGGGAGATTCCCTGATGATGAGGATGATGATGATAACATCTATACCCCACTTTTCTCCCTCTCACAAGGAACCCAAGGCAGCTTACACAAGTTGGCTTTGTATTCTCGATCTTATCCACACAACAGCAGCCCTGTGAGGTAGGTTAGCTGTGAGTCGGTGACTGGCCCAAAGTCACCTGTGGGTCACTCTCCATGGTCCTGAAACCCAACCCAAAGGCCCTGGCCAGCCACTGAAGCTGCTCCTCCTGGCTTCTTCCTTCCCTGCCCTCCCTGAGCCACAACCTAAAGCAAACAAGACCGGTTAGGCCTCTAAAGGTCAAAACGTCCCTTTCTGCCTGGAAACAAACAGGCAGCCAATGCAGCTCAAACAGGATCAGAGTTACAGAGAGACAAACGGGGGCTCATTCCCCCTCCCACAACGAGCTTTCTTGTGTGAAACTTGTTTTTGAACACATGTTTTTCCTCAAAGACACCATCAGATGTCTTGCTGCCTGAAATTCAAAATATGTTTTTGTACTATTTTCCTCGATATTACATGCTGCACTGCTCGTGTTTGCTGCTCAGTTCAAAAAGACAAAAAGAAAAAAAAACTTTCCTTTCTTTAGCATTCTGTCTCGAACCCTTTTTACTATTGTACTTCCATAATATCTGGCAGGATAAGTGCTGCAAAATGGAAGACGAGGCATTGAGTGGTTAGAAAGCTGGGGATGGCGTTAAGAAAAGTACACGGAAGTTTCCAGGAAGTGCATGAAAGGCCGTAAAATTCCATTACGGCTATCAGGCATGGCTCCTAACAAGGCACAAAGCAAGTGGGACATGCAACTAACTGTCAGTGTGGATTCTGTTCAGGATTCCAGAAAACCAGCCATGCCTTGCTGAAGATATGACAATCCATTCCATTCCCCATATATATATATATATATATATTATATATATATATATAATATATTTTTATATATTTTATTTTATTTTGAACTTTTGTATACCGTCCCATCACTGCCATCTCAGGATGGTTTACAAGGACACCAATAAAATAGTGTCTCCAAGCTCTGCCTTCTAGAACCTCTCCAACAAACCTGGACAGGACCATAATCTGGATACCTCTCCTGACACACATCGGAATCCAAGAGACACCATTGTTGAGTCACTATGCCATACCAATGTGCAGGTGGTTTTGTTACTATAACAGGTTTTGTCATGAGCTGTCATGTTATTAATAGATCTCGGTCTGTCTTCATATAACAGTTTTGTGTTGTTTTTATGCTTTTGTGGGCTGCTTCAGAGGAAAGGAGGAGAGGTGGGATAAACATATTTAATAAAAGCAAACAAACTTCAGAGCCGATTCCATATGGGCAATTTTCATGAGGACTGGGTGTGCAATCAGTGTTTATTTTTAAAACCTACAATCCACACAATGCACAATGCAATACAACAGTAAGAATTTACTGTTCTTCAGTAATTGCTGCCCCCCATGTCCCCATGGCAGAATGTGCTGGAAGCATTTAAGCAGAAGCAGGACGGCCATCTCAGTGAGCCCACCCCCCCCCCCCCCCCGGCTAGGCATGCCTTCACTGGAAGATTCCTGCAGGGCTTCCAACTAAGACATGTTCTGCTCCTGTGCCAGTTTCTAGCCTTGGGCCTCCAGGAGTCATCTCCCATCATCTCCAGCCCACATGGCCAATATTCAGAGATATGTGGAGGCTATAGCTTTGCAGGATGCATTGTGGGGATTGCTGCCATGTAGTAGGGACATAAATATAGAGCCGTAGGGCAGATACAATATATGAGCCGCCCCGAGGCTTGTAGGGGGGCTATAATACCAAATAAATAAATAAATAAATAGAGTTATCCCAGAAACATGGTGTTGACTGGGCTTGCAGTGCATAGAGGATAGGCCTATCGTTATTAGGTGGCCCCAATCCTTGCTTTCAGGCTTTCTAGAAGCACATTTGCCAGTGTTTCAAACACGTTGATGGACTGGATAGGTTTTCAATACAAGGCAATAGGCTTTTCTTGTGTAAATTTCTGCTCAGAAACCTTGTGAAGGCAATCTAATGTCCTCAACAAAGCCAAACCAGTAGAACCAGCAATGGATGCATCCTTGTCATGCCACTCCACATACAATGACATAGCTCCTGTTTTAATAGGCTGAAGCATATAATAGCGTAACTTCGGGAAGCAGCCAAAAGCTAATTCGTCCACCAACTACATGACATGATACATAGAAAGCCTTTAGTTGGGGTGCCATCCAAGATTGAAATCGCAATTCCAAGATCCCCAGCTTGTGTCTCATCAATTTCAATAGTGTTGAGCCTCTGAAATTGACAAGAATATTCTCCCTGGCAGCACAGCAATATTTCAAATTAAACAGCAACTTAACCTAACATTCCAGAATGCTGTTCAGGCAGGCTGTATATTTTCTTGTTGTGAGTGAAGATTTTGGAAAACCCAGCAAATAAATCTACACAACGCCATTCCAGGTGAGTTCAACATCACCTGGAGAATACCAGGCTGGCGTAGTCTGTGTTGTATGCAGCAGAAAAGATAGGAGACAGCATCTAGGTGGCTACCCATCACATAAGTCACCATCTTCCCCACTACAGCAAGGAAGAGAATTATATTACTATTTCAACTATACTAATTATTTTTGCATTTGAATTTAGATATATATACATATTAGCATATGCACCTTGTATGCATATTTGTGCCTTTTGTCCTGTTTTGTGGTGATTCATAAGCACACCCCTACTTGCCAGAGAGTTTAAGCAATATGTCTTCACCTATGTTCAGCTTGTATATTTGTAATTAAAGCAAATATTACAAAATGCTAATGAACTTTCCTCCAAAAAGAAATTCAGTTCAAGTTAGTGCTACCCCTGAAACTTCCTGCCACTTAGAAGAAATGAGTACAAACTTGCTGACTTTTAAAATTATTATTCGCAACTGAAAACAAACAAACAAACCATCACCAAAACAGCCTCCATGCAAAATTGGTGGCTAGAAAGCCTACAGACCAAGAAGGGACCAGGTAAAGATGAACCAGAGGTAGCATATAATAACCATTCAGAGCTGATAGAGCAAGTCTCTGCCCTGGAACCTAGCAGTCTGTAGTCCCTTCCATGCATCCCTGTTTGTAACTATAGTGCCAGAAAACAGGTGCATATGGCATTTTGGACAACTGAAGATGGTTCTTTATTTAGCTAAGTTGACAGATTGGATGGATTGTCTTGGTTGTCGTAGTTCCAGGAAGTCTTCTAAAAACAGATGATGCAACAGCATTGCTGAAGCTGAGCTGGGGTAAGCAATATCTGGATTGGAGGCCACCTAGAAACTGTGCAGATGCCACCTGGAATTTCATCATGGAACGAAAGTAAACTAGAAATGTAATAAAACAAATAAGACAAGTATTGGACAGGAGAGGCGGCTTCTTCTGCTGCTAAGTCTATTATCTGTTCACCCCTAGAAGAGTCTCATAAACTGAGTCCCTAGCCAAGGCCAGGCAGGTCACAACATCATCCTCCGAGTCAGAAATTGGACCACTGTTTGAGGGCAAGACAATAAATAGCATTATGAGAATTTCAGTTATGCACAGTCCTTGATTTGTATTCTGTGCCATTCTCTGGAGTTATGACTACTGTTCCAGCATTGTCTTTTTCTAGCATTTTCTTATTAGATGAACAGAGCGATGTTTGAATTGGGAAGGGTTTAGGCTGATGACCTGCAGAGTTATAAATGTAAAGTTATGATCTCCTCTGCAGAAGTCTCATGGCTCTACTTATTTTTTCCATGTGAATTACTGCCGGTGGAAGGTAGATTACTGAAATGTCAAGCACAAGCTAGGGCAAACATATGCAAAATGAACGGCGCATGGCTTCTCTCTCTCTCTCTGGTCAAGCAAAGGAAGATCTGCTTCTCTGGTCCCAATTACCTCTTCTCTGTATTAAAGGAACGCTCAGAGGTGATGCAGTCATTACTAAGTGAATAATTTGTTCTTCCCACAAAGGTCTTTGAGACCAATTCAGAGAACCACCCTCCATGCAGCCCTTGCCATCCTACAAGAACAACCACTGGCTCTCAAGCAGATGCAGACAACTCCTAAGCCCAGATCGCATTAAAATCAACCAGAAGGCCTTCGCATGTTGCTGAGATAACAGCTCTCCTTCGATGAGTTCCAGCAGGCCCAGGTCTGTCCAAGGTCCTAACAGTCTTGCTCTGACTCTGTTGTGATTCTCCATAACTAGGTATCATACTGCTCCATTAAATGCGCTGCTGCTTTGGGTTGACCTCCCCTGAGAAGCCTAGGCCACATCAGGACAGGTTCAGCTACTTCAACATGAGGATTGCTCTAGAAAGCCTCTCCAAACAAATATGTCCAACGAGTGCAGAGCGCACAGAACTGCACTTGATTGCCTCTGTTCCCAGTTTTACATTCCCTGGCGGTTCCAACTCTCGACCCCACATGTTCCATATGCTATTTGGAAAGGGAGTCTCCATGCGCTACTGCCATGCCCCCACTGCAGGAATCCTCCTCTGGGGAGATGCTAGAGCTTCCTGAAACAGAGACTGGCAAGGAGCCACCCCTGTGAGTGATCTGGGGAGACTGAGCCCTCCCTGAAGATCATCGTGAGTCTGTTTCCAAGCGAGGAGGGGAGTTCCACCTCTGACAGGGAGGTTGAGTGGCCATCGATCCCGAAAGGGCATCATCACTCAAGAGGCAGGGGCTAGCAGGGCTTCTTCTTGGCTCATTGTCAAAGGAGGACTAAATGGGACTTCACCAGAGGGCCTAATTCCACACTGCAGCTGAGCCCTGGTAAGACTCAGGAAGCGCCAGCGACAGAAACCTTCCATTTCAGCCTAGCCAGTACAAGAATGGCGTCATTCTTTCATCTTCAGTGCCTCATACCCTTTTTCTTTTGGGCGCCTCCTTTGATTGCTCCTCCATGCCCCTGAACATTTCTCATTTGCTGAACCTCACTTCTGGACAGTACATTGTCTTCGGGTGCTCAAATGTGCTCTGAATACTGCTTGCATCTTGACCACAGCTGCCTTGACCCCAGACTGAACTGAAACGTTTGGCTTGCCTTGTTGCCTTCATCTTTTGGATTGCCCTATAATTTGTTCTAACGCTGAGTCTCAGTCCACTGCAGCCTGGAATCTAGCCCAGGTTGGGAAGCCTAATCACGCCAGCTCCCAGTCACGTGGAGGGCCTGCAGGAGAGATCCGTGCACCTTGTAGGCCTCCTTTTCAAATGCTGCTGAACACAGGGAGGGATGGACCAGTGGGATGCACAAGGCTAGAGATGATACTGAGCACACGCATAGAGAGGCATGTTTGGATACCCCTATTGTGTGCATGGCTGCTTGTTTATATTTTGATCACTCATTTAAGCATCTGACAAGTCAACCTTGATAAAATGTAAATCAGGACAGGTTCAGAAATGAACCCAGTGCACTCAGTTTCAAGCAGATGGGGAGAAACACAGTCCAACCTCTTTTAAGAGAAAGGGCTTGGAACTTGAAGATCATAAGACTACAGTTGGCAGGCAGATTGGAAAGAGATTTGATTCCAAAGCGAAGCTTCTGCCTCAACATGAATTTTTAACAGGCACAATTTTTATACTGACTTCCTCAAAAGTATAAAGCTGTTTTGATGGTTGCTGATAGAGCAAGATAAAAATAATTCAAAATCAGTAAATAAACCATAGGGAATTTCCTGCAGTTAAAGATTTTCCTGGTATTGATCATAAAACTGCTACCCTGCAAGGTAAACTGATGGCCTTATATTAAGGTGTGTCATGCCAATGTTGAGAATAATTTCTTCAGCCTTTGATGAGAAGCTGGACCCTCCCCAGACAAGTTGCCCAAGGCTTGGAATTTCTCACACCCAGCCTAAGGAGGTTGGCTGATATCCAGACTGGGCTGCAGCTGGTGGTCAGGTAAAGTCACACCTGGAACCCAGAAGTCATGTGACAAGCCAACCGTTGGGACCAAAAAACAAGTTAGGACCAATGACAGACCAGGAGACAGGATCTAGAACAAGATGACTAGCTAGGAAGTAGGGCAGAGGAGTAAGCCAGGAGTCAGGTTGTTGGAATGACCAAACATAGTCCAGAGCGCAGCATTGGGAATTAGGGGTACTATTCTTGGTACATGTTCCAGGATCAGGAAGATATGGAGTCATCAGGAGACAAGGGGTCCTGGAAACCAGAATGATCAGATGTTGAAATGGAAGACATGGAGGGGCTTGTCTCAAGGGCTCCCTCCCCAGGCATTTGGAGAGACACTGAGAATAGTCAGGATTCACAAATATAGGGAAGGGGTGTGGGAGAAGAACGCCTGCAGACAGCAGAGCTTGGCATGACTCTCGACCTCATGGTGCACCATTGGGAGAGATGGGCTGGCCAACTAGAGGGGCAGCAGATAAAGAGGTTTGCTTATCTCCAAAAATGACCTCCCAGAAGGATGGGCCCAAGAGGTACTCCAAAGGAGAAAGCTGGGAAGTAGTTGTTAGACTGGTTTCAATGAACTGCTCTGTGCATGCTCCGAGACATACTCTTTGTTAATTGTGCATTGGACAATAAAGAGTTTTTGCCAAAGAATGGTGTGTGTCCAAAGGGGTAGGGTTACGGCAAGTGCAAAGGGGGGGAACCTAGCTGTCAGCACTCAAGAACACCACACTGCTCAAAGAAGGCTCAGAATCCCTTCATATTCCTTCATTCCCAGAAGGATCAAATGGCCACCCTGGGTGGGTAGAATCAATCTAGGGCCTGCAAGCCTTTGATGAGAAGCTGCCACCTGCCACTCCTAACGGGTTTTCAGCCAAGACCACCACCTTCTTCCTCTATTTCTCTCTCCATTTATTTTACCATGCATAATCAGTTGTGACAGTCCATATTTTTCCTTTCTCATTACATGACCAAAATAGTCTAATCTTCTGCATTTTATGTGTTTTATAATGTCTTAGTCTTTATACATTCTCTTCTCCGTTAGTCACCCTCTTGGTCCATGAAATTCATCACATCGTGTGATAAATCCACATTTATCCACAGATGACCTCCAAAGACCCTTCTGACTGTTAAAATCTGCACTTCTAGAGCTTTGCATAATAGGTGCGGAAGAAAAGCCCTGCTCTTCTCAGATCAAAGGCTGATTTAGCCTGGCATTCTGTTCCCACAGTGGACACCCAGGCACCCCAGTGAGCAGCTCACAGGCAGAATGTGTGTGCCATGGTACCTCCCACAGTTTCCATTGCATGCTGCCTCTGATCCTGGCTGCATCTTTTGCTACCCCAACTAGGAGCCGTTGGCAGCCTTTGCTGAGGTCTCTTGAAGGCCCCAATTCAGGGTTAAATGAACCACTTGCCAGTTCTGGAATGAGGCCAATGTGTCTTTCCTTGAAGCTGGGGCCTCTTCTGCTTCCTATCAACCCCAGGAACTTCTCCTGAATTACTGCATCTGCACCCCAACTTTCTTTCTCCTTTCAAGGTCCCCATGGCAGATTACATGGCGTTCCTCTCCATTTTATCCTCACAACCACCCTGATAGTAAATTAGGCTGAGCTTACCCAGTGATCTCCATGGCTATCAGGGGACTGGGACCTGCATCTCCTGCACCCCATTCCAACACTCTAACCACTACACCATCCTGGCACTCCAGAGTTCAGATTCTGCTGTAACCAGGGTCAGGGTTTGCTCCCCTTTCCTTCCAGAAACCTCTTCCTGTGCCTCAGCCTCTGGCACATGTGCCCAGACTGATTGCTTCTTGTACTCGCAGAGTTCTGCCGAGTTAAATTCATTAATGTCTGAGAGGGTCTTTGACACCACAGTGATTAACGGGGTCACCTGGAATAGGCAGAAGATAACACTTCGCCCAGCATAGCTGCCAATCAGTCTAAATCTACCTTACATAACATGGCACTTCTATCTACTGCTGGGCAATTCTCTGCTCTTTATCTCATCAACAGATGATCAGTCTTCATCCATCCACAGCTCCCTGTCACCCCTCTTTATGCTGGCACAGAAATGCTCAGCAGCAGCAGCACAGAAACGTGTGTGCCAGGAAGGGTCTTTCTAGAGAGGCTTCAGAAAAGATTCCTTTGCATATTTTTGAAAGATGCGTTTGAGTCTCAGACACCTCCAAGCTAATGAGCAGAACAACCGTACAGTGGCCACCATTAAGAATTGCTCAAAAAGGAGGACATGCATCACCAAAAGGGAGGACCAAAAGGAGGACTCCATTTTGCCTGCTTTCCACATTATATAGCTGAAGAAGCAGAGTGGGAAATGATTCCTGCCATTTAAAAAGGAATGCAGTCATCTCACTTTCATGGGCAAACTGGGGGTACACGTTCTGTCTGCCTACTCAGGTTGCTTCCCACTGCTACCTGTGGACAGGCAACTTCAAGGCCCCCAGGTCCCTTCTCAGAGCTTGTCTGCATGAGGCCTTAAGCCTAATCCACTGCTTTACTGAGGCTTCTTCTTCCATTTGCATTGTAGGAGGAAAATGTGCCCTCTCTGTGGGTTTTTTCCACCCCTGGGGTCTGTATTTCTCCCCTTCTCTAGGTAACCCTTTAACCAACCATAAGGATTAGAGTTAGGTGATGTGCTCAAACTACACCTTAGTGAATTTGTGATTTCTCAGGAAGCTTCTATTCCAGTTTTTTGTGCTTTAACATTTAATTCCAGACTTTCCTCTCCCAGAAACAAAACACAAAACAGCTAGAAAACACAAGAGAAGCTCAAGATGACGATGACAATACAGAGTGAGGGATTGTATGTAAATGCCTTGTGCAAAGAAGAAGACCGTAGTCTCTCACATCTCAGCTGGAGTCGGACAGGAGAGGCTTCAGTGGAAGAAGCCTTCCTCTGTCTAAAAAGGCAGGTGAGCACCAGAAATAAGCATTTCTATAAGTCAGATCAGGTTAGCGTATGTGAAACCATCTGAGCAGTCCTGCTCTTGACCTGGACAAAAGGGCTTGAAGGATGTCCTTGAATTTGTCATTGCCTTACCATCTAGCCTACCCCACAGGGTTGTTGTGAGGGGGGGAAAGCAGCACCATGCATGCCAACCCACGTTCCTTGGAAGGAGGATGCTGTAAGCATGTTACTGATCCAGAGCGCCAAGGGCTGTCAACCATAGTGGGCAGCTGATGGGGCTTCAGCACCAGGCAGATTGTGTGCTCAGCCTCTGTCGGAAATGTGGGGAAAACTGGATGAGAGCATTTGCTTTTTCTAACTCCAAAAGGTACTTTTTATGTGGCACCAGCAGTAGGGGATGTCACAGGCAGCATCCAGCTGGTGCTTCTGATTGTAGTCCAGTTCTCACCTTCCTACCAAAACCATCCTCTTGTTGCTCAGGAATGCCACTTAAGCATCATGATCACTGTTAAATAATGATCCAGGCAAGCTGGTCATGGTAGGGGCCTGTTGGGGCTGCCCTCATCAAGTTCTGTTTTATACTTAATATAGAAACTTGTCTGCTTCCCTTCTTTCCCCCTCCATTCTACATTTTCCTCTCCTTTCCTTCTCCTGGAAAGGAAAAGCAGCCCCAAGTTATGCAAGTAATTCGCCTGCTCTCACATAGCTCCTGATCGCCCAACTGGGGTGGGGAAACAGAATTGAAAAAATCCTATAAGCTTGAATCCACAAATAGTATCTTTCTTTACTCTGTTGGAATGCACACTTGTCTCTTGTTATCCTATCATTAAAATGGAAACCGTTGCAAGCCGATTGGGGTTGAATTTGCAATGTAAAAAGTCATGCTTTGTCTTAAGGAATTTTCTATCTCTGAGTGTAAAAAGCAAACACTGAATTCTATAACTCCTGGTTGTTTTATTTATCTGTTACTCCAGCCTTTGATGTGTCATGTTTTTCCTGATGTCTATAATGATTTCTCAATGTTTCTGTATTGTAATTTTGTGCTTCCCCAGTGTCCTTGCCTTCAGAATCAGAATCATTCAGAATCTCATTCTTCACCCGCCCCGTGTGCATGACTCCAGCCCCATAAAACATGTTCTGTTCCCCTTGCAGTCAGTTCTGCATACTGAATATGCATTGTTTTCCTCTGCCAGAGAAGGGCTGCCCGTCTTTTCCCAATAAACTGCTGAGACTCCCATGTAAATCCCAACATTCACTCTCTTAATTCCTGAATAGAGATTTCCTGGTAGAACCAACACAGCAACCTTGGTCCTCGCCCAGTATTTGCACTTCTCCACACATCGAAGTGCAATCAAAAAAGGCACGTACACAGAGGTGCATACAGTCCTACTCCTACCCCTACCCCTACCACCAACAGAAAAGAGCAAAAAGGCTTACTGAGGCGAGAGAGAAGTTATTTATACCATTTCTCTCTGAACAGGTGACTTATGGGAAGGAGGAGCTTCCCAAGCTTATGCTAATTGGAATGGTGCTTGATGACTTCTTGATGGCCTTAACTCTTAGCTCACCTTGTAACAGGTGAGTACTTCTTACATGTGTTTGCTAAGCATTATAGATGAGGCCCATTCCAGGTGCCTCCTCCCCCTTGCAGGGTTGTTTTCCTAATCTCTTTAAGAGGGAAATGCCTGACCTTTTGTCCGCCAGAATTCATTCTTCTCTCACACTGGCTAGCCCAGGATATGAGATCCCTCTCCCTGAATTCAGGTCTCCACAACGTGGCCCTGGTCTACAAGCCCGAGAATTCATGGTTATGGCTCTTATATTAATATATGCACATGTTACAGGACCTTAGCTAAATGAGCTTGGAGGCAAAAGAAATTATGGGATTGTCCAACACCTTAAGAAGCATTAAATGAGGATTCAGGGATAAGCTGTGGATTAGAGAAAATGCTTCCTTGCACACAATGTATTTTTTTATTAGAAAATTAATGCATGAAAATCAAGCCACCTTTTTGTTGAAGCCACCTTTGAAGCCACCTTTTTGTTTCTGAATGGCACGTTTTCACCAGCTTCATGGTTTGCTTGTACTGGGACCTTAATAACAGCATTTCAGCTTAGAAGCAAAACAGCTGAATCTGCCTTCTCTGGATAGCGGGCAAACTGGAGCAGCTGATTGAAATCTGGGGCAGGTGCAGGAAGATCTTTTTTAAAATGGGGAGAACTGGAGGTCAGGGTTTTTTTTTTTTTTTGCTCCCTAAACTGGGTATTGCAAATCAGGAATAGCTGGGGACATGGCAGGCACCATCCAGCTGGGGCTTACAATTGTTGCATGGCCGCTAACTTTCCTCCCGGTTTTGGACAGGGGTGAGGCATGTGCAAAGTGGTTCCTTTCCAAGCAATTCCAGGGAGAGTCAGGATAGCTGTTAAACAGCAGCAGCCTTTGCTGGGCCGTTGCCCTCCTGCTGCTTTGGTTGCAGCTACGTGCCTGCCTTCAAGAGGCCTTTAACTAAAACATCCTTCTAATCAAGCCTGAGAATTTCCCTTCCTAGCAGCAGCATATCAAAAGGGGTTTCACCGCTTCTGGCAGCGGCTGTTGCGAAATAGGCAGCAGACAGAGCTTGGAGGCTGGGAAGGTGATGCCTGTTCTTTGCAGAGCTTATCAATGGCTGTTTTTGAAAAACAAAACCCTTTCACAAAACTGCTCAGAGCTGCTTTGCATCTTGTCAAGTGAGGGTGGCTGTATATCAGTGTAGTGGCAGCAGAGGCAAGCCGTCTGTCACTGTCTGTCAAGTGAAGCTCTTCGTGTTAACTCTTTCCCCGTCTTTCTTGCAAATGTTTAGTGGCACCAGCAGCAGCACATAGGAAGCCAAACCGGCATGGCTCGTGTGCAAGAGACTTGGGGAAGTCAGCAGGTCAGCAAAGCCCTGCAGTTTGCAGAAGGACATGCGATATTAGAGGAGGACCTCTGCACACGGGGTATGGGCTGCCCCCAAACCAGCCTAATGGGGCATAAGAATTCTGGCTGAGTATTGGAAGGAGGGTAGTGCCAGATTAAGATGTGGCAGGTGGGCAACTGCAGTCAGGGGTCTGGGACCAGGAGGCAGGTGCAAGGTGGAGGCTTTGTGTGGAGTTTGGAGGGCCAGAGGCCAAGGGAGGTTCTACCAACAGAAAGCAGTGAGGCAGCTGCATCCAGGCACAGCCCCAAATAGAAAAGGTTCCTATAGCAGAGAGTTGAGGGGGGTAAGGTGAGGAAAGATGGGGTGCAGGGGCGGTGCAGGGGCAGGGCAGGAGGAGGCAACGGGTGAAGGCAGGATGAGGAGAGGCTGGAAGCAAGAGCACAGAGACTCCACCATGAAATGGCAAGATGATGAGGTGTTTACCAGGGCCGAGCTGACCTGAATTGCGAGAGCTTCCCCTGCATTGCCCAAAAGTTAAATTCTCACATGTCCCTTCAGGCTCCTTGTGCTGCACATTCTTAATATGACTTTCAAGTTGGTTTTCCCATTGAGATTTCTTGTGTTGGAGCCTTGGGAATTGCCGTCTTGTAAAGGACCTTGAGGAAATGATTCTCAACCGCCAGAAATCTTTCATCCAAGCCATGTCAAAGTGGAGTCAATATTTTTGAAATGGCCTGTAGAAGAGGAGGTGCAGGTGCTACAAACTACTGCCGGTCCGAGCACTCCTCTTCAGCTTTCCGTCTCTCCACGCCAATCCCCTTTCTGTCTCCTCTCTGGGCAACCCTGTCCAGCTCGGGTGGCCAATTTATGAATCATCCAAAAAGAGGACGAAATTGGCTGCTGAATTGGCTAGAATTGCATGTGCTATAATGATGCAAATTTAGAAACAATTGGAACTGGACAGGACAGGCCAGCTGATGATCTTCTGACAGGCCTTGAAGTGTATGGTTTCATCTGAAAATGCCCAGGAGGTGGGCAACCTTTGCTTTGCTGAGGGACACATTCCACTGGGGGTAATCTGTTGGCAGACACATTTTGATAACAAGCAGAGATAAGCCAGGAGCCATCTGGCCCAAACCGAACCACCTCTTTTTCTACCACCTCTTTCTCTGGTACCCCCCATCTCTCCCTCCTCTTCCTCCTAGTGCAGCATCTAGTCTGTCAGAGCATGGCAGACTAGTCTTGCCAGAGGTCTGACCCGATCTCTTACAGGGAGTAGGTTGAGGCCACAAGTTGTGCAGGGGAAACACAATAACATGGGCATCAACACTATGATGAAGGAACATGATGGTACCTCCTAGATTCAGACACTCTGCACTTCTTGGAGTGTAGTTATGACAGCGTCCAGGAGGGGACCCCCACTTCTCCCGTCTTAGCTCAGGAGCCCAATTGTATTTTGCCAGAAGAGTGTCACTTAAGGAACACATGTGCTCAGCCACTGAAAGCTGTTGAAGAGAACCTTAAATCTTTGGTTTCATGTGCGGCTTTTTAAAATGATTTTTTTCTAAATTTTACACCTGACATATTTCAAGTAAAAGGATTTATAGTTGCAGTAAAATGACAATGAAAGGGCAAAAATGAATAGTCCCAATGAAGATTTAAAAGATGTTTAATGGTTGTTAATGAGAAAATTACTGCATCATTTTGGTAGTGAAAGACTTTTCAAAGTTTTTTATTTTTTTATTTTTTGCTGTGCTAATTTGCTGCTCGCTTGATAAGGCTCTTTAGCACTTTGGAGGAAGAATTTCAACAGTTGTTCCACTTGCTACTTAACATAGCAGAATATTCCTCATTAAAAAATCTCAGAATCTTTGTTCCCCTGGGGTGAAGTCCTACTATAGACTTACTCAGAAGTATTTCTCATTATTATAAATTTCCTTGCATCATCTAGCTAATGCCACTTTAATCAGTAGCTTCCTCTTTGCCCCTTTCCTTTAAAGTGCCTTTTTGGCTTGGCAATTAATTGCTTCCTTTTTAGTATAGCCATGATATTCTTAAACTGACCCTTAATTCAGTTCCTGTTTTCTTCAGAAAAGTTCTTTAAATTCTTCTTTGTTGTTGGAGCAACTGCTCCCTAATTCATTTTCATTTATTTATTTTTATTTCACAAAATGAAGTATTTATAGTGACATTTTTCTGGCTGCAAAGAAACCAATTATTGTAGTGTGGAAGAGGAATCAACCAAGGGTCAAGGGTCAGCTGACTAATCAAGGGTTATTTAAGGGACACTACACTCAAAGCAATGGGACAGAAAACAACTTTTAAAAAGTGGTAGGAAAGAAGCTTCTAATAAAAGGGCAACAGCCCATTTCCAAGACTATGCAACCTGTGATTATACAATAAAAATGAGCTTTGTCACTTTGTTTGAATTTCTGTTGAGTAATTAATGCAACATGAGGATATTCCTTTTTGAGGCAAAACAATGACAGCTTCTAGAAGTTATTTCTTATTATCTTATTTATTATGAATGAATGATTTTTAAATTACTTTCATACCCTGCTCTCCAGCCAAAAAGCTTCCGGAATGGCTTATGTGGAATTAATTAAGCAACTCCTGCCTACAGGTTTACTATCTAAAAGCATGACATACAAAGGGAAGGAAACGGGGAGGGGAAAAGGAAACTGAGGCACTCAAATATTTATTAAAAGCTTTACTAACCCGTCCACCACTAGTGTCTTGGGATGGCTTACAATAAAAACAAACGGAATAAAACAAGGATCCAATAATTTAAGATAATAAAACCCCAGTTAAAATCAATTAAACATTGAAATGATGGGAAAACAAAAAGGGTTTTGTCTGACACCAAAAAGAATATAATGTCAGTGCCAGGTGAGCTGGGGAGCGTATTCCATAGTATGGAAATATATGTAGCTATACTCTCTCAAGGACTGCAGGTGGCGTAGTGGTTTAAACTGCTGTGCTGCTGGGCTGGTTGATCGAAAGGTCGCTGGTTTGAATTTGCACAATGGGGTGAGTTTCCGTTGCTCCGTCCCAGCTCCTACCAACCTTGCAGTTCGAAAGCATGCAAATGCAAGTAGAGAAAAAGACACCACTTCAGTGGGCAGGTAGCAGCGTTCCTGCACTTTGGTGTTTGGTCATGCCAGCCACATGACCACAGAGACTGTCTGCGGACAAACGCTGACTCCCTCGGCTAGGAAACAGAGATGAGCACCGCCCCCTAGAGTCAGGCATGACTGGATGTAACGTCAAGGGGAAACCTTTACCTTTACCTTTTTTATACTCTCTCAAGAGCAGCAGTCTGGACTGTCACTGCTTGGTTTCTTTTAATTTTCTGTGGCCTCTGCAATTTTGTGTGTCCGTAAGTGTGGAAGATCCTACATGAGTCCAGAGTCCATAGTTCAGGAGTTCCAGTTTCTTAAAATATCCAGTAATCATTTCTTGTGCTCTCATTGGATCCATGCTGAATCATGCTTAAAGTAACCTAACTAAAGTAAGAAGAGCTTTAGACTATCAGAAGTCATGGCTAACTTTTCCCATTGACTCCACTGAATATACTCCAGTTATGATACTTTTATTCCACTTCAGCCATTCTTTCTTCCAAATAATTCTGGGGCTAGAAAACACCGATTTGCCTCACAGAGCTACAGTCCCAGAATGGTTTCTCAGATTCCCTCTTCCCAGAACTCTGGAAACTGGACCTGTGTGTGAGAAATAGGGGTCCACTAACAACACCCAGTACCCTTGAGAAGCCACGGTTCCCACGATTCTTTGAGGAAGGAAGGAATGACTCTTTAAAGTGGGATAAAAGCGTTCTAATTGTCTGGTGTGAATGCAGGGGGTGGGGGGAGGTAGTTTTTGGAGCAGCAAAAGCACACTGAGCAGGCACTGCTGAGGAAAGAGGCTGACCATGAGGGAAAGCGTCACAAAAAGCACATGTGGGGGCCTGGCAGGCTTCTCCAGATGGAGTTTCTGGGAACTGTGGAAAAGACACCCCTCTTCTTAACCCATGAAATTCAGGACTCTGACTCAGTGGCAGCTGCCAGCCACAAACCAGCAAAATTAGGTTTCTTGAGAGGCAGTCGGGGAGGGGCAGCGACCCTGGCACCCCCCCCGGGCCCCCTTGAAAATAAGTGGGGGTGATCCGATACCCCAAGGTCTGCCTCCACTGCTCTCTTGGCAAAAGAATTTTAGGGCTGTTGTTTTTTAAAAAGCGATAAGCTCTAGAATCAGCCAGAAGTAGAGCACACGAGGAGAAGATGCAAGAAAAGTGCTTTGCAGTTTGAATAAAGTATATTCATCAACTTCTGCTCCCAACCGTTCTGTATCCCTGCTAGGAAGAATCAAGTACAAATGCTGTGCATATTTGCCAGCGCACACACGGTAGGTTTTAGCCACCCGAGCATAACTCCAGGCGGATAAATGGATTAACATGACCAATTACTGTAACTATTTCTGTCATGGATTATCCAATTTTTAAATGTCTAAAGTATAAATCTTGCTCTCGTTTACCCCCTTTGCTACACTGATCTGAGTCACAGAACAAGGGACCAAGTGGGGGAATATTTTCAGACCTTGGAATCAAGTATGACTCTCTCCTTCTTCAGGGGGCCATCGTGGGTCTAGAGTGTCCGTATCCATCCATACAGCATGTCCAAACAGTCCACCACACAACCCTAATAGAACAATCCCAAAAGACCACAAGTTGCCCATCCGTGCTTGAAGGCAAGCTGCCCTTCCCACCAGCAGCTGTTCAGAGTTTCAGACAAGAATCTTTCTTAGTCTTCCCCGAAGTTGCAAGGGATTGAAACCGGAACCCTCTGTATACACAGCCCTTCTAGAAAACATCTGTCCCAGTTCCCCCAGGTAAATGGGCTTGTCTGTCTGCGTAAGTTAGCCTAAAGTTCTCCCTGCTAAGGAGGTACACCACAACTGTTTAACGGAGGGAAACTGTACAAAAGGCAGGGAACCTCCGGAACCCCCACTGGACTATTCCTTCATCAGGGAGGACCTAACTGCCTCCCCCCCCCCCCAAAAAAGGATTGTGTAAGTTTTTGCATTCTCCAGAACACTTCATTAAACTAGCAACGCGATCCTGAGGTCTCCCAGGCAGCTTCTAGAGGGATTCTTCAGGGTCTTAGCTTTGCGGCTGAAAAAGAACTGCACTCTTGGAAGCAGAGAGTCTGCTCACCGCCTCGTGGCCGGCACAGGCAGAGACCGCTGGCTGCCTCTCCGAGGTCCTAGGAGGGACCCCCAAGAACAGGTAAGGGGCAATCCAAGGGAAGGAAAGTTGGGCTCCCAGGACACAGGGAACCCTGGTCTAGCAGTGGTCCAGCCTCTTCCCCTCCCAGTACAAGAGCCTCAGCTAGGCAGTCGAAATCTGCAAGATGGTCCCTTGCCCTTAATCCTCTGAGTGTGGAGACTTACAGGCATCCCCCTGGGATTATGCTCAAGGTGGCATGAAAGGCAGGGGATGGGAATGAAACAGAAAAGTTTTTTACGAAGTTTTTTAGAGATCTGCAAAATATGCTCAGTTCCAAGTTCTCAGGGGAAAACAGCCCTGGGCAAGCCATCTCTGCTTTGCTTTCCACCTCTTCAGGGCAGTGAGGAAGCTGGGCTGGGGGAGAGACAGGTGGGCAGCAGAAGGTTGAAGGATTTTAGTACAGAAGCTTAAGAGATTGGAACATTCCTTCTCCCACGGTAGCTAATCTGGTTCCTTGGGCAACTTTATTCAGCTGCCTTTGCAGTTTCTGGGCTGGGAAGGTGCCAGATAGCCAAGGCAGATGGGCTCTGGGGTGATATCGCCATCTAGAGGGAGAAGCAAAGAGTTCACAGCCCAATCTGTTTCAGATTCTCTTCTTACTCCTGTAAAAAATTGATGGGAGGGGGGCAGGGGGGAGAGAGAGAATAGATTAGTTGCTCCCAAATCTCATCTGTCATAATGTTGGGAATATAAGGGTTGCCTTTTGCATAACTTTGAATAGACTATTGTTTTCTCATGATGTTTCTTGATATTACATTCTACCAAATGTTTATTACAGTTCTGTACCAGCTGTGAGGTGGCCATGTGTCCTCTTCTGCAGGGGACAGTCCTCTGCTTGAAAGGCTGCCAAAGGACTGCCCTTGCTTTTGAAGGCAGTGGCTTCCAACCAGCGGTCTGTAAACTGACACCAGTCCATGGGAAATTTCCTGCTGGTCCGTGGGGGAACCGCATCCCCCTCACCACAGACAGGTGCAGGGGCTGACTGTACTCCACCACCTCTTCCTTGGTTGGCATCACATTTCCAGGGCGGGGGGGAGTTGCTGGTGCCTCCAGGGGGGCCAGAGAGGAGAGAGATAATTCGGCGGGAGCCACACTGCACCAATTTCAGTATTTTGTTCTTTTGTTTGCATTTTTTGTTGCTCGATTTCTGGTTGCTTTGGAGCATTTTCTCTATTTTTGCCCCTGTGTTCGGAAGCTAATACACAGAATGCTGTATTATGTGTGTGGTGCTTTTTGTTCCTGCCTCAGCGGTCCCTGAGGTGGTTTTCCTGTTTTTGCTGGTCCCCAGCTGTGGAAAGGTTGAAAACCACCGCTCTACTAGACATGCGTATCCAGGATAAAGATAAAGAACCATCCACAAACCTGAGCTCAGCATCAGAGGGAGAAGCAGCTATTCTCTCAAATGAAAGAGAAGCTCTCTGCCGTGCAAGGTACATCCTCACACATTCCTGCACAAACCAACAGGCTGCCCAATACCTGCTCCATGTATTAATATGATAAGTCATTGCTTCATAATTAACAATAATGGTTATTAACTAGGCAAGGCAGAAGACAAAAAATAGCCTCATTCATCTCCCAGCCAGGCTGTTCTGCTAGGGGTTGAGAGTAATGAAGCCATGAAAACCCCACTTGTACTTGGAAAGTTCTATACCTCCATCTTTCTCAGCTTCCCCTCGAAAAAGAAATGACATGATAAAGCCCCCCTCAAGAACACAAACAAGCGTTGTGTGTCGTCTCTCCATTTCTGTCTCTCTCTCTCTCGCTCTCTCTCTCGCTCGCTTGCACTTAGATGATTGTAGCTTCAGGAGATGAAAAAGCTCTTAATCATAGGAAATTGTGCTTGCTAAAAGAGAAACATTAACGAAATAATCATAGATTGTCTGCCAGTCCCAATCTTCAAATGCATACATTTTGACCGATATGCAAGAGAATCTCATTTTGCCAAGATAATTAGCTCTTTAACCCTTTCTGGAAAAAAATGGAGGGAGAGAGAGAGACAGATGGTGAAAGGGCATGTACTGGATTTTTTTCTGGTGTGAAATCATCCCGATAAACTGTAGCCTGGTGTTGCTTGGAGGGGCCACTTAGCTAGACCAACTCACTCTATCTTTCTAAGTTCTAAAGGGAAAAACCTCCTCCATTTTACAATCACTGCACTTAAAGCAGGTGTGATATTTGTTGCTACATACTATAGATGTTGACATTGCAATGCAAATACCTGGTTGAGGTGACTCAAGGCCAAGAACCTCATAAGTCACCCCAGTGCCAAGCAACGAGGAAGCTTTGAGAACCCATCTGTGGGCAGACTACTACATACAATTCGTTGGGGGAGTCTTCACCCAGATTGGGGCGGGGGGCAAAGGGAAAAGAAGTACAAAATCCTTTCTTCAGTACAGGCATTGCAGTGTGGGTCTCCCAGAAAGTGGGACTGACACAGGAACTGGAGGAATTACGCAGACTACAGAACCCAGGTAGGCAGGTAAACACAGGATATGAAGAGCCCTGCTTGTTCTTTGTTTCCTTTGCCACTGAGTTGCCTCTTTAAACTACCATATTTTTTGCTCTATAAGACTCACTTTTCCCCCCCTCAAAAGTAAGGGGAAATGTCTGTGCATCTTATAGAGCGAATGTGTGTGTGCAGTAAGTCTGTCAGATGTGCAGCCCATGGGGAAGTGATGGGGAATGTGCCTGTGATTATGTGCCCATTTGGTTCAGAATATTTTTTTTCTTGTTTTCCTCCTCTAAAAACTAGATGCGTCTTATGGTCAGGTGCATCTTATAGAGCGAAAAATACGGTACTTATTCCTTTGTGCTTTGAAACTGACATTTTCTCCTTTCAGTACCATTTTGCTTGAATCATTAATAAATGTTTCCACCAACACCCAGACACTGTGCTCTGGGTGCAAAGGAAGCTAACAAAGGGCATGCCACATTATGCAATGTATGGCTGCGGAAGCTGGACCATAAGGAAGGCTGAGCGCCGAAGGATTGAGGCCTTTGAGTTGTGGTGCTGGAGGAGACTCCTGCGAGTCCCTTGGACCACAAGGCGATCAAACCGGTCAGTCCTGGAGGAGATCAACCCTGACTGCTCTTTAGAAGGCCAGATACTGAAGATGAAACTCAAATACTTTGGCCACCTAATGAGAAGAAAGGACTCCCTGGAGGACAGTCTCATGCTGGGAACAATAGATGTCAAAAGAAGGAAGGGACAGCAGAGGATGAGGTGGCTGGATGGAGTCACTGAGGCGGTTGGTGTGAGCTTGAGTGGACTCCGGGGGATGGTGGAGGACAGGGAGGCCTGGAGGAATGTTGTCCATGGGGTCGCAATGGGTCGGACATGACTTCGCGACTAACAACAACAGTGACTTAAAGACTAGGCTGCACACAACACACTGAGCAACACCTGCCACCTAAACTGTGCTCCCTTAAGGGGCACAAGGCAGTTGCAACCACCCGGCATGAAAATCGATTTCACATTGGTTGGCTGGAGCAGGTGCCACTCCTTCCAGGTAACTCTGTGATAGCATCATGGAAACCGTAATGCTGGGTTCAGATGATCGGAAAAGCAACGGTGAAGCATGGGAACCATAGAACAGGCTGTTATTTCTTATTCCGGCTTCTAAAAATGAAACCCACCATGTGGAAACACCATGGCAGGGTCCAGATGACACAACAAGCCATCCTGTGCAAAAAAACCCATGGTTTTTTGTGTCATGTGAACCTATCCCAAGAGTGTACTTTCTATCCAATTTTACAGCAGCACTAACAAGTCACAGTAATAAAAAATACATAAAAGACAATGTTTGGCATCATTTGAAGTCTAGGCTTTTAAATACAATTAAAGTGTGATTGTTTTATTACCGTGATTAGATTAAAACACTGATTTAGAATCAATAATGTAATAGCAAGCAGCTTAAACTGTTAATATTCTGTTGAGCTCAGTGCCTACCAGGTCTCTGGACAAGGATAATTTCTTCTTGTGTCATTGCTAAGATAAGTAGTGTAAGTCCTGACCCAGCCTTTAATTGTGATAAATTCACAGTTTACTCATTTATTATGATGGAAAAGGCAGAGATGTCTTCCATAAAGGAAGCACTGCTGGCAAGGAAAATTGCACTCTAAGCATTCTATTTCATCAGTTTTCTTTTTCCCCAATTTTTCTTGTTCCCCACCCCCTCTTGTAACTGAGATCTTTATACATTTTAAACTGGGGCTGTACAAGCTTCAGAGGCACCTACTGGCTAATAGCTGGGATATTTTGCCGGGAAAATGACCGCCTCTTCCTAATCCTTGTTAGGGTTTTGTAGGAGAGCCAAATGGTCTGGTGGAAAAAGTTGGCGGATCCTGGTTCTAGTCTCACTCAGCCCTGGAGCCAACTGGGTGACTTTGGGCCAGTCGCAGACTCTCAGTTCAATCTACCTCACAGGGTCCCTGTCAGGGTAAAACTGAGAATCAGGTAAGCACTTTGAGCTCCTGGGCAGACAAGGCAGGGTACAAAGGTAGGAAACAAATGAAGTCACACACACATGCACACCCACGTGGACTTGTAAAGCAAAAGTAAGCAAGAGCAATGCACACATGGAAGATTTTCCATAGATCTCTGAACCAGAGCTGAATTTTCCCCCAATGAAAAATAGTAGATACTGTGACAGAGACGTAAGACATGCTTATTATTTGCATGCATCCTAGTCCTGTTTGTGTGCATTGTCTTTCTCTACTGTGCCCTTTTCACTCTTCCAGATGCTAGCCAGAACCAGACTGTGGTTCCAGTCCAATGCGTGCGGGGCGGGGGGGGGGGGATTCAGCAGGTCCAAGCAAGACCCTGGGCAGCTCCAAGCATTGCTCAAGCTGGAGAGTCCAGTCGAAATAGATGAGAATGCAGATTGAAATGAAGCATTTTGCTTTTCTGGCAAACTAGGCCCTCTGCCAACTGTTCCAGTGAGGATCCAGTCACAGCTACCTCTCTGAAGACCCTTCTGCAGGATATCTTGGCAGGGGCTTTCAGTGAACCAGGGTGTGTTCTCATCAAACAGCTCGTTCCGCTTCTTTGAGGGGTCCGGATGGCACCTTGGCAATGATTTAGGACTGAGGGGTGAAAGAAGGAGAATCTCGGGAGAAATGGAACATGGGAAGTGTGGAGGTAGCGGAACCTCTTTCACCCTGTAGGCCAAATCCATTTTAAAGAAGTTGTTGGGGAGTGAATTCCTGCGGTGGGTCATAGCTAACTGGGCTGAAAAGCAAGCAAGCACAAAACCAACCTGCAAGGGCCGTTTCCCTGCACATATTCCCTTCCAACCCCTCCAACCTTTCCTACGATTGCATCTCGCATTCCAACTATGCCGCATTCATTAGCACGTGCCCCAACTGTGATAAATGCATTTTGCATAAATTCAGCAGTGTGTTCCCTCATAAACAGACGTGCATCTCTCCCTAATGTTCAGCCAAAATTCAGCCTCCTGTGATGCAAGTCCATTAGATCTAGTCCCGTCCTCTGCAGCAGCCGAGAACACATCTTTGACCTCTTGTATAGCCCTCCATATGTGTCTGATTGTAAGACACCATGGCTAAATCGGGGAGAGGAGCCGGGGCACGTGCAAGTCCTGAGCACAACATCCCCATGTGTCTGGTCGGTCTTCCAGAGCTCTGCAGATTTAGTGCAGAGACCCGAACGGCTTGGGAAAGCACATTCAGCAGAATGTATTTATAAAGCCAGCTGTGTTTCCGGATCTGCCTTATCAGAATTCCTGGTCTTGGGCAGCTGAATGTATTTACAAACCCCATTCATTCTCTCCCCAGTTTTATCTCTAATTTATCACATACAAATGCCTGCAGAGAGCTTATGTGATAACCTTCCCAGATTTAAAAAAGTGATCCCATGTCTCTTCTCCATGCCAGGGATGTGGAAAGCAGCAAAACGCACGCTCACCAAAGTCCCACCTCAAAGCTGGTTCCAATTCAAGTCCATATCTGCTTTTCCTGTGTAATTTTTGAAACATAATCAGTCATCCTGTCTTTGAAATAAATGCATTCCTTCTGCATTTTTCAAAAGGATGCATGTTTTCCATGTGGATTTTTCACATACATTCATGCTGTCAAATGCAGGTGTGTGTTTGTGTGTGCGTGCGTGCGTGTGTCTGTGAATTATATTGCAAGCCTGGAAAGTAGAGTTTGACCACAGATTTTGTGCAGGTGTGCATTCAGTCTGGAAGATGTGAACCGGGTAAGTCCTGGTCAAAATGAACTGAAACTAATTTCTCCTACATCCCTACTCCACACTAAGCGCTATTCAGTTCTTTCAACTGTTCCTCATAGGACTTGACTTTCCAGTGGCATCTTCACTGCAATGTTTTAATGCATCCTACTTTGTCCATCTTCATCTTTGATGTATCCATTACTCCTTGATGCATGAAGTGATGGGCTTCACAGAAGCAGCTCTTGAACAACAGCACCCTATCTGCCTCGTGTTACTTTCCTTCTCAGTTCCTTTCCAGGCTCAGCCAGATTCCTAAATTGCTGCTTTCTCTGTCTCTGCCGCATTTGGTGTTCGGCCTCCATTTGTCCACCGCAAACAGTTCTTCTGCAGGTCTCTCAAATTGCCTCATCTTAACCCTGCAACCTCCGCACCAGCCAGTCATGCCTGGGTTTTTCTGACAGTGCCAGATCCAGGTTTTTCAGGGCCCGCGGGCGAGGCACTTATGTGACAGGAAGGGAGCTGGTGAGCAGATCAGCACTGGCATTCACTGCTCTTCCTTCTCACCACCACCATGGTCTTGGCCTGCATGAGAAGCAGCTGAATAAGCAGGTTGCAACAACGGCCAGCCAATGGCTGGTCCTGTACATGGGCCCTTACACTATGGACCCAAGGCAGGTGTCCCAGCACACCTGATCTTGGTGCTACTCCTGCTCCTGGTTCTCAGGTTGCCTGTAGTCACCCAGTGCCCATGGATGATACGGTCAGCGGGTACCAAAGGCTTGACAAAGAGCAGGTAGAGGGACCTGACACGACCCTTTATCAGTAACTCAATGCTTAATCTGGTAGAAGAACGGCACAAGAAAACTAGATGTGTTTCTGAATACTGAAGGATCTCGTAACTTTCAATCGCAGAGGCAGTGTTGAGGGATGGCTTGAGAGTGCAGCAGTCCCATGTCTTTCATTTGGAGCCCTGCTGCTCACAGCACTTGCTGAAATAAAGTCGCACAGTCCCAGTGATCTCCGCTGGATCTGATCCCCCTCGATGAGCTGGCCTTTGGCCCATCTGTTCTTCACCTCCTGCTGCTCCCCTTGAATCTTTCTGCCCAACTTTTTTTTCCAAAAACCAATTGCTCTCCTCTCCTCTATCCATCCATACCTTGTTTACACATGTGGGGTACCCTAAGGACACAGGGTCTTTTAAAGACACACACAAACACATTAAAGCATATGTAAATTGGCATATCAGATTTGAACCTTTCTTTTAATCCTGTAGTCCTGAGCCCCTGATATTTTCAGCACCCACCGCCGTCCCTACCACCAAGGATCAATTTGAAAATGTGTTGGCTATATTTCTTAAACAAATACAGCTTAATGTGAAGATGTGAGCTGGTGTTACAAGGAATGGTTACTCCTGAGGTTGTCTTTGTCACTGCCTTCCATCTCACCAGCTAGCTGTTCCAAGTGCTTTGCATTCACAGTGGCAAAAACTCTATTTGTAAAAGAGTTCTCCTTCCATTTAAGCACCTGGAGATACGCAAGACGTTTTGTGAAGAACGAACAACACCTGCAGGCTCCCGTGGCGACATTTATGGTCAAATTGCCATGCTGCGTGAGCGCTTCTGAAATGTGGCCACTATGCTTAGGTTTCCTAAATGACAGCAGAGTGCTTGGGGGGGGGGGGGGGGGAGGAAAAAAAGCAGTTTTGTCCTTCTGGGCTCCAATTCGCTTCTTTGAAAGATGCAGAGAATACAGCCCTGCCTCCAAGGGATGCTGTGGGATAATGACTTGATAGAGTAGCTCAGATTTTCTGATAATGACTGGAGCACATATGCAAGCAACAGGAAGGAGGCCTGTGGAATCTTTCATGCCAGCCCTTGGAAGCATCCAGCCACACACTTTGCCAAGGAGCTGACTATCCGGAGAAAAATAATGACTCTTTTTAGTGCCGTTTATAAAAAGGCACACTTTCCTGTGCATTTCTTCCCCCTACATACCATGGCTACACACCAATTTCAGTTTCTAGGACAAAGCTTTTGTTTTGTAACTTGGACAAAAGCCTTCCCTTTGCCTTTTTTTAACAATCTCTCAGGCATAGCAGAATGCTGTTCCTTTTCAGTTTCTCCAAGAGGCCTTAAAAAATGCTGGATGCTGTTAACTCCTGCTTTCAAGGGGAGCTTACCAAGTCTCTTAAGAGGACAGTCTTCCCTCTTTACCATCTAAGAGAAGGAGCAGCCTTTTGATTCCATCACTTCAAAGGTTATTTGGTTGCCTGGAGGGTTATAGAAGGGCCCACAAAAAGTTGAAAGGTTAAGGTGCTATGACCGCCTTCCCCAGTCTGGTATCCTCCAGGACTACATCTCCCATTGTCACTGACTGTGTTGGCTGAGGCTTATGCTAAGTCTAAAAGACCTGGAGGCACCAGGTTGGAGGAGACTGCTCTGCAGCATCTATGCAGACGGTCCAACAGAGCACAAGATGTGGTGGTGGTCAACGGTTTGGATGGGCTGAAAACAGGACTGGACAAAACCATGGAGGAGACAGCTAGCAATGGCTGCTAGTCCTAATGGCTACGAGCCACCAGCAGTATCAGAGGCAGTGTGCCTAGCGCATCAGTTGTGGGAAACATCAGTGGGCGGATGCCACTGCACTCATGTCCTTGCATGTGGGTCTCCCGTGGATAGCTGGTTGACCAAAATCCTGTACTAGAGGAAGCTCATTTCTGACCCACTAGATCAGCCTTCCCCAAGCCTTGTGCCTCCCAGGAGTGTTTGGACTGCGGCAGCCAATTCCCAGTCATTGTCCCTGCTGGATGGGAATTCTGGGAGTTTTGGTCCAAATGACTCTGAGGGCCACCAGGCTGGTGGAGGCTGTTGTAGATGAAGCCTTCAGCCTTTGGACAGCTGAGAATAGAGAAACTGGCGGTTGTAAAGATAAGGGCAAGCATGTTCCAGAATATAAAGTCCAAGGAATAAAAAGGAAGAAGCAAAACAGTGGACTTGTGGAAAAGAGGCAAATGGGGCAATGGACATGGGGAAAAGCCAAAGCAGTGGAATGTTGTATTCAACATTAATCAGTAAAGTAAACTTGATTAAATCAATGGGAATTAAGTTACACTAACATTGGATACAGGCCCTGGAAAGATCATGATAAACAGCTTGTAGTGGATCAAGATGTGGACAGTACAAAGGATGAAGGAGGGATAGTCACATGGTCAAGAGCATTAAGACAGACGAAATGGAAGGATGGAGAGGAGATCCCAGGAGGGTCCATGATTCAGTGGTAGGGCATCTGCTTCACCCATCAGAAGCCCCAGGTTCAGGCTCTGACATCTCCAAGCAGGGCTGGAAAAATTCTTGGAGATCCACGGTCAGCCAGTGTTGCCCAAACCAGGCTAGAGGGACCAATAGTCCAAACCCAGCATTAGGCAGCTTCCTATGTTCCTAACAACCACATTTTTCCACGTCTGTATCCCATTGTGCTCTAATTTTCTCCTTGTGCCCCACGGCACACACTGTCTTGTCTCCATTGTTATATTTCTATTGATCTTCCCTCTCCCCAACTGATTGGATCTTGGAGAAAACACAATGGGCAGGGGAAGATGACTGGACAAAGGCTAATGTTGTCCCCATCTTTAAGGAAGGGAATGAAGAAGAACCTGGGAATAACAGACCAAACAGTCTCGCATCAATCCCTGGGCAAATTCTGGAGCAGATTAGCAAGCAACTGGTCTCCAAACACCTTGAGAAAAATGCAATGATTACTAGAAGCCAATATCTCTCTGGACTTACCTGATTTTTTTTTTTTTTTTTGATTGGGTAACCTGTGTGAATGTTGTGGACATAATCTATTACGACAATGGAACCAACTACCCCAAGAGGTTGTGGAGGCCTTCAGGATACAACTGAACAGCCATCTCAGAAGGATGGTTTAACTTGGAGTCCTGCATTGAGCAGTGGGTTGAACCTGATGGCCCTCCGGCCCCTTCCAACTCTACTATTCTGTGCTCCCATGATTCAGTCAGGTTCGGGCGAATGCATTGAGCTACCCAGATCAACAGTCTGACTTGGTTTACTGCAGCTTTCTATGTTCTCAGCCACTGTTAAAATGCCAGAGAACCAATGACTGAAGAGAAGCAGATCAGATGGGGTTTTAAGATTTGGCACAGGGTATTGGTGAAAAGTTGCCCCTGATCTGATCACTGATCCAACACTTTAACTGTTGGGTTGTCCCAGTTAAGCAGCTTGTCCCTGTGCTCAGCCACATACAGTACCACCATCTAAGCTGGAAAACACTCTCTTGGCCAAAAGCAGGAAAAACCCCCCAGAATACTTTGCAAAAAGGACTGAAAAAACCCAGACTCTCTACAGAGTTTTTTGGCAGCATGAAACCTTCCTCAGGCGAGGTCACCAGAAATGTTTAGGCACCAAGCAGGCAAGGAACTTATCTCTGACGAGCAGAGGGAACGGAGTGTTAGATCTCCAAGCCACACTTGGAGGTTAGCAAGATTGGTAAGAAAACAAACTGTCTGCACCCACTGCTAGCTCACACCATTGAAAGGAATTGTGTTCCTGGTGAATGCTGAACAGAACCAGAGGGAATTGGATTTACAATTCAAATAGTTAATTAACCTCTGAGAAGCTAATATGGAGCTCTCAAAATACACACCAAGCCGGTTGTTTCCCTGACCCATTTCTGGGTTGACATGGCTTTCAATACAATTTGACAAATACAGACAAGAAAACTCCACATCCTTTGTTCAGCAAAACATTAGAAACTGAATATTTCACTTCGCAGCCTTGGCCAATTGTCAACTTTAAATACTTATTTAGTAATTACATTTGTTATTTTTACATTGCATGTATACCCCTCCTTCTTTCCTATTGCAAAGAATCCAAGGCAAGTTACATCGTTCTTCTCCATTCCACTTTTACTCTCACAACTACTAGTCCCAGCCAGCAGGGCTAGTGATCCTGCAGCGGGCAACATGAAGGGGACCCAACTGGCACACCCATGAGCTGCGAAGTATAGGGGGCATTTATGGAGTAGACCTCTGCCTGAAGGTCTCACCAGCCTGAGTCAAGTTTAGAAAGAAAGATGGGAGACCACAGTGCTTGGAGTTGTCCATCCACAGTTAGCACCCAGAGAGCAGTCTGAGCATGCACACGGGCTGGCTTTCCCACTGTGATGGTATGTTGAGCTTTCCTCTGTATTGACAGTCAAGACGTCTCAAGTTTCCCCATACATTTACATGAGCACCACCATCGTTATGAAAATGTGTCCTCTTTTTTCTTTTTCGGGTGACACATACATAGTCCTTCTACATAAGGGCAGGGCTCTTTTCATCCCATCTGTCCTCAAGCAAATTCAAGGCAGTGTAAGGCATTGGCTGGGTTTTGAGGATTCCTGAGAACCTGCAAGTCTGATGTGAAGAACATAAGAAAAGCCATTGCTGCATCAGACGAAAGGTCCATGTAGTCCAGCACTCCATACACATGGTGGCAAACCAGCTGCCCACAGGATCCCTCCAGCAGGACGGGTGAAAGGCCTCCCCCTGCCAAGCTCCTCAGCAACTGGTGCATGCAGGCATGTCACCTCTAGTGAAGGAGGGAGCATAGCTGAGGGTTGCTCTGCAATAGACATGCACAGGATCGCACCATCAGCATTCTCCCACTGCCTTTGAAATACTTATTTTGATTGTCAAAGTCTACACTGAGATCTTGCCCCAGGTAAAATTCTCTGTATGAAATACCGAAATGAGTCCTGAGCCTTTTTTTTAATGATAATTGACAAGTGTCCTACTTAAGATGAATATGGCATTCATTCTACTGCATCAGTTTCCGCCAATTGTGTGCTGAAGAGCAAAACGCGATTTCAATAAAATGTCATTTTTTGTGCTGTTGCTGCTTTCTTCCTAGGACAGGGTGTTGAGAGTTCAGCTAATGGCCCTCATTTGGCCCAAGGAAAGCAGTATATTTGCATGCCAAAGATGTAGGCGCATTATGAAAATGACGTGTTTATGAGCTTACATTAAAGCAAAAGAGGGCATTAATGTTTTATTTTTTTCAAATAATTCAGGAAATTGCTAAGTGAAAGATTTTATCCATGGCAATAACTCAGCTTCTTTGGTACATCTGGAAGAAAGCCAGCTGCACTGATTCAAAGGAATGAAACCCTCCAGGTTTGATCACAAGTAAACCAGAATTGGACCATGAAATATAGCGCTGCATTTGAGGTAACGTATTAGCCTAGTGGGGAAAGGAAAAGGAAGCCAAAACAGAAAATAGGATGCACCATCCAGAGGAGAACAAACTGGCTAGAGTAATTCTTCAAAAACTGGATAATATCCAAGAATTACCCATAACATGAATTAGCAACCACTACGCAGGATCAACATGAGACATCAAGGAAGCATAATGCAAGATTCAACATCAATCTCTTCATGTTCAGCATCCTCATAAATGGGATAAGCACGAAGTAGGATGCCTCTTTTAAGCACTAAGAGGCTACGCAATGAGGAAAAACTACAAGCACTTTAGAAGATGGCCGTTTTCTTTCAAAAGGATCAGGACAAGCCAACATGCCAGCATGAAATGAACAAGGAAAAGACATTTCAACAAGAATCTATCTTGTTATGCATTATAGTGCAAAACTATATTGTTTACTCAAAAGCAATTCTTTGTTTATTTCGAGGACTTGCTTCAAAGTAAAAGACTGCAGGTATTGAAAAAAAAAAACCCCAAATACTCTGTACTACATTTAACAATATTTATTTTATTATGTGTTTATTTATCACATTTGTATGCTGCACCATAGCCAGAGGCTCTCTGGGTGGCTCACAGCATCATGTGTGTGTGTGTTACAAATAAAAATAACAATAACAAACCATAAAACATGATAGAATTAAAATACAATATAAATACAACCTCATAAATAGGATATAAATGTTTTGATGCAGTTTAGGGTGCAATGCAATGGAGCTGGGAAGAAGCCTCTGAATTTGGAAACTTATGAGCATCTAGTACCGAGTTAGAGCAGTGGAAGGGGCAGTCTCAGTACCCACTCCATGGCTGCAGTTTTGCTGGATGGCTATCACTGGCAGTCTAGCATGGGAGAAAGTTTCAGGATACCTTTTATCCCTGCCTCCCCAGTCTCCTCTCCTTCCCACCTTCTTTAACTTTTCTCCGAGACTGGTTTCCTGACCTCCAAAAGACAAGCTTTACAACATTTTCTCCAAAAACTCAATTCAGAAACACACGTCACCTCCTTTTTGTGACCTTCCCAGGGGCATCTGACAGGCCACTGTGGAAAACAAGATGCTGGATTAGAGGGAGCTTTGGTATTACCCAGCAGTGCTTTTCTTCTCCTTTGACACCACGTTACTATGAAGAAATTAAAGGATAACAAACCAATTGTGACAAACTGAGGTGATTTTGTGGCCCAAAAGGACTAGTGTTATTTCAGGTCCAGATTGCCAAAAGCCTTGTTGATGTCTGGATCTGTGACATGATGCAACTACTTCTGGTGGGCTGATAAAGGAGGCAGCCTGTCCCCCTTGCAAGTACTGTCAGGAATGGCCTCAAACTGTAGCTGTATGCAGGATCAGGACCGGTGCAGCCATGCAGACCCACTGGGAGGCATAGGAGGCTGGAAAAAGCTTCTCAGGCCTGCCCACCTTTGCTAACAAAGCACATCTTTGTTTCACTTTAACCCAAAAGGCTCTCTGGGCAGTTAACAAAGTTAAAAAGAACATATAAACAAAAATAACAGTAGTTGCTTTGTGTTTCTGATCTGGCCTCAGTCCTGCAACCTTTTCATTTGTGTCCTGACTTGCCCCAGTCCTGCTGTGCCAGGCAGCTAACTTTGCCTGTTCCTTGGCCTCTAATCTTGCTATCTTGCATTAAGTTTTCCGTCTGGCTCCATTATCTTTGGTCCTGGTGTTAGTCAAGGTTGCCTGCCACTTACATCCTGGAGCTGACAGCTGGACTGTTAAACCAAAACCCATCTTGTCCCATTTTCTGCTTCAAGCCTGGCATGATATGATGGGCTCTCTCTTTTTCCCTGTCATATTCCTGTTTCTCAGGATATAACCCTTTTGTTACAAACTGCTGCAGGTCGGACACTTATCCACTGCCACACTGGTGCACCAGCAGTTTTTCTCAAGAACTGCTATGTGTGGGGGATTCTTCAGCCAACAGGAAGGCCAGTGAGCACTGTCTAATCAGGGTGGTGGAGGAAGGATGTACCAGTGAGATCAGGCTGTGAGAAGAGAGATAGGAGAAAGAGAAGTTAAAACAAAGAGGAGAGGGAGAGAGAGAGAGAGAGAGAGAATACAAGAGGAAGTAAAACAGAAGAGAGGACAAAGGAGGGAGGGAGGCAGAGAAAGAAGAACAAAGAAGGAGGAAAGGGATAATGAGAATGGAGAAGTGAGGAGGAGACTTGAGAAGAGAAGAACAGGAAAACTGAAAGGGAGAACAGGAGGCAGGAGGATGTGAAGGTAGGAAAAGGGTCATCTCCTTTTTGAAGAAAGCTCATATTACATGAAACCAAGTAGTAATCTGCTACGGGGGAGCAGGGGAGAGATTTATTTTGATGTCAGTTGGAGAACCCAACAGTGAGGTGTGTCAGACTTTTTTGAGCCACATTCACCATCTGCTGCAGAAATGCAGCGATCCACTGGCTGTCCAATTCCACCTGATGCTGGAGTTTCCCAAAGCTCCCCAAGAAATGCAGGTGGGTGACAGCTGAAAAGGAATTGCATCCTATGTCTTTTGAGCCATCTAGTTCTTCACTGCTTCCACCTATTTACCTGGAGTGGAGCAGATCTGAGCCTCAAACTTGTATTTACTTTCAGGGTCCTGTGAGATTAATATGAATCCTAAATTTGAAAAGCATTGTATCAAAGATAAGTACTGCCAACCTTATTTGAGCTGGAGCAGAGAAAGGTGGACAGGTTCAATTTGCTCTTCCAAATTAATGTACAAAACAAGCCAAATTGTATTTCACTGTAAATAACCAGCCGACAAAGTCACACACAGGACAGTGTGTTTTGGAAGCGGGGTTCAGGTAAATGCCTGCAATCAAAAGGAGGTGCACATTTGGGTTGAATTTATTTTAAAATCATTGTTCTTACTTGAAGCTGTTTTACTCTCATTTTTAACTACTGAATTATACACTTTTGTGGATTATTGTATTTCAATAAACAGAAAACAGACATCTAATCCACCTTTTCTGCAACTTATATATACTGTAACTATGTTAATTGCTGACCACTCACTTCGGCATATATGATATGTCTATCTGTAAGGCTATCTATTGTAATTTACCTTCTGTAAGAAGTGTGTTTCCCTTTAACATGGTCTTGCTTGTGTGAAAGTCACATTTAAATATTTTTAATTAAAATGAACGCATTGTAATAATTTTACTGCTACTGACAGTCAGCCCGAACAATTGGTTTACTGGGCAGCCTCATATAAACTTCATATAACTAAAACGGTGACTCATTGGCATGTTTCCTCTGGAGCTCGTGACTCCCAGGAATGTCCCCGCCCGAGCAGATTCTAATTCTTGAATACAAAGAGGGAGACCCTCGCTACGCTCCCTGCCATTAAACTGAAGCCCCGCTGCCTAAGAAGCGCCCAGCGGTCACGTGCCCAACTCTCGCGGGGAGGCGGGGCCTTTAAGGGCCGGCGTGAAAGGCTCGTTGATGACGTGTATTGAGGCGGACCGAGCTGCTCGTCATTAGCGTCGCGTCCGCCGCAGGGATGGTTGCTATGGGCTTGGCGGCGGCGGCGCGAGGCAGCCGCGTGCGGCCGTTGGGGCCCTTCCTCAGGGCCGGTGTCCGCGCTCGGGCAGCAGCGACCCAAGCGAGGCCTCGCGGGCTGGTCTACGAGCAGCACGGGGAGCCGGCTCAGGTCTTACAGTAAGGGAGGAAGGGCTGGGCGTCCTTTTGCGGTGGGGATGAGGGGAACCCCAATAAGCTTCCCACCTTTCGGACTGACTGCAGTGCTTGTTTTTTTATTATTATTTTTATTATTTGCGTTATATGCCGCCTTTCACTTGCAAGGAACTCAAGTTGGCTTGCAAGGTTCTCCTTGTCTCCAATTTAATCCCCGCAACACCTGTGAGGTGGGTCAGGTTGAGAGTAAGTGACTGGCCCAAAGTCACCCAGTGAGATAACATGATTGAGAGGGGACTAGAACCTGGTCTCATGAATGGCAGTCCAACACTATGACCACCATGCCTCATTGTGTGGTAGATTAAGCTGAGAGTCTGTGCCTGGCCCAAAGTCGTCCACTTTGCTCCATGGCTGAGCAAGGACTAGAATGCCGATCACCTGTGTCCCAGTCTTGTATGCTTAACCGTGTGTGCAGTGTAGTGGTTATTTCCACTAACTTGGACAGCTTTGAAAATGGATAAGAAAAAATCATTGAGGATGAGATTAGCTATGACAGCTATCTCTTACCTCCAGTATGAGAGGTAATATATTTCTTAATACCTGTCAATGAGGAACAGAAGTGGGAGGGTGCAGTCACACCCATGTCCTACATGTGGGCTTCACATAAGTTTCTGGTTGGCTACTGTAGGAAAAGGTGGATTAAATAGTTCTTTGAACTGATCTAGCACAGCTCTCATATTCTTGCAAGGTACTGCAGGTTAGGTAATATATTTAAAAAGCCAGGAGAAACATTGAACATACATTAGGCACTAGCATTACTTTAGTTAGGTTTATTACTGTACTTTAAGAACATATTTAGAAATGTGGCTTATGTCAGCACAGTGTGGTGGAAAGCATTATTTACTGTAGCTTCCTCTGTATGGCCTGTTGGGCAAGTAAAAATAATTTTGAATTATCCCAGATCCTCCTTTATGCATGGCATAATTGTGCATGAACTAATTTCCTCAAGCTTTGCTTAAGCAGTTTCCTTTTCCTTGCACTTCTCTTTCTTAAACTGCTGAAACATCAGCAGTTCCAGCTGAGAGAAATTACAGCTGTGTTCCACAGCTGGGCATTTCCCTTACAGAATATTTCTGGAGAGCATAAATGGTAGTATAAGAATTGGAACATGTTGATGTGGCTGTGCTGACATCTTAAATTCTGACCCAAGAACTTGGTTCTGGAGCTTTTTAACTAAATCATTCTTCAGAAGAAGTCCAAATACTGAAATTTTATCTTTGCAGATGACATCCTTGGGGCAACTGGGTACAGATTGACTCTGTTGCTACTGTCCCTGGGCAAGTGATGATTTTGATATGCCATATAAAACTCAGGCAGGTGTACTCTCCATGATTATTTTTATTCAGGTTTTATTTTGTCCTTTAGCTTATATAAAAGATTAGCTGACTACTGAAATCTTCCAAGTACCTGGGCAGGTGATGTTTGTGTTAAGTAGGTCTGACATTAAGTCTGTCTTGTGTCAGATAAAATACCCAAGCATTTTTTCCTCTCTTACTTTGAAGGCAGCAGGCAGAGAAGGATAATCAAGCCTACAAACACATTTCTTTTAGCTGAAGTCAATGTCCGACTGGCTATTGGAACTTAAATATATTGAACATAGACATATTCAAAATCAGTTTAATTTATCTGACTAAGAGCTCTTCATTTATTTGAACTAGATGGTTTGGCTTCCACAATTGTAAAATGGTCTCTCACAAAGGCACAGTTGTGAGTGAGCACACACATTTGCCGTTCTGACAATAAACCTCTGACTCAACTCCAACTTCTGAGTATGGATTTCCCATGCCTAATTTATACCAAGGTTTTAAACTCCATATTTTAAGAGCAATATTTGGTGTCAAAATACAAAATCCAGTAGTGTGGATTTTGCCCAATCTCTTTAGTTCACCGGGATTATAGATTTTTAATCACAACCTTTAAGTTGTTATGACTTGAGGTTCCAAAATGCACTGATTACAAACTATGCTTCAAATCGAATTAAGCTTGCTTTGCTTTCAATATTTGCCGGGTGCCTTGATTAAAAGTCAGTATGTTGTAAAATAGTATTGACATGTAATTTACTCTTTGAAAAGGAAATTGTGAGGAAATTATGGGAAAGGTGTCGGGAGCTCTGGCACAAGACAGTCATTGGTGGTGCTGTTGGGAAAAGGAGCAGCCTTTCTTGCCTGCCTAGGACCATCAGGGCGATTTGCCACATTTGATCATAAAAATACCAAAATAACTTATCAAAAGCAACAGCAGTTGAGCCTGTATTAGAAAGATTCAAAAGCACTATAATGAAAAGCATGTTGAAACAAAATGATCTTAACTTGATGTTGGAACATAGTCAAAAAGTTGCTAACTGGATTTCATGGGTCAAAGGATTTTACAGCTTGATGCCACTAGTGAGAAAGCTCTGACCCACACCCTGTTTTCTGAACTTTAGACTTCAGAGTTGAACAAACCAAAGCATATGGACAGGATCCAGTGGATGGAAGCAGTCCATCAGATATTTGTTGTTGATATGTGCCATCAAGTTGTCTTTGACCTGTGGTGATCCAGTGAATGCCCTTCAGAATGTCCTGTCCCTGACAGCTACATTCAGCTCTTCAAAGTTCAAGGCCATGGCTTCTGTTATGAATTAAATTCATCTCATAGTTGGTCTTCCCTTGCATCCTCTGGCTTTGACTTTCCTTAACATGATTGTCTTCTCCAGGGAGTCTTGCCTTCTCATGAAGTAGCTGAAAAATGCAGCCTCACTTTGGACATTTTTGCTTCTAGGGCTTGATTTGCTGCAGGACCTAGCTTGTTTGTCTTTCTGTCAGTCCAGCTGTCCTCAACGCTCACCTCCAGCACCATATTTCAAACAAATCAATTTGCCTCCTCACATATTTAAATCCCAACAATTCAGGGCTTCAAAGGTTAAAACCAACAACTTGAAATGGACCCTATGACATATGGGAGCCAATAACATTGATGTCCCTTCATAGATCACTAAAGAGATGGGAGTACCAGACCATCTTCTTTGTCTCTTGAGAAACCTGTATGCAGGTCAAGAAGCAACAGTGAGAACTGGACACGGAACCACTGATTGGTTCAAAATTGAGAAAGGAGTTCAGCAAGGCTGTATACTGTTGCCCTGCCTATTTAACTTGTATGTAGATCACATCATGAGAAAGACAGGGCTAGATGACTTGCAAGTTAGAATTAAGATTGCTGGGAGAAATATCAACAACCTCAGATATGCAGATGATACTACTCTAGTGGCAGAAAGTGAAGAGAAGAGCCTCTTGATGCGGGTGAAAGAGAGTGCAAAAGTTTGCTTGAAACTCAACATTAAGAAAACTAAGATCATGGCATCCGGTCCTCTCACTTCCTGGCAAATAGATGGGGAAGAAATGGAGGTAGTGACAGATTTTATTTTCCTGGGCTCCAAGATCACCGCACATGGGGACTGCAGCCAAGAAATTAAAAGATGCTTGCTCCTTGGGAGGAAAACTATGGCATATCTAGACAACGTACTAAAAAGCAGAGACATCACCCTGCTGACAAATGTTTGTATAGTCATGGCTATGGTTTTCCCAGTAGCAATGTATGGCTGTGAAAGCTGGACCATAAGGAAGGCTGAGCGCCGAAGAATTGAGGTCTTTGAATTGTGGTGCTGGAGAAGTCTCCTGTGAGTCCCTTGGGCTGCAAAAGATCAAACCAGTCAGTCTTAGAGGAGATCAACCCTGACTGCTCTTTAGAAGGCCAGATACTGAAGATGAAACTCAAATACTTGGCCCACCTAACAAGGAAGGACTCCCTGGAGAAAAGCCTGATGTTGGGAACAATAGATGGCAAAAGAAGAAGGGGACGGCAGAGGATGAGGTGGCTGGATGGAGTCACTGAGGCGGTTGGTGTGAGCTTGAGTGGACTCCAGGGGATGGTGGAGGACAGGAAGGTGTGGAGAAATGTTGTCCATGGGGTCATGATGGGTCAGACGTGACTTCACGAGTAACAACAACATTGATGTGGTATTGGAAAACTTTGTCACTGAAAAACACATTCTTAAACTACTGACCCATTTCTGCACTTTTTTAGGAAATGTTTCCAAATCTGTAACCTTAAACAGATTTGCTAAGAGACTCGTGCTTGTAAAAGTATAGACTTACGTGAGGGAGATAGAAAACTACTAACAATTTTTTCTTGACTTTGTTTACATGTAACGTGGGCAAATCAGCCAGGTTTTCCCACTAGTTTACTGCACTGTGTGCCTGGTACATTCCAGGTTCAACTCAAGCTATCATGAAACTGAGGATATAGTAGTCCACATTGCTATAATGCAAGTTGTGGACTTACAGACGTTCCTCAAGCACAGGTATTGGGTTTATTTTTCCAAAAACTAGATCAAAATATTTTAGATGACTAAGAAATATGTACTTAGTCTGGGATAAAAACGCAGTGATTTCCAAGTAGGAGGGAGCTCCACAATTATGCTTTTATAGATAATTTTATATTTATATCTAAGCCCTCTTTGAAAATTGCTAAATTGGTTGCAGTGATTTCCTTGTAGCAGGGTGTTTTATGGTCAGCTTTCTCCAAGTACACACATCGGCTCTGAAAGTATTATGACAATATTTACTGAAGGGTTCTTTGTTCGAACTGTACTTCATTGTGAGTTCTGTCTGGAAAACAGTATGTTCTATCTTGGACCATTCTCAAGAACAAGGTACAATATGTTTATTTTTTCTTTATTTTCCAGAAATGTTTCCTTTTGTAGCAGAGAGGGGAGGTTTCAGACTTCTTCTTAAAACTTCTGTCTTGAATAGCGGAGATAGGCCCAATCTATCTCCTCCACACATTTTTCTCCTATCCTTCTGCTGGCCAGTCACAAACACTCTTAATGTTGTACTCCCCCCTCTTGACTCTCACAAACTGAGCATGTGCCAAACAGTTGTTATGAGCAAAGGGGGCAGGGAGATAAAATCACATTTTAAAGAAAAAGTACAAACACTTCTTAATACTGCTAAATACTAGGGCAAGACACTTATTAAGCTTTCTCCTTGACCTAATGCAATAAACTGTTTCACAAAAGGTGCAGAACAAAAGGACAACTAATCCAATAAACTCTAACCCCAGCGAAGTCTGGGTTGTGGGTGGGCTGGCAATACCTATCAAACTTGGGAGGAGTTCATCAAAATTGCTGTGAATAACATTTCTCAAACTCAGCACAGACCATTTCAAACCAATTTCTACATTGCTGCATTTCAGATCAATCCATTGAGCTGTTTTATTTATTTTCAAAATATATATAGTGTTCTGCAGCCAATAATAATAATCAAAACAATTAAAATGAGATTTTGCTATTAGAACTGTAGCTCATTTTAACTGTGGTTATAATGGCAGATGATTTGTCTGCCTCACCCTTTAGGCCTTACCAGTGCCCTTCATATTAAAGATGGGAAGGATGGAGGCTGAGGGAATGTGGCTTGTGCCCTAGAGGGCAGGTGTGGAGGCCAGAGCAGACTGACTGCATTCATAGCTCAGTCTGCATTAGCTGCTGCTGCCCACTAAAATAGGCAACCTAGGCTGTGTGGGTAAATAGTTTGAAATCTCACCCTGATTTGTTGGAATAGTGCTTTTGACCTATTCACATTCCAAGGAACCTGCAGGAAGATATTCATTCCTCCATGTTGGGACAGCAAACTTAGAAGGAGGCAGTAGTACTTGTTGTACAGTCTGAGACCCAGGAGCCCTGTAGCAAGTCAAGCTGTGCTTACTGGGCAATTTTCTGGAGAGGAATAGTGGTAAGGCTGGGAGCAGAGAAGGATAGAAGGCCATTTGGGGCAATAGGTAACAGGCAGGGGTGATAACAGGCTATGAAAAGAGAAGTAGAGTCTAGAGACCCTTGTTAAGTGTGTTTTGCACCAAGGATTTCAGAATGTGCTTATTGAAAGATGTGTCCCCTTTTGGTTAAAGCAGATTGCACTTATTGATGATTCTGTGCGCACTGATTCCTGTGCTGCTGCTTCAGAGTGCCACTGTGATACTTAATTTTTGTCCTGAAAAGAAATCAAATATGACATTGGCCATAAAATTCCCTGCCCAGCATCTTGTGGATTAAGCAATGGATTTCTAACACAATTTACTTGATCACTTGAAGCGAGTGACCATTATTCAGCTGAATGAAATAATAAATTTGAGCAAATTTGGATGATTAGGTTCCTGCCATACTTTGTTGGGAATGTGGTAATTAATGGTCTGTCAGCATTTCCATTGTAACATCAATTTTCCAAGGGAACCATAAATTAACTGTGAAAAAAAATCTGGTCCATGCAGAAATGTTGAGAACACAATGTTGAGTTTTCCTTTGCCTGATTCTGCATTAGCAGCTACAAGCTACTCATCCAGCATTCCATAAGAGAGATTTCTAATTAAGGATATGTCTGTGGCCCTCCAATTAGAATAAAAGAATTCTGAGTGCAGGCCTTTACCTTAGAATACTTCAGCATAGTGTAGTTCACTATCCTCGCACAGAAAAATCAAGTGACCCCAAGCAGTCTGTATTTCTGCAGTATAATTTAAAGTGGGAGAAGAGTCATTTGTTGCTGTTTTTATTAAATATTTGAGAATTAGTCATCCTTGCCATTCTGCTGCAGATTTCCACAGAAATGCATCTTCAACCATTTTTGAAGACTATTTATTTCAAATCACTTTTAACTAAGATGCTTTTATTTAATATGTAGACTAGATTTACTATTGAAAACAATCTTCTGTTGGTTTCAAAATATAACTAATAGTTTGGCCAAGCTTAGAGACTTTTCAGGTATTGCCAATTGGCTTTACTGAAACTTTTTTCTTCTATATAGGCCATCATGGGAGGATGCTTTGCCCTGAAAGGTGGCCTGTACTATTTTATTATAAAATTGTTATATGATAACTAGTTGTCATAAAGGAAGCTCCATGCATGCATTTGTAATGAACTCAAAATAAAGGGCTCATGACTGGAGTGAGGAGGTAAAATACACTATACATTTAACCTTAGTGAAAGGATGCAGATGCGAGCAGTATATAACCTCTTCAGCCACCTGGATGATAGAAAGCTCAATTCTAATTAAGTCCAAATAGATGAGTAATAATTCCAAGCTGAACTAAGCCATAAAGCCCTGTCGTTTGTAGCACAGATGCTACTTGGGGCTTAAACAAGGGCTTTTGCTATTTGTACTTAGTGCCTATACACAAATTCCCCATGACAGTAACGGCTGCAAATGAGCAATTGTGTTTGTGCTCAGTTTGGTTTAAAACCATCAGGATCTGAAAGGAGCAGTTATTGGGCTTTCAGAGGAGATGTCTGAAATTATTCTGTTGAAACAGCCAAACCTGTTTTAATTCCAACAGCTCCAGCTGTGTGTGCCTTTTTCTGTTTTTGAAGAAATTAATGTTTTGGGTGCAAAAGTCCCTTCAGTGACAGATAACGCTTCCATAAAAATTCCTGTCTAGATCTAAAGTTAAAACAGAGGCTCATGTGAAATGGAGGGGAAAGAGAATTACCCTAAAACTAAATTGTTTCACTATCTGAAATTCAATGTTTCAGAACCTGATTATATTTATCTTATTTGAATTTAATTTCAATCCACCTAATATTATTAGGATTGAGAACATACATCATAGAGCAACCTTCTCCAACCTAATGGCCATGGGAATGGTGGGAGTTGTAGTCCAGTGCATCTTCAGGGCACCAGGTTGGGAAAAGCTGCTGCAGAGTACATGCTCTCTACACTTTATGTTGCAAAGGAGGTTTATGTCACTTCCTCTGCATGGCCCTTTTTGGGAAATGTGTACAGAGATTCAGAGCTACAGTTAGGCATTTTATTGTAACTTCTGAAATTCCAGATTCCTCACAGGTTATTTCTATTAAATTATCCCCAGCCTTTTACAGAAAAATCAGTCTTATAAGAAGATAACACAGTTCTAAATGGGCCAGGAAGATAAGGTCAGCAGGGCCAACTGATAAAGTTATTTTTAAAAATGATTTAAATATTGCCTCCAGAAGATGGTAAAAAAGGATCTCAACTACCACTGAATACACTAATGAACATGACAGACTTCCTGATGCTTAGAAGATTTTAAAAGGGTTAGGGTTAATGTGTCTAGGGAAACATAATTTGGGCGAGACAAACACCACTTTTCTAACTTCAGAGGGCACTCAGAGAAGGACTTCTAAAATGTTCCTAATCAGTGGGTAGGTTCCTGAGGAATGCATGGCAATTCACCCTCTTCCCTTGCACATGCATGCGCATGCACACAGATAATACAGCTGGAGGGCAGAATCGCCTGCTCAGTTTGTGACAATTGGGTGAAAAAGCCCCAGTTGCCCTATCCTGCTGCTTCCCATAAAGAAAAGGAACTTTTCAAAAGTAGACTCTATACCAGTCCTAGAACAACCAGGCTAGGAGCATTTCCAGGGTTGGGATATCATCAGTTTAAAAACTTTTAAGTGCCCCGCTCATGGGCAAAATCCTCTGAGGAATCTGTGTTTCCTCAGAGGTAAGTGCTGTTCAGCAATGGCACTGCTTTTCCCTGCTGCTGCTGCTTGACTGAGGACCCTTCTCCTTGCTGTTTTCTTTTTAAACGAGTTTCTGTAAGTCATTGCTTCTTGTCCATTTGCCTTGGCTGCAATACCCCTGAATTGTCTCTCTCATTCCTGTTCCCTCCAAAGGCTGCATATGCAGTTAATTACTGGTTTCCTCTTTTTAGGCAAAAAAGTAAAAGAAAATAAATGGGCAGTTGATTTTACTGCAACAAGAAAACCAGTAATTAAAGGGGGCTCCTCATACTTTGCAGGAAACAAGAACTGTCTAAGGGCAGCTCAGAACACTGGGACACACAAGTGAACAAGAAACAAGTGATTATAATGGGGGATTGATTTAAAAGAAAAGGAGAAGGAGGGACCAACCAATTAGAGGGACAGAAACACTAAAACCAGCCCATACGTGACAGGTTGACACAGCGGGTTTTAAGTGGGTGGATTGTGGGGAGGGAGGAGAGGAATAGCCACAGATTGGATCTGAAGAGGAAAGACAGCACAGAAAACTCTACCAGCTCACAACTTGATAACTTCGCATGAATTTTCAGGTGAAACCAAATGAGTGCTGTGCAGCAAGTGTAGTAGCATCCTGAGTCCTTTATGGAACAAAGCACGGACAGACACTGCTGCAAAAGTTGTTTAGGATATCGCCAGAGTTTAGTAAGCCCATGTGCTTTTCTGCATCTGTGCGAGAGGTTAAGGCTGATGCTTGCATCCCTAAAAGATATACTAAACTCCAATGAAAGGCTTCAGAAGCTCTTGGTGAAGGCAGCGGGAGAGAACCATACAAATAATGCTTTGCTTGCCTTTGCTTTTAGTCTAAAAGACATAGATCTGTCAACACTGGGCGATTCTGGAGTCCACGTGAAAATGATTGCAGCCCCTATCAATCCATCAGACATCAATATGATTCAAGGTAACCTTGCCTTGTATGAAGACAGTTTCATTTCTGTGTCCCATATCATTCCCTCATACATGGACAGTGTCATCAGGTTGCATTTGGTGGCATTTGTCAGGTGACATTTGTTTGCTTATTGGAATCATTTATATCCTGCTCAATAGCTGAGGCTCTCTGGGCAGTGACCAAAAGTTAATATTAAACAAAAGTTTAAATGATGCACATACAATAAAAAGAACAAAACCATAATTGAGATGACCATTATTCAGCACAGAAGCACAGCAGTGGTACAGAAATAAAATCGGATATATAAAAACAAAGTTTAAAAGTTAGGTGGTTAAAATGCTGGGAAAATTAAATGTCTTCACCTAGTACCAAAAAGAGTACAAACCTTTCATTGGGTCGGCACGGTGCCAGCACACTCCCCCCCCAAGACTGACCTGCTCTGGCTGTTGTAGGAGGATACTCAAAGAAGCAGCAACTTCCATTTGCATTGTTGGAATGCTGCAGCAGCACTTAAAAAGGATAAAAAGCACTTAAAAAGAGGCTGTATATCTGGTACGGGTTCCCCGGGGATATGAATGGACAGGGCAACAGCCAGAACACCATCTCCAACCTGCTGCACTCTAGATCAGTTGAACTCCGACACTTTTCAATTGGACATGCTGGCTGAGAATCATGGGAGTTGCAGTCCAACACATCTGAAGGGCACTAGGCTGGAGAAGTCTAGTTTAGACAGCTGTGGAAAGAATGGGTCCTTTCTTTGTGGTACTGCTACTAATCTATTCATTTTGAATTTATTTAAATCTGGGTTTTAGATCAGCTTTTGGGAGTTGCATTCCTGTGGTAAGTGGGGCCAAAGGCCAGAAATACCAGGCTAGTTTAGCTTAAAGCTTTTACTGACAGTAACTTAAGCCTTAGGAGAACCATTTCAGGATTTTGGAATACAGGAAACACCCATCAGTGGTTGGGGGAAAGGGGTGGGTCTTCCAAGACACTTCAGAGGGCTGGGTTTTGCCCCCAGGCCTGAGGTCCTGTACCCCTGATTTATTTGTGTACACCTTAGAACCTGTTATGGTTGAAAGGTGGTCAGTAAAGAAGAAAAATGCCTTCATGTGTATCATATGCTGGCATCTGTTTTTGAGCCAAAATATATAGTTGAAGCAAATCTGAACTTCATTCCTTCGATGTTTATGTGCATGGTTCTGGTCATCTTGTAGGAACATATGCTATTCTAGCTGACTTGCCTGCAGTTGGTGGGAATGAAGGAGTTGGACAGGTGATAGAAGCTGGGAGTCACGTGACATCTCTGAAGCCTGGTGACTTGGTGATCCCAGCTGATGCAGGCCTTGGTGAGCTTGAATCATTTTTTAATCAAGCTTTTCAGGTAAGGAAAAGAAAACATACTCATTAAGAGTCTCATTCTCCAGTGTATAGACTACTTATGCTATGCTTTCAGCAGCAACTAATCAACCCCTCCACAAAGGTTTCCTTTAGAAAATATTTGATGAGGACATGTTAATATCCACCTATTTTCATCAATAAACTGAGAGTTTACATATAACTGGACTGAGCAAGAGTCGTTCAGTTTATGGAGTGTTTTATCCACCTGACCATGGATTATGTAGTGTTTAACAAGAGCTTCCCCCCCTCCCCCCCGGTAGTACAAGGGCAGCTGGAGGGTAGACAACTTAATTGTGGAGGGAATGGCATATGGAGATAGGGTTCAAAAATTGCCCAGTACGACAGCCCAGCTCTAGTTATGGGGTCCTTGTGGCTGTATCTACCTCTTTAGCAATGAAAACTACATACTGGATATCCTGTTTCAGTTCACTCAACTTCTTGCATAGTTTGGACTAAGAAACCAGCCCCAGTGTTCTTGCAAATTAGAGGTTTGGGATTGAGCAAGTAGACACAACTCCAGTGTTATCTTCTTGGCCCTTCAGTTTATGTATTTAAATTGTTTGCCTAAGCTGGAAACTTCTAATTTAAACTGCATGTTTGTAGTTGTTCTCATAGCCTGACTGGTATCCTTCTTTTTTTAATTCCTCAAATCAGGAACGTGGCGAACAGAGGCAGTATTTAGTGAGGAAACCCTTCTGAAAATGCCACCTGATATCCCATTGACCTGTGCTGCTACTATGGGTGTCAACCCCTGCACAGCTTATCGGATGTTGTCTGACTTTGAGATCTTGAAGCCAGGTGTGTGTTCCTGATGTAGGGCTTGCATCTGCTGGCCAACTTGAGCAGCACTGCATCCTCTCCAAGGTTTGGGTTCTTTCCTAGTGGCTTTTGATGGAGGGGCAGAGTGAAATCAGGTCATTTGAATAATTATAACTGGAACTGTGTTATCCCAAGCTGGTGGGAAGGACTGTCACATATCTTCTGCCCTGCCACTCATAGTCTTGTGTATATTTCACTTGCTCTCTCTCTTCTCTGCCCACTCTCTCACACACACAGAGTTTTCAGTGTCTGTGTTAGTTCACTTAAGTGTACTGATCCTGTGTTTGTGATTTGAAAGACATCCGTATGAACAACTGCCTGTAGAAATACTGAAGCTAAGTATTTAAAATATTGGTAAAGCAGCTGGCTGTTGAACAACCAGCAAAGGCGGCAGGAAAGGAATCCTTCAAAACCAGAAATGCACCTGTTTGTCCACAGGAGATTCTGTCATTCAGAATGCAGCCAATAGTGGAGTAGGCCAAGCTGTTATCCAGATCGCAGCAGCCAAGGGCATCAAAACAATAAATGTGGTCAGAGATAGGTGAGTGCACAGTAGTTTTTTTTCCCTTCCTTTGCTGATCAGATCTCAAAACCTCTGCCTGCTGCTTTGGTCCTTACATTATAGCTGACCTTGGCCTAGCAGGAGAGGGGAGTCAATTGGTCTGGGACAAAAAGGCAAATAAAATGGATCAAATTAGAGGCTATTCCCAGAGATACATCTTAATCTTATAATGCTAAAAATTTGCAGCATTTTATAACTTGTATTTGCTCTAGAAGTTGTCATGCTTTTTATTTTTGCCCAAAGCATGGCTTGCTTGACATGTTTGCCCGCTCTCCTTACAGCAGTCCTGTGAGGTATGCTTGACTGAAAATAACTTGCTTAAGGTTATTCTGTAGTTGGACTGAGATCTGGTCATTCCTGCATCCAAACCACTGCCTGAGCCACTACAACTTTGGGGTCTTGGGTTGGGTTGGAGCAATGGTGCTGGAATAGGGGAGGCGTAACCTTGCCTTCCTGTGCTGGTTTTTCCAATTGAAAGCCCCAGAGATGTGACTGTAAGCCAGGTAAGTAGGACATCAACTTAACATAAGCATTAGTTAATGCTGGTATAAGCAAAGGAAATATACAAGATTGGCTTTAGAAAGAGGAGATTTTAATTATTATAGTACTGATAAGAAAGAGAAAAATGATTCTAAACAGATAATTTACAAAAAGGGCCCCATTTGACCCCTTAGAAATAGGAAGCTGGTCATTTGATTACAATATCCTTGCATGGAAGTAATCAACACGCAGCTTCTCAAATTTTCACATCATTGCTCTCCAAAGTCAAATTGAGCTTTAACATACATACAAAATTAATTTTTGAGAATGATCAGACTAGCTCAACAAACAACATAGTAAAAGATTCAGCATCCAAGTTAATGCAAAACCTGATGTTGTTATCAACAGAGGAATACTTAACTAATTATATTCAACGGGACAGTTTATAATAAATGTTCATTCATGTTTAGATACACAGTTTTCATAACAATAGGCATCACCTCACACTCAAACTTGTCTGAGTGAGAGAGAAAGGACACAAGGACTATTTTGGCAGTTTGCCACCTGCAATTTTGGTTTTACATGTGGCCCTCAAAAAATGTCTGATCAAGCAAGAGACTTTTTTAGTCAGTTGAGCAAAAGGGTTATGTTCGAGTCTACTGGGTTTAAAAGTTTGCGGCCCTACTAACAAAATGGCATAATAGCTTATACATTTTGCCCAAAATATCTGGGGACAATTCTTCCTTCAACCCTTACTCCCCCTCTCCTTCCACCTGTGCGTTGAATGTATTTGGAATTGCCCCAGTCCCATCATCTTAGGCGCAGTGAGGGAAGGGTGGACATTGAAATGCCCAGCTGAAAGGAATTTCTTATGGGGAAGAGCAGAGTGACAGAAGTGGCACCACTGACAACGACCACAGTTTAGTTTCCAAAACAGAATCCATGAGATCTCTGAGCTCATTTCAGCAATGGCAAATGGTTTTGTTGAAGTTGACCCAAGAGCTCCTGGACCTATGAAATACTCACTCTTTTCTGTGCAGCATGGCATGTTAAATGGCAAGTGTTAATTTGATCTGATTGATTTGCCTTTTTGTCCCAGACCAGACCTCCAGCAGCTTATAGACAGACTGAAGTCCCTTGGAGCAGACTACATCATCACAGAAGAGACATTGAGAAAACCAGAAATGAAAGAATTATTCAAGGTATAGGTGAGAATCCAACTTCCAGAAATCAGAGATGGTGAGGAGAAATGCAGCTGCTGCAGTGAACTGGATTATTCTGTTAAATGGCTGCTCTTCATTCATGACCATACCTCCTAGATGAGAGATGTAGCAGATGATAAGAGTTGACTGCTGAATGGCTTCTGTATTCAGCTCAGTGACATGGCTAAAGATCTCCCTTACCACATTTAACATCTTAATTTAATCTGATCCATGTCACGTAACAGGAAGCTGGTGAAGGGGGTGTTTTAATGGGGAAGTGCTTAACACTTGTTTTTCTGTGAAACTGAAGACCCAGGCCAAACTCTGTCTTCTTTTTACAAATTAATGAGATGAGGGGATTAAGATGAGGATAGTCAGGGTACTTGGGCACCAAGGATTTGCTGCAAGGGAGCAAAGAAAAAGAGTCATAGGGCTGCTTAATATCACCATGAAAATATATATACTAAGGGTGGCCAGACTTGTTCAATAGAAAAGCCATATACGGTAAATGTCCTATGTTAGAGTTGCAAGCAGGTGCCCACAGGCAGTACCAGCAAGCCACAAAATAAACTCAAAGAGCCGCATGCAGGTCACAAGCCCTGGTTTGGCCACTCCTAATCTATCTGCTTGCTCTAAGCAATAGGGGACCAATATAGCAATGTGCTTCCCTGCCAAATAAACATCAAAGGAGATTATTATTCTTTATGGGCTACATTTTTATGCCCCCTTTCTGCCAACACACTAAAAGCTTTGCAGCTTAAAATTATAGTTTTAATTTCAGATGAGATACAAAATGACCCTGAAGAAAAGAAAAAAGTGAATATATTCAGGTGCCAGTTCGTTGATATTGTTGCATAATGATGCTTCAACTTTTGCTATGGACTATAACACCCTTTTCTTTCATGAGACACACTGGTGGAGAGTAAAGGGAAAAATACAATGAAGTTTGTCCTGCCTTCTTCCTCCACTCCACCTGCAACCCCCGCATTGCCTCTTACTGCTCTGTGTTAATGTTCCCTCTGCAGGGAAACGATTTAGTCCAGGTAAAAGTTCTCAGTCCATGTAGGTTCCAGTTATTCTTATAGTCCCAACAAATTTCAAAAGCCCTATAGAATGAGGTGGTTTTGTCCCCATCTGTCCGGAGACTGTCTTGACAGCTGTTGGTTGAAAGTATGAATACTTTGACAATTCTATGATTCTGCTTGGCTGTGAACGAAGTAAAATTAATGGGGTTCAGATGTGTTCATCTCCTTTTCATGTTGCACAAATCCAAAGCCTGAATGGCAGAGGTCTCTGAATAAAGCAAGACTTCTAAGCATTTTCTCATGAACAGAATGTGGATGAGGCAATGGAAGAGGCCACTTACTTCTGTCAAATCTTGTATTCTGCAGAAAATTCCTCAGCCTGTGTTAGCTTTGAATGGCGTAGGAGGGAAAAGTGCGACTGAGTTACTGCGTCATTTGCAGTAAGTTCAGCTGTTTGTTGGTTATTTGAATTGTGGGTGTCTAACAATAATAATTTATTGTTTCATTGGACTGAATCCAGACTTAGTTATGCTAAGAGTTGACACTACAAAATGAGCGCTGCAGGAAAGCCACGACTCACTTCAGTCCCATTGATTTCAATGGGTCTTTTCTAAGCATGACTATTTCTATTGTGTATCTGTGTGTTTTGTATATTTGTATTGTGAATTGTCCTGGAATGTTTATGAAGGGAGGTAAAGAGTGCTTCCAGTAAATATATCTAAATAAATACTATTGATTACTTACTACTGGAGTCTGGGGTTCAGCATGGTGGATTTGCAAAATTGTGCTTTGTGTTAGTATGTTTATACTCGCTGTTGAAAGAGTAAGGTGGTGGGTGAATTATGTCAAAACTAACTTCCCAGATTCCACCTCTTAGCATTACTGGTTGCATTTCAGTCACACACTGTGCCGAAGATTCAACTGTGAAGAAATGAGGGCTAGAGACGTTAGCCAAATGACCTAAAAGAGGAGGAAATTGGCCAATAAGGAAAGCTGTCTGCATTAAGAAAATAGGCTTGCCCTCCTGAACTGAGGAAGCCTGATTACTGTTTTAGCATTCTAACCTCATAGCTGACTCTCTTCGCTTAGGCATAAAGGGACTATGGTTACCTATGGTGGGATGTCAAAACAGCCAGTCACAATCCCTGTGGTGAGTAGCCATGAAATTCCATCTTAATTTTCTTTCCACAGCCTGTGTTTGCCCTTTTTGCTGTTTTTCCCAGCTCCCCCTTGTAATGAACCATCCTTCCTCTCATGCTGGTCTATGACGTGACCCAAAAGATCCTCTGAAAGAAAATACATTGCAACCGTTGTGAATTGTCCTTCTCCTACTTATTTCTGCAGAGTGCACTGATCTTCAAGGATGTGAAGCTCCGTGGCTTTTGGATGACCCGTTGGAAGAAGGACAACAGCCACAGTAAGTGATGGTGTGTGCAGGGTGTCGGCCTGTGCTATGCATGCGGAAGGTTCCAGGCTCAGACCCTGGCATCACCACTTGCAGGCAATGTGGAAAACCTCAGCCCGACACTCTGGCGAGTCAGAGGCATTGATCGGCTTCCGCCAGACCTTCATGCATCTCTCATGGCCATGTGCAGAGTCTTGTTATTGTCCAGATCATCAGTAACTCGAATAGAAAGGTGTGTTTGTACATACCGTTATCCCAATGTGCATCTCACAAGATGCATTATCTAACTGGCTCTGCCTGCCCCTCAGCCAGCATTTAGCCTCCATTGCACCCACTCCCCCCCCCCACCTTGCCCAACTCCAGTTACTTCAGGAAATGGGCCAACAGAGTGAACGGTCTCAAACTGGAAAACATGCAAACAGTCTTTTGCATAATTGCATAGCTGGCATTCTTCTTACAGACATAAAGGGACTATGTTTTCCTGTGAGGAGATGGCAAATTCAAAAAGTGGAGCCAAAAGTCTGCCATGTGCCCTGCCTGCCCAGCACAGTGCACAAAAGACGCAACTCAAGCGACTCTGAAAGGATAGTCAGAGTTCCTGTGTGTTGCTTGGACTGCGATAACACTCTTGAGCTGCCTATTTCTAGATAGAACCTATTTTAAAATAATGATTCTCTTATACAATTGTAGTTCAATCATTCTGAAAGAAGAGTTACTATCTATTCTTCTTCGTCGTCTCTGTGCGAGGGGCCTGTTGTTGGGAAGATGTTCATAGCTAAACCCATTCTGGTGGGGGTTTTTTTCCTTATTTGTTTTTTTCTTTTAATTTTTTCTTAAGATGAAGAAATAGAAAATCATATAAAACAAAACAATGATAACAAACAAAACAGCTGAAATAGACAAGTTTGCTAAGGGAATTCTATACAAATCCAACCAGTACAATCAGCCCTGCAAATCAATCTATCTTGTCTTTCTATGCTCCATGAGAGTGTAACAAAAAGTAAATAATCTATACCACAGCAGAGCCTCCAATCAGGTCAAATCCTCTACTGCTTCCTTTCCTTTTCTAAACTCCTCAAATCCCACTAAACACTAAGTACAGTAAAATTCTATTTCTCCTCTGACAATCTTCTGTCTGCACAATCTTCTGTCAACTTGGCCATCACAACATACTCCGCCAATCTGTTTCTTCCATTGTTAGGAAGTCCGATGATATCCATCCAGAAGCAACTGCAATTCTTGCCATGATTTTCATATACTCAAATAACTCTAACATATTCTTTGAAAGGCTCCCTGAGACTATATTCAAAAAGCATATTCATTTTGTCTCTAATACTCAATCTAAGGAGCTTAAACAATTTCAGAAGCTAAACTCATTCTGGTGGGAGCCCCGCTGCTCTCTGTTTACTATATATAGGATGGACTCCTGCCATTTCCCCCAGTTCTTTTCTGACTGTTTTTTGGTTGCCTATTCTGACTAACCACTGGGTGAACTCCTGTCCTTATGCCAGAGATTCACCTGGCAGGCTCAGAAAGACTGAAGGACCAACCCCAATTGGAAATGTGGCACCTCGCCCTTATGGCCATTCAGTTGGTCACAGCGGCCCTGCCAGAGTAGCCTTCAACTTCGCAGGCGACTCCTGCTTCTCATACTCCATGGGCCGCAGCTGGAGCTCCAACAAGTCACTCTCGTCTCCAGGTCCTGTGTCCCAGCCACCGGTTCCTGTCCTCCAGCCCCCTGCCCACACCCAGTCTGCTTCACCTTGGCCACCTTCCTTACCATCCAACTGGTCCTCATCCTTGGATCTGGCCAATTGTGCACCTGCTATATCTTCATTCCCAGAAGACATCATTTTGGCACAGGGTCTGAGATCGCCCTCCAAAGACCTGGGAAGGGTCTCCAACAGGCCCTCTGAATGATACACAGCAGCTCACCGAACTGCCAGTGGACCCAGTCTGTGACATCATCTGTATGTAGGACTCAGTGCTAGTGGCTGTGTTGTTCCTTTCCACATTCCTCCACTCTGTGAAGGAACCATGGCAGACACCAGCACAGCCGCAGTCGACATCGTGCCCTTTGGAGAATCTGTGCCAGGTCCAGGAGAAGACACATCCCATTCCTGGTGTTGCACCTGCAGCTGAACTCGGTTATTGTTGGGTTGGCACGGGGTCAGGCACAGAAGAAACACACCATCCTGGCTGAGATGAAGACCATGGCAAGGAGGGTCTGCACAGCGATGGAACTGGACCTCCGCATGTCCAGCTACAAGGCAACCATGGTGTCTTACCTGGAGGAGGATTCCTCAGATGAAAAGAGCACAGTGGGCCCCAGACACAGGGGCTGTGGCTGCAGATGACTTCCCTGCTCTAAGGGAGCAGCCGCATCCCTATTGGGCAGTCCCTGGGGTTCCTCAAGAGCCAGGGCAGAGAGAAGTCACCCATTAGAAAGGAGGAGTGCATGGCTTCGACAGAAGTCCAAAAAGGCTGAATGGGGAGTTTTCCGTGAAACAGCACACTGACTTAATTAGTCAGCTTTTCTGACTTAGAGCTGGCTCCAATTAAAACCAGTTTAGCTAGGAAAACCTTCCTGATGACAGGCCCCACCCAGATGCGGAACCCATGTGTGTGAAAGCACGGATGACCGCCTGAAGAAATCAGTTACAGGTAAGCAAGCTGACCTTACGTGCTTTCTTCCATTTCCATGCTTACAGATAAAGAGAAACTGAAAGACATGATCGCAGATCTGTGCACTCTCGCTCGTAAGGGTCAACTCACTGCTCCAGCTTGCCAGGAGGTGCCTCTGATCGATTACCAAATTGCTGTGAAGGCTTCGATGAAGCCATTTGTGTCAGCTAAGCAGATTCTCCGCATGTAGAAGGTGTCCCACGGGAAAAGTGTATGCAGCTCGTTAAGGTGGATTTCCATTCCTGCTGTGGCTCGATTGCTTCCAGGACTAGAGAACCGAATTGCTACAAAGTCCCCTCCCCTGTGGCTCAGCAGATTGACTTCAGAAGGAAAACTGTGGTGGGGGACGGGGGGGAGGGCAGCTGCAGACCCTGAATGTACAAATAGGATCACAGTCAAATGATGATGATGTTCTGGGAGATTAAGAACTTTGTTTCTGCACAGCCAGGGAATGTTTGTGAGTTTCAGTGCAAAAGGTGAGATGACGGACGACCTTTCACGACCTGCCTTGAGCCGTTCTGCCTCCTGGCCACCTTTTCAGTAGAGAAGCTGCACAAATGGTGCTCTGTCTGTGCTCTCAGAATGCCTGACGCCCACGCTCCCATGACCTCCTCACCTCTTTTCTGATAGAGCCCATACAATAGAGGGCTTCCACATGGGTTGGAGGTATTTGGTGCCGGACATGGAAGTGGATCACTTTCCTAGCAGGCTTTCTCTCTCGTGCAGTTTAGTTTAGCACAACTAATTTATATGTAGCAGCCTTCCCCGACCTGGTGCCCTCCAGTTGCTTTGGACTTCATCTTTCATTAGCTTTAGCCAGCATATCCAGGTTAGGAATCCAGGGAGTGCCAGGTTGGGGAAGGTGCTATCAGAAATCTGCATTTGGCTTTTTATTTTAATTTTTTGTAAAATTTAAGAATTAAAACAAATCTGCTTTTGCTATAGATTGGAGGGTTAAGGTACTACTATGTAATATTTCCCTCATGTTAGGCTTTTGATGTACAGACTATAAAAATGCATGTGAATTTCCTACAGGTCCTTCCCCTCCCATTAAACTCAAGGCCACTTCTTGCCCTACAAGAGCACTCTGGCCAATCAGCATCACTATTGTGACTAAATCATCATACTGCACGCATCCAGTTCACATAACCTGCTCCCGAATAGATACTCAGGCATTCCTCCTCATGCTTCAAGCATGCATCTGTCACAGACGTAGCAAGCAAGATATGCCTACATAAACCATGTAATTAAAATGGAGATGATTCAATGCCATAAGCTGTCATGTGCAGGGCAGATCTGGCAGGCGTTCAGGGACCGTGAGGCTCATCTGGTCGGCCATTTACTGGCTTAGCACACCTTTTAATGTAGAATATTCGTCTGTTAGGAGTGGGTTACCCACCATGATGAAGCTGTATTCAGCCCAGGGTTTTTCCCTGGAGTAGCCAGCTTGCGGGTGAGTTTCCAGGTGGCTGTTGTGGGGAGCTCTGTGGGCTGAGGGAGAACCTTGCCAGACCAGACGCAGCCTGCGGGCCTCCAGAGCCCTCTTTCCGTTATGTATATAATGCATAGAAAGGAAGGGTTTCGAATTGGTTATTCATACAAGATGGCTGTAACTGAAACAAGGGCAAATTGTATTTGACTGCAAACCTGTTCTTGCAGAACCATGTAATGGCCATTGAAATGCCAATGATTTTCATTTCCAATAAAAATTCTCTGGCTCTGATCAGTGATGGTGTTTTTGCTTGGGCTTAGTAATAAGATATGGCACTCTTGAAGCCATTCGGTCCCATCGTGTTGCTGTATGAGCCTCGAATATATTTCATGGTATTGCTTTCATCATTTGTGTGGTGCTTTTAGGCATGGGATGCAAATCGTGTGACAAGAGTGGGGGCACATGCACACAATGTAACCTGCTGTACTCATCCTTGACAAAGATACCGGCGCATGAGTTCATTGTAATGAGAGGGTCGATCAATCCCACGCAGATTGGATTCCACATTCAGGCCCACAGAGAAATTTGGCCTTTGAGTGACAAATTAATTTAATTGTGCTAGAAAAATTAGCTGTAATTTCTGTAACCCAACAAGTATTCATTGATGGATCAGTCAATTTCATCACCCTGCAGTTCTTAGAGGCTTTTTTAGCTGTAAATACAAGAACAAGAAAGGGAGGCATGTTCACCTCTGTCATCTCTGAGCCCTCTGTCTTTTGAGCCACCGTCTCTTAAGATGGTGAAGTATATCAAGTATGATTCCTTGAAGTATTTTTGTTCTGCTCATCAGCCAAAAAGACTCCCAGAGCAGCTTACATATAACCAGTACAACAGGACAGTCCCTGCCAGCAGGCTTACAATCTAAAGAAACAGAGTGTAAGAAAAGAGGGATGGAGGAAGGAAGAGGGGGGAAATAAGTCTTTCAGTAAAGCTGATGGAGTGGGGCTGCTTCTCCCTCTACCATCCTTCAGGAAGGCCCCCTGGAATAGGATGTACCCAGGCTGTAGCAAGTGACACCCTAGCTGCATCCTTCCTCTTCTCACACTGGAAAGGGGGACTGTTCCAGGATGGTGTTCGCTATGTGGGGTGAGGCTACAGGGTCATAATGAGTTCTGAATACTATAAATACTTTTGAAAATCTGCCTGATGAATCAGTAGATCTAACAAACCAGTTCAAGGCAGCAGCCACAATCTCACGTGCAGATAGAAATCAATCCAACAGCAATGCTTAGAGTTGTAGGACTTTGGTCTAAAGATGCATAGGACTGTGACCTCAATGCTGCAGCTGTAATTTGTCTACCATGCACTCTTCCATCCTTTCTATTTCAAATTTGCAATGTATGGCTGTGAAAGTTGGTCCATAAGGAAGGCCGAGCAGCAAAGAATTGAGGCCTTTGAATTGTGGTGCTGGAGGAGACTCCTGCGAGTCCCTTGGACCGCAAGGCGATCAAACTGGTCAGTCCTAGAGGAGATCAACCCTGACTGCTCTTTAGAAGGCCAGATAGTGAAGATGAAACTCAAATACTTTGGCCACCTAATGAGAAGGAAGGACTCCCTAGAGAAGAGTCTAATGCTGGGAACAATAGATGGCAAAAGAAGAAGGGGACGGTAGAGGATGAGGTGGCTGGATGGAGTCACTGGGGCAGTGGGTGTGGGCTTGGGTGGACTCCAGGGGATGGGGGAGGACAGGAGAGCCTGGAGGAATGTTGTGCATGGGGTCATGATGGATTGGACACAACTTTGTGACTAAAACTCTTTCAAGTAGAATGTAAGACGCTGCCTTTTATCTATTCAACATTCTTAGCCAGCTAACTCGGGATTGCCTGCTTTGACAGGGGTGGGTCTTCAGCAAAGTAGTGTCCTGTCCAATCCTTTTAACCACCAAGCCCAAGAATTGATGCCTGGGAGCCCACACACAGACCCACTACTCCACCACTGAAGTTTGGCTTCTTTCTCAAGAGGAGAGATTACCAATACCAGGTTGTCCAGTATACATGATGAGGTGGAAGTAGCACTTTACTTAAAAGGATACTGCGTGCCTCAATTTTTTTCCCTGCTTGGAGAGTTTGCAAACTGCTTTCTCTTACTGCTGATAATGGAAGAACTTTCCTCTGTCAATTCAGCAGGTGAGCTGAGGTGCTTGTGCTCTCATTCTGAGCTAGGGCTCAGCATACGCTCGAAAAAACTGCTCCTGCTAAGATAGTTGGCATCATGGCATGCAAGGTAAGTTAGGAGTTCTCCACTGCAGGTCATAAAAAAGAGACCACCAGCTGCAAAAAAGAAGACAAGTTAGTACACAAGTCTTAAGTCTAGCCTCCCCCTATCAGCCATCTTGACTGGGGATGAAGGGACTTGCAGTCCAACACAGCTGGAGGGTGTGAGGTTGAGCAAAGCCTTTTTCCCTGGAAGAAAAGAAGCAGTTCTGCCCTTTTATTTAAACTTGTTTGCTCCTGGGGAGGAAAGCTATGGCAAATCAAGACAGGATACTAAAAAGCATAGACATCACCCTGCCAACAAAAATGCGTATAGTCAAGGCCATGGTTTTCCCAGTTGCAATGTATGGCTGTGAAAGTGAGACCATAAGGAAGGCTGAGCACCTCCAATTGTGGTGCTGGAGGAGACTCCTGTGAGTCCCTTGGACCACAAGGCAATCAAGCCGGTCAGTCCCAGAGGAGATCAACCCTGACTGCTCTTTAGAAGGCCAGATATTGAAGATGAAACTCAAATACTTCGGCCACCTAATGAGAAGGAAGGACTCCCTGGAGAAGAGCCTAATGCTGGGAACAATGGAGAACAAAAGAAGAAGGGGACACAGAGAATGAGGTGGCTGGATGGAGTCACTGAAGCAGTCAGTGTGAGCTTAAGTGGACTCGGGATGGTGGAGGACAGGAAGGCCTGGAGGAGTGTTGTCCATGGGGTCACGATGGATTGGACTCAACTTCTCGACTAACAACAACAAATTATCACAAAGCTATTGCTCTTTGGCTTGCTTCATGGCGGCATCAAGAGGCCAAATCAGAGGGGGTGCAACAAACACTTCAGACTCTCCAGGAAAATGAAGAGAAGTGGTAAGCCCTGCAAGTGTCCTTCCTGTACCAGTAGCCTGGACTGTGAGCTTCCAGTGATGCAAATTGGGATGACGTGGAATACTCCAGTAATCGTGCCACTCTTCTTAATAAGGGTGGTTTTGTTTTCGCTGACCTTGCCGAAAAACAGAAAAACTTACCAAGTGCCAGCCACCATTGCCAAACCAGAGGAAATTCTTTCATCACTGGGGGAAAAAAATCAGAAAAGTTTGAAATAGCACGGCTATGCTGCAAGGGTAACTTGTTAATAAGGAAGCGCCACGAGCGCACTGGCACATGAAAGGGTTTCATCGTCTTTTCTGCTCATGTATTGGAGGACCCAAGGCACACGCTGGAACCGTGCTTTGCTCTGCTGCAAAAATGCCCGTCTTTGAGACGGGCGGTGGGAGGAATTGCACGGCTGTGTGATGACCGCACAATGTACTTCTAAGCAGCAGAGCTGAACATTTTATGGAGAAGGGCAGAAGATCTTGAAAGGGATCTGATTCAATTCTAATTTAGACCAGAACCACCTGAATTATTTGCCAACAGAAAAGAAAACCTCCCCCACAAGCGTGTTTTTGGCAGACTCAACACTGTGGCTTGGTTTTTAGTTAGGCCTCCCTTACCTGATGGCGGAGCTTTTGGATGTATGGTAAAATGGGACGTGAACATAAGAATAGCCCCGCTGGATCAGACCAAAGGGCCATTTAGGGAGGATCCTGTTTCCCCCAGTAGCTAATTGGCTTCCTGCTTCATAAGTCCATGCTCAGGCGCCAGTCCCTCTTGGCTGTTGCTCCCCAGCAAATGGGCCTGAGAGGCAGGCAGAACCTGGAGGGGCCATGCAGTCATGACAGGGCCACGTGCTAAGGATAACTTGGTGAAGAGAAAAGAGGGTTAACCCTTTCATCGCTGTGGGGGGTTTTCATCAAAAAATCTATTCCCCAGTGTTGCAATTTGCTCCCAAAGGTGCTGTTTCCTGCCATGGGGGTGGGGGGGCGTTATATGGGGCAAGGAGGCACAGTGGGAAGGAAGGAAGAACGCTACATCAGGTAATACTGGGAGCAGGGCAAGGGACCGTTTCCAATGCCTGGTTTAGTGGAGCCCTTGGGCAAGATGATTGTGATAGCCCCATTTTTCCTTAGCACGATTAATGCCGCCTCTTTATTTGCCTCTCTGTCTGGCTCCAGTGCACAACAGCTCCCATAAAGAGAGGAAGAAGCAGGGCCCGGTAGCTCCATGGATTGGCAGTGGGGGCCTTGGCAGATACCCAAAGGTGCTGACCTCCAGCATTTACCCTGCAGCCACCAAGGATTGGGGCTCACTGGCTCCAGCTTCTCTCCTTGCCTTCCAGGGGGCCGAAATCCTTTCAGATGCTGACTGGGCTACTGAAGCGAGTGGCTAGTGCACTGTTCAGGCATGGCAGATCCAATCAGCCCGGCTCATCTTATCAGTGTGCAAGTCCATCCATCTTCCTGCAACTGCCCCCCATTCCTTGCTTGACTCATCAATCATCTCTTAATTTGCCCATCTTCTTGTACCCATTCACCTCAATCTTGGAGCACAGAGGATCGCCTCCCTTTAAATTGTGAGCCAAAGGAAGGGAGGGAGAGAGAGAGAGCAGTGCTCTTGCAAGTGAAGCAGCTGCCATTTATCACGCTCCAGCCAGTGCAAACACAAATCCTGCCCATGTTGGAGGCTGATACCAGGTCCCTAATCAGAAACTACACAGCAAGTGGGTTTGGAAAAAACACGGTCCTTTCCCCTCAAGCCCGAGTGTTGGCCACCTCAGCCCTATTTAGCAGAATTGCTTTGTTTATGAATAAGCAATTAGTCTTTCCACAGCCCTTCCACCTGCCAGCAACCTGACGGAGGGGCGGTTGTAGCTCTCAAAGGGGTGGGCGGGGGCGGGGGTGGGGGGAAGGACGTAAGTGATGGGTCTCTCTTGTTCTGGTCCATTAGCACCAGTGGGCTGCAGATGGCGATGCCTGTCTTTGCAGCAGTTGCATTACAAGAGAGATGGAAACTGCTTTCCTGTTATCATTGGTTCCAAGATGGGCAGAAAGGAAGAATGGTTCCACATGGCCCAGGGATTAATGGGACAGAACAACAGTGGAGGCAGAGGGAGCAGAAGCAGCTGCGAAAGCATTTGAAAGCTGTTTCAGAGCAACTTTTTCTTCCTTGGTAATGTTCATATTTGCTTTAAAGCTGTTTCTGATTTTGAGCTGTCTGGATCATTAGGTTGTGTTCTGGAGTGGGGGAGGCGGTGGCATTCAGTGGCTGTGGGGAGAAGGGGCAGGGCTGGTTGAATCGTCCTGGTGGACCATTCCCTAGCTGTGCCACATCAGCAGAGGCAGGCAGTGTTAGAGACTCCTCTAGAGGAGGGGAGCAAAACCTCAGCCAATTCTAGCTTATCTGGGTCCTAATCAGCTACTGCCACACTTCCCAAGGATCCTGATCCCCATCCCTGATCATTGATTGCTTGGTATTTTCACATTTCTTGTTCCATGTTCACAAAGGATGAAGAAATGCCTCTTTGTTACTGGCAGCTTTAATCCAAAGGAAGCTGGGTTTGGGCCCTGTCTTCTTTGCCTTTGTTCCCACCCAGCACTGGTCTAGTGTGCATGCTTGGTTTAGCGTTGCTTGTCCATCTATGGGAGAATGCATTCCTGGCTTTGTGCAAGCTTGCGGTCAAGGAATTCAGCTAATATGTCAAGAGTTCAGCTTTCTCCAGAGGGTGAGTTCTCAGCACTCATGGAAACCATGCTGGAGGATGCCGTGTATACCCGGAGTTCTCTGTGACGCATCGGCAGGCATGTCTGTGTGCACAGCTGATGAACCTTGAATAAAATAATTCATGTAGCAATCCTGTACCTAAAATAGCCGGCACCTGTGCATTCTGTTGCCCACTCTGCCAGCCCCTTTTGGGGTGGGAAGGCATCTTGTTTACGACTTCATAGATCTGAGCACATCCACTTCCAGTGTCTCCAAGTTTTGGTGCAACTTCAGGGACAAATACTGCCCTGCTTCTGCACAGCATCAGACAATGGGAAGATACTCGGTGTGTAGCCAGCAAGGTATGTCCAGGATACGCAGAAAGCAGAGCTCCAGATGTTTTGGACTTCAGTTCCTAGAGGTCTCTGCCAAAATGGGCAAAGTTCAGAAATGCTGGGAGTTAAAATCCAAAACATGTAGAGCTCTACCTTCTGACCACCTGGGGTTCAAGGAATCAGTTTTTGTTTCCTAAATTCATTCATTTTCAGTGCTACAGAACAACATTCACTTTGGTGCTTGTGAGTAGCTGCTGTCTTCATTTCCCAAAACACTGGATTTTTCCAGGGCGTTTCATACATCAAAAGCAGCACCCTGCCCCCCAGAATATTGCAGTATTCAGGGGATTCTAGGAAAAGAACATCTGGGCTGCCAGTGCAAGTCACCAGTGAATTCCACGCTTGCTCCGCTGGCAAGGAGTTCATCACCAAATGACTCGTAATGGTGGTCTTTTCCCACAAAACAAATACATGCCTTAATGATCATACAGGTTAGCCACTTGCCGAGAGTCCGAGACATGGGCCGCAGAATAATAGGCATGGGCACTAGGACCCGGGTCACCTAAGCCAGGGTCCAAACATCAGTCCTAGCCAAGTCCAGTAGCCCAACATCAGAGCCAGGAGTAGCAGAGGCACAAGACAAAGTACAGTCCACAAGCCACTCATGTAGTCAACGCGAGCAGGAGCAGGAGACTGGGGCAGGAACTTAGCAACTACCAGGAAGCAAGACACACCACAGCAAGTCAGGGAACCTCCACTGCTGCTGCAGCTTCTGCAGGGAAGAGCCAGTTCCGACATCGCTCTTCCTGCGGAGGGGGTGCGCATGATGGTCCTGGCAGCTGCAATAGATTGTGGGACTATGCCTAACTACCAGGGCCGTTATTCCTGCACTCATCCAGCAGGTGGAGCCCTGAGGCTGCCTCAGATCCTGACACCACCATGAGAAGTGCAGGATCTTGCTGTTAGCCTGTAAAGCCCCGGCCTCTTGGGACCAGGATAACGGGCAGATCGCATTCCAGACTTGCATGCTAATCAAGAGGAGGTCCTGCTGGTGGTGCCGTGGCCAGCAGACTGCCACCTCACAGCAGTCAGGAAGCAGGCCTCCTCTGTGGTGGCACCCAATTTATGAAATAGTTTCCCCATTTCCATTAGGGGGCACCAACTGAATCGTACTCCAAGCATCAAAGACCCATTTCTTTACCCAGGCCTTCTCTGACAGAATCTGCCCCCAATCTGTCTGCTATTATGGTGTGCTTTGAATTGCTTTGAATGCTTTTATTCACATTTTAGACTAATGCCTTAGCAATGTGTGGGCTTTAATTGTAGCTTAACTATAACTCCTTTTGTTGACCCCTTGAGAGATATGCTTAAATATCTTAGCTGCATGTAAATCAGTCAAATCGTCAATCAATATGTACATAAGGAATTTGTTTTGCTGCCGATGAAAGCTGAGTGGTGTGGAGGACGGTACGATGGTACAGCAGCAAATGATGGGCTTACGGCGAAACACATCACAGGAGGCGAGGACAACCGGGGAGCCAGTGCATGGTTGTTCCTGCCTTTTGTTCAGCCGGATTCTGTGCTGCAGTGCCCAGAGGCACCCGTGTGCCAGAGACACGCTTCCCGGCCCACACCACGCTCCCTGGTTTTTTTCCATCCTTGCACAGTTTGCTCTGCTACAAATCAAGGGCTGCCTCCAAAGCCATCTTTCTCCTTAGGAGCAACATTCCCAGGTTCTTAGCTTCTTGGGCAAGCTGCTTTCTTTTCATCTCACTGTTCCCCTTCTGGGAAATGAATGGTTTGCGTCTGAAATGGCTCCTACAGGGTAGCTGTTTTGTGAGGGCATCCTTTGCTTCGACGTTGGGACATTGCAGCCTCCCGAATCAGACACCCTTCTGTGTAAACAAGCATTTAAATTGGGGGGCCTTTCTACAAAGCTCTCTCAGGCTGTGCCTACTCTCTCCCCAGAGTGTTGCTTTCAAAAATTCCCTGATGCTTCTCAGCAAGCACAACTCATTCAGCTGAATCCAGGAGTTCCTTCATGTTGTTATGCCCATGATGCTCTATTGAGATTCCAGAATTTTGCCCAAACCCAAAAATGAGGGGACGGCTGCCCACCTAAAGTCCTCAGCTGCAGAAGTTTCTGGAACTGCGTGTGACGCGCAGTGACCGCAAAGAAAAATGCCAAGAGAGTATTTGGCTGTGAGGCGCTTTTACCGGACGTCTGCCAAGCAGCAGTGCAGTTGACCCATGGATACTGGTCAGGCACTACAAACTGGATGTCCGGACCTGAGAAGATCACGCTTTTGCCCAAGCAGCCTCTCAAAGCTGCAATGAGGACACTTCACCCTCCTCCAGAAAGTCGGTTTCGGACTTGTGTGTACGAGTATGTGTGATGCACAGGGACTACAAAGAAGAAAGACAGGTGGCTTAGCTAGATCTGTGGCTCACGTGGTCATCAGCACATTGAGTCTGTGCGCTCGAGTTCCATGTTGGTACCGATGTCATCTTGGCACCGATGTTGAGGTCTGCCACAACTTTGATACCAAGGCTTCCTCTCGGTTCCAAGGCCACCCCAGGTGGTCTTGGGGGAACTGGGGGAATGGGTGGGAACTTGCTATGGTCATATATGCCAGGATGGTGAAAGAGTCACAATTCCTCAGCTATAGGCGCTTCCCAGGTTGAGGTTCCATGTGGGTGCAGAGCCCAGAAGTGTGAAGCCTCAGATGAAAGCTTGAGGAACTGCGTTATAAATAAGCAATCTGTCTTTGCAGGGCAGGTTACAATACAGCATGGCAATGAGGGGACTGTTTGTTCTGCATAAAAGCCACCTGTCGGCATCATGGTCTCTGGGCAACCATTACAATACTGCAACCCTCATTACAACCTTTTCTGGGTGGACATTGCTCCAATGAGCGAGTATTTCAGCCTGTTAACATCTAAACTGGAGATCAGCCTGTCCATGAACATGGCTGCTGGGAGCATTTTCCTTTTCTGGCTTAAAGATCCCTCCCATTTGGTGTGACTGGCTTGAACTCACCTGCACAGGTCAGCAGGACGTGGGCCAAGGTGACGGTGATGGCGTAATCCCAGATCCACCATCTCAACAGCAGGGCAAAGAGGAGGCCACTAATGAGAAAGGTGATCTCCATGGCAAGTACTTTCGCTAGGGAAGTGGGAGAAGGGATGAATCTTTAAATGACGCAGAGTCAAGAAAGAGCGTATATGCAATATATGTACAAATTGGAGTATTAGATCTCATTAGCCTCCCGATCTGTGAAAGACTGGAGCTTGCATGCCCCTAGGAAACAGGGCGGTGGGCAAATGGAACTTCCAGGAGATGATATAATTTGGTAACATTTCTGTCTCTGACAATCCATTAACCATCTTGGATGCTCCGTTGGGACATTTAGCTTGACATTTTCTGCACCAGGATGGGAAGTTGTTGCTGTTTTTCTGTCAAGAGCATTGAGGGGCAGAGCCCAAGTGTCCAGGGGTGGCGCCAGAGTCAATCATGGGTGGAGCCACTACTGCCGTCTTCCCCTTTTTGCTTTCTTCCCAAGCAGTGGACTGCTAGAAAGAGGACAAGTTCATGCGACCAGCTGCTTCGTGTGGCTTGAAAGGGGCTTTTGGAATTGGGCTAGGAGGTTCCGGAGGTTCCTCCTGCAACCCCCAACCCCCATCACCACCCCACCTATGCTGGCTAGGAGGAGCTCTCCAGGACATTGAATGAGAGTAATTTTAGGGTTCCACATCTGCATGCAAAGCAAGTGCTCTATCACGAAGCCATGGTTCTTCCTCCATATCTGGTTGGAAATAGTGTAAAGTGTACTTTCGATTTATAAGCTACCCCAATGTGGAGGCTGCTAGACTTCAGCTTCCATCAGCCCCAGTCCTTGACTGGGGGGTGGTAGGAATTACAGTCCAAAACATGCGGAAGACACCAAACTGGGGAGGCTGCTCTAGGCAGCAGTCACTCCTTTTTAGGTTAGCAGATTTTTCATTCCTCTGTGCCTCCCAAACCTCCTCAGCCAAGAAAAGGGCAGCTTTTTCTTTATGTGCTTTAAAAAAAATTCTCTCCGGAAAGTCTGCTCACCCAGATAGCTGGAATTTAAGTAAGATGGCTCTGTTTTAAATTCAAAAGGGATCAGCATGCCAAAGGAATTGATCCTAGAAAGAAGAGAGTAGAACCTGGCATTAAAATGACCATAGAGGTCTCACTCATTGGTTTCTCCACCCTTCCTGTACCCCTTCCAGTGAGCTCCCAGGATGCTCGAAAACCCCGTCTTGGTGCATCAGTGCAAAAGGCCTATGTAGGACAGCTGTCTCCCAATCCACTTTCTTCTCATCACGCACAATTTGGGGCACCAGTAGCAGGCCTCCCCTGATTTGCCCTTTCTAAACTGAAAGGCTCCAACGTTGCAAGCCTTCCTCACAGCAGAGGAATCCTCTGCTTAGACTTAAAGTTTAAACAGGGAAGAGGGCTGCCACTCTCCATAAGCTCCAGCAGTCACCTCATCTTCTGCTTAAGCTTGCCTAGATCTTCCCCTGGGTGCTCTTTTCTGCATCTTCTCCAGCTCTACCATATCTATCTGGAATTGCAGAGACCAGAACAGTATACAAAGCATAGACAACTTGCCTGTGAGCCAAAATCTGCCCCTACACACCTTCTCCTAATTTTTATTTTTAAAAACAGTTTTCTATTCTTTAACCAGCAACTCCAGTTGCGTCAAAGCCAGCGGAGAACCTCTGGTTGCGGGCCTCTAATCCTCCCACATGCCTCCGGACAGGTTCTTCGTCCATTTGATGAGCCGTGCCTACCCATGGCGCCATTTAATGTTCATGCCCTAAACAGTTTTCCAAATGTTGCCCACAGACCCAAAAGGTTGCTGGCACCTGTTGCAGACACACTTCCTGGTATGGTTGCACCTTAAATTTATACAAAGGCATAATGATGTTGGCAGTTTCATTGTTCAATTCTTTTCCTAATGATCCCTAACATGCAATTTGCCTTTTGTACTGCTGCTGAGCACTGGTTCATTGTGCATTTAATGTGTCATATAGTTTGGCCCTTTGTAGGTGGCCTTAGGAAAGTCTCTCTCTTAGCTTCTGCAAATCCACTGGCAGGAGTGGATATTCGCAGTGACTTGTGCTAGCAGGTTTTGTAAACAAAGAAGGTAATCTAGTGAAACATACTAAATACTTCAGTGCCCTGATCATTTCCATGTTTACTCAAAAATAAGTCCCACTACTAAACTCACCAGTAGTTGTATATGAAGGATTACTTATTTTAGGATTGCCTGTTGTTTTGATTGATTTTATTCATATCCCTTCCTTTTATCAGCATTTATTTCATTTCTCTGCTGTCCAATGGCTGAACCTCGGAGTGGTTTACAAACATTCACAAAAGCAATACAAAAATGCCATAAAATCTTATCCAAAATGCAAACTTTTTCAGCCAAAAAAAAAGCTTAGAATGCAGTGAAACACTTCCAGGATGGGCCATCTCCTTGAGGCCCTGAATATCCCTGTATGTCTTTAAAGGCCTGGTATGAAGAGCTGTCTTAACCTGGTGCCGAAAAGATGGAGATGGGTGGACCTCAGTGTAGAGGTCATTTTATAAATGAGGGGCCACCACAGAGAAAGCCCTCCCTCTTGTTGTCATCCTGCAGGCTTTCCATCAAGTTGGCACTCAGAGAAGGACCCTGAATGTTGAATGTAATTCCCAGGTAGATTGTAGTGGGGAGAGGAGCTCCATCAGGTACTGTAGACCTAAACCATATAAGCCTTTATTGGCTAAAACCAGCACTTTGAATTGGGCTCAGAAGCTACTGTATACATTAGCAAACTTTCACAGAATCTGCACAGCTTGAAAAATGTTGGCCTGCTCCAGCATCCATACTCGGATTCATCTGAATCCATTGTGAATTCCTCTGACATCCCTACTCCAAACTGCAACATTTTGTTATAGGCACCATTTGTTTCATGCTATTGTGATTTATCATCATTTCAGCCTATGTACACAGTCTGTGTATTGCATTTCTTTCCTTGCCACCAACTTTGTCAGGCAGAGCAACCCTGTAACCTTGAAAATTTAGTCTGCTCCTCCCTGGACAGTCCGAATGTGCAAAATTATTACAGATCACGGCTGCCTTGCCAGACCAGGCAGTTAACCAAGAGTAGGGCTCCAGCTGGGGAATCATAAATCCATCTATCACGGGTGGATTATTGTTCCAATCCTAAATATATTTACTTGAGAGTTAGTCTCATTCATCTCAGTGGCCTTGCATTTCCGAGTTCAGGGGTTTAGGAACACAGTCTTAAAAGGTGAAAGTCTCATGTGGACTGCCCCACTTAGATTGTGGAGAGGAAGGGGGTGGCTTTTCCAAACACAGCCTGTAAGCTGGAGTTTGCATGAGTCAGGCAGTGGTCCTGCTTACAAAGGAATAATTGAAGGGATGGGGCAGAGGCAGGGCAGATTCCACTTGCTGCTTCATTGGTTGACTGAATATCATTTTTTTAAACATCTGGAAAAATGGCTTTTGTTAAGAGATCTTCCGAACAGATTCCAGGAACAGGCTGTCAGGGATACCTTGTAATAGCAGAGAAGTAAGAAGAAATTAAAATAAATGGCCTACATTGCAATTAGCTACCGTGCCAGAACCATTGCTGCACAGTAGAGTGGAAAAGGACATTCCCCGTGGGAACTCGAGTGGGAAGACGGAATGCTCCTGGGAAATGCGAGCTGCGGCAGCTGCGGCAGGATAACGTCTATGGTTCAAGGCAAGCGGCCTCACCTGAACGCTCCATAGCAAATGCTCCCGGTCATGTAATACACTGCGTAGAAAATGAGGAGACCCAGCAATGTATGAAGAACGATGACCTGGCGATAGAAGCAAGAGAAAGAAGTGAAATGCCCCCCGAGGATCAGCACAGATCTGACATCTGCGGCATTGGTGTTTTCTGCTGAGAAAGTTCGGCAATGCCTACTTCAGGGATGAGCGCCGGCCATTGTTTCCAGAAAACTTGGTACCGTGGTAGCTGGCAAAAAGAGCGAAGCGGAGATGGGCTGGAGGTGCCCATTGAGTACATCCTGACGGTCAGGACCCCTAGGCGTGGAATGGGCTTCCACAGGAGGTGCTTGAAGCCCCATCGGGGAGGGTGTTCAAGGAGAGGCTGGCCATGCATGTGGTGCACATGTCAGGAGCAGGAGCCAGCTGGAGCCGGGGCTCAGACTAGATGGCCTGGGAGACCCTTTCTGACTCGCTCAGTTTCTTCTATGTTTCTATTAAGACTGTTCCCAACCCTACAGAACTTAGGGGGTTCTTGGACACGGGGACATTTAGAAGTGGCCGTGTGCCCTCTTTTGCAGATGACAGCCCTGTATTTGGAGGGCTGCCAGAAGTCCTTCGTCTGCTTGAAGTGTCCACTGCTTGATGGGCTTCCTGCCTTTCAGAGAAGCAGATAATAAATAAATACATTGCAGCTTAAACATAAGAGACCCTAAGAACTGTTTCCAGCTGAAAAATAAGAGCCCCTACGGACTGTTGGCCTTCAGCACTTACTGCCTGAAGAGGCATGCACATGGGTCATCTGGCCAGACCCTGTCTGTCAAGATGTACAGGCATTTCTCAATTTGCAGCTCAACATCGCCTAGGCACATGTATGCACACCCTTACCCTCTTTTTGCAATGGAGCATTTCCTCTGCTTTGGGAAATGAACCTGCAAGGGAGAAGGAGGTCGGGCTCTGATATGGGGAAGGCTGGTGATGGGGGCTTGCTTGGCATTCGCCAGTAGCGGGACACAGGTAACTTTTAGGAGAACTGGAAGGGTACCAGGTTAGGGAACTACAGTTTCCATGCTGCTTCCAAGGGAGCAATGCTCCAAGGCATCGTAGGGAAATTAAATGGGCTCGTTGCAAGAGCCCAACGTGGCTTGGTGCCATGCCAGCAGATGGAACATGTGGTGGGCAGGACAGGCATCTGGGAGAGGCTCTGCCAGCTGCTCCGACAGCACCAGTCACAGCGGATTGGTCCCCTTCCCAGCACCTCTGTCTGTAAAAGTTCACATCTAATTCCAAGAATCCACAGACTGGGGAGTCTAACACAAAACAGTTTTGTTGTTATAATTCACAGTTGTGGCACCCCATCTATGGAAACGACTTCCCAGAGATATTCATCAAGTGCCATCCTTGTACATATCCCGGCACCAGGATAAGATGTTTTTATTTAAGGAGCATTTTAATTGTTGTTGATTTTAATTGTAATTCGATTTTAATTATATTTTAATGTAAATTTTAGTTTTCTTAATTATGACATTTGAGATGATTCCAATCTGTTGTTAAACTATTATTTGGTGTTCCTGCTATGGTGCTGTGCTATATTATTTGGTTTTAACTGTCTAAATTGCGCTTAACTGTGTTATATATGATGTTTTATGTTGCTGTTGTTGTTTTATTATGTAAGCCATCTCTATTATGTAGAGAGCCATGTGGTTACGGGATGGTACACAAAGTGTCATATAATATTTTTTTTTAAACTCTTTAAAAAAAACAACAACCCTGCCTACAGAGGTGCAGAAAAAACTGATCAAAGTCAACCAGTAAATACACATACTCATATTTTGTCCAGTGAAAAGCACCAAGGCTGAAGGAGAAGCAATTGGCACACAGCCAGCTAAGGCAAAATTATTCTCCCACTGTGCTGGGGAATCCACATTGTAGCACCAGCAATCCTGCTACAAGCCCCGAAGGAGCAGGCAGCACGCCTGGATCTCTGCTTGACCTCCAAGTCTGGCTGCCACTGGTTTCGTCCCTGACTCAGCTTTGCTTCCCATCCACAGAGGATGTCTAACCCCCGAGGACTTTACCTTGACGGTTGATGCATGGTTGCCTTGCAAGATCATGGGTAGGTAAGCTTCATCACAGCGAAGGAAGTATTTCATGGAGTGCAGTCAAAGCCTGCACAAGACAGCTAGAGATTAAGACATCAGCTGCCTGCCAGAGGCCAAGATAAGGGTCAGCAAAGGAGAGAGTGGGGGAAGGGAGAAGGGAAGATGCCTGCGTCAGTCCTCGACTGGGAAAGCTGGGTGGAATATCAGTCTTTGGAGGGGTAGATGGTGGCATCCCAGCAGTGATTCTCACAGGCTCCTGCAGCTGTCGCCAGATGCAGCTGGTGCTATTTCAACAGCTCTGAGAAAATTCTTCTAACTTGGCCAGACCTGCTTCTTGGCTATCCAGTGTTACAGATCGCATCCAGCTGGGGGGGGGGGGGGGGTGGCTAAAATGCCTGGAATAACATTCGAAACAACCTGATGGAATGGAAGGGCAGTCTGAATTGTTGAAAATGAAATCATCCCACAGAGATAAATGCAAGGTAAGGTTCTCCTTGGAAGCGCATGCAAAATCAAAGGTGCAGGCAACAGGTGGCTTGGAAGCAGCGCCTGTGAAACAGATCTCAGGACTGCCGTTGCTTCTGAGCAGAATACAAGTCCGCAGCATGATGCTCCCGGAAAAATGCAAAATGCAATTGTGGGTTGCATTACCAGAACCATTTCCCCCAAATGCCAAGAAATACTCCACTTTACTCCATCCTAAATAAACCTCATCTGGAGAACTCTGTCCGGATCTAAGCAATGCAGTTTAAGAAGGATGTAGGCAAACTGAAATGGGTTTAAAGGAGAGCAACTGAAGATATTAAAAACAAGCACTATAAGGGAAGATTGTAGGAATTGGATGCATGGGGCATGAAGAAGAAAAGACTGAAGCGGACATGGCTGCGTTCTTTGAATACGTGAAGCGTCGCCACATAGAAGAGGGCAAAGTTTCTTCTCTGTGGCCCCAAAAGGCAGAACTGAATGTTCTATAAACTTCTTGGCAATAAGCGTTGTTTGGCAGCTGGACCTGTTGTCTGAAAGTGGATGTTTCTCCTTTGCTGAAGGGCCGCAAGCAGTAACTGGTCAAGCCACCCCCACGTCTGTGGTTCTTTGAGCCTGCTCTGGAATAGGCCTGCTTCATTCACTCAGTTTTTGAAGGCAACCATGCAACACCTTCATCAAACTGTTGTCGTCCTGTGTTTCCCCCCTGCTGCTTTTGTGCTTTCTCAGGCTATAGAAAATCTGAATTTACAATGAAAAAAAGAAAACGTTTTTATATTGCCACCAGGTGAATATCACATTAGCACTATTGTGCCGTTTTTGGCAGGAGAATGTGGTTTTAATGTGTAGAATCATGCTTCTATCACATGCTGCCCTTCTAGGTTGTTTCTTCCTCTTCCTCTGGTCAGTGCCCTTTTACTCCTATTTCTATTGAAAACAAAACTAGAGGGTTTTTTTTAACATGAAGCAATAGTCTAATAATATTGAATTTGTTTTGTAAAAGCACTGGGGTTCAATTTTTATATGATTTTACAAACTGGTCACCAAAATGATTCCATTTCCTCCCGTTCACAACTATGTCATGGCCACTGGTGCACACAGAACCTGAAGGATTATATAATGTCAAATGTCACTTGCAGCGTCCCTTAATGATGCATGTCACTTACAATGAAAGAGCAAGGACTAAGTGGCCTTGTGGACTGGGAGGATGGAAGTGGGTTATTCCATGCATTTGAGGACACAGCCACCCAGGGCACTGCTGCCCTTTCCCAGATTCCTTCAGCCTGCTGTGAGCGGAGCTTCCTCCTCCGAGCATTCTACCGACCCAAAAGCGTAAATCAACCAGGAGTTCTCTGAGCATGCACAGAGCCATTTGTTGAGCCCAGTCTAGTAATCACCTCCAGGAACCCTCCTCATGAGCATGCCCAAGCCCCATCCCTTTCTGAGGGGCCTTCTGAAAGTGAGGGTCCTCTCCATGCACCGATCCTCTAATTGGGTGATGCCTCATCATGGGGTCAAAAGCCGCAGCTGCCTGGTGTGCTGCTGAGAGAGTCCCGTGTCTATGCTCTCCTCCCACCTGCTGTATATTTTGAATATCGCCTGCCTGCCTGCCTGCCTGCCAGCCGTGTCTGGCCTTGAGCTAAACATGTCCACCTCTTCCATCTCCGTGGCATGGCATGGCCCATCTTCCCCAGCTCCCCTTCGATCTGCTTTACATTCCAATTCTGATGAATCCCAGCCAGCAGTCGTTGAGAACAAGTGCCCAAAGCAGCCAGCCTGCACACTCCAAGGTGTGCGGCCAAGGTGTCAGGGTGATGCTCACGAAACTACAAAGCACAGTTGGGCATGGCTAGCCAGCTGTCCTGAGTCCCTCCCAACGGGCAGCCACTTTCCCCCTGCCCTAGAGGCTGTGGCTGAGGTCGCTGCAGCCTCTCCTTCTCCAGTCCTTCTTGGAGGCCGGTTAACGTCGCATAGCTTTTGCAGTGCAGCATAAAATCCGCTGCCTACATCTTGACTTTTGCCTTTTGCCAGTCATTTCTTTACTTGATGGGGAAAGGAATACAGTGGAGGAAACATCATTAGTTAGAAAAATAGGTCCCTGGCTTTGCAGTTAATGAAATTTGGTAGCCTGCAGCCTTATAGAAGAAGATGGAAACTTCCTACCATAGGAAGAAAAGAGTTATTCCACCAGGTCTGTGGAGTATTTTTTCGAATACACGGCATTGTTTCTCCCACCACTTGCAAAATGCACACCGTTTCAAGCACATCAGCAAAAAGCACGGCAGTCAGTGTTTGGTCAGGATCCTGTACTGTCAATGTGTACGTTTCATTGGAGAAGGAAAGGTTAACTCCTGTGGCTTATTTTCCCAGCCGTAGTTATGGGCTGCATAATTATGCTCACTGGGTGTGGCTTCTTGTATCACCCAAATTGTATGTATTAGATCTATATTCCAGTTTTTATTTTTTTAAAGAACTTAGAGTGGCTTACATCATTTCATTCTCATGTGCCTCTAGCAACCCTCCAACCTGTACAAGCTACTGATAGGCTATAAAAGCATCTTGTACAGAATCCATCTTGGTAGGCCTTTTGGAGGCTACCTACATGCCACATATATTTCCTGTATGTCTGAATAAACTGTAAGTGTTCTTCTGATTGTACACCTCTAGAAGACTCTCTTCAGAAATTTTTTCCACTCTTGTCAGGGAAAAAGGGGCCATTTGAATTCCCAGATTTGAGACAGAGCTCTGATCTTGCAACCTCGGAGAGGTGGAGAGGGGACATGTCAGAGGTAGGGCGGGGAAGAGACTGGAGAGGCCAGGAGACAAGGTATCCTGCAGCTATTTCCACCTCCTCCTCTCCCCCTCCAAGATGCTTCAGCAAAATGCAGGCAAGAGAAGAGGGAGGTGGAGGTAAGCTTCCGCTGCCCCTCTCACTTTGCACTGGATGGCCGCAAGTCCAAAAGTTCTGGGGCATCACTGCAGGATTGCACCTAACTGCATCTTCATCAAAAGTATTCTCCAGCTTCCATCCTTTGTAAGGAAGAAGAAAAAGAAATCAGAAATGTTTAAGGGAACAATAGTGCACAAAGAATCTAAAATGTACTTAAAGGCCTTCAATTTGTTGTTGTCAGTAAGTATAAGGCTTAGAAACATCATTGCTTCGCCTAAAGCATCTAAAAAACATCTATTTTATCGTGAAGAAATGTAACGATTAAAAACCTCTCTTCAGGTGCTTGAACAAAGCATCTGGGTTGATTTAGAGGATTGCTGAAGGTTTTATCACAATGCTGTTCATTGTTAAGAGGTGATTTTTATAACGATAATAATGTTGCTATCTGTTAATGCAGGCCATTGTCCATTAACATTGTAAAGGAAGAATGCAGAAAACATTGAAAGCCTTTGTATCAGTTCAGCTTTTGTTTGCTCATTGAAGGAGGACTAGGGATGTATGGATTTTTTTATATCCATTCAATCTGTGTTTTGTAGCTTGTCAGGCATCTTTCACTCATTAACAGAATTCGATTTTTCTCAAGCTTGTGTTTGCCCTGGAAAATGCAAACTTACATGAATGAGGACATCTAAAAACGTACATTTGTGTAAATCTCCCCCCACAATTTGCATTTTAATACTTCGGCTTACCAGGCAAAATGCATATTTTCAGTTGTGATCCTTTTAAAATTGTTTAGATTTTTAGTATTTTTGTACTATATTTGCATACAATGCCAGAAAGTAAAATAATGGTCCACAAATCCATAGATCTGCACGAGTTATCAAAAGCCAGCCCACTGCAGAATGCACAGAATCCATAAAAATCCCAACATTTGGATCTGTGGCAGACGGTCCTGTAGGAATTGCTTTTCTGAGAGAAAGTTGGTGAAAGCGCCATCTGGACTAGCATTCTAAGTTGTTGTTGTTGTTAGTCGCGAAGTCGTGTCTGACCCATCGCAACCCCATGGACAACATTCCTCCAGGCCTTCCTGTCCTCCACCATCCCCGGAGTCCACTCAAGCTCACTCCAACTGCTTCAGTGACTCCATCCAGCCACCTCATCCTCTGCTGTCCCCTTCTTCTTTTGCCATCTATTGGTTCCAGCATTAGGCTCTTCTCCAGGAAGTCTTTCCTTCTCATTAGGTGGCCAAAGTATTTGAGTTTCATCTTCAGGATCTGGCCTTCTAAAGAGCAGTCAGGGTTGATCTCCTCCAGGACTGACCGGTTTGATCACCTTGCGGTCCAAGGGACTCGCAGGAGTCTCCTCCAGCACCACAATTCAAAGGCCTCAATCCTTTTGCGGTCAGCTTTCCTTATGGTCCAGCTTTCACAGCCATACATTGCAACTGGGAAAACCATCGCCTTGACTATACGCACTTTTGTGGGCAGGGTGATGTCTCTGCTTTTTAGTATGCTGTCTAGATTTGCCATAGCTTTCCTCCCCAGGAGCAAGTGTCTTTTAATTTCTTGGCTGCAGTCCCCGTCTGCGGTGATCTTGGAGCCCAGGAAAATAAAATCTGTCACTACCTCCATTTCTTCCCCATCTATTTGCCAGGAAGTGAGAGGACCGGATGCCATGATCTTAGTTTTCTTAATGTTGAGTTTCAAGCCAACTTTTGCGCTCTCCTCCTTCACCCGCATCAAGAGGCTCTTTAGTTCCTCTTCACTTTCTGCCATGAGAGTGGTATCATCTGCATATCTGAGGTTGTTGGTATTTCTCCCAGCAATCTTAATCCCAACTGGTGATTCATCGAGCCCTGCCTTTCTCATGATGTGCTCTGCATATAAGTTAAACAGGCAGGGCGACAGTATGCAGCCTTGCCGAACTCCTTTCTCAATTTTGAACCAACCAGTGGTTCCATGTCCAGTTCTCACTGTTGCTTCTTGACCTGCATATAGGTTTCTCAAGAGACAAATAAGATGGTCTGGTACTCCCATCTCTTTAAGATTTGTTGTGATCCACACAATCAAAAGCTTTAGCATAGTCAATGAAGCAGAAGTAGATGTTTTTCTGGAACTCCCTAGCTTTCTAAGAGCTTGCACTTAAGCCGTCATCTTATGCAAACACCTGGAGTAAAACCCAGTGAACAAAGGGCTACATATATGATTGCACTATTAGTACCTGATTCCTGGGGTCCATAAAATCTTCCAAAGTCACTTTTTCAATACTTTTAAGAGGAGTCCTGCTTTGGTCTTTCCCTCCCTTCCTACTGACTCTATCAATAAACAGAGACAGCCTGCAGGTTTTTCTCTGACACTGCAGAGATGTAACACCATCTTAATGTAATCAATTGTTAATACAAGGGATCTCATTTACTCAATAGTTTATTTCCATTCACTGACATACTGTAAGAGTGTTTCCAGACCAGGCCTTTATGGTACCATCATTCTGCCCCATTCCACAATTTTACAGAGGTCTACATGTCATTACCTTTCCCCACTTATTCCATCTTTTTTTCTTATCACAGAAGTTCCATTAAGGAAAAAAAGATGGAATAGCTCCACAAAGCCTCCTGATAGATAAGAATTAAGAACTATCCAAGTGGAATACACATAAGCCCATTTTGCACTCTTGGCCTCACAAATGAATTATTTAACCTCTAGTGAGCAGTAGCGCATACCGGTTTTGGAATGTGTAACCTATGAAAGAAAGCTCTACTGAGTGCACATAACATAACTTATTTCATTATAAACACGTCATTTTATTATTTATTATTTATTTAATTTCTCTACCACCCCATAGCTAAAGCTCTATGGGCAGTTTACAACAAGAGTAGCATATTAAAAACAGTAGCGTATTAAAAACATCATTTTAAAAACTTATCATGCAAAATTTAAAACCAAATTTAAAACAGATTTAAAAAAAGAAATACAATCAATTGAAGAAAACCTGAAGTCCTGTTTAGCAACTAGCAAGCCCCACTAAACTAATTGAATACCCTGCAGCAGAGGATGGTCTTTACCTGGTGCTAGAAAGAAAGTAAGGTTGGTGCCATGGAGGAGTTTGTTCCACAACTGAGAAGCCACCACTGAAAAGGCCCTTCTTGTTCCCACCAACTGAGCCTCCCTTGGAGGTGTCACTCAAAGGCATGTCCCACGCCTGACTGTCGTGCTAGGGCAGATGGCGTTTGAAAGAGATACTTCATCATGAATCATGATTCCAAGCCCTGTAGGGCTTTATAGGTTAAAACCAGCACCTTGAATTGGGCTTGGAAGGATATAGGCAGCCAGTGCAAGCAAGCCAGAATTGGTGTTACATGCTCAGACAGTCCGATCCTTATTAGGTTGCCTAATTTTGCAGAAGCTGCAACATTCGAACAGTCTTCAAAGTAGGTCCAGGCAGAGTTCTTTGCAGTTATCTAGCTTAGAGATCACCAGAGCATAGGCAGGCTATCTCCATCTGATGGGGCATAGCTGAACCACCAGCACAAGCTGGTAGAAAGTGCTTCAAAAGCCACCTGGGCCTCAAATGACAAATATGGCTCACGGAGCATCTCCAAGCTACAAACCTGCTCCTTCAAGGGGAGTACAACTCTATCTGAAATAGGTTGAATTTCCTCCAGCTGGATAGGAAAACCACCCACTAATAGCATTCCATTATTATTATTATTATTATGTGAAACAACCTCTTCTATTTTAAATGGAAGGACAATGGAATTTTTTTCAAATAAAAGTCATAGGGAACGCATTTTTGGATATATAGTCCAAGCACAAGTACACACGGAATTAAGCAAATTAAGTTTTTTCCGTAACAGAGGGAAGGGCAGCTACACCTGTTGAATTTCTGTCTTGCATCCCCTCCCACCCCTTATAAAGGCACCGATCAAAAACACAACGATGGTGCAAAAAAGGGAGAAATATTGTGAGTGCCTCCTGGGATGGAGCACATGCCCTCCCCCAGGTGCGTTTCGACTGTAACTCCCATCAGCCCCAGGCAAAATAGCCAGTGGAGAAGTGGCAAGCGACCCCACGTGCTCCCACCAAAATGGACACATGCGGCACGTCCCCTTTAAGAGGCGCCGCCTCCGCCCAGAGCAGAAAGGCGAGCGAACTTTGAAAGCGTCGCAGCAAAGCATTTCGGGCCCGCCCGCCGCCGTCATGTGACGCCCTGCGTCAGCGCGCACGCGCCTACGTGCGTATGCTACGCCAGCGAAAGAGCGAGCGCCCGCTGCTGCCCGCCCCCGGCGCCCAGTCCGGCAGCGCGTGAACCCGTCGCTTGCAGCAGCGGCCGTCTCGTCGTCGTCCGCGGCGCGGGGTTGTGGGCCCCGCGGGGTTGTGGGGGGAGATGCCTCGGGTCTACATCGGGCGACTCAGTTACCAGGCCCGGGAGCGGGACGTGGAGCGCTTCTTTAAGGGCTACGGGAAAATCCTCGAAGTGGATCTCAAGAACGGGTGAGGCGTGCCGGCTTCCCTCCCCCGGCCCGGCCCAGTCTGGCCCGGCCCGGCCCGGCCCGGCCTGGCATCATCCCTTGTTTCCTCCTGTCAGCGCGGCCTGCCTCCACGGCGCATGCGCGCCCTTTCTCTGTCCTTTCCCGCGCGCTTTTCTCCCCCCCCCCAACCTCCTTCCTGCTGGGTGGGCCTCAAGCTCTTGGGGTGGGAGCAGGCCCCTCTTTTCCTGGTCTGTATGCGGCCGGCGACCCCCTTTCTCCCCCGTCAGGGCTGGTCAGTTCAGAGAGGCCTGGTGTTCAGGACAGCCCGGCACCTGGAAGTTCTTTCTCCCCGCCCTAATTTCTAGGTCTACCATGTGGCAGAACAGGCGCTCTGCATCTGCGGGAATGAAAAGTTGCTGCTCCGCAAGGACTGTCAGCCTTATCCTGAGTTCCTCTCCCCAGAGCTATCCCATACGCCCTGAGGGATGTGGGGGCTGGAAGGAGGTCTTGTAGCTGAGGTCTGGAATATAGTGAAACCCTCTTGTTATCATCGAAAAGGGGTTTCTAGAAAGCAGAAACATTGGTTCAACGATATCAGACAGGAGTATTTTGCAAGCCTAGGTGGTGATGTCAGAATTTGAACCCTGGGCCTTCCATATGCAAGCACATTTTCTGCCATAGTGTTACAACCACTATAGTGCCATCTTCTAACTACAGATATACCTGCCACACGATGCTGTTCCGAGCTTAGCTTAGCCAGGGAATGATTGTCAGAATTTGGGGTTTTGATCAGGGGGACCCTATTTTGATTTCCTGGGACCTTTTGGCATGCATTCCACTGCTGGGTGAAGGGTCTTTCTGCTGACAGCATTTCAATGTGAAGATAGAATTTCAGATAATTTTTGGTAACTAAAGCAATGCACATGGAATAATTAGCAAGCCCAGTTTTGTATCATTGAATTTTCTCTCTTGTAAGGCTATGTTGGTGTGAGATTGAGGCTGCAATTTGAAGTTTTATTTTACATTATGTTAAGATGTAATGGTAAGTAACCTCAGGCCAAAAAGCAATTCATACATTCATTAAGAAATAATAAAGTACACCTGGAACATACACCATTAAACTCTGTGGAACTTCCTACTGAATAGATAGGCTTAGGACTGCTGTGATTTTCAGCACAACTCTTGGGGGTTTTTTAACTTGGAAATAAACTCAGTTGAGTTCAGTGTGACCTATTCCCATGTAAGCATACATTAGATTGCAATTACAGAACATTAAAAAAGCCTATACATTTCTGGGAGACTGAAAGCAGCTTACAAAGTCTCAGTTGAAAAGTTCCTACTGTAAATGAACACACTGAATGTTTTTGCACACTGATGCAAGGAGTACATGTTTCTCTATTTTGATTAACTAGGCAAAGGGGGAGTCCATAGCAAAGGCTGGTTAATATAGGGATTCTTTCTTAAACTGCAGTGTGTATCCCACAATATATGAGCATTCACATTTTCAAATGAATGTTTTTGTACTATATATGAGAGGGTGTGATCTTCAAAAGGCCTACAAGTAATTCCACATTGGTTTCCCAATTGCCAGTTGGTGCAACATGGATTGTAAAACCCTAACTGTATATACATTGATGGCTCTTAATTGACTGTGATCTGCTGAACTTCATACTACCAAATTGTATTACGGAAGTTCTTGGGACCATGGTGGAAAAGTTGCTGAGCAAGAAGAGATTTTGTGAAGTATGTTGTAAATGCTACATTTGGAATAAGAAAAGTATTGAAAATAAAAATCCAAATGGCATCACAATCTAGTTATTCCACAAGGATGTCTCAGAGTTGGAAAAAGTATGAAAAGGGGAAACAAAAATAGTCATAGGTTTAGAATACTTTTAGAAGGAAAGCTTTAGTTCAAAAGAAGATCAACCAAGAGAGAACATGATGGAGGTTTATTTAAAAAATTATATAAAACCTGGAGAAAAGGAGTTTTTTTCTGATTGCTGCACAATACTTTATGAAACTCAGATCAGTCACATTTAAGGTGAATGAGTCTATTGGGACCGTTATAGCTTAAAGTGGATCAGAACCTCCATATAACTTTGATTACCAATGCTGGGAGCAAATGAGATGGCCATCTTTTTGTCTAGCTTTAGAGTGACAGCTATTGAAAGCAGAATGAGAGGGGGACATTGATGCAGGAGAGTATATGTGTTCTGTGTTGAAGAGGGGAGGTTTCCAGTGAAAAGTAAAGGCAGCATTTAGGAGCACCTAATTGGGATGCCTGTAGCAAATTACAAATAGCCTATGAAGGGTGGGAGGAGTGCATGGGCAAAAGTCTCCTCCATGCTCCTTCCATAGTTGACTGACCATCAAGTCAACTAGATGGTCAGTTTCCACTGTCTAGCTGAGGCAACTGGGAGTGTGAGGGAAGAAGGCTGAGGTGCTACCCTGATACTTCATATCGAGGTACTGCTGGTCTCCCTTCTCTGTCCCTGGAACATCCCCTAATCTCTGCCCAGAGGTCACTCTGAGTATAGAGCCCTGGCTCTGACCACAGTAAGAGCTCTGAAAAAGCCTGTCACAGTCTAAAGGGTGTCTGGTGGCATAGGATTGTGCTGCCCTTTACTTTGATGCCAGGCAAAGTTATGTGTACATTGAGCACTAAGAAAGTTGGGTCTGTAGTTCATGTATTTCAAAGCAGTTCATAATATAAGCTGAGAAAGCGAACAGTCGCTATGGTTTAAGGGTTTATAGTAGGGGTGTACAACATCCAGCTAATGTCTCTTCACTCCATTTGCTGTCAGAAGTCAGCATTGTGGCAGCAGAAAGGGACCTGTTTTTCTCCTTGAAGAAAAACAAGTTGTGGGTTGCCTCCAAATTACAGCACAGCAGCAGAAAATAATTAGTTTGTCTGTCTGTTTTTTAATAGAAAATAGAAGCAAAGCATTGTACATAGCAAAGATGGGAACCCTGGTCACTTTTGCAAACAATTTTTTTTTAAATTGTAAGCTGAGTATAAGTTCAGTGAATGTGGATTCATCTGGACACTGGTATATCCATCCCCTGTCCTTTGGTTAGAGTTGTGTACATTTAAGGAACGAGGCAAACATGCTTGGAGGTTCAGGAAGGGGGAGTTTGTGCAGGCCTCATAATTTCTAAGTCTGAGCAACAAGCTTAAAAACTGTTTGCTATGTTTGTGGTTGGGAAAGAATTTTTCTCTTAATCACAATGGCTGGCCAGTGGCTTAAGACATTGGTTTTGTCTGCCTAGTAATGTTGATGGAACTCACTTTGCACATTTCTGTGATTATGAATGTTTTCCTACCTTACGAACACATTTTTTGATGCGGAGTACTTCTAATTTTGTTCTGCGGCACCTTGAGATACCATTCTTGGCACAGCAGATCCTGTCTCAAGGGTGGGAGTAAAAGATGAACTCTAGGGATTGCCAAATGGCAAAGTTGGTCTCAATTTGAAAGTACAATGCAGGTGTTATTTTGTATTTGCTGGCCACGTTTGGACAGCAGGATAAATTGTGGGAGATGGAGCTTGGAAGCTTTTGCATTTTGATTAACGATGTTGTGTTGTCTCGAGCAGCAGGCTGCAGTTGCACTAATTATGTCTAACTCAACCAGCTAACTGCAGGCTGGGCTCTGAAGCTGACTTGATGAGTTTAGCTGTAATTCTGGGTCCAAATGATGTAGCAAGGGATGGATAACTACACATGGAAGTGAAAGCCTCAGTTTCTCATTGACCACATGGGAGGAGACAGCATGCAAGCCTGAGGCTTGCTGCTGCTCATGCATACCATATTTAAGCCATGGTTTGAAGAAGTGATGTGCGCTCATGGTGTGCGAATGCATTCTCTAGTTTGAGTATGTATTGACAAGGTAATCTTTAAACAGCATATTTTAAGTTAGCATAGATCTCAGATTGCAACTTAATTTGTTTCAGTTTATATCTTTTAATGCTAATACTTTAATAATCGGGTCAATCTTCAGGTATAGAATAGTAATTGCATTCCACTTTTTTGGAGAAAAGTTTATTAGCTTTTATTTGCTCTAGTCTCCTTAATTATTTTAGTAGTGCTTAGCAAATGATTAATTATTAACTCATGATATGCTGCAGGAAGAGTATGCTTATATTTCAGTTATGTCATATTAAGCTATGTATTTTATTAAATAAATTTAGTCTTTTTAAATAAAGGTTTTGTCCATCTTAGGTCTCATTTATTTTGGATTTAGGATTTCATAAGATTAGTGAGGGTGATAATTAGTTCACACAGAGGGAAGGTAATGACAGACAAAACAAAAGAAAGTAGTGTTAAAGTATATATGAGGTCACAGGACTAAAACATCGAAAGAAGCAATTTATGACAGACCGAGTTCCATACAACTGATTGATACCTAACAGCATTGCCCCACTTAGTGTTGTGGGGGCATCATTTGTTGGAAGCTTCTTATTTTTCCGTGCTTGTAATTACTTGGTTGAACTGACTTTTAATCTCATGTCAGCCATTCTAAACCCACTGCCATGCAGATGTTTGTGCTGTGGCTTCCAGAATCCCTGACCATGGAGACTGGTGAGAATTGAAGTCCAAAGCATCTGATGATCACCAGGTTGATGTACAGTGCTCTCAGCTAAAGAAATAATGCCCCTAAGAGCAGACTTGAGGGTGATTGCCCATCAGTCTTTGCTCATTCATAAGTGAGATCTGAGAACTTAGCAATTGGGTACTGTTCTCTGTCTCAATGAGTTCACAGGCTGTTAGAGTAAAATGAGAGAAGGCACTTTGAACTCTTTGGAGGAAAAGCAAGATGCAGATGCATCAGGTGAGTTAAGAGTGAGTGAAAACCAGCTGTGGCACAGTTTCTTCCCCCTCAGAATTGCCTCATTAAGAACAATTTCATCTGTTTATTGTAACATTTGTTATTTTATAAAGACTTGCTACTTGAATTCACTTGTTTTAATCCACCCTCTTAGTTCCCGTGGCAGGGCCTGTGTTTTTAAATAACTTCTACCCAGTGCTGTGGAGAGCTGTAGACACCTCACAGATAATAAGATTCCTGGACTGCACCACTTGAGATTACAGGTGTAGGCCTTGGATACTTCCTTATTAAGCTCCTTGCACACAGATAAGTACACAACAGGCTAACTCTTGTTGATATGCCAGTTATATAATTGAAGGGAAGTTATTTCAAAGAAAATGTTCATATGTGGTCCATGTCTTGGAAAATCACTGTTTATTGTTGGTATGAAGAAGGCCTACCTCTGAGCTGGTGAAGTAAGAGCACAGTTATAGATTTTAAAATGAGCAGGTTTTGCTGCCGGTATAGAGTTTGCAAAATAAGGGATCCCTTTTAAACCATCATTTGCTATTGTTGACTCTTTCCCCCATGCCCGGATGTAATGCATGAAACTGATGGCAGCAGCTGTAGTTATATGGAAATTGAGTGTCTGGAGGAGCAGATTCTTCCATTCTTTGAAGGCTCAATTTGCCTTAACAGGGAAGGTAATGAGTCACTCACATTATAGCTGAAGATGTAAAAATCTCTGAAAATTTTGAGAATGTAGAAAAGCCTCGTTCTGTTTTTGGAAACAGTGCAAACACTTGGGAAAATTGAAACATGCAATAATTAGTCATCAAACTTAAACTTATTTTACTACTATTGCAAAAGAAAATGCATTGATATAGTTAGTGTACAAAATTATGCTGTTCAGCATGGTTGCACCCTCTGAAAAGAAATTTTATAATTATATGATTTGTCTGTCTTTTAGAGTAATAACTCACCCAAGATAGTTGAGAGAAATGGTTCTTATGCATGCTTAAAACTCATTCTCTCTAATAAAGTTTCCTCCCATATATTATAAATTTTAACATTATAAAATATTTTGTTTTCTACTAGCAAAATTGCAAAGTGCTGTGCCCTATATTGTTAACATAAGCACATAAGTCTTGGCTTTTGCTCTCTGTACAGTAGGAAAAAATAAAAGTTGAAAATAGAAACCACATGTTTTTACTAGACAAAAGAAAGTAGTGTTTGAATATAAACAGTTGTACATTATTGGTGTATTAAAGATTAGAAGCATATTTGGATATCAGCTTAAACACTGAACTCCACAGAATATACTGTAATTATTCTCAAACAGTGTAGGTCTTCCTACTATTCATTTTGAGTGATTAAAGCTTTGTTTAAGCATTTCACGCATTCAAAGGTACAATATTTCATTGGAGGTGAGGGATTTTCAGTGTTCTCTAAAATGTCCATAATTTTTTCTGTTAGAACTTTGTTTTAAAAACTTAAGGGAAAATTAGGGGAGGGGTGGAATGTGACACCTTTTTTATGATGTTTTATCCTAGTGTTCCTCCCAGGTTTTCATATAAGTGTAGCTCATGCTTGCAAAAGGTACATCCCCTGTTAGACATAAGAATGCCCCCCATTTAGTCAAATAAACATTTGTTGCCCTAAAAGTCTACTGGTTACCTTGAAATGTAAAAGTTGTGCTTCACCCTGCTTCTCTCTCTTTCTTCCAGAAAAAGAAGCAGCCTTGCCTCCAAATGCCACACAACTATAAACACAACTATGTTTTAATGGCTGTATGTGTAGGCTCACTCATATTTGCAGCCTTAAACTTACTGTTCCTATAACAATAACAACAACTATCATCATCATCATCGGTGCATTTTATTTCTGTCCTGCGCTTCTCTTCCTCTCTATTTTATCTTCACAATAAAAACCTGTGAGGTAGCTTAGTCTGAGAATCTGTGACTGGCCCAAAGTCACTCAACAAGCTTCATGAATGAGGTTTAGAACCTGGATCTCCTGAGTCTCAGTCCACCATTCTAAACCAGTATACCACACTAGCACTCTTGACTTGAGAGACAAGGCAGACATGTGTGCAGGTGCTAATCAGCTGTTCTTTTCCCCCAACCCTATAACAAAGAAAGGAAAGGCAGGGACTGGCAGATGTATTCATGACCACCTGTATTTCTGCACTAAGTAACTTGGTGGGGCTATAAGATGACTAGCAGCTATAGGTCCTTCAGGGTCCCAGTTGCAGGGAGCTATCCAAGCACTAAGCTGAGTTTTTCCAGACTCCTGTTCCCCATTCTGGACTCCCCCCTCTGTCCTGAACAGTACACCACAACCCTCTTTGGTGGCAGTAGCCATAGCCCCACCTGTCTACTTCTTTGCTTCAGGAACAGCTCTGAAAAACATAAACCTCAACTCCTTCCAGCCTTAACCTGAAAGTATGAAGAAAGGCAGATGAGACCACTGGCACTGCCTTAGAGGTTAGCAATCCCCAGAATATCTCGCTATCTGCTTTGCTACTGCCTTTTTCCACCCCTTCAGGGTCCAGAAAATAATAGCCGAAAAGTTCAGAAGGCAATTGCAGAGCTTCCCTAAGGTAAAGGAGAGGACAGGAGCAATGTGGAAAAAGCTCTGGGTTAGAGCCAAAGCATGCATGATTTGTTGAAGTGATGGGCAAGCAATCTTGTTTGTGACTTATGGCTCTATCTTTTGACGGGGAAAAAAGCCCCACTTGGAGTTGTAGGGTTAGTCTGCGTGAAAGTCATAAACAGGGTTATTGTACTAAATGCTAAGGCCAGAAGCTCATTTTCTTACTTAAGGACTTAGAGCCTCTTAGTTGTTTCCCACAGGCAAGTTATATGCTACATGAAATGGTAATCTTAGACTTCAAAGGAAAATCTTACAGTTGTAACATCCTATAATTCTTGTAGTATTAGGGATTTTCTTCAGGGTTGGGTATGAAATATCTATATACCATTTCTCATCTAATTAAAAAATATTTCACCATTTCCCACCCAGTATTCATGGTCCCTCACTATTTGAAATGTACATTGTTATGTGTTTACTGTTTCCTCACTCTAAAATAGGTAGGCTAATATACACATTGTGTCATAAGGTAGAAGTGCACTTTCAGGGCCTTCCACTTAGTGATTTCTTAAGCTGCAAATTCTGTTATAATCTACTTTTTTTGCGTAAGAGTTTCTTGATAGTCTTGTCTGTGTGGAAATGGCAGCAGCTGTCCTTTTGCCATGCCTTTGGTGCCACCATGCTCTCCAGTTTGCACATGGAGAGAGAGACTTGCTGAAGCTACTAGCTCCCACTCGCACAGTCTGTAAAGGCGCATGACAATGTGAACCTGCTGACATGGTTGATTCTGGAGCAGTTTTTGTCTACCCCTAGGTATGGCTTTGTTGAGTTTGATGATGTGCGTGATGCTGATGACGCTGTTTATGAGCTAAATGGCAAAGATCTTTGTGGGGAGCGTGTAATAGTTGAGCATGCCCGGGGCCCTCGCCGCGACAGCAGTTACGGTTCTGGACGCAGTAAGCACTCCCATACCATTGTATCGGTGACTTTTTTTCTATTTTAAAATACAGCATTTAAACAGTAATTTAAAGAAAAAAATGTAAAGTTTGACTATTGTTTTTTAAAATTAAAGTAATATTATTTAGTTGTTAAATGTTTTCAACTTTTTAAAATGTAATTAAGTAAATGAGTTTTAATTTTCATTATTTTATTTTGTCAATATATGAATGGTTTATTTGTAATGTGATTGTTTAACATAGACTTAACAAAGACCTCAATGTTTCAATTAAGAGTCCTTTGAGGCTAAGATGACTGCCTGTTCCATTTGCTGACCCTGGGTTGCCTTTCCATGAGTGGCTCTTTGACCTTTGTGGCCCTTGGCTGACCAAAAAAAGGAAGCCATGTGACGACCGCAACCTTTTCCCATTAGACCTGGGTGGTGAGGACCCCAAGGGTTAGAGACAGATGTGATTAAACTGAAATAGGTGCCTGAAAATCTTTATTCATATCAGATATTCAGAAAACTTTAAATCAATGTAAGTAACATTAGTAACTGCCTAAAGTGATTTGGTTATGTTGTTTTCAAAAATGTTAATTTCTTAAACTTAAATTAGTTGCATGTTCAATTTTAAAAGTAATTATAAAATATACAGTCTTGTAATTATGTGTTAATGTTTAATTACATATATATAGGGACCTTTTTAATGTTTTGATATTAATATAAAAAATTAAATGTGGAGGATGTAGTTTTAGACTAATGGGTGGTGGGGGGATTAAATGTATTTACTGACAATTGGGTAGACTAGTTTTTATTTTATTTTTTTTTCGGGGGTGTAGATTAACCCCTGGCTCCACTACCTTGGCTGAAGTATTGCATCTGCTTATCGCCTCTAAAGGTGGATATGGTTATAGAAGAAGTGGACGAGATAAGTACGGTCCTCCGACCCGTACTGAATACAGATTGATCGTTGAAAATCTGTCAAGCCGTTGCAGTTGGCAGGATTTGAAGGTATGCAGCCCCTGTGCCTCCGCCAATCATGATAAAGGTTTGGAAATGTAAATGTGGGTCTCTTCTGAAGTCCAGCTCTTGCCCTAACCCTGTCCATAATTCCGCTACTGTTTGAACTCATAATGCGATGTACTAAGCACATTGTAGAAGAACAAGCAATGAACATGAGGCTTAAAGCCTATGCAGTTTTTTTATGGTATGTGATTAAATATTTTACTACTTCTCAAGCTTTACACTCTTAAATACGGCAAAGTTGCTTTTGAAGTAATGCAGAGGCCTGAGAAGCTGCCTAAAACAACCAATTTGTTTAAAAATATTGAGAGATTATTTCCTCTGTTTCCTTGCTGCAGTGGCTTGCCCCCTGTTTAGCATTGGATCACTCCTTGTGAAGGCACTGGGCCAAATGGTGCTCTGCAGTGGCCTAGGCCTCTAGTCACAACTAGTTTTACAAGAGGGCCACTTTGAGGAGATGAAGGGTGCTGGGCCAGACCTCCCCCATGCCCCAAACTGGGATGCAGAAGGATGTGCACAGAGAATAAGAGAGGTAAAAAGCTTCACTCTGCAAGTCTTTGTTGAATTGCTTGAGCTAAGTAAATGCCGAAGCAGAGATGATAAAATCTCATCCCCTCAGCAGACATGGTGTCTCCAAATTTCTAAACAATATTCTTGTGTCAGAATTATTTTTTCTAAAATAAGGAATGTAGTTTTTAATATAAGCAGTTCTTGTGGACTATAATAAACAGATCTGGAGATAATCAATTTCTTGATTGTACAAAACTGCTCAAGAGAAGAAAATTAGGGGGATGATTATGAATTGTGACTGCTCAGAGTTCACGAAATACAATACAAATAAAATTCTAACTTAGCCCAAAATAGTGAATGATTCTAGCATATGGAAGTTTAAGTAATAGTCCATATAAAGTCCCCTACCATAACAGAATAGAATGCCAGGCATTAGCACCAGATATTTTTATTTATTAATTTATTGGATTTATATCCTGCTTTTTTCTTATGAACTCAAAGCGGCTTAATCATTATCTTCCTCCTGTTCTCAACAACCCTGTGAGGTAGGTTGGGCTGAGAGTCTGTGACCGGCCCAAAGTCACCCAGTTGGCTCCATGGCTGAGCAGGTCTAGAACCCAGATTGCCTGAGTTCCAGTCCCACATTCTTAACCACTATACCACACTGGCTCTCAGGTTATGTTGCAGATTATAACGTTGAGTTAGTTGGAGTCCATGGTAACTTCAGACAGTCTTGACAAGTAAAAGTGAGCATGATCTAAAGTTCTGTAATACAAGAAGAAATGTGAAAAATGTGAGGTTGGGAATGAGAGGTCCAGAGGATTTTTTTCTGCTGTCCCTGCTGAAAAAAACTAAATTTGGGTGAGCTTAAAAAGCCTCTGAATATTTTCTCTTTTGGAATGAGTGAAACACTTTCAAAGACGTTTTAGGTTTTTGATGTAAGTCAGACTAGAGATTAATCATTCCTATGTATGCTGTAGACAAATACAGTAAAATCCTAGATTTATTTCTGTACCTATAGGATGCTGCCATCTTCATGAGAAGAACATGCAGGGTCTTCATTTTCTTACCTATTGTATGCTTTCTTGTGACATTTGAATCTAATATGGAAATGAGAAACAAATATCCTGCATCTGCTTTTCCTTACGCAAAACCAAGGCAGCAGTCTAGTACACATGTGTCTGGGAGTCAAACTCATTGAACCCTTGCATATAGATACAGAATTGCATTTAAACTCCCACTGAGTGGCTCTTAATTCTAGATAAACATGCGTAGGATATTTTCATACATTTAATAAATAGGCCAAATAAGATGTTTTATATACTGAATAATTAATAGTGCATTTCAGTCACAACAGTTGTTAAAACAGTTTTAAAAGTTTAGAGTGATCAGAAAGTAAGTATGACATGTAGTTAGGCTTTTCTTGTAGTGGGATAGCCAATTACTTTTACCCATCACGTCAACATTTCCAGACTTCCATTTTCTCTAGACACAAAAACCTTGTTGAAGATAAACAAACTAGTCAGTGCAGTTTGTCAGTCCGTGTCACCTTGAGTTTCATGATGGGAAAAAGGTGGGATATAAATATAACAAATTAAAATGCAATACAGATGAGAAATTGTGCAGATTTTAAAATGCTACATGAATTAATAGTAATGTCAAGCTAGTTAATCTTGGTGACAGTTCCATATACAAAAGTAATCTTTACTATCTCCATTTTCTCTTAAGAGTTTATATTTGCCTATGATGCAATCTTTCTTTTATTCTGAGTGTCTGGTCTTTGTGCCACCTGAATTTCCTAAACTTCTGTCTTTGTTTCCCACAAAGGTCTTTTCGTCTCTTTTTGTGGCCTTCTCCATCACATATTCATGCTTAACTTTTCTTCTCTACTAAATCAATCTGTCTTACATCTTTCCCATGATTGCTGGTGATTTAGCACTGTGTGCCTTATATTTTATACCACGATTTAGACTTGTTTTCTGCATAGTCATCTTCTTTGCTCTTTCTGCAAGCTGAATATTCTCATTTTTAGCAAAACTTTCAGTTGACCATGGCAACTAGAAATGTGTGTGTCTTAGAGGGAAGCAAGATGGCATTGGTAAACTAAACTGTTGCAGACACTCATGCGTACACACACGCACACGCACATACAGAGCCCACTTTTCATTTGCAGCCTATAACAAGATGAGAACAGGCAGCATCAGAATGAAAGCATCAATGTATTCAAACACATGCTCTGTCCTCTCCTAGGATTATATGCGTCAGGCAGGTGAAGTGACGTATGCTGACGCACACAAAGGGAGAAAAAATGAAGGAGTGATTGAGTTCAAATCCTATTCTGACATGAAAAGAGCCCTTGAAAAACTGGATGGGACAGAAGTAAATGGTAGAAAGATAAGGCTGGTAGAAGACAGGCCTGGGTCCAGGCGCCGCCGCTCGTATTCCCGAAGTCGAACTCATTCAAGGTAGGTCTGTTCATAGCAAAATAGTTGGGTATATTGCTCTCACATGGATGACTTGTTGGAGCCATGGCATGTTACAGATTGTGATGTTGTCTTCATAGTTTAGATTGCTTTCATGGAAATAGAGAAGGATTCAGATGTAATTCTGGACTATGGCTTTGGTGTGGCATGATTGGGCAGTCATTGCTTCAGGCATGTAGATGTTAAATCTCTGTATCCTAGCTTAGCTGAAAGCACAAGTTGGCTAGTTATTGTATTTGTGCTGTCTGGGAGAATACATATGTGACAGCAAGGGCATTCTCCTGGCCTGGATTTTACCTGCTCTGCTTCCTGTTCTGATTTTGGGGGCGGGGGGGAGTATTTCTGAGGAGGGCTTGAAGCCAAGATAGCCAGAACTACCTTGGCATAGTTCTGACATTGGCATAGGAGGAGGACTTGTCCATCAAATTGGCTGCCTGAGGGATGAGCTGTTGTGACAGAAGGAGCAACCTTGTCCTCCAGTGGCTGGGACATTGTCTGATCCATTTCTGAATTTGGCATTGGGGAAAGAGTGGCTTTCAAGGGGAAGTTGCTTTCCAGGCAGAACATGGGTAGATAATCAAGTGCAGGTTGAGGAAGACAGGTCCTTCATTCAAGGATGGAAGATCTGCATGTTGAAAGCCCATCCCAGGTAGACAACTTGCAAAGAGCTTGTGTGTTTGCAAGTTACTTTTGACCATGTAAACCATTCTAACAACTTTAGTGCTGAAAAGTGGAACTTTCTCAATAAATGGACTATGTTGTGCTCCTGTCTTCTCATCTTGTCCTGCCTGCAAGAGCACAGTTTGTGTAGGTTAGTTTGTTTGTTTGTGTTGTATAGTTTCTTCATAGTTTGTCCATTTAGAATCTAAATCTGGGATGCAGCCTTAGAAGGGCTGTAGCTGAGTTCCAGAGGACATGCTTTGCCTGAAGGAGGTTTCAGTTTGAACATCTGGCATTTCCTGGTAGGTCTGGAAGAGCTAGATGTGCATCCTGCCTGAAGCCCTGCAGAGTTAAGTCCTGTTACAAGCTAGATGGTCTAGTTGCCTGATTGACATAAGGCAGCTTCCTATGTTGGCATTCACGGCTTCAAGAAAAACTGTGGTTTGGCTGAAGCCACGATCAGAGGCATGGAATTGCAACATGCATGGGAAACGGGGACACTCAAATAAGCCACCTGGAGGCTTCTGGTTGCTCATTTATGTAAAATGAGTTTGATTTTGTATCTTAACCACTCCAGAGACGTGGGAGGCTTTACAGCTGTAGGATAGAAGAGCAGCAACAGGCCTGAAAGATGCAGATATGCAGGGCAGCTATGGACTAATTATATCCTCAGTATACTAGTCTATCCCCTCCTTAGTTTTCTCTATAAAAACTACTACATAGGACATTTTTTGGACATTTTTGTTGTTTGTGCAGTACTTCTAACTGAATAGCAACCTTTCAGAATTCCTTGATTTGTCTTGTGCTGTTAACCCAATGCAGCAGGATATGAAGCAACACATGCAATTATATCTCCCCACAAGCCCTGCCACTACTTTGTTGCTTGAGTTAGATGAGGCTTTCTGCTTAGGTTGTATTGCTAGCTAGACTTCTGTTCTATGAGCCTCCCTAGGGAGTTGGAGAGAAACACCAGTGAGGCCAAATTCTGCCCCAGTTGCCTCATAGTATGTATTGTGGTAGGGCCAAAATGCAGTGCCAACCTTTTGTACTTTATCACAAGTGCTTACAGTTCCCCAAGCTTTGTGTTCTGGCACCCCCTTCTTACTGTGTTCAGCTTGCTCTTGGCACAAAAGCAAGAAGGGAATATTGCAAGCTGAACCTTTTCTTGTGCTTAGGGAGGCTTTGGCAACTAAGAGATCCTTGTTTAGCAAAGTTTGAGAACCTTGGCCTATTTTCTACAGTGTCCTCACAGCACCTAACAGATATATTTCATTTATACTTGGCTGATTAGTGATGACAAAGCAACTCAGGCAGCATGCTTAATCTTTTTCTGCTGACAAAGAATAGTGGGAGGAGAAGCTTTGTACCCCCTTAGTGAGTGGTGTTATGACTGGATAATCAGTTAAGCAATACTCTTTCCTCCTCTGTGTTTTGTTTCATTTTGCTTTTGAAGGATTCTTGTAAACCCACATTGTCCTCTTCACTTGATCTGCTTGCATCTGTGCTCACAGCTCCTGTGTGTTTGCGTAGCACCTTAGGGGAGTGTAGGTTTCTTTCTCTGACATAGAGAAACTTGGCACAGATAGAGGGAACTTGTACTGTTTTGTCCAGCTTTTTGGAAATACATAGAGAGCTGTAGCTAGACCATATTCTTTGGGAAGTAGCAGATACTTTCTACTCTTTTCATGCATTTGCTAGGCCATGTTCCGTGATGGTCCTAAAACCCATAGAAACATAAATGCAGTAGCAATTTTTTTTTTCTTTTTTACTTTCAGGTCTCGTTCTCGAAGCAGACATTCCCGTAAAAGCAGGAGCCGTAGTGGCAGTAGCAAAAGCAGTCATTCAAAGAGCAGATCACGATCCAGGTACAGAGAACTCACAATGGCTTAATAATCAAATATATTTAATGCGGAATCAGTGTTATTTAAGATTCATATTAGCAAGAATTCTAAGGTGTCTAGCTGCACACTTTCATCTATAATCTGAGGCAGTGGGTTCACAATTTTATCAAGCCCCTCTTCTGCTTTGTTGCAAAAAATAACCAAGTTGCTTGTTGTACAGTCACTTCATAATACAGACAAATCAAAAGCTCCTGGTTATTAGGGTGAATATTTTTCTGTTTTGTTTGTCTTGGAAAAACCATCAGGAAACCTAGACAACTGATGCTTTAAGGAAGTCACTTATTTTTCTAGAAATCCAGACCCTGGAAACATTCTAATTAGTATTAAAACCTAGTTACTGATCTGTTGCTGTGGTTCTTTTGTTACCGCCTTTAGCAGGAAATACAAGTTGCTAACTGCTGTGAGCGTTGCTTAATATTTTAATACACATTTGAAGCTGCAGTTTGTAAATTGTGAGTAGGCACTGAATTTCTTACAGGTAAGTATGCAAGGAAGAACATACGAAGTATTTGAATCAGTTACTTCAATTGTCAGACTTCATAACCTTATGTTTGAGTTTTGTAAAGTGGTTTCTTGAATTGCAGAGGCTGTATTTTAATACTGCCAATAATTACAAGAAAATTTATAGAGCTCCTATGCCATTTCTTTGTGCCTGTCAGGTCTGGATCCCATTCCAGAAGCAAGAGTCGCAGTCGAAGCAAAAGTCATAGCAGAGGCCAAAAGGAAAAAAGCAGGAGTCCAAGTAAAGATGATAAAAGCAGGAGCCGCAGCAGAAGTGCGGAGAAATCCCGAAGTAAAAGTAAAGACAAGGCAGAGGAAGTGGTTCAAAATGATGATGATGACCATGCAAAGAGCAGAAGTCCCAGCAAGGAAAAGAGTAAGAGTAAAAGCAGGAGTAGGAGTGGTAGTAAAGAGAGAGCAGAAGAGGAGGAGAGGGGGAGTGTAAGGGGCAATAGGAGTAAAGAGAGAGAAAAGAGTGCAAGCAAGGCTAGGAGCAGGAGCAAAGAGAGGAGCAGGAGCCGTAGCAAGGATAAGAGGAAAGGTAGGAAGAGAAGCAGGGAAGCAAGTAGGAGCAGGAGCAGAAGTCGCAGTAGGAGTGAGAGAAGCAAGAGGCGAAATAAACGCGACAGCAAGTCTAGCAACAAGAAGAAGAAAAGAGAAGACCAAGAGCATTCCAGGTCTAGATCTAGATCCAGATCTCGCTCCAAGGAAAAGGAGCATATAAAAGCGGAACCTGACACAAAGGAAGTGAAAGGCGAGGGTGAAGAAATGGACACCAGTTGTAAATCCCGGTCAAGGTCAAATTCCAAGTCCAAAAATATCAAATCAGAATCTCGCTCCAGATCCAAATCAGTTTCAAAAACAAGGTCCCGATCCAAGTCTAGATCGAGGTCTGCCTCTAGATCACATTCCCGATCTAGATCAAGGTCTCGTTCCAGATCCTAAACTTGCTGCAACCACACTTAGAGCTCTATGAGAAGTCTTTTGTACATGTTTGGTAGTTGTAGCACAAGTGATTGGAGTAGAACACATGTCACTGCTGTACATTTTTAATACCCCCAATGGTGTGTCTGTATGTGTTCAGTCCAGTGCTCCCTCTCTGTTGCACATTCTGGTGCTAGAGGCTGAGAACTTCATCTGAACACCACACATCGATCTGGATTTCCAGAATAGCCATAGAGAATGAGCACTGCATTTTGATGGGCTTCTAAGATTGGAATGATGACTCCTAGGTAGGTATGGTAACTTCAACAATTTGCCCTTAAATTGATGCCCTTTGATGTATGCCATTTAGTGAAAAGTGCAAAGTCTTAAATTTCATATTACTTTTTCGTTTCATATTTTGGACTTGCAGAGTTTGTGAATAGCACAGTCAGGAAAATATATACCTACAGTAAACCATAGGAAGGGAAGGAAAAAAAAGTAGAGTTCCACATTCTGGTATTGTGACAATATCCTTGTTTTATATTTTTTTATTTTTCCCCGTCTTGCAAAGTACAGTGACCCCTGTTTCCATTAAATTTGAATAAAGACTATTTTTGCTTGACCACATGTTGTAATGGTTTTAAGTTATGCTCATTTGTCCCTTACAGAGATGCCTATGAGTCTCAAAAGCTTCGTCAGGAAAACTCGGGATAATAAGAAATGTTAAAATCCTGGAACCTGTCTCTTTGGGCAGGTTCTGCACCAAGCAGTGCATCCAGCATGTCATATTAGAAGGCTAGGGCAGGCACATGAGGTTCTGGGTAATTGTAGGAAATCAGCACGTGTTCTGTCTCCTAGTTATCAGTTCTAGTACAAAGCAAAGTCAGTCTTGTATAAGCCTAAGGTCTGCCTGCCTTGGTATATAAATAAGTAGGTGCTGCAAGGCACCCACATAGCTTGATCTCCATCAAAACAAAGCAAACTTCCTTGATGTGCTCCAGAATTATTTGACACCATTTTGAGTAAATTCACTAGCAGTGAACAATGCTAAAAAGCTGTTTACAGGCTTCCATGCTAATCATACAGCATCAGGATAAGCAAGAAACATTTCTTGATGAGTATAATACAGCCAATATGGCAGGAGGCGTGTCAAGCATGGTCCCTGAAGCTTTTAGTGCACTTGTTGAAATGGAGCGGCTCTCAGGGGTATTTGATCTTATTTGTCGTTCGATGCATTGAATCGTACATGGACAGATTACTCAGTATACCATAAGAGAAGCAGCTGTTCCTACGGGCAAAGCCCTCTGCAAGCATTTTGATGACACAGCAGCTGGGAATGTGGAATGCCCAGACAATAAACTCCTCAAGCTTCAACCAATATGGTGTTTCCTTTTATTCGTTAAAATGTTTCTATGCCACCTTTCTGTCAATGGTGATCCACAATATAAAGGCTTTTTTATAGTGGTTACTCTCAGAACCACTATCACCATTATCATTGAGAATTCATGGAAGACGGGAGAAGTGCCAGATGACTGGAGAAGGGCTACTGTTGTCCCTATCTACAAGAAAGAAAAAGAGATGAACCTGAGAACTATAGACCAGTGGGTCTGACATCAATCCCTGGAAAAATTGTAGGGCAAATTATAAAACAGTCTGCAAGCACCTTGAAGACAATGCATAATTACTAGAAGCCAACATGGATTTCTCAAGACCAAATTCTGCCGGACAAATCTAATTTCATGTTTTTGACTGGGTAACCTCCCAAATGGACTGTGGGAATGCTGTGGACATAACCTATCGAGACTTTAGCAAAGCCTTCAACAAAGTGTTCCATGACATACTGATTAGCTAACTTTTTGCTAGTTTGATAGTGTAACCATTAGGTGTATCCACAATTGGCTGCAGAAAGATAATTAAATTTGCAGATGCCACAAGGCTGGGCAGAATAGTAAATGCCCTGGAAGACAGAGATAAGATACAGGGTGATCTCCATAGGTTAGAATCCTGGGCAAGGAACCACACAATGAAATTCGGTAGCGACAAATGCCAAGTCCTCCATTTAGGAACAAGAAACCAAATGCAGCACTACAAGATGGGGAATACTTGGCTCAACAAATACTGCAAAGGAGAAGGATCTTGGGGTTGTTGTAGATCATGACCTAAATAGGTGCCAACAATGTGATGCAGTTGTGCAAAAGACAAATGTTATTTTGGACTGCATTGGCAGAAGTATCACTTCCAAAACACGTGAAGTACTAGTTCTATACTCAGTACGAGTCATATCTCACCTGGAGTACTGTGTCCAATTCTAGGCACCTAAGTTTAAGGAAGATGCAGAAAGGGTACAGAGGAGGGCAACAAAGATGATTCAGGGATGGGAGACAAAGCCCTATGAGGAACGACTGAGAGCTAGGCGTGTTCCGCCTCAAGAAGACTGAGGCGTGACATGATCACACTACAAATACCTGGAAGGCTGCCACAAAGAGGAAGGACAAGCTCTCTTATTCATTTCAGATTGCAGGACACGGAGTAACGGATTTACATTAAACCGGATTTAGACTAGACATCAGGAAGAATCTCCTCCCTGTCAGAGCAGTATGACAGTACCTGTTACCTGGATAAGTGGTGTCTCCCTCATTAAAGAGCTTCAGAAAGAATCTGGGCAATTACCTGAATAGGATTGAGTATCTTAATGAATTGCAACAGCAGCGGGTTGGACCTGATGGCCTTCTGGTTCCTTTCAACTCTTCTATGATTCTAAAATATACAATCAAACACCAGATTTTACTCCAGGAAGTAATACAACTTAAAATGAACAAGAACAAATTAATACTCATTCTAACAGTCATAGAAAAACTAAGCCAAATAATGCCTTCGCTAGTCAGTGAAGGGCCTAATCTCTCTCTGAGAAGAGAATTCTATAGGTGGGATGCTCCCACAGAAGAAGCCCTATCCTGTGTTCCCACCAATCTCACCTCATTTAGTGATGGATCAGAGCAGTGATTTCCCTCTGTGCTCAGAGGATCTCAGTAAAGAAGGAAAGCAGACAGCTGCTCTTCCCAGCTTCTCTGGGAAACATCAAAAGACTTACAATGGTACAATCCTATGCAGGTTTGGATTGGAAGAAGTTCTACAAGTTTTTGTTAAATGCCTGACTGGGGAATGCTCTGAGTGGTAGGACCCTCTTCCCTCTAAACATTCATAGGATTTAAAGAAGAAAACCATGTGAGAACCCCAAACCAGAAAATACGAAGAGTTAATGAGATACACTTTCCATACAAATATCTCTTTGGCTGCAGTTGCAGTAGTGGCTGTCCTGACTCTGTGAGGTTGACTTTTCTTTTAAAGGAAAAGTTCCTACTTTATTTTAATTCTCCCCTACCCGCAAGGACAGAACAAAGCACTGATGGAAGCAGAGCAAAAAGGCTGCCCTGGTGCTTACCTGCTAATCCTCTGGATGTGTATGCCCTTCACATCAATGGAATTTTTAATCTCTCCAAAACAGGGTGAGAAGGGAGCATGGAAAAAGATAGACCTGCCTGAGTGCCCTAAAAAGTGTATTTAAAGGGCCTCCACCTTTCTGCCTTTTCTGCCATTCATGCTTTCACTTTTCTCCATTGCCACAAAGCAGTGAAATAAAGGACGGTATTAGCAGCGCCAATCTCCGAGCAGGATTTAGCACATAAAAGGCTTTGTTCGTGTAAAGATTCCACAGAAGGGTTTTTTAAAAACCCACAACCATTTTCCTCTCTCTTGGCCTCTTCTGCAATATGCAGCAAAGCTATTCAAAGCAACCTTCCCACCCACACAACTGCTCTGCTACAGGTTCATTTGGGTCCCCCAACAGAAGTTATCTGCATGCCCATACCGTGTCCACAACTTTATCCTCTTCCAGGATTGCACTGAAATGATTTTGGGTGGAAATTAATCCCTTTGACACTCAGAGCATCAGTTTGGCCTGGACCAAAAAAGAACCAGTTCTCCATTTTCCTCTCCATTGAGGGGTTTGTCTGTCCAATAGTGATTCATTCACCTGGGTCCCCCACCCACCTGCAGTGGACCACCCAGGTTCCTGCAGGACTGTCCAGTCTTTTCTCAGCATGCACCCCACTACTCATGAGTGGTGTTGGAGGGCTGCTAGAGCATGGGACCCCGATTCTCTGAGCTGCCTAGATGGCCATCATCTCCCTCAGTACAAGCCTTTCTTCTGAACTTTATAGGTAATCACCTATTAAGCCCTTAATGGCTTGGGACCTGGATACCTATAAGAACACCTGTGTCCATATTTGCCCTCCCGCCCCTTGAGATCAGCAGCAGAGGCCCTCCTCCAGGAGCTCTCCATGAGAGACATCAGGAGGCAAAGTACCCGGAGGAGGGCCTTCTCTGCGGGGGGCGCCCCATCTGTGGAATGCGCTCCCCAGAGAGGTCTGCCTGGCACCATTGTTATTTGTTTTTCGGTGCCAGGCTAAGACCTTTTTATTCAAACAATATTTTAACAATGTTTAATATTTATAGGTTTTAATTGTGCAGCCAGGGTGTTTCCGGGTTTTAATTGTATTTGTATTTGTATTGTATTTATTTCTGTGAGCCATCCTGAGGCTATTTAGCAAGGGGATGGCATACAAAAACTTCAAACAAACTCTGCAGCCCTGCCTTTAGTAGGAGGGAGGGATTCACTGTCTTAGGATTCACTGTCTTAGTTGACAAATTGGGAATGTAGCATGAAGATCGTGGCCTTTAAACTAGAGGAAAGAGCGCCACCTTTCCTTCCACAGCTTGCTCATTTCAGTATTGAGACCAAAGTTCAAAACTGTGTAGCAGCATTACTATCCTCTGGCTTCAGAGTCCTGCCCAGGCAATTGTGGTATTTGTGTCCTGAAGCATTATAGCCAGTGAGGCCCTGACAACTGGAAAAGCAGGCGTCTTGGTTGCTCACTTATCAAATATGATGTGAGCCGTGCTTGTCTCTCGTTTCCTCCAAGCTGGGCCAGACCCTTGGAGTAAGCAGAAGCTAGTTTGCTTACACAAAGACCTTGAGTGAACAGCAGTGTCTGAATTTGGGGCCAAGTAATGTATGAGTTTACAGCTTGGCCTGCCTTGATCACCAGCTTGCGTGTGTCCGGAGCTCCTCAGTTACGCAGTCTGGTTTTTGGAGTGGACTTGCTTTTTGCATGATCCATGTGGCCAGATCCTGGTGGGTGCACAGTCCAGGGGTTTGCGCTAGAGCAAAATGTACAGATGTGGGAGGAAGATTGACGCCTGTTACCAATGTTATATTCTTTTTGGTGCCGGGCCAAAAAAAATTTCTCTTTATTTTAATGTTTAATTGATTTTAACTGGGGTTTTAGTATATTAATGGTCGGGTGCTGTGGGGTTTGTTTTATTCTACTTAATTATTGTAAGCTGTCCCAAGGCAGGATAGAAAAGCTTTTAATTAATAAATTATAAGATAGGGAGGCGCTTAACCTTTTTTGCCTTGTGGCACCTTAAAGACTCACAAATTTGCTGTAGCATAATAGACTCTCACGGACTGAAAACTGTACAGGAAGATTTTGTAAAATGCTGCTTTCCTTGTAACTAGAAAAAAGGTGCTTGCGAAAGCAAAAGTACAGGAGCGCTGAAGATCTGTCTTGCATCTGCTCCTAGACTAGCTCGGGTGGGAGAGAGCACCCTTCCTGCTCTTCCCTTGACTTTCTGCCTCAGGTTTTTTTCTGAAATCACATTCCTCCTCTCCCTTATCCTTACATACCTTTTGACAACAAATATGGGGTGCTCTTAGGAGTAAGGGGTTCCTTTAAAGACAGGAGTGTGCACACTCTCTCTAGAGCCTGCTGCAACTGCCTCAGAGCTTATGAAAATCACACAAAACCAGCAAAGCTCTTTAAAAAAAAATCATTAATGATTATTTTACTGTCGGGGAAGGGGAAAGGTGCTCGCAGGATTTTCTGTCTTGTAGGCCAAAACAGCTGGCTTTGAGCACAATTGTGCACTGTGTCTGAGCTGCTGCTCTGCCTCAGGCACCTAAAACCCTTGGGACCAGCCCTGGATGTGTCCAAAAAGACCTGTGGAGTGGAGGGCTCCATCTTGCTGTTGTGAGTCTTCATGGTGGGGGAGTAATTTGCTGAGAAGTAAATCCCAATGTGTTCCATGAGATATTCCATGCTCCCTAGCAATTCTACAAATTTGCCGTCAGCAAGCACAAGTTATTTTGGACTGCAGTCCATTCTGCATGGCCAGTGACCTGCTCAGTATTTATTTATTTATTCAACTTGTATGCTGTTATAACTAGTCCGAAGTCACAGTGAATTACAGCAATTTATATAAAATAACGTTATAAAATCAACATACAATAAAGCAGAGAATATGCAGCTGAGGGGGTCAAATCTCAATTAGGTATCGAATATCAAGTATGCAATTAATCAGTAGATGTTACAGCTTTGGTTGGCCCCAAACACTGTATCTTTCCCCGCTAGATTTGGGCCTGAAAGACCAAGGAAGCGTGTGGTTGCCGGGAGTATAAGGTTCAGGCAAACACAATTTGTGACATTGTGTAGTTTTGTTGTGAAAGCAAGCAAGAAGTTAATTAGCTTGCTTTCTATAAAATGTAAATTATAGTACTTATGCTTATATCTATTTATGCACATATATTTGCATAGGTAATTAAATATATGCAAATTGTGGGGGGCTGAGCCTGAGTTCTTTTAGATACCTTACACTGCCTGTGTCCCTGTCTGCTTTGTTTGTCATGTTGTAGTGAACAGCGCTTTAGCTCTTACATTTGGTCCGTCAATCAAGAAGTTAATTTGCTTTAATTGTATGCACTGTGATAAAAACTATGGATACACAAAACTAAAAAAAGAGAAAAACAATCAAGAAATAGGCTCTATAGTTTTGCAGGTAGTGTTATCTTTAAACTGCTGTAAGTGTGAATGTTTTCTTGAATTCAAACATTTTGTCAGCTCCTTAGAGAGGACAAGTACTGTCAGGTGTTAAGTTTGATTCTTATTTCGGTTTCCCTGCTGTCCTGCCCATGATTACAGGATGGTAAACATTTATTTATTTATTTCATACCACCTATCATCTGAAACTCCCTGGGACAGTATGTATCAATACCTAAAATAGAGTAAAGCTTTTCCTAGGGTGGCAATCTGTCCTCTTTTACAGAAGATAGTCCTTTGTTTGAAGGACTGTCAGATAACTCTGTTTTGAAGGCACCTTCTGGCCAAGGCCAGGTTAAAGAGAAAGAACTGTCAAGAGGAATAGGTAAGATGTGAAGCTGCTCATCAACAGCAGAGTGAGCAGGGCCTACACGTCACTCGATCACTTTTATTTATTTAAAAAATTTCTATTCTGTCTTTATCCAAAACGGATCTCAAGACGGCTTACACACCAGAAATGTAACAGCGCATTAAAATACAAATACGGTATGTGAAATATACAATAGAATAATTCCAATCATATGATAAAACAATCAGCCCTTAAAATACTGGGTAAATAAAAAGGTTTTGACCTGGTGCCCAAATGAATAAAGTATCAGTGCCAGGCACATCTTTCTGGGGAGAAGGTCCCAAAGCCAGGGTGGTATTTATTTATTCAGAGTTTTTGTATGCCGTCCCAATGCTTAATGCCTCAGGACGGCCTCCATAAACAGACCTACCACAAAGGCCCTTCTCCGGATAGCCTCTCTTCCAACTTCCTTCCAAGAGGCCTCCCAAAGCTGGATCTCAGTGGAAGATCTTAAGGCTTGGGCAGGAAGGAGACGTTCTGTCAAACTATAGAATTCCATACTGTGGCGAGACGCAGTGCGCTTCTATTTCAATTATCTCTAAATGTGCACCTATGCAAATTACATGTAAATCAGTGGCCTCTTCCATCCTCCTTTTGGGTGATGACGTCCACTTTTTTGGTGATTCCTAAGGGGCCACTCGAGCTTTGGCATCCTGCTGCAGAACCCCATTCTGCTCCTGACACTCCCCACTGCCTGTCCAACCATTATTATCCATGTTTTCATTATGGTGGGATCATCTGCCCAGGCTGTAGCTAAAACATTAAGCTAAAACTGAAGGAACAGCCCTGTGTGTGTGTGGGGGGGGGGGTAAATACCTCATTAATGAGCTAAGCCGGTTTACCCCAACATAGTGCTGAATCATAACTTCCATCATCCCCAGTCAGAGCATTTTTGCAGAATGCTTTGATGACACATCGAGAGTCAGAAATAGCCTCGCAGAGTCCCTAGGCTCGCCTGGGGTACAAGGCACTGGGAAGTCTCAACAGGTCGCAACACTACTATATCAGTGCTATGTAAATTACGTCAGTAAATCTAGTTAATTTACTTTGTCAACTGTGCCCACAGCAAATTATTCCCCTTTCTTGCATCCGCTCCAGCGGGCCCTATTTTCTGATGGTTGTCCTTGCAATTGCCCCTATTTCAGCTCCTTAGTTTGCCTCATGGGTACATCTGGATAAAATCCCAGGCTAAATGCTGGAGCTGGAAGTCCTCATCATCTCCAGCTTGTTTTTCAACAGGTGGTAGTGAAGTGAGGGGCTTTCATAGAAGTTTAATCAGACACCAAATATGCCTTTTTAAAAGGTGTGCACAGAGGGTATTATTATTAGTTTACTGGTAGTTGTGTTCTAATTTCAGAACTGAGAGATGGAAGTGAGCAGAAATAGAACAGTTTTGTGACAAACATTTATTATGGAATTAGGGAAGTCACAGCAACAAAGAAACAGCAACTGGAAACAATGCGTTGTTTTACTTCGCCATCTTCTTAAGTTCATCAGTCTTTTGAGGACAGAAATGGATATTTGTAAGCTGCCCGGCGAGCGGGTACAGTGTATCTACATAACAGCAGATTTTAGTTTACCTCATTGAATGTGCTCTTACAGAAATGTGGGGTAAAGATCTATTACATATATACATTCAACAGAACAATGCCTTGATCATTGTGTAAAAGTAGAACCAGCTCTAGCTTCGGGCGGGCTCTTGGCAAGTTGCCCTCGCTGGATGCCCCTTGACTTACCCAGAACTGATGGACAGCCACACTCCAACCTGCACCGAGCAGATGGTGTCCAGGAATGGCCATTTTAATTTCCCACAGCATCGCAGAAAATTAAGATGGTGTCTCTTTGACTGAGCTATTTTCCTTCTTTGAAGAGGGACACAACTGGGTAAGCTAGGCATCCTACTTAATTTTTTAGAGGCAGCAGAAGACAGACCTTTGTTAGACGGCATTCCCTCTTTGATGAGCTGTGCAGTCCTTGCAGTTGTCCATCAACAGGCGCATCACCATGTCGCTCACCCCAAATACAGTGGCACAACTGCATTCCTATTGAAGTAATGCCTATGCTTTCTACATCGGCAGTGACACACTTCCGTGCGCACACACATGGGTCCAGTTGGTGCGCTCTGCTCATTTCCTCTTCACTGGCATTGCACAGGCGGCCACCCTAAGCTCAAGGCAGGCCTCAGGGCGAGGGCCTTGCCTGTGGGTGCTGCGTGCCGAAGTGGGTCCGGCACAAGACGCAAACCTTGGACAACGACTGATCGCTGCTGTGAGAATAGGAGTGGTTCAAATAGTGCCTGTTTTCCTCTCTGGAGAGGCTGATGGCCACAGAGACAAAGAGGGAAAACAAGCGTCCCTCACCAAAGAATTTCATAATCAAAAAGGTGGGAAAAGAGGACACAGATTTGTACAAAATTTGCATGTGCTCATTTATATGCATACATGCAAATTTGGGAAAGATATTACCATTTAATAGACTATGAGGTGTGATCAAAAATATGGTGAATGTTTAAATTAAAAAAATTACAGTAAAGGACACATTGCCATTAATCCCTCTCAAAATACTCTCACTTCGAACACACGTATCCCACTGTTCTGGAAGTCCTGTTTCGTGTCCTTAGTTGTGCTGTTGTGGTTTCCTCGATGTCCTGAATCAATTGAAAACGCTTAGTTTTCATGGTCATTTTGACTTTGGGGACAAGCAGGAAGTAGTACAGTGTCAGATCCGGTGAATAAAATGGATGAGGACACACCGTAATATTTTTATTTGGCAGAAATTGCTGTGCCAGAAGGAATGTGTATTTTGAATCGATTGCAGACATCACAGCAGCCATGACAGCACCACTAAACACTCACGAAAGAGGACTTCCATAAAGTGGCAGGAACGATGGGAGAAGCATATTCGAAGCGAGGGGGAGTATTTTGACAGGGATTAATGGCAATGTGTCTTGTACTGTAATAATTAAAAAACCACTCACTGTATTTTTTTATCACACCATGTACATCCCCTTCTAGTGGGGAAGACTGTGACCAGGTAACTTGTGAGCTTGCCTGCTTGGAGGGGGGGCCATATGGCCTGCTTGACCAAGGACAGACTTCCAACTAACGGGAAGGCTGACAGGCAGTCCTCTATTTTAAGGTGTTCCCTATTTGAGGAGCTGTCCAGTCCAAGTCTAGCTTACAGATACAGGCCCTCAAAAAGAGAGAACAGCTGGATTTTGACTTTGCCCAGCAATGCTGAGAATCAGCCTAGCCTGGGCAGGCGCACAGGTGACTTGGTCATATAAGGTGACATGCATTTGTATTTATAGTCATTACTGCTATAATTTTATATATACCTATAAATATATCTGTAAATTATGCAAATCTGTGCTCTTTTTTCAATGATTTATTTCCCCTTCTGGTGATGAGTAAGTGTCACTGTACTAATTCGTCTGCTCTCTGGGTGGTCCCTGTTTATGGTCAACTTCACGGCCCCTTCTGGCTCCCTTTTGTTAGAGTATATTATCTTTAAACCAGGTTTGGACTAGACAGTTCTTCAAACAGAGAGCTGTCCCTTGAAAATTCAGGTGTATAGCTAGCCAGCCTAAATTCAATCTTGTTCTTATATTAAGCATAAAACTGGTATACCTCTTTTTATCGGACCAGGCTGGAAAAATAGAGGAACGGACTGCCAGTGGCTCCCCAGTGCTTCCTGGAAAGCAAGCGCCTTGGAAGGTATTTGCATCTGCCTGTTTATGTATTCCAAATCCCTGAGCCTATAAACAACCTGTGATAAGAATTTAATGGCTTCTTTATAAAGAGATGCAAAGCACACACGTTATCTCTTGGCTTCAAAAATCCCTCCTTGAAAAAAAAATTGCTTGAGAATCTACTTTCCTGAAAGGGCAGAAAGGTACAGCAGCATGGCTGTGGCACAGAATAAAAGGATTTCTTTCTCTCCACCCCCACCCCTACCCCTTGGCAAAGAAGAGCAAATCTAGAAGAAGCCGAGGAGAAAGAAAATAATAATTTTGCTCCTATATCCACCTACTGGGTCCTTAATCTGCATTTAAAAGAATGTATGAATATGTATCTTGTGCAACCTGTGTCTTCAAAAGCGCCAAGTAAAACTTTGTTGTGGAATGATGATGATGATGATGTGTGTGATTATGTTTTGGGGAGGACCCTTCAAATTAATTGCCTTACGGTCTTGAATTCAACTGGTGGCAGTGATCAGAATTACTTTCTTCCATACAGAAATATGTCTAGTCAGTTCTATGGGAGAGCTAGGCTGAACAGCCATTTCAGTACACAAAGGATTGCTGCTATAGAAGCCACCTATTTGGGACTAGTCCTGGGTTATTCCCATCAACCACAGCAGATCTTAAGCAGAGGGACTCAGTGCATGTGCAGTGATGAACTGGAACCAACATGGATTAATTAAGAATAAGTCACATCAAATTGACCTAATCTCATTTTTGATTAACAACCTAAATGGACAGCAGGAATGCCGTGGACGTAATTTACCTACACTTTAAACTATGCCCTCTATTTGAAGGGCTGTCCTGCCTAGTTCTGCAGTTAACACCTGAATAGGCAGGCACACAGCTCACTAGGTTGCCGTCTCCCCCACTGTCATGGGGTTTACTGTATCTAAATCATAATTAATGCTTCTAACGTTGCATCTGGAGATACACATCTGTATGTGCACATTTTATACAAATCACTGCCTTCTTTTGCCTTTTGTGGGTGGGTGGGTGGTGATGATGCGTTTCCTCCTTTGTGGAGATTCGTAAGGGACTGCCCTAGAGTACTGGATTAGATGGGCAAATAGTCTGGCCTGGAAGAGACCACCTCCCCATGCGAACTGCAGCCCAGGTCCTTCTCTATTTACAGAAAACACTGCAAAAACATAGCCCAGCCGCGCCATTTTTGTTTTTTGTTTTTGTTTTTACAGTTTGCAAACTTTCCAGTAGAGTTTCCATTTCCATATTCCATGGCTTGAAATGAATCTGCAATTCTGCTTTGGACAGTTGTGCAGAATAGACTCTTCTGCCAAACATAAAACCAAACTATGGTTTCCATTTGATGCAATGGGTCAGTAGGAAACAGTCTGGATCCCACCTGGAACATATTTAAATAAGGCTGCAATCCTAAATCCATTTACTTGGCAGTAAGCCTTATTGAACTCAAATTTATTTAGTAGGCATGCCCAGGACCGCACTGAATCTTTATATCATTTAGCAAGTAATCCTAGATTCTCTGAGCAGAGCCTCTGACTGCCACAGGACAGAAGTGGAGGTTACAGTATTTTTCATGCATCAAGGAGGGGCCACATACAGCCAGCAGACACGTGCTGCCCAGTCTCCCATCACAGAGGAAACGCCTGCGGATATTTCTGACGTGACCGGGCGGGGCCAAGACCATGGCTCAGACATTGCAGGAAAACCTGCAGCCTCAGAGGGGATTTTGGGGGGGTTTCCCCCCCTGAACAGTCCTTGATGCTGAGATGCTGTCTAGGGATACATCTCTGAAGCATTTACGTGTATTTAAATGTGGCTATATAGGTAGGGGGAGTATCATGCACGTACACACACGGGGTGTGGGGTGGGGGAAGAGGTACAAACAGTTGAATCATGGTCCCAACATCAAATCAAACATGCAGATTAGGTAGAAGATGTGCTTGTTTTCGGTGAATTTTAATAGCAGGTTTAAATGTATCTCACTGCGGCAATCAAGCCTATTTTATATGTACTTCAGTTGAACCATTTAACTTCTCACTTTTATTCCTTTGACCCTATTTCATTTAAATTGTTACAGCTCCAGGCTGTATTTTCCTTTCTGTGTGTATCTCTTACAACCCCAAGCAGGGAGTTCATTTTATTGAAAAAATACTGGCTTTGTTTTAAAATTCAAACATAACTGAAGAATAACACATTTCTCACTATGGAGGTAGACAGTTTTAACCAATGGATAGATTAAAAAATACTGTGCATTAAATCTGGGAGGACAATCATTATGGTATACTAGAGTTTCTGGTTGATAAGAGCTCCAGAATATACTGAAAAGCCCTGCATGTATACACAGCACAGGGAATGGAAGGCCAGTAGATAAACCTTTCCCCGCAAACCATCTGTTTCATAATCAGATGTGTTGGACTATAGCAAAGCTTAACCTCAAAAATGACACATAATACTGCAGAATGTTAACATGTAATAAACCCTGCACATAGTGATCTGGAGAGCTTCCAGACAGGATTCTAGGAGCACTACTAAAAGGCATCGCTCCCTATTTTCTCTTTGTTTGGTCTTTTGTTTTCCTGGTAATAAAAACAAAGAAAGAACCTATGGGGAAAACATGGGAGGGTAACAAATCAACAATGACACTGTCTAAACAGCCTGAATGTGGCATGGCAATTACTTGATAGAAATTCTGTGTGAAGGTCCCTTTAAGGTCCTGAAACCATCACTTGTCCATTGCTACATTAAAGAACTGATTATGAGAATATCTTACAAGGTACTTGTACAAAATGGTTCACAATCGGGGTTAATTTTATCATCGTAACAGCTTGATGTTATTTTCATTTCGATAACAAATCATCATTCTGCTCAGAAATGAAGGCCTGGATGAAGGTCTGGAGGACTGCTGGAATGTGCTCCTTACTGGCTATCTAGCCCTACCGGGAGCCAAACCACTTCATTCTACTCCAAGGGAAGCATGACACCCATTGCAAGATGTCGGTTGGTGTACAGGGTGATTTTGCAGGAAAATCAGTTGCCTCGATTTTCTGAGGCTGTACTATAAATCACCAGAAGTGGTGGGATCAAAGTTGAATTCTCAATTCACTGAAGCACAGGTATCACAAACTAGAAATGTTAACTGGGGTGACTCCTATTATGTAAGTGAAGGCTACAGAAATTATGCTATAGCCTACAGAAATTATGCTAAGGGCGAACAGCCTGTGATCAAAATTCAACATTTTACTTCAAAAAGCAGTGGAGAGGGGGGAGGGGGCAAAGGTTGTCATACAGACCATAAGAGGATAAAATCCAATAAAGCTATTACCCTAGGAAAAAAATAAAATGCCACTTTCTATTATAGTTTTGGTAACAAGAGCCAAGGAAAATACAAAAGGAGTTTGGAACATGAATTTTAAACTTTAAACATTTAGTGGGGTAACCATTTTGGCCTGCAACCTTATGCTCATTGCATAAACATACAGATTGTGCTGTTAAGTTTATGACTGCAACATTCGAAGAATATCTATCTTAAAATAGGAACAATTTATTGTGACATGAACTTTCAGCGGGTAGCTTAGTGGAAGACTGCTGCTTTGCATGTTGAAGGTCCAAGTTTAATCCCCGGCATCTTCAGCTAGGATGAGACATCCTGGGAAGTTGCTGGCACTGTTGACAGCTAGATGGGGCCAATGTTGTGGGCCAGCATATGGCAGCTACCTATAACTAGAGTCCATTTAACCAGATGCATGAAGTGTCTTCTAGTTCCTGAAAGCGAATGCTAAAATTAATCTGCTGGGCTTTTAATATGCAATGAAAGTGTTTTTGCCCCCAGCCCCTACCCAATAAATCAGTGAGACCCAGGAAGGCTTCTAAAAAAAGGCAAAAAAGCAACCATTTATTTTTATTATTTTTCAGATGTATTGTAGTATCCAAAGTTAGTCATATGTACTGTAGACCCACTGAAATGCACGACACTAGGTTAGTGTGGTCTAGTGGTGAAGAGCATGGGACTGGGACTCAGGCAATGCAGGTTCGAGTCCCCGCTCGGCCATGGAGCCAACTGGGTGGCTTTGGGCCAGTCACAGACTCTCAGCCCAAGCTACCTCACAGGGTTGTTGTTGTGGGGATAAGACCAAGAGAATGATATAAGCTTCTCTGAGTTCTTTAAAAAAAGAAAAAGGCAGGATATAAATCTAATAAAATAAATTAAGTCCCATTCATTTCATTGGGTATACTCTATGTAGCACTAACATGGAATATTACCCATACTAAATTTCATAACCAGGCATGGTGCCACGTTTTGGAGGGGGAGACTTGGCCAATTGTCGCTCTGCCGCAGCAGCACCCTTATTCTGGGTTAATGGTGTCAGTGAGAGATTCAGGTCCACATTCTTTCCTCAGGTGCTGATGCTGCTCTGTATGTAACTTCTGATGGATGCTTCTGATGATGTATTATCCACTTCCAAGGATTCATTCATTTATATCACTAATAAAAATATGATTAATAATACAATATTAACCTGAAGTTAAAAAGGAAGAACCAAACAAGATGAAACAGCTGGTTAAAAAAAAAAAACTTAAATACTGCTTGGTCCAATTCCCTGGTCACCCTGAAGTCAACCGATTTATTGTGGCATAAACTTTCCACAGCTTAAAGCAGCTGCTCGTCTAATGCGCACTAACATTAAGGGACCGGGTGCTTCTGGCTTGTCCTCTGCCAAAACTGTTTCCAATCTCAGCTGCTTGTTTTAAGAACCTGGAGAAGTTAAGAAGTGGTACCTGACTTTCCATCCCACCCGCAATTCAGTGCGTCTTTTACATTGCTACCTTGCATTGCCAGAGGCTGCCTCTCTCGCTGTACAAATAATTACGGCTCGGGGAGGGGGGCAGATTTGGGGAGCAAATACCCATATTTAGACAGAAAAAAGTCCTCCAGCTCCCAGCATCCCCCGGTCAGTGCAAACTCGAGTAGGATCGGGCCCTGGACTGCAGCCACAGGCTGCGAAACGAGCCGGGAAAGCGCCCGCCGCTTCCATGAAAGCACGCCCCTCCGAAGCGCGCTTCCCGGGAAGTAAAGCACAGGAGGGCTCGTTCCCACGTGCCGCCGGAGCCTCCCCGCTCGCCCGCCTGCCGGGCGCAGCAACTCCTCGCAAAGAAGCCGAAAAGGCGCCGCGGCTCTGCGCGCCGCCGCCGCTCACGTCCCTCCAGGAGGCCCGCCAATGGGCGCGCTCCTTTCCTTCGGGCGCACGCCCCTCCCCTCCGCCCTCCTCGCTCCTTCGGCTCCCTTAGAAGCCCGCCGGAACGGCCCGCGCCCCAGTTATTCCGCGCATGCGCGCTGGGCGCTCCGAGCGCCGGGGGTTTAAAAAAAATAAAAAACAATTGTGCGAGTTTAAAGAAGAATCCGGCGAGGGGGAGGTGAGTGCAAAGTGCGCGCGGGCGCCGGGGGCGAGGGGCGAGCGGGCGGGGGGCGCCGCGGAGCGCGCCCTGCCGTCTCCGCCGCGCAGTCCCAGCAGTCGGAGTTCAGCGGGTGGAGCGCGGAGCGACCGAGGGGCGCCGCGTATCCTGCCGCCCCTCGTTCCGCGCTCCGCGGCCGCTCTCCCCTCGCTTGCGCCGCACGCACCGTTAGGCGGCGCTTCCCCCGCCATTTTGGGACAGCAGTGTGGGGGGGTCCCGTGGAGGGCGCCCCCCAGCGCCGTGCGGGGAGCGTGGGTGGGCAGGCGAGGCAGCCAGTCGGCGGCGGGCTGCGGGCTGCTTTCTTCGGGAGTCCCGGCAGTGCCCTCCTCCTCCCCGCTTCCCCGCAGTCTGCGCCCCCGAAGTCGGCCGGGGAAGTTTGAGGGACGCGTCAAGTTCTTCTCGCTGCCCCCGCTCCGCCCCCGACGCCCCGTGGCGCGCCATCGCCTCCTCCCCTGTCACCCGAGGGGGCTGGGATGGCTTCCCTGCCTGTCTTCGCCCCCCCACACACTTTTTTTTATTAACCAAGCCCACAATGCTGGGGTGGGGGGATCTTTTCTGCTTTGGCAAAAGGAAAAAAAGGGCAAGAAAAAGACCCCGGTGGCACCTTAAAGTAAGGGATGGGGGAAGTCGTAGCTCTTCCCAAGTTGGGCTCGGATGAAACGCAGCTACGCAGGGGCCCTATTTGTCTGCTTCTGCAAAAGCAGGAATCGGAGGAAGCGAAACTGGTGGCATCTTGACGTGGTCGTCCTCCAGGTGTTGTCGGAACTGAACTCTCATCGGTCCCAGCTAGTATGTCCAGTGGTTAGGGAGAGTGGGAATTGGAGTCCAAGGGGATTTAAAGATCCACAGGTTCCCCATCGCTCTTCCTTAAAAGCTGCAATCCTGTAGAATCTATAATATATAGAGATAGATACTAGATGCTAACTTGGGACTAATCCTCACTGAGCACTGTGGGACACTTAGGTTTGAGTACACGTTTATATGTTTGCGTGGTAAAACTGCAGTCCTGTGTACTTGAGAGTGGAACACCTTGGGCTTAATAGGACTTAACTTCTGAATAGATGTGCCTAAGAGTTCCCTGTTGTGACAGAAGGTTTCATGGACCAGTGCTTACTTCGTAAGCTATTATAGTCAGATTCTGTCTCCTCTTACATGTACATGCAAAATATAGGTGGAGAGAGAAGTGGACTTCTGTGTGCATGGTATTGTTTATACCTCTCTCTGTATAACAGAGAAATGTATTTCTTGCATTTCATGATATAACAGTCCCAGGGTTTACAAAGTTATCTCTGTACCTTAGAAAAGGGAAGCTGTTGTATTCCAGGTCAGACTGAGTCTGTCTGGCACAGTGCTGTCTACTCTGACAGGCAGCAACTTGTTAGACTCTTGGGCTGAAGTATTTACCATCACTTGCTTTTTGAACCTTATAGTAGAGATGCTGGAATTTGAAACCTGAAATCTCCTATGTGTAAAGCCCGTGGTCTGCCTTACAGAGCTGGCCCTTTCCCTTTTGTGTATATGTAAAATGTATATGCAAGGGAGAGGGAACACGTAAATTGTGGGGCCAAATGCATAGCTTATTGCGATGCAGAACACAAAATAAATTCACATCACAGGCCGTATCGCTGACATTTCATGCTTCCCTTCTCCTTATGCTCATATCATCCCCTCTTGATCCTGATGTTCAGGCTAGATTAGCTAATGTTTATGCAGGAAAAACAGCATCAATCACACATTAGAGAGGGGTATCAGCACACTCAGCAGAGCCTTGATTATAGGAAAGTTCAACACCCCCCCCCCATTCTCCTTCCAAGGAGTAACTGCCCCCTCACAAAAAGCTGTAGAGTTATTGTGCATGCTTGCAGAGCATGCATTACTCGCCTAGATCAGTTGTTAAAATAACAAAAAAGTATTTGCACCAGGGGTTGTACACCAGTCATCCAAAAGGATTGCAGGAGATGAGACAGGTCAGTCCATATCTACAAAGGTATCACATGGGCAATAGCTAGAGAGATGAAATTTTCAGGAATTTTGGAGCCATGGGGAAAACTTTTTTCCTGTGTGTGTGTGTGTGTGTGTGTGTGGAAAATAAAGACATTTTGTTGCAGGGCAGCATGTGCATCACCTGTATCTGTGACTGGTGATGTTGATACATTTAGGGAGCAATCCTGTGCATGTTTAGACAGAAAAAGTCCTATTGAAGCGGGGAGGCGGTGCCCTCCGTAAGTGTGCAGTGAATTGCAGCCTTTAAGTGGGCTCTGTCCACAAAAACTTATGCCATATCAGATAAGCTGGTCTTTAAAGTGCTACAAGATTTTTTAAAAGCATTTCTCTGTCTTCTTAAGTACTTTTCTTTATAAGAAAAGGTACCTGCTATGAAAGGAAGGAATTCAACTTGGACTTGGACTTTCTTGTCTGAAGAAAATGCACACATGTTTGTTTATTTATTCATTTAAAACTTTTGTGTACCATCCACTGCCATGTGGTCTCGGGGACGGTCTTACAATAAAACAAAGTGGAGCACAGCATCCATTCTATACAAGAAAAACCCACCTAAAATCTCAATCTAACCCTTGAAATACTGGGAAAATAATAAATAAGATTGGGAAGTCTCCTTAGTCTCCTTAAGACTAAGAACTTTTATTGCAGGAGCCCATAACTAGAATAATTCCTGGGCCTATCTAAACATTTCAACAAAAATGGAAAATTGCAGTACTGGATCAGCATAGGGAAGACTGTGGCTATGTCATAAAGTACATATTTTGCATGCGTGTGGTCTCAAGTTCCATCTCCAGCATCTTCACATAGGGCTGGAAAAATTCCTACTGTCAGCCAGTGTCAACAAAGCCAAGCTGGATGGACTAGCAGTCCAAACTCAGTATAACGTAGCTTCCTATGTTCCTATCAATCACTTTAAGCATTTTTCTCACTTTTTAAACCACTGTGTTCTATGTTCTTTCTGTGCCCTGTATCACGTACTGTTCTGTCTCTGATTTTATATTTCTGCTAACTTTCTCTTTCCTCAGCAGAGAAAACTTGCATGCACTATCTCTGTCTACTTCATAGAGCACACACTGTGGCTATTCACACATAAGGCCAAACTGAGCTGCACAGTTACTGTATGGTATGAATCTCACCTTATTTTATTTTATTTATGTTGAGGGGACCTTCCATCCTGTGATCACACATTTGCAAGGCAGCTACTAATGGGGAGTTCCCGTGTGCCACCATCTTTCTTCCAAATGGTGGCACATATTCCATCAGCCCTGCTGTTGGGAATCAATCCCAGTGTGCACTGCTCCTGGCTGCCCAGTCAGCCTCTCTCCCATTGGCCTGCATCTTCCCCTGCGCATGTTCTCTGTCAGCCACCATTTTTTCCCTAGCTGCTCCATGGAGCCAATATCTGCTCTCCAGAGTAGAACAATTGCTCTGAAGGAGTATGAGAGCAGCAGTCCCGTTGTTGCCCATACATAAGCATGTCCACCCACACCTCTCTCCCTCTTCACTGCACATGTACCCATTGTTCCCCCACTGCCCCCCATGAGCAGGATTTGCACATGCTGCTTGGGCCACCTCCTCCCAGCAGCCCAGCGCATGGAGGGCAGCGTCACAGGCACCAGTGCCAGGAACAAGAGGGCATGCCCTGTTGGGCAGACTTCCATGATGGTGCCTGTCTGGGCATGTGACTGGGAAACTCCACCAGCAGACTGGTCTGTCAAGAGGGGGTGTGATGGGGCTTGTGTGGAGTCCCCTGGATAGTTGGGAACAGGGTAGGAGTGAGATACCGGGCAGGAGGCAGTGCAGGAGATACAGGCTCCTTGGGATGTTGTGGTAGCAATGCCCCACTTACTGCCCATGTGCTGCTTGAAAGCAGGGCAGCTTCCCACTGAGGAGGCCAGGACTTTCCTGTGCCTTGGAAAGGCAGCTCACTTGCTGGGGCCACTCCAGCTTGGGCAGTGACCAAGCAGGAGCACTATGCATGACTGCTCATGTGGTTGCTGCTGCTGGAGACGCTCCCTTTCTTCCCTGTGGGCACACACACTCTGATGGGCATACCCACCACACAGCGCACTGCAGTGCCCCATCCTGCCTCTCCTCCTCACCACAATGCCCCATCCTGCTTCATTGCTTTGCGCACCCTGCTTCAACAGCTAGTAAGCAGCTGGAGTGTCTGGCCACTGAACTCATTGGTGGAAATGGGAACATCGCAACAGAATTCACAAATAATGGCAAGTAACGGAGTAGTGTGGAAAGCTTAGAACAGACCATTGGTTCTCTGTAGGGATTCAAAGTAAGCAAATATGCCATGCTTCACTATGCTTGCTGAATTATGCATAATGACAAGCAATCCCCAGTGTGGTTTGTTGTTATGTGTGAACACAGCCACTCCTGTTGCTCTCTGGATCCCCATTTCTGTTGACCATTTTCCTTTTACCCATCCCATTATACACATTCTCTGTTCTACACTCTGTCTCTCAGTTCTGCCCATTCTGCTTTTTTTTTATCCATATCTTGACCTCTGCACATCCTATCTTAATCCTCTCCTGTGTGTTTACTCTCCAGGGAGTAGCAGCCAATTCTGGCTCTTTGACAACCATACTAGTTTGAGACAAGTCTTTTTCATTCACATATTACTTCAAATTGTAGGTGTTCACTTAAAATGCTTTAGGTGTAGACCAAAGAATACAATGTGAGTAGTCTGTGGAGAAAGCTGCAAGGGTAACGTAGAACATAATACATGCATTCTGTCATCCTCACCTCTGTTGAGGGGCCAGATATTTCTAGAAAGAGGGGGGAATGAGGAGTTTGGAATTCCCCTGTGGGCTGCAGACGTGTAGAGCAGGGACAAGAGGACTCAGCTGGGGACAATAGAGCAGTAATGGTTGAGAATGCAAGCTCAAATGCCATGGGTTCAAATATGGTACTATTGGACATAGGCAAGCTGTTAGCTCAGATTTAGATGCTTTCCTGTTGTATGAAGAGGACTTGTCTTCTTTACTTGACTATTTTAATGATTACGGTGAAGTACTTGGGAGGGCATGAAATATGCTATGAAATTACTGCTTTATTAAGTAGCCTACTAAAGGCATTGGCTTGGCTAGATTACGACTTTTGGTGGAAGACACTGCCCTTTCTCTGCTTAAATCATCATAATCCCTGTGCTTTAGAATGTCTGTAGAATAGCTGTATAAAAACTTAACCGTGTTTTTACACTCCCTAAATACACATTTTAAAATGAGTTACTCTGAAGCAATACGTAAGACTGAACAGCTGTTTTGTTGCTGCAGGGATTATTAACAGTTATGGAGTTTGTGTTTTTGGCTGAAATCATATATATTTGAAGGCTTTTGTTGTTGTTCTTTATGCTTGAATCATTGCTGCCTTGAAATCACTAGTCATAAGCATAGAGTTAAGTACTGTGGAATCAAACTCTTGATTTCAGTGGAACAGTGTCGGAATACTTATGTGTGTACTTGCTGAAAGACTGAGGCGGCAAAGTCTACACATTTATGGAGGAACAGGTCTCATTGAATTCGGTCTTGCCTTTGAGTGAAGGATCCCACAGAAAGGATCCCACAAAAAATCGTTGGTCCCCTGTACATGTATAGAGGGAGTAAGCCCATTGAACCTGTTGGATCTTACTTTTTGTAAAATTATATAGGTTTGGGCTGAATGAGAGATGAGTTTTTGTGTCCAGTTAACTGTTCTTATATCAGTTTTTTCAGTTATTGAGCAGAAGTGTCGAAGGATTCAGTGGTGCAAACTGCCACGGGTCATCACTTATGGAGAAGAGATGCTTCCTGTCAGGTTTCTTTATCTCCTCAGTCTTTATCTATCCTCTCTGCTCAGATTTTAAATAGTTGGGGTTGCTTCAGATCATGTGAACAGTGAATAGGGGAGTGTAATGCTTCAAACAGGCAAGTAAGAAATTGTCAAGAGAACATGTGGAAGGTAGTGAAGGAGTTCTTGCAAGGTAACTGCTAGTATAACTCAATGAAAGGTCATAGGGGTCAAGTAAGAGTCATCTCTGTGGGAGAGTCAGTTTCTTCACAGAAATAGGTAAGTCTTAACACAAATTTTAACATCATAAAATGGAATAGTTCCACTTTCTGCAAAAATTTCTTGCTTAAATTATAATTATCCCTGAATCAAGGTAGTGAAAATGATTTCCATATTTGGCCCCTGAAGGGATTTTTTATTTATTTATTTATCAATTTATATCCTGCCTTTTTCCTACAAAGGGCTCAAGGCAGCTTACATCTCCTCCTCCATCCTATCCCCACAACAACAACCCTGTGAGGTAGGTTGGGCTGAGAGACTGTGACTGGCCCAAAGTCACCCAGTTGGCTCCATGGCTGAGCTGGGACTCGAACCCAGAAAATTGTTAGGACTGCCGGCTGAAAGAAGGCTTATGGTTCAATAGGCTCAAGCAGAACTTTCAAGAAGTCTGATGTCGCTCAATCTATAACGAACGACATGTTGAAGAAGACCAAAGGTACTGGTTATATACATCCATATACTATTTTATTGGCTGCCCAAGTCACCCAATACTGGCAAGCTAAGGCTGTAGTGCACCTGAGGGTCATTTTTACACCTGAGGCCAGAGCAACAGAAACCAAACCAGAAATGCCCTCAGCTTATAAGCTTTCTTGGTTGAACAATGAGGAAGGTGTTTGAGTTTTGCTGCCCTGATCTGAGGCTTTTGGTATTTTACACGTAATGTACCTTACAATAACTTTTGGTGTTGTAGAGTGTGATATTGTAGCTCACACTCTCCAAATATCTAATTCTTACGGACTTTCTTGGAATGTACAGCCTGCAGGTGTTTAGTAGACTGCAGCCAGCATTTCTGATTAGCAGAAGAGGCTTTTCAAATGAAAATATAGGATTTTGATATGTGTACTCCCTTTTCCAAATACATTTAAATAATTTAAACATATTATATGCAACCATTTGAAATAGCCTGTGTGTGTTTGTTTATATTTATATGAAACGTATTACTTTACCTCTCCAGTGTCTCGGGATTACTTCATAGCTACTTTGTTGGTCAAACTAGAAACAGTGCAGGTATACCGTAGCTGGAACATTTCCACTGATGCACCTAAGGCAATACTTCAGATCTACTGGTGTCATGAAACTAAAGAGGCAAGCAGGCACAAGGGCTAGAGCAGGGGCAGGCAGAATGTGGCCAGCTTCAACCGAAACGAAACGAAACACAGCCATTCTTGTCTGAAAGCAAGGTGGGCAGGAAGCGTGTGCATGATGTTTGCAAGACGAATCCTGGAAGCTTCTGCTTCCTAACGAGGCATGTGCTCCCTGTGTGTCTTGTTAGCTGGCAGATTTGTTTGGGGTGTGGGGTTGTGTTACACAGACAGCGTGAGTTATCAGGAAGTATAAAAATGTAACAAATAAATTTGGCAGCCAGGGGTGGTGGGGGGGGGTGAAAGCTGCTGCCTCAGTGCCTGGAAGTTGCTGACTCCCAGTATAGAGCCTTCCGTGTGGCCACAGCCTCCTTGGATGTCAAGCGAGATTCATCAGTCCCTGAGAAGGCAGCACACTGTTTGTGAAATATGTGAAAATTTAGCTGTTTAAGAAGGCCGTTTCAAATTCTTCTGTTCCTTAATTTGGGGTTTAAAAGTTTGCTTGAAATATTGCTGGTTTTGGCTGTTCACCGACTTGAATTTCCTCTCAGGGAAATAGGTGGGATATAAAATTTCAAAATAAAATGCATACAGTATATTCATTCTATTTGTATTCAGATAACAATATATGGCAGAAGAATTATCCATAGAGACTGGTGTTTGTTTCTGCCTGGTGTCCTCTGCTAAACACTGCTGACGTAGCACATCTAGAACAGCTTTTAGGGCCAGAAGTAAAGCAAAGAACTTGGAGCCTCTGAACTACAAAGTACAGAAGAGTTTAAACCTGGAATAAAGTGTTACAGTGTTGGCAGCTTATAATTATGTCTTTAGTGCACCAATGGTAGGTTTCCATGACTTAGAATCCCGGTAGATGGAGTCACTGAAGCAGTTGGTGTGAGCTTAAGTGGACTCTGGGAGATGGTGGAGGACAGGAAGGCCTGGAGGAATGCTGTCCACGGGGTCGCAATGGGTCGGATGCGACTTCGCAACTAACAGCAACAACATCCGTGAAAACACCTCTCCCAGCCTAAACCTACCTGGACGTTACACTTAATATCTGAGACTTCCTCTGAGTGTCACCTCCAAGGAAATCTCAGAAAGTTGCAGAAGAGGACTTCTAAGTCATGGTCCTTCCAATATGGAACGATCTCAGCACTGAGGGTTGCCATCAAGTCTGCTATCCTTTTGGTACCAGGCAAGGCTGTTCTCTGTGTGAATCGTTTAATGGCATTTAAAGTTTTTAAAATGCATATAGCAGTGGTGGGGGTGTGGGGTTATAGCTGCTTTTTTATTTTTAACAGATCTAGTTCAATTGAACTTGTTTTAGTTCAAATTGTTTTATAGTCATTTTTCAATTTTATATTGAAATATACTGTTTTTATTGTTAGCTGTATACTGTTGAATATTGTTGTACACCGTCTATTGTTGTTCTACGATTGTCATTTTATTGCTACATTGTTATTTTTATCTTGTTATTCTATTGTTGTTAATTGCTGTGTTGTAGAGCATCCTACAGGAATATTTGTGCAGTGTATAAATATAATAAATAAACAAAACTGCCAAGAGAGCTTCAGCTGTTGGGCAGTGTAGAAGTGAAATGAATAACAATAACAATAATTATGTTGGTAGAGCAGTTTGTGGAAACAAGTCTGCATTTACAGTGGCTATAGTTTAATATTAAGTGTAGCACAGTGCTATGCCCGTTTGGTGCACATAACTGTATCTATTAAGCAGCCTTTAACTCTTTAGTCTTAAGGGCTTATTGTCTGAGAAAAAGAGAAAATCATGTTACTCATGTTACTAATTTGTTTGCATAAGCTTTGTTTCTGAAGTATCTTAGTACATAGATGGTATAATTTTGTTTTTGGAGATGTGAGGTCACCAGTATCCAGCAAAGAGATTTCAGCATTTAAAATATATTAGCATTAAAAAGTCTCACATATATATCTCACTACCTATGTGATGGCGGGGGGGGGGGAGCACACGCGAGGGTGAGCGAGCGAGTGCGCTTGCACACAGTAGAGCAGTACCAAAATAATTGTAAGTCTTACAATTTAGCAACACTGTAATATGTATTAATGGAATATTCCTCCTACAGCAAGCTATGTTTATACATCAGTTTGGTCTTGAGATATGAAAACTATGCACCACATTTATCCAGACCATTAACATTTGCTTATTTCCAATATCTAACTGCTTGCTTCCAATATCTAACTGCCATGGAATCTTCTACCACCTTCTCCTCCACCTATCAGTTTGTCCTCCCTAGTGTTTAATGAAACATCGTTATAATACAGGCTGATGAACAGATTATTTCTCTTTCATCTGTGGCTGATCCGCATTCCAGTAATGTTTTGGCTATGATAAAGAGAGAGGGCAAGTTTGTTAAAGTGCTTTCATAAATTCAGTCTTTTTGTTGTATGAAGTTTTCACCAAAGTCCTAATATAAGTGCCTATTGGTAACAGTAACTTAAACTAAATTTTTCAGGAAAAATGCTAAAATTTCTGTTCTATCTGTTGTTGTCATTAAGCTTTGTAGGGGAATTTCTATGGATGTAACCAGTTATCACCATCAAGTGGGCAGTCTTTGTACCTACAAGGTATTCTGCAGTTGTCTAAGCTGGAATGATTGTGACTAGTGGGAAACAATAATTTTGCCTAGCCTTCTTCATGCCCCACGTTGGGCGCCAAAACTGTTACTGGACTGTGCCAGTCAACAGCTGGGGCAAACCCCGGGTGGACCCCAGACCCGAGCCAAACAGAGCCTGAGACGAGACTTAGAGCCAAAATCAGCTTTATTCTAGTGCACTACAGAATAAAGGGAGACAAAAGGGGACATTCAGCCCAAAGCAGTGTCTCGAAAGTTGCACCCCAGTACATGCGTTTTATACCCTAGGTAACCAATTAGGTCACCTAATACACATCTAATGCATCGATACATCATTGTATGCACCCCTCCCATGCTGGAGAAAGAGTCCTTTCTTCTGTCAAGGACCAGACATTTCCCATGTCTATTTCTTACCTGCTCGAGATTCACACAGGCTTGCCATGTTCTTACTCCCTGCACATTTGCAACTTTCATGGCAGCTGGAACCAGTTTCCACTGTCCCTTTGATTGCTGTATTCGAGGTCAGGCTAGCATGTTAGCTGTGGGTTACACAAAGTTCATTTTGTTCTTATCCCCCCTCCCTTCTGGGACAGTATAACTGTGGTGTTTTTACTGTGTGGCCTTCCTCTGGCCAACTACTTTTGGGGCCTTTCTCTGGCCAATTACTTTTGGGGTGTTTTGGGGTGCTGCAATTGGCAACAATAGTGGAGCATAACTTGATTGTTTCTTCTAGTGCTTGTTCTTTCACTGGTTCAGTTTCTGTATTGTATATGGCTAGGGTTCTTATGGATGCTTTCACTATTGAACACGTCATGGTAGTTGTGTGCAGTGCGCTGTAGAATTCTGTGTGCAATTAGCCTCTGCAATTCCAAGCATCTGAAAAGGCCACTTACTTACTAAATAACTCTGACTAAAGCAACTTTAATTAGTCCTTTAAGTTAGATAACTGCTGTGTAATCATAAAATTCCCCCTTCTCGGTAAGGGAGGATTGTAGTCTCTCAGCATCAGGTAGTTTTGGAGGAAATGCATTGCATACACCCATTCTAGTTTGGGCTCTGACCCAAGGCTTATGTTAGAAACTGCTTTAGTCACCCTATTTGATGACTTGTGCCAAGGATTGGATGTGGGGTTGCTTAGTTCTCCTGGACCTCTCAGAAACATTTGTCATTAGTCGTATCCTACTGTTCTGACTGTCTAGCTTGGTATTATGGTCATGGTATTACACTGGCTCCAGTCCTTCCTTTATAGTTAGTACCAAAAGGTGATTCTGGGTGATTTCTCTTCCTCCCCATTGTCTCTGGTTTGTGAGGTGCCACAGAGTTCCTTTTTTCTCCCAGGCTTGTTATCTGTATAAAGCTACTAGTTGGAAGTCACTTGGAAGCTTAGACTTCAAGTATTGCCAGTTGAAGATGGCAATCAGCTCTACCTTGCTTTTCTACTAACAATCCAACAGAGGTGGTAAAATTCTTGACCAAATGTCTTGATATGATACTGCTTCTAGAGTCAGTATGGGTATGGCTACCACACTTGAAAAGATTTTGAAAATTGCCGCTCAGTCAGTAGGATGTCTGGAGGTAAAACTTCTGCCAAGTATTCTTTAGATGTTGTGTTTTTCAGCAATGAAAAGGATGTCTTGGCTTTCTAGAAGCAAAATGTGAAATTCAGTTACACTAGCAGGCCTTTCTTGGAGAAGTGTGCTGTTCCCTGACTAACGTGTAATTTTCTACCAATGATTCTCTCATTTTGGGGAGGTAGAAGCTGTTGTGATTAGGAAAAGGGTGGGGGGGAGCAGAATAGCATAGAAAATGAGTTTGTGCAGTTGTTGAAAAGGCATGTTATTAATTTCAGATAGCAAGTTCTGCTCTTTGATAAGCAACTCTACTGAGGCATTAAAGAAGAAAGCATGTTGCTTACAGGCAGGGTAGACTTCCACAGGTTTTACAAAGGAAATTTTATTCCTTGTTTGAGGCAAGCTAATCTTGGATAGAGGGGGCAACTGGCATAAGATCCTTGTTGCTTCTGTTTGGGGTTAAAAAACAAAAACAAAAAACCCTCCTGGCTTTGTGGAAGAGAATGGAGGTAAGGTAAGAGAATGGGAGCAAGATTAAGGGTGATTTTATGAAACCCAGTGGAGTGTAATTCATGAAGAAAACTTGGAGCATTTTATAGATTAGAAAAGGGAACATAGAGCAAATCCCATTAAAAATGCCATTATCTTTCCAATAGCAGGCTGTTGTCTTTAAAGAACAGTCATTCTATCAAAATATTATCTTATAGAAGGTGCAGGCTTTATTTCAGTATATTGCCCTTGACGGAAGGAAAGGGCAGGGCAGGGCAGGGCAGGGCAGGGAAGAAGAAAGGTAACTTAATTAGTAAAACATAGCGAGGACGCGAGCTTTTCTACTATTGCATAAAGGTGACTAATGAAAAGAGCCAGGATCATGTGCTGGTTTGAGTGTTCAGCTGGGAACCTGTGAGGTTCTAGTCTTTACTTGGCCATGAAGTTCACTTGGTGACTTTGGGCCAGTCACTCACTTTAAGCCTAACCTACCTCACAGGGTTGTTGTGAGGTTAAAATAGAGCTATGTAAGCTATTACAGGTTCCTAACAAAAGAAAAAAAGAGGGATGTAATACAGTATAAATAGTTGCTTGCATAGCTATACATTGAACTAGTATGTCAAATCACCATCGCTAAGCTGGAAAAGTGCAGGTCTGCGGTTAGATGGGGTGACCATATGTGGAAATGGAGCAGGGGGTTAGATTCAGTGGCCTTATAGATCCCTTCCAACTCTACTTCTGTTCTGTTCTGATAATAATAATAATTAACATAGCTAGGGATGTACTGATGAATATCGGCCAACACATGAAGCAGGACATACTTTTGACTTCATCTTTCCTTCAAGGTATGAAAAGAGTATTCTGAAAATTGGGTAGGGGTGTCCAAGTAACCCCATTTTCATGGTTGGACCTGAGGTTTGAACTCAGTATTTTCCTTCTGAGGGTGCATTTGTATGATCAATCTGCTCTTCTTTGCAGCAAGGAAATGCTTGAAAGATTTCCCTTTCCAGATGGGCAGGACAGGGCAGAAAGACACTCTTTGGAGGCTTCCCTCATTCTCCTTTCTCTTCCTCCTTGTGGTGATGCTTTCCCTCCCTCTCTCTTCTTTCACTTTCTCTCAATGGTAATGACACTTTCCTGCAGTAATTAAAAAAAAAAAAAGGCTTTATGGCAGTTCATTCGTAAATACAGATTGTTTGTAACACAAATGCTCGTAACTTGGGGACTGCCTGAAATTGAAATGTATATTTTTTGGACTTAACCATTTTAATTATATTTCTAATATTTCATTTGTTCTATAAAGACTGCTTATGTGTTTATATTATCTTCTATGTTTTGTCAAAATCTCATCTATTAAGGAAGTCCTAAGTTTAATCAATGCCCAAATTGTATCATTTCAAGTTTATTATTAACAGCAGCAGTAGTATTGCATTGCATTGATAAAGGCAGCTCAGCAGGAGATTGAAAATATATATATATATAAATTAAAAGAGTAAAAATAAATATGAAGCTAACTTTAAGCAATATCTCTCTATTATTTGTAGAACTAGTGCTAGAAATGGTAGGAGTCATGTGTCCATTAAAGCTGATAGAGGAAGAGAGAGATCTGAAGTTTTGCAAGTTTGGGACTTTTTTACTTAGTATGCAGGGCTGAGACAGCCAACCTAAAGGTAGGATAGAGCTGGAAGCATGAGTCACTTCCAAAAGGCAATCCAAAGGCTGTGCTGATGTGGATGGTGAAGCAAGTAGCAGGACTGCAAAGCTAAGAAACTAGATGAAGAAGTGCAGAGTGAAGAATGGTGTGGTTTGCCTTGTTGCAGAGACAAGGGATAGGAAAAATAGGTGAATAATTGTAGCGAGAGAGAGTGAGACAAGGCAAAGAGCCAAGAAAGTGATGGGCTTGAGGAAGTTTACACTGTGGCTTAGTGCAACCCAGCATCCCAAAAAAGCATAGCTTGAGTCCACCCAAGGCTTGTGACTTACATTCCTAGACATTTCACTCAAGGATTGGAGGGATTGTAGAAGAGAATTGTTTTATGGATCGTCACCGCATTTTTAAATTTTATTTCTCATTTTGTATTGTTAGTCACATTGAATATTCTCTACAAAAGAAAGTCTAGGAATTTAAGAAGGAATATCACTGATATGGGGACTGCAGGTGGCACAGTGGTTTAGACCGCTGTGCTGCTGGGCTGGTAGATCAAAAGGTCACCGGTTCAAATCTGCACAACGGGGTGAGTTCCCGTTGCTCCATCCCAGCTCCTGCCGACCTTGTAGTTCGAAAGCATGCAAATGCAAGTAGATAAAAAGGAACCACTTCGGTGGGCAGGTTGCAGCGTTCCGTGCACTTCGGTGTTTAGTCCTGCCGGCCACATGACCACGGAGACTGTCTGCGGACAAACGCTGGCTCCCTCGGCTAGGAAACGGAGATGAGCACCACCCCCTAGAGTCAGGCATGACTGGATGTAAAGTCAAGGGGAAACTTTTACCTTTACCTTTATCACTGATATGAGAAATAAGAAAGGCAAATTATTTTGGTAGCAGAATTGTGGATAGAGGACTGAGGTGCAGCAAGAGCAGAGCAGGCAGCAAAAGGGCTTCCTGTTCAGTATTGAACATATTCAGGATGGACTTATCCAAGCAGAAGTGTCTGGAAGGCACTTGGAGATGTGGAATTGTAAGGAGGAAGAATGTCAGGCATGTCGTGGTAGAGCCAGCATAAGATCAACTAGAGACAGATAGTATGCAGGGACAGGACATTCGCGCGGTCACAACTGAGAGAAGGAATTGCCACATATGAAAACACTAAAGGAGTGGTATAATGGATTGTTTATCATTGCGTGCCCTTAAAATATCCATTTCTTTTAGTTAGAGAAGCAAGCAGCTGCAGTGTTTGCACTGAATGGGATATAAGGAAGCAGAGGCAGATGGTCTATACCAAGAGTCATTATTTGTCTGCTTAGCCCAATATTGCCTGCTTTAACAGGCAGTGCCTCTCTAGGGTCTTAGAGAGGCTTTCTCCACCAGTGGCTACCTGATCCTTTTGACTGGAGATGTCTAGAATTAAGTTTGGAATCTGTGTTCTGTCACTGAGTTATGGCTGTTATCCAGGAACACACAACTTTGGATTTTTGGGCTGTGGGCTTGTACATTGTTGTTTACCGAACAGAGCAGGAACCTTTGCACCCTGCCCTGCAAAGGGAGAGAACAGGATTAAAGAAGGTGGAACATAAATACACATATGCTGACAGTTGAGCAAATGGTGATGCTTAGATAGCCAAAGGTGTAAAATAAAAGTACGAAGCCAACCAGATAAGCTCAATAGTACTGAAGTTCCAAGTGGGATCTTCTGGAACCAGAAGCTAGAGCCCAACAGCTGTGGGGGATGATAAATATTGGCATATTCTGTGGCATATGTATAGATATTATACCTACAGTGCAGAAAAGCAGTTGTTAACTCAAGGTATTTGGGTCAGTACTCATGCTACATAGAAGCAAACTCCCCAGTTTACCACTGCATGTACTCTCAATAGAAATTACATCCAATTCTGTAGCTCCCTGAATGCTATGACTGTATGATGCACCTGCTTGTAAAAAGAGATTAGTGTAATTTGAAGTTTCAACAAATTTAATTCAGATGTTAACATTTCAATTTAAAAAATTCTGCCTTAACATTTCATAAGCAAATGGATTGGATTGTTGATCCAGAATAAAATATAAACAACTTCCGTAAGTACTGATAGATTATGCTGTTTTATATTCTTACACGAGACAATTGCAAAGCATAAAAGGCAAAGTGCCGTGAAAGATCAGCAGGGAGAGTAGCTTTAGAGCCTATATCAAAATAATAGTGCTGCTGGAATCTTTGTAAATAGCAAATGAGTAAGATTTTATTTGAGGGTGGTGCTGAGCTATTGTTCATGCAGCTTTTCGAAGAGGTTGCAACTCTTCTATGTTTATTTTACTTTTTTAGGAGTTTAGCTCCTACTCGAATTCACACCTTACATTGAAGTTAGTGTGAAATGAAACTAAGGCACTGACAGAAGTACTGCTTACAATAACAGGATTTCACAGTATTTGTCTTTCTGCCCATTAGAAGTTACAGAGGCAACTGGGGATGCCTTTTGAAATTAAAAACGGAAAGTAGCGTGCCTAGCCACATGTTTGGCATTGCTGTTACTAGAGGCTATTCAGTGGCTATTTGGAGGGACTGCCTAATTGGGTCTGTACAAAGGGATTAACAAAAAGATTCCGTAAAGCAGTTTGAATTGTGTGTGGTTGTTTAGACCAAAGAACTTTTCACCTCTCAAAAGGTGTTTAAAAAAAAAAAAGTGGAATGAGGTTCTCCACCACAAGAGTTAATTGACAGTCTTACTTCCTGAAGGCAGCCTGTTCCCACTGGCTGGTGGCTGAAAGGAATGGCATGTCAGTGGGCAGGTTCATACATAATGACAGCCCACTTCGTGAATCAACTGAAGCAGCTCATTTTGCGTCCAACAGATGATTGGAATTGCCATGAGTTCCTCCCTCCTTTCCCCTGGTTCTCCAGCCAGTAACTCTGCAGACTTGGGAACTAAAGTAATCTTGTCTCATCTCCTTACCATGATTATGAGTCTTTTTTCACTTGCCACAGATTTTTCTTCCTTTACCCTCCTTTTTATTCAGAGAACACTTTTTGCAATTTCCAAGTTGGCAGCCTTTGACAGCCCAACCAGAGTGCCCAGCTGGCTTTTTGAAGGGGTTTTCCTTGGCTCACCCCCTTTTGCAATCCCAGTGTGCACCAATATTTTCTTAATTTTGTTTTTGGATGTTTGCAGTTGCATTTACGCAAGGGTTCACTTTCAGGGGTGCACTGGGCAGCCACTCCTAAGCAGTGTCCTGGAGGAAGCTGCAAGAGAATTCATGGCTCTGCTTCCCTTGACAGCTGTATATACATTAAAAATTAATTGAGGTACAAATTAACGTTTGAAAATAGATGGCAGATCAGTGATGGTCTCTCCAATGTGCCACTTGGTGCAGAAAAGATAAAAGAGGGGGAAGGAGAAAAGATGAGAACAAAGGTGGTAAGAGGAAAAAGGGCTTGTGTTTATAGCAGGAGACACTGAGCCAGTAGCTCCTTTGTGTTGCTTGCGTATCAGTGGGGTGGCTGACGCCAGTGGTGACCATGGGGGCTTGGCATGAGTGGCAAGGGGTTTTTACTACTCTTGCCAAGTGGCTTGCTAGCTACAATAGGCTAACATGCGTTTGGATAACATGACAACTCTCTGTGTACTACAATGTCTAGAATAAGCCATGGGTTGTCAACATAACTTATAGAACAGTAGAGTTGGAAGGGGCCAGAAGGCCATCAAGTCCAACCCCTGTTGTTAGACTTGTTGAATTCCAGGTTCTCATGACATAACAACCCATGTATTGTCATCCATGATTGTTGTGTTGTGCAGACCCAGTCAATATTACCTTGCCTCACATAATTTACAAAAAATTCCTTTGCAAATTGATTTTTTCCATCAGTTTTATATATACACAACCACTGTGGATGGCTAGTGACTGCTGGGAGTTGTAAGGCATTTTTCTGTCTAAACATGCATAGGATTGCACTCTCAGTTAAGCTTCTGAATATAATAATATAGTTATTACTACAATAATTCAGCAAGAGTTCCCATCACAGTATAGTTGCAGATGCCTTTTTTCTGTAGAATGAAACAGCTATTAGAAAGGTGAGTAGAAAGATGGCTGAACCTCCTGCTGCCTCTACGCACATCATAATTAGCTCCTTGAACTTTAAAATTAACATTTGTGTAAATTCGCTTAAGTGCTTGTTTTGCTCATAGAAGAATTTCAAATATTAAAACAATATCTTTAAAATTCCAAGAGCTAATATACACTAATATAAAATTCCAAGAGCTAAATATTTCTAATTTATAGTTGTAAGCACAGTTCTTTTGTGCGCCGGAAAAGACTGCACCAGCATGCTTTACGTTCAGACGATCATTTTCTCTATTTCGAATGTGCCTCTTCCTAGTTTGGAGGAGACACTGTGGGTACGCACTGAGCCACAATCAGCCTCTCTCGAGGGTGGATAATTCTCTTTCCTCTTTTCATAGGGATTGATTGTATTTTTTATTTACTTATTTAAACTAATTTAAATTAAATATTATCTAATTAAACTTAGTGCTGAGGAGTGGCAGAATTACCCACTCCAGGAAAGCACAAACCGAACAAGAATGGCCTCTCTGGGTGAGTGCTTTGGGTTCACAGGAGATCTGATTAATTTATTTATCATGGCACAGTCTGGGAGTTACTGATAGAGTGATATGTTAGGCCAGTGGTCCATCTACTAGCCCAGTACTGTGTGGCAGCAATAATGAGCAGTGATATTTTCCAAGTCTGCTGACATCTTTTCAACTCAAGATTGGGAGTGACCAAAATTCAGTGATACGAGGACATGTCTTATAGACTCCCTCAGGTTCAATTACTGGCACCTTCAGTAAGACAGTTCAGTAGCAGATGATGCAAAAGATCTTTGCCTGAGATCCAGAGAGTTGCTGCTAGTCAGACTGGGCTGGATGGACAAATGGTCTGACATGCTGTATGGAAGCATCCTGTGGGATCCGATGGACCTCTCCATGCAAAAACAATTAAGCCTCAATTCCCTTCCTAGACCTTGAGATCCTAGAACTTCTCTTCCCTGAACTCCTTGAGATCAGCGGGAGAGGCCCTTCTCCGGGAACCCTCCGTGAAGGATATTAGGAGGGTAAGTACCCGGAGGAGGGCTTTCTCTGCGGTGGTGCCCGATCTATGGAATGCACTCCCCAGAGAGGTCCACATGGCGCCATCGTTATTTGTTTTTTGGCGCCAGGCCAAGACCTTTTTATTTAAACATCATTTTAATTGTTAGCTTTATTTATTGATTTTATATCTTTGGCCAGGATGTCTCCAATTATATTGTTTTTATATATTTAATATGTATTTATTTATTGTTGTGAGCCGCCCCGAAGCTTCGGCGAATGGGGTGGCATAGAAGCTTACTAAATAAATAAACAAACTTTGTATGTTGGACCCTTGCCCATCTTGGCTTCTTAAGACGGCCAAGGACAGGATTGGGACCTGGATCCTGGGGGTTGTCAATGCCTCTCTGAGGGACAGCCAGGTACCTGCCCCTTTAAAGGAGGCGGTAGTCCGGCCGGTTCTAAAGAAGGCATCCCTGGATCCAGAGGTAGCCGCCAATTACAGACCGGTGGCCAACATCCCGTTCTTGGGCAAGGTGTTAGAGCGGGTGGTGGTAGGACAAATCCAAGCACTCTTGGATGAAACTGATTATCTGGACCCATTTCAGTCCGGCTTCAGACCCGGGTATGGTACTGAATCTGCCTTGGTCACCCTGTATGATGACCTGTGCAGGGAGAGAGACGGGGAGTGTGTCCCTGTTGGTTCTCCTGGACTTCTCAGCGGCTTTTGATACCATCGACCACGGTATCCTTCTGGATAGGCTGGCGGGATTGGGAGTTGAAGGCACTGCTTTGCAGTGGTTCCGCTCCTATCTCAATGGCTGTTTCCAGAAGGTGGTGCTGGGGGACTATGGCTCTGCGCCATGGCAGTTATGCCATGGAGTTCCGCAGGGGTCCATTTTGTCCCACTTGCTATTCAACATCTACATGAAACTGCTGGGAGAGGTCATCAGGAGGTGTGGGCTGCGGAATCATCAGTACACTGATGATACCCAGCTCTACCTCTCGTTTTCAACTAATCCAGGTGAGGCGGTGGCTGTACTGAACCAGTGCCTGGCCAAGGTAATGGGCTGGATGAGGGCCAATAAACTGAGGCTCAATCCAGACAAGATGGAGGTCCTGTTGGTAGATGGGTCGGGCTTCGGGTTGGGGGACTTGAACCTTGTCCTGAATGGGGTTGTACTCCCTCTTAGGGACAGGGTTCGCAGCTTGGGAGTGCTCCTCGACCCAGAGCTGACACTAGAAGCTCAAATAACAGCAGTGGTGAGGAGCGCCTTCCTTCAGCTTCGGCTGATTCATCAGCTGCGTCCCTACCTGGAGAACGACTGCCTAGCAACTGTGACTGATGCACTGGTAACTTCCCAATTAGATTTCTATAACGCGGGGTGCCCTTGGGGTTGCCCTTGAAGATGGTCCGGATACTTCAATTGGTGCAAAATAGAGCTGCCAGGTTGCTGATGGGGACTGGGCGTTGTTCTCACATAACTCCAGTTCTCCATCAGCTTCACAGGCTCCCTATTGAAGTCCTGGCCCAATTCAAGGTGCTGGTTATCACCTATAAAGCCCTCAACAGCTTGGGACCTGGCTATCTAAAGGAGCACTTGCGTCTATATGTGCCCTCTTGCCCCCTGAGATCAGCGGGGGAGGCCCTCCTCTGGGAACCCTCCATGAAAGATATTAGGAGAGTGAGTACCCGGAGGAGGGCCTTCTCAGTAGTGGCGCCCCACCTATGGAATGCACTCCCCAGAGAGGTCCGCCTGGCGCCGTCGTTATTTGTTTTTTGGCGCCAGGCCAAGACCTTTTTATTTAAACGATATTTTAATTGTTAATGGGGTTTTTATCTAATTGCTTTACATCTGCCGAGAAACTCCAAAATAATTTTAATTTTATACAAATTGTTTTTGTGAGCCGCCCCGAGGCTTCGGCAATGGATGCGGCATAGAAATGTTATAAATAAATAAAGTACAAACTTCTGCTCCACAAAAAGATAACAACTGGTGACCTCTGCTGTGAGGACCAGAACCTAAATATGCTGATGGTTAACAAAAGCTGAGTCTCAGTCATTTTGTTTCTTTAATCAAAATGAAGATGTACTTCACTGAAGGCTAAGATTTTTCTCCCTGAATGCACCTCCCCAACCCCAAAAGCACAATCACCACTCTTAAGTGGTTCATGACTTCTAAGCGACTGGCCTGTTGATTCTGTGCCTTTTGTTTTGTTTTGTTTTGTTTTCAAGCCTAGTTTTGTTTCTTAACATTAAAAAAAAATCAAAGAGTAAGCTGAAAGATGGAACAGAATCTCTCGGAGAAAAAACCAGCCATCGCCCAGACTGCAGACTTCGATGTAATGGGTGCCTTAGACTGGAAAGACGGCATTGCTACCTTGCCGGGTAGCAACATACAAGTAAGGAAAAAAAAACATAAGGAATAGGGGTAAAGAAAGGCTCTAAATTAGTAAGAGTTTCCAAATGTTCTTTTGTCAGGGGAGAGAAAAGATCTGTGAAATGTGTTGCCCTCTGACATGAATTGCAGTTTTAGTGAGAAAAAGCAAACTGAGATGCTGTCATGAAAACATTTTGTTAGGATTTCTGGATGCCTGCTTATTTAGCTATTTGTTCTTTCCTGCTGCACAGTGAATTTGAAGGCAAGATGTTTGCTAAGAAGAGCTTTTATGCTTCAAAACAGAACTCGTTTCACATATTTTCAGTCACACAAACAAGTACACTTTATTCAGGAGAATAATGAAATAATTTTGTGAAATCTTAAGTCCTAAAACTTTATTCGTGTCAGTCACAGGACTTAGCATATAGAATTAAAACGTACAATAATTTTGTAGATGAGAGAAAATCTTTTGTCTGTAGTCCTGAACCCTTACTTTGCTCTGAAGTCTGAAACTACAGCAAAAGGTTTTTGCTATCTTGTCCTTTGGACTTACTGGCACTCAGGTCCCCCTGCAGCATGTTTCCTTACACATCTGTGCATTTTTAAGCAAACTTGGAACTTGTTCTGTATGCCAGTGGCCAACAGGAACAGCAGAGGAGTGCATGATGACAGTGGGAAGGAGAGCAAATACTCTGTGGCTGGTTGTGTATGTCAGAGAAGCTGGCTGGAAAGATGATTTTGCCTGTGCGATACAGGAAGAGTTAACCTCTGTAACTAATTCAGCATCTTTTTCAGCAAGGAAGTTTGGTTGGAATGCCCTTTTTAAATCCATACATTTTCATTAGACACTGGTCTGCATTCTGCCTGCTAATTCTGCTCTCCATAATGTTATTTTTTAAATGCATTAACTACTTTCTTTTATAAAAATGGCTTAAGTGCTATCCATTATTGATATGATCTATGACCCTAAGAACTTTGCTGTTAATGAAGTAATACAGTGTGCATTTTCCTCATCTCTGATGTCTTCTTCCCTTTCCACTTTTGCATTCAGGAGTAGGTGACCTAGCACCGTATGTTATTTTAAGGATGGTTTAAATTCTTAACACATCTCTCTCTTCAGACATGAATGACAGGTAATATCAAGTCAGCTATTGAAAACACAGAAAATAATGTCACTATTGGCCTAAATGTTTCAAAGACAGTTTACGTGCCTCAAAATACTGTAATAAAATATCTCGACATTATTATAAAATCCTGCCTAGTATGTAGTCTCAGTTTGCTTTTAATGGCACGCGATAACTGTACTGAAGCTTGCTCCATAACCTACCTGCATGAGGCTGAGAACACAAGAGCCATGCTGAATCAGACCAACGGTCCATCTAGGTTAGAGTTCTGCTCACATGGTAGCCAACCAGCTGACCATGGGAAACCCGTAACCAGAATAACATTCACCCACCCAAGTTCTCCAGCAACTGGTATACATAGGCATACTGCCTCTAACAGCAGATGTGGCATAGGACCATCAGGACTAGTAGGCTTCGATAGCCTTCTCTTTCATGACCTTGTTTAATCCTCCTCTAAAGCCATCCAGAATAGAGACCATCACTATGCCTTGCGGGACTGGATTGAGCAATTAAGCGATGTGCTGTGTGAAGAACTATTTTCTTGTACCTGTCCCGAATACCCCACCAGGAAGCTTCATGGGATGACCCTGGGGTCTAGCACTATAAGAAAGGGAAGACGTGTTTCTATATCCACTTTCTCCATAGCATGCATAATTTATACACCTCTGTTATCTCTCTTTGCACACTTTTTTCTCTGTTAAACAATGCCAGATGCAACCTATCTTCTTGTGGGAGTTGTTCCAGCCCCTTCATCATGTTAATTGCCTATTTCTGTTTCCAAGGAATAGCATTCTGTTGTTGTTGTTCCTTTAGAAAAGCAAAACATAGTTGTGCTAATATGTAATTATTAATCAACAGGTTGGCTAGGTAACATTTTTCCCAAAGATGCAAATACTGGTATGTTGACCTAAGATGAGGATGAATAAATCTTATTGCAAAGCAAATGCTAGCATACTCTTTAGTATTTGTAAAGTACTCAAGAATAAATAAGCCCAAAACAAATCTTCCCTCACTTTTCAGGGGTTTTCATTCTTACGATTTTTCCAGCCTTTGTTCACATATTTTAATGTATTGACTGCCCTCCATAACTGGGGAATCTATCAGTACTTGCAGGTGCAAATGCCGTGTAGTAAGTGTATATACTGTGAGACATACCCTGTCGAAATGCATCGCTTTGAGTCCCATTGATTTAATTTGGATAGTTAGGCGCAAGTCTAAAACTCTCACTTCAAAATTCTAAGTATTTAACACTGACTGGGTTGTGTCATGTCGCTTTCAGGAGGTGGATGTAGTCATTGACTAATTGTGGCAGATACCAGTTAAGAGTTATAAGGGTCTGAGGAGGAGCATACAATGAATGATACAGCAGAAATATTTGCTAGCACCTTGTACTTTGCTGTTCTCACAAGCTAAAGAATGTCCAGGTCATTTATAATGCGTGTGGAGACATTTTCTTTTTAGTCTGCATATGCTCTTTGGGAGGACAGTGTTGTAAGAGCAAAGCAGGAAGGGAGAGCCAGCTTGGCCTGCTGGGGCACCAGATACGTGTTTTCCTCTTTTTGAATTTTTATTTGGCACTATGAGGGAGTGCTCACACTTTCTCAGATAAAATCTACAGTTTTAACCATTTAATCCCGTGCATGTAATAATTCCCTATCGCATTTGTGCAAGTCTCATAGGTCTGCTTCATGTGGTTTCTGTATGAATGTTGAAGCACCCTTTTCATCTGTGTTCCTGCTGAAGGGTCAGTGCCCAAGCAATTTATTATTCTTTTATTTAATTCATTTACATACTGCCTAATAGCTGAGGCTCTCTGGGCAGTATTAGTTGTCTGTACAGTATTTACTGCAGAGTTCTTCATTAATTGCATTTTGACTTCAATCTACCTCTTTTTGGTGAGTCCTGTACACTGTTGTTCTTCCTTCCAAAGTATATTTGCAATATTTTGTGTGGTATGTTTACTTCCTTCACTTTTTCCCCCTCACAGTTTCGTTTAAGTGAATTTGGAACACTGGAACTTATTACAGAAGTTGAAGCAAAAGCTGCGAAAGCTTTCTCTGCCTCAGTAAATACCAATTCATCTGTCCTTAACTTGTCTACTGCTCCCAATACCAAAACTACCTGTGATTACAAAGGTGAGCCTTAGACTGAAGGATAGAATACATGCAAAATCATGAAACTGATTAAACCCACACAGTGATGTGTTTTCAGGTATGATTTGTACAGTAACTTGTTGGATTCATTTAGTGGTTTGTGAGTCAATGAAATAGCTTCTTGATTATCTGTTTTAGATAGTAGTTACTCATTCAGCATTATGGTCATGGTTTATATAAGAAACTAAATTGAACGGGCAGGCCACCTTGAGCTTTGGAATATTGTGGTTTACACACAGTTGTCTTGATTATATCAATTTCTTCTCACCATCTTGAATATTATGTGATATGTTAATATCAGCAACCCTGTTTAGATGCTTGAAAGAATGTATCAGCACTTAAGGTTTCTTGGGTGCGCTCCTCCTGGGTTCAGACCTTGGTGTGTTGAACCAGCAAAGTGTGAAAGGAAGTTCTACTTGTGTTGGCTGGGACATGAGCAGATCTGTCAGTGCAATCACAGACCCTGCTTTAATCAAGATTCCCTTTCATTCTGAGAGTTTTAATTGGGATCAAGGGAATGTAAGCAGAATTCCTTTTCGGAGCATGTCAATTTCACAAAGCAAGTTCCAAACTGAGTGGGTTGGGACCAGCATGCATGGCCCTATGCTACTTTGAGCATTCATCTGGTTTCTTGAATGTCTGAGCAGGGCCCATTTTTATTGGTAAACTTAATGCTGTCATTGGAAAGGGGGAGATTAGTTGGTCAAATGGTCCCCTAGAGCTACTTCTTAGTGGTCTTACACTTGTAATACATTGCTACAGCCTCTCAATATATCTAGGCATAGGGATGACAGAGGAAACTGCAGCGAATTGAAAATGAGTTTAGATTTCTATGAATCTGACTTTCAGTTACATGCAGCAGACCAAGTTTCCTGAATCATGTAGATATTGTGGACTTGCAGACCAGTGTTTCTCTTTTGGGGGAAGGAATTACACTAATTTGCTTTTGCATAAATGTGCTAATCCAAATACTTAAGGCACATTGGTGCTCATTTCCATTAATGCAGATTAGTGCATTTCTGCAAGTGCAAATGACATGTGAATTAACATAAGTAGAATGACATTCTGGTTTAAACAGTCTGATTCTGTCATTGAGGGCATGACAGATTGAATGGCACCTGACTATACAAAACAAGTGAAATAGATTCAACCAAAGCTATAAGCACACTGTTTTAAAACCATTTCCCTAAACATAGGTTCTCTCCTCCAGCACACAAGGCCAACTAGTCTTGGACTTTCTCCAAGATTTCTGTTTAATTTCCTGGCTTGTAGTGGGAGACAGTTCTTTGAAGCTCTCATGCTGCGTGCAAAGAACATCTTTAAAAGATGAAGTGAGAAGATGCTGGAGGAGGAGGAGGCTAGCCTGTCTCTCACACAGGCAGACCATGCATGGATGGGTAGAACTGCCAAACAGCACCTTCCCACCCCAGGATTTTCACCTGACGCCACTGAAAGTCCAGAGAAAGCAACTGGGCTACGGGCCTTCTGTTGCTGCTGCACAGACCACTCCAGGAGGCATTCTGGTCATGACTGGCCCGTTGCCACTACAGCAGTGGCCCCAGTTGGCTTCTGTGCCTGTTGCCCCACAGGTATGCACACTAGGAAGGCATCTTTAAACTCGTCTCCCTCCCTCCCTCCCTCCTAGCATGCCAAGGAGAGCTGGGCCTGCCCCCAAGGGAAGGGAATTAAAGTGCGCCTTGCCCAGCTAGCAGTATCTGCTTTCATCACTTCCCAGTGCAATCTGTAAGCATCCCCACTTGCCCCTGGCAATTAGGGCAAAGGCACAGGCAAGGAGAAGGGCGGCAGCAACACTCCTGGCAGTGGATAGTGCCAGTATCGGGTCATAGATCAAGGTGATAGAGGGCAGAGGGTATAGGACCAAGACATGATCCCTATTCTCCTATTGCTCCAGGAACTCCATCGCTTCTGATCCCATTGATGAGAGGAAGCTTCATAAGGTTAGCAAGCAGAGGCAGAGGGAGGATGGCTGTACAACTGCTCGGATTGCTAGGGGCAGCGCTTCTCAGATCCCTGAATCCTAGTTGGTCCAGGAGGGCTGCTCTCTGGAATTCCAAAAGACTTGCAAGGACAAATTCTTGAGACCACAGCAGTGAAATCATCCAGACTGCGGATAAAGATTAGTCCTGTTCAGGCATAATTTATGCATAAAGTCATAGATTTTTTTTGCATATATTTACATTTGTTAAAATCCAATGCAAGTTCTATTTAGAGTAGACCCATTGAAATGAGAGTCATAAATTAACCTAAGTCCCATGTATTTAAGTGGGTCTATGTTAAATAAGACTTAGTTTGGCTTTTACCCCTTGTTTCTACTAGTTCACTAAAATTTAAGGAATGTGTTATCATGTTATAAAACACTGTAATCCATGTATATGATTAGAATATATCATATTTCTCCTATTTAAATCTGTGTTCATCATCTTTATTGTGTATCACTTGGGTTATTACATTAATTCAACATTATTTACAGGTAGATAAAATAAAAGATAGCTAATATTGCCTAAGTAATAACAAGCAACAGCATAGTGTATATAAATGCCTTATATGTTTAAAAGACACCCTAATTCCTGTGGATATTTTGACAATTAAGGAAATTTGGGGCAGTGAATTTTTTTCTCAGTTTATATGCAAATCTTACAAAAGTGTGAAATGTTTTTCTCAGACAGGTGATATATTCTTTAAGTAAATCATCAGATGTTTTAAATCACTCTTTCCTTTCTTGAATGTATCCTTAAGGGATGTGTTTAATGAGATACCAAAAACATCCTTTTATGCCACGATACATTTATTAGTCCTTAAGGTGCTACAAGATTCCTTTGCTGTTTTGCTGCAACTAACTAGCACAACTTCTCCCTCTGGAATTTGTCAATATAGGTGAAGCCATTTTGTAGAATAGGTACCTAGGGACATTATAGTTTCAACAAAATTTCAAATACTATTCATCTTGTCTCAGAAGTTCCTTCATAATTAAAATATCACAGAAGCTGCAGAAGTGTGTTGTTTGGGCTTGGGCCTGAGAGACATAACTCTATTCAAATACTGGGTTCATGGTGATTAATTTGCTTGCAGGATGTCATGAAAATTCTCTTAATGGGTAACTAAAAAAATCGAGAGAGCTTCTTGCATAAAAGTATCTGAAGTCCCAAGTAATTTTATTTTTAATTACTCACTGCCAATCTTTTTTTCCCCCAGAGGCCAGAGGAAGCATTCCCAAATCTGAGCTCCAAACCAGTGAAAATAGCAGGCACCCTGGGCAGATGGACAGCTTTGAGAATTCTCACCAGGACTGTAAAGAGAGGTGGTGACTTGTTTGATCTATATTTCATATACCATATTAGCATCTTTCAAATAGGCTCCCAGAGCACAAATAGAATATGGATTCACCTCTATTTGTCTTTGTGTATTAAAAGGGCAAGGATCAGTACCCGTGCTGCAGCTCATGCTCCAAAAGCTACATTTAAAAGAGATGAGAGGTTTCAGGTTCAGAACCTCACCCCCTCTGACCTCTTTACAAATTTATTTCTGAGAGATTTTTTTACTGAAAGATGGTCCTCAGATCTGATCTTTACGATTCGAAAAGGATATTGCAGTACTGGAAACAGGAAAAGAAACAGGCCAAAGAAATTATTCAGTGGCATGTCCTTTGTAGAAGGACTGCAGTAACAAAAGCCCAAGACTGCTAATGGTACATTGATGGTTATGAAAATAATTGAAAATTACTTGATGCTGTGTTAAAATTATCAATAATACCAGTCATGCTCTCAGGCTTGTAACAGAAAGGTAAATAAATGACACATTACAGAGGACTATAAAGAATATTCTAGATGGTCTGAATATCAGACTATCCAAATGTTTGGGGATTTTTGAATAAATGGTTTTAAATATCTATTTTTAAACATTTCATTAATGTCTGACATCACATAATCTGTATATTGTCAACACAAATGTTTCTCACTATACCTTTCATACTCCAGTTTGCATTTTGAGTTATGATTAATGCTGGAACATTGAAGTACCCCATAAAATCGATAGGGAGAATAGCAACTTAAAGAACTCAAGGCAGCATGGTTTATCATTGAAATGTGGGTTGCCCTTAAAATGTCAGGTGTTGTATTGTGTGAATCCTGCCAACCTAACACACCACGGTTTCATAGCCATAAACAACCCACACTTAACAACCCGATAACAATGGATTGTTTGCAATTAACAAAACAATATTTTATAGTGCTGCTTTGTTCAAACAGCACAGCGGTCCACTATTCAATGACAAACCATACTCAACCCATACTAAACCATGAGTATAGGTTCTTGTGTTGTGTGAACTTACCAAGTGATCTGCTTTGCACAATCAGTGCAACCCACCATGGCTTAAGAAGTGCACCTCTTCAGCAAGTGGCAGTTCCAGTATGTGCAGGTGGCCATTTTTAATACTTAACCATCACTGAGAGTGGCCATGGTTTGTCACATAAACTGAACTTGGGCAGCAAAACTTATTTGAGGGTTAAACAGCCCTCAGAATAGCCACGGTGTTTTGTAGGTTATTTGAGGTTTGTTTAACTCTCAAACTCTCAAAATCCGCAGCAGTAAGAGGACCACAAGAACTAATTGCCCATTATGCCAAGCACCCCCTGAAATAATAGTCTGAAATTACTATGTAAACTTGGTTAATGGGAAAGTGAGGCAAGTATCCCTTAGAAAGAAGTTCCACTAAATAGGTACTACTACCAAGGTGGCCCTGGAGAGGTTCACACAATCAGGGAAGGAAAAGAGGCCACAGAGGTTTCTTTTCTCTACACCATGCTTGCCATTTGTGTTCCATCTTATTTCTGTGTCGGGCACAGAAGGCTGAAAAAGTCCCTGTGACATTTTTCATTCCCTGACAGCATGAATCCAGCTATTGTCTTCTGAAGCCATGCACTGTGCATCAGATAGGTGAGAAGACTTTGGAGCAGGGCTTCAGAACAGTGTCGATATGAGCAGCTGGGTCCATATGGGAAAAAATGAACATCAAGGTATCCTAGCCAAAGACTTTCAAAACCATTATGTCAGCTTTTCAAACCATCAAATCTGACACATTTCTCAGTTGCTAAGTGGCTGGAATGTCGGCACACGTGGATGCTTTGCATTTATTTTGAGTTATGTCTGTTGATAGAGCCTCTAAGGCTAATCCAAGCGACTGTGGAAAACGGACGAGTGGCAGCCAGGTCTTTGAAACGGATAGACCCTCCAAGCGGCTTCGGAAGAAGAGAAAGTTGCTTTTGGATTCTGAGGATGAGGAAGAAAATGCAGATGATGACGAGGTAACAGAATATACATTGTTAAGTTGAAATTGTACCCGGGAAGTGAAACAGTAACCAGGTGCATTTTGTCAACCTTTTTGAATTGGAGATCCAATTTCTGAAATTTTGCATTCAGAAAATGCTGCATTTTGAATTGGAGATGTATAATATATCCAATTTCTGAAATTTTGCATTCAGAAAATGCTGTGATGCTAGAAACCTTAAAAAGGCAATTTTGGGGGATACTCACTGAATGATAGGGTTATGCATCCTAAGAACACAATTCAATATAGATGCAACCCTCCAATTTCATCGGAGAATGGGCATCCTATGCAGGGTGGAAAGAGTGAGGCAAAGGTCACCTCTACACTCCCCCTGCTCTGCAAAACACTGCACCTCAGAGTACGAGAGAGAGTGGCTGAGGCACCACCAGGATATATTGTACTCTGGCAGTGCTAGTCTCTTCCCCTTCCCCACCCGCAAAAGCCTGTCTCCAAAGTAGCAGCCTCAGAGAAACATTCTGCATTGTACTTCCTGTGCCAGTTGCAAATGGGCAGGATTGGCTCTCCAATCTCTAGCTATCAGGCTGGTACTATTTTCCAGCTTTGCAGCTGGGCAACTATGCAGTTCTGTGGCTTTCTGCCAAGGTGGTTCACAGTTTAGAACAGAAAAGTTATTTTTACAAAAGTATGAGAATACCGTTCATATCTGTGAAAATGTCCATGTATTTTCATTTAATTCTTAAAATATATCTGTCTCCAGGAAAAGAATAAATTGAATTTGAAAAACCGTAGGAGTGCTAAACCAGTTAAGCAAGGTAAGCTGAGGACCTGATCTTTCACAACTTAAAGCTGAAAAGCTGCTATAAAATGGATGATTATGCAACTCAGAATTTTGGGACAATGAAACCCATAATATATCCAGGCTAGTAGAATTAATAGATACAAATAACATCCTACCAACTTGATCCCTGTTTTATGTAGTGATTATCAGAATACTTCAAAGCTCTTAGAGCATTTCTTCCAGCACCTCTGGGGTCCTCTTTTGTACAGCAAGCTAAGTTTGTGATCCTCTGCTCACTTGCATAGGTACACACCCCACTGAACTCTCTTTTGGATCACTGAACATACTCACTGAACTTTATTTATTTATTTATTAACAGATTTATAGGCTGTTAATCAACTTACTTTTGAGCGGATGCAGGAGACTTGCATCCTGTGAATAAAATCAAAAGAATCTGCTTGCTGGTCTTTTCAACTTTCTCGTCTCTCAAAATGGCAGCACCCATGAGGAGGGCAGCCCGAGAAAAGCCAGACCCAGACAGAGAAAACAGTGCCAGTCGCAGCAGACAGACAATTTATAAATGGGGGCTGGTGTAAAAATAGCAGAGGAAGCTGAAGGTGGCAGTGGCTACCCCAGACAGTGTAGGCCTCTCTCCTCACATGGTGGACTGCAACTGCCCATGAGGACAACCCAACTCTTCCAAACTTGCCCTCAGAAACGGCAGTGTTGACAAACTCTCCCCAAGACCTTCTAGCAATGCCAGCAAGCTGCTTGTCTACAAGTACCAGCCCAGGAAAAAGCCAAAATAACGCACAAACTACATGGAGCTGGGCAGGAAGAGCAGTGGGTGGGGCAGCTCTGGCCAAGTCTCTTCTAGTAGCTCCAGCAAGCCGCCATACAAAACCCATGCTGCTTCGAAAGACCTCTCCTCAGCCTCCTTCTTCCACATCCCTCCCTCCCTCACCTTTCTAATTTTCCCTGACAGCATTCACGACAGTGTTTCAGCAGTGCATGGCGTGGCACAGATGGGCACCCGCTTTGTCTCTTCTGCTTGGGAGAAGACCGTAGGATAGACTCGTGCACACACTGCCAAGCTTTTGCTAAGCAGACAAGGAAGAACTGGGCAGGACGCCTTCCCCAAGAAATGTAGCCAAGGGCACTGCAGGCTGCTCTCTTACTATGTACTCTAGGAACAGGATCATGGCATTATAATTGCAGAGTTGTTCTTGAAAGCTGCTATCCAGCTGCAAGGAAAGGGAGTGTTAGTGTTTTGATTCCTAGTTAAATGTGGCACGTAGAACATCATGTCGATGTGACTCTGCTCATCACTGTGTTCTCCTATCTTTGATTTCTCAGCTGTTCCTGGAAAGAAACATGTATGGAATTGGATCTCATACTTAGAAGAAGAGCAGATGCCAGCAGCCCCACTCAAACTCTTTAAAGAGGTTGGCACCCTCTTGACTGTTCTCTTTATTTTGGTAGTGTGAAAACGTAACTCCTTTGTGCCGTATTTCCTGGCACAGAATCTTGGGAGTGGCAGCCGGGGGACACAAGAGCCAAGCCCTGCTATGTCATGGTTTGTGTGGTAGGTACAGCAGAAGCCTAGAGATCCTTCTCCTGCAAGATCTCTGCTTAGGGGAAGAACCAGAATTAGCATTTTTAATTTTGTGCTGTCGCAACAGAGTAACAAAGAATGGGTTAATTGAAATGCTAAGGAGAATGGGCCCAACCTATATTCCCCTCCCCTTGTTCCAGAGCTGTCATATACAAGGACATTGATAAGGCAGGACTGCAAGTTGCAAGCTAATCTGTGAACACTTGTAAAGCAGCAGGAAAAAAATAATTCTACAAGAAAAAATCCCTTTTGCACAATTCAGAAACTTCAAAAATGAAAAAATGAATTAAATTAATTGTCCCAAAAGGGAACACCAAAGTGGGGGGCAAGAACTCCTGCTTATCAGTGTCATCCTGTCACTGTTACACCTTACGCTGATACTGGTCCTTTCCCTTCCTCCTTTTGATGCTTTCCCAAGTTCCTAAAGCAGCCGTTCAATGGTATGGTGTGATTGGGGTGGGTGTAGTTACTGTGGGTATGGGTACCCCAATTAGTTCATCCCATTCTTTCCCCTACACCTTCAACAAGGAGTTTTCCCCCCACTAGTCTAAGGTATTTTTAAAAACTTGTTCGCCAAGATTTGCACAAATCTGCAGTAATTACTCTGAAAAGGAGCTTCACTGGGGTAGGGGAACCAACGACTCCCATTTGTCAGCTACTTCCTCTTGCTATTACACCTTGAATGAACATTTGTCAATTTCTTCCTTCCTTCTGATCCTTTCCTAAGTCTCATTCCGCCATGCTCAGTCAGAAAGAGCAGCGGGGGGCACCCGCAGCAGCTGTAACTACACCCACTTACACTAATTGCTCCATCCCATTCCACTGTGGCTGTCACAGTGCAGGGAAGCATTGAAACGGGAGTGGAAACAGACATGTCCGTTCAAGGAATAATGGCAAAGGGATTCATTGGCAGGTGCGAATTATTGCTCCCCCCACCCTTTCCATGTTCCTTTTCTGAGCAATTCCTTCATCTGCAGCTCTCAGCCCTTTCAAGGGAAGCACCAAAGTGGAGTAGATAAGATACAAGGAATTTCACAAAGTGACTGTACTACTGCAAGCTAAATATATTGTATGTGTGTGTGTGTAATACAATCCACATGGTTGTCCACATCATGTGTTATTTGATGCAAGGAAGGAAAAAAACTTTCTTCCCCCACCTTCTCTTCTGTCTCCTCTTTTCTCTTGTTCTCTTATCCCTTTCTCTTCTTTTTCTTCCCTCTCTGACTTCCGTTCCTTCCTCCATTTTCCCTCTGGTTTCTCTTTCTCCTGTCCCCAATTTCTTTCCATTTCTTTCTCCTTTTCCTTCTAGCACCACTTACTTTCCCACCCCCAGCTGTTCTCCCCCCCACACCCCCACACAAGCTCTGCTTTCACTCTCTCTCTCCCTGTCCCCATGCAATTGAAAGGAGCAAAAGTAGTTTCACTGGTACCTGAGCCGGTCCTTGCATCATTGGAGGCCTCTGCTGTGTGACATCCAAACTAGGAAACTGGTTTAAACATTCCCTACAAACTAGAATTGCAGGCTACTATTTTATCCTGGCTTGTAATGCTGGTTTGTAGAGAGGATCAATACTGCATTTTTGTGATCTGAACATCTTGGAGAAAGGAGAGTATCAACTGGCACCATGCTTTCTCACTGTGAAAAGCTGTTGGATGAGAGAAGGAGAGAGCAAGTGCTACAAGGCAAGTGCTGGACTGGGTATGGACAAAAGAGAGTTTAATTGTAAACATTCCTTGTTAACCATCAGACACAGTTTAATTCTTGTATTTAATTTTGTCCCAAGCTCCTGTTTTAATTTGTATCTAAGTGTATGAAATTGCTCAGAGCTAGTATCAGATCTTAGACAGCCACTGTGTAAAACTAGTTTTACCCTTTCAAATGACTTTTTGGCATTTTCAGAATTATCTTCCTTAAAAGTAATCATTGCAAGTGAGGGCACAAGTAGCAATAAATTTCCATGTGTGCAGGAAGCCAAATCCTACAGAACGGGACTGCAGCACCCACTGCGTCAGATGCTGAACTTAATTCTGCTGATATTTGGAGGGAACAGAGCATCATGGAGCACTGGGAAGATGTTCATCACATCCATTTTTAATGACAGCTCCAAACTTTTCTCAGTTCTGTCTGTTAAAATCACTTCCTTAGAGGAAATAAGCGTTGGTGTAAAAATATGTTATTTCACTGGAGTTTCCTTGCCTGAGCTAGGGCCTCAGAGTTGGGTGTTATTAAGGGACTCTTAAGTACAGTTTCAAAACTCCTTGTTAGTGTGATACTTAGAAAAAACAGACAGCTCGGTGCAAATAGCATGGTTGTTCAGGACCGAAATCCATGGTTTCAATTTCAAATTTGCAACAGCCCAATCATGGTTTGCAACTATTTGTTGGATTACTTTTCTCCATCTTCTCAGCTTCTTACATTCATTCTTTCTCTATTACAAAGTAGCCTTGGTGGTGGAACAGTGCCCATTATGGTGGTTGGCCAGTTCAGACATCACTCTAGGCTATAGCTAATAAATACCATAGTGTGTCAGTTCAGACATTGCACTAAGTCAAACTGTGTTGTCTATGCCCAAATACAGCCGCCTTCAGACAAATACACTGGTGTATTTAATCCTGATATAAATATATTAGCCCATCTTTTCCATTAAGCACTACCTTTCAGTTATAGAAAAGGAGTTCACTAGACAATGAAGGTTCATTTGTAAGTTGTTTTGTCCACAGACATTGCAACAAGGGATTACTTGTTTGAGTGTAAATTAATGCTTCTCCTCCTTTCTTTCTGCTGCAGTCTCAGTCCTTTCCACAAAACAAAAATGGTTTCAAAGTTGGAATGAAGCTAGAAGGTCTAGATCCTGAACATCCATCATTATTTTGTGTCCTTTCTGTTGCTGAGGTATGTGCCTGCCTTTGTAATGGAACCAACAGTATTACATATTATCTGGAGTGTCAGGTGGGTGCGTGGGTAGGGATAAATAAGCTGGTAGAGAGAGACATAAAGCATATTCTAAATCGGTGAGTCAAAATAATGCCTAAAATTATTTTCGTTTAGTTAAAATACCTTGAATGTAGAGAATGCTTGTTTAAAAAGAGATCAACATTTTGCTAATTTTAATAAACAACGCAAATGACTTCAAGGCTTGAAAAAATGTATTGGCCACCTGAAAGGGTGGTTCAGGTAAGTGGGATGACTTTGGGCCAGTCATAGGCTCTCAGCCCAACCTACTTCTCAGCCGGGATAAGACTGAGAGCAGAAAGAGGAGAACGGTGTAAACCACTCCGAGCTATTAAAAAAAGAAAAGAAAAAAGGCACAGTATAAATCAAATAGATAAATACACGCAGTATTAATTTTTCAAAATCAGTAACACTAATTTTCCTCCTGCTTTCAGGTACAAGGGTACAGAATGCGATTACATTTTGATGGTTATTCTGAGTGCTACGATTTTTGGGTTAATGCTGATTCACCAGATATCCATCCTGTTGGCTGGTGCGAAAAAACAGGTCACAAATTGCTTCCTCCTAAAGGTACATACATTTATTTATACCTTAGATTATCAACTTTATAAGCCTTGTGTTGATGGAAACCCTGGTCTAATGCTGTGCTGTGCGAATGAGCTTTGAGAACCTCCAGGTTCATCTGCTTCTGTCCTGCTGTTTATTATTCGTGATGCTGCCATAAGGAAAGGGTTGGAAGCATTCACTTCCCAGTTGGAATTACCTGTTATTTCTCATCATATACAAACTGGGAACTCTGCTTAGGTTGGGCTGAAGTTTGCCAATTTTCGAACAGTGGTTTGTTTGATTCCGATGCTTCAAAATGTAGTTTAAAGTGATTATAGTTTGTTCTTGAGGGATAAATTGTGGTTAATTAAAAAATGCAAGCGGATGCTTCCAGTCCCCTGCCTATTCCATAAGGGCAGCTCTCATGTAAGGTGCAAATTCTTCCCACATAGTTTCTGTTTCTGAAAAACCAAACTGAATGTAGCAGCCACTGTATAAAACAGTGTTTTTATCTACCAGTCTCTCTCTCTCCCTCTCTCTCTCTCTCTAGGTTACAAGGAAGGAGAATTTAATTGGACTTCATATCTGAAGAACTGTAAAGCTCAAGCTGCTCCCAAAACTCTTTTCAAGGCCCTGAGCACAGTAAGAGAGCGTACTGGTTTTTTGAGTCTTTTAAGTTGTATCAAATGTTGTTCAAGCTCTTTTTAAACCGAGATATTGTTGCTGTCTTAGAACAGAAGCTAATATCTAAGAAATAGGCAAATCTGAAATAGAAAGCCTATTTCGTTTCTCACATAACATTTTGCATGGAGAGTTGTGTGCACACAACAGCCAACTAACCAAGCAAGGAAACAACTTGTCTGGTTGTGACTATTCACCTCCCCACCTTTCCTTACTTTCCCCTCCCCCAGGAGACTCAGCACTTGCTTAGTTTCTGATTTAAAAACATCTATTGACACATGCATCTGGTTCAAGCATGTGGCTGCTCATATGAATAAAAGCATTCGCGTTTCCCATCTGTACTTCAGAATTTTTTAATAGCTTTGGTTTATTTCTCATTCTACTTTATCAAGTGGTCTTCTTTGTTCATTTGCATAACACCTTGTCCATGGTGTCAAATCCTATTATTTCAGTAAATTAAAAGGCCATATGTAGCTCTTCCATGCACAGTAGTCTTGTGGAGAAGGTGGGGGGAAAGGAGGCCTAGCGTTTCCCTGAATACAGGAACCCTTCATCTGAATTTTCCATTACAAAATGGTCACCAAAGCCCATTTATCACCCATAAATTGCTGCCAAGAATCAATAAATCTTTCTGGGGAACTGCCAGGTCCGGCATCTTTCATGTGACTGCACTCTGCATGGATAGGTTTCAAAAACCCAAATCAGCCCAGGGCCGTGAGGTTTCAAACTGGGCAATCTTCCTCTGCTTGCTTTTGCCATAGTAGAATTTTCATTGAAATCTGAATTTAGATCCAAATCTAAAAATAGTTTTGGTGTTCTGTGGCTTAAATGTTATAATGGATCATGTAGAAGGAAAGGAATTTTTGGATGTAACCTAGAGCTGGTTGGTTAAGTACACCTTGTTTGACACAGAAGATCATGGACCCTTTCCCTATCATATCCAGTTAAAACCAGTGATCAGGCCCCAGTATCTTATTGTAACTGTACTTTAGCTATTTTAAACTGTTTTTAAATGCTGTATGCTAATTTTTAATATCAGTTTTATTACGATGTCTCTGCGGGTTGCAAAGTTTGTGAACCACCCAGAGCATTTTGACTATTGGGTGGTATAGAAATGAAATAAATGAAATGAAAGGGTCCTTCAGGATTTGAGAAAGATGTGCTCCTAAGACCCTACAGAGCAGCTACCAATCAGAGTAGATAATGCTAAGTTTACCAATATATTCAATTTAGCCTCCATTGTAAGGTGAGCTTAAAAATGGTTATTTTGTTCACTTAATCAGGAAGGATATTAGTGGAGCTGAAATTGGAATAATCTGACTAATACAATATTTTTCCAACTTCTCCTGTCCTCAGCCAGTTACGCCTTCTGGGTTTAGAATGGGAATGAAGTTAGAAGCAGTTGACAAAAAGAATCCATCTTTGATGTGTGTAGCAACCATTGCAGACATGTTGGATAATCGGCTGCTAATTCACTTTGACAACTGGGGTGAAAGTTACGATTACTGGTAAGAAAACGGGGGGAAATGCTTTGGTGTAGTGCTTTGTGGTGTGGGCATTGCCCAGAAAGTGCTCAATATAAACTAATTGGGAGTCAATGAGTATTTGACCAGGCTCCAGTTCTGTATTTAAGTTCCTCAGGGCTTATTCACTTCTTAACTTTCTGAAGCAGTGATCCTAAGGACACTTAAAACCTATTGATAACTTGCAGGTTTCCTTTTCTCTTTGAAAAGCTAGAGAAAAACATTGCTTCTGGAATTCCCCCCCCCCCCCAGTCCTCCCACAGGTATCTGAGAGGACACCATGGGAGGGGTTGGGTTGCCTCCATACTCCCTGCTATGATTGTAAACCATTTTGGTTCATTGTGGCCTTTTCTCACGTTGAACTTTTTCCCTAGAGATCATGAAACTGGATGTAAGACTCCAAAGTGCTCCCGGCTGTCTCCCACTTGGCTCTGATAACCCACTGGTTTTTAAACAATTGGCTATCATCATGGAACATCCCCCTTACCCTATTACTTTCAATTGCACAGTTTCGTATCATTCACTAGAAAGGAAGGGAATATAAACCTACCTCTAGTTCCAGAATTGGAGAAAAGTTCTACTTTGTGACTTGGAAACTCAGTGTTGACTTCAGCAAATAAAGACCTTGGATTTAGTGTGTCTTCTTCAGAAATTAAAGATTAAAAATTCTTTACAAATTATAGCTAGAGGGCTTATCATCATGTTCATTCATTCAAGACATTTCAGACAAGATCTGCACAGTTGTAAATAGTTCTCTGTATTTTGATACAGGTGTGATGCTAGTAGCCCATACATTCGACCGGTTGGTTACTGTCAAGAAACTGGAACTCCCCTAACAACACCAGCTGGTATGTTGAAAAGGCACCATGTTCTGTCGCAGTTAAAATATTTGGAAAGTATCCTATTTCAAGGTGCTACATAAACTCAAGGGAACAGAAAGGAGAGCATCAGAGAAGTAGTGCCCATTTGCAGGCAGGCTGTGATCCTGTGGAGTGTTGGGCAGCATTTGAAGAAGCTCAGCTGAAGCTTCTTAAGTGCAGTTGTGCTTAACAGAGTTGATCAGAATAGGCATGCTTCCTCCCCTCCTGAAGCCCTGCACATCCCTCCTTTTGTCGCAAACCACACTTTACAATGACTTCTGAGCTTCTTCTTACCATCTAAACTAGAATTACCAGCCAGGATCAACGTATGGTCGCAATTCTAGTTTGGAGGGCAACCACAAACCCTGATGTGCCAGTTCAGATGTAATGACATAACCCATGTTTTGGTATTTTATGAGAACCAAGCCTGTGCTTGCAACTTGCACTGTGCAAATTTACATTGATAAGCAAGTGGTTTAGTTTTTCATTTAAACTGTTCCATGTTCACTTCTCTAATCATGCATTATTTGGTTGATCTGCACTTTCTGTGTCTTGTGATTGTACCAGAAGACTTAAGTTATTTCAGAATCTCTTTGCAGAATACAAAGATTTCAAAACCTTCTCATGGGAGAAGTACTTGGAAGAAACTGGTTCGCAGCCAGCCCCTGCAAGAGCATTTAAACTGGTTGGTCAATAACCTTTTCTGTTTTTATACCGGTGAATCAAAACATCAAATGCTCTTTTGTACAGCTCTTGGTTTTAGGTGGTGCTGGAGATGGTTGTTAAATAACTGGATGCAAGGCATATTAGAAAACATGCTCTAGATAATGATATGGATTTTTTAAAAACTTTTAAAGTACCAGAATTAATCTAATGCCAGTAAATGGCTTTAGATGTACCAGAATGGAGAATTACTGTCAAAAATATGCCTCATCACTTGTGTGTTGTTCTGCTCTAGTGCCAGTATGACTGGAACATATTTTCCTGTCTAAACCATATTTTAATGCATTATACTGATTGCCTTTATAAAGTCAAACTTGGGTTGGTTAAAATGCAATTTGTGAGGCAGCAATTCTAAACACACTTGCTGGGTGGTGGTGTCGATAGGTTAGTTTGAAGTGGAAGGGTGTGGGTCTGTGAATGTGCATTGGCCTGCTGAACTGTAATAAAGTATTATGACAGAGGTGGGCAACCTGTGGTCCTCCTGACGTTTTGGCCTATAACTCTAATCGATCTCTCACTGTTGGCTATGCTGGCTCAGGCTGATGGGACTTGCAGGTCACAAATTGCGCAACCCTGCATTACAGGAACAGGCCAGTCTCCTTATCCTCTTCTGGAGAAGATCGGAAACCTCTTCCAGGATTAAATTACCAACATTTTGCTGTTACATCCAGCTGTAGTTAGTTCATACCATATTCTGAACTATAAGTTAAACGAACCACAGTTTGGCCCAGTTCAAACATCACAATAAACTGTAGCTAGTTTAAAATAAGTAGCAGATGCTTCCATTCTGCTCCTCTGTGGGCTACTTGGGCAGATTCATTTTGTAAACCCTAAACCATGGTTTAGCATTACACTGAAGCCAGGCCTTTAAGTGCTCAGCAATGTTTCCCTGTATACATTATCTTACAGCGTCCAGCTCATGGATTCCAAGCTAACATGAAACTAGAAGCTGTAGATAAAAGAAACCCCATGCTTATTAGAGTGGCAACGATAGTCGATAAAGATGACCATCGTGTCAAGGTATGTTCTCCATTCAAACAAGTCACAGTGTTGCTCTAAAATTACTCCTGACTGGAAAGATGAAAATGAGATCTGATAGCTTAAACGTAATGCATTACATTTAAGCTTTCTAAAAAACAAGCACCTTCAGGAGTAATATAGCAGGTTGATCTTTCTGTATGAATTGCAAGACTTCTGCTCAGTATTGCTGGATGCTATTGCAATGTCTCTTATAGAGGAATGACATTTGCCAAATTGATTTTTCTTCCCCTTGAGCAATTTCTCTGCATGAATCTAACATAAATTTGCCATGTTAGCACTCTCATACCTTGAGGGTGACTTGCAAAGAAAAGCTAAACATCAGGCCAAGCTCAAATTTTTATGCTGAATGTCGCTACTTGCTATTCTTTAATAAGCACATAAACACATTAACTTGACATTCAGCTTATTGTATAAAATGGAGGTTTGTCATCTAGAAAGTTTGACGATCTCTGTAAGTTCACAGAACAGGTGAGCCAGCCGTGAGCTTTCCCCAGTGTTCTTTAGTCGCTTGCTTCAGTTCTTATTTAGCAGGATTAGATTTAGAATGTTAGTACCTGGGTCAACATGATGATCCGTAAACCAGTAATCTGTCTCTGAGTGTACCTAATGCAAGATGGGGCCAGGAAACCAACAGCATCACGTCGCTTGTTCCAAGCCTATAAGAGTCTGCAGTGGGCTTTTGTTGTAGTTTAAATAATAACCATTGATAATCCTATCAGCTACACAGCTGCACAGTTCTCAGTAGCTGTGTATACCCAGTTATTCCATTCTTTATCTTTGTCAAAAAGGTGCTTCTAGTTGTAGTCGTATGTTTTGGATTACGGATATATGTGCGTTGAAATTCAAGGCAATACCAACAGTTGATATCGAAACCAACAGTAAATGGGAGTGAGTTTCAAAGGAGAAAACAAAAAGGGGGAAAACTTGCGGGGGAAAGGAAGGAAAAAAGTTAGGAACTTCTCCTGCTGTACTCTGCTGCTAAACTCCTCTTTGCTCTCCTTGTTCACTCAGTTCCTGGGACCTTGACTGCTTGTGCCCCCAAGTCCCTAGACCAGCTGGGGCAACTTCCTCTGGTCTGCTCAGCTAGGAGGCGGGAACCAAAATGTGCTTGCCAGGACCCTGCAACTTCCCCAAGTCAACTCTTGTTTTGTATCTCACAGTGTTCCTTCAAAATGAAGCACAATGGCTAAAAGGGAGTTCCTTGCTCCACTTTCCAGCTGAAGGCTGAAGCTGGGGTGTGGTGTGGGGTTGTCCTTAGCATTGTTCTGTGCAGAAGCCAGCATGCTTACCCCAACCCTAACCCTAACCAGATGGAGCACATTTTGGCTCCGGAGACAGTTTCTAAGTATCTTAAGACAGAGGTAGTTTTATTTAATCAGGAAAGCACAGAAAATCACTAGCTTTTCTTGTGCCTGCAACATTCCCCCAAATTTGCCCATATGGTTTGAAGGCCATGTTCTCTGCTCAGAAATGAATGCACTGAAGGCAGCAGTAGCCAATCTTTACAACTTTAACTCAGGTGTAGATGTGGGCATAGATCAGAGCTAAATGATCATGAAGTGCCATGTTAATGATGACACTGAGGGCATTCTCTGACATAATGTTTCATCCCCAGGAACTTTCCCTAAAAGTTCTTGTCCAGACACTTTCCCTAAAATATCCACATAGTTGTTCATCAGGATCTTTGCAAGCTTGTTTTCTTGAAGGAATGCACGGGTCCACAATTTGGGCATGGGCTGTATCTGTTGCCAGCGGGCCATAGCTCAGTGGCAAAACACCTACACTGAAAGCAGAAGATCCCAAGATCAGCTCCCAAGATCTCCGAGTGCTGCTGGGAAAGATATCTGCCTTAAGCCCTGGAGATCTGCCGCGAGTCAGCGTAGAGAGTGCCGAGCTAGATGAAGTCACAGTTTTGGGACAAGGCAGCCTGCTATCTTCCTGTGTTGTCCTGTGCAACTGGGATGCTTTGTTTCACTCAGCTGCATTCCACTCAACTTTTCCTCATAAGCAGGATCAACTGTTTTAGCCCTTGCCCTCTTTCCTGAGGAATTCTGCAAGTTTAAATGCCTCTTAGCAAGTAAACAAGGAAAGTTTACTTGCCCCCTCAATTTTCTTTTTTCCATATGCCTTGCCTCTTGTTTAGATACATTTTGATGGATGGGACAATATCTTTGACTTCTGGGTTGATGCTGATAGTCCAGACATTCATCCCATGGGCTGGTGTGCGAAAACTGGGCATTCCTTACAGCTTCCAGCAGGTGAGAGGAGAAGTCAGATGTCTGCTTTCCATGCCTAACTTCTGAAATAAGGCTTTGAAAGAAGAGTACTGCTGAACAAATTTTGTTTTTCTAGGGACTGCAGATCCATCAGGGGCAGTAAGCCAGGCATGCCCTACTCCTGCTTGCCAAGGATTAGGTCATGTTAGAGGACCCAGATACGGAACGCATTACACGTACGTGAGTCTCAGAATTACGGGGTAATTCCCACTGGGTTGTAAAGGATTTGTGTATCAGTTGTCTAGCACCTGTTTTTGAAATTATGCAGCTTTGGTGAGTTGTGAATATGAATGTTTTAGCTCTGAAACACTGGCTTGTAGCTCCCTCTTGTGCCTTGTACTTGGCTTCACCCACACACTTAATATTGGCACTGTGGAAAAGTATGATTGAACCGTGGGGAAAATCTGGTTCTGTTTGTTTAGCATCCCAAGTGCTGCTCTCACATCTGTGCTGACAGTTAGAGAAAGCCGCCTCAGAAAGATGTCTCTCACCTTTCCCTGTCCTCTGGGAAAGACTAAAAACCCTGGCGAGCTGAAACAGTTCAGAATAGCTCTCTGGCTTAGGAGGGGAATTGTCTGGCCTTGCTGTTTTATTTGTTTTAATATTCCAGTGTTTATTAGCAGAGAAGCAATCGATTCTTAAATTGTTCCTCCTGCAATAAACACCATGAGATTTTAAACATTTTTAAATGAGTCAGCTGAGAGACAAAGGCAGGACTCTCTCTTTCAGGCAAGGAGCTGTTTCTGCTCTTCGTAGATTTAGGGTGTACTAGTGCTCATTGGGCACAATTCTGTACATGTTTAGACAAAAAAAAGTTCTACTCTTCTCCTTGTCCCTCCAGCCAGGTATGCTATTTTTTTCTAAATATGCGAAAGATTATGTCTTTAGAGTATTCAAATATTTGGTGGGCTGTTAATTCACTCGTGAGCTTTGAAGATCTTCATGTTGTTCATCGGCCGATGTGGATGAGTGCCTGACATGGAAAAGGCATATACATACTTTCCCCACCCTGCTTGTCCTTAGTCAGAACAAACAATGAATCAGCAACGAGTCCTTACTGTGTGTGGCATTGTACCTGCAACTGTGAGGACTTTGCGTGCGTGACGTTGCTTGACGCATTTTCTGGCTACAATGAACTAAGGCTATTGGTAGTGTGCATACACAACGCTCTCTGGCGCCGTTCTAAAATGGGCTGAAACAAAGCTGCGTTGTGGGATGTTCGCAGATAAAATGGCTGGCTGAAGAGTGAGTTTCTTGGGGATGCATATCGCAGGGGCCAGGTGGAGAAATTTGATGCACAGTTGACATGGATTCCTTGCCTCGCATCTTGGTTTCTACTTAGCTGTCACCTGCACTGTGAAGGGAAATACATGGCCTCTTCCTTATAAGTGGCTAGATTTTGAAAGGCCTCTAAGGTGCTCCTCCCTCTTTTGGACCACTCCAGAGTACTGGTGGTGGGTTGCATATTAGATGGTTTCCCCATGGGAGAGTCAAAGGGCTTTCATGTAGTAGCTTAGGGCACAGGAAGCTCTTTATGTGGTGGAGCAAACATGCCCAAAATGGTGCGTGTATGTAGTGCTGAATTATTAATTTTCTATATCTGTTACATTTATGTACTGTTCCATGGCAAAACTTTCTGAGTTAAATTAAATTACAAGCTCTTTGAAGTAAAAAAAAAAAAAAAAGATTTTCAGCTGCTACCTGAAAGCAAGTAGGAAACATTCTAAGTGAACCTGTCTGAGCACAGGGTGCCATGGTAGACGTACCACCACCAAATGTTCTAAATTTTAGTTACCTGCTACACTTTAGGTGGAGAGACATTTCATCTCTACCAATATCAATGCATTGGAGATGGGAATATATGGAAAGAATGGCAAGACTGCGGAAGTGAAACCAGCATTTTGAATTGGTCTAGGAAAATAAAAACTGCTCACCAATTCAGATCTTCTAGGACCAGTAGTACCTTGACCACGATAGCCTGAACAGGTGGTGTCAGCTAATCTGACATGTAGATGGCCTTGAGAATCTTGGATTCTCTCTTTATGGAAATGGAACTCCTGTTCTTGGTTATCAAGAAGGTAGCAAAACAAATAGCCTCCCAGAGATGATGGCTAGAATTTATCTTGCAGCTGCTTTAACGTGCATGGGCCAGTTCATATCCCCGACTGCTTTATTGCTTCCTCTTTAATGCCCAGTGCCTTCCATTCAGTTATTCTTGTTGACCCTCCATACACCCTGTGTTTAGCTAGCTTTCTTTACTTTCCCCCTTTGCTGAATTACGTGCAAGAATTTGCTTTCCTTTGCATTGCTCCAAGCTCATTCAGTACTCAGTGTTACTGAACAGCAAAGTCATTTTGGCAGCTGACTTCCTTCCTTCCTCCTTTGCCTGGAAACTGCCTCTCTCTGCAAAATTTCTGTTTGAGCCTGTGGCTGCTGAACATTTGATTTGCTTCCCAAAGCCTTTAGCTCACATCCCTGCCATTCATTGCTCCAGCAGAGTTGCTCTATTATACTCGCATGCTTAGTTAGTATAGCCCTCTGAGGAGAAAGTTGGAACGATTAGATTGCATAATATTTTTCTTGGGGAAACATTTTTCTGCTTTTGGTGCAGGTTAGTTGGCTGCCCGTACTCTGAAATCAATCGCAACCGCGAGAGTTCCTTACCAGATCGCCTTGGTGGAGAAAAACCTTTGCCCAGTGCCAGTGTACCAAGGCCCAAGAAGCCTGAGGCTTCTGCATCGCTTGTGGGCCTGCCGGAAGACTCTCCACAGTCTAGGTATCATTTTAGATCTCTTGTATAACCTTCAGCATCTTTATTCAATTTAATTTGTGCTAGCGGTGATGCTGCAGTGTATTTTTCCACTTGCCTGCTTTTCTTTCTTACCTGCTCTAAAGTTTGGCAAAACGTCAATATATTATAATGCACACAGAGCCAGTGTGGTGCAGTGGTTAAGAGTAGGGGATTCAGAAATGTAAACATGATGTGGGTACTTTTTATCATATGTGGTGGACTTGCGAAGATGTGAAAAAGTATTGGATTAAAATACATAAATGGCTTGAGGAACTGCTACAAAAACCCTTAGCTTTTAAACCTGAAATCTTCTTGTTAGGCACTGTACCGGAAAATATTAGCAAACAAGAAATGTATTTGATACTGCATTTAATCACAGCAGCGAGGATTGCGCTTGCTCAATACTGGAAGAGTGAGGAACTACCCACTGAGGAACTGATTTTGAGAAAGATTTTGGACTGTGCAGAAATGGACAGACTGACTCTATTATTGAAGGAGAAAGAAGATACTGACTTCTATCAAACTTGGGACTTTTTTATGATTGGCTGGAGAAACGGGACTTGTCTTAGATTTAAAGATGTCTTTAAGTTTTTATAAATTGATTTGAATATGATTATAGAATGTTAAAAGATATGCTATAGGGGGCTGACCCAGCTCGTCCAATGTACTTGATGATTGATTTTTTTTAGTTTTTAGTTTAAAATCTTAATAGAAGTCTTTATGAAAAAAAAGAGTAGGGGATTCAGACTAAGCCATGGTGCCAACTAGGTGACTTTGGGCCAGTTTACGGACTCTCAGCCCAACCTACCTTACAGAGTTGTTGTTATGGAGGGAAGATTCAGAGTAAGAAGAGAATTATATAAACTGCTTTGAGATTGTTGCCAAAAAAAAAAGATATAAATCCAATGAATGACTGATTTAGCCCGGGCTTCCCAAGCACGACAGTCTCTGAACTCTGCCGCAGTGCAGCCCCTGCCCCTGCCACCATGCTTCTTGAATTACCCCAGAGGCTCCCTGGGGAAATCAGGATAGTGAGGCTGCTGGTGCCAGGCCAGCACTCCATTTCGGAGCCTATCCAGCCGCCCTGGAAACAAGAAAAAAGAAGCTCCTTCCCTCAGGCAGCTGTCGAGTTCCCAGCGGTGGGTGGAAGACAGTGTGGATGAAGGCTGTGAGGTGCCTTTGGGGCCAAGAGAAGCAAGCAGGGGGTGCAACTGGGGACGGGGGCGGGCAGGGGGTCGCATGGTTGGGGCTTGGGCAGGCAGCGGGAAATACAGCGCTGAGCAACTGGGAATGGCAACTCATCGGAGGGGGCAACGGCTGAGGGATGGGTTGGAAAGGAGAAGGGGGAGAGGATGTTTGGGAGTGGCCTGTATGGATACTGGCATTATTATTTTTTTAGTAGGAGGTCATCCACACATGACGGGGAGAGGTCGGGGCGAAGCAGTGTGCACAGTCTGTCTGAGCAGTCGGAGACCAGCCAGGAGAAGTGTTGGACTGAAGGGGAATCATCTGCTGTTGCCAAAATCAGAGCAAAGGGGTCAGCAAACTGTTCAGTGTGTCAGACTATTTCTCACTTCCAGTCGCTAAATTGAAAGTAAAGAAAGAACAGGGGGCATAGATGGCAGTTACAGCTTTGACAATGATTACCGAGAATTAAATTCTTGGAGTTCATGAAGGATGAACTCCTATAGGACAGATACATGATGATGGAGTGCTTCCATCTTGGAGTTCTCCATCCAAAGCCTTGCAGGGTTGGGAAGAAGGACAGAAGCTTTTTTTTTTTTTTTTTAGCCTTTCTGTCCTGCTGTTTGTACTTTTTGAACTAAGCAGGACACTGAGCTCATCTAGCTCACCCACTGTCCTATGGATGAGGACAGGAACAGAGAGGCTTGTGAATCCAGCTTATCCATTCCCTCAGCCCGCTCACTGGCTTCCCCGCTTTCTTCTTCCAGAGTCCAAGCTCCAACCTTAGGGGAAGAACCACCATGGAGCTTTCTGCAGCAACTGCTGCTTGGTGGTGGGGGGAAATCCCCAGCATCCTGTGTCCCCTCACATATTTAGGAGCTGTAGGATTTTTTTTTTTTTTTCAGTGTGTTATATCTGAATGGGTTGAAAAACAGTTCAAATTTATGGACTCTATCCCCAAATAATTTTTTTTAAATTTACTGTCTTAACTTGCATGATCCTGAACTTAGGACCCCAAACTGAAACCGAATCTCACCTTTTTGGTTTCAGGGGTGTTACATAAGTGAAGCTGTTGCAATGCTCAGTTTAGAGTGTCATGCCTTCTTAAAGACTAATACATGCATTGCAGCATTAGTTTTTTGGCTGATAAGCCCCACTTCATCAAATACTGGATAAATACAACCAGGTAGGCTGTATTACACAGGCACTTATGCCACAATAAATCTATTAGTCTTTAAGATACCCTGATCCTCATTTTTAAAAATAATGGTTCTACTTCATGACTAAAATTCTCTTTGGAGAAGCAGTTTTTTCTCTCATGTGTACTTAGTTGCCATAACACCCAAATTTATGCTTTTCAGGAATGGTTGCTCACATAGCTATATAAAGCTCCAGCTAGTGAAGCAGGATGCTGTTGAAAGAGGTTAGTTGATTTATGTCCTACCTGAAATGTAGATTTCTTAGCTTTGTGTTTTTGAGCATGTGCTGCATTGGGTTTTTCTGTGATAAGCTAAAACCTTCTCATAGGTATGTTAGCTGCAGTTTAGATTTCTTTTATTTCCTCTTACAGCAACATCAACATGAATTTTAGGTTATTATATAGAGATCAGATTACTTTCTGGAGATCCATTTGAAAGTGAATGTTCCTTCTGTTTCTGCTGACCATTAGTATATCAGATGTAATTCCCAGTGAAAGTTGTCTTCAAGGCTGCAATCGATCTATTTAATTCAGAAAAATCCTACATGTTTGTGCTTAGTAAGACAAATGGGATCCACAACAAAATGTTGCAATGCAACTCTACTCTTCGAAAGGCCCTGTTTGAGGCTCCAATCACCCTGAAGAGCAACCTGATGCAGACTTTCCAGGATATAATAAGGCCACACACCTTCTCCCTTGAAAATACCTTAAATTCTCCTGGAGATCTCTTGCTTCTGGAGGCCACTGATCATCAATCCACTGGCTTCAGATTAATGTTCCTTATTGAGATCACACCTTGAGATTTTTTGACACAGCTCCTATAAATCATGTTCTTGCCCCATAAGCATGCCAAGATATTTATTTATTTTCTGTATTGCCCAGTAGCTGAAGCTCTCTGGGTGGTTTACAACAGCACCTTAAAAATACAATGTAAAATACGCCATGTTAAAACATTGGTTGTTGCTTTCTGTTGGAAGATCTCAGGTTTGTATTTAAATTATGTAACATATGTTAAGTGTAGCAAACTGAAGAATCAGTTCACTTATTTATTTATTTGTTTGTTTGTTATTTAAATATTTATATGCCACCCCTTGCAGCAGCCTCGGGGCGGCTCACAACCACTAAAAACATATACAATATTAAAAACTGGCCCATCTCCAGGTTAAATTTAAAAACATACAACATAAATAAATAAACCATTAAATAATAATCTTAAATTAAAAAAAATATTAACATTTAAAATACTGTCTAAATAAAAAGGCCTTCACTTGTCTCACTTGTCTCTGAAGGCTTATTTCCCAGTTCAGATGTGTGTAGATATTAGGGTTACTCTTGAGTAACCCTGTGTGTAGATATTAGGGTTACTCTTGAGTAACCCTGCATCATTATAAAAGTAGGGGAACTAGGAGTGAACTTGTGCATTTCTCCGGTTGTTCATTCCTTGCCCTTCTGCAAGCAGTAAAGTCTAGTTCTTCGTTTTATCCACTAGGTGCCGCTAGAGGCCTTTCCTGTGATCATGACTAGAAAGGTCCCCATGTTTAGAGAGCACCTTCTTTTTGTCTATGTGTCCTGGTGGAGCAGAGGAGCAGCGAACAATATTAGCCCATGTTGTTAACCTAAGGCATTTTGCTATGCTATATTGATCAGCGGGTCCAGTTCTTGCCATCTAGATAGCCAGCAACCGCTTCTGATTGCACCGTGACACAGCAATTACCAAACGATCCAGTATATGTCGAGGGGGCAGAGATGGGATGCAAAGAGATGTTTTCTTTTTCTTAATGCCTCAGTTGTTTGACAAATGGCAGCAGATGCAAACATCTGGAAGACGCTGCCAGCCTTTCTGACCTTGGAGTCTTTTCTCCTGGGTGGGGGCCAATGTCTGTCGTTATCTGGCATGCAGAGTGCTCTTAGTGAGCTGGGAAACAGACTGTAAGCTGGAATGGTGCCATTAATTTCCACCCGAAGATGCAGTTACCCAACCTCCTCCTCCCTAGCCATAGGATGCTGGCAACTCCTCCTATATATATATTAGCATTGGGACATCTCTTCCCCAAGGCCAGTTATAACAACACAGGGCTTTCTTCTGTACCTTTTCTGGGAGGGATGCTCTGAGCAGAGGCAGTCCAGGGAATAAACTGCCTGCACTTCCAAACTGCACCTGACCAAGGGCTGAGTCATCTGTCTTCTTTTTCATCCCCCTCCTCCCCAGACACAGCATTTGCTCTGCAGCAGGCCCTCCACCAGTCTGTCTTCATGCCTTCTCTCTCCACAAACCCTACCCATCGCCTTCATCTCTGCTGGGAACAACACTGCAAGCTGCTGCCAGAGGTCTCAGGCCTCACTGCCAAGAATGTGGCCAAATGGAGTGTGGAAGAGGTGAGTTGCACTACCGGCTTTTTTCTGTCTAATTGCAAATAATTTTAACTCCGCAGTAGTGATGCTTCTCTCTCACAGCTGTGGCTCAGTCTGGGGGCGGGAGCGGCTCAGCCTGTAGTTTGGCTTCAAGTCATGGAACAGATAGATGTGCATCCATCCCTCTGTGTGCAGCCACACCACTTTTACCAGCAGCCCCCTTTGGGGCCTCTCCCGGCAATAGCTTTTTCTGTGCGTGCTTCTGCTGCTGACTCACTTTACCTTACAGTTGTCCTGCCTTGCTGTGTCACAAAACATCCTCACAATGTGGCAGGATTTCTTACGGAGGGACTAATTCTGCCATGGCTGTGATTTCACAGTCAAATCATACGTTGTGCAAGCCAGGTCGTTTCCTCTACAGTCAAGGGGTTGCGTGACACAGCATATCTGTGGTTGTGTGCTACACCTCAGCTTTTGCGTTAATTGTTTCTGGAGTCAGAAATGCCACGGTGCAGACTGAAACAGGCATGATTCTGCTTGAGTTCCCAAGAGTGGCTGTGTGAGTGGATTGAATTCTGGCTGTCACTTAGCCCTGTTTTGGAAACTTAGACTGTGTATAATTTTAAGTGGTTATGCTGTTTTGGGAGAGGTCCTGTATTTGTAAAATGGTTTTATGCTTGACAGTTTGAAAAGGAGTGATAATCTGATGTCAAAATCATGAGGCTGGCGTTGCAAAATTTTTTGAGCGAAGTTTTATGTGACTGGCAGAAAAACAAGAGTCTGCTGCTGCTGCTTCTATCGTTGTCATTGTTGTCATCCTCAGGAGCGTATAATTCCATCTTCTGCTGGCTCCTTTTGGACATAATGGTCAATTCTGGTTTAGCATTACACAACCAAGACTTGATATTGTGCATCTCCTGCAGCCTGTCATGGCCAGGAGGGGGAGAGCAAATGCTCTCACTTCCATTTTCAGTTAACAATCACTTAGCTTTCCGTCTGAACTCAAACTCAACCTTAACTTATTAAACAAGCCAGTTTCATAAAATACAATGGCCATGCTGACTGGGGATAATGAGAATTGTCCTCCAACGCATCTAGAGGGCACTGGGCTGGGGAAAGTTACTCAAAACTAGCTACAATTCATCTAGATGGAGCTGCATAGGCTCTCACTGAAATATTCACACCTTTGACTTCTCGCTGTTTTGTTGTGTTACAACCAGGAAGTTGAATAGACTTGTCATTGCTATGACTTGATATACACATGAAGCTCAAAACTGTGAAGATACAAGATTTTTTTTAAAAATTGTGGCACCAAGTTAAAGAAAAACAAACAAACTGAAGTTCCGGGTTATAACACAATGAAATGGGGGAACGTTAAAAGATGATGAACAGCTTCTGCAAGACTCTGTAATGCTAAGCTGCAGTTAGTTAAAGGAAGGAACATATTTCTGAGCTCCTAACAATTGCACTGAAGAGCAGATCTTCTTGGTTTCAGGATCTGGGAACCTTGGTTTCAGGATCTGGGAATCTTGGTTTCAGGATCTGCGCTGCTCTGATGGCCAGAACCAGAGCAACCACCCCAAGATTTGCAGAATCAGTCCCAGGCCCTGCTGAAGCTCTCGGTCTATTGGCAAGCACCAGCCAGGACTCCTGGAGGAAGAGCTACCCAAGAGCTGGGCTCAGCACCTTAGCTCCTCCTGTCTGATCAGCACCTGCTCCTGCTGACTGCCTTGGGTCCCCCTGCTTGCTGCCATGCCTGCATCCTACCCGGCCTTTCTTGCTTCCCTTCCTGCTCCTGGTTCCTGCTGTCTCCTGCCTTGCCAGGTTGCCTCAGCAGCACAGGTGCAGTTGCTCGCTGTTGCGCCTGCCTCTTGCCTGGCCTATCCTGCCTCCATGTTGCCCCAGTAACGCAGAGCTTCTGGGTTCAGGTCCTGCCTCTTGCCTGGCCTTTGCCGCATCTGGCTCGTGCTGTCTCGGGTATCCTGCTGTGCTGTGTCTCCTGCCCCGTTATCCTGTCCAAGGTTCCTGCACCTCTGCTTGTCCTCCTGGCTCTCAAGCCTCGGCTCCTTCCTGGCCATGTCCTTGTCCTGACGGATTCTTCTGGTTTGTAACCTTGGCCTGCACCATAACTATGCTTTGGACTTTCCATTTGGCTTTTGTCTTTCTTGAAATTCCTTTGCCCTGGTCTTGGTGCCTCTGTTGATCTTGCCTCTGGTCGCCCACGTCCCGGTCACTCGCCTTGATATTCGGGCACTGGTTCATTTGCCACTAAACCTCAGTTTTGCCTGTTTGATTGAATAAGGTCACTGGGGCAGACCACTGATCCGTCTGTCTACTCTGCCTGGCAGTATTTCTAGAGGGCGTTCTCAGGCTTGGTATTGGAGGTCTTTGCAGACTGGAAAGTGCATGTGTTGCTGGACTGCAGCTTCCGCATGCCAGACTGACATAGCCAGTGATGAGCAACGCTGGGAGCTACAGTCCCAGAGCACCTGGTGAGCCACATGTCCCCCACACCTATGATATGTGCCGCTAGGGGCAGACATGGCTTTGCACAGTCGGGATGCCTGAATTTTGACACAGCGGGACATTGAAGCAAACATGCGCATCTGTCAGAGTTGGATATTTCCCCCTCTCCCCATCTGAGCGGTGCCATCCCCACTGGCACACCTAAGCATGCCCCTGTGGTGGTGCATTCCCCCCCCCACCCCCCAGGGATCCATCCACTGTATTCCCCTGAAGGGAATATTCTCTTAGCTGGAGCCTCACTCTTGCAGTACTGATGTATTATTGATGGATTTAACTTTATGGGCAAGCTAGAATCTCTCTTAATGTTAACAAACTCGGGGGGAAATCATATTTTTTCCTACAACTGTTTGAAAGATCACGAAAGTTCTTTGCTGATGCCTTTTCATTTTTGGACAGTCACAATACTGCCTGATCACAGCTGCACTACAGTCCTGGTTTGTGGATTGTTTTCTGTGAAGCAGCAATTACTTTTTCATTAAAATGGCTTAATATTAACCAGGGGGCCCCTTTGCCAGACAATAGGTGTATCAATCACCTATTCTTTCATTAGCTATAATGGAGAAATGGAAGCAGGCCAATTCCTCACAAAACAAATTGGCAGAATCACATTTTTGCCTCCTGTCTTGAGTTGTACAAGGGGTAGAGATTTGATTAGGTTTCTAATAAAAGCTGGAAATCCAGAGATGATGGCTTCTTTGGGAGAGGAACTCCCCACCACCCCTGTTCATGAACCTTGTTTAGATATGCCCCATGTAGAGCATGGAGAGCCAGTGTGGTGTAGTGGTTAAGAGCGTGGGACCGGGACTCAGGCGATCTGGGTTCTAGTCCCCGCTCGGCCATGGAGCCAACTGGGTGACTTTGGGCCAGTCACAGATTCTCAGCCCAACCTACCTCACAGGGTTGTTGTGAGGATAAGAAGGGCAGGAAGAGCCAGTGTGAGAGCCAGAGTGGTGTAGTGGTTAAGAGCGTGGGACCGGGACTCAGGCGATCTGGGTTCTAGTCCCCGCTCGGCCATGGAGCCAACTGGGTGACTGGGCTAGTCACAGACTCTCAGCCTGACATACTTCACAGGGTTGTTGTTGTGGGGATAAGATGGAGGAGGAGAATGATGTAAGCTGCCTTGAGCCCTTTGTAGGAAAAAGGCAGGATATAAATTGAAAAATAAATAAATAAAACGTAGAAAGCTCCCTGCAGGTGGAAAACTAGCAAACCAAATTGGATATCGAGTTAAAAGCTTTCTTCCTTGAATGGTATATATTTATGTCATTTACATGGAGTTTTTTGTTTTGCATGGGGGAGCATTCAAAAGGGCCATATAGCTTCCGTCTGCAAATTGAAATGATACATTCAACGCTCCTACCTCATTCTGCATGTGTAGACGAGGCCAGTTAGTCCTGGCTTAGTTGTTTCTCAGGCTCAAATGTATTCTTTCTAAACCCCTCCTTACTATATTTCTCGTTGTCCCACAGCCAGCCTGAATTGTCATTACTACAAGCACTTCCAACCCAAGACAAGTGCCCCCAACACTTTCTGTGACCAAGCAAGGGATCCAGAAGTGTAGCTGTCGCACTGTGTGCAGCCCCAAAGTTGCAGTCAAACTCCTTGCATAGTTTGAGCTGGCCTTGCCAAGGCCTCCTTTCCTTCAGTGCTACAGTTCTTGCTTTTCACCTGTCTTGCAGTGAAGCTACACATGCTTCTTTCAAACTTTGTGTCAGTGAAAAAGTATGTATTTACAGTTGTTATCATAAAGTACTACCTTCCACAAGAAGAATCTTACATTGAGGATATTGTGTTCAAATGTGTAAAAACTGTTGTCTAAGTAGAAGGACACATTTGTTTTTTGAGACACCATTTTCCTTGACGGGTCGCTGATTGCCTCTTTGATTTTTCTGCAATGCATTGTTTAGGTGGTTGGCTTCGTTCAGCGTCTACCTGGCTGCAAGGATCAGGCGGCACTCTTCCGGCAAGAGGTAAGTGGATCCTTTCTGTGTAATGCTAACGGCAGGCTACAGCTCCTTGCTGCCTGTTCCTGTGGGAGGCAAGGGTGGCCTTTAGAGTGAGTGCAAAACAAACATTCGAAACCACGCAGAAACGTAAGCCGCATTCAGCTCCAAGGGAAGTCCCATTACGCCTTCTGAGCAGGTTAGCATACTCTTGTTCTTGGTACAGTTCTGCTTTCATTCCATTGGAGGGAGATATTGTATAGAGCATTGAGGTCCTGCCCCTGACCATTGGAAATCTTATTTAGCTACCTGATGAACTTCAGAAATTTTATGATCCATTGCCTATAAACCTCTAAACCTGTCTTTGAAGAATAAGGTTTAGAAACTTGTTACACTTCTTTTAAAAAATGAAAATGGAGATTCTCAGGAAGCTGTTCTCTGTCTCTTTTTCTCTTTGTGACTCATGCGGAGTCACAGAATATATGCAACCTGCCTTGTATGGAATATTGCTCTATTAATTTGAATATTACTTTGGGTAATATTTAATCTTTATCCTAGCTAGTTGGTGTAGCATACTGGATTCCCTCAACCATTTTGATTGATTTGCGTTTGAGAGGTGGAAGAGGTAAAAATGAACTATTCTACTGGGTCATCCAAACACTTTTCAAAGTGGGAGCTTTTATAATGTTTCAACATTATAAGGAACAAGTAAAAACTAAGTTAGTATTCCTTATCCATGTAGAGCTGGCCTTCAAAAGCTATGAAGTTGATTCATTAACATTTTATTCACTCTGCGTCTTCCAGTAGGATCCATATTAGTTCACCGGTACTCAAACCACTCTTATCGGGGATCCTTTCCAGTACACGTGGAATTCAGCGTGGCCTCCCGCTACACACCTCGCTTTACTCGAACACTCTCATACTTTTGTAGTTCACCTTCTCTTTTATGAGTCCATCACATGTTCCTCCTGCTCTGGAAAACCACATTTAAAATCCATAAATGTACCTATAGATTTCACATATATACATAGACAGGTTACACAGACACATAATTAAGTATTACCTAAACCATCATATTCGTTGCAGTACTAGGCATTGATATGACCCCTTACAAGTCACTTTCACTCTTGGAACAGTGTCATTCCTGCTTCATATTTAAAAATTTAAACATAGAAACGAATGGCCACTTCACAGTTTTTTCCTTCAAGCAAGCCACAGTCCAAGCTGCCTTCCATCTTTCCCTCTTCAGAAGAAAGTATATTTGATAGACTGAGCCCGTTCCCTGGGAAATGTGAGGTTTTCATCCTGTATGCACCTTTCTTCCCTGCCTTCCTACTAAAGTTTGATCATTACCAAGAATTACTATGGAGAACATAGTCCATAAAACCCAATTTAACTTCTCAGCAATTATTACCATCTGTGGAAGCAGAAGAAAACTATTCAGTGTGTTTACAAAGTGAACAAGAAAAAAAATTCCACTAGTAAATTTTTCCATGCCTTAAGTGCCATGGAGGGTCATGTATGACCACGAATTATAACATCTTTTTTCTGTTGATATGTAACTTCAGTGCTCTTTCCTTAGCAACCTGCACTAGGTCATTATAGACTATATAATGACATTATATAACACTTATCATAATGTTATTATCTTCAAGAAGTCCATGGGAAGGGCCAGGCTATATTTAAGGAATGGGTTATTTTTAAGTGGCCCAAAAATACTACAGCACTTATACTGTACTTTGGGTAGGACTGGAGAAATGCTCTTGACTTACTTAGCTTTTAGTTGTGCAAAGCAAGAATTAGCTTCCCCTAAGGCTTTTATTGACGTTCTGTAAAACACTTTCAATAGAAAGAACTCAGTAATAAAACGTTGCATGGTTTGCATGGTTTTTGGCCCTAGTTCTTAACATTTATAACATTTAGAATCATGAATTGTAGAGTGGAGAGGGGCCAGAGGGGCCAGCCCCCACTCAGTGCAGGACTCCCAGTTAAACCATCCCTCTCAGAGGGCTGTCCAGTTGCACGCAGAATGCCTCCAGTGTGGGAGAGCCCACAACCTCCCTTGATCATTGGCTCCATTGCCATAATACTCTATCAGACAGGAAGTTCTTCCTGATGTTCAGCCGGAGCCTGGTGCAGCAGAATAAAATACAGTTCTAGATGGGCATTGCAGATAAACTGTAGCTCCAGCATCTTTCAGAGCCCAGCAGAGATCAGACCCCTAAACACTCAGGGTTCAGTGTCTGTTGTTATTGTTATTATTCCACCCATAGTGTGGGATGTACAGTATGTACAAATATTTGCATACATATATTTTGTGCAAATCTAATATTCCAGAGTAGCACTGTTTGTCCACATTGTGAGCCAGTGTGGTATAGTGGTTAAGGTGTGGGACTGGGACTCAGGTAATCTGGGTTCTAGTCCCCACTCAGCCTTGGAGCCAACTGGCTGACTTGGGGCCCATCACAGACTCTCAGCCCAACCTACCTCACAGGGTTGTTGTTGTGGGGGTAAGATGAAAAACAGCAGGAAAAGAATGAAGCCGCTTTGAGTTCTTTAAAAAGTAAAGAACAGCTTAGTTTTTAGCAGCCCTCTTTGAAAGATCTTTCTATACCCTCTCACCTGTTCTAGAAACCAAGAGACAGAAGGATTTGGAGATTTACTGAAGGTTAATGACACAAAAGCTTGGATTTCTAGATTAGAACCTTTGCTGTCCAGCTGTCCTGTCTAGTGAAAGGAGCATCCTACTTAGCTATTTGCTAGCTCCCAGCTTTTAAATGCACATCAGAACCCCTTCATCGATCCAAGCAAAGAAATAATCCTCTTTAAATACATTTGCATAAGCTATCATTTTGGGGGCATTAAGCTCTTGACCTTCAGCTGCAGTAGATTGCCACTGCATGTCTATATTGAACAATGATCATAGCTGTATTTTATTAATATTTATATAAGTTCTTATATAATGAATTTCCATATACTGATGGAAACTTGAGCCAACAACTTGGCCCAGCTCAACCCAACCCAATCACGTAACATCTGCTTTTAGATTGGTTGTGTAATTGTTATCAACTTGGGTGTTAAAGGAAAGCATGTGAAGAGGTTATTCTGCTGTACTTACACTGTTACAAGTCATACAGATGTATGTCAGAATTGTAGCTTTGGCTGAGCAACAAACAGCTTGTTTCTACAGTATTCGTAAGATAACTACAGCACAACTCGCTGGCAAAGGAAAGTAGTCACTATTCTAGCAGTATCACGAGGCAATCAGTGGTTTATTGTAAGCAATAAGTCTTCTCAGTATGAAAATAAATATGCATAGGGGATGAAGAATAAAACAGCAGGACTGCGATATTCGGTCAGGCCTGCTACGTTCCCCTTCACCAACTCTTTCCAAGGCTAATCGTGGAAGCAGCACACGGGGCATGATGCGACGGAGGTAGGACTCCTTGAGCCGCAGAGGAATGTATGAAGCGGCCTCCTACTGGGATGACAGTCAGACCCTCCAGCTCAGCACTGTCTCCTCTGACGGATGGCAGCTCTTTGGGATCTGGAGATCCGTTTGGCTGGTGATGCCAGGTATGGGACCTGGGTCCTTCTGTATTGAGGGCATGTGATCTCTTGCTGAGCTCTGGCCCTGCCCATCATTATGGATAACTTTTTGAAATAGAAGGTTCCCTTCAGAGCACAGAGTTTGTAACCGTGTCCTCTGGAAAAGGCAGGAGTTGCCAGCAAAAGGATGAGGCATAGAGGCAGCCCCCAGGTCATGAACGCCCGGTTTCTGAACAACACATACTTACAAACATACAACCTTGGAAATCCCACCTCATCTTTGAGTGGCAAGTGGGTGCCAGGTGAGCTGCGAAATCAGAATGCGCACCAGGTGGTGAGGAGAAAAGGAAGGGAAGAATAGGAAGGAACGACGGGAAAGGAGGAGGAGGGAAAAGCCAGTAAACTGCAGAGTCAGAACTAGAAAGCAACTCCAGTGTAACACCTGCCCCCCAAGCAGCACTACCAAACCTTGACCCTCCAGAGCACCAGGTCCGGCCTACCCAACCCCAGTCCCTTTTCCATCATCGTCTGGTTAACGTTAGGCTTAGAGTTCTCTCAAGAAGTGTTAATCTTTAATAATCTTTTCACCATTTTTGCTCTCTTTGTCTATCTGAATGGTACCTTATGCCTGTACACATACATGCAGATTTTCTCTCTCTCCAGTACCTGTAGGTACTTTATCATCACCGTATTATCATTATTAAAATGCTGTATTTTGTTTAGGACACTCTAGTGCATATGGAAGTGTTTCTTAAGTATGTTAGATGCTTTTTATGTATGTTATCTGACTGAGCGTAAGGACATTCTCAGGAATTGGAAGTCACCTGTAACCTGGGATGCCTGGACTGAAGAATGTTTTTTAGGAAAAGGATATACCACCAACAATGTTCCTAACTGGGCTATTAATTGTCAGTTTCAGTTACTTTCCTTTATTGTGGCCATCACCAACATGGTGCCTTTCAGAGGTAGATTACAATGCCCAGCACCCAGCATGACTATCTAGGAATGCTGGGGGTTGTAGTCCAACATCTAGAAAACTTTGGGTTAGGGAAAGCTACTTTGCTTGTGCACAGAAGCTGGGTTGTGGCAGCCGCCTCACTGACTCAGTTTTTCTGTTTCCATCCACCAGCAGATTGATGGCGAAGCTTTCCTTCTCTTGAACCAGTCAGACATTGTTAAAATTCTTAGCATCAAACTGGGGCCTGCACTGAAAATATACAATGCCATCCTCATGTTCAAGACAGCGGAAGAAGACTGACACAGCTGCTCCAGGACCAGGCTGGGCCACGAGGGCAGAGCAAGGAAAGGCCTCCCAGGAACAGCTCAGGGGCAGCCAGCCCTGCACCCCTGCTACTGTGTTCTGGACAGGCTGGACCTCGGAAAGACAACTGCCGAATTCCATTCCAAACTGAATTGGGTAGAACCTCCTGAAAGGATCCTGAAGATGGACAGTCCCTGATGCCACTTGGGATGGATGTGGTGGCTTCCCTTCTAGGAAGAGATTATTATTTTTTCTCTAATTGACTTTGGGTATGAATATATTGATCTTTTGTGAAGATCTTGATGACCCTCCAGTTATAAGAGGATTCCCAGGTAGTGCTGTTGGTGGGGAGCCACACTAAGGCTGATTTGATAGTGCCTGAAAGAGTCGCAGTGATCACTGGCATGGGTGCTCAGCTTCTGTGTGTGAGAAATCCAGAGGTGCCATTAGGGGAGAAGAGAAGGGAAGGAGGATAATCTTCCAAGCCGTGTGACTGAATTACTCATCAAATATTTTGTTTCCAGGCTAGTTTTAAAACTTGCTTTCTTTCAGCTGTCCAACTACTGGCAATTCACATTTTTCTCTAGCAGCATTTGGCGGGCTGGGCCAGTTGCAGGAAGGCAGTTCCTTTCCTTATATGTCAATTTTCAGGTTATTATACCTGCATTGCAAGCTGTGTAACTGCAGAGTTTAAGACTAAATTAAAATAGGTTTAATAAGGGTTACTGGAGATGGCTCCAATAGAAGGTAACCCACTAATTTGCGTGGAATAATGGAGCTGTGAGGCTATATAAGCAAATTCTTTGGCCTTCTTGCCCTCCAGCGCAAGGTGGAATTAGGGCTTTGGTGAGCATATCCAGCTCTGTAATGATTCTATCAAAAATACTTGGAAAGTAACTAGTTGTTCCACTCAAGAGCTATTTGGCCTTGAACATACTGCCGGTTTATTCACAGGTGTACCTAACCTGGATCTCTTAAAAAAAAAAAGCTAAGCATAAGTACTGCTTCCCCGTGTCCACCGTTTATTTCATTTGGATTTACATGGGAACTGGCAAAGCCCTATTACAGCGAAGTGAGTGGAGGCTGCACTGCAGTAGCATGTGATGTCCTGAGCTTGCAGCCCTCGCATTTGCACTGTGCAATGGATGCGATGAAGGCCCCTCGGTCTTTGGAATGATACCTTCCCTCTTTGCCGTGGGGACTGCGCTGAGGGTGCTTTGGCTGGAACAGGGAGAGCAGTCTGGCTGCGTGGAAAAAGGAGGAGGGGACTTGCGAAGTGCCAAAATGGTATGCGAACAGAGCTATCTGACAGATGTCAGTAAGGATGAAAGATTTTGACAATAAAAATGATTTGTCTATGAAGTTGTTGCCCTTATACCTGCAGCTTCGTATTGGCCAAGAAGCGTGTATCTCTTGCTGTCCTACATGGAACAACCTGCGCAGTATCACGGTATTAGAAGGCGGACAAATAGTTCATCCTGCACCCAAGAAAAATAGAGCATAACATAGGATCCAGACGCACTTTTACATTTGCTCAGAAGTAGAGGAACTTACCGCTCTTGTCTTAAAATGTCACTCTCGCTTGCATGGTCAAAGTGACCATTAGCACCCTGTCCTTGGATGAGGCAGACGAGTTCCACTTGTGCCGCTTGCCCATGGAGACCAACTCAAACCAAATTGTTTATTTAATGGTGGAGTTGATAAGTCTGTAGCTCAAATATGGAAAAGGTGCTTCCGGGTGGCATAATGAAAATACCACTCTGTCGTTCATGCCCTTTATCACTGGGAAGAAGAGCACGGGCTATTGAATGACACGCCTCCTTTTTGCCGTTCGTCAGTGGTGGTGTGTCCTTGTTGAACAGCACACCTTACACTTACCTTACAGGCAAATAGGAGACATGCCTGTGAGGAGCGGCCTTGGGCTTCCAGTTACATTCCCTTTCATATCGAACCCTACTTTGATCACCCATCTTTTTTCAATAGTCACCATAACCTTCCTCAAAGCAAGGTGACATAAAACTTGTAAATAATGCACAATCCAGGCTGCAGAGTCTGAGCATTGAATAAATCTGCAGAGGCAATAGGTTTCATAGCTTTCTATTTTTGTATAAGCAGTTAAGAAGTGTAAGCCTTCTGCGCAAAAGAGCCTTCGCTCAAGGTGGCTGATGCAGAGAATCCCGATTAATACTTGAGAGTCAACAGAAGATGACATGCCAAGTAGTCTGTTGCGGTAGAATAGAATTTCCCTATATTTATATTGTGTTGGGTAACAGAAACGTTTTAAAAAGTAAGTTTTTAATGTGATAAGAATACAAATTGCCAAATGGCACATTTGTCTCAGCTGTTCTGTACAAATGTCTGGGAGATAAGAAGAAACAATGGGCCCCTGTCGTGAAATCCAGCTGTTTCTTCAAAGTCAGATATATGCAGAATACAACTGAAAGTGGCTCATTTATGCACTAAAACGATTGAGAATTCCCATTCATTGCAGGGCTTGTGGAACCAAGCTTCTTCAGTTTCTCTCTGGGTTCTTGAACTGGTTCTTGGAACAGTCTCAGACATTACAGTTTAAAAACTGTAAAGATGTTCATACAGACATTGAGAAATGACTGTGTGGCGCTCTCCTTAGAGTCATTTGAAGAACCTAGGGAAACACAGGAACGCTTCTGCAGGTTGCTCGTGCATTTTATAGCATGAAAGGGTCCCTTGTTAAGAAAAACATGAATGCTACCAAACTGCTCTCAGTGTGATCTGATCAAACGTTGCTAAGTTGTAAAAAGGTATGGGGAAGAAATGTTAATGGAAACTCATCTAATTAGCACTTGCTGAATTAATACAAAAACTAGAATATCCTTCAGTATTCACATTCTCCAGTCAAACCATATGCACATTCATGAAATTATGTACATAATGGTATGCATTCCGGAAAGATTGTTTGCAAAACATTGTGTGCAGCAGGAAGAGATGTGTAAAAAATGCATATGCAGATATTTTAAGAAAAGCATTTGCAAATGGATGCAGAAATGGATTGGAAGGCAGCTCTTGATGATGATGATGATGATGATGATGATTATTAATGATTTCTGTCCTGCCCTCTTAGCCAGAATGGATCTCAGGGCAGATCATGAAGTATATTATAAAACAGCAAATACAGAATAAAGTAAGTAATATTAACAGATATAAAAGTAATAAAATCACAACAATCGTCACGAAAACACAATAAAAACTTACAATAACCTCAGTTCTTAACCAATGAAAACACAATAAAAAGTACTATAGCACTAAACAATTACAATAAAATTCAATAAAATCTTTAACATTATCTTTAACACTTAAAATACGTGGGAGGAGGCACTCCTTTAGGTATCCTGGCACCAAGCCATTCAGGGCTCTCAGTATTAATGTCGACTTTTCGTTGGGCCTGGATGTTGCTGCCACATGAATGTCTGACTGCTGCCCAGTCAGACACTGAAATAGAAATTTGGCAAGATATATCCCACATGTTGTTCTGCTAACAATTACATTTCAACATCTTGAAATAAATTTGAGGATTATTTTTAACTTAGTGCCTATTTCTTTAGGGCTCAATAGTCCAGTGCCAAACATACCCACCAAAAAGGGGCCGCAGGTTCCGAGCCACTTCCGTCTTCTGTGGCCATGCTATGACGTCCTGTCAAGTGCAGCCTCGGGCCCAAAACCCACATCCTAGTCTAGGCCAAGTGACTTCGCTCTCCTTTCTAGCTGGTACGTCCCAGAACTCGCATGCATTGGTTTTGTCTACTAATATGCAAAAGAAGTAATGTGCAGCAGCCTTTCTACAGCTTGGAGCCCTCTAAATGTGTGCGACTGCAAGTCCCATCATTCCTAAGGCCACGGCTCAGTGGTGGCTTACATGTTTAGCATGCAGCAGTTCAATCTCAAGTTCCCACATTCCAGGTAGGGCTGGCAAAACAACTCAGAGGGTTGCTGCAAGTCAGTGCCTACAATACTGAGTGAGACCAATGAGCTCAGCACATCTGGACAATACTGGTTTGGGGAAGGCTGCTAAACCAGAAGCAAAGTTTATGGCATTTAAAGGCATCAGTACATTCAAGAGTAGAGAATGAAGCAGACAGGATCCAGGGATACAATTTCTCCAAAAATTAGGAAGAATGTATCACTGTTGGCGTCAGAGGCAGCCCTGAACTTTGGCAGAGAACAGTAGAAGAGGACCAGGTAACGGGACCAAAAGGGTGGTATTTATATTTAAATATGTATTCCTTCTGCTCTGCTGTTGGCCATTGTTCTGCAAAGTTAATCTTTCAACCTATTGTTTAGTTTTTACAACTTCCATATCTATATATAGAATTGAATTAACCCAAATATAGGCTAAACTTTTAGGCCAAAGGCACATTTTTTGTATAGTGAGGTGAATTGATCCCAATTGATAAAAACACTGAGAAGCTGCGACATTATATCTTAGCCCATTGGGCAGGCAAAGGAAGAAACAGGTTGATTCTCAATTGGTTAATGTTTAGCTTCTGTTGTTTTACAAGGTTTTACTCTTACCTAAGTGCTAAAATGGCTTGCGGTTTCTGTAAGAAAATGGTCTGTAAGGACATGGTTTAGATCACATATCTGGAACCTTTACTTTTTAAGCTCATTTGAGTCAGGAAGTATAGAAAATGCCTTTTTAAAAATTGGTGCTCCTTGATTCAAAGGTTTTCATGTAAGTCAGACTGAGTATTTCTCTTAAAGGGCATCTGTGTTTTTTACTCTTTGTATTAGCCATGGGATCTGTCACTCCATAAGTGACCTCCTTAAAGGACTGTTCTTCATGAGCCAGCAAAGCAAGAAGAGAAGCTTCAGCTCTAAAGATCCCTATAATGTATGCACTGTGTTTTACCATCCCAACATTCTTTAAAAAGCTAAGTTTGGATTCTTCCTCTCCCCCTCATGCACACCCCTTTGCTCTCAGCAGGGAATCTTAGTTAAAATTTTCCATGCCATCAAAAACTATCATGCTCGTAATCCGATGGTAGTAGATTTCACCTCTGGGTAATGAATCGTATTAGGAGCTGCACAGAAGCACTTGGTGACAGTGATAGCCGAATCATTGCAAGCAAAGGCAAAAAAAATCAGCCCAGGGGATAATTGAGTTTGGCTGCAAGATTTCCTGTGTGCGGCTTCCATGCTCTGTTAAGGGATTTATTCCCAAGAAAGCTTTAAAGTTTTTGACATTCTCTCCATCATGTGATGATGAGCAAGCTTATTTTTAAAATGACCTACTACTTGAATTAGGGATGCGTGCAAAACAGGAAAGCTCTTGGCAGAATTTTATTTTTAATGTTTGAAATTATTTTTCATACTGATTAAAAAAAAAGCCTTGAAATGTTTGCTATTTTGGAACCTGTGCTTTGCTTTGAAGAGGTGAATAAAATGTGTTGTTTCAAAACACTAACTTTGACTGGACTTTCTCTGTGGGCTTCTCTGGGCTTTCCCTTTCCGGTCCTAGGCATCATTATAAGCATTGTCATTGCACTTTTGCCCCAGTATTATCAATGGCCTTTGAGCAAGGAACTCGCACTGCAAGGGTCTGTTACAGCCATTGTTGTTTAGTCGCAGTCATGCCCGACCCATCACAACCCCATGGACAACATTCCTCCAGGCTCTCCTGTCCTCCACCAGCCCTCAGAGTCCACCCAAGCCCATACCCAATGACTCCATCTAGCTTTCTCATCCTCTGCTGTCCCCTTCTCCTTTTTCCCAGCATCAGGGTCTTCTCCAGTGAGTCGTTCCTTCTCATTAGGTGGCCGAAGTATTTGAGCATCATCTTCAGTATCTGGCCTTCTTCAGTAAAGAGCAGTCAGGGTTGTTTTCCTTTAAGAGTGACTGTTTTGATCTCTTTGCAGTCCAAGGGACCTTCGGGCGTCTCCTCCAGCACCACAATTCATCCCTAGCTACTACTGCTTGCTGTCCTCTTTCTCAGCATGTCATATCCTTGCTTCACCGGCAAAGAGCCAGTGAGTACATAGATGGTGTGCTCTGCTTACTGGTCCAGCATCTCACCATCCCTGTTACCTACATAAGCCAGCTCAGAAAGGCAGGTGGCATGCAGGCTGCAAGGATGAAGAGCAGGAGCTCTTGCTAGTTGGCCTCTTCAGGCATCTGGGACTTTGGCAGATGCCCTGCCTGCCCTCTTTGTACTCCTTGATAGGAAAAGCAGGAATTGGCACCTCGGACTGCTGCTGAATCCCCAGCTCTCCAGAAGAACTCGCCACCAGTTGCTTGTCCCATGACTTGCTTGGCCAGATGTGCAGCCGTGGTGACCAACAGCAGCAGCCTCTTCACTTCTTCTAGGCAGCAGTGAGGATTTGATCTGTTCCGACAGGAGACCAGGATGGCTTACCAGACATCTTGATAAGCTTCTCCCCAAAAACCCCGGTGCCTGGCCCTGAAAATCAGCATTAAGTTTCCCTAGCACGCTTGAGCTTTGCATCAGTAATCGCCTCCCAACATTGCAGCATATGGGAATAGAAGGATGTTATAACAAGGATCAGTACACTTAATATACATCACAAAGGGCTGACTTCTGCCTGCTGTATTAATTTATTCCCCAACAGCCTGTCCACTGATTGAATGGGTGTGAACTTGTTTAAGATCCACGGGAACAAAGCCACCATTCTGCATTATCAACGCTTCCAAGTATACCTCAACAGCTGCCGGCTGTACACAACACGGCACTTTCGTTTTCATGTAGGCTCATCTATATGCATGTGTTTTAGAGAAAAGACCAATCTGACCAGCTTTCACCCTGGGGAGGGAGATGAATCCCCAGAAAATAAAAATCATACTATCTCATGCTAACAAGTATTTAACAAGGAATTGACATTACGTCCAGTCATGCCTGACTTTAGGGGGCGGTGCTCATCTCCGTTTCCTGGCCGAGGGAGCCAGCGTCTGTCCGCAGACAGTCTCCGTGGTCATGTGGCCGGCATGACCAAACACCGAAGTGCATGGAACGCTGCTACCTGCCCACCGAAGTGGTTCCTTTTTATCTACTTGCATTTGCATGCTTTCAAACTGCAAGGTTGGCAGGAGCTGGGACAGAGCAACGGGAACTCACTCCGTTGTGCAGATTCGAACCAGCGACCTTTTGATCAACCAGCACAGCAGCACAGCGGTTTAAACCACTGCGCCACCTGCAGTCCAATCAGTCACTAAACACACCTATATCTGCAACTTCCCCCAGTAGGCCAACCATGGATAAATCGAAGAAAAGTTTCTGAAGAAAACCAAACGTTTAATGGTACGTGGGTAGATTCATTTGCTTTTACTGCTGACAAACTTATGGGGTTTGCTGTTTAAAGAGCTGTCAGCCCTTTAGCACTGACTTTGACTCTTCAGGAAGCTGTTCTCCTATTTAAAATATATGAAAGGAGTCCTACTAGTTTATAATGTAAGATTAAAAATAACAGTTTTTAGGGACTGAACAAGAGCTGCAACTAAATCATAATGAAGATATACATAGCATTAAGGTAAAAAAATGATATATGCAGTGTTACCTTCATTTTGGATGTCAAAAGGGGTTTGCGGCTCCTGGTGTTTTCTTTTGTGTGGGAAACGGGTCCAAATGGCTCTTTGAGTATTAAAGGTTGCCAATCCCTGATCTAAGGCGAGGGTAGACAGCTTGTGGCCCTCTAAATGTTTTGGCCTACAACTCCCATCACCTGTAGCCAGCACAGCTGATGGTGAGGGATGTTGGAAGTTGTACCAAGTACCAGCTCATTGAAGTCTTACATTGGGTCTTCATGGTTCATTCAACACACAACGTGCCCACAATACACAACATGGCAAGTGTCAAGTGCCCATCTGGGTATTCCAACCATGTCAGGCAGGTGCCATGGCTTGCTGTTCCATGACATGTGAACTCCATGGAACCTGTCGACTATGTGAGGGTTGTATAAGCCAAGGTTGTCAGGTTTGCGGAACATGATAAGGAGTGGAGACCATCTGCTTGGTCTTGAAGATTCAAAGGGGCACCCAGCACAAATACATACTGCAGATGTTGTGACTGAAATGACATGCAATGGGCAGCAGAGATTATGTGAACCAGCCCATTGGGTTGTGGATTCTTTAATTAAAGAGCTGTTTAAAAAAAGAAAGGCCTGAAAAATCCCAGTGCATCAGTATTAAATAAAAAGGACAATTTACCCTTCCTATAAGTGAAGGATCTTGGCTTCAGATCAAAACACAATATTATCAGTTTTATACAAAGGCTTTCTTATATCTTATTTTAAATGCACAGGCAATTTTATATTTCCCTTATAAAATTTAGATGAGAGTATTATGTAACTCTCACAGGGAGAGGTTCCCCTCCTCATTTTAATTCCTTTTAATACTGCAGCAATGTTATTATCTCAAAGCAAGTTCTCCTTCCACCCTCCTTTTTAAGTTTCACTGAACCTTAGTTATGGAACAAAGTGCTAATTATCAACTTTTAAATATTTCATTTCCCTTTAGACAGATATACCTATTCAGTGCACTGAAGAGCTCAAACAAAAGCGTATGAAAATGATTTAGTGGAATTAAGAGTCTCCGTTTTGGTAGCATTCCAAGGCAGGCTGCCTCTAGGTTCCAAGGACTTTACAGCAGACCTCTACAAGCTGGCGCTCCCCATGATGTGTGTTGGACTGCAGTTCCCATCATCCTCAGTCAGCTTGGCACATCTGGGACAGAAAGAGGCTGTTGTACGGTAACAACAAAGTTTTATGGTCACCCCACTTGGAGTGATTCAGGCTTGGTTCACTTTGGAAGGCGATCCGTTCAGCCTTACTGGCATTTTCTAATGTTTGGGTTTGTTCACAAATATACAGGTTGGCTACAGATGAAAACAAGCAGAAGCCCTCTAACACAGGGGTACCAAGCTTTTCAACCGAAGGACTGGACTCCATCTTGGAGAAACTCTTAACTGCTTGAGCTCTTGGAGGCACAAAACCCAGGAGAACATCAGCGTTTGGTAGCCAGAGGGAAGAGGTATAAGCCACTGCTGAAGCTGGACAGTATTGCCACCAAATCCGAAGGAACTGGCTAGCGTAAAGGGCACAGAGCAGGCCTTGTGGCCACCAAACGCTTTCCCCCAATCTCTAGCTCTCAGCATCTGCTGCCTGGAACAACTGCCTCACTTAGCCTGAAGGCAGGGCCAGGATGGTAAACTGGCAAGAATTGCTGACCCCAAATCATTTAGCAGCAACAGCACAATTTCTTCCCACTCTCTGGAGAGGATGCGGAAATGCAGAAAAACCATGGCAATCGGGAGTGGATTTTGAGGTGGAAGGATTGTTGCCTCGATCGTCTGGATTCTCAAATCACATCCCTGTGTTCACTCAGCTGCTGCTCAGAGGGACCCTTTTCTGAATCTTTTGGCATCTGACTCGGGAGTGGGGGGGTTCACCTCAGGATGCCAGCAAGCCTGAAGCCTGTCCTCTTTCACCCTAGACTGCATTATCCTTATCAGGGATGGAAGGGCAAGAGGAGATGGGGTGGCCATGTATTTCCTTTTGCAGAGAACAATCCTCTATTTGATGCCTGAAGCTGCCCTCTCTGGGTGGCTGTCTGTTCCTAACAGCCACAGGAACGGCTTTGTCGCAATCGTTAGGGCTTGAACAGGTAGGCACAAAGGTTTCTAGTCACCATCTTCCCTGAAACAATAAAATGTACTGTATTTCTCTCTAAATTATAATCATTGCAATCCATTTTCACCTAGATAAATGCATTATCATAAGCAAATTTCATGCAAACCTCTGCTCTTTTTTGCCGCCCCTCCCCCTTTTGAAGTGACTTATTCCCTCCTTTTGGCAATTCATAAGAGACCCTCGAGGAAGAAAGTTTCCCTTTTCAGGTGTTTCCTAGCTATTTAACAGCTCAGATATGGAGAACCACCATCCATAAGGAAAAGAAGGTACTCGGCAACAGTGCTAGGATTGTTAAGGCTGTCCCACCCCCAGTGCCATCTGCCTTCTCCTGCCCAAATTCTTAAAAGCACTTTCGATGTCCCAGTGCCCGGTTTCAGTGCTTCCTTTGATAGAAAACATTCTGTCCTTGACTTAAGGGAAGCTTTGAAATCCTTCTTGCTCCAGTGGCTGGTCCCATGTACCAGGGAAGGTCATTCTTGTCTGTGCCTTGTGGGTATTTAAACATCTAGTAATTGCTAATTTGCAATCAATCGCTAACTAGTGGCTAATTGCTAATTAGTACCAGCTGCCAAAAGCTACTAGGAAAAAGCTCCCAGTGGGTACATAAGACCTACTTCAGAGTAAGCTTGCATGGGGACTATTTTAAGACCCGGAGGGGGTTTTCTGTACAAGACTTTGGGCTTTCTTGGGCCACTGTTTGGAAACAGGATCCCTCTCAGAGCCCTTGGCAGTAAAGAGAACTTCACACACCCTTTACCAAGAATGCACATTGCACCATAACTATGATTATCCTGAAATCAGGGCTGTAATTAAGATGGGATTTATGGAATCTGGATGTGGCGAAGAATCCAGAATTCCATGTAGCCTGCAAAATGGTTTCGAGCCTTCGTCTCCACTGTGCTAGGCCCTGGTGCGCTGTCGGCCTCTTCAGCTGCACACAGTCATTTGCCTGACAGCAACCCCACATGGAAGCAAGATGATTTTCCACTGTCAAGTGCTGGCTTGGCACTGACAGGAGTCCTTTGAGAGTCCGCTGGGGGTGTACAATCAGAAGCACACCTACAGACTGTTCAGACATACAGGCAGTATGGGGGGCGTGCAGGCAGCCCCCAGAGGGACTACCAAGATGGAGTCTGCACAAGATGCTTTTCTAACCTGTCAGTTACATCAGTGTGGAGGGTGTGGGGGATGCTGGAGGCACACCAGAATAAAAGGACAGAGATTAAGACTATACAAAGAGAGAACTTCTAGGATGGGTAAACCATTAGCATATCTAAGAGTGTACCTCCAAAGGACAGGCAAACATTAGCATTTCTAAGGTGCACTCAGGGAGTAAGAACTGCAACATGGTTTCCTGTTCCAATCAGGAATCCCACTTTAAGCCTAAGGCTGTTCTTACAGTGTCCGGCTTTTAACACCCATTTTATGGCAAAGCTTTTGCTCTTTTTGTTTTGACAGTGTGCAGTTGGAGAGTTTTATTCCTTTTATTTCATTTCCAGATTAGTTTCCTGAAGAGGCAAGCTTTGTTTCATTCGAAAATGTGGCATGCTTCTCCAGCATCATCAGGCCCTCTGTAGGCAATGTCAAAGAAATCTTTGGTTACCTAAATCAGCATTTCCAATAGCTGTGTTGGGTTTCAGCCACATGTCTCAATTGACATGCAACAGCTAGCCGTTTGTATATAAGTCAGGCACAAATTCAGATGTGCAGATTTCTAGCTGTTCAGCATTACTGTGATGGGTTGGTCATTCACAGATATCTATCTATCTATCTATCTATCTATCTATCTATCTATCTATCTATCATACTTGTATGCCACCCCCTTGCAAACAAGCCTCGGGGCGGCTAACAACAATCGAAAAACACAATTTAAAAACCAATACACTATTTGGTACACTACAGTCAAATGTATAACTATGCACCCCATGGAAAATAATAGCTTTTGCTCACAGGTTGAGATCTAGCCAACAATGCATGGGTAGAAGTCGCTTTTGTGTACAGATCTCCTTCTCCAGATGGAAGCTTTGGTCTTTATTGCTCAAAAACTTATCCCTGGCAAGATTAGCCAATTGAATACAAAAATTCACTTACCAAATCCTCAAAAGAACCCAATAGGTATAATATACCCTGGGGCTGAACTGGACCAAGCAAGCTATTTGCACTTGTTATAAAATATTCTCCATAAGAAGGCAGAGCTCACATAATCGCATTATTGTATTTTCCATAGCACCACAATGCTGACATAATTATATTACAGTTTTTTTAAGGCTATTATATAATTGAAACCATGTCAGGGAAAGCAAGATCTCTTTTCCTTGTGAACATATCCAAGTAGGTCTGGTCAAACTGTTGCCCAGAAAGAAATCTGCAGTTCTTCCTTTTAATGGCATGATTGAAGCAACCTTTAGAAAACATACTGTTTATTTCTACAAATTTAGTGTCCTACAACTACTAATGCCAAATGTCTATATCACTGAAAATCTTGCATGCTCCTAAACCAAATCAGCTGGGTTCAACTAAAGATAACAGTTTTTCCAGTGTTATGAATTCCAGGGCGTCCAAGGCGTAGTTCCTTGACTGGTGGGTCCAAAGTCTAAGGTCAGCATCACTGGGAACCTGCCAAGGACCATGTCCTTGTAGGGGCCCCTGCAGCCAGTATGGGGAGCCTTCTGGTGAGCATCCTTGCTGCTCAAGGTGGCCCCGTGTCCTACCTTGAAAAAGGCAGCCACCAATTGAGGGCCAGTGTGGTGTAGTGGTTAAGAGCATGGGACTGGGACTCGGACGACCTGGGTTCGAGTCCCCGCTCAGCCATGGAGCCAAATGGGTGGCTTTGGGCCAGTCACAGACTCTCAGCCCAACCTACCTCACAGGGTTGTTGTTGTGGGGATAAGATGGAGGAGGAGGAGGATGTAAGCTGCCTTGAGCCCTTTGTAGGAAAAAGGCAGGATATAAATTGAAATAAATAAAAAATAAAATAAAAATAAAAATTAGAAGGACAGTCTGTTTGAAGGCATCTTCCCTTTCCAAGGGCTGTTCTATCCAAGGCTGGTTTAAAGAGAAGGAAGAGCAGAGCAGGGCCTGGAAACCGTCCATCCACCATTAGCATGTGGAAGATGGACTGTGTAGCAGACACACTACATGTGTACACTACATGAGATGGATTCTTCTCCGATCTAAATGATAGCCAGGTGGCTGGTTCCAGGTGTATGCATGCTTACAATAAGTCCATTGTTATCAATGCCATTCAGGTAGTCATGACTAACTTATGACTCAGTCTGGAACCAATCCACTATTTCTAAGGTTCTCTCTAGACATAGAATTTATGACAACCTGATTCCCACCTATGCCTTGATGAAACCCATCTATGCCTTGATGAAACCCCCACACTACCCCAAAGTAGGGGGGGGCAGATTCTCACTGATTTCAGTGCAGTTGCGCTGAAACTGAGGCCAGAGGTTAAAGGGCTGCAGTCTTTGAAGAGGGGAAAAAGAGGGGCAGTTGAGGCGGGGTGGGGGGCATTGTAGGGACTGCAGTCCTGGGAAAGATTAGTTCCTCTTTCGCTGTCTCCCTTGGTCCAATCCTGCCCTCTCTCTAGCTGTCCCATGTCTGCTGTTTGCATTTAACACCCAAGCCTGTCAGTTGTTTGCATGCAATCAACACAATGTACAGTTTGACACTGAGAGTGCGGAAGAGTTAGGCAGGGCAATATGGAAGCTGTTAAACCTTCAGTTTTCACATTCCAAGGCTGTGCACAGCTAGAACCCGGGCAGGAGCTAGAAAATGGTTGCTCCCATGGCCTTCCGGAGTTTACCAAGTTTACAGCCTGGCGGCAGGCCCAAAGCCAGTGCAAGCTCGCCGAACTGTTATTACTTGCCGGAAGCGCTGGGCCATGTGGACAGCACACTGGCTGGCAAAGGGCCTGCCTCAGAGGCCGGGAGTGGGAGCGGAGCTAGCCCTGCCACACCACTGCCAGAGCCAGACATTGGCCGGGCTCCGACAACACAAGAATGGACTCTCCAGCTAGCTTTGAGTGTGGGTTGAATGTAGTTTGCTGTAGTTTGTTGCTCCCTGGGCACTTCACGACAATTGAATGCATAGAGGACTGTCCTGTGTAACGTAGGACACCCAGTGTCCAGGTTCAGTGTTTTTGGCTGCAAGGGCAGGATGTGATGCTGGGCTGGGGGCTTGCAGGACACGTGCCGCTGCAGGCACACCTCCCCCCCCCACACACACACACACGCTCTGTCCTTGTAGCTGGCGGTGGCAGAGAAGGAGGGTCTACCTGAGGATCTCTGGGTGAAGGCATGCAGAATATGGGCAGCAGGGAAACTAGGGCCGGCGGGAGGGGGATTTGCTGGGGGATGGGGCACACCTGAGAATTTCAGTGAAGGCTTTGCGGGGCTGCATGCTTCCTCCAGACTAGACCTGGTCTACCCTGTTTATGTCTGTTGCTGGCGAGGATTAAACATAGGCCTTTCTGTCACCAGCGGCATCATGAAAAGCACTGGAAGAGACCAGACCTTTGGCTTGGCTTGGCTTGGCTTGGCTTGGCTTGGCAGGAGTGCTGTTACTGCTCTCGTTCTCATGCCATAGTCTTTGCACACAGCCTGCCTCTGTACGACTCGGTTTGACCCAGTTCGGTTCCAGCCTACCAAGTTTGCTTCTCCTGTTTTGCTTGGCTGTTGGCAGCTTGCCTTCCTTCCGTGGGCCAGCTTCACTGAATTCCACATCATATGTATAAGCAGAGCTGCATTTGCTTTAGCCTGGAGGGTTAGGGGATGCTGGCCATAGCTCTGTTTCCATGGGTCAATACTCCGATCAATACACGGCAAGAGAGGACCAGAGGCTGGCAAGGCCGTTGAACTTCCCTCGCTGACAGAGGTCGTTCTGATCCCTCACAGGAAGCTGCCTTATTCCCGAAAAGCAGAACATTTCTTCAGCCCAGTATCGCCCCCTCTGGCGTTTCCACCCCGTCACACTGCCAGATGTTTTGAACTCCAGCTCCTGTCCGTCATGACCATTGCTTTGGTCATCTCTCACAGTACTGTCTATTGCACCCACCTCTCGCCAATCAACAGCCTGAGCAAGACTTATAGGCCCCTTGGCCAAGGTCTCTCTGCTCTGATGAGATGCACCGCATTTCTATTTCAATGATAATGATTTTTAAATGTGCGTTTGTATTCACGTGTGCGTGCATGTGTGTAAATGCAACTCTCTCTCCAATTTTAGAGGCTTTCATAAATAGCCAGTTTAGGAGATGGTGGATTCCCTGAGGTGAGAAGACTGAGAGAGTCCTGCCCAAGCGCCCTTAAAAACAGCCTTGTCAATGTCTACATGGAGAGAGTTCTTTGAAGCATCTCATTCCTCTGTTTTTACAATCTCATTTAAGAAAAAACACCAAGATCGCCAATTTTGGTTGCTGTTGTTTTTTTAAACTGAGCTGGCAAGCTGGACTTAATCACATCAAGGGATTCTGCAAATGAAGGCGGCAAGCAAGTTGGATTTGTAAATCCATTCATTAGGACTTGCATGTGGGGTTCATTATCTACAAAGAAAACCCAAAGGCTGCCCAAGGTGCTGTGCATGGAAACAGGCAGCTCCGGGCAGCGCAAAGCACCATAATTGATGCCATGTGGGACCAGATTGCCTGGCCTGAAATGGGTGGGTGCTTCCTTCAGTCATCTTCACCCAACGCACAGCCTGTGGTTACAGCTCATCCTTTGATCCTTCTTTCTTTGATTTCCCATTATATGAACTTTATTTGATACAGTCTTTCTTTCTTTCTTTCTTTCTTTCTTTCTTTCTTTCTTTCTTTCTTGCTTGCTTGCTTGCTTGCTTGCTTGCTTGCTTGCTTGCTTGCTTGCTTCCTTCCTTCCTTCCTTCCTTCCTTCCTGAAAGAAGATGAGAGGTTAAAGTTAAGAAGAAAGCATTCCATAAACATCTGCACTTCGTGTGTGTTTTTTTGGTTAAGGTGCAGCCACGGCTGCTGGATTGGATGGCTTTAGGTCGGGGGATTAGTGAAGCCCAGAACATTGCTAGGTGAGTCCCCCAGCACCATTCCAGGTGGGCTGCTGAGGGGTGTTCCTTCCCAGGTGAGCCTCCACTTCACTTGTGGAGCAGAACTAGTTGGCAAGAGCCGCTGCTGCTGGTCCCTTTGATTTTAATTCCCCCACAATGTCTCTGGAGCAGCACTGTACTGGTGTTCCAGCAGCCAATTATGAATTGCCCCCAGGGGAGACAGGCAGCACTAAAAAAGGAGGATAAAAGCAGAGAAACATTTGCATAATGTTTGTATATGCTAATATATATAGGTGCAGCTTTAGAAATCATTACTATAATTTCAATATAAACACAGTACAGTACATCTCGCATACCGTATTTTTCGCTCTATAAGACGCACCTGACCATAAGACGCACCTAGTTTTTAGAGGAGGAAAACAAGAAAAAAATGTTCTGGATCAAATGGGCACATAATCACAGGCACGTTCCCCATCACTTCCCCATGGGCTGCACATCTGACAGACTTACTGCACACACATATTCGCTCTATAAGACGCACAGACATTTCCCCTTACTTTTGAGGGGGGAAAAAGTGTGTCTTATAGAGCAAAAAATACGGTACATGGTGGGAATGTAAATACAAAAATGAGTTTTAGGAAGTGGTCTATTGAATTTAATCATTGACATAGACCCTGGACTAGCATTACTGTCATTATTTAGAGAACAAGTGGGACAAAATACTAAAGATTTGAAGAGTAGTAACAGCAAGGAATTGGAAATAAAAGGCGATTATCAAATAGATGACTGGTACAAAGAAGTTTGGAATATAGCTATTAATGATAAGTTAACTTGTGACATTAAATGGAAAAAGGGGTTGATAAGTGAAAATATTTGGAGACTGTTTATTGAATGTGTCTCAATAAAAGGAAGGGGGTATGAAGCACCACAAGAGTCGATGAAGTTCTGGAAGGGAAGTAGGAGTGGGGCAACCTGAATAAATAAACGATCTTACATTAAGTGGAATTATTTGCTGGTCATGGTGGAGGTAGCACTGTTATTATTGTATTGTTTAATTATATTTATTAGTAGTGTTTCATCATATTCATCACTAATGTATTGGTTGCATTGTTTATGTATGTTCAATTAATAAATTTTAAAAAAGGAAATACAGTGCCTGCAGTGGTCTTAGTGCCAAAGACGGTGATCAGCAACCAGTGTGTCGTGCTGTGTCTGATGTGTCGGCACTGTGGATGGGCAGCGTCGAGGCCTAGCTCTTCCTTTAGATTTGTGTCCGTCTTTAAACCAGGTCTGGACTGGGCAGCCTTCCAGCACAGGACTGTTCCCTGTAAGAAAAAGGGGGGCAGAGGTGCTGAAGACATTAAAATGGCTGGCCCCACGCACAGACCACTGGGATCCAGCCCTGGGAAGAACGGCAGCCTTGATGCCTACAGACATATTATGGGGTAGAAGCAGTGCTCGTGGTCGGTCTTGCTGGTCACCCCCCAGGAGCGCACTTGCCAGATGCTCAGCCTAGATGAGAGCAACTCATGGAGGGTAATTCTATCCATGGCGGCAGCTCAAGGTGACTCCATGCGCTCTGCAGGATTATGGTCCACATGCCTCTTAATCCCACTGTCTGGGAAGCAAGACTGCTGCCCCCATGTCCTGCTTGAGGGCTTCCCAGAGACACCTGGCTGGCCACTGTGGGAAGCAAGAACCTGGACTAGATGGAGCTTTGGCTGGATCCAGCAGGGCTCTTCTTATCTCAGAGAGATGGAGATGCTGACCAACTGAGCGCACGAACTGGGAGCCACTAAAAACTCAAATGGCAGAAAAAGTGGCTCAAAGCAGCCCCAGCCTGGTGGCCTGCAGTGGCTTGGACTTCAACACCCAGCATGCCTGGCAACTGGCCATGCAGGTTGGGACTCATGGCCAGGCCAGAACCTCTGGAGGGCACCAGCTCAGGAAAAGCACACACAGAGATGTTCAAGCGGAGCTTTCCTTCAGGGACTAACATGGCGACCTTAACTCAGCAATACTGTCAGGGCAAGCAAGCACAATGGTGGTCAAACAAATGTAATTAATATGGGAGGACTGTGGCGGAGTCAAACATGAGTTGTGTATCCTTTCACTGAAATCATAATTTTGTTTAATGATCTGTGGACTTTCAGTGGAAGTGCCAAATTTAATGAAATGCTTGCTAGACTTTTACCGCTATTGAATTCTGCATTTATAATATTGCAATGCAGAATTAACGTGACTGGCTCCTGAGGAAAGAACTCACTCCATTTAGGACAGTCATCAAGTGGATGGCAGCCAGCCAGGCAAGCTTAGATTCTGTCAACTTGCCATCTGAGGAAGAGGAAGAAGCTATTGATTGGGTTTCTGCAGGATTCTCCGGAGAGGCATCTAGATCTGAATGAAGAACTAGATACCAGCAAGTACCATGGATTGCTGCATTACAGCCATTAAACTGTTCAGACTGAAACTCAGAGTGTATACACCACCCCACTTGACACTGGAGTCAGCTAACTCAAGGGCATCCGGTGCAAATAGAAAATGGGGGTTCAAGAAATGACCAGGCTCCCTCGTCCAGCACCATCTTGGAAAGTTGCTCATCCAGACCAGTAGTGCACACTCTGGTGGGCAGCAGCTCTACCTGGGCTCCCACAGAGCTCTTTCTCATCACCTCTACCTGATCCTTTAAGCGAGGATGCCGGGAATTATGGCTGGACCTCCCAACACGCGGCGCGTGTCCTTTGCTACTGAGCTTCGTCCCTCCCACACATGGTCACTGCACGGCCAACTTACTGGGGGCAATTTGCGCAAGCGCAAGCGGGTCCCACCTGAGTGGCGGTTCCGGCATGCCCGACTGCTCTGTAGTGTGCAGTGCGTGAGGAGGTCGCGCCTCCACAGGGCTTGCCCTGCAATAACATTCGCTGTCCAGATGATCAAGGATCCAGACAACTGCTGCATCACTCACACAATCGACTTAATGCATGCTGAACGTGCCGTGGGTGCAGCTACTGTTTTCCGAGAGGGAAACAAGGGCCCGCTCCTGCCTTGAAAATGACACTGTTGGGATATTCTGTCTCAGGTGCGTCAAGTAACTGGGTAAAGCAACAAAACACCTCTGAATAAAACCTGGTGAGAGCCAATGTAATGCAGTTGGTTGACGTAATTTGAAATTCCTTCTGGCCCTCCTCCAGGTGCCTCCCCAGAAGGTACCCACAAGGAAAGGACCCTCTCAGTGGAGGATACTTGTCACCCAATTATGGAATGGTCTCCCCATTGCCAACACCACAATCCTTCCAGCACCAGATGAAGGTCTTCCTGTTCTTTCAGGTATTAGGAAGCACATGATGAGGTTATATTTAGCTCCTAATTTTTCCCCAATTATTGCTTGTTTAAATATAAGTCCATGTGTCCTGTCTGTTTATATTTGTATGCAGATTTGTATAATATGCATAGTGAATTTGGATGGTTTTGATGGTCTTTAATCCTGGTAAACTTCCAGAAAGCCTCCACAATTATAGAAATGTAATAAATAAATGGATTTGTGGCAGCCAAATAACAGACCATGTCTCCAGTTTCCCATCAAAACTTCTGGGAAATCATAGAGACAATAGTCCGTCATAGTGCTTCTCATCTCCCACTTCTCAGTGGCACGAAAGTCCAGGGAAAAAATCTTGGTTTCCTTTCAATGATGGATCACTGAAGAGTTGAGGCAGGGTTCAGACAACACTGTAACCCATACTGAAGGGCTGAGTGTGGGTTGTTGTTGAAGCATGGGTTGTTGCTGAAATAAGGGTTATTGTGTTGCCCAAATACAAACAGGATATCAAACCATGATAAACAGCCCATAGTTCACAATCCAACAACAAACCATAGATTATTTCTGGTTAATAAGTCATGGCTTTTTAGTGCAGTCGGGTTCAGACAACATGATAACCCACATTTCAACAGCAGCCCAGATTTAACCCTTAAGTATGGATGACCATGTTTTTTGAGTGTAGACGGTGGCCAGGTTTGCATGATCACTGGACAGGGGGTGGGGGAGCCATAGTGACCAGTCACATGCTGCAGAATTTGCCTAATTATCCTCATAGTTTACGGGTTTCCATGTTGCCTGAACTCAGCAAACTGCACAGTGGAGGGTGACTTCTGAACCACCCTAGGAAAACCTACAACAAGCCATGGGTTCTGGAGTGGTTTGGAAGCTGCCCTTGCTCACACTTCACCAGTGCAGATGATGCAGTAAACCTCATGTGGTAAGGATGTTATTAGTCACAAAGTCATGTCCGACCCATCGCGACCCCATGGACAACATTCCTCCAGGCCTTCCTGCCCTCCACCATGCCCGGAGTCCACTCAAGCTCACACCGACTGCTTCAGCGATTCCATCCGGCCACCTCATCCTCTGCCGTCCCCTTCTTCTTTTGCCATCTATTGTTCCCAGCATTAGACTCTTCTCCAGGAAGTCCTTCCTTCTCATTAGGTGGCCAAAGTATTTGAGTTTCATCTTCAGCATCTGGCCTTCTAAAGAGCAGTCAGGGTTGATCTCCTCTAGGACTGACCGTTTGATCGCTTTGCAATCCAAGGGACTCGCAGGAGTCTCCTCCAGCACCACAACTCAAAGGCCTCAATCCTTTGGCACTCAGCCTTCCTTATGGTCCAACTTTCACAGCCTTACATTGCAACTGGGAAAACCATAGCCTTGACTATACGCACTTTTGTTGGCAGGGTGATGGCTCTGCTTTTTAGTATGCTGTCTAGATTTGCCATAGCTTTCTTCCCAAGGAGCAAGCATCTTTTAATTTCTTGGCTGCAGTCCCCATCTGCGGTGGTAAGGATAATTAGACAAATTGCACAGCCTGAAACAGACAGTTGTGTGGCTTCTTTTTCCTGGTGATCATGAGAAGCAGGGCTAGTGTCTTTTTTATATCTGAGCAGCCAGGACATTCTTACAAGCACTGGAAGCAAACAGATTCTCCTTTCCGCAGGCAACAAATCTACTGACTTTGCAGTGGAGCCCTGGAGAATGGATCCCTTCATGTGATTCTATGGGGCCCTTCTTATAGTCTAAAAAATTGTAAAAAATACAACAAATGTTGGTGAGGGTGGGACTGAAAGGGGGTAGTGCAAATAGCCCATGAGGAATGAGCATGTCCAGTGCCCACAGAATGGACAGCTAATGGTAAGAAAATGAGAAGTTGGCTGGGGGAGGTTGGACCCTCAACTGCAGCACTCCCATGGTAAGATTTTTGTTGCAGGCCTTTCAGACTTCCAAAGAGCTGCCTTGTTTTCTTATAGTGATAAACGTCACTGTAAGACTGCGGAGCATATATACCATAACAATGCAGAGCATTGTTCTTAGATCCAGCCCACTGTTACAGGTGTGTGTTCATTTTGTAGCCAATGGAGCATTGAACCAAATGGGCTGCAGTCACTAGAATTTTTTATTTCTTCCAGAAAAATACCAGAATGGAATCCATTTTCATTATCCCTTTTGTACCGCTTGCTCATTCATTTGAGGGAAGGATCCGCCCCGTCTGGTGCTGGTAACCACTCTCACCTTAGCCTCCTGGCAGCCACCATATTATTTTCCCAGAACGCCCCAGAACAATACATCCAGGGCACCTGGAGAAAACAAAACGATGGGCACCAAAGGTGCTCCTGCAGTTGCAGCTACTCAGAGAGGGAGAGGGAGAGATTGAGCCTAACAAAAGCATGTGCATAGGAATATACTCCCAGAATGAAAGAGGGAGGTCCTGATTAATGAAAATAAAGGGAGCTGTTACTCTCACACACAAACTCATACAGGTTAGGGTTAGCGGTCGCCCAGCTAAGAAGCCATCTCCCCGCAAGAAGAGGCAAAGGGTTCAGGCTGCTCCATTTGATCAACAAACCAGTTTTGCACTTTTGCGGAGCAAGTCCTTGGTAGAGCTAATGGGTCTTAATTGCCTTTTCCAGACTAAGGCACCACCCCAATACTCTGCATTGCAGCAGGAAACATTAATGTTGCTGGGAAAGTGCATTTGCCCCCAGTTACTCTGAGGACGGGAGCTCAGCTCCGGGAGTCTAAGAGGGGTGGTGGGGAGGTGGCAGATGAGCCTGCCTGCCGAGAAACGGTGTTGGCACCACCTGCCTGTGAGCTCTTGCTCTCCTGTGTGTATGCACACGCATGAGAGAGAGAGAGAGAGAGAGAGAGAGAGAGAGAGACGGTAGCAGTGGATGTGAGGGTTGGCCTGATTCTGCTTTCAGCATCCTAAATCTGAGCTGCACGGGTCTTTCTGTAGAGCCAAGCATTCTCCTCTGGGCCCTTTCAATCACACTTGCCCCAGGATCCTGGGAACACAAGGCAATTGTCTTTATAATGCTTCCAGACAAGGCTGCTATCATATAATCACCCAGCCTTCTTTGTAGGAGTTTGCAGAGAAGTCCAGAAGTCTTCCATCTGCAACCCTCCCATCTCACATCTTCCAACTTTTTTATTACCAGGGGGGGAAAGTGCTTTCTTTAAAGAAAAGCAGACTTAGTAACTGCTTGGTAGTGCTTGGGAGCTGTCCATCCATCTGAAAGCACCCCAGAAGCATCTGAGCACTTCCAGAGGGTGTTCTTAAGATATGGCAGGGAGGGAAAGAGGAGTTGACCAGGGAAGGGAAGGCCTGCAGGCCAGCTAAGCCGGTGAGAAGGGCAGAAGGAACACGCTGTTCAGTTCCCAGCCAGCCTCTGGCATGAGAGCTACGGAATCTGCTGTACAGTGGAGATGTGCCAACAGGCCCTGCTGGAGCCTGGGAGCATTTTCCATGATGTAGACTGTGGGAAGGGACAGGGGTGGCTCAGCACAAAATAAAGCACAAAGCCATGTGTCCCACCCCACCCCACCCGCTGAGCCCCTTGGAGCAGCTGAGGAAAGAGCTGCGAACACAAGGAGCGAGGAAGCGGCGAGATCACGCGGGCTGCTTGAACAGAAGCTCTGCCGGCTGAAAGTGCGGGCTCCTAACGTCGGCGTTGCCATATAATGTAACCACCGCCGCCCTAACCCCAGCACATCCATGCCAGGCTGGAAGAGTGAGGAGAAATTTTGCAGTGCGGCACAGCATGAAGGCACCCAAAGACCGCCAGAGGGTAGTGGGCACGCTTGCCTGTGCTTTGTAAAAGTTCTGTCGCATTGCAAATGTGGGGCCATTTCAAATGTGTACCTTTTGACAGCCCTTCCCTCCACTTCCTAGACATGTCCTTTTTCATTTTCAGATCATCATTAAGCTTTTTGAGAAGCCACATAGGCTTCTTCTGTTGTCTTCTACACATGTTCCTTGTTGGGACTGTTCATAATTGCGCCTTTAGAATATCCTTTTAAAATGCTCACCCATCTTGGACTCCCTTTCTCATTGGAGTCACTTGCCATGGGACTTTGCTTATGATTGTTCTGCGCTTACTAAAATTGGCTTGTCCCACTCCTCTTTTTTAAAAACAGCATTTTCTTGCTGAATGTTCTGTTGGAGGTGCTAAAAACCACAGGCACAAAGGCGCTGCTTTGAACGTGGGGTTCGGAACCCCACCTCCGCCTTGCACGCAGGCTTCAGGCAGGGTGCTCTCCCATGCCTCCAGTGGCAGCCTTCTTGTGGTGGAGTCTGGGACACTTTCTCAAATGGACAGCTCTGCCCACATCCCTTCCTGTGCTATGATCCCATGAAAGCTGGTTGCTTATGGTTCTGCCTAAGTAGAACTCAGTACCAGAGCCATATTTTAGTTAGTGGGCCAGCTACACCCGTTCCTGAAGAGCTCAGACCCGGGCACAGTAGCACACACCTTAGTTAAGTCCAGGCCAGATTACTGCAGAAGTGTTATCGTTGAAGAGTCTTCCACAAGCTCCAGCTGGTCCAAAATGTAGCTGCAATTCTACAGCCACCACACTGGTTACGGATCCTGGACACGCCACAAAGTGCTGGTGATCGCCTTAAAGGCCTGCGTGGTCCATGCAGGGACCACCTTTGTCCGTATTATACTGTGAACTCAGTAAACGCCGAAAATGATGCCACGGTTGGATAGGACAAGAGAGGAGGCCTTTTCGGTGGTTGTCCACAGACCTTGCCCTCTTCCCTTGCTGTTTGTCAGCGCTTGTTAAAGACTTAGACTGAGCGGGCTTTTGCTTTGCCAGCCAGGCAGTGTCCTTATAATTTGGTTTTAATGACTGACACAAACTTTTAAATGGATTTTTTGGGTTGCTGCTTTTCTGTAATTGTGATTTGCATTTTCCTGATCTGCCTGAATAGTGCATTTGCAGTAGAAAGGGGAGATCTAAGTGTTTTTATAAATCAGCAACCAAAGAGAAAATTAAAATAGTTCAATCAACATAATTGTGACTCGGGCCCTACATTTGAGAAATGATTGGTGTGTCCTTTCTCTGTGTCTGCATTAGACACACTCTTTCCACTTAATTAAGTAACTGACAGCGACAGAGGCCCTCCTGACCAATCTACAACTTCTACCAACCTGAAGTGACAGCTTAAGCCCGGACAAATTCATCTGAGTGGAAGCAGCACAGAGAAGGGATCGGCTCCATTACGCAACCACATGCCATCGGCCATTCTGCAAAGCATTCCCCAAGACACGCAACGCAAGTGAAGGAAATCAATTCCCCCAACTTCCCGAAGAAATTAAACATTCATTTTAGTGTGTCCCCAGATGTATTTTTCTCAAGGTAAGACCCACTGACTTCAATGGGGGATTCTTTCTAAGAAGTCCACATAGGCTCATCGTTTTGAATGCTTCAGGGAGCTGCCATTTCCCAGCCTGTGGTTTCCCTTTCTTTAAAAAAGGCAGGAGACACTGTGGGAGCGGGAAGGAAGAACAAAACCACACACCTCTATTACGGTGTAATCATCACAAGCTGTTACAGCAAGCACCCAAGTGCAACATGGCACGTTGAAGTCTCACAGATTTTCTCTGGCATAAGCTTTCTCATCAGAGGAAAGGAGCTGATCTAATGGGATTAATTCACAAGAGTACAGCTTGGTTGAATAACCTGTGATACCTCGTAATGGCAAGAGCAATTAGATCACAGGCACAAAATCTGAGACCAGGTGGCCAAAACTGGCATTCTTAGGGTTGCCGGCTGGCTCGGCAGGGCTTCCCAGGAGGCCACACCCCCTCCTGGCCGTGCCCCTTCCTTCCAACCACCTGCCCCATTCTAAATGCTGTCCCCATTCTGAGCTAAGCCTTCAGCTAAAAGGGGGAGCCAGACTGTTGTTTTCTGGCCCCACTCAGCCCTGAAATGCAACTCCAAGGCATCTCTGGGGCAGAAATGGGCCCCGAACTGAAATTATGGCTGCAGTCTTGAGTTAGAGAATTCCCCCTCCCATGCTGGAACTCTGCAGAGAGCAGCAGAACCGCATCTGCTGGAAATGCAGTAAAACTGGATGCCCTGGAACAAGCAGGTAGTTAGACTTGTGGGCTTACAAAAGGGGTGAGCACAAGATGGTCTGGTTCTACTGGTAGATTTCTGGATGACCTGCAATGGATTGGCAAGCCTTGGTACCGCCAGTTATTTAGCAGCAGCAAAATGACCTCCCCCAAACCCACTGCAAGCATTTATATTTTTGGCTTCTTCTTCTTCTTCTTCTTCTTATTATTATTATTATTATTACAACATTACATTTATACCCTGCCTTTCTTCCTATTGCAAAAAACCCAAGGAGGCTTGCAGGTTTCCTCTGCTAAGACAGAGCAGCAGAGTCAACATGATTATGAACTAGGGAAAGCCTGGTTTGGGGAATGCCAAAATACCCATTTAATTCAATGGGGCTCACGACTGAGAAGTCATGGCACAAGGATGCACGATAGGCGCTTCACCGATCCTGATCCCATGCAGGTTTATTCAGAAGCAAAGCTGACTGTGCTCCACTGGTATCTTACAAAGCAATCCTATGAATTCTAGTAGGATCATAAAATGTTTAAAAATCTGTGGTAGGAGGCAGATCCAGTAAATCCGGTGTGTGCGGTGATTGTTGTTTTATTAGTTTTAGTTTAAAAAACTTTAATTAAATTTAATTTAAAAAAAAAAAGCAAGCCACTGCACGTCTACCCAGAAGTAGGCCCCAGCGTCTCCTGCAGAGCTTGCTCCCATGTTAGTGGGCTTGGATCCGCAGCAGTTCCCAAATCATCTGCTTCAAATCTGCCACCATAATTCTGCTGCACATTTTGCACATGCAAAAATGGGACATTCGGTTTACGGTAGACGCTCCAGCCCCAAGATCAAGTTACAGTGGAACGTTGTGCCTGTGCTTTGACCTCATTTCCCATCAGTCCCACCTCCTCTTTTACGCCAGCACTGCAACTTTAACTTCTCAAGGCTTAGATTTCCAGGGATCAGGAACAGAGGCAGAACTTCAGAGCATCACATACCTGTTTTTAAAATAAATCTGCAGGACCTGTCATGTTTCTCCCAGAGGACTAACCTAAATAAACCGTTTATTCCAATATGCGCAGTCACCAGGGCATTGCCATTCAAAATCCAGGGCAGGGAAGGGTGATTACATTAACCCTCACACTGGAAGCTGCTTTGTGCCGGGCGTGTGTTCTGCAGTGATATTTGGCTTCATTCTCCAGAATTCGGGCAGCGTGTGTGACTCACCTCCCTCTGCATGGAATCCTCACAACAACCCTGTGAGGTGGGCAAGGCTAAGCACTATGCAAGATTCCCCATGGCTGAGTGGGGCTTTGAATACAGCGCTCCCTGTTCTTGTCCATTGCTCTAAGTACTAGATAATGCTGTTCTCATATTTCTCCATTATTGAATGGCTCTTGAAGAGCTCAAGGTGCAGCTGGACAGCCATCTGAGAGGGATGGTTTAACTGGGAGTCCTGAACTGAGGAGGAAGTTGGACCCAGTGATCTGAAGGGACTTTCCAGCTCTACTATTCCACGATTCCATGACTCAGGTAGTGGTCCCTCTTATAGTCTGCTCCCTGAGCCTTTGAACTGGGGATGCTGGGTCTTCCAGCTACAGCTTTCTGCATGCAAACCTCGTGCTTTGCCACGGATTCTGCCTGAGGCTGTGAAAGGAAGGGAAAGATCCCCCCTGGCTGTTCTGTGCTCTCAGTTTAACCTTTGCCACAGGTGTCAGGTTTCACAACTGTCCCTCTGAACCACTGGCCATGTTCACTGGGGCTGATGGGAGTTGGCATCCAGCAACATTTGTAGACCCACAACTTTCAAGGTTCTATGCCACTGCCTGGGAGGATTTCATCTGGCCAAACGAAGAGTGGGAAGGCTGGAAGCAGAGCTGTACATCAAGGGACCATGAACCATCGATTCCCTGAGCATGCTCGTCACACACGTGCTGCTCTCCCATTACATGGGCTGCAGAGTTCAACTTGTGTTTGGTTTCAAGGCAATTTTCTTTTTTAAGTTCTTTTTTTCTAATGAATGTTACTGTTTGAATAGATCCTGTAAAACGACAGAATGAAAAAGAGGGACAGTAACCCCACCAAAAATGCATCGCCTAGACATGCTTGCCTCTTTCTTAATAAACTAATGCATTTTGCAAATGACAAAGAATTGATTGACAGCTCCTGGTTGAAGCAATAAGGGGTTCTGCTGAACCCGTGTCCAAGTAGCACATCCGTGTCAGAGTTTCTCACGGGTTGCAACCAGGCACCTTTGGAGCCACTCCTGGGGCAGAAGCAGAGGTGTGTAGGAGGAGGGGAGAGGGGATGGGTGTTGCCAAAGCAAGAAAAGCATGAAGGAGGCCCTCTCTTGCTTTGGCACTCGAGCATCCTTGCAGAAAGGTCCCTGCATATATTGGGACTAAGGGGCCCTGGCTAATGACATCTGTAGGGCTGGGGGACCAACAGACTCCATCCTCATCCCTGGAGCATAAGAAGGGGAAGGTGAGGCCGTGCATTCATTCCCCTGATGGAAACCCAGTCCTAACCAAACTCAGAAGGTGCACTGCATGGCTGGGGACATCAGTTCTCCTGTCTTTGTGTCCTATTCAGAAGACCGGAAGGAGATGAGCCTGCTCCGAATCAGGGGCTGGGAAGGGACGGGGGAGCACAGGGGAGTATAAAGCCTCCCACTGACTACTTGGATGATGCTGGTGCAACCTCTTCTTCTGCCCAGCTCCTTGTCTGGCTGTGACACACACTCCCTTGCTGTTTCAGCAAACTGGGTCACACTCCTAGGACACCGGGAACATAAGGAGCTGCCTTGTGATATGCTGATAGCTTTGGCCGCCTCCCATTTTGCCCTGGCCCCTCCCACCTCTGACGCTTCCCCCAGGAGTGCCTCTCAAATGGAACTCAGACCTCCAGCAGACAGAGGCTCCATATGCCTGGTTTAGACACTGCTCCCTGACTTTAGGACAGGCCTAACTTTTGTCTCTGCTGGCAAGCGACGCTACAGCACGGCCAACAAACGGCAACAGCTCTCTGGTTCAACGGGCCTAAGATATAACTTTCAGAAACAATGGGCCAGTGATGCGATGTGACATGCCTTCTAGGCGTGATCGCTGCAGCCATCCAGGGCTGAATTCCCCCGGACTGACCTGGTTGATGCACTTCCCCGTGGGTGCTGTGCTCCGTGATGATGTCTGTGTAAGTAGCAGAATGGGTGCATGGGCGAAAGGGTGTTCCATCTGTCAACACGCATTGAGCAACGAACGGCCAAGACTGAGAAGCCAACCCAGAGACAGAAGTTACGTAAGGCTTGACAGCACCTTATTGGCTTTTTCAGCCACTAGATCCTGATTGAATGTGGCAATGCTCCTGTTGGCCATCTGCAGAGCAGCAAAGGTCAGTCCAGACATTCCTTCTGCCCACAAGCTGCCTTGGAAGGGCAGGAAGTAGCTGGACTCTGCTACTGGAATTCAGGGAGGGATGCAGGGCTCAGTGACAGGATGCAGAAGGTCCCATGTTGGTGTCAGGTTGCAGGGGATGGGAAAGGCCTCTGCCAAAGACCCTGATCAGTCAAAAAAGATGAACCTCCCTCGACCTGATGTCCTCCAGATGCTGTAGATGACAACTCCTGGCATTCCTGACCATTGATCAAGCTGGCTTAGGTTGATGGGAGCTGAGGTCTTAAACCATCTGGAAGCCACCAGGTTGGAGGAAACTGGAAGAGGACATTCTGCGGGTAAACAAAAATTCAGACCTCGGGATTTTCCACTGAAAAATCTGTCCCCAAAAAGAGATTTCCAGCAGTATCAACACCAATTTATTTGATGGGGAAGGGATGGTCAGCAATGATTTGGAGCTCACACAATATATGCATAAGCCATTATGGGTTGAGTATGGGTTGTTGATGCATCATGGGATGTTGCACTGTGTAAACCCAACTGTGGTAACAACCCATGATTTGCTAACTGCAAACAGCCCACAGTTTACAACCCAGCAACAAACCATGGATTCTCCTTATGGGTTGTTCATAATTTCTTACTTTCTAAGAAACTAAGCATGGTTTCTTAGTGCAGCTGAAGTGCGCACACACATGGGTTCACCCAAGATTCAGTAACAACCCACAATGCAACAATGGCCTGCACTCTTCTCTGCTTTTAAGAAAGCTACCAAGACAAAGTTGGCTCTGTCTTTGGACAGAGCAAAGCAGAAGAATTGATGGCAGAAGCGTGGGACACCAACCAAATGTTGGAGGAGAACTGTGCCCAATATGGACTGCTTCATACCTCTTAAGGAAGCCTGTTCTCATTATGTACAGTGAAGTATAGTGTTCCATTCCAACCCTGGAAAAGACATGGAAAGGCCAGTCCTGTCAGCCATTGTAAATAGCATCGTTATAACTTGTCCTTTGTCTTTAGTAGCATTGCTGTTTGAATGAATGCCTAGTTGTTTGTTTAAACATCTCTCTGATTTTGATGAAGGTTTAATTTGTCCTGCTACTCCACTTTGGCTGTAAAAATGGAGATACAAGGCTCTGACTTCTGCCAAAGACTTTAAGCCCTGCAATATTCATAAAAACACTGCCCAGCTCAGGCACTGCTGACATCTGTCCCCTTGCAGCCCGGACTGTTTGCTGCCTCATCATGGGTTGGCCAAGTCAGTGGGTCACGGCAGGTCTTGCAACAGCCACCAGCCCGCTGCAGAGATCTTGCCCATGTTTTTGCCTTCCCTTGGCCTGGATCTGTGGTGACCTCGTCACCTGCTGCCTCTTTTCCATGTGTACCAAGGAGGACCCAGCTGCCTCAACACTTTTGGTGGCATAACATTAAGCAAAGGGGAAGAATTGCCCTGGGAGGCCCATTTGCCCTGTGAAGGAGAAGCAGAAAAGGAAGACTCTCAGCTCCTGCGTCGGGATCTAGATCTGTGATGACTTCATTGCACTTCAGGTCCAAGGGGAGCAGTTTGTCACAGCTGACTGAAATCCCATTGATCTTGAGGGAAATGAAAGTGGCAGCTCTGCCCACTAGGAGCAGACATCTGAAGACGTTCAAGCGTGAGGTCAATAATTTGCTGCTGGAGTTCAGCAACAAACAGTTTACATGCCAAAAGGGCTAACTGCAGCCTGCTATAGCAATCTGACCCTTTGAGGACTCTGCTGTGGCCAGGTTGCAAAAATGGAGGAATGGAGCTGTATGGAAAGCAAAATCTACCCCTTTCAGTGCCCTGTAGCCTCTGTGGAGTGCCATTTTGTTTCCCCCCAAGAGTTCTAAATAGCTACAGGGGCCCTGATCCAGATGTTAAAAGTTCCTCACTACACCATACACTAGAGGCACAATCAAAATAGTACACACACACACACACACACACACTATACTGTAAAAGCAAAACAGCAGCTATAACAATGCACAGTTCACAAAGACACACATTTAGAGTAAGGTCTCTTTTGGCCCTACTACACTACTCTAAAATTAGCATTTACAGAGCATACCCAGGCTCTGGTCAAAAGTAATGAATCAGCGCTTCCATTTACAGGTGAGGAAGACTGAGGCCACAGGATGAGCAATTCACACAAGGTCAGCCCTGGCAGAGTGTGGTGGTTGTGGCAGCTGCTTTCGTTAAAGTCAGAAACCCTTGGAGATCTACTGCAGACCCTTCGGATATTTCCCAGCGGATCCTGGTCTACATTTTGCCTGCTCCCCGGAGATGCAGCCCTTATCCACATGTCCTTTCAATTACTATCACGACCACTATTTTGTAGTGATTTTACAAATCACAGTAATGAGACCAGCCCTCAGTGTCCTTGCAGTTGAGGCCGCCTTTGTATCTTCTTGTGCACTTGGCAAAGGCGCATGGAAAACATTGTCTGGGCATACCAAGAGAAGCAGAAAAATCAACAGCCTTGCAAAAAGAACCTTATAAAAAGGAATCATTTTAATCCCATCTTTGAAACGTGTTGATATTTGGATGACATTTGGATCTCTCTCCCTCCTCCCTGCCTTTCCTCCTTGTTGGCCGTAGCATAAAAATTTATCTACAGATAAATAATAGAATGGTCCACAGCCAAACAGGAATGAAATATTTTTATGCTGCCTAGAGAAAATGCATGACTCAATTACGCCTCTTATAAATAATGTATCTTTCTCGGGCTTGTTGCTGTTATTATGTTGGGGGTATGTCTTTCTCTTCCAAAATCATGGCTGTGACCAAACAAAGAGACCGCACAGCCTGACCTTAAGATTTTGGAAAAGGCCCAAATGGGGGGGGGGGGGGCTCTGTAGGGGTGTTCACAGCAGTGGCTGTAGATGATCATCGAACACAAGGGGCAAAATACCCCAAATATTTTTGCTTAACACTGTCACTGCCCATAACTAAGCCTTCAGGGATGCACTTCAGCCTGACTGAATGGGGTGGTGAAAACAGGTCATCCCAAAACACAGAAACCAGTGAAGGATCGGTGGGTGGTTGCAAGGAGGGGGTTGAGTCAGTGCAAGGGGTCTTGCAAATGGCAAATTTTCAGGCTGAAACCCACATTGGACAGGCCACCCTACTGATGGTGGAGCCACGTGCTTCTCCGGCCACACGGGAATCCCAAGCAGGCTGGTTTGGCCTGCAGAGCTACTTCTCTGATTGGCCCCATGGTTGCTGTTGCCACACCAACCATGGGCCCCATTCTGAGGGGCCATAAGCCAGTGGCAGAGCGGAAGGTTCCCAGTTCAACCCCTAATTTCTCCAGGAAAGGCTTGGGAAACTGCCTGAGACCCTGGAGAGCCACTGCTGTGAGTCAGCATTAGCTGAGATGGTTTGAAGGTGTGACTCAGGATGAGGCAGCTGGAAGGCTGCTGTGTGGCAGCTATTCTGTGACTCGTGGACCCCCTGCTCTCCACCGGAGCCAGCCAGGACGTGTCAGCACCACCGATGGGGCAGCATCCTTCACTGCAGGAACAGTGGCAGACAACCTTCAATTCGATGGCATCTCTGTTTTGACAGCTGCCCTGCCACTTCAGGTTTTGCAGTAAAGAAACTTTAGAACTGTTGCCACCGACACTCTGTGGACAGAAGACGGACCAGGTGGGCACACCTGGTCGCAAGGCAATGTGATGCACCAGCTTCCTGTCTCAATTGCAGCCATTACCTCTAAATTAGCATCAAGCCATACCCATTAGCATGTGCATATTTTATGCAGATCAGCATCCTCTTTCTGGTGATCCATTTGTGCTTTCATGGTGACTCCTAAGTTGCCACACTACTGGGATCTGAGGGCCGGAAGCTCACTTAGCAGTGCAGGACAGATTGCTGGGAACACACATAGCAGAGGGAAGTGGCTCTGGGCAGGCCCGTCCAAGAGAGCGTCCTGAACGAGTCAAAGAATGAGCTGGTGCTCTCCCCTCCAAAGCCCTGGTGTTGGCTGCCTTAAGCAACTGCTTCACTCTGCCTTGTGGCAGGGCTGGTCCTGGTGATGGGGCAGCTACTGCCCCCCTTTGCATAACATCCTGGCAGGCTGGCCCTGCTCTCCGTGCCCTGGAGACGTTCTTAAGTGAGAGTGAGGATCACTTAAGAGCCCTGCTTTCAGCTTCCACAGAGCTGGGGGATCCTCCTCATGGAGCACCTCCAGTTTGGCGTGGCTGCATTCACAAGTGGTTAGAAAGCAAGGGGATTGCTTGAAGCTCAGCCAGAGACTCAGCTGGACGTGAATGACTAGGCAGCTGCGAGGCAAAAATCCTGTCCTCATGGCTCCTTGCCTGCCCAGCTCACATCTCACATGGAGCAACGAGGTCCGAATTCCTCGGCAACGGCTGGGACAGGGCAGCCAAGTCAGTGCGTGTCCTGGAAGCCATGTCCGATGAGGAACAGTTGGAAGGGCACAAACGCTTGTGCTAGAGAAGACAAGGTTGATGGGAGGCATGATCACCACCTACAAATATCTAATCTAAAGATGCACAGAAGATGGAGTGGACTTGTTCTGTTGCTCCAAGACCTGACCCAGGGGTGCAAACCGAGGAAGGCAGACTGCTGCTCCGTTAGGGGTAACTTCCTAACAGCGCTCTGTAGAGCTGTCTGCCTTGGGAAGTGATGAGCTCTCTCCTTCCTCTGGGTCATGGGAGCAAAGGCCGGGTGGAGGCTGGTCAGCAGCCTGACCTGCAGAGCCCACTCCAAGCAGGGGGTGGGACTGGGTGACCTCCAAGGACCATCTCTTTAACTCCAGGCTGCTATTCTTCACGTGCGCGCTGAGGACGCAAGAATGATTCACGCAGCCTTGAGCGAGCCTCCCGGCCAGGAATCAACCAGCCCTTGCCTGCATTTGTGTGAAAGCAGCCGAAGGAAGCCAGCTGAGTTGTAGGTGTCCCCTCCTTTGCTCCTCTCCACATGACTCCGTGCGCTGATTGCGCTGCCATCTGCCATGAGACCGGCAGCTGCCCCGATGAGTCTCAAGGCTGCCTGCCCAGGTCTATTACTTAATTGCTCACCACCCCCTCCCCACACGGGGGATTTCTAATTTATGGACTACGATCCCTGGAGCCCTGCTCATCCTCTAATGGGGCCTGCTGTCTGCAGGCAGCAAGTCCCTAATAAAGTTAACTCTTATGTAATAGCATAAAGCTGCTGGCCCAAATCCAGAGCCAGAATATGGGGGAGTGGGGAGAGGAGGCCATCGAGGGCTGTCGTTTGCCAGCAATGAGGACAAAGGTGCAATTTAAAGAGAAGGTGACGGAAGTGCAGTGTAGCCATCTGATTCGGGAATGGCTCAGCTCTTGTCTCAGTTTCTGCATTTTTATCTGCTGAAATGTTTATCACAGGTAGAAGGAAAAATACATCGGTTTAAACAAATCTAGAGGCAAGGATATTAGAAGAGGTGTTCAGAATTACAGGTTGGGGTAGAAGCCAGTTGTTACCAAAACATGGGTAGTTTGGGGGATGGTTTTGCAGGTTCTGAAGGCATTTTAGAATGTTTCCATTTCTTTTCAACTAGGTTGAGCATAGAAGGAATTTCAGGGCTGCAGCCTCTGTCCCTGGCTGATCTACCTGCTGAAACTTTCACATCTGTGGAACTAGAGGACACCATGCCTGGAGGTGGAGGGGGAAGGAGAAGGAAGAAGAGGGGCAGACCCTGAGTCCAGCCACCTGATCTGACTCCCCTGGGGTCCCAGCGGCTCTCTGGGGTTTCCCTGAGTGCCCTGCCTGCTCTCCCTCGCCCCCTGCCTTTTCTCGAACCACCAATAACTTGATGTTTTCCTGGTTTTTCCAAGATTTTTCCCCAATGGAAAGGCTGAATCCCTCTCTGGCAGTTTAGCTGCTGGCAGGAAGAACTTAACTGAAAGAGACCTGGGGGATTATTTTGGGCCCACCCGAAGGAAGGTACATTTCCCAGCTGGAACCCATGGGCTGTTTAAGAGTTCGAAAAATTAAAAAGTGTGCTTGCTGCTGCAGCAAAAACAGCCAGAGGGAATTCCTCACCGTGGCTCCGGCAGGAAACAGGATGCTGGGCCTGATGCTGGGTACTTGAGTCCCATCCTCCAGGAAGTGAGCCACAGCCAGCGAAAGGAAAGTAGCCATTTCCACATATTTGGGTGTATCTCAAAATAAGTGCATTTGCAAATTAGAGAGAAATTATATTTTTTAACAGCAAAATGAAGCTGCAAAATCCTAGGACCTTCAGGATGTCATCTTTGAAGTGTCTCTGAAATGCAACCAGCACCTTGCAAGATTCTCGTTAGGAGAGTGGCAGGGAAAGAATTAAACTGCCCTTCTGAAACTCCCCAATACAAACCAGAGTCTGCTCAGCTGCTATTTACAAAACAAACCAACAAGCAAGCAGAAAATGTACACGAATAGTATCTATGCCCCACTGGCAATGCATCTTTGTCCACAAGGAGAAGGTAAGTGCAGTTGACTGATCCCTTTGGTATTGGCATTAATTTTATATCTGGATAATTTATATCTGTATTAATTACTCTAGATCAGCAGTGGCGAACCTATGGCACACGTGCCACAGTGGGCACGCAGAGCCCTCTCTGTCGGCACGCGAGCCAAGTCGCCCCAGCATCGCCCCAACAGCCGAGCATTGAATAACAGCATGCACAGGGGCCATGAGCATGCTCAGAAAGGAGTAGTGGTGTCAGGCGATGAAGTCACAAGCTGCAGCTCATTAGCTGCGACTCGTCCGAGCTTTTGCATGACCAGTCAGTGCACTGCCAAGGATATATATATATTTGCTTGGACTGGCTGTGAGTTGCTTTTTCTGAACTAAAACCTCAGTTTTCAGGTTTTATTGTACTGTTGGCACTTTGCGATAAAGAAGTGGGTTTTGGGTTGCCGTTTGGGCACTCGGTCTCTAAAAGGCTTGCCATCACTGACCTACTGTAGATAATCATCCTAAACTGATGGTTATTTATTTATTTATTTATTTTCTATATTGCTGATTAGTCAAGATTTTATTTATTTATTTTTAGACTTGTTTTCCACTCATTGGCCCGAGGGCCCCCTAAGCTTGGTTAAGCAGAACCAATATAAGTCTCAGTGGGTCTACTCTAAGTTTGAATGAATCCAGATCAGCCTATTGTCTCCCAACTTAGCTGAATAATATTTGCCCAATAAACAAAAGCCCCCCCTTTTTTTCTTATCAGTGGAAAGAATACAGGAATCACAGGAAAAGCAGTGATTGGGCCTAACAGCTGACAAACTCAGAGTGTAGTTTGTCAAAAACACTACACAAGATTAGTAGCCTGCAGCCAGTATTTTGGCTGGTGAATTCTAGGGATGGCTGAATCTGTCAGTTTCATTTTCTGACAAAAAACAAAACAAAACAAAACCTAACATTGCTTCTTTCCTATTTATGTGGAAACTTGCCCATTTTGGTGAGTTCTCTTTATATATTAATTAAAGAAACAAATTAAATTCTCGCTCATCTGCACTGACCAACTTCAGCAGCCGCAGCTGTTTCTGCTGTATGTTCAAGCTACATCTTGTTTGAACTTTGTTAACCTCACAAAGAGCTTCACCTATTGGAAGATGCAAAAATTAATTAATCAAATCATTCCTGGCTACCCTGTTATAGCTAAAAATGAAGAGACAGTCAGGAAAAAAAGAACTGCCAGATCATAAAAAACTTCAGCATCACAAATATGGCTGAAAACATGCTGATTTTTAATAGCAAAATACCTTCCTGGATAGACAAACCTATCAGGCCCCCTCCCAGTCCGTTTTCCTTTCTCTCACTGAAGGAGATATTTGTGAATATTTGCAATCTATTGATTGCCGGCACTGATAGTACTTATTATGAGGCAGATGTAGGCAATATGGAGCCCATAAGCACCTCCGGGCATTTTCCTGGCTTCTAGCAAGGCATTTTACTTTTCTGGAAAATTACGACGCAACCCCACACCCATTTAGACACAAAAAAGTCCCACAGTCGCCAGCATTCCATCTAGAGGTGCACAGGAAGGCATCCCTAATGCACTTCCCGACCAACAGTTGGGATTCCTGCGAAATCATTTTCCAGTGGTGCTGAAAACAGGGGTCCAAAGGCCTTGTTCAGTGCGATACCCTCCTGCCTTTCGGGCAAGCATCTTATCTTTTGCCACGCCTCGCAAGGTGTCCATTTCATGGGGGTGACCAGGATTATCTCTCAACATGATTGCCTGTCTCTGACCTACATGATCAGAAAATTACGAGTGCAGAATTAAGTCTCTTGAAGGCAGTGGGGGAAAGGACAGTAATATCTGGAATCCAGGGACCCCCCCCAAAGGCCCCCTTCAAAATAAGTGGGGATGCTCTAGCCCCCTCAAAGACCCCCTGTACTACACCCTTGGTCATCAGAAGAAGTCCTTTGTTCCCAAAACAAGGTTCATTTTGATTTCAAAAGTAAGGAGGGTGACTTTATTTGCATGCATTTGATAAGAATTAGCTGGTCTGGCAAATTTGTGATCTCCTGCAACACATGCGCACATTGCCTTCTAGATCACACTTCTACTTTCTTAGGGCACTACATTCCTGGGTCAATTCCCAAGGCATTTGGAACTATTTAGAGATAATTATTTTCCCAATGACCCAGAAAGATGCTGATTTTAGACTGCAATAGAAATACTCATAAGGCATAGCAGAAGGTTGGGGCTAAAGAATAATAAAGCCCTAACTGATGCCCTCAGAGCTATTTGCCACCATGAAAAGGAATCCAAACAGATGCACAACTTCTGAATATTTCTTTGGGCAAAACCATTTTTTGAGATCATGTCTTGTCTGGGGAAGGACAGAATAGGAACAGCATCCAGCGCTGGGGACATATTTTGGAATCAAGTGACAAAGCTTTCTTGAATCCCCTCAGTAGAGACTCCTGGATCTGTGTGCCCTCTTTTGCAGAAGGCAGTCCTCTGTTTAAAGGCGCACCAGAAGGCTATCTCTTATTTGAAGGTATCTTCAGTTTAAGGGCCTGTCCTGATTCCTGATTGAAGATTAAAAGAAAAAGAAAAACCCCTAAAAACTGTTGCCCAGCTCAGATTAGCACCCAGACAGCAAGCTAAAAGGCAAGTTGGCCAGTCCTCCTTTTCACATTCTGCATTATGGTGAGAGGAACTATATTTCTATTTAATTGTAACAATTGTTTTTAGATTAACATCTTTGCATATAAACATGTAGACAAAAATGGTATGCAAATCAGAGTCCTCCGTTGTCTTTTGGTGATGCATTTCCTCTCTCTTTCTCTCTTTATTTCTGTTTTATTCACAAGTGGCCACCCTAGTTTCCCTGCACTTGGAAAGCTTTTGATGTTGGAAAAAAGGCCTTCAGAGAACCCGGGTGGAGTATGTGTGGGGTTTGAGAGCCCTGGCGGGGAATGCAAAGTATCTTCCAATTGAGCCCTTCTCTAAATTTGAGTCTTTTATATATGTAAATTTTGTGCAAATCAGTGTCTACTCCTTTGGTCTTGCATTTCCTCCTTTTTGGATCCATAAGTGGCCACCCTGCTTTAGGATAAAAGCAAGGGCCAGAGGAGACACAGGATGCTGCTGCAGAGGCAGATCCAAGGGGTAAGTTTGATTTGCCCAATGTTGGAAAAAATGTCATTTGGGGCTTAGATTAGCTCTACGTAGGAGTGGTTTAAATTAGGTTTCATCACCCAGACAGCCAGGGGCACTGCTGGTACTTAGAGAGACAGACATGAAGAGAGACTTCCTCTGTCTCACACAAACTTAAGGAGAGTCCTTCCCATCAGCCGATGGCCAGAAGCACTGGGGAGTGTATTCCCAAGCATGAGAGGACTGCCCCAGTCGGTGGAATCCATTGTCAGAGTATATTCAGCTACCTGGCAGAATCCAGTCACTCTGGGATCAGGTCTGGGCAGCTCTGCTTAGAGGGAGCACGTCCTTATCGCTTGCAAATGCAGCCCAAAGCAGACCAGCAGCGAGTCGTCCCTCCCGGAGAGCCATGGCCTCTCAGAACCGCATTCCTGGTCCATGAGGTAAGGCCTTGGCTCAATGGGAGTCACTGTTTGCTCATATTTCGAACAGAGAATCCCCCTCATTTGCAGGCTCGATGCCTTTAAAAGACAAACACACGCTTGCGTCTTTAAAATGAAGTGCAGCAATCTTAGCCGTTTAGCCACAGTGGGAGCCAATTCTGCACAGAGATTGTAAAATGTGGTACCGACATTGATTGACCGGCTCTTTTCCGTACAGGCTGGTACTTGAAGTCTGGAAGCATTGCAAAAATTCCATTCAGCTTACAACTGAGCTGCAGGTGCAGAGATACCATGTAAACAGCCCTTGCCAGAGGGTACCACATCGAACAGGGGTGCAAGTGTATCAGAGAAGTTCCTCCATGGGAAGAACAAAAGCAGGGGGAGGGGAGAATTCCTAGGCACAGAAAATGTTCCAATCAAAAGGACAGCTGGTCTATAACACCATAACACTAGCGTTCTATGGCTAATTAATTTCCAAGATGAGAGAAGTGAAAGAATGACTTTTCATCTTCATGATGTGGTACAATCCAGGAAGAGCGGTGAGCTGTGATTTAGTTTATTGAAAGTCATCGTACTTTCTTCTCCCGCAGATGCAAGGTGTGCAGAATCTCAGATTCATTTGAGTCCATGATAATACACATTCATGCAGCTTCACAAAGGTCTTAAGATGTTCACTCTTTTCACTTTCCCAAGGTCAATCCACCATTTACTTGGTAAGCCACCTTCTTCAGCTGAAAGAGTCCCGGTTTATGTTCCTTCTTCACAATTCCTCATACAATCTTTCATAATTTTGCATTGCTCTCCAATCACACGGGCAGATATCTGTCAAGAAGGCCATTCAAAATTCAAACAGTATCAGTCAAAAGAAAAAAGAAATTTTCTCATGGAGAAAATTGTTGCATGTTTGTCATTGCCTGGACCATTGAGAAGTTCCAAATGTTGTACTTTGCTAAAAAGAAAAAAAGAGAAGAAAAAGGGAAGGAGAGAGGAACTTTCAAAAAGCAGAGGAAGAGGAGGTGTGGATTTGCATAAGATTTGCCTGATGATGCATAAATGTGTGTGCGTGAACTTGATGACAATAAGTCGATAAATAGAAGGACACTGCATCTCACCATAGTGACTGGAGAAGTCTGGGACCAGGTGATGCATTTGCCAGCCTACTGAGTCTGATGTCCAGTCTGTAGATGGACAGCAGGCTGAGCAAGTCCTGACCTGCTGTCCCAGGTTATCCTACAGCTGGATGTGGACTGGACCCCTTTCAAATAAGTGATGCCTTCAAAGACAGGACATCCTCTGACACCCCTTCAAATAAAGGGCTGCTGGTTGCAAAGGGGGACACGTGGCAGGATTGCCTTAGGTTTCCTTTGGACAAGAAGCTATTAGAGATTTGCAGCATCTCTGTAATAGATGCTTCGTTTACAAATACCCAAGCTAAGCATAATTCATAAGGACAAAGAGATACTTTTGCAAGCCAGCAGAGCCTAGAGAGATCCTGAAGAGACACTGCATGGCACTTCATCTTCAGCTAACTCCAATCCCAATCACTGTCTTTCACTACCAACTTTAATCTCTCTCTCTACACACACCTCCCCTTAACCTGATGAGTATCACCTTCACCAAGCCTTTTTGTGACACTCATTCAAAACAAGAGAACTTCAGCAATCAGGAGACATCTTGCAGCCAGTGATCCACTACGGGTGAAACCATTCGTTCGGTCGGTCGGTCGGTCAGTCATTCATAGTCTTTACTCCCTGCCTAATCAATGAACTTTTCTTGGCAGCTTATAATACACTTTAAATACAATCAGAGGAGCAACACTTCTCAAAGATAAGAATATTAGCATGCCCATAAATTTTGGAGGAAACCAACTGGAGATTTGTTACGGATTGTGCAAAAATCAGGAATTTGAGAGAGAGAGAGAGAGAGAGAGAGAGAGAGAGAGAGAGAGAGGTCAGTCCAGCCTCTGAACTCGAAGATTACAGGTACCCCATGCAGGGTGGAAGAGCATGAAGGCAACCTGCATCTCCCTGCTCCTCCAACCCTGCAGGTCAGTTGGACAGCTGATTTTGGCCACCTGGTCACAGTGCTTCAGACAGGGAGAGAAGGGAGGTGCAGTGCCACCCAGATGCCTTGCATCCGCTTGGCCCTGCTCTCCTCTTGCACCCGCCTGGCCCTGCTCTCCTCTGCTCCCTGCGTATTGTGTGCCACCTTTGCCATTCCTCTGAGGTCACTAATCCAACCTCAGGGAAGCAGCCAGTGCAGTTCTTTCCAAACTGACTGCAAAGAGAAAAGGGTGGAAATCCAAGCATGAATCCCCAGCTCCAATATCGTAATTGTTTTCCAACTTCCCATCTGGGATTCCAGAGAATCCTATAGCTCTCTTGACACTGTCCAGAGGCTGTAGGATTGTTCTGTTAAGTAAAATTGTTATATACTTAAAATTAGTTCAGTAAAATGAACAAGTGGGAGAGATCCCCCCATTATTGAAATCACGTACTCCTGTAATGGTAAATTTGGGAAAACCTACAAATTGGGGTCTCTCCCTCTCTTTCGTTTCCCTTTCCCCAGCTGACGTAAATCCCAGTGTACAGTTTAAAGCTGACTACAGCACTTTGAAAGCAATTGTAGCTCCACTTCTAGCCATAGTTAACGAAATCTGGAGACACGGCACCTCCGAATAAAATCATATCTGGAGTCTTTGGAATGCTGCGGTGGGAGGGGGCCGTCTGCCATGTGCCTAGTGACCCAGAATATCAATCAACTCCCCTTCTGTGAGGAATGGCTTTTGAGGGTGGGGGTCCCACTGTGGAAGATACGTACTGTGTGAATCAACAGAGAAAGGGGATTTTAATGTTGCATGATATCTTGCAAATACAAGGCTGGGAAAGCATTCTGATGCAAGAGGCGGTTGCTGGCAACGCTTCAGGTTTGGTTTTACTGGCCCAAAAGGTTCTGTGTGGCAACATTGCTACCCTTTGTAGGTCCACCAACATTGTACATCCTGAGCAAATTAGGGGTTAGAGGGAAAATACTGGAGCGTATTTAAAATGTTTCCTCTAAGTTCCAAGCTTTCCAGTGCAGTCTCATCAGAAGAACAACCTCCACCAATAAATCAGGAACCCTGGCATAAGTTCACGTTTGGCAGGAGTACCTATGTAAGTTGTGCTGCTTAAATTGCTGGCAATAGTGAGACAACGAGCCAGGATAGGCGACAATTTTACTACTGCACACAGAGAGGCAGTGTGGTGTAGTGATTAGAGCAGGGGTGGGTGGGGCACCTGTAGCCTTCCAGCTATTATTCAGTGCAGATCCCATCATCTCCACCCATGGGCTAAGTTGAGCAGAGCTGATAGGAGTTGAAGCTCAACAATATCTAGAGGGCCAGAAGTTTTCCACCTCTAGTTTATAGAGCCATGAGAGCAAGGAGTGACCTGGGACCATTCAGTCTCTCACCCTAAACTACCTGACAGGAATGTTGTGATGATAAAATGGAAGAGAACAGAGATAACCTGGTCTGTATGTTAATGCGCTTCTTGGAGGAAGGGAAGTTTGGGGGTGGTTTTAATGCACCTGAGGTGAAGGTAAAATCCATCTTGCTGGATAAAGATTTTGGAAGTTGTTTACATATCTGCGAAGGTGAGCACGCACAGTTGTTATGAGCTTGTACAATTAAAAATGTACCATTACAGTACTCTGTGTGCATGTGTGTGCACATATCCCCCTTCCCATGTTTTCCTCAAAAAGTATATAGCATGTCTCTAAGATCAACCTCTGTAGCAGAGAACTGGAGAATGACCAGGGTAACACCATTTTTAAAAAGGATCCTAGGGGAATCCAGAAAATCACAGGCTGGTTAGCTTAAAATATATTTGGATAAATTATTAATACATTTTAATAATTTGGATAAAATTATTTTGCTCTGGATAAATTGATTGAAAGCCAATTAAAAATACCATTAGTAAGCATATAGGACAAGCCCTGCTGAGAAAGAATCAGCATGGCTTCCAGAAAGGTAAGTCCTGTCTCATTAACTTTTTATAGTTCTTTGAGAATATTGATAAACCTGTGGGTAGAGGTGATCCGGTTGACTGTGGTCTCTTTGGACTTTGAAAAGGCCTTTAATAAGTCCCTCACTAAAGACTGCTGAACAACCAAGCAGTCATGGGAGAAGAGGAGAAGTCTTGGTTAAAGAAGAGAAAGTAGTAGCTGTTGTTCAGTCGCAAAGTTGTGCCCGACTCTTCGCAACCCCACGGCCAACATTCCTCCAGGTTGTCCTGTCCTCCCCCATCCCCCAGAGCACACCCAAGACCACACTCAATGACTCCATCTAGCCACCTCATCCTCTGCTGTCCCCTTCTCCTTTTTCCCAGGATCAGGGTCTTTTCCAATGAATCCTTCCTTATCATTAGGTGGCCAAAGTATTTGAGCTTCGGCTTTAGTACCTGACCTACTAAGGAGCAGTCAGAGTTGATTTCCTTTAGGACTGACAGATTTGAACACAAAGTTAAAGTAACACAAGTTGGGGCAAATAAACCCGACTTCACACAGATGCTGATGTGAGCTGAGCTAGCAGTAACTAGCCATGAAAGAGATCTCAGGGCTGTAGTGGACAGCTTGATGAAAATGCCTCTGAGTGTCTGCAAATTTTATGCTAGAAATAATTAGAAAAACACTGAAGATACAGTTGCCAAAAGAACACTGCCATTGTGCAGCTCTAATGTGGACTAAATTTGGAATACTGTGTACAGCTCTGGTCTCCAGATCTTAAAAAAGAGGTTGGGGGACTAAAATTATTAAGGGGTTGGAGTAACTCTCCAGTAAGGAAAGGTTACCAAGCCTAGGACTGTTCAGCTCAGGAAATGAAAAAAAGGTAAGGGGCATGTGATAGAAGTGTACAGAATTATGCTTGGTGTGGAGAAGGTGGATAGGGAGACATTTTTCTGCCTTTCATACCACGACCTGAAAGGGTCCTTCCATGGTGGGACATTTAGATATTTTTTTTTTAAGGACGGACTTCTTCACACGGCACATGGCTAAACGATGGAATTCAGCTTCCAGTACGTGGTGATGGCCACCAGCGTGGGTGGCTTTAAAAGAGGAATGGACAACTTCGTGCAGGAGGCTCCATGCCGGCTGGCGCTGATGGCGCGGCGCAAGGGAGGGCAAGACGCCTCTGCACACCAGTTGCTGGCGAACGTGTGTGTGTGGGGGGGGGGTCGCCTCCGCACTGCCGTCCCCCTTGCGGGATTCCCACGGGGAGCTGGCCACTGAGTGCGCTAAAGGCTGGCCTGGAAGCGCCTCTGATCAGATCCAGCCGGGCTGCTCTTCCGTTGTTACGGATTTCGTTTTAAAGCCCTCCCATTTTTGCTCCAAGAACTCCTCGCCGACCAAGTTGAAAGAGAGAGAGAGAGGGAGGGAGAGAGGGAGACGGAGAAAGTGAAGGGGAAAGAAAGTGCTCTCCCTTTCCGCTCCAGCCTCTGGAGGAGGCGAGCGCTCTGCACGGATTCCGACGGGCAACCCTGAGCAGGACCCGCAGCATCATTCCAGAACTCTAGGGGGGAAGCGGAGAAACCCGAAACCAGAAGGACTTTGGACGCCAAAGCCGGAGCAGGGCGCCTGTGCGAAAGAGCGCCCGAGGGAAGACTGCAGAAGACGCGGGCGGCGGCGGCGGCGGCGGGGGGGGGGGGATCCGAGTTGGGGGCTGCAACGGACAGCAGCACGAGGGAAGGGGGCCACGCGAGGGGACCCCCCCAACGCACACGCGCGCACGTCTGGAGGGAGCGGAGGCAGGGGGCTGCGATCCAGCGAGCCTGCGGGCGCTCCGCGCCACGGCTTTCCCTCCCGTCTCGCCGCCCCCGCGCCCTCCCCGCGACGCCGCCGCCGCCGCCGCGCCGCCGCTCCATCTTGCCCTGCGCGAAGCGAAACGGAGCGCTGCGCAGGCATCCCACGGCCGGTGCGCCGGGCCGGGGCCGGGGGGGCGCCTCGCCGGGCGCGGCGGAGACGCGGGGACCGCCGGCGAGGGGACCGCGGAGCAGCTTCCGGACTGCGGGAGCCCCATAGCGTGGCGCAAGGTAATTGCCCCGAAAACGGTCGAGGGAGGGAAGAGTGGAGGGAGCCGGAGCCGGAGGCGCGGGGGGCGAAGGCGAAGGCGAGCTTGGCTGCACGCGAATCGTGCCCGCCGTACTCGCGGGCTTCCAACTTCCTTTGGCACCTCGTGGGCCGGATTCGGCTCTTTTGCGGGACGGAGCTTGGGGAACGCAGGCGCGAGGCAAACGCGCTGCGGGAGCTTGTTGCGGGCGGGGAGGGGAGGGGGCGGCGCGAGGGGCTGGATTTTCGGAGGCCCGCGACCCTTTCTTTGCAACCGATCGCCAAATCCTGCGACCTCTGCCTACTTCCCCAAGTCTTTTTCTAAAGTAATAGTAGGTGGGTGAATAAACCAGGAGACCAAGAAACAGCACCGGCCGACATCGAACGCCGACGGAGCCCCACAGGACACGCGCACGCGTGCGCACGGAAGCGAGAGGGGCCTCGGCTACACTGACCCCCTCCCTCACGCCAAGCATGTTCACCTCCGTGGATCAGAGCCCCGAGGAAGTATCTCAGAGACGCCCAAAATAAGCAGCCCACCCCCACCTAAAAGGCTGTGTAGCCTCCTGTTGGGCGTGCCCTGGAATGACCCCTCATTTTGAAACGGTTCTGCGTGGCGTGTTGAGAGCGCCCAGAAGCAAAGCCGGCCTGACTTCTGGGTTCCGGGCAGCAGTCTTCTTTCGTGGCTCTTTGGTGTCCATCGAGAAAACTTGTCCGCGGTCTTTCTTCTGCCCAAGCTTGTCCTTGCGTCTTTGCAAAAGAAAAAGACTGGAGCCGCCTCACCGCCTGTTCCCTCCCCTTCCTTGCGTGTTTTTCTTCAGATGGCCCAGGAACCAGCAATCTGGGAAGCCGCACTTTTGAGCTCTCCTCCCTTGCATCCTTCACTGGAGCAGATCCAGGTGTTTGGGAAATAACTGGCAGGAAAGAAGATCTGCAGTAGTGACACTAATAATTATCACAAGAGGAAGAATGCATTGGATGGTTCCCTGCCTGATGGTAAGTCGCTCTTTCCCCTGGATCCCTCCGTGGATGGACAGAGCGTGTTGCCGTTTCCTATGTCGTCTCAGGGCAGCCTGTGCAGAGCATTTGGCTTCTTTTTCTAATAGGAAGAAAATGTCCTGCACTTAAAACCGCTAATCTCTTCCTCAGCTGCCACAAAATTAGATTCTTAGAAGTATGTAATGGGGGAAAACACAAAACAAGGAGACGTGGAGACTGTGGATGAAGGCAAAGATCTGGTTAGGTGTGCTGTGTGTTCACTTTGGCTGTGATCCTATAGGCGCTTACCAGGAAGCAAATCCTATTAAACTTAACTGGACTGACTTCTGCCTAAGGTTGCTCTGCAAATCTGTCTGACACACAAAGGCTGGATTGTGTTGTTCATTGCAAGGGTTAAATGCAAGGATAACACAGGAGACCTTTTTGTTGGACCTACTCTTGCAATGCAGCCTTCATTTTCATTTATCTGACTCAGACGGGCTGTACATGGGCCTCCTTGTTCTGTCATCCAGCTCATCAGAGCATTCTTTGGGTTTGGGGAAGGGAATTGGGGAAGGCTTGAATCCATAAATCCTGATTCCTTGGCTTGCTGACCATTTTTTCCCCATAAGCAGAGTTTCATAGTGCTGGTAAAAATGCAGGAGGGTCTAAATAACATTTCATGGTCGTACATGAGGAGGAGGAGACGGCAGCATCATGTCCAGGGACATGAGAGAGAAATAGTTCCTTGGCATCCATCCATCGCTGTTGATAAAAGAGATTTAAATGCATGGAGAGAACTTTGCAATCCCTAAGGGATGGTCAGCTGGCTCCAGGGTCAAAATGCCACCAGAGAGTAACTTAATAAAATCCCCCAGACATGTTGATTCCTTCCCAGCGTTCTGTTTCAAGAACTCTTTTGGGCAGAACTGCCGTGACATTCTTCAGCTTGCCTAATCCATATGGCCAGAATGGTACATCCCAAGTGGAAATATTACTCACATTTTCCTTTTCTTAAGGGCCAAACTACACAATACACCAATACAGGACACCAGGTGTAGGCAGCATGGTGTGTTCCTGGTGTGAGTCTAAGACTCCCATGAGTCCTCACTAGGTTGACCAGAGATCACAGGGATGATGGGAATTGTAGCAAAGCCCCCCAAACAAATTATCCATCTGGAGACCCCAGGTTGTCTACAGCTGATTTTCCTGTACACCATTCACACAACAAGGAATTGTGTATGGGGTTGTGCAAGACAAGGCAGTTGGTGCAGGGGGAGGGATCCAGACCGGAACCCTGTAGGCATGGAAGGTGGTCCCTTTCCGGACTACATCCCTGTTGCAATCCAAATTCATCGGGCATTAGGACAGGAAGAAGTGTTGCAGAGCTCTTACTCACCAGCAAATCTGCTGCCAGAGCAGGTGCAACATTGCTGCAAGATTGCTGTTTCATCCTGTTACGACATGAGATGTTGACACACTTGGTGGGGCTGAGTCTCCTCATGTGTCTGGCAGTTTGGCAGGTTTTAGGCTTGTCCTTTTAACAAATGGAGGAATTCATTAAAAGACAAGAGCTGTGCTACCCAATGACTGTGCGATTGGAAGGACAATCTTACAGTGATAATACCTGTGCAGGTAGCAGATTTGAATACTCAGAATGACAGATCATCACCTGTGGGAATCATGCTGGTTAGGGATTGGTGGGAGCTTTAGTGCAAGATGTTGGAAGTGTACAGAAAGCTAATTCAACTAGAAATGCTGTGGACATGGCTTTCTAATGCTCTGGGTTTTTCCTGAACCTGATAGGTTTACTTGCAAGTAAATGTTGCATAGGATTGCAGTCTGGCAGAGCAAACCTAAGTGTACATGCCTCAAAAGTGAGTGAGTGGGACATAGCAAGATGTGTTTCAAGTAAGACAGTTTTCTTTAAGACAGTTTTCCTTGTATTCCTTGAAACGTCCTAACTAGATATGCAAAATTAATAGTGCATTACATAACCTTTTGAATCAATACATTCCAAATCCTGTTAGCTAAGTTACATGACAATCCTAAATACGCCAACTCAGAGGTAAAAACTGAGCTCCGTGGGACTTTCCCTCAGGTAAGTATGTAAAGGACTGCAGACTTCATTAAACACATTTAGTACATAGTTTAACATCAATATCCAATCTGCGGGTTCCGTTGTTGAATATCCCAGTATGTTTTATGCATCATTACTTCCAGCCACATGAACTGCATTTTTCTCTTCTTTTCTCAGTGTTTGGCAGAAGGAAACAAGCCCATAAATATTCTCCCATCTCTTGTATTCTGCCTTTGTGCTGAATAATCTATGTGAATTTTAAACAGATGGACCAATTTTTGCCCACAGTTCTGTTGAAGGGCCCTCTTCCCACCATCGTCTTGTCCTCGATCTGCGATCCAGTTGGGTCTATGTATAACTGATTTCCGTAAGAAGTTTCCTTTTAAACTACTGCCCTAGCTGAACTCCCAAGCTGCATTTTTAAAAAAGTCTTACATTGTCTCTTGTAATGCAATAAAAATGCAGATGATCTTTGTGAGGCAAAACAGTTATAAAGTCACTGGAGAGATGATCAAGAAACAGGGCAAATGAGTCATGCCCTTCCCTGCTGTTTATTATACAGTGGACATTTCTGTTCTTATTATTTCATCCATGTAACGTCAGTGTACAAAGAGGGAGAGAAGACATGTCTCCATGGGGGACAGAACATGCTTGACAAGCGCCAGGGAACCGAGTAGGACTAGCCCTTCCCAGTCTAGTGCCCTCGCATTTGAGGGCTAACTTCCTAGAGCCCCCAAGTTCCCCCCCAAGAGGGCAGACAGGCTCCCTCTTTTACTATTACAGAAGTTCACCGACTCCTGCACACACCTGTTGGCATTTCTAGGTGGTTGGACTAGGGCTCAAGAAGTCATGAAGCTCACGGGGTGGCTTTAGGGCAGTTAGAGACTCTCAGCCTAGCCTACCTTACAGGGCTGTTGTGAGGATGAAATGGAGAGGAGGAAGAGGATGCAAGCTGCTCTGGGTTCCTTGTGGGGGGAAAGCGTGGGATAGAAATAGAATGTACAAGTGGTACCTTGTCTAGAAATGAGCCACTAATCACACTCAGCGTCCTGATTCCCATAGCATGATACCTTCCCGATACCTTCTTGATACATTCACCTGCCACTTTCCATCATCCCCTGTCAGCATGATGGGACTTACAATCCAATATCCCTGGGTGGGAAAGGGTCCACTGAATCGTTCTGTCTGAAGCAACAAACCACCACCGCATTCAGGGGTTCCCTGAATCGAAGAAGGCCAGCTCAGCAACCTGGTCACGCTGCTGTGCATGTCTTGGCTCTGCTGGGCGTGTACTGGAGAGGGCAGAGGATGCTGGATGGGACGCAACCAGTGGCAGAGCAGCCGCTCTGTATGCAGGAGGTCCCAGGTTCAATCCTTGGTGTCTCCAGGTAGAAAAGACTGGGAAAAGCCTGATTTCCCTGGAGAGTGACTGCCAGTTATGGAAGAGCAGGAGGGACCAGACAGTACATCAAGATCCACTGGTCATCTCTGGATGACTTGGAGTAGCCGGGCAAAGGCTTCTGGCTCCCGGTTATTTCATGACAACATCAACAGCATAGAGGCTTATCTTATCTAAAATAGACTGCCAAAGTGAAAGACAAGGAGAAGCAGGAAAGAAAAGAGGGCGGACCCTGTTTTGATACTGAGACAAATTCTTGATCTTGGCCATGAACTCCTGGGCATCCTTGTTTTTTCATTCCTCTTGGTGCATGGCTGTCCTGAGCGGCTCCCTTGAACCCGGCTCCAGTCCATGGACTTGGAGGTTCTAGCACAAAACAAGCCAACACAGATCTCAAAATCCTCGTGTCTGCCCCCTGCTGGTGTGGGCGGTGCTGATCTAGATGCCTCAGTGTAGGGCAGGCATCTATGCTCCTATGATTTTCTTCAAATAAACTAGTAACTTTCAGCTCTCCTTTTTTGCTGTGCTGGGATAAACCATACATTGAAGGTCCATGAATATTTGCACATCCCTTGAAAAACCCTCCTTTGGTCTTTCTTCAGTGACCCCATCCTGCACCAGTGTTGACTGTTGTTATAATACGGGATCTGGTGTTTTCTAAACCCAGTCACATTAACAAACCCTGGTTCTCAACCAGCAACTCAGCATGGGTTCAGCCAACACAGTGACCCACAGTTGAGTTCCTACAGCTATAACCCACATTTCAACAACAACCCATGGTCCAATGACAACCCATAGACAACCCCTCCTTAACCTTTGAGTGTAGGGTTTTGTGTTGACTGAACACAGTCAACAGGACAGCGTTCTTCTCCCACCCGTAGTCTAGCTTAGGGGGTACAGAGCAGGCCACACAGCTGCCTCCTCTAGTTCTTTGTAGGCCTTTCCCAATATCTGCTCCATGAGATAACCTCTTAACAGCCAGGCAGGTGAGAGCTGCTTAAAGAGAAGCTCTGGAGAACAAGCTGATAACAATTTCACCTGCAGAGCTCCCGCAGCAAATATTCTCACTGTTCTTTAAATAACAGCAGCGGGTACAAGTCCGTGAGGGGTAAATTCCATGGCATCTCTTGCAAAATGCCATGTTCCTCTGAGGTTTGACCATAGTAGACTAGAATCGGCAAAAGAGAGCCAGCTTCTCATCTGATGCTTCCAAAATATTCTGATTATAGTTTGTCAGCAACCCAGTACTGAAGGGCACAGGTACTTAAATGATGTCATAGGTAGTATGGACTTGAGTACTGTATCAAGGACTTGACTTGATGTATATGGGGCTGAATTCAGACTTGGTCACACTTAGAGTAGACCTACTACAATTGATGGGACTCCAGTTAGTCTGAAGTCCCACTGAGTTCATTGGTTCCACTCTAAGTGTGACTCAGTTGTGGTGCTTTGTGAGAATACTCACCTGAAAAAGTTAATTGTAGCTCTACTGGCACTTCATCCATTCATTGTGTTACCAATTAAGATTATGAAACAATGCCATTTTTGGAGATGGAAAATGTTCTGTTCCACATCATGGTGTACTGTATACATGTAGGCTGCATGTGTCGGTTTTCCTTGAAGAGGCCAACAGCAGGTCTGAGGGAGTGTTTTTCAATGGGAGGACTTCATGGGAGAAGGGGGTTAACTTCCCCTTTCAAGATGGTCCTGTCTAGCTCGGTATGGCTCTTTGCTGGAGCTGAAAGAGGCAGGAGATGTGGTCACTGGTCTCCATCTTGCTTGGTCCTCAATCTGCTCTCTTAGATTTCCCTTTAGGCTATAATCCCCTGAACCCAGTGGAATATATTGGGATGACTACCTGGAAGACACCTTCTTACCTGTTGCACCTTCTGGTAGTCTCCCTTTACTCTTTTCTGTCAAGAATGAGTACAAGGCTGGGGAGCCTTAGCTAAGGCAAAGACACCGCTTTCTGGATAATCTGGGTCTCTCACATTTTCTAGCCAATGAGACCATTCAGGATGAGGGATAACAGCTTTTCTGTTAGGAGAATGATCTGCCAGGTCACATACCTACCTGCTTTGGCCTTCAGCTTAGCCAAGGAGTTGAGTGATGGAGATGTGCCCTCATTTATGAAAATAGCAAGTGGTGAACAATAGTACTTGGTATATTTCTATAGTCTGGGTAGAAACTGGATCACACTGAATATGGCATTTCGTGACCTGTTTTGGAAAGGCTGTGGTTCCATTTCCTAACTAGAGGGTTGAGTTTAATTAGCAGTGTGGAAATCTGGTAGGTTTGAGGAGGTGGGAATTACAGTCACGGAAATTAGCAATTGGCTAATTGTTCAGCCTGCCACTTCTATTATAAGAAAGGATTAGGAATAAGGTCTCAGCCACTATCTGGTGTGAGCTGGAGCTTTTTCAGAGATATTCAGTCATAAATCTGGCCTGTCCAGTTTTCACAAGTTGCTGAGATTTTTGGTTTTGGAAAATCCACATTTTTAAAAGCAACTTTTTAATATGCACATTTTGGTACACACTTTTGAAACCAACTTCACTGAACAATTAAGCAAGACATTCAAAGGATAATTGAGTTCCAATCCTCATATTAATCACAGAAGTGTGTATTAGATAGGTTTACTTAAAAGTGTGGACCAAACAAAATGATCTCCCATTCCTTAAAAATATATATACTTAACTGATGAAAACACCTTCTTTTTAAAAGATAAGATGTGTACAAGAAGAAATCTCAGCCATTGGTCTTCAGCAGTGGGTTGCGATTTGAAGTAGAACAATCCTGAAGTTAAGGTGGGTCACAGAAGATAGTGTCTCTGTTATTACTCACGAAACATGATGCAGCAAGAGAAAGATGGACTACAGCTCCCACTTGCCCCCACTTACAGAGTCCATGGACAGGGATTATGAGAGTTGTAGTTCAAAGCATCTGGAGAGCACCACATTTTCTGACCCTGGGTAGGACATATGGTTTCCGACTGAACATGATACTATGCCATTGCAATATCCAGCCGCATTCTTGTATTCTCACGGGACATGTGGGCCGGAACAGAGTCTTAAGTTTCATTTCAGAGTCAGTATGTCATCAGTGGATATGCAAAGAAACCTTTAGGGCACAATCCTATGGCCTCCCGACAGGGCTGGGGGTGCGGGGGGGTGGCATAGGAGCAGTTGCAGTCTCACTGCCAAGATCTCTCCGCAGCAAGGCTCTGCCATCGTCACAGCCTCCACCTCCTCTCCGAGAGCAGAAATGTGCCTCAGAGCGGGGGAAAGGCTGTGCTGGAGGGCCGGGGAGGAGGCAGGGCCATCCGCCTTTGTGCTTCTTCCTGAGGCCTCCCCATGGCCGCCCCTAGGCAGCCCAACATGACCACGTAGATAAAGCGCCTGGGGCAAGGCAGAGCGGGAACATAAATTGTCAGCACCATGACTATGGCATGCTTTAACTCGTGAGAAAGGGGCCTGCTTTGCAGAGTTTTAAGCACCTGGCAAAAACATCCTTTTTCAACAGACTTATGGCGCTCCTTGAGCATTCTGGCTAATTGCACTGTATTGTATTGTATTATATTATATTATATTATATTGTTACTCTTATTTTATTTTATGATCTATATTGTGATTTTTGCTTGTTCTACTTCATTATATTTTAAACTGCATTGCTTTTATCTAATGTTACTTTATTGGAACTTATTATTGTAATGGCCAGGCAGGGAGCATGAGCCTAGGGGGCAGGTTTCCAATGAATGAGTAAGGCAGGCCCGGCCCTGCCCTGCCAGCGGATGCAGTGCCTGCCGCTGCGCCTGAAGGCTGCTGGGCACTGAGGGCCAGGGCAATAGGGTTGCACCCCTAGGCAGTTAAAATGAAAACGTAATCCCTGGTGTGCTTCTCTGAACAAATACAGAGCTATTAATGCATTAACTTCCTGTGCTGCCTGTTGGCTGTCCCTGGATATTAATGCACTCCATGGGGTTCGCTAGTTGAAAAAGTTGCCATTTTTTCTAAGTTCCTTAGAATAACAGAAATGACACAATTTAATAAAATAATATTAAAACAAGAGCTGTCATGGTAACCTGGGTCATATTCCCGCCGTTATTTGAATTCATTTTGTATACGCAATTTTTTGGCAGCCCGTCAGAAGATGCCTATGCTATAAATCTCGCCAAAGGTGCCGGAGTCAAGACACAGTAGACTGAAATGGGAAATGAGCCCAGAACTTCGCGCGGCTGTAGGGGAGCGCGACGCTCATCCCGCCCCAGCCCCCGGCACCCAGCACCAGTGCCACATCCTCTGAATTGAGTGCCGTTGTCTGGCAGCTCTTGGCTTGGCTCCAGCTCCGTAAAAGAGCAGTTTTGTCGGCAACTACTTGGAGGGAGAAAGAGCAAAGAATGCCGGTTCTCTCACAAAACACTGCCAGCTCTTCCACTTTGGAGCTTCTCCTGAAGAACCTGCCAGAGGACACTGGGCAAGGTGGCAAAACAGTTTCACTTTGTGTGAGGCAATCCGCAATGTTTACAACTCTCCCGATGTTCATGTTCAAGGAGCAGCACACCATGAAATGTGAGGTGATGGGTAGTGGAAAGAAAAACTCTTATCTGTGCATTTATTGCTCTCCCTGCAGTGGCACCAGGGCTCCCAGGGATGCAATCCCAGCACCTTTGAACTAGCAGGGTGGGTGATGTCAGCTGCCCCCCACCACACTCAGACTTCCCGGTGCTGTACCAAAGACCTGCCCCAGGTGGAGGCAAGACTGCTAGAACTGATTCCTTGATCAGGTTCCTTCACAGCTGCCTGAACTTTTGGAACCTTCTTGGAGGTGTTGCAATGGAAGTCGCCATGACGACCGTTTGCACTTCAGTTGTTTCCCCATGCACCCCTAGGATGCACCTGGAGATGCTTGGACGCCTGCTGCTTAAGCCTCTTCCAGACTTAATGGCTGCTTAACTCCTGCAATGCAGCTGCTTGGCACAGCTTCAGACCCGCTGCATCTGCAGGCAGAATTTCAGTTGGGAGGTTAATGGCTGTCACTGAATGCATGTCCAGGCACCTGCCGGGGTGCCATTGCTCCACCAGGGGGCACTGTTGTGCCAATGTCTCCCCTGGGGGACCCCCATACCAGGCAGCTACACATGGAGCCGCCTGCCATTTTGATTTCACACGAAGCCTCAATATATCCTTGCTCCAGGGCACTGTAGGTAATATAAGCAGTGGCTCCAAGACCACCGTTGGAGCACGAACAGCAACACTGAACACACTGTTGGTGTTTTCCACTCCTGACTGGTCCCATTGACATGGGGAGGGGGGCAGAAGGCAGCTTTGCTCAGGACCCCCAAAAATGTGCAGCTTTGTTCCTCTGTTTCGCTTCTCCGTGGGCCACTTGTGGCAAATATGTGATGAGCCTGTTTTAGATCTCCTGAGGGGAAAACCCCATAGCATCTTGACGTTTTTGCCTGTCTTATCTTGGACATGACGCTCTTGGAACCCAGGGAAGGGAAGGGAATGGAAAATGACTGATAAGGGTGACTGAGGAACAACAACGACATCCTGCTGCTAGGGGCAAAATAGCACAGCCACGTTGGGGATGTGGTGTACAGTGTGTGTGTAGCATTTTCTTTACAAAAAGGATTTATGCATTTGGGGATTTTTTGTTTAGGGGAAGAAATACAAGTGATAGAGGTTACAAGGGGGGTTGTGTAATGTTGCAGTCGATCAGGGATTCATATCTGTGGGTACATTCAGAAGTTTGAGAAAGTGCCCTGGGGGCCATCACAATGATTATCACAGTGGGTCCAGCTAGCCCCATTGTGACTGCTGTGTGGGGCTGGCTAGTTAATGGTGAGGGAAATGTGGGGGGCAGTGGGGGGGGAGAAGAAATGGGGAGGCTGGAGGCTGGAAGGGAGGGGACATAGCAAAAAAGGGGTTAACGAGAGCAAAAACAAGGCTGTGGCTAGAAAGGGAGAGACAGAAGAAACCTAGAGATGGGCAAGGAGAGGAATCATGAGAAAGGGGTCGGGGGAAAGGCTTAGTAAAGACTTTGGGGGGATCCACACTAGAACCCTAACTCCTAAAGCGGATTTAGTGCGGTTGAGACATAGGGTAAGGCAAACTGCGCGGTTTCCACTGTGTTGAAAACACGGTTTTGTGCCACACAAATAAAATTGCAAGAGGGGTAAGAGGAGCTGGAAGAGGGATGTGAGCAGGGAAATGGCCTTTGATTTGTTTTGTTTGGTTTTGTGTTGGTTTTGTTTTTTCGATCCATTAGGTGTAGCAGAGATTTGCAGAAAAGTAATTCGCAGCTCCTTCCTGAAAGCCCAAGCGACCTATGCATGCTCTTTTCTTGCTGACTTTTGCAGGGGCAAGTGCCTTTAAGGGCAGTGTGATTGACTTCTGAGCAGACTTATATATTGGTGTATTTCCAGCTGGTTGTCCCTTGCAACTTCAGTTTAGCATGCACTGAAATACTTTGGAGAAAAAACAACATATAAACATGTGATATAACTAGTTAGAAATCTGGGGTGTATTGGCAGAACGAGTGTTAGAAGGTCATGTCAATGTGTCATCATGCCAATATAAAGCCAGCAGCCACCCGCCACCCACTAGGTTAGAGCCCTCTGCAAGTGGGGAGAGAGAAAGGAAAGGGGGAAAGTCAGAAGGGGGAAGACAGGACTGGGCCGGAAGCAGCTCCTTCCTTCTCTGCCTGCCCACCAGCTGCTGATCTGCAGCATGTTCAAGAACAGGAAGGAGACTCTGGCACCCCAACATTTGTTCAAGGGTTTTTTCAGGGGGCAGGAAGGGAATCAGGTCTTCCAGTGACTAGTGTTCCCACTAGCTATGTGGAAGCAATGCATTCAGGAGCGGTATGCCGCTGGATCCCAGTTGCTGGTGAACGATGGGTTGCGAGGGTTCTCGGCATGCTCTTGGAGGGCTTCCTGGAACCAGGGTTAGCCACTGTGGGAAGAGGATAGTGGATTGGATTGGCCTGTGGTCCAACTAGGTGGGCTGTTCTTAGATGGTCTTGCTTCGATGGATGGACACCCTGCTGCCTCCCCCCCCCCCAGGTATTGTTGTAAGCTGCCCCGAGGCTTTGTTGCAATGGGGCGGCATATAAATGTTTTAATAAATAAATATTCCTTCCAGAGGGCACCAGAGCCTGGTTGGGTCAGTCTGAGGGCACATCTAGGCCAACATCCACAGTGGCCAACCCTGGGCCGTCCACAGGCGGGATGCAAGGATAATAGGAATTGCCCATCTGTGTTCCCCAGCAACAGGTAATGAGAGGCACCCTGTCTCTGAGCGTGGAAGTTATGATCACCACTGCTAGTTACAGTGACCATGTTTGCAGAGGGCAGCCCCCTCTTGGAAGGTCTGCCAGAGGACGATCCCTTGGCTGAACTATCACCCATCAGCAGCACTGGAGAACAGACACCTGGCCACACTCTTCTGGGATTCCTATTTAAAATATAATCATTAATTCTTAATACACATTCACCCATATAGATTAGCATGTGCACATATTATGCAAGGCAGTGCCCTCTTTTATCCTATATTCAGCTGGTGCTTGTCCTCTTTTTCATCCTGGCCACCGAGAGCCGTCTCCCCCATGCATCTGTCTAATTTCGTTCTCAAGCCATCCAAGCTGGTGGCTGTTGCTCCCTCTTGCAATGGCACATGTTCCATAATTTGACGGTGCGAAAACGTACTGAGAAGGGCTTGCTTTTATCCCTCTGGAATCCCTTGCCAGTCAAGTTCATGGGATCTAGTGTTATGCCAATGGGAGAAGAATGCCTCCCTATCTATTTCTCCAAACCATCAACGTGTGCACTTCCATCATATGTCCCCTTGCTCACCTTTCTTCCCAGCGAAGCCATCATAACTCCCTCACCAGGGACCTGCCGCAGCTCCTACAGAACTGTGCCTGGCCGAGTCCAGTACAATTAGAGTGCTCTAATTAGGGGTGTACTAAAAATTGATGTAAAGGCCTTACAATACCAGCAGCTTTGCTTTTCTGTTCCGTTCCCAAAGATTCCTGATAAGGAGCTTGGTTCTTCCACAGCAGCCACACGCCGGGGCAATGCTTTCATGGACGCACCTGTTATGACGCCAAATTCTCTTTCTGGGTTGGCCCTGCCAGCTCAGAAGAGGTCTCTCCAAGTGAGCCTGACTCACAGCAAGTCACTCACATTCTTCTTTCCTTCGGCAAGGCTGTAGGTGTTTGAATCTTGAAGCTGCCTCCACATTATAAGAGCTATAAATAAAGTGGTTATGACTTTCTTTGGCTTAATAGGAGCCTGTAGAACACACAGTTCAGGGCACTCTTCCTGTAACACTGAGCGCAGTGACAACCCGCATATGTGAAATCCACTCAGATATTTAACGCATCCTTTTGTTTGGCCCTAAGCACAAGATTTCCTTGAAGAGATTTCTAAATTTACATCTATACATATAAATGAGCACATGCACATGTTATGCAAAGCACTGTCCTCTTTTGTCCTTTGGTAGTTTGCTGTTTCTGAGACTCATGGCAAGGAGAAAGCTTGGAGTTTCTGGTTCCTCCAAAAATAACCCCGGGCATCCTCTGAACTCATTGCTCTGGGAAATGGAGCAGGGGGACTCTTGCAGCAAGCTGCTGGGGCATCTTTTGACCAAGATGGAGAACAGACACCTTCCACAATCGAAAAACACATTTATCCCCAACTGAAAGAAAAAAAAGATACTTGCATTTGGAAATTTTAGAAAGTGACGTGGATCTTGTGGTGCAGCTTGGAGAACTTCAACAAGCTTGAACATCACAGGCAGACTCATCATTAATTACAAATCTGAGCCAATTACAGTTCTTTCCTCCACACATGCACACATTCATCAAGATTTATTCTGGAAAGTGTAGACTAGGGAGTGAGGAACCTGGGTTCCTTTAGATATTGTTGTATCCCAACTCCCATCGGTTCTAGTCAGCATGACTGATGGTCATGAGTGATAGGCCTTGGAGCCCAACCATTTCTTCTGCACCGTCAGTTCTCTACCTTTTCTGTAGAGGAACATGCATAGTTGTTAAATTCTGGCCATCTTCCTGTTAATATGAAATTCTTGTGAGTTTCATGGAATTCCCAGTCCTGTCCAATTTAATATATGAGTTTGTAGACTGTTTTAGGACAGATAGATAAAGCATCAAAAGATTGATGCTGCAGATTAGGGAAATATGCTCTTAAAAAAGCACATGACGACAACCTGAGAAGCATTTCTCACAGAACCCAAAAGCTTAAACTCTCCAAGTCCCAGCCAAGGAACGCAGCAAGCTCCCCTCGTGCTCTGCAGTGCTAATGCATTCACATCTTGCATCATCTTTCATCCCATGAGCTGTCACAAACCTTACCCTCTCCTCCACCTAAATGCAGTGTTAGGACAGTGCAGAAGGAACCATTCATTGCATGGGTGTGGACTACATTTGAATAGCCTTGAAAACAGTCTGTGTCGGCTTTCTATTTAGCAAGATCGAATGTGCCTTACTAAAATAAGGAACGAATATGGAAAATACAGAATTAATTCATTAACATGAATGACAGTGTCAAAGACTTGTAGAAGTTAATGTTGAAAGATAGATATTATATAACCTTTCCTGGGAATTCTAATAATAAAATCAAGAACTTGACATCCGTACAGAGAACAGCCTTCACTCCCTCTGAGTTAAGTTCAGTTTTGCTCTTTTTTATTTGAACTTTGCTATTGCCGGAATAAATCTTGCTTGCTTTCCATTATGACATTGGTTCCAATCCCCGAAGCTGGTCGAGCAGAATAGTCGTGCTTTGTTCCCCCACTGTTTTTCATTAAGGTTTTTCCCATTGTAATATTCCAGAGGCTTTGGCTGATTCCTCTGAGGCCACGGTCTCCATATTATGGGAGTCCAGCTGCAGTCTTGTGTTAGGCTAAGTCTTGCCTCTCACCCTTCTAGTTAAGCATTAGTGGGGTGGCAGTTTCTACGACTTGTACTCGGAAAATGGCCGAGTGGATTGCTCTGAAACCTGGCAGTGTACAAGTGTTCAGCTTAAGGATGGTTTGTGCTGGTACGGAGGTAGAAAAGGAGAGAAATGGCTGATTTATAGGTGCTGAAAATGCTATGAGTTACTTCCAGCAGTTTGACATGATTGGCCTCTTTTCTTTCCATCTCTTTGCTCAGGTTGTGCTTTATGGTCTGATCTCTCCATTTGTACAACAGCTTTCAAGACGCTGGTTGCCACGTCAGGCTGCGGGGGAGGCTTAGTATGCACCAAGCCCTTGTAGTACTGCCATGTGTTTGTGGTTGTGGGTGGCATTTCCTGCAGGGTCTGTCACCGGGCATGGCCAGAAATCCAGCTTTCCCAGTGGATGGTATTGGTGGCCAGTTAGCCACCTACTTGTAATGTGGAATGCAAGCTTGCATTGCAGAAGGGATTCAAATGCATAAACCCCGCATGTCCGTTTTAGTAAGAAAACGAGTCTGGGACTTCGCTGCACCCCTGTGCCACCGACAGGTGCCCAGATCCAAGGCTGTGGCAAAGGTGGAACTAATTCCAGCAGAGGAAAGCATGCAGTGTGTATTTTGCCTAAATAACACATCTGTTGTGTGTGAAGAAAGTGTGCGACCATGCGGTGCATCGTTGTGCAACTGGAACCAGGAGCAAGCAGCGAAGGCCGATGATGGCAAACAATTTAGTGTGGCGAAAACCAAAAGGGATGGCGAGAAGCTTGAAAGAGCTCTCTCCCAGCTGGCAGAATGGGCATCGACATGGCAAATACTTGAAAAGGGACATCGTTGAGATGGAAACGGCACAGAGAAGGGCCATGGAAATGACCAAGGGCCTGGAGCAACTTCCAAGTGAGAAGACAGCAGGGATTGTTTAGGTCTGAAAAATGGTAAGACAAGGCAAGATAGAGGTGTTTAAATTTGTAAGGAGTCAGTTCCACCAAGGTGGCTGGCAGGAGATGTAGCTGCTTAATATAACTTGATCAGGTTAGTCACACCTCTGATCGTAGTTCAAGTCAGCTGTCCTGAGCAGTGGGAAGATTGGGGGCACTGAAAGGATGAAGGAGTAGGCAGAGAAAATCAGAATCATTGGAAATTTTGAAGGCAGGTTTTTAAATGCTTGGTAGGTGCTTTTTTTTTTTTTTTGGGCTTGTGGGTGTCTGGAAGAGACAATGACCACAGGAGCAGCTCCGTCAGCCTGGCTTACAAGACTTCATGTTCTTAAAGGATTAGTGGAGTTTCCCCCATCCCAAGAGTTCTTAAAATGTCACCTTTTTCTTTCCTCCCTTTGCAAAAAATTAAATTAAATTTTAAAAAAACCCTTCACAGAAATTGCCACAGCTTGACATTTGGGGCAGAGGGCAGGAACACTTCTCATCATAAATCTGGAACATTTAATGCATTCCCTGGGAAGCTAATAACATCTTAAGTGAGCAAAGTTATGCCTGTTCAGACAGAAAAAAACCCTGAAACTCCAGCACCCCTCCAGTGAGCCATGCAGGTTGGGGGATTTTGCAATACTTTTTATCATGAGCTTGCCCGCCCCCACCGCCTCTTCATACATTCAGAATGACAGACCTTTCTTGCAAAGCATTATTTATCAACCAAAGTGTTTTCCAGAAGCACAGACTCCCAGAATGAATCTCTGAGCATGCTCAGAGTAGTTTGCTGAACTGAATCTAGTATTTACTTCAGGAACACTTCTTATGAGTATTTTTGGTCCTCATATTGGGGTGGGGGGGGGTCTGGAATTGAGCATGCATCCTCTCTGCATGCTGCTCCTTGCAGCAAGGGCCAAGAGCCGTGCCCACCTCAATTGCCTCCCCTGCTCCGACTGTACATCTCGGACGGAACCCTTGGAGGGAACGCGTTCACAGGGTCTCCATAAGTCGGAAATTACTTGATGGCACATAAAAATAGCACAAGTCTGTTAGATGACATGCTTCCAGGTTGTCACTGGGCCCTTTTACATCGTGTGTGTGTGTTAATGTCTCCAGTAAAGAGATCAACTGTTCAAAATGTGTCAAAGTCAGGGTTTAAAAAACAAAACAATGCTTTGCAGCACCTTTGGATAAAACTGTTCTTTTTTCTTGGGATTGTGCCTCAGATGGCTTTGCCTTACAGGAGCGGTTGGGCTGCTGATCTTGGCCCCAGCTTTTCCAAGAGCAGTCTGGGGAAACCTGCATGCGTCTTCTCCTTTCCATTCATCTTCACAAGATCCCTGTCAATTAGCTGAGACCCAAAGAAAGTGTGTGTGTGTGTGTGTGTGTGTGTGTGAGAGAGAGAGAGAGAGAGAGAGAGAGAGAGAGAGAGAGACAGAGCGAGCGAGCGCACACGAGCAAGTGCAAACATGACTGTGACAGGCCAAAAACCAAAGCTTCAGAACTGGGCTGGAATTTGAAGCCAGGTCTCCTGTTCCAGCACCGCTCACGAGGGATGAGCTGGTCCTTCTTCCTGAGTTTACTAGTCTAATTACAACAGAGGGAATTGCAGGTGGTGCGACTCTTGTGCTCTGCCCATGGCTGTAGACGGGAGGGCTAATGCACCAGCAGTAATTTCAGAGAGCGCTTTGACCCTCGTTTTTCCCCTGAGCGAGAAGGGCCTGGAAGCCTCGTGCATCCACACGTGTGTCCCTGGTGCTAGTTAACCCGTTCTCTTCCTCTTCTCTCCCACTGGTGTCAGATGGCCTGCAGGCAAGATGAAGATGACAACGGCCACCGCTGGCAGTGCTGAACCCAAAGGAGCCATGAAAAGCCACAATCTGCCAGGGAAGAAGAAGCCGGCAGGACCCACCGCCTCTGCCCCTTCCCGATGGCGCAGGCGCCGGTTCCGGCGCAAGGCTCCCTCCGAAGTGTCCGTGAAGGGGCAGCTCCGCATGCGCTCCCCCTCGGGGGCCTTTGTGATGGTGGGCGTCTCGGTGGTCCTGGTGGGCATGATCATTGCTGTCATTGGGTACTGGCCTCATCGCACAAGGTCTGCAGCTAGCCAGCCAGGGAGCGCCAATGCCACCGATGAGATCAAGAAGGAGGTGAGGGTCTCTCCCCACCCCCACCCTTCCCCTCACAGTGAAAAGCTGAAGCTCATTGGGCCTGTCATCATGGGCATTGGGCTGTTCATCTTCATCTGTGCCAACACCATGCTCTACGAGAACAGAGACATGGAGACCCGCCTGCTGATGCAGAGGGAGCTCTACTCCATGAGCTTGAAGCTCCCCCCAGACCCAAGCCAAGCAAGCAGCTACTTCCAGAGAAGGCCCCTTCCGTCTACCCCCCAGGCCAGTGCGGAGGGTGTGGAAGGTTGCTATGAGGTGGACCTGTCCTCCAGTGGCTTCCAGTCTTGCTCCAGCCCTGTGAGGAAATGGGCTAACAGCTATGGCTCAAGCAGGCTCCAGACCACCACCCAGTTCCTCCACCACAAGAGTGTCTCACCGGCCCTTTCCCTCCTGAGTGTTCGCTCAGACTCTGGCAACGCCCTGCAAGAGAACCGCAACCTCTCCTTCGCTCATGGACCAGAGTCCGTCATCTCCTCGGCTGTCAACGCCCTGTCCCTGCCTCTCTTTAGGCTGAACACCTGCCTTCTGGAAAACCGGGGCATTTCCCGGGTGGTTGTCCGGGACTTGGAGGGCAATTGTGTCCGGCTGCCAGAGGAGCAGGAGGAGGTGCTGAGGCTCTCCTGGACTCTCCTGCCAGGATGCAACAGCGTCACTCCCAGAAAAGACCAACTGCAAGGCAACCACATCGTTCTTGATATGGACAGTGAGTCTCCCTCAGCCGCCTCCGTTGAAAAGTTCCTGCACCCCGATTGCACAAAGAGAGAATTCAGTTCAGACACACAGATCCCCAATTCAGGTCATTCCAAGTCCCTGGATCTTGGCCAGCCAGGAGTGGTGGTGGTAGCACCCGTCAAAGACAGGAGGCACAGGAGCTGGCCTAGGCTCGACCACATTGGTCTGGTCAACTATGCAAAACTGGAAAGCAAGGGTAACTCTTCCGATAGGCTTTTGGACACAAGCAGGGATGCGTTTCCAGGTGACAGCAGGGAGTCTTCCCAGGAGGTTGTTATGGAAACAGGTTCCAGGGTTTGACTCTTCACTGGGGCACCATAAATGTTTTTCTTCCCTTCCTGTTACTTTGCTGTGTCATGTCGGGCACTGCCAAGAGTGGACATGCGCTTTGAAATGGTGGCTGCTTAGTCAACAAATGCCTGAACCTGAGACTGGGCTGCGGCAAGAGAGCCACCTTAGAAGCTGTTTGGTGGGTGGCCTGTTTGCTTCTTGCCTTATCAGATCCCTCTTCAACAATTCTCACTCTGTTTAGTGTGAAGATCTTTGCTTTCAAATGGAAATGGACTATGAGTTCTAACATCATGCGTGCCATGGTGGTGAGGAAGGTAGTATGCGTCGTCATACTCCCCCATCCCTCTAAGATCGCGTTAATCCAGTCCACACATCAGCAGAACCCATGGCTCATGAGGCTGTGGGGTGCTGACCATGAAGCAGGAACAAGCAAATGTGCCATTTCTTACCACCTGGTTGCACCTGCCCTGTCCCTGTGTCATGACAGTTCATACCGATGCCTGATATCTGGGACTCTAGGCAGTTGTTGGAGGAACAACCCAGACTAATAAGCAGTGGTTTATTCCTGGGTTTCAAATTCAGGCTGTCTCTCCTGCAACAACCCACAATTCTGGGTTTGGATGCCGTAACACAGGGAAAGAGGGTTCCTGGGTTATTTAACTTACTCAGAGCAGGCAAGTGGCCAAGATCCAGCACCTTTGCTCACTCCTGTTTGTGTGTTTCCACCCTGGGCTTGTTAAACCCATGATGTGTGAAATGGATCGTTTGGTAAGACTATAGGGAAGAGTCAGATTGCTGGGGTTCAGAAATTATAAACTGGTGCCTCCTAAATCCACAGATCTGGTTTTTTAAAATAATGAGATTCTACTTTTATATAGATGATGGTTTCTGAGCTCTTTCTGACTAACTGTGATGATCCCAGCCCAGGGTCCTTTTCTGCCCAGGCAGAAGTACAAGGTCTCATTGCGTGTGTGTATGTGTGTTTTTAAGAGATTCTTACAGTTTTATTGCCAATCACATAATTTGGGCTCCAAGAAAGCCAAAAATTTCTAAGTAAAAATCCTGCAAGTTAATTGATGACTATTTTTTATCCCTTTCCTATCTGTTAGAGAATCAGTGGGTAATGTACTTCCAAAAAATATTTTTAAAGTGCTGTGTGAAGATCTGTAGCCATTAGTTATGCCTTAACCATATTTCTCTTTCTAAGGAAGAGTCACAAACCGTTTCCAATTGATCTCACCTCCTTAGAAAAGTTCTCCTCCTCCCTTCATCTTTAAAAAATCATTTCACAAGATGGTGAAGTCCTAAAGGAGCGCCATGTCTTGATGAAGGTGGAGAATTTTTCTGTGACATGCCTGAGATTGGCACTGCACAAATGATGCAATTTTTCTAGCCACTAACCACCAGAAAGGATGGCCTGATGATGGTGTAGGCCTGATGGTGTAGACAGCACCTTAGAAACATAGAAATAGAGCGAGTCAGAAGGGGTCTCCTGGGCCATCTAGTCTGACCCCCGGCTCCAGCCGGCTTCGCTCACGACAGGCCCACCATGTGCTTGAAGCACTGAAGAGAGTGGAACTATCTTTCAAGTACACAAGGTCAGGATTGCGCCGTTGAAGACACGACAGTGCTTGCTTAAGTCAGGAAGAACACAAGAAGAGGCTTCCCGCATCCACACATGGGAATATCTAGTCCAGGTGGTTGTTTCTGACAACTGGATGCTTTTGGATGCATCAAATTCTCCAGTAATGTACTCTTACCAACAGGTGCTCAGAGGCAGGTTGCCGAGTCTTGGGCTTTGGTCCTGAAACCTAGACTTTGGGCAGCAAGCTCAAATCTCAGGTCTGTAGTACAAGCACAATGCAACGTAATCCCTCTGACACAGAAGGGGAATCTCGGGCCGAAGGGCCAGTGTGGAGTAGTGCTTGAGAGCACCGGCCTGGGTTCAAGTCCCTGCACAGCAGTGGTGCCTCCACAAAACAGCCCCTTCCACAGGGCATTAATCTGACATCTCCTCCGATGGCCTTTGGGCACCTGGCAGCCGCCTTGTCATTCAACAGGACGTTTCAGATCTGCTGATGGTTTCTACTCCTGCTATGCTCATTTGCACAGCTGTTCTGTTGCCCTGCAGGTTAAACGAAAAATGGAAACTGCCACTAGCATAAGAGCACATTAGGATCCCTCATTTCCTATACAGGAGCAATCCTGTGCACGCTAAGTCAGAAGTAAGTCCTACAGCTGCCAGGTTAGAAATGCCAGGAGTTGGGAACCCTTTTCTTGCATCACCTACGCTATTTTCCTGCATAGGATGGCATCGTAGTCTGGGGCCTGCCGACTGCCCCTCCTCACCCCCACAGCTGAGCGCCTGTGACTGGCAGGCAGAGACAGCTTCCCTCTTTGGTGCATCTGGAAGCATTAGGTCCGGCGGAAGCGCTTTCTGTGTTAGGAACGCTTCAGAGGGGTGCACACCCTCCCCCTTCCACTGATGGCAACCACAAACACTCCTTTCCTGGGTTGGCCCACATTCCCTTTGTATTACTGATTCCATTTTAATCGTTATTTTATGCTCCTTTGTCTTCAAAATGAAGCAAATTATCTGCAGCCAAGCGGCTAAAGATAATGAAAGGCAAAGTTTCATTCACAGGATGTTTACAGCCTTTGTAAGAGCACACTTGTTACTCATTCCTCAAAGTAACACTTCTGTTGGGCCCCTTTTGACAGCATTTGCTATTTATTTCAAACAATAAACACAGGAGAGAGAGATGAGCTACAGGACTGGGGAACAGATGGGTGCCGCACGCAAACACATCTGTAACTTTTCCTCCAGGAAGAGCTAGAGTCCTCCAGTCGAAATGCAGGCTGCTTAATTTATTTTGCAGAAATGGCAGACACCGACACCTCCCCATGCCCCAGGGAGCCCTGCCAAGTTCTGTGTGCTGTGCTCCTTTGACAGGTTTTCTCCCTGCCCCCCAAGCAGGGCAGAGCCAACAGGGGTGTAGCCAAACCAGAGCCACCAAAAATCGGTAGGAAAATGCAAACATGGTTGAGAGAACCCCAAAAATTACAGAAGCACACACCTCTGCCCCCCAGGTAAGAACAACAAACCTTTGTGGCTTTGTAAACAGGCAACTGCCTCCTTCAAACCATCCCGGTTAGAGCTGAACTTTGTGGTAAGTGGGGAATGGAATGGATTATCCAAGGAGAGGCATAGCTGGCTGGAATCCTGACACATGGCCCTGCAACTTGCTACGGCTCCGAGCAGTTCTCTGAATACATGGCAGCATGCCGACCTCTTGTTTGAATGAAGGCAGGGCCCCAGCCGTGGGGTGATCCTTGGCTCCGTCTCGGCCTGCTGCTGCAGCACCCCTTTGCACCATGGAAAGATGGGGTACTGTGGGCGCTGGCATGGAATCCTGGCTGGGGAGGAGCCATGCGAAGGGGGAAACTGGATTGTGTGTAAATCGGCAGCGAGGGCCTTTTCTGTCTTGAAGGCTTGGTTGTTGGCTTAACAAATTGGGTCTTTTGCCAGGAGACTCAAAGACTTCGCTTAATTCAGAATCAATCTGGAAATCAAGTAAAATAGTGGAGTCAAAACATAGGAGTCTCTCTGGATGAAAGGCTAAACCCCCAAAGATCAAATTTATCCTCCTGCAATCCTGGCACAGAATCCTCAGAACTCCCATATTACTGAGGAATTCAAAGACAAAACTAGTTTTGAGAGAGCCCATCTTCAGGGGCAGCCACCCCCCAGCCGGGCACCCCCAGATGCTTTGAACAATGACTCCCAGCATGTCTGCTCATTGGTCACGCTGGCACCCTGGCGATGAGCCTTGGAGTCCAAACCATTTGGAGGGTGCCGCTCTGGGGAAGGATGTTTGGGGGGAGCAACCACCCCTCAGCTTTTATGGCAGTTCTCTAATGCTTTCTCTGACCGGATGCTGTCAAAGGTGCTTCAGGCAAGGCCATCTGAGCTGCCCTCCATGGCCCATGTGCCACAGTTGCATGGGAAATGGAGCAGCCGAGCCAGCGACCTCATCACAGGCCAGCTGCAGAAATTGCTCATGGTCCAGGGGAGGCAAATGCAACAAGGGGAGCCCTGGGCTGGGCTGGGCTGGGCTGGGCTGGGCCATTCCACAGACTACAGAAGCAACCTTGTGCTGAAGCCGCTCCCACCTTGTGCTGTGGCCCTGAAGTGCCTTCTCAAGCAGTTATTGGACTCCGCTTCCCATCATGGCCCAGCTGGCCACATGCCTTCAGGGGGCCATGCTGGTTCCAGCTCCTGGAGGGGCCTTGGCGAGACCTCTTCAGTGGGCCACTCTTCCTCAGCGGCATCTCCCCCGGCTACTGCACCTCTTCTGGCTGCCGGCTGCAGTGCCTGTTCGCCAAGCCAAAGCAAAAGAGCCGAAGAGCATGCACGGACGCTGCACGGAGGGACACTTGTTCCTTCTTCACGGCAGCACCACGGCCTGGGCTGCAGCGAGTGGCAGGTGCAAGGGTGGCGAGAAGAGCGACTCGGGGTCCTCTGCCAGTGGACCCCCCTGGGATGCGGACCTGGCCGGGGCCTAGTCCTGCTGACCCCTGATGCCAGCTCTGGCTAGGAGCGCCCCACTGCCTTCTCCATTGGGCAGAGGGAGGCAGGGAGAGGCAGCAAAGCCCCCGAAGGGCAGAGCTGCAGCTTGCTTCGCCACCCCAACACCTGTCCAGTGCAAGGAGGGACCCTGCTGCATCGCCCCCTTGAAGAAAGCTCCAGCAGCATCTTCACGCAGCGAGATGTAGTGGCTGCCATCTCGGCCGCTCTGGCTCAAGCTCCCCCACCAGGAGTGCGTCCCTCCCCCATGCCTCAACGCCGGACACAGCCTTTCCCCCATCGCACAACCCCCTTCTTCCTGACTGCTTCCGCCACATCAGCTCTCCCACCTGTGGGAGATGGTTGCAGGCTAACTGATGTGCCAAAGCAAAGCAGGGAACTAAAGTGGGGAAAGCACCGCAGTTCTCCTGCCCATGTCAGAAGGGCTCACCATGGCCTCTCTCACCACCAGCAGAAAGCCCTGCCAGGACTCAGGTTAGGGTGAACTGGATGAACAGATCCCATTCTGTCCAATGTTTTGTCAGGCCTGATGAACACACACTCCTACCAAAAGGTAAAAGACTAAAGTTAGTCTCTGTCACCACCTGGAAAGAATCCATACACAGAGTCGTGCCATGGCCAGATCCTTTGAGACTGTGGGCTCCTTTGAGAATTGCCAGAAGGAAATGCTCTGGCCACTACTACGTCAGGAACAAGCAACTATTTTTTAAAGCCACGACTCCCATGAATCTCAGCCAGCACAGCCAATAGCCAGGCCTGCAGGACAGTTGTTGAAAAAGATCCGGAGGGACTGAGGATGGAGAAAGCCATTCTACACTGCGAAACAGTGGCTTTCCGGGGGAACAGGTGGGGACTTCCCGGCCCTAACTGGAGATGCTAAGAATTCAACACAGGACGGCCTGGAGGCTAAGCAAGCCCTCTATGGCATCACAAGGCCATACATAAAGATGCAGAGGATCGTGGCCAGGTGATCTGTGCACCTGTCCAGGTGCCATGTGCTGACAGGTGAGGTCAAGATCGCCAGTCTCTTCTCCCTTCTGAAGTCTTCATCTTTACACTGGGCTGGAACAGTCCCTCAAACAGGAATGCCATCGCACAGAGAACTGGCCTCAGCAAAACAGACCACGGGGCCACCCAAGCAGGTTCTGAATCCTCAGTAATCCTACTTGATGGGAGGCTGCTTCACGCGCCACCATGCCCTCCAGCCCAGGCAGTCAGTGGCTGCAGCTTCATCATCTTCAGATGTGAGGAGAGAGGCTGCTCCCAAAAAGACGGGGTGCCTTTCGTGGTTTCCGCTGCCCCAGGCCTTGGATTTTCTGGACAATTCATAATGCAGAGCAATCCCCTCCTCAGTAGTTCAGCCCCCAATGATTTCGATTGCTTCTGCAGTCTGCATAAGGTTGCCTCCTGCTCTCAGTCTGGAGCTTGGAGTTTTAAAATGGGAATCATGATTTACCTAATAAAGCCGTTACGAGAATGAGCAATGACTGCAAGGAAGTCAACGTTGTAAAGTGCAATGTAAATTGTTTAGGAAAATGGATGTTTTATGCAGAGTTTTGTCTGTCAGATTTAAGCAATCCAAAAGCCTCAGCTGTTAAATCCACTCTTGTGCCAGGTTTTCAAAAAAGATAAAATAAAATAAAATAAAGATTCAGAAGCATTTAGCAAGTGGAACAGGCTTAAGAAGCCATCCAAAAATGGCCAATCTCATCAAGCTGCCTCCCAGAAGAGAGCCGGGGCGGGGAGGGGAGACGATGCACGGACACCACTCTGAAATAAATTAATCTTACTTAGCAATGTCTTGGGGTTAGGACTGTTTTGTAGGGCAACATCTTCCGTGTGAAAGTACCTCTCGCTTTAAGAACATAACTAGTTACAGCTCAGCTCTCCTGCTCTGGTTTGGAATCAGTTCAGCAACTGCAAGCAACTCAGATCTTTTTAGCGGGAAGGAGCATTTATGTTCAAACATTCTGCGTTTGTCCATAATTGCTGCTTGAGCATCGCATAAGTCACCTCTCCAGGACACACAAATCTCTCCCTTCCCGCCCTAGCTGGCAGCTGTAACAGTGACCATAGGCAGGCAGGTCGTTCTTCCCTCTCCAGTCTTTGACATTAACACTACTGTGGTGACTTACCAGAAACCAGAAGCCATGGGAAATGAATTGCTCCCAGGGCACCTAATGCTCCATGCTCAGTTTCCCGTGCCCTTGGAAAAGTACATGGAGGGAGGAGAAGGAGAAGGAGAAAAGGGGAGGAGGAAACAACCCCCCCCCCCCCACACACACATTATTTTTGTCTACCTAAGATTACAATCTGAGCTGCAGAAAAACTAGGGAGAAGTGGGTGGATGAGACAGGATCTTAGCAGAGGCATTGATCACAACTCTGTTATGCCTGCAAATGGACGCCCTGAATCAGGTGCCCATCATGTTTGGTGGCATCACTCACCTCAACACAGGGGTAAGCTGCTTGTGTCCTTGCAGAGCTATGACACCTATCCGCCCTAGGCAACAGAGCCAAGAGTGTGGAATGATGGGAAGTGTAGCCCAGAACATCTGGAGTCAATTGCTACCCATCCCGGTCTAAGCTAAAACTGCATGCTAACCTGTGCATGGGTTGCCTAACCTGAACACCTGCCACTTTCAAGATCCGCTGAGGTACGCGGCCCTTTGCTCGTGAGGCTCCTCAGGTCAGCATCCTTTCTGGAATATCAACAGAAAGAAGCAGCTTTTGGGAAACAGCAGTCCTAGCCTCCCTTTTGCGCATTTATTTTTCTGCTGAGTTCTTTCCCAAAATTCCCCAGGGGGGCAGAGACCACCTTCTGACATATGCCTGGACAAACCCTTGCCAGCCGGGCCAGATCACTTCCCTTCTGCTGGGAAGGCGTGGGATGGCAGCAATAAATTAAAAATACCCTAATCTTACCTCTTTCTGAGCTCAGCTCCCCCACCCACACCTCCTTCATCTGAGCAATGCATACTGTTTGGCCAGCACCAGCATTTTCCATTACCAGAGAAGCTGATGAATTACATGGCTTTGAAAAGCATTTCATTCCCGTTTTTATGAGTTTATGAGGCATGTTGGGGGAAGGTATCAGGCTCTGTTTTCACAGAAGATAATGTGGAAAAGGTGTGTGTGTGTGGGGGGGGGGGAAGGACCGTCATCTTTTGATGCTGTAACTAACTTCTGTCGGGGAGATGAGGGTGCCACAAGGAACATTGGGCCTTTGGAAGACTGACCTTGCTCCATGAAATCTAGCAGCATCTACAGTCACCCCTCCACTGTCATTTCTGCAGTTCTGTCATTACAGATGTGATCTCTGTCTTGGTTCTTGCCAGCAGAAGCATGGCAGAGATCCTTGCCGCCACCACCTGGGTCTGGAAGGTGCTCAGAGCTCTCCTGCAGCCCAAGCCCTCCTGGAGATCTTTCCCAGAGTCAGACAGCTGGATGGCTGCAAATGGCTCCAGATGGCATGCAGTAAGCTGCAAATGACCCAGTTGAATACTGCAGGCAAAGCAATGCAGAGAAAACAGCTACTGAGGTTGCAGAGGAAAAAAATCCACCTGAGAAGCAAGTGAAATTGGCTTGCCTTTGCTAAATGTCTTCCCACCTTTCTTTTGGTGAATCTGGGTCAGAGCGGGAAGCATGTGGCATTCCGGACAATGTCAGATTATAGTTTCCATTAATGGCCATGCTGGACATGCTGCTGAGAGTTGGAGTCCAGCAACAGTCCGAGGCTTGGTCGCAAGGGGGCGACATACAAATGTGTAAAATAAATAATAAACAAACAAACATCTGGATTATTGTAGGTTTTCCATTTCTCATCAGGAAGGTTGGAGGGGTCATTTTCTTCAAGGGTTTACACAGGCTATGCAACAACTACACGAAGGGCAGAAAACAAGGGGTGCGCATCACTGCACCTCCGACTTAATTTTTGACTGCAATCCTATGTTTGCTTTCCTGGGAGGAATCCCCACTGAATATAGAGAAACTGTACTTGGAGAGCTTTCTAGCCTGGATGCTCTGCACCCCAAGACCAGTGAGGAGGCCTGGAGAGTGTTGAGGAAGTGGGCCAACACACCTGCTGCAAGGTGTACTTTTCATGCAATCCTTGCAGCCTCAGGTGAGCTCATGAGGGGAGTTACTGTCTTGGCAATCCAGCAGCTTCCTGGGGCTTGAGGGAATTACCCATGCCAGGTGTTTTGCCTTTTGCACAGGTATTCTTCACTGTATGTTTTTAAGCTGCTTGTAATTTTTAATGTTTCCTTGATAAGATGCCATGGTATTTTTATTGTATTGTTTTAATGGACCATTGTCAATCACCCAGAGAACTTTGGCTATGGGACAGTATAAAAATGAAAATTATTGATGATAATTTGCAAAGGGCAAAATGGGTAAAATATTTCTGAAGTGATGACACACATGATATAATAACAATACTTTGACAAATAAATGATATTATATTATTATATGAAGAGGAGGAGAAGGGTTCTGTCACTGGCATCATTTTAAAAGAGGGTGGGAGAAAGACGAAACAAGGAAGAGTTCGCGACCCATCTTGGCCATCACTGCAAGGACATGGGGAGGCACTTCCCGCTGCTGTAGCATGTGAAATCTTGGCGAGTGAAAGGAAAGGAAAGGCCACAGCCTTTCGGACGTGGAGGGAATGCAGTGTTGGCTCTTCCCGGACCAACTTGATGGTGAGGGAGTTGAGCCAGGAGCACTGGAACAGGAATGGTGTGTCTTGGTCCTGTGTGTGATGCAGAGAGACCACAGAGAAGTTGCTTCCTGGTGCTACCCAATCTTTATCTGGATAGACCTTTCCACATTGTTCTCTCCACCCCCAGCCTCCATTCAAGCCCCTTCTCATTATTTCCCAACTTCACCATCATCTTCCTCTCCCTTCCATAACCCCTGGCTTTACCCTCTCTCTCCGACTCACCCCTTTTATTCTTCTGTTTATCTCCCCTCCTCTTCTTCTCACACCCCAATTCCACCAGGTCTAGTATCAGTCCTTCCATTCCCGGAACCTTTTCCATCACACCACTGCTGAGAAGGGTCCCACTGCACTCATGCCCTCCTTGCGTTTCCCACAGGCAGCTGAATCATCACTGTATGAACAGTTTGCTGGACTAGATGGATCCTTGGTCTGATCCATTGCAGGAATAGGAAGCTGCCTATAGTAAGCCAGACCTTGGGTCCTTCTAGACTGACGCTGACTAGAAGCAGTCCTCCAAGGTTTCAGGCAGGATTCCTGACCTGGAGATATCCAGGAACTATCTGCATGCAAACATGTGATTTACCACTGATCTACAGTGCTGTGTTCTTAAACTCATATGGCCTGACAGTCCTTCCTGGCTTTTGTGAAGTATATGGATTTCTCTTGGGTTCTAAGGCCAATTTACAAACCACACAAAAATCAGTGCCAGCTGACCCTTTGAATTCAGGAGGAAAAAGACACATGAAAGCACAAGAGCCCGCTGAGAAAGCCAAAACATGGAAAACAAGGATTTTGAAGGGCAGATTCTCTGAATATTTGCTCTCCAACAACAGCTCCTCAAAGACAGGACACCTGGCAGGTTTCTAAACCTTGCAAAGTGCTCCCCCTGTGGGTCCTGCAATACAAATTTGTAGAATTCCTGCCTTGGCTTGAGAAGAGGGTGCTGTCATTCAGCACACTCCATGAATGGTCTGTTCATTCACCTATCAGCAAGACAGACATATTGAATCCTGGCATGTACACTGACCGAATGGCCCATCCTAGAAAGATGAGCTGTTTGCACAGGAAACACCATTCAAGCACGGTTGTTAGTAGGGGAAGCTGGTTTTCAAAGCAACTTTTTGATTGGGGATGCATAAGTATTAGATGAGTATTACTTGCGGTATCACCCACTACTACTGCTAAATTGGAAGTTGTATTGATAGTGCATGTGTTCATCTCCACAGCCATTTTTCTAGTGCAGGGAAAAGTCTTTGACCACGAAAAAGTGATGTGATTTAAAAGACCAGGCAAATATAGCTCCTTCCCATAACTATGGTTAAGAGAGTTTACACAAGCTGTAGCGTTGCATGCACTGTTTCTCCAACTTACATGGGAACTCCTCACTGACTTTAACCATGGTTATGTAAGCACAAACTTCAACCAATGTGTTTACAGTTCAAAGAATATTAATTAGCAAAGTTATTGCTGAAGTCTGCTAAAGTTATGCAAAGTTATTGCTAAAGTCTGCTATTACCCATTTCAAAATTTAAAAATTGGATGTATTGCAAACTGGACATCATTTCGCTTACAACATTTTTTCCAGGTCAGACTATGGAATGTTGTCTGTATATAGTCACCATTCAGAAAACCAAGTGCCTAGAGCCAGTTGCTTTGTTGATATACGTGAATAAATTCTTCAAGTGGCAGCCCCTTATTCTTGACAAAACATCCCAGTTTCTGCTGTGAACCATGTAGCCCTTAAAAGCAGCAACTTGACTACTTGAGCAGCCTCACATGGACCTTCCCTTGGTAATTCCTCACAAATGGTCTATGCAGTTGTCATCTATCCAGATCTAACCCCCACCGCCACCCCCAAGCTCATGGCCTTGCTTGGATTGGTAGGGCGTGCAGTTCAATTTCCAAGTACCGTATTTTTTGCTCTAGAAGACTCACTTTTTTCCCCCTCAAAAGCAAGGGGAAATGTCTGTGCGTATTATAGAGCGAATGTGTGTGTGCAGTAAGTCTGTCAGATGTGCAGCCCGTGGGGAAGTGATGGGGAATGTGCCTGTGATGATGTGCCCATTGGATTCAGAATATTTTTTTTCTTGTTTTCCTCCTCTAAAAACTAGGTGCGTCTTATGGTCAGGCGTGTCTTATAGAGCGAAAAATACAGTAGCTGGTGCTGGAAACACCTGGTCAGTAATGTGCTCTACAGCCAAAGAAGCATGCATGTTCCAAAAGTACAAGCTAGGACAGGGTGTTTGCTGAGAAAACTGTCTGGCTGATACTGCTAACTGCCTTCAAATTCCAGTTTCAGATGATAATCTTGGTCAAACAACTAATTATTACCTTAGGTGTCAGGGCATGTGAGCCCACAGTATTATTACAAAAATAGACAGCCTCATGACAGTATCCATCATGACACTACGCACTGACTATAAATCTGGCTACAAGCAGAGATAGCTTTACCATGCTGTACAGTCCCTTGAGGGTGGCATTAAAGGAAGTAGATGGGAAGATCCGGTCCGGATACTTCAATTGGTGCAGAATAGAGCTGTCAGGTTGCTGATGGGGACTGGGCGTTGTTCTCATATAACCTCAGTTCTCCGTCAGTTTCACTGGCTCCCGATTGAAGTCTGGACTCAATTCAAGGTGTTGGTTATGACCTATAAAGCCCTCAACGGTTTGGGACCTGGTTATCTAAAGGAGCGCTTGTGTGCATATTTACCCTCCCGCCCCTTGAGATCGGCAACAGAGGCCCTTCTCCGGGAGCCCTCTCTGAAAGATATTAGGAGGGTGAGTACCCGGAGGAGGGCCTTCTCTGCGGTGGCGTCCCACCTATGGAATGTGCTTCCCAGAGAGGTCCGCCTGGCGCCGTCATTTGTTTTTTGGCATCAGGCTAAGACCGTTTTATTTAAAACTTATTTTAATTGTTAATTTATTATGTATGTATAGGATTTTAAATTTTTAAGCCAAGATGTTACCGGGCTTTTTAATTTTTAATTGTATAAATTGTTATGTATATTTTTTAATTATGTTGTGAGCTGCCCCGAGGCTTTGTTGCAATGGGGGCGGCATAGAAATGTTTTAAATAAATAAATGAGATGGCAGCAGCCAAAGAAAGGTGAGAGTCTTCCTCTCAGGTTTAAAGGCAGAGTCTAGCCATAATTTCAAGACGCTGCTTGACACTGCATGGCAATTTGCCATGTATTTCCGTAGGATTTTGAAGACCACAATGCTCAACAGTTTGTTTTCCCAATAACCTTCTGAATATGAATTGCTATCACTGCTGATTTTGTCAAAAGTTATCTGACAAGTTCATGGCTGAAAGGGGAACTGAAATAGGTTTTCCAATTCATCACACTGACCAAGTAGTTCAACTTCCAGAATTGACAGTCTTTGTTAAAGTGCAATAAGCAAAATACTTTTTTGAGCTCTATGTGCAGATAAATTTAAGAATTACATTATTAATGGTCACCAAATAGAGTTTTTAAGCTATCTTTAGAGATGATAAATGGATGTTTTGGATGTTATTTGTAACTGTAAGGATTTATTTTTCTCTCTGTTCCTCTTTTCATTTTAAAAAGGGATGATTTAAATAGACTGGTATGTAGACATGAGATAAAGAAAGGCTGATTTAATAGCTTAATGAAATAGTGTTAAATGGATATCCCTGATTATATCTGAAATTGAAAATAGAACTTATTCTATGATTTATATGGGTTGGTAAGGCTATATGTGATACTAGACGGAGCTAACTATATTTGATTAAATGGAGTTTAAGCTAAAATGAAATATTAGTGAGATTAAAGAAGATTGGCTTAAAGTTATCACCAAGCAGAGTAGTTAGGATGCCCACTGAGATGTTAAATAGATCTTTTTGAAGTTACTACTAATTATGGTAGTGAGGAAGTTATTTTTTATAAATAAATAATTTTTGAGGTGTTTAGAAATGTCTAGATAAAACCTATTATTGAAGGAGAAAAAAGATGTTGCAATCTCACCCAATCTGGAGAAGCTTCCCTTAAATAATGGTCAAGAGAAGCAGGACTCTTCAAGAAAGAAAGATGGGATTGACGTTATGGAAGAAGGAAGATTGTGACGTCTATCAAATTTGAAATTATACCATGATTTGGCTGGAATGATGGGACCTGGTTTTGATCTAAAGATGTTTTTATATTATTATAAAAAGGAGTATAGTAAGATCATAGTATGTTAAAAGACATGTTGTAGGGGCTGACCCAGTAGATCTGATGTGTGTGATGATTGATATGTGTAGTTTTTAGTTTAAATTTTTTTAATAATAATAAAAAAAAAATTACAACTCCACAGCATTTGAGAGTTTCAGTTGTGCTGGCAAAGCTTTAAAGGAGAACCACAATGACATCTTTTACTTGAAAATTTATTGGAAAATGCAATACAAGTAGCAAGATTGAACACTTATGTCTAAATGCTACATCTACCTTCTCTTCGACTACAAAAATTCAAAATAATAGCTACATAAGCTATAAAGATTTACTTTTTTACTCTGTTCCTATTTTTTAAAAGAAGCATTCACTATTCTATACAATTCACCAGTCTTAAAAAATTTACAAAGCTCCTTCATATCAGCAATGAAATAATTTGTGATTCAATGTTTAAGAAAACAAAAACCCATAATTAAAACATAGATGTTTATTTTATGAAAATGTTAAACCAGAGTTTTTGATCCCACCAAAACACCCCCAATGTTTATTCATTATTTTAATTGTTGGCAAGTGAAGCTGTAATTTTTTTATCTTCCAATCTGGTTAGTATGGATTCCCCCATGCTGCTGCCCTTCCTTCTGTACACACATTCATACATACATAGCTTCCATTTACTATACAGTTACAACAGTTTCTGGATAATCTCATACATCAGAGAGGAAGCAATTGGAAGCATGCTGCCATCTCAGTATTATAAATAGACCATATTTCATCGATCGCATTGGTGATGGCAGCAATGGTTCCCAATAATTTTGAGAAGGCAAAAAGCCAAGTTTATTCTACACTGTCCAAGTGATGGTGGCAGGTTTGGGAGTGCAAGCAGCCTGCTGACATTCCTCCTTCACAAGTGACAGTTCCCTGCTGACTCATAGACTGTTCAGGAAGATAGAGCCTTGGGTATCTTAGAACTAAGTGGTGATCACAGCACCTGTGGTAAGCAAAGTCAGCTTGGCAAGTACATTCTAAAAAGGAAACTGATTTGGGGAGTGTGCCCATGGGTACGTGTTAGTCACTTGTGGCGTATAAGCTGCCTGAAGGATAATGAAAAACAATGATGGCCCAACATCTGGTTGTGAGGAGGTGATCCTTCCTGCCACCAGTAACCAGGCCAGTGACTATGAGCCCAAGCGGCAAGCAAACATTTTAATTTTTCACAAAAAAAAAAAATAATCACAAAACACAGTGCTGGCCACAGAATCGAGGTTCCTACAAAAGTCAAATTTTAGGCACAATCCTTCGGAAATTTAGACAGAAAATCCCCAGCATGCCTCAGCCAGTGTCTAGAACTTGCTGCCACAAAATTAAGCTGTGAAGTGTTTGGGCACTGTTTGGCAGCACATAGATGGCTGGAACATTCTTGAATTAAATTTCTAGTCAAAGGAGGGGGATATAATACTTTGTGAAATGATTACCATTATCACAAGCAGAATGATGGGGAAATGGCAAAATAACTGACACAAATGTTGTGTAAACCACATTGATTTGCATGACTCAGATGGCAAATCATTTACATAGTTCAGCATTTTCTTGCCACAGAATTTACCTGGAGGCATATGTTTTGCATTGTCTTCCACAAAGTACACACAATCCTGAATAAACTTAAAGGAAGGTAGGAATCCTCTGTTTGACTTGAAAAGCTTGATTTTGATTACGCAAAGTCAGGATCAAGTTTTATTACTTAAGGGCACACCCTTATGTAAGTTTAGACATAAGAAATGCCTACAATGCCATACAATGCCCCAGCTAGCTAGGAAGGCCTTTCTTCTGTTTAAGTCTGTTAATATTATACACACAAAACTTTTCCCAAGATGGTTTGTGATGGATACACGCTATAAAAACCAAGAAATAGGCAAAAAGCTAGGGTGACTCTCAGCTATTCACTAATTATATCTTGTCCTATTTATATGTTTGCTTCACTGCAAGTTGCTTATTTGTCCTTCCATGTTCCAGGATTGAGCAACTACTCAATACTTGCTTCCTTCCCTGAAGATTTTGTAGGATTTTTGACATTACATTGTGTAAATACATAGCAACCACTTTAAAAAATTACAGAAGCAGCTATGTATACAATTTGGGGCACGTGCAAAAGAAGCTAAAACATACAGTAAGGTGTGGATTTGGGTGAACCAAGGCTGCCTTGGCCACCAGGGCTGATCACGATGCAGTCCACGGCATCCTACTGAATCTTCCCCAATATCTGCTTTTTCAGAGGAAATGGCGGCAGGGGGGGGACGACAAGGTCCCCATCCCACACAGCAGGAATCTATCTCCCAGACTGCTGCTGTCAGTCCTGGTGATACGGTTCTCAAGATGATGCATCAGTTGATGCACCCGTCTCAGATGCAAACAGCAAGCCATGTTAACGGAATTGACCTGGTACCACTCTGCTTGTTGATGCAGAACACCACTGTGATACTGTTCATCATGGCCAAAGCTTCTATTGTGTGGAGGGTCTTATTCCAATTCTTCATGTAGAGATGGCAGGCCCTTCGCTTCCGTTTCTCTTTAAAGAATGCCTGGCAAGGTGGGCACATGCCATTCTCCCAAGCACAATAGGCACAAAGACTGTCTGTCAGATGGGGGCAGCCTGGCATCACCATTGGTGCATTTACAAAAGGGAGTCTTCCATGCCATTGGAAAAAGAGGGCAGACAGGCAAGAAAATAGTGGAAGTCAAGGAAAAGACACACAGGGTGGACAAAGAGCTGTTAAATGAAGGGAGGTCAGGAGAGAAAATTAGCAAAGATTTGGAAACAAAGGGACCAAGAAAGATGCTCAAAATATTAGAAAAAAGATGAAAACACTCTGAGATAAGAACAAGAGAGAGAGAGAGACTGAGAGAAAGTGAGAAATCCCACAGGAAGATGGTTGATGCAAACTGAGGGAATGGTGGGAGCCACTCCCACCAAAATGCTCCCAGCTATTACACCTTCCCAACAACAGGTTCCCTGCAGGCACAGAGCCCTTATGGGTGATGCACAGAGACCACAAAGAAGAATGGAAGAGGAACTGTAGCAACAAAGGCCAAGAAAAAGGTCAGTCTGAGATGCATGCCCCTCATTATGTCAAGTCAAGCATCTGTTTAACAAAGGATTTACCTTTCATGCAAAAAATGTGTCAAGGTGGATTGTTAAACAGACCAGGACAATACCAGCTGGCTAGACATAGTACATGAAAAGGTGCATCTCATATTGAGTAACAGCTGGTGGAAGGACAGGATAGATTCTTAAAAAACATATTGGAAAGCAACAGTTCCATTAATAAATTTTAAAAAATAGGGCTGCACTTACACTGAGGTTTGATTACCTTCTTTAGAATATTTTTTTCAAGGCAGCTGTTTAAAACTTTTAATATCAGAGGCTAAAAAGCTGCAGAAGTACTAAGATTTGTCATTTGAGAAAGTGACACACCAAAAGCAATCTTCCACAATAAATACATATGTTAAGTGCTATGGACTAATTTTATTTATTTTTAAAAGTTCATTTGTAGAATACAGGAGGATATATAATTCTCCCGAATAAGTATTATAGCCCAATTCTTCGCTGCTCACTTGGAAATGAGTCCTACTGTTTCCAGCTGGGCTTTACGCCTGGCACTGGATGTCAGTCACCAGAAGGTCAGGGTGGTTAGCAGTGCCCTATTACACATTGCAGCAAAGCTGATCAAGCAGGGCTTGCACTCCTGCAACTCTTTCAAGTTCTAAGGAAGCTTGTACTGATTTTCTAATTAAAATGAACTTGAACTGAGGAAGAAACCTACAGCATGACCCAGGAGCTTAAAAGAAAAGACCTAAACAGTGAGCCAGAACTTACTTTTACTGAACTCAAATAATCAATGTGTATATTTGTTGTCCTTTAACTTAAATAAGCACAAAACATTCCTTTCAGTTTCTCATACGCTAGAATCAAACCCCCCACCCATCACTGCTATTTATGTGGCATATTCAATACAAACTTACACCTTTCATAGCAGTAACATTGTTCAGAACTCTACAGGTATATATCTTCACAGAATGCTCACATGCTGCTGGAAGAAAAGATCAGGCCTGCAGTTTTCAGTGTTGCCAACAAAACCATCTGACTAAATAATGCTTAAAGGAAGCATATCATATTAGTGAAGAGCACATTGCACCCAAATTTGGTATCCCATAATTCATAACACAAGAGGCAAAAATATGTTCAGAAAGTGAAACTTGAGTATTTCCTACCAATGATCTTTATGTGATTTGTTTGAATGTGTAATTTAAAAACAGAATAAGTGATACGGGGAATCTTTTTTTTTAATCTCCCAGCATCTATTCCTGCTTTTGTCCAATTACAATCACTCACACACACACACACACACACACACACACACACACTGGCATACAACATTCTCCAGTGATGATACCTTTGTAAGGTGCTGAAAACTGCAGCCAATCTATGCCTGTCCTTTCATTCTAGTACAGCAGCAAAGCAGCGTGAGGGTCGCCATTCACAGCTGCTCTACATCCTCCATTCATTTGGATGGGATTATATAAGGAATTTTATAGGACCCCACTGAAATGAAGGGAAGAGACACAACAGCAATGTTCTCTGTGGACTGTGTCCAACAATAACAATCTGCCATCCTCTCTTGCAAGGAGCAATACATGATGGAAACAAGTACAGTCACTCTCAAAAAGGCCTAGTTTTTAGCAGGAATCACTGAAAACAATTTCTTGTAACTCTTACTTTGATATGTTGCCCATGTGCCAAGTTTAAACAGTGCTTTAAAAACCAGTATGATTTTAAAACTATCTTAAATACAAAACAAAAGCTGAACACAAACAACTGGAAAGTTGAAAAAACTATTGCAAATTACAGCCTACTTCCTAGCATTCAGAGTTCTTGCCTCTTAAACACACAGTTCTAATAGGTTTAATTTAATGGAAAACAAATAAAATGGCAGAAAAGAGACCCAGTTTTCCAATGAGAACAAAAGAGAAAACAGAAAGAATGGAGGAAGCCAAGGTGCCTTGTCACAGTTCATCTAAAAGCAGTAGCATTCACAGTATCAAAGGTAAAGCAACTTCCATTATTCCTGGACAACTACTGAAACACCTGTGCAAATACCACAACCTCTTTCTATGATCAAGCATCTACTGGCTGACAAATCCACAAAAGCCAGGGAATTCGGAGGCAAAGAGGGCAGACACGCCTGCACCTGGTATACCTAAAAGAGTGGTGGCTGGGAACTGTAGTTCTATTTCAGATCGGTCATAAGAGGCATATCAGAGCATTGCACAAAGTGATTTTTCTGAACTTTCTGGTAAGATGGGCTACTTTTAGGTAATTGACACGACCACACTGCAGCATGTTCAAGGGTATGTGAAAAAGCAAGCCGCTTGAGAAAGGGGAACATGAAGGGCAACTCAGTGAAAGGCAACCACTTTTGGTAAGCCCTACATGGTATTTTTGTGTGGGGCTTTGAAATCACGATACAGATCCAGAACGTGAAAAAAGGTGGTGAGAAAGGGAATGCAAAAAAGAAAAAGAAAAATGAAAACCTGTAAAAAAAATACTTTTGTACTGTGAAAAGTATGGCGTATTGTCAGTCACAATATAAAAATGATAATCAAAAAAGGATTCACTGTATTAAAGAGAATCCCAAGTAAACATCAAAAAGCAGTTTCCTAGTAAGAAATGATAGAACATTTGCTTGAAAGTAAATCTGGCAAATTTGAGGTCATGGTGCTCCAAGGTAGTTTCCTTGTAATTTTGCTGGTATATCTTCAGTGGCCTTTGCAGACTGAAGCAGACATTGCCTAGAAAAATAAAAATGTATGTTAAGTTCCCACATAGTAAAAACACAACATCCATTGAGATTCTATAGCTAGTGAATGGGGCAAGATGCACACGCAGAAACAAATGCATGCATGCATCCTTTGCACATGGGTATTCAGATATGCCACATTAACAGCAGATCTGTTTTACTCTGCAAAAGGAGTATGTTACACCTTGAGCTTGTTTCTTTTGTTCACACAATACTCAAGCACTTGAGATTGAACTGTAAATTTAAATCTGCTTGCTTTGCACGTTTTTGATAGGTGCTATACTGTATTACACTATATTTATCAATATTTTGGATTTGTTGTTAACCACTTTGGGTCCCTAAGTGCAGAAAGTTATGGGTTAAAAATGACCCATAACCCGTATTACACAAATAACATCTGTATGGCTGAAGATAGTCTTCAGTACCCTTATCAAACCATCCACATGCTGGCAAAGAGCCTCACATGAAAGGATGTGACATGGTGGGAAATTTTAGCATGCAGCGTCAGGAATTGGGGATCATAGGCAGAGCCATACTAGATCAAAGGGTCCATCTAGTACAGTGGTGGTGAACCTATGGCATGTGTGCCGCAGCAGGCATGCAGAGCCCGCTCTGAGCCCCCACTTTTTCAAAATCTCCCTCTTTTCAATGGTGCTTTAGCCCTCAATTAGGGTTAGGGCAGTGGTGTGAACTTATGGCACGTGTGCCACAGCAAGCAGAACCCTCTCTGTCAGCATGTGGCCCTAGTCACCCTAGCATCGCCCCAGCAGCCGAGCATCGGATAACAGCACACATAGGGGCCATGCGCATGCTTGGAAAGAAGTAGCGGTGCCAGGCAATGACATCACGAGCCTTGTCTCATTAGCCACGACTCATCTGAGCTTTCGCATGGCTGGTCAGTGCACTGCCAAGGTTACCTCTAATTTGCTTCTAGGAATAAACTATCCCCATGAATGACTAAATTTAACAACTGATGTGCTCTGCAATACAGCAGTGTTGAAAAAGAATAGTACCTGATATACATCCTATATAGCTGGCCTTGCCACTTATTCTGCAATCTCTGTCTCCTGATGGACAACCACCTTGGTCACAGACATGTCCGGGTGTTGCTCCTTAGCTTCTTTGATGGCCTGAACAAGAACCTGAATAAAAGAGCATCAAGAACCAACTGTTTTGTTCCAGAGCAACAACATTGTGTTTCCTATTATGATCTAGCACTGGCATCTATATCCCATACGACTCAGAGCTCTGGATCAAAATTAAGACTGCTATCCTATCCTTCTTTGTACAATCAATGACCTATGTACCCATTTCAAACTTTTTGTCATATTTTATTTTGGCTCTCAAAATAAAAATTTTTCTTCAATCCCTTATAAAGGACGCCCTGTGAACTTTCATCAAAGGGGGGGAATTGATCTGTTTATGACAAGGAGTTGTGATCTTCATTACTGATGAATTTTCAAATACTTTCTGAGACTCCAAAGGAATGAGTATTTGTTTCATTGATAAAAGCTCCAGGAACAAAAGGATTAAAAAATGAATCACTAAAATAAATCTTACTTGATCATGATCAATATCCGCATCACCAGTAATGACAATTCTTTTTTCAATTCGTGTTTCTGAAATTCCACCTTTCACAGTCTGTTATGAGAGAATAAACCTGAATATGAGCTTACAATTCTAAGATTACAGAAAGTTACAAAACAGCTTTAAAAAATTAAAACAAAACCATAGCTAAATATGCTCATCATCATCATATTTATTTATTTTTCTGCTGCCCCATAGCCTGCAGGCAGCTCACAATGAAAGCAAAAACTATCAGTATAAAACCACAAAACAAAATTAAAACTATACAGAGGGCACTACAAATGACAGCTGGGGTCAAGGAGCACCACCAAGCTATGAACCCTGTCCTTTTCTGTCCATTTATGATACATCTCTTTTTAACCCAAGATTGTACTTCCTGGCAACTTCCTTCTGATTTTTAAAACAACACAGATCCTTTAATAGCTCTTAGTTCATGTTGGGGCTCATGAGTACATTTGAAAATTTAAGAATTTTATGAGAACTACCATAAAATGGCTACCTTAAGTAGGCACAACTAGTCACAAAGGAACAATAATCTATCCAGAGGCATGTATGAGAAATTAAGATGGCAGCAACTAGAGGCTCCCACTTTACTCTGAAGCAGCTGCAGTTGTCAGTAAGAAAAATATAAAAATATTTTGAAAATCAAAATTGGAAGGTGCCTTAGTGGACACCAATGAAGGAGTCTGGAAACAAAAGGTTCTATGTGGCCTATCTCTTCAGTCAGACCCAACAAAAGCAGCGATTCACATAAATGCGGGTACCATGTGTCTTTGGGCAATGAAGTTCAGCACAATGTGTATTACTGTGGCTTCGAAGGATTCCTGTGTCCAGATAATATTAGCTAATGGTCTCTCCCCAGAGCAGTGTCCACATCTGGTCAGGGAGCAGAGTCCACATCTGGCTAGACTGGTCAAGGATTAGTCCATGCCAGAATGGGAGACCATTCTGGGAACTTGTATGATGGAAGAAAAATGGAGTATGAACATATCCATGAACAAATCATTCATTTTCGTATGAAGAGGAACACTTGCTATGAGATAGAAAATGAATGAAAATAGGAGGAAAAAGTATCAAAAAGAGGATGTGCAAGTGTCTTGGGTGGTGCTTGTCCGAGCTGAAAACTCTCACGAAGTATCACTGATTCTTGTGTACTATCAGAGCACAGACAGAATAAGGAAGCTCAACAACCAGTAACATCATGCTATGAAATCAAGAACCAGCCAACTCCAATGCAGTTTGCACATACTAGCAATCCTATTTGAAAGGCACCACCCAAAGGCAGAAAGGAGGAAAGTATACTTGTACGATTCATTCTTTGCCAGCAGGCAGCTTATCTGTAAGGTTACACAATTGCGAGCATTGTCTTTACCTTTGTAATCTGCGTGGTGGTGGTGCTGCTGGTGGTCTCTGAAGTGATGGTCTGAGCAGTTAGCAGAACTCCAGGGTCTAAATCTCCATTGCCATCATCAGTCTATGGCAAAGATACATTAAGGTATCAATAATCTCCTTACTCAATGACTTGCTAAATTTAAAGAGCTTTCTTCACAGAATTCATTCTGAATTAATGCGACATCGAGTACAGTTAGCACTTCCGGGATTAATACATGAGAAATAGTTCTTCTCAAAATGTTATGAAGGTTCTCTCTCAAAGCAGTGATAATCCCACCTGTGCTGGATTTGAAGCACAGTTGTACTGATAAAGAAGATGAACTGCTCTGGCCCATTTTCCCCAGGGAAAAAATGAAAGTAGAGTGCACTTTGCTGAGACAGCAAGGAAACACTTCTTTAAAAAAAAAAAACCAGCATGGTGCAGATTTTGAAAAGATCTTTGCTGTTACTGCTTAGTTCTGGTATTATTTATGTTCTAACCTTTTCTCAAATAGATTGGAAATATAACTGGCATTTGGAAATAAACAACTAGTTCAAAATGCAGGTAAGAGGATGAACAGCGAGGAAATTTCGCCTTGGATGTTGACAGCCACATCATCCACCTGAGATTAGGCATTGCTACCAATATTGAGATGCGCACAGCTATCACAAATAACTTTGTTTGGTAAGCAATAAGCCTGAAGTGTCTGGTGCAATCCACTGCAGCCTCTAATACCAACACCATGTTTTCCCTGTTGCATGTGTTAGGAATAGGAGAAACCTCATAAGACACAGCAGGGATTCTCAAGGGTTTTGGAACAACAGGCACATTTGGAAATGGTAGAAACTGCTGTGGACACCCCCACAACATGGCAGATGTGCTTAGTCGCATAATGGGTGCCACAGGGCCCTGGCTCAACAAAAGTGAGCTAGTATTGGTAGGGAGAGAAATAAGAAGGCTGGAAGGGAAGGGGAAACAACCAGAAAAATGGATAGTGAAGAGACAAAGAGGAGGGCTAGATGTTAGAATGGGTGGCATTACTTTGAAAAATGCTGTAATGTTTTCCAAGAGTTTTCATAAAACTCTTTTTTAAGGAGGCAGGAAGGCGAAATCTTTGTGGGTGCCACTGGAGGTCCCCACAGATACCAAGTTGTGGACTGCAGGGATCCAGTAGCTCTCCATGTCATTGTCCCCATCCCCTTTTCTTCAATCTATATGAAAGTACTCTCTGTGAAAGCACATGCTCTGCTCACAATTTCACACTAACTTCTTAACCAATATAACTTGATACACTGTGTTTAGGTAGCACAGTGCAGCAGTTCAATCTCATTTAGTTTAAAAACAACCCAGAAAGATGCATTAACAATCTTAAGCATACTTAATGTTTCAAAGCATCTAAGCAACACTCAAAAATGATTCCAAAGCCTTGCATGTATGTAGGGGCCATTAAAAAAAAAACACCTACCAGGGTCACCATTATAAGATTATGAGACTCAAATATAATCAGCTAGGCATAGCTAATTACATTCTTTCCGCTACCCTTCATCAATCTAATGCTTGTCCTGCTTTGCCACCCAAGACTGAAAGATCTGCAGCAATTTTTCTAAAAACTGCCTTTCACCCACATTGGTGTTACTTCAACTTACTTTGAAATACTTTCTCATGTATGTATTCACTAGGGTGAGTTATTGGTAAATAACTTTAAAGGTTGTGTGAAACTTACTGAAGTTCTAAATGTGGTACCTTCAGAGTAACCACTAGATGGAAGTAGTTTCCAATAAAAGTCAAGGATTTCCCAAAGCAAATGCAGTCATGCTGACCAAAAGCTAAATTCTGAAAATCATTAATGTAAGCTCAATTAGGCCAACCCAAACATCAAAACACATGAAAATTGTTGTGATCTCCAGATCTCTTCACCAGACAAGATGTTGCCAGAAGAACTTTGAGGGGGTGGTAGATTTAAAAAAGCAAACCTTTTGGGTATCTGCATGATCACAATCTTGAGATGGTATTTCAAGACTCTCAATATATTCAAACATAATTATACTGCAATTTTCCTATCTGGCCAAAATGTTCAATTCTAAAAACAAATAACATTTTGATTTTCAGAGATTCTATAAATCTGACCATGAGGACTCATGGGAGGACCATGGCAGGACAAAAATAGCCTTCGGAACTCCCAAGATTGCTTGCTTTTGTTAATTTTTTTTTAAAACAGTTTCTGCATTAAACATCTTGAATTCTATAAGTGTTATACAAAACATTGCACTAATTCTGCAATATCAGATATGGAATATCCTACCTGTGCAGCTTCATAAGTTATAGTCTTTGTCTCTGTGTGGACAATGGGAACTTCCTTAGTTGGAATTTCGCTTTTCAGAGTGTTGGAGACATCAGAGATGGTAACGGTCTGAGTCTTCACAAGTGGTGGCTACAAAACAGTTTTTTTTTTTTTGAAACAGAGCACATTTACCATCATTATACTCTAACAATTATTATTATAATTCTGATACTGGTCTAATAAAAGCACAATGGACTCAATTGTTGTTTGTACTCCGAGATGTGGAAGCAATCACTGTTAAGCTCGTCTATGAAGAGGGAAATCTCAATATGACCTCTTTACTAGTGTGTGTGTGTGTACACACAAAAATTATATGAATTTAAATTATACATGGGAAACCTATAAGGAAAGTGCAAAAACAACATTTCTAGTATGAAACATGTATAGTCCACTAGCTTTTATTAAATCAGTGTCGGATCATCTCTTATGGATTGCCAAAGTTCAAGAATGATAGAAAAAACAGAAAAAGAAAAATCAGCTGTACCATCACCTGACAATCAAAAGATAAAATACCATTAGTAAAAGCACCACAAAGCTTGCCCCATTCAGTCACCATTCCCTTCACCTTTTAAAAGTCTGACAGTAGCCACCTTATAACTAGATTAAATATTCAAATATTTCAGTAGATGGTATTAAGTCAGGAACACTGAAGCAGGCAAACAAATATTATGACTGTGGGGGGGCAGTGTTTTCTGGAAAATGTATATCTGATGGATACAGATTAAAAGTGTTAAATATGTTACTGTAGGGGAAAAAGTAAAATTGGAGCTCTGTCAGTATCTTCTGCAATATATTCACAACACAGAGCAAACACATTTAACTCTATTTAATAAAATGTAATGCCCTTGGGATCTCTAAACTTTCTTTTCTTTACATATATTTGGCTCAAAGCAAAAGACAAAGTTTCCTTTAATTATAACACTTCTACTTTATAAATGGGTGAAAAGGAGAGGAATAGTTTTTGCAGACTGTAGGGGATTAAGTAGCCGATTAGTGTGGAGAATGATATCAAGCCATCTAAACAAAATCCTTCTTCGTGGATTTGTGGCATATGCTTGCTGCAGTGTTTTGCAGATTGAGTCCAGAAAATGTAGCAGAGAGGACTGCAAAGAGATAGGTTCTGAGTTCAAAGCTTACTACCTGGAAACAGCGAATGAGGGCAGGAAATTCATTATCAACATTTGAGTTGTGACATCCTCCATTTAGCTTCCTAACTGCCTTGCTTGTTATTTTTTCTTCAACATCACAGGCTTCCTCCTCTTGCTCATGGAGGTTCAATGGAGGTAAAACGGGGATTACAGACATTTCCACCTCAACCTGCTTTGAATCCTTGTTCTCCTTTTCCACATCTGAGTAAAATCCCTTTTCACACCTTAGGTCTTCCTCATTCTTAACAAGAGCAGCAGCACCCTCCTCCTCCTCGCTGCTTACAGAAGAAGTGTCACATTTATGAGTTTGTGCTGATTCCTGTGTGGCTGACATATGGCTCTCACTACAGCCTACTGAGTGCTTTGAGACCTCCCATTCAAAGTGAGAGGCAATATTTTTCCCCTCTGCCACTGCATCTGTATCCTCTTTGAAGGGAGAGTTGCACACACTCTAAAAAGAAATGAATACACAGAGAAGGCCAGAAAGAATTAGAAATGGGAAGCACTGCATATGGAAACATAGCAAAACTAAGCACAGGTCTTATGAAAGGCCCAGCATGCAATCTGTTGCAATCGATATGATAGCAGAAGAGTAGCACGTCAAATACTTTCAAAATGTCCAGATTACAGGCAGCTCAACACACTCGAATCAACAGCATTCCATATCCTGGCAGAAGAACTTTTCTGGCCAGGGCGGAATAGCTGCGTTTATTTCCCTCTTTGTCAGAGCAACCTGCCACGGTCTAACTGCCATCAAAGGCTGCAGAGACTGTGCAGCTCCTTACCACAGTAACACCTAGCACCTGGATGTCACTGGACACTCTCAACTGCTTTCCCCTTATGTCTCTGCCAGCAGGAAAAGGCTACAGTTGTTGGAGGGGAGACACTGAAAGATCACTGACAATGTTGTAAAACAGACATTGATTGGGGATTACTGTGTGCATCATGGATTTTTAAAGACTTAAACTCCTATCTCCCCTCCACAAAATTGGATGCAAACTGCAGCTATGGGGAAGCAGGGGTTAAAGATTGCCTCAGTGCCAATTTTAAATTGCCTCTCAAAGTTCTTACTAGCTGTGCTAGGAGATAGTTAACTGAGCTGGTTTTATCTTCCCACTTCCACAGCTATCATCAGTTAGGCATCTGATTATTTTTTTTTCCGATTTATATCCTGCCTTTTTCCTACAAAGGGCTCAAGGCAGCTTACATCCTCCTCCTCCTCCATCTTCTCCCCACAACAACAACCCTGTGAGGTAGGTCGGGCTGAGTGTCTGTGACTGGCCCAAAGTCACCCAGTTGGCTCCATGGCTGAGCGGGGACTAGAACCCAGATCGCCTGAGTCCCAGTCCCATGCTCTTAACCACTACACCACACTGGCTCGATTTAAATGCGAAAAACAGTACAAATGGAGGTTACTCTCCATACACCACAACAGCTTTTCAATCTACCTAGCCTCACACTGATTTGTCCTCACAGGTTCATGGAGCACAGTTGCGGCTTGTGCCATACCAAGACCTGCATGCACCCATAGTAGGTCCTTTTTTTAAAAACAGCAAGTCCTTTGAAAATAAAATATAAAAGCAAAATCTTCAACTTGATGAACAATACACACATTCTTGTAATTCTTTTAAAGTGCACCTGAAAAGGTTACAGAAGCCATCCTAAAAACTATGTAGGAAAATATTTGATAGCATTAATAGCACCTTAGAGAACTTCAAATACTATTTTGGAAGCAATAACTTTTACTTATGGCCAGCATTCTAATGCGTTGGGATACCCATGCACAACTCTAGGAGCCATCTTGGTTGCTGAAGTTCTCAGTATAGCAGAAATTGAGACTTAACTTTAAGGGAGAGTAGCATAACTGGCTGATTTAGAAGACCCAATGTCAAGAGAATGTCAGACAAACAGGTTACATTCAAAAATCACACTGCAAGCTCACCATATCACACTAGCTCATTATTTTACCATTTACAATGGTGTATGTTTGAATGTCATGCCTGATCACAGAAATGCTGCAATTGTTATAGGCCACATTAACTCCCCAGTACCAGCTCCTTTGAATTTTTACTGTAAAGTAGAGAACAATGTAAAGACGGCGTGAAACAAAGAAATCCAGATTTCCTAAAAGAAAGCAAGTGTGTCCATAGCACCTGAGATACTTTGGAAGACTGTGCCAAGCCAGAGGATTTAACCAAGGCTGGTGCTATTCTGTCTTCCATCGTGCGCCTGTTAGAAAGTTCTCAACTAGGTCTTCGTACATCTCTGCGAGCCCTCTAGCTAGAACTTGGAGAGGAATAGTAAAGAAGAAAAGACAAGAGTTAAAACATATACAACACTAGAAAACATGCACAGTTAGCCTACCCCCAAAAAGCCACTGGATAAAGTAGACTGTGTGTCTGTGCACGCACAAGTGTGTGCGTGTGTGCGCATAATGAGGAAAAGGATAGAGAAATGGGAAACAACCTCCTATCCAAATAATGGATTACCAGCATAAAGGGCAGCTTTTCAATGGGTAGATTCTTTACATTAATTGGTAAGACTTACTGGACAAGCAAACAACAGAATTGTAAATTGTATGTTTCCAGTGGGTGTTTATATAGCAACAGATTATAAAGCATTAATTGTCCCTGCACTCTGCCTTATTAAATAAGCAAAAGGAAAACCTAATTATAGATACTTTAACGGAGCAATAGTTAGTTGCAGTCTGCTTAGATCGCAGAGGCTCTGAAGTTTTAAAAGCCCTGCCAAGCTCATGTCAACAGGATGGAAGCAAGGGAGAAGAATATTTTCAGTTTTCTTCCTTTCTCAGCCAGTTGTTTATTTTTATAAATTGCCTCCCATCAAAACCTATCAGAGGAAATTGATTTATTCCAGATCCAGGAGTGGTATAGGGAAGGAGCCAGTTTGGCTTGGGAGCCACGAGAGCTATGTGTAAAAACATCCACAGGCCCATCCCCTTCATGTTTCCTTTCCCCACTTTCCAGTGCTCTGGTGGAAAATTGTGAAGATTTCTGCAGGGGTTCAGTGGGAAGTATCAGAAGTTGAATATACACCCCTGAGGATACACCTCTCTCTCTTATAAAACCTGTAACATCTGAGTTGTCCTCTAGGGACTACAGAGTAAACCTTAAGGGTCATTTATTTCCTCTGAATTATTAACATCTCTAAAGAAGTGATTGTTTATTTCTGTCCTGTATAGAGGAGGACTTCTGTTGCTTGGTACATGCAAATGTACATACAATCCAAGTACTTGGAAAAGTTGTTTTTTAAGTATCTTATCCCTTGACTACTATTAAGTTAACCAGACCACTAAGTTCACCAATAAAATTTGCAAATACAAGGACTATAGCAATCCCATGCACAATTCCTTGGGACAAAGTGGTACTGAAGTCAGTAAAATAGGTTTAGCCTACTTAAAGCTTACTTTAAAACAAAAAGACCTCAGATAGAAAACCTGGAGTCATAGGTCACTGTGTGGAAAAACTGTCCACCACTATCTTGTTTTAAATATTGTGAGCTTTCATGCTGAAAATTTGGGTAGCCAAATGGACAGCACAATCCTATTCAGAGCTCTGATCTTTGAGCACAATCTTCTGCTTGAGCTGCAATAATTATAGAAAGACCTTATATAGTCCAGATAGGGTAAACTGTCCAGAGGATCCCCACTGGGTTTTTGAGACTCCATTGCTACAGCTTTCAGCAGATACAAATATGTGCTGGAGCTAAAAGATGACTTTAATCATATTATGAATGTTACACTAAGCAACATTCTAAGCAACAGGAGTTAGTCTACTCCTAACTCTGCCCCTTCCAGCAATTTCTATAGCATTAAGCCAAACCACTTTCATTGCAAGCAGTGCTACTGAAAAAATGCCAGTCTGTTTAACTGGCATTAGAAACTCAATGACCGACTTAGGATCTGAGTTTTTACGGAACTGGGCAGGGTCTCTGGGAATCTGCTAGTAAGCCAACTTCGACATTTTAATCAGCCAGAAATATCATATTGAAAGTCTTAGACAAAATCATTTCACTGGAAGGTAGATAAAATTATCTGCATTAGAAATACTTTATTAAATGTTGCTTGGGAAATTTCTACCAAAAAAAAATCTGATTGTAATGGCAGAAGTATATATATAGAGAGAGTAAAATGACATCTAAAAAGCAAACAAGAGCTGCAAATGGTCAGGCGCATGCAAATCAATTGGAGGAGATGAAGCATGATAAGATCAGAAGGTAGGAAGAATTTATTCTTGCTATTGATTGCACCAGCTAAAGGTCAGTTTTGTGTGAGATCATCTGCCTTTATGTGTAACAATAAATGCAAAGATTAGGTATTTTATACCAGATATCGCCAACTTCTGAAGCTTACCCCTTTATTCTGCTATATAGGGGCTCATGTATAGAGTCCAGGAAGGGTTGGCCAGTCTTTTTTAAAAGCCTGCTCAGCAGAGTGAGGGAAAGAGGGTTTGCTATTGCATCCACAGCCCTGTCCAGAATTCCTAGGGGGTCACAGAAAATCTTTGGGAACCAGATAATGGACCACAAGCTCACAGTTGGGCTATCTCTTGTATACCAATCCATCCAGGTGCTTGAACTGAAATATCTGATCTTACCAAACTTAAAACAAAACAGAACTTAAAATGCTGACACTTAAAAAAAATCACCAAAATAAATCAAAACACGGATGGCCTTTTTTTAGATGTTGAAAACACCTCTAAGTGAATAGCCTCTAAGGAATCAGCCCATTAACTTTTGACATATATTGGCAAAGAATACTACAGCAGTTTTGTTAAAGACACAAACCTATATAATTCACAAAGACAAAAGATGATGTAGCGTTTCCTGAGTAACTTTGCAAGCTATAGCTGAGTAATGCCAGAAGGTAATATTAGTATTAAAAAGTTATATATTAATGAGGCTCTTTGCACTCAATAGAACCCCAATGCTGCAGATAAAGAAAATGTATATGTAAGGCTTCCTGATTCACTTCTATTTTGTTGACATGTCAATGTACATGTCACTGCAGTATTTTTATACACTTTTTGCCATTGTAGTAAATGGCAAAGGCCATTCTTGGCAAGCTTTTTGATGAGGAAGAAAGTGTATATAAATGTAGCATCAAAAGAAATTTAAAAATCAAATAAGGGATAAACTAATATTATATAGTACAGAAGTAGCAGGTGTTGATCCTTCTTATTATTTAGGTACTTTAAAAGTGACATACTTGAAAGTCTGCTTTATCTAGTAACAGAAGTTTCAGTTATTCCCAAAGCCGAGACCCCTCCAAAAGGAATGTCTAAAACAGAGCAGCTGCCCAAGTTATGCATTACTCTGTTTTATAAATTCATACAGTCATAAAATAGTCCAGCCTAATATGAAAACTTTCTAGTTGACAGAAATTCTAATCATCTGAATTTATAATTATTTAATTGTATATAGCATTAATATTAGGTTATCCCCAATATTAAAAGTATGTGCAGAAGCAGATACATTGACAAATGTTTAAAAGTGCACAACTAGCATTCGGGTAGCAGTTAAGTACCACACTCACCAGCAAGAATTCCACAGACCAATTGATGAAAAGTATCCAATCTCAATAGGGCTGGCAATGTACTTGAGCAGTAGTATTATGAAGCAGAAAATAGAAATCCCTCATTTAACACAACTTTCAATTCTACCAATTTTCTAGAATAAGACTGAAGCAAATGCAGCAAGATCTACCATTATTTTATAACTGCAATGAGCCAATCTAAGTAGATTAACTTTGTATCTCTGAAGTCTCAGGCAGTCAGCACAAAAACCAACAGCTGATTCTAAGTTGAAAGAAAAATGAGGAAAATGAATCAAGTTTTAGTCAGAGTTTGCTACACTGATTAAAGCCACCCTCTTCAGAACCATTCTCACATAAAGCTCACTTCCTCACAAACACTTAATGCATGTACATTATATTAAAATCTATTGGACACAGTTAGAGATGTTTTAAGAATGGTCAATGACACTGATTTCCACTAGCTTCCATGTTACTACACTTTTGGTATTGAAGCATTTAGAATGAAATTATTAATCAAGATATTTGGAAAACTAATTCATTCTATATTCCACTATACAAAACCTCAAAACAAAACTTTTGCAATATACAACCTGCAGGATGAAAGAACATGTATATACAGTATCATCAGATTGCTCATTTCATGTGCTTTTGCAGAGGAGCAGGCATTTACAGTAATATGGGTTGTAAATATAATAAAAGCAGTAAAACTCGCACCAAAGATCGGATGGAGATGTGGGTTGCATAGCCCCTTTCAACAGCAACTTGGCTACCTCCTCTGCCAGAATGGGGGCAGCAGCCTCAATTGTATGGAAGTGAGAGGAGGCCAAGTTTTGGATTCAATTTTATATCCACTCACACAAGTGAGCAAGGTGACCCTCAAGCCAGATTTGTGCAGGGAGACCCGCCTCTTATTGGTATACAACTTCCTCTTCTGCTTCTGGAAATGGGAGCTGGTATCCCTCTGTTGTGGCTGGGCTAGTGGCTTCTTGTGGGTGGTCTAGGAATACAATAGGAACCAGAGCAAATTCCCCCAGGATTGGTCCCAGGCCTTGCTGGAGTTCTCAGTCCACTGAAAAGTGCTAGGAAAGCTCTTCCCGCCATAACAGGCCTCAGCAATGCATGTCCTCCTGTTTTGTAGTGCCTGCTGCTGGTTCTTGCTGTGTCTCCTACCTTGTTATGTTGCCTTGCTGATGTGTCTGCGTTTTGACTGACCTATATCTTGCCTCCATGTGTTGCCTCAGTAACACAGGGCTTCCTGGGAGCTATGGTTCAGCTCCCGCATCTTGCCTGGCCCTTGCTGCATCTGATTCCTGTTGTCTCATGTATCTTGCCTTGCCATGCATCCTGTCATGCTGTGTCTCCTGTCCTGTTATTCTGTCCAAAGTGCCTGCACCTCCTCCTGGTTCTCAATCCTTGGCTTCTTCCTGACCACATCTTTGTTCAGTCCTCATGGATTCATCTGGTTCCTGACTTTGACCTGTACCATGACTATGATCTTTCCATTAAACTCTGCTTCTGGATGCTCTTTCCTGAAGCTCTGTTGTCTTTGTTGCTCCTCTCTCTGGCTGCCCATGTCCTGGCCACAGATCCTGACAATATGATTGGTACAGGAAGGGAGGCAGTCTACTTAGGTGCCTCCTGCTCTTGAAGGGGCATGAAGCCCATCTTCTCAGCTGTTGACCTGCCACCCAAAGTCAGGTAGGGTGCTGGATTGCCATTGCACCAAAAGGGCCCTTGAGTCACAGCAGATGAGGCTTTTCACAGCTGAAAAGGCAGAGGGCCTCTGACTGAACAACCTGAGCCAGGCCTTGGTTTTCTTCTAGGAGCTGCTGTGCTAGGAACCCCAGCTTCTCCTAGAGGAACAGCTAGCAGCAGACAATGGTAGTTTTGTAATTAGAAATGCAAATGTCCATTGACATGTAGCTCCACCCCTCCAAGGGCTCCAGGCAGCACCCCTACTTGTCCACTGGTATCAAATGTTCCCGCTGCAAATGACCCTGCCCTGGCTCTACAATAACTGGATTTGGCCAGGAATTTTGCATCAAGAATGGGATCTGCCACTCATCCTAGTACATGTTCTTCAAGCATTTGGACATTGGCTGCTCTTGTGCTGGGGTCTTCCACACAGATGATGGGCAGGAAAGATATTGACACTGGTACTGGCATGGTGTCCTCCATTCAGATGGTGTCAAAGACTGGATCCACTGCCTTCCCTACATACTGCTGGGTCTCCCAATCTGAGAGATGTTGCCATCTGAAGGATCTACCTGAAGAAACATCCCAGGTCTTTGGCCTGCGACCTTGGTCCTCACACCATGATGATGTCATCCAGCGAAGAAGTCAGTGAGTTGTCACATGGAGCCAAGCAAGAGTTCGACACAGAGTCCCCTAGCACCAAAGTCACACTTTGGTGGCAAGACAGTCAGATGAAGCAGTGAGGGAGGACAAGAAACCAACACTGTTGCCCTACTCTGTCCTTTCAGCCAATAGCCCAGGATATCACGATGGTGACTCAGAGTGGTTGGATGATGCAATGGGTCCAAGAACCCACTTTCCTCCCAGTATTTCTGGCATTGCAGTGAGGGTCACTTGGTCCAAAGTAGCCAGATGGAATGTGGAGCAGTCACATGGATGATAATCAGAAGCCTGGGATAGCACCAGAGAACAGCCAGAGATCTGGTGAAGAAAAAGGTTGGTGGCTGGAAAGTGATGATGGCAGAAGCAGTAGTGCCCAGTGCAGTGAAAACAGCAATGCCCTAGCTAGAGAGACAGGAGGAAGGAATGCCAGAGTGCAGGGTGGCAAATTCTGGTTCTCTTCCTCTGAGAGCAACTGTGCCAAGATTAGTTCCATCATGGGAATAGGCTGTGGTAGTGCTGGCTTTGTTCCCAGTGTGGGGGCACTTGGTGCTGGTGCGGAATGGTGCATCCTAGGCCACTTCATATTTTTTGCCTTCCCCAAATCTGCAATGTTTTGGTCTTCTTGGCCAGCTTGTGGGGACAGCAAGCTTCATCTGAGCACCCAGGAGTAGATGGGGTGGATGGCACAGCTGAGGAAGCCCCTGCAGCCATGGATGGCAGGCATGGTGCAGGCATAGTCTGGAAAGTTGACAAGTGGTCCATTGGCTTTGCTGAGGGCAAATCAGTGAACTTGAAGGCAAAGCTCCAAGGCTTGGCTCTCAGAAGCCCAGCAGGTTTTTTGGGCCTGCCTGGTGAAAGCCTGGCAGTGTGGACAGGTGTCCACAAGGTGCTTCTCTCTGAGGCAGAGTGCCCATCAGCAAACCTACTATCAAAGCAACACCTTTAGTGCCATCAGGGAAGGACAAGGACAGGAAAGAGAAGGATGAAACACTGGGTGTGGAAACACAGACGAAGAAGGGTTTTTTAAAGTTTTTTTTAAAAAGGTAGCAAACTGGGTAAAAGTAAAAATAGGCAGCAAAAGACTTGATAGAGGGACAGATTGAGAAGGTAAATTTTGAGAGCAATGCCCCAATGCACCCACAATGGCAGTTGGAAGAGAACTTCGGAAAAGGACGGGAACCTCTCCTAGATATGCCAGGGGGTGGGAGGGAAGGGGTTCTCACCAGAATGAGTCTAGCTTGGAAATCTTCCCAATAACAGGCCCTGCAAAAGCACAGAGCTCACAAAGAATACTGGCAATTTGGTACAGTGGGTTGGTTGCTCTGAGAAATAACTACAGTGAGCCAGACAGGTGATGAGCTTCACTGTGGATACTTCAATCCCTCCCACTCTCTTCCTTCAAGCAGCTTTGCAAGAGATATGACAGGAGCAATGAGTGCCTTTTCTTTCCCATTGTGATCCTAAGCTGATTTCAGTGCATCCCTTCAATGCATCCCTTCAGTTCTCCCTTTTAATTTTTATTTTTTCAGAGGACAATCACAAGCTGCCCATTCACAGTACCCAAGCAGCACCTCAGAAGGACACCTTATGGCCACCACTATTCAAACAGATTCTGTTCACTGGGTGCCAGCTTTTGGCAAACCTACTGTGAGTGATCCCACAGGCTAATTAAGGTTTTGACAGGATTGGTACAATTAGAAACTACCCAAAGATTAAGAATTCATTTGGATATATCAGCTGCTGGTGGCTAGTATTGCTATCAATTGACCATTTCCACATCATTTTTGTAGAAGTTAATGAGCAAAGAGAACAGAAACAATTCCAGAAATTCCCACCAGCATAGTTACATTTCATGGTCATTCTTCCACATTTTTTCCAGCTTCCTGGTCCCTCACTGTTGGTAAATTCTGCTAATCCTCCCTGAGAGTATCCTTCTCAGGCTGTATTAAGCCTGCTGTCTTCTCTCAAATGTTTTGCATTCTCACTGCACAGAAAATGCTAGACCACAAGAACAGATATACTAAAGCATTTTTTTTCTTTTTTCTTTTACAAAACCAGCTTCTATGGGTAAAAGCCTTGTGTTTATTAACTCAAATAAAACCACTCTACAAACTATTACCAGATGAACAGGTACTTCAATTGTAAAAAGAATACATTATGTATTATAGTTTAACAGGAGATAATTGCAGTCAATACAAATTTTGAAGTGGTTGTAGTGATAATATGCAAGGATGAAAAATTGCCAGAGAGGTCTTATATTGATCTGCAGAAAACTCTGAGGTAACCCAAAGTATTAGAGAAGTTCAAAATTCTTTAATTCATGAAAGCAAAATTCATGAACATTATGGGTAATGTCATTGGTATATGTCACTGGCTAATTGGATTCTGGCTAAATGGATTTTTTCTCAGCAATACTTTCAGGAAACAGATTTTATCTGCACAGTTACAAATGCTCCCCTACCATTTGTTAGTGTATATGCACAAGCAACTACAACAAACATTTTCCAAAATCAAGGTCTGTCCATAAAGTAACCCATCCCACTGTTCTGTCGGTGGAATGGAGATTGCCTTTGGCAACGTTCTTTCCTGCTGCCACTACCCCATATGCTAATAAGCAGTAAGCCAGCATGTCATGTATTTTCCTTCTGACCTTAGAGATCCACTTCCTCAGCCTAACTAAATATTGCACCAGTGCTCTCAAAAAATTAATGAAATTCTCTTCAACATATTCTATGGTGAATATATAAGTACTTGTTGTTGTTGTTGTTAGTCGCGAAGTCGAGTCCTACCCATCGCGACCCATGGACAACATTCCTCCAGGCCCTCCTGTCCTCCACCATCCCCCGGAGTCCACTCAAGCTCACACCAACCGCCTCTGTGACTCCATCCAGCCACCTCATCCTCTGCCGTCCCCTTCTTCTTTTGCCATCTATTGTTCCCAGCATTAGACTCTTCTCTAGGGAGTCCTTCCTTCTCATAGGTGGCCAAAGTATTTGAGTTTCACCTTCACTATCTGGCCTTCTAAAGAGCAGTCAGGGTTGATCTCCTCTAGGACTGACCGGTTTGATCGCCTTGCGGTCCAAGGGACTCGCAGGAGTCTTCTCCAGCACCACAACTCAAAGGCCTCAATCCTTTTGCGCTCGGCCTTCCTTATTGTCCAGCTTTCACAGCCATACATTGCAACTGGGAAAACCATAGCCTTGACTATACGCACTTTTGTTGGCAGGGTGATGTCTCTGCTTTTTAGTATGCTATCTAGATTTGCCATAGCTTCCTCCCCAGAAGCAAGCGTCTTTTAATTTCTTGGCTGCAGTCCCGTTGCGGTGATCTTGGAGCCCAGGAAAATAAAATCTGTCACTACCTCCATTTCTTCCCCATCTATTTGCCAGGAAGTGAGAGGACCAGATGCCATGATCTTAGTTTTCTTAATGTTGAGTTTCAAGCCACTTTTGCGCTCTCCCCCTTCACCCGCATCAAGAGGCTCTTAGTCCTCTTCACTTTCTGCCATGAGAGTGGTATCATCTGCATATCTGAGGTTGTGATATTTCTCCCAGCAATCTTGATTCCAACTGGTGATTCATCTAGCCCTGCCTTTCTCATGATGTGCTCTGCATATAAGTAAATAGGCAGGGTGACAGTATACAGCCTTGCCGAACTCCTTTCTCAATTTTGAACCAATCAGTGGTTCGTGTCCGGTTCTCACTGTTGCTTCTTGACCTGCATATAGGTTCTCAAGAGACAAATAAGATGGTCTGGTACTCCATCTCTTTAAGAACTTGCCACAATTGTTGTGATCCACACAATCAAAGGCTTTAGCGTAGTCAATGAAGCAGAAGTAGATCTTTTTCTGGAACTCCCTGGTTCTCCATGATCCAGCGTATGTTGCAATTTGATCTCTAGTTCCTCTCCCTCTTCGAAATCCTGCCTGTACTTCTGGTAGTTCTCGGTCCACATACTGCTGGAGCCTAGTGTAGGATTTGAGCATCACTTTGCTAGCATGTGAAATGAGTGCAATGGTGCGGTAGTTTGAACATTCTTTGGCATTGCCCTTCTTGGGGATCGGAATGTAAACTGACCTTTTCCAATCCTGTGGCCACTGTTGAGTTTTCCAAATTTGCTGGCATATTGAGTGTAGCACTTTAACTGCATCGTCTTTCAGGATTTGAATAGCTCAGCTGGAATGCTGTCACCTCCACTAGCTTTGTTGTTGCTCAGACTTCCTAAGGCCATTTCACTTCACATTCCAGGATGTCTGGCTCGAGTCAGTGACCACCCCATCGTGGTTATCAGGGATGTTAAGCTCTTTCTTGTATAGTTCTTCTGTGTAATCTTGCCACTCTTCTTAATCTCTTCGCCTCTTTAGGTCCCTGCCATTTTGGTCCTTTATTATGCCCATCTTGCATGAAATGTTCCCTTCATATTTCTAATTTTCTTGAAGAGATCTCTGGTCCTCCCTATTCTATTGTTTTCTTCTATTTCTTTGCACTGTTCATTTAGGAAGGCATTCTTATCTCTTCTAGCTGTTCTCTGGAATTCTGCATTCAATTGTGTATCTTTCTCTTTCTCCCTTGCCTTTCGCTTCCCTTCTTTCCTCAGCTATTTGTAAAGCTTCCTCAGACAGCCATTTTGCTTTCTTGCCTTTCTTTTTCTTGGGATGGTTTTAGTTGCTGCCTCGTACAATGTTGCGAACCTCCGTCCATAGTTCTTCAGGCACTCTGTCTATCAGATCTAATTCCTTAAATCTATTTGTCACCTCTACTGTATATTCATCAGGGATATGATTTAGGTCATACCTGAGTGGCCTAGTGCTTTTCCCTACTTCTTCAATTTAGCCTAAATTTACAATGAGAAGCTCATGATCTGAGCCACAGTCAGCTCCTGGTCTAGTTTTTACTGACTGTATAGAACTTTCCATCTTTGGCTGCAGAGCACATAGTCAATCTGATTTCTGTGTTGACCGTCTGGTGATGTCCATGTGTAGAGACGTCTCTTGGTTGTTGGAAAAGAGTGTTGTTATGACCATCGTATTCTCTTGACAAAATTCTACAGCCTGTGTCCTGCTTCATTTTGTACTCCAAGCCAAACTTGCCTGTTATTCCGGTTATCTTTTGGTTCTACTTTAGCATTCCAATCCCCCTGATGATAAGGACATCATTTTTTGGAGTTAATTCTAGCAGGTGTTGTAGGCCTTCATAGAACGGTCAATTTCAGCCTCTTCAGCACCAGTGGTTGGGGCATAGACTTGGACTATTGTGATGTTGAATGGTTTTGCCTTGGATTCGAACTGAGATCATTCTGTCATTTTGGAGATTGTATCCCAGTACTGCTTTCCCTACTCTTTTATGACTATGAAGGCTACTCCATTTCTTCTGAGGGATCTTGCCCGCAGTAGTATACCTGATGGTCATCTGAACTAAATTCACCCATGCCTGTCCATTTTAGTTCATATTCCTAAGATGTCGATGTTCAGTCTTGTCATCTCTTGTTTGACCACGTCAGCTTGCCTTGATTCATGGATCTTACATTCCAGGCCTATGGAGTAAAGATCTTTGCAGCATCGGACTTTCCTTTCACCTCCAGATACATCGGCAACTGAGTGTCCTTTCGGCTTTGACCCAGTCGATTTTCTTTCTGGCGCTACTAGTACTAGCCCTCCGCTCTTCCCAGTAGCATATTGACACCTTCCGACCTGAGGGGTCATCTTCCGGTGTCATATCGTTTTGCCTTTTGGTTTTCATGTCCATGGGGTTTTCATGGCAAAGATACTGGAGTGGGTTGCCATTTCCTTCTCCAGTGGATCACGTTTTGTCAGAGCTCTCTGCTATGACCTGTCCGTCTGGGTGACCCTGCACGGCATAGCTCATAGCTTCATTGAGCTACGCAAGCCCCTTCGCCATGACAAGGCAGTGATATAAGTACTAGGGAAGGATGAATGCATCAACTGTATTCTTTTCAGTTTTCTTAGGTTTCCTACATTAAGGTCATTCTGTCCTATTCCCACATGTTTGCAAATTAATTTTTTAATAAGTTCACATGAAAATTTGTGCACCTTCTCATGTGTATTTCTCAAAATATATGCATTTTTAAATTAGACACATTTTCACAGTCCATTCCTTTAAGAAAAGGACATAGCTTTCTTGCATGCACATCTCTGTATGTATTTATGTGCATCCCTTACTATAATATATTTTTGTATTTTTTGGAAAAAAAGTGCAAACTCTGAAAAAGTGCAAATATTGGCATTTAAACTGCATTCTGCTTCATCTCCAAGTTCAGGTGATGCGCATTTGACAAGTATGCATAAAAATCCAAACTAAATGAATTCCACACACACACACACACACACGCATAATACATCAGTGAAGAACTAAACTTTGAACTCTTATGTTTTAAAGTTATATAAATAATATAGATATCAAATAGCTACCCAGAGGCTTATCTGATTGCTGTAAAAGTCAAGCAACATGCATTATATTTTAAAAAACACAATAAACAAATAAATGTTAGCGTTACAATCTGAAGAAATGCTCTAATAAATGTTTAAGATCAATTTAACGACACGACATAACTATGAAAATGAACATGCAAAAAAACAGGAACATGTTAATTCTATACAAATAACTGTTACTGTGAAAGTGAAACAATTCAATTACTATGACAGAGACAAAACAGATAAGAGAAATAAAGCAACAGAAAAGCATAGAAAGAACTGAAAACAGAGCAATTTAAATTTACACTTTTAAAACATTGCTTCCAATAAATTATTGGTTCTCTACCACCTTAACTCCACCCCAAACAGAAGTGAGACAGTACAATTCTTTGATCCCAGAGAGATTCTTACAGCCAAGAGAGACAATAATAGATGTATATTGGTGTATTGTTCTATACACAAGGCAGATGGAAAAAGAATATGCCACTCTCATCAATAGTATCAGGCAGAGTATGGTGCAAATCTACTTTTACTTCCTATCCAGACTGTTCCTGGGATCCTAACCCAGCCTATGAAGCCATATTGATAAGAGGGACAGTTTCAAAAGAAATGTTTTTAAGACTAACGTGTGAAAAGTCTTTAGCAGCATGATCTTAAATGCATTTCAGTTTATATTAAAGGAATTAGCCCAATTCTCTATACTGTACCATATGGGCACACACTTCTGAAATGTTCCGGAACAGCTTTGTTTAATTACAGATGGCAGTTATATGCTTATCTTGCTCTCACACTTGTTATAAATCAATTTTGCAATGATGTATTCCAAGATACAGAAGAGGGTTCTTGAGAAAATCATCTTTTTTTCTCTCATCAAGCTGTTGAACTTAAAGGCTAACTATAATACTAACTGTATACAACTATATAGTTGCATAACTATACAATTACTGAGTACATGCAGACATGAGAGCTCAAAACACTTTAGAAACCTCCCAAACAGGTATAATCCTGGACACTGATATTATTCAGGAACTGCAAAACCCCACTATTTGTTAAAGGGCAGCTTGCCCGACTGTGCCCCTTCCAAGCATTATGTGCATGTGGTTTAAGAAAAGAACAAGGTTCAAAAGTTTTCCTGAAAGACTTAACTAAAGAGACAGAAGAGTTAATATGGAAGGAAATACAAAAGCTTCAGCCAGGCGTTGAAGAGCTTTGGTCTTGATGGTATTTCACTTAAGCCCCACTATTTCCAAGATCACAAAAAAAACAGCCACCATACAGTCAGTGCAAGGATCACCAAAAAGGACATCATGAAAGGAATGCGTGGAGAAGGAAAAATGCTAGAGTAGAGGCGACATTTTTTGAGTGATTTCTGCTCCTCGGGAATTGTAATAGAAATCTTTGCTCGGATTTCTTCGTTTGCTTGTTGGGGCAAAATTCCCTCAGTAGTTGTCTCTTGCCTTTTAATATTGTCTTCATCCTGAACTAATAGAGGACGTTCCTGTGTCTGCTTTTATGGTAGAAGATCAAGAAAGACAGAGATGAACAAAATGACAGATGGAAAGTGCTCAAAAATGATACTTGGGGATGTGCAAGGACAAAAATCACAGAAATGGCCACAGTCAATGAGTCAAGATGCTGGTGCATTTGATAAGTTCTTCCATTTATCCTATGTCTAGAACCAAATTGCACAGAGAAACAGGCTGCTTTCTAACCTTGTGGAGTGAACCTATGTTGCTAGCAATTCTTTATACAGAAATCTATTGCATGGTACATATTTAGCACTTACATGCTAAAATATACATTTGTGTGTTAAATTATAGAAATGTATATGAAACAGTAATCCTGTTGTATTATAAAGAGAGTCTCATATAAAATGTTCATTATAACTTTCTTTGCTAAGCTGATCTTAAAATGGCATTATGTTTCTAGATTTGATTTTAAATAGTATAAATACAATTGATTGGGATTTGTAGAATGACTTACATGAAATATAATATCAAAATTTCCACTTTAAAATTATATTGTGGTTAAAGTGCAAAGTGTTCCATCCCTTAAAAATGAAGAAAATGTCATTTTTATTTTTAATGGGACATATATATAGAATTGAGTTTTGTTCTACATTTTTTTCTGTGTCACCAGTGTGTCAAGTATAGAAAACAATGTTTCAGTATGTGAAAATTGAGCATAGATTAGAAAACTCATGGGAAATGTTTGCTTTAATCTATTAAAGAAGTTTCATCTGTTTATTTTTTCTATGTATGGCAAATGAAATGAGATACTTAGGATAGGAAAAATTTGGCTCTAAGCTCTCTCAGCTGAGATAATCTTCTTTGATCAGCCTGATATTTGGGGACAGGGTCTTTGCACACCCCTAAGTGATGGGTATCAGGGAAAAAATAGCTGGGGGGCTGGGCAGCAAAACAGAAATTATACAGAATGCAAGAGTAACATGAACGTTAAAACAAAAAAATAGAAGAAGAGAGGAAGACAACATAAAAAGAACAGGGTACAGTTAAACTTTCATAATTGCTCTTTCTTTCTAAATATATGGCAACATCTTCATGCAACTTTGTCAACCAGCCATGCGCTGAAAAAGCAATCGAAAAGCTGCAAAGGCTTGCAGCAGTGCAAATCCTTTTAAGGTGTTAGATCAGGAGGCTGTGAGAGATGAAATTACTTTAAGAAGGCAGCCAAAAAAAAATGCCACTCAGCAGCTGCTGTTGAGGGTTTTGTTTTGCTCAGTGCCATTACAATAGCAAAAATCTGCTTCAGCAGCACATATCAAAACAGCAGCTTTACCTCTGGCCCACCAACCTGCCTCTCACAGGACTGAAATGTGGTTTTCTTGACCTGGACGCACAAATATGAAAAGTTCAGTTGTCTTGTGAATTATTTTTTTCAGAATATAAAGACTTTGCAACAGTTAAATAACCATTTAATTTCTAATGACTACTAGTGATTGCACATTCTTTCTTCTGCGTAAGACAGCAATTTAACAAACAAGACATGCACGTCAACTGATGTAATTACCAGTTGTAATATTACTTTTACTGAGAAGCAGGATCATGGAGATTAACCTGAGAAAAAGAGAGCTTTTTCCAATATTATCCGCAAGTTATAGTAACCACTGTTGTAGGATGGCATGTATTATTTATTCCCCTTGTACATGACTAACCCTTATGAGCAATTCTTAGTAATATCTACTCAATTGCATTCTGAAGAAAGATTACTTTGATCAGAGCTCCAGAAGTCTACCATGAAAGGTCTTTCATGCTGTTTCACTATCAAAAAGGATTCGTCATTTAACATTGTAAACTTTCAATGGAAATGCAATTAGAATCAATGACAACTTTCGCCCCCTTCTCCTTCAACATCTTCCCATTAACTTATTACCTAATAGTAATTTTGGAATACATGAAGATTACTCCACTTTAAAAATACCAGATGCTATGAATATTAAATTAAAAGCAGTATTCATTGCAACTGGAACATTTATTAGCATGTGCTGTTAAATATCACATTCAAGCTACTGGATGAATCCAAAGAACCACGATCAAAATGGAAATAGCTACTAGCGCTTTTCCACAATGCTTGCCCAAGAATTCACTCAGTCCTACAACAGGTAGGTTCTGTTGTGGTTCTCTTGGTTCTACATGTGAGGTTTCACAAGTTCTCGCACAAACAGAAGAACAATGTTGAATTAAGTTTACTATTTTCTCATGCAAGATGTTTGGTAAATGGAAGATACTTTCTACAATGTGGAAGGGCATCACTGGTCCAATTAACTGTAACTGCTATTGCAGGGCGACATTTAAAATTCTAAGTTTCATAATCATGTCAAAAATATTCAGGTATCTTTCTTATTAACATAGAATAACAATTTGAAGGCTTACAACAATTGCCATCTAATGACAGGAAAGATGAAGACATATATAACAAAGATTAAAGGAGAACTGTCAACTAATGTGGGTGTCACTTGACAGAAGCGCTATATGTAAAAAATACCTTACGATTTGTCACACTATGACTTTTTAACCCCGCCCCCGAAACTCTGCAGCAGTCTTATGAGAAAGAATCACTTCAGGAAAATTAGTTAGAAAACTGACATGAATATATCCCATTAAACATTCAGAAAATGAATCATTGACAAACATAAATACTCCTGCTTAATTTTTCATTTATTTTCCAAATTAAACTTAAATTCTATGGAGATCTAAAAATTTCATTAAGAGCAAAGCCAAATGAATCACCAATTTCACACTACATAAAGTACTCACTCCTTCTACTCCTGTGGGAATCTGTCCATTGATGTTAAGAGTCCTGAAGGGAGAATGAGTAGAGAGACGCTTGTCCCATTCACTTGGCCGTGGTTCCGGAACAGATTCCATAAAGTTTTTCTTCAGTTCACTGATGTTAGCATGATGTTTTTTAATCTCCTCTTGAGTTTTATCCAGATCCTATTGTTCAAGAAAAAATCCAAAGCACAAAGTATAGAAAATGTTACTGAGAAACGGATTGACAGCCCACCCATGCTATCAAATTTGTTGTATTAAGTGGCTCATTCTCTATTAGCAGTACTTGTAATCTGAACTGAAACACACAGGGGGCACCACCTTTCATCCTTTCTTTTCTTAGATATCGAAAGATATCCATATCATTTCTTATATATGGAGTGATTTCACTAGCAATTAAAAGGCATCCAGTAACTTTAGAAATACTTTTCAGTGAAAATCCTTCCAACTGAAATTAACAAAATTAACTCTCAATTATTAATTCAATAGTCTCCCCTACATTTTCTATTACCTTTAAAAGATTAAATATATATTCTTCAATGCATAACAAGTACTATTAGTGTTTTTGAGGCTGTTAAACCTATACCTACTTACCTGAGTATAAACTCCACTAAACTTGGTGGGATTGACTTCTGAGTAGGCACATCTAAGATTGCTCTATAAGATACTACTGCTAGTATCTGTTTATTCCTATGTTGCAGGTTTTATAGTGCATAAAAAGGTAGCTTGTATAGACCCTTTCTGCAAAGCGGCAGCATGAAGTGGTTAAAGCTACACACGCAAGCACGCACACACCCCCACACATTTTCCAAATGACATTATTACCTGTTATATAACAAAGAGTCACTAAGAGAGTTGCCTGCAAATCTACCTCTTGAAAATTATACTACTTCCTCCTTGTACTTTCCACCATAATATAGTTTAGTTGGTGATTCAATTTACTATGTTTAGAAAATGACATATGGAGGTTTCCCTAGGACAGTACCATTTCAGAAAAGCAGATGAGGAGACTGCATGGTTGAGCACACCTCACCTTCATGGAAAAAATAAACTGCTCAAGAAAACTAAACGTATCTGTAGAATCTTTCTCCATCACCTGCTAGTTTCTGTGTTCAGGAAACCTTGTATATGTAGGGGACATATTCAGCATGTACAGTGGTGCCTTGTACGTGACAAATTACTCTAAGTTCGAATGACCCAATGTTCAAATTTTCCAGAGTCTGAACGCTAAAGTGGATATGAAATCGTTCGGAAGTTTGAACAATGTTTCCACATTTGAACTATAGTATGTACAGTGAAAAAAATAGAGTCACTGCAGGAAAGTCATCACCCAAATTTTCGATCATTTTCAGTGCCTTTTCAGTGTATGCCTTTTTGATCGTTTTCAAGCTTTTCAATTGTTTTCAAGCTTTAATACTTTTGGCATTTAATTGTGTTCTTTTTACCTTAAATTATGTGTATTTGCTGTTTAAGTTTATTGAAATGGGTATAGTTTAGGATCTGGGAACAGATTAATTCACTTTCCATTATTTCCAATGGGAAAAACTGATTTGGACTTAGAATGATTCAGAGTTCAAATGGCATCCTGAAACAAATTAAGTTCAAAGTACGAGGCACCACTGTAATTTCCAACTTGAATTCTTGTTTCCAGGATCTAACTGGTAGACTGCTGTGTGGCAAATAGGATTTGTAGGCATAATCTGCAGGGCTATCAAAAACATCTTCAAGATATCACAGAACCCCTCAAACTGAGGACTAATAAGTGACATCACATAGTAATGCTCTGTTTTGGAGACTTGCACTGTGGCAATTATGAATGACTTCTAGTTTTGCTGTGTGTCTCAAAATTTGAACTTTCCAGAGAGAAAAATGGCCTTGGATGGCTTTTATACAAACACAGAACACAATTCAGTCTAGACATGTAAAATGTCCAGAAATTCTGAGACTATTAAAAAAAAAAGATTTGTCCAATATTTTTCTTTTTTTGTAGGGGACAGGAGCAATCCAAATGTCTTGGGAAGACATGAAAAATATACCATACTTGATTTTTCTATCCTCTTTATGTAAATTTGCTTTCTAACCTCAAGAACATAAATGTATTATGTAGAACTTGGTTTGTTCATAAAAGTATAATTAAAATAAATTGTGGGTCATGCAAAGAATAATTTACATAATCCATGGTAGCTTATTTTGATCATGTAAACCAGCCCACTAACTGACAGACAGGATTTTATAGAATGAAGTTCAAACTATCAAGAATACACTTTTTCTTCACATAATACGGCATTGTGAGTCTAGTCACATGTTTGAAAAATAAGCATTACTTGCAGCATCCGTAAGTGTCTCTCAGTAAAAGATACATCAAATCAGCAACTTTAATAAGGAATGGAAGAAGTAACCATGCTGAGAATTTTACAGAGGGGATTTAAAATATTCTCCTTATGGCTTCATAATTTCCCATAAACTTATATCTCTAATTTTCCTATACAATTTTCCAATTATGCACTTCTTAAAAATCATTTGGGAGGAGTAATGGCCAGATAGCAATATATGAAACCATATATATTTCATATATATAAAACCTTGTTTCATATATCGGCCAGTTTTGGCCATCTAAATATTTCTATTATGAGAAGGAGGGGCTGAGGCTCCACCTAGATTTGGCAGGAGCTAGTGATGCATCGTCTCTCCCCTAGAACAACTCCAATATCCATTCTGAAGATTGGCTGAGGCTGCAAAGAAGGAAGCCTAGCACCCAAAAAACCATGCCAGCTCAGAGGATAGAGTGGAAATCCTCCAAAGAACCCTAGTTTGTCTACTGGCCATTTTCCTATACTCTTAAGCATTTTAATCATTCTAAAGGGAAGTATTTCAAAATCCAAATCTCTTTCATTAAAAAAGGATCTTTGTTAAAAATGGAGGGGAAAATCTCCCCGCCCCCCTTTCTCAATTTTCCCCCACCTGGGATTTCACCTCTAGTTCAACTTCCCAAAGAAAACCTCCTTTGCATGCTACTAAGATGGATGGATGGATATGGCTTGTTTCTCTTTGGCCTGTATTTTTACTTTGAGAATTGAGGGATCACCCCCAGCCCTTCTATCAGTATCCAAAGTCTGCATCATGGGAAATGATACAGTTCCAAGGTAGGCTATGGAATATACTTCTGAATACTTAGAATTACTCTTGTATAAACATAGTAAAAGCTATACTATTTTTGTCAGTGATCTAGTTCTTAAGATTTAAAATCATGAGATTCTCAAAGTCCAGATTCTTACATACAAAAGGCTAACTAGAAAAAAGATGCATGCAGCTAGAGATGGTCCACAGAAAATCTGGGACATTAAAAGTCAAGAAACAAACAGCTATGTTACGGTAGGTAAGGTTGCTTATGAAAAATGGCTGATTGCCTAATTTCTATTAGGTGGGCTGTCAACATTTATGCAGAGTTACCAGCCACTGAGTGGAAAGAGATATGTACTGTCAACCTATAAACAATCCCAACTATTTTGTTTCATGTGCAGAAAAGATTGCCCTATTCAAAAGAGCCTGTATTTTCTGTAATTATGGCAGTTTTTGTGAAAATCATACACACATCTCTAAACAGCCAATAAAAATTAAAGTCATCCTTGCTTCACAGAAAGATCCCACGTGAAAAAGATGGAAGAGACTCCTCTCCCCCCGCTCCTCCCGTAAATCTGGTGCTTCTCCTCTGAGGGGTTTATGGTGGTTTAAATCTATGATGAACAGCACAACTTTAAAATGGTACTAAGATACTGCTTTTAAAAAGATTTAATTGCACCTACTGCATTTCTTTTAATTACTGTTGTGCTCAGCTTAATTAGTGGAGACATATACTTAAGAGCTTCAGTGGATCATGGTTTATATATAAATACAATCAGAAGAAACTGCAATGCATACAGCTAAAGAAGCAGGAGAAAAGAATATCAAGTGATTATTTCAAGCTGTTTGATTAGTCTTTTTTGTTTTTGCTTTTGTTCATGGCCTGCACACCTGCAACAAAACAATTAAGAGCCAGATCAGGCAAATATAAAAGTTAGCAGTAGGCACTGGAACACATATGCCATGTGACAGAGCTTTGTATGGCAATAGGAGAATAACAATACTGCAAAGAAACAAGTGTATCAAATTAAAAACCTCTACTGGGAGGAGATAATATATCAAACAAACAGATTAAGGTGGGACTAGAAGATTATGACTGAAATCTTCACTGCCTTTTGCCAGATGATCTCCTGCTGACTGGATTACAGACCATTTTACTGGTGTCCAAAAGGTCTGCATTGTAGCAATCAAACCCAAAAGCTGCAAAGCACCAAATTAAAATGTCAAATAAGTAGTTAGTGCATTTTTTTAAAAGGCCACTATCCAAGAAAGTCTTATTAACGGTTGATTCTGTAATTGTGGACAAAACATGTGACATATAGGAATACTCAGTAGAAGAAGCCACACATCTCCTAATATCAAAAATATGTGATTGGAATATTCAACACCTCCAAGACTCGGCAGATGTGCGATATATAAATACAATCAAGGCAAAGCAGCCAAGGTATACTCATGTAGTCAAAGTCTCCAAAAATTTAGTGACTCTAGATTTAGTAGAAGTTGAAAGATAAATAAGTTAAAGTTGAGTTAATGGCAGTTCGCAAAGAAAAGAACTTCCTTTCCGTATGTGGAAAAGGCTACGTGGATTTCTCAAAATATGCCTTCAGAGTCATTATGATGACATGCTACTTCCTGCCATTGTGATGAGATTCTACTTCCTGTTTTCAAAACTCTTTGAAAACTTAAAAGATAAACTATTCTAACACCAGTCTTTAAATTGCTCTTTTAAATGCTCCTTTGAAATGTTGTTTCGCCCTCATAAAATGCCAAGTAATTGTTTTGGTATTACCAAGCTCATCTGATAATGCTTTTGATTTTACTTTCTCTTCCCACGGAGATGCATAGCTATTCCATTGTCTCCTAGCTGGAAGTACTTCCTTGATGATCTGTGTAGAGAGGATGGATAGGGATAAGGAAGCAGTTCAGGGGTAGATCACAAGCCTGCACCAGAAGGTCCCAGATTGAATTCCTAGCAAGCCCTTCGGAAAGGGGCTAAGAAATTACTCCTATGTGAAACCCTATGAAGCCAATCAGTATAAGCCACTCATCAAGATGGTTTAGTGGTCTGACGCAGCCTTCTGCATCAAATTATGCATTATACTATGCCTCTATACTCCCCACCTTGATTACTTGCCAATGTCACTACATTCCTTTAAAATTGGTCTGCTCCCTTTTAGAGAAAATAACTACAATGGGCTACAACTCCAGTGGAAACTAATATATACAGAATATGTGTTCAATCAACTGAAAACAAGTGCCTCACTAGGAGTACTGAGCACACAATAAAGGGTGAGCATGATCTTTAGAACAAAAGAAAATGTTAAGGCAAGAATTCTGCTAGATTTCAGATAACTTTTGAGGTTAATTGTCCAGAATTACAGTTCTGGAAGAGGGGAAGGTTACCTATTGCCCAACAGTGGGATTTTGTCAATGAGATAGAAAGAGAAATGTCCTCTAATCACTAGGTATTACTATTTAGTTTGGCTTCACTTCTTCTTTACTTCATGCAATACTGAAATTAAATTTCCAGAGTTACGAATATTTTTCTTCACTTCTGCTCTCTGCATTACGAAGACCCACATTCTAATTAGTATCAGGAATGGTTCTAAATAACTGGTAAGCATGGGTACTGGATAATGCTTATCTATCGGCAGTCTGTGTAGGAGCCATTCTTTCCATACTAAGCCAGCTGTGGATTCTGAAGTAAAGCAGGAGAGGCAACTGCACCACAGGAAGTATGTCTGCATGCACCTCACAACACACAGGCTTTTAAACAAATGAGTTGTTACATTCAAACTGCTTCACTAGTTCAGTCTAACCAACCTCACAAGGCTATTGTCAAGGATCAAGTACAATTCAAGTGCACCATCTAATCTGCCCTGGGTTTCTTACCAAGGTAAAAAAGCACATAATAATAAAAGGCTAACCCTAACCCATTTTTTCCTGTCTCTCTCTAGCAGAAATTTAGACAGGTTTTTCACATAGTACAGGAAAATTAAGTCTGCTTAACATGTTTTACAAAATGCAGACCAATGCTTTTTCACCATGCCCAGGAATGTTTTCTATTTTTTGTTTAGCTCAGGGCTGAATAAGAGTTCTGAAGATCAAAAATGTTTTACTACTTGCTCCATTAGTTAATCCTAATAAAAGTTCTATCCTAATATCTAGCAGCTTTTCGAATATGAAAAAATTATTCCTCTAGTTAAAATGGAAAGTGCTTAAAAATAAGTGATACATTAGGTACACTGAATGAACCCAAGATTAAATATTTATTCTCAAAGATTGCATGTAACAGAACTGGATCACAAAACACTACTCTGAAATCCTGAATACTTCCTTGATGTGAGTTACATTCCTGTGGGCCCCAGGGTTGAAGATGGCTATTTATAGGCTGGCATGTAATCAAATTACTAAACTTTGAGAAACACATTTAAGAACTATCCCAATCACATATTTTCAGGTAAACATAACCGAAAAAATTAAACAGGTTGAAAAAATGGTTGCATAGTGTTATGTTTATTGCTGACATGCAAAAGCCTATTCTAAATAATTTCATGCAACAGCATGCAAAACAAAACAAAACACACACACACCCCAAAACGCAAATGCAGCAGCAGAGGAGGAAAAACAGTTCAGCAAAGAATGCAGAAGGTCCAGGCAAAGGCAACTGAAAGAAGCTTCAAATTCATACCAACCTCCAACATTAAATTGCTATGTCTTATATAAATGTTTTCACCATCTAGTCTCTTTGATCTTTTCTGTGAATTGAAAGAAAGGGGGGGAAACAAACAAAAAAAAGCACAAAATAATTTATAAAAGGTTGTTTTTGCAGGAATTTGCAAATCGGAAAATGAAAAAGGTTAAATTAACATTTGGTGAGCCGTGGTATGCCAATGAGGCATAGAATATGGAGCCACAAGGTCATGTGAAGGATCTGAGGAGAATGTGAGTTCTCTTGCTCATGAATCATGGGAGAATGTAATGAGTTCCTTTTAAAAAGACAGTATTCAGAGCTTCATTGGCTTATTTGTGCTATCAGTCTTCTAGTGAAGACATGGTCTAGTACTTTCTGTTGAAGACAACAGATTTTGAGGAGTACAGCTATATAGGGCATTAGAACTGGTTTTCCAGTGCATCTAAGAAATCATTTGTAAAACCAGTATTTAATAATACATGATATACCTACATATATGTCTACAGTCTAGCATACTTCTACATCATATTACTTCTACTGCCAAATATTTTTCATTTCCTCAAATGCTGACTGTTTAAGTTATCATGGAAGGGCGGCCAGATTTCTTGCAAACTGGGAAACACAGAATGGAAAATATGTTTTTAGTCAAAATTTTAAAAACACCTTGGCCCAGCTATTGTTGGACAATGAAGAGTATTCTATACACTGACATCTAATGAGTGAAATAAAACTACACGAAGTAACTAGAACACTGCCTTTTTAAATACATTATATATGCATGAGTGATATGATCATTTTTCTTTGATGGAATTGAAAAAACAGCTAACCTTCCTCATTCTTATCGGGTCTTCCTCTTTTTCTGCACGCTGCTGTTTTGTGACAATTAAAAAGACAAAAAAGTGGATTTATTTATTTATCTGAAATGCTCATTTTTTAGCCTTTTTTTCTTTTTCTTTTTTGAAAAGAAAGAATTCAAGCAACCTAGCCAGACAAACCTGATTTTGGTCACCATTTGTGGTGGGTACTGACACTTCGATATGCACTTTCCCCACCTACATTAAAAAAATAAAGTGGCAAAAACATTTTTGTTTTTGTTAGTAAGTTTTTAAGACAGCTTTGTTTCAAAAACAGCTATTTGTTTTTGAAACATTGTGTAAACATGCATTAATTAACATGCAATTTGTTGAAGAGAAATAAATGACACTATATTTTACAATGACAATTTGTTAGTTCAACATAATTTTAAATTAATACTTCTTGTTCACAAGGTTTTGGTCAATTTCTCAGTAAATAATTTTAAATATGAATATACATTATAGACCTATATACCTAAAAATGTCTCTTTAAACATTTTAATGAATTCATGCTTGTGCCAAAAGGCATAAAACAATACTATGAGAAATCTATGTTACATTATAGCATTAGAAATTGATATTGATTGACAAGTCGGTGTGATAGTTTAGAATGGCTACTGAGGAACCAAAGTCATTAGTATGGTAGCCCAGTTCCTGAGAGGAAAAGGAAAGCTATCAGTTTGGCAGGCATTAAAACATGTCACAGAACAGACTTAGAACTGGTAAGTGGTCCTGGTCAGGACACAGCAAAAGAGACAAAGTACCCAGAAGCAAAGGGACCAAATGATGCAGAGTATGCAATTGACTTCAAAACAAAAACCTAAGTTAGTTGAAGAATGAGTTTTGAGGAAAGGGACAGAAGAGACAAGGAAGTGAGAAAAGAAGGTTCAAGTCAGGGGAAGGGTTCTGGAAAAAACTTCACAATGCTTAAGACCAGGAGGTGCTGTATGGGAGCAATGGAGGAGGAATGTAAGAGGAAAAAAGAGATTAGGAAAGGAGCCCAGAAACAGTATGGCCAAAGAAATGGGAGAAAGGAGGCAGTTGATTAAAAAGTGAAAACCTAAAATAGTTCAAATGTACTGCTGGGTCCAGAGAACTGGAAGCGCAAAAAATAAAGTCAAAAACACCTTCTGCAAACACTTGTGCAAGTGAGGACTGCCTAAGAGTATGTGAAATGCAACAGAAAAGAAGATTCTATATATCTGTTTATTACATTTCTGGCCTGCCGTTTTTCCTCTTGCGAGGAACCCAAGGTGGCTTGCACAGAAGAACACTTTCGAATTTAGTTTCATTGTTCACATGCAGTGTTCTAACACAATCAAAATGGCCCTTCTGTGAATAGAGGATGAAGAGCCAAGGCAGATGAATTGAGTAGAGCCTAGAAACAGAAGGTAGTGTGGACATGCAATCAAAGGAAATTTTGAATACTGCACACTGTGGGCCCGGGAGGCAAAAGACATACAAGTGCTAAATCTGGAAGATCCTGGCATGGGAATTCTAACTCATTGTGGTTTGTACTGCCACTGCGTCATTGTTGTTGGCAACCCTACGGGTAAGGGTAAGAAATGTGGGGAAAAGTGAATTTCAGTTATTGATTTAAATCAGGACTGTCCTTGACCTCTATTTAAACACAATAAAAAGATAGCACTCCATTAACTTGAACAGAAACAGAGGCTAAAGTCCCTGCTGAAACATGACTTGGAGGGATGAAGTCCACTTCCCACCAAGATATTGTTCCACTGCTTTGATCTCAAAATTTCTATTTGTGATGTTATCTGGACACATTTTGAAACTGTCAAATGTGTTTGTAGTTTAAATTAAACAGTCATGCTATTTGTTTAAGCTACAAGTTTCTAAAGTTTAAAAACAGTCCTACAACATATATTAAAAAGCAATCAAATTAATAAAAGGTCATATACAACACACAATCACATTTACATAACAAAACAAAATGTCAATGTCATCACAACTACGCAAACAATAATTCTTTAGATCCCACTTTAAAAGTAATATACTTAATATATAGTACGTTTTTTCACATATTGAGAACTGATTCAGTAAACAAGAAAGTCAAGGAGTTTGCTAATTGTGAAAATTACTTCCAGAATGCACTGGGCCTGAATAAAATGTTGCAGCATTCCCAAAAACAGTTTTTCTCCTGCCTATTTGCCTTATGTAGAGCCTTCCTACTTTGGTTTTGTGTAGTCTTTATGTTAGATCAATTTTTAATGACATGTTGCAGCAAAGTTTATAGGATGTTAAAAAGCAGAAGGGAGTTAAAATTGGAACTTTTAATGTGAAAAAGTAAGGCTCTTCTTGCGTCCAATCACATAAATGCTCTTACTGAAAACAATCAAAAAGTAAAGAAACACCTGCATACAATCAACAGTAATAGGAATTAAGTATGTCAGTGTATCCTTAGAGTCAGGGTTTTCAACAGGAGTTAAAATATATTTTACTGTATGAAAAGGGACTACTGGGATCAAAAGAGTTCTGACTACATATGCTACCAATGTTGGCATTGTTGATTATCAGACCTGTATGTCCCAGAAACAGAATGTCTGGGGTCACAGTGAACGCTGGGATGAAACCCTGAACTGGGAATTTCCTCTGGGAAACCAATGGAGGAAAACCACTTTCAAGTGTCATCAGAAAAAAAGCTAGAGAAGGGGATGACGTTTTCCAACTACAACTAAAGAGATTTGAAGGCTACAGTCACCCTGTTAAGCACAGTATTCAAGTTGTATGGTACTTTTAGGATACAAAAGAGGAAAAAAGATAAGGGAGGAGCATTTTAGGGACTCTCCCAAACAGTCACAGTGGAAACTGGTGAGTGAAGGCAATTTTGAAGAAAGCTGGGCTTGAGCTGCCTTCTCCTGCATCAAGGGGAGATGACAGCAGAACAGGGCAAGTGCTGCCATCTAGTGTGAGGTGAAAAGGCAAAACAAATGAAAATTTAAAGAGACTGTATTAAATGGCTGTTTTGGGCAGCAAGAACTTTCACCTGGGCTCATGACCAGGATCAAATCTCATGCAAATGCCACTCTACCAATACCAATACACTTCTCTCACCAAAAAATAAAACCAACAACCTAATGTTACATGTTAAGAATAGTGGTCAAAAAATACCTGGGATCCTTCACGTGGCTCTGTTTTTGCCTTCTCTGGTAGAGTTTCTTCATGTTTTACTTCTTTTCTCACTGATTCCTTTTCAGATTTAATGATGGTTGCTTCCTTTCCATCAGATACAGCTGTGGGTGCAGATTCAGTTGCATGGCTTTGAGCAATAGCTGGTGCTGATGTAGGGCGAGGACTTCGGTCTGGTGTAACCACTGCTACTGCTGAGTAGAAATAATATTTTTAAGACAAGGTAGGACAAAAATTAAGTTTCCATCACCACCACAACCAAGGAGCAGGGGAAGAAGAAAGAAAGAATTTTCAAGTCACAGCACTGCAAAAGAAAGTTGTGCAAAGCAGTTGGCAAATTTAGTGCAGAAAGCTAGAGTCGTTTTTAATATGTACTGAAATAAGTGAAGGAAGCAAAATCAGATACTGCCAAACAGCCATAAATCGAGTGCTAGCAAACACCACATTGTTTAAACAGCATCAACATTTAGCTGTAATAAATAGCTAATTGTGGCATGAGTAATAAACACTACATCACCAGCTGATTGCTATTAACCTCCAAACAATACACCACAAAATAAGAAAATTTAAGCCTTTGAGTTTGTTGCCAATTATAAACATGTTGTATGAATCTTGTGCCACACCGAAGACAAAGTGACATCTCTGTTAGGAAGGGTGGTCAGGTCCAAGCTCCTTCCTCTTTTGCACCAGACAGTCAAAAGTCTAAGGTTATGAGGGAAGAACCTTTAAAGTGATTCTTTCTTGCACCAAATACATCCTTCCTGGAAACTGGGGCAAAGCTAACAGCAGGAGCCACAGCATGTGTTCATCCCACATGATTTGAAGTTTCTGGCTGTTTTCACAGCAGAAAGGGACTAAAACTGCAGTACCTCCACAATGTAACAACTTCAGAAGGAACCTTAAGAAAGAGCTCTGAGGCAACAGGAGGGTGAACCAGCAGCACCCAGTTAATGCCAACTTATTACAGAATATCAACTAGCATGCAAAAATTCTAAGTACTCCACATTGTTAGATATTCTCCAAAAGAATTTACCGTATTTTTTGCTCTATAAGACTCACTTTTTTCTCCCTCAAAAGTAAGGGGAAATGTCTGTGCGTCTTATAGAGCAAATACGTGTGTGCAGTAAGTCTGTCAGATGTACAGCCCATGGGGAAGTGATGGGGAACGTGCCTGTGATTATGTGACCATTTGATTCAGAATATTTTTTTTCTTGTTTTCCTCCTCTAAAAACTAGGTGCGTCTTATGGTCAGGCACGTCTTATAGAGCGAAAAATACAGTATATCCTCACAAAAGTCATTTCCAAAGTCTGCATTCTAAAACTGAACATGTTTCATCAGTTAAGTAAAAGTGATAGTTGCCAAGTTAAGATATACTCAAGCTACAGTATAGTCCTGGCCAGTGGATGTTAACTTTTCCTACAATCCAGATTTGACTCTTTAGCACTAAACGAATGCATGATTAAATTGTATGAAGGGTGTGGGATTATGCACTTCATCCTCTCTGTTATGTCCTCCAAAAGTACGGATCTCTTTTCATTTCCCCATGCTGTAGGCCTAATCTATGTTTCCACTGGAAATACATGTTTACCCACACTGACAGTGCAATTGCTCACCAATACAGTGTGGCACAAGTACTGAAGAGCATGCGTACTTCAAAGGATAAAATTGCATCCAATCCACATACGCCCCCCTTTCAGAGCTGCTGTTCCTGGATATTCTCTAACTTTCATAATGCCATATAGTTTCAGAAAAACTTTAAATTCTTCCAAAAAGCAATATAATTTTGGAATACAATTTCCATATGCAGTCATATTCCATTGTGTGAGAGTGCCATGCCACTGGTAGGTGTTGCTCACTGCAATGAGCACTAGTGAATTTTTATGGTAAATGAGAGAAAACATTGACCGCAAAGGAGGATGTATTAGCCATGAAGTGTGAGAAACCATTACTGGTATACCTGATTCCTCCTGAACTGTTTCAAGAAATGGAGGCTTTTGTTTTAGATCCTGCACCACAACTGTTCTTTCTTCTTTTGCCTCTTCTTTTATTGAGTTTATGTCAAATGTTTCAAGAACACGTATGGCTAAAAAAAGTTATGCATGCATTTAAAAACTTCAAAGAATTAAAGAAAAAAATGGGAGTACATTTTCAAGCAGAGTTTGCCTCACCTAAATGCTAACCCTACATAATATTGTTAGCTTATGTTTTGAAAAATAAGCTTCCAATACCATCATTTGATTTTTTCAACAAATCATGCACTACACACAGACAGAAACAGCACAGAATTGCTGTTTTTGTTTGTTTGAGAAGATGCCATATTTTATGTTTGGTAAGCTGTTCAATGTCTGTTAGTACTGAGCATGAGCAGTGTAAGCAAACATACATGCACACTGCTTACTGTTTATTATTAGGAATCAAATGCTCAGGAAACATATAGTCTCTGAGAAATGTTTCCATACACCTTGATCCCAAGCATCAGTTCACTAGATACTTATTCCCCCTTCCTGAAACATTACCTTCTCCTAAATCCCAAGGAAACCATTTGGAAAGCAAAAGATTAGATACATATGAGCCTCTGCATTTTATCCCCAACACAAATATCTACATACTGCAAGACTGGAAACAATCCGTAGGTTTGTAAGCTTCCTGCCTACACTGCCCACGTTCCTCTCAGTATATCTCAGCTTGGATGTCATGATAAGCCAGGGACATAGAGATTCTTGGCTTTTCAGGGTCTAGCAATCATGCTGAAATGAACTGTCCAATTGCTCCCAGGTGGTTCCTCCTATCAGTGAGAGCAGTTTGCAAACCATGGACTCTGTGTTTTGCTTACTGAGACATCTAAATTTGAGATACTGTCTTATCTATCTCCAAATCAGCCAGATTCATAATTCATGATTTGTTGCTTGTTTATGACTCCTGACTTGTTTTGGGGAAGACAAAACAGAACCATGTCATGGTAAAAAAAATCTATGGATGGAAAATTGTTTAACTGAACCCACTGGAAGAAGGAACCAAGTAGAAGCAATGTGACATGCCAACTGGCCATATAAATTGAGAATAATGCTCAAATTGAGAGATCATTTCATTATCTGAAGTACAATCAGGTGATGGTTTCTGGATGAACATGTGGATTTCTACATCTCAGATAAAGCATTTTAATTTTGGTTAAACTACTAACAAGATCTTAGCAATAGGTATTACTGATCCCTATTAACCAGCACTGCACTTCTGTTTTTTTTAATCATTTAGCAATGCCTCCTCTGGCTTAACTGCATTCACAATAGCACTTGACTACAAATGCCTGGGTGCCTTCTGATTTATACTGTCACTTACACGCAAAAGAAGCATGGAAAAGTAGACTTAACTACTGAAGTTAGGAATGTTGAACCACACTAAGCCACACTGAAATGAGGTCACACTTGTACCTGGCTGTTTTTCTAATTGTTCCACTAATTTTGTTTCTGGATCTGGAACTCTGAACACTTCCAAGTTCCGCTCTGGCTCAGTCACTATGTCTTTTTCAATATTCTCAAGGGTATCTTTTGCTAAAAGAATTGCATAGTTAGTATACCATCAGCATGGCTTCACTTGAAAAAAAATAATGTTGAAACTTCAACATCCACAGTCAGTCAACATCTCCATTATGAACAAAGTGTAACAAACAGTGAGGAAGGTTTCACGTTCTCAAGAACTCATCAAACTGAACATATAAAAAATGGGGTGAGGAAAAGAGTTAGCCAGCTCTGATTTCAAAAATGGGGGTCAGCCATCGCTGCTTCTTTCCAGTATCCTAGCTATAACCTGATATGGGCAGCACCTAGCAGAGCCTAATTCATTTACAGTCTACATTTTTAGACTGGTTCTGCCTTATTTTAACCCCACATTTTACACCATGAAGCCTGACAATGAATACTGGAGAACATAAATTCTTGCTCACTACTTTGTAACATTTTGCTTGGTGCTAATAAATATACTCATCACTTGTGAATAGTGCATTTATTGTTCTTACAACAGAACTACTTTTGCTTTATAGAACACTGGAATTTACTTAGGCTAATAAAGGCTTTGCTTTTATTTCACATAAAGAGTCTAGCATATTATAGTGCAACATAAATATTACTCTGTTGTGCTGCTCTAACAGCAACTGATGCACACATCTGAAGAGAAGAAAGAGATCTTGAGACAGAGCTCCCCACACCACATATTCATTTTCTAAAATGTGAGTACGCTATCATTCTTGTGCTGAAAATTATTATCCTATTTGCAATCTTAACATTATATTCAAACTCTGCCTGGATTATAGCACATGTTACTATTTTTAATGTTGTTCAAGCTTTACTGTTCATGGTGTCATACACTCAAGTGCGTGTGTGTGTGTGCGTGCATGCAGCTTAACTATATCACTAAAGGCATAGTTTTTCTTGATACTTCCTTTCTTGGAGAAGTTAAAAACTTCATTGTGTATCGTCTAATACACATTCTGGAAAGTATCTTTATCATTTCTGTAGTTAGTGCTCTTCAACTAGGGCTCAGTTCTTCACATTAACCTTTTATTCTGACTTTTATTCTTAACAATAGGATATAGTCAGAGCATTTTCCTCACTAGTATAAAATGGTTCAATTGTTATAAGTAGTTCAGCAAATGAAATAGGATTATACCTGTGTATTTCCATCTGCATGAAGCCAGCTGTCTCCTAACTCTAATGTACATATTTGAACAGAAGAGAATTATTTCCTGCACACTAAAAGGCTGAACAAAGCTACTTGAGAAAGCTGGCATCTTTCTACAAAACACAAAAAAAGAGCACTGTAGCACATACCAAAGCATGGCCTTTTTGTACTACTTCAGTGTGGAAGTGGCAGAATTATGATAGATATTTAACTTCACAAGTAGCTCAAAAGAAAGTGCGTTCTCTTACATTATCTGATAGAAGATCCAAAACAGAACTGACAAATTCAATCAAAGTACAAAGCATTTTCCTAGCCCACTAAAGTCTGTTGAAGGAAGGGCTTTGAGAACTGAATTAAGAAGTGACCAAAAGTGTTCAAACCACTAAAATCTGAATTTATTTCTTTATAAAAGAAAAGTTACATGCGGAAGCATGTGAAGCATTTCAGAATCAGATTAAGATGTCTCAACTAATGAAAAGACAGAACAGGCACCGCAGAGAGAGTTGGAGAGAGAATCAGAGCTACCCACAGTGATACCTGGCTTCTCCTGAAACTGTTCCACAGGTTCTGATTCCGGAACCTCAACCAACACAACATCCTCATGCTTCTCCTCCTCTACGGGTCTGAACTCAATTTTTTGAGAGCCACGTTTCGCTGAAGAAATTGTGTAGATGTTACAGAATATACAGAACATAGTATGCAGAAAGAGAACGTTGCAGATTTCACTTTGGATATAATTATTGTTTGGTCTTGCTTTTTGCTGCTGTTTTTTCAAACTGACTTTCAGCAAAATGAAACTCTGCCTTAATTCTTAATTACAAATCTAGAATTCTATCTTAAGAAGTGCACAATTGTTAATTACATCAGACGGGAACCACTAGAATGCACACCATTATATCTTTTAGGTTATCCTAAAGTGCTAAGTTTATGAACATTTCAAAATTCTAGGGTCAGTTCTCACATTATCCTCTAGCATGGGAGTCTTTACAGAGCCACTCATTTCCATGCATCCTGCACTGTGGCTCTATACAAAACCAGCATTATTCCTCTAGAGACCAGAAAGTGGTTCCTAACATTACACAGCAATGTGGGAAGAAGCAGAGTGGCTCCCATGAAACTAAGGTAAGGTAGGAACTAGGCTTACATAACTGAATCCCAAAATCTTTTTTCCTTTATGCCATGAACAGTGAATTAACATTATGAAACTAATTAATGGAATAATTTAGCATATCAATTGGTAGAGTACAGTCTTAGAATCAATATGAAAATCTTAAACTGAAGATCTAAGAGGAATCCGGAAACAGTAAATCTACATATTAAGACAGGTTTATGAAGATTCTCATGGTGAAGTGGAGAAAATTTTTGATACTCACCACCATCAAGGCTTCTAGAGGCCCTCTTACTTGCTGTTCGTTCAAACTGTGGGGCAGGTCTGTCGATCAGGGCACTAGCTTGCCTTGTCTGTGCCTGTGTCCGACCACTGTAGCGAAACTTAGAGCCAAGTACCAGGAATCTGCTTTTGGGAATTGCTTCAGTGGATGTCAGCCTAAAAGCCACACAATATTTCAATTTAACTCATTTCCAACCAAAAACCAATCATGCAAAGAAAATAAGATCCAGCATTCTCATGTAATAGCAACTATATGCTTGGCAAAAATAGTAGAAACCATCATGTTACTCTTCTGATTTATGATGACAGATGGAATGCAACACCCCAATGGTATCCTCAAGTGCTCTTCTTTGTTTTTACACATATGAGTGCCAATCACTCATATAAGGAAACTAAATTGTTGCACTTGGGTACAATATTGCTATAGGGGCAAACCTACTCAAGATGACTTAGTCTCCACCAACTGAGACACCAAGGAAGGTGCAATGAGGCAGCATGCACACAGAGATGTATCACTCACCCTCTTCTCAATATTCAGCAATATACAGTCTTCCCATTTGCATGCATACCCATCTCTAACAACAATCAGCATTTCACAAGTATACATGCCAATAGCACATTATTATACATTTCCTGAAATGTTACAAGTACATACATTTAATAAGAATTTTAGTTGCCAGATTATTTTATTTAGAGTTACTGTTTTAAATGGTTTTATTATCAATTGAGTGTTTCATTTTATTGTCATCTTTTAAAACTGTTTTTTATTGTTTAAAATTAATTGTTTTTAATTGGGTGTTGTACAATGTAAACCTCCCAGAAAGTCATTTGGCTAGGGGTGCAGCATATACGTATAATAAATAAACAAACAAACAAATCAAAATGGAAAAAAATCTACTTACCTGAAAAATGTGTGATGTTCCACACAGACTTTCCACAGTTTCTTAGCTGCCCGATAGCTAGGAAGTTTGAATCCAATTGTACTTTCATATTGTTCATGCTACAGAGAACAATAGAAAGCAAGTTCCCTTTGATACAGGTTGACTGCTCTTGTTTTAAAATATTACTTTTCAAAACAGTTTTTCCAAAATAAGAAACATGAAATGCTTTTTTTGAATCTATTAACATTATAGCAAGATTTCAGCAATTCAGAGAGTCAAATTTCACTAAAACAGAAAAAGTAAGGGAAATACCTTAATCTAACTGTTACCAACAGTTTCAGCCCTCCAGTATGTCATTGTTCATCAGTACTATAAACAAATACATCTAAAACTGGAGTGAACATCTATTTTCCAACATGAACTTCATAATTAGTATCAACACAATTCAAGAATCATTACATTGTCCTGAGCCCAGAAAAACACATTTAAAAGAGTAGAACACGCTCCCTTGTGGATGCCTCTAGCCAATATCCAGGAAGCTGCACTTTGTATACTGTCCAAACTATGATCAAGGGCAGCCTCCCATAAAACACATTACAGCAATCAAGCCAGAACAGTTAATTCCTTCTTTCCTCAATATTTTTATGAGATAATAAAGATACAAAACTTGAAATGAAAATAGCATATGACTCCACAGCTTACCTCACCAGGACGAATCTTAATAAAAAAGCTGCTGCGCTTGTAAGAAATCTTCAACACTTTGGGCCAAGGGAAACGATTGATTCTCAATTTATCTTTATAGACAAGAAGGCCACTGGAACAGACTCCCAAAGTGATATCCACACCTTCCAAATCCTACAAAGGTTAGCAGAAGTTAGAACATACTTTAAAGGTGCTTCCAAATCCACATTTCAATATAAAACCACTTGGCCTTTGCCCCTTTCTCAGGGCTAAACTACATGCTCTGTTGCAATAGGTAAAATGTAGCTGATCACAACTCAGGGAAAAAGTACTCATGGCCCCAATCCCATGAATGTGACTAGATTTAGAATTTGTTGCAGTATCAAATTAAACAAAATAAATCTGCTCATCTTAGAGGTGCTAGAAAACTCAATTTTTACTATTTACCGGACACTGTTTATTATCTGTAATACAAAAGATGTGCTTTGGTTAAAACGTGCATATTGTTTGAGCATATAGTGACATTTCTAAAGGGTGGTTGAACTACGTCACCTGTAGGATGGATGCCCCACTTTAGACATTAAGCACATCTTATTTTGTATGATACAATGAAACCACTAAATAATAGGAGCTGGGCTGAAGCTATATTAGCAGTTGGGTGGGCCCTGTCTTAGAAAGCAAGTAAACCTGAAAATGTTAATGGTTTGCAAATGTTAATGAATGAAGGTTGCACAACTGGCAACCTTCTTCCTATCAGGTGCAGCAGCAGAAAGGTTGGGGCATAGAAGAGGACACTGTTTGTACAGAATGTAAGGACTGATTCCTGGGGAGGAACCCTCAAAAGCTGGATGTGCTCACTAAGAACTTGCACTCCTGGTGAGACAAGAATCTGGGAAGGGAAGTCCAGGAATCTGACAGGTTCCCACTCCTCACACATCCCTATGAGTATACAAATAAGATGAGAAAACTCTTGGCTACAATCTCAGTTTTACTTCTTCACAATAAAGTACCCTTTCCAGGGGGATATCATAGTAATCTGTAAATGAACCACTAGTCTGATTCAAATGAGTTTGGATTTCTATGAATCTGATTTGCAAATTCCACAATGGACAGGCTTTTTTTGAATCACAGAGACTCGCAGACCCTTTTTCACTTTCTGTTGAGGGAGATGTGCACTTGAGTAAGTACATACATTTAAATACAAAGACAACTTCAAGAAACTGCAAAAAATAGATTTGTGTTTCCACTTTCACTGACATTTGGGGCTGGAATAGGGCATTTTTGCAGAATTTCCATTTAGGAACAAAGTCACCCTAAAAGAAACCTGATGACATCAATGAAAGGACTATGGAACAGAGGCAGCCTGAGAACCCACAAACATACACATGTGATAGACTTTACAAAATCTTTATGTCCCTACTCCCTATTCCAGAATATCATAATCTGGCACTTGATAAGGGAGAATTGATTCAAGGCTGAAAAGGTAAATATACAACCGAAGGCCATCAGAAATAAAAAGCAAGAACATTAAACAATATAAAATAAATCTTTCTACCTTGGCTTGATGTAGATCAACTCCATACATAGACAACTTTTTGGCATTTTCAAGAAATTCCAGATCAGCTTGAGCTGGAGTCATAGATCTACATAAATATAAAGAAAAAGATAAGGAGCTTAATACTTGATTACTTTGCAGGTATTGCTTTTTCATAAAGCATTATTTCCAGTTCTTTGTTAAGTCCACTGCTATAGTATGTACATTTTAAAAAACACAGTATGGACAGAAAAAGGAAAGCTGGGTACTCACTGTGAATTTCTACTCCAATTTGGTACACAGAAGACATCAATTCTGTGCATGGCTGAGCACTTGCTAATTATGTTTTATCAAAAGGGGTGTGCTGGTCCCTAACAGAAATGTCTTTTTTGTTCTGTCTCTTCAGTTATATCTACACTTTCTTCCTCTTTTGTTTCTGGACCCTCAATCATTGCTTCATAGAAGCTCAGCTACAAAAGAACTGACTGGAAAGAGATACAGAGGCCAAGGCAAAAAGCTTGGTCATATGCTCCTGGCTTGAACCTGGGTAGTAGGAGGTGTTAACCTGTAAGTGATGCTTCTTTGAATTAATCTTGCAAACCTCTTATTTTTCACAGCCAATTAATTTTCACAAAGTAATTTTAAAAATAAAATCATACCGCATCTTTGGAGCGTGGGCAAAAAACCAAAGCAAGCAGAAAAATACAATCAATCAATCAATCAATCAATTTATTTAGGGAACTTCTATGCCGCCCCATTCGCCAAAGCCTTGGGGCGGCTTACAATTAAGATTCAAATGATCAAATGAAAGAATATATTAACTTCTCCCTCAAAACCTTTCTTAGGGTTGTAACCAAGCAAGTGATCCTTACACCAGATCCACAAACTGGAGCAGGTAGAGTGTGGCAGAGATACAGAAAGGAGCTCCACTGTTCATAGGATACAGTTTCTGAGATAGACTTAGCTATACCAGTAGAAACCAGATACTGCTCCTGGATCCAAAAGAGTTCCATTTTTCTGAACATGGGGCAGGGGGCAATTATCATACTGGCTAAGGCAAGAGGTGGCTGGATTTTTTCCCCATTCCATTGATTCTTATATTTATTTGTAACTCCCTGCCCCACAAAAAAGTATGTTGCCATAGGAAGAATGACCATTTCACATTCCCATCCTTGTCTTCCCACAAAGCATAGCAATTGGAGTGCTCCTGGTGAAGCATGTCCTATAATGAGAAGTGGACTTTCCAGTCAATCAACTTCATGCCCCTCTCATCAGCATTTGATAGAAACATAAGTGAAAGGTACAAGTTTAGGAAACACAGATCTGAAAGTCAAAGCCTGAACAAAGCCTCTTTCAGGGTCTGGGTACAATTCTGGTCACTTCAGAAGAGTGACCTTATGAGGTACAAGAAATATTCCAAAAGAGCCGAAGTTTAGCCCGGGCTTTGGGTGAATTTGATGCGTTATTTCTACCATTTACAGATGTCCATATTTCTTTTTTACACAGACCACTTTCATTAAAGTTATATAACATTTTTTCTCTTTAACTGATAGACTTAATATTCACCTATATGTTTTGTGTAGTTCCATGACCTTATCTTCCAGTTCTTTCGTTTGGTTTGGGGCCAGTTTGAATTCCGTGACATAATCTGCACTATGCAGATCTGGGTCATGGTCTCCTAGCTCAGACTGGACTGTGTAAGAACCCAGTAGAGCTAATGTAGCAAAGGAACAAGGAAGCCGCCCAGTGATAATGTCTTTTCTCAGCTGGAGACATAAATAATACCTGCAAAGAAAAATAAAGGCCTCATGATATGGAGTTGAAAGCATAAATGCCAAAATTGATAGGTATAAACACCTGGGACCATAAAACTTCACTTGCAGTTTTCAAGATGTACTTTCATATGACTGAAAAATGGACCAGGACAGCTTGCCTGAGATCCAAGTATTACATGCAAACTTTCAGCAAACATTTTCTAATGTAGCAAGAAAATGAGGATGCTCACTGCAAATCTGGAACAAAGCCAGAATCATCATTATCACTATGTAACTATGCTTTTGAGATTTCTTCTCCTTTGTTATTCAGCTGATGAACTGCAGGCCATAAAGTAACTCTCAAAAAGAAAAGTATACAGGGCAAGTAATTAATCTAGGCAATATAAAATGGAGGACAGGATACAGAGGTCCATGAATGTACAGAGCCTGGGAGGAATATGTACAGTACAATCAGCATCATATACTTTGTCCAGGGGTTTGTAGGCTCATGGAATCCCTGCCTCTTGTTCTGTGGTTGTGCCCAGAGCATGTTCTCCTCTGCAGCACACAGAGCAGCAATGACAGATGTCCTATGTCACTATGTAAGGTGCACAATGCCAAAGATTTTCAATTATATGTTTGTTGTTTCTGGAATTAAAAATAATCAGTATTATACCCAGGACTGAATGAATGATTTGAGGTACACTCAAGAACCTACATCCATCCGTGGGATTTTTACCCTTTGAACATTGGATACATCCTATTCTGAAATATCATAATACAAGCTGCTTATGCATTTCCTAATGTAGTATGTCACTGGGGGAGAGTGGGGCTTACAAAAATAGTGACACATGTTATCTGGATCCCAGGTACTGTGTTCAAATTATTTTTAAAAATCTTATGTCGTTGTCACATTTTTATCTTGTGTACTACTTCCATTCCTAAATAAGAGTTTACTTGACTGTTTGCATGTTGCAAACCTTGTTATATCCTCTGTCAATTGTGCTGGATCTGGAGGGTAAAATTTGACACTGAAGGTGAAATTCCATGGGCTTCCTGTAATTAACACAAAATATTTATATTTATTTATAAATACTTTATGCTGCATTCTAGATAGCTTACATTAAAATACCCAAACAATTACAGAACAGTAAAAATAAAATCAATAAACAACAGCAAAAATAACAAAAATCTACTCAGTACTAAAATCTATCAGGGAACCTGAGCTAAAAACCAGAAATCATCTAATCAAACACAGGAAAATTAGAAGAAAATGGATTTGTTTGTTTGTTTTTGGATTTATATCCTGCCTTTTTCCTACAAAGGGCTCAAGGCAGCTTACATCTCCTCCTCCATCTTATCCCCACAACAACAACCCTGTGAGGTAGGTTGGGCTGAGAGTCTGTGACTGGCCCAAAGTCACCCAGTTGCCTCCATGGCTGAGCGGGGACTAGAACCCAGATCTTCTGAGTCCCAGTCCCATGCTCTGAACCACTACACCACACTGGATTGGTCTTCACGGTTTTCCTGAAAACATGCAGAGATAGGGCAGAATCGACATCAAACAGCAGTCCTTTCAGAATAACATGCTGTAGATGAACTCATGAATTTAATGTGTCCTGACCCACAAGCTTTTTCTCTGGATTTCTTTTTTGGTCAGTTTTCAGTATACTGAAGAAGCAGTTTTACTGAAACGAAAATCCCCACAGTGCATAACAAACTATGAAATAGAATTGTGTCCTGTTTACATTTATGCTGATAGCGTCCATCATCCTTACATGACTCCAGTGATTCTGAGTAAAAGAGAGTCAAGACACTTACCATGAACCTGTTTTTTAATCTCTTTGGCAGCATCCAACCATGTCTGCAAGAAAATTGTACCAACTAGTTACTGCACAAATACTTGACAAGTGTTATGAAGATCTCTGTGTGAAAATGCTTTGTCACCACATTAAATAGAATCAACTTTTGGATGCAATTGAGTCAAAGCATGTGACATCACTGACTTGGGGTGTCTCCCTCACTAGGTGTCCTTTCTCTGTCAATTGGGCTGGGTTGAAAGCCTGCTGGGCTGCTGGCCATTGGGAAAATTAAGAAAAAAGAGCTGAGCCATTCCACTGTTAATAATCGTTCCTATTCCATTTGTGCTGGGTAAATATTCCCAGAAACAGCCAACCGTAAAGAGAGGCATCATGGATTAGATCAAAATCTCCAAATGGCATTAATTAGTAAAGGCATAATTGATTAAGGGGCTTTATAGTACTAGCCCTCAAAACCGTTGTGCGCTGTTGGGAGGGTTTGCTACTATGGATTGGGATGCTGACCATGGTACTGATCTACCATATTTTCTTCATATGTACAGTATTGTGCAGTATCTGTACTTCAGCACCTTTCTACATCAGAGCAGAAAGCACACTTCCAACACTGCCAAGTCAAATGACAAAACAGATATGCTTAACTTCTTACAGGCCAAGCCATGTTAAATTTCAGAGAGTTCTCGGGGGCCACATTCTAATTGTAGGTTGGACCAAAGGCGAACGCCATGGTGCCAAACAAATTACCTTACTTCCCTCCCTCCCTTCTTCTTCTTACCTTGGAGGTTGGGGTATCCCAAATGGCCAGTCCAAAATAGTCTTCTTCCAAAAGGTTGAGATGATCACATACTTTCTTAAGAAGATCCTGTCCTTTTGCATGTTTCTGCACACAAATATATGATACTATTATGGTCATGCTTACCTTCTGCATTCAATGTTACACAGCCTAGCTTCCATAGGCTTAACAGTAACCCCAGACTGCTCAGGATTGTATTGAGGATTTTCCCCCTCTTTTTTGTGGGGCCTATTAAATTGTTTACTGTGGGGACTTCTCTGGGAAAAAAGACTAAACACTACTAATTTTCTCTGGCAAGTATGTAAATACAGAAAGAGATTTACATGTGTTATAAGAGAAAACATAGGGTTGAAAACATAGTGTTTCCTTTTTAAAAATTAGCTATGACTGAAGGGGAGTCAGTTCTTAACCATTTCCTTGAAAAGCAAAATGCTCCAGAAACCCATTTTGTACTTATTTGCTATGAGGGGGAAAAAAAGGAAATAGTGTGGTATGGTATTAGGTCAATAAAAGCAATAATAGGCTGGTGAATTACAGCCAGTTTAGCACATCTGCGTTTTTCTAGAACACTGTACTTGTGACAGCATCTGAAAGCCAAAGCAGTATTTCCCCCTGGAACCTCAAACATACCAATCAACATAAAAGCATTCCCTGAGCCACAGAGAGAGAGATGTTTTCTTATTCTTTTGCCATGGCTTCTCTTTTCTATAGTCCAGTTTTCTACTCTGTATTTTTCCCCCAGTATGTCTCATACTAAAAGAGTATAAAGGAGACACTTTATTCCATCAACAGTTATTTCCTTCAGCTAACAGCAGTTCTCCAGGGTATTAACATGGGATCCTGTAGTCAAGATGCTAGGGATAGAACATGGGGCCTTACACAAGGTCAATATATGGTTATCACTGAAGAATGGTTCCTCTCCAAATGAAGGGGATATCTTCAATAACATTCACTTCACTTAGCAAAACCAACACCAGTTCTATGTTCTGTACACAGAATGTGATCCTAAAAATTATAAAGCATGCATGCACATGTGCACATGCATGCATGCACGTACACATGAAAGGCAGAGGCAGAGCTACTGATATACTAGAAGGCAGAAACTTGTCTTGTATGATAGTAAAATATAAGTAATGTTTGGATAGATCCACTGACCAAATTACAATATTTAAGATAACTGTTTTGCTCAAGCAGCCATAGGAACTCGTGTAAGTACACCGAGGTTCAATCAGGTGTTCATGACATTAACAAGCACAGAAAGTTCTCGGTGCTAACAACCAGACCGACAAAGCATTTTCTCTAGTATTTCATGTGTATTTTTGATTAAATTGATGTTATTCATTTTGGAATCATCTTGAAATTAACCGGGCTAGCAATCTGAATAAAATACTGCTATGATTCTCTGCTTTCTGGGCATTTCTATAGCATTTACATTAAAACTATGATTTGTGTACAACTACTGCTGGTACATTCTTTCACTTATAAGTGCCATATTTTTCGCTCTATAAGACGTGCCTGACATAAGACGCACCTAGTTTTTAGAGGAGGAAAACAAGAAAAAAAATATTCTGAATCAAATGGGCACATCATCACAGGCACATTCCCCGTCACTTCCCCATGGGCTACACATCTGACAGACTTACTGCACACACATATTCGCTCCATAAGATGCACAGACATGTCCCCTTACTTTTGAGGGGGGAAAAGTGTGTCTTGTAGAGCAAAAAAATACAGTATTTGAATATGGAGTAATCTAATGGAATTATAGTTTGGCTTTGCATAGGTTGCCAGTTCACACATCACAATTAAACCACACTGAAAACAAGCCACAGTGGGTTGATTGTTCATTTACTAACCTACATTACTCCCAACAGGGTAGCTTGCTTGTGGACAGTAACCAATGATGGAAAAATCTACTTCAGGTTTGGACAATATTATAAACCACCCTGAAACAATCCATGACAACAACCCACCATGGCTTATCATGCTGGGTAAACCAGGGCAGTGTTACAACAGATGTGTATACAACAAACGTGCATACTGCCATATGGATTGTGCCTCCAGTGAGGAGCAAAGGAGAATTAAGGAAGAGCCAGTATGTTACCCTTAGGTCAAACTTTTGCTATATCTTCTCTAATACTTACATCCACAGAACACTCAAAAATTGTGTCATCCAGCAAAGTAATCTTGCAGTGCATGCTGTTTCTGGATCTTCTTAATGTTTTCTGAGCACCTTTTAATTCTTTGTCTGCTTTCACCTTGGTGCCCTCTTTTTTTTCATCTGTATTGGAGCACTCCACCTGCTCTCCTTCCTTAATTTCAGTATCTCTGTTCTCTGGATCTTGATCTTCTCTCCTATCTTCCTGAGCAGGCTGAGAATCATAGAAAAAATTTAGCGTCATTCTAGAGAATCAACTGCTGAGTTATAAGTCTATATTTTACGTGATTGTCTTTTCCCATGTTTGAAAATGCAGTCATATTAGCAAAGTAAGTAATCTTTTAATGGATAAGAATTTGCATACCTTTGGTAACTTTAATTCCATGTAAACTTTATTGCTTCAGCAGTAGTGTTTCAGAATTTAACTAATCAACAATAGCAGATCAGATAGATGCTAATTCCAAAAATAGAAGCTATTTCAAAATCTTCAACAAAACATGGAATACTAGGATGAAGACTGCATCTTTTATAACTTTTCATTCTGGGTGAAATAAGTTTGAAAATGATAGAATTTCTGTTTTAACACTTATCTGAGTGGTCATGTAAGGTTTATCTGATGTTATTGGAAACTAAAGGCTACACACAAATTATAGTCTAACTAAATCACATATGGTACAGATACCTAATAAGTATTGTCAGCTGACTGCCTGTTTGACAATATCGGATTGCTGTCAAATAGTCAACAAAAGATTTTAAATTTGTAAACCACCCAGAGAGCCTGGGAGCTACCGTATTTTTCGCTCTATAAGACGCGCCTGACCATAAGACGCACCTAGTTTTTAGAGGAGGAAAACAAGAAAAAAAATATTCTGAATTAAATGGGCACCTAATCACAGGCACATTCCCCATCACTTCCCCATGGACTGCACATCTGACAGACTTACTGCACACACATATTCACTCTATAAGACGCACAGACATTTCCCCTTACTTTTGAGGGGGAAAAAAGTGAGTCTTATAGAGCAAAAAATACGGTAATAGGGTGGTATAAAAATGTAATAAATAATAAACAAGCAAAGCCAAGAATGCCTTTTCATAATGGTGAACTAATTTTTTAAGTGCATCATTAGGTCATGGGATGGGATGGGATGGGAAGGGATGGGAAGGGATGGGATGGGGGGGGAGGGAAGGGGAAGGGAAGGGAAGGGAAGGGAAGGGAAGGGAAGGGAAGGGAAGGGAAGGGAAGGGAAGGGAAGGGAAGGGGAGTTGAATGGGACCTATGAGGCTATCAAGTCCTACCACTTGCTCAACTGCCACCCATCTAGAGCAGGCCTGCACCTTTCCTGCTTAGCAAAGGTGACTCAACATGCTAACGCTATGCAGGCAGACCTTGCAAGATTCCCTATTACCTACAACTTTAGGAGTCTGCATACAGATTAAATTCATATAGGAAAATATATTTCCTATGCCACACTTTAATCACAACCACATTTTAAAACTTTCTCTTAGTTTTCCAAGATGCCATGGTGTCTAATTCCTGGATTCCATTCTTTCCCAGATTCTTAATTTCAGATTAATGGCTTACATGGAAAATATAAAGTATTTAATAACCAAAATATTTAGGGAATAACCATGTAGTAAACATAATTTGTACAGAAAAATGTACAAAGTACTCCCATTATGGTAAAAACAGAAAAAAAAATTATCATTCCAAAATCTAATAAGCATGTATGCTTATAAAATGGTCTCCCTTCAGTGAACATAATTAATTTCATCATTATTGCTACATTCAAAATTATATAAAACCAACTTGGCAGAGAAGGAAGGTTCTTCTTCCAGGAAGAGCAGTTACAACAGCCTATCAATTTCATTATAGAACTTAAAAACAAGTAAAATCTTCAAAGGATTATAAAGAAGTTTGTAACCTGTTATTCATTCAATACCAAAATACTATAGACCACTACAAAGTTAATCTTAAGACATTTCAAAAAAATTAACATAATCAGCTCCTAATTGATTATATCTCCCATAGCATCCTGTACCAAAACTGCATTATTTTAAATTTTATATAGTGTTGAATATCAGCGAGGCATGGTTTTAAAACAGCTTTTCACATCCAAAGCAATTAAATATTTAGCAACATTTTGCCCTGTCCAATTTCAAAATTCCTGAGATATGTTCAGTCACAGATCTTTCTCCCATTTATGCTTGTATGTTACTTCCCTTCTATGTTGCCTCTTTCTGAGTAGCAAATATAGTCTACCAATCAATCCTTGATTGTTTTCATCAACGTTTCCTGTATTTGAGGTAAATCACATATGGGACTATATTTCTGTATGAAAGTGCTAAATGCATTTTTGATCTGAAAGAACTGAAAAGAGCTCCTATTAAATTTATAAATTTAAATGTTCTTATCTTAGCTAAACATATTTCCCAGAAGATCCATGCTATGAGATCTGTTCATTATAATAATAAGATTGAAGTGGTGACAATTCAATCAGGGGTAGCATAAAATCCAATAAGAGTTGTATAGTCTCTTCAGTTATGCAGTTCTCAATGTGCATAATATTGGTAGCTATAAAAATATTTGTTTATAAAATCAAATAATCATAGAACAGTAGAGCTGGAAGGGGCTAGATGGCCATCAGATCCAACCCCTGTACAGTGCAGGACTCCAAATTAAACCATCTGTCTCAGTGTGGGAGAGTCCACAACCTTCTGAGGTGATTGGTTCCACTGTTGTACTTCTCTAACAGTGAGGAAATTTTAGCTTGCCAGAATCAGGTTTCCTGTGACTTGAGCCTGTTATTCCGTGTCTTGCACTCTGAATTAATAGAGGAGAGACCCTGGCATTCCTCTTTGGACAGCCTTTCAAATACTTGGAGAATGCTATCCTATCTCCCCTCAGTCTTCTCTTCTCAAGACTAAATATGCCTAGTTCTTTCAATCTCTCCTGGGCTTTGTTTCCAGTCCGCTGAATCCTTTCCTGCTTGTCTGCATCTTTATTTGTGTGTCCAAAACTTGACACACTAACTCCAAAGTAACTCCTACTCCGATCTTATATTGCTGTTAATGCTTTTTTAATTTGTAATTGTTGTTTTATATTGAATTTTACATTTTGTTTTGCACTGAATTTTATTTTATTCTGTATTTTATTTTTTTATTTTGTTGCTGTAACATGACTAGGAAGCCTTAAGGCTAATGGGATGGGTTAGAAATCTAATAAATACATGCATACATACTCCAGATGAGGCCTCACCAGTGCTGAGTAAAGGGGAACTAGTACATCACATGATTTGGAAGTGATACTTCTATTAATGCAGCCTAAACTAGCTTGCCCTTTTTGCAGGCACATCACACCATTGACTCATATTCAGCTTGTGATCTACAGCAATTCACTTGCAGTATTGTTGAGCAAAATAATCCCCATCTTGTAATGATGCATTTGGCTTGTTTTTCCTAGGTGTACAATTTGGCATTTTTCCCTACTGAATTTAATTCTGTTGTTTTCAGCCCCAGCACTCCAACCTATCAAGATCACCTTGGATCATCCTTCTGTGTCCCAGGGTATTAACTATCCTACCAAGTCATGCATCACTTGCAGATCTGATAATCATTCTCTGCACTTCCTCATCCAATGTATTCATAAAAATGTTGAGGAGCAGTGGGCCCAGGACTGAACCCTGCAGTACACCACTTGTTTCCTCTCCCTAGTTTGAAAAGATGAGCACTCCTTGAGTCTGATCCTTTAGCCAACTGTGGATTCGGCTGGAGCAGTTCCATCAAAGCCCACTTTTAGGTAGTTTGCTAATCAGGATATCATGGGGCACTTTGTCAAAAGTTTGCTGAAGTCAAGATTTGTTACATCGGTTGCATTCCCACAGTCCATCAGGGAGGTTACCCAAACAAAAACTGAAATCAGATTAGTCTGGCAGGATTTGTAATAGCCTAGAACTGAATTAATTGAATGCTAATTAATTTAGAAGTTTGAGGTTAGCCTGAAAGTCGGTTTGTGTATGTTAAAATTCTGGACAATCATGAATGAATTACCAGGAGTCTGGGAACCATTTCACTTTACAAGTGTTTTATTTTCATTTTAGAATAACTCTGTGAAGTTAGTCAAGCTGCAAAACAAAATTTTCTCAAATCCATCAATAGCTTTTGTGGTTGAACAAGTATTTGAGTCTGTATTTCCCTCATCCAAACTTCACACTCTAGTTACCATGCCATACACTCATATATGTGTAAGTCTTCAATGTTTTGCTTTGTTTGCATACATATATTGGGAATTAGACCAGGGAAAAATGTCAAAAAGAACAGTGAGATATTTAAGTAACACCATATAACTTATATTACAATCTAGAACTTAGAATTAGTTAAATAAACCTCTTCACCAGGAAAATACTGACACCACAATTTCAGTTACACTTACTTGGGAATGACCTCCATTAAAGTTCCAAGTATAGGATAGGATAAAAATCTTCTGGAATGAGAATTAACAAATTAGGCAGATAGGGAAATAGCTTGTGTCATATTCACCTGTGTTTCTGCACTGCTTAAGGAATGAAGGTCTAAAGATGGGTCAGTCCTGAGCTCAGGTTCAGGAGCTGCTATGGGGGCTTTCAGCAGAATCTCTTCATTAAGATCAACTCCTATATCCGTCTCTTTCTGGTCTCCTTCACCAAATTCCCTTGTTTCTGTCTCGTTGCCCTCTTCCTCAGAAACCTGAGATTTGGGCCTCTTGAGGAATGATGAAAACAAGCGTGATAAACCCCGACTTTCAGAAGTGCGCTCTTTGTTCTTGCTCTGGTCCTCTCGTGTAGGCGTGTCACCATTAGATGTTCTTGGCTTCTTCTTTGATTGAGTATCCCCTTCAGGTGCCCTCTCCAAAGAAGCTTCCTGGGTACCTGCTTCAGTAACTACTTCCTCCTCTTTTGGTGGCTGCTGCTTAGGTGTCTCAGCCTCTGCCACTAAACTCTTTTCAGTTGTCATGATGTTTCTGTTGAATGAAATGTTTAAGAAACTTATGGAATGCTATGTGAGCAAAAAAAGACTGCAGAGTAGTCACAAAGTTTGTAACATTACAAGTACCACCTATCAGAGTGTTGTTGCTGTGAATAATAACTTGTATATATAACTTTACATGCACATTCATTTTTGAAGTATATAAACATCTAGCTGGGTGCAACTAGATGCAATTCACCAACTCTAGTTGTCTAGTTGTTGTCATTCTTAATAGGGGGCACAGAGACAAATCAAAGGCCAATTTACCATCTCTGCCAAATTAGGTGTTAACCCTTTATTCCAGTTTCTCATCTTAAGAAAGCAGTATTATTATAAGTTGCTGTTTGACATAAAAAAGACCCATAAGACAACCTATAATGGGAAATATTTAAACAATATCATAGTAGCTAGAACTTAAGTGAAAATCACACTTCCTTGGCAAAGGCATGTATGTACTGAACTGCTAAAATTAAGGAATTGTGCAACTCCACTCATGTGAGACTAAGCATTTTGTGATCGAGAGAGAGGAAATGTTCATGTTTCTGTTAAGAGGTGGCTGGTTCATCTAATCAGTGATGCAATGTTCAGCATGGTAGTTGTGAAAGATAAGAATCACATACAAGTCATTTATATGATCATTTATATGATGCATTTCAAGTTCTCAGGGCTTCAGATATTAGCTCAGTAATCCTTCCAACAGTCCTGTAATACAGGTTAGCAGCATTATTACCTCCATCCTACTGATGGAGGGCTGAGAAAAATGTACTATATCCATCTTATCCATCTAAGTGAGATGCTTTAGAGCAGAGGAGAAGGAGCTAAGCACCACTAGGATATCTTATTGGTGCCAGTCTCATTACCTACCCTCTAGAATGTCCTCAAAAGCCTTTCTCTGAGGTTGCACAGTTCTTTCTGCACTGGCTGTGATATGGGGAGGAGGACCCTAACATGGATCCCAACTAGAGGTTGGAGCTGTTTTTCAACTGCATTGTTGTTGTTGTTGTTGTTAGTCGCGAAGTCGTGTCCGACCCATCGCAACCCCATGGACAACATTCCTCCAGGCCTCCCTGTCCTCCACCATCCCCCGGAGTCCACTCAAGCTCACACCAACTGCTTCAGTGACTCCATCCAGCCACCTCATCCTCTGCCGTCCCCTTCTTCTTTTGCCATCTATTGTTCCCAGCATTAGACTCTTCTCCAGGGAGTCCTTCCTTCTCATTAGGTGGCCAAAGTATTTGAGTTTCATCTTCAGCATCTGGCCTTCCAAAGAGCAGTCAGGGTTGATCTCCTCTAGGACTGACCGGTTTGATCGCCTTGCGGTCCAAGGGACTCGCAGGAGTCTCCTCCAGCACCACAACTCGAGGCCTCAATCCTTCGGCACTCAACCTTCCTCATGGTCCAGCTTTCACAGCCATACACTGCAGTTTCAACTGCATAACCAACGTAAAACTGCATAACCAACTTAGGGGAGAACAACATAAAACTGATTCAAATTTCAGTTATACTCTAAACCTTAACATCTTTTGTTAAAAGCACATTTAAGAAAGGCCTCTCTAAGGATTCAATGTACATTACAGCTTCCTTCTAAATTAAACTAAATAATATTACTTCAATTATTTTTTTCCTCAAGTTAGAGAAGCATCATTTGCAGCATTTCATGAAAATGCAAATTAGGAGTTTATTTGCCACAGAGGTGGCAAGTATTTTGTCATCCTTAATTATATTAGTAGCCAATTTTCTTTCTCAAATATTATAAATTAAATTCTCCCATATGTATACCTCCATAAATATTAGTTAGTAAATAATGTACACTTGTAATAAAAATATGGAATTAATGTGTTTCTAATTTATAATTATACCAAAATGCAGTTGTAAACTGACAGTTTTCTTCAATATTATACCTCCAATATAATCATCACACTCAGTTCCCACGTTTTTCAGTTTGTGTTTACAGTAAAGGATGAACATAAAATAGGTACATTCACATTCAGTAGTAAGAGTGGAATGACAGAGAAACTGAGCTACATTTTGGGCTGATTGCCAAATCAACTTGCTTTTGTTATTGGATTCTATTCAGTTCACTTGGGAAAATACAAACATCCTATTTTTACAAACTTATCCAATCTACCACCCAAGCCTTTGAAGTGGAGAATGAGAGATTGGTTTACGTGCAACTACTGGCTTAATTGGTATTTAAACAAAGTAAGCAAGTCACTCTCTAGGGAGGAAAAAGAAATGATATCTGCCAATTAAATAGATGGACCCAGGACAAACTTTGTTTGCACAACTATCTATTTATACCAGCCTAGTCTGCTGACAGGATATGCAGCTTTGAAACTAACCCCACCTATGGATTACGTTAGATGCCTGTCTCCAAGTCTCCCCGAGAATTACATCAGAATTGTGTTTCATAGAGGGAAGCTCTATTAGCTTCAGACAAATAAGTTTAGCAGGGGGTTGGGAATGGAATGGGAAATGCAGAGATGGGCATGCACAAGCAGTTCTTTTTCCAGTGCTTCTCTTTCCTCCATCTTCATTGTTTTCTCTGAATTCTCAAATTCTCAAATGTGATTGCAAGAAACCCTTTTGTGCCTGTCTACTCACAAAAAAGTTTTCTGTCCAAGGGAAAATTTTACAATGCACACCAGTGCCTTGACTGAGAAAAATGAAATTAAATCAAATGTTCTGTTTATGCAACCTCCTACACAAGTACAAACCAGAATTTGCAGAACAGAACTAGTGTCCATATCCCTTCTGCACTATTGAATTTACTCTATTTAGCAGGCCTAAAATACTTTCCCACAGAGAATGCTGTCAGCACATTATAATATCCTAGCAGTATTTAAGCATACAGAAATTTTGTTTTGATATGGGAGCAATCTATTTCCTCAAAATACATATATTTTCAAGCATCTCCAGTGTGCACATTTACCATTCCAGTAAGAATAAGCAAGAAAATTATATTCACATTTTTGAGTCCAAGGTTCAAATACCCGATCTGTTATCTGCTACATCTTAGTTATAGGTGCAAATATATAGGAACAGGATGTGTGTTTTTAATATATAAATACATAAATACTCTAAAAGAGCTACTGTAATGGGAGTAATACAATGTTATAACATTGTAACAAAACAAGATGATTCCTAAAATGTCCCTCATTCTTTCTTAAAACACTAATTATCTTTTTTGTTTACCTAAGTCAGCACAGTGGCCAAAACTGGCCAAAGATTTGTACTATTCTGACAGCTGGGCCCATCCTCAGCTGCTCCTGGAAAAGCCCTTCCACAGTACAGAAGACTGGAACAATTATTGATCAGTTACTAATATTCCCTTACTGGGTTTTTGATCTTTTTAATAAGATTGATAATTTAGAGGTAAGTCAATCAGATTTCAGGTCTGATACTGAAACAGAAACATGTGACAAGAGTAAGACAGAGGATGCATAACCTTGATGATTCTGCTAGACTTCTCTGAGGCTTTGTTATGTTTTTACATTAGGAAAAGCCTTTTCTTAACTTTTAAAAACCTGTTTCATGGTCAATTTATCTTTAAACAGAACTTATACTTTCAGTAATGTAAGCAGGGCTGGGGGAGACTTTGAAACATGAAACACTGACTGCAAATATGCTACTTTTTATATGAACTCCCCACTTTTTAAAGAATAACTTCCAGATTTAGGTATTACAAGCTTGTTTAACACTTTTGCATTTTACTGGATAAACAGTATTTCAAACAATTATGTTATCCCATTTCTTATTATGTTTACTTAAATTTCCCTAAGAAATTATCAGCAGTTTTACAAGCAAAGTAACATACATACCTCAGCCAATTTAGTATTTGTGCAACAAATCTGAATTTTGATAGCATGAACTTGCTTATAGTAAGAAATTTTCTAGTCTACCTTTCAATTAAAATTAATTTCCAAAGCAGAAAGCAGAATAAATCTAAAACAGTACATTAAAACAAACAGAATGGATGACAACCATAAAAAGTTTAGGACAAATTACAACAATTTATGGAAAATTATAAGGTAAACTATTTCAATGATGAAATGAAAGGTTATTTTTTGTTTTATTTCTATTATGTAATTTGATATATTCAGCAGGTTCAGTCAATCAATCTTTAACTCTCACACTATTACTAAAATGTGTCAACCTGGAATAGGTTCTAATTTCCTTAAATATTATCTTTGTATTACAATAATATAATTTGTGCATCTCCATGTTCAAGGTGAATGTTTAAAATCTAGCCCTCCATCTTTCACTAACACAGCCACTCCATCATCACACAGTACAAATGTACTCATTTTCTCTTTGTTCTTCTTAATAATTCTGGATTCCCCTCCCAGTTCTGTTATCTTTTGAAATACAGACACAGCTAATGAAGATTTCCCCAATGCATCCCCAGTCCTCACCAGCTGCCTTATTAAGCTTCTGTTTCATTTTGTATTAAAAATACTCAACTGGGAAATGCTTAATATCCCTGCTCCATTTAGGGAAACCTCTAACACAGATGTTGCCAGGCAGACAACAGCGGAACATGCATTGAAAAACTGAGGTAGCTTTTGGCAAGGTTTTGATTGCCCCATTTCTCAATAGTGCTAACTGCAGGTTTCCCTTAGAAGTCCAAACACAGGATTACTGATGGTCTGCAATTTTAAATTTCAAAGGCTACCAGTATGTATGTACACTTAATCATGGGTAATATTCTGTTCAGTAAGACTCACTCAGAAATACATGTGTACTGAATTTCAATCCAAGTAGTTCTCAGAATATTAATTTAAACAGGAAAGATCATGTTAACAACAGTATATTAGAGACATAAGAAAACCACTGCCATTTAGCTAGTAAAAGAAACAAAGCAGGAAAAGGAGTGGGAGTGGAATTTATCAATGGAAAATTGTTGTAGCCCAGTTTAGACATCGATTTACATATGCTGAAAGAACTTAACTACTGAAACAGACAAAATGAACCTCCCTACCTAGAAACTATTGCCTAATGTATTAAGCTGCAATCCAGACATCAGTGAAATAAACAGCAAAATGTCTCTGATTTTGGCTAAGATCAGGTTTATCTTTCTTTAGCAAAAACAAACACACAAACAAACAATTGCATGGCAGATCAGTGGTGTAGTACAAATTTAGAAGTGGGGGGGGGCTCTCTCCATGGATAGTCAGAACCACACCACAAGGCCATACACCCCAAGCCACACCTATTTCCAAGATTATGCAACCTATAATTAAACAATAAAAATGAGCTATGTCACTCTGTTTGGATATCACTTGAATAATGACTGCAAAATGAGGGTACCTCTTTTTTGAGATGAAACAATGACAGTTATTTCTTATTAACTTTATTATGAATGAATGATTTCTCTTATTACATTCCTATGCCACTCTCCAGCAAAAAAGCTCCAGGAATGGCTTGTATGGAATCAATAAGGTTGTTCCTGTCCACAGCTTACTATCTAAAAACAAGACATACAAGGGGAAAGGGACAGTGAGGGAAGAAGAAAAAGGGAAACTCGGGCACTAATTACTCACACTTATATAAACCTATGTTGCTATATTCTCCCAAGAGCAACAGTCTGGACCAGGGCAGATAAAAATCAATTTATTTTTTAAATAAAAATGACTTTTTATTTAAATCAGACTTTTTTAGATTTAAATTGGATTTTTAAAAATAAAATGCTTTTTGATAAAATCTATCTAAAGATAGTTTGTATTTAAGATACATTATAATCCAAAGGTAATTCATCATGAAATAGGGATTTGCTTTCTAATTATGTAGCATGAAGCTATGCATTCTTGCAATGTTTACATTTTTTGATAAATGAAATCCATTCAAAATGTCATGCTTTTCCAGATGTTTCTGTAAGATTATAGGGCATTTTTCTATCTTGAAGGTATTATCACAGATGCTTGGGTTTACAGTTCTCAAAACTCTGAACTTGTGTCTGCAGAGATCACATGCCTCTTATCCACAACAACACGTTATAAAATAAGCACAGAGTTGAGAAAAAAATCTTTAATGCCATTATTCCTTTGAAAATCTATGTACACAGAATCAACCCCTTACCTCTTAAGTACTAAGTTTTTAAAAAAATCAATAAATAGAAGAAGATCACTGGGAGTGGAACAGATCTGCACAAGAAGCTAAGTGTGAGGAGGGAAAGACAAGCAGAAAAAATGGAAGTGAAACCTTTGGAGTACAATACTCCACAAGTCCTTGGATCTTTATTCGTATAGCCTGAAGTTTATCATAATATTCTTTCCCTGGAGGAGAAAACCTGTAACGGCAGCAGGGTGTAACAGAGATCTAATCAGATTCTTTGAGGAAGGAATGACTGTTCAATTGGAATAAAAGTGTTTGAAATGTGTGGTGTGAATGCAAGGGAGATGGGAGGTAGTTTTTGGAGAGGCAAACGCAAGCTGACCACATGAAGCTGAGGAACAGAGGCTGACCATGAAGGAAAGTGTCACAGAAAGCACACATGTATGCCTGGCAGGCTTCTCCAGTTCTCAGGAACTGTTGGGAACTATTGAAAAAATACCCATGTTCTTAACCCATTAAATTCAGTTCTCTGACTCAGGGGCAGCTGTCAGCCACAAACCAGTAAAATGAAGACTCTTAAGAGGCAGTGGAGGAGGGACAGTGACCTCTCCCACTACACTCTTGGGTCAAACCCAAATATTAGCTTCCGTATTTTAATCAATTTATATTTTTGTGTTTGTGTGTGCATTCTGAAAAGCAGCCACAGGAGCTAACACAATGATCAGAGAAGTATTTAGGGATTTTTTTCCAGGGAGAGTTACTGCCATCAACTTATTTTTCTACTTGAAGGGGAAAAGCTAAAAAATCACGCATAACAAATTCTAAAGAATTTCAGCTTACTGTGAAAAAGCAAGTCTGCTGATGCATACTGCCCAATAACGCCGACTTGGCTCCTTCTGCAAAAGGAGCAGCTGAAGAAATCAGGAAGTCTACTTCTGTGGAATGATGAATGATATATGCAACTAAGTTCTCTGGCTTGTTCACCCCCTAATAAAGCTGGACTTACAAGCAAAGTTCCATATGTTTTACACTGTGGAAGAAAAGTAACTGAGATGATGGGTTTGACTGAAAAAAGCACCCCGGCCACTTTACTACTTTTGTGATCAAATTTATAATTTATGTTTTATTTATTTTTGTTTCATATTAGCTAAAACAGTATGGGGTGCCTCTTCCAACCTTCAGTACCAGAAAGTGGCTGTGTGTGCACAAAACAGTAGGCCATAATTTCTGCAAAGGCTGCCTTATCAATGAATAAATGTGCTTGTGCACACTACCTAATTGTTCCCACTTAGCTCCCCCTGAAAATGAGAGTAGCTACAGTAATAAGGAACTTAAAAGCCATAGAAAACTTTTTGTTACATCTGGACCCAGCTATTGATTGTCACTTTTCCAAGAAGTAAGGATTCAGAAACCAGCTACAATCCCTGGCTTCAAACTCTGGCTTTCAACAAGAGAAACAACCCAGGACTTCAGCTTTGGAAATAACTCAAGGCTTTCTTTGGCTGGCAAATTCTGTTATTTGAGCGATTCCTGCTTGCAAGCAGGAGCAATAGACAGAACACACCAGCATGACTGTCTGTATTAATCATGCAATTCTGGCTCACCATTTTATGTGAACACAGCCAATACATACAAATGCTCCATGCCCTCAAGCTTTTTAAAAAATCACCTTATATTATGTATATTGCTAGGGTTCATGATAACAAGCACTAAATAGTCCAAAATCCATGGTCAAGCAATACCTTTAACAGGCCTAACTAAAATGTCACAGAATATTGAGCAAGCTTTTATGTTCTCCAGAATTCTTCATCAATCTGATTCTTAAGATGGAGAGTTTTAGAGAAGTCAAAAGCTCACTACTATTTTGTGACTCTGTGGTTGATTGTCATACAGATGTTTGCCAGCACAGATGTTGGCATTTTTGTTATGGGTGAACATTGTTTTCTTTGCTCTTGGTAATTAAGGAAATACGTTAGGTTAGTAATACAACCAACTATTAAGATTTACCTTACATGAGTCAGAAACTGTACCCAATTTACATCCAGATCAAAGGATCATTCTAATTGTTAGAGGCATAATACCAGACCAATTACCTATTAGTTTCAGTATGCAGCTGACAGCACAACCAAGACAATTTTGTCAAAATCCACATTCATGGAGCATAAAGGAATAAAAAGCCACACAAATCCTCTTTCCTGCAAGCACAGTTGATATCATTGTTAGAGTTAAAACCACTGGGAGAAAGCCCCTTCAAAATGTGAAAAAGCACTGAGAGACCAAAAAGCTGGCTATGATCATACTCAGTCCTAGTCAGACAAATAGTTTGTGTTTCTGTCTATGCAATGAAAATTGTCTTAAAACCACTCAATCAGATTTTCTGAAAAGCAAACTAAAGCAATTGTGTTTGTTAAACTATTATGATAACTAAGCATTTCCCACTTCCACAGGATAACATGGAATTAAAAGAAATCATTAAAATTGCATCTGATAAAAATTATACTTGATAGTGCACTAATACTTTGAAAGTACAATAATATAACATGGATGAACATTGACAGACTATCACTGTTTCATATGATATGCATTACTAATGAAGCATAACCATTCTTGCCTTTTCACAGTGTTCTGTAGCTTTTGTATTAATAAGGAGCTGTCCAGCAAGCTGCATAACTGAGAATACAATCCTAAATGTACACACTAAAACAGACTTCCTCAACTTGATGTCTTCCAGTTATGCCACATCATTATTCCCAGCATCTGCCAACAAGAAGGGTTTGGGGATGCTAGGAGTTGTAGTCCAATACATCTGCAGGTCACCAGATTAAGGAAGGTTGCACTAAGAAATAAACCAATTAACTCAACAAACGTTACTTTTACATAAAAGCATGCCATATTTACTCAGCGGAAAGTTTAATGGCTCTTACTCCCTTAAGTATGCACATAATTGTAGCCAAGGATATTTCACAATAACCTAAGAAACATATGCATAGTTTTGGTTTCAGCACTCCATATAAAGTGATAGGTTTCCTCCATTTAAACTAGAACCATGAACAGTTTGCAGTCCAACAACTATATTAATGAGAAGAAGTAAAGCAAGTTCTGCACTATTTTTTCTAAATCATCCAAGCTAAGTATAGCAAAATAAATAGCTGGGCTACTGTGCACATTCAGTGTTAAGAGTCCAACACAACATCAAAAACTTGAGCAAATTTTAAAGTGCACATGTGACCTTGGTTGACAAGATGACACCATGGTTGAAATCCAAAGAACAATTTCAGGGGAACCCAAGAGATTACAAGTGCCCTTATGGGATTTGCCCTCCACTTTCCTTTTTAATATCAGCCTCTCATGTCATATCACAAACTTCCATTTTGAAATGAGTTTGTAATGGGGGCTCCTGTTTCAGAAACACTGGTTTCAGAAATAGTGGTGAGAGCCAGGAACTAATAGTGTGATTCTTTAAAAAGCTATAACCATCAGGGGTGGGCAACATTATACCTGAACATACCTGGCATTTCTGAATGACCAGACAAGATCTAGTTTAAAATTAGCTTTAGTATAACTTCTCTCCCAACAGCAAAGAGGGTAGCCATATCTCAGGGACCACAATAGTAAAATGAAACCATTCAGAAAAGAGAAGAAGGCTTCTGCATGCTAAAGAAATACCCCAGGTATTTTTCAAAAAGGAAATAGTAAGTACCAAAATGTAAAGACAGAGTGGTAACACAAGAGCAGAGCAAAGAGGCATAAATTCTCAGTGATGCAGTCTTCCATTAGAATAAAGAGAAACAAGTGGCCTGCCTCTTCCTTCCCTTAAACCTAGAAAATGAGGTTGGAGGATACAAAAACTGCAAAAGTACACCAGCTAAATTCAATCTTCACCTTTGAGGTCCTTGACACTGTTTTTGTAGGTTAGAGTATTCTGGGAATATTTAACAGGGAGTAGAAAAGAAAACTCTTTCTCTGATTCAAAATTACTCCCCCTCCCCCCAAAGCACACAAGCTAGAGTGTTTACCCTGCCAAGAAGGAAGATCTCCTAGCAGATTAAGTATCCTGAAGAGAAGAAATTGAGGCTGCAAAAACATTGTTGAACCATAATTCTCTCCCCAAATCTTTCATACAGCATGGGAGATGGATTATACATAGACACATTCCAGCATATTATCAGATGACAGAGGCAAACAGAATAAATTTCCATATTGGGTATCCTCCACACAATGATTTCTAACAGTTCCCCCCAATTTGTTACTTACAGCACCTTTGATAAGGTACAACAACTGAAGGAATGTTTAACTTTGTGTCTTCTTCTTATATAAAATAGCATGTACACATTCATTTTTCATCATTTTTAATAACTGAGAGATTTGTGCAGCTTACTATACTAACAGGTTCAGCATTTTATAACCTATGCTTGGGTTACATTGTGTTAAAGTCATTGATTTGTTTTCTTAATTTGCAATTTTTTGCAGAAAAAAATGCTGGATGAACGTATCTAGAGAACTTACCTAGAGAACAGGATATAAGAAATACACTTGAACTTTGCAACACTGTACACAGAACACACCTATTTCTACTGAAGTAGAACAAACAGTTACACTCATTTCTCAAATAGAAGGAAAATGTATTTTACTAATATAGATTTACTAAAGCATACTAAGGCACTTTCTTGTAGCAAAACTTAAACAATATTAGTTTATTAATCTTCCTGGTACAATTTTTCTCAAATTCCTTTTAAATGCACATTTAGGTTCCAAGATCAATGCTGACCAAAATATAATAAATAGCGTAAGACAACATTTCTTATGACAAAGGAGAGCACTACTAAAGATTCTTAGATCTTAATTCAAGTACGTTTGCCCTCTTTACTTTTTTTCCTTTTAAGGCTTTGAGCACATTTGTCATTTTGGCAGAATTTCCTCTTTTTTTACCCCCATCCTTCTCCTGCCTCACCCAACTCAAGGTTTCCTGCTCCTCTTCTCATCCATCTGCCTTTGCTGCTTCTGTTACTTGTCCACACTTCTTGTTGTTGTTAGTCGCCAAGTCATGCCCAACCCCATGGACAACATTCCTCCAGGCCTTCCTGTCCTCCACCATCCCCCGGAGTCCACTCAAGCTCACACCAACTGCTTCAGTGACTCCATCCAGCCACCTCATCCTCTGCCGTCCCCTTCTTCTTTTGCCATCTATTGTTCCCCGCATTAGACTCTTCTCCAGGGAGTCCTTCCTTCTCATTAGGTGGCCAAAGTATTTGAGTTTCATCTTCAGTATCTGGCCTTCTAAAGAGCAGTCAGGGTTGATCTCCTCTAGGACTGACCGGTTTGATCGCCGTACACTTATTGAGTGATTTAGTCCTACTGTTGATTTCTGTGTAATGCATAAACCTTGCTCTGCTTCTATCTTAGTAGTCCCTGAGCAGGTAATATCACATTTGGTCATACTGACCCAGCCCACATATGGAGTTCAGCTCCTGACCCTAAACCCACCTTTGCTATACAGTTTCTTTGAAAAGATTACTTTATAGCCAATATCATCTAGTGGCCCATAAATTTGAGTTCAGTCTTACTGCATTGTTACTAAACATTCACAGAATTAAAATATGCTAAAGGAAAAAAAGTTTAAACATATAGCTTTCAGGCTACACAAGATCAATACCTTTGAGAAGACAATTCCTTATTACTTACTAATTAATCTTGCCTTTATAAACATCTATGTATCAAACTTCTGCATCTGTGTATATACTATTAAAAATTTAAGAAATTACTTTAATCCTTTGAACATGCATAATAGTTGCACATCTGCACAGGACATTACAGTCCAAGACTTTTATAGATACAAACTTATTTATTTATTTATTTATTTAGGCAGCTTATATGCCGCCTCCTCCGCATAAGCCTCGGGGCAAACTTTCTGTTCCATTCTGTGGTCTTTAGAAGTTCACAGCAGAAGATGGCAGAACAGTATGGCTGATTGAGACATTAAGAATTTGTCTAAGCATGCATAGGATTGCTTATTAAGAAATGCATTCCAAAGCTAGAGCATCAGGGTCAACTATAATTTTGTATGCAAAATATGGTCAACTATAATTTTGTATGCAAAATTCATATATGGTCTACCAGAATCATATATGGTCAACTAGAACTTTGTATGCAAAATACTGGATGCAGCCTAAATTCCATTTACAACATAACAGTTGGGGTGGGTGAGAAGTGGCAGTTGTTAATTTGACCATGAAAGCCATTTCCAAATTACAGAACAATCCTAACTGGAGCTGGGCAGAGTGAAATGGCAGATAATGCACCACTTCCAAAGCCCTGCTGGCTCATGTTAATCAAAATAGAAGAGGAATGCTGTTTTTCTTCTTGTTTCTCCTACTGGATCTGCTTTTTAAAAACATTTTATTAATTGGAAAGGTGTCCCCTAAACCTTAGCTTATAACTCTTTTAAGGACATGGTTTGGTTTCTATGAGGGAACATTAACTACAATAGCAATGGGTTAATGTAGTTGGGGAGATGGATCGTATGACTTCTCAGGGGACCAAAAGACCTTTGGATTCAGAGGATTCAAAGCCTTTCTATTCCCAGCTTTTTTGTTTGGAGGCCTCCTACAACACTGGTACCCATGTGTCTGTACCTGTGCAGCTTTTCTCAGGAGTAAATGGTAGTTCCAAATAAGACATGCACCACTTCAAGAGGAGGGACACACCTAGGCCACATCTTTACCACCCATCAGCAGGCAAGATCACAGGGGTTGGACTCTTTTCTTAAAGGGGGGGGGAGGGGGAGAGGCTGGCAATATGCTTCTTAGAAATTGGGCTACCCTTTACTAATTTAAGACAATTAATTGCCATCAGAACATATAATGCTTTTTAAAAGATGTTGATCTGTTAATGTATACATTAATATATAAACATCTTACATTGTCCCATCATGCTTTATTTTTAAAAATATAAATACGCTGTTGTTAACTGATTTTGTATTAAGTTTGTAATTATTATAAATGTGTGCCCTCCAGGTGTTCAGGACTTTAGCTCCAATCAGCTTCAGCTGGCTCAGGCAATGTTCAGGAATAATGGGAGTTGTAGCCCAAAATATCCAAAGGGCACCAGTTGGAAAAGTCTGATAAGCTGCAATAAAGTTAAATTCTGCAGTGAAATCCTTAAAGGGATGAAAAGCAAGTATGCTCTTATATGATCAAATGTTTTTAGGACAACAAAAGGCACTTGAAACTAGAAATGAGAATCATACTTCTTTAGCCAAGATTTATGTAAACCAATATACTAAGTATACCAGTAAGCAGAATGGAAGAACTCCATTATCTTTTAGGTTCCAGATGAAAATGTTCTTATTTACTTGGCTACTTTTCAAGATGCTTCTCAAGTTGGTTGCAGTCATATTGATTTATATTGTTTAAATGGTTTATCAGCTTATTTTTTCATGTTATCCATACATGTGTGTATGTGTATTACTTGACTAACTGCTTACAATTAAATAGAGTAGGAACATAATGACACTCATAACAAGGGATTTTTGGTCCATATGAATTTTGCATATTATGTGTGTGTGTGTTGTTTTCAAAATAATTTGTGGTATTTTTAAATGTTGCAAAAAAATTATATTTAAATACATTTTTTAACATTCTCAGTGTTTATATTTTGAAACATATTTTATATCCTTGATTATATATTTTAATGGCATAGTCTAGGTTTCTAATCAAAGAACATATTCATAAAATTCAGAAAAATACAAAAGCCAAAGAATAATTACATTCTTAACTACATATTAGTCTGGGAGATACTGTTCAGATTTGTTCCTATCAACAAAGATCAAATTTCTCAAACATCTGTTTTTCTAGAACATTATACAGTGCAACAAGAAAATAAAGAATGACACAAATAAAGTCAGCCATTTGCCCAAAATGGAATAAAAACTGTAATTATTTGCCATCAGACCTGTTTATAATATAAAAGCCATCTCCATTCACTGTTGTAATATTTATACAACATATAATAGCCTCCCTAAAAGATTTAACTATATTAATTGAAGCAAATAAGATGAGAAGCCAAAGTGTGCAATCAATCCAGCAGAGAGAGCGGAGTACAGCCAGGAAATTTGGAATAGAAGTTGTTAGTTACTTTCCTGCATGCAGTTCATTGTCCCCTATGGCTACTGGGCTAGTGATTAAATACAAAGCCAACTGATACCCCAATTTAGAAACTAAAATCCAATCTATGCACCATCAGGATAAGTATAGGAACTGGGGCACTCTGGTTATACCTACCTATATTGTTCCTAATGATATGTGAAAGACCTGGATCACACTGGCAGGACTGTAGACAGTATTATTTTTCAAGGAAACTGTCACTAGTCCCCCAGGTAGGACAATGCATGCATAGGGAGCAACCATGTCACTGAGTTCAGAACCCAGATTTTTCATAAGAAACTCCTGCTGGTAATCTATGAACTACTCTAAATCACACCAGTGAAACATTAATGTGAAATGTGACACTTCATACACCTTTTCAGTTAGGGTTTCTCCTAGCTTTCAGAATAAAAATGGTCATTCAATTTTTCAAGAAATTGGGAAAGAAAAGACAACATAGAAGGAAACCATTTGAAGGACAGATATTGTAGAAGGTAGAGATTATCCTATGCTCAGTGTAATATATTTATTCTGCCTATGAGGTGTTGTCATCATCATCATGGGGATTTACTTTACCATAAACATAATGAAAAATTATCTAGGGTTTTAATCTTCTAAACAGGGCAAAAGTGTGCAAAATCAATTGTGGAAAAGTGCCATAAATTTATACTACATCCCTTTATGGTTAACTTTTCTCCCATAAGGAAATATACATTGGAAATCAACAGAAGGGAGGCTGCAACAGAGTTCTACAAAAAGTGTTCTCCCAACTACCAAGCAGGTTAATAAAACAAATCTTATCAAATACTTTTCACTGAATGCGTGACCATCACTTGAGTTAGAAAGACTGCACTTCCAATACGAATGCATTGATTCACCTAATTTTCAAAACCAGCATTTCATGTTTCCCATTTATAAGGAGGACCATATGAATGTTTCTAATACAAATTCTTCTTGCATTTATAAAAAAAATTAGTTCACATGCTGAACCTGTTGAGAACACTTTCAAAATATCAGCAATAGCATGTCATTCTTATGTGTAACTTCATGCTGCGAACTGCCCAGAGAGCTTTATACTATAATAATAATAATTTCAAAGCAACAGATATGAGCAAGTGTTTTCCCTAACATTTAGAAGCACAGATGCTTTCATGGTGAACAAAAGATGACATGAGACTTTATATATTTTAGCAGATCATTTTAAGCTGCATATCAAAACAATTCTATGCAATGTACTTGCAGGGTACAAATAGAACAAATGGAACAGTAACAAAGTTACCATTTTACAGAAGCCTATCATGATTTCAAAGTTTTGCCTATGTTCCTTATATCCCCCAAACCAACCAATTAAGAAAAGCTTATAGCCCTAATGTAACACTGCTTTTTAAAATGAAAGCTAGAATAAGTAAATATCTAGAAGTTTAAAATGGAACTACTGCTCACAAGATTAACAAGTACAAGCATTAGCAACTAATAACATTATCTGGATTAACTACAAGCCATAAACATTTCAATCTAATCCATTTTAAATGCAAAGTCAGATCTGTCGGCACACTTCACCATACAACCCTCTCATAAGTTAAAAGTGCTATCATCTCACCCCTACAAAATGGCTTGCAAATCTTCATGGAACTCTTTCTGCATTGACTCATCTGCCAAAGAACCCCTGACTGAAAGGAAAAGCTATTCCTGCAAAAGAGTTTGGACGTCACTAGCTACTAGGACAAACCCTCTGTTCATGAACGCTGTTGCAACTCACCACAACATATCATGAACCAGCAATATTACAATGCCCAATGCTCCACTGCAACTACTTAGAACTCTGCAAGTAAGAATCCAGTACCTGAATTTGCTTTTTCCTCCCCCCCACCCCACAATCTCTTTTCTTTTCACATCATGTCTTTTAGACTGTAAGATTGTGGGCAGGGACTGCCTTATTCCTTATCTTTCTAAGTTGCCTCAACAGTCTTTTTGGCGAAACATCAAGATAAAAATTCTCCAAATAAATGCTAAATAAATTATAAAGGACAAAAGAAAACCATTAGTGATAACCAAGCTATCTTTCATCTCCAATAAACTTCTAAAGCAGCCCAGGATTCCCTAAATCATAGCCTGAAAACCATATATCTAAAATATCCAACAAGCAAACTAACAAGCATATCACAAAGCAACCAAAGTACAGTACATAAAATAAGTTTGTAATGATAAGGTATCTATTTGCTATTGGTCCACATTCTACAAATCAAGATACAAATTGACAGATATCTTTGGCAATACTGAAAACAATCCCATCTGGTTTCAAATAGGAAGATTTCCTGGACAGAATTTACAAGCAGTATAGCATATCTACTCCACTGAGAGGTAGTCTTTAAATACATCTGGAATCACAGAAGTAAAACTGAAGAAAATTACTAACAAAAGCATAGTGCCGAACTACCACTTAAACAACATACCTGAGGAATTAAGTCTACCTAAAGAACAGATTTTTGTTAATCAATTCAGTTAACTGCAAGACAGAACTGTGGACTGAAACCAGAGACAATATCAGGGAAGAATGCAAATAAATAAATAAATAAATAAAATCCTGCAGTAAAAAGAAAGGAAAAGTCTAGGTGGATGACAGAAGACACACTCACATTTGCTAAGGACAGGTGAGAAGCAAAAAGTGACAGAAATAGGGTCAGAATCCTGAATGCAGCTTTTCAGAGACTTAACACATATAGACAAAAAAATTATTATGGCCAGTGCAAAGAAACAGAAAGAACTACAAAAGAGGAAAAGCAAGAAACCTCTTTCAGAAAATCCAAGAAATCAAAGGGAAATTCAAACTGTGATTAGGAATGCTGAGAGACAAACAAGGGAACATATTAGCTGAGCAGGATAAAATAAAGAGAAGGTGGAAATAGTATACAGAAGAACTATATAGAAGACAGGGCCCTTTGAAGAAGAATCATGCGAGGAAAATTCTGCATTTCTAAAAAGTGACGTGAAAGCTGCTCTGAAAACAGCTGGAAGGAATAAAGCACCCTCAGGCTAGAGAATTATTCCAAGCTGCAGAGACTGAACTGGTCCAAATCCTGACAAGAATACGCCAAGAAATATGGAAAACATAATGACCTACAGATTGTACATATTCAACAGACGTTCCTATCCCCAAGAAAGAGTGAAGCAATCATAAGACCCTTGCATTAATTTCCAGTGCAAGCATAGTGATGTTCAAAGTGTTGCAACAAAGAATATTAACCTATATAGACATGCCTGACATTTAAGCTGAATCCTGAAAGGACGAGGCAATTGACATCTTATTGCAAATATGTGTTGGTTCCTGAACCACACAAAAGAATTTCAGAATTAGTCTCTGCTTCATAGACTAAAGCAAAGCTAACACTGGTTCTGAAAGAAATGGTTATGCCTTAGCACTTGAGTATCCTGTTACATCACTTCTATCATGAACAAGAAGCTACTGGTAAAATATGGAGAAACAGAAAGGTTTCCTATAAGCAAAGGTGTCAGACAAAGATGCATTTTATCTCCCTATCTGTTCAATCTGTACCCAGAACATGTAAAGAAAACTGGATTAGTCTCAAAGAAGCAGAGAAGATTGGTAGAAGGCACAACAATAATTTAAGGTATGCCAATATCTTTCTGCCACAATATGGGCAAAACTCAGCAATGAACTAAAATGACTCCTGATGAAAGTGAAAGAAGAAAATGCAAAAGTAGAACTGCAGCTGAACAGTAATAAAAATTACAACTACAGTAGAATTAGCAAACTTTATTATCAAAATGAAGAAATTTAACTTGTATAAGATTTTGCATACCTTGGCTCAATGATCAGTTGAGACTGCAGCCAAGAAATCAGAAAAAGGCTGAAGAGCAAAAATGAAGTAACCAAAGAAGATTATCGTGTGTAAGTACATTTCACTAGAGACCAAGGACAAGTTCTTCCACACTATTGTATTCCTGATCACTAAGCATGGGTGTGAAAGCTGGACAATGTAGAAAGCGAACAAGAAGGAAACAGATGTGTTCAAAACATGGTGCTAGAAGAGACTTTTGCAATTGCCTTGAACCAACAGAAAGATGAACAAGAGGGTCCTCAATCAGAGGACGGAATGGATGGAACTTTCACTGGAAGCAAAACTGATGAAACTGAGGCTGTCATCCTTCAGGCACATCATCTAAAGGGAAGATGAAGGCAGAAGAAGAGGAAAATTGTTTTGTGAATGGCCAGTGTAACTGTACTTTTTGCATATTATTTCCCCTTGATCTCACAGTTTACACTCCTACCACCAACACCATGAATACCTGTGATTCAGGATAACACTTCATGTATCTCATTCACAGGGTCACCATAAGTTGGAGTTTAGTTTATCTTGTAATAAATGAGTACATGTTTTGAAGTAGCCAGTGTCCTTTGGTTTCTGTCTGACCATTCTGTTGATACAGACACAAAACTGAAAGGCAAAAAAAAATCCTAATACTGTACTTTATGACAGCAAAAATGTATTCCATTTGGTATCCTTAAGCTGTATGCCAAACAGTGCCAGCTCAAAAATTCAGCAGGCTTTCAGAATCCTAGAAAAAGTGGAATGTGCAAGTCACATTTTCTGCCTCTGATTTTTTTTTTTGGGGGGGGAGGGGTAGCTGGTTGAAAGAATAGCATTATTATAAGGGCAGTAGATCCTTTCCTGGAGTTGGAGCTCTGACAAATGCCTGGCCTCACCATTCTCTAAAGTCAACCCTGTCCAGAAAATCCTCACCACTGCAGTCTTCCTAATTGTAAGACTGCCTAAGTTACTATGTGCTGATCATCAGAGAATAAATATATGAAGTACCTAAGCAAAAAAAATTGACATCCTTATATAAACTTTCTCTAATGGAATACCCCATGGATTTACTCAATGGAACAATAAAATACACTTCCACAACAAATTACCGTATTTTTCGCTCTATAAGACGCACCTGACCATAAGACGCACCTAGTTTTTAGAGGAGGAAAACAAGAAAAAAAATATTCTGAATCAAATGGGCACATAATCACAGGCACATTCTCCATCACTTCCCCATGGGCTGCACATCTGACAGACTTACTGCACACACATATTCACTCTATAAGACGCACAGACATTTCCCCTTACTTTTGAGGGGGGAAAAAGTGAGTCTTATAGAGCAAAAAATACGGTAATTGTTTTGAAATGTCAGTTCTAATAACCCAGATATATAAAACTCAGCCAATCTATTTTTGCATAACCCAAGTCCTGTCTACAGTTCATAATTTCCTCTTATTGCAAGACTACAACAAATATGTATAGAATTTAAAGACTCACAGATACTGCCTACAAACCATACCCAGTCTAAATAGAACATATGACTTCAACACATTCAGGGTTACATTATTAAACAAAACTCTTAACAACTGGCACAGCTAATAAAGTTGCCAATGGACTCCAAATAAACCAGGTATTTACTAAACTCCTGAATACAAGTTAGGAACATCTGAGTTACAAGCAACTCATACTTCTGAACAAACTCTTGTGAAGCCTATTAATTTTTAAAAATTATTGTGGAAAATATTATCACCCACCATAGAGAGAGAGGAAGTGAAAGGGAAGAGGGAGACCTCCAAAGCATGCCTTCCTGCCCCATCCATCCAGAGAAGGAACTCTCTTCAGCACTGCCATGCTGCAAAGAGGAGGCATGGGTGAATTTGGGCAGAAAGGGGACCTGAGATATTTACAGTCTTTCCATTTTCACAGGGGTCCTGCACCCCTAACCCCCACAAATGTGGAGGGCCACGTATATGTGATCCAACTTACATACAAATTCAACTTAAAGACAAATTCCCATTTTCTTAGGAACAGAATCCAGGGACTGCCAGTACTAGAATTGGGATGGGGGGATTATTTCTGAAATATATTTGCTCTCTTGAACCTATATTTTACAACTTGATATTGCAATATTTCATCTAGGTAGGCATAGATTATTTATATGCATGTAATCTTTAAGCTTTCAGTAGAAGCTGGCAGTGAAGTGTTCAATGTCTCAGATGGTCTAAGATAAAGTAAATCAAAGTCCCAGATCTTACACATGCAGTTTTATTAATATACATCTGGCATATAAATTTTATACTGCCAACTATGTTCAGTATTTTCAGAGAATTGCTGCATCAAGTGCATTGTAGCAAAAATGACAAAGATCTCTGTAGTTACTTCAAGATTAAGTCTCTAACACTATTCACGCTGACTTAGTAAACTATTAAATTCAATGGGATTAATTTTATTTTTATTTATTTAAATTTTATTTAAAAGTTATTTTAATTGTTAATTTATTTAATTTATTGTATTTATTGTGTTAATTTTTTATTATTGTATTTATAGTGTTTTAGTTTATAATTCGAGATGGGCCAGTTTTAAATGTATTATATATTATATTTTTATTTTATCTTCGTGTTGTAAGCCGCCCCAAGACTTTGTTGCAATGGGGGCGGCATAGAAGTGTTATTTATAAATAAATAAATAAATAAATTTCTGATTAGACATGCGTAGCATTGCCCACTAAGGGTGCCATCCAATATGGCTGCCTTTAGTCCAATGAACTTGGGAGGATTATGGAGATCCAATCGGGCACAGAAATAAGATTGCACCGTCTATGCCTTCTGCACCTGCTCACAAGGAGGAGAAGCTGAGAAACCACCAGGAGTCCCTTGATCATTGCATAGCCTCAGTCCTTTCCACCCATTAGAACATCTCCAACTCCAGATTTGCACTTGTGACTTCAAAGCTGCAGACAGCAGGGAAAGAACTGCACCAGCTGCCAGGGTGCAGTGTCTGGCCAGGGTGCAGTGTCTGGACACCAAGTTCCAACCTCAGAACACATTCCCAGAATCAGAGCTGGGACTCCAAACTATCCTATGACCATCAAGACAGTGCCTAGCCACCACAGGATTGTGCTTTAATACATTTTGGGGATCAAAACCCACTACAGCAAGATGCTATTTATGTAAGTTTACCATACCAGCTTAACAGTTGTATGCAATTCGATGCAAGTAATATGCAATTCAGCATATTAATATCTAAATGAATGTTTACTTGAGACTTAAATAAGTCATTTAAGCAACTAAAAATTAAGTTGATTTGTTTGTATGATAACAATCAAAACAAAAACCCTACTTCTTTAAAATGAAAAGTAACTGGCTATGTAACTTAGCCGCCCAATCATCTCTACAAAGGCTAAAAGATAGTTTAAGTTATTTCTATATACTAATTCAACTTCCATGTACTAATTCAAAGTCAAAAATCTGTATAAACATCAGACTCTTCTCAGAAAAACAAACCACCCATCCTGTTTTGACATCAATGGGAAATGGAAAGTATACAGAGCACCCATCAAATATTTATCACATCTAATTACAAATTATCCAAACAATTTTACATAATCTTACTTCTAAGACCAAGAGGGGAAATAGTCAGATCATTTTGTCTCTCTGAATGTTTCAGCTTTAAATCATGCAGGATATCATTGTGGAATTGGTCTCAAATCATTTCTGCTACCCGCACAATACCTTTTAAGTCAAGCAGAAGTAAAATCAGAGAAGCATTTCCAAACTGCATCTGAATATATGCAAAACATAAGATGAGGAAACCCCTCAAACTCTGACTGTAACATTAAAACATACAGTGGCATTTACAATTCATTCTGTGTAAGTAAAGCTTTTCTTTTTTCCTTGTTTTGTTTTACATCTGTGACAATGCTTTCTGCAGGCTGCAGACACAAACAAACAGCTTAGGTTAACAACAACTGCAGAGACTCCATCTCAATTTCCAAAGCATCTCCTCTACCTGAGCTGCTTTGTTTCTACCCCTCCTCCTCTAAATGCTTATACAACTGTGGAGGGTCCTCCCCCTTCAAACTCCAACCTGTCATCGCTCGATCCTTCTGCCCACCATCAACCTCCCCCTTCCTGTCATTACAACAAGACAAATACAGCGGGTTAAATATGGGAGGGGGTTAAGAGGGAAAGCTTTTAATTCAGTGTATCCGTCCCTCTACAAGCAAATCTCCAAGAGCAAAGCAGAGGAGGGAGGGAAGAGTGGGTTACTAAATGGATGCCATTTCTGTGGCTAACCCGCCATCTCTCCTTTTAATCTCCCATTCCCCCCCCCACCTACTGCCCAATCCAATGCGATCTCCTTATTGAGTCACAGTATCGTCTATCCCACAATTCTTTCCATCCTAACACGGATGATGCCAGACGTGTGCGTGTGTGTGTGTGTGTGACACACACACGGTTCTCTAGAGAGAGGCCACTACTGCTAAATGTATCTGTCTACAAAGCCAGGCAAGGAACCAGCAAAGAGCCCCCTCCTCACGACCCCTCTTCCTCCTCGTCCAGGGACGATCCAGATCCGCCCACATGGCACAATACGGGGCGCTCCTCCTGCGCCTCACAGCCGGGGGGTGTATTCGCGTTGCTCTACCGCGCCAGCAGCAGCAGCCAGCCAGCCCAATGCAAGCGGCATCTTAACGCAACCCCACTCCCCGGGCCATGCATCACTCTCCTCTCCCCGCCCCGTGTAGAGGAGGAGGAGGTGCCTTTCTGCGCGCCGCCAGCAAGCCCGCGTCGCCTTCCCCCTCAGCACTCACCGTACGTCCTCTCGCTCTGCTCTCCCCGAAAGAGAAACGCGCGCACCTCACTGAGGTAAGCCGAAACGGGGAGGCGGGCTTGGCGGGAGGAGAGCGACGCGGAGAGGAAGGGGCGCAGTGCGGAGCCCCCTGGCCTCCGGCCGCCTCACTTGCCTGCCTGCCTGCCTGCCTGCCTGCCTGCCTCTCCCCGATGGGCGATGCTGGGCGCCGATAGTACTTCACGACGACCGACGAGAGGGCCCCAGGGCGGGCGGGCGGCGGGCGGGCTCGCTCTATCTCCCTCAACCGCCTCGCTCCGCCCCATAACATAGTAGTAAGTTTCTATTGGCCGAAAGGAGAAGGCGGAGCCGTTTTGCCCTCCATCCATTCGCTACCCGGAGGAGGAGGAGAGGAGGAGGGGAAGAGAAAGGGAAGGGGGGCAACCGAAGCGAGGAGCGGAGTGTGTGGTGGCGGCGGGGGGAGGAGGGGGCAGCGCGCGCGGGCCACGCGAAGGGGAGGTGGGCTTGTTTGAAGAGAGGGGGGAAATAGACACGCGCGCGCCTGGGCGAGGGGAGGGGGCGGCCCGAGACCACAAACAACCCCTAACGGCCATCTGGGTCAGTTGCGAGGGGATGATGCGCGGGCGCGCGCGCGCTCGTGCTAATCCTGTTAGCCGGGTGGCAGCAGGAAAGGCTGCGTCGGGCTTCGGCGGCTTCCTCTTCTCCTCGCCAAGAACACGGAGGGAGACCATCGCGGCAACTTCTTGTCACAGGCCCCCTTCTCAAAGGGCAGCGGGGCTACAACAGCAACATGAAATTAAACGTGCCGTTTCAAGCCCGGCATAAAGAAGGGAAAAACAGCCCTTGCTGCTGCAGACCAAAAGACCCTGTGGTCAAGCGCTGGGTTTCCCACACTGCCCACCCAGAGGCGTGCACGATTTCTCTGTCGTTGGTCTCCAACATCTGGAGTGCGGAGAGTACCCTGCCTCTCAACGGGAAGGGTCCATTCAGGCCTCGTGGCTTCACGATCATTGTTAGACCTCTCCTGCATGGATGCAGCTATCCGGTCTAGGGGCTCCCGAGCCTTTTGGGCCTCTGGGCATATTTGGCACAAGGAGAGACTAGGCAGGGCACCACCACAAAATGGTTGCCATACAAAGGACAAGTAACCTGTCCAGAAGAATGAATATGGGGTAAATCAGGGTTTGAGCCCAAACTCATTAAGCCCGCCCCCCCCCCAAAAAAAAGCCACTTCCTTTGCACTAGCCGCTTTTAGTTCCAACAGAAACCTATTTCAGAGAAGGGAAATTCTTTTTCTCTTCTCCACCTCTGCTGGTTCATTCCCTCCTGGTTCATTCCCTCCTATTTATTTTGCTTAGCAGACAGAAATAACAGGAGTTCCCTTTCCTTCCTTCCCTTTTCCTTGGTGGCTGGGCTCCACCAGGAAAGCCTCAGTCTGCACTTGCCTGTCATCTTCATTTCCTACGAACATCTCTGAGCCCTGCATGTGGCGCAGACGCATTCATGGCAAATGAAAATGGCAACAGCTGGAAGCCCTCACTTTGCTTTGAAGCTATTTTATACCAGTTGTTGGTACAAAATTTTAATTAAGAGGCAGGAGGGGTAGCACACCTCAGCAATCACCAAGAAAGATGTCCAGGGCTGCACTGCTGCCTATCCGTGAACCAATTTCTTTTCACTATCAACTAAGCCAATGACCATGTTGGGGCAGTGAATTCCATAAATAAACTGTATGTTCTGAGTCAAGCTACTTTCCTCTGCCCTGCATCTACTACCAATCAATTTAATTGGGTTGACACCTTCATTTCTAGCACAGATGTTATTCCCAGCAAACTGTTATTTTAAAAGTAGCATTATTCAGCATATACATACTTGCTACTTACTTCGCTTTTCCATAATATAGCACTATAATGCCACTGCAGTATCCCTTACTATTTATCTAAATTATTTGTAATGTTCTCAGTGTTTTCCACTGTATTGCACTTCATTTCTGGCTACTACTTTAGAACAAAAAGACACCTGCACTTGTAGTGAGAGGGAAATATAAACCTTTTTTGTATTTATAATGCTTGTTTGCTTTTGAAATACAGCCTTTTGACTTCCTTTTAGCCTTTCCATATTCCTGCCTTTTTCCTCTTGCTTCATTCACCATGTCCCAATAACTCAGCACTTCCACTCTTCAAACTCTGCTTACCACTCACTACCTGGAAAAGCAGCACATGAGCCAACAGCCCCAATGTTGGATGTAGGAAAGGACTTATTTCCTCACTTTCCAAACCTTCACTGAGGACACTGTGTCACTTTCATTAAATCCCCACACCAGCTTCCTGTCTGTTCCTGGATCTTTCAGAAGACTTCAGTCTGTTGAAACCCATCAGTTTGGAAGGGAGCGCAAAGATCATCTAGTCCACTCCCTACTAATGAAGACAATCCAGCACTACAGCATCTTCAAAACCCTCTGTGGTTTGCCCCCACCCCACCCCTGACGCGCGCACACACCCTTCCTTCATTTTTATAACCCAACATATCCCGTCCTGTGATCTTTGCTCTTCCAGTTCCTTTACCTTCAGCTATCCAAAGGGTTTCTGCTCCCTGAAAAATACTCCACTTTTTATCTGTTGATGCTCCTCATGGGATTAATTGCCTCCTAAAACATCTCTGTGTGACCCCCTCTACTACTTACTTCAAAAACCCACCTTTTCTATGAACCTATCAGAACAAACTCCAAGTCTCAATGGACCATTTTGTAACTATGCCAGAGTACTTGTAATTGAAATAATTGCATATTCTTCACCTGTTTACTTCTGCATCCATTTCCTTCTCCTTCCTCTGTTGTTTCTTTTTTCTGTTTTTAGATGGGTAGTCTCCTGGGGGTAGGGAACTATTAAACATGTTCTTTGTAAAGCACATCTACATAGAGACTTTTATATAAATATTAATGTTCTTGTGAGGGATAGTGAGCAAGGGATAGGGGCAGATTTTCTTTCTCCAGATCTGGCTTATATTCCTCCACAGGCAGGGGTTGGAGGCCAGCCGACCTCTGCAGGCCACATATAGAACCTCCACAGGCTGGAGTTTCTGCATCCCCAGGTACTGCTTTCACAGTAGTAGAATTGCTGTATACTGCCTCTTCCCCATGTCTGAGGTTTCCCCAAGGCACCTGCTTGAAAACAGAGATTCTGGACTAGTGAGATCTTTAGTAAAGTTTTCATAGGCTCATCTTACATTCTTATGAGGTTGCAGTTACCTGGATAGAATTACTACCTTATCAACATTTTTAAGGGGTCTGGAAGGAACTATATTACTAAGGCCCGCGAAGCAGGAACCTGTCCTTTTCGATTCGTAAAGCACCGCTCAAATTGAAGGCATAACAAAAGTATCAAGAACTAGAAATAAGTTCAGGAAGAAGAATTGTACTGTAATTTGCTATGTGTGTCTTGTTTAAACCTAAATTTGAAAGCACACCAGCTTGCTCAGCATGGTACTAAAGAAGCAAGTTGTAATAAGATGGGGTCTTCAGATAGGAAAAGAAACTGCTTTCCTCCTAATATTTGTTTTGAAGGGAAATGTAAATTTAAGTGTGTGGTAGATCCAGCTTTAGGTTCATACTGCTGAGGTGGTAGAAGCGGACTTCACTCATGAGCTCCATTCATGGAGTATTCCTTCATTCAACTTTGGGGGAGTCTCCCATTTTTCCCTCAACTTTTTCACTATGGACTACCCCATTTGGCAGTTTAGGTATGAAAGGCTTCCATTAGTCCTAAATCTGGATCTGATGCATCTACATATATGGGGTGGGCAGGGATTTGGTAGGCAAAGTCCATGGCAAGAATCTGGCAGCTTAGGAAGCTCTGTTACACATTCAGATGCTATTGTACCAGAATGAGCCCTAGCTGTGCCACCTGGCTATCTATTGGCTACCAAGCCATGCACCAGGTTCTGCCGTTGATGTACAAAGCCCTGAATAACCTGGGACCAGGTTCCTAGCACACCGCCTCCCCTATATACTACAGTAACATGTTCTACATGAAGCTGCCTTTGAAAGAGGCCTGGAAGCTTCAGAATAGGGCGGCACAATTGCTAACAAAGACCAGTCTGCATGCCCATATTATGCCAGTCCTTTATCAGGTGCAATTGCTACCAGCTGAGAGCCAGACCCAATTCAAAGTGCTTGTCTTGGCATATAAAGCCCTAAAATAAGATATTTATTCATTGTTTTGTCATTTTTTGCTTTACTCAGTTGTGTAGTTTTACTTACAGATTTTTTATTGTCAATGGTTTTTATTGTGGATTGTGGATTTTATTGTGCTGTATATTGTATTGTGTCTTGTGGATTTTATTGTGCTGGAAGCTGCCCAGAGAGCCTATTGCTAATGGGGCAGCATATAAATTGAACAATAAACAAACAAACAAACAGCTTGGGGGCAGGTTATCTGAAGGAATGTCCAGTCCTATATATTCCAACCCAATCACTAAGATGTGCTGGAGTGGCCCATCTCAAAGAACTGCCCCCTAAGAAAGTGGGGTGGCAAATAGGAGAGGAGCCTTCTTGGTGGTTGCACCCCATCTGTGGAACATGCTCCCCAGAGAAGTACACCTGGCTCCTTCTTTGTTTTCTTTAAGGCTCCAAGAGAAAACCTTTTTCTTCACCAGACATTTTAAAAATTAGATCTATTACTGTTTTGTTATAAATAATGTTATACTTGTTTTCTTCTTGCTGCTGTGCCTGGGATTAACTTCCTGACTGTTGTAGTGATTTCTTATTGGGTTTTAGTGCTTCCAGTGGTTTTACTGCCTTGTTTTATTGCTGGATTTTTATTGTTATGTATGTGTTTTAGATTGTGCATTGTCCTGAGAGCCTTGTGAGCTATAGGGCAGTATAGAAATGCAGTAAATGAATAAATATACATCCAACCAAATGTTAAGGTCTTCTGAGGAAGCCTTTCTGGCAATTCAGTGACCAACAGACTACAGCCACTTAGCATCTTGAAAGCAGACTTCTCAGCAGCGACAGCTGGAAAACACTCGACCACTTGGTTCAGGAAGCAAAAGAATGGTGCCTCCAGAAAATGCATTTGTTTCTAGATGTTTTCCTTGGCTAGTAACTGATGGCCATGATACTACTGTTTTATTGTTTCCCTTCATTTACTTAATTCATCTTTTTATTGCCATGGTAATTGTTCATTAAAAACTTGATTTAAATAATTTCTAAAACTTGGAGAGCTTTTATTCTATTAATACTTATTTTACCCTATTAATACAAGCAACATGTTGGTAGCCAGCAGTGTATTGGAGCCAGGGCTTAGAAGGTCAAAGCACTGAGAAGTGTAAGATCTTTCTTTCTTTCTTTCTTTCTAGCCAGGTCACTTTGTCTGTTGCTGCTGTCCAAGGGACCAGAGAAGTGGAGGAGGCAACAGACAAGGAAATCAGTAAGAGGTGGTTTGCCTAATTTGCATATAGATGTGAAGGACTGGGGGAGAAATGGTACTGACAGAAAGGAAGGTTCTGGCAGTGCGCGTCCGAAAATGGTGGGGGCAGAAACAAGAGCCACAGGTGCACCAACGGGGACGGGTAACCCCACCATCTTGGTGATGCAGTCTTTTTGCTTGGAAGCACCCGATTCGAGCTTTGGGGTGTCCTCTCCTTTCTCAGCTCTTTCTGGAGCACTTGCTGCAGGCTGTCTGGCCCAATTTGCATTTAAAGATTAAAAAATGGGTCTCATTGAGAGTTAGCACCTGGACAGCAGACTAAACAGGTCAGCTGCTCACAGTCTTCCACCCTGAGAGGAGACGGCTATAATTTAAATAGAACTACAGCCAATTGTTTCTAAATTGCTTCTATGCGGCTAAATGAACATGTGCTCATTTTATGCAACTTGCTCTCCTCTACGTGTGTGCATGCGCGCACCCGTTTGTTTGTGATGCGTTTCTTTTTTGGTGATTTACAAGTGGCCATCATAGAACAGATTCTTACGAAACTGTTCCGTCTCAAACACTCTGGTGTGGGAGAGAAAGTGTGTTGTTTTTATTGTTGTTGGTTTTATTTTATTTTTTTAACTCTGAGGCATATTTCAGGTCTCTTTCAGCTTATATACTTGTTGAAAGCACAAGGTGGCCAATGCAGTAAATCACAAATAAAATGTAATTAAATAGTAGCTCTTTACTTCTGAGGTATAATTGTTTATCCTCTGGAAGTAAATTATGATCAACACTCTAGTCTGTTTTCTGTCTTTAAAATCCCCCTGGTGGTGGCCTGCCCATTTTCCCAAAACACCTGCATTGTCCTTTGCAAACTAGTAAACTTCTCTGACTGCTCTTTCTTTCACTATAATCCATTCAACACTCTATCCTGTTAACTATTAGCCCTAGAAGGAAGCACCACTCTAATCATGTCATTTCAATCCCTCTCTTAATAACCAATGTTTGTTTTTGTGCTAAATGACAAGCTGAAAGAATCCGAGATTCAGCAGCTACACCTCCTCAAATGGCATCCATTCAAGGAACTGTCAAGCACTGAATTTGTTAAATACAGCCCAATGTCTTTATTTTAAGGAAATCTTTATAGTAGGCCGTCATTATTAATATTCATGACTTGAAACATTTTCCCCAGCACATGGGGGGCTGAATCTGTGTGTTTCTTCTGTTACACGAGCAGTCTATTGTTAGCAACTAGCATCTCCCAGGGTGCTGTCTGTGCCGGGGAACCCCAAGAGAGAAAGCGAAATGTTTTGAAATTATCTGAATGTAGATTTACAGCCAGCTGGCGTGGACACACACAAATGAATGTGAAAGAATGACTCTTTTAACTTTGAAAGGAACCTTTTTGGTTTTCTTTCTTTTTCCTTTTGGAAAACTTGAAAACAAACAAGCATTTTCCCCCTAAGAGAATACAATCACTTCCCCATATAAGTTGCAAAGCTCTCACTAAATATAAACTTAAACCAGAAGGTAAACAAAAGCTGTGTCCATACATTCCAACAATCTGCACTTACGAACAAACTGCCATAAAAACTATTATTTAAAAAAAAAATTACTGCAGGAAATTGATATCCAGAAGAAGCAAAAAGGGGGAAGGGGAGGGGGAGGCCTCCAAAGCATGGCTTCCTGTCCTGCCCATTCAGGGATGGAACTCTTCCCTGCATTTCCTTGCTGCAAAGAGGAGAAACTGGTGCGGGTTTTTTTTGGGGGGGGCATAGAGAGATCTGCTGTTTTTTCACTTTCAGGGGGGTCCTGCACCCCTAACCCCTGCTAATGTGGAGGGCTGACTATACATGAACCAACTTACATACAAATTTGACTTGAAGTTTTCTCAGGAACAGAACTCGTTTGCAACCTGGGGCTTGCCTGGACACAAGCCGAGGACTATTGGGTCCTATCCAGGCTTTCTTCCATCAGCAGGAGCACTCTTACAGTGAGGTTCAGCTCAGGAACCCCAGCTGGTTAAGGGGGGGGGTCTTCCTCCCCTCTGCAGCTCCCCTTGTCACCTCCCAGACTGTTCTCAAGGTTCCTTCAACTGCCTGGAGCATATTGTGGTAGAGGGGAATGGGGGACAGGCTACGTTTGCCTCTTCCCTTGTTCTGCCAGGGGAAATCTTCTCCCAACTCAGTAGCTGTTTTATTACCCTTTTATTCACAAAAGGCAGTTTCCAGGTCTGTTAAACTTGAGGCATCCAAGTATAAACAACACCCATTGGAAAAGGGCATTCTGAAGTACTGGTGTCACACCAAAAAAGACCATGCATGCCTTTTTATGCTGGAGGGACAGGTGTTTTGGGAAAATGGGCAGGCCACCACCAGGGGAATTTTAAAGACAGAAAACAAAGACTAATGTTGATCATAATTTACTTCCAGAGGACAAACGGTTATACCTCAGAAGTAAAGAGCTACTATTTAATTATATTTTATTTGTGTTTTTGAAAAATGTTTCACTTCAGCAAAGAAACAAAAGTGGCAGCAGTTCTACTTACTACACATTTTGCTTTCCACAAGTATATAAGCTGAAAGAGACCTGAAATACGCCTTAGAGTTAAAAAAATAAAATCAACAAGACACACACACACACACACGCCCACACCAGTGTTTGACACGGAACAGTTTCATAAGAATCTGTTCTTTCTATGATGGCCACTTGTAAATCACCAAAAAAGAAATGCATCACAAACAAACGGGTGTGCGCATGCACACATGCAGAGGAGAGCAAGTTGCATAAAATGAGCACATGTTCATTTAGCCGCATAGAAGCAATTTAGAAACAATTGGCTGTAGTTCTATTTAAATTATAGCCGTCTCCTCGCAGGGTGAAAGACTGTGAGCAGCTGACCTGTTTAGTCTGCTGTCCAGGTGCTAACTTTCAATGAGACCCATTTTTTAATCTTTAAATGCAAATTGGGCCAGACAGCCTGCAGCAAGTGCTCCAGAAAGAGCTGAGAAAGGAGAGGACACCCCAAAGCTCGAATCGGGTGCTTCCAAGCAAAAAGACTGCATCACCAAGATGGTGGGGTTACCCGTCCCCGTTGGTGCACCTGTGGCTCTTGTTTCTGCCCCCACCATTTTCGGACGCGCACTGCCAGAACCTTCCTTTCTGTCAGTACCATTTCTCCCCCAGTCCTTCACATCTATATGCAAATTAGGCAACCGCTTCTTACTGGATGGGTAACTTAAATGTTGTGAACTGCCCAGAGTTCTTTGACTATGGGTAGTACAGAAATGTAATAAATAATAACAATAGATTGGGCTAAGAGTCTGTGACTGGCCCAAGGTCACCCAGTTGGCTCCATGGCTGAGCGGGGACTAGAATCCAGACTGAGTCCTAGTCCCGCACTCTTAACCCCTCTGGGGCAACGGAGGACACATTCCTATGCATGTTTAGACAGAAGAAAAAGTCCACATTGACTGGGGAAGGCTGAGAGTCCTGAGACTATTTTCTGCCTACAAATGCACAGGATTACATATGCAGTGAGTATCAGGTTTTACAACAGCCAAAGTTGTTGATTCAGGTTTATTGCTGCAGCTTATGGTTTGTTATTAATATATGTGATGTTATGTTGATCATTACTTTGTGCATTTTTGTATGCAAAAATGATATTCAATTTTCTTATCAAGTTCCTGTGTTGACAGTTAATTTTTATGCAAGATGCTAGGTATGTTGGAACAAAGGCACTGTCCAAGATCTTTGGTAGAAGCATGCAAGAAATTTTCTGTTTCAGGATTCCAGTTGTTTTCATTACACAAAAGCTCATTTCTTCTGTATTTCATTAATCAAGACCCCCCTTTTCCCTGTTAAGCTTCTGCTTGACCCTGGTACATTCTCCTCTTCAAGGGTTTTTTAAATTGTTGTACTTTCAGCTTGTACTTTTTTTACACCTGCCTATCAGAACAACCAGAGCAAAACTAAATGACCCCTCCTGGAGGCTGCCATTTTGGGGGGTTTTTTGTTTGGTTGTTTTTGTTTTTTATCCCCAAAATGCCCCGCACATCATTTCACTCAATGACATTGTGGGGAAAGCAAAATTATAGCCACCAAGAATAAAAGGTGTTCCCACAGGCAGTCAAAATTTCCACCCCAGAATGATGTGGTGCTTGTCATGAGTCACTGTGAAAGAAGGCAATTCCCTTACCCCTGAATGGAAATCTTTCCACTCTGTATTATTTAAAGAACAAATAGAAATGATACAGAACGGTCCCAATTTTCTGTTTATTCTGACTAATGCACACTGCATTCATGTGAAAAATATTCCCATTGCATGGTACTTGAGAGTCCTACAACACTGTTGGAAGATACATGAAGCGATTTGTTTGTGTATGCTTTACAACGGCATGACCTCATTACAGGAAAAAGCCTGGTGGAACCTACTTTTTAAAGTAGGCTTCAATTATGTTTTCTACAAATAGGCAGAACTGAAGAGCTTCCTCATTAGAGATATTCAGTATCACTTCCTTTCCCATCAAAAATTATTTTTTAGCACTGAAATTGTGGACCCATATCAAGCATTTGGAGGGTGTTCAAGCCCCTTGGAAACCAAGGCACATTTCCAACAGAGTAAAACTCCCAAAATCTCACAAAGAGACAACACCAACCTACACTGTGTTCTCACAATAGGTGGACAACGGGGATACAACCACTGTATCTTCCCACTGTTTTTTCTCTTTTAGCAAAGTTTGGCAGCCAAAATAATAATATGGCCACTGTTGTTAAGTTCTGACTATTCCGTAAAGGTCCTAGAAAATGTTATAACTACACAACATTCAGAAACTAAAAACAGTATCCCTATTTCCAATTCTAATGTAGTGCAATAGCTGCAGCAATTCTCTGAATAAACTTTCCATCTCACCAGAGAAACAACAGCAAAGATGGCAAAGCACCTTCTTTTCCAGAACTGTAAATGTATTTGAATTCAATTGAATTTCAGACACAGTGCATGATGGGACATATGCCAACAGTGGAAAGCCTGAGTGGGGAGGATGGAAACCATGATAATGCTGAAAGCACTTGGTCATCTGTCAGGTGGAGCGTGGCAAAAACCAACTCAGATCATGGCAACTACACAGTGTTGTTTCTTCCCTTGTGTGAATGCAGGCAATGCTTGTGGGAGAGAAGAGCCCACTGAGGACTGAAGGTGCTGACTTTTGAGAGAGGGAGAAATGGAAAACTAAGGAAGGAGAAGAAGCAGATGGAATATTTTGGGAGACAGAATGGCTGGCATCCTGAACTAGAACTCTACACTCTGCAATATGTTTTTGAATATCCCATGTGCTTACGCACAAATTCATTTTCAAATAAGATTTAAGAAATACTTCATACAGAGGCATATACATGCGTGTATTACAGCTATGCCAAAATTAAGTGGCATGTCAAGACAATAGAAGATTCAAACAGAAGCAACCACAAAACATCTGGTGATCAAAGAAACCAAAAACGCATCAGTTTTAAAAAAGGAAAGTAGTCTAAAGCTTAGCATTGAAATTTCTGATGTCCTGGGGAGCTGTGTCTGCTGAGCACCCAGCTGACTGGAAGCCCACTCAAGGGACAAGCGCTGTGACAGGATGACTGCACTGAAAATAGGACACTGATTTATGCCAGGCCAGTCTATGCAGCCCAGTACTGTCTTCTCTGACTCGCAGCAGCTCTCTTTAGTACAGGTAGAGTTTGTTCCACCACCTGCTACCTGATGCTTCCCACTTGAAGGCCCTGGAAGTGAACCAAGGACCACCTGCATGCAAAGCATGTGTTCTGCCACTGAGCTATGGGCCTTCCCTTAACTGAGCTGTGGGGCCTTCCCTGCTGGGCTTTGGAAAACGCCTGGGCCCCCTTTCACTGCCAGGTTCACCAGCTGCCCTTGCTCATCCTCCTCTCCCTCATCAAGGCTACCACTTGACTGCAGGACAGTGAGAGCCCATGGACAGGGCAGTAGTGGCATCTTCTGCTCCTTATTTGCATCACCACCATCAACCAGCCCAGAGTGAGGGGCCAGTGAACAAGCAGCTTGCAATGGTGAAGAAGGGGGGCAGGTCCACAGGACTCTTTCCGGGGGGGCTTTGCTACCATATGGGCCCCGGCAGGTACCCCCCTCCATGCCTACTCTTGTCATCAGCCGTACTTCCCCTCAAGAAGAGGGTTTTATTAGGCAGAAATCCTAGACCCACTGCTGGAAGTAATCCCCAAAGAAAATAGTTGTGATTTAATTCTGGGTAGACATGTATAGGATTGCATGGTTAAAAGTCAAAGACTCAGGAAAAGGGAAGAACCAGCTTTACCCATAAGGAGCCAAGAAAGTGCTAGCCAAGAGGTACACACATGCAAATGTGAATTAATTTTAAAATAAGCTGAACTACTGAAAATACGAGCTTTAGTTTGATGTATAGCTCTCCTCCCACTTTCACTCAAACTTTAAGGCAAATAATAATTTTAGAACGATGAAAAGACTCTTTGACGAGAGACCAAACCAACAGAGACACACTTGCTAAATCCCTGTAAATTAAATTGTAACTAGCTTATACCAGTGTTTGTTTCAACTTGCTTCTGTTTAAGATTTTTTGTAAAAGGAAAAAACCCTTCTTAATCCTAGCCTTAGCCTTGTTTATTTATTATTTAGCTTCATGAAAAAAGAATTTTCAGATTTGCTTTTATGGCCTTTGAGTTCCAAATAATAAGAAAAGCAAGCTGTGTAAGCTAGCCTGGAATGTTTCTTTGGGAGCTCGGATTTTATAAGAGAGAGAAGATGAGGTGAAACACACACACACACACACACACACACACTGCAAAGCTCATGACAAAATAATGAGAATAGAATCTGGCTGCCTCTTGTGGCCTAGAACATGAAAAGTGAAAGGATTTTATTCCGAGGCTATAAATAACTACCACCATTTACATTCAAAGATAGCCAAGGAAAATTGCAACCCCTCCCCGCACAAAGGATAACCATAAAGACTTCTGTGAACACCTGAAGGTACAGGAGTTACAAGAAAGTACTTTGCAGTCCTAATTAAGACAGTTATTTTTCTGTGTCTCTTATTTATTTCCTTTAGCAGGAAAATAACGAAGATGGTTGACGTCAGGCATTGTGCACCAAAGGGTGCTTAGCCATAGCATCATTATAATGCACTGTGATGGACCTAGAGAAGCTTTTTCAGCATCTTAAACCTTTCGCTGCTGTTTTTTTTCTTTTGCATTTTGCTTGTTGTATGTTTAGCTCCTTCCCACCCACCCCTCAAACGCATTAAGTTCATCAAATCAGTAAAAAAAAGTAAAAGTAATTAAAAAGGAAGAGCACATTTTCCCCATACTTTGGGAAGGATGATTTCAAGCATTTTTATAGGCCCCCAAAGAAAAATTCAAGACAAATGTCAATACATTTGTCCAGAAATGTGGCGCTTGTAGTCTGGTGAGATTTTTGTGTTTCTGAAAATTCGTCTCTGTCCCTTGAAGAACCAAGTGCTTACAATGCCAACAGCAGGAATGGATGCCAAGGGTCACCCATCACCTACAACAGATTGGTACACAGCATGTCTGTTAACTTGCACCGGACAGGGATGATGGGGAAGGAATTGCAAAAACTGCTTCACTTGGAATCAAGAAACATGGAAACTGCTTTCTTCACATGTCACATCTTCAAAAGCATTTGATTTATTGATTTATTGATTTAGAACACTTATATGCTGCCCCATTCGCCGGAGCGAATTTAATTTTTTAAAATTATTATTATTATTATTATTATTATTTTGCACACCACTTAGGCACAGGAGCCAACACAGTTAAAACAGAGGATACATCCCAAGTTCGTTCGTTCTTTCTGCCCGCCCGCCTCTCCCTCCAATTCATCATCTGCAGTGAAGGAGAGTATAAGCGCCTGCTACATGCCATCTAGCCCAGCTGGTTGTATCACCGCATACCGACAACGTGCCAAGAGCCAGATGGAAGCAAATGAGTTTGCTTTCACAATTTACTACTAGATTCTCAATGACTGTCAAGAAGCCCTCCCCAAACTGATGCCCTCCAGATACATTGGGCTACAACTCCCATTATTCATGGTTCTGGAAGATGGGATCTGCAGACCAACATACCTAGATGCTAATCATTTGGGGAAGGCTGTTGTAAACTGGTGGGACATACAGTTAAATATTTTTATATTTTTAATATTTAATGTTACTCTAGGAATGCAGTGGGGCATGTTCCAAGCACAGTTCAGCTCTTTTAAGGTTTGATTGTGTACAGGAGAATTAAACCATTTCTCATTATCAGGATTTATTGATTCGCCATGTATCCATCAATAAAAAGAATGACTTTATTATAAGCTCCCTTAAGTATCTAATTGTGATAAAGCAAAGAATCATGCGCCAACTATGAATCTACCTGAACTCTATCATGTAGCCCTGCTCCCAGGTGTATAATCATTAAGGTTGATCACACTGGCAGGTAACAGAGATGGAGTCTTTTCAGTGATGGCCCCACACATACAGAATTCCCTCTCCCAATTGTTTTGCAACCCTATAATCCTTTTGTTCACCAAGCCTAGTATTGCCTTTCCTGCTGACTCCCTCTTTATTTTTATCTGATGACAGTTTTTAAAAAATGTATTGTCATTCCCTATACTGCCCTTAGAAGATTCATAAACTACCTTTCAAAATAGAATTTTTTTCAAAACTAAAAATACGAAAGAGTAAAATACAACTACAAGAAGAAATAGCAAGCAATAATAAGCAGAAAAGAGGGTCAAGGACGAATCAAACCATTTTAGGCACATTTTAGCCATTTCGGATGGATGGCTCAAAGTACTAACCAATTACTACTTTTCTGCTGTAAGCTACAAAGGGAATTGTGATCAATTTTCCAAACTATCTGAGATGTAGCATTGGGAAAACGGGAGAATTACAAAAGGATGACATGTTACAGTGAACCTCCCTTGACCTGCTCATAAAATGTGTATAACAGACCATGGTGATTCTACAAATAAAGCTTTGTCTGGAAGCAGCCAGGGCCACTAAAAACAACATCAATGAAACCCTAACCTACAATCTTAGGATACTTCCAGATGGAGGGCTGCTAACACTACCAATCAAAACGTATTGTGAACTTACTCTAAACATTTTTCCTTCCTTAACTTATTTTCTGGGTAGATGAAAGCTAGAAGAAGCAGTAGGAAAAGACAGGAGGTTTGCAAACATCAGGCAATGATGTCAGCCCCACCACTAAAATTCCATGTTGGACCAAAGGAGATTGATGGATAAAAGTTTCATCTGGAAATTAAAGGCACTTAAAGGCAGTCCAGTGGAGTGGAGGAATTATCAAGGCCCTCCTAAAAGAAAGGAAGGAAGAAGCAAAATGCATTTCTTGGGGGATAGATTCCACATCTGCAAGCTGCTATAAAGAACAGCTCCTCTCTCTCTTTATTTATTATAATTATATACATCTCCCAAAAGCCAACACTCTCTGAATGGTTCACAACAATTTAAAACAATTCCCACACCAAACTGTTCTTCCGGAGGACACACATGCAGATAGCACATTTATTTATGTGAGCTGTCCCGAGGCCATAAGTGATGGGATGGCATACAAAAATGCTAAATAAATAAATAACTAAATCTTAATGCTCTGGCAAGTTATGGATGGAGGTGGTCTTTTAAGAAAATCGCACCTTTTATTACTGGCATCATTAGCAGGCTGACGTTTAGTCTTCTGAGTCCCTTGTGCACAGTAAAGGTCTACAACATTCATAAATGAATAATGCTTGGCTGCTGAATCTAGTTAAACCTTTTGTTCCCCCAGAAAAGTTTTCCCAAGAACAAGTTTGTAGCAGGCCTTGGGTGCTGACACTTGACACCTGGACATGCCACAGTGCGGCTGAGAAAATGTGCACAGAGAGGGAGTTTACCAAAGGCACAGACGTGCTCAGGACACAATCCAATGCATGTTTATACAGAAAAATCCTTACCACTCCCAGCATGGGTGTCAGGAATGCTCAGAGTGTAAGGACTTCTTTCTCTCTAAACATGTATAGGATTGCACTGTAAGTCACCAGGCATCACTGCCTTGCTCCACTTCCACTGAGTCTGAACAACAGCCCTTCTCTGAATGGCTCAGTTTCTATGTCACCAACATGGGTCTGGATGCCAAGGAATGGTCTGAAAAGATATAATCCAGTAGCCTCACTGATGTGGCCAAGTTAGTTCCTGGGAGGATGTTGTGTGCCAACCTTATTTCCACTGCTTTAAGATCTACTGTGATTTTAAAAACCCCACCCTTCCTAATTCCAATCTCTCTGAGGGTGGGGGATGCCAGTGGTTAACACGATGTGCGGGGAGGAAAGGACTACCACATTTATGCCTTACTTTTTTCCTCTCTTCAACAAATCCAAGGCAGTTTACAAGGTTCTCCTCCTCTCCATTTTATCCTTGCAGCAACAACCCTGTGAGGTAGGTTAGGCTAAGAGTCTGACTGGCCCGAAGCCATCCAGTGGACTTCATGGCTGAGTGGAGGCTAGAACCTGAGGCTCCCAAGTCCCTGCCCTGCACTGTAACCATTGCACACCACTGGCTCGCCTGGACCGGTTTGAGCATGGCAAGAAGAGAATGCAAAATCCGTCAGTCAGGTACTGAATCGGTACAAACAGAAATACGTTGAGGTGTGAGTTCTAATATACAGAAACAGAGGAAGCTCCCTGAGCAAAACTCCTTATTTTTAAACTAATGCTATGCTGAGGCCTGCCTGTGAAACGGAAGGCAGCCCATCCCATCCTGGGCCTCATCACTGCCATTTTAAAAGAAATCTTCGCCGAAAGCCCCACATGACCGCCTCCCTCCTGCAAGGATGCTAGAAAACCCTGGTAGAACACTGTCAAGTTCTTTCCGTTGTGTTGGCTTCTTCCACCTGACACCCATCAGAGGAAACGTTTCTCTGTGTGAATCAGCTTTTGGGCATACGGTCACAGCAGTTTAAACGAGTCACTGTGTGAAACTGATTAAAAGGCGCTGTGTGAAAACTGAGAATACCCGAATATTGCTGAAAGTGACATGACTGATGTCTCATTGCCAAGGCGTGGGTTTCACCACCAATATTTAACATGCAGTCTAAACACGTGAAATGGGGAGGGTGGGAAGGCAACTGAGAATAAATTAATAGGAATTAACATTGTCTGGACTATTAGGAATAAGCAAATAAAGCAAATTTGGGTCAGTACCAAAGAAAAGATGTTTTACTGTGGAAACATCCAAGGCCATTTCAACAAGCAACACGGAACAGCAAATATGCTCGGAATTTCATTTACTTACACGACCTCTCTTCCTGACTGCACACCGTTCTTGTGCTCAAGGCAGCCTATACTATTCTGCATGGTTTTCAACTGTAATCAAAGATCAGTCCAAAACAGAGCCCAGCCTCCATAAAGGCAAGGATCAGCAGCAACTGAAAAGCAGTTGAGTATCCATTGTTCTTAAAAGCTTAGATAAAGCCAGGCAGATTTAGCTCAGCATCTGAAAGATAACTGTGTGGGTGCCAGGCAAATATCCCTAAGGAGGCGATCCTCATGTTGTAGCACCACCACAGAAAAGTCCCTGCACCCCAAAGTTCATCACCAAGGAGTGCCCACAGTGGAAGGCAGCACTTTATAACTGCCATTTAAAAGTCTCTCTCAGCCTTCCCCAACCAGGCTTCTAAACGTGTTAAACTTCAACCCCACCTGCCTAGCTGGCTGAGGGTAATGGGCGTTCTCTTCCAACACATCCAGAAGGCACTGGGTTGGCAAAAGCAGAAGCATATGTGGATCTTCCAAGTCTTACAAAATAAAAATCATAGCTATAGCAGAGTTCTGGAGATATCCTTGCCCAACATGTGTAATTTGATTAATCTCTCAAGAAGAGCTCTCACAGCTATACAGGAGCATTTCAACATTCCTAAAGATGTTATGCACCATTCAAGTCTAGAGAAAAGCCTCGCCAGATCAGACTGAAGGTCCAATTCATCCAGCCTCTTGCTTTCCCCTAGTAGTCAGCCAGATGCGTCTTGGAGCCCTGTCCCCTTGTTGTGCACTAAAGGCTTATATTTAAGGTGAATGGCCTCTGTTAACATTCATCCTCTGTTGATTTCTCTACTCCCCCTTAAAAGGCATCAGACTAACAAGAACATTTGGGTCAAATTCCTTCCATTTCTCCACATTTAAAATCTATTCCTTTATTTTCGATTTTAAAATAAATCTTCTAGCTAAAATTCGATGCAGAGACTGCCATTTCTTCCAAGCGAATTTGTGCAAATACCCAGAATGCAAATAACGGAGCAGATCGTCATTTTACAATGGTTTAGAAGTCGCTGAACCCCTCAAAAAGCCAAATGATAATCCAGGGCTAAGTGGAAAAATAGATTTGAAAGAAAAAAATCCACCGCAGGAGAACAACTTACTACTGTATCATATTTCATATTACATCTACCGCATTTCCTGTTTTGCAAAAATAAATACAATCAACAGTCATTCAATTGCATTAGATGGGAAGTGTGAAGGATAACAAACAGAACAACAGAATGAGAGAGAGACTGATCACCCACTTTTGCAAATCCTGTCTCAGCTCATTCAAGATGTAATAAAGCACGTACTCACCAAAAAGAGGAGCCAGTCAAAAGTCCAAAGGTGAGGCAGAAGAATCCACCACAACACATGTAAAAGAGTGAGAGAGGCAGCATTAATAGCCAACCAACATAATTTTTAGGAAAAGCTATATGAACAAGCATCTTTAAGCCCCAAAACCAGGAGTTCATACCTATAAATTCTCCTCCTCCTAGAGACTAGCAAAGGATTTCCTGGAAATTAAGAGACCGCTAAACTAATCAGAGATTAATACAAAACTCTTTTTATATGATAAAAAGATTTGGGGCAGGGAAAAGTCATGTGTTATTTAAAACACAGACAACGCTCCCAAGTTCTGCATATGTTAGCCGTGGTGGGAGCAACATTTCTTGCTTTTTAATCTCAGCAGTTTGGATTTATGGACAGCTTTCAATGGTAATCTCACATATGGAACAGATTTTCACAGCTCCAAAAATTGAAAAAAAAAAAAAAAAGCAAGGAGAGCAAGGAAATGACAGAGGATCCAATGGAGTTGCAAGAGGGGTGGAATATGACATAGAATTTGGAGACTAAACAGGGGTGGGACGGGGGAGGGGACCACTTGGCTGCACGCTGGGCCTGCCTAAGCCTGGATCAGTTACGTAAGGTAAGGCTTACTGGGGTGGGGGAACTGGTGGTCTGATTTTGTCAAATTCCAGCTCTAATGGGTTCTGACTGAGCCCTCTAGTGGAGTCTTCTTTTTTCTTTCTTCCTTTTTTGTTTAGTAAACAGGCATTTCCAGACAGCCCACACAGCCTGATCTTCCCCACAGAGCAGCCCAAAGTACCGTATTTTTTGCTCTATAAGACTCACTTTTTCCCCCCTCAAAAGTAAGGGGAAATGTCTGTGCGTCTTATAGAGTGAATATGTGTGTGCAGTAAGTCTGTCAGATGTGCAGCCCATGGGGAAGTGATGGGGAATGTGCCTGTGATTATGTGCCCATTTGATTCAGAATATTTTTTTTCTCGTTTTCCTCCGCTAAAAACTAGGTGCGTCTTATGGTCAGGTGCGTCTTATAGAGCGAAAAATACGGTAAATACACCATTTTTTTTACAGTTGGTATACAGACTCCATTAACCCTCCTCTGCCAGCACAGCGCTCTCCATCTTGGGCCTGCCAACTCCATGATCCCCAGAATTAGGGCTAAGATACTGTATAGGATTTTTATTTTTTGTACAATGTTAGAGTTACAAGCATCACTTAGCTTCCCCTCTGAGATAGAAGTTTCCTTTTATGTTGCCTGAAGGGAAGAAAACAGGTGAAAGTATTTCTCTTCTTCACGCATTTAAATAATTTATTTTAGATGTTTATTCATTTTATCAGGATTTTAGTAAATCAGTATGGTTGTCCATCTCACCTTGGTATGTATTAGAATGATCCTTGTTAAATTATTATCATTATTGTGGTTTTTAATGTTTTGCATGCATTTGTAATTTTCTGCTTGAAGAGGTAGAGAGCGCCTTTTGTAATACTCAGTGGCTTAAAAATGCAAAAATAAATAAATACAAATAAATATATAAAATGAGCTTGCAAAAAAGGATCCTTATTTTCCCTGTCACAGAATGACATCTAGCTTGGACAGAACATGAATTCCTTTTTTGGCTTCTGACTTTAGAAGTGAGGAGTAATGCTCACTGATGGCCGATCACAGCCATGCTAAAGTCTTGGATTTCTCCATTGTTTTGGTTTCTATGAGCTGCCTCCTTCCTCTCTACAGGGCAGGGAAGAAATTGAGAACAACACAGCCAGGGACGCTCCTGTCTCCACACAAAGAGAATGTAAAGCATCCTGCTCAGTGACCACCAGAAGCAAGGTTCTGGTCTCCTCAGCATTTCTTTGTCTGCCAGCTCAGGAGATGGATGGGGAGTCTGCATGAGCCAGGAGACACGTCTGGCCTCATCTGCACTGCACCTGCTACCTCCGAATTTGTCAGGGCTGGGCTCTGGGCGACAAGGGGGGATGAACCGGGATTCAGCAGCGGTGAAGAATGATACCAGCCGTCAGGCCTGAAGCGCACCAGGAGGCCCAGTCAAAGCGCACGCCTGCAATCGGGGCTGAAAACAGGCTCACAGAGCAAACCAGAAGCTTGAACCCAAGAACACCTTGGACCAAGGGACACCCCAGGAGGCAGGAGCAGGCCAGACATCAGGACCAGAGGACGAGACAGAGCTCAGGAGACTGCACTGCTCAAGTAAGCCTCACCGGGACTTGTAGTCCTTCCTGTCCAGGAGGATCCGGTGCCCAGGCCGGGAGTGTTGGGGCCATGCAGGCACACCGATGTTGAGCTACCTAAACAGATGTTGCAACAGACCATGCAGAGCCCAAAGTCAGGGAGGTGGAGAAGCGTGTCTGTGTGTGATGTTCATTCCACTGGTACTCTACCTTTCTTCCTCTTACAAGAAATAACTTACAAGGTTCTCGTCCTCTCAGTCTTATCCTCTCAACAACAACCCTGTGAGGTGGCTTAGGCCAAGAGTCTGTGACTAGCCCAACCCACCCAGTGATCTTCGTGGCAGAGTAGGGATTAAAACCAGGCTCCCCCCAGTCCCAGTCCAACAATCTAACCACTGTGCCACACTGGCTTTCCTGTGGGGCACATATGAAATCCATGTTTTGAAAGTGAACTGTTGACTGAACATGAGCTAAAAGCTGGTCCTGAGCCTACGGCTTGAACAATGTCAGGTGGAAATGTCGGGTGTGTGCCACCATCCCCAGACTCGAGCTGAAGTAGGCAGTGGCACACCATAGTTATGAGAACCAGCTGAAAGATACCTTGGGCACTCATGTTCCCTCCCTCTCTCTTCCTCCTTCACATGGGAGGGGGGCAGATTAAGAGCTTCCATTTAGAGCTTTGAATTATCTGTGATTTCCCTTTTCTGTCTGAACCAGGAAACTGTAGTTCATCCTGTGGTTAGTTGAAACAAACCAATATTAAACCATGATGCCAGTACTTGTTACTGTTGTTGTTCTTTTGCTAATCACATGTATCATGAACTACAGTTTCCCCAAGTTTTTCAGTAACAAGAAACTAAGTATCAGGAAACTGATCAACAATAACGGGAAGGCTTAGAGAAAACAAAGCAGTGAAGCTTTTGATCTCCCCTAATGTTTAAAGAAGGAAAAACAGGGAGCATCGGAGCTTGAGGCTTGCCACAACTCAATCTCAGCGCACTAAACCATGGTTTAGCATTTCATCTGAACTTTCACTAATATGAGCTAAACAAGTCAAGGAAATACAAGGTGACAAAACCATGGTCATAGTCTGACGTCACTGATGCAGCAGCCTTGCCAAAGTTAATCAGGCCCAGATCTCACCAGAATCAGGATGGGGGACACCCTGGGATCCCGTGAGTCGCATCATGGAAGCAAGGTGAGAAATACATATTATAAGTGAATAACCCATAAAAGGATGATGAGCTATCGATCCAGTAAAAGGATGTTCACATCCAACTTATGTACTTGCCTACAGCCAAGAAATAACATTGCCCGTGTCCATGTGGGCAATGTTCCAAAATTTGTTTTCCCAGTGTGGGATACAAGAAGCTTAGTGAGAGCATGAAGAACTGGAGGATGTTGCCCTTGAACAGGGGATATAGGTGTGCTGTATGTCCAATAACGGAAGAGCAGCCCTGCCAGATCACCCCTTCGGCCCATCCCACCCAAACTGCCACAGTGGCTAGCCAGGTATGTCAGAAAGCCTGCGAGCCTCGGATCGGTTGTGGCAGCCCTTTCCTGCCCTTGCTGCGCGACAACTGACAGTAACTGGCAGCAAACGCCTCTGGAATGGAGAGATTCCACCTCGGACAAGAGAATCATCCAAGGGAGTTCTGCCTTTGATGTGCCGATGACAGTGAAATGTAATGCATAGTGTGGGGCAGAGATCACTTTCGTTCTGTTCTGTTCTGCTTTGTTTTAGCATGGCTTCTCTCTGCCAGTGCTTTGCTGAACACAGGACTCCCTGCCTAGTCAGGATCCGGCTCAGCGGCTCTTTCAAAAGCATTAAAAAAACTGTCCTCCCCTGACCTGCGGATGTAATCTGGGCAGCCAGCAAAATAAACATCCCTCTTGACGTTCACCTTCCGGAATAAATCCCAAGAGCTTTTGGGCCTCCCCGGCCTAGGCAGGGACACAGATGGTCCAAGAGATTATAATGTGGAAGGAATTAAACATGGCCGCACAAATAAGCTTCCTCATTCAACCCTCCCAGGGGCTGCCAGGTGCTCCAGAGGCTGGTGCGGGACGTGTTCCTTCCACACGGCTTGCCCCTGGTATCCTGCTACGCAATGCACACACCAAGCGGTGCACAAAAGGCTTCAAGGCCGAGAAAGAGCAGAGGGAGGGAGGGAGGCGCAGAGCCAGACACTGGAAGGGCAGTCGCCCACTGGGAGCAGCAATGTTGACCACCGCTTCTTCGATCTCCTTGATGGGTTTTAATAGTCTCCGAAGAACAATTAGTGGACAAGTGGCAGCCCGGTGCGGCTGCGCTACTGTAAGCGAAGGCTCTGCAGCTGGGGACCGAGAGCGGGTGATTCAGCATTATCTCCATGAAAGAGGCTGAGCCCTTTCGCTCTTCTTGTGGGGGGAGATAAGGGGCAGGAGGCGATCGAGCGCGCTTCAGCAGCCAGAACGGCTTGATCTAAAAAGATCAAATGGGTGGAGAAATTATCCTGGGTTGGTGTTCTTGGTTGCATCCCATTCATGTCACTCCTGGTGTAAAACGAGACATGCCACCCCTCGGGACGTTAATTACGCGTGGTCTCAACAGGCACGGAGCAAAGGCAGGTGCGGGCGACCCAACCCAGCAATGGCAGCAGACACTGACAATGGTGCAGAAGGCTGCAATCCCAGGCATGCGCACTGCTGCAGAACAGGGTGGGGGGACCTACTCTTGAGTAAGCACATTAAAAAAAGGAGTAAGCATTGCTGGCAAGACTTGCCTCTTCCAGCTTGGAAAGACACACCTCAGAATTCTGCGACATCCATCTCTGCGATCAGGTGGCCAGGTCAAACTCATGATTCTTTTTCTGGCTTGGGTTTGCATCTCACCTGGAGGAACAGAAGCCCCCCTAAGTCCCTGCCACGCAGCCAGGTTTGGGTCCAGACTGATTCCGACTGGCTGGGTTCCGCTGAGCTTTTCCGTAGACCGGCAACCTTATTCCTCGCAGTCTGGTTGAAGCCAAAGGAAGCCAGCCACTTTCTGCTTCAAGTGCCTGTCCCATACAGAATCATCCGACGCAAGACTAGGGACCTGCTTTGCGTGAAAGGGATTCCTGGTTCAATTGGCAGCATTTCCAGGTAGGGCTGGGAAGGATTTTGGTCCAAGATTCTTGAGAGCCCATGAGCACAGAACGTGCACAACTAGATGGAGCGATAGGTGGACGCGCTGTGAAGCAGACTGCGTTCCAGACATCAGGGAGGTCATTGCCCAGTCTTGACAAGGAGTGTTTATTCTGATGGGCAGAGGCTCTCCCGAGTCTCGGGCAAGGCTATTTTGTGACCTGATCCTTCTAGCAAGTGGTGCCAAGAATGAAAACTGGAATGTTATGCATGCAAAGCACGTGTTCCGGCACTTAGAGATAATGACTCCCCTACAGAACACCCCCCAGCCCTTGTCCAAAAACCTCAGACAATAACGACTCAACAAGAACAAAAAGAGACAGCTTTTTCTGACCACGTTTTGTTTTCTTGTTGCCAACTCTCCTCCACCAAAAAAACACAGCCGTCTCAGTTCTCAGGCTCCACCCTGCAAGTAAAATGGTTTACTAAGGAAATCTCCTGACCCTTTGCTCTCATCAAAGAAATAACAACTGGCAATCACGAACCATCAGCAAACAACCAGTTTCGTTCTCATTACATTAAACCAGATCACTTCTGATAGGATTCATACCATGCTATTTAGTATCCGACATCACCTGCAGATGGTGTTCCATGGTCATTATATTTGACAAGGAGACAATTCATGGAACTGTCATGGGACTTTCGGCAGGCTTCAAATGTGCAATCAAGTAAGGCCAATATTTGACTTAGACTTCAAAGCTCAACTTTTACAATGAGAAAAGTGTTCCTTTAAAGTTTCTCATTGGAAAGTTTGTCTGGGGAAATGAACAGAGCCACCAAGTTTGAATATTTAAAAAAAAATGGTTTTAGCTCCAAAACATATGATGACTATGTTTTCAGGAATATATCCTGACATCCATTAGTAAGAACTCATCTTGAAACTAGGGTACTGGTGCCAAAAAAAAATTAGTCCATTTATACATTGTCCAAATGGAAAAAATGCATCACCGAAAAAGACCACACTGACCCGGCTTTGCCTCGTTCTCAGTGTTGTTGAACTGGATTTGGACAGCTCTTCAAATAGAGCTCTATTTCAAATGCACAGCTGGCTTTTAGCTCTTCAAATAAGAGAAAGTACAATCCACTGTTGCCTCATCATTATTGGAAAATTGTGGTCCTTGGCCAAGCTACTTTGAAGACTTCTGGGAAACACACAGGACGCCTCCTTCCCTTTGGACCGTCTGACTTCCAAACCTGCAAATGGTGGCGGGGACATCACAGGCTGCCTTGCTTTTTAATATAACCAGCCATTAAGTTCATATAAGTGCATTTGCCCACGTTGTCTCCTCTTTCCCTATATCCCCCAATTATTTTCCCCTCTGACGATCCCCATGGATAACTGTAAGCTCCATGCAGACAAGGCCTTACTATGTGACTCTACAAAGGTGCCATATTTGTGATGGAAATCTATCCATCAGGATGCAAAATCTCACACCAGGCAAGGTCAAATCCAGCCCTCAAGGTGTCTCCTGAATGTGCACCCCTTTGCCCCAGCACAACTCCCCTTTCCCCCAGTCACAGTCATTCAGAGGTTTCCAGTTCTTGTGCCCTTGTTTCCCTATTCTCAAAGGCTGAAACGCTTCTCCTACCAGCAGTAAGTGCTTTCAGGTTAAGTAAGTTTGTATTTTTGGGCCTGACCTCTTTCCCCTTCCCTTTGCCCCTGGCCATGGTCAGAATGCAGTCCAAGAGCTTCCCTTGGGCTGGAATAGTTTCCCCACCCCGGCACAAACACAGAAAGCTGCCATATACCTGGTTGGACCCTTGCTCCATTTAGCCCAGTACTGCCAACACTGACTGGCAGCAGCAGCTTTCTGGGGTTTCAGGCAGGGTCCTCCTCCAGCCCTACCTGGAGATGCCAGTGCTTGAAGCGGGGACCCTCTGCACACAACGCAGGTGAGCCACGGTCCACTTCTCCGTTGACCTCATGTCCTGTTTGTTGTGGGCATCCTAGTAAGAATAGAAGCTGATCCAGGCAAGGCCTGCTTAGGTCCAGTCAGAACATGCACTGCTCCCAAAATACACCGCCGGGCCTGTGACCAGCATTACGGGCTCAAAGCACCAGATCTTCTAGATCAGGAGAGATACCACCATTATCTGCCAGCTACCCTTAGGCTTTGCTGTTACCCTTAACCTCACAGAAGCTGGGAAGAAACTAATCTTCCCAGCTAGGATATATTCTCCGCTGTTGTCATGCAAATTGTTTTGGGGTGGCTCAGTCTAGAAAGAGAAACTGAGCGAGTCAGAAGGGGTATCCCGGGCCATCTAGTCTGACCCCCGGCTCCAGCCAGCTCCACTCATGACATGCTATGAAGACACCTTTGCTTTATAAATCACCTAGTCCTGGTGTTGGTAAAACTGCTGGAAATGCATGCACCTGATACTCTTGGTGGTGGGGCTATGGGGACTTCTACTATGCTCCCCTGTGCTTCCAAGCTGACCACAGCCCGGGTGTTTAGAGAGCCATTCCCCCCCACAGGCTGTGCACGGCAACGCTTCACCATGTGCGCCAGAAAAACCATCACACTCGACCCAGGAGATGCAGAAGGGGAGCGCCCAGTACGGGTGAGCCTTAGATACACGCTCACACACATCTCTGCAAAGGCAGGCCCTCTCGTGGGCAGAAGGATATTTTAAACTTGTTTGCACACAATCCTCTCTTCGCTTCCTCATCGGGAGAAAATCTCCAAGCGATACGGAGCCCATCTGCCAGCCTGCAGGCTCCCGGGTGACTCCACACACAGCTGCAGATGGGAAGGGGAAGATCTGTCTTCCCCACAAGAGGTTTACCTTCACGTCACAAACACGCGCACTCCGCACATCATCAACAACACTGCGGGGAAGTCACGCTACAGGCCAACGTGGTGGAGGGGAGGGGAAGCCGAGAAGTGGGTCACACTTCGCCCTGGCTTACCGGGATGCCTAATGCTGTAATTAATGCAGCTTGCGCTGGACTGTGGCTCTTAATCAGATATTTACTATTTAGAATGTTAACCAGGCTCTGGGGGTGAGGAGACATCTTACTGCGCACTGTTTTGTTTTCTTCTTATATCTATTTCCACATAGTAGTTCCACATCTATGTTTTGCTAGAAACATTATTAAGGTTTGCAAGCTGTTCTTAGTGACTGTGTGTGCCTTTTTGTTCCATGTTTTCCCTCTCCCACCCATGCCATTTGTCACTCTCTCCTGCTTCCTTTTGCTGCAGAATCCTGTTCCAAGGAATTTATTTATTTATTTATTTGTTTTTGGATTTATATCCTGCCTTTTTCCTACAAAGGGCTCAAGGCAGCTTACATCATTCTCCTCCTCCATCTTATCCCCACAACAACAACCACCCTGTGAGGTAGGCTGGGCTGAGAGTCTGTGACTGGCCCAAAGTCCCCCAGTTGGCTCCATGGCTGAGCGGGGACTCAAACCCAGATCGTCTGAGTCCCAGTCCCATGCTCTTAACCACTACACCACACTGGCTCTCATGGGCGAGAAGTAGGGAACCTCCCCTTCAAATATTGTTGGACTACAACTCCCATGGTGGCTAGAGCCGATGGGAGTAGGAAATGGTGGGTCCCAGCAATTCTGCTTCTGTTTCTCCCTTTTTTCTAACCCTCCCTTACATGGATACCCATTTCTGCATCATTGCGCCAGGTTTTTTTAAGCCCCACAAAAACTGTACATTTCTTCATGACATCTCTGCTAATATGCATATGTAATGAATGCAATGTTTCATTAATAAGTGCATATTTCAAGCAATTTCCCTAAATATAGTGTGTGTATACATGACTCTCATTCTAATCTGCACCTTTTTTGCTCATGTTCACCAAGTCAAACAGAAAACCACCAAGTGGAAAAGGGTAACAGAATGGAGCAACCCCAAAAAGGACAGGACTGGCTGGCCGGAACCTCAAACGGGAACTTTCCATGCATCAATGTTTGTTTATTTATCTGATTATATCCTGCTTTTTCCTTTCTTTTTATTAGGTACTCAAAGTGGCTTGCATCATTCTCCTCTTTCTGCTCTCAGTCCTAACCCAACACGAACCCCGCAAGGTAGGTTGGGCTGAGAGTCCGTGACTGGCCCAAAGTCACTCAGCTGGTTCCGTGGCTGAGCAGGGACTAGAACCCAGGTTGCCGGAGCCTCAGTCCCACACTTTAACCACTACACCAAACTGACTCTCAAAATTTTGCTGCAGGCCAATTTCTTAAGAACATAAAGAACAGCCATGCTAGGTCAGATCAAAGGCCCATCCAGTCCAGTATTTTGTACACATGGTGGCAGAGCAGTTACCCAATGGATCCTTCCAGCAGGATGGACACAAGACCTCCACCTTCCCAAGCTCCACAGCAACTGGCATATGCAGCCATGCCACCTCCGCTGAAGGAGGCAGCACCCAGCCAGTCGGTGCCATTGCTGTTTTTCAGTTTCGGAGCAGCAGGAGATAACTTTCAACTTTTTCCCACAGACCAGTTCAAAAGCAACATGCAATTCACATTGCAGAACTGAAGGCGCATTGCCAAGCCAGCATCCCATGAATTGGCCATAAAAATCATAAAACTAGAACAAGCCCTTATCCGGGTTACAGGGCTAATCTTGCCATCAGATTCTGTGAATCACAATTTCTGCTTATCAGTGAGGCATAAAGGGTGGGGCTTTGTAGGGAGTGATGGTGCAACAAATTACATTTGCATGAAGGCCAACCAGTTGAGCCCGCACAATAAAAACCTTCAGTCCAGAAAGCCAGGGGCTGCAGCATGCCACTGAATTAAAGTACTTTAAACACCAGTAAGCATTTCATACTAGCTTTCAAAACCTTTTAGATGTGGCTTTCAGTTGCTTCCCAAAGAGGCTTAGAATAATGTTTTACGTAATATGTTTTCGTATTAATGCCTTGCAAATATTTATTACAAAGGTTTGAATGCAATGCAACATCGTGAGGTACAATGCATTGTGAGCCAAAGTCAATTTGCAGCATGATCCTATACAAATGTGTTTCCTCAGAAATGAGGCCAGTTGAGTTCAATGGTGCTTTACTCCCAAGCAAGCATGCTTAAGGATCACAGTCCAAAATTACAATCCTATACACATTTACCTGGGAATAATGTGAAGGGAGCCTCACTTCTGACCAGGTGCACATAGAATCATGATGCAGATCAGAAATCCTGTACAACTGACAAAACTTTCTAAGAACCTGCATGAGTCTTACTGCAGGGATCGCTCAGGAAACCCTCCAGAAGCACCAAACTCTGAGCAATTATGTTCACATGAATGCAGGCGAAGCGCTTTGCACACCGCTGCCTACAATGGCAAGCAGGGGAGATATTCCTCAGCTTCTGCCACAAGGCACTATCTTCAGCACACTGTATCAGAGCATCGCTTGCACTGCACAGGACAAGAGCGGATACCGCACGACATTGGTGAGGACGTGGCCTGATGGGTCGTGCAGAGCTTTCCTGCTCTAGATCTCCTCAAATGCAGCCAAGGCCAACCAGGGCCAAAAATCACTTTTAAGAATCAGATCTGCATACGTCTCCTGTGCAAAGATCCTTCACTATGTAGCAAGAAGGGAACCCTGAAGAAAAGAAGCTATCAGTTCTCTTTAACAGAAGCGAGTCCTTTATTTGAAAGGCTGTCCAGCCGAAACCCAGGTTGAAGATGAACCACCATAGAAACGGTTGCTTATCAACCAACTGGCAGACACACCAGTCACCTGGCCACAGTCTTTTACACTGTGATGAGGTACTCTGTATTTCTATTAAAATTATACTAAACATTTCTAAATTTGCTTCTATAAATATGAATAAGCATTTGGAAATGTTTCAGAAATTGCTGTCCTCTTTTGTCTTACTTCTTGGTGATAGATTTCCTCATTTTTGATGCCTTTCAAGAGGCCCGTCTAGTTATCGTTTTGTTGTGACGCTGGCAAGGGAGAGCATGATTTATTTAAAAGTAATTTGATGCCGTCCTTGGCGGTCCCTGATTAAGGTTTATTTCCAGGTTTTGTTTCAAGGAAATCAAAACCTCATGAAAGAGCTATTAACTTCCCCACAGTGTTTCTCAAGATGTGTGGCCATAATTTGTGGGGAGGGGAGGGGAGAGTTTACCTCTTGCAAATCTGAGGTGGCAAGCTGAATTAGGTAGATTTACTTCTAGGGCATTCCAGTTGCCGTTTGGGGCTCCCCGCAAGTGATGCTTCCGGTAACTAGTGGGAGTATGAATGATCTTGGTTGTCTTACAGCTCCAGGTGACTATCTCAGTGCTTTGGTGACCACTTACCACCAAAAAGGAAAATGAAATGCAACACCCTCACAAAACAAGAAGGCAAAAGAACTACGTATACATTGGCATAGGCTAACTGATCCATCAAGGTGCAGATCTGAGAAAACCACGAAGCATACCAATAGCAACCCGACCCATCACACCAAAGTGGGGACGGCCATGGCCAGGTGGGGCAAGTGAAGTTGCTTCTGTGAGGGCAACGGCTTCATTCTCCCAGCAAAGGCAGTTCTGAATGAATCCTTATCTACAGAATGATTGTGGAAGGCAGCTCAGAGGGATGGTGGAAGGCCAGTGCGGTGCTGGAGACCTGGGCAAGCTCGGTTCTTCTCCCCACTCAGCCATGCAGCTCAGTGGGCGACTTTGGGCTGGGCACAGAGCCTAACCTACTTCACAGGGTTGCTCACAGGGTGGTTGTTGTGAAGATCAAAGGGAACAGAGGACCATGCAAGCTGCCTTGAGTTCCCCGGAAGTTGAAAAGATAGGCTACAAATGTCATGTAATAACATTATTTCTGATGCTCTTCCCAATAAGGGCTTGCCATGGCTTCAAGAACCAGCTTTGGGATACTGGAAAAGTTCATTATACTGTTGAACCTTTGTAACCTCCTTGCTGTTCTTCCAGTACAACCCAAGCAACACACAAGGGTGTGAGGTGTGCAGATGAAATCACAACGCAATGTCATAACAACAGGATTCAGCAGCAAATATTTGCCACCCTTACCGTGTATATTTCAACCCTTCTGCATACACAGCTGCCAAATTCATCAGTCTTCACACTCTTGGAAAATCAGGCTTTGGCTAGGATGCTCATGACAGAAGCAACCACATCCCCTACAAGAGCAAGAAAGAAGAAAGAAATGCCATGTCGATCTTAAGAGGAAGCGGAGTGGCTATTTCTGGGTGCCTATTTCAATGGGTCTGTTCACACATTATGATAACCCAACTTGCCTTTGACTTGGTGCGCCAGGCAAGGAGAGATATTTCATGATTAGAGAAGTCATGAGTTATTTACAGATGAGTTATACAAAACCTTTTCCTCTGCCTCCATTTCCCTGCCTCCTTCCTTTGTTGCCTCCCTGGTGTCAAATCTGGGGCTGTAACCCCCTGGGATGAGGGGCCAGTTCCTCTGGACTCTAAAATGTGCCAAACACACTGGCCACCCAGTTTAAACAAAAATTGTTGCTCCTGCCTTAAGTACTCCCTTCTGTTGAAATTCAATTTGCTTTTAAACCGGAGATACAGGGGCTGCCTTTATCCAGTTTTCTTTCTTACACCTTCTAAATCCAGCTTCGCACTGAGCCATTTTAAGAGTCTGAAGACATTCCAGGGACAGAGGTCCACACTCCAGCGGTGAAGAACACATCTCCAAAAAGGGAGTGGGGATTTGCACAATATTTGCATATGCCGCTTTGTGTGTCGCAATGAAAATGCTCCTGAACTCTGTGACCACATCTGCAGCACTGGGCCCTCCCTTCTGCCGTCTACCATTTTTATGCAGACAATATAAACTCCTTTGCTGCCAAAGCTTTATTTTTGTTGTCGGTTTCTGCTGCCTATTCCTTGTGTTGCTGTCATTCGAATGTTGTTTTAAATTGCTGCTTAGATTGGGTTTTATGCAATGCTATTAAGATCTTATTTTTAATACAGCTGTTATTGCTAGCCACCTTAAGTGCAATTTTTGGCCAAAAAGCAGGATGGGGGGGAGGGGAGAGGGAGGGAGAGAGATCTGACTCCTCCACCTCACTGGCAGGGCGAAAGGGGTGGGGGGCAATCTCAGCTCCATCGCACAAAGCTCCTGAGACTGCCTTTTTGTGGGCAGGGAGGGGACAAAAGGGGCCACAAGCTGGGTGTATCCTGGCCACTCCTTAACTTTCCATTTTTGTTTTATTCCCTGAGATATTTTACAGGGCTGCAGTTGTGACCTCCTAAGAGAAGCTTTCTGGGAGAGGGAAAAGGATGGGAAGATCCATGATCAGATCTCCTCCCCCATGTCTATGGGTACAAAGAAGGAGAACTGCAGTACCCCGTGGCAGCTCTGAGACCACAGGACTGCTCTCTCAATAGTAAAAAACAGCATCCTCTAAATAGAACGACCACGTGGAAAACGTGGCTGTCCCGGTACTCACTCTGGATGGGCAACTGTTCTTATGGTTCTTTATCTTTAAACAGGAACTGGACAGGCCAGCCCTTCAAGCAGAGGATGTCTTCAAACAGAAGACTGTCTTCTGTAAAAGAGGAACCTTGGCCACCCGAGCACATACGACTCCCCAGACACACAGCACTGGAGCTTTCCCTGGACAATCAAGGGCTCTCTCATGAAGATCAAAGGGCTAGAGGCTGAAACAGGCCTGAACGAGAATACACCTCTCATTAGGGCAGGAAACTACTGGGCAAAGAGAATCTTGCCAAGCCGTAAAGAGCTGCAGAGAATCTCTGGCAAAGCATAAAAACAGTTGTTTGGGGAAAGGATTAGGCTGACGGCCGCACACAAACACACAGAGAGCAGCTGAGAGCTTTGCTACTTCTCCTGTGGCAGTCCAGAAAGCAAAGTTGGAACACAGTCCCGGAAGTTTACTCAACTCTGAACAGTGGGCCATGGTGAGCGTGGCTTTCCAAGCCCCACAGCCAGTTTTTCAAGTTCCAGATTATGTAAAACACCCCAAATCTATTGTGCACAAGGAAACTGGTGCCTCTTTTCACCCTTGGCCAGTTGGCAGAGGCCAAGCGAAGGCTCTCTGCCAACCATGGGAGAAAGTAATTTGAGTGCAGGGAGTTGCATCACCAAGCTGGCCTGTGATGCAAGGAGGCAGGGAGCAAAGTAGCAGCAGCGGCACAGGGCCACCACGACCCGAAACCTTTGGTTTTCTTCCTCTACCTGGCTGTTGCAAAGGCAGTTCTGCAGCGCTGCAGTTTAAAAGGCACGGATTTCATTCTGAGATGCTAGCATTGCTCAACATTTTGGGCAGCGATGCCTCTGCAAATTGAAAAAGCAGAGGCAGGTAAAAGAGAGCAGGGCCACAACCCCGAACGTGACACAGGGGCAAGACTTTTCCTGCCTGGTCCCTTTCGAGATGGGTTGGACTGCAACTCTCACCTTCCTCAGCCACCACGCCAGCTGGGGTGGTGAAAGCATAGTCCAACACTGACTGACAGCAGTTCTTATACGCAATGCATAATGAGCAATCCCAAAGCTGGACACACCTCAGTCATTGTCTGACTCAGAGTGGTGTTTAACGAATCGTGGGTGGAAGGGAGCCACAGATCACGGTGGACCATCCTGGGTGATCAGGGCCAGTCCTCAAATGAAACAAAACATTTTTGATCTTGTGAAACAGGTGGAAAGGGTTGTTCCTGTAGTAATAAATTTCGGTTTTGGCCTTACTGCTGAACCAAGCCTATGTATTCTTCTTTATCACATGCATGTTTCATAAAACTTAAATGACATGCCGTTTGCTGCAGAGCATGCTTACTCTTTACCAGCAAGATGTACAGATTTCCTTGGAGTTGTTCCCAAGTATGTACAGAGTTTCAGTCTCAGCCATCCCTCCCCTCCACTTCGCTTTATTTATTTATTTAGAATATTTATATGCCGTCCTATCCACAAAAAAGCCTCAGGACGGCTCACAACGCAAAACATAACATAAACAACATAAATAACATAAATAAAATTCCCGACCCACACTGGCTACAATTAAAAACATAGAAAAGACAATATTAAAATTTATTAAAATACCGCTGGAATAAAAAGGTCTTAACCTGGCGCTGAAAAACAAATGACAGCGCCAGGCGGACCTCTCTGGGGAGTGCATTCCACAGATGGGGCGCCCCCCGCAGAGAAGGCCCTCCTCCGGGTACTTTGCCTCCTGATGTCTCTCATGGAGAGCTCCTGGAGGAGGGCCTCTGCTGCCGATCTCAAGGGGCGGGAGGGCAAATATGGAAGCAGGCGTTCCTTCAGGTACCCAGGTCCCAAGCTTTGCATGTCAGCCCTGTGAACCAGAGCCAGGTTTCCCCATCTGAACATGTTCTGAGACATTTGTCAAACCGGTGGCCAAGCCTTGCTGATTTGAACAGAGCCAGCCACAACTCACCCCAGTTATAAATGTGTGTGTTCAAGCCATGAACTATCCTACTGGCATGTGAGTGGGTACATTCTGCATAGGGGTGGAAAAAGCTGGGCTCCCCCAGACTGGGAATCACTTGTCCACCCATTGCTAGCCTCAAGTCACTGAAAGTGCCTTGAGCTGTAAAGAAAAAGGCACTCAGGGACAAATGATCCCAGAACGAGATGGGGGAGTTCTCCCCTTCTGCTACACCTAAGAAAATGATGGCCTGTACTCATCCAATATTAGAGAAAATGCTGGGGGCATGTCTCACCCCGTGAGCTTCACTGCTGAGCAAGGATGCGAACCAGATGAGGGGGCAATTCTTCTACAGAAGAATTACACAATGTTGGTGTTAACAACAAGAAACTGAGATCGGGAAAGATTTTACATACCTTGGCTTTATCATCGAATCAAACTGGGACTGCAGCCAAGAAGACTGAGGAAGGGCAGCGGTGACGGAACTAGGAGTGTACAGATGTTTGACTTGTGAGCATGGTTAAGATCACCCACACGAATGAATTCCTGATCACTGCGCATGGGTGTGAAGGCCGTGAAGAGACCTTACATGGTGCTGGAGGAAGGCTTTGAGAAAACCCTGGACTGACAGAAAAATGAATGGGAGGGTCCCACGTGGAGGAGATCAGGCTGGGACTTTCCCTGGAAACAAAAATGGCTAAAGGTGTTGCACTTTGGGCACATCAAGGGAAGGCGAGGCTCACTGGAGAAGGCGACAATGCTGCTGAAATTTGAGGGAGGAGGAGAGGAAGACCAGATATGATTCCATCAAGGAAGCCACAGCCTAGATTGTGCAAGAATTGAGCGGGGCTGTGAAGGAGAGAACACTCCGGAGGGTGCACTGCACAGGGCTGCTGTAAGTTGGCGGTGAACTCATGGCACCTAACAAGGGGCCACAAATGGAGGCGTTCCTTCAAAATAAATGCAGCTGCTGAAGCAGAATATGAATAATGTATAGCTTGGTGTTTGGTAGTGGCTGGTGCAGCTTACAGGACTTTCTTGTGAAAACAGACGCCTGCTTTTTGCAAATTTCTCTAGTGAGCTGCTGCAACTTGAATCTCTCTGTCACTAAGATGCCGCTTAAATGACCACCCTGACATCACGCAGCGTAAGGGCAAGCTCTGGCACTGTGTGGCCAAAACAAGCAACTGGGCAACATGGAGGAGGTCGCAGCAGGCAGTGTGGACGTGGGCATGGAGGGGATCCAAGCTTGTAGAAACAGAAAAATATTTTGGAGGAAACCCCAAGGTTATAACGGCACGTTAGCTGCAATTATATTCAGTTATTTCAGTAGTGGAAGCATGTCATGCGCTTTCCATCTGCTGAAGTGCCCTCTTCTAAGCAACAATTAAAAGCACAGGGCTGTGGTCTCGTTTGCTTCTGACTAGCCTACAAGGAGAACTCCACTGCAACAACTTTTAATAATACTAAACAGTGTAATTCCCTCTGCAGGAATCAACAACTGCACAGTGCTGGCGAACCTATACCTTTCTCTGTCTCCGTGGATTCGGACTGCATTAAGAAAAGCTGACTCACTGCCCCCCATCGCAGGCCGCATGCCCTGGCAGCCAGCCGCGCTGCATGTTCTGGATGGCTCCTGCGCCTCCCAAGCGGCTCGTGGCAGGATGCCGCACTGGTGACGCCAAAGGCTTACATGAGGAAGCATTTCCCAAGCTGAACCAGGGCTTCGGGAAGCCTCGGGAAGAGCAGCCCCTTCCTGCTGAAAGATGCTTAGGCCTTTGGATGCACCTCCCTTTGGCTTTCCCTGGCCCACCACTGGGATGAGGGCCAGGAGACCTCCTCCAAAATGGAATTTGGCCCCTGAGCTGAGAAAGGTTGGACCCACCCTCTGGAAACCCACCATTCCAATATTTAAATTAAAGCTAAACCACGCAGGAGTCATGTGCAAAGTAATCCCATCGAACATGGCACTGAGGATTTCCAAATCCAAGCAGTTGGGCTAATAATTGTTGCTGGAGCATCTTTTGCATGTTAAAGGGAAAGTCATATAAAGGAGGGCGAACAGATGGGGTTTTTGAAACTAGCCAGTTAGACTGATCCAGACAAGGTCTGAGCAGGATACATAGGTCACCAGGCCATAGACTTCCCTGCTGGACTATATAATTACCTCTAAATTTGCATCTATACATATGTATTAGCATTTGTAAATCTCTCCTTTGTCCTGTTTTGCATGGGATACTGTTCAATGCCCTACGCATGTGGGGGAATCTCTAAGCCTGCACTAAGAAGCTGTTGCTTTTCATATCTCCTCATATCCAGTAGAAGGGGGAGGAGATGGAGGAACCGCAGGTTGCTGGAAATCGCCTTCCAAATCTTTGAAAGCAACCAAAGGATCATAGACTGCCAGCACAGCAAAAACAGAGGATAACCTTCTGCAGAGATGAGCGGTCTGATTCCAAAACAGCTGGAGGAAACCAGATTGGTAACGGCTGGCCTAGCACTAGAGGCTTGGCATTTTGGCTACTGGTGTCAGTGAAAGGTTCTCCATCCACTTAACCCACTGGCACTACAGAGTCACCCATTCCATTGCAGGTAATGCAGGCAGAGAGAAAGAGGAAGCAGACACAGCCAAGCCACCTGGAACCCCAGGCTACATTGATGTCCATGGAATATGGTAGGGGCACCAGAGAAAAGCACAAAGACTATATGAGTTCAAAATTATAGCAATCCCATCTGCAGATTTCATAGCGGACCAGCTTTTCCTGGGTCTCACAGATTCCACAGACTTGCAGGCCATATTTTTCTTCCTTTCCATAATTTTAACCAAGTCAAGTCACAGACGAATACAGAAAATAAAAGGCAAACAATTAAAAATACGCATTTCCCATGTAAGCTAAAACATGAACATGCAAATTTGGGGAGATTTGCACATTTCTGGGAGTGTGGATGGGCAGAAATACATGCACATGCATTCATGCGAAATCCAGTTCTTTCATTCAAAAGCAAAGTTTCCCGATAATCTGAAATATCCGTGGAACACATTGCACAACATCTCTCCATCCGTAAAACCCACATTGTTGCACTTTAAAGGCCAGCTAATATATATTTAATTCAACAATTTGTGTTTCTGTGTTTTTTGCAATATCAGTTTAGTATGTAAAGAATTTCACACAACCACTCCAGAAATCCTTGCAAGGTAGAACAATATAATTATCCCTGCAAATACAAGAGACCGTGTGTTGTAGTGGCTGGAATGTTAGTCTGAGCTTCATGAGTACCAGGTTCTAATTCCCCTTCAGCTATGAAGCTCGTTGGATGATTTTGAGCCACCTACCTCACAGGGGTGTTGTGAGAATAAATGGACCGGAGGAGGATCATGTAACCTGCCTTGGGATCCTTCAAGGGGAATAAGGCAGGAAATATAATAGTAATTTTAAATTTGGAAGAAAGAAAAAAACAAACAAACCTAAAGATGAGATGAGCCAAGGCAGCTGAGAGAAGTTGCTAGCCTAAGGTTACCTAGTGAGTTCATATGAGAGCAGGTTTTAAAACTGGGGAGGGCTCAGAAGGAAGCTCAATCAGGTGATGAGCTAAAGTTGGTGACCCCTGCAGGAATTCAACGCAGCAATGAAATTCAGCAGGCATTTCTTCAAGTGAAGGACAGCCGAGCTGTGTCTGCCGGGCCGCCTGAAGCCCCAGGCCCAATTTCCCGTCTCCCCCAGCCTCATTCCATCAGCCTCTGCACCCGGAATCAGTTCAGATCTCTGGCAAGGCACTCTGCACCTTGATCTCTGCCTTCCCAGGCTGTCTGCCAGGCAGCAAAGGGGGTGGCAGAAAGGGAAAGGGGACAGCCCCACACGTTTGCAAGGTTACAGGTAAAGGATAAATAAAGTTCTGCGTTCCAGTAAAAATCAAGTACATGCACTTTCAAAATGGACCACAAGTAGTAGCAGAACAGGAATGGAGTAGCTGGGAAGGAACCCAAATGAAAATATGGAGAAATACAGTTTAGGTAATCAGACTGTAAGGCTGCAAATGCACTTGGGGTGCCCCCACTCAGTGAGGTAAGTGGCTATTAAGGTGAAGGCCTTTTCAGCGGTGGCACCCCGGCTGCGAAACGCCCTTCCAGAGAGGCTCGCCCAGAATTCCTGCCGTGGTCTTTTCTGTGGCAGGTATGGGTCTTCTTATTCACCCATACAATCTAGTTTGTATTGTTTTAAAATATGAGGTGGCATGTTTAAATCTTTACTAGTTTGCAGTTTAGTTTCAGCTTTTTTATATTCACACTTGCTAAATTGGGGGGGGGGAGGTACAAGGATTTGCTTTACCAAGGTAAATAAATTTACATGTAAAATGAAAGTAGGATGTTTTGTCATACTGTACTTTATGGGTTGTTTTTCTGTTTTTTGATGCTGTTGATAACTATTAGGTGATACTGTAACATAAATATTTGCATTTAAGCAAAACAAATAATTATATTTCTATCCTACCCTTTTTCTGCATACTGTATAAATAAATAAAAATCCAATAAATAAATAAATAAAAATATCTGGTACAAAAGGAAGAGGAGGGAATCCCTAATATATCACACAGCAAACAGGGAAAAGTAGTGGGAATGGCTAGATTGTCTCCATCTGGGCCTATCTGCCCTGGCTGACTTTCTTCCTGGAGCAGCAGGGGCCCATCTACAAGGGTGGCCTTGTGTCCCCTTTGCAGGGGACAGTTCTCTGTTTGAAGGGTTCTGCAAATCTGGTTTAAAGATAAAGAACCTGAAAGAACCGCTGCCCCTGTGCAGTTGACACCTGAGCAGCAAATGTAACAAGACAACAGGTCACCTGGTCATTGCCTTCTGCATGGGGTGAGCTATACTAATTATTAGATTTATTAGATTTATATCCCACTTTGCTCTTCTGACACACTCAAAACATTGTGCATTATTCTCCTGCTGCTGCTCTCAATCTTATCCCCACAACAACCCTGTGAGGTAGGTTGGCCTGAGAGTCTGTGACTGGCCCAGAGTCACACAGTCCCCATGACTGAGTGGGGACTAGAACCCAAATCGCCTTAGTCCCAGTCCCACACTCTTAATCACTATACCACAGCAGCTCTCACATTTCTACTTAAATTATAATCGCTCATACATTTGCCTCTAGACAGATAAATCAGAGTACGCAACTCTTATGCCAGGGTGCCCTCTCCTTTTTGGATGATGCTTTTCCTCTTTTCTGGCTACTCCTAAGTAGCCACTCTGCCCTTTTCCCACCAATTGCAGGTTCTTTGGATGAGAACCCCCCCCCCCTCAACAAATCCCCTTCAAAGTAGCTTCCTCCTTTCCCCAGCCCCCTTTCCTACACACATCTCTGCCCCCCAGTGCGGGCGCTGCCCAACCCTAGAAGCGAGGCGAAACTTAACCAGCTCGCAAGGCAGGAAAACTTTCGTGGCGTCTCTCCTGGAGGAGGGGCTGCTTTGCGCCCTGCCAGCGCTGCAGAGTCGTGAACTGCCGGGCGATGTGGGAAGCGGCATGCGAACAGCCGAGTGGACGTTCTCCAAGGCGAGAGACAGATTCCGCAGTGCTGCCCTAGCATAGCTTTCTCACCATGCCGGAAATCTGCTGATCTTTCACTCGGAGGCCCAGGAAAATCCTGCCCGGGCATCCAAGCGCCTGCCCTCGATTGCAGCGAACTGCGGTGTTACAAGGCCCCCTTTCCTAATGCAAAGCAGCCACCTTTCAAAACAAGATCGACGCTCAGGGAAGTACAAGAGCTGCAAGAGCAGGGGCTGAGCGCAAGGCAGGCACTGCGGAGATCGCCAGTGTGCGCGAAGCAGGGGGTGCCAGCTCCCGGCCCGTAAAAGTTGGGGCAAGGCAAGGAGGAAGTCGTCTTAGCCCGGCCAGCACGCACGGAGGCGAAGGCAGGGGAAGTTAAGAAGCCGGTCTGAGCAGTCACTGTCGAGACGAGGAAGTTTCCTGCAGCCAGTGCTCGGCCTCTCTGCTGAGTAATGGCAAACGAGGAAACGTCACCGCACAACCAAGCCCCAGAGATGCAAAGTCATTCGCAACGGCAGGGAAATCTCAGAGGGTTACCGGAGCTCCGGCGAAGAAAACAAACGTGCACGTGTGTGTTTGTGCTGCGGGGTGGGTGCCATCTTCCCCCCGACCCCCGTGAGAGGTTTAACTACCCAAATTATGCTTCTCTGGAAAAGAATAGCAAACCAGAAGGAAAGTAGAGGGGGAGGGAGAAACCCGTGGTAGGAGGGAATCCACCACTTCAAGGCGCAAGCTTCGTCTCCAAAGTGCTCGATTCAGCTGCTGGCTCTCCGGTCCCACTCCCCCCCACCCCCCATTATCCTATTTTGCAAGTTGATCTGGCGGGTGGCGGGAGAAATAACCTGCCCCCTTCCTCTTTCAGATGCGGCAGCTTGGAAGCTGCGTCTCGGACCCTTCCTCTCGCCGGATCTCCCACGACCTGAGCACTCTTAGACTGGCCGCCAGTATCTTCCTCTTCATCCTCCTCCCCCTCCAAGCGGGAGAGGGCTCCGTGCAGGTCCGTCTCATAACTCCAGCATCCCCCCACAAGCTCGCCCATCCTCTTCCCCTTCCTCCTTTTGGCCTTACCTGAGCCGCGCGAGGAAGGCCGGCGTCCTGAGCGAGTTAAAGCGTCCTCGCCCTTTAAGGAGAACCTTCTCGCTCTCACACCCCTGCCAGCCGGCTCCGAGCCCTTTCCACCTGCACCCAGGAGACCGGCCTCTTCTGACGTCACTCCAGCAATCCGGCCCCGCCCCCATCCACCATACGCCGCGGTCACTGGCTGGCTGCCCCGCCTATCATTTCCCCGGGGGACCGAGTTCCCCAGAGTTAGCAGCCGCTGCCGTTGAAGTACATGCAGGTGCGCGTCCCCGAGGGAAAGCTGCTGCGTCTCTGTAAAAGGCGAGGGTGCACTGGAGTCGGAGCAGGCGAGCAGCCAGCGCCAAGTCCGCGCCCGCTGGTCCTTTTTTGCACCTTTCCGAACACTCGCCCTCCTGCAGCGCCTGCGAGGGCACAATCCTGCATCCTGATTGCCCAGGAGGGGTCATGACCCAGCACAAGATACGTGCTTCGGTCCTGCTGTGAGGTCACGACCCCCCCCCCCGCCCCGCAAAGCCTTCAAGAATTCTGCCCCGAGGGGATTTCGTCATTCACTGAAACGCAGACCCAAAGTTTCTCACGCACACGTTTACCTGCCCTGCTGGAATGTAAGAAAAACCAGAAAGTGGCATCATGTCACATTTTTCATAGCAATCCTCTCTCTTTTTAACACGAGGTGCAGTAGACCTGATATTCAGATCTTCACTGCCCCTTTATTTCCCATGCAGGGCCCCAATCCGGATCATTCCATCCACAAAGCACGGCCCTGAGTTTACAAGGGCATAGGTCTTGCCAAGGACGTGCTATTTTGGAGGACACGCATTCATAGGGTTGCTGTAAGTTGGAGACGACTTGGCAGCACATGCCTGTATTGGCCTCTGTCACAAAGAACACTTCTCTTTTTGTGTGAGTTCACAACACAAGCAGCATTTATTTTTACAATGAAGTCCTGGCCATGTCTGGACAGAACTCAGCAGAACTTACCTAAGTCTGTGACACTGCCTGTACTAAGTCGGGGTAAATGTCACTGAACACAGGAAGTCCCGCAGCGTAAACACGCCTCAGACCAAGCTGCACAATGCTATTTGTTTAAGCCAAATCAATCTCTCTGGTTTGGGAGAACATTCAACTTAATTGGGTGAACAGTAATTGGGTTTTACTTTAATTGGGTTTTACTTTTAAGGATCAACCCTGGCCCATATCTGCCTGCCTGGACTTCACTGTCTTCATCCCAAGCGTTTTGGTTCCCTATCCACACTGAGGGCATAGTTTATGCAAGTCTGAATAATAAAAGGGGCCTGGCTGGGTCATTCTAAGAGTTGTGGGCCTTTTTTCTGTCTATCCTTACACCCTGAGAATACTATTCACAGGTAGCAGAGACAGGGCCTTTTTATTGGTGGTCCCACCCTTGCAGAGCCCCCTGTCCAGTAAAATCAGGCAGGTTCCCTCTTTCCGCTTTCACAGGGACAATAAAGTGTTGTTATTATTCAAGCAGGCTTCGGGTGTTTCATTTTCTCTAGTTTCTGTTCTGTATCATCTCTATTGCTTTTTCTTTGCCATTCAATTGTATGGTTGCATTTCTCCTTCTTGTTTAGCTCTTTTGCCTGTATTTTACATACAAGAGAACAGATCTCAAAGCTGATACTTTTAATTTTAAAAAAGTTACAATTGCCCTTTTAAATGCTTTTTTTAAAAAGCAGCAGAATACCAGTTTTGGTTGGAATACCAGTACTTAAAAAGGAATTTGGTATACCTCAAAAGTTTACATCCAGCAGCGGGTGGATCAATTGCACCCAAGGTCTTGCATCAGGCACTGAGGTTCTTGCTCTCTAGAAAAACAAGAGCCCAATGAAGCAGCACGTCTGAAATCCGTTATCGTTGCAAATGTTCCCCTGAGGGAAAGTGCTGGGAGCTCCACGTACAATAAAACGAGAATAGCAAGAACACCAGGTTCAGTCGTCCAGCACAATTCTTGCAGAGTTCCAGGATTTCAAAGTGGGATTTGTGGAGCCCTACCTGGGCATGGACTCTCAGAATTTCTGCATGCACACCAGGTCTTCTGAGCTGAAGTCTCTCCCCAAGCAGGTGAAAGCAGAGATTTGGGAGGATCAATCCAAAGGGCCAAGGAAGCACGCAAGGAGGGCATTCCGAGCCCTTCTCCAGACGTGCCACTGAGCCATTGACCCTCTCACTATAAACAGCCACCACTGGCATGGCAGCTTGCGCCACGTGACGTGTCAGGAGATGCCAACCATGGGATATTGGATACGCCAGTTAAAAACCACATCGTTGTGTCCCGTTCTTCCCTGACTGATTGTGCTCCCCAGCGGCTTGATTTTCAGTTCTCTGATTTTAAATGCTCTCGTGGCTTTGCTTTGCATTCTGTTTTTGCACGCCTCAGGATTCGGTCCTATGCATGCTTAGCGAGAAAACAGGCCAGTGACCCCCAGTATGCCCCAGCCTGCTGCAGAACCACCAAGAGCCTAAACAAGCATGGCAAAATTGGTGATAAAATCCATTACGGTTTAAACAGTTTGTCCAGAGGGCTGGGCATGCTAGGAACTGGCAGCCTTCACCCTGTCTGAGCATGCACAGGATTGCAACTTTAACTTCTGCAGTTTAAACTGCTTTGAGCAGTCCCCTTAAGTCAAGCAGTCTGTGAGGATGCATAAAATTTACCTTCAGTCTCTAAGGCAAAGGCACACCGGTCTCCATCCCATTTTTGTTCTTTACGCAAACCCAGGCACATGCCTGTTGTTCACAGTGTGGTGCTTGTGCAAGCAAAGTCGGCCCCGTTGTGCTTACCCGGGCAGCCTCTGGGCTTATCGGCTCGGCGCATGCATTCGCCAGCTAGCTGAGTCACTGCTCTGCATCCAAGGGCTCTGCTGACACGGCACAGGAAAGGCTTATTCGAAAAACACACTCAGCTCAGACAAACAGAATAGCAGTCATGCGTGCATGTCAGTCAAGGATCCAGTGCTTGCATGCGCCGCCTGGCCAGGGGTCAGCGGTAAGACGCCAGCCAGTCGGAGCTGAACCATCATCCACTCGAGGGCCAGTGAGCTGCAATGCCATTTTTTCTGCAGGAGTTCCAGAAGCGAGCCATGCGCCAAGTGGCTTTGCACAGTGGTGCAGCTAGAGGGATTTACGTATTGCGATGTCGCCCCACAGCCAAAGCGCTCTCTTAGACTCGGGATTTAATGGTCTGGAGGCAACTGCATATACCACATCCCTTCTTTCCCATGCTACCGCTGTTCCACGCTTTGCAACCATCTTCATACCTCACAGCAACAAAACAAAAAGCTGTTTGCCAACTATGTTTTTAACACACAAGGTTAGCACACAGATGTCCAAGTATTGTACACAATGTTCCACCCATGTGTAATTATGCATGTCAAGTACACTGGAATCATAGGACCAGTACAACTATGAGAATAGAGCAGAGTTGGTTTCTGCTGCCCTGAAGCTAGACAAACAAATGGTCTTTGCAAAGGAAAGGGGTGATCAATTGTTGAAGCCAAAACAAGGATACAAGCACCTGCAGCCATGAACATGCCCCAGCTGGTGCTTCCTGGGTGTTTTTCTGAGGTTACTCATGGACTTGGCGCATTGGGCCTGATGCTACACATCTCTTAGGTGGTTGAAAGGCAGATGAATTGTGGGAAATTCTGGACTGTGTCAGGAAATCTCGGGTTCACAGAACCAGGAGAATGCACGCTTGGATCCCCATGGAAGACACCATGCTTGGATTGCAGCAGTTTATTGGCTGGCCACCCAGGACCCCTCTGACAGAGACAAATCTAACAATGCTGCAGGGTAGCCCTTATACCAAACTGGCTACCAGCTTCCAGAGCACCGACAGAGTGTTTTATATGTCGTGGATCACATACACAGTTTCAGGGCGGTGATGAGTATCTGAATGGGTGAGAAGGCAAGGACAATGGGGAGTAATATAGAAACATTGAGAAATCATTATAGGCATCAGGAAAAGCATCATGACCCATCAAAGGCTTGAGTAGCAGATAACACCTAAAACAATCAGGATTACAGAAATCTAACAGGTTTAAAATGTTGTGGTTTTTGCAATTGGAGATACAGAATTCCTTAAGACAAGCATGAGATGCCTTAAGACAAAACATGAGCTGGCTAAGTATTTTTGCATTGCAAAGGAAGTAGAGCTGCTAATTTTTGAGCTCCCCCCCCCGTGTCCCCCCAAGAAGGAACTAGGAAGGGGTAAGGAAAAACCCTGCAGATGGGGAGGGGGAGTGAGGGCAATGCTGCCAGATTCTATATCAAGGACAGGCAAAAGCATCGATTTTTGAGAATTTATTTAGATTTTCCCAACAACTGGCAGCAGGGGTAGAAGTCAAACCCAGGAAAAGAGGCAGGCTTCCAGCTGATGAAACTGTGGCCACCACTATCAATCTGCCATAATCCAGACTAATTTGATGTTCCATGAGTTCAAAACAAGAACTAGAGATCTGTGCCATGCCAATAAGTCAAGCACAAATTCTCATTGACACATCAACTTACCATTCTTATGTGACACACATATATGTAGCATATTATCAAGGAATATAGCACTTAATGCCTTGGAAGACAGGCTGGAACACTCTTCCCTAACTTTAAGCCCTTCAGACATTTTGGACTACAACTTCCAGTGTTCCTGACTCTCAGCTATGCTGGCTAGCGCTGATGGGTATTGATATCCAGACTGCTGGAGACCACCAGATTGAAGAAAGTCAGGCTGAAAAGACGTTACAGATGGAGTACACTCATGAAATTTAGTTTTCTAAGTGTTTCTATGGTTTGCTGTTTACCTAACACATGCAAAAGGTTAAATACAAAATTATATGTGTGCAAGCCTACAATTCCCAGCATGCCCCACAGCATGCTGGGATTGTTGCCCCTTACGGTACATAGGATTGCACCTTAGGGCAATACCAACTAGGCAAGCTAGGGCTCCCCTTCAAAAGCATTAGGTTGGTCTCTCCCGCCACTCTCCGGGATTCCATTCCTAAGGAATCATACTTCTTGTTGCCAAGGTTGCATTAAGAATGAAAAGGTAATGGGCAGGCTGGCATGTGGAGTTCAACAGACACAACACTCTTGGAAGGTTTCTGCTTATTTTCAGACAACGATTAGAGGTCTCAAGAAGGCTGTCCTTTCTAAATAAAGACACGGGTTGCCCTTACCTGGAATGTTGTCCTTAGATGTTAGTCTGTTGGTCCCAAAATAGAGCAGGGAAAGAAAGTGGTTCAAGCGGGGCAGGGGCATCAAAAGGCCTGGCGGAGATTGAAAAGGGCATGTGCAGATGTAGCACCGAAATGCTGCACATTCTGTTACTATCCCTTAACGAGGGCAGGCCGTTTCACCCTCCCCGTGTTTGTCTTTTGGAAACGCCTTGCATAGAATTTTGTAAGCATGAGTGGTCAGCATTATAATTCTTTAATGTTCAACTTCCTCCTTCATGAGTTCTAGAAAGTTAAATCTCGGAGCTGGGGGGAACAAAGTTTAGCACATTTTTTTCTGCCGTGTGTTTGCGCGCAAAAGAAGGGCATGGACACTCAGCCATCATGCAGCGGCCAGCCTGACACTTCATCCAGCACAACTGCAGAGCTGCCTTTTGATTTTTGGATAGCTCATTGAAATTCTCCTTTTCTAGGATAAGCCTGGCGACAACAGCCACCGTCTTTTCTTTTAAAGCTGAGCAGGGCTTGATATTCTCAGAAAATGGATGCAGCAAGCCAACAGGAGAGCAAAACATTCAGCAACGCGATAATGGTGGTCGCACATGGTTCGGGGCAGTGCTCCTGGACATGAGAACCAGGATCACAGGAGTGGGACGAGACTCTAGAAGTCACCTTATCCAGCCCCCTTATTAATGTAGCTTCTGCAATGATAGGTTAGATAGGTTTTAAATAGTTTGTTGTATTTTTATATTTTTTCATATGTTGTGAGCCGCCCCGAGGCTTTGTTGTGATGGGGCGGCATAGAAATGTTTTAATTAATTAATTAATGCAGGACACAACCACAGGATCCCTTACTTGTCAACTCCCTGCTCAATGCAGAAAACACAATGCAGGTTCAGCTTACTGTTCTCTGACATTGGGCCAACTTACCTCTGCTTAAACACCTTCAGTATTCTTAAACTGTTTTAAAATACCAATATCAAACAGCTCTTCTCAGCTGTACATCAAACGAACATGTTGAGTCACCTTTGCTAAGCTGGAAAGACAAGGGTCTGTAACTGGATGGAAGATCCCACAGGGACACAGGCAGGGGGCTGGATTGGATAGCCTTATAGACCTTCCAACTCTATCAAGAAGTATCTTCTAATATAATACATGTTTATCACATGCAGATAAAAAGGATACTGCTAGCTAGCTAGCTTGCTTTGCATTCCACCCTTCTACCAAAAAATTAAATAAAAAATGGCACTGTACTCAATCTTTGAGATCTTTGCAATACTGAACTTGAACATCCTGTTCGTCTAAAGCAAGACTCAGCCATGGCTCTTTCCCATTTTGTGGTTCAACAACACCTGGAGGGCCACACGTTCCACATTCCTGCTTTAAATTGACAGCAAGTTGTTTTGAAAACAGTGAAATGGGATTCTTCTGATCTTAACATGATGGTTCTACAAATACAAACTAGAATTTGTTATATAGCAAATTGAAACTCTTATTTATTAGATAGCTAACAGTTGGTTATGGCCTGGCCATGACCTATCATTGTATCAGTTCTGGTTTAAAATTTACAAGATTGTTAACATGACTTGACAATAATTATTATAGATGCTTCTGCTCTCTAAGGTCATCTAGATTTCATCCTTCTCTCAAGAGTCTCAGGTTCTTCAGGCGTGGGAAGAAGTGAAGATTAGACAGCCCAGGAGAGGCAAACCCATTCTAACTCGCTACAATAGATACCTGATATGTGATCTTGGCTAAGAACCGATTCTTTCCAAAGAAGCGCTATAGAAGGGGGTTGTTCAAGAAATTTGGTCTCATTTCATTGTTTACATTATGAAATTATATTTTCCAGACTGTTTTTCTTAATGAACTGTTCTATATGCATCACTTTGTTAGATATTACGTCTCTATTTGCAGTTTGGATAAAATTCACACTTTATTTGTAATTCATTGAACTTGACACATGTATCCTTTTGATCTTTTTTATTTGCAAATGTATTGTTATTTTAATTCACAGCTGGGGGGAATGGAGACAAAAAGTTGGTTGTCTTGCAATAGCCCCCCCCCCCCATTGGTTTTAGTTCAGCAATCTGGAATAAGGGAGACGTCTAGTCATTCTTCTTTTAACAGTTTGAAAACGTTATCATGTCTCCCTCTAAACTCGTTTTCTCCAGGCTAAACATAACTGGCTCCCTCAGCTGCTCCTCTTGGGATTCGAGCTTCATGATTTTCCAATCGTTTCTTGGACACACACCAAATTGTCAATTTCCTTTTAAAATTGCGGTGCCCTAGTCTACTCTGTGCTTCAGGCCAGCACAGAACAGAACAGAACAGAACAGAGCTATTGATCTGCTTTTGTTAAGGCAGCCTAAGAAGGTTGCATTTTTGAATATTTTTTTTTGCATTTGTGAAGCTCTGTTTATGTCCGTTCAGCCTAACCTTTGCATGCAGAGGAAACACTCCCTTGTTCCATTTAACTGCTTCTGTACATCATTAGGGAGCACGGGGGGGGGGTGGATGCTGGAGAAAGAGAGCAGCGGTTAAGAGCATGGAAGATCCATGTTCTAAGCCCCACTAAGCCCTGGAGCTCACTGGGCGACTTTGGGCCAAACACAGACTCTCGGCCGATCCTACCTCACAGGTCTGTTGTTATGGAGGTAAGACTGAGAAGGAGAATGATGTAAGCTGCCTTGAGTTCCTTGGAAGGAAAATGGTGGAACATAAATCTCATAAATAAAGCAAATAAGTGGCGTTCAGGCCTTGAAGGGCAGCACTGGGTGCATCTTGCAGCCTGCCCTGTGCTCCCTAAACGACCCTGCTGCTTTCAGGGGCAACGGAGGGTGTTGTCCTGCTGCCAGTGTTGAAAGTGCGATCAAGCCATGAGAGCTGACCTAGTGGGGGCGTGTGAGCCCACGACGTGGCAGGCGAGGCTTCCGGCTCCCACTCAGCCGTCAAACTCGCTGGGTGATTCTGGACCAGCCACTGACTCTCCGCCCCACCTACCTCACGGGGCTTTGGCGAGGAGGAACTGGCATAGCACGCCGGGCGCTTCGGAGAAAAGGAGGCACAGACATGGAGCACAGCAAATAAGCCCATCTGTCCGCTGCTAGTCGTGCAACAAAGCGGGGGGGGAGACCCCCACCCTTGTCCTTCGGCAGAGCAACAGACCCAGCTGGGCCCCGCTGAACGCGAGCCCATTCGTGTTATTTGCTCAGGAAGGCATGCAAGCCCGCTCGGGGCTGCTTCCTCCGGGCAAGCGCGTTCAGCGCCGCAGTCGAGAACTGGCCGATTGCGCCGGCGGCCGTCGGGGCGCTTCCCATTCATTCCCTGTCCTGGCGCGGCCTGCAGCCCCGACGGCGCCCCGTTCCCCCCGACAGCCGTGCCCCCCCTCCCCTCCCCCCCCCCCCCGGGGCGCCCGGCCACGTGCTCCCGCCCCGGGTCGCTGCCCGATTCTCTTCGGGTCGTGGAGAGCTGCCCAGAGCAGCTGCGCCCCGGAGGCAGTTGAGCCGGGCTGATAAGCCGCGCCGCGCCGAGCCGAGCCTGCTGGGCCGGGGAGCGTTCCGGGGAAGAGCGCGGCCGAGGCGCCCGGCAAGTACCGAGAATCCCCCGCAGGCCTCTTATCGCTTCCCAGGCAGCTGGCGCCTCGACGGCACGCCCGCGACGGGACGCCATCAGCGCCGGACACGCGCGCCGCGGCTGTGCCTGCGCGCCGCCGATAGGGCTGTGCGCGCCCGGGCCCGGCTCTTGCACTTGCAGCGGATGCAACGCTGCTGAGGGGGCTTGCTTTGCCCCTCTTCCTCGCAGCCCATTTACCAGCTCCCAGGCTGTTCCTCACCACCACACACGCTCCAGAGCAGAGTTTTTGGGAAGTTGCAAGGCTCTGGAGGAGGAATCGGCAGAAAGCATCTGTGTGAAGAAGTTTGATAAGTAGCGCTCCATTCTTGAGTACTTGGGTTGAGGCCATTAGGACACAATTTCTGAGCCATCCTGCCGAGTTTCATGCCACCACCCACCTGGGTCTTCCTGCACTGTAGCTCAGTGCATGCAGGAGGTCCCAGGTCCAGTCCCAAGGATCTCCTGGCAGAACGCAAAAAGAATCCGGCCTGAAACCCCAGGCAGTTGCTGCCAGTCAATGCCGGCACTACTGGGCTAGATGGACCAGCATTATGCCTGGCTCAGCACAACCAGAGCTTCCTCTGTTGCACTTGGAAAGCTCTCGAATTGGAGGAAAGGCCTCCAGAGAAGTCAGGTGTCCTCACAAACACTGACCAGCTCTGGGCTGCAGGGTCCTGCTGGTTGAAGGGTCCTTAGTGACCCCTTCCCCCATCAGGGAGTACCAACAGCCACCCAAGCAGCACTGGATGGCTTGCGCTTGCCACCTTTTTACTTCCTGCTGGCTCCAAGGGTGGGAAGGTCAGGGGAATTGTGGGAAATTAAAGGCATGGTTGAGTCAGATGCCTGCCAAAGCACCCATACAGGAATTAAAGGGTTTTCCACAGCATGCATCATCCTGAGCCTTGGTAGTTGCCCGAGGATTCCTGGTGCGAGGGCTGTAGTCCAGTCTATAACCAGGACCTCTCCTTACTGCTGCTGCTTGTTCACTTGCTCTCTCTAAGCTGAACGAGCCTTAGCATCACAGCTGGGAATGCCCAAAGGCAGCCCTCTAGACCCATTGGATTGCAACACCTATCATCCCCATCAAGCTTGGCCGTGTTTGCCTGGATGGTTCACCCTGGTTCAACTCCGAGTGACTTCTTCTGTCTAATGGGACTTAGGTAAGTGTGTACAAGATCTCAACCTTATCTGTGTAAATGCTGCAGGTTTTGCTTCTTTTTCTGTAGCTGCTGTTTCTCTGCCACCTAGAGCCTGAAGTTTCTCATAGCAGGAGAGAGACTATTTCCAAGGCGCCCAAAGGGCTTTTCTGTTGCAATTCATAGATTGTTTGGGTTTCGTTTTGTCTCTTGTTATCCCTTTATTCCTCCTCTTTTTGTGTTTGTAGCATTTGTGTGAAAAGTTTGCCCTTGCTCTGTAGCTACAAAATGGCTTCCAGACTGGCTTGGGAAGATTAATTATCTAAAAGTAATCACATTAAAGGAAAAGGGAGTAGGAGGGAAGGCGGCCGGGGGGGGGGGCAGCCACTAGTCCTTAATGGGAAAGGTCTTATAATGATGAAGTACCAATTGCTAGAGAACTCGGCTTTGAAGATGATACTGCATTTGTGTCTTCCTTGTGGGCGTCCTTCCCAAAGGGAATGTGGTTGGTCTCTTGGGAATGCAATGCTGGGCGAGATGGACATTCGATCAGATCCAGCGGGGCTTTCCTGGGATGTTTATAAATGGAAAACGGTTGAAGGAATGGTCCGTGGGAGCTCACTTAACTCTCTTGTTCTTGGAGTAGGTTTGTTCCTCTTAATAAAAGTTGACAACATGCACAGACAACCTGCAGCCACATCAATAAGGGATGGGGTGCAAGGCAAAAAAGTGGGGTGGAGGTAGAAAAATTGTGATGGTACATAGTCAAGGTTTGTGGTTGGCTGGGAAACAGCTTTACTCTTCCCCTGCCCCCCCCCCCCAAAGAGGAAACGAGATGTTTTTAATCCTCTATTCATCTTCCCTCCCATATATGGAAGGGGCATGTGCACCTCTGGAATCCAGATGCTGTCTTCCATTAGTGATCCTCCTGTGTTTTCCCACCGATTCTTTTTTCCCTCTTACCCTCCCCTACTCCAAAGAAAAATCCATTATGGAGGAGGAGGAGGAATATTTGCACCAGATTTGATTTGGAGGTATCTCTCTGGAAGCACTCAAGGTGTCTGCTTTGGTGGGAATTCTTGAAAAGGAAGATATGCAGAAAACTAATCGATTTTTTAAAAAGTTAAGGGGATGGAAGTCTCTGCGAGAAAGAAACCCAGCTAGTTCAATAGTGAAACATCTGCAAGACTTTTCTCATAACCCAAACAAGGGACATGGTGGCAAGATTAGTACCACTAAACAGAATGTTGGGTATATCATGTTATTTTTGGATATGAAAGCATTCATAAAACCAGGTAGTGTACATGTGTTCTACAGTGGGTGGGTAGAAAGCAAATTGCAATCTGCTGTCTGGGTGATTAGCAGCAGAATAGCAATTTAAAAGCCATGTGGTTTAAATCAAGACCCTGTGGTGGAAAGGACAGCCTGCAAATGTCACTTTCTTTTCCCAGTTTCCTTTGTAGCTGAAGTTCATGCTGACGCTTCCACAGCCAGCGGGCAGAGGAGAGACACCTATAATTTAAAAAGGAATGGCTTGGACAAGTCGAAAAGAATCTCAGAACCAGGGTAGCAAGTGAGGGGATGTGAAATAGGTGAGGATTTCCCCGTGCAAATGAACAGATGTGAACTGGAGAAGGGGTGTGTAGTCCAACGCATCTGGAGAACTTCAGGATGCAGGGAAAGCTGTCTTCTCTTGCTATAGATCAGCAGAGAAGCAGACCACCCTGCGAAGCTCCACGTGTGACGCTCTTGGATGCTCAGTGCGCTAGTGTCGGGAAATATTGCTCCTTTGAGTGGGTGTGAGATGGGCCCACCAGTTCATCCTAACTGGGTGGACCAGCCCTGGGCGCCTGGAGGTTTGTCACTGGAGGCACATCCCACAGAGGGATGAATGGAAGTCAGTCTTATCCTGTACAGATCAGGCCAGGGGGAAGGGCCCCCTGAAACAGTGGGGCGATGGATGAAGCCCGTAAGCTGCTAAGCCTCCATAAAGCCTCTCTTATGTTCAGGCTGCAATAACTGGATGCTGCTCTGAACATCTGTTTGTGGCTATTTGTAGCTCAGCATCAGGGGCTTTGGGTATCCAAAGGGAGCTGATGGGTGAGCATCTGTTTTCCTTGTCACCAGGTTGGAACCAAAGCAACAGATGCACCTGAATTCTAACTATCTCCCATATTGCAGGGCCAGTCCTACTCTCCCTTTGCTGTGCATGATAAATCACCGTATTTTGCTTTTGGATGCTTTGTTGTAGCTGGATGCATTTTGGAGGAGGATGTTTTGTTGCTGTTGTTTTTAAATATCTAGCTCACATCTATGTCATTGCAGCCAAGCGTGGGGTCAGTAGGCAGCACTCTTGGGCAACGGCTGGGGTCCCAAAACTTGTCCTGGCTCACTGACGTCTGCACCACCTCTGGCTTCTTTAAAAAAATCTTCAACCTGTGCCAGGCAACTGGGCCCGGGAGCTGCCATAATGTAGCGTCAAAAATGGATGTCAGTTCCCAGGCACAGAGGCTGCTTAGCAGGCTGCCAGAAAGTTTCACTTTTGCGGAAAGTACAAAAGGACACCCAGTCCAGTTTTGACCCAAGTTGCTGTGTCTTCGTGGAGATATTTCTCCAGGATGATACCCACCAACAAATGCTGGATCATGGGCAAGAATCCATTCCAATAGAAGCATGTAGGGCGAACAAGATCGTCGAAGCAGCAACAAGACAGGCATAGAAATGCTACCTAAGGTGTGGCTCACGGCTGATTCCCAAGGATTCCCAAGGATTCCCAACTTAAATTAAGTTACAATAACTGTGTCACTTTGTGAGCCACAACCGAGGGGAAATGTATGGCAAATTGAGTCCCATTAATCCATTCAGTGTATCGTTTTAGTTGAAAAGCAGTTCAGTTTCTGAGAATGCTTGATGAAACCTGCTTTATTCTTGGTTTTGTTGTGTTTTGCCAAGATAGCAAATTCAGAGCTTAGAAAGACACTTTAGAAAGGAGACAAACAAAGAGGCCTCTACCCCTTGGAAGACCAACAACCCTATGATTATGGCATAGCCTTGCACGGACGGGATGCGCCGTGTGTCTCTCTAGGCCACGAAAGTTCACGCCGTACCAAATGTGTTAGACTGCAAGAGGCAACAAGGCAAAGGAGATGTTTTCATTTGAGGATTTTGTTTATTTTGTTCCGTTTTACTGTAGGAATTCTCTTAGGGCCTCTTAGGACAGTGCTAGAGGGCCCGTAGGCCAGCCTGGATTCCCGGATCTGGATCGGAGCAGATCAGAGCAACCTCCCGCCCTGGGGATCAGAGCTCGGCCCCTTCTCTCCGGCCTTTATGCAACAGACATGAGAAGCACATCACGAGTGTCCTCCACACCCTTGGAAAGTGAGCTTGGAGAGAGGGAGACGGGAATATTGCAGGGGCCAGGAGAGGCGATTGAAGAGGCCAGGCAATGAGTTCTCCTGAGTCCTCTCCAGCCCCCTTCTCCCCACATCCAAGATACATAGAATAGTAGTAGAGTTGGAAGGGGTCAATAAGGCCATCCAGTCCAGCCCCCTGCTCTGCTTCTGTGTGTGGTCACCCATCCAGCTGCACACCTGCACCGTTCCAGCTTAGCAACGGTGACTGGACACGCTAGCTCAGTGGAGAGCTGTGCGGGATACTCCAGCCCAGTGGGCAGAAGAGCCTATCTCTGAGAGGACAGGTGAGGCACAGGTAGCCTCGTCCATGTCTCTCAGTCCACCCAGGATGACCCGAAGTCTCCCAAGTGCAGTATCAGATGCTCCTCTGCAAAGGCTTTTCAAGAAATAGGCCTGGACGTTCCTAGCACTGACCCCAAGGAGGGGTTGCTTCGTAATGCCAGGCAACAGGGCTTTAGCTCAGCCTTCCCTGGCTAATGGGATAGGGAGGGTGGGTGGGAGCTGCAGACCGCATCTGCGGAGCTCCAGCTTGGCCGAAGCTGCTCTGCCAGAAGCACACCCGGCAGTGGCCTCTCCTAATTCTGCCAGCGGGTGATCATTTTCCTCTCCGGTTTGCCCATGCCAAACATTAGCATCCTCCCTAATGATGCACCGTTAACGGGCAAAGCCACCCCATTGTCTCCCACCCATCCGTCCTGAAAATCGTGCTCCCTGGAAGGCCACAAACTAAGCAACCCACATTTTCCATACAAGGAAGGAGCATCGCAAACTGCAAACCTGTCAGAGCATCCCCGAAAACTCTACGCACTGTCGTCTTGGAGAGGAGCTGCCCCTTCCTCTGGCCATCGCTCGGCCTCCCACGGAACTTCAGTTCCTCAGAGTGGGCCGTGAGGACAGCAGGGCCAGGAGCTCTCAGGACCTGTGCTGCTGCCTCTGATGCGGCCGCTAGAAAGCCATTCAAACTGGAACAGCAAAGCCCCTCTTCCTCATCTCAAGCAGCACTAGTTAAACAGGTCGCGCTTCGCACAAACCCACCTGCGTGGGATGACTCCTGGTTCCGGGATCAGGAGGGAGACGCAATCCCCTTTCTTTACGCCAGGCATAACTGTGTATCCTCTGTCTTGTGCTCCCTCACCCCTTTTCTAAGCGAAAGAGCCCCAATCACTGTAATCTCCCCTCTCAAGGGAGATGCTCCAGTCCCTCGATCAATGTCATTGCTCTTTTCTGCCCCTTTCCGGTTGCACACTTTTTGAGGTGCGGTGACTGGAACTGCACACAGTACTCCAGGCATGGCCGCATGCTCCAGAGATTCCTCAAATGGCATTATGGTCGCGGAAGTTGCTTTCTGTTCCCTTTCTAAGACTCCCCAGCACGGGCTCTGCTTTTTTTCCAGCCACTGCACACGGTTTCATCTCACTCTCAAGCGTGGCCCCAAGATTGATTTCCTGGTCAGTGATCAGCAGCTCGGTGATCTTATCAGCGTATAAATGCATATCATGTTAGTGATAACATACCGTCCTTCATCCATGCAGGAATTGCTATTTACTCAAAGGATGTTCCGCTTTTCATTTTGTCCTGCTTTTTAAAGAGGTTTATCATCCTCCGTGTTTAATGCATTGTCTTCATAGCATTATCTTAATATGACTTCTCTGCACCAAGTGAGGAAGAAGTGCAGGGGTTTTTTAAGCAAGAAGCAGGGAAATAAAGCAGCAGAAAAAAATACGCCACAATGGAAATAAGTAGCTGTACAAAAATTTTGAAAAATGTGCTCTATGGTATTTACATCTGAAAAAGGCAGGGCCAGAACCTCTTGAGTTGGATTCCAGTTTCTCTTTTGGGCCAGGGATACGGAGGGGAGGCAAGAAGGTTCTATCCCGAAAATGCCCTGACGTGTTTGAAACAAGCTCCAATTGATATTTGGACAAGAGACAGGATACCCAAATTGATCGGTTCTTGCAGATCAGAGAAACCTATGTGATAGATCCTGCCTGATATTGAACTGTACAGTCCAAGTTTTCAAAGTTTTGTTTTGCTTCAAGCCCCGCTCTGCTTTCATCAGGACTTGTTCAGCAGCTTCAGTGATAGTAAAGCATTATGACCTTATCGTTACCGGCTGATTTCATGCTCCAGCTAGGATGCTTCTCATGCACAACCAGTCGGAACACCATGTGTAGCTCTTCCATCTTGTCTTCCTGAAACGATTCTCTGCAGTAAGATGAAAAGCAAAAGAAGCAGCGGGGAAACATAGGAGGGCTGCAAATGGATGACGACCACATCTGGAGCCTGCCTGTAAATTTCCAAGGATGGGGCATGGCATTTGCATAGTAAAAGCTCCACGTAGAGGCAAATAGTATTGGCTCCAGTGGCAAGAGGTTGGAAGAGAGCTCACGGAGCATGGCCCGTGCACCCCACTTCTTCTCTCGCTGTGGACATTTTGTATTTGAAGCACAGGATGACGTGGTTGGCCACAGTCTGCAGGAAAACAGTGTGGTCGCTGTAAGGTGGAGAAAAGGATACTAGGAAGAAGTGAGGGACTGTGTACAGAATCTGCTTGATGGAACTAGCCTGAGGCCTGCACTGTGTGGGGAAGAGGTTGTCGTCAGGGCTGGATCAGAGTTGCTTGGAGTGTTGCTCAGGAGGTAAATTCGGATCTAGGATAGAGGTGAAATTTGGGTAGGGGCAAAGTTAAGTGCTTTGGCCCTCATCCTAGAACCACAAATTCTGGATGTCCTGTGGCAGCATAAAGGACCATGCGATTCCTGGGCATCCACACCACCTTGGCCCACCCCTGTAATGGAGGCCCTTCTCCATCATTCTATTTTTGCCCAAGGTGGCAGTAGCAGAAACATTTTTTGATACTTTCATACATGCCCCAGTTCGCCGGACTGAGGAAGCCAGGAGGGTGAAGCGCTACTGCCTCTCCGGTTTGACGTGGTCCCCAATCATCCGCCGGTGGTAGACGGCCAGGAAGATGTCGTTCTCTGCGGGGCAATCATAGTGGCAGGAGCAGGACTTGATGACCATCATCTTGCGGACGAACGACCCTCCCTCTGGGCACCGGAATGCCACTTCCACCGTGCTGGTGACATGCGGGGTGCAGCAGCGCCCGTCAGTGCAGCTGCCACAGAACTTAGGTCGATAGGAGTGGACACTGGTGCAGCCAGTGAACTCGAACTGGATTGCCCGGCGGGACTTGGGGCTCCGTATGCACTTCTTCCCTTTCTGAAATGAGAGAGCCCACAAATGGTTGGCCTCTGGCGGAATCTTTGGGGAGGGGAACACACGAAGCTGCTTTTTGTTGTCTCAGACTGAAGCTCCATGTAGCCCAGGGCTGGGCAGAGGGGAGAACCCAGAGGGGAGAGATTTGGCTCTCAAGTCCCAGAAGCCCTTGCCAGCCTGGCCAATGGTCAGGGATGCTGGGAGTAGAAGGCTAGAACATCTGGGGAGATACGTTCTGCCCACCTCTGGCAGCAGACCTGAGATAGCTTCCCCTAGCCCTACCTGGGGATGCTCAGGATTAAAATGGCAACCTGCCACATGCAAAACATGTGCTCTACCACAGAGCTAAGCCTGCTAAATCTGTTGAGGGGACAAAACAGGCGTTGCTTTCACCGTGGGCCTAGCAGTTTTATGTATGTATGTTTTAATTATTCTAGGGTGGGAGCAGGCCCTGATCTAGACTGGGCCCCTACAGCCTAATCTAGAGTGAAAATGGAAAGACAGCCTTTACAGTAACGTCTGTTTTGTCCCTAGCTTGCACCAGTTCTGACTGTGGGAGAGACAGGTTCACATGACACCCATACAAACCTGAATCAAACCAGGATGTCACAGAGACAGCCTGGCTAGAACCAGAGTGAACCCACATGGCATGCTCACTAGAAAGTTAGACTAAGGCTGGGTCTATGACCTAGGGTAGCCTTTCCCACTCTGGTGTTGTCTGGATGTTTTGGACTATGATGCCCATCAGCCCCAGCTAGCTAGGCCCCATGGATGATGGGAGTTACCATCTACAACATCTGCAAGGCACCATGTTGGGAAAGCCTAGGAAGACCCAAGTTCAAAAGCTCACTATGCCATGGACCTCACTGGATCAACTCGGATCAGTCAAGCTGTCTCAGCCTAGCCTAATTCATAGGACTGTTGGGAGGATAAGATGGGCAGAGGTACGCTAGCAGCGGTTCTTTGGTGGAAATCAGGGCTGGAAATGAAATAAGCAACAATTTAAAAACCATGCAAGAGGAACTCTGCTTTCCATCCCTAGTTTTCTATGTCGCTTTTATTTTTAAACATTTCTACCCTGCTGTTCAAACCTGAAAAAACTGTCTAGAGGCCCTGATTATGAAATGCCAAACATTTCAAAGCAGACAGAATTTCATCAAGAGGACAACAACAGCCGAAAGTTGCAAACGGTTAGTGACAACAACAATGTCAAAGAATTGTTTTAACATTTAAATGATAAATTCAAAACCACCGATAGAATGGTGGCGGAATCTCAGCCCAGGAACCGATCCTGGCCCACTGATGGTGCCCTAGGTAGCCACAGCCCCTTCACACTTGCCCAAGTCCATCTCCTGCCAGCCACCCTGCATTTAACAGTTTCCCAGTTTTTGTGCAGTTTCTCCTAATTTGAAAAAGCTGAAATGCCTCTCTAGGAGCACTTACTGGCAGCAAGACCTTGAAGCTAGAATGCACTGCTACTTTTGGTCTCATTCCTTTTGCCTTCAGCTTCACCCACTACAGGGTAAAATACTTTATAATGCAATAAAATATCAGTGTATATGGAGGGAGATTTATCATATGAAGTGGCATCTATTCATGTAAGCTCTCACCTGAAAACTAAGTGGCACAGACCAGCTGGAAGTTTACCACCTCAATGAGAACTAGATACTTAGATAACGACTAACCGTCATTATTTGTTTTTCGGCGCCAGGCGAAGACCTTTTTATTCAAATTGTATTTTAATTGTTAATTTGTCTATTTGGTTTATAGTGTTACCTATTTATGTATTGTTTAGTTAATGGTTATTATTTATTTATACTTTAATTGTGTCTATTTATTTATAGGGCGTGGTTTATTGTTTATGATTTTGTATATTTAATTTGGATTGTATTTTAAGTTTGCCGAGATGCATCGGGGGGCGGGGGGGACAGATAGAAAGGTTTTAAATGTTCTATTGTATTTTAATATGTTGTGAGCCGCCCCGAGGCTTTGTTGCGATGGGGCGGCATATAAATGTTTTAATAAATAATAAATAAATAAATACTTTAATTGTTTGGTGAAAAGTTTTGTCTTCTCACTGACACCAACCCAGAGGCAAAGCGGAGGGCAAATGAGCTATGACTAGCCACCCTCAGAATAACACCCTGACACACACAAAGACAGGAATCTGTAAACTCCATGGGAACTGTAAAAGGGGCAATCTGTAAACTCCATGGGAACTGAAAAAGATGTGAAAATGCCCTCTTAAAAAGTGGCATTTGCGACCGGAGCAACTGGAAGTCACGCTACAACTGAGGAAGTGGTGAAAATCTGGCACCTCTTCCAGATACCCAAGGAAGAGACACGAGAACAGCTGGCTATGGAGGAACTGATAAATGCACTGAAAAACCCCGGAAAAGGGACTGAAGAGCGACCAAACACGAGAGAGCAAAGGGCAGCAAGACAGGAGAGACGTGAGCCGAGCCGGCAGTGACCCTGGACCTAATTCCATGCGGTTCCACTCGCAGAGGCAGGCAGTGCGAGGCTGGTCGCCTTTCCCCAGCCCCCCTCAAAAAGTCCTGGGTTGGGCCCTCCCACGAGCTCCCACGCCGCTGCCCGCCCCCCCCCCCGGGTTGGCGGGCACAGTACCTTGATGGTCTCCTCCAAGGGGCCTTCGCAGTCCCGCACCAGGCAGAGCCTGCTCTCCTTCTCCAGCCGGCACTGGGGGTTGTCGTTGGTGACCCTGGTGGAGATGCCCATCCCGCAGGTCTTCGAGCAGGCGCTCCACCCAGTGGTCTGCACCAAGCAGTTCTCCTGGAGGCTGTTGTGCCGGGACGTGGGCACGGGGGCTGGACTCTTCCTGTAAACTGAGACGGGCAAAAGGGCCTCCTTCAGCAAAGCGCAAGGCCAGGCAGGAAGCGGTTTAGCCCTTTCGCCCAGTACTATGGGCTTCCAGTGGTTCCTTAACGCGGCCCCTTGTCACGGATCTGCAGCCTTCTGCTGTAGTTTCCCTTTTGAGGAGGTGACGCTTGTTGCAAACAGGAGGGTTTTTTAGAATCAGCCACTCTAGAAACTCGTTTAGGGTCTCTGGATGACACACGCTTTATCAGGGTGTTTCCATTTTCTTGGCAGCATCAGAGCATCCTTTGGGGCAATCTTTGGAACCATTTTCTTGTCTGCCTTTCCACACTTTCCATTATACAGCCCAAGGGGGCGCTGTGGCATAGAGCGGAACTGGGGGAACAGGCCTGGGCCTTTTCGTGAATAATGGAAACATCTAAGGAGTTTTCTTGCTCTGCAAAAGCCTGTGGAAATGATTAGGAAACAGGCAAGGCTCTGAAAGGATGGTATAAAGGCCCCCAGAACTTCAGTGAGTGAGGAATCGCAGGTGCACCACAAATGCTTCGTGCAGCGAAGTCCTGGGACTTGAGAAGCAGAGTAGAAAACACAGGAACCCCGTGGTGCAATGGTAGGAAAGATCACACCGATGCTGTCGGGAAGCCTTGATGGCAGCCGCAAGACAGGGTAACTGGGTTTGGTTAGGAAAGACCCCTTTCACCTTGAACCTCAGCAGTTTTATTGAAAGATCACCCAGGACCCCTGCAGTTACTCCAGGTAGTAGTTCTCCCCACCAACTACAAACTTTTCGAACATAATACAGAGTGTTTTATAGATTGAGTCACATGGGCCCAGTAGTTTATGACAAAATAAGGGGAACACAGTCAGAAGGAGGTGAGGGGTCTGCAGAGGGGGCTCGATACAATGGCATTTGATTGCAGGTTATGTTAACATCCTTATGTTAAGGATCTCTGAGGCACAGAGATTATGGTGGGTCTCAGCATACAAATGAGGGTGATTGCAAACCTGTCAACCCGGCAGCCTTCTCAGCTCTTATTGATCAGCAAAAGCAATAGCCCTGGCAGCTTTTCAGCAAGCTGTCAAGTTCCCTGGGCCTTCACTGCCCCCCTGAAGCGTGCCTCACCTGCCTGCTCCTTTCTGGAGAGGTTCTGCTGCCTGCGGCCGCCCTTGCAAATCCACTCCTCGCAGCATTTGTTCTGCGCTTTCACCCGGCGGGGGAAGGGGCAGTCTGGGGAGGGGAGCCGCGTGCCATCGCTGCAGAGCGGGATGCAGCCGATGGCCCCATCCAAGCAGGTGCACTGCAGCTTGCAGCTGGGCTGGAAGCTCTCGCCGCTCAGGTAGATCCTCCCCAGCAGGTCGCAGGTTGCCCCTTCGTGAGCTGGAGGGAGAAGGTGGGAGTCTGTGAGAACAGCCATCCTCCTGCTCATGGACCACACATCTTTGCCGCCTTCAGATATCTCGGACCACAGCTCCCATCAGTCCCAGCCAGCATGAGCAGTAGTCAGGAATTATGGGAGCTCTAGTCCAAAACATCTGGAGGGCATCAGACATAGAAACATGTACATAGAAACAAAGGGACGCTTCCTTGTTTGCTTTTCAGCCATCTATGTATACTCCTAATTAATAGCTCTTTAGCCCAGTTATTCTGAACTTCTGATGCATACGAAATAGGCTCCCCTCATGTGTCTTTTATGCAATTTATGTATGTCTTGGGAGCAGTGGATTCTGGTTTCATACATTTTCACAGAAGCCTATTTGACACATAACACTAAATCACAGTTTATTTTAACTATGTTTTCTTGCCCTGTGTTTTCGTGTGTCGAGCAAACAATAGAACAAACCATGGTTTGTTTTCTCACTCCATGGATTATTTGTTTCTGTCCTCCTTCACCACCGCCTACCCTCTGTTCTGACAGCCTTTCTGGTGCTGCCCTACTGGCATATAAAGAAGCTACTTTTTCTGCCCTCCAACCACTCTTGCTTATGCACCCCTTTTGTGAAACAACTTATCATTCTGAATTTGCATGTCATGACAGCTCATGGTTTAAACTAGTCACAGTTCATAACCATAGGGTCTCTTCATGGTTTGTTTGTGGTTAACAACGCATTGCTAACCCATAGTTCCAGATTTGCATGTAACAACCAATGATTCAACAAACTATGGCGAATTAAACCATGGGCTGTCATTACACATGAATCTGTTCAGAGAGTTGGAGGGGTCATGGAGGCCATCTAATCCAACCCCCTATTCTATGGAGGAAATCCACAGTAAGACCCTTCCCACCAGAAAGCCGCATGAAGACACCCCTGCCAAGCAAGAGGGAGCCCACCGCTCCTTCAGACAAGTAGTTCCACCTTCCTTTTCAACCCATATCTACCCTCCCACAACTTGGTCTCACCTTAGTCCAGTCCTGGCCCTCTGGACAGAACAAGTCTTTGTCTGCTATTGCAGCAGGGGAGAGAGTCTGTGGTAGCTCACCTAAGCAGATGCCGCTGTCTCTGTGCACTTTGGAGAAATCACAGTAGAGCCCTTTGTGGCGGTCGCACGGTTTCTGCAGGGAGCACAGCTCGCCGAGCTGCCTGGCACAGACCTTGCAGCAGCCGCAGCCGTCCAAGAGGAGGCTGGTGCCGGCGGGGCACTGGAGCGGCTGCGACGGGCACTCGCACGGGTATGAGCATGCCTGGGACGCCACCTAGTGCAGCAACAGGGAAGGGTGGCATCAGGAGAAGCTCGGAGCCAGAGCTCTGTCACATCAGTCGCAGGGGCTACTCCGGCAATCCCAGGCCGGGCAGTCTCCGGATGTGTCAGCCTACAATTCCCAGAATCTCCAGTTGCAGTCCAACACCTCTGGAGGGCCGGGAACGCTGCAATATACTCACCCTCTTGGAATTGCTCACTGTGGCGTGTTTCCCCAAAACAAAATATTTATTGTAAGCTGCCTTGAGGCCTCAATCGTAGGTGACATAAAAATGGAATTATGAATAAATAAAATATAAGAACAACATCACTACAATCAAACAATACCATGATAACATTAAAGATTGGCTCATATCATCATAAAACTGCTGAAATACTAGTTTTTAAAGACCAGGGAAAATGAATATAAACCATGCAGGGGAGTGCGAAGTGAGCGCCAGGCAAACCTCCCCAGGGGCTGAGTTCCATAACAGGTGTTGCCACCAAGAAGACAATCCGCCAGCCAGCTCACTGCAAATGGGGCAGAGGCACCCGGAAAACAGTCTCTAAAGCCGACCTCATCCTTTTGCCCTCCGTCATGGGATCAGCACTACTTTAGGTCCACAAGTCCACGTAGAGCTCTAAGTGGAAACTTCGGCACTCACAAATGCCCCCAGAGCCAAGCGAGCTTTTTAGATGTTTCTGCTTCATGTCGCCCACATTCAAGTGTGAGAAATTTCAGGGGTATCCGTGCATGCCAAGAGTTACTTCCTTGGAAGCAGATCAAGGGCAACTCATGCCATTTCTCTCAAAGAAGGGTTATTCATACAATGTATGGGCACCCCAAGTGGGTGTCCACACTATTAACATTCCCCAGACTATTGCATCGCATGGGGAATCAACTCACGGTCTTCAGCTAACATCTAAAACATGCTGCATAGGATCATGTCTGACTCCTGGGCAGAGCCACCTGTCCCTTTCCCTACAACCTGCCAGGTAAAATGAAATTGGGAGGGAGAGAATAGGGATGACCCACCTGTTTCTGGATCTGACCTTGCCTGAAGCTGACACACAGACCTTTTGTCCTTATGGCCACATGGCCTTTGACAGAAGGAAGGTTTTCCGCCCTTGCTTTATCTCATCCAAGGAGCCCATTCCTGAGGATCTCGGTTTTCTGCAGAGAGCAAACCAGCTGTCTGCCTTTTCCAGGCCCTGTTCCAGCACTGAGTTCTGGCTATCCACGCTCGCTTCCCTCTCCCTTTCCTTTGTTCAGTGGTGGGAAGCAAAGTAAGCCTTCTCTGCCCTCCTGCCGCTCCACCCACCCAACTGGCCATCTCAGCTCCCACTCAGACACCCCACTGGAATGTCACCAGCTGTCCTTTGTCGAGTCTTAAGATCCAATGTCTCACCCATGTCGGCTGCTCCACTTGCAGAGGGGATTCAGTGTTTGGAAGGGATCTTGCATCTCAGAGGCACGGAGTAGCCAGGCACACCAAAAGATCATTCAGACCAATCCCAAGCCCACACGATTATGTCCGCAACATCTGTTCCAGCTGATAGCTTTGCAGCTGTGCATTGATGCACCAACTGCAGTTCCAGGGCAGTCTCCAAGGGAAACCCCATGTATTACAGTAGTCTGTACTGGAGGTTGTGTGGTGCGTGAAATACCACCACCAGCCTATCTCTGGAAATCCACCAGCTGCAGGTGGCAGAAAAAGATGTTTTGTGGCACCTGGGCATGCCGTCTGCAAAGAAGCCCAGACCCAAGCAGGCATGGCCAAAAAGCTTTTGCAGCAAGAGCCACCTCCATTCAGGGCCCTGCTCCCGACAAGCATGCTCAGCGACGCCCTGGTCCCATCTGCTCAGCCTGCAAGTCGAAACAAGATGCATGTGCATTCAGTCCTTCGGGCTGAACCTGGCGAGCTGGGAAATTACGCACTGAATGTTCTTTCTGCTTCATTCACCAAGCTTCCCCACTGCCAGAATCTCCTGGGTGAGACACCCGCTCTTGTCTCTGCAGCTGTTCTGGCTCCACGGAAGGCCTGCCTGGACTCACACCGATCCCACCTTGGGGAAGCAGCCAACCCGTGCATCACCAACGCCATTGGCTTATGATGCGCACCACCAGGCTCAAGGGGATTCGCTGAGCTGCTCCCGTGATATTGGCAAGGCGCTTCTGGGATTCCACACTCCACTGTCTCCAAGCCCACGTGTACACAACTGAAATTAACACCGATCCCCCCCCGTCCACTCTCTGCTCTCTTTTTCTGCCTTCCTCTGTCATTTCCTCTCCGTCCAGTTTCAGACTGTATACTCCAAGGGCAGAGAACTGCCCTCCTTTGCGTCACAGGACACTCTGCATGTAGAAGGAACACGATGCATCATTGTGGTTGCTAATCAACTGCGACAAAGAAGAGACATAAATTCTGTAGCACAGTTCTTAGATTCTGCACTCCCCTCGTCCCAAATCTAGATTAAAGGAGACAAGTTTTTCTCTGATTGCATAAAGGTGATGGGAAATTATAGTATCTCCATCATCAGGAAAGGTCTTCTGTAAATAACACGGGGAGGGTAGAAAAATAGCATTCCTGCAATGTTCCCTGGGATACCCATGAAAAGATGGAGAGGGAGGAGGAGGCTCAGGACCCTCATCATCTGTCAGGTACTTTGGGCTGCAGGCTAATTAGTCACATGGTGGCTTATTAGCCGCCAATGGTCTAATGTGTCATGTGAACCCACCCGCCCTGTCCATCAGCCGCCTTCAGCCAAGCCTGCGTTTGAGGGACTGCCACTGCAAACTAAACCTGTGGCAAAATTAGAACGTAGCACTAATTCACCGAAATGCAGGCTTTAATTGCATTTTAAGTGTCAGGGAAGGGATAGGATGCAGTGAGATAGAGTGCAGCACAGATGGGGATTCGGCAGAGGCAGTCTGGGTGAAACTTAGGGGTTTTGACAGAGAAAGAGACCTGACAGTGGGGGTATGTTATCGCCCTCCAGGTCAACTTGAGATCCTGGATGATGTCCTGACAGGCCAGATTCTAAGGATATCTCGGGGGAGAGACACAGTAATTATGGGGGATTTCAATCTCCCAGATATTACTTGGGAGACTCACTCGGCGGTGACAGCCAGGTCACGTCACTTCCTAGAAGCTCTAGAGGGTGGGTTTTTCACACAGAGGGTCCAAGAGGCGACGAGGGGGGGAAACATCCTGGACTTGGTCTTGACCAATAGGGAGGAGCTGATAGATGAAGTACAGATTAGGGGAGCTCTGGATGCGAGTGATCACTCCATCCTTTGCTTTGAGATCAGAGGACTGGGGCCGTGCAGCAGGGCGAGCACTAAAAGCTGGGACTTCAAGAGGGCCAACTTTGGCCAACTGAAGGCCAGGCTGGGGAAAGTCTCCTGGGATAGGTTACTGGAAGGTAAGCAAGTAGAGGAGGGGTGGATGGCACTCAAAAGGGAGGTTTGCAGGCGCAAGCCCTGACAATACTTCTAGTCAGTAAGGTGGGGAGGCGGAGGAGAGTGCCACCATGGATGCGAAAGGAGGTGGTTAGGGGGATTAGACGAAAGAGGAGCCTCCATAGGAAATGGGTACTGGGGGAAATAGACAAAAGGGTATACCAGGAGGAGGAGGCCCGTTGCAGAAGGATTCTTCGCAAGGCTAAGGCTGATTATGAGCTGAGACTTGCCAAGAATATCAAGAGCAACAAAAAGGGCTTCTTCCAGCATGTAAATAGGAAAAGGAAGGGGAGACAAGTGGTGGGACCACTAAATAAGGAGGAAGGAGATCCAGTGACTGACATGAGGGAACAGGCACAGATGCTAAATGAATATTTTGCCTCTGTGTTCTCCCCAAAGCAGGACGGGGGATATCCGTATAGGACATTGGATGAGGCTGGGACTTAGGGGCAGAGATTAGAGTCACCCCCCTTGAAGTCGAGGGGCTCCTCAGGGCATTGGACATTACAAAGGCGCCAGGCCCTGACGGGTTACACCCAAGAGTACTTAGAGAGTTGGCAGGGGTTCTCTCACGCCTGCTGGCCTCCATTTTTGAGGCCTCGTGGAGAACAGGTGAAGTTCCAGAGGACTGGAGGGTGGCATCGGTGGTCCCAATTTTCAAAAAGGGTAGTAGGAAGGACATGGGGAATTATAGACCGATTAGCCTTACGTCCATTGTAGGAAAAACAATGGAAAGTTCATAATAGAGAGAGATCTAGTGATGCTAGATAGGGAAGGGAGGCTGACAGCCACACAACATGGCTTCCGCAGAAACAGGTCCTGCCAGACAAACCTTGTGGAATTCTATGACAAGGTTTCAAGATGGCTAGATGGAGGGGATGCAGTGGATGTGGTATACCTGGATTTCAGCAAGGCCTTTGACAAAGTGCCCCATGATATCCTGGTGGAGAAACTGAGGAGTTTTGGGATACACCAAAGCACTGTCCGGTGGATTAGGGCATGGTTGACTGACCGAAAGCAGAAGGTAACCATTAGCGGGGAATCGTCGGGATGGCAGCCAGTGACAAGCGGGGTCCCCCAGGGCTCTGTCCTGGGGCCGATCCTGTTTAATCTTTTCATTAACGACATGGAAGAAGGGGTGAACAGTCTGCTGATCAAATTCGCAGACGACACTAAAACTGGAGCAGTGGCCACAACTGAGGAGCAGATACACCAGATCCAAAAGGATCTGGACAGACTATGGAAGTGGGCAGGAGACAACAGGATGGCGTTCAATGTGGAGAAGTGCAAGGTCTTGCACTTGGGGCATAGGAATAGCTGTCATAAGTACAGGTTAGGGGACAAGTGGCTGGAGAGCAGCACTTGTGAAAGGGACCTCGGGGTACTGGTTGACCGCAGGCTAAACATGAGTCAGCAGTGTGATGCGGTGGTCAAGAGGGCGAATGCCACCCTTGGTTGCATAGCCAGAAGTGTGGCTTCTAGATCAAGAGAGGTATTACTACCACTCTACATGACTCTGGTGCGCCCGCAACTGGAGTATTGTGTTCAGTTTTGGGCCCCTCATTACAGAAAGGATATAGCCAGGTTGGAGTCAGTGCAGCGTAGGGCCACAAGGATGGTGGCTGGTTTGCAGGGGATGGGGTATGAGGCAAGACTGAGGGAACTGGGTCTCTTCAGCCTGGAGAGGAGGAGACTCAGAGGGGATATGTTGGCAACATACAGGTATGTGAGGGGGTGTCACATGGAGATGGGGAGAGGCCTGTTCTCCCCTGCAGAGGAAAGCAGGACGCGCTCCAATGGAGCAAAGCTCAGGGAGCCAAGGTTCAATTTGAATGCCAGGAAGCACTTCCTGACAGTTAGGACCCCGAGGGCGTGGAATGGGCTTCCACGGGAGGTCGTTGAGGCCCCATCGGTGAGGGTGTTCAAAGATAGGCTGGACATGCACATGGTGGGCATGTCATGAGCGGAGCCGGCTGGTGCCGGAGGTCAGACTAGATGGCCCAGGAGGCCCCTTCTGACTCGCTCTGTTTCTATGTTTCTATGTTTCTAAGTGGATTCTCCTCCCTGCGAACAGCTCTTTGGATACTGTCGGGCTTCTCGTTCTCTCTCTCCAGGAAATGCATTTAAGAATGATTTCCAAACAATGACTTCTCTCTCTCAATTTGTAAAGAGAAGTTTATTTTAAACAGCCAGTAAGGGTGTCTTTCCCAGCCTGGTGCTTCCAAAATATTTTGGACTTCATCTCCATTCAGTCCCACCTAGTGCAGCCACTGGCCATGAATGTCAGGAGTTTTGGCCCAAAACATCTGTATCCTTGCCAGGCTGAAGTGGCTCATCTTTTCTCAGCCTATCAATCCTCCCTACCACCAGTGTATGCCTCTCTCTTATATGTATATTGTTTTTATACCTGTATTGTTTTATAATGTTATTGTTTTGATACCTTTTACAGTTTGCTTTTATACTTAGTTATAAACCATCCAGAGAGCTTCAGCTCTGGGTGATACAGAAATGAAATAAATAATAAGATGAAAACAATAATAATGGCTGCAGCTAAAATGGAGATAGTAACAACCTCTACAGACCAGAAGGCCTATTAGTCAAAAACCCATCCTGAGTAGTCACACCTTCCATTTTGCTCAGCCCTGTCTGGCATGGTGTGTCTGAACTCAGACAATATAATCGGGATACTTCACACACACACACACACACCATCCGCAAACACCCTGCACTTCCTGGTGTTCTTCAGGCAAGATTTGGGTGGAGAAACGTCTGACTCCTAAAGTCAGGAGTAAAGTTTTGGAAGTAAATCTGGATTCACCCCCATATTTCCTTGGGAAAACCAGGAAGTCTTGGATTGTGGAGCAGCTGATGGGGTGCTTCCAGACTCTGAGCACCGCCAATTAATTCGAACTCTTTCCTGGTTTTCTCCAGGAAGGATTTTGCTTAGGTAAGGGGGAAAGGACAGGAGAAAAGCAGTGGAAAAACACTAGAAGGCAAAATGGAATGGAAGGTAAAATCTTAGGAAAAAAATAACTGTAAAACTCCATGAATGAGGCTGAGCCGTCGCACAAAGCACCCTTCTGGCTCTGCAGTACCACAGACAGGAGAGGGGCAGCTGGAAAGTTTGGGAACTGCCACAGTGCTGGGAAGCTTCCTCATCTGCCCCCAACCCCAGGGTTGTTAACTGCAACTCCCAGCATCCCCAAGCACCCATGCTGGCTGGGGATGTTGGGTACCATAGTTCAAATCCTCTGGGTTGGAGCAGGCCAGTTAAAGTGCTGAGCTAGGGCTGGGGAGTCCTAGATTCAAACCCCCACTCTGCCATGAAACTCTCCGGTAACCTGAGGCCGTCACCATCTCTCAGCCTCACCTCCCTCATGGGTGTTGTGCAGACACTAGCCTGTAGAGCGAAAGAAGAAACATAGAAACACAGCGAGTCAGAAGGGGCCTCCTGGGCCATCTAGTCTGACCCCTGGTTCCAGCCGGCTCCGCTCACGACATGCTGAGCTTACTGCAAGATGGATAGGGGGGAAATGTAACTTAAGAACAACCGCATCTCATCCAGAGCACCTTATTTGTACATGAAGCCTGGTCTTGTTTATTCTTGCTGCCCTTTTGCATTATAACTCATTTTAAGCACATTGTTTTCACAAAGTTACATCACTGGCTAAGGACCTCTTTGTATTCGAAGCGCAAGTTTCCCAAGTCTTTCATATACCCCCACCACCCCGATCTCCCTGGAAGTCCAAGTCTAGAGTTTCCTTTTTCTATCCCCTTCGAGAAAGAGATGCCCCCCCCCAAAAAGTACCAGCGACCATTGCGATGCTCCTTTGGTGACCCCACCGGGATCTGTCCAAGTCCAGCCACACAGGACACTGCAGCAGCGTCCCTGAGCATCCCTTGCACAGAACCGGCACAGCCTGGCCCAGTCCCAGCATTGTGCCACAGGGCAGCCTGCCCAGCATGATCTACAACACTTGCAGAAACACGGACGTCAAGGAAAGCAGGGGTGGCCCACTCTGGGGGACAGTTCCTGCAAGCACGTGTCTTTTGACCCACCCGGGACCTGCACCACCGTTGCTGCTCCTGCACCCTCCAAAAGGGCTCCTCCTGAGCCTCTGCTCTGGCGTGCATCCACCGCTTTTCCACTGCTGCTGCGGCGTCACCAGATTTTGGCAGTGCGATGGCAGAGGGTGGTAGGAGCTGCGTTGAAGCCCAATCCTGAAAGTTGCCCACCCCAGCATAGGAGCATTCACCTCTCTTACACTAGGTCTATGCTACACCAGCCCAAATCATTTGCCCTTTCAGCCCTGTAAGGTCTCCTCTGACTGGGAAACTCTCCGGGGTCTCTACTCCAGAGGGAGTTTTTTAATTATTAAAAAAACAAAACCGGAAATCCTGGGTTTGAAGATGGGACCTTCTGCCTGTCGAATGTGCCCATCAGCCACAGCCCCTCTCCTTTGCACCTTCCAAGGCAAAGCATCCTCCCTCTCAAGAATCCATTTCAGCAACCCCAACAAGCCCGGCACATGTGACAGCAAAGCCGACACCCTTGTGCTTCCAGCAGGAATCACACCGGGCACCCAGAGCATGCGATGTGTGAGCCGCCCGCATGGGTGGCAGGCTGGCACAGCCCTGCTGTGTGCAGGCATGTCCTTCAACAGGCATCGGAGGCGGAAGGCAAGCTCCCTCATCTCCATGCATGGAGTTCCGTGGTGCACGGATACATACCCAGCCAGGCCCGGGGACATGAAGGAAGAGAGTGACAGTGACGATGGCCCCCACCTTGGCGAGCATCCTGAGCCCCCTGCTCCCTGCGCTCTGTGTCGTCGTTTGCAGGATGCCGTCCTCAGGCTCATCTTTAAATAGGCTCTGGTAAAAGGGGTGTGCCTGGACATGAGTGACAACCTGGAAAACAGCCCAATGTGCCACAGAAAATGCACTGCATTCCATAAACACGCACACACATTTTCTTCTGCTGGTGAGGTCTGGGATGCAGACATAAAATTCCACATGGGTGGTGGGGGGGGGGGCAGGGGGAGAGCAACATCTCCAGCCAAGCCCTTTCAAAGGCGTACTTTCCTTCCTTAATCCTAAAAGCATGTAGACGGGAATGCTTTTGCAGACTGCATCTTACTTACCTCCCCCCTCCCGGACTTTCCATTAAGTTAGTTTCTATTGGACATAAAAGCTGTGCTTGTTAAAGAAACTCAAGGCACATGGGGCTAATTTTTGTAACATGAAGGAGGAGAAAAGTTTGGAATGTTCAACATTCTTGAACTATTAAGTGCCGCTACTGATGATGCATCAAAACATGAGCGAGGTGTGAAAGTGCCCACATTTCTGAGTCAAAGCAGGGCTGAAATTTATGACAAATAAGCCAGAGTGAGAACCCACTCATTCTGAGCTATCAAAACCGACTGAAACATCGAGTGAGTCATACTTAGAAGCCTCAGACACAGTTTTCACAGTTGTGCCTGAGAAATGGATGTTTTTTAAGTTGTAGGACTTTCTTCTGCCTAAGCATACAAATGGTTGCATCTTAAGGGGTCCAAAGATCTCACTTTTCTTTGCTTTAAAACGGAACTGGAGCACCTGTGGCCCTCCAGATGGGAGCAGCAGTCCAACAACATCAGCCCTGGCAAGTAGAGTTAATGGCAGGGAATAATGGGAACTGCAGTCAAGGAACATCTGTCAAGGCGCAGATTCCCCATCCCTTTCTTAGCGAATGTCTACGTCAAAGCATGCATTTCTGCTTGGGGGCCGCATGTACGTCACCCGTCTCCAAATCCCGCAGGTGCCGCATGGCCGATGCAATGTGGAAGAGCTGGCGCGGCGTATGGCACATCCTCCACCCTTCCCACCCACACCCAAGGAGCTCAAGGGACACACATGGCAACCCCAGTCCAGATATTATCATCCTAACAGCCCTGTGGGGTAGCTTAGGCTGACGGATAAGTGATTGGCCTGAGGTCACCCCATAGGGGCTGAGTAGGGATTGGGACCCAGATCTGGCCAGTCCTAAGCACCACACCACACTGGCTTAGTTTCAGATTCAAATCCTGACATCAGTTCAGGGGGCAACCAAACGCCAGTCGCTCTTTTGTGGGGTCATACCAGCTGTTCTTCAGGAGAAAGGATGGAGCTGAGTCCCAGGCAGATCCAGGACTCAGCCTCACACGACAAAGCATGCAGAATTTTGCCTATTATCATTTTACATGCTCTTTAAAGTCTCTGTGTTCATCTTTAAAGGAACTTGAGTCCTTAGGATAACTATTCATAAAAAGGAATGCATGGACCGGGGAGAGGAGGGCAAGATTTGGGGGGCAGCAGAAAACACGCTCGGGCAAAACGATTTGGGGGGCAGCAGGCGGTGAAGCGCATGTGGCCAAAAGCTGGCTAGCCCTGGGGTGGCAAAGGCACCAGAGACTGCCAAGGTCACTGCATTGTTGCATCAGCAAGTGCCCCGGACAGAGATTCCGGGCTCCAGAAGAAAGATCTGGGGATCCAGCCCTTAGTGGATCTTCTTTTAACGCTGCCACCATTCAGGAGACCTGTGATGAGACCCCCCGTTGCCTCTCTTTCAGCACTGAAGTCCGTCATGAGGGTTGTGTGTGGGCAGTGATTTGACTCATGCCCATGGTGTTGTGGAGAGTTTTCATTCCCCACACCCATTTCCCCAATTTATTTGTTACTATTTATTTACTGAATTTGTACAAAAGCCGCCCGTTAGCATCATGCTGTCTAGGCGACCATTGCAATAAAAATCTCAATAACAACATTAAATAAAATAATGCTGTTAAAATTTTACAATAAATAAACAAGATAAAACAGAATATATCTAATCAGACACACATGTAAGTTAATGAAATTAATAAATTAAAACCAGTGCCGTTGATATAGATGGTTGAAGTAGTGTCTTAGGTGCATTGAAAAAGAAGAGTTTTTGTCAGGTGACTAAATCCCAGTCAAGTAGGTACCTGATGGATCTCCAGTGGCAGGGGATTGCCCAACTGGGTGCCACTGCAGAAAAGGCCCCTCTTTCAGGAGAGAAACCTGTAGGAGGGCCTCCACCGATGACTTTAAATTTGAGTTGCCTCCCAAATCACTAGTAAGCTCAATGAGAAAACTAGTAAGTTTTGTGCTAGTCTTCTGTCCTGTCCTGGAAAGAGTTCATCAGGAGAGGGTTAGCCTGCACCTCTGCTAAACGCCAATCCAAATCCGCCTGGCCTGGAAACAGAGTTGGAAGGGACCTTGGAGGTCATCCTGGACAGCCCTCTGCAGTGCCAGGGCCTTTTCCAGATGTCCACCCAGCCTCACCTTACTGAAGGTGAGCCATTCCAACATCAAAACCCTTTGACCCATTGGAAGTTCCTTCTCATGTGTAGCTCAAATCTACTTCCTGGAACGTTCACGGCTAGCTTGGGTCTGCCAAGCCTATCTCACAAGACTGTTGTTGCAAGGATAGTTTGTTCCAAGACAAAGGTGTGGGTTGCACGGCCTGGCTTGCATCCTCTAAACCAGACTGCTGCATTCAGGTGTGATGAAAGCGGCTGCCTCATTGCCCGGTGCCGAAGACGGGCGTGATCGCGTTAACGGGCGGATATGTCAAAACACACCTAGACAGTCTGGTGCATTACATGCTCCAGAAACAAGGTCAAGCAGAAGCTAGTGAGCCGGAACACAGAGCACTAATCCCAGAGCGAGGAGTGAGAAATAAGGTAGCAGCGACTAGAGCTAAGAGCATCACCGTCTTTCCAGCATCAGCGAGGCAGACACCAGACTGAGTGGGATGCTGTAAATTGGTGTCCTGCAACAGCAGGGGTTGGACCCAGTGGCCTTCATGGCCCCACCCAATGTAACTATGATTTTCTGAATCTAAGCAAGGCCTGTGTCCTTCCCACCAAGCCAGTGATAAGTCCGTACACAACAGACATAGATGTTCTAGCAGTCTGATCTGCTATAAGAATGCCTCCTAGTTACAGTTATCCTTTGCCAAATCTTTTCACCGTATGTTGTATCATACGGTCTGCTTTCAGCTCTGGACCCGGGAAGTCAGCAGAGAAAAAGGCTTCAAAACAAGGGCAGGTGAGTAAGTGCATCTCAGCCAAGAGCTCAGATTTTCTTGGAAGAATACACAGTGTGGTCAGTGGGACCATATGCAGTAGGTCCCTCTTCTCTCCTTCCCACACAACCAAGAAGAGCAGCTATTACAGCTGAGCAGTTCAAAGAGTAACCCAAGAGAGGCAACACCCAAGTTTGGGGCGATTGGCATTTCTCAGCTCCGCGTTTGCCTGAGCTGTTTAGAGGAAGAGCTGAAGGTGTCAGACCTACTTAATGTCTCCCTGGAGCAAGGAATGCTCCTTGTTTAATTCGCCTTTTAAAATAAATTTTAAACACTCTTTTTCTCCTGAATTTACTTTATTCATACCCACCTCCCACCTGCACTTCAGAACAGATACCTGATAAAATGAGCACAAAAAAATGTGTTGAAAGCAGGGCTGTGAGTGTGAATGGACCCTCCAGGATGCGGCCAACATGGTTGCCGAGCGCCTTCCGCGTGCAAGTCTTGTGTAGGAACTAAGCTCCCCATAGTTCTCCAAACACCATCTCAAAGCTTGTTGCAGTTGAGTCTCTACCAAGGGTTGGCTTTTCCTTTTCGTATGAACATTCGTGCAGAATCGTGCATGCGTGTTTCAGAGGTATGCATCTTTTAAGCATATATGTTCTTCTCCCATTGATTCAAGCTTTGCACATTCTTTGCGAAAGTACACCATTTTCAAGCGCATTTCCCAAATGTAAGCATGCAGTCGGATGCATTACTTGGAGGCGAGTGAATCACACGGAAGGCAGGTGTAGGCATGTATAGGATTGAACTGTAAGATATTTAGGAGGACCTGAATAGGTCAGCGCTTTCCACTGTATATACCTGGGTGTTAGGCTAAAAGCTCCCTCTGTCAGCATGTGTTTAATCCATAATTTGTTGCTCTGAATATTAATGTTACTGTTGATTTCTCAATCCTTTTCATAGCTTTAAGTGTTTTTAATCTTTAGTGTAAAATTTTCATACCTTGGTTGGTGCATTTGTTGCTTTGGTTATTTTGTCAGGGCTTTTCGGACTTTTGGTTGTACCATTGCAAGCCACCCTGACAAGCATATTTCATATTGAGCAATATGAAATCTACAAAAGTATTAAAGAAGAACAGCAGTGCCCAAAATCTGCCAAGCAGCTGCTGGTCAGGGAAGAGGCTGGGGCCAGAGCCCTCTGAGCAACCTTGGCGGATTGTATTTGGCTCCAGGGACTGAGGTTTTGCACTCCTCTTTTAAATAGTTGGAGACTGTCCCTTGGAAAGGAAATCGCCACAGTAGAAGAATATGCAGCTGCAATCTTTTGCAAGATTATAGGCCTGTTAAAAGAATTAAATATAACCTCCCTTTTGTGACTCAGCAACCATTTATGGCTCTGGAAACATCAATTTCCTGTGCAGCCACAGTTCCAGATCTATGTTTGTTGTTGTTTTAAATTTATTTATCAGTACGTAACAACTTTTGTGTGGGGGCTTGCTCAAAGCAACACATCATGAAGCTGTCCAGGACAAAGAAAGAACAGGATTGCTTATTTTTTCCTTGAAGACACATGTTCGATGCAAAAGTCCGGCAGGTAAAACATCTCCTTGCTTCACAGGCTTCGGAAAATGACACCTGTTAAGTTTTTGCTGCATGCAGCTGTTAGAGGTGCAGAACTGCTGTCAGGAACAGGGTGGTAACCCATCCACACCCAAATATTTGAAATAACTGAAGGCCATTGCCCAACAGAATGTTCTCTAGATGTGTGATTTTGGCGGTGGGGGAGATGTGCAGGGATTCTGCTTCTAGCCATTTGATCTTTTTAATCATTCTTTGTCCAAACTTGAAATAATGTAAATGCACAATTTAAAATACCTAAAACTCCACTCTTCTTCCTAACCTCAAAGTTTCCTTCACTCCTCATAGGAAATACTTTGCAACAAACACTGTTGAACAATGTAGGGGGCTCTTTTGATGATTAAGTTCCTTTCTGGCTCACCTTTCCCTCAAGGCGGCATAAGAGGGTTCTGCCCCTCCCACTTTTCCCTCACAACAACCCTGTGAGGTAGGTTAGCCTGAGATGATTTCAGACCCAAAGTTTCATGGCTAAGGGCACAGATCTTTGCACGTTTAGATACACTGGCTGGGCATGCTGGGAGTTGTAGGAACGTTTGTGTCTAAAGATGTATAGGATTGTGTCCTTCAGGGGGCGTTGAACCTGGGGCCCAACCCAGAAGTGACTTCCCTTCAGAGGCGCAGAGTATCTTTCAGCCTGAGCATCAGATCCCATTTCTCCTGGACCCCCTTCCCCCCAGTCACGCATGGGGCTAAAGATAACGGGGCCAAGGCCAAGGGCTGTTATGGCCAGCAATAAAATCCTGGGAGAGACATTTCGACCTCTTATAATGGAGGAAAACTGTTTTAACAAGGACAGTTATGAATGATGGGAAATATGGGTGTGGGCCTTTGGGAACTGGACTGGGATCCCACAGGTGCAATTCCCCCCCCCCGACTTCATACATGCATTCTGAACCCCTAATAACATGGTAAGCAGTACCGTTTTTGAAAGAGGAAGAGGAGGAACAAAGTGGGAGCCAGTATTCATTGCGATGGGGGCACTGTCTGCTCACAGGCTGATTTCTTAAAGGGACAGCAGAGACCAGGCTGCTGCTGTTTGTCTGGCTAGTCGGCATCTTACCTGTTGCAAGTGTCGGGGCCAAAATGATCAAAGGCTCTGCCATAGTATGGCCGCTAGAAGGCTGACACCCACCGTAAGTCTGTTTGTTATGATAATATCTTATCCTTCCTCTATGGATTGTTCTCTGCCCTCCAGTTTACTCTTACAACAATTTATTTGTTTGTTTGTTTGTTTATCGATTTATATCCTGCCTTTTTCCTACAAAGGGCTCAAGGCGGCTTACATCTCATCCTGCATCTTATCCTCACAACAACAACCCTGTGAGGTAGGTCGGGCTGAGAGTCTGTGACTGGCCCAAAGTCACCCAGTTGGCTCCATGGCTGAGCGGGGACTTGAACCCAGATTCTCTGAGTCCCAGTCCCATGCTCTTAACCACCACACCACACTGGCTCTCCCATCAGGTAGACAATCCCATCAGGTAGATTGAGAGAGAGCCAGTGTGGTGTCGTGGTTAAGAGCGGGGGACTGGGACTCAGGCGATCTGGGTTCTAGTTCCCACTCAGCTATGGAGCCAAGTGGGCGAGTCACAGATTGTCAACCCAACCTACCTCACAGGGTTGTTGTTGCTAGAGGAGAATGATGTAAACTGCTTCAAGTTCTTTAAAAAGAAAAAGAAAGAAAACGGGTGGCACAAAAATAGAATAATTCCCAATATTTCCCAATATTTTAACAGTTAATTGGTTTTGTTCTTGTCTTTATCATCATTTACTGGATACAGTGTGTTATGCATTGTTTGTTGTATATGGTTGCTTTGCTTTTTGTTTTGTTTTTTTGTAAGCCGTCCAGAGACTTTTAGTATTGGGACGGCATATAAAAACTTCAAATAAATAAAAACCTGACTTTCTCCCATTCTTGTCCACCACATCAAACTGATTCTCCTGTTATAATTGCTTCTGCCAATCAAGCTGCAACTAAAGCACCGGTTCTGAGGAGTGATTCAAAAGAAGGCAGCCCTAGCCAGTTCTGCAGTTCCTTAATGGTGGTTTCTGTACTTAATGGCCTCACACACAGAGAGAGCCCTACTATTATATGATTCATTTGCTGGTTTCAACCCCTTTGGGGTTTGGAGAGCAATTCCAGCAGAGCAATTTTAGAATCACAGGAAAACTGCTTAGGTTACAATTTAGTTCAAAGTGATTCCGGGAAAAAACAACAGAGCAACTGATTCCTGTGTGAAAGAAATGATAATGACGATGACAAGAAGATGCGCGGGCTCCTTTCACCCACAATTCAGACACCTATTTCTCTAGAGTGCAGGACATGTCTCTGTGCAGCTGGTGTTCATCAGTGCTCAGCCCAGCATCCTTTGCGCATGTCAAGCGCTCCAGTTTCTCTGCCTCTTTCGCCAGGGAACCTGCCTGAACAAGTCCTGTTTACCCTCCTGCCTGGGTCTGAGTGGTCATTTGGGAGCAGATGGAGTGACTCAGTCGTAAGAAAGCTGGGTGAGCACATCCTGGCCGTGATGCCGTCTCTGAACATGCATGTCCCCCGCTCTCAGGACTCTCTCCCATGATTGGCGGAAATTGCATCGTGTACCTGTGACTTCTCTTCATGTGTAGGCAGCTCTTCAGTTAAACAAAAGGCAGAAACAATCCTGCAGCAGCGTGCTTGTTCTCGGATTTAGAAACACGAAGTAAGACCAGGCTTCATACTTTTATTATAACCAAGTAAAACATGATGAGGTGATGAGCAAACCATCCTAGAAGCATGTATATTTATCTCTCTTTCTTCCATCACCCTCCTAGATATGGATATTTGTGTGTGTGTGTGTACAAAACAATAAACATCTCTAGAAATAATTTAGCCACATGCTCTACTGTACAGAGGACAATCAGCCCAGTCCAAGCTCAGTTTAAAGACAAAGAACCAGAAGAAGAGGGATAGATCATGATTTTTGAAGCTGCCCATCGGCACAGAACCTGGAAAGCAGGCTGAGTGGGTAGGTACATGGGACACCTGGCTAGAGTTTTCATCACCACAGTATATTGTATTTCCACTTGTATTATAGTGGTTATTCCTAAATTTGTATCTATACAGATAAATCCACCTCTGCACATTTTAAGTAAACATGCATCCTCTTTTGGCGGGATGACCATCCTTTTCAGCCATGTAAAAATTATATTAATAATTATCCCTATAACTAAAAGTATAACATTTTGCAAAACATATTTGCTGTTTCTCAAGAACTCCAGTTGGCCTCCTGTTCTCTTGGCCTTTAGAAAGGGATGTGCTGCAGCTCTTCCGAATCTGATCAAGCTCCAACCAAGTGCAGTCATCTATATTATTTCTGATGAAGACATGCAGCCACACAAAATAGTGTACATGCCTTCCTTTTGTATGCTGAATAAATTGTATGTATGTATGTATTGCATTTATATGCCACCCCAATAGCCCAGAGAACTCTCTGGGTGGTTTGCAAACATTAAAACCCCACCAATCCTAAAATAAATAAATTGGCTACCCCACGACTGAGTATAACGTAACATGGTTAAAATGAATTGAATAAATAAATATACCATTCAAATTAATTAACATTAAAATATTGGTTAAATAAAATGTATTTTTACTTGTTCATTAAGGGTTCAGCTCCTACTTAGGCATTTTACTAATGATAGGATATCAGATAGGGACTAAGAATTATGCTGTATTAATTCCATTGTTTTAAAAATCTTGATTGATTTTTAAGCACGCTCTTTCTGTTGCCTTCATTTTGGTAACTTTATTTCTGAAATAAGATAAAAATTCAGGTTCATGATAAAAAAAGAAAGGGAGTAAAGATGTGTCTTTTCAGTTTAGCTCTTAAAATGTTTTAGGACACAATCATATGCTTAGATAGAAAAAGGTGTACAATTCCCAGCCATTCAGGACTAAACAAGCACAGGATCGTACCTTTCATGTTCACTGTTATAAAGTTCCCATTCTTATTGTTGGCAGAGCAATCCTATGGCCGCTTGATGGAGTCTAGATGGCCATAGGACTTTTTGTAGACCCAGTTCCGACCTGGGGAACTTCTTCCAATCTGGGGAACTTGCCCTGGGTCAGAGCTAGGACTCCAAACTTGCAGCATGCTCCCATCATCCCTGCAGAAAAGCCATGCTGGCTGCAGCTCCAAGAGACTCTCTTGGCAGTGGAAAGAGAGACAGGGAGGGTAGCCGACCAGCTCCACCAGCAAATTCAGGGTGTCCCCAGTGCCTCACACTCCTTCCTACCTACTCTGAAGCCAAACACTGATGGCTGAAATTAGCCATCTATGTGCTTTGCATGACAAGAGGAGCGCGGAGGTGGCTTTTGCACAGGATACCAGTAATCCTCTGAGTTTGGAAAGTTACCGGCAGCCTCCCAGGACTACACTCATAATTTTTATGCAGCACTTTGATAGCTTTGGGGCAGGTAAGGCAACATATAAAAAATCTGAATCAGTAAATAATAAGACATCAGTTGAGTCAGTGTTGCTTTAAGTCACTTGGACTCTGGGCAACAGTATTCCTTGAGCACAGTGTCTTACGTGGGACGGATGTTTCTTCATGACCTGGGTGCCGTGTTTGCAAAAGCTGCAGGGATATTTCTGACAAGCAACCACGGAATCCAAACAAACAACGGCTAAAAATATCAAAGCAGATGTTGGAAGTCACTGGAGGGCCTTCTTGGGAATCCTAGGAATAATCCTTGGCAGAAGGGACGATGTAGCATTCAGCTCCCCCACCACCTCCAAACGTTGACTTTGTTCCTTGCGAATTTCAACAAGAATCCCCCAACTTAAATTCTGAATGAGACTGTCCAACATGGGTCAAGAGAATCACATAAAACCAATCTGCTTTCCATAGTGTTAAGGCAAGTGTCTGGTCAGAATTACTGTGAGCTGCCAACCTTTCTATGGGTCCTTTTAACAGATGACAAGGCTGTGGAAAAATGCTGTTTTATCTACCTACCTATCTATCTATTTGGGTTTGCACTTCTATGCTGTTAACAATCCTGACAGAGATCTCTAGGCAGCTTACAGGAGTAATCAAGAACACACTTCTTACAAACAATAAATATCACATAAAAACATCGTGATAAAACAACAACAGTATCATAGCAGCCATTTAAAATAACAAATGTAGCGAGTTAAAAGGACAGCCATATACACCATTAACATTAAATAAATTAAAATCGGTTGTTAAGATGCTTGGTAAAGAGAAATGTTTTTGCCTGGTGCTGGAAAGAGAATAATGCTGGCATCAAGCAACTCTCTCTAGCTTGCCTTTATTTCCATATTGTCAACCCCCTCTTAAAGACACAGGCAAAATCCACACCACTACAAACTCCCTTTGGTAAATCACAGTTGCATTACCTGGAGCTCAGTCCAGGTGATTGGGGCAAGAGTCTGTCAATGGTTCACCTTCTGAGAACACGCCTCCTTTTCCCTCGCTAGGATTGGGCCAAGACATTTTTGCTGCCTGAGATGGAGAACAAGATGGCATTTTTTCTCATGCTGCTCATAAAGCCAAATTGTTTATAAAGATGCATCTTTTTTCAGCACTGACAATGAAAATTACCCTTGCATCATATCACATCACAAAGCAGGGCTCATTCTGAGAGACATGCTTCCCCTTCATTATATACATGAATGTGGGATCGGCAGATCAGCCACCATCAAATGGGCACTACTATTTTTGGAAGGGTGTAATAAGTAGCCAGACTAATAATGGAAAAACAAGCACAGTAAATAGATGCTCGTGAACAACATTCCTAAAAGAGAACGTGGAATGAGTAATGCAAAGCAGGGGGCCAACTGTGAGAATGCTTTTGTTTTTATAGCATTGTTACCTTGCAGTTCTGCAATAAAAGACTTGTTTCCTCCACTGGAACCGAAGGCTCTCTTCCAGCACCATGCCGCCTGCAGCAGCCACCACACTGTCTAATGGTAAACTGGCCCCAGTGCACGCTGCTCTTGCCACTGGCCATTCACTGGCCTCTGCCCCCAAAAAGCCATGCAGTGGTAACTGCTCCCTCTCTCCGCTGCTTACCCGCCGCAGAAGGACCGCTGGCGAGGTCTGCCCAACTCTGCGCCTTGCTCCATAGCAGGTGGAAGGAAAGGACTGCAGTGAACAGATCGGTCAGTTTCACTTGCTCACACATCCGAATTTCTTAATTCTCTAATTCGTTTTGTCCTGTCTCTGGAGAAATTTGCAGATTTGGGTAAATTCTTATTAAAAACAAATGGAGGCAAATTCTCATCAATCTCTAGTGGCCCAATATAATCAAAGCAGGTATTCCCTTGTAGTAGTAGTAGTAGTAATTAGTAGCAGTAGTGGTAGTAGTATATCCTACTTTTCTTCTGCTTGGAAGAAACCCAAGGGAGGTTTCAGGTTTCTCCTCCCCATTTTATCCTCAGCTGAGGCTGAGAATCATGACGGCCACAAAGCCACCCAGTGAACTTCACTGAGTGGAAGCTGGAACCAGAGTTTCCCGAGGCTGGGCGACCCCAGTTCAGCACTAACATGGTTGCCTATTTCATTCAGGATTCATTTTAAGAGCCCTCTGCCTGGATGAACAGATCGGATGGTCTTGCTTTCCTTACATCTGGATGCTGTTCATTTCAAATTCTGTCCCATTGATGAAGAAATGTGCACATTTGTTAAGTTCTTATTAAAAAAACAGACTACAACTGAATTCCCACCCATCTGTAGGAGTGAATCTAATAGGGAAGAGGACCAGGGTGGGGTGGAGGGATGGAGGAAGAGAACAGGAGAAGTTACACTTATGTCGGGCACTAGCCCCGGGTGTTGGAAGGGCCCTTGGGCAAGACACTCTCCCCTCCCTTAGCGAGTCTACGTTCTCTCCCTGTTAAGGCTCTCGATTCCCTTTCTCATCATGGTTAATACTTGTTTGCTGGGCATCTATGCAAGTGGGCAGTGGTGTTTGCTGTGCTCCTGCCTCCCCTCCCTTGCTGTCTGAGCCAGAGGGAGAGGGAGAGGAAGAGGCAGGCTGCAATGGGGGATGGGGGGTGCCCTCTGGGGCACTGAATCTGGGTTTTCATGAGAAGTCAGATCAAGCTTGCCTTTGACACCAGAGCTGCCTGTGATGCTTCTCCACGCGGACCTGCAAAAAGAGGCAGCCACAATTTTCAAGTGACCCAACTTTCAAAAAAATTATTCTCAGGCTCTGCCTTTCTGAGACTGCAGGAGAAAATCAATCACAGCTTTGGAGAGTCGTTGCCAAACTAGACCGTTCTCTGGGAGCGGACCTGTCTGGAAGATGTTTATCCTCATCGTATACAACAAGTGCCACACCAAGGCTTCAGAAGGCCCCGCAAGGTGGTACAAGCACTTTCCGCCATCGTGTCTTCCCACCTGATGTTTTGGGGCCTTCCTCCCCCATCCCACTCCAGGGAAGCACTGCGAGTTCAAAGAATTATTTGGGGCCACTCGGGGGACATGAGAAGCGAATGGTGCAGTGACAGCCACCAGAATGGAATCTCTGTCCTGGGACGTGTTGGACCCAGGGGTCCCTTCTCCAAGCCCTCTCCCAGGACACGTCTGAAACGGGCCAAGCAAACGGTTTGTTTGTGCTGCTCATCGGAAAAGAATGTTGCCTTGTTTTCCCCAGCCTCCCATGCACTTCCAGCAGATCACACTGTCTTGCATCCGTCACTGGGGACAGGAGAGGAAGACAAAAAACTTCAGCTTGGCCTCACGGTTCAGGGCTGTGAGTGGATTAAATCGTGTATGGGTTTTTTTATTCCTATTTTAGATGGAGTGCACTTTTTTAATTTCTATTTTTTTGGTTGTTGTTATGGGTTCTGTTTTTTGGTTCGCTCTCTGTAAGCCACCCAAAGACTTTTTTAATATCTGGGGCGGCATACAAAAACCTTAAATAAATAAAGCATCACGGTACCAGTGTACTATGACTCACTATTCCTTGTGGCTATTGTCAGAGTCTCTTTACTAATGGCGAGCATGAATTACCAGGAGTCGCAGGGAAGACTGAATCACCTTGACCCCCAGTGTTTTTATTGGTGTGTTTACTTGCAACAGCATGTCCTGGGTAGTGGTTTCCCCGGCCAACTACGAGCTTGTGGAACATACACAGAGTGTTTTATAGATTCTGAGTCACATGGGCCCGGCGGCTGGGCACTTGATGACGAAATAAGGGGAACACAGTCAGAAGAAGCGGAGGGGTCTGCAGAGGGGGCTCAATTCAATGGCATTTGATTGCAGGGCTGGCGTGGAAAGGATACAACAAACCAGAACTCAGAGGTTACATGCACCCTGTGGCACTGCTGCTTTACCTCGCACCTTGAGTTTAGCTAGATGGCTGTTTAGAAAAAGCACCAAGGAGAGGAAGTGGAAGATGCCAGGAGGAATTCCAGCCTCTTCCCTTCCCTGTCCGCCCCCCCCCCCACCACCCCAGTATGCCCTTTTTATTGCTTTCTGAGGTATATGAGGATATGGGCATTTGGGGGGGGGAGGATCAGGCTATTCTTTTGCACTGGCTAAAAGAGGGGGCTCAGCATTCAGAGCTCCAGCTGCAAGATATCAGGATCTCAGACCTGGGATGCCAAATAATCCCCCCCCCCCGCCCCCACAACAGAGGGAGACCATAGGATGAGAAGGCCATGGAACTTCAGCCACTTGCAGAAGCAAAGGAATCAAGTGGGAGCAAATGAGCCGCAGGCACCAGCATGGTAACTCGTTCCTGGTCTGCCTACATTTCTGAGTAGATGCAGTAAATAAGCCCCAAGTATCAAACCATGAAATAATTAAATAAATGCACAATGCCATAAATAGTAGTAACATAAAAATAATCCATGACATGCTCTGCTTGATATTTCTGACATCCTCTGGCTGCCTGATAGGCAAAGGCAGCAGCTTTCTGTATAATGCCCCTATTTCTGTTACCAAGTGACAGCACAAAGGTTCCTTCCCCAAATTCAGCCCGATTTGTGACCACGCTTTCAGAATTCTTGACTGGAGTCAGGACTGCCATGAAGGAGCGTGCACCCACGGCTGGCATCTTGCCAGCTACCCAGTCTAGCTGCTGATTTGTGTCTCTGGTGCGTGTTTGTTCTCAGCATTTAAATGCCTGCGTCATGTTGAGAAACGGAGCCGAGCCTTATGCTGGGATCTTCAGATCAAGGAGAGCTGCTCTGGATCGCAAATTAGCTGCATGCCAAGCCTATTTGTCCTTGGGGTTGCTCTTTGCATGGTTTTGAATGTTCACAGGGAACTCCGGCAGAACTCGCCCAGTTCTAACCGTGAGAACCTTCCATGCTGCAAAATCCCGACTGAGTTTTCCAGCTTCTTTGGAAAAGAGAGCACTGAAAATGATCAGGAAAGATGGGGTTGTTTATCAAGCTTTTTCTTGGCCTTGCATGTGTGTGTACTTGTATTTCCACCCATGTGCAAACACATTTAATAAGTATACATACACAGACGATGTCTGTCTGAATGGACCAATTGTCCAGTGGAAAGAAACAATTCTCTTTTTTTAACTAGTATTTTATGATGTATTTATTTATTCTATTTCTGTACCACCTAATAGCCAAAGCTCTTTCGGTAGTTCACAATGACTGAAATACAACATTATAAAATGTATGTTTAAAACTACAGCATTAAGCAAAATAAAAACTACAGTATAATCTTAGCAGCAACGCAGGTTGAAAACAACAGTAACGTGTAAAACTGAAACAGTATTATTACACTGCATTTATATCCCACTTTTTCCCTCTCATGAGGAACCCAAGTAGGGTGTTTAAGGATGTTTAAGGATAGGCTGGACATGCACATGGTAGGCATATCAAGAGCAGAGCCAGCTAGAGCCGGGGGTCAGACTAGATGGCCCTTCTGACTCGCTCTGTTTCTATGTATTTTAGTTAGCAGCCAAAAGGTGGATAAGTAGATTACTCATTGGGCAGCATGCAAGAAATGAGCAGCAGAGAAGGAAATGGATTTCCTGATTCTTCTCCCCCATGACCTGTTGCCCCATCAGGGTCTGGGTTCACATTCCAGCTCAGTGTTATGAATAATAGTGGCAGGGACAGCAGCAAGATGAAAGCAACAGAAGATAAAGACTAGAAGGTGTTCTGACTGTTGCACCAGATTTGATTTATTTTAATAGGTTTTGGACAATGTCCAATTATTCCTTCCAGCCTTAAAAATCGCAATCGAAGCTTGTCTCCTCAGTTAAGACATGCATAAAAAGAACATTTAACAATGGCAGGATCATATAATAGAAGTCAGAGGCTTGGGACAGCTACCGATACCCTGAAAAGGAAACCATTCAGTGACTGTTTCCCATTGTAGGATGTGATGATGTCATAAAGTTTTATCGATTTTTTTCCTCGCTGCCCAGCACCCACCCCCATTTTCATGGCAGGGTTCATATAAATTGATGGGCCGCATGTTTCCCTCCAAACTCCGCTTGCAAATAATCTGTGAGCCTCTTTACTCATTGTTGTTGTTGTTGGCACTGGATCTTCCACTGGTTACTCAGCCACATCCTTCAGGGCCACTTTTGATAGCAGTGAGGAAATTTCAGCATGTGCCACTCTTATTACTCTGTATGTATGTATGTATGCATTTATTTAGGAGGCTTCTATGCCGCCCCATTCGCCGAAGCCTCGAGACGGCTCACAATAATAAACAAACACAATATAAAAACAATCTGAGTCGACCTGGCCAAGAATAAAATAAATAAATAAATGATAAAAGGTAAAGATTTCCCCTTTACGTTACGTCCAGTCATGCCTGACTCTCGGGGGCGGTGGTGCTCATCTCCGTTTCCTGGCCGAGGGAGCCAGCGTTTGTCCGCAGACAGTCTCTGTGGTCACGTGGCCGGCATGACTAAACACCGAGGTGCACGGAACGCTGCTACCTGCCCACCGAAGTGGTGCCTTTTTCTCTACTTGCATTTGCATGCTTTCGAACTGCAAGGTTGGCAGGAGCTGGGACGGCGCATGGGAGCTCACCCCGTGTGCAGATTCGAACCGGCGACCTTTCGATCAACCAGCCCAGCAGCACAGCGGTTTAAACCACTGCGCCACCTGCAGTCCCACCAATAAATATTAACAATTAAAATAACGTTTGAAAAGATGTTCGCCTGGCGCCAGGCGAGCTTCTCCGGGGAGCGCATTCCATAGGTTGGGCGCCACCACAGAGAAGGCCCTCCTCCGGGTACTCACCCTCCTAATATCATTCACGGAGGGTTCCCGGATAAGGGCATCTGTTGCTGATCTCAAGGGGTGGAAGGGCATATATGGACGCAAGCGTTCCTTTAGATATCCAGGTCTCAAGCCATTAAGGGCTTTATAGGTCATAACCAACACCTTGAATTGGGCCCGGACTTCAATGGGGAGCCAGTGGAGCTGATGGAGAACTGGGGTCATGTGAACATAACGTATAACTGACCAAGCACATTTGTTATTGGATGGACTGGAACCATAATCAATATTAATCTCTTATTGACTCCAGCAGATTGCAGTAGCCGCTTCATAATCCACAAACTGTGCTTTAAAAAAGGTGCAAACAATTTAAAGCAAAACATTGTAACAATAAATACATTAAAACTTTCAAACAGTAATTTTAATTTAAACTTTAAAAAGTATTTTTAGCATGCCCTTGCACAATATATAGTGGTTTGAAATTCTGCAGAGACTCTGTTGGGCAAGCCATGAATGCTGTTTCAGTTTGCTAGCTGCACCATTATTCTCTGCAAAAGCAATAGCATATTTAAGCTTACACTAACAGAACGCGGGTTTTATTTTGGGTTTTTTTGGTGATTGGATTGCCCTCATCATCCACACCAGGCCACCCCAAACTGGGTTTGGTGTGTTAACCCAGGGCTCCCCAACCCCCACCAGCACGAGTGCGCAGCCTGTTAGGAACGGGGCCACACAGCAGGAGGTGAGCGGTGGGCGAGCGAGCAAAGCTTCATCCGTATTACAGCCGCCGCCCCCGCTTTTCAGCGCCCCCCGCCCAACTTTCAGGCGGACCACGCGGGGCTCTCCGCAAGGGCAGCGCGCGATCGCACCCGCCCCTCCTCCCGTCATCTGTCCGCCCGTCCGCCCCGCCGCTCGCTCGCAGGACTGCCGTTGCTCCTCCGCGCCGGCAGGGGCCGCTGCGGGCGACGCCGAGGCCTGCCTGAGCCCGAGGCGGCCCTCTGCCCCAGCCCAGCCGCTCTAGCAGGAGGTGGCGCGGCAGCTCGTGCCGCCGGAGGAAGCGAGGACGGCGGCGAGGACGGAGGGGGAGAGCGGGCCGCGGCGGCGCCGTGAGGAGGCGGCAGCGGCGCGGCGGCGGGGCGGCCCAGCGGGGTAGGCTTCCCCGTCGCCCGCCCCTCCACCCTCGGCCCAAGCGCGCTGCGGCGGCGGCGGGAGCAGCATGGCCGCCAGCCTCTGGATGGGAGACGTGAGTGAGGGAGGAGCGCGCCCGCCGCGGGGGCCATTCCAGGGTGGAAGCGCGGTGGGTGCCGCGGGGAGGGAGAGGGGCGAAAGGGCGGCGCGCGGGGGCCCGCGGCCTTGCCCTTGCCCCCCGCGCCCCCTTTTCTCCCCACTGCCTGGCATCGATTGGAAGCTCCTTGCAGGCAGAGACCTGCTGTTTCGCGGATTGGGGCCCCTTTCTTCAGAGCTATAAAGTGTCCTCCTAAGTTGGCAGGTGGGTGTTGATGTTCGCTGTTAAACTTCCGTGCACTGGCAGGCACTTCATGCTGTAATAGATTGGTGAGCCGTTAAGGTTACCCAGGAGTTCGGAAAAAAAAGAAAGGTTTTGCTGCAATACCTCTCTGGAAAAATAATAGTGCTCCCAATAATGTGCTTCTGTAACTTTATAAGGTGTTGTGGACACTGAAAGTACTAGTTATCGTTACTATTACTGTATTGGAAGATGCCAAGTACAGGGATGAGGATGATTAATTACTGCTACTACTGCCTGAAACTTAATAAGATGCCAAGTTTATTATTACTGCTACCACTAATTGAAACTTTTTAAGATGCCGTGGGCAGTGATGATGCAGTGCTGCTGCTACTGCTGTTGTTGCTACTATTTGCAATGTGATACAATGCTATGGGCGCTGATGGTGTCTTTTCCTGCTCCTGTCCCCACCAGTATGATCATCTCGTTTGCTGTACTGCATAGGGGCAATAGAAGGGAAGCATGCTCCAGCCTCTGCTATTGGCCAGGGGATCAAAAGCCACTGGAAGGTCATACTCTCTACATCCAAGAAAGACCATCATACCCAGAAAAGCAGTTTGTCCACATACTGTATTCTTTTCACATGAGCAACCACCCAGCTCCCTGTTGCTTGATACTGGACCATCTTGTTTGCTTGCTTACTTTGTAGCCAAGTTTGTGAAGTTGTGAGAGTTTCAAACTGCTGCAGCTTCACTTGCATTTTTTTTCCTGTTCTGCTTGTGTGCAGTCATCTTGTTTTCCCCCAAGTTAGTTGCTTTAGTTTTACAAATGGTTAACAGGTATACTCATGCATGCTTGTTTGGACATTACTGCCTTGGGAAAACTATGCTCCACTTCTCAAATGAATCACCGGGCACCGTCCTATGTGTTTCCCCAGCTATCATGGCTGGCTAGAGAATGCTAGGAATTGTAGGACTTTCAATGTCTAAGTATGCATCAGATTGTGCACTTAATTGGAAATTTTGTACTGTATGCCACATTATTTCCTCTCTCTTTTCTTCTTCCTCTCTAGTTGGAGCCATACATGGATGAGAACTTTATTTCAAGAGCATTTGCTACTATGGGGGAGTTGGTTCTGAGTGTGAAAATTATTCGGAATAGATTGACAGGGTATTTATTTACTGCATTATTGTACATGGTGGGGAGGGGGATTATCTCTTTTAAATGCAAGTATGGACAGATCTGTCATTTCTGTACTTTGGGTTGGGTTATGGATTGTGTAACTGGTCAGATATTATCAAGTGACAACCTCTTGTCTGTTGCAGAAAGTTACCTTATGTAGAATCAGACCACTAACTCTATTTAGTTTAGTGCGGCCTATGCGGATTGTCAGCAGTGGTCCAGAGGTTCAGAAGGTGGGGTGCGGAAAGAATGGTAGGCAAATTTGTAGTGTCAAATCCATTGTCTCTCACTTTGCACAGATGAAACATAACTTTCTTCTCAAGTTATGAAATGTTGCTCTTTCTTCCAGGATTCCAGCAGGCTATTGCTTCGTGGAATTTGCTGATCTGGCCACTGCAGAAAAGTGTTTACATAAAATTAATGGGAAGCCCCTTCCTGGTGCCACACCTGTAAGTCAATCCCTTCATTAAGTAACCGGGGCTAGAATCCTAGGCACACACTATCTTGGCAGTAACTCTCTTTGTACTTGGTGGGCCTTATTATAGGTAAATGTGCATAGGAAGTCATGCTGCACAAAAGGGAGAGAAAATGAGTTTAATGAAGTTTTTGTAAAACTCAACAGTCAGTTGGCAAGGGATGTGTTCCCAAGTAATGCTTAGGAGTGGGGTATAAATATGCTGTTTGTCCAGCTTGTGTGCTTACTTCTGAAGGAAAGTCAAAGCTGTAGCCAGCTGTTTCTCTGCCACTCTTTTAGTTGGATGTATAATGACCCATCCTTTTTGAATTCCTTTTTAGCAGCTGTGGTGGAGTTATAAGCCAGAAAGACCCTAGCTTACCCTTTCCCAACCTGCCACCCTCTTAATGCATTGCATGAGACTCCTAGCATTTCTCAAGTCAGCATCAACATCCATCAGCATTGGCTCCCTATGTGTAATACAGGAATAATGAATACTGGTCTATGTCACATGGCTGTTGTAAGAATTACTGCCTAAAGGAATTGTGTAAATTGTCTTCACATACAGAGTAGTAAAATCTGCATGTGGTTTGGTGCAAAATGTCCCAGCCCACCTCTTCACGAGGAGTGAGCTGCCAACAGCACATTGTACCAACATCTCTAATGACTCTGTCTTGGGGGTGTTGGCTTGGGCCCTGTGCACACACCTCCTCATTAGATATTTTCTGATTCTGCCAGCTTTTCGTTAGTACACGACACATTAAACAGCCATTCTCGATGGAATATGCTGCAACCCCACCCTGTTAATCCTAGCAGGTTTAATTTTAGCAGCCTAGAAGTTGAAGTTGCTCTTGTGTACTGTGCAGCTTTTCCTAGTTTAAGTTCTCAGGTGGGGTAGAAAGCATATGGCCCTCCAGATGCAGCCTGCAACAATAATCTGCCCTAAGACAGCATCGCCAGTGATGGGGGGTGACAGGAGTTCGACAACATCTGGAAATCTCCAGATTTTTCCATCACTGCTCTAAATATATGATGCGAATGAGCAGCTCAGTCATTAATGTCCCTGGGATTAACGTCTAATATGTCGCCTTTCATGCAGAGGTAGATCTTTTGAGCCCCCTTTCTCTGTGTTTAGTGTTTGTCAAGCCTGCTGTGGAAAAAGAAAGGCTGCCCAATCTCAGCAGGGTAAAGCTCGGTTATGTATTCAACATGTATGTTCAAGAAGTGCTGAATGTAGCATAGAACTAACATGTTAAAGGGGCCGTCCTATACATGTTTAGGCAGAAAAAAGGCCTACAACTCCCAACATGCATCAGCCACCCATGCTGGCTAAAGCATGTTTGGGGTAATTTGCAATGGGAGGGCTGTAATTTGGTAGCTCGTTTTGTGTGAACATACATGAGATTGTGCCTGGAGCGCCTTTTCCTGATGACATGCATTGCTTCAGAAACATTCTAGAAGGGCATATCCATTCAGAATGTGTGTTTGTTCTATTTCAGACAAAGCGATTTAAATTAAACTATGCCACTTATGGAAAGCAGCCTGATAACAGGTAAACCAAAATATGGTCAAAAGTCTGGACTTTGTAATATGTTGTTTTTGTTCTATTTGCTGTAAAGGAGTCCTATTTAGTATTTTCTGTAACTCTGCTATACTGTGTAAACAGTCTAATAAACTGAGGACTGTCCTCAGTGAATTGGCGGCAAGGGCAATGCATAGTATATAAACAAGTAAAATTAGACTAAGCATAAAATTACCCAAGCACTCGCGCCTGCCTAAAGGGGTGCTGGGAAATGTATAGCCTTCCAGATGTTGCTGGAGTATAATTTCCGTCAGCCCTCACCATTGGCTGTGCAAGCTGGGCCCCAGGGAGTTGTAATTCAATATCTGGAGGATAACAGATTTCACCAGTCCTGGCCTAACATCATCTCTTTGAATCCGGCCAGATATTCCATATTATGCATCGGTCTTCAACAAATACTTGCCCTCTTAATCACCAAGCGGAAAGACACCCATAACTGAATTTTTGTATTAAAATGCAACAGCTTAATTGGATTGTAGTGAGCTCTATTTGAGCTTTGCCAAATGACTGAGGCTGCAGTCCAAGGTATGCTCACTGGAGCATGCTTAGAATTGTGCTATAAACTTGCAGCAGACTGCTTTTTAATATAAAGAAGGGACACTAAAGCAATGGGAGGGCTGTAATTTGGTAGCAGAACACAAAAGGCCCTAAGTTCAATTTGCAGTGTCTCCGAGCGGAAAAAAATGCCTGGAGTATCCCTGTCAGTACTAGGCCAGGTGGAAGAAAGGTCTGACCTATGTAAGGTAATCTTCCATTTTCCTATCATATTTGTGTCCTGTTTTGGCATCTCTAGACTCCAGAGAATTGATTCCAAATTTCACAGATTTTGTTAAGAGTGCAAGGTTGTTGCTCCTGCAAAAACGTGGACCACAAATAGCCAGTAATCGTTGTAGAGTGCATTTCAGAAAGAAGTGCCTACTTTGTGCCAGCCTTGTGTATGCTGAAATCTGCATTAAAAGAGGCATTCCTATAGGTACGCAGGCAGCCCCCAGGTCACAAACAAGTTCTTTCAGAAAATGGAAATTTGTCTTTAAATCAAATTTGTATGTCAGTCAATCACATATAGTTGGCCCTCCAGATCTGTGGGGGTAAGGGACGCAGGACCCCTGGGAGAATGGGAAAACTGCAAATTCCCCTTCCAGCTCACCAGTGTCTCATCTTTGTAGCACGGAAATGCCTGAGAGAGTTCCCTTTCTGGATGGGTGGGGTAGGAAGGCATGCTGTGGGGACCTCCCCCTGTCCCTTTTGCTTCCCCTCTCTCTATGGTGATGATAATTTTCTGCAGTATTTTTTTTTTAAATTAACAGGCTGTATGGGAGTTCATTTGGAAGTACAGGTTGTTTGGAACTTGCACATTTGTAACTTGGGGACGGCCTGTACTTGTATTTCATGTCATATTGACTTCACTCCATAATTGTTTGTGTCTGATTTATGCCCACGGAGTAACCCTTCATGCATGAAAGTTTGTTACAATAATATTATTCATCTTCAAGGTGCTACTACAGCCCATCATCCTATTGATCTTTGTTGCTGGGGATGATGGGAGTTGTGATCTAAAACACTTGGGGTGCATTGGGTTGGGAAGCCTACTCTTATTTTTTATTATAGAAGATGTCCCTCTGGTTTTACTAAAACAGATTCCTTAAAGCAGACAGTAACTCATAAAAAGAATGCGTAAGTTGTATTGCTGATTAAATCCATATGATTTCTATTCTCAAATTCACTCCTTGTTTTCTTCCTTTAGTCCAGAATATTCACTGTTTGTAGGAGATCTTTCCCCTGATGTAGACGATGGGATGATATATGAATTCTTTGTAAAAGTGTACCCGTCCTGTAGGGGTGGCAAAGTGGTTGTGGACCAGACAGGCGTATCCAAGTAAGCATCTTGATCCTCGCTTCTGTATTTGGTTCTGTACAAGGCAGCTTTCCACAATCTAGTGCCCTCCAGATGTTTGTAATTCCCTTAAACCCTTGATTTGGCTAGTTGGGGCTGCTGGGAGCTGTAGTCTAACTCGCTTGGAGGGCCCTGGGTTGGAGAAAGTTGGTATAAGGAAAGGCAAGAGAAAGCTGCCTGAATGCAAAGCTGTTTCTTCTTTCCATAATGTAGCAAAGAGAAATGAGACCCAGAAAGGGCTTTATTTTGTTAGTTTTATAGCATCACTAAATCTACTCCTGAATATTTAAATGGGCAGGTGTTAATCCAGGGGTTTAGCATAATACGTGTTTACGAACATTCCTAAAATATTTGTGTCTTAATATATAAGTCTTTTACCTGACTTCAGTGCTTCATTTTGATGCATACCCTAAGAACGGTGTGCTGGTGCTACATTCAGTTGAGTGGCCTGAGAAAAACCCATGGTATTAATTCTAGGCCTTAAGCTATTTCATTCAAAGAGCATTTGTGGCTAGTGTAAGTTCCATTCATATCTTTGCTGAACTGGCAGCTTTCTCATAGGGCTGTCTCAGCATACACAGATGCAATGATATTTATATTTAACAATGTAATATGTGGTAGTAGCACCACCATCTGTAGGTCCAAATGATTATTTGTAGCCCAATCCTTATTTTGGCTGAACTCAGAGACATCACTCCCTAACTCTCTAAGTGCACAAATGCTTTTAACATTAGATTTTGGGGCAGTTTTCTCTCTTCCTCCACACCAGTGGTGCAGTAGCAATTTTTTGCAGTGCAGGCCTTCATTATGACAGTCCCCCTAGCCAACCCCCCAAAGAGATTTCAAAAAAATTAGGTTGCATTGTTGATCCATATCAACTGTTCTAGCAGTTTTGCTCTCCACCAGGAAAAGATATTCTGTAAAGCTAACAAGTCTTAAGATGCAGTCCTATGCCTGTTTGGACCAAAAAAGGCCTACAACTCCCACCATCCCCCAGCCAGCTGGGAGTTGCAAGCCTTTTTCTGCCTAAGCATGCATAGAAATATGCTCTTAATTACCCATTCAAGACCAAACCCCAAGGAAACAATATATTGTTATTGCAAAAATTGCTTTCTCCCCAGCTCCTGTGGGAATTGCAGTTAAGCACAGAGAGAGATTCTGAATGGAAAGATGTGTGGGGCTGATGACCTCAGTGTCAAAGATGACACTTGTCAACAGTGTCGTCACACTGCCCCTCCAGGCCCTGGTTCCATGGCACCACTGGTCTCCATTCCATTGCCGCTGCTTTCTCCACACTGAGATAGGAGCCTGCTTCAGCTTTGAAGGGCACTCCTCATTGGAGTACTCATCCTGAGCTCCATACAGTATGCTCTATTCTTTGGGACTAAACCAAAGTCCTTCCTCTTAATTTTCAGACTTGGGAGGGGGCTTTATTCCAAGCCCCTGCCTGATACAAAAAGGTCAGAATTAAAATGCCTGAACAGATGGCAGCCCTCAGTTTCAAGACTTCTAGCATAGGATAGCCTGCCATCCCTCTTAGTAATTGATTCCATTGTCAAGCTGTTCTTAATTTTGAGAAGTTTCTAAAATTATTTTTAAGGGGTGGACAGCGATGTCAAACAAGTAGGAAGATGTTCGGAACGGCGAAGTCGTACTCCTGAGGTTTGGAATGGGATTGTTCACTTTTTCTTTTGCTGTCTCTTTTCTTACTCCTTGCATCTGACTGAACATTTGTCTTTTGGCAGAGGCTATGGCTTTGTGAAATTCTCAGATGAACTGGAACAGAAAAGAGCACTCGTTGAGTGCCAGGGAGCTGTTGGTCTTGGTTCTAAACCAATACGTTTGAGTGTTGCCATCCCAAAAGCGTGAGTATATTTGCAAAGGTGTGCTAAATAGCCATTTTGTACCAAAAGAAAACCTCACCTCTAGGAGAGGAGTCCTGCCTTAAAGATAGGAGGTTGTCCCTTTGTACTAAGAGCCCTGAATTACTAGTGTTTCCTTGTACTTAAGAGCTGCTAAGTCAGTTCTTGGGGATCTATGATAAGTTAGGATTGTCACACATCTAGAGATATCCAAATTAGCCTAGTGCACTGTGCTGTATATACAACTGCCTAAAAGATGGGTTGGAAATTTCAGCCTGTGCAGAATGCAGGTACCTGTTAGTAGGGCTTGGGCAGTCTGAGCATTTGATACCAATATTATATTAATTGTTGGTGCTTTTCAGACCCAATCCAAAGTGTTCATTTTGACCTTTAATGCAATAAAGGATTTGGGATTGGATCTTCAATAGCTTGAAGGACCAGCTATGTATCTACCAACCTGCCCATTTTAAAAGGCCCTATTTCTTGTGCTTCCTTGTGCATACAATTAGGTGGTGGGACACAAAGGGGAGAGCATGGAACTCCAGATCATGGAGGTTCACGTGCCCCAACACTGGCAGGCTGGCATATGTCATTAAAGATGATTCTGAGATGCTTTTTGTTGATTAGTAGCTTATGCTCACTGTTGAATGATCTGGTGCTGAATGATTGTATTTGTTTAATGACATTGTGCTGAGTTGGATATCACTCTTTAGTGCAATAGCCATTTTGCTGCCCTTTCATTATGGCTTAGTCTGACTGCTGTCTCTAAGGCTGCTTTTATGTTGATGGTTTTGTTTTATGTTATGTTGGAATTTTATGTTTGTTATATCTTAATACTTGCCTTGGAAAGGCTTGTCTGTAATGCTGGGAACTGACTTAGAGGCGGGATGACTAGAAGAGTTAGCAGGACATACAAATGGGCAGAAATGGTACACATGACCATTAAGTATAATGCAGTTGTGGAGATTCTTCCTAAAGATCTGGCATAGGAATGAATTCATTACAAAAATGTTACTTAGATTTACTTCATAAATATTCTGGAGTTTTAAAAAATTAAACTTCTTGTCTTTCTTCTCCAAGTAACCGGCTGAAGACAGTTGAGTACAATCAGATGTACAACTATAACTATAACCAGTACTACCAACAGTATCAGAATTACTATGCCCACTGGGGATATGATCAGAATACAGGCAGTTACAGCTACAGCTATCCACAGTATGGATACACGCAAAGTACCATGCAGGTAAGGGCAGAGCAAAGCAGATTTGCAGTCTTGCTAGCCTTTATGTCAAGCGATCCTTAGTCACAATCATAAACACAGTCACTAAGGAATAAGTCCTTTTGAATACAATGGGATGCCTGAGTAAACATGCATAGAATTCAACTGCAAGTGTTACAAATGGGGAGGAAACCGTTTTCACTGGGATAGCCCTGTTAGTCTCTTACAAGACAGGGTTCCTGTTCATTTGACTTCTTTGTACCATGTCAAAGCAAAACTAGTTTTCCTCTAATAAGCTCACCAATTTATGTTTCTGAATAGTTCTCACACCTAAAGTTTATTGTTTGTAGAACCATAAATTAGTGTAGTGCAATACCATGCGGATTTGCATGCAGTCAAAATTGTCTTATAACAATTGTGTGACCTGCAGAATATTTCCTGGAAAGATAGGTTGATGTGTCCTCAACTCTTTGTGTTTACCCTCTGGCAATAGTTCTCTGCCAGTAATTACAGTGATGGAAAGTTCGTTATTTTGGTTTACACCATTCTTTTCCATAACTAGCTGCCCAAGTTGGCCAATAATAGTGACATATTATCAGAAGTAGTATAATGCACCATCAAAAGAGAAGATGGGAAACATTTGCTGCTTTGTTTAAACTTACCGTGGTTTTTCATTATAGTTAGGCTGAACTAAACTGTGGTTGATTTTAGGCAAAACATAATATAGCCTGGTTTGGATTTAACAACAAACCATAGTTAATTTAAGCAAGGAAGGGGGATGGATACAGTCTCCTCCTGGCATGGTCCAAAGAAAAGCAGGGGAAGTTTTTAAGATAGGTCCCAAACAGGGCAGCACACTAGAAACAGCAGCCAATAATAATGAACAGTAAGGAAAGATAATTGCCTTGGTAGTATGAAGACCTGACTAAACCAACAGGTTTTAGCTGCCCATAGAAGACCATCAGGGGGACTAAACCAGGCCCCTTAGCTTGTATGCCTATGATGCATTAATTATAAAAAACATCTTCTGATTCCCTTCCCATTTGTAATTCTCAATTTTGCAGACATATGAAGAAGTTGGAGAAGATGCACTAGAAGGTAAGTTTGCCTGTTGTAATTTTATATTAGAAATAGCCACTTGTATTTATTTGCTGATCCTAAAGTACCCCAGTCAGGAGAGGTCCTAGAGCAGTAACTGGCTCTGGGAATGCAAGGGCTTAAGGTGCTCCAGGATCCCTATGAGGCAACCATTCCATGATGCTAGGTGTGGTTCTCCTTACTACTGAATTTTGGTCTGTGCTTCTGCCCCTTATATATATTGTTTTGACAGCCGTAACCATACTTTCTGTGTGTAAACTCTATTACCAGGTGATAGAACAAGCCGTATTCTTCAACCACAGTTTAAAATTTATTTAGATCCTGGCTTGTTTTGTGGCTAAAAACTATAGTTTCCCAGCTTGCACAAAACAGGAAACCCTTGTTAAGAGATGTTCTGGTTTTAACTGGAACTTGCACTGGGGAACTGCATGTGTGAGCAAGATGCTTTTTTCTGTCAGGGCAGGTTAAGCTGAAACTCACTCATACAGGCTTCCTTTCTTTTTCAGACCCCATGCCCCAGATGGATGTGAGTGAAGCCAACAAGCAGTTTATGGAACAGAGTGAAGAACTCTACGATGCCTTGATAGAATGTCACTGGCAGCCTTTGGACAGTGTCTCTTCAGAGATTCAAGCCATGTAATTGCCTTGTTGCTAAAGCACCATCTCCAAGCAACATGCCAGCGTGCCCTGGACTCCTGCCAAGCACACGGATCCTGCCGCTGCAAGTGGCTTGCCCTGCTCCTTTCCTTCGAATTCTTAATTCCAGAATACAGGGGAGAACTTGCCGTACTTTCTGTATGCACTGAGGAGCAGAAGAACTTTGTGGTCACTTTTATTTGTGACAAAACTAAAACTCAGACACTTAATTTTTTTTCTTTGCCGCCCGCCCCCCCCGCCCCCACACACACACTTTTTGGTCCTGGGACAGATTGTTCATCCTTGTCAAGAAATTGTAATTTATAAACTTTTAAAAAAAAGATGGTGTGGTAGGGAAAGTTTTACTTCCATGTACAATAAAAGAGTATCTTTTACACAGTAGGCAGGATATGTGGTATTCTCCATGGTTTAAATGGCAATATAAGTTGCCAGAGAAGATTCATGGAAATGTCCCAAGATCATCATTTGGAAGTTCTGCCATAGAAGGGACCAAGTCTTCTACAATTGAGAGAAGGGTGTGTTTCAGCAGAGCTTCTGGTTTATATTCAAAGTGGGTAGAAACCAGGTTTAATCTTCTTGCTTGTTTGTCAGAAGTATATCCCCTTAGGCTGGTGGGACAGACCTAAATGGATCATATCACTTAAGCGGCAGGAGGAGAAAAATGTGGGGGTTTGGACTACCATGGCTGCTTTTGCAAGCAGGCATTTCTGCTATCAAGCTACATCTGTCAAGGGGGAAAAAAACCTGCTTGAAACCCTGGAGAGCTGCTACTTGTTAGCATCATGTTGTTAGTCACGAAGTCATGTCTGACCCATCGTGACTGCATGGACAACATTCCTCCAGGCCTTCCTGTCCTCCGCCATCCCCCGGAGTCCACTTAAGCTCACACCAACTGCTTCAGTGACTCCATCTAGCCACCTCATTCTCTGCCATCCCCTTCTTTTGCATCTAGAGGAACTCGCAGACCAACTCACAATATGGCAGCTTCCACTGCTTCTATGACATGGAATTAAAAACCTCAAGCGGAGGGAGTGGGAGCAACCTGCTTGGAAGGTATGAGTGGTAGTTGGCAACGGGGCAGAAAAAAGAACATCTTATAAAATCAGAGTATTTCCTCAATGTACCATTCAAGTCATTGGAAGATAGTACTGTCTCCATAGAGTGTGTATTTTGCATGCATAAGGCATGAGCTTCAATCCCAGCCGCCTTCAGTTAAAACAGGGCTGACCCACCTGATTCTCAACCAGTCTAGCTAATGGCCATATCTGGAGGGCTGCAGGTTTCCTAGTACTGGGTTAGAATAAGTAGGTGATGGCAAAAGTCTGTATGAATACCTTGGAGATCTACTGCCAGTCAGTGCTGGAAATATTAAGATGGACCAATGATTTGACTATGTTAATATCCTGTGTTCCTCATCACTGAACAGTGCAAAATAATTTTTAAAAGGGAGAGCCTCTTGTGGTTCTCAAATGTTTTGGACTACAGTTCCCATCAGGTTTCACCATTGGCTAGACTTGCTAAGGCAGCTGGGAGTTCTAGCTTACCAGCTATTTAGGCCTACAACTTGTCCACCCTTAAAAAAACAAGCTATGGACCCAAGTTCTCTGAACAACTTCTAACCTGATGCCAACAGCTTTGCTGGATGCGAATGACGAAAGTTTCAGTCCAACACATTTGGAAGCACATCCACTTGGGGAAAGGTGAATTAAGCGCCTCCTCTCCTGGCAAAATATATTTCCTGGCCTAACTTTCTGCACCCCCTTCTTGATTTTTCTCTGACAGTGGCAGAGAAAACAACCACCCTAAGAAGGGACTGGGGAAAAACTACATTTCCCAAGAGCCTTTTCAACGCTCCTTTTTTAAAGGAGCCAATAGGCGGCACTGTTAGTCGAAAGAGTGTATAAAAGGCCGGGCCAGGCGGTCATTCTTTCTTCTTCCAATTGGGTTGCTGGATGGGAAAAGGTAGGTAGCCACTTGCATGGGCGAGATGCGGAACAATCCGTCGCCATCCGCTTTTCTTCTCGAACTAACTCCTGTTCTGACTCTCACTATAGCCCCTTGAGAGCCCCCGTTTCCCGTATAGGAGAGAATTGCAAGCAAGCGGGGATCGATGTCCTCCGTGGGGCTGCAGCAAGGGCCGATCCATGCAACCGGGCTCCTGCATTGGAGATCGGGGCGGGGGCGGGGCGGGGGGGGGGGTGCTGCTGCTTCGGAGGTAGGGCCAGAGCCTAACTTTAAAGTCCTGACTTTAAATGTGAGTCTAGCAGCAAGGTCTTACTTTCTTACTCTGGAGAAGGCGCCGGATTCTAAAAGCCACGCATGCGCTCGAGTCTTGATCTCAATCGGAGGCTTTGCGTCTGCTCGAGAGTAAAAATGATGCGGGGGAGGGCATAGCTGCTATTCCTGGACTAAGATTCGTTGTCTGCAGTTAAGTAACCGCGTAAATATTATACATGCAAATATTATAAATTGCAACACCATAGTTTAATAAATACGTAATTAGTAAGACTCTAGATTGTCTCCACGTGCACATGGCTTAGGTAAGTCTAAAGGTGGCTAGGTAGCCCACAGTTTGATGCTGCCAGCCCACTCGAAAATGAGACCGGGGGGGGGGGTCTTAAAATAGCAGCTGCTATTTTCAGAGACAAACTCTTTTAAAAGCATGTCCCCCAATCGCAAGGCTTCTGCATTCTGTTTTCCTGCTGTGGTTTATTGGGAGCTTTCTGCTGCTTGGAAAGCTTTTCAATTTTCCCACTCCATGCTTTAACAACCAGAGGTGTCTCCCTCCTTCTATGCTCAGTATTGCCTGCTGGGATTGGCATTAGCTCTCTCCCAACTCCCATCACTTCTTATGCTGACTTAGGCTGGTGGAAGGTGCCAGGGTGCCCACTGCTGCTCCCGGTCGTTGGACAAAGGACTTCCCCATTGCCAGTTAACTGATATTTTATGCTGGGGATGAGAGATCAGCCAGGGGATGGTTACAGCGTGCCTTTAGAATGCCCATAACAATCCAGGGGCCCTCTGGACGCAGCTTTCACATCCATGGAAACCTGTTTGTAAGGCATCATGTTAGAGGAGGAAGCTTCAGACCATAGTTGATTGGGGAGACCAGGTGTTGCAGTTGTGGTGCTTCTGCGGGGAAACCAAGTTAGGGAACATAGTATTCATACAGACACTTTCTCTCAAAATTCTCATAAAGCAGCCTAAATCTGCATCACTTTTCCATCCAGGCCTGGATGGAAATCTTGATAGCTTGTCTTTCCCTTCTGTCTCCACTTCTCACTCCCTCTTCAATTTGCTGTTATTTTTTGCGACTGGATGTAATGTAACAAAAGCATGGTTTTACTGTAGCAAATTATTATTGTGACCAAGAAGTGTGGTTTTTACCTCTGTAAAAACAAACAAAAACTACCTAAAGCTTAAAATGTGTTTGGCCGAGCTGAAGGCTGATCTGCACTTGCAGTAATTTCAGAGCAAGGGAGGAGGAGGCGGCATGGTCTTGTAGCAGATTCTGTAGTTGGACATGTTAGAAACTGATATTCAGGGATTAAATAATCGTTTAACTTTTTGTGGTCTAGCACAGTGCAAAGAAAGCTGAGGGTATTAGCTGCAGGCTTTGCATGCCCTGGCATTTCTATGCAGGACTGCAAAAATACGTCTGAAGCCTTGGAGTGCACTCTCAGTCCGAGCACAGACAGTTAGGAGCCTGGGTGGAGCTTCCTCTGTTGTGTAGACCATCAGGTGTGGAGCACACGTCCTGACCATTGTCCATGCTGGCTAGGGCTGATGGGAGTTTGAGGGCAGTAAGTTGCTGTGTCCTTCGTAGCAATTCAAGGTAAGAGTGTTTTTCCAGCCTGACCTGGAGGTGCAGCCTGGGACCTTCTGCATGAAAACAAGTGTTCTGTACTATTGAGCAATAGCCCTTGGGTTTCCTCCCGTGACGCTGGCATTCCCTGCCTCAGGGACCGGAGAGGGTTTGGAAGCGAATTCTGCCTTTGGTCATTGGATGACTAACCCAGTTGCTTTTCTAGCACTGTAAGTTTGCCTGTAATAGTGACCTTGTGTTCCTTCTGTTTCAGCCATGAATGCTGCTTACTGGAGCAGAGACCCAAAATGGCTTGTGAAATTGCAGGTTGGCTCTCTTGCCTTACCCCAGTGGGACCAGAACAGGTACTGTAGCATTACTGGGCTGGGCTACCTTCTGGGGGAATCAGAGAGGCTCATGGGAGCTGGTTTTAAATTATTCATTGGGGCACTGGGAGGGATTGCAAGGCCAAACCCATTGCAGGCCACAGTAGAAGAGGGGCGTTTGGGGTGGATACAGACATGGTTCTAGAAGTTCAACTGATGTCAGTGGGCTTGCTCTTCAGTATGACAACCTGGTTCCAGCCATTTAGATGCAAGGGGAAGTTTGGCTGAAGCCGCCCTACTTTGGACAGCAGTATTTGGGTGTAGCTTTGTATTCAGATAATCTTGTACTGGAAGAAAGGAGATGAATTGTTCCAGCTTTCCCATCCTACTCCCAAAATAGGAATTTATACTGCTTCCCTTCCCAGCTTGTGGCTTGTTTCTTTCTTGTCCTTTTTGCCAGCTTTTACAGGGCTTTGTTTTCCGGATTCTCTTGCTGGCTCCCATTTGTTTCAGGACAGATAGCAGCACAAACAAGCCAGGGATAAGCCATGGTTCTGAGTTCAGACATGACGAGCTAGTTTTCTTGTCAACAAGAAATCATGACTTCTATTTGTTTCATAGCTGGTGAAGAAACTGAGTTGTTTGCAGGATGATTTATAAAAAGAGTTCTGTCCTTTGAATGTATGGCAGCTTCCATTCAAAATGACTATTCTGCTAGTGAGGAGGATATTTCCACAAAATATTGGAAAGGAAATGCATAGGTTCTTTTTTCTTTGCAGGTGACCTGAGCTATGGTGAAATGTCCTGATGGTGTGCTTCAAACAGGTATGCCACCTTGTGTAATCATACAAATTTTAATCATTATCCCCATTGCAACTCATCTGCTGAGTTTTCTCCTGCCTGTGGCTTGTGTCAGTGCCTGCTACAGAGTTCCCTGATTTACCAGGCCTGCTTGTGGAGCAGTGGTGTCATGCAAGAATGCCACTGCTTCCATCCTGGACAAGATTGGGGGACTCGGCCAGCCTCTCTTGGGGATATTTGCTGTTGAAAGCCCCTGGTGGCCCTATCGAAGCTGTGCCTGTCTCTCCTGTGGCAGGTGTAGTCAAAAAGGTGCCCACAGTAACTTTTCCCTTGACGGTCGCTGTTCAGATTGTCCTGTAACTGTCCAGCAACATTTTCAGGAAAATACATATTTTTCCATGAAACCTGGAGGCAGAGGAATTGGTTTTCAGTTACAGGAGAACGTTCTGCATTTTATAGTGATGTAGTTTTGGGCCATGGGCTGGGGAGAGTCATTCCCAGTTTATGCATAAAAGCCTCACTGTGGACTATTGGGCTAGGCTGTATTCCTTAGCCTAACATACCTCACAATGTGGTTTTGAGGGTATCAAAGTGGGGGAAGAGCCATGCATGCTACAGTGTTGGAGGAAGGGCGTGATTAAAAGGTTGAAATCAAGATAATTCTTGTCTATTCTCAATCTGTGTACAGCCAAAAGAAAAGCCTTATGGTCCATGGTCCTCTGCAATAGGGAAATGGGTCAAACCTATATGGGGAAGAATATGTCTGACTTCGAGAAATGTGGGGCTGGCAGGATGTTTTGGTACTGCTTTCCCTCTCATGTTTTCTCTTCCAATTCCCTTTCAAGGAACAAGAAAACGAAATGGTGTTGGATGTTTGCCTTCGCATGGAGATCTGTAGAAGTATGTTTGGAAGACAGGTGAGAGATGTTGCAGATCAGGTCTTGAGAGTTCTTCTCTGTAGCGTGAAGAGAAGCTTCACAGCACTGTGCCTTTAGTGTCTATGCCAATTTAGCCCATGTCTTTAACAGGCCAGTGGGCTGCATGTTAAACCAAGAGCTATGGCTTGGCAAATAGCCACAGAATCTCCAACAACATGCAAGAACAAGATGGGAGGGACTTTGACATCTCAGGCTTTTGTCAGCTATGGATGTCACTCTACTCTCCTACACACAGCTGCCTCTGGAAGGCATCTGTCCAGAGACGCAAGTAATTGGACAGCATACAAATTTTATAAATAAACAAACTTATCTGTAGATCTTTCAAGTCCTGTTTTCTTTATACCTTTTGTGAGTTCTTACAGGAAGCTTTGTCTCTGGGAACTTGCAAAATAGTGGTACCTACTGTGTAGCACTCTATAATAGAGTCCCAAAGTAGCCTGAAACCATGAAGACTTGAAAGTTGGTTTGTTCAAACTGACATTGTCTTGAGTTCTTAATAGCTTGCAAAAGCATAAGATGCAAGCAATCTTATGTTCAATATGACAAGGCAACCTCAGTGTTTTAATCCTGGTACATTTCACATTTTTTCAATATTTGATTTTTTTTTTCCCTGAATTGCCAGGTGTCATCCAGAGACTTCAGTACTGGAATGGAGCCCTTATCCTATTACACCTGAGAAGGCTAGTTGCTGATCCTGCCAAAGGTACCATAAGGTTCTCTTTCATTACATGTACCATTTGCATAAGATGCAAAGAAGATGTAGAATCTAGGATTGTAGCTGCTTGTACCCTCCCTATCCCTTTCCCATCAGATCGGAATACTGATCTTATGGTCAAGAAGGAGGAAAAGTAAAATGGAAGCCGGCCCTTGCATCTTTGCTGGGGAATATCCTGCACTGAACTGGGCTGGCTTGAAACATTGTGTCTGAACCCTAAGAGACCTAAACGGTTTGTTATATATTTATCTTGCCTTCCTGTCCTGGGAGGTGGGTCAGGATAAGGCTCTGTGAGTGGCCGAGAGTCACCCAGTGAGCCTAATGGCAGAGTGGGACTAGAACCTGGATTTCCATCCTCCTAGTCCAGCACTTCAACAGCTACACTAGTGTCTGTGATCTTTCCTCATCTCCATCTGTCTGCAAGACTCCTGCAAGGGAGGCCAAGTTGAGACCAAGTGACTGGACTAAGGTACCTGCCAGGAGTTTTCCGACAGAATGGAGAGTTGAATCCAGGTCTCCCTGGTCCAAATCCCCACTATGGAGTGAGCTTGCTAAAGAGGTGTGCCTGGTGCCTATTCTACTCTCTCGGTGCCAAGTAAAACCCTTTCTATTTTCTCAGTATGTTAACTGAGAAAATAGGTTTTAATACTGCATTTTATCCTGTACTGTTACACACGTTCAGTTGCAACTCGTGTGGCTTTATTGTCTTAGGTTAATTTTTGTTTGTGTGTGTGTGTAACTTTTGTTAAACTCTCAGAGAGTCAAGGAAAAATGGAGCACTTGGATATAAAAACTCTGGCTGGGTGGGAGGCAGGGATAGAATAAAAGTAGGGGTGAGTGGGCATTTGTTATAATTTTTCCGGATTTAGGACAGATTTTGTTTAATTCCTATCTTAGATGAGTGGCAGTGTTTGATGAGCTTCCATTCTTCTTTGTCCAAGAAGAAGACGACTGGACAGTTGTAGGGACAACCTCTTCAGGTAAGGCCCTACTCCCAATGGCAGCAGGAGGAGTGTGAATACTCTTCATAGATCTGTGTTGATCAACAGGCAGTCCACAGCCATTTCACGGTCAGCTTTGCTTGTTTTGGGAAGTGTACTGTGGGGGGAGTAGCACTGTACCACATCTGTATGGTCAATGATGACTCATGTTTCTCATGGTGACGGCTGGATGAATCCTGCGGATATGGGGCTGAGACCAAGCAGATAACACAAGTCGAAGTCCTGCTTCCAAAGGCTGGTTTTGCTCCCCGCCCATTGCGAATGGATAGTGTTACGCATGCACTAGAAGAGTTACTGGTGGGCTGCAGATACTGACACCTGTGGTTGACTTGGCACAGAAGCATTTCCAGCTTTTCCTTTTGAGCCAGGGCATTCCCTGTCACGATTGGAACATTAACAGGAGCAGGGAGACTTCCTCCCATCCATCTGGGAGGCCAGGGATGGGAGAACGTGGCCTTCTAAATGTTGTTTCCAGCAACCCTCACCATTGGCTATGCTGGCTAGGGCTGATGGAAATTGCAGCCAGTGGTATCTAGAGGGCTCCCTGTTCCCACCCTTAGCAGGCACTGCCAGCTCTCATTCAGATTGATTTTTGCAGGATGGATAAATTTGCTTATTTGACATGCATGCTACCTGGGCATTCTAAACTGTATTTTCTGAACATTAGGGGGAAAAAAATCAAGTAGTCCCCAGATTAATAAAATCTATCTTACTTTTAGGCCTGCAGAATTGCCTTGCATTTGTCAAAGTGCTGAAGAAAGGGTCACTGGCAAAGAAGTTTCTGAGATTGGTCAGCATTACTGAGCCATTATTGAAATGGATATGTTTTGTAATAGTGTGGAATTAAAGGACTTTTGTGAGAAGTCTTCAGAATACTTATTTCTCCTCTTGTGCAAGGCATGCCTTTAAGCAGTGTTTGTGTCCTGCCATCGATGGTTATTGTGTCAATCCAAAAAGCGTCTGAATTTTCTCCTATTCCAAAGTTTCTTGGAGTAGCCCCATTGCCTAGAGCCATATGTGCTGCTGGATTGTGCTGCTGGATTGCCAACAAGGGCCCTCAAATCACTTTGTGGCGGCAAGCTGTATTTATGTGTTACCTGGATTCGTGGAGGGTCTCCGGATGGAAAACCCTAGCCAGGTCTTCACGGAATACCATTTCACATACTGGGGGTCTGCCCAGGGAACGAGGCTGGTTTACTTGATCAAGGGATCCAATTTGAAGCCAAAATCCTCCTTCCACACATACAGATCTTCGCCTTTAGAGGCTTGCCACCAAAGTGCTTCATGAGCTCTCTGTCAAGCTGTCTGCCAGATAGGGCTTGGATGGCTTGCACTTGTAGGGGAGGCAGAAAGACAACGAGAAGGCCGAGCTTGTAATCACGGTGTGTTCGGTCATCTTCCCTAAGCAGAGTGAACAAAAGGCTCCGAAAGGACCCTGCTTCAGTGAGGGAAGTGATGCTCCTGGTCTCCTCCCCTGGGAATGATGGGAGAGTCCAAGGCCTCCCCTGAAAAAGGACTCGCATCCCACAGTTCTCCCAAGGCGAAGAAGGGAATCCACGCAAGGACAGCCTGGCCTGGTCTAGTCTTTCCCGTTTCATGGGCTGGGGACAGTTAAGCACAAAGTCAGATGCCAACAGTTGTCAACTCGGCATTATCACAACTAAGGATGTTTCAACTGAATGATTTCTGTTACACTAGTGTTACATTCATACTCGCAAAAATGTTGAATTTCTGTATGGCTTGAGGGGCACTCTGAGTCAAGGCCTCAGCAAAGGGTTCAAACGCAGAATCTGAAATTCATGTCAACTTAATGCATCTTATTCTATAATACATTGCATAAACAGTTTCCATCCTTGATGCATCCCCTAAATTCTGTAAAGATTGCATTTTAAGACAACAGCCCCATGCAAATTTAGATGGGATGGCAGCACACTCCTACTTATAGGTTTTTCCAAGTTAAAGCTGGTGTCTCATGCGCTCATTATACATCCTGTTTTGAAAAGAGGCATCCTAGTACTCTGTAGGTTGGCATGTTTGCTTGATTTCCAAGTAAAAATATCCACATTCACTACAGGCCTCTCCACAAATCCCATTGGGCATGAGCATCTTAAACATGGATTTAAAAAGTTGCTTTTAGGGGTTTGACCAAGGCAATACTGCCTCCTTGTGGTTTTGTAGTTCCTGGTCTTCAGAGTTAAACCTGTACATGTACAAATTGTAGAAAGAAAAACCAGAGTCTTGGGGATGTACAAGCAAAAGAACATTTACAGTTTATGCAGACATACAGATATACATGCAGCATGTAGGTAGCTTTCCAAAGGGAGTACCAAGATGGAGTCAGTACAAGATGCTTTTATAACCTATGAGTTACAAGTTTGGGGAGGGTGGGGGATCATGTAGGCAGTTTGCTAGAGGCACATGAAAGTAAAAAAGGGTTGAATGGATTAAGGCAACACAAACTTTCAGGACAGTTATACCTTGGCATCTCTAAAGTGAGGCAAACCTTAGCATATCTAAGGTGTAAACGGGGAGCAAGATTGGGAAACCCCTCTTAGGTCTAAAGCTGTTCTTACACTGTCAGGCTTCAGCAGCCATATTATGTATTTGTTACTTTTCTCCCAATTGTTATGGCTGTCCTTGCTTAATTAGCAGCAAGGATAGCCATATGTATGTTACTCAGATGTACATACCACTAAGCAGGGAAGGGGGAGCTGAAAAGGCCCACCAAGGATAACAATTTGGAGGGCATTCACTCACAGGGTTGCCATAAGCTGGAGACAACTTGATGACACATAACAAGATATATACACACAGACATAAATTTTCTTAGCAGCATCTGGGCTTGCTGCAAAGTAAGTTTGTGTTGGTGCTGAAAACTGAGTTCAAAGTAGCTTTTTAGTGTGTAGGGTCTGTGACGTGGCCTTGAACCTTTGGGCAGATTACTCATCTTTGGTACTACTGCTACAGTATCTCTTTTGTGATGGTGTTCTAGATAGTCACTAAATGCATTCATAGCATCTAACCAAACGAAGAATTCTGGAGAATTCCAAATTTGCTCATTCTTTTGTTAAACTTTGTTATTGCCTCATCATAAAATTTTCATTCTAGCCAGTCATCATCTCAGGTTGTTTCTGAAAGCCTACATATAATTCACTTGATTGCCTTCTGTGGAGTTGAGTTGCCTCCTGTGGATCAACACTTTGACATGATTAACTTCCACTGTATTCTATGCAGGTTTACTGAGAAGTAATTCCAAATGTATTTTGTGATGCTTGTTCCCTGGTACTGGCAGCCTCAAAACATTCTAAATAATTAGCAATGCATCCCTTTGATTTTAGAGGTTTTGCTGTACAAAAGTTGCCCAGCTTTTTATATTTTTATTTGAACAGTTTCCAGTACTCACTGAACAGAGGGGCAATCCAAAAATATTCTAAACAAACTGAAGCTCCTACCACAGTAGTCAATGTACACCATTTGCTGGACAACAAATGAGGGCAACTGCTTGGCTACCCATGTGAACAAAACCCTAGACTACACAGACCCCAGTTCTGATCCCGCATGACTCCTCTTATGTTCTCGTGTGGGCTTGAGCTAGCAATTTCTTATTTATTTTGTCAGGACAAACCAAGCAAAAGCTTTGCCATAACAGAGCTGCTAAAAGAATGGTTTTAGGCTTAAGATGGGATTCTTGATCTGATCAGGAATCCATATTATTTACTATTGTATTTATATGCTGCCACATACCCTGAAGGGCTCTCTGGATGACTTAACAATAAAAACAACAAATAAAAGAATAAAATCGATTAAAACAAAACAGCATCTGGCACTCAAGGTGAAGGAGGTCACAGCAAAGCGCTCATCGATTAAAATTAAAGCACTGTTAGCGCAGTGTTAAAAACCACTGCAGCTACTAAAACACGTTGTTGCTGTTGTTTTTAAAAGTCTTTGCCTGGTGCAGAAAAGAGAGGGCGCCAGGCACACCTGCTTGGCGAGCATATCCTGTCAGTGGGGTGCAACCTCAGAGAAGGCCCTTCTCCCCATTTCCCCCCTCACTTCGTTGGGGGCTGGTTCTCAGAGAAGGACCCCCGTGGAAGATCTTGATGACTGTGAGGATATTTGGAGACAGGCATTGTCTCAGATGTTTTGGCCCCAGGCCAGGAGGTTACAAGCCTTGCTTCCCACCTACGCCTTAGACATGCGAGTGTCGGCCTTTCCTGAAGGTTGTGTCTGCATTGTGTTGCCCGAACCACATTCAATTCCTTATTTCGTGTCTGCTCTTCCCTCCGAGACACGCAAGGCAACCTCCAGGCTTCCTTCCCGTTTACCTTTCACAACATCCCTGCGAAGTAGGCCGACACTGGGGCGTTGGCGGGAAGAGAAAGGCACAACGCGGCGTAGCCCCGCCTCCTTCCTTGGCTCGCTGCCCTCGTTGCTCCGGAAGTGGGTCGCCTGTATCCAGGAAGTGACGTCGCCTCGAGACCTCCCCTTCCCTCCCTCCCGGTGATGGAGGAAGAGGAGGCCGAGGTGGGGAAGATGAAGCAGTTCCACGGCGGGATCGCGGTGGGGGTTGGCGGCGGGGCCGGCGGGGCCGGCGGGGCCGGGCTGGATCCTGAGCGCGGCCGCTTCCCTTACTGCGTCGTGTGGACGCCCATCCCCGTGCTCACGTGAGTGCTTCGCCCTGTGCCTGGGACGGACGGAGGGAGGGAGACCGTCCTACCGGGCGGCCCCCCCGGCGGCTGCCTTGGGAGCGCTCCCTTCACAGCTAATGCGCTTGTCGTGTCAGTTTCGTCGGGGCAGAGACCGGGACGAGTGCATGGAATGAAAGCTAAAAGGCCGGCAGATGGGGTGCGCTTTCTTCCTCAGCGCGGGAGCGCATCAAGCGCCCCCTTGCCTTCCCCCCACTCCGCCGCGCACATTTAGCTCGACCTGTACAGCTATGCGGATTTGTCGCCGGCAGGAACGGGTGGGGTAGAGCCCCCGTCCCGCCCTTGCTCCTGCTAAATGTGTTGGACAGCAGCTCCCATCATCCCCAGCCAAGCACAGCCTGTGCTGGCTGGGAATGATGAGAGTTACAGTGCAACACATTTAGAAGGCTCCTCCATGGGGAAGTCTGGTGTATATGCTCCTCGAATCCTCTTTCTCAGACTAGTCTACCTTGTAGGAATGTTACGAAGATGGAGGCTGTGCAAGTGTGGAAGTACTGCGGTTGAGTTTAGGCGACACAGTTACCCATATTCAAGCATTGCGAATGGGTTGAGTGTAATGGAGGCAGGTGCCTCCAATGTCAGTGAGCAGTGTATGCGTTCAAGCGTTTGAGTGTGAACTCTTAAGGAGCTGTCCGTGCCCCAAAATAGGTTCTGCACAAGTGTTGAAGGAAGAAACGTCGTCATTTGTTTTTCGGTGCCAGGCCAAGACTTTTTTATTTAAACGATATTTTAATTATTAATCTGTGTTTTATTTAATGGTTTTATATGATCGCCGAGAACTCCAAATTTTTAATATTGTTCTATGCTTTGTTTATTTGTTTTCCTTGTGAGCCACCCCAAGGCTTTGGCAATGGGTGCGGCATAGAAATGTTATAAATTAATTAATTAAATTAAAAAGCTTCCATCTCTCTTCCAATTTATGAAGGTTTTTCTTCATTTGGCTGCCTGGAAGGGATTCTTACTTGCTACAAATGACTGGAAAATTTAAGCATATGCTATTCTAATAGATTATAACCATGGTATATGAATCAGGAGGCGACCACATGAAAAAGTAAAACTCTGTGAACATTTCTACCATGTGTGCTTTGTGCTTTGGAGAGCCCTGATGATGTGTATGGGCACTCTCTCTTCCTGTCACTTACCAATTATTGTTCTGTTAAGTCCAGTCTGGCTCTGGGCTGGCCATTCTCTACAGCCTTCAGGAAACAACTTTTGTAGTCAGCGAGACAAACACAGGGCCCTTGAATGCTCTTTTTCTTTCTGCAGTTGGCTGTTCCCCATTATCGGTCACATGGGTATTTGTACCTCGACTGGAGTCATCCGGGACTTTGCAGGGCCTTACTATGTCTCTGTAAGTAGAAGCTTGTTCCTGTAGGATGCACCATGGATGGGGAATGTCCAGTCTGGATGTGGCCTGCAAGAGCTCTCTGACCAGCTCATGAACTGAGTGTCCCCTAGAGCAATTAGGCTTGGGGGAAAAAGCCTTCTACTGGAACCAGTGGGTGGCTCATTTATTTATTGTTGCATTGCATTGGTGGACAGAAACATGGTGTATGAAAGTTTAGGACAGTGAGGTTTGTGAGTGGTTCTGGCCCTGTCCACTGTTAGCAAACAGCCTCTCAAAAAGCTACCCATGAGGGAGAAAGCAGCCCATGGGGAGAAGCATGTTTTCCTTGCCCTGCTGTACAAGCCTTGTTGGCAGTTATACTTTTTAACAGGGGTTGTCTTGGGATTGAACAAGGACTGGAGGTTCTGCAGTAACTCCACCTACTGACTCACTTCCATGTGGGCTAAGGTACAGAATGGCTCTTTAACCTTCTTCACAACACGAACTGCTTTTGAAAATCCATTCTCTTAATCCGTACCTGAGCTTCTCCATCCCTTTGCTCTTCAGCGTTCAAAAAAATATTTCCTGCTGATGCTTTGATACCAGCAGCAGAATGTCCAAAAGAAAGGGCACCAAAGCTCTTACTGAACCTTCTCCATCCTAGAACCTCTACGTAGCTTGGGCTGAAACTGCCATTGTAATCAACATGGTAGTGGGTTCATGTGAACGGTATTTTCAATACATTTACAGGGCATCAGGTGAGGGAAAGGTGAAGATGAACCCATGGTGAAATTCCCAGCCCACTAGAGAGGAGGCAGCATGAAGCTGGGCTGCTTCCTCTGCTTAAGACCTTTGAACTCCAAGTATTGTGATGGATGGTATAAATAGCTTTATTTTCTGATGCTCATTAACTGAAATACGCTTTATATTTCCGCTTCTATGCCCATGCCCTCTAGGAAGACAACATGGCTTTTGGGAAGCCTGTGAAGTAAGTGTTACTATGTGTGTGCTATGCTGTAATTTATTAAGCTGCCTAAATATTCAGGTTACAGCAGACAGGTAGGGCCTGCACTTCCTAACTGGGAGCATAACATAAAACCTCTTAAGCGGTGAATATAGAACTCTTTGTACTTCCATTCTCCTACTTTGAGAATGAAATGAAGATACTCCCATTTTATGATGGAAGTGCAAAACACTGAATTTAGTGCTGCTCTTTGAATTCTAGATTTCAAATTCATACTGCAGCCTCCCAGGCATCTTTGAACTGAGTTGGACATGCACAGAAGCTAATGTGGGCTTTGCTATCCCAAGAACCTTGGCTTCTGTCCATCCAAATTTTGAGATCTTCTGGCTGTGCAGACATCCTTGGGAGGCTTGTTGCAAGGGGCAGCATACAAATATGTATATAAATAAAATATAAATAAATAAAGTGTTGAGAAAGTTTGGGTAAGTGGGAAGCAAGAAGTTCTTCCATTCCAAAAGGGCTGGGAACTTGCACACATGTGTTGATTCTGAGGATGTGGAATCACTCCATCACATTTTCTCCTCTTTTGTGATAGAACAGTGAAGTCATAACACAAACATGCATATGCAAATTTTATCAGAACCATGTTTAAGGATATGCTGTTTGAAAATCCTAACAATCAAAGAGCTTATTAGAAAGGAAGATATTCCATCTGGGAGGAAGGTGTGGAAAGAATAGACTGTACAACATCAATACATGAACTGACATCTTCAATTCTCTCTCTTTTCCTTGCCCCCACTTCAGATACTGGAAGCTGGATCCCAGCAAAGTGTATTCTTGTGGCCCTAATGCTTGGGATACTGCAGTGCATGATGCCTCTGAGGAATACAAGCACCGTATGGTGAGGTGACTTCAGCACTCAGCTTGGAGTGCTCCCATACATGCAGAATTGGGAAAAATTAAAGTCCTTCTCTGAAAGGGTGATCTTGCCTTTGGTCAACAGAGTTTAAATGTGCTACTGAAGGTCATCACATTAGAGATTTAGATCTGCCCTTTAATTGTTAGATCTCTACATTGCAATCTTTGTGTAAAAAAAAAAAAAATCAATACAATGCATTCAGATACCCCTTTTATTTTACTTTTCCTTGTAGGGTTCTTGTTTTTTTTCTTAAGCAACTACCTGAAGCAGACATTACTTTGTATGGCAATTAAGTGATGGTAAAAGTTTAATCTGATATAAATAATGCACAAAATCCCTGCCAAGGAGACAGAAAAGATTGAAAAATGAGCATAAGCCCCTGAACTCAGAGGATGACACTCACCTAATGCAGAGCAGGAGGAATGACGGAAGCCATCTTCACCTCCAGGCTTTTCCCACTCTGTGTTTTTGCTGGATGTCTGTTTTTGGCCATCCAACTACAGCATCCCATCGGAGGAGGGAGAAGCTGGAGGCATCCACATATCCTGGCCTTTTCAGGTGCCTCCTCTCGTTTCCTTCATTTGTTGCCATAGCACCCAGTACATGCCTCAAGAGCTGAATGGTTAATGCTAGAGCTTATTTTCAAATGCTAATGTTATATTAAGTTGTAGCTGATCTCTTGCAAGTTTGTGTTTTATTATCTTGTTAAAGAAAGGAAGTCAAGGAAGGAGTTTAATTTGGATCAGGCAAGCTCAGTTCTAACACTTTCTAGTCAAGAGTCTTTAGCAAGTGTGAATTATGAATATTTCCATAGTATCTCCCATAGTATTCCCATGAAAATACCAAATAAGGAGTCTGTTCATGAGAACAAATGATGTATTAATAGCATTAGGAGATCATGTAGAGTAGCCTTCCCCAGGTGCTCTCCAGATATTTTAGACTACAAGTCTTAGCTGGCTGGGGATGCTGGAAATTGTAGACCACACATTTGGAGGGCACTACACTGGGGAAGGCTGGATAGAAAGATTCTTCCAGAAGTGTTGTACCTCTGTTACTTAAAGTATTAGAATCAGAGAATCACAAAGTTGTTTACAGGAATGCATTTTTAAACGTTTGATCCAATTTGATTTACCACCTGTATCTCAGGATTCCCTGAATTTTTTTTTAACCTCTCAATTCCTTGCTAGTTACAATTGATCAGACTAACAGACTCGTCTATACCCGTGAAACAATTGTCACAGTAGTTTCATATACACTAATGTGGGAACAGGATGCTGGACTAAGTAAGCCTTTGGTCTGATCCAACAGATGGACACAGGTTCATTTGGTTGATCACATCCTTGCTGTCAGAAGCGGCACTTACACTATCACCTTTTCACACATAGGGGTTGTTCAGGCAGGGAATTGTCCTTGCATTATAACATGAAACAGTCCCAGAGAGACTGTACTACATTATTTCTGTTAATGTAGAAACTGGTCTCTGCTTATTTTCCTTCCCCAACCTTGCAGCAATGGACAGAGTCAAACTTGTTTGCAAGGGTGCAGCATATAAATATGTAAATAAATAAAACTTGGTAAAGGATGGAGGGAACATTACTTAGAGGAGAAGTTGAGTGTGTTTCTTTCTTTTCCATTTTTCTGTTAAGAACATAACCCAAAGTGTTTTGCATTTGACCAAGTGAAGTACATCTTCACCTAGACATAATGGTTTCAAATTAAAGAGCAGGTCAGTCAGCCTTGATCTGGTACACCAACACTGCATGTTAAGAAGGCAGTAGAAGAACTTGAGGCGTGGGATACAGCTGTCCTCAATTGTACATCTTCTATCCCAGCACAACCTCTGCTGTGACAACTGCCACTCCCACGTAGCACTGGCCTTAAACCTCATGAGATATGACAACAGCACGTCCTGGAATATGGTCAAACTTTGCTTCCTTTCTTTGATATATGGCAAGTATGTAAGGTGAGTAAAGCATTTGGGTTCTGTATATGGCACTGTATGGGAAGAGAGGAGGCTGGGGCTTTGATCAAGGGCTGGGTTCTCCACTAAGCTTCTCCAGAATGTTATGCTCAAGTGCTTGCATCCCAGTGCATGTGAATTTGAAAACTGTTTGTCCTTTAAAAAAGAAAAAAAGTTGAGCCACTTGGGGCACTGAAACATCTTCCCCGTATTTTGCCTGGTCCTGCAGTGTGGTCATAGAAGACATAGAAACTTGTGATGTGGTAGAAAGGTCACTCCTTCCCAAAAAAGGGTTTTAGAGAGACACATCTCTGCTTCTTTTCTACTTGTGCCTGGCTGATTTAAATGTTGCCTTTTGATAAATTATCCCTCAAAATTGTACTGCTAAACACACTGAACAAACCACTGTATTTTTTGCTCTATAAGACTCACTTTTCCCCCCCTCAAAAGCAAGGGGAAATGTCTGTGTGTCTTATAGAGCAAATATGTGTGTGCAGTAAGCCTGTCAGATGTGCAGCCCATGGGGAAGTGATGGGGAATGTGCCTGTGATTATGTGCCCATTTGATTCAGAATATTTCTTTTCTTGTTTTTCTCCTCTAAAAACTAGGTGCGTCTTAAGGTCAGGCGCGTCTTATAGAGCGAAAAATACGATAACTCCCTACCAAAAGTTTAGTTTAGCAGAGGTAGTACAAAGGGGAGGAGGGAAGTGCAAGAGAAGCACATTCAGGTACATTAAATGTACAGAGTGACTAGGTGGAGTTGTCCTCTCTGCTCGTATTGTGTGCAGAGCAGTGTCTGTGTGCAGCGTATGAGGGACAGGGACCCGTCCTGACAAGCCTACAGTCTTAAACACAATCAGGGCAGAGGAAGGAAGTGGATAAATGGGGAAGCGAATATGCAGTTGTTTCAGTTAGACATGCTCAGGTTTGGTTGCTGGCTTTGTGCTGGGAAACACAGTTCCTCTCCCTTTTTCCTTTACGAACTTCCCAAGGACCCTTTCCTGTTTCTGATCCTTCATGGTCTCATCATCTGTGCTTCATGTGCTTGTACAGCCTCTTCTTTCTTAACTCTTTTTTCTTCTTCCTTGTAGCATAGGGGGCTTTGTGAAGACCTGGCTCCCCTTCATCCTCTTTTTGGGGATTATCCTGATAGTCAACTTGACTCTTCATTTGTCATGATGGATGACACCAGTGTCCCTGTTCCCCTTTTGAAGTCAAATGTTGAAAACGGTGACTTTTCAACTCAATAAATCTCGGAGCAGCGTACCCTGGAAGCCCTTGGAAAAGACATTCATTTGTGCTTTGTAACAACTCTTCCTTTACTCTTTCATCGTTCTTGCCTTTGAACGTTCAGGGATTGGGGTGGGCAGGGGGAAAGCCCTGCACCTTGGCTCTCACCAAAGTTCCCTTGTGACTGAAGGTTCCTGTGTGAAAATAAGCGTGGCCTTGGGTTGCAAGCTGGCGCCGGGGCTTGTCGCAGAGTTCCCTGGTCTCTCATGGAGTGATCCCGGAAAGTCCTTAATGGAAGTGGTGGTCAAGAGTCTCTCTGCATGGTGAGTGGGGGTGGAGAGGGTGTTATATTTGCTTGCACTTTGACTGGTAAATTGCTGCGTTCTTGGCTGTACTCCTTTCCTACAGCTGGGTGCCTCGATATTGGCAACTTCACAACAGAAGGATGGCCACACTGTCCGTGCGCATTTGGAATGTTGTACCTAAGATGTGAGCTTCACTGTCTGCTTTTGCGGATAGTCGTTTGGCACAGAGTGGGGCTTGCATCCTCTTGTTTGTTGCACAAAAGGTGCATGTTCTCATTTCTCTTTTTTTTATGTGATGTACTAGAAAACATTCTATTAAAAGCAGCTAGTTTTTCTCAATCTCCCACCAGCTCAAGCTGTCACTTGCACAGTTGTCAAAGGTGGCCTTGTGTGGTCCCTGCAAAGTTTTCTTTGAGAGATCTGTTAAGATATTCTAGTTCTCTCGATTGAACCACAGTCTCCAAAGTTCTCTCTGTGTGTCTTTGTGTCAAAGAGGTACAGTCTGACAGTTAAATGATTTGGTTTTTATATAGATATGTGCTATACTGTGCCTTGGAAAAGACCGGAAGCATAAACCACATGAGGTAAATGCTTGGTTTTTCCCACCAAGTGTATTCAAGTTAGAAGCCCTGCTAGTACCGAGTCTCTGCTTGGAGGAAGAGAATAATTCATTCTAGGCCCATGTTCCCCAAACTGCTTCCAGGAAGCTTAGGAACAGTTGGGATCCTGTGCGTGTCTACCACTTGCTGTCCATTTCCGGCTTCCAAACAGACCATTTTGGCCCATGGCCTTAACCATGTTACAATAAAGGAGGCAACCTCTTTTGCCTCCTCCTTTTTAACTGAAGGGAGCATTAAAGGTTGCTCTGCTCTTGTGTCTATGCTTGCCCCTTCCCTGAGCTAATCGCCTTCCATCCCTGTCCTCTTCACCACACCTTCTGGCATGCCAGTTGCTTTGTGCTGTGCTAAGGAGAGGCATTGTCTCATGCCCTACACCTGTGGTTGAGCAGATCCTCTCAGTGTCTTTGTTGCATTCAACCATTTTGAGCATGAACAAATGGCAGCTTTTGAGAGCCAATCAATAAACTTGAGGCTGGTTAGAGATCAGAGGTCTTACATCAAAGTGAATGCATGTGGCGTTTCCATCAAGCTATCCCTGAGCTGTTTCACGTACTCCCCAGCAGGGATTCTAGTTCTTATGGAAATAATAGACTGAGTCTATTGAATTGAGAAACTACACACACACACAATCCTTTTTGCTTTCATTTTTCCTCCCCCTTTCAGTGACTTGCCAAAAAGAGCTCCAGGAAGCCCAAATGATTCCCAGACCTCACACTCAAAGCCAACTTCCTTTCTACAGTAGCATCACTCTTAACTTGTCTTTTGAGTTAATTAAAAAGTGTTTTGCTGACATAATGAAATGATACCAGCATTGCCAAAATAGAAGGCTGGCAGTAGTAACAGAAAGAGCAGAGTTAGAAATGATATTCCTTCCCCCCAGTCTAGCAACCTTTCATTTCTGCATAATAGGTGTTCCAAGGTCTGTATTCTAGAACAAGCTGTTTGGTGATAAATTGACAAACCCGAAGAAGAAATTGAGGGGCAAGACAAAGACAGTTTAATGCAGCTGTAGGTCAAATGTGCTTTCCTGTTTATGGACCAAGGCTGCAGTGGCTGGGAAGGCTTAGCTTGTCTTGATCTCACTGGACTTTGAGCACAGCTGCAAAGGTTTCCTGAGTTGTCCTTAAGGGACTGCCATGATGGGCACAATGAGATGATGGAAAGCAGTTGTCCTTTTTCTATCTTTGTAGCCCCCCTTCTCCCCTGATTAAAGACCTTCTGCAATAATTGCTTCAGTGGGTGTTGGTTGTGGACTTGACACGGCACCCATGGCTGTCGTCGTGTCTGTAATGGTTGTGCTACTGAAAGAAGCTTCTGAAAAAGTATTGGCAAAACCATGTGAAAATGTGGGTGAAGTGGGGCACTCAGTGGAAGAATTGTACTCATGACATCTTCACTCTCAGCCCAAATAGTACAGCCAAGGGAAGGGCCCTCCTTTCCCAACGCCTGCCGAATTAAGTGCCTGCCTTCAAACCATTGTGTTGCAGTTGAAGGACTCCTTTTTGGACTGTCTTGTGAGTTAAAAACTCCTCTGTGGAAAGCACTCCTATGCAGGGATTTTAGAATAAGTGAGTCAGTCCTGACTTGCAGAGCAGTGGGTTTGTCGGTGTCTGTACATGCATGTGCACACAGCCCTCGGCTGCAGATTCATGTCAAAAATGTACGGGGTGTGAAGCCACAGCAAGAAACTTGCACATCGTCTCTCCGTATGCAATAATCTGCTTATTCGCACTGGATTTCATACTCATGTCGGCATAGGAATGTCCTTCCTGTAGGAATTGTCGTGAGGTGCAATGTACTTCTCCAAGGTTTTATTCTTGATCTGTTACCTCCCACTTTGAGACACCCTAGCGGTATATATATACATATATATATAGGGTGGGGGGGGACCTCTTTTCCATTCCCCTTTTGTTCAGACTGCTATTTCCCTAGCAGGGCTTCAGTGATCCGCTGCTTGGGGTTCCCCTGTCTCCCCCCCACTTCTTTTCCCTTCGCCGGTGATTTAGCCAGGTGGGCCTCTGTCCTTCAACTGGATTCTCCAGGGGTGCTGGGTTCCTTTGTACATACTGAACTCTGCTGCTGTGATTTCATAATCCTGATGATGGTGAGAAATAAATGCTTTTCTGTGAATGTCTCCAAGCAGCAGTGGCTTCATTGTTCTGGCCGTCTCCTTCCTTCTCTCCCACCCTCAAGCTGTTGGGTTCTGTATTCAAAATGAGTGAGAGATAGAAGGTTTCTTGACCGTGATTGAGTACCAAGGTGGGCAGACTTGATGCTTATACAATAAGTTTTGTTTTTCACGGAGGAACAAGGAACCTCTGAGTACATGATCAGCCTGGTTGTGTCTCCAAAGCAAACATAAGCGCCCCCCCCCCATTGTTACACCATTAGAAACTGAAAATGTTTTTGTTAGGTCTGAAGTACAACAAACTCAGCTTATCATGCGAAGGCAAGACTCACTGAGGGAGACAGTAATTTGATAGAAAGTCAAAGGCAGGAGAAGAAAGACAAGACTAACTGTGAAATGGGTTAATTTCATAAGCCACAGCTCAAGTCTGCAAGAGCTGAGCAGGTTTGTCAAGGGCAGGCCGTACTGAAGGGGATTCATTCAAGGGTGAATTTGACAGAATGCAGCAAGTTACTCTGTAGATTCTGTTTTGCCTTCCGCCCACGCTTGACCAAATGCACACATGGTTCCACCAGAGAAGAACTGGATATTATTTTTCACAAAGAAGGTCAATTTTAGCATGGGTGTACTTAAAACCCATTACTTTTTTGAGTAGCCTGCTTCATTTTATTAGAAAGTTTTGCAGGGGAGTAGGGGAGACCCATGGAAAATTGATCCACGCTCATTGCTATCCAGTAGTTAAGTCCAAAATGTACTTTCTATTCTTGGGTATGGGAAAGTAAAGCAGTGTGGAATGGCTTCATTTTGTCCTTCAATCTGCAGTGGCCACTTCCTTAAACAGTACAGTAGACTCTCGACTATCCGGCTCGTGACTATCCTGCCTCCGTACTATCCAGCCTAGCTAAAAAATAACTATCAATTAACAGTAAAATAAGTTTAAATAATTTTTGTAAGAATTAAGCCTACATTTTACGTTAATGTTTTGTTTATTTTAAAAGTGTATGTATGCATATTGTACAGTGTACATGATTTTCTGTTTCCTGCAATTAAGTTAGACATTATAAAATTTATCTTAAAATGTGTACAATATTTTTATCCTGGACTTCCTTTTTCTGTAATAAATTTTGAAAACGTACAGTACAGTACATAACAAACATTTATAAAGTACTGACCTGTACTTAAGAGGTCAGAAAATATGAATAAGAGTGGGTTTAGTTATAAAAAGGGTGTTTTAATAGTATGGGTGGGGTAGGAAGTGAGCATTTATAGAACTCCAGCCTATCCGGCCTGCCCTTCCGCCACATTAGGCCGGATAGGTGGGAGTCTACTCTACAATCCTACATCCTTCTGCTTAGGTAGAAGTCCTATTAAATGGCCAGTGGGATTGTTGACTGCTTAATGGGACCCAAGTGTCCTTCTCAGAGTTAAGTCATTCATGTGCTTTTGAAAGAAATCATGGGGAATGGAAGTACTATCCTAGCAATGGGGGGGGGGGGAGAGGAGGAAAGCTGCAACCCAAAAGTTCTTTTCTTTCCTGGCATCTTTTTTCTTGGTAAGAAAAGAACGGATGGAAGAAGTAGTGAGAAAACGCAAGGTGGCTACAAATCAAAGATGGCTCTTTCTGGACCTTCTGCAAAGTTCTGTGACTGGAGCGGAGTGATTGCCTAATAAGCTTTGTCTAGAAGCGCCCCAACCTTTTGTTTTAGACCATTTTGTTCTATGAAAGCAGAGTAGCTGTTGCATTCTGTAACAGCTCCCACTGTGTGAGAACAGCGTCTTTTTTTTTTTTTTAAGACTCTGCTTTGGCTTAGAGCTGCTTTCCAAAGAATCGGTTTTTATATAGTAAGAGCAAACTCATCCAAGCATGTGTGTTTTGTGGCACCAAAACAGTTCCATCCACGCACGACAGGGGAGTCCTGCCAGATTGCGGCAACTACCGTGTTTGCAAATTACAAAGAGGTGGGGAAGCCCTAAGGAGTGAAAGGACCCTCCAGATCAGCTCAGTGAGGGCAGGCATGCTCCGGCTTCAGGAGGCTGGGTGCCTGTAGGGTGAGCTGATAGAAAACCAGCTGAAAGGGGGGATTGGAATGGAGTCTCCCAAAAAGGGCAGGGCTGGCTGGGACAGGAGCAACACAAGCTGACGTTGCTGCAGGCCCCCCACATTCACAGTGATGTGTATTATTTCCGTATTGTGAACATGCAAGCCAGCCCTGCTCTCCTTTGGGCCCTTGTATTCATTCTGCTGGGAGGAGCCTAAAGGCGTCTGTTCTCAAGGGAACACGGAGAGGAAGAGAGTGGGCATTGATATATGCCCAAAGCACCGTCGTCATTTAATTGTGGCAAGCAAATAGAACAAGCCAGCCTCCAGGAAAGCATGGGTGCCCCGTGCCACAGCGCGGCCTAAGCCAAGTGCCGCGACAATTACGGCATTACTGAGCTCGATCTGTTTTTAAATGTCATACCCGTGACTGCTGAACGATGAACCCAGGGAGCTTGGCCTGTGGGCTGATTTGGATGAGTAGCACCACCACATACCTCTGTTACACAGAATCGGGGATGGTGGGAAACCAAACGAGTCAAGCAGAGTGGCTTGATCTGCAGGCGCTTGGAGCCTTGAGGAATTAAGTCGCTTCTAAGTGCAGTACCAGCTGGAGAACAAGGCAAGAGGTATGGATGGGGCTTTGGAATGGAAAACTCAGATGGTTGGCACACGAATTGGCCATAGCACTGCATTGCATCATGCAAGGCAATGGAAACCCACCATTATATTCTCAGGTATTTTCTAGGTATGGCAGGACACACAGCTGAAGATGGTCCAGCCTCCAGAAGAAGAGGAACAGGAAGTAGTACCCAGTTACTGCCTTCTCTTAATTTGCCCAGCCTTAAAGACCACATTATCTCTTTCCCAACTTCTGCTACATCTGTGGCCCATTCCAAACCCATGCAGAATGGGATGTGTAGTAGAAGGCAGCAGCTGAATTCTGGAATTGACCTTTTCTTGCAGCTGTGGGAGCTCACGCTTTCATTTTAATTGTTTGTATAAGCATAGTAGTAGTCGACTGTGGCAGCCCCCGCTCAACCCATGGCCCATTTGGAGTTTGGGAAACTGCTGTGGGTGCCACTACAATGTGGCTAACCACGTAGTGGCTGCTATGTGGGAGTCCAGCTAGTCAAAAGAGGTGGGTGAGAAGGCTTGAGAGGCTCCAGGCCGGGAGGGAGAGAGAAATAGCGGAGCAAAGGAGTCGTGGAGAGAAGAAGTGAGGCTAGAAGACGGGATGATAAAGAGCTGGGTGGGAGAGAAAAAGCAAGGCATGACGCTAGGGAAAGGAGGAACCTAGGGAGGAGGAAGGAAGAGAAATCGCAAAGCCATGCTCCATAGCCATAGCAGCGTATTTTCATATGTAGGCATCTTGCCATGGATACATGCAAATCTACATACCATGGGGAAAAGCCACCATGGGTGCCACATTAAGGATCCCTTTGCAAGTGCCATCCCATAGTACCCATAGTCCTTGTGTTAGGGCCCCTGCTTTATTCTACTAGTGCAGAAGTGAGGAGAACAACAAGCAACCTTTTCAGGAAGGACCCAGTTCTCACGAGTGTACTTCCCCTTGCCACTTAGAAAGGGCAAATCCAGTCATACGGACACCACCTCAGAAGATTCGGGGATGAGGAGAGAAGTGGGTTCTTTGCACTGTCAGTCACTCCTGCCTCGCCAGCTGCAAACCAGCTGTGACTCCACTGCCTTTTCTTCCCCTCCTTGCACTGACTGGTTTATATGTCAGGGGTCCCAGGTCAAGGAGAGCTCACAATGGCACAATAGCTTGGCTAATCTTAGCTGGCGGGCTCCATCCTTGAGACCCTGCGGCTTCTTTTATTAAAAATTCCTCACTGGACCTGCGGCCTCCTCCTGCTGCCCCTCCCCACCCTGGCTCCGAGGCTCAAATGTATTTGTGACTGCCATTTCTACCTCCCCCTTTGTAGCCTTGATTTATTGCAAATGCTCGGTCTGTCTGTCTGGGTGCTGACTGGGGGAGGCACCAATGACCTCCAGACTGGATTGCAACTCCCATCATCCCCAGACAAATGGATGATGGGCCTTGTATTCCAAGTCATTTGGAGGACACCAGCTTGCCTACCTCAGTGTTAAGACTCCTGCACACTTTCTCCCTCGTTTCCCCAAACGTTAGACCAATTTGCTCTAGCCCTCGGAGCCATTCTGGCTGCCCTTTTCTGCAACTTCTCCAGCCCTCTAATATCAGGTGTCTGCCCTGGACTCTCCATCGCAGGCAGCTGTTCTGCAAGCAGCATCTTCATTTATCTTAGTGCTGCCAGCAGTGTGGGAAGCCGGCTAGCTTGCAGGCTTCAGGATGGGCCCCAGAGCACTAAGAATGGGAGAATCTGTGATCCTCGAAAAGGCCAGCATTCCCCAAGTTCCACCCTGGAACTCAGACACCCTCACTCCTCTTTTCAATCGCAGTCTGTTTTGTTGTGTTGTTTGCAGTTCAAATAAGACAAGTGCGCACGTCGATATTCATTTTTTAAAATGTGCACCCAAATGCATACTTCCTCTATAGATTAAAGTGTGAAAATGCATGTTTTAGAGGGAAACTGTGTAAGAAACTGTGTTGAAATAAGATTCAGTTGCTCTTCTGGTTAAGGGGAAGACATCGGGAGTTGTCTAGGTATACAGTCTGCCTGAAGATTAATCCCAAATGGTTGGAAATATTGTCAAGAGAAGGGAAATTGATTTCCCTAAATTATGCTCCCTAATATAACAGTGCTGGGCAAAAGAGAGCATTAATTTTCATGTATGTATACAAGGACAGATTTAGACACAATAAAGTTTTAAAATCAGTATTTTAAAATCAGTATTCACCATGGAGAAAACTGATTCAGTGACTTGTGTGCCTTCTCAGTCTGTTATTCAGGGACTAACTCTGAATCGGCATTTTCCATCCTCCTGCATCACCTGTTTTTTATGGTTCGTTATCTTTAAATAGGATAGGAGAGTCCTTCAGGCAGAAGAGGCATCCAAACGGTTTGCTGTCTTCCGCCAGCTCTCCAAAACAGAGGACAGTTCTGGGTGAAATAGGACACTTACCACAGTACTGCAGTGCTTCCCTGGAATCTATATGTCTCACGAAAAACAGGACCATACTTCTGGGTAGATAAACCTAATTAGGCTGTTGGGCTTTATAGGCAGCATGTGTATTTCCAAAAATTTCTCTTTCTTCCTCAGATATTGGATCACATTCCTTGCGTTGCTCCTGCCCTGGAGGGGGTGGCTGGGGAGGTGAAGACAGAAGGGGACCCCTTGATTGCCAATGCAGAATTGCCATTCTTGGTTTCTTTTCTTTTGTGTTTTTTTAAAGTATTTATCTCTTTGGAGGCTGAGAAAGGAAGGGAAAAGAAACAACCCACCCAGCAGGAAGGCTTGTGAAAGTGAGGGATGGTTGTGATGGAAGAAGGCAGGCATGTCACAGCAGGGGTCAGCTGCCAGCATCCTTTGAAGTGGGCTGGGGGTTGGTCACAGCTGGATGGTAGGAGCTTCTCATCCTGTTATCAGGCTACAGCATCAAAGGTCTTCCTGATGCAATGATATCAAGTTGCACTTAAGCTGTGTGCATTTGGAGTGTTTGAAAGGCAGAAGCAGCCTGAGAGGTTGCTTTTCCTCCCCTGTCCCAAAAGGAGTCCTTCGGCTAGCAGCTTTCTTTGACCTTTTTCATAACAAACTTCATCAGAGGATCTTGTTTATGTATGTATTTGACTTCTGCCCTGCCTTTCCACCAAACATGGCAGTCAAGGCAGCTTACAATCCCTGACAAAACTAGATAAAAATAATTATGAAGCAGTATAACGACATAACAATAAAAGAGTAAAATGGCTTCCCAGCTCAGCAAACCAGCTTATTCAAGGCTCACTCAAATAAAGCAGTCTTTGCATGCTGTCAGGAGGGCAACAGAAAGGGAACAAAGCTAGTCTCCTTCAGCAGGGAGTTTTACAGCCAAGAATCAGACAATTAGAAGTTTTCTACCGAATGGACAGCTGACGGTGGCAGGTCTCCAAAGAAGAGCTTTTCCAGACGCTTTTAAGAGACAGCGTTCTGGTTCCAACCCATGCAGGACTTTATGGATCCTAACTAGCTATTTGAATGCTGCCAAGAATCCTTCCGATAGCCAGCACAACACTTGTAACAAGGGAGTTTTATGCCAACCAGCCCCAGTCAACTGTCCATAGCATTCGGGGCCACCTGAATATGAGCATGCATGTGTGGGAGAACTGAACACACATGGCAGCCACACACTCTTCGCAAAGGACTGGAAGCAACGCAGGTTTGTGTAGATGGCTTTCTTCCCAGCATCTCCTTCTGTATGGGTCACACGAGCGCTGCTGGATCAGAACAAAGGCCTATCTAGTCCAGCTTTCCGTTCCCACAGTAGTCGACCGGATGCCTCCACTGGGAAGCCTCAAGCAGGACACGAGAGCAAAAGCACCTTTGCCACTGCAGGAAGTCCTGGCGTTCCAACCCTGTAAGCCCTGGCTTGGCCACAGCCCTGAATGTTGCCATTTGGCACTAAGCATGGCATAAAGAATTGCCTTTCTGTTTGCATGTGTGTGCCGCACACTTACAGGGTAGCATCAATAGAACGCCTTGCATTTTCTTTGCTTCCATGATCGCACACCTGAACAGCCCCACCTTAGCTTGTGAGATCACCACAGCAACTGTGGACTGTGACGGTAACAAGGTAGGCACTGCCTGTTTTGAAAAACACAAATTTTGCCCTCCTCCATCATATGGTGCTTTCTAGATGATATAATCTGAGTAGCACATGTAATTTACAATGGACAGATGAGAGAGAGGCCTTATCTGTAGCACTGCAATGATTACCTTATCTGCCATGGCATCATCCCACCTGGCAAGAAATCCTGATTGGAAATGAATTTGCCTGTTTTCACACCTTAGCTAAATTGTACAGAGTCTTGCTTGCTTCATCATGCTCTGTTTTCCCTCCTGCTATCATTTACCTAGCAAAAGCTGGATTGCATTATCATAGACTCTCCGTCTCCCCTCATATGTTGGAAAGCCTCAGGAAGGGATTTAATCAGACTGCCCCCCCACACACACACACAGACCATCACAGCGACCAGCTGCCTTGATTCCAGCCAAGATGACCCTTTGTGTTGATTGATAATTGATTAGGAAGTGCTCCCCACACACACCCAAAAGCCCGCTGTTTAAAAGCTAACTAAACACTTTCCTATTGGAAAAATGTCATCCATCTCGTTGCCACCAAACTGCCTCCCCTGCTCCTTGTTTTGTTGGGGCAGCAGATTGCAAGTGCAAAAAATGGCCCATGGCGCTCCCAGCCCTACTGTGCATGGTGCAGCTATTTGTAAGGGGAGATCAAAGGGAAGACAGGCATCCGGGGACAGCTTGGGCGGATACACCTCTTTGGACATTTTCATGAACATACCCATAACGAAGGGGATTGGAGAGCTCACGGGGAGCAGCAGCAGCAGCAAAGGCAGCTTAAGTCTGTCTTCCAGTGAACAGTGGATGAGGGTTTGTTATGGGCACATGCTAAACCTGAGCAAACCCCTGCAAAAGAACTGGAAGCGCTCAAAAGGTACACAATTTGTCTTAGACTGTGCATGTTTGGGCTGGTACCACCTGTGCAAGAAGGAGGGATCAGCCAGCTCGGGGCAAGCCCAAGGTTTGCAGAGATACTCAATTTTTAGCAGAGGGAGAAACCTCAGAACAACCCAGTGAGGACAGAATGCACCCAGTGGCCACAGAATATTATCTAGGGGACAGAATAGGAACCCGGTAGGCAGGTGAATGGAAAGAGTTTCTGGAACAAAATCACGCAACATTGCAATATTTTGTGACAGATGATACTTGTAAACATTATGCTGGTTTTATACTATGGGTTTAATCATTAGGCTCCATCCTCAGGAATCCTGGGAATTCTCATTTGGGAAAGAGTATTGCGAATTCTCCGGCATGGATCCTTTCATAGAACTACACTACCCAATAGTCCCTGGAGAAAGAGGTGGCCCACCAGTGCCTGCCATTCTTTAAGCACAGCTAGCAACTACTTCTCACATGCATCTGAGTGTAAATTGCAACTACTTTATGACGAGTAGTTGCAAAATTATATAGCTAAACTGCTATTGGTCATTAACAAAGGCAAAATAGCTAATAATAGTAACTTTCATCCTTGAATGGAGGAATCCAATTAAAATAATTGTTCATCCTCACAGAACTCAGTATACATACTAATAGAAATTAAAAAATCATCCAGGAGGAAGAATGCGGACAGGCCTGTGTTTACTTGCAAAGGTGTAAGTAGCCTTCCTTCCTTCCCTAATAATAGCTGCTAAGAGCGTGATGTGCTTGGAGTATTTGGAAGGGAATTGGCTGCGCTGAATATAATCTAGCAAGAGGCACATCTAGCACTCCTCCAGTCCCATTCCATGGTGATGACAGTTTGCTAAGCACTGGATCAGCACATGTGCAGTGTCTCAAACAGAATTGGCTGCACGGAACCTAGCACAGCTGTCTCCAACCTGGCGCCCTCCAATTGCTTTGGATTACAACTCACACTATCCTAGGATGTTCCTTGCTGGCCGGGGATGATAGGAGTTATAGCCCAAAAAACCATCTGGAGTGTTCCAATTAGGCAAGGCTGATCTAAGAATTCATCCTGGCCCTAAGAAGAAAACTGCTAAAGAGTTGTGGCAAAACCTGCAAGGAGCCCCCAGGACGCACCTGCAAAAAATGGAAGTCTCTCTTATGTTCTTTAAATATATGTACCAGGTTTTGCATGAGATGCACCAACTCCTAGCAATTATTTGTAGGCTTCTAGATCAAATATACAAGTATGTATGCATTTGAAGTTGAGTCCCTTCCCTGCAGCCTGAGAGCATCAAGGGCTGGTCAGAGGCCGCTGCTCCTGCCTGCACCTGCCAAGGGGCCCGCAGCCCGGGCGAGATGCTCCTCGTAACTCTTCTGGGTTCCGCCTGGCTCTCCTTCTGGCTTTGCTGCTGCTGCTGCTGGCAGGCCGGACAGCTGAGGAGATGCTGCTGCATGGTGGACCAGCCTTCCCCGAGACGGTGCCCTCCAGGAGCGTGGGGCCGCGACTTGCAACACCCCAGCGCCGCCTTGGGCAAGCTAGCCGGGGAAGATGGGAGCCGCAGCCCCAGCCCTCTGGAGGGGCACCGCCTGGGGAGGCCGCCTCCCGCGCTTTCCTTGCCCCGCGCCTGCCCTGCGAGGCGGGGCGCGTCTTGCCCCGGGCGCTGGCGAGGCGCGGGGGCAGGCGGGCGGGGCGGGGCGGGGCCTCGGGGCGTGGAGGGGCGGGGCTCCTGCGTCTCCACGCGCGGGACGGAAGAGCAGGGCAAGCGTGGCCGGCCGGCTCCGCCCCCTCGAGGCGCTTTCCCATTTATTGCGCCCCATTGTGCCTGCCCGCCGGCAGAACCGCGCCGGGAAGCGGCGGGGAAAGAAGGAGGGTCTCAGCCGGCGGCGCGTCCCGCAGAAGGTTGCATCGGATTTTGTTTTTTTTTTATTTTTTAATTCCGTGTTGGGCGGCGGGCGGTGCCGTGTTTGGAGAAGCGGACAAGCTCACAGAAGTGCTCAACTTGCGAAGCGGGGCGAGAAGGTGCCACTTTGGGGGAGACGGAGGGTCGTCCTTGCCTTTCTTGACGGGGGGCGGGGGGGCAGGCAGCCCGTCCGTCCGTCCGTCCGATCGGCTGTTTGGCTGAGCTGCTTGGGGTGGCGGGGGGACGGGGAAGGGGTCCAGCAAGTCTAGCGTGCAGAGACTCTTGGGATGCGATCTGGGGCGTGCGGGGAGGCGGCTTTGCTGCAGGGTGGCGATAGCCTTCTGGCTAAGCGATCGGGTAGACTTTGCGCTGGAGCAGGAGACTCTCGAAGTAGCAAAGTGGACCTTTACAAAAGTGCTACTCGGTATAAAAAACAAGAACTGCTTCTCTTTAAGTTGAAAGACTGGAGGTAGCGGACCTGGGGGGAGGGGGGGCTTCCATAGTACGATGTTAACCGGGCCTGCTCCCTTTTCTGCTGGCTTTCTGCTTGCAGGGAGTGCTTTAAAATCTCTCTTAGGAGCTGTGGATTCTGATGCACCCTTGTCTGTCTTCAGCCAGGACCCTTTGCCATTGGAGGCGTGTTGGAAATGACCCCCCGGGACCCCTCCAGTGCCATTCTGGGCTGCTGGGGGCTCCTCTGCCTGTTTCTGGCTCCCCTTCCATGCCACCTGTGCCCCATCCCCTGTGAGTGCTCAGAACCCGCCCGCACCGTCAAGTGTGTCCAGAAGGAGCTGAAGTCCATCCCAGCTGGCATTCCAGGGTACACCCGCAACCTCTTCCTAACAGGCAACAAGATCACCTGTGTTGGCAGCCGGGACCTCCAGGGACTGCCCAACCTGGTCACTCTTTCCCTGGCCAACAACAGGTAAAGGATGCCGGAAAAGGGGGTGGGCAGTGCTTGCACTACAAAGGAATTGGGGTGAGGGGTGGGATGTGGCCCCCTTAGCTCATGTTTTAGAAGGCTTATGTGCTGGGAACATGAAGCTAAGAGAATGTGGGAATCAGGGTGATAGAACTTTTCCCCTCACTGGAGAACTGCAAGGAATGAAGAAGGCAGGACGGTGACTTATGGCCCTCCAGAGTTTGGCCTGTAACTCCCATGATTCCTCAGCTCTGGCTATGCTGGATAGACCTGATGGGAATTGTAGGCCAAAGCATCTAGCGGACCACTCATTCTCCACCCTTGATTTTACATGTGTATTTCTGTCTTAAAGGCTTAACACAAAGGTGGACATTGTAAATGAATGCCATTGTATTTAAACCCCATGCCTTTTTCCAGACTAAAAGCCTGAAAAAAATTGGTGATGGAACAACTTCCAAATGTAATGCTGGAGAAAAAGCTTCCAAATTGCACCTACATTTAGGTTTTCTACAGTGTTTAAATTTAAAGTGTGGCAGTTGTGCTGAGTAATAAAAATGGTTACAATAAAACTTTAAAATGTGCTAATCCACATAAATAAATGTTTATAATTTCCACCACCAAATCCACTCCTTATCCTTTCCTAATACTTTGGTTTGAGAACAATAATATAGCAAGGATATCTGCTTGGACAAAACACTGCACATATTCCAAACTGGAGGACCTCATGCAACAGCATTCAGACGTGCATCTCTGTACTGCAGCTGAGGGAGCTGTAATCTTGCAATGCTCCCCTGTAGTTTTTTAATCCTCCCAGCAAGTCCAGAAGTGGCATATCAAGTAATGCTTCCTGCTGCCATGCTAGCTTTCTACTTGCAGCATTTGTGTAAATGTGAGATCATGGAGAAGAATCCAGTAGTTGTGGCTTGGATCTAAAGGCTGAGATGCTCCTCTCAGCTACCTTTGGTTTCCTGCGCACAGCAGGGCTTCAGGCAGTGTCCTTGGCTTGGGGGCCAATGCCTGGGCACTGAGTATATTTGGAGCATCTGTCATTTCTCCTCCGCTGGCCCTGATGAGCTGTACAGGCACTGGGCTTCTCTCCCAACTGCCAGAGTTGTCCTGGGACTTGTGCGCTCGCTCTCTCTCTCTCTATGTATGTATGTATGTATGTATGTTTGGCCATCTATTTTTAGAGTTCCACATTTCCGAGTTGTTCTTTGAAGCCATACGATCTAGAAATTTATCCTAACGTGTGCTCTCACTCCAAATACTTAACTGCTGAAAATTCACAGCCCCAGAGATCATCTCAGTTTCCTGCTTGTGGATGACACCAGACCTTTCTGCATTGCACTGGCCATCCACCTAGGTCAGTGCCCCCCCCCCCCCCCGCCACTGGTCTGTGCTGCGTGTGTGTAGCTTCCCACCTTTAGTTTGGATGTGCAGGCATTGCCATGGTAACCAGCTTGCTGGCACTAGCAGTCACAGCCCTGCACTGCTGCTTCGACGCTCACTTTAATTTCCAAAAGATAACGGGCAGCGGGCGGCCATCCAGCACTGGATTCCAGAGATCCAAGGTGGGGCATCTGATGGTCTCCCAGCTGCTGTCTGGTGGGCTGCCAGAGATGACAGAAGGGCTTGCAAAAGCTCAGGTTTTCAGGGCTTGCTTCACCTGGCAAACAGAAGCCATGGAGCCAAGCCTTTCTGTGGGATGCCCGACTCTTGGTAGGGCTGAGAACTGTGAGCTGCTGCTGTTGCTGCAGTGGAAAAGAGAGCAGCTGATGGAAACAATCAGACACTTTTTATTCAGTTAAACTGCAATAATGTTACCTTTAAAGAACAACCACCAAAGCTGCTTTTTGGGTGTGTGTACAGAGACAATAAAATGAGGGTAGGCAACCTGGTGCCACCTACCTGTTTGGGACTGTGACAATCCATGCCCATTGGTCCTGCTGGGTGGCACCGATGGGAAGTGTACTCCAGAGCCCCTGAGAATTCCGGGTTCTCTACCACTACAATAAAAATAGGCTTTAAAAAAAAATCCTGAACTGAGCATTTTAAAAAGCAGGCTTGTTGCCAGACCCTGAAAAGGTTTGGAGCCCAGGCCCCAGGACCACAAGGCTCCCTAAAACATTCACATGCTGTTTTATATCTATACATGAAAATGTAGAAATAATTATAAAGGTTTATTTAAGTTTTATAGGTGGCAAAGCCAGCTAAATAATTTCTTTCCAAAATGAAATAAAATAAAATCAATCTCTCAGTTACGATCATCCCAAACCAATGGAATAAGTTTTTTCTAAGCATAAGTGCCATGCAGGGTAAGATAGCTGGGGGAGAGGTGTTAACTCTTCCCTCCCCAGCTGATTCCTCTTAAAAATTGAGCTAACAAAAAGTGGCAGTTGAGCTAACAAAAAGTGACCCTTTCACTGGCAATCCGCAACACCCAGGGTTCTGGGGAATAGATCCAGGGTGCTACGAAATATATTTGGAGCTGGAGCTGCACAGGCCTAGGCTTGGCGATGCCCCCATCAGTCCACTGTGCCACTAAAACTTGCATCTAAATAAAAGGAATCTGCACCTTGCTATTGAAAGAACCTCATGGTATTGCCCACCTTTTAATGGCTTCTTAGGTGTGTCAAGATGTGTGTGTGTGTCATGATTCAGATCTTGTCCCTTTCTTCTCTTCAGGATTCACACTGTGGAGTCACAGGCCTTTTCTGCTCTCCCAAGTCTCCGTTCCTTGGACTTGAGCTATAATCACCTGGCCACCCTCCATCTCAATGCATTCAGTGCTAGAAACAACTCCATCCAGGAGCTAAACCTTAGCTACTCGCTGTATAACTCCTCTGCCATTCAACCTGTGGCAGCTGCCCTACTCCAAGGTGGCTTCCAGAATCTCTCCTGGCTGGAGCTGGCCAGCAATAAGATTGTCTACTTGCCCAAGGGCATGTTTGCCGGTCTCTCCAAATTGGATCACTTGGACTTGAGGAATAACTCCTTGGTGGACATCAAGAACTCCACCTTTGCTGGCCTGGAGCTGAAGCACCTTGACCTGACCATGAATGCCTTCAAGACCCTGAAGAGGGGGGCCTTGTCTGCCCTTGCGCAACAGCCCCATCTCTTCCTCTTCCTGAAGGACAACCCTTTCATGTGTGATTGTGACATCGAAGACCTGGTGAGCTGGCTGAACCGAAGCCAGCAGGTGGCAGACACGGAACACCTGGCCTGCGCCTTCCCTCAGGAGCTGAAGAATACCTCCCTGCTGGAACTGGTGGGAGCAGACCTGGAATGCCGAGTGGCCCAGCCTGGAGAAGATGCGCTGCAGACGTCCTATGTCGCCTTAGGTGTAGTCCTGGGAGTCATTGGAGTCACCTTCCTCTTTGTGCTTTACTTAAACCATAAGGGCATCAAGGCATGGATGAACGATGTGAGGGATACCTGTCAGAACCTGGCGGCGGAGTACCGCTATCGCTATGAAATGGACTCGGATCACCACATCACACACGTCCCAGGCCTGAACATATGATGCAGTCCATCAAGATCTGGTTTTTGCGACTGCATCTGTCGGAGACTCAGCAGCAGCTTTTTTATCCCCGTGGGAAGAATTCTGCCTCTTGGGAGCAGCTACTTCTCCATCAAAACCCAAGCCTTTTGCAGAGGATGGGCCTGTGGCTTAAAGGATGAGCGTGGCCTTCAGGGGTCTCCTTTCTTATTCTGCAGGAGCAGGAAACTGGCTAGGAAAATACATATCACAAACATCTCGGTACCGGCTCTGCCAGCAGTCGTAACAGGATGTCATCTTGCACAAGGAGAAGGGGTCCTAACGCACATTTTTCTGCAGTGGTGACCATTTCAGAGCAGTGCAGGAGCAGAAACTAGATTTCCAGATAGTTTTGGATTTCAGCTCCCAGCATTTCCAGCCACTGACCGTGTTGGCTAAGGCTTCTGGGAGCTGAAGTTCAGAACAACTGGAGGGCCACCTTCTGCCTGCCTCTGGTATAACATCTGGTTAACAGCAAAAGTTATAACCCTTTTGCTGTTAACTTTCCCCCCACCCAGGATTTTCCTGGTGCCTCTGAGCTTTGCAGACCAGGGGTCTTGGGGAGACTAAAAATTTTCCCAGCCAGAATATGTCGCTCCTTGTTGTCATGCAAAGTAATTTGAGGCTGGCTTGCTCCAGAATGGCCCATTAAGACCCAGGAGCTTTACAAAGGGGCTGCTCTGGGAGGAAGTGAAAACTCCTAGATCATCGCTGTTGCCCAGATTTTGGAACTCTTCCTCAGGGGAAGGTTGTAGCTCAGAGCATCCTGCTGCATCATCTAACTTCTAACTGTCTTTGGGTTCAGCATATTTCTGCTGATCGGATCAGGTGCCTCTGTTTTGAGATGTATGCAGTTGTGTTTAGGTCAGTGTTGCCAGTGTGGTACAGTGGGACTGGGACTCAGGAGATCCAAGTTCTGGTCCCCACTCAGCCAGGAAGCTCACTGGGTGACTTGGGCCAGTCACAAACTCTCAGCCCAACCTACCTCACAGGGTTGTTGTTGTGAGGATATAATTGAGAGGAGGAAGAGAATGGTGTAAGATCCCTTGAGTTGCTTGAAAGGAGAACAGGTGGGATATAAATATAATATAGAGAATGAACAAATAAAATGAAGTTGTGCTTGAGAAAATGTGATTTTTTTTTTTTTTTTTAGAGGGAGAAGAAAATCTTGTATTCTCTCTCCCATTCTGAAATGCTTCTTTGTGTATAACAAAGTTAGTTAAGATGAACCTACAGCTCTTTCAGGGGAAAAGCCTTTATGTCAATCAAGCAAAATTTGGTAAAACATTTTTGGGTACGTAGATACCAATTACTACCATTTCCTTGTTTTCTTGCAAAAAGCAAGGGAAAATAAACAACCCTTCTGCCTGATTCTGATCTTTCTCTATAATATGAATGACCCAAATCTTAAACCTGCTTGACTGCGGCTGCTCTGGTGAGAAATTTCTGGAGAAGATACCTGCACCTGTTAGATGGCAGCATCCCGCTATTTTCCCCTGAGTGCCCTCACTGGTGCACCATGGAAAATGAGGTGTCCTGCGCTTGCTGCAAGCAGCTTTCTTAGATCTTAGTCAGAGCAAATTCCATGTTCATTGTAGCCGCATGTTGTCCACTCGGACTGGCAGCAGCTTTTCTGGTACTGTTACAGAACATTTTTAATCCACTGGTGGATTGAACATGGACGCCTTGCACTGGCAAATGGTGTCCTTGCTATTGAGATCGTGCAAGGGGAACAGGGACCGTGGGGCTGAACCCAAGCTCAGCGCTAAAGCTCATGTTTTGCATGCAGCAGCTCCTCACAGCTCCAGAAAGACACCCTGTCTGAATGTTTGGAGTACCCCTGCCACTGGGCAGTGTAAATCACTCTTTTTCAGCATGTTGGACTACATGCCCCATCATCTGCCTTAAATTTTCCTCCAGCTAAGATTCTTCATGCACATGTGTGTGCGCACGCACACATCACAGTCAGACATAATCTCTGAGCTTCTGTTTTCAGTCATTTCTGCATTGATCCAGGTTTTCATGCAGCACTGAGAAATTAGTTTCTTGGGCTACCGCTCTCTAGAATCCTGATATCGTCTGAATTGTAGAAGACCTGGACCAGGAAGGCGGGGGGGGGGGGGGTCCTATCTTAAGTGCTGGCATGAATTCTTGTAGCAGGGCCTTCCAGTTGTTTGGACTTGCAGCTCCCTGGATCCCTCATCTCTGGCTAGGGTGGGTGGGAATTGCAAGCCACAAGTGGCTCACCATTGCAGAATTACTGGGAAATGTTGGGCATGTAAGAACACTCACAGAACGAGTTTGAGAACCAACTATTCTGCCCTTAGCACTATTCCACTTATAGCTTTGAGAACATTTTGGGAGCCTTTCTGGGGCACCACTGATGCTCTTACAGAGGTGATGGTTTATGTTGGTCCCATAGCTAGGCAATATTAATAGACTTGACCGAATTTTAGCACCTCGCCAACTCAAGGGACAAAAGCAAGCTGGCTTTTTGGGTAGGTGAGGACTTAAGCTTTTGAAGTCTGCTGGAATTTGCCTTTTTTTTTTTTTTTTTTAAGCTGGGGAACTTTGTGTCAAGTTCAGCTGCAACTTGTAGCAGCAATTTGCACAAACTGTAGCTTAACTTTACATAACTTTCCCTGGCTCTCTAAAAAAAATGCAAATCTCAGTTTGCTTTACAAGCAGAAGCGTGAATTCTGGCTTAGTTCAATTCAGGATGAGTTGTAGCCAACAGATGGATGGGCCAGAATCTGGTGGGCCCAGGCCAGGCCCATCAGCTGCATTTTGAATCCCTTACTAGATTCCTCACCCATCCCCACTAAAGCGCCGGCTTTGTAACAATCTCTCAGTGCTGCCCTCTTGTGGCCAGAGAACAGCGAGAAGATTAGACATGAGGTGCTTGCTTTCACGGGTGGCTTTTATTGTGCCATTGCCTTGCCTTATTCACAAAATTTTGCCTGGCTGCCTGGCAGAAATCATCTTCCATTTGTAAACCTCTTGTGCTTTCACTCCACTGCTTCTGCCTTGTTTTCTTTGCACCCATCAAGGAGGACTAGTCAGAATAACTCCGCAATGCCTTCGGATGGGCAGCAGGAGCAACGGGAAGCAGCCAGGGGGAAGGACAGAGCAGTCCGGCAAGGCCTTCTAAGAAGTGGGGGCCTGCTTTGCATGGAGGCGGCTCCCCGGCCGCTCGCTCGGGCTACAAAGCCTCCTGCCAGAAGCCCCGGGGAGCCTGCCGCAGCTCCTGATTGAACGCCGCTCAGGGAAGCGCCCTCAGTTCATAATGGGCAGCACCACGGGAGCTGTGTGTGAAATGCACCGGAATGTGTTTGCTTCATTTTCATGTCAACGTTTTGGTTGAACGTTTGGAGAAAGTTACTTAAATAGAAAAGGAAAACGCAGGTTGAATAATGGAAGAGATGATGCAGGAGGGGGAGAAGGAGCTCCAAGCCCATGAGCTGGATGGGGCGTTTGAGGATGCAGAGCTAAGCTGGGAGTCTCTACTCGCTCTGACCTCCTGGGCTTCTGCAGACCTTTCCTCCTGGCCTGCACTGGCAGATGCAGGGCCTGGGAATGTAGGCCCGCTTGCCACAGCAGCGGTGCTACTGATCCTAATGGAAGCCCCTGAAGCTGCAGCTTGCAGATGGGGGGGGGACATCCCATCCATTCAGTGCAATCCCCCCCCCCCCGGAAGCTTCAGGCATAAGAAGCCCAGCCCAGGGCGGGGTTAAAGCCCCCATCACGGACTCTCTGCACCAGGGTCCTGCTGTGGCTTGGGGCCTCCGCCTCCTCCTATTTGCACCCTGGCAAATGCAAACTAGCGAAAGGCCTTTGTTTGATGGCTCCGGTTCAAAGCTGGGTGACCACTCGGCTGGCAGCACTCCTGGCTTTGCCTCCTCTCCAAGACTGTTGAGCAGAATCTGAGACATACACGCTTCCGGCTGAGAGAAGGGGTGGGGGAGATAAAGTTGAGATTAAAAAATAATAATAATAATCCTTCATCTTCGTAAAACTTAGACTTCCCCCAGAGGCTTGAAAGAAAACTTTTTTGGGGGGGCGGGGGGGTGGAAATCCCACAGCCTTGCGATTTGAGGGCAGCGTCTCCAGGGCTTGGCGGTCGACGTAACCCCTGAGCGTGCAATCCTAGGCGTATTAAGATCGAGAAAGCGCTCCAAGTCTCGCAGCTGGGACTTGCGAGCCTGGCAGGTCTCGCCCAGACACGCAGGCGGAGTGGCGGCTCGCCCAGAGAGCAACAGGCGCCCTTTCAAACCGCCGCCCGAGCCCGACCCGAGCCCGAGCCCGAGCCCCAGTCCGGCCCGGCCGGCAGCCCCGGTTCCAGGCCGGGTTTCCCAGCAGCTGCGCGGGGAGGTGTTTCCTCCTTTCTGCGGTTGACTCAGCCTTAGGTCTCCTGCCGAGGCTGCCCCGAGCGCACGTTGAGCAAGCACCAAGCAGGCGCGGCGCGGGGCGGACTTCTGCTTCCCCGAGGAGCGCGCGCCCTCCGGCCGGGCTCGCCGAGACGGGGGCCCCACCTGGCCAGGTAACACGCTCCCGCGCGCTCCGCTGCGCCGTGCCGCCCGCCTCGGTCCCGGCCCGGCCCGTCGTTTTGCTGGCGCATATGGGAGAGCGGGCCAGGCGGGCCGGAAGGCGCGGAGCGAGCTGCGGGCGGCGCGCCCAGCCCTGCTCAGGTGCGCCGCGGGGAAGGCGCGGGGGGCGGCGAGATCTGCGCGAGCTGCGCGCCCACGCGCTGCCCGGGAGGCCGCTGCTTTCTTGTTCAGCTCGACCTACCTTACAGGGTTGTTGTGAGGATGAAATGGAAAGGAGGCCCACTTGAGCTTCTGCGCAAGAGTAAGTGCAAACGTAGCATAATAGGATAATCTCTCTCTCTCTCTCCTCTCTCTCTCAAACATTTATATGCCGTCAAGGAACTCCCTGTGAGCTAGGTGTAGCTGAGAGTCGGTGGCGAGCCCAAAATGATTCAGGGAGCCTCTTGGTTAAGTGGAGGCTAGCCCTTGGATCCTCTGAGCTCTCTCACCATTACACTACACTGCCTTATTTTTTGGCAAAGAAACTGTTTGGTCGTTCATTCCCCCTCCTTTTTAGAAACCCTTTAGGAGACCCAGTTTCATCCACCACTCTTAAAATTTAAGGTCCCAAGCTCCTAGTAATATTGCTGCTCGAGCTCAAAAGTAAGTTTCACTACTAAGTTTATTTCCAAGTAGCTGTGCATGGGGGTTATTTGATTTGCCTATATTTATCTCCTGCCTTCTTCCTCTGCCAAGGAACCCCAGGCGCGCTGCATCCCCCTCCCCCTCCCCCTCCCCTCTATTTACTGTCTGGACAAACCCTGGGTAGAGGCAGGAGGACTCCTTGTAATCATGGCAGGCTCTTGCGCAACCTTGCATTGAACCCCCGGCCTGGCCTGCCTATTTAGATGGAAAGAGTCCTGCCATTCCCAGGATTCCCCCACGATCATGGCTGGCTGGGGCACGTTGGGAGCTCCGGACCGTTGTTGTTGTGGTTGTGGTTGTTTTGTGACTGTGTATAGGGTTGCACTCTGGGATAATTTTATGCTTTAGACCTTAGAGGCTTGCACACAGCCCTCCGATGTAATACGAGTTACTTCCACAGGTGGGAAACCAGTCTTGTTGCATATGGGGACCCTCCTGCTGAACGGGGCCTGACCCTCTGCCCCAAAGGCCCTACCTGGCTGCACCACTGGCTTCACAGGCTGCTGGGTGGGGCAACCCTTTCCCAGCCGACTGTTTCCCCCACGGCAGCAAAAACCAATCCTCAGTTTGAACAGCCAGGCTCTTCAAAATGCAGGAGGGCCACCAAATTGCATCTCTTGCTGGCACCACAATAACCCCAATGGAAGTAGCAAAGAGGGTGTGTTCCTGCCCGTTCCTTTTCTCTCGGGACTCCTGAGCTTGTCCCAGCTGCTGTGCTGCAGGCAGAAATCAAACTAGGGGAATGCCACACCTCGGAGCCTTTTGTGCCTGGCCCTGTGGAAAGTCTGCCTGCCTGCCTGCCTGCCACAGAGATGGTTAAAAGCCCAGGAACTGTGTTGGGGTTCAGGCCAGCAAACTGAGTCCAGGTGCCCTCTCAGGCAGCCAAATGTAAAGCGCTTTGCTGCTGTGAAAACGAATAAGCAAGCAAAGTGAGTTTGGTGGGTGTAGCTTATGGGGTGACTAAAACATTAAAATCCACACGACTTTCTCCTGCACTACCGTTCAGCACATTCAGTTTCTTCCTGGGTTCTTTCTGTTTATGTGGATGTACTTCACTAGAGTTTTGTAAACAGAAACCCCCCTGGTAAAAACAATGTTATAATTACAATGTCATTTTTTCCAAACAAAAACAAAAAACCTGTTTCCATTCTGCACAAAATAGGGAAGACCACAAGAACTCAGTCCCTTCTTTAGTTCAGGCCTGGGGCTCCTCTAGCCCATGAGATGTTGATCTACAACTGTCAGTAACCGTGGTCATGCTGGCTGGGGCTGATGGGAGCTGGGGTCCATGCCATTGTCCTTAACAGCTGCTATCATTAGCAGGTCTTCTCGGTAGCTGCTAACAGTGTTATTTATTGGATTTATATCCCAACCTTTTCTTTTTTAAAGAACTCACCATTCTCCTCTTCCTCCTCTCAATTGTATCCCCACAACAACAACCCTGTGAGGTAGGCTGGGCTGAGAGTCTGGGACCAGCCCAAAGTCACCCAGTTGGCTCCATGGCTGAGCGGGGACTAGAACCCAGGTCTCCTGAGTCCCAGTTGTGAGCACTATACCACACTGGTTCCCAGGTAAGATTTACTTACCTGCTACCTGAAGGTGCAACAGTTGTACCAGGTTCTGGGAACTGTTAAAGCTTTCTACCTCACTCCATCCTGAAGGCAGATGCATTACAGGATGCAGAATAATAAAGTGAGTCATAAGAAAACCAGGGCAGCTGATCACACATTTGTGTGTGTGTTTTTCTCTCTGTTTCATTTGCATCCCAGCCTTTGTGTTTTGCTCCTGAAACATGCGTTAAATAGTCTTGTCTTTTGACTGGTTCAGCTGAAATGTGGAACTTAAGGGATCCGTCTCATTTCATTCCCTGTTTATGAGAGCTTCAGACCACACAATCCTCCTTTTAATTTGCAGCCTTTCCAATGATCAACTAACTGCTGAACATGGATTGACCTACTGAATAAAGGTGCAATCTTATGCTTAGACAGAAAAGAGGAAAACAACTCCCAGTATGGCCCAGACAGAATAGAATGCTGTTGCAGGCCATCTTCCCCCTTAGACAGCTTAAAAGTTGGCAATCATATTTTTAACAGCCCTAGTTCAGGTATGTGATGTGTGTCCATAAACTCATGTGGCAAAGGGTGTTCTCTGTTTGTCTAGGTAGGGAGTGTCTTCATATCCAACAGGTGGAATTTGTAAATACTTAGAGAGCCACCTTCAGTGTGCCACAGGAACATTTCTGAAAACTTGGGCTCCTCTTCTATCTGGTTGTTTTTGTTTCTGCTGTGTTTGTGTGCACTCTGGGTACCAGGCTTCTCCACCTTCGTACCACCCACGGCTATGGCCATCACCTCTCTCAGAATTTCCTGCATGATCAGAAGCAGATCATGCACGCTTTTATTGTGGTGGTGAGACGTCGGTCATTGCTTTGGTTCCTTCTCTGAGGATAAGGGGTGTTTGGGTGTGTTTAAATGTTCTGGTTTTGTGTAAACAGGACGTGGGCTTCAGGAGAACTCTCGCTTTGGGGCTTTTTCCTTTTGCCTTAAGAGCATTGCTCAATCAGACCGAAGGCCTGTCTGGTGTTGCTGAGGAGCTAGTGTGCACCCTCCCAGTGTGAAAAGGTCCTTCCTTTTATCTGTCTTGATTTCCCACCACTCTGTTTCATGGGATGGCCCTTTGGGTTTCTAGGATAATGGAACAGGGAGGAAAATGTCTCCTTCACCACCATGCATAATTCTTAACACGCATGCAAAGATTCAAGAGTTAAGCAGATGCAAACATGGAACTGAGGATAGTCATACCACTATCTGGGAGAGAAGAGTGAGCAGTCTGTTGTCATGTGCCATCAAGTCTTCTCTGACTCATGGTGACCCTATGAATGAAGGCCCTCCATAGTGTCCTACCCATGACTTCCCTGTTTCAGCTGTTCTAAATTCAAGGCTGTGTCTTCCGTTCTGGAGTCCCTCCATCTCTTATTCGGCCTTTTCTTCCTCTGCCTTTCCCTAGTATGATTGGCTTCCCCAGGGGTTCTTGCAATCCTCTGTTTTGTGGTGCTTGTCTCTGGAAGATCACTATAGAGACTGTCAAAGATGATTCTCAGCAACGGATGTGTTTGGAGCTTGCACACACTAGAAGTTGAAAGGAAGGTGGGGAACTTCCTCATGAGGTTCATCTTGCTCTGTTTTGTCCGCTCTGCCAACTACCAGCAGGGATTTAGATAGGCAGCATCTTTTTCTTGCTGCTGGGGGAGACGCCAAGGACGGAACCTGCAACCTTTAGCTCACGGAAGCTGCTCGCTGCCACTGAGCCACAGGCCTCCATTACCATGAAGGCGCCTGTGTGCTGCACCCGCTTTTCTGGTTTCGTGCAAATTGAAGGCATGAGTGTCACACAAGGAATATTTCCTGTCTCGCTTTTCTGCGATGTCATCTCTGGATGGCCAAGAGGACCTCACATTTCCTTTCACCATCAGAATTTAAATTAAGAAAAAGAAAGAAAAATCTAGTGAAAAAGGATGTTTGCAATCTGAAGCAAAACTGAAATCATGTCAGCGTCTAAAGCATCCGTAAACAGCACTGATCAGAGAATGGCAAGTGCACACAAAAGCTTCCCATGGAAAATCTCTCCGTGATTCTTAGTATTTAATCTTCTGTAGCTTCTTCAGTTCTCTGCATGGAGGTCAGGCACAGCTGGCTTCCAGTCAACATCCGTATGAACCATAGTGCATGGATACGGATGCATGGCCTCCATGTCATAGAATGTGACTTTGAACAGTGAAGTGTGGCATGTTATCGATCTACTTCTACCCTTCTGGTGTAACACTTTTTCTGTTTTAAGTCGTGACAAAATCCAGACTGAGTGTGACTCACCTGGGTCCTTCTGGGCAGTCTATTTTCAGCACTTGTGTGCAGGTGCTGCTCAAGATACTCAGCACTGCTTGAATGCACTTGTGGGCTGCAGTTCCCATCCATGGCAGGCAGCATGGCCAATAGCAAGGGATTCTGGGAGCTCCAGTCCTAATCACCTGGAAGCGACCCAAATTGCCTCCTGCTGTTTTAAGGAGTTTGAGATATGGCAGACGTATGATCATTGCAACTGTAAGCAGTGTCATAAAAGTGCAGCTCTGTCTGGCCGCAAACTCATATTTGGGAGTGGGCTTGATGGACCCAGTGGGGCCTTACTTCAGAGTAGACTTATCTGGGGCTGCACCATAAGCAGCCTAGGAGGCAGGCTTGAGTTTTACAAAAAGGAAAATGCTTTTATGATCAGTTTCTGGGCACACCTGTCTTGGAAGCCAGTGCAGTTCAAGAGATGGGTAGGCTGTAAGATGGACATAAGGGACACACGACCAGCCTTGTGTAACGGGTGGGTGAAGAGCGCTGGTTTGCGAACAGGGTTGTCCCACATACAGGAGCCTGCCGCTACTTTTGTTCTGGGAAACTTGGGAGCAAAACAGTGAGCTCCAGTTTGTCCAGCCTAGTTTTGCAGCCTCAGCACTGCCTCTCTCCTTTTAGTATGCTGGTTTCTGGGCCTCAGCTGCCACTTGCTACAGGCAGTCATAGAAGCATAGTAGAGTTGGAAGGGGCCATGAAGGCCATCTAGTCCAGCCCCCTGCTGTTGCAGGACATCAAGTCACACCATTCCACTCAGATGGCTGTCCAGTTTCTTCCTGAATGACTCCAGTGTGGGAGAGCCCCCCCCCCCCTCTATGCAGCTGGCTTCACTGTCATATTGCTCTGATAGTGAGGAAGCTTTTCTTGATGTCCAGCCTGAATCTGGGTTGTCACAGCTTGAATGAATTATTCCATGTCCTACACTTTGGTATCAGCAAGAAGAGATCTTGAACTTCCCCTTTGTGATAGTCTTTGAGGTAGTTATAGAGTGATACCTTGTTCCACCTCAATCTTCTCTTCTCAAGGCTGAACATGCCCAGTTCTCTCAGTCTCTCCTCACAGGGCAGTGTTTCCAAACCCTGGATCATTTTTGTTGCCCTCTGCTGGACCCTTTCTAATTTACCTGCACCTTTCTTAAATCTTGGTGCCCAGAACTGGACACAGTATTCCAGATGAGGAGGAGTAGAGGAACTACTGCTACTTGTGATTTGGACGTAATGTTTCTGTTAATACATTCCAAAATAGCATTTGCCCTCTTGGTGGCTGCATCACATTGTTGGCTCATATCTAGCCTATTGTCCACCATTACTCTGAGATCTTTCTCTTTTTCACGTATTCCCCATCTTGTATTGATGCATTTGGTTTCTTTTTCCTAGATGGAGGTCTTGGCACTTGTCCTTATTGAGTCTCATTCTGTTGCTTTCAGCCCAGTGTTCAAGTTTATCAAGGTTGCCCTGGAATGTCATTCTGTCTTCTAGGGTGTTTGCTATTCCACCCAGTTTTGTATTGTCTTCAGATTTAATTATCTTGCCTTGCACTTCCTCATCCAAATCATTAATACAGATGTTGAAGAGCACTGGGCCCAGGACTGAACCCTGTGGCACCCCGCTAGTTACCTCCGTCCAATTTGAGAAGGTGCCACTGATGAGTACTCTTTGTGTTCAATTTAGCAGCCAATTCTGGATTCACCTAATAGTTTTTCCTTCTAGTCCAGTTTTTGCTAATTTGCTTATTAGAATATCATGTGGCACTATGACAAAAGCTTTGCCATGCATGTAGAAGCCCTCAGCTCTGGTCACGTGGCATCTCCAGTTAAAAAGATTCAGGTAGCAGGTGATAGGAAAGGTGTCTCCTAGCCTTATCCTCGGCCTTCTGCATGCAAGGGTCTGCCTTGGCCACTGAGGCTCTCCCTAGGAGGAGTGCGGCTCTGAGCAGGGGCAGATGTCACACCCATGCTGGCCCAGGTGTGATGCCGATCCCTCCCCCACAATCCATCACTTGCCATTTTGTGGAGGCTCCTTTGAGGCCTCACCTGGACTGCACAGGAGAGTGGGCAGCCTGGGACCTGCTGCAGGCAGCACCCTTGGTCTCCTGGCACCGGCACCTCCCCTGCAGAACTAGGGCAGGGCAGGGCAGGGCAGGCCCTGCTTCTGCTCACCTGGTGTCTGGGGATGAACCCTTGCGTGGTAGCGCTTCACACCCACCTGCTGGCTGTGGGAGAATGCAGAGCTGGAAGGGGGAACTCCATCTCTGCTCTTTGTCCCAGGTGAATGAGTGCCCTGGGGTAGGAAACCGGGCTTTGCTGCACTGGCACAGCTTCAGAGAAGGAGTGCAGCTTTTCTGGAAGGGAGCTGGGCAACTCCCGGACTGGATTTCAGGGCAGAGTGAACATGCAACCCTCTCTTTGAATCCTGCTGGTGCTTGGCACTGATGCCTCTCCTGGTTCCTTGGTGATGTTCTTCCATCCTCAAAAAATGAGGCTGCCCACTGCATGCCCTGCTTTTCTTAGAGGGTGGAGCCAAGCAAGGAAATATTTATTTACAAGATGCGTATAGCATTCCATATTCCAGCATGGAGATTTTGGAGTAGAGAACAATAAAAGATAGAACAGGGAGAAGCATTGAACACAATGCGAAAAACAATTGCAATACAAATGTGGTTTAATTAGTTCAGGAAGCCTTCCCGAAAGCAAAGTTTTTGGGAGGCGCCAAATACAATACAGTGTTGGATTTGAAGTACAATTGGGCAAAATGAAACCGGCATAATTTGCAAATGGCAAAGAATATGCATGCTTTGATTCTGGGTGAAAGCGCTGCAGATTTGGTGCCTGTGTAGATGGACATGCAGAACTTTGAACTGGAAGAGGAACGGTCTTCCTGATCTGGGAAGTCTGGAATAAGCAAGGGCGTATGGCTCCTTTATGCTTCTTTGTGTGTCAAAGAAGTTTGTTGCCTCCGTCTGCAAGTTGGAATCTTTCTGACTCTTTCTTGTGCTATTTTCCTCCCTTCTGTTACTCAACTCTTGCCCAATACAAACTGCAAGAGGATCACGCTACAGTCACGATGGCTGGAGGGAGAGGAGAGATTAAAGCAGGGAAATGCAGAAGTGATGCTCAGATCAAATGTTGTTTCTTTTACCCCTAAGTTCATCTGTGCTCCAATTCAGGAATCAAACGCCTACCCCGCACATGTTAGGGTCAGCACGCTAAAAAACCTTGCTGCCCCGCTCAGACTTACCATATTTTTTGCTCTGTGAGATGCACTTTTTCCCCCCTCAAAAGTAAGGGGAAATGCCTGTGCGCCTTACAAAGCGAATATGTGAGTGCAGTAAGTCTGTCAGATGTGCAGCCCATGGGGAAGTGATGGGGAATGTGCCTGTGATGATGTGCCCATTGGATTCAGAATATTTTTTTTTTGTTTTCCTCCTCTAAAAACTAGGTGCGTCTTATGGTCAGGCGCGTCTTATAGAGCGAAAAATACGGTAATTTGCTTGAAGCATGCTTCTTTGAGCTGTTGTTGTTAGTCGCAAAGTCGTGTCCGACCCATCACGACCCCATGGACAACATTCCTCCAGGCCTCCCTGTCCTCCACCATCCCCCGGAGTCCACTCAAGCTCACACCAACCGCCTCAGTGACTCCATCCAGCCACCTCATTCTCTGTGTCCCCTTCTTCTTTTGTCCTCCATTGTTCCCAGCATTAGGCTCTTCTCCAGGGAGTCCTTCCTTCTCATTAGGTGGCCAAAATATTTGAGTTTCATCTTCAGCGTCTGGCTTCTTTGAGCTATATCTGTTCTTACCAGAGCTTCCCAGTGGCCATCCGTCCAGAGTGTCACCCAAAGCTGCAGCTGCTTGGCTTCACTGATATTGGAGCATCTGGTCTTCCAAACATTCCCTTACATTTGTTGGACATCTGTTCATGCTTTCCTCTTTCCCTGCCAGGGAGTGTCTGAATGCACGTGAAGCAGTTGCCTTGCTGAAACTGAGCAGGGTGGGTCTGGCCAGTGTTCGGAGGAAAGCAATGTACTGGCCTTGAGTTACATGGTGGAAGGAAGGTGGGATACAAATGTAATAAATAAATACATACATACATACATACATACATACATACTCAGTGACACTGTTTGACTATTAACTATGTTGAACAAAGCCCACAGAGTCCTGGGAATCGGGTTAACCCACCTTAACACGCTTCTCTTGTCCAGTAATAACATTAACCTCCCACAAAGTACATCTACAAAGGAATGCATGTGTGTGCATACATCTGCAGTGAGAAACTTGTGGCCATTCAGCTGTTTTGGCCTGCAAGGCCCATCATCTTTAGCCAGCAAAATAGCTGGGGAACATTGATGGGAACTGTAGGTAAAGCGCCTGAAGGGGCCATGAGTTGCTCAACCCTGGTATACAAGACAGGTGGGTCTGTAGAGGAGCCTTCCCCAACAGGGGGGTGCTCTGGGTGGGCAGGATCACAATGCCCATCACCCCCAGCCAATCGTCCCATCAGCTGTGTTGCCTAGGAATGATGGCAATTGTAGGCAAAAGCCCCTGGAGGTCAGCAGGTCAGGGATGGCTGCTGTAGAATAGCGTTGCCCCAGAACGCAGAGCTAAAATCCTTTGTACAGTAACACAATGTTGCAGTGCAAACGGTTTCTGTATGCAGTCCCAGCCACTCTGCTCCCTGCAACAGTCTGCCAGGGTTATGTGGCCACTGAGCATACCTGATCCTGCTGGGCTTTTCTGCGTAGGGGCTGGGATTTCCCCCTGATGTGGTTTTCTAAACTTTATTTTGCTTTGTGTTTTGGTTAGTTTTGGTTTGGTTTGTGGTGCTTCTGCAGAACTTGGGAATTCCTCCAAGCCTTTTGATAGCTCCCTTTTCTGAGTGAGTGGTGCTGCTTTGGCACTTACATCCTGACAATGCTCCAGCGGTTTGGAATGCTCAGCGCACACCATGAAACTGATCTCAGTGATCCTTACAACCCTGTAAGGTAGGCCGATATAATATCACAGGATAGATTTTGTAAGGCTGCTGTGCTCATTGGAGAGGTAGATCAGGAACTTCTTGGTTCATAGCTGATTTTTTTTTAAATGCATTAGCTTATCCTTCCTCCCAGCATCTTGCACTCTCCATCCTTCCATTTTATCCTCACAACAGCCCTGTGAGGTAGGTTAGGCTGCAAAATAGCAGCTGGCTCAAAGTCACCTAGTCAGCTTCATGGCAGAGTGGAGGCTTTTGCGCCCTCTAGATCTGAACCAGTCATCTAACTGTTAAACCACACTGCCTGTTCAGTCTCTGTAATCCCACTCTCCTATAACCAGTCACTTTTGAAAGTCCTGGAGCACAAACCTGGGCAGGTTTAGGCAGAAAAAGCTGTGGGGGATGCTGAGGGTCTCAGACCTCCTTTAAGTTCCAACTTGCATAGGATTGCACCTTAATGGATTAAGCTGAGATGCTGTACAACCTTAGACACAAAGGAGTCCTGGAGTTGCCAGCATTCCATGAGTTGAAAGGCTTATTTGTGTCCGAACATGCACAGATTTGCTTCCTGAGTAGCTGAATGCAGAAAGTGGATCCGCAGGTGTTTTGGACTTCATCTCTCAGGCTTCTGGATTATTGGTTGTGGTGGCAAGGTATTTTCAGAGTGGGATTTGAAACATCTGGAGATCTAGCAGCTCCCCACCCGGTTTAATAAATGCATTCTCTGAACCCTTCCCCTACGAGGCAGTGGCTGACACAACCGGGGCTACAAAGCTGTGGCTACTACGAAGCAGTGGCTGGCATCTCCCAGAATCATGACCGTAAAAGCTCCTGCGTCCTTTGCTTTCTGCGGGACTGTGACTGCTGCATCCCACTGCACGGTGGTGGGCAAACCTGCCTTTTAAGGTGGAAAGAGTGGATGGGGTTGCTTGTCAGCAAACCGGGTTAGCCTGGCACGGAGGGAGGAACTGTGTTAGCACAGGGTGTGCATCCGTCCCCACAGCAGGATCCACCCTGACTCAGCCGTGGGAGGCTGCAAAACTCCAGGATGTAGCTGTGTGTTTGCAAAGAAGAAAAGTCCTAGAGCTCCAGCCGTGGACAGAGGCCAGTGTGCCTGTATACACAGGTGCCAGCCAGAGTTTGGGAGTTAATGAGAACTTGCAGGCTGGCCAGAATTCGCTTCTTTGTGTGCTCAGTCAGTCAGTCAGTCAGTCAGTCACTCTCTCTCTCTCTCTCTCTCTCTCTCTCTCTCACTCACTCACACACACACACACACACACACACACACGAGGGGGGCGCATAGGGAATGCTTCTACTCCACGTGAGGAAAGAAGCAGACTGCTGTGAATTCACCCATCTGCCACAGGTATAACTGCAGATCTCACCACATCCTGTGATCTGTCTTGCAGTTTCCTGCTTCATGGTGCAACCAGGTTGTTTTTTCTGACCCTTTTTTTTAATGCTCTTACATGCACACACCTTTTCGAAGGCCATTTGGATCTCCATACCTGAAGCACACTTGCAGGTTTGCCTCTCTTCTCTGCCCTTCAGGGAACCAAACCCCAAACAGCCCCTCAACCCAAGACTTTGCATGTATCTGTATCTGTTTATGCATAAGAACACTCTAAGCATGGGCAGTTTTGCCTTTTAAGCTTACTGGAATCATGGCACCATCATGACTGTCGGAATAAAAGAGAGTTTTCTCCTGTTTCTGCTGAAGGCATTGACTTGGCAAGGACCACCCACTTGTTCTAGAAAAAGGTGGTGTGTTTTTAAAGAAGATTAAGACGGAGAGTACCTGGAGGAAGGCCTTCTCTGTGGTGGCATCCCGACCATGGAATACACTCCTTGGAAAGGTTTGCCTGGTGCCGATGTTATATTCTTTTTGACATCAGGCAAAACCCTTTATTTTCCCATTATTTTAAAGTTTAATTGATTGTAATTGAGGTTTTAGTATATCATGGTTAGATGCTGTGGGGCTGTTCTATTCTATTTATTTATTAGAAGCCATCCCGAGACGTTCTGTAGGGGACGGGATAGAAAAGCTTTTAAATAAAAAAATAGATAGATAGATGGAGAACAATCCAATGAGTACCTGTAAGCTCCCTGGCCATACCTTCTTTGAGAAAACGTCTGTTCCCAGAAGGGTCATGCTTCCCTGCCCACCTCTGGATGGTGTCATAGTAACACATTCCCAAATGCCAGTGTGCATCGTGCCACCAAAGCAAGCCCAGAGAAGCAGTCAGCCGTGTTGATCTGCCTTTCCCATCAAGACTGAGGTGCCCTGAAGCACTTTCGCACTGCAATCGCGATGGCCCACAAAAATGCATTCTTGCTGAGATAACCTATTTCCTCCACATAGTGCAGGACCTGGAAGCAACACAATCTTTTCTTTTTGAAAACAAGTGCACCAAACTCGTTGCTTTGGGACAGGCTTTCCCTGGCTGGTGCCTCAAGATATGGTGGGCTACAGCTTCCATTTTTATTTCTGGACACATTGGGGGCCGGGGCGGTATTAGCTTGGAGAAGGCAGCGGGTCTGGAGGGGATGAAAGCGTCCTTTATTTGCTTCGTTTTGGTACTTCCAAGCAGCCAAAGCCTGCTGGCAGTGTCCAACCATTCATAAAATACATTATAAAAGATAAAGAACAGGGAAAATGTCGTAACAGTTTGAGAGATTTCAAACTATATTTTAAGTGCCTTAAACAATTAAGGCACATCTGTGCAACCAGGCCTGTTAAAACAGCTGACAAAACACCCCCTTCTACTGTGTCCAAAAGCAGCCAGAGAGCTGGAAATTGGAGGCGTTAACACTGCTTGTGAAAAGGTTTCCTTTGGATTATTGTGACATGCACTTTTGTTGCTTGAAGGGCTTTGTTCCTTCAGATGCAGGAAGTGCACCAAGAAAGTTGTAGTCTGAGGCATCTTGCACAGTAGCAAGTTGTCAAAAGCCAACAGGAATGCAAACCCACATCCGGGTTGTTGCTTTTTTCTTTTTTTTCATATTAAAATTTCTGATTGGGTTTCTCAGCCTCTAAAACACATGTCTTACTTTTTCACTGCTGATGGGCTAAACATGGATACACCTGTACAATCAGTATTTTAAAAATATTTTAATTAAAAAAATTATCCTGCACTGCAAACAAAAATCTCCCAGAGCTGCTTATAGATACCTGGATTATGGCAGTCCCTGACCCCAAGTTTACAATGTAAAAGGACACCACACACAGGGAAAAGGGGGGGGGGAGAATAATCAAAGAAGCAGCACCCTGGGCACTGGTTCTTAAAGTTAACCGTTCTTGGCATGACCAGCTATGATGAAACCAGTCCGGGCGCTCTGATGGACTGGCTCCACAAAGAAGGCCTCGTATTGATGGGCAATGCGCGTGCATGTGCTCACAAATGCAACCTGCGTTAGGTCTGGGAGGTTGTCCTGTGTGTTGCTGCCATGGTATATGGCTCTTGCACAGCCCCTTGTCCAGTTCAGAGACGCTTGCATGGGAGAACGTCTTGGTGGGTCGCCCGGTCCAGTCGGGTTTACTTCTGTTCCCCTTCTGTGCGCTCACTGGGTTCACACAGAGGCATCTTGAGGTATTTGGTGCCTTAATGGCAGGTACACTTCTATGCTCTCATCTCCTGACTTCCTTTGGAACCACATCCCCCTTTGTGCCCCTCATCTTCTCCCCTCCTCTTCCTCCTTTTGGCCTCTTTTTGGGCAATTAGTAAGTGACCGGGCTACAACAGTCTGCAACTCCCAAGAGTCTTCTGAAGAACCTAGGTGTGTTAGATCGTGTTTGTCAGATACCAAATTGTGTGGTGTCTTAGAAAGTACCAGTGGTGCTGCAGGTGATTCTTTCTGTGTTTTCCCTGCTCCAAAGTGGGCTGTGACCTTGTCTCTTGAAAGGCCATCAGGATGGAGAACAATCGTCCGTGGAACTGAATGGTTCCGTCCTGAGACATCTTCCTGTTCCTGTGGCCATGAGTGGATTGCTATGCTGGTCTCCTGGCTCGACCTCCCCTTCCATGTAGCTGATGTGTTGACAGGGCTTGCCTGAGAAGCCATCAAGAGACGTGTCTGCCTCTAGGCGTGGACAGGCGCGACTGGGCACGCTCCAAACCAGCACTTCCCATGGATCCGGACGTCTCCATGGACGCCTTGCTGGACCTCAGCTTCCTGACCGAAGAGGAGCAGAATGCCATCGCAGAGGTTCTCCAGAGAGATTCACAGCTCCGAATGCTGGAGGAGGGACGGATCAGGTGAGACTTTCTCAAATGGGTTGAAACAGGGATGGACAGACGTTGCGTTACCAGGCACACCTCTCCACCATCAGGCCCCTCCATCTAAGCAGGCGCAACATGTTGGCTTGTGCTCGCAGATACAGGTTAGGGTTTGAGGAACAGGCTGCCTCAATCTAGGAATATGTTTTCAGACCGAACCAAGATTATAAGTCCTTTCATGTAAGTATTGTTTTGCAATATCCTCACCATGTTCTTTTCCAGTGTCCTAATTGGGAAAGCTTTTTAGAGTCAAACCCCCCCCCCCCCGCATTGCAAATCTAGATCCCAATGTTCATTCCATCCACCCCTGGGGCCATCCTGTTGCTCCACCCGCCATCCAGACGTCAGCTTCCTGAGTGCACCTGAGCGCACTCTCCCGGGGTGATGGCCCCCTCTGCAGGGTGGCAACTTGGCCCACCCCATCGTCTTCCAACGCTACCAGCTCAGTGTTCACTGCAGGCAGGATGGCTGCTTTGGTAGGGCAGTCCTGTCCGCTGGTCCTCCACTGCTGGCACCTGCCCGCCTCTGTCTCGAGGTAAGCTCACTTGTCGCTCGTAAGGGTGTTGCACAGAGACCACGAAGAAGAAAGCTGGGTTGCTTACCTGCAGCTAGTGCCCTTGCATTGGTCATCTGTGCGTTCACACAGCCTGCGCACCGACCTGCATCAGTGCAGACGGCTTTAGCACCATGCTTTCCTTCGGGCCTGTATCCAGAAGTTGCAAGCTGGCCATTCTCTTGGCTCTCCCAGTTCCAAGGCCACAATGTTGGTCTGGAAGGAACTGGGGAAAGGAGCAGGACCCTCTCCTAGATATACGAGGGGAGGGATTCCCACCAGAATGAGTCTAACTTGGAAGCAACAAGCCCACACAGGTGCAAAGCCATATGTGTGAATGCACAGTTGACCACCCAAAGAAGGATAGTTGGGGAAGCAGCCCAGCTTTCACTCTTGCAGAGAGGCAGAAGCTGGCACAAAATGTTTCTCTTTCTTCACTCAGGTGTGCAGCTGAAAAGGAACTGAGCAGCTGGGGAGGAAAATAATTGGCAGTTTCTCTTTCTTTTCTTTGGCAACTGCCCATAAGCAAAACAAGCAGACCTGGCTGGGCCGGTTGATTTGCATTCCTCTCCTGTCTAGCTGGCAACTCCATCCTGAAATCGGTTAACAAAGGAACACATATAATGCTGGGATGATGCAAATATAATGAAGTTCCCCAGATATAAGTCACCTGAGACAGTGGATACTTTGATTTAAGAGGAAGGAATTACATAGAATTTTTTCTGAAAGTTTTCCATTATGGAATTCTTTCTTCACTAACTTTAGTGCGGTAGAATTCAGGAAAGATTTCCTTCCTGGGCCAGCTGAAGTAGTCCTGAGATTCCCCACAAAATTCTAATATATTAGTGTGATTGTGCCCACTGTATGAAATGCCTCCTTTCTATTCCCTCCTGCCCCCACATGGTGTTTGGAAAGTGCCAACTGCATTAATTAAAAATCCATCTCTTTTCTGAGACCTCCCCTGATTGTGCCGCTCAGCTTGCTTGCTGTTTATGGTGTGTTGATGAGGTTTGACAGAGGGACCTGTTTGGGGAATGGAAAGCTGTCACATTTCCTCTGTTGGCTCCCTGGATTCCCGGTTGCCTCCCACGTGTTGGCACCGGATCCTTGAGCAAGCTGGCGCACCAACTGTGTGACTTGCATTTTCTTTTTAAAGCGCCAGTGAAATTGCTGGCAGCCATTTGCATGAGCCAGGCATTATATGGGCACTGTGTTTTCCTAAAAAGGCACCTGAAAAACACCTGGCTTGGTGGGATTGGCAAAAGCCCACTAACCAAAGCATTTTCCAGGTGCTGTTTTGTTTAACAATGGCCATTGGATAGGAAGTGGGTACATCCCTAGTTTTTAGCGTCTGGTTTAAATATTTTATAAATCTTGCAGGGTTTCTTATGTGTTTTGACATATTTTGATTTTTTTGTAAACTGCTTAGCTTTTTTTTTAGATGTGGTCAGTGGTATATATATCTGCCCTGCAACAAAAGCTTGCAGCATGGAGAACTGCTGTTCAAAATCCCAGGTAGCCACATCTTCTTCCGGTTTTTCTATTCAGTATCCTCAGCCCTCCAACAGGCAGCCCATGACCATGAGGCATGCTCATTCCTCAGTGGCTTGTTCTCTCCATCAGTGTTTATTTCTAAAAGTGTTTCGTACTTCTACCAACCCTGTGGCCCCCGTAGGCCTGCTTAGTTTTGCACAGTTGATACCGTTGTATTTAGATTAGGATTCAGACATGAATAATTGAATTTGCTGTTGGTAAACAGCAAGGCTGGGGAACCTATGACCCTCCTGATGATGTTGGACTTCAAATCCCATCATCCTAGACCATTAGCCATGTTGGCCAGGGCTTATGGGAATAAGAGTCCAACATCTTGTGGGACAGAGGCTCTTCAGGCTTGGTATGGAAGAGGCTGATGTGCAATGTAAGGCAGGTCTACTCAGAAGTAAGTCCCAGCCACTGAGTTCAGTGTTGCATGTTCTCAGGTGGGTATGCGCTGCCTGAGATTTTGTTCCTGGGTAAAGCAGCATTCCAACTTGCCTTCTTTCTCTCCTTCTGCCTCTAGCAAACTACGTGAGTCTGTTTCTGATCCAAACTACCTGAAGTTCTTATCCGGAGACTGGTTCTGCGATGTCCGTTCGAAGCGGCACTGGCACAATCATTTTGGTTCCGACATCGTCCGGGCTTCGATCCGCCGGAAAAGAAAGCCCAAAGGTAAGAGGCAGACCTGCCCGGCGACTCTGTGTTTGACAATTCACTGTCCTCTTGAGGTTTTCCAATCTGCCCAGATAACATACAGTTTTGGGTAGAGTGAAAAACACAGTGAAGAAAACTAATGATTACTTACTTTGCTGCAAAACACCTTCCTGGAAAAATGCCAAGTATCTTGTTTTCTGCTCCTAACCCTCGGAAAATAAAAGGGGAGCAACCTTATCTAATACTAGGAGAGCTGCTTTATTGGCTTAAACCACATGGCTATGGTGCTCTCCAGATGTCTGGGACATTCCTGGCATGCTGGTTATTAGAGGTGATGGGAGCTGCAGTTCACAATCTGGGGATCAGCATCTGATGATGGGGAAGAACTCATCTGGTCCATCGTTGCATTTCTTGCTGTGGCCAGGCAGACGCTTTCCGAATTCCTTGGGGGTGAAGGAAGTGGGTGTCTGCTTTTGTGGTTTGTCCCCAGGAGCTGGTGACTGGGAGGGATACTATCCCTGCACATGGAGGTTCCATTTTAAATCTGAGATGAGTTACATTGCAAAACAGCTTGCAGGGCACATGTTCGGGTTGGCTTGTTCTGGAGCCTCCCCTCCCTTCCATGTGCCTCCTTCATTCTGTTGTTTCCTATAACTGAGAGTTCTTACCAAAGAAAGAAGTCCTAGGCCAATATTTTTAAGGGTGGAAAGTCCATAAATATTTAGTAGCTTCAATGTTTAGAACAGCTTTCCCCCAGCCTGGCACCCTCCAGAAGAACTGGGCTACAGTTCCCATCATTCCCAGACATACCTGGGAAGCGGTAGCCCATCACAGTTGTCAAACACCAAGTTGGGGAAGGCTGGTATGATGTATTCCTTTGAAATGAGTTGATTTCCCTGAAAGAGATACAACTGTCACCATGATAAAACAGGTGAATGGGTACTGAAGCAACAAGCCAGCTTGGGGGATTTGGAGGTGATCTGCGAACCCACCACTGAGGAAGAGAAGGTGCCAGATGCTGTGGACAGGTGAGAAGCTTTGCCAGTGGGGTGTAGAAGGGAGGTCCCTTCTGCTTGGAAATGGCCAAGCGGCAACAGTTTCTTGAATGGATAGCAGCTCAATGAGGGAGTGTTCCTTGAGGAGGCTGTAGACAAGGATTTTTCTTCCTTCCTTTATTTGAAAAAGGGTCAGCTTAACAGGATCTTACAGAAGCTCTTTATCGTACATGAATAATCCGGTGCAGGGTTGGAGCCAAGAAACTGGGCAGCACTGAGTCACGCAACCAATGACCCGGTTTAGCAAAAAACAAAATTCACTCCAAGCCGTTATCTTTTGTCAGCCATTTTTACTCCCACTGTGGGCTGCACTAGGCTGAATGAATGAATGAATGAATGAAAGCTGCTTTGCTGCTGAAATTCAGCACCAAAGCACGCCACGGTGCACAGAAAATGGGTTAAATTTAGCTTGGTTTGCAAGCTACAATTTACACTTAGCTGCTACAGAAACTCTTAGAGCTCTATTTGTAAATATTTGTATCAGTTTTTGAGTTCTGAGACAGCAAGAGGTGTTGAACCACACAAAGGGGTAGTGGAAGACCCTGTTTGACCTGAGGGCTACCTGTTCTTAGGTTAGACTGTTGAATTGATACCAAGGAGGGTAGGGCTCCAACCTCCACTGAGCTCTGGACTATACGGGGTCAGTCTGAGCTATATGGGGTCCAGTCAATGGCCCAGGCATCTTTTAATGTGTATCGAGCCACCCGGATCTCCTGATTTTTAAAATGTGCTTTAGCGTGTGTCAAACAATGCAATGCAACAGGGGTGCCAACATCATCCTTTTACTAATGCCTCTGGTCCCCAGCTGGTGTTTTGCCAATGTCTGTGTTTCTGTGGGTTGTGGTTTGTGAGGGCAAATATATTAACTGTTGTGAGGTTTTGTTTTGTTTTTTGATATAATTTTCTACTTGCTTTATTCCCTGAACATTTTCAGAACTACTGCAAAATGCCTAAAGACCCAACAGTAGATCCCAACTTACCTTTTCCCCCTTGCTTTGGACTATCTAAAGTCGTTTTACAAAGAGGGCTTAGAGCTACTTCATGCTACTTCTTAGGGGATATACGTCTCAAAATGAGGAAGTCTGTGCATATGAGAAGCATGTTATTGCTGTGTGTGTGTGTGTGTGTGTGTGTGTGAGAGAGAGAGAGAGAGAGAGAGAGAGAGAGAGAGAGAGATTAAATTTATGTATTTCATTCTTACACTGCCCAACAGTCAAGACTCTCTGGGCAGTTAACGCAAGTTTAAAAACACACACACAAACACAGAGACAAGATAAAATTAACTTAAACCAGCAAAAACACCATAGCAATTGCAATTGAATTAGCATAGAAGCATAGCAGTGAGAAAATAAAATGCAATATGAAAAAGAATAAAGTTAAAAAGTTAAACTGTTAAAATGTTAGGTGAATAAAAAGGTTTTCATCTGGTGCTGAAAAGCATACGGTGGCCTTAAGCGCATTGTTTTGGGGAGCTCATTGCACAATCGAGGTGCCATCACCGAAAAGTCCCTCGTGCTGGCAGCCACCCACCAACCAGAACATCTAGAGTGGGAAGCCTATTCCTACTGAATGGCCTCCAGCAAGAGGGGGCCTCACTCCTGTTTCCATACTGCTTGGTTGCCTTTCTCTGGATCTCTTCCCATCTTTCTTAAAACCTGGTACCTGGAACTAGACACAGTGCTCCAGAAGTGATGTCTGACTAGTGCTGGTGAAAGCGGAGCAGTGATTACTACTTGGTTTTGTGCAGTGTGTGAAGGTCCTTTAACTGCTGGGGCTCGAGAGAGCCAGGGGTATCTTTCGACACTGGGCAGCCCTCTGAGTGGGATGGTGCGAATCGATGTCCTGCAACAGCAGCGGTTGAACCCGATGGCCTTCATGGCCCTGTTCAACTCTACTATTCTATGATTCTTCCTGAATCTTGAAGCAGCAGAAGGTTAGGCCTGGTCCTTGGGCAAAGGAGGGGAAAACCAGCGCATTATCAACCAGAGACCTTGCCTTGAAAGAATCTTCATCTCTCTGTTTCTTCATAGCATACCGAGTGACTTGGCTACTGCTCAACCAACCTGTCCAGAAGTGGCTCAGGTGAGCTTGCTTGATTCTTGCTGCCAACTTCAGCCTTCTTTTTATAGAAGGGCATCTAATATTCCAAATTCTGGTTCTTCCTCCTGTTGGCTTTTTTGCACCTGTATTTTAAAACTTGTCTGCAAAATCCAGGAGTGGAACCAAGCACTTTTTAGACACTACAAACTACCTTCTGCTGAATCAGCCAGTAACTTGTCCTGCATTGACCTCGGCTGAAAGTTGGAGCTGGGAGTCTGTGTGCAGAAGAGCCTTTGGTTTGGTCCTCAGCATCTCCGGGATTGCTGGAAAAGACTCCTGGGGAGTCATTGCGAGGCTGTTGAGTCCTCCATCCACTGCACTCCATTGTGGAGAAGTTCTCAGGGGAGTCATTCCAGGAGTGGGCAGGGGTGAAGGCGAAATGAGGCGGAACCAAACGCCAAGGGGAGGGGCCAACGGATGAGCTGGTTTAAGCTGAAATCTCTGACTGCCTCTGGCGGCATCTCAGTCTTTACACAACAGCAATGCAGAGGGAGGCAAAAGAACAGACAAACTACTACATGACGATGGGTCAGGGCAGAGGACGGCGCCACCTGGGGAACCTGGTGGGTAGGAGTGGGAATCCAGGTGGGCCAGAGTTGGCCCACAGGCCTGAGTTTTGTGCACCTGGTGTAGAGGATTCTGAGCTGGATGGAGCTCATGGTCCACGTAGACACCTTTGGGCTCATTGGCACAGCTTTTGGCAGCAGCCTTGCTCAGGACAGCGCCCTCTAGAAGTTTTGAGAGCAACTCCCTGTGTGTCCTGGGGCAGGTGGGCGTTGACACCCAAAATGTCTGGAGAGCCCCAGGTCGGGTAAGGCTGCCCGAAGCAGGAGTGCATAAGTTAAGGGATCCATAGAGTTCCACCTTCCTGCCCTTCTCCTCGCTTACTTTGCATGACCGGAGAGAGCAAAAGGAGGCTGCAAGGATCAACAGCGGGCCCCAGCAGGTGCCCAGTTCTGCCCGCTTCTGATGCTGGGCCTTCCAGTATGGACATGGGAGCAGGAGGTGCAGTTGCAGATTTCAAGTCCCAACACAAAATGTCAGGATGAGCACCGCTCTTCAAAACACCCCAGTTCCTCATTTTGGAGCGTGATGTTTCTTACTTTGGAGAAGGGAAGGTGCACTTTTAAAACTTATTTTTAAATGCACAAGACAGAGGCTTTTCACATTTTGAATATGCAAATATCCCAAGAAGTCTGAAACTGGCTGCTTTTGCTGCTGCCGCCATTTGACAGGTTGCTTGGACTGTGCAGCTCTTTCCTTGGAGTTGAGGGAGACAGGAATGGGGTGATCAGAATTTAAATACATTTCCAGGGTTAAGCTGTTCTCTCTCTCGGCAGGATGTGACTCAGCCCCAGGAACCAGTGACTGAGAACAAGACAGGTAAAAGCAATGAGCAACCATACAGACATCTGCAGTGTCTGAGGGAGTGACGGGCAGAGTGGAGCTGGAGGGCGAGCTCAACGCAATGGATATATGTTTTTGCATTGAAAGCACACTGGGGGGAATTGAACAGCCAGCATTATAGATGGACAGAATTGGGATTCCAGTTGGCAGAAGGGCGATCCACACTGCGTTGCTCTGCCCTGACTCCCCAGTTCTCCTCCCTCCTCCATCTCTGGTGTTCTGCATCGGAGAGGAAGTTTCCATTTGCCCCAGAGAGGACTTCCTTCCAGTTCAAATATGAGTGTCAGAAGAGAGATTTTTGTTGGGGTTGCTGCAATGGGAGGGAGAGGGAACATCCCCTCTTTTCCTGCCATTGGCAAGAGCATCCACAGCAGCCCACTGAGGACTGAGAATGCTTACTGATGAGTGTCTGCTTCCAGGGTGAGCGGAATGGGAGCACCCAGGTGAAGGAATGGCTGGGTGGGATTCCGGACAGGTCCGTTCCACACTGCAGCGTTTTGCGGAGCCCCCGGTTGAGCTGCATCCTACTGCTTAACGTTAGATTTCAGACTTGCCGAATGTCTAAGTTCCAGGCGTCACCAGCTCTCTTTTTCCCCTCCAGAGAGAAGCGATTCATTTAGCAGCCTGAGTTCAGAGGCAGAGGAGGAGAAAGAGGAACGGCAGAGTGATCCGGTACCAGCCATCACAGTCCCAATGCAGGTATGAAGGCTGAAGCCGTTGCTAAGCAACCGGATGCGGGCTGCCCTCTTGGTGGCTGTCCAGGTCAAGAGTCACAGCCCAAGTGAGACACTGGGGTGTCTGAGGAAGCTGCCTCACGGGGTTGGAGTCCCTTGGGCAACCCGAACGCTCAGCCTCAGTTCTCCTTCCGAAAAGGGGCGATGCGAATGCCTGGGTTTGTGGGCTGGTTTTGAGGATTGGTGGCAGAAAATGCTTCCAGCTACGAGTCCTCCAGGTTGCATAGCTCTGAGGAAATCGTCTATTGGCCTCCTGGCCCCAGAATGTGCACGTCTGTTCCGTCATGCTAACTGATGTGCTGCTGACCGTGGCTTTAACTGGTGGTGGTGTTGTGCCACCAAGTCATCGCCAACTCACGGTGACCCCATGGACGAACGTCTTCCCAAATGTCCTGCCCTGATCAGCTCCTGTAATCTCAAGGCCGTGGCTTCTTGTGTGGAATTGACCCATTCCATGGCTGGCTTTCCTCCTCCTCTTCTCCTGCAACTTTCCCCAGCATTTCTGCCACCTCCAGCAAGCCTTGCTTTCTCACGAGGTGCCTGTTTACTTGGCTGGGTGCTCTTTTTACATTGATCTGTCTGCTTTCATTGCTGGATTGTTAATTCTTCTTGATCGGTCCATGTGCATGTTTTTCTTTTTCTTATTATTGATAGCTGCTTTGCATGCCATCTTTGACAGAGACACGGTATATAAATATGCTAAATAAATAAGATGCCTGCCAGCAAAACACACAGACACACCAAACAGGAGGGGGAAGTTTTTGCATTCGGTTGCAGGTCTGAAGTTTTTCGGTGCCTCTTTTGGCAGAAGGCTCCGTCCAGCACTGCCATCTTTGCATGCAGCATCCTGCAGTTCGAAGTCCACCAGGTTGACCCAAATGCACCATTGCCATACTGTAGAACAGTTAAAATAAGCTCTCTGCCCCCACTGTTTTGTATCTTCAGAGTAATGGGAGCCTTGGAAATGACCAGGAAGGAGCGTTGAGTTTGACACCCCCAAAGAACAATGCGATGCGTCCACGGAAGAAGCTGCTGAGCGCCAGCTCTTCGTTCTCCAGCCTGAGTTCATCCACGGTAAGTGATGTGGGGTTTGCATGGACAGCGTCTTACCAGCTGGGACAGCCTTCAGCACAAAGCTAGTGTGGCCCTCCTTAGCTTCTGGTCTATGATTTGCATCAGTCCTAGCCAGCATAGGCAATGGTGATGGAAGATGGGAGTTGTAGGTCAAAATATCTGGAGGACCAGATCCCAAGTCACTCAGCCCTGCCAAGCTGAGCAGAAAATGAGCTGAAGCGAACATTACTGCCTCCTGCTTGGCTCATGATTCCCACCCCACTAGGACCATCTGGTCTCTTAAAATGGAGAGGTGGGTCTCTATGGGACCACATGTACTGGGGGTGCAAGCAAAGACAGCAAAATGGCAGTCGGGCAGAGCAGGAGAAAGGGGGACAAAACTGTCGGAAGAAGAGGGAGCTGTGCACATGACAGGCTGGTTCCAAAATGTTTAGCCTGCTCTGGGGCTGCCACCTGATCCACCTATTTCTGTGATTCCCCAAGGGACTCCTTACAATTAGCACTAGGAGTGCTAATTGTGCAATGATTTGACTCCACGGACACATCTGAGTTGTGCCTCAGAGCTCATCTTCTCTTCAAGGTTCAGATTTTACTGAGTGCCCAAGAAAACCGTGAGCCGCCCCGAGCCTTCGGCGAATGGGGCGGCATAGAAGCCTCCTAAATAAATAAATAATAAATAAATAAAACGATTGCAGTACAGAGCATGGTATCCTTTGTACCAAGTACATTTGTGGATGTCGAGTAGTTTTTGGCTGGTATCTTTTCATTTGCTTGTTTAGGCTTATTACGGAGAGGTTATAAGAAGCCCAGGTCCACCTTGACATGGGCCTCTTTTCCTGCATCTTTGTCCTATGTTTGGATCCCATCCCATCTCATCTCTTTCTCTTCCTCTTCCTCTTCCTCTTCCTCTTCCTCTTCCTCTTCCTCTTCTCTTCCTCTTCCTCTTCCTCCGCTTGCTTTCTTGCAGTTGAGCGGCAGCATGATGAGTGTATTCAGTGACAATGATATTGGGAATGTGGAAGTCCGTGGCTGCATCCAGTTCTCCCTGCAATACGACTCTGTGAGGAAGGAACTTCATATCCAAGTCATCCAGTGCCGAGACCTCGCCGAAGCCAAAAAGCAGCGGTCAGATCCGTAGGTTTGGGCTTGGGCCGGCTTTCACTACGCCTCTGTTAACTTGCATGCTGGTCCCTTGATCCATCCAAATGGGAAAAGGTAATGGGTGGGTCACTTTTCAGGGGAAGCATAACTCCTCCTCCTAAGGACTGTGGAGATCACTATCCTCCCTTAGATGGTGAACTCGGAGGTTGAGCGCTGACAGAGTGGAGCCCGAATGGGCCCTTGGAAAAATGAAAGGGAGGTCTTGGCAGGCATAGGGGAATCCTCAGGTTTGCAAAATCACATATGTAACCCCCCCACACACAAAAAAACCCTAAGGGAGTGACCTCTCCACCCTTAAAATGAATTCTGAGCATATTCAGTGGCTTCCAAGTACTACAGGTTGTGGAGTGTCCGTTGGGAAGGGAAAGCAAAGCAACGCAAAGAGGAGAAGTGGTGGAAAAGAAGTAGAAATGGTCTGCTGGAATTCCTTACTGCTCATAGGATCCTTGGGAAGGGCAGGTCTGGGGAGAACATGGCGCAAGAGTGCTTTTCTTAGAGGTGAGGTCACGCTGCAGCCCTCGACTGCAGTTTCCACTTGTATAGTCACTCAGATACATCGATCGATTGCACTGAATTCTTACTCCTTCTGGCAAGGTATTGGGCAGGAATCCTCAGCCAGAGATATTGGGCCGTGGGACCCAAGGGCATGCGTAGAGTCATTTCTAATGCATGCTCACAATAGCAAACATGCAAATGCCGGGACTCTGATTGAAAGGTACCTAATTAAAGAGAAGTAATTGCATGGCTAAAAGGGGGAAGGCTATTCAAGGCACAAAAACTGGCTTCAGGAGTATTTATACGGAAGGGCATGATATGAAATGTATCTAGTAAGGAATAAGGAACAAAGAGCCCAGCTGCAGAAGAACCGAGGATGCTGGAGGCCTTCTGGACCCCTGGTCAGATGGACATGTGCAGGATCTTGGTGTAATCAATGAACTAGTAGCAGCTCAGCATCATTTCCGGCAGTGGCCTCCCCAGCCCTGCTTGGAGACGCCAAGGATATTGGTACTGGGAGCGTTGGAATGCAGTGCAGGGGCACCCAATCAACAAACGGAACCAGATTAGTCTGGCAGGATTTCATGCTTGAGAAATCCATGTTGGCTTCACGTGAGATCTCTCTTCCTTGTATTTTCCTGCTTTAATCCACTTGCCTCCACTCTCCCTTAACCTTCCTGTCCCTTGGTCAGCTTTTATTCCCCTCTCATTGTCCTTTATTTACCTGAAAGCGATTGTAGTGCTTTTAGCGTGGCTCACTTTAGCAAAGATCACCACTATCGCAGCAGAAAAAAGCAGCAGCATCTCCACCATTGTCTTTGTGTTGCTTTCCCTCTCAGGTATGTCAAAACCTACCTCCTTCCTGACAAATCAAATCACAGCAAGAGGAAAACTGTTGTCAAAAAGAAGACTCTGGACCCCATCTTCAATGAAACCCTAAAGGTGAGGAGGGAGATGCTGCCTTCGCTGGTGCAGAAGCATCCTGCTTTGACGAAGGATGTAGAGCAGTGGCGGAGAAGCTCAGGCCCAGGGTGGCAGTCGAACCTTTTGCAGTGGCCCAGGTGCCTACAGCCCCTCCCCACAACCACCCAGCATTAGGTGGCTTTCCAGATGTTGTGCTCCCCCCCCCCCCATTTCTAATGGTTGGAATACCTCTCCAAAGGCTCAGAGGCAGCAGATAAGCTGCCAAAATTTTTTTTAAAAGCTAGATTTTTTTCATTGTTGGCTCCACTGCTTTTGTCTTGGTCTCCATCAAAGCCAATTGAATAAAGAAGCCTTGACTCTTCATGTAGAGGCTGGAACGAGGGAGCCTGGTGGAAGGAAGTTCCACAGGTACCTTCAGCCTTAAGGTAGCTGTCTGAAGTTTGATGACAAGAGTGAGGAGCTTGAGCAGTGCTACAGAGTTTGTGCACCGTGCTGTCGCACACTGGATTATTGGCATGTTCTGAACTGTTGTTTTCTGCATCCTCCTTCCCTCCCTCTCCACCTTTCTTGCCTGCCACTGACCCTGCAGTACAAGGTTGAGAAGGCTGAACTCCAAGGCCGGATCCTGAACCTGTCCGTCTGGCATCATGACACTTTGAGCCGAAACCTGTTCATGGGGGAGGTGGAGATTGCCTTGAACACCTGGGACTGGACCAACTCAGGCCCTCAGTGGTTCAACCTCCAACCCAGGGTGAGCTTCCACTGCTTGCGTATACCCGCTGCTTTCCATTCAGCTTTGCCCCGTTCCTCCTGGTGTTCTTTCCCTGCAGAATGTTCATTGCTATTTTCCAGGTGATGGGTAGGGATGAGTGCATGTATGTGTAGCATTTATATTGGAACTCATCCCATGAAGCACCTGCAGAAGGTTTTCCGTAGCATCAGAGGAGGGGCTTTGCTTGCATGTGTGGTGAGGAGGAATTGTATTCAGGGCCCAGTTCTCCCCACAGCGGTGCTATTTCACACTGCAGGTGGGTATTTGCATGCTCAAATGCTCTTCCATGAAGAAAACTAGATGTCAGAGATAGACTCTAGCCGCCTCCTTGAACTCCTAGTTTTCCATGTGCAGGGAACTGACTTCATATGGTTGATTCTCTGAGTGCCCACCTGAGGCCTGCAATTCAAAGCCCAGGCACAGGTTTGCAACCCTGACATGGACTAGTTTCTTTGTTTTGCAAGCAGTGTTCAAAATGCTGTCAATAAAACTTCCTCTTCCTGCCTTCAGTTTCATGTAATACCAGAATGGGAATTCAGCTTCTGTACATTTTTGGTCAGAGTGTTGATCTCTGGAACAGGAGGGCTCAGAGGAGCGCTCCAACAGCCTTGCCTCCCAGTTGTTAGTGGTATGGGTGCTTGCTTTGTGTGTGGAAGGTCACAGGTTCAGTTTTCGCACAAAGCCAAGCCAGTAGCGCTGTTGCTTCTTTTGCAATGGTGCAGTTTCCAGGTTGCACAAGAGCCAGGCCTGCGTGTATGCGGCAATCTGGCTGGAGCACAGAAGGAGCACAAAAAAGCAGTCCTGGGCCTCAGTCCTTTCTGCCTGACATTTTGTGGCATCTCAGTTAAAGAAACTTGGGTAGCAGAGCCGGCAAAGACCTCGCTTGAGACCACAAGAGCAGCTGTTGTTCAGAGCACCCATCACCACTGGGCCAGGTTGACTTCAGGGTAACATATTTGCTGCCATTGGCTGTGTGTGTGTGTGTGTGCGCGCGCGCGCACGCGCGCGCATGTGCACACATGGAATTTTAAGGGACGCAAAGCTATGTGGGGATATGTGTCATGTATTTGATGGGAAGTTCAGATTTAGCCATACTTAGAGAAGATCCATTGCTTATACCAAACCCACTGAGATCAGTGGGACAAGCTAGTCAGCACTGATTGCAAGTCCCCTTGATCTTAATGCATCTACAGTAAAAACGATTCAAGCTGTCCCAAATCCAAAATCCACTAGATATGAGCAGGGCCAGCAAACAGCCACCTCACGCTTCCTTCTCATGCCCCAGCCACTGAAGGTTATTGGCAGCAAGTGCCTGCTTCACTGCTTCAGGGCATTACAAGACATGTTTAAATGTGGGCCACACGCCAGGATCTGTACTGGATCTGAAAGGACGGCTAGGCAGGCCCCCACCCCACAACCTGCCCCAGCCCCACAGAGCCCTTGGGACGCTCAGGCCCTTTGCAGGTGCCCAAGGCTGCCGGGCTCTTCAGACATGCATTTGTATTCCAAACTGCAGCACTCCAGCTGGGAACACAGTGACTGTCCTGAGTGCCTAAAATAAGGAAAGGTAGTCCGGGCGCTGAACGTCCTGGGCGGAAAGCAGTGAGCGTCCCGCTCCCCTTTCCACTGAAGTTCCCCAGGACACCAAGTGCGCCTGAAGGGCATTTGCCAGTTCAGCCCAGGCAGCTGCTGTTCTTTGCTGCCACAGCCTGGAAGAACTGTGTTGGCCGAGGCGGCGCAACAGACCTTGGAGGAACATTGTGCAAATGGTTGTGTGTCGCCCCCTCCCCCACCGCACCCTGCTCTGAGCATTGCAACACTTTCTTATGAACAACACCCGGAAGAGGGTTTGGTGGGGGGGAAGAGAGCTGCATTTAGGCCAGGCAGAAGGAGGCAGCTGCTTTAGTTGCTGGGCGGGGGGGCGGGGGGTGTCATTCTGACCAGGTCTGGCCAACGAGCCCAATCCCTCGCTGAATTTCCCATCATGCAGTGCAGCACGGGGGACACAGTGTGGGACATTAAAGCGTCAGGTAACCTCAGCCCCCTGGCAGAGCTGGAGCAGTGCTTCCTCCATCCATCGCCACTGGTTGCATCCACCAGGGCTGACCGTCAGTCAGGTGGACAATGAGCTCAGGGCCCCCTGAAACCCGCAAACAGACCTGAAGCAATATATTTCTGAAGTTCTGTTTATGGCTGAATTCCTGCTTCCCCATGGCCTGTTTCCCTTGCTCCTCTTGCAGGCTCCAGTTGTGCCTGATGTTCTGTCCAGCCGTGGCAAGCTCAGCCTGGCCCTCAAGTTCATCCCGGCTGGATCAGAAGGTGAGACTGGGCCTCTGTTTCCTTCCAGCCCCCTCCCTGCCATCTGGGTGTCTGTGGTGGGGGGGGGGTTTAATGCCCACTTCTAAACCCTTCAAAGCAATTCTTAGCCCATTTCAGTGGCAGGGCAAAGGATCCTTAATGATCCCAAATGTAGCTATCAGCATGAGGGAAACCAGCCCTCCAAATGTGAGGGATACCTCTGTCATCAGACGATCCTTTGCAGCCGTGGAGGGCAGGCCAAATGCTGCTCCCCACTTAGCTGTCATGGGCTTCTGCACTGGGGCACCCCCCAGAATGGTGGACGTCAGCCCCCTTCTGTTCCAACCATCAGGGCAGGTGGTCTGGGATGATGTGGAGTCTGAAGCATCTGGAAGGCGCCAGGCTGGGAGAGACTGCTTAGAGCCCACCTTGTTTGTCTTGAACCTGCTGGATCGGACTGTGGGTGGAAGCTTCTGGGTGGGAGGAGAAGGGCTGCATTTAAAGGCAACTGGTTTTGGGCTGGGGCAGATGCTTTGGCCTCCAGTCACCTCCATTCATGTGGCTTTTTTGCAGAAAAGGGGCTTCCTCCCACCGGAGAGCTGCACATCTGGATCAAGGATGCACAGAACATTGTTCCCCGCCGGGGTGGTACTGCGGACTGCTTCGTGCAGTGGTGAGCAGCAGCTCCTTCTGTGGTTGCGAAGGGACGAGGGATCCCAGACCTGGCACCCTCCAGATGCTTTGGACTTCAGTCCTCAGCAGCTTTTTCCAAAGGGTTGTTGGGCGCTGCAGTCCAAAACATCTGGAAGACATCAGGTTTGGGGGGGCAGCGAAGAGGAGGAGGGATCCCAGAGGTTCAGCCAGCCATCAAAGTACAGTCAGTATCTGAATGCATGTTGTGCCACTTTAGGCTGTGAAGAGTACACCTGCAATGTCTTGAATGATACCTCTGGTATAAAACAGTATCTGCTTGCCAGCGGAAAAGCCAGTGCAGCAGACAAAGCAGTGCAGTGGATTCTGTTATCCTTGTGATGCCCATTTTCAGTCAGTCTGTAGGGAGGCTTTTTTGTTCACAAAGAGTTACAGTGAAAACTGGAATCCGCCTGCGCTCTAAAGTCTATTCCGCCACCTCAGAACTCCTCCATCTGCTGCTCTTGCACATTCGGACTCTAATTTGCTGCAGTTGGCACAGGTGGTCCTTTTCTGATTTAGCATAAGAGTCAAACTAGATCTGATGTGGGAATTCAGGTGGAGCTGCCAACATCTCGAGTGTTTACAAAGAGGTAAAATCAAGATCATGGCCATTCTCCCTCTGCGACTTGCCCTGCGGAGGTTCCAAGTATGTAATACAGGGTTGTGCGTTTCAGGGTGCCTGTTTCTCCTTCGCTGGGACCAATAACACTGCTGAGCAGGGGTGGTGATTTCGAGCAGCAAAGGCAAAAAGGGTGAGCCATACTCCTGGCCTGCCCTCACATGGCACGGTCCCAGCGCAGATCAGCTCATCCTTCAAAAAGCTCAAGCTAGAAGCAAATTGCCTTACCTGTGCACAATTGCCTCACAATTGTGAGACAGTGTATGCACGAGGGCACAGGTGAGACAATTATGAGGCCAAATGCAGTGGGCTGCCTCAGGTAGTCAATTCTGGAGGCTATTAAGGAGAACAGAGGATGAGAAAGGGAACGATACATGGGATTTTGGTCACAGGGCACAATTCACTAGGAAGCTCCCTGTGCAAGCCTATTGGAACGAAGCAGAACTTCATATGCGGGAATGCCGTAGCCGACTGAACTGGCATTGCTGGAAATGCCCGTGTTTGCTTTGCATTGCACTGGTTCCTTGAAAGATGGAGCAGGTCAGGAGGCTGGGAACCTTAACCATTCTTAAGTCCGGCACATGTGCCCACTAGTGCTGGCAACGTTACTTCCCAGGAGTGAGCGCTGCAGGGCTCCAAGTGGCTTAGCTTTAGAACTATAAAGAAGGCTGCCATAGGAAGTCTGACCCTTGATTGGACTAGCCCAGTATGGTGGACACGGACTGGCAGCAGCCCCCTGGCAGGGGTTTGTCCAGCCTTAGCTGGACATGCTGGCAACTAAATCTAGGAACTTCTGCATGCAAAGCAGGGGCTCTACCCTGAGCCACGGACCCTCCTGTCCAGTCCTGTCCAGAACTTCCCCAAAGATCTGCTGACCTCAAAAAGATCCATTAACTTTCCAGCTACATCCTTCCCGATGATAGCAAGAGAAGCCGCCAGAAGACCCGCATCGTGAAGAAGAGCCTCAGCCCCATCTTCAACCACACCATGGTCTACGACGGCTTCCAGGCCAAAGATTTGGCCGAGGCGTGTGCAGAGTTCACCGTCTGGGACCAGGAGACCTTCTCTAAGCAGCGGCTTGGAGGCATCCGGCTAAGCCTTGGCACAGGTGAGATGCTGGGCAGGATTGTTGGCTTGGATGTGAAAATCTACAAAGGAGAGTCCCTGGGCGGGTACCGCATTCAGAAGCAAGTGTCGCACCTCCATAGGGGTGAATATTCAGATGCATGCCTTTTCAAATCAAAGAAGGTAAAATGGCTTTGTTTTATTCCAAAGGCCTCAGCAGAGGGGGAGGGTGTAGTCCTGTGTGCATATAGTTGGAAGTACAGAATTTACATCTGAGTAATTATGCATATGGTCAGGCAGTTGGGCATTAATAGGTACAGGCTGAGCTTTCCTGGGGGCAAGAAGCAATGATAGTTTTGTTGGAAGTAGAGGGGAAATGTTATAATTTCCTCTGGCTTTCATCTGTCAAGGGTGTGATCATGTAGCAATGTCCATAAGCACCCAGACTTGGAAGCTTATGGGCATCCCACACAAAGCAAGACCAGCAGTGATGGAATTCCTACATTCTGCTGGACATTTCCCACTTTTTTGCCCATTCATCTCGGAGGAGGACGGAAAGAGGCGGGAGTGGCTGCGGGATACTTTGTATGCTGGCCACTGCCGTCTCCCCCCCTCCCAGATGTGGAAGCCCCCCTTGGCTCCCACCCAAGGCCACTTGGCTGAGCTGAGAAACAGCTGGTGGGGCATGTTCCATGCGCACCGCAAAGGGGAAGGGGGCGCCGCAGAACGCTGCTTCCCAGCTGCGAAGTCAGAGCCTGCCTCCGGCCTCAAGAGTGTTGTCCCCATCTCAGATCTGGGAATCCAAACTAGCCTCCGGTCCCTCAGATGCTGCCTAAGGGCCATGGGGCTGCAGCTTCAGGATTGCTCAAGTCACGTCAGTACATGTCTCCTGTTCCTTAGCACGCCACCCTTGGAGCCGGAATGCAAGCACTGGCCTGCCTCGCCTTGCTCCCAGGCGGCCATTCACAGCAAAAGGCGTTGAGGGGCGATTTTCTGCGGTGAAAACAGCATGTGGAACAGCAGCATTGCAGGCTGCACCAGCAAGCTCAGGCGGTGGCCGTGCCCATTTCCACAGCTCGCAGCCGTGACTCCACCCGGGTCTGCTGTGGAGAATTAGGGTGGCTGCTCTCGGGCCCAGGCTCCTGGCACTGATCAGAAAGCAGGGAGAGAGGCCTGCATGGAGGGGAATCAGGGCAGGGGCAGGGGCCGAGGGCAGGGCCCCCCCAGTGCCACCCGTTGCCCACCCTGCTCTCTCTACAGTCCAAGTGACGGATGGGACGCTTGGTTTTCCTGCAGGGAACAGCTATGGCCTGCCAGTCCCCTGGATGGATTCCACGGAGGAGGAACGCCACGTCTGGGAGATGGTCTTCAAGAACCCTCAGCAGTGGGTAGAAGCTGGACTTCCCCTGAGGACTGATTTGAGCCCTAGGACCTAATCTCACAGCTGGGCCACTTTGTAGCGGAACACCTGTGCCTGGTGGGACGATGGGGGAAGAGCTGATCTGTTTCTGCAATCGGGGACCTGATGGATGTCGAGGGGAGATCTCCGTAGACTCCAGAACTTCATGGGGACAACAGGGCTGCCTTGGGGAGGGCCCGGCCTGGCAGGAGACAACAGTACAAGGGCCAAGAGCCCACTGGGGCAGACTGAGGTGGGACCACTGCTCTCCGTGCTTGAAGGAGGCTGTTACCCGGGAGTTCAGGAGGTGAGCGTGCAGAGCTCCCGGGGAAGGATAACCTGAGCAGCCACTGTCGTTTTGGGGCCAGGGTGTGGGAATGCCCCATGACAACAGCCACACACAGTGCTGGCTGTTCCTGATTTTAGCCCCTCACCTTCCCAATCTTCACCTGCAATCAACCTTGACAAATACCATTTCCTCCACCTACTTTTTATTAATGTTCTAAGTCCTTTGCATCACAGCCTCCTTCCACGTGCCCACTTTCCCTCTTGCTCTTCAGAAGGGGATGCTAAGGCAGCAGGCATGTTTCCCCTCTTCTGTACTGGGCCAATGATGCCTAAACCGGTGCATTTTGGTTTGCAGGTGCCAGAGGCCGGGAGGAGTAATTCTATCTGGCATTACAGTGCAGGCCTCATTGGCTACGATTTGATTCCAGCAGCAGTCTTCTGCTTCTGATCCAAGAGCAGCCCCCACCCCCCCCACCGGTGATGCCTGCAGGGCCATAAGACTCCTTCTGTCCCATTTCTTTCGAGATTCAGGCCAGTGGAGGAATTCCTATTTCTCAATCCACAAAAAGAGTTTGCATTGCAGGTATCAGCAGAGGCTCTTCCATAGGAATGGACTCTGAGGTTTTTTCTGACCCTTGTCTGCCAGAGCTGCTAGGGAAGAGTTTTCCCACTTTCCCCACTCAAAGGAAAGCCAGTTTGCATTGCCTCAATGTGAGGACGGATAAGTCTGCAGCCTGAAATCCTGTGAGGCATTGTTTTTCTTCTTTTTCGCTGCTGGGCAACAAAGAGGTCTGTGAAGTCCGGGGCCGGATACCTTGTGAACACATCTGGGCTTTTCGTCTTCCACTCTCACTTGGCTGTGTGTTGCACCTGCTGGTCAAAGGTTTTTCGATGCTCTAAGATGGCGCCCCAGATACGGCACACCATGCCCCCTCTGTCAAGGAAAAGCGAGCAAGGAATCAGCTGCATCGAACCCCGCTCTCGTCAGTCGGACAGACTTACAAGCTAATTATGCAAGAAATGCATGGAGCAGAGCAGACTCTGAAGTCTTCCAGAAACTGGACCATTCAGAACACAAGTGCAGCCATCAAATGACTGCCTTCATGCTTAAGCTGGTGCCTCTTGAATGGTTTCCTCTTAAATTTGAGAGAGAACATTGGGCTTCCCGTCCTCGGTATGCTCAGACCCTCGGCCTATAACCTGACTGCAGCCAGATTCCACCAACTGAAATAAATTTCATTGTCGTACTGCCACAGGCTTGGCTGTTTTGTGATGCTGGGCAGGCCGCTGTAGAGCGGTGAGAAAGAAATGAGGCTCACAGAGAACATCTGGGGTAGAGGTGCCAAAAAAGATAGTAAGGTTGGTGCCAGGCAGGCCGCAGTGACACACCTGGGAGAGTCACCACTGAAAAGGCCCTTCTGCTTGTCACCACCAGCTGAGATTCCCTCGGTTAAAAACAAGCCCCTCATTGAGAAAGGTCTTGTAGCTCAGGTGTGCTAGACTTCTGCTTGTGGAGATATATTTTCACAAGGAAGCATTTACGACAGTCACTCCCCTTTGGTGGAAGGGCCAAGTTCATCCCCAGCATCTCCACGTAGGGGAAGAACCCTGCCTGCAACCCCAAATAATCACTTCCAACCCACATAGTCCAAACCTCCCCAGCCCTTTGGACTACAGTTACCATCCATCTGAGCCATTGTGGCCAAGTCAAGGATGATGGGGTTCGAAGTCTAAGACATGCAGGCTGGGAAAGGCTAACAATATTGAGCTAGTTAAATTGACTCTTTGATTAATCTTATGCAAGCTTCCTACACTCTCATCTGGCATTAGCTTTCTAACAGTATCTTTTGAGAAGTTCACAAGGAAGGCAGTCACAAGGAAGGCAGTGCCCCTCCCTGTGTCCATTAACTGGTATTCAAAGGTAGACTGCCTCCTGCCATGGAGGTTTCATTAAGCTTTATGATAGCTATGGCTAGACAAACAGTTCATACAGAGAGCAAGTCTATGGTCCCTGGCTGAGCACAATGGGGACCAAAGGATGGCTCCGAAATCCCCTTCTGAGGTCAGAGACCACTCCAGTGGGGAAAGGCGATGCTGGAGAGCCCCTCCCTGCCAGCAGAGTAGGGACCATAATAGCTGCCTGCCAGAGACTGGAAAATCAACACTGGGGGGAAGATAAAGTTTGCAGAAGCCACTCCCTGTATTCAGCAGTTTCTGAGCAGTGATGGCGCAGCCTGCAGAAATGTGCCCTTGTATGGCTTTGCCTCTGGGTTTTTTAAAAAATTATTTATTTATTTATTTATTTATTTAAATATTTATATGCCGCCCCTTGCAACAGCCTCGTTGGATGTTGGGTTGGATGTGGCGAGGCCTGGGAAAAGGAAGGGGTCCTTGCTGTTAACTGTGGGGTACATGGCATTTCGGCATAAAGCAGCCGCAAGAAAGGGTGTGCCCCAGCTTTTGCTTCCTCTCGAGGCCCTACCTGATGCAGGTGTACCGGAGGTCATCAGCCGTGGCAGAATTCAGCAGGTCAAGCAAGGTGAATCGATGGGATGAGAGCTGGAAGGAAGAGGGGTGGCTTCATTAGGGCTGACCAAAGGGATGCCAGTTTTGTCCCCACACAGCGGAAATGGAACTGGTGGGGCTGAAAACAGCCATGCCCACGAGTGAACACCCAGTTTGGACACAAAAGTATGGAAAAAATTATCCAGTCCAAAAAAAAAAAGTTAATCAGGGGCCAGGGCAGAAGAATGTTGCCATGAAAATCGGGTGCAAGAGGGCTGTATTCCATTTCGGAATGGTAAGCGGGACTAAAGTTGCCAATTAAAATGAACCTACCCTGGCATATGTTGGTTTAAAGCTCTTACTGCCAGCGATTCAACATTAGGAATCGGGATAGATATTGAACAAAGGCCAGGAAATTACCAGACACTGCGAGAAAGGTGGTGGGACCATGGGAAGGAGGTGTGGGCAGAGAGGAAATTCCTGGGGGCTGGATTGGAAGGCAGAGGCCTGCAAAATCCCATGCACATGTGCAGTTCTCAGTCAATTTGACACCAGGCTGGGATGGAGAAATTGGTGCAGGTGGGTAGGGACAGCTACAATTTCTTGCATAAACTTTGCTAAAGGTCAGCCTGAAAAGTTAAGTACCTGGTCCCGTAGCCAGAAGCAACAAGGAATTGCACACGGGTAAGAGAACAAGATGCCCACTCGGCCTCTCCTCTGGCCAAGCCAGTTGCTGGAGGAGGACCAGAGCTCTCTGCCCCTCAGCAGTCTGTAAATTTTGCTTGCAGGCTAATAACATTGGAGGTTCCTTTCTATGGCTGTCTTGTGTATGGGAGAGGGAGGTGCCTCGCCCCTTCTCTGCCCTTCTGCCAGAAAATGAGAGTCCCACTGGAGTTGATTGTTCTGCTTGTGTCCTGCTAGACTATGTGCAGGGACCAGAGTGAATCATATTCCAGAGTAGCCTCACTGAAATCTGGGGGGCCGAAGAGTCACCTCTAAGAGCTAGTGTGGCTTAGTGGTTAAGGTGTTGGACTAGGTCTTGGGCCATCCCACTGTTAAGCCCTGATCTGGCCATGAAGCTCATTGGGTGACTTTGGGCTAGTCACTGATTCTGCGCCTAACTTACCTCCCAGGCTTCTTGTGAGCAGAAAATGGAAAACACCTCGGGTTCTTTGCAGGGAAAGGAGCGAGACACAAATATAACAAGGCCTGTGTTTTCACGAGGCCTGCTCTGCTATAGGCCTGACTCTGGATACAAACCAGTCTTCCATCTAATGCCATTTCAGGGCTTCACCCCAGGAAAAGGCGGGAGAGCCATCTTCCCCAACCTGAGACTATCGAACCCATCACCATAGTTAGCACATCCAAAGGGACGTGATGGCTGAGGATGATGGGTGTTGCAGCCCAACTCATCTGGAGGGTGGTCAAGAACATTTGCTCTTTTTTGAAAACAGGAGAGATAAAAGGAAGGCGCTTCTTGCCTCGAGACCAGTACAGTGACGCAAAATTTAAGAGGCATAAGGCTGGATCTGGGAGATGGTGCTTAGGCCCTCTTCCCTGACACTAGACCCCAAAGTGCGACTTACCGTTGCAATTGTGGCTTTGTCTGCTCCGTGTTTTTCTAACCACTCGGCAAGGAGGGGATCTGCGGCCTCTTCCTTTCTCTCCCAGGTAAATGTTGGGGGAGGAGAGACTGCGAGGGAAGCAGGAGGAGGAGGAGGAGGAGGTTCAAAACTGGTCAGCTTCTGCTTCTTAAAACCACATAGCATAACCCTCCCAGGATTCCTCACTTCAGGGGCTTTTGGTTCTGCAAAGCAGGCCAACTCCCTGCTGCCTGGACAAACAGTCCAAGAAGATGGACTGCTGCACTGATGCAGCAACGTGAAGAATCTTGGGATCGTTGCAGATCATAAGCTGACTGTGAATCGTCAGTGCGATGTGGCTGCAAAACGGGCAAATACTATTGGAGGCTGCATTGAATGAAGTGTCGTTTCCAGATCCCGTGAAGCGCTAGTTCCCCTTGGCTCAGCACTCGCTAGGCCTCATCTGGAGTAATGTGTCCCGTTCTGGGTACCACAGTTTAATAAAGATGCAGACAAGCTAGAAGGGCAACCAGGATGATCCAGGGACTGGAAACAGAGCCTGATGAGGAGAGATGGAAAGAATCGGGCATGTTTAGCCCTGAGAAGAGAAGACGGAGGGGAAATACGATAGCACTCTACAAGTGCTTGAAAGGCTGTCACAAAGAGGAAGGACAGGATCTCTTTCTGATCATCCCAGAGCGAAGGACATGAAATAACAGGCTTAAGTTACAGGGAGCCAGATTCTGGCTCGATAGCAGGAAAAATGTCCTGACTGTTGGGGCAGTTTGACAATGGAACCCATGAGCTAGGGAGGTTGTGGGCTCTCCCACCCTAGAGGCATTAAAGATGCAGCTGGACAGTTGCGCAAGATTGTCTGAGCAACTTGGAAACCTGAGCTGAGCAGAGGTTGCACCTGATGGCCCTGTGGCCTCTTCCAGCACTATGGCTATGACAGGTGGCAGGTGATGTGAAAGACCTTTGCCAGCCAGTGTTGACAATGCTGGATTAGATGGATAAGCAGGCCAAACTTGTCTATTGGAACTTCTTATAAAGAGACGACTGAAACTTAGCAGAAAGTGTCTGTCGAAATCTTGCAAAACACAATACCGTTAAAATGAAGATTTCCAGGAAATATGTGGTAGAGTTTGAAAACACCACCCGCATTCCTTGGCTCTAGAAAACCAAAATTTGCAAAATCAACACACCCAAATGCAAACCTGCATAAATAAAACCCGTATCAGAATCCAGCGATTCCCAGTACAGGATCTGGACTGGCTGGGTGCTTAATTTGAATTTGTCTAGCATGGGCAGACATCATTTTCGGTGCGACCTCTCTGTGGCAGACCCCCTCAGTGGCAAATTCCCACCAGACCCTGCTTCTCACCTGTTAGCTTTTGGCTTCTCAGGGCACAGGCGTTCTGTTCTGTAGTCTGTAGTGCCTCCTGCAGGAGCTTCTGGTATTCACGCTCCTTCTCCATCAGTTCCCACTGTAGTCTGGCAGAATATAAGAGGTGTGAGCATAAACATACATCCTTTTGCAACAGTGAAGACACAAACAAGGTTTCTTTAAAAATATACTGACAGAGAAGAAAGGCCCTGAAGAAGGAAATACCTTTCCAAAACATGTTTGGCTTATTAAAGCATTTTTCAGACACCTGAAGACATCTCATCTCTTGTTTTTTAAGCAGACGTAAGAGCTGATCCACTGCTGTTAGGAAGCAAAGGAATTAGCAGGCAAGAAAGCAGACACAGCATTTCTAATGGTGATTGCTCCTGCTAGAAACGCTGTTGGAGAATTTTACATCTCTCCCCAAAGAATATTCAGTAAAATATCTCTCACCCCTTTTAAGGACCCACTGAAATTCTTTTGGGAAATTCCATCCCAGGTTTTATCAATGTTTGAGCTACTAAGCCAAATTTCCAATTTTCTATCACGGCCTCTCAGGATCATGGCGCCGGTGGCCTTCGATTGCCTTGTTGGCTTAAACAAGGAGGACCAGACTGGAATAGTCAGCCACCCATCACTCTGCACCCAAGAGGAGCAAAGGTCGGCTGCCCTTTGACCCCTGGTCCCACACCAAAGAGCCGGACAGGACTCACTTTCTCGTCTTGGCCTGCAATTGGCTCAGCTGAGCCATGAGGGACAACTGGTCTTTCTGGGGAATCTGGGAGTCCAGCCAGCTGCTGGTGGAGGTGCCAACTCCAGAGCTTGGTGTGCCTCTGTTGACCTTGAGGGTGTTGTCCTGGCTTTTCAAAGATGGCGGTTGTTGGGTCAAAAGGCTGCTGTCTTGTTCTTCTGGACTGCTCAGGTGTCCCTCACCGTCTCCAATCACAAGCTGTGGTTTTATTCTGACCTCTAGAAACAGTGGAGCAAGGATTGAAATGGGTGCAGATAGTTCTAGAGCAGCAGACAAGCAGTGGCAAGTGCACAGTTCAGTGGTACAGCACATGCTTGGCCTACAGAATATACTCATGGCCACTTCCTGGCCTTCTGAAAGAACTTGAGAGCTACCAAAGCCTCCATCAGTGCCAGCTCTGGGGTCCTTGGGTGGGACATCCTCAAAGGGCACCGTCAGTGCCTGGAGCTGCTCCTCTCCATCACCGCGACCAATGAAGCCACCAGCAAGCAGACCTTGGCTTCTACTGCCCTTTCATTCCTTGGACCACAGCAAGAGACAAGGGAACAAGGAGATCCTCCTCAGCGAACCCCCTACTAAGGGTATGGTCCCTTGACAGGGGCCCAGTTATGACAACCTAGATGGAGACCTTGCCTTCATGCAAGAGCTCTGAGAGTTGTCTTATGGATCCACTGAAGGGACACCAACTTGCGGAGGAGGAGAATGATGTAAGCAGCTTTAGTTCTTCAGAAAAGAAAAAGGCAGGATATACATCTAGTATTCTGTTGAAGGGGCCAATTCTCAAGCACATGCAAGCACACAGCTTCTATGCCCAGACCATATCCTATGTTCTCTCCTGCGCCCAATCCATTTCTCAGACCAAGGCAACTCTTGGTCCTTTCCCCTGGGGCCAGCCATCTGTCTCCTCCATCGTCGTACCGACCTGTTAAGAGGATGGTAAAGGCTGCTTGGACCGCTTGCCCCATGAGGTTATCCAGAGCGAACACCCAGTGAGGCTTGATTTGGAGCTTCCGCAGTGCATGCTTCACCTTGGAGATGGGAACAAACAAGACGGATCGCACATCCTCGAGAAGGCATGAAAAGCCATGCGCGATCTGATGAGGGGACCATCCAGTCCACATTCTGTTCACGCTGCAGCCACTGCAACCACCCACAGGATCCCCACAGGCAGGATATGCGTCCCAGGGCGATGTCTCAATCTCTCTACCGTGTTGGCTGCAGCCAAACACAAAGCAGGCTTGATGTAAACATGCGCCGTGCGGCACCCCGGAAGACCCAAGGGCATTTAAGCAGAGTAACACTGGGATACTGTGAAGGAGACTTTTCTATTTGGGATATCTGGCCAGGTCCAATGCGTCATACTCACTGCATCCTGGAAAGTGAGGAGCGGGGCCTGCACCTGATAGAGGCTCAGCCCATCCTTCTGCAAGGTGGTCTGAAGCTGCAGCAAGTCCTGAGCCAGTTGTCTGCGGCTGGGAGAGCGGATGTAGTTCTTCAGGCAGGACACCAGCTGGCAGATGTGCTCCAAGGACAGCAGGCCCCCAGGGGAGGATGGTGGAGAAGGACAGGCCTGGAGGGAACAAAGCCAAGGACAGCTGGAATGGAATGTGGCCAGCTGCCTTAAGCTGAGCCAGAGCCTTGGTCCATATGGCCTGGAATTCTGGGCACTGACTGGCAGCTGCTCACCAGGATTTCCTACACAAGTTTTTCCAGCCCTCCCTGGAGAAGCCTGGGATCAAACATGGGACCTGCACGGCATGTGCTCTACCAATGGTGCAAGCAGCAGCTGAAGTGGGGCGAGTGCTTACGAACATCCAAAAAGGATACTATCTGCATAAAACCTGCACATGCTAATTTACACATCCAGTGGCAAATTTAGAAATCAGTGTTATAAATTGGGTGGCAGCCTCTGATCCCCCTGGAAAAGCCTGGGCATCCCCTTTTGCTGCCGTCCCCTTGAGGGGGGAGGGGGGGGAGGGGGAGGGGAGAGAGAGAGAGAGAGATTTGCTTGGACTGGCTGTGAGTTGTTTTTTCTGAACTAAAACCTCAGTTTTCAGGTTTTATTGCAGTGTTGGCACTTTGTGATGAATAAATGGGTCTTGGGTTGCAGTTTGGGCCCTTGGTCTCAAAAAAGTTCCCCATCACTGGGTTAGGGTTAGAAAAATGAGGTGTCCTGGTGTGATTCTGATGGTTGGAATGTGTTTAGAATGGGCAGAAATGTTGAGCTGTGCAGAAAAAGCTACTGAAGGAAGGCTTTTTGAAAATCGCATTATTTTCAATGGAACTTGAATTAGGGTATTAGAGCCCTGTATTAGGGTGAGGGTTGTGCGCCAGGGTAGGGTTAGGGTTAGATGGGTTTTATTCCCTGTCCATCTGATCACTGCCTCTGGAGTTGGGAAACAAGACAGGAGATTTCTTTAAATGTTCCTCTGCCAGCACCTGGCCAAGCAACCCGGTGCTCTCTGGAGGTTTTGGACTAGGACTCCCATCAGCCCCAGCTAGCACTGCCAATGGTTGTGGCTGATCCCTGCTGTGTTCAGGAGGACACCGGGCTGCTTTCCTGGCGTCATGGGTAGGCCTGGTTGGGCATCCGCTGAGGTTCCCTGCCCCAGCAGGGTCCACTGGCAAAAGCCCCTGCACGTCCTCCTCCTTGCTCGCCTTGCAACTGGCTTGGTTGCTTGCGGTGAGGAGGAGAAGTGGGAGAAGCCACCTCTGCCTTGCTCAGTGCCCCTTTGAGCAAGGTGGCTGGAGCCCCGGCAAGGAAGAGGGTGAGGAGCAGAGCAGTCGCTGGCAATGGTGGTGAGGGGCTCAGGGCGGGAGGCGACCCCACAGAGCCCGCTGTGGGCACAGTCAGCTCTCAAGTCCCCCAGGCCCAGCTGTGCTCACCTTGCCCTGCGCTTCATGTATGGCAGCCACAATGCTGGGCAGCTCTTCGGACAGCACCGTGTGCAGCGTGGCTCTCCGTTCGCTGTCTTTCTTCAGCAAGAACAGGCAGCTGCTCTCCTCATGGGAGGAAGCAGAGAGACTGAGGTCCACATTGGTCGGTTCCTCCGGAGGCCTGGGCAGACACACAGGGGAAGGGGGTTGGATCCGAGAGGAACCACGGCTGGAGGAAGTCATGTCCACACAGGGACCGACCGTAAGGGCCAGCAGCACAAATCAGGGGTTGACGGGGTGGGCAGAAAGTATTATCTCCACATTGTTTGGACCTTAGCTCCCAGGATTCCTGACTGTTGGTCGTGCTGGCAGCGGGGCTTCTGGAGCGGAAGGTCCAAACACCTGGAGAGCTAACCTGCCCATCCTGTGCTAGACAGTCAGGCTGTTTACTTCTCCAGAACAGATGCAGAGCTCATGGTCTAGTTCTTAAGAGCCCTCCTTCCTGCTATGCTGAGGCACCAATCCAGGTCAGTGGTGCACCTGGGTGAGGAAGCGTGGCTGCTTTGACAGAAGTTTGGTTTTTATGGCTAAAATCACAGAGGAACGCTATTCATTAATGCTAGTAATTAGGGATTGTATCATGCTTTTTGAAAAGGAGTGCCGGTCATATGCATTATCTCAGACATAACAGTTCCGGGGCTTTGCCCCTGCAATGACAAAAGGCTGTCGGCAGGTGGTGGTCAAGCCCTTTCTTATTTTGCTCTTGTGAATTATTCAGCCTGGGTGAAGAGAAGAACTCATCATAAGGCTGGAGTTGGGGCACAAACTGTGGCTTCTGGGTTGCCCTTCTCGACTGTTTTCATTTCTGGCCACTGTTGCCTGGGCTCACTTTCTTGAGTTATTTGCTCTGCACACACTTTTAATGCTAGGTTGATGTGACAGAATCATTCATCTGATTGGTGTTAGGTTGATTTGTAGCACCCTAATCTAATGTGTGAATATTTAGCTTCATAGATTTCGCCACTGCCCAAAGAGCTTCAGCTGCTTGGCAGCTAATTAAGTAAACAAGTAATACATAAAGTACTGTTGTCTATATTAAAAGTACGTCTAAGCAGTTTGTAAGAAATAAAAACATTAAAATCCATTATGATATGTATTCAAATGCAATCAAAATACATCATGGTATTTAAAACATCAATACAAGCATTAAAATTTAAACCACTTTGACACAGCATTACAAATAAACTGACCACAACTCTGTGAAGAAACTTATGAAGAGTGATTGGCCAAAAGTCACCCAGCGAGCTCAGTGGCTGAGTAGAGATTTGAACCTGGTTTTCTTAATCTAGGTTAGTTTTCTTAATGTAACAGTCTAACACCTTAGGGCCCTCTCCTCTCCTCTCCTCTCCTCTCCTCTCCTCTCCTCTCCTCTCCTCTCCTCTCCTCTCCTCTCCTCTCCTCTCCTCTCCCTCTTTGCTACTGCATCTCTACAAAACATTAAAAACATTTAAATCTATTATGATATACATTAAAATATAATCCAAATGCATTGATTGCATGAAATTAGGCTGAAGGCCATGTGCATTGCATTCAGGTTTATCCAAAAAAATCCAAGATGGTAAGCCACAAACTGGCTTGTTCAGGCAAAACCATTGATCTCTTCTCTTGGCCAAGAATTAAACTTGCTTCAGGTGTATATCAAAGGCCCAGTCACAAAGTGACTCATAATCCTGCTAATGAACCTGTTAAGTTATCCACATGCCACATAAGGGGTTTCCGCCTTACCGCAGGAAGTTGTTTTTCTGGACTACTTCACTGGTACTCCGAGCTAGAAATACGTTCTCTGTTGGTGGCTTTAAAGACTGCAAAGATGAGGAGCGGTTCCTGGCCTCACCAACCCAGTCCACAGAAACCGACCTTTCAGGTGTGTTTGATGGCGACAATGTATCTGTAAAGAGAAAGAATTGCAAGAGGGCTGTCAAAGAAAGGGAGGCTCCATAGTCCAAACCATCAGAAATCCCAGCCTGGTATGGCTCCCTGATTGGCTCACCACCTCACCTGGCATTACTGGGCTCCTGGATTTTTTCCGACTGCTGGCCTTCAGAAAGGGCTCCTGAAGCAAGGCAGCTGCAGTTGCCCGCTTGTCTGGATTGGCTTCGAAACAACTCAGGATGAAGGCCTTGGCTTCCTCTGACATGGAACTGGGCACCTCAGGGTGGATCTTGAACATGCCCACCTGAGAAAAGACACACAACTTGAGGTAATACTTTGCTTTAACAAGTATGCCTGACTTGTTGCTAGGTGGGCCTAGACAGGGACTGGCTTGCCTGGAAAACTAGGAACAATTGCCAACCCTTTTGGTCTGCAAGGATCCAAGCAAGCCAAGAATACCCAGGTGTTCCCCCCAGCCTCACCTTGAACATGGCGGCCTGTGGGCTGCCCAGCTCGAAGAAAGGTGGCTTGCCTGTAGCCATCTCAATGATGGTGCAGCCCAGGGACCAGATGTCAGCTGGCTTGCCATAGCCACGGGGGCCTTGATCAATGACCTCCGGGGCCATGTACTGCAGGGTGCCTGAGGAAAGGTGAGAGAAGCCGGAACAGGTCATGGGAATGGAGGGCCACACGCCACATACCGCCTGGGGCAGGGCAGGTCTCTCCCAAGCCACGCCTCCTCCCCTTCTTGCTAGCCCTCATTTACCCGTTCCCAGAATAGCTTTGACACCCCTGATTTGAACTTAAATGGTCTTTAGGCAGTGGATCTATCTCTTATCAGCCTGGCAAGAGGCTGAATCCTCAGCTTCAACAACTGTTTCTCTGGGTCTACCTGGATCCACAGAAAGAGACAGATTTCTTTTAAAACGAAAAGCAAAAGGAAAAAACAATCCATTGCAGAGCAGTGGCTTTAGACAGCTGCAAGCGATGGTAGGGGTGGGCACCTGTGGGGAAGCTGGCAACACACTGCCTGCAGCCCCCACCCCACCTCATCCTTCATTGTCTCCACCAATCTGGGCAGGGTCAGCAATACACAAACACACAAACTCACTCCTTGGTGAGTGGTGCGTACATTAATTCATCCTGACTAAGTAGCATTTATTCACCAGAGACAGGGAGCAGAGAATTTAAAGTCTGCAGAAAATCAGGTTGCTCTGAATGGTAAAAGAATGGATTCAGCATTGGCTATTTCACTTGGTGGTGAGAAAATGTTTTACTATTTATTTATTTCCATTTCTATGCTGCCCCATAACCTGAAGGTTATGGCAATTAGATTGGTAATTTTGGTTTGTGACACTGCAAATCAAAAGCATTTTCAGCTTTGTGCATGGGCACGTTCAGTGTAAAACAGCTTAACATGCAGACCATTTAGTAATAGGTTGCAGTCTGCCATATTTCAAAATTAATCAGATTAATTGATAATTCAGTACACTTTCAAGTAATACTACTAAGTGGACAAAATCTGAATTAAGGATTGTTGGTAGCTTCAGTTTAATCAAAGGAGTCCTAATTGGCAATTTTATTGGTACCTAGAAGCAATAAAGTATCTTGGGACATGGAATTTTCTACATCTAGAACCATTTTGCAAATGGTTAACTGAATGCAAGCACATAACTGCCAGAAATATCTCTTAGGCATCTCTTAATTCAAGCCCAGGATGAATCTCTTGTCAGAGGTAATTTATGTTTTTCACAGTATTTCTTTATGTATTTCTCAAATGTATTCCCAAAACCTTTATGCATTTTTCCAGACATCTACTGCAGGGCAGTGGGGGTCTCCCCTATTAAAGAAGTAGATTTACTTTCCCAGATCTTATTTGGGTCATGCAGCTTATGTGTTAACCTGTACTAATGCTTGGAAAACTACTTTTCCTTTCATACTTTTCTATGGGCTGTTTGGAGTCAAATTATTTGGTACCCAGCTGGTTGGAATAAGCCTAGGAATGCCTCCACTAACATTACTAACAGCAAGGCATCAAGTGTTGCTATTTTTAACATTCATTACCAAAAACTACAAGGAAGGATGTGGGGTGAGGGGGACACAATCTGCTGGCAGAGAGGCAAGGAAGGCATAACTCCCCCTACCAAATACAAGCTTTGGACACATGCAGCTTCATGCTGGCAACACTGCAGCTATTTGGCCTCTTAAGTGAATCAGTGTTTCTCAGACAAGAAAGTGTTTTAAAAACGCAATACTGTGTTCTCTCTTTTGGTCTACAGCCTGGACATCCACAGATCAGAAAAGAAGGGTCCCAGACACAAGACGAGGGCCGGATTCCATACCTGGCATCTCCAGAGGGTCTCACAGAGGCAGGGCTGGGAGACCCCCCCACCCGAGACCCTCTGTCCACAGCTGCCCGGCCTCTGGCCAGGTACGAGTCACGGGTTTGTAATTCTAGTCCATTAGTTTCTATCATTCTAGTTTCTAAAACACGTCTAAAATATACCCACACCTGTACACATACAAACAAGTGCACACAGACAAGCCCTTACCTGTGAATGTCTCTGCGCTGGGACTGATACCTGCTAACCTCTTGGAGGTGCCAAAGTCTGAAATTTTTAAGACTCCACTGTATGTGTTGATCAAGACGTTATCTCCCTGTCAACCCAGAAAGTGCCAGTCACTACTTTGGGGACCCAGAAGTTACTCAGGAGCGCAGGGTTTCCTCCATCTCCACAGCAACCAAAAATGAGAAGAGCCAACACCCCCCCACCCCATCCCTCTCAAAGGGTCCAAAGGCTCAGAAATGTTGCCATAATCTACAGATGGGACTTGCAACAAATGTTGCAGCACGGAGCAAGCCTGTTCCACCGCGACTGCCCTTCAGTGCCTCCCTGTTCCCCTGCCATTTTCTGGTCTCTCCTCCACCCCATCCTACAGTCTCTCCAAAGGCTTAGTTACTCACAATAAGCGCTTCAAGCCACATGCTGGCATTTGTTAATGCTAAGTCCTGCTCTCTTTTGCCTTTGTTCTGGAATGCCACTCTGCAAAATTGAGTTAGACCCTCAGGCCGAAGGGATTATAAAAAATTTGGGGGTTTACTTCCATGTTGATAATTAAGCTATTGCATTGCAATGCTCCTGAATTTCACCTTCTCGACACATGGAAGAAACAGTAGATTTCGGCTACATCTCCCTTCCAGAGACTTTGAGTATCCTTTTGCTTCTGCCTGCCCTGCTCCTGCCAGAGGTGTCACCCATGCAGGTGAAAGTTTGCAGCCCAGTGCAGGGCAGCTCTTACCTTGATATCCCGATGGACAATCTGGTTGTCATGCAGGTAACGGAGCCCCTCCAGAATTTGCTTGGTGTAGTAAACAATGGTTGACTCATTGTCTTTCAAGGGTCCCCACCAGGAGCGCAGGAGAGAAGAGAGGCTTCCTACAGGGGGTGAGGAGAATGAGACATGGCAGTGTAGATGTCGCGAGGCTGGAAAGACGACCCCGGAACCATTGCCTGTCTGCTGGGAACAAGTGACTCGCCATTTGTGGAGTCCAGGGTTGGCACCAGCAGTAGGCATGCCTGGGCATCTGCCAGCTGAACAGGGGCCCAATGACACCAGCCTCTTGGAGAAGCTCTTCCTTATCTCCACTGCCACCTGCTTGTCCATCTGCCTCTTGTTCTGGCCCAGACAATGGGGGTGATGAGGAGGAGGAGGAGGAGCAGAAAACAGCCCTCTGCTTGTCAAGCAAATGGTAGCACAAATGAGGAGGGGGAGGGGGAGCAAGAGCAGCTGGTGACCACGGCAGTGAGATGGGTTGGCTCACCGAGCGAAGGGGCCCACGGAAGATGCCTTGCCCAAGGGCTCTCCAAGCCTGGAGCGAGCCCTGAGTCAGCCTATTTGTACATCTGGTTTGGTTCTCCAACTGGCAGCAGGTTGGATGGCTGGGGATAGGGGAGAATTTTGTTTCGGTGCATATATAAAAATTTACCCAAATGTACATTTTTCTTGTATTTTCAGTTTGAATAGGGGAGAAACCAGAACTGACACTCATCCATCAAGGCCTGCAAATGCTTAAGCTCATAGAAGTCTGAATTAAAACCTCCACTTCTGGTTTCTGACAGATTTCTTATCTTTTAACAGCTGTTCAACGGACAGGTACAACACGCATGTTTTCTCACTGCCAATACAGGTGGATAACAATTAGGGTTCAAAACCACCAGATTTGCTCTCCCCTGTTTCTGTATTGTCCTGTAAGAAAAAACGATCCAGTTGCATCTGCTTCCAAGGGCCCCTTTCTTTGGAAGGTGTCCAAGGCAAAACTCACGTCTGTGGTGGGTTAGCATCTACTCCCACATCAATTTCACTTGAGAGAGAATTTCACTTCCTCATACATTCAGTAATTTTGTTTGCTTGTTTATTTTAACAGTTCTTATGTCCCATTTTTCATTAATAAATCATACCCAAGGCAGCTTCGAAACAAATGTGCATTTGCAAGCAAATTAAAATGTAATGCGAGCAGCAAGCAAGCAAGCAAGCACACGGATTAGCATGCAGCAGTTTCATTGTGGGTGCTTTAATTCTAGGGGCCTGGTCCAGACGAGACACCTCACTTCAGATCTGAGGATCGTTTGGAAGAAATAAAATTACTTGTGTCCAAGCTGACTTATGGTTTATTGCATACAGTGATGAAATACGGATGCAGAATATAAACAAGCGAAAGAAAGCTTACACTTCTCTTTCCTGTGAATGCACTGGTTCTCTGTATAGGCCAAGGGATGCTTTGTGACCCGCTAAGGTTGCCTGGGCTAGTGACTCATCAGTTCCTCTCCCCAGGCTGAGAACAAAAAACAATGGCTCTTGCTACGGATTTTATAAAGTTTTCTGTCTCCCTGCTGCAGAGTCTGTCAGTACGCACAGCTCCAGTCCCCCTCTCCCAAGAGTTAGAAGAAGTAAAGCTAGCTTTAGTAAAGCAAAAGCTTTGCTGAGGTACAGAATGATGGGAAAGGCAGCCAGCTTGAACACACTTACTTCTGGCACTCTTCCTAACAAGCTGAAGGCCCAAGGTTTTAGCATTTCTTCAAGAAACTGTTTTGGCTTCTGGATACTGAGAAATTTCACCATACTGCCTACTGAAGTAACCTTCTTGCCATTATTTTGGTGGAACTTATACAATGCAACAGGCTGCAAGTCAGGGCTGTGGGTGCTCTTTCAACCTGAGGGTTGGATTCAGTTTTGCAGATGCTCTTGGGACTGTCATTCCAGTGGTGGGTGGTGCCAAAGGCAAAGGGGTGGGGCCAAATAAAACCAAATCAAACATGAAACACCTCACACGTCGTAGTGTAAAGTTTCTACTGCTAGTAAGTCAGGCTTAGGAGACGCACTTCAGCAAAAGCCTTTAGATAGGGGAGAGAGACATTGGGCTCCAGTCACATTGGGCCCTCTGGTTTGAGGCTTCTTGCTGCTACTTGAAGTGGATGATGCTCACTGAGAGGGAAAAGAGAACAATCTTAACAGTGGACAAGGAAGAAGCCAAATGAGCTTCCGCTGGAAAGCCATTTTGTAGTTTAAGTGCCACCACTGAAAAGACCCTTTCTTGACCCCATCCACCACACATTATCTTGTGCTGAGAAGGCCAGAAGGACAGTTCATAAAACTGAATTCAGGTCTCAAGCAGGTTCATACAAGAAAAAGCTGTTCCCAAGAAACCTGGTCCCAGACCATTTAGGGTTTTTAAAGGCCAGTAGTAGGACCCTAGATTTGAACCTGGTAACAAATAGGTGAACAGTGAAGTGAGAAAACCGGCCGTAATATTGTTTGTCCTGCTGACTACAGACAAATACGTCTAGCCAAAGCATTCTGAATCAATTCTAGACCATCTCCAAAGCACATCGATATAAGTGGACAAAGATAGATCTGGTTATTCAGAAGAGCGGAACGAAAGAATTTAACTCGGTCTACAGAAACTGGTACAGTCAAGGCTCACCAGGAACAGGGACAGGTGAGGAATCTGTTCTGGAAATAGAAATTCCTTGTTTCACCCCAATTCCAAGTTGCCACCAGGTGCTGGTGCTGGCAGCATGACTGAGCCAGTTCATGGGTTACCATCTCTAAGATGGATCATGATTTCCCTAATTTTTTCAAAGCACCCATATAATTTTTGCAAGATGGCACAGGGAAAGCACAGGATTTTAATACGACTAAGCACTGTTGTGCAAATAGCCTTAATGCCATTTGCGGAATTAGTGCTAGTTACACAAATGTCATGCGCTTTCCCAGTACTGCTTTGCAAAAATTCTGTGGGTGGTTTGAAAAAAATGACACATATCGCCGTCTAACCAGCAGGAGCCCGTGCAAAACATCTGACTTTGCCTGCTTTTGATCCCTGGATTGCAAGAGGGACCGACATCCAGTGAGCCAGCTTTCTGTATTTCAGCACATCCCTGACCAAGATCCAACCCAATTTCAGGAAGGCATCTTCTTGTACTTACCCCCAGGGACCTCCTCCATGAAGATCTTGAGGAACCCATCTTGACTGACAGAGCCCAGATAGCGGACAATGTTCTTGTGTTTCAGACGCTTGTGAAGAGCGATCTCTTCGTGCAGGGGCTGCGAGAATCTGAGCAGCAGGTGTGGAAAGGCATGAGGGAGAAACTCACTATGGGGCCAAAGACCAGGGCCCCACGTGCTGGGGGAAACACCCACAATGCTGCAGGTGATGAGGCACCAGAAGCAAACTCTGTTTAATTCCTCTTCTCATGAGGGTGGCATGATTTAAGTGAGTTTAAAGTGCAAACTCCATGCATCCAGAGTATTTTTATTTAGAATCAGGCCAGGTGAACAGCTCTGTTTCGTTCTAACGTATGGTCAGTGCAGATGCAGTTAAAATGCAGAAGGGTGGTTGGGGGATGAAGACAAATATTTGCTGAGAGCATCCTGCGGCCATCTAAGGGGCTGCTGAGCTTCTGGAATTTTCTTCCACAGTCGCCAAAACAATTTGATGACCGTTGAGTACTATGTACCTCGAAGGGGGCCGGGGGAACCATCTGCAGCTTTGCCCCAGATGGTGAAACATCTTGGTTTTCCTCGTCTGATGGATCCTGTCAAGGAAGACTGTGGGGGCGGGGAGGGCCTATTTCATGATTTCCCAAACCTCCCCCTACGTTCTGCCCCTGCAAAAACCTCCCAGAGCTCTCTTTTCTTTCTCCACGGGAAAGAAGATCCAACACCTGCAGAGCAGTCCAGCCAGCCCCCTCCTGCCACCCACAGCTTCTTACCTGCTGTCCCGCTCCGGGATCTCCTTAATGGCGATGCGCACCTGGTTGCTGAGATCTCGGCCAGCGTAGACCACGCCATAGGTGCCTTTGCCCAGAATCACCCTGTCACCAGATTCTGTGTATTCATAGTCATACTGCATGAGCCAAAGCACACGGAGTTAGGGAACCATACGGCCTCATCATAGAATCGTCGAATAGTAGAGTTGGAAGGGGCCCTGAAGGCCATCCAGTCCACCCCCTGCTGTAGCAGGACACCAAGTCACACCATCCCACTCAGATGGCTCTCCAGCTTCTCTGTGTGGGAGAACCCACCACCTCTCTAGGCAGCTGGTTCCACTGTTCCACTATTCATGAGAAACTCTGAAGTTTGAAGGATGCAGGGCAGGACATGTGGCACCCAGCTCTCTCCTTACGACCGCCTCCCAGAACCTGCCACCTGCAGAACTGCAGAATAGTAGGGCTGGCCCAGTCGGAAAACACTTTGGGCAGGACCCCTCCATGCAGCACACCTTTTTGCTCTCCCTAGGCTGGAAGTTGGCCATTTGTAATGCCCTTTCTCACAGCTGTTCTTCACTAGATCCTGAGTGAGTCGGGACCAAGTCACATTTCTAAACAAAGCCGCATCCTCTCCCACAACATACCTCTAGCTCCTCCAGAGAGCTGCAGCTATTCCCTTCTTCGCCCACCTCTGCCATGAAAGAGTGGACCAGTTCACAAAACCTAAGTTACAGGATGAAGGAGGAAGGAAAACCTAAGTGAACTGACCCCAAGGCACATAAACATCTTGTTTGCATTGGTTCAGCACTGAAGGCTGAAACTCCACACTCCAAGAGAGGTGGGCAAGGAAAAGAGTGACTTAACCAAGGAAAATTTGGAAAAAATAGGTATCTTAAATTTGAAGAGCAAAGCAGGTGAGGGGTCAAACTAATACAGCAATGCACAGGGGACTGGTGGGGGGGGGGAATTAGGGCAGAAGAAACTTTGGCTCTCCAGATGCTGCTGAACTTCAACTCCCATCATCCCTGGTCACTGGACATGTTGGTTGGGTCTGAGATATGGAGGCCAATAACATCTGCAAGAGCAAAGATTTCCCATGCCTGACTTAGGATCAGAGCTGCGTATCTGTTGCTTCTGATTTGCATTAAAAGCTGGTCCTAATATGTTTGTTTTCCTTGAACACTGTGGATGGCAGACTATAGTCAGCAGGAATGCGGAATCTGTCCTGACAGTTTTGACACTGCTTAAATCTGACCCTCAGGCAAGCACTGCAGTCCCAAGTTTAGACGCTTATTTAAGTACATGGGCTGCTTATATCAGCGCACACAAGAAACTGACGTGTCCAGTCCTTGTTTCTTCATGTGTGTTTTATCCATCTCCGACCTTCTCCCTTTTTCTCTATCAAGAGGGAGGTTAATCATTACTGTAAGTAGATACATTTCATGATATAATTTCCTACTTTTTCATGGTTGTTGCTAATGTTATTCAGACGCTTCAAATAAAAAGACTTTTAAAAACAATGTTCAAAGAAAATCCCACAGAAAATCAACAGGATTTCCTTCCGTGTAAATGCACTGAACTCTAGGATACTAGAAATCAATCTGAGCATCCTTCTATTTACTTCTGTATTCTTGACTTGTCTTGAATCCATTTTCAGATTCCATTCTATGACTGTGAGGTCTAGCAACTTGATAATAATTTTAAAATAAACCCCCCAAATCATCAGAACACTGCCAAGAACTCTCAAGGGCTTTCATTCTATATTGCCTGGAAGACTCATGGAGTAGAGAGGCCATCAAAAAATATTCTAGAGAAATAAATAGCTGTTAACTGCAACTTTCTGTGATCTATTTCCATGTTACACATGTGATGAACAAAATCAGCAAGGATATATTTGAATTATTCCAGTTTTCATGGATCTGCAGTATAGTTCCTAGAATTTGCCTGATCCATTCTATAAAAGCTTCCCTCTTCCCCTAACAATGAACACAAAAAGTGGGGCCCTTTCTCACCCCGTGTTTTCCTTCAGCACTCACTCACCAGTGGCAATGATACTGGGTAGGGAAGTACAACTGGAAATCTTCGGCCGTGTGCATCACGTAGAGGAAACAACACCGCTCATCACACTTGGAGATGCTGTCAAGAAAAAATAGATGGGCATGAAGCACAGTCCCTTCTCATCTGCTCAGCCTTGAAACATGCCTCTGTTTGTGTCCCTCCGTCCCATATTGTGTGGACCATCCCCAGGGTCTTTCTGCTTAGAAGCTATAACCTTTCTCCCTGAGACACTAGCTTTCTATGTGCGGGGATGTTATTTCTCTTTTGGAATGGGAAAGTAATGGCTCATGAGCCCTCACCTGCAAGCTGGAGTAGCAGGACTGTACCAAGTCCACCATCCTTCCACACAAATTACACAGCAAGTTATCCCAAGCTTTCTTCATTTTAACAGCTTAATTTTTGCTCTGCCTGAGACCCCGAAGAGCTGCTGCCAGTCAGAACAGACTAGATAGACCTAAAGTCTGACTTGGCAAGTCAGTCCCCTGTAATATACACTAGCCTTGCATTAAATGTAAGCCACTTGAAATGTTTGTGAAAAATCACCTGATTCCACGGATGGATGATATTGGGAATGTCCAAGTGGAAATTCCATCCTGTGAAGAGAAGCCCAAAAGGTAAAGAAAACAAGAAAAAACATCCCCAGAAACCATGCAACTCGGAACTATTTGTGAATCAAGGAACCGAATGCCTGCAAATTGAGCAAAATTCTGAACTTACCTCCTCCAAGGAGCCAATGTGACTTAGTGTCACCGATTTGTTTCCTTCCTGGTTGCAGACTTTGAGCTGAGATGGCTGTAACACTCGGCCCAGCTCTAGAATCAAGACCTGAGAGGAGAGAGAGAGGGGATAGGCTTGTCATGGGAAAAGGGAGCTAATGTCAAACCTCCATGTTCAGCAGCAGTATACCACTGGGTGCCAGCTGCTTGGAGGGCACCATAAGCAGAGGTGGGCCAATGGTTTATGGCTTGCTTTTGGGGTGCTGTAAGCACCCAAGTGGCCACTGTAGGACGAAGCCTCACTGGCCTACATGGGCCACTCAGCTCTGACCCAGGAGGCCTTTTTACAGTCTTCGGTTGTGCTTACGTGCAAAGGCAGCCACGTCCCTCAGAGCACTGGTGCTCCTTCGGGATGATCTTTACACTGCAATTTTTTACATCACCATCATCACATTGTATTTATATCATGCCCTTTCCCTCTTGTGAGGAACCCAAGGAGCCCTTCATAGGTCTCCTCCACCCCATTTTTATCCTCACAACAGCCCTGTGAGGTAGATTAGGCTGAGAGTCTGTGACTGGCCCAAAGTCACCTGGTGAGCTCCAGGGCTGGGGGGGGACCAGGACCTCGAGCTCCCAGGGCCCCCAACGCTACACTGTCTCTCTCTTTATGTATCTTCTTTTTTTGCATTCACTATGATATTTTTAGCATTTGTTTGTAAGCCACTCAGAGATCAGTTTTAAAAATGGCAAGCAGTTATGCTTTTGCTGCTGTCGTAATCACACAAAGGAGCAAGACGGGAGAGAGAGAAAGAGAGAGCGTGTCCTGCTGCAAGCAAACTAAGGGCCAGATTTCCTTGGGGTGACAGATGAGCCTCCCCAGTCAGGCAGAGAGAGAGAGATGACTTCCTGGGAGAGGACCTTTCAATGGTGTCATCCCAGGCAAGGAAGCACACCTGGTGCCATCCCTGGAGAGTTTTGTTACCAGTGAAAACCTACCCATTTTAATCATTTCTGGGAAACCTACCCATTTGAATCACTCATGGAAATCTGAGCCCCTCAGTGTTAAAATCTGTGGGTAGTATCAATGACTAACACCAGTCCCATTCATTTCAGTAGGCCTACTTTAAGTAGGATCAACACTAGATACTATCCCATGTCTTTAATTTCTGAGTGCTGAGAGTTTTGTTTTGCTGTCATACATTATGTTGCTTTGGATTATGTGATTCTGGGTTCCGTCTTGCATTGAAACTGGGTTTTGTTATGCTCGCTTCTTTAAGCCAGGAAGTGAGCCCTAAGGGGGAGCATATAAATGTCATAAATGAATAAGGATGTCAAACAGAGGCAAAGGGTAAAAGAGGGCAAACATGAGGACATGTTTTCATGTACTTGTTTTGCTTAAGGTAAGAATGGGAAGCCTATGGCCTTTCAGAGGTTGTTGGACTCAAAATTTCTGTCAGCCACAGGCAGTGGTTGGGGTAATAGGTGTTGTAGTCTAACAACATCTGGGAGACTGAAGGTAGATGTAGAAGATAAAAGAAGTGACAATTAATACCTTGGCAACTCACAAGAGGTGGGACTAGAAAAGAGGTTTGAAAGATCAAGCACATCCGTGCCATGTTCTTTTGACCTGTGAATTTATGTATGTAATCAAGAGAGGCGGAGAGGGACTTTGCTAGAAGTCAAGCGCTCACGTGTTTTTCCCTTACTAGGCCATGAGTTCAGGCACCACTAAAGCACCAACCGGCCACTCTGTTCTCGCTTACCAGGCACTCCTCGGTGGAGACAAAGGGCTGGCAAGACTGCATCAAGACCCCCAGCCAGAAATCCACCAGCTCCTGCTTGGGTGACCACGTTTCTGGAGGAGGAGTGAAATGACTGTAGATTGTGTAGGTCTCCTTGATAGAAACCAAGTACCTGCATCCATGAGTGGGTCATGGGAGAGGAGAAGAAAGTAAGAAAGAAGAAGCACACACAATTCGAACAACCCCCGCAGCCAGCAAAGCCAAACTTTTTCTCCAATGGCACCTGCCAAAGCTCACAATTCCTTTTGAAATGGGTTTTTGGCTAATGGAGGAGCAGGGTGGTTGATATGAATGCACATATGTCCCTTGCAAACCCCCCAAAAACAAAAACCCTCCGGGTAGCCCTGTCAAAACTCCTGTTTTGAAATGAAGCCTGAGCTTTGACACCCAGCTGCCGAAGCTCGGTGCCCTCAGGAATTGTATGGCTCATGCGCTTCCACCTTCCCAAGCACCAAGAGTCTTGCAAATGGCAGAAAAGATCAAAGACACTGACGAGAGTCAGCATTCACCGCCCCCAAAATTACAGGATCTCGTCACAAAGATTGTGCTCGACTGGTCATTCCCTCTCATGAGCAAAGATCAGTCGTGGCTTTACTTTCCCTTGACAAAGCGTTTTTTGGCAGCTCCCTGATAAAAAGCTAAAAAATAGACCTATTTTCAGTTCCTTTGGCTGGATGACGCACCGCACTTTGACACTTCTTAGAGGACTGCCCAGGCAAGGTTGCAATTTCAGTCTGTGGAAATCTGCACCACTGCAATCAAAGTCTAACTATTTTTAATGAAAAAATGTGCACATGCCTTGTGCTTTAAAAAGCAAATGAACAAACCGGGACTGGTGCATCGGGGACTGGGGATACTGGAGGGCTGTCACTAGCTGGACATGCACTCTCTGAAAAGATCCAGCTTGGTCCCTCACTTCCAGACAACCCAGGTTAACAAACTGTGGTACGCATTATCATGCAAACCAGAACCGGGTCAAGCCTGTATAATTTTTATTAAGTTGAAAGGAGGTGGTGTCCGGTTTTGTTACTGAGCAAGAAGAAAGTGGGTTGCCTCTTCAAAACCGGCATGCTTTGACTCATTTCACTAGCTCACTTCAGCAGGAAGTTAGTTCCCCTGCTCCCCTTCAGGACAGAGAAGCTTGAGGTCCCATTACATACCAAACAGGCGCACTGAGCTTATAAAGTTTCTCCGAGGCCTGGATGATTTTGTCCATGTCACCTGTCAGGATGCTGGCCCCCAAATAAAAACCCACATCCCAGTAATGTTGCATTTTTTCCAAGCAGCCCTTCCGGCCCAGGACACAGCTCACTTTCAAACCTTCAGAAAAAGGACAGGAGGGAAGAGTCAGTTTCTGGAGCTGAAAGACATTTTTGTGGGACAGGGATCTATCGGTCAGATGATTACATGCATTATCACTTTCTAGGGGTATGTAGCATTCTCAGCCCAAGCGCTGAATTCCTTTCTGGAGAGGTACTCGGGGCTGCATTCCAGTGGAGCTAGAGACAAAAGGGGTGGGGTCGAGTCCCAGCATCTTTTAGATTCAAGTTACTTGAAGATTTAAAATTGTTTTTAAGGGCTGTTTTTCTTAGTAGATAAACAGGGCTATAAATCAAAGCAAATAAATAACTAAATGAACAAGTCAATAAATACATACTAGATAATGTCAGCTTTTCAGAAAAAGGAAAAGGGGCACAAAGGTCAAGAAACCACCAAGGTTGGGGGGAAATGGGGCAGGGTCAGGGACACAGTCATTTGGGAACCCCCAAGGGCTGGACTGGGACCCCTGGATGTCTGGATTGGCTCCCATGCCTCAGGATCTGCACCCCTAGGCTGCAAGATGGGTTTTCCCATAATTTATAATGATTTGGTTTGCTCCCAGTTCAGCACATCTTGCAGTAATGCATAGGATTTTAAAATCTGGCAACTCTCAAAACTTAGCATCATTGAATTTTAAAGAATAACTATAGGCATTAAAAGTCTATTGAAAAACTGTTACAGCTCAGAACTAGGATCTACTTCCCCATCATCATGGCTATGAGTTGCAAAATGAAAGAACACACACCGATCTGCCGAAGCTGCATGGAGGTTTCGAAGTGATGCCCAGCGGCAATGAGGAAGACCACAGAGTTAATGCCAGCATGGAGACTTGGCTCTGTCAAGAAGGCCTTGTGGTACCTGAGGTGGAAAAAGGCACAGGAGAATCTCAGAAGTGAAAACAAACAAGAGTTTTCCCCACGCCCTGTCATGGTCCTAGCTCTGCCTCTCTTTGCCTTGTTCTTAGATTACTTTTTCCTGGCAAATCACTTCCCATCTTTTCTCATTTGAAGGTGATCTGGACGAATGCACATTTTACTGTTATGTATATGCAAACATTACCTTCTTTTCCTGCTCCCCATAACTGCCTATCCAGACCCGATTCACACTTAACAACAACCCACAGATTGTTTAACCTATGGGTGGCTGGAGCCATGCAAAAGCATGCCGCTTCCTGCCTGCACAATGCTTTCACTTTGCATCCAGTTTAGAAATCAACCCAATAATAGAAATCAATCCTGGGTTGTTCACTGCAATGTGCGAACCCAGAACTCTGGATTGTTGCGCAAACCACTTAGAGTTTCACCCCATAGAAGGCAGAGCAAGCTCCATGCCTGGCCAAAGGACCCCTTCCAGTTTCTCACCAATAAAAGGCCTGGTCTCTCTTCTCAGCATCAGTGAAGCCAGAATCGATGAACATGTCCTTGTAGATGCGGCCACACATGCAGTACAGGTCAGGCGCTGCCCCTTCAGGCCTCTCCACCAGGGGCAGCAGCACAGAGAGCGCCTTCTGACGGTCCCCAGGCAGGTTCCGCCTGGAAAGACATCACACCCAGAGCACAGCTGATGGCTACTGAGCGCCAGCTCACCAGCACAGGAGGCCAGCGCGGAGCCAGAAGGGCTGGGGCTCAAATCCAAGAAATGCCAGCACTTGCAAGAGCACATGGCCCCCAAGAGAATCATTTCAACCATTCAGAAGCAGCAACACAAGAGCTGAGGGACCACCAAAGTCAGTATGGACATCTAGGCGTCTTGGGGGCCAGCCACACTGGGACCCCAGCCAGGCTGGCTTTGGCACACAGCTTCAGGACATGGCTAGTCAGGGTGGCCTCAAGGTTGAGTTGTTTGTCCTCCTATTTGGCAACAGTGGCCAAGTGGGATGCAGACCGACTACAAGGTACAAGGTCTTGTAGGGAATTAAAAGGGCAGCCCCTAACTTAGTGATAAAATTTATTCAGTTAATTTGTGGTGCTTTTAAAATGTACAAAATTATGCATATACTCTTCTGAGCTCAGGTTACACCTTCTTTACAGTCTTTCCAAATACATGTAGTTAATTTAAACCCTATATATTCAGTAGATAAAATTAAGGAAGACTTGTAAACATAATCTAACCTGTACAAATTAGCCATTTCATGTTCCCATGATATTTTCCTTATTCCTAAGCTTTGAAGCACTGAGAGAAAATTAAGACAACAATTTCTAGCTGTCTGGGAACCAGTGTAAGCATTTTGGGCAGGCCTCAGGGAGCCATGTGGCTAATAGGGCAGGATAGAAATCCCATACATACATACGTAAGCATGCAAGCATGCACACAAGCACGCACCAAGGAGACCTGCAAGGGTTCAGTCTTCCACCTGTTGATGCTGGACCTGTGACTGGTTTTTCCTCTCAGCACATATCTCTGTATGCAGGGACTTTATCTTTGCAGCTACTTGGTACATGGCAACACACATTCATCATGTTTGCAACTGCCCAGGTGTCCACATGGACGCTGAAGCAGGGGTGAACGGGACGCCCAGCCTTCCGGCGTGGACAAAAGGTGCATTGTGAGAAGCACTCCATCTGTTCTCTGCCTGGTTCCCTGATAAATGCCTAATAGTGCTTTTAGGGGAAGAAGCACATTTAGCAGCATGCGCTAGTGATGTGTTCTTGGCAGCAGCCTTCTGTTAAGACGTTCCCACTGTCTGAGTTGCACACGGCAGCTTCCATGGGCCAAAACGTTTTAGAGATGTAATAAATGAAATGAGATGAAAGTCTCTTGCCAGAGCAAGGAAAGTCTAGCAATTACCCTGGTGCTCTGGCAGGCAATGGCACTGCTCCTCCACTTTAAAAAGTCCTGGAGCTGCTCTCCCCTACGTTCCCCTTCGAATACACCTCTGCTCTCAGTGCAACAGTACCTGAAATCTGAGACAGCCTTCCAAGTCCCAGGACCCACAGGTATCCAGGGAGGCAGAGCTGCCCCAAAGGGCCTTGAGCAGAGGCCCATTCCGGCTTCACGAAGTTCCTCACCTGTCAAGAGCGAAGGCATAGTGGAAGCAAATGTTGTGCTGCTCGGCGATATTGCAAGTCGGCAGAGCCTGCAGGGTCTCCACAAGTGTGATGATGGCATTAAAATCCTGCAGGAGAAGAGATCAGGTGACGCCAAAGAACAGCTTTCATCTGCTCTCCGTCCTGGCTCCTCAACAGTGCCAGTGCCTGGGGGATTGCTTTTATTTTGCATGTCCTTCCAACTGAAAAGGGGAGCAGGGCACTAAGCGCTATCACTAATGGGAAGATGCTCCTTCACCCCACACTGCATTTTCCCTGTACCACAGCTTTCCAGAGGCTTCAGCCACAGACTCTAGGATGCCAAGGGCATGGCCACACACCTTGACATCATCCAGGTTGCAGGAGGCCAGGTGGGAGGGCCATTTAGCCCCACCCACCCGCAAGACATCCCCCCCAAAAGGCCAGCCAGCCACGGCATTGCCATGGATAGCATCTGGTCCACCTGTGCACCTTAACCGACCGTGGCAGCAGGATCTGTGGCCCCAGTGCATGCACTCACCTGCGCATCCCGGTAGGAGAGAAGGAAGTTCATGACAATGTCAAGGCTGAGGCACTCCACACTGTCCAGGCGCTGCTGAATGCTGGTCAGCTCCCGGCTCAGTTGCTCCCCGTGGTACCGTTCACGAGCCTTGCGGATGTCCCGCCGGATCATCTCCCGGAAGTAGCCACTGCAGAAATCAACACTTTTTCTGGGCTTTGGACACAGTAGTGACCTCAACTTATGGAGGAGACATGGATGCCTTTTATGTATTCATTTTATTCATATCCCACCCTTTTTCCTTCCAAGGAACTCAGGGTGACTTACATAATTCTCCTCCTTTCAATTTTATCCTCACAACAACAACCCTGTGAGGTAGGCTGGGCCTGAGAGTGGTCCAAAGTCACCTAGTTAGCTTCATGACTGCAAGATCCAGTGCCACACTCTTAACCACTGCACCACATTGGCTCTCAAGGCGCGGGACCCACCCTCTCTCCTATGGCTCATGTATCAGTCCCTCCCTCCAAGTTCAGTTCTGGACAGAGACCAACGTCACTGACAGACAAACCTTGGCTCTCAAAAACCTGTGTTTGCTCCACTGTATCTTAGGGCAGTGAGCCTATGATGAAGGGCCATGCTTATCCTCCTCCTTGCACCCTGGACCACTCACACATCATCAAAAGAGAGGCCACCTCATGTTTGCAAAGCCTAACTTACATGCCTGGATTTATTGACAAGTTATGTAGATTTATAGGCCATTCCAGCTCCTGCCAACCTTGCAGTTCAAAAGCCTGCAAATGCAAGTAGATAAAAAGGAACCACTTCGTTGGGCAGGTAACAGCGTTCCTGCACCTCGGTGTTTAGTCCTGCCGGCCACATGACCACGGACACTGTCTGTGGACAAACGCTGGCTCCCTCGGCCAGGAAATGGAGATGAGCACCGCCCCCTAGAGTCAGGCATGACTGGACTTAATGTCAAGGGGAAACCTTTACCTTTTTATGTAGATTTATAAAAGGAGATTTCAGAGTGGTGAATGCAGAGTCAGAATTAATGCAGAATGAATTCAGAGTCTAGGACTGATAACTCTAATTTCATTGGAAGTCACGCATGTGGAAGGCTGCGGCCAGGGAACCAGACTTCCTACTTCGTCTGCAGTCCAGATGCTAATAGCAGAGGGGCAGCCTTGGGTTCCTGCTCCTCCCTCTTCCTTCTTAGGGTTCTTTAGGGGCAAATGCATTTTGGGATGCATTAATAGAACTATTACTTCCAAATCCTGATAAGTATTCGTTCCCCAATACTCCTCACTAGCCAGACATCATCAGGAAGATGGTGTCCAGTTCTGGGCACCAAGATTTAAGAAAGATGCAGAAAAATTAGAAAGGGTCCAGAGAAGGCCAACAAAGATGACCCAGGGTTTGGAAACACTGCCCTGTGAGGAGAGACTGAGAGAACTGGGCGTGTTTAGCCTTGAGAAGAGAAGACTGAGTGGGGCCATGATATCTCGCTATAAGTACCTCAAAGGCTGTCACAAAGAGGAAGTTCAAGATCATTTCTCACTGATCTTAGAGTATAGGACACAAAATAATCAACTCAAGTTGCAACAATCCAGATTCAGGCTAGATATCAGGAAAAGTTCCTTCACTGTCAGAGCAATATGACAGTGGAACCAGGTGCCTAGAGAGGTGGTGGGTTCTCCCACACTAGGGACATTCAAAAAGAGGCTGGACAGTCAGCTGAGTGGGATGAGATAAATCGGTGTCCTGCAAACAGCATGAGGTTGGACCTGACAGCCTCTTCCAACTCTACTATTCTAAGATTCCATGATCTTTAACCAGGAGTGGACCAGGACGCCCTTCTACTGAAGGATGCTCTCAAATGAAGGATGCTTTCAGCTGGAAGGCTGCCCCCTCAGAAGGACATGCAGCCACATTAATGCAATCTCTGTTTCTGCTCTCTGCCTGATGCCAGAGAAGTGTGACCCAGCTCAGCAGCACATTTCTACAAAGCAGAAGCACATGAAAGCAGAAGAAAACTCTCTCTTCCAGCCCTTCCTGTTTCCAGAACCATCCTGTATTGCAGTTGGCAGGAAACTGTGGCTAGCTTCAGCAGTTACATCACAGCCCAGCATCTTGCTACCAGTGGTCTGATTCATGTGCCATGTTTTGGCCACAGAAGAGCCAGTTTAGCATTCTGAGTATTGGCTAGGACTTGGCAGACTCCAAGGCTAAACCTCACTTGGCCATGAAGCTTTCAGGTTCATTTTGGATCTGTCACTGATGCTCAGACTCACCTACCTCGCAGGGTTGTGAGAATAAAATGGATCCACGCGGAAGCAGAACCAGGGCCTTAAACACCAAATGGACCCACAGGCCAGAGAGGAGGATGAGATCAGAGGTTCCTGGTCACAATGGCTCAATGACCACAAGAAGGCTCAGCCTGGACTGCTGGTATTATATTGCATTCCTTCAGCCATTTGCAAACTGCCCAGTTATCAGACACCAATTATCGGGTGGATAATAGGAACAGCTTCTCTCGGCACCCGAGGCTGCCTGGCCATTGCATCACCCCCTTCCACCCACATCTGATTTGCTCAAGACCTCATGACAACGGCCAGCTGCACTACTCTGAGCTGCCCCATCTCTGCCACATCTTCCCTCCATCCCAGACTTCCCTCTATCTGAATCCCTGCAGGATAGCTGGTTTGCTCGCAGGATGCTGTCTTTATTGATTTTTTTCTCGCTTTAGTATCGAGTTTCTCCATGGTAACTAGTCTACCATCCCTGTATGTTTATTTGCACAACTGACTGAGTGTTTTTGATCAGAAGCTACATTTGCTGCACAAAGAAGCTGCATCGAAGTTGCCAATGTTTTGGTAAGCTCTACCCTTGTCCATCAACAAAGAGATCAGATCCCAGAGAGAGTATGGTCCAGGCTACGAGGACTTGGGAAAAGCAGCACTGCTCAGCCTGAAATGTTTGACCCTTAGAGCGAGGATAAGGGATCTACTTCCTTATTCACAGTAGTGAGACTTTGTCTGAAAGAGAAAAAACATGCCTTCCACCCATTACGTCATATCACCTCTTTGACTTTTATCGATTCGCTATCTGCTGAGTCGGTTCTCAAGTGAGAATTTTGGCTTGAAAATCAGATACAGAAGGGCTGTGTGTGTGTGTGTGGGAGGAAGAGTCTATGAGGATTAAAAGATTAAGTGGGGCTATCACTTATTAGTGGCAACAATTCACAGGTCTCCCCGCCCCCCCCCTTAACTTTTTTCCTCCCTTCTGCTGCCCCTCTGTGAAGGGCTGATGATACATCATCCAGCCGTCCTAACCAGAGTGTCCCTCCAGGAGCATTCTGGGAAAAAAGACACTCAGCCTCCAATCAGCAGCTACCAAAGGAGGTATTTCAAAAATGTGGTTTAAAGGACTTGTTGTAACAGCTGATGAAAACTCCTGCTGAACCTTTTAGAAATCTAACTGCCCCACTGCTGCCAAAAAGTCCCTCAATTTGCAGTCCCTCAATTTGAGCCTTGAAGCTGATATCCAACTTTATTTTTACATGACATTGAGCTCTGATTCTAATAAAAGAGAACTGAAACTGAATAAATGCTGCTGGTTGTTATATTTTCAAAGGAAGAGAGGCCATTGCTTCTCTGTCCCAGCATGCATTGCTGATACTTAGCTCCTTTTGCATCTGGCAGAGACCGGCCTAGTTAATTTGGCTGTGTAGCTGGATGTCAGGATGGTTACAAATAGTGAATGGAGGCTCTTCATGAAAGCAGGCAACATCTCTGTAACACTTTTTGTTTCCTGCTAATCTGCTTCCTTGCTTGCTTCCTTCCCTCTTTCTCTTAGCATCCAACCTGAAGAATTCCTCATGAACTCAGCAGCCTGTACACCATGTTTGGTTGACGAGTGCCTGTTCCCCTGTACCCCACCTCAGTTTCCTGACACTCTCACCATGGTGGGAAGCAAGAGGGGCACCTGCAGGAGGACTGAGGCAGGGGAACAGTGGGAGAAAGGCGTGGGAAGGACCCACGATGTACCTGATAGTCTGTTGGGCATCTCATGGGTACCTGAGCAGACAACACACACCGCATGCCTTGTGCCACAGAGCGGGTTGTTGTGTCATGTTAAGCCCACCTAAAGAGTGTTGTGGTTCAGTCAACAGAGGGCTGAGTGTGGGTTGTCACTGAACCTTAGGTTGTTATTGAAATGTGGACCAGCATATTGTCTACCCAGCCAAGATAACAAACCATGATTAAAAAACAAACCAGAGTTCGCAATCCAGCAACAAACCATAGGTTTGCTCCACACATTGTTCATGGCTAACAAGTCCTAGCTTGTTAGTGCAGCTTGGTTCAGACAGCACGATAATACCTATTTACATAATGCACGAAAATACCCTTTCCGACAACACATGTGAACCAGTTCATGTGAGTGAGAAAGAGAGAGAATGGCAGAGTAGATCTGCTTCCCAGTCTGCCCCTGGCTGTGTCCACTTTGACCTCAGAGCCCACCCACTATGTGAAGGAAGATTTCATGTCCCAGGATAAAGCAGCTCCCTAGCTCAAAAGTCTATTTGTTTCTGCCATGGTGTGAATCAGCAATCAGCTTCCTGTGATTGATAAAACCAATGGATGAACCCATGATCCCCCTGGAAATCCGAGTTCGAAGGGTTCGGAGCCTTGCTCGGATTGAGCTGGGATCTCTGCCCTTCTGGCAGGCCATCCTTGCTCTCTCGAAGGCAGAAAGTCCCTGCAACTTGTTTGTCAGGTCAGATTTTAAGGGGCATCTTAGCTAACGGATGCTTTGTACTACTATCCCCTTTCAACGATCAGCTTTCTTGCTTATCTAACTTGAATGCAGACTGATCAAAGTGAGATATTGAAGGGTTTTTCCCACAGCTACTGTTATGAATATGAATTCCTACAAGGTACAGACTAACCTCTCTTCTTCTAAGAATCTGCTCCCTGCTGATGATAAATTGCACTGCAAATAATAAACCGGCTGCCTACAAGTATTTGTGTGCATGCGTGCATGGACACCCATTGGACAGCATCACGAAGTCTTAGTTTACCCGTAAAACGACAACTGCAAGCATCACTGTTACCAGAAAAGCTGCAAAAAGGCACAGATGGTTTAAAAACAGGGCCTGATAGAAACCAGAGGGGAAGGGCCAGAATTCAGGTGGAAAATACATGCTTTGCATGCAGAATGTCCCAAGTTCAGTCTGCAGCCTCAGCAGTTAAAACCAATCAGGAGATAATAAGATAGAAGGCCTCCTTCCCTCTTCATTTTTTTTGAAATGCTACAAAAATGATGACACTGCTTACGGAAGGATATTTAGGAGGTAACCCAGTATCCACTGGAAGTTTTGGACTACAACTTCCATCAGTCCCAGACAGCATTGCCAATGACAAAGGATTATCTGCAGTCTAGGGGTGCAGATCCCGAGGCATGGGAACCGATCCAGACATCCAGGGATCCCAGTCCAGCCCTTGGGGGTTCCCAAATGACTATGTCCCTGACCCTGCCCCGTTTCCCCCCAACCTTGGTGGTTTCTTGACCTTTGTGCTCCTTTTCCTTTTTCTGAAAAGCTGACATTATCTAGTATGTATTTATTGACTTGTTCATTTAGTTATTTATTTGCTTCGATTTATAGCCCTGTTTATCTACTAAGAAAAACAGCCCTTAAAAACAGTTTTAAATCTTCAAGTAACTTGAATCTAAAAGATGCTGGGACTCGACCCCACCCCTTTTGTCTCTAGCTCCACTGGAATGCCCAAGATGGGTGGGAGATTTTTTAAAAATGGAATTTTATAGGTGCAATTACAAACATTTACAACAAAAACAAAAGATAGCAGACAACAGAAAAAACCAGTGTGGCTCCACAAAAAACTTTGAGTTGAGCTAAAAATGAAAAAGAACATGTATAGGAAGTGTAAGGAAGGTCACATGATAAAAGAAGGGTACGGACAGGTAGCACAGAAGTGCAGGAATGATTGAAGCTGAGAAGGAGCTGAGGCTATCAAAACCAAAAAATGAACAAAAAGACCTTTTCCTGGTATGTTCACAGCAAACAACAGAGAAAAGAAACCCTGGCTCAGCTTCTCAAGGAGTAGAGCAAATTCGTAACAGTTGATGAAGAAAAAGCCAAAGTTCAATGTCTACTTCTCCCAGAAGCAGGTCTATGACTCCCCTGGCAGAAAAGATGTACAGACAGAAGGGTCAGGGCTGAAGCTTGAGATTAATAGACAAATGGTCAAGGAAAAGCTAATTTCTTTGAATGAGTTCTAATTTTCATGGCTTGATGAGCTGCCAGCCAGAGTAATAAAGGAATTGGCAGAAGAACTCTCAGAACCACTGTCTATTACCTTTGAGAAATCATGGAGGAGAGAGGGGAAGTGCCAGATGGCTGGAGAAGGGCTAATGTTGCCCCTGTGTGGGGCAAAAGGGAGGATCCTGGGAACTACAGACCAGCTAGCCTGACGTCAGTCCCTGGGAAAATGCTGGAGCAGATAATATAGAAGTCAGCCTGCCAGCACCTTGAAGACAATGGAGTAATTACTCAAAGCCAGCATGGATTTATCAAGAACAAGTCTCGCCAGACTAATCTGATCTCATTTTTCGAACAGGTAACCTTCTTTGTGGACTACGGGAATGAGACGGACATAGTAATTGATTTGATTTCAGCAAAGCTTTTGACAAAGTGCCTCATGCCATCCTGATTAGCAAACTGGTTAAAAGTGGGCTTGATGGAACAATTGTCAGGTGGATCCCGAGTTGGCTACAGAGAGCGCTTCTCAATGGCAACTTCTTAGGATGGGGAGGGGTGATGAGTGGGGTGCTGTAGGGCTCAGTCCTGGGCTTGGTCTTCTTCATCGTTTTTATTAATGACATGGAGGAAGAGCAGCAGGGAATGCTGATCAGATTTTCAGATGATGCAAAATTGGGGTGGGATACCTAATACACTGGAAGACAGAAACAAAATAAAGGTGTTCTTGGTAGGCTGGCATGCTGAGCTGAAAGCAACAGAATGAAATTCAACAGGGACATATGCCAAGTTCTACACCTAGGAAAGCGGGGGGAGGGGGGCAAATGCACAGTTAAAAGACGAGGGATACTTGGCTCAAAAATACTATGAGTGAGAAGTCAAAAATGTATTTTTCGGGGGTAGTTATTTAGTATTCTATCAGACAGGCATAAGAAGGTAAAAAATACAAGATAAGCTTTTTTCAAGAAGGTCAGAACTTGCATAGATAAACCTGGAGGCAAATGTTTTGACACTAGATGTCTGATAAAGAAGTGTACGTCAAGATAATCACATACAAAAGTAACTGAATGTTTTCTGCTATGATGCTTTCTGATATTAATCATTGCAAAAAGCCAAATACATAAATTTGCTGAGCATGATGGTGGTGGTAGCTGGTCCCAACTGGAGAAGGGCTCACTCTACATTTTTAGTGTGCACCAATAAAAAAGAATTTTTTAAATATAAAATTACTATTGCACAGTCAGACAATGAACAAGCAGAACTTTTTTGTCCTATACAGAAGAATCTTGGATTTGTTGAAGATCACAGGTTGAATATGAGTCAACAAAGTGATGTGGCTACAAAAAAAGCTAATGATATTTTCAGTTGCATTAATAGAAATATAGTTCTTCGTAGTCTCTCTGCGTTACACATTTGGGCTTTGCCTACGGTTGGGAAGCTTCTTTAGCAGATCCCATCTCAGGTAGTGTGTCCAGTTCTCTGTGCCCTCAGAGAAAGAAATACTTCAAGAAAGATGCAGACAAACTGGAAAACAATTCAGAGGAGGGCAAGAGGGGTGATCCAGGGACTGGAAACAAAGCCCTATCAGAAGAGATGGAAAGAGCTGGGCATGCTTAGCTTCAAGAAGAGAAGACTGAGGGGAGATATGATAGTATTTTTCGAATACTTGAAAGGTTATTACACAGAAGAAGCGCTGTGCTGGCAGAGGAGGGTTAATGGAGTCTGTTTACCAACTGTAAAAAAAATGGTGTATTTACCGTATTTTTCGCTCTATAAGACGCACCTGACCATAAGATGCACCTAGTTTTTAGCGGAGGAAAACGAGAAAAAAAATATTCTGAATCAAATGGGCACATAATCACAGGCACATTCCCCATCACTTCCCCACGGGCTGCACATCTGACAGACTTACTGCACACACACATTCGCTCTATGAGACGCACAGACATTTCCCCTTGCTTTTGAGGGGGAAAAAAGTGAGTCTTATAGAGCAAAAAATATGGTAATTTGCAGGAAGCCAGATTCTGGCTAGATATCAGGAAAAGTTTCTTCACTGTCAGAGCAATATGACAGTGCAACCAGTTGCCTAAACTGGTTGTGGGATCTCTCACATATCTGTCACGGATTCTTTGGCTTGGAGTCCTGCACTGGTCAGGCACAATGGCCTCATGAGCCCCTTCCAAATCTATTCTATGATTCTATTGAAAACCCATGCTTTGTTCTTAGATAATGAACTGTGAGCAGTTCACCATGTTTTGTTATTTCGGCAGGGTTCAGACAACACGATAACCATGGTTCAACATTCCCCTTTGAACTGATACAAACCCTGGTTATCATGTTGTCTGAGCCCAGTTTCGAAGTCCTGGTTCAGATGTAGCTTCACTGTGGGTTAATTACCTGTGAACAGGATGCCACAGGTGGCCTTGTATAACCCATGATCTATTTTAGGGTTCTGTGAGAGTCTTGAAAATCTCAAATAACAGAGCACCCAGGTTTGGATGACATGACAAGGCACGGCAACCCATGACATGGATTGCATATGTATAATTGCAGCCAACGTGTGCCGCAGCTCCTCATGGGTAAATTCACCATGATGGAATGTTCTATCGTGCAAACTGCTCCAGTTTCTCATGATGTCAGGTGCCTGCTGAGGCTCAGTCATCATCGTCTGCCAAATCATAGCACAAACATTATCGTACTCCCAGTCAGAATGCGTGGGTGTGAAAGATGGACAGTGATGAAAGCGGACAGGAAGAAAACAGCACGCTTTTGAAACGTGGTGCTGGAGGAGAGCTTTGCAAATACTCTGGATGGATATAAGGATGAACAAATGGGTCTTAGATCAGATCAAGACAGAATGTTCCCTGGAATGAGAAGCAACAAAACTGAAGTCACTGTACTTCGAGCATATCGTGAGAAAGCAAGACTCACTGAAGACTCATCGTAATGGGGAAAGTTGAAGTCAAAAGAAAAAGAGGAAGACCAAATATGAGATGGATCAGTTTCACAAAGGAAGCCACAGGCTCAAGTTGACAAGAGCTGAGCGGGGCTGTCAAGATCAAAGTATTTTGGAGGGCATCCATGCCCTAAGTCAGAGGCGGCTTGATGACACAGAACAACAGTAGCAATGATCTAAGCAACAGCAACACCCCTCTTGTCCATCAGTCACTTGTAGCTTTTGATTATTAATTTGGAAGCAATCACATCTGGTGCCCATCAATGGAAGGAAACACCCTTTGGACAGAACTACTGACAACCTAGTTCCCCTCATGGAGGTGAAGGTATTTATGGCTAATCTGATCATGCATTTTATAATATAATGAAATATCCCTACTATGTAATATCAGCAACTAAAATCAGAATTGTGGCTAGGAAGGTGGGAATAGGTGTGTTACCTGGAGCTGGTGGTAGTGCCCTCAAGCAGTTTTGCTAGCTGCGCAGACAGTGGGTTGAAGAAAGCTGCCATATTGAAGGTAGGTTGGTAAAGTTCACTCAGGCACATCATGGTGCTGGGATCACAGCAAAATACCTTGTTCTGGACTGTCACCACATAGGGAATGAAGGTGTAGCAGCTGTTGCAGTCCTAAAAGAGAGGCAGGGGAGTTAGTGGCTAAGCCCTTCCTCCTTTCCATCATAAGCCAGCCCCTTCCCTCCTCCCTCTGCTTCCAAAACTCTGGGCAATCCTTTGAAAAGGCGGTTCTTTTATTGAGACTCCACAAATACAGAACAGTTTGAGCTCCAAATAGCCTTCTACAAAAGCTGAAAAAGAGAAGTTGATGCTTATGGAAAGACTTGGATCCAAACTGGAAACTTTCCCACAATCCCTCCCTTTCAGGGAAACTTCTGCCTCCACCCTCAGGGAGGGCTAAATGCCAGGAATGACAGAGACCTCGTAATCGGGCAGCTCTCTTCTCCCAAGCTCACCGAAATTGTGAAAGGTTTTGCATACCTTGGCTCAGTTGTCCATTCAAAGGGGAACTGAAGTCAAAAATTAAAACAGGACTGAAATTTGGAAGAGCAGCAATGAAAGGATTTTGTCAACTATACAGTAAGACAAGATCATCCACACTATTATATTCCCAATCAGTGTGCATGGGTGTGAAAGGTGAAGAAAGCAGACAGGAAGAAAACAGCACACTTTTGAAACATGGTACTGGAAGAGAACTTTGCAAATACCCGGGATGGTTATAAAGATGAACAAATGGGTCCTAGATCAAATCAAGCCAGAACTTTCTCTGGAATAAGAAATGACAACATTGAAGTGGTTGTACTTTGAGCGTATCATGAGAAAGCAGGACTTACTGGAGAACACCATCATGCTAGGGAAGTCGAAGACAGAAGTAGTGGAGGAAAACTAACTCTGGGATGGATCCATTCCATCAAGAAGCCACAGGCTTGAGTTTGCAAGAGCAGAGCAGGGCTGTCAAGGAAAGGCCATTCTGGAGGGCTTCCATTCATAGGTCCGTTCTCATTTGGAGATGACTTGATGATAAGTAACAACAATAACCATGTTCTAAGCAACAGCAACACCTCTCTTGTCCTTCAGTCACTTGGACCACCCAGAGAGTTTTGGCTCTTGGACATTTCGCCCATCCTAAATAACCACAGCCCCATTGTTTGTTAAATTAAACAATGGCAACCTTTGGAAAATTCAGCTCCCTGGAACAGTTGAATTCTGTCAAGTAAATTATATATCTAATGTAGTGAAAGTCAGAAAATCAGGTGGAATTACTGTTTTTTTCTAGGCAAGAATTTCCCTAGAAAAGAGAAAGAGAGGTTTATATTGTTAGGTGGTCGGATGTGAAAGAGGAAAGGGCTTTGACAACACCCTTGAAAAATGCCTTCTTCTACACTGACAACACAATAACCCTGTTTTCTTTTGAATCCAGACACCCGTAATTAATAGCTACCAGGAAAGGGTGACCAGTAGAATAGAAAAAATAGAATGTCTTCCGGTCTAACATAGAATATCAAGTGTAATTCATTAAGTCTCAGGTGATGCTCCACTAGGACCTTTCTTGACCAAATGAATTGCTACCAAGGGTGGGGAGACTTCAAACTTGTGAGTGCTGCTTTTTATCAGAAGCTTCAGACACTCCTGCTGGAGCCTGAAGCAAAAGATGCTCCACAGCTAAAAATTCTGACCTACAAACGTGTTTTGAGTAGCAGAACTGAGCTGAGCTCACAATTCTAAACAAAACTCTCTTAAAAACTTTCCAGGATCACTGTGCTCTGGAATGTGGGTCATCGTAACCTACCTGACTCACAGTTCAGTTTACAGTTCCGTAAACTGCGGGCCATCAGTCTCGTATTTTGTGCTATGCAAAAACAAAGGCCGGTAGGCAGAACATAAAAAAAAATCCAAAATCCACACAATGTAATAGTTTAGCTTGGCAAACGCCAAGTTCTCAAGAAGTATGCTGCCTTCTGCTCTCTCCACGAGGCAGCACATCTTAAGATGCTCACAAGGCGAACCCCATGAGGACGGCATCCAGTCAAGCCTCTCCATTTTTCCCAACCCCACTGCAAACCTTCTTTTAAAGCAGCTTGCTGGATAAAAAGACCTAACAAGTGCAAAAGCTTATACTTCCTTTTGGTGATCTTTGCGTTGGTGTAACAAGGGAATTACATCATACAGTTTGGGGAATTATTCCCTGACGTTATTTATTTATTATTTATTAAAACATTTATAGGCCGCCCCATCGCAACAAAGCCTCGAGGCAGCTAACAGCATGAATTAAAATACAATAGTAATAAAACAATTCTAATTTAACTCTCCTCAGGAGCAGAAACTCCTTAATATGATCCCGGAAACCTCTTTTCTCCGTTTCATGCAAGCAAGCACAGTATTCCAGAAAAGGAGCTAGCATTTCTTCATGCAGGGTGGCTCAGTTTCCCTTAATGTCTTGCCTCCAGATGTCTCAGATTACAACTCCCATCAATCACAGTAAGCATGGCTATCTGCCAGGGATGTTGGGAGTTGTAGTCCAAAGCTTCTGGAAAGCACCCTGTCCAGGCAGGGTGGGATGACTCACTTCAGTCAATCCCAGTCTGGCTGCTGCATTAAGACCAGTGAATGGAGAGCCTGCACAGTAGCCAGAAGATTCAGGACTGCAAACCTCACCCAGGGCCACAGCACTGCTGCAGCCTCAGACTGCTTCAGACGGTTGTCGGAGTCAACACAAAGAATACACTTTGATGAAAAGAACCGTGTGGCAGAGGCGTCCTTAGCAAGGACCAGGTGCTACAAGAGACGTATGGCACCAGGGAATCCAGCTGGTTTGATCTTCCTAGACTTCCTCTCCCACTTCCAATCAAATAACGGGAACAGGCAGAGGTCATTGTGGTTTTTCCCGTGGAATTCTGTCTGTAAGACAGGCTATAATTTGTATACTTTCCTCAAACTGGCAAGAAATTTTTCACAAACCAGCAGCGGGAAAGCAAGTGACTGTAATGCGGCTAGCATTATTTGCACAAAATGACACCCAGAAAATGTGTGGCAAATTTCACATAACTATGATTTGGGGGCCCTTTTGCCAAAAGCAGCTGTCTTTTAAGATCAGAATGGCCCTGCAATGGATATGGCATGTGAGATGATCACTAGCTATCCTTCCTATGCTAAAGCCACGTGGTTGACCAGCCGGAGCATGGTGCAATTTCTGCTGGTGGTCTGAAAAACTGCAATCCTTCTCAGAGGCAAAAGTCCATGAACCAGCTTGACTTACATTGCAACAAGTCAGCCCCAGCCTGTGGCTGCTGAATTGCAATCTAGTGGGAGCGGGTAAACCGAGGAAATCTGATAGATCGGAATCTCCCAAATCGATTCTGCATACCTCCCACAGCTCTGCCCACCCCCCCAGGGCTTCAAAGAGCTTTTGAAATGTAGAGTTTCAGATGTTCTGCAGAAGGACGAGAACTTCTGCTGGACCAGTTTGTGGTGTGTTTGCGCAAGACGCCACTTCCCCCACCAAAATCGAGAGACATTTGCCTTGAACGCATGACTGGGGAACTTTGGGCTCACTGGGCTAGTGTGAAACCCGGCTAGCCATCCCCTCCTGCCAGCAGGTGTCATCCAGTTTAAGTCTGCCACAGAAATACACCCTTCTCCTAAGTCCCTGTTGTGCTGCACTGAATGGAATTTAGTATCGCAGCTTAATTTTGTAGGATTCCCTCTTTGCATCTCTTCTTGAAAACCAGGATGGTACACTGAGGAGGTGAACTGCTGTACACTGAGGAGGTGATCTGCTGGAACTTGGGAGAGGTGGGTTCTAGTCCCAATGAGGTTCTCTGAGTGAGTTCAGGCCTGTTATCGACTCTCTTAGCCTAACATACCTCACAGGACTGCAGTGAGGAGGAGGAAGATCTTGTAAGCTACCTTGGTTCCCTTGAAGGAAGAAAGGTGGGATAAAAATATAATAGATAAATCTTCAGGTGGTTGCAAAGTGCAATCTTGTATGTTAGGCTCCCCCTCCAGATGTGCAGGACTACAACTCCTATCATCCCCAGCCAATGAGATGATGGGAATTATAGTCCAAGACATAAGGGGTGGTCACTGGTTGGGGAGGCATTTGTGAATCTGTATTTATGCAAGAGAGAATCACATTTGATGTAACAAAGGCTTACTTCTGAGAAGACTTGCTTAGGTTTAAGCTTTAAGCCTCATATCATGCTTGCAAAAGACAGCACGGGGTGGGGGTGGGTGGGGGGTTGTCCCCTTTCCACGTACATCTTCAAGCGATACGAAAAAACTTAATCTGCATTTACAGTTCGAAGGCATGACATCAGGAACAGTTACTTATTTCATGTAAACGAATGACGTGCACGAGGCTGTAATTATCAGAACAGCAAGATAACAGCTCGTCTGTGCATCAGATGCACCAGTGCCTTCCTCTCTTGGCCCTGCTGCAGCCACGTGAGGTTTCCTCGTTGTGCTAAACTGACGCAGGGCAGCCGTGATCCCATCCGAGCCCTTAGCTGCTGGGCTAGGTGGGCTCATTCCCTGACTTGGTGTGGGGCAGCTTCCCACATCCTCAGAATGGCCAGCTGCCTTCACCCTACTCCGTCTTTCTTGGAAAGTGGTCTGACCCTGAGCTGCACATGACAGCTTTTGCTTTTCCTGTACAAGATCTGCTCTGGGGTGGGGGAAGGAAGGCACAGCTTCGTAACCTTTTCCCCTCCACTATCTTTAATGCTCAAAAATCATATGCATAAGCAGGGCTGACCTTCCCATCCGGGCTCTTTCAACCAGACAGGCACCTTCTGTTTTGGGGTCAAAAGCTAAAACAGTAGAGCCAAAACACAATTTCCCTCCCCCTGCTACATATTTCAACTTATAACTCTTTCTGCCAGTAACTCATTCTTAGGAGAGACACTCCAACCTTTCAGAATGCAGAGAAAAGGTGTAGAAAAACCAGGGAATCACCCAACACCCACTGGAGAACTGGAAGTAAGGAAAAGTGGGGATGTGGCTGTCTTTGGAACCCAGAAGGCTGGACTGAGACCATGAGAGCCCCAGCTCCAATCTGCAGGCTGGAGGTTCCTCGTTCTCCCATTGCTTGCTACAAACTCTTGTCTTATCTATTGTTGGCACTTGTAGATCAGCCTTCCTTACTGCACTGCCCGCTAGCTCTGACTCCCACTGCTCTCCACTTTTAAGTCCTCCACTATCCCATGCTTCCTCTTCTATATTTATCATTCTGCTCCATTTTTCCATTCACCACTTGCCAACTATTTTGCCTCTTCCAGTGTAGCCCAAATACACATGGGAATAAATACTGAGTCAGGCAGGGAAGGGTGGGGGAAGGGTTGAAGCAAGAGATGGGTTTGAATGGAGAGACATGAAGGAAACCCAGCTGCCTGTTGATCTTTTGGAGGACAGCCGAGCTGAGCTTTCTGAACACATGGGGGCGTGTGCTCCTAACAAAGAGGAGGTGGTGGGAATATGAGCCCCAAGATGGAGGTGTCAGATGAAAAGGGAAGGGCAATGAAGAGTCACATGGCGACCTTGTAGAAAGACCCCTTGAGGGAGAGGCTTGTAGCCCAGTCAGTTTGTGAAGGACCACCCATAGTAAGAAGTGTCTGTTTCATGGTCACACTCTTTCATGATGTGTTAATCCATAAAACCAACTGAAATCTACAAAATACTGTGTTACTCAAAGCCTGCCTGGCTTCTGGCTGCAAGAGGATGCTGTGCATTTCCTGAAACAATAGTGCCTCATTCATAATTTGCATAATGAAGACATGGGGCTAGACACAGGACATGAGGGCTTGTCTACAAAGGGGCTGGGCACATGACATCCAGCCCACGTGGCATGGGAAATCTGGTGTGGAAACCAGACGGGATGATGGGATGTGGTCTCTGGCTGAGCCCAGCTGTGCATCTGCCCGGACCTGCACCATCTCCATGGACTGGGGGCAGTTCCCTGAGGGCCCCAGAAGTGACCTGTCTCCAGCTTCTCCTAGCCCAGATTGGAGGTGCTGGTCAGGCTGCCTCAGGGGGCAGACACCGGGAGCAGGAAGCCACGCCCCTTGGTTTTCCTGATGCCCCCCTTGTGCTGGAGAACGCTGTCCTATCACAGCACAAAGTAAAGTTTCAGCGCCAGTCCAGTGGGATTTGTGCTCTTGACTTCCAGCCTGGGCCTTAGTGGTGACAGGCATGTGCTCTTCCCCGCTTATGAGCCCATGTCTCAACCTGAGTTGCCAGGCATCCCTGTTGCCAATTCTGATCTCAGAGGTCCCCCTCGGGATGAGAGGCAGCAGGCTTTGGACTCGGCATCATCTGGGGGCAAGCAGGCTCTCTTCTCCCCAGCAGATGCGCCTGCCAGATCTCACCCCCACTGCTGTTGGAGGCAGAGGCAATCATGCCTGGAGACAGGGGATGGGCCCTGGGCATGAGTGTTCTCCCCTCTGTGTGGGAGTCCCAACCCCTCCTGCCAAGAAAAGGAAAAGGAGGTGCTGCCAGGGGGTGATCCCACCTGGCCCACAGGTGCAGGGGCAACACATCCTTCTGCTACAAAAACGTTATCCACCCCAGTTTAGATCAGCAAGCATTTTTTCCAGCTCCTGAATGTTTGGCAGCAACGACAAGGCTGCCCCTGCCTTTCTATCTTAAATCAAGCTGCTGAAGCCAAAAAAAATCTTGGGAGGGGAACCAGGAGCAGAGTCTTCTGCAAGAGGAGTATGCATTCAGTTCAGAACTAGTACAAAGTCACAAGCTGAACATATGCCTTGTTTTTTAATTCAACTTATTCCTCCTTTCCAACTCAAACCACACAGCACGATTTTGCACCTGGCTCCAGTTAGTGGACCTTAGATTTATTAAATCCACACTTCTGAAGACCGCCCGTCCCTGCCCTGGAGAACAGTGCTCATTCCAGGTTCTTGAGGACCCTTGGACAGGACACTGCCAAAGCCCCCTCTCTCAGTGAAGCGGCCTTCTCCTCGCCCCTGTCACCAGCTGCAGTGGGGAAGAAGGGAAGAAAACCCAGGTGGTTGTTGGTAGTACGCCCCTTCTCCAATGCGGGCCCCTGGCAGATGCCTGAGCAAGGCTACCCTGAACATCAGCCCTGCTGGATGCGTCCAGCTGATCTGGTCTGGGCCCCCTGGTGGCTCTCCAAAGAATCCCCGCAGACCAGCACTCCTGTAGAACTGCGCATCCCATCTCCACTCACCCGGATGGCATGCAGCTCCGGGAGATCCGAGTAACAGCAAAGGAGGATGTTGTTGGTCATGCTGAAGCTCTCGCGCACTCCCAGGTGGTAGAAGAGTGAGGGCTGGCACAGGGTGTGGCTCATCTCCACCACCACGACGTCTGCAAGCAGAAGGTCACAGAAACCATCATAAGCCACTGAGAGCAAATAGCCCACCTTTCGTTTTGTCCTAGCCGTGTCCATCAGCTCCCATCTCCTGCGTAATAGCGAGCTGGCAAGGACCAGCTGTGCTCCAGGGCAAGGTGTGTTTGCAAGACCACTGGCTGCCCTGGAGCACAGAGGCAGCCATGGCCTTTCAGCCCACGGGGTGTATCCACAGAGGTTTAAGATAGCAGGGGATGGGGCTGAGGGCCAAAGGAGGCCACATCCAAAGCAGGTGGGACCCAAAATGCCGGTCTAGTTTAGCTTGGAGCTCTTCCTGTCAATAGCCAAGCCCCAGGAGAGGCATTACCACCTTACAGAAGACGAGAAAACATGCAAAAACAGCAAGAGCAGCAACAGTTGGTGATTGAAGAGAGGGGTTGCAGCTGACCTGTGAAACTCACAGGTGGGTCGGCTTTGGCTTCACGTCCTGGGGTCTGACTCACCTTGCTCCAGTAAAATGGAGGAGGGTACACTCGGCCTTCTGCATCACTGACCATGAAACTCTTGGATGTTCGAAAGGCCACGTCCCCCTGCCCTAATGCCGTCAGTAACATTAATCACAACCCACTAATAGGGGCAGCGCCATACACTGGTGGGCCCTTGACACTGAGATGCCAAAGGACCTGCCCGCTGCTGGACCCACTGCTGCCGCTGACACCCCATCCTGCGCTGCAGTCGGTCACTCAGCCCCATGCAGGGACGAACCAGGAGTATTTTCTGTGCAGGTGACAAGTTTGGAACGGGAGCTGCGGAAGCACTTTGTGCTGGCTGACCTGCTCGTAGAGTCCCCAAAATGCAACATTCAACCAATACACACGTCAGGAATTACAGCTTGGATTATCTAATGGAATGGACAATTGGCTCAGAGAGGAGTGGAGCGCTGGCTCAGCCCAGCTTCCCCGGCTAGAGGGGCTCCTGACCGAAGAAGGGCTTCCTCTTCCTCCAAGGGCTACTGGTTGGCTTTTCTCAAGGCCCCAGAGTGCCTTATGTGGTCCACAGACCGCTGGATGTGCACTTAATATGTATAAAATAATGAACAAAGTATTGATTTAATGTATTTATATCCTACCTTTCTGCAAAGAGTTGTAGGCAAAGCAACTTAACAAAAATGGCATGAAAACAAAATTTTATTGATTTATTATTGACTTTAATGCTGCACCGCTTGGCCAGAAGGCTCTCTGGGCAGATCACAATATGTTAAACGGCAATAATTAAAATAATATATTTAACAATACATTTAAGTTGGCAAAGTACTCAGGTGATCTGGGTTCTAGTCCCTGCTCAGCCATGGAGCCAACTGGGTGACTTTGGGCCAGTCACAGACTCTCAGCCCAACGTACCTCACAGAGCTGCTGTGGTGGGGATAAGATTGAGAGAAGCAGGAGGGGAATGATATAAGCTGCTTTGAGTTCTTTAAAAGAACAAAGGCAGGATATAAATGTAATAAATAAATGATCCTACAAAGTAGTTTAACAAATATGGGTAGCAAACCAGATTTAAAAAAGCAAATTACTTTTATTATAGTAATGCAGCAGGAGGGTCTGGATGGGGAACTGAGAAATGGTCCAGTTCCCCATCGATCAAGTAGTTTCCCACCTGCTCAAATGGCCGCCCACTGCATCTTTAATGCCTCTAGGGTGGGACAGCCCACAACCTCCCTAGCTCATGGGTTCCATTGTTAAACTGCTCCAACAGTCAGGACATTTTTCCTGCTATCGAGCCAGAATCTGGCTCCCTGTAACTTAAGCCTGTTATTTCATGTCCTTCGCTCTGGGATGATCAGAAAGAGATCCTGTCCTTCCTCTTTGTGACAGCCTTTCAAGCACTTGTAGAGTGCTATCGTATTTCCCCTCCGTCTTCTCTTCTCAGGGCTAAACATGCCCGATTCTTTCCATCTCTCCTCATCAGGCTCTGTTTCCAGTCCCTGGATCATCCTGGTTGCCCTTCTAGCTTGTGTGCATCTTTATTAAACTGTGGTACCCAGAACGGGACACATTACTCCAGATGAGGCCTAGCGAGTGCTGAGCCAAGGGGAACTAGCGCTTCACGGGATCTGGAAACGACACTTCATTCAATGCAGCCTCCAACAGTATTTGCCCGTTTTGCAGCCACATCGCACTGACGATTCACATTCAGCTTATGATCTGCAACGATCCCAAGATCCTTCTCACTTGCAGGATTGTTGAGCAGCAATGCATTTGGTTCTTTTCTCCTAGGTCATTCGTCCCTCCTGAATTTCATTCTGCAGTCTTCAGCCCAGCACTCCAGCCTATCAAGATCACCTTGGACCCTCTCTCTGTCTCCCAGGGTATTAGCGAGCCCACCCAGTTCTGCGCCATCTGCAAATGACCGTGGGGGGTCCTTCCAGTCCATCCTGTGCAGCTTTCCTAACTCTGATGAGCTAATTTCACTCTCGCAGTGGGAGATAAAATCAAGACTCGACTGAGCGCAGAGCGAACAGAATCAAACTTCCTGACGCAGATTCTACCAGGTCTCGCCGCCGCCTTTTCTCTCAGGAACGAGCTCAGCTGCACGCCCTGGGTGGAAATGCACCCAGTGACGCCAGCTTTCCCCCTGCCCGGGAGGCGCGGCGACGGGGGCGTGGACAGCGGGAAAACGCCTCTCCGCCGCTTGGTGGGAGGCCAAAAGGTGGGGGAGCGGGACAACCAGGACAGCCACGTTGTTCCGCATCTACGAACGAAAATGCCCCTGGCGGTGCCTTCTTCCGCAGACGGGTTCTCGCTGGGCGGATCGGCGGGGCAGGGCGAAGAGCCAGAGCGACCTCACCTGCGTTGTAGAAATGGTCCAAGGTGTCCGTGTCCCCCAGCATCACGGTGCCAAAGGGCACCGTGGTCAGCTCAGCCGCCGGCACTTCCTTGCACGCCTCCCGCAGGCACTGCAGCGGCGGCGGCTCCTCCGTGTCCTCGGTGGAGACGTAGACCACGCTCAGGGCTCGGTCCCTGCCGGCGCAGCCCGCGCCGCCGCCGCCGCCTCCGCCGCGGGCGCCCTGCCCGCCCGCGGTGACGGGCTTGCTGGGCGTGAGCGCGATGGCCCAGGTGTCCTGCCACAGGCTCCCGGCGCTGCCCAGCGTGCGGCTGTCCCCCTCCATGGCGAGCGCCGCCGAGCTCAGCGGCCGCCGCTCCGCAGACGACGCATCGCGCCGGCGCCCCAGCTCACGCGCGGCGCCGTGACCTTCCCGCCCGCGCCGCAGCTCTGCGGGGCCCGCGTGGAGCGCGAAGTAAGCCAGGTACCCGACAGCGAGCGTTATTTATCATCCCCCAAGTTTGGGCAACTTCGCCCCACGTGGGAAGCAAGCGCCGCCTCGCGAAAACTTCCTCCGCCAGTTCCAGGAGTGGGTGGGTCCCGCGGCGGCGGCTGCCGGAGGCCGCTCGGTCCCGCTCCGTCCTTCCTCCTCGGATCCGAGAGGGGCGAGCGGAAGCACGCCCGGCGGCCTGGAGCCGTCCGGCGGGAAGGCCCGTGGCGCGGCGGCGGCGGGGCGGGCCTGCCCCCCGCACCCCCCGCCGCTGGCGGGCGGGCGGGCAGGGGACGCCGCTCGCGCGAGCCCGGCTCCTCGGCGTCTGCGCCCGGCTGGCCGCGCCCGGCTGGCGGCCTCCGCGCGGCTGCCCCGCCGAGGCTGAGCGACGGTGTGTCTCGGCCCATCCGACGCACAGAGCAAGGAAGCGCGCGCAGGTTTCCCCCTGCGGGCTCCGGCTTAGCCTGCTGGGTTCCACCTGGAAAGAGGTCGCTGGGAACGCAGGGCTGCTGGGATTGAGGCCAGGAGGAGGAGGAGGAGGAGGAGGCCAAAGCAATTTTGAAAAGCGACGAACCGAGACGTCTTCTCACTGACAAGCTAGATTTCTACATGTGAGGATCTTGCCAGCTTGAGGAATCCAAACATGCCAACCGTGTGTCTGCAGTTATACAGGTCGAGAGAAGCTTTCAAAAGTTGTGGAAACGAGTTCTGGAGCAGTAATTCTTCCACCGTCAAAAGAAGCTTTTAGACATCCTGCTTGTTTTGGCTCCTTGAAGATTGTTCATTTATTGTTTATGTATTTAGATATAATCCTGCGCATGTTTAAAGTAAAGGTAAAGGTAAAGGTTTCCCCTTGACGTTACATCCAGTCATGCCTGACTCTAGGGGGTGGTGCTCATCTCTGTTTCCTGGCCGAGGGAGCCAGCATTTGTCCTCAGACAATCTCCGTGGTCATGTGGCCGGCAGGACTAAACACCGAAGTGCACGGAACGCTGTTACCTGCCCACCGAAGTGGTGCCTTTTTATCTACTTGCATTTGCATGCTTTCGAACTGCAAGGTTGGCAGGAGCTGGGACAGCGCACGGGAGCTCACCCCGTGTGCAGATTCGAACCGGAGACCTTTCGATCTACCAGCCCAGCAGCACAGTGCTTTAAACCACTGCACCACCTGCAGTCCCCTGTGCATGTCCCCTGCGCATGTTTAGGCAAAAATAAATCCCAAAATCACCAGCATCTCCCTAGCTGTAGAACTTTTAAAATCTAAACATACATACATTTGTGTCTTTGTTTCTATCCCTATTAGCTATAGCTCTCTGGGCACCTCCCAAGATATGAGGAGGATATCCAATCCAAAAGAGCCATAAATGAGAATATAAACACTATTGGTAACAAAATAAAACTAAAGCAGAAACCTCGATTAAAGCCAGCCACAGTGCAAAGAACTGAAAGTGCACTAATGAAGTGTTTACAACTGAAAGGCTAAAAAGCCTGGAGAATTTTAAACTGGAACAACTGGAATGATGAAAATGGACTTTTCTACTTCCTTCTTGACAGCATTTCCAGCCTCCTGAACATGCGACTCGAGGAACTGGGTGGAGATAGCTTCCTCTGGCAGAAGGGAGATCCCACACTGAACGCTGGGATACACAGTGGTTTTGTTGTGATCCTGCAGCTAAGTCATGCTCACTCACTTGGGACCTGTACTTTCAAATTCCCAGTGTTTTGGAGCTCTGTGTAGTTCTTTGAAAGGAAGAAAAAGCACTCTCAGCTTCCCTCAGCTTTGCACAACTTTGATATCTTGGACTACAACTCCCAGCATTCCCTAGGGCACATCTGGTGGGCACCAGGCTGCCAAGAAAAATGCATTGCTATTGCTTGTCAGGTTCTGGAAACCCGTGCTCAAACACAGCCTAAAATAGATGGCCAACTCTTTGGGTGTTTTCATTCAGTGTGTCTGGGTCCAAACCCTACCAAAGTTGTCACCCTGCAGGCAAATACAAGTGGCAAGCATAATTTCTGGCAGACCATGTTCCTTGAAAAAAATAACAGGAAAGTGAGCTTGCTGGTGTTGAATCGGATTTGTATACTAGCAAAGGAGGCATTATTTCTTCATTTACAGCCATCATGTCCAATGAAGGCATTTGGAATGCAGGAAATGTGCTGATACTTATTTACCAAATTTTCCAGAAAATATGCTGCATATATTAATGTAGTTGCTTTTTTCCACTACTGCTTAAAGCATGCTTTAAAGAGAACTCACATCAATGCACATACATGGCCACTGTATTTGGACTTTGTGAACATTCTCTGGGACTTCATTAGGGCAAACCATTGGGTGCAAGATTTGGAAACATTCAGGGAATGTGACATTGCCTTCTGTGACTGAGTCAGCCACATGGGTTGGGGTTCTGTATGACTTCGTGATATGCAAAATCTAGAAAGAAGTTACTTGGGTGTTTTCCAAGAATTTATCCTAGGACATTCTGGTATGAAGCCTACAGAAAAACCCGTTGTGCACATGTTGGCGCATGTTAACAGTGTGCAAGGCAGCTGGAGTTGTTATAACTGGAGAAAGTTGGCTGCACAAGAAGGAAGCTGAACTACAATGAAACTGGCCCATTGTCAGAAATGGCGAAAGCACACTTTGGACTTGATACCCAGGGAACATTTTAGTCACAACGAGCAACATTCCAGACAGCACAAGGACCATGAAAATTTAGACCATTTGCAAGATCAGTCTTAAAGCGTCCAAGTTTTCAGCTTTCCAGATGTGTTATTGTGCATCACAGCTGGCAATGCAACGTCCTCAGAAAAGGCAGCAAACCTGGTTCAACAGAAATCAGTGGACCGATGTTACAGACACGCACATACACAGGAGAGGCTTGGACCAAATGGCAGGGCACCATTTCACAGCACCTTTAAAAAATGGTTTTGTGACCACATTCAAAGATGTGGGTAAAGGAATACCAGAAGCATAACAAGACAGAGCAAAGCAGGAAAGTTGGACCAACAACCCCCTTGCTGCTTTGGCTTCAGGCAGGTGTAACCATATGGCTGAAATCACAGAAACAGAGTGAGTCAGAAGGGGCCTCCTGGGCCATCTAGTCTGACCTCCGGCACCAGCCGGCTCCTCTTATGACATGCCCACCGTGTGCATGTCCAGCCCCTCAACCTGACAACCTTGACAATGTGCTGCCAAGCACATCACCTTAAATTGCAAGACTAGATGGTTCCCTAACTCCAGAAGATAAAATTCTGGTTACTCACATTCTGACCAGGGGTGGTTCTGTGGTCCCTTTGAAGACTGGAAGGTATGCCCTGAGAGAGGATGGCATGGCTGTTGCAGGGAGACTTGGGAGGCCTACAAATGCAAAATATTTGGTGGTTTAGTAGATTCTTTTAAAACATTGCATATTAGCCAAGACCGTGTATCATGAACATTGTGTTTGATTGATATGCAGCCACCACCTCAATGAAAGACGTGGCAATGCTCAGCAGAGGTATTCACAGGTGGTACAATTACACCTGTTTGGGACTAACAGAGGCAACCTTCACCAGAGGACAAGGCCTTGCAGTGTTCCTTGGAAAACGATTGCTAAGGCAAGGCACTTCAAGGCCATATACTTACTGGGACAGATTTCCAAAAGGAGAAGTGCATATTCTGGTAATAAGGATGTTTCACACCTGTGTCTCAACAGGAAGAAGCAGACATGAAACTCAACAGGGACACTATTCAATAATTGTCATTCAATCTGACCACACTGAGTTTTTGGTTTTTTTGACCTGGTGTGACCTAGCTGAAATTATATGGCTGCAGTGAAGAAATCCTACAAGACACATCTGTATTATATTGCCCGTAGCTGAAGCTTTTTGGGCAGTTCACAACATTGAAGTTACCCATCCAGATTTCAGCCAAGCCCAACCCTGCTTAGCTTCCAAGATTAGGCAGGATCAGGCACTTCAGGCTATTTGTATGCATGACATTGACTTGAAGATAGGAGACAGTGTGAAGCAATGTCTTCTTTGTTTCCATAGTTTCAAGTAAATGACTCAGTTACTTTCTGGGTACTGGGGGAAAGACAGCATGGAAAATTTAGGAAAGGCAGCCTGAGCTTTTGAAAGGCATCAGTTTCTCACCTGCTGTTTGCCTTGACTGTGCGTTGCTGAGAAGTGTTGTCCAGCTAAGGAAGCCGCTCTTTCAGCAAGGAAAGCTGCCCCCATCAGTAACACGAGAGTATCTTGTGAAGAAAGCAAATTACCATGCCATGATCTGGGCTCAAGCTCTCAAACATACACCACTGAATTTGGATGGAAGAATATAATAAATTTCTACCCCTCTTAATGTTAAAAGATCCACTGCTGAAAAAGACTTGACAATATTAGTGTCTAAATGCTTTAACAGAAATTGTGGTCAGTGTTTCTACAGGGCTGCAGAAATCCTGTGCATTTCCACATGCTCGTTTCGGTAGAGACTTGTGTCTTTATGATCGATTAATACTTTCAGTTGTTTTAACATCTTGACTGCTGGTGAAAAATATAAAGATGAGGAGCTGCGTTAACATTTTCTGCAGAGCAAAAACACCTGTGCTTTGTTTCATCTCAACTCTCTTCAGCTTCTTCCATCTTGTCTCATTTCATTTTAGTTCTTTTCCACTCCAGCTGTTATTATTTTAATTGCGATGACATTTCTTGTTGAAATGCTCCTTCAGTAAGTCAGATTAAGATTTATCAAATAATAATGCACTTATACTGTTCCACTTTTTAAATGCTTTCATTAGACGCCCCCCAACTAGGGATAGTTTCCAAGGGATGATAGTTGGGCCAGTGGTATCAGATGGAAAAAAAGAGGCCCCCGTTTTGTGACATGACTAAAGTAAGGACCAGATTTGGCACACTGGCAAACTTTTCTGCAATTTTAAACCTGATGCACAAAGAGGGGAGGCACCGGGAATAGCAAGGAATGGGATGATGGAGAAACAAACGGAGTCCTGAAGAAGTGACTATAAGCCAGGTGTGGACATGATTCCATTCAAAAATGAGAGTTTTTAAAGAACAGGAAGAATATTTCCTTTTCAAAAAGTACCACCCCAAATATGGGATATGTTCCACCCTGCTTGCTGTGTTTACTCAAGATTTCTTCCAACAAATCAGGCAGAATTCTTCAAGAATTCCTCAAGTAGGTTTGGTGTGAGATAGATAGATAGATAGATAGATAGATAGATAGATAGATAGATAGATAGATAGATATGAGAGAGAGAGAGATCCCCTACAGCCTCTATGATTTTGACCAAAGGGGTAAAGGCCAAGCTGAGCAAACATTCCTCCTTTGTTTTGAGGAAAGGGGCTCATGATAAGGACATAAATGCTTCCAACCCCCCCCCAAAAAAAAAACCCTGTTCCTATTCAGTTTGCATATTTTTGATGCTAACAGTTCACAAAGTATCAAACACCCACATAGATCATTGGACCCAGTGACAGGATTCCAGATGTTTCTGTGAGCTGTCTCTCCATCTGTCATGTGTCTCCTGCTACTTACAAAGATTAGAAATAAGTCCCTTCCTGGATGCCTACAATATAATGACATGATGCAAGAGGAAAAGCAATCAGGAGGGAAGAGGGGAGAAGCAAACCAAGATGTTGCCTTCTCTCTCTTACATCAGCCTAATGGAATGGATCCTGCCGGGTGTCGCTGGAGGGACAAAGCTGATGAGGCGGGCTTCCCTGCCAGGTAGATAATTATCTCTTTCTTCCTAGAAAAAAAAATTAACTCCTTTAGTCATTTCTTGGAAGCCACATCTGGGAAAAGATGTTGCAGCCCTATCCAGGGAGGAAAGTTGCTTGCCGTAGCAAAGCGCCGCACCCTCCCAGCCAACGCATACTTCAACTTGAGAAACTATGCCTGATTTTGAGAGACGAGAAGCAGATTAGCTTCATGTTTGCAGAGGAACTGGTTCTTGCAGTCTTCTTTTTAGTCAGAAAATAAACTGAGGTGGGGGAGGGAAAGTTTGCCCTGTTTATGTGACATGACTTAGGCCCTTCACATTCTTTCTCTTTTCATGGGAATGAAGCTTTAAAACGGGGGGGTGTGGGGGTTGACAAAGAAATATTTTAAGTGCAGTAGATTTATTTCTGAAACGCTTTCCCTGCTGTAAGAGCAGATGTCTTGTTATACAGTGAATGTGTGTTGAGAAATGTTTTTTGCATGCTCTCCGTGCAGTCCTTCACATGTTTACACCCAGTAGAAAAGTCCCTCCGGTGGCTGTGCAACTCCTTACTCTGTGTATGGGTTATAGTGTTCGTCTGTTCAAAACATTTCTGCCCCTTTCTTCAGTCTAGATATTTTAGGTACAGTGATGATGAGGAGAGCGAGCCAGTGTGGCATGGCGGTGAGGCTGTTAGACTGGGCACCTGGGAGCTCTGAGTTTGGCTGTGAAGCTCACTGAGAGATTTTGGGCCAGGCACTGTTGGGAAAATTTAGATAAATCCTGGCAGAAAAGGGATGCTTATGTGTCTTTATGTTATAAAATGCTTGCACCCTTTCTCAGGAAGCACCCAAAAAAATTCCAAGCCAGGTTACTGTTAGGCATTTGCTGCTACTTTAACAAGTGGGACCTGATGGCTTCCCCAAGAAGCTGCCAGGGCTACTGTGTTGCTGATCAGTAAGAACTGGTCAGGATGCCAGGCTAACAGCATTGCAAGCACCCTCATTTCCACGCCAAGACTCACAACAGTCCTGTGATGGTTATGTTAATATCCTGCAATCAAATGCCATTGTATCGAGCCCCCTCTGCAGACCTCTCACCTTCTTCTGACTGTGTTCACCTTATTTGTCATCAGCTGCCCAACTGCTGGGCCCATGTGGCTCAGAATCTATAAAATACTCTGTGTATGTTCTAAAAACTTGTAGTTGGTGGTGAGATCCAAGTGGGCAATGTAAACAGCTTGGCCTTTATGAATCTTCTTTCTGATACCTTTCAAAAACAGAAAGGTACAGCAAAAAGGTCCTTGCTGGAGGACCGTCCCGAGACGCTAGTAGCTGAACAGTACTTAAAGCTATAAATAAATAAATGAGAAAGGATTTTGCAACCTTGGAAGTGTGTGCAAAATGGACACACTGCACTTGTGCCTGTGCACACTCGCACTCTTGGTTCTGCTTCCTTTATTTATTATTAACCTGCAGGCCATCGTTTGGGGCCTGCTCAACGGATCTTTATCTCGGCGTGCATGTAGGACTTGCCGTCTCCCTGGCCTGTGGCCCAGCCGATGCCATACCGCTGGCCCTTCCGATCTCCAACTGGGTAGCCGCTGTTCAGGTTCGAGCGGTAGCGGTTCAAATACCACCTTGCAGCCCTTTCTTGTGCGGTTGCTGCGCCAAGCAAAGATTCCCAGCCCCGGATCATGTCCATCGCAGCAGCACTGTAGCAGTTGCAAGACCAAGAGCTGACCTGCACCAGTGGTGTAGCGCAGCCTTCCCCGACCTTGTGCCCTCCAGAGACGTTTGGACTGCAGCACCCAGAATTCCCAGTCAATGGACCTGCTGCATGGGAATTCTGGGAGTTGCGGTCCAAATGCCTCGGAAGGCCACCAGGTTGAGGAAGGCTCGTGTAGTGGATCCAGCCCTTTGTTATGGCGTCTGCCAGCATCCCCGGATTTCTTTGCTCCCAGTTAGTACAATGCCTCCACAATCCAGATGTGGCAGGAATCAGTCTGGGGGTGGGAATCTGCCAGATTCCCTGGGCTTGGCTCCCCAGACTGAGTAGCAGCACCCCAGAGTCTGAATTTCTAGCACGTGCTCCCAGTGTTTGTGGGGTGCTTGGCAGGAATTGGACCTCATGCACTGTACAAGCAGCACCCCTCTTCTGCACCTGGCGCACCCACGCACAGCACCCTTCTTCCACACCTGTTGGCACCTCTGGCAGCAGTGGGTGGGAAGGTTGCGCGACTGGTGTCTGTGTGTGTTCATGGGCTTCCTCTTGGCTTGACTTGCTTTGCAGGACTGGGCCAAGCACAGGGGCAAATCTGTAGATGCTGGAGGGACGGATTCTGAAACGATTTGTCCCATTCCTACTCCACATAGGGAGAAGTTAATTTTTCCATGCAAAATATATTCCCCCCCACCCCCGCCATGGCATGCAAAGAATTTTGGAGGGATTTGCCCTTGAATGTGCAATTAAACCTCATCACTTTGACCGAAGACCCGTTCCTGCTGGAGATAAAAAGTGGCAGAACTTTTAACTTTAAAAAAAATGGACCAACACCGCCACCTGCTCTTTTGGTGTCTCTTTGGGGTGTGGCTACGGAGATATTTATGCTGAGTGCCTGCACTTCAAAACTTGACACTACACCACTGGTCAGGTGTTTTTTCCTCAAGTTTAATTTCCTTGTTTTTGTAACTTGAAAGACAAGATGATAAATCTGCCTTTTCCATGCAAGTAACACAAAGACAGAACAACATGCCCAAGTACATCTAAGGTGAACCCAGCAATGAAGTTCCTCACCTGCAAAGCCGTTCAGAAATGCCCCCAGGGCAAGCCGGTAGTTCTCCTCTTCTCCCCGGAGCCGGAAGGACTGATAATGAGCAAAGCTTTTTTGGTGGTCAAAGTCTACCAGGTCCACCCGGCACTCATGCACTCCTGAGAAAAAGAGAGCAGCAGTTCAGCATTTTTTTTTTAATCTCTTGCACCTCTCAACCAGCATTGCAAAGCAAATGGGAAGAAGCAAAAAATAAAAAGCTTTTCTAAACAAGAATCCGATTGTGCGCTTGATATCTCTCATTCGTGCATGCTTGCAGATGCTTTCCTCTTCCAGTTTGTAAAAGCAATTTTGCAGGGGAAGGGAAGATCCAGTATCTTTTGTGAAATTGCAAAAGCGCTGTAGCTGCATTATTCTACTAATTTGCAGCACTATGTAGAGGTCATGTGTGGAAAGGTGGGAGAAACTGCACAGAATCCAGATCTTAATTCTGGAATCAAAGTGGAAGGTAAAGAGCTTTGTCTAGAAATGCTTAAAGAATCCTGGTTTCTGCTTCTTGTTGGTGTTCTGCAGTCCTATGCATGATGTCCTTTCCCTAGAGTGGGCCTGGCTGAACTATGTATCTTCTGGCTTACTCTAAGTAAACACATATACCAATACATTGTCAAATGTTCTGCTACCGCAGGCTGTCATGATGTCTCTTCCAAAACTTGCTGAATGTTGACTCGGCATTGAAACATTTATACTCTGCTTTGTTATCAAATTAACTTAAAAATGGCTTACAAAATATTGCATAAAATAAAAACATAATAAAGCACATACCATATTTTTCGCTCTATAAGACGCGCCTGACCATAAGATGCACCTAGTTTTTAGAGGAGGAAAACAAGAAAAAAAATATTCTGAATCAAACGGGCACATAATCACAGGCACATTCCCCATCACTTCCCCATGGGCTGCACATCTGACAGACTCACTGCACACACATATTCACTCTATAAGATGCACAGACATTTCCCCTTACTTTTGAGGGGGAAAAAAGTGAGTCTTATAGAGCAAAAAATACGGTACATGGGAGCTTGCCAAGCTCAATTTCTGCCCTAAGACACTGGAGCTCCTCGTGTCAGCTTTGGGATCCCTGACATTATCTAAGAATCATTTGAGCGATCCTTCTAGTTTTACCCAGGTGGCATCATTTTCAGAGCTAACACCAGATCTAAAGGGGGCCGAGATCAAGTGTCTTTTGGTGGGTCTTCTTGTAGGTTGAAGCCCCTCCCCTCAATTTGCCCCCCAAGACACTGCTATCCTCACTCCAGGACAGCCATTTTAATTTCTCGCAATGTCATGGAGCACTCCGTGTAGTGCCAATCTAGGGGATGGTGGGAAGTTTAAATAGGGGCACATGGATCCAGGTGTTCCACATGGAGGACCTGAACAGGTGTTACTGCTGGTGGGGCCTCCCAGGTCCCTGGCAGTTGCCCTGGGAGGCCTGCCTGCTTTGCTCTGCACTCTATTACACACCCTCACAGAGTGGCCTGAACACAATTTTTAACATTTTGTACAGACAGGTCCCTGCCAGTAAATAGGATTCTCTTCTTGTGAGAGACAACAAAGCTCTCGCTTGCCTCCCAGAGGCTGGCAGGGGCACAGCAGGTCTCGCTTGCAAGCTTCCATGCAACATTTCCCCACGTCAAAAGGCTCCGTTCTGTTACCCTCCTGTGTGGGAAGATGTACAGTATGTTGTCATTGCCCAGCCAGAATTCTGACAAGTGGTTTCCCAATTCTTTCTTGTAGGCACTCCAGGTGCAGTAGAAATCAACCCAGCCATCCCATCGCCTCTGAAACACCTGAGAAAGAAATGCAGGAAAAGCACAAACGAGAGGTGAGCTCCATCTGTAAGTGATTCCTTCATTTAGAGAGAGAGGGGGAGAAACATGGGTGGCATGACAGCAACGTATCATTCTGTAGGGTAGCAGTAAAAACTATTTGCTGACTTGAATAAACGGCCCTTTTGATGTAGATGAAATGGGGGTGGGGAATCACCAGGCAAAATTGGGAATCCCTGCAAGATGGTCATGAGCCGTGCTCAAAACCAGGAAGAGTAAAATTTGCTGTGACAACGAAGTGCCCAGCAACCCTGCAACTGGGACAGCCACTCACTAGCCAGTACCCTCCATCAGTGCCCATGTCACAGAGGATCCTCAGCGGCCTGCAGTCTCGCAGATAGATGGTGCACCAGCCACTCAAGGACTCCCTCTTGCTCTGGAGCAACTTGCATTTCCTTGGACATGGGGAAAGATGCCAAAGGACAACATGCAACAGAGTGGCAGAATTCATTGAACGTTGTTTGGTAGCACGGTCGCCATTGATCTCCTATGAGAAAGCCTCCCATGTTCTTCTTCTGTGTATGTGTGTGTGGGGGGGCACCATGGTGCACCCCTATAACCCTCTATGCTCCTCAAGTGTCTGCCTGTTCCATTCCTTTGATAGGAGGCTGCCCCACAGCATGGGAAAGGGGGCAGGTGTACAATTATCCCTGGTTTTCCAGTCTCTCCTGGCTTCATGTTTTATGGACTGCAAAGCATGTACTGGTTAGGGAAATCTCTCTTGACTGGCTGAATATTCAATTGCAGGCTTCAATCATATGAACACATGAAAATTAAGGGGGTTTAAAAACAAAATAATCCTGATGTGCACATCTGTAGAGTCCCCTTAGTTCCAAGTTTCAGGTATATAAATCTCATGGTCTTGACAATCTCTCTCTCTCTCTCTCTCTCTCTCTCTCTCTCTCTCTCTCTCTCTCTCTCTCTGTGTGTGTGTGTGTGTGTGCACATGTGTGCACATGCATGCAAAGCAACGGGACTTAACTCAAGGTTTGCTTGAGGGCGCTTTGGAGTAAAGCGCCCTGTGGCAGACGCTTCCGATGTAGCGTTGCTTTGAGATATGGTGGGAAATTTAAGTGGCAGCTGGACCTCGCCATCTATGCTGACTGGAGAGTCAAAGCACTGGGACTCTGGCAACTGAAAGGTTAGGAAATGCAGGGTGTTGTGATGTCAGAGCTTGGGGGAAAATTATCCAGCTGTTCAGAGTGAGAGGTAACTGGGCAGTGGCCATTCTCAGGGGCAGCGTTTAGCAAGCTCCCATTTGAGAACCCACATAATTCTGCTTGTCGCAGGGCTCAAATCTGAGGAGGACCTTCCTGTGTTGGTGAGATCTAGTGGGCTTACCTGGCAGTGGACCAGGCAATGAAACTGATGAGTCCCAGGTGAATGTGCTGAAGTGCCCCAGAAAGCTACAAAACAGTGTGGGAATTCAAAATGGCGGGTGGCTGTTGGTTCAGTCACCCAGAATGACTGCTCTCTATGGCAGGCACTAGTACAAGGCCAGGGCCCCGGGATCTTGGGCACTGCTTAGGCTTTACTTAGCTACTGATCCTTTGCCTACAGTGGATTAAGACCAGTCCACATTTCAGGGCATGTGGTCACGGACTCTCAGCCTAACCTACCTTACAATGCTGTTGTGAAGACAAAAGGGAGAAGAGGAAGACTATGTAAACTGCCCTGGATCCTTACAGGAAAGAAGGTGGGATATAAATATAGTAATAAGTCCTATTATTGTTAACCCAGTTTAAAGCCCACTTTATTTGTGTTAAACATCTAACACATCTATGACAAGGTAGATTTAATTGAAAGGATGTGGTTTTTTTCCATTTTGTAATTTGTGTGTCCTCAATAAATCTGCATGCTTTAATCTAGAAATGTTCTGACTATCACTAGATTAAAATTACATGGACTATTGTTATTCCATGTTTCTAACTGGTCCTGGGTGAGGGAGCTGTCCCTTAGTGTCTATCAGACTACATTTATAAGACATGTAACGCTTTATTCATCGGCGCTTTTGAAGCATTTAAGATGCAGCTTCAGCCATGGGTAGTGATGCCTGGAATTTTATCAGTAGCTCAGCTGAGTTTCTTTCCATGAAAAGGGGATGTTAAACCAATTATAATGAATGAAAGAAAAACCGTGGAATTTCAAAGTCTGAGCATCGCTTTAAAGCAAAGACAATTGCAGGCTTTGAAAAACTCCAGACTCATTCATTTTCTTACTGCAGTAGTCCTGTGGTGCTGCCATCAACAGGAGGAATTGGAGTAAGTGCAGGCGTTTGGGGGCATTTCCTTGAAGAGGCAATAAAAAGGCTTACCATTCTCACACAGGGACAAAAGATCCGGGGGTTCACCCGGTATTTAAAGAAACCAAACACATTACTGAGCAAATAACCACAAGCTGAGACACACTGACCTGACTCTGGCCTTGGGGTCCCACAGGGAGGCTCAGATTAGGATGAGGCTGAGGCCTCCTTCCCTCACCAGAACCTCAATTTCCATTCCCTAGGCTTTCCCATCCACCCAACATGGCCCAACCCCCAGCCCCTGAATCAGAAGACAGGTCTCCCAAGCAGTCTCTGCCTTTCTTAGACCTTGCAGGAGTCAAAAGATTCAGAAACAGGTCCTTTAAGGAACACAGCTGGTTCCTTCAAGGGGGCAGAGTCCCATGCAGGCCCAATAAGGCCTCTGGTGGCTTTGACTCACTGCTGAAGCAACAGCTTTCTATAGCTCATTCAGCAGGGCCCACTGGGGACTGTCCAAGGTTCTGCTTTCTGCTCTGAAAGACCTGCCTTACTTGACACTAGGAGCCTCATGCTGCAACAGAACAGGCTATTCATGTATTTCCCAACCTTCAGACTTCAGGTATGGTTAGTCTTCATCTCCCATCATCCTCACATGCTGTCAGTGCATATGCAAAAAATAATGGGCTTGGCCATGTTCATAAAAGCAACCACAGTTAATTATGGTGCCAGTTTACCTGTCATGGCAGGTTTCTCCCATTCTCATTTGGGAAAACATTTTGAATGAGATCGCTGTTCAGTGCTCAGGCAAACCCATGGTTTCATATTTTATGGTATGTAAGCCACTATTAATTCCCCTAATATCTGTTGAGAGACAAATTCTGCCAAACATGGCCCGTCCAGGGGATTCCTAACATGCATTGCTGTTCGATTGCCCTTGGACAGAGAGTGGGACCACTATTCTTGACTGGGTCCTAACCAACAAGGAAGAGCTAGTAGACAAGGGGGCAGCTATGGGAACTGTGGGGGAAACTGACCATGCAAGACTTGAATTCTTGATTCCAAAGGAAGCAAAAGCCAAATGCAGCCAAACATTTACCCCAGATTCAAAAAAGCTCATATTAATAAACTCAGAACAATGATAAGTAACTCATTGGCAAGTAACTCATGGCTAGCAACTCCAATGAGACAAGGAGTCCAAGATGGGTGGGAATTTTTTAAAAAGGAAATTCTAAAGGCACAATTATAAACAGTTTCAACAAGGAAAAGGGGTAGAAGACAACAGAAAAAGCCCGCGTGGCTTTACACAAAGCTTAGAGATGATCTGAAAATAAAAAGGACATGTCTAGGAAGTGGAAGAAGGCCAGAGCCAAAGGAAGAACACAGACAGGTAGCACGGAATTGCAAGAGAGCATCAGGAAGGCTAATGCTAGAATGAACTGAGATTAGTGAGGGATGCCAAAAGCAACACAAAAGTCTTCAGATATGTCCAAAGTAAAAGACGCAGGAAAGAAATGGGGGTTCAGCTACTCACTGTGGATAGCAAAATGGTAACACATGACAGAAAAGGCAGAGTGCTCTTCTTTTGAAAGAAGATGAACTTCCCAATGAAGAGTGTGTTTGGGGTGGAAGGGGAGGCGGGCAAGCTGAAGGAGCAGGATGGCAGCTCAAGATGGCCAGCAAATGGCCAAGGATCACCTAATTGGATCGAATGAGTCCAAATCTCTGGTAGGTTACCTTTTGGTCCTTGCTTCCCAGGTGCTCCCATGTCACCTGAAAGAGAGGCAAAAAGGTGTGAGGGGCACCGTGAAAGGTCTGAGATGAAACGACAGCTGTGGAAAAGTTAGTTTTACTTTATGAGTAACATTTTGCAGAAACTAAGGAAAGTTGTCCACTGCCTGGACAACACAGATCTAGGATGTCCCAGAGGAAGCCTTGAAATGAGTTGAACGTTTTGCTTCGTGATTTGCGCAGGGCAGAAGTGACTTTGCTTGTCTGCAGTCGATTCAGACATACCAAGTCTTGGTTCCACAAGATTTGTGAGCCCTGCTTGAAGGTGGGAAGTGGCAGGGTGGACGGGGCTCAACAGAGGTCTCATGAGGTTCTGCCCAGGGACTATAGTTTAATATACATTTCACATAGTAAGTGGGGAAATTACGGTGACCAGGTGAACCTGTTGATCATTTACTAACCGATGGTTGATTTCAAGGCCTTTGCTATCCCTTCCTGGGGTTCTTTATCCTTCCATTGAATTCAGACTTTCAAACAGAATGCCTGAAAGTAGAGGACAGCAGCTTAGGTGGGCCTTTCAGTGTGATATCACTCCCACTTCTTCAATACCTTTTAGGCCAGGTGGTCCAGGTTCCGCCTTTTCTCCACGGCTTCCTGCTGCTCCAGGGATCCCAGGGTACCCTTGCAAAATGGCAAGCCTTTCATTGCCGGGAAGACCTACGATCTTCACCTCTGTGGAAAGACAACATGATGGAGGAAAACTGTGTCCTTTGCAGATGCAAACCCAGTTGTGTGTCCTCTGCAGGATTCTTGACCTTCAGCCATGCTGATTGGCATTGCTGACACCTGGAGTCGGTGGTGCAAGCTAGGGCTGGACCTTGTGGCTGAGTCTGGGGCCCTGCAGCTAAGGATGCCCTCCTGTGACCGCCAGGAGTGGGGAGCTTCAGGGCAGCAATGCCAAAATCTGCTTTGCACCCAAAGTCACAATGCTTATGCTTTAAGTGGGCTTAAATGCGAAACTGGACAAGCAGGCTCAGAAAGTGTGCTTAAAAAACCCAACCAAAATGGCCAAACAGTTTTGTTGTTTTTATTGTTCTAATAGATCAAGTATGTAAAAGCAAAGGACAGCCTTTCCCACCCTGGTGGCCTGCAGAGGCATTTGGACCACAGCTCCCAGAATTCCCATCCAGCAGGATAATTGAGTGGGAATACTGGGTGTTGCAGTCCAAATGTGTCTGGAAGACACAAGGCTGGGGAAGGCTGGTAAACAATGCTGGTTGCAGGATGAAGAAAAATATTAGTCATACACTTCACAACTGAATTTGTACACATGTTCCTCTAAAAGTGATCCTTGTAAGACCATTAAGTCCAGGGTCTAAAAGGGCCGAGCTGCATCATGGGTCGCAGTCCAAAAAATCTGGAGGGCACCAGGTGGAATCGATCGATCAATGCTAAGCATAACCCTTGACAAACGCTGCACTGTGTCTCCAGCCACTCAGAGAAATGCTCCTGATCCCATCTCCAAACACCCTCCGTCACCGCTGATGGAGGGTGGAATTTCAGGAGAGGAGAATGGATAAAGGATACACTTTTTCTTTTACACACAGGAAGACCCACACAATGTTGCATAGCACTGTGAGCTCTGGATTGAGGCCAGGAGCGAAGGACTTTGGACCAGTTGCCCCCTATGCCCCCCCCGCGTTCTTTGGGTGTCCCGTTTCCTTTACTTTCTCCCCTGGATCTCTCCCTCTCCCCCTCCCTGCACCCCCCCATCTTGTCTTCCCCCAGGTGCCTTCACACCTGACAGCACCTTTCCTGCCTCTCCACCCTTCTTTCTTCCCACAGCTTTCAGAAGAGTTTTAGTGCACAGCATCAAGAGCCTCCAAAGCGGCTTTTGTGGCCGGGGGCGGGGGGGGGGCGGGGAGAGAGTTGTGAGCCATTATTGATTGTGTTGCTCCAGACAATGTCTCCCCAGCCAGCACAACTGTTTCTGACAAATCATGGCTCCCCTGACTCAAATCACACTGCGGAGCTGCTGGGAAATGAATCTGTCCCCCACTCTTCCCGGTGGAGACTCCAGCAGTAATGAAGAATGTTGTGTGGATTAATCCCGCACTGGTGCTGGTGGGAGCAGGGCGGGGGGGAGGGACGAGCCGTTTTTCTGTCAAGGACTGCTTCCTCTTGGAAGTAATCCAGGTAGAGAGGAGGGGCTATATGCTGGTGATGGTTAGGGTGGAAAGTTGGAAATGGAACCAGAGCCAAAAATGCACCTGAATTTTTTCTTTCTGCTATTCTGCTATTCTCTCTTTCCTGCCATCCTTTCTTCCCCTCTCCTCTCTCTGCCACTGCTTTTCTCTCTGTTGCCGCCACTCCCTTCTCTCTCCTTCTCCTTATTCATCCCTGTCCATCCTGCCATCCATCCGCCATTATCCCTCCTTCCCCAACAGACCGCTTAACAAAGCTCTGCTCTCATCCCTTGAATGGAAGAAGCCATTTAAAATTAGGCTGAGTCAGTTCCCCATCTTGGATGTAGCATCTCCAGCACCTTTGGCCTGTGCCAATTCTCTTCTCCCCACCCATGCTCTTTGCGGAAGAGCCCAAAATGATGTGGAACCTCGGCTGTTCCACACTCCTGCTGCTGCATCTGTTCCACCTGTTGCATGCAGATCACCCACCACTGGCATTAAAAAAAGCTCCGTCTCACGGAAGCAGGGCTTCCTCTGCCTTCTTCCACTGTGCGGGAAAACGCAACATTTCCCCACACAGGGGGAAATGCTAGGATTCTCTGCAAAAGGGATCTCCCCTACCATAGTCCTGGGTGATGCTGTGGGGTTCCCACTTATGGGAGAGGCCGTGTGGGAGTGTAGAAGGCCCTGGGCTCAACACCCAGCAGCTCGGACTGGGGTTAGGAAAATATTTTGTCAGAAACCCCAGAGATTTGCTGCTGGTCAGTTCCATAGATGTGGCTGGGTGGACCTCCTGCTTGTGGGGTTTATTTTTTTCTCTGCGAGATCCTGGAGATCCACTAATTAGAGACAGCAAAGGGAGTCAATTATACAGGCATATCTTGTGAATGCCAAGAGAAATCTCCATTTGCATTATGACTGAACAGGGCTTCGAGCATCAGTGTTCAAGGCGGCCAATAGAGTTGCAGAAGGCTCTAGCCAGAGACAACCCATGAATATTCCCATTTTGCAGGTGAGGGAGAACTTGAGGAACGAGATTAGCAACTGGCAGAATGCCAGCCATGGAAGAAGCTAAAAACTGAACACAGCTGAGTTGCTCTTCCTGCTGCAGCTTGGCGGCCAAGTGCCCAGCCATCTGCCAGCAGTCTCCAATCTCGCTTTTTCGTTCCTCTGTTGTAGGCAATGGTGAGTTTGGTCTGACCTGACATAAGGGAACGAATTTCCCTCTTCAACTGCCATCACAAAATGAATCATCTCCTACCTGGACATACGCTGGGATCATCAGTCGCCTCTACCCAGATGAAAAACCAGAGCAAGACCACTGGGGTCTTGGAAGTATGTGCAGTTCCATCTCTTCTTTGCCCTTCTTTGCAATTCACCTTCTCTCTATTGCTTCTCGTCCTTTTTCTGCTGACTATATACTTGCTGAGAACAATGACATTACAAGAGGCTTATCTTGGCAAGTAAACAGGAGATTTCCCACCATTGTCCCAAATCTATCTTCAAAAATATTACTGTCCCATTTCCTGGAGATCTTCTGAGGAGGACAACTATTTTCAGTATGAAATGTACAGCAATTCAGATCAACAACGCTTCTGTAATGAGATATTCTACACATCTTGCACAACTGTGTGCTGAAAACTCATCTTTCTGTTTGCTGCAGCATGCACAAGACTGGAATCGCAAAGGGGTGCCGTTTGCACGTAGTTCCTGGCAGCTCCTTCTCTCTTTGGGTGCTTCCAGAGACGGTCTGAACTGTAACTGCCCTGCCTCGAACATGGTATTTTACAAGAAGTCCAGGCATTCTAGTCTTCCATTTGAAACCCTCCTGACATTTCTCATCCCTTCTGTGCCCCCTTTCTTACCATTTCTTGAGCCTGAAACCAGGGCTGCTTATAACCATAATACGAGGGAGACCTGCAACTAAATGTTGTGGTGTGGAACCATCCTGGTCCAGCAATTCAGTCGCCCATGCCATTTCTGAGGGCACTTCATTCCATGCTGCTTGCCCCAAAACCAGAATTTCCATTCTTGCCCTGCACAGATGCCCAGCATTCTGGGGCCACTGACCATAGGATGATCTCACAGAGCTCTTTGGGGTTCCCTTTGGGGTTCCCTTTCACCCAAAGCCTTGCTGGATCCCCATGCATGGACGATACCACTTCAGATACATCAGGACTGGCAAGCTGAGCTCACCATCAGTATAGATGGCAGGCACCGAAGACAACTTCCCCAGTGTTTAGGTTCTGTTGAAGAGGAAGGTTAAAAATGACTTTCTGCCACAGCTTAAGTGCCCTGTGGATGGTGAACGGGCCAATTGTGTTGGAGGGAGACTTGGAACAAAGGACAATGCTTATCCTAAGGCGCGCTTTCCTAAAACACCATGGAGGAAATACCACGCCCTTTGAAGGAAAGAATGCTCTCAACATGTCCTCGTATCTGTTTACTTTCCCAGCCTTCAAATGCATGTTAAAATGTGCTCACAGTCACTATTTTAGATGGTCTGGAGTCCAGTCAAGAGCCAGTTCTTTTCTTTGGGATTGGCATACTCACAAGATGGCAACGAAGGCAGTTGCAGCCCTTCCGGCTATGCAAAATAGGGAACTGAAGATATACGGAATGTTTTATAGACAAGTTTCCACGATCGCAGGCTTCTCCAGCCCAGTCCTCACTAGCAAAGCCAATGGCTGGAGGTGCTGGGAGGTATAGCCAAAAATATCTGGAGGGTACCAGTTGGAGAAGGATGCTACCCAGAGGCCTATATCTCAGTCTGGTGCCCTCCGATTGTGTCAGACTGCATCTCTCATACCCATCATCTGCTGTCCACTGGCTTTGCCAAGCCCTGGCATCTGCACACAGCACTCTGCCGGCTCCATCACTGCTATCTGGATCTCCTTTCCAAAGGTATTGACCTTGAAAGCTCGGAACAGTTTACCTGACGAAACCTCTCCTCCCTTGCATACCTACCCATCTCCTAAGGCCACTTCTGAGATCTGCTGAAGGAAGCCAGGTGGGTTATGGCACCCTGGTGTCCCCCGAGAGGCTTGTTTGGCAGCCCCCAGAGCAGTCTTTGCAACATCGGGTGGAGACTTTTTCATTCTCCCAGGCTTTTAAGTCCTTCTGTATTAAGATTCACACACTGCTGCTGGTTTTACCTTGGTTTTTTTCAGTGGATGTTGTACTGCATTTGCAAATTCTATACTTTTAACCTTCCTCTAGTGAATCAGCCAGAGACGTTTGGCTAAAGGAGTGCTATAGAAATGTAGCTGAGTAAATTGCCTTAAAAGCATTTTTTAAAATCATCTTTAAAAATGCACCTGGTGACGGCCACCAACAGCTGCCATTTCGATTTCCCACAATGCCCTACATATGGCATTGTAGAAAATTAAATAACAGTTCACAGGCTCCCGCTGCGGCTTACAACTGTGGCTGCCCAGCCAGGGCACACTGAAAGACCTCCAATCCCATGCCTTAGGCAGCCCTGCAGCTAGGTTTTAATGTCTCAGCTCAGGAATTCACTCAGAACGACATCATAATTCTTAGAAGGGGTACCAGCTTCACAGCCGGCATGCATTCCATGCAGGACATCCTTGTGTGAGAACAGCAGTACCCAGTTTTGAGAAGACAAAAGAAAGGCAGGTCGCTTACCTGTACCTGTTGTTCTTCGAGTGGTTCTCTGAGCATCCACACGCACAAGCTTCGTGCTGATGCACAGCCTCTTGCTGGGAAGCTCCTACAGTTAAGCATTCATTTTGGGTGGGAGACCCTCCCCTGTCTGTTCCCAGGAAGCAGGGGGAGAGGCTATGTCAGGCAATGGGGAAGATTCCCTCTTGCAGGAGAATCACAAATACATACCCAGTGTTCTGTTGGAGTGCGAGAATAACAACTCATAAAAAGGGCTGTTTGCATGGATTGAAAACACAAAGCAGTGAAGGACCCTCTCAGCTGATTGTTGGGGATATCAGCTAGAGTCACCCAAAATCTTTAAAGAATGGAAAGTTGTCTACTTGGGTAACTTGTACAAATGGAACTTGAAAATGTATTCTTTTTCCAATATTTTATGACGACGAGGTGTACCCGAGCCTAAGAGAGGGGAGTCCAACTTTCATCAGAGAAGCAGAACCACCCCTGGGAAGGGATAGGCTTCACCTTAAAAACTGGTTTTAGATTACCTCCAGATTGGCCAGAATATCCTCCTTCCAACCCCAGACTTCAGCTCCATATAGGAAACATAGAAGCAGAGTGAGTCAGAAGGGGCCTCCCAAGCCATCTAGTCTGACCCCCGTCTCCAGCCGGCTCCACTCATGACATGCCTACCATGTACATACCCAGCCTATCCTTGAACACCCAGGAGATGTGGGACAACCTTGCTTATGAATAATGTTAGTGCCGAGTCAATCAAGTGTCCACCCTGTGTATAGAAAAAGTGTAAAGCTGACCCTACCATCCTTCATGCTGGGGATTTAAGCATCGCAAGGTTTGTTTTCCATTCAGAGTCTCCATGAAAGTTACTCCAAGAAAGTAAAAGCAGCTGCACTGTTTGATTGTATGAGGGCACTCCAGCAAGATATTTTGGGCTTTCTTCTGAAGGCCATGCCACAGTGCTGTCCCCGCCGTTTGGCTGCATAAGTTGCACAGATCATCCAACGGAAAGAGGTGTGCTTCTAACTTGTAACGCCAGCAATGCTACCTCTTGAAGTACCTGTTCGGCAGTTCCATTGGCATATATGACAAAGGATGCATGTATTGGGTCTCAGTGTGCATCACTTGACATTGACTTACGCCAAACCACATTTGTCATCTTCATCCCCAGATCACAGTGGTCCTTTTGGAATTCTTCACAATCTTTCTCCTTCTCCCTGAGCCACTCTGGATAGCACTGTGCCCTCAACAAACCTGGCCATCACGCCGCTCACATGCACAAAGCACAAAACGCTAAAATGCTCCACAAATATTCCATTTTATTTGAGAGGTCTCTGCTTTTCCTGCATTCACCACCGTTCCATAGGAGGGGGACTGCTTCTCTGTGGAGCAGGCAGCTCCAAATGGGAGTCTTTGAGGAGCCATTCCTGAAGAGGTCCTATATCAGTTATGCTTAGCATAACCTGCCATCGTGCCCCTTCTCCCCCCACTGCAACGCCTGCACCAGAAGGCAGACTGCAGATTTCTCTGTCAAGAATTGCATGAATGAGACCACCAGACCTCTCGGTGCAAGAAATTTGACATCAGGACTTAAGAGTCTTGACAACTGCATAAGATAACAACATTTTAAAGTGACCTGGCTACACATTTTGTGGGAGAAAGGACGGCATATAAAGCAAAGCACCTCCAGGTGCACTGGATAGTCCAGGCTTGGTTCAGGCTGCAAGAACAAATAAATTTGTAAGGAAGTGAGATTGGGGAAGGGGATCATCATATGAGGAATGCATGCTGGGATGCAAGCAAAATATTTCAGGAAAAAACCCAGGCGGTAATGAGGACTAGCAGCACTCCCCTGCCAATGGATTAATTTAGTATTTCCTACAATACCTGTGGTGCTAGTGGGAAGGCCCTTTTTAAATCAAACTAGTATGTGCAGCAGGGCCTCAAGGATGCAGGAACAGAACCACTAGGTGTGGAGAAATGAAGAAATCATTTCCTGTGGGCTGAGAACAAAAAATAACCTAGAACAAGTTTTACAGGGGGAAAAAACAGAACTCAGTTTGGTTGAGGAGGTTCTTAATACGAAGCAGAGAAAAGTCCCCCTAGAGTTTGTGGTTGCTAGTCAAAGGTCTTGTGCATATTTTATACCATTTCTGCAGCAAGTTTAAAAGGGTCCAGGCATCTGAGCCAAGCAGCACCCACTGAAGCAACAGGTTTCTTTGATCTGGAGCAGGTCTTCTGCTTCAGCAACTCGGTCTGAAGGAAAGAGAGAGTGTTGTCCTGCCTTCTAAACGTGGCCAGACTGGCCGTCTCTCCACCAGGTTCTCCTTCCGCAAGAGAAACATGTCAAGACAGCTCCCTGGAGATCAGCCATCAGATCCTAGTGCGAAGGAACAAAGGAGAGGCAGGGAGAGGGGGGAAACCCTCACCAGTCAAGAGCACAGACAGCTGGGAGCTCCCTTGCTTGGGCCAAAAGCTAGCTAGTCTACCTTTACCAGGAGAGCTTTACTTCTTCACTGCTGCTTTCTCCACTCCTGGAACGAAAAACATCTGGGAAATGCAAAAAGTGCAGCTTACATAGTCGGGCACCAAGGTGTGTAAAAGATTCTGTTTTGCCATTCAACTCTTTATGTGCAAAACGGTAAGATGTGCAATTCAGCTGTGAGGTTATCACAGCAACATCTGTGGAGATTAGGCTGCTTGGCACCCTGCTGGCTTTGTGCTTGGTAGGCAGGACAGCAAAAGAGAAACCTTCAAATGCTAGATGCCACGCACCGTCGCATCCCGTCAAATACTCTCTCTGGTGCAAGCTCCGTTGCATGTTAGCTTTCACACACAGGGAGGTGTTAGATGGTAATACATGCTAACTCTCAAGTGTTGGTAAAATATACATTGTCAAAGACTACGAACGCAGATCTCCAGAGAATTAGCTGGGGAATATTTCACATCAGGAATCAGTCAGGAAGAGAAAAATCTGTTGGGAGAAAGATCATCTGAATACTAAGCTGGTCATGCCACCTTCATTCTACATGGTGCTCAATGCACGAGCCCCCAGGAGTGCAATTGAGTTACTTCTGAGTAGACATGAGCAGAGAATGTGCTCAGTTTGGAATCCTATATGTGAGTGAGTCCAACTGGAGTACTGGGAATCTTCTTCCCAGGATGGCTCTGTCAAAGCTTAAGGACAGCCCTAATAGTAATTTGCTCTGGAAGGGACCACCAGCCAAGGCACAAGGAAAGTTAACACCAGGAAAACATAGTTTACTGAGGTTCCCAGGTCAGATGTGAGCCCATCATGGCTGCAACTTCCAACGGAATGCGATTCCAGGCTGCTGTGGAAGCCAATCTTGGCTGGATAATGAGACACACAAATAACCACAAAATAAATCATTTGCACATGGGTAAACAGCACTGGCTATTTCTTTTCCAAGAGTTTGGACCCTTTATGGGATCAGGCACCAGTAAGGAAAAGCAAAGTTACTGCTGTGCTAGAGGGGAGAGAAAAGGTGCAGCCTGAATCTCTTGCTCACTTCTGGTATGGAAAAAGTCACTTGCACAAAGTCATTGACTGCATGCCTCCCATCCCCCTTTCTTGCAGCAGTGAGAGCTTGTTCAAGGGCAGGTCACTGCCCTTTGCCCCTTCTGCAGCCACAAAAAACAAAACACCCCTGTTGCAAAACAGACCCTGCTCCGTCCTCCCAAAGCAACTTTTCTGCAAATAGCCACTGTTCTTATGGGTTGCTTTCCCCTGCAGGGAACAGGGGCTTTCTCTGGGTGGGCAGAAATGCTTTTGGGACATTCCCATAAATCAGCCTTTCTCCCTCAGTACATGCTAGATGTGGACTACATCTCCTATCATCCTCAGTCAGCATGGCTTTTGATGGGAGTCATGACCCAATGCATCTGTATGCTGCCAGACGACCGAAGGCTGTGACAGGGACAATTCCCCATGACTCTTCTGCTTTTAATCCGGAGGTATGCCGACTGCACTAAGAGCATCACAGAGCCAAAAGTAGAACTGAAATTCCACCACAGCAATTTCTGCAGGACGAAGCAAACTGGCCTGATTTTAGTAATTTTATATAATACAGCCTACAGAATTTGTGTTTTGCTTCCCTGGGTACTACACTCACACACCCCTTGACCCCAAACCATATCAGGCTTCTGCAATCTCATCATGCCGTGTCCACCTGCTTTCAGGTATACAGTCACTATCATGAGGACCAGACACTTACAGGCTTATTTTCTGCTCCCCTCCCATCACTTAAAAAGAAGTTGAAACTATTTGGTCACCAGATTTGGTGGCCTTCACTTGCTTCTACAGGACTGGAGTGAATGCAGTGGGTCCAAGCAACAGCTTTGGTACCAATACCAGTTTGGCTACCAGAATGAGCAATACCTGAAGGCAGCGAGGCTGATATAGTATGGAGGGGCTGCAAAGCATTTCTTCAACAGCTCCCGGGTGGCTTCTAACAGTCTCCATCCACCCCCTCTGACAGGGCTTCCAGTCTACCACCATCACCATGAGAGAGTCGGGCAGGTCTGAGGTTCCGTACACTGCTCCTTTTGGCCCCCTGCCTTCAGCTGATGTACTCCCAACCCAAGCAACGCTGCAGAAGGAAGATGCCCGACAGCACCACGAACCCTGGAGAGAATCAAGCTCCCACAAGCTTTAATCAGGAACTCAGGATCACAAGCCTTCATCTCAGAAGTTGTTACAGCAATTCAGCTAGTCTCCCTCCTGCTTTCCCTCCCACAGAAGGAGGTCCCAGCACAGCAAAAATCACACGGCAACACGAAAAAGGCACAGCAAGAAACACACAGAATTCATTCCTCAAGGGGTAGAAGGAAAAGGCAGCTAACTAGAGAATATACCTGCATTCACCCGGCTCAGCATGTGTGAGCTTCTGGGCTCACACGAGGAGGAGGATGGTGGGGGTATAAATATAACTTCCCTAAATTTTCCAAGGACCAGTTTCTATTGTTGGCACTTCTGCCGGGTGGAGAACAAGCAACTGGCTGTTTCTCATTGACAGACAGTGGTGTTGTGGTAAATTCTGATGCGGAGATGTTCCCCTGCCATGCTTCCAAGGAGAGTCCAGAAATTCAGGTCACTGCGTTGACCCCCATCCCTGTGCATGCACGTGTATGGAATGTGTTTGCATGGAATGGCTCACCTCAAAACATTATTTTATTGCTGGGGAAATCCACTCTTCACCCTGCAAATATTTGCATCTGAGTTCAGAGGGAACCAGGAAGTCCCGGCACGTTGACCTGAGAGCGCTAGTTTTGCCAATGAAAATACATGCAAAGGGTCCATAGTGCCCCCCCCCCCCCCGGCTCTGCTATCAAGGCTTCAGACCACCAGTTCTTCAGAAACTGATGTGCCACTGACTGACTTCTAATTAATAAAACTTGAGAGGCTGCTGTTAGTGACCGGCTTAAATGGACCCTGGGTCTCCTCTTGGAGATGTAAGCTGACCGCCCCCTCAGTCCCTGTACAGACAGATCGCCATCTCCTCCCTGGAGAAGGATGCTTCAGATGAAGAGAGCCAGCACAGTGGGAACCGGCTGCAGTCACAGCTACAGCCAACTGCCTTCCAGAAGAGGAGCGGCCAGGACCCTCTTGGGGAGTCCCTGGAATCCCTCAAGGGCAGCAGCTGGAGTCCGAGGGAGCTCACCCCACAGAAAGGAGGAGGAGGAGTTTGTGGATTCTGTTGTTTGTGGATCCAGCAGAAGTTCAAACAGCAGGCTGAGCTTGGAGCCTCCCGTAAAACAACACACTGACCTAATTAGCTGCTGCATTGATTTACGGCTGGCTATAAGTTAGATCTGCAGGAGCCTGCTTGTCGTGGCAAACAACAGGAATTGTTACCGGCTTGTTTGGCTTTAAGACTAATCGGATTCCTAGACTTTTGGCTGGCTTCCTGGACATTCTCTTGGCCACCCCAGCCTGACTTAAACTCTGGATGCAGGAGCCGTACAGCCTTGACTCTGGGACTGAATTGACTCAACTTTTGGAAGGTAACAAAGGGACTTGGCATTTATGGGTAGAGAGAAGCTCACTAAAATGAACAACACAGTTGCTATTAGGTTGGCAGGGTCTTTCCTGTTTTCCAAGGCTCTTGAGGAGTCCATTCAAGGGTCCATGGGGAAGGACCCTGCCTTGGGATAAGGCTCCTATTTCGCATCTACTTCCACTTACCTTTGTATCTCCTACTGAAAAGGCCCTAGACAGCTTCTGCTAGCCAGAGGAGCTAGTCAACCGTTCTTGGTTCCCATCAGCCCTCGCTGCTACCTTCCTGGCTATGGCTGGAGGGCTGAAGAGAAGCCCTCCAGGGACTTCACCTGTGTAAACAGGGGGTTGCAACTTTTCTCTGCTAAAGGGTTTTTAAACCTAATTTACCACACCAGTCTTATTTCTCTTCCTTTCCTTGTAGTCTGTGCTGAGAGCCACAGGGGCATGGTGGCTAAGGCACTGGACTGGGACCGTGGAGATCCGGGTTCTACATCCACTTGGCTTTGAGGCTCACTGGGCAACTTTGGCTAGTCATTCAGTTTTAGCTTAGCCTGGTCTACCTCCTGGCCTGTGCACAGGCTTATGATGAAAGCCTGCACAAAGTTATGATTAAATTGGTGACGGTTTTATTGTGCTTCAGCTTGGATATTCTGCAGCAGAAGGGACTATCGAGTGGCACAAATAGTAATATTTGAAGATTTCTTCATGGATCAGAATTTGACGTGAGGGGGCACCTCCTAGTGTGCATGGGGAAAGAAGCTCGGTCGATGGTCTAATCAGGTACACAGTTAAGCTCCCATCTGTGTAAAAAGGTGTGGGTGTGTGCGCATGGTGCGGGTGACAGGACAGGAGTGGGAACCCTGTGCTCGATTTCCAGCTCCCCCCATTGCTTCTTGCCCAGACTCCTCGCTGGGTCTAATGGGAGTTTAACCTGAGGACATCAGGTCTCACCTGGTGCTTTTCTCCAACAGCAGCTGTTCCTCAATTAAGCCTCCAGGGCAAGCAAGAAGGACAAACAGATGCATCCTCATGTGAAGGACCACCAAAGCCAGCCAGGAGCAGAATCCAGGAGCCGTCCTGATGACTTACTTTGAGCACTGACTCGCTCACGCCACAGCAAAGCTGTGCAGACCAAGCACTCAACAGTGGAGTGCACCTTGACTAGGAGCAAGGGCGCCACAGCACTCTCGTGGCTTCAGGCCAGGCTACGTATTACACTCACCGGGGCTCTTGAGACAGAGAAAGCTGGACAGCAGCAGTAGCTGCTTCCCTTTTGCCACCTGCTTCATACCCTTGCTTCTCCCTTTCTCCTTCTATCCCACAAGGAACCCAATAGGGCTTGAGGACTTCCATTTTGTCTTCACAGCAACCCTGTGAGATAGGCTAGGGTGAGAGTCAGTGACTGGTCCAAAGCTACACAATGAGCTTCTTGGCCAATTGGGGAGTAGACCCAGTCTTCCCAAGTCCCAGTCCAGCGCTTTCCTCACAGCACTACACCATCTGCACGCATGGGCAGGTAGGCCAAACGGCAGCCATGGCTGCTCCTCTACCAGGTGTGCATCCTCTCCAGCTTTCCTGGACCTTTGGGGGGCAAACGCCTTCCGAATTCTCACAGGGCTGGGCTGCCTTTACATGAGGAACCTGACATGTAGCCAAGAGAACCAAGACTGGCCCAGGTCAGGTCTGAATGGCTCAGCTCCATCCCTCCGCCATGCCTTGGGGAAAACTCTTCCTTTCAAAGGCAGAAACATCTGGCTGCCTTGCACATCCTCATTCCGTGTGCATGCACACCCACACGCCCATTCAAAAAGTTCACCGCTTTTGGTTCAAAGCAGTCTCCCCCTCCCTCCACCTCTCCCCTTGGAGTAAAACAGCAGAGGAAAAAAGAAGGCATCACCATGCTAGGGCCCAGTTTATGCATTCAGCAGAAGGAAGGGGTAACATTTTTCCTGGAGGAAACATCTAAAATGGAAATAAATATCCACCCACATGCCCCCGCAGATGGAAGGCTGGCATGTCAGGGAGTTCAAGTTAGCCTTCTTTCAAGAAAAGCCATTGTTCTATATGCAGGGGAAAGTATCAAATAACATGAGGACTTGAATCTTGCTGAATGTATAAAAAAGTGCCTCTGGGGAAAGAAACACCACTAGGGACCAGAGTGGCAGAAAAGGTTATAGGTTTTTTCCATATGTCAGAGGAAGCTCATTATTTCTCGACGCTTATCACACACGAATACACCTATTGCGGGTTGTCCTCTCTGGTGACAGGCAGCATGCAGGGGAGATAAAAACATAAAAATGGGGGAGATGGGAATCGATGTTAGAGAACAAAGTAGCCATGCCACAGCGCCCCTATAAACACACCCCAGAAATGCGCCCCTCTCTCTCTCTGCAGGGGAAATATAGGGGGACCCTCCACGCTTAACCACTGTGGCTAAGATTACAGAGGGCAGGAGAGGAATGGAAAGGCCTGCTCTAACTACTGCACTGCACTGAGCTGTGACCAGGCAGGAGAATCATGGATCAAATTAGAGATATGGGGATTAGGCGGGGAATAGGATGAGATGGGGCAATCCAAACAAGCAGCAGCCCTGCCGGATCAAGAACTCTGAGGCAAAGCAAGTTCCCCCCACTGCTGCAACACTGATGGAGGAAGCTGCACCTGCAGAATACCAGCCTCCTGCACAGTTCTGAAAAAACAGAACTACCATTCTTTTTGCAATGTGATCGATCAAGGGTTAAACCAGATGTGCGGTCAAGTGGAGTCCTCAGATGTGGCCAGATTTCACTTCCCATCACTTCTGACTGTGGGCTGTGCTGGTTGGAGCTGCTGGAACTTGGAATCCAAGGAAGTCTGGGGGGGCCCAGGCATCCCCATCCAGGGGCCAAGTTATCCACTGCAAGAAGAGAGGGTGGTGGCCCTGACTGGAAGGCATCCAGCAGAAATCAGCTGTCACCATTGTCACCGCTGAGTTAACTGAACTTTCAAGGCCCTTGTGATTGCAGGCTGGGGCACAGATTACCAATTGTGTGCACAGTCACAATTTGGCAATAAATCAAGATTTGCACATAGGGGTAATCAGGCCAGTTAAACCCTGGACAAGGGATATACCGTATTTTTCGCTCTATAAGACACGCCTGACCATAAGATGCACCTAGTTTTTAGAGGAGGAAAACAAGAAAAAAAATATTCTGAATCCAATGGGCACATCATCACAGGCACATTCCCCATCACTTCCCCATGGGCTGCACATCTGACAGACTTACTGCACACACACATTCGCTCTATAAGACGCACAGACATTTCCCCTTACTTTTGAGGGGGAAAAAAGTGAGTCTTATAGAGCAAAAAATACGGTATATGGAATCTGATGGGGGGCATGAAAATCAAACAGCATTTCACAATGTGGTCCACCAGATTCCAGTTCCCCGGCTCTGTGCTGCTGCTGACATACCATGGTATAAATTCAGCTATTTTGCAGACTTCTGCCTTTCAGACAGTGACCATTTGAGCATTATGAAAGTCTGCCAATGAAATCTGCACAAAATCAAACAATCTGTGCCAAAGACCACCAGTTATATACACACTGAGTGATGTGCACAATTTGCACAAATTTTGCAATCATGGGCCATGTAAGAGGTGGAAGGGTACAAAAATAACTGGCGTTGGGTTGGAAGTGGGCAGGAAGAGTGTCAAGCCCAAAGGAGACAGATGTCCCCGTATCTGCATAGCCCTACCCTGGGCCTGACAGACCTCAAGCAATCTTTTTGCAAGAATTCCCTTGGAGAACGCACATTTGCTTCAGGAGGTTGTAAGACTGGAAAGGCAGGGCCAGGACGTTGCCGTTCTCATGTTTCATGTAACAGACAAAAACAAAAAAGGAAGGAGGAAGGAAGGAAGGATGAAAGAAAACTCAGGGCGACATGTTGTTGTTTTGTCTCAAAGTCCTTCCCCCTGGTGACAGGAGATAATCCATTCCTGGTTGGCCACAGCAACATCTTGACTGCAATCGGGACGAAAACAATGCAGCAAAAGCACGGCTGATAGGCAATGGCTTTCCTACACAAAGGTAGTTTTTTGCATGTAGACTCAAATCGTTTTTATGTTGCTGAAGCAAAACGCAAGTGGTGTTGCACTCCTACCCTTGGTCTCTGGGGTCTCTAATGAGAAAGGTGCTACGTGCATGAGACAAGAATTGTGTGACGTCCTCACAGATTTTGAATCTGTTCAAAAAGAGGGTGAGTTGGAGCCAGGGGGAAAGACTGGAAAAGACAGAGAGAACTGACCACTATCTGGTGATTCCTGAAGCACATCTGCGAAGACAGACAGAGGAGGTAGCAGAAAAGATACAGATGAGAAACTTGACGTGTGTGAGAGAGGAGGACAGGACCATGTGGAACATTGGACATTCCTTCCACATCAACAGAAGCCTACAAGTAGCAGGAATACAGAATTTTTTGGTGGGTTGGGGAGAGAGAGAGTCACTGGCAAGCAAAATAAAAGTACATTGTCTATGCTTTTAAAAAAGTGCACCTAAAGGTACAATCCTATGCAGGTTTAGAGGGGAGAAGTGTCTTACAATTCCCATCATCCCCCAGCAAGCACAAACCTCTTCTATCTAAATCTGATTAGGATTGCATCTGTATGTTATTATTTAGAAGTGAAATTATTATTTTGGGGTAATTGAAATAGTTTTTAAAAATTATTTTAAAGGAAAAAATAACACGTTATTTTGAAAGAAAAGCAACCATGTTGGGATGGGTTTCTGATCTGGGTGGGGCCACTGTGCCAGCCGCTTCATAGGGAATCCCATGCCCCCAGAAAGCTTCAGTTTCCCTCTGCGGGGGTTGATGTATATATAAAGGGGAATGGCATGGCTGCTAAATTAAAGAACCATGGACAATGCAGGGTGTGTTTCGGCTGTGAGAGAGGAAGATGCGACACAGGTTAGTGGCCGGTATGTACTCCCAACACAGCAGGAACGAGGCACCTGAAACAACAGCTTGACCTCAAGGGGAGGCAATGTAAAGTTTCCTTCCCCATGGAAAAACCCTCATGTGTCAAAGCTTTGCTGCCTTTTAGAGTCCCAGGGCCCACATCTAAATCAAATCCTAATCTTGCAAGCAGGAAGGACAGAAGCACAGGAAGAAAACAAGAGAAACCCTGAGTGGCACCAAGGGGGAGGGAGAGAGGATGGAATGAAGAATGGAGGGAAGGAAGGACAGACGGACAGACGGAAGGAAATGGTACCTGAGGAGGGAGCATGTGTGCATCTGCTCAGAGTAGACAAGTCTTCAAAAGGAGGCTAATGGTTAAGTGTGCACCGGCCGGCACACTTGCTGGTTGGCACAAACACTTCAGAGTTGTGTGGCGCTCAATGGAAAGGGGAACTGCTAGTCCTGGTGCAGCTGGGAGTGCAGATGTATGCATGGAAAAGCTGTCCGGGGCAGCAAAGGGGCGGGGGGGGAGATACGATGTGTGGAGAGAAAAGCGTGACATGAAGGAAGTGAACAGAACAGGGTGGGAGGTTGCCAAGGGAGAGAGGGCTGGCTTCCCTCACTTTATCCTGGTCACATTAAACGGAGGAGAGAGAGAGAGAAAAGACAGCTGTTGTGTTAATTGCCTTAATGGCCGTTTTGATGATACATTCGAAGTTATGGCATGATATAAGATGGCTGCAGGTCATGAAGGGAAATTTCACAGCCCACAGAAGGGTGGGTGAAGACTCTCTTCTCTGCCCGCCCATCTACTTTGTGTAGTTTCTTTTTAAACTGTTGTATTCCAGATTGTTCAATCAGGTATCAAAATGAAGACCAGATGTTCTTCTAGACAGAGCATCTCCCCCCATTTCTCAGAGGTCGGATCCTGTCTCCCAACTGGGATGTCATTAAGTCATTTTAGATCTGGGTCAGATGCTCTTATGGATCTGCTCTCATTAGATGATAAATCTAAAGGTGAATTACTACATTCACTCCAGACGTTGCTATCCTTGCCCTGTTGTAATTAGGGGGCCCTTCTATTCACTTTGCTGAGTGGGGCCCTTGGCCCTGGCCCCCAAGTCCTGTCCCGAAGTCCCGCCCCCCACACCAACCACTGTCCTAAGATGCCTGCAGGGCACTTACAGTGTCTGATAGGTGTTGTCCTTTGATCGGAGGAACTTCACCACAAAAAATATGACCGCTTGGAGGCTGAGCACCAGGACAATCCCTCCAATGAAGCTGGCAGAGTCGAAGCCCGGGGGGCGGTACTCGGGGGTGCCAGTTAGCGGGGGGGTGACTGTCGAACCTGAGGGAAAACAAAGTGAGAGGACTATGAGGGCCTGAGGCCAAAGGCTTGGCCACAGGTGACTTGCATGCACTCTGTCTCCCGTTTATCTATCCACTCCCCCCACCTTGGTCTCCTTGTTTAATTCTACACCTGCATTTCACACCAGGACAGACAAAACCCTGGCAACAAACAGCAAATACATTCTTCACCCTGAATAAACGATCGGCCAAAAAGGTGCTCAGACCTCAAGAACTGTCTGGATGCAGGAGTAGAGATGATGGAGCTGCTCCACTGACGCAGATGGAGAGCCACGCAGTGCAGCAAACCAGGAGCGGGGAACCTCAGGCCCAGTAAGCACTTCGATCCAAAATAAGCTGGGTTTCTGTTTATTTTTGTTCCCTTTCCCCCTCAGTCCCAGTCACCCCAGGAATGCAGCCCCCCACGAACGTCTCCAAAAGCGAATTCAGCTGAAAGAGGTTTCCTACCCTCGCACAAGACACACAAAGGTATATTTGGTTTGATTCGTAGTGGATCCTTGTTATGGATTATGCATGGGGGTTCGGATGGGTTATATTGCCGAGGTTCTATTGTAATTGTTCTGTTTGGCTTATATGTAAGGTTTTATTGTTGTGATTATATTTACTGCAAAATAAATTAAAGTCTAAATAAATTAGAGGTGCTCTTTCAGGGCATCTGATTCTACAATCCACCTGCACTGGCACATGCGATTTTTTCTGGTCTATCCATGCTACGTTCATGTTGAACGTTTCCTGGCCTTGTGGGCCAGGAAATTTATTCCACAGCATCAGTTCTTGCCTTCTCAGAAGTGAAGTTCCTTTCCCCAAGGATGATCGCCCATCGCAAATAGTTGATTCCCTATTGCCATGAGGCCCCTGCTGACCATTTGTCAGCACAGTGTTGGCAGGATCTGGATTTGCTTGTCATTGTTTCCTCCCTTCTTATTCAGCTTCCTGAAGTGTCCCATGCACTGATGGTGCTGGACAAGTGACAGCTCTTCCCCGGCAAGCTGAATCCCCAGGACGCCTTCGTGCAGGCTCTGTCCCCTGCCTTGGGTGAAGAATCCCTTCTGAGCTGCGTTAACAGGCCAAAGAGGCCTTTAAGGAAGACTGGGAGCTTTGCTGATGCTGGAACAGATTATAGGGTGCTGCTGCGGATGTTCTCCATCTTGTGAGCCAAGCCTCCATCTTGTCTGGCTCAGATGAAAAGCCTGACTCAGCAGAGAAGATGAACCAAGGACACCTCAGAATATCAACACCAATTAAGGAGCAGCTGTTTGCTATCAAAGAGCACAACAAGGCCAACGCAACATTCCAAGACCTCACTAGCTCATGTGCCTGTGAGAATCTGCCAGCCCTCCCTGCTCCCTGCTTATCAGTAAGTTGCTTAGCTACAGCTGGACTTGCTGCAGCGCAAAACTTTCAGGTTGTTGAGAGCGCAGGGCGTCATGGCATCAGCAGCAAAGAGGGCACAGCTAGGTGCTTGGCGCGGCCTCCCTTTGTTAGACACTGACATCTCCCAGGCAGCTTTGCTGGCTGGCTGTTCCAGCTGACTGAAGCTCACCTTGCAGTCCAGTTCATGCTGTGTGCTGTAAGTAACTTGCTGCTAAATTCTTTTGAAAGCTAGTAGACATCTATTTTATGCAAAATAAAGAGCCTTCCTTCTTGCAAGTACACCTGGATCTTGCACATATCTCAAAGAATTCCTCCAGCTCACTGCAGGGGGACAGCAAGGGGCAAGACATGGAGGGGAGGTGCAAAAGGGGCTTGATGCCTGGATCTCCTTGCCAAACGAGCAGCATGCTTCACAAAATGCAAAAAGCGAGAAGCAGCCCACCTTTTTCAACAGCCTGTGTGTGTGGCAACTGGCCCACTGGTCCCCCCTCCCTGGCCAGCCTCCCAGACCAGCCTTTCCTAGGCTGTTGCAGTGAAAGACTTGTGCGTGAACGGAACATGAAGAAGGAGGGCTTGTGCTAAGAGAAAGAGAGGGTGAGCTGAAGCAATGCAACAGAGAGGCCTGCGGTGGATGCCAAGCAGAAATCTCACGCAGAGATAAATGAGCGCACAACTGCCCACTGGGAGCCTGCACTGGATCAATAATTCACAAGGCTTTGGGATAGAGTTACTCGCTTTAATTAGCCCTAAGCTCTTCCATTCCTGCTTTCGTTTCCGCAGGAAGATTCACGCTCCCTGAGCACGGATGCGCACGCAATCCATCTCCCTTGCGCTACTGCAGGAGCCAGGCTTTTCCACACCATTCCTCTGGCCTACCTTTTTAAGTTTTCCCATCCAGGCAGCAGAGGTGTGGAAAAAGCTTCTCTCTGCAGTAGCAGCATGATCTTTAAAAATTAACTCCTCGATGTCCATCTGCAGTCTTACTAGGAATTGGGGGTTGGAGGAGGGAGAGTGGAAGCATTCGGTCTTCTCAGCTGCTGCTACCAGCTGAAATCTTTGCAAAGGAGTGGCACAGATGAGCCGCATGCCACAGCTGGTTGCTCTCTCCCCTTCCTCTCGCATCTGAAAAGGGGATTTCGACTCAAGCTCTCAAGCTTAAGAACTTGTTGACAAATCGACAGTGGATTGGAAGGTGGTGGATTCTCAGTCATTAGATGTTCGAAAGAAGCAGCTGAGTGGTGCCCCCCCCCCCCAACCCATGCTAAACTCTGGCCTGGAGGACTCCGTCTATTTCGGTCCAGCTTGCTTTCATGCCTATTTGCTTACACATCTATTCTGTCCTGCTTCTGTGTTAAACTGCGAGGATTAAAAAAGTAACTCTGCACCAAGATGCGCATTTAAGGATGCGTTTTGGAGCCACCTTCTTTCAAAATGTGCATTTTTAAATGCGTTTTCCTAATCTGGGACCCTTCACAATGTCACAGCATCGGACATGCAAATCTGAAAGCCCCATGGATCAGGTCAGTTTGTACTGGAACTTATGGACACCAAATTCCTCAAGCTTTCCTAGTTAACATTAACTTCTAAGGCAGAGGTTGGCAACTGGGAATGCTCTAGATGTTTTGGACTGCACTCCCATCATACCTAACTGGGGCAAATGGATGCTGTAGTCCAAAACATCTGGAGGGATTATTAGCAGTCACTTTGCAAGCCATGGTTTAGACATGCCCTAACTTGGGTGCCCACTGGTTGCATTGAACTGCCATGAGCCACAGCCATTGGCCATGCTAGTTGGGGAAGATAGGAGCTGTAGTCCAACACAGCTGGAAGGCACCAAGTGAGGGAAGGGTAGCTTATTCAGATGTCACAGATAGCTGCAGTTTGTGCAATCCAGAAATGGAACTGAAATATGAGAAAGGCCGAAGAAAGGTATATGAGAGCATGAAGCCCACTGCTTGTTCAGATAATTTTCATGGGATTCCTGAAATCCCTGGCCACCAAGTAACAAAGGAGCAGCCACCACTGAGTATGATGGAGAGGTTGGGGTAAATCTGCCGCAGGACGCATCTGGCCCCAGAGCCGGACAAGTTCCAAAGCAAGGCTAAGCTGACACTTCTGTCCTTCAGGCTTAGAATATCATGTGTCAGATATTCAGTTCAGATCAGAGAGTCAACTGGCCCTCTGCAACTGCAGCACTTAGAATTGTCTGGTGCAGAATCTTTTAAACATTTAAATTAAAAAGTTAAAAGCCTATTTAAAAATTGAAAACCCAACAAAGCAATCAAGCCAACTAGTAAGACCACAGAACAGCAGCAAGGCAGAAGATACAGAAGGAAGGAAAAAACATTGTCAGACCTACCGGACAGCCCCAGCAGGGAGTGTTTTGGCTCCCCCTTCTGAGAGCTGCAAGTGGGCCGGCCGGCCATTGCTTCCTAGGAAGACAGTTCCACAGAGAACTGCAGCATGGGTAGATCCCGACCCTCATAGCCACAGAGCCAAGTTCAAATGAGGACAACCCCACCTCATCACAGGGCTTTCTCCTGATGACCTCAATGCATGGGCTGGGTATGCATGGAAAGACCTGCTTTTGTGGGCATCCAGGGCTCGGGGTGCCAATTTATGTATTTATTATTATATTTCTATTCTATCATTTTCCCTCTTGCAAGGAACCTGAGGCAGCTTACATAATCCCCCACATCTCATTTTATCCTCACAACAACCCTTGGAGGTAGGCCAGGCTGAGAGTCAGTGCCTGGCCCAAAGTCACTCTGAGTTTCGTGCCTGAGAGGGGAATAGAACCTGGTCTCTCAGTCCCAATCGGACAGACTAGCCACTGCTCCATACCACCTCTCATACCTCACAGGAATCCAACATGCATCCACAGAGTCAGTGCTTTAATTGCTAGGTATGTGTTTTGCAGGGATGCTCAAGCGGGTGCCTCCCATGTAGCCCACAAGGTTCGATGCAGGCAGGAGACCAAGCTGCACCAGCAGGCGAGGCTGGGGAAGACTCCAGCTGGAAAGTGTGGGAGTCCTTGCAGTCAGTGCAGGAAAAACGGCCAGTGTAGAGGCCACCTGTGCGATCCTCCCTTGCAATCGCAGAGACGAGTGAGGCAGCAATCCGCATTTCCGTTGCGCTGGTGACGTTGCCATTAGCTCAAAGGAGCGACAAATGCCAGATCCTATCCCTTTCCCAGGGGCTCAAGAAGGATCCCATCCCAGGGTGAGATTAATGACTCCCCCGTCCTTCAGGAGGAAGGCCACTAAAGCAGGACTGACATCTCTCGCTCGAACTATTTTTATGTGAGGGGCAATGAAGCCCCTCGCTATTTTAAGGGAGGGGAAAGTGAGGCGCTGAGGATTATTTTAAGAAAGGGCAGCAACCCGCTTCTGGGAGTGTGCAATGCACACAGTGGAAGGGCTTGATAAAGAGAAGGTTGCCCGGGGCACAAGAAGCAGCTTTAAAAAGCTACTCTGCATTCGCCTTGTGATGCACCCATGGTCTGCAGAAGCTGCCCACAGAGAGGCCTTCTCTCTTGCCCCATGGCTCCAAAGACAGCACCCTCCACGTTCCAGGACTTCTCCAAGGCAGGCACACTTACCTGGTGTGCGGATCTCCGGCTCCTTAGTCTGTGGTTTTGGAGGCGCTTTAGTGGTTGTAGGTGAATGCTCCGTGGTGGGTGTGGGTGTTTGTGGTGCTGGAAGAAAGATCATCCAGAGAAAGAAAGTCAACTCATATTTCTTACCTGCACACTAAGTGAGCTGCTTCAGATATATGAAGAGGGTCAATCAAAAAGTGCCATATTGAGGAAGTAACCTCAGGGTTGTGCTGAGAATCGACCCCACACACCTGTCGGAGACTTCCCAGGAGCACTGCACAAGGCAACTCTTGGCTGCAAATCCCAGGCCATTCGGAGTAATCCAAGCTGGCTTTCTTTTGCTTCTCAGTCCTGCACTGAACACTGGACCCCCCGGCTCCTCTGCTGTGCTCTTCCGTTAGCAGGCAACAGGGCTCTCCCAGACTGCTAGTTGTCCATCCGCAGCACCTTCTGCTGGCAGAACCTCATATGCACCACCTGTTCTATGCCAGCCTGGGCAACTTTGACCCTCCACGTGGTTTGCTATAGAACTCTCATTTGTTGTTATGTACCATCAAGTCATCTCTGACTTATGGCAACCCGATGGAGGGCTGTCCCCTGAAACATCCTGTCCTTAAACTGCCAGTTTCCTTTTGTCATTGATTATGCGGGCTAGGTCTGATGGGAATTGTAGTCCAAACCATCTGGAGGGCCACAAGTTGCCCGCCTCTGTTCTAAGTTTAGCTTTTCCTAACCTGGTGCCTTCCAGATGTGTTGGATATCTGATATTTGCAGCTACTGAGGCCAACACATCTGGATGAAAGCAGATGGGGGAAGGCAGCTGCAGGTTACTGCCTTGCAGTGCCTGGGTCTTTATTTAATTTTCAATCATTTCTAGGCTACTTGAAAGGGTGGAAGCCTTTCAAGGTGGCAATCAAGATAAAAGCCATGCAGAACAGAATCAATAAACATTGAAGAAATATATATTCATTAAAAGTTCCTTTAAAACAGTTATCATTGTTTTAAAATATTGATAAAAACAAATACAATCCATAAAACCCAGCAGCCCAAGACTCTGCAGGAAAACCTGCAAAAGCAGGTGAGTCTTTGGAGCTTACTTGAAGAACTGCAAATAAGAGGCCTGAGCATCCGAGTGATTCCAGTAGTGCAGGGGCCACCCCTAAGAAGGCCCTGACTAGTACCTGCAAAGTAGCTAAGCTACAGTATAGGCAGTAGCTTTTGCAAGCTCCCACAAACACTTTTTAGAAGCAGAAAAGATTACCTTCACACATTTTGGTGACATTGAAAAATAAACACTTTTCCTTGGCTGGTTCTCCCTTTCTCACACAGCTCCCAGTGCCTAAAAATGAAGAAAAAAAACATTTAAAAGAGAGCAATAAAAGCCCAATGAAAACCCAAACAGGCTTCCTTCAGTCCTTTTTAGTTCTCACTGTGGAGTGGCCAACGGCAAACCCTCTTTCAATTATAGTATGGTTAAGGTCTCATGGAGAAAGAAGATGTGGCTGCAGGTCACTGGGTCTGCCACCCCCCACCCCCCACCCCCTCCATCCTGGAAGAAAGTCTGAAAAGGAATGCCTGCATTTGTCAAAAAGCTCCCAGCGTGATCAGGCTCCATTGCACTTTCCCCGGCCACCTCTCCCTCTTCCAACAGATGGGCAGCAGAGAGATCATAAAGAGGTTTGGGCACATACCCTAAGGAAGACATAACGGCATCCTATGCACACCCACTGCGCCCTGACCACTCATGCCGGCTTTGATCTTGCAGCTGCAGCCAGTTGCTGCTGCAAGTTATACCATGAAGGCACTGAAGCCCAGCTCCACCTTGGCCACCCCTCCCCAATCATAAAGAAGAAAACCAGCTTTCAGGACATGCTCTGCAGCTCTTGCCATAGAAATCTCATTCCTAGAGCATCCTAAGGAGCAGGCTTAACCTTCAAACACTACTTCCTGGGATGCTTAAGAACAAGACTTCCACAGGAGGACCGTACAGCCTGCTTTTCAAGAGTCTTTCCCTTCCTCAACTACCGACACTTCTTTCCGCACTGGAAGACATCATGAAGGTGTCTTGGGGAGTTATCCAATTTCTGGATGGTGGAAAAGCAGCAGCTACAGGACTGGGACCGGAGGCTCAGCTGCACCACAGTGCCCTAGTGGCCACAAATTGGGCTGCTTAGCTGAAATCATGGCCAGGCCCCATCCCTGCTTCCAAATCTTTCTCCTCGTTGACTTCACATCCCAATTTGGCCATCTTCTTAGCCTAGGCTTCCCCTACTTGCTGCTCACCAGATGTTTGGAAGTACAGCTCCTATCATCTTCCACCAGTAGCCACACCATCTGGGGCGGATGGGCATCAGAGTCCAAAACATCTGCAGAACACCGGATTGCCCTCTGGCCTTTAGGTGAAGAAGGGAAGAACCTGCCTCGACCCACCTCTTTCAGCCAGCCTCTCTGTTAGCCCTTCTCCAACTTGCCTTCCCTCTTCTTAGCTGCCTCCTCCTTCCCCCAGATTCCTTCCATTGCCTCCTAGCATGATGGGCGTTATCACCATATTGCTTCCATGCTGGTGAGCTGCCTCAACATTTTCATGGAAAGCATGCAGCAGTATTTTGGCAAGCAAAAGAAATGTCCAGAGGAACAAAACGACATGCACAGAACTGGGAAGAGAATAAGCCAACCATGTTCTATCCAGGTCTTTAAGCAGAGCTGGAACACCTCTGAGGAAGAATGAAGCAAAATATTAACCAGGTTTGCAGGGTTGGACCTTTGAAATCTAACTCTAGTATTTGCCTCCATAAGTTTGCCTACCATCAGCATTGATTTCGAACCCCAGTGCTCTACAGATGAATGTTTACACTATACATCATTTTTGGTACTTCTTAAAATGGGCAGACACGTTATTAATGTATCAAACCAACACTTGCTCTCCAGCTGTCTTGGAACTTTTCACAGCTGCAAAAAGCACCTGCAGCTTGTGGCTTGCAATTCCTCTGTAAAGCGAGAAACTCGGATGCTGACAGAGAATTTGCATGGCCAGCTGTCCCTCCCTCTAGGCCTCTCTCCATCCTCCCATATGCTCCAGCTGCTGCTTGCTTCTACCCACTAGCGTCCTCTGCGGAGAAGTGGTCATGGCTCAACGGGAGAGCATTGCTTTGCCTGCAGATGGTCCTGGGTTCAATCTTTGGCATCTTCAATTAAAAGGAGAAAATAGTAAGTGATGGGACAGAGACCTGGGGACTTGTGTCCAGTTAGAACATACAGAGGCTCTGATTTACTCTGGTGTTTCCTATATACCAGATTGGAACAAAACAATAATACACAGTAAACATTCATGTTGTGATCACGCAGGGGAAAAGACATAGGTTTGGGCCAATGAGTTCACTTTGCATAGACCCCGCAAAGCTGTGTCACGCTTTGCAAGGTGAGCAATCCCATCTTTCTTTCCTACTCACCTGGCTTCTCCAGGGACTCCTGACAGCGCATCCACACACAGTCTGTGATGTTGCGGGAAGTGTCACCTTCAATGCACTTGTCACACCGCTCCAACTCTTTGCACTCTCCTGCAAGACCAAAAGGGGGGAAAACACAGACACAGAGATGAAGGTGGATTTCCATGCAATGAGTGTGAAACTCAGCCCTGACAAACTGAAAGAGGTTGCAGAAGAAAACTCAGAGTTGTGCACTGGGCGAATTTGAGCTAGTCACTGTCTCTCCCCCTAACCTACCTCATAGGGTTGCTGTGAGGATAAAAGAAGAGGATAATGTAAGCTGTCTTAGGTTCCTTCCAGGAACAGAGGTGGGGCATAAATATAATAGCATAAATGAATGAGATTTTCCACTTAGATATCATGGTTTGGATGAAAGGTCTTCAAACTTGGGATGAAAGACCTACAAACTCATTTGCCAGCCCACTGCTGCTAAGCACTGTTTTTGCCCCGAAGAGAGCATGGATTCGGAGCGGGCGGGGGGGGGGGGGAGTCCCTACCTGTCTTGCATGCCTGGAGAAGGGAATGGACACTCCTTGACTTCAGAAGCACCTTAAAGAGCATTCCCTGTTGCTACATTTATTATGTGTTAACAGTATTTGTCTTCCACTTCTCAGCTGAAAAGTCTCCAGGAGTGGCCTAGTTACAATCAGTACAGCAAAACAGTTCCCGTTTGCAAGCTTGCAACCTAAACAACATGACACACAAGGAAAAGGGAGGGAAGGGGAGAAACATGCCATCCTGAGCAGGGCTGGTGGGACAACCCTGCCTCCCTTCTCTTCTACCTCTGCAGGAAAAACTGGTGGTGATGCCAGGCGGTGGAGGAGGAGGAGGAGAGCTGGCCTGAAATTCAGAGAGGGCTGCAGAGCCAGAGACGGCTGCTGACTTTCGTGCATCGGATGCTCAGTGCAGTGGGGCTGAGCTCCCAGCTCTCTCATCCGCTGTGGCGGCTGCCCCCATTGCGCTCATCGTAAGTCTAGCTTAATGTCAAAAGATCCTCTCACCTCTGCCTGGAGGGGGGCAGACAGGGGCACAGGGAGAACATGTTTTGGCTGGCCACCCAGCTCAGCTAAGGTTTCACCCCCACTTTTCCTCGATCTATTATCTTGGAATTTGGTCACCAAGATCCACACCACTGGCCTTGTGGGAGCAGCTTCCTTTTGGATCCTCCTTTCTCTGAACAGCCATTCTAGCTGCTTTCAAGAAGAAACAACAGCATCTTTGTAACTTATGTAAGAACTGGTTCCTGGATGTGCTTGCTATCCCCTCCCCTCTCCACATCCTTGTGCTTCTGCACTGTGTCTATTAGATTCGCCTTCCTCCAGCTGGGGCCCTCCAGATGCGTTTGACTACAACTCCTAGCATGCCCAGGTAAGCGATATTGAACCGCGAGCCTACAGGCAGGGACTGAATTAAAACATGTATCTGCTCAGCACGGCTGAGCAGATCGCAGCCTTGCGAGATCTACTTTATGTTTTTCCCCAAGATCCTCCAAACAGAGGCTGATGCAAACAACATGCATGTATAATTCAAAAAATTCTGATCCACGGACATTGTTCTGAGCTCCGGAACTCAGTGAAGCTCGTGGCCCTTTCTCACAAAAACCCACTCCTAGTCACCACAAGCTTTAATTTCAGCAGTATAATTTGGGGCATGGGGGAGTTCCTTGGTTATTATTAAACAACGAAGATTCGAAAACCTTGACTACTGTTCTTAAAATTATTGTGAGACCTACCAGTCAGCCCTGATCTACCATCTGCCCTTCTCTGCTTAATGGCATGTTTAAAAAGGTGCTTTATAAAAATAGTATTTCTGCAGCTGCTACTAACAGCAACAAGAACGCTTGACAATCTGGGGACTCTATCATGCGATACATGCATTGACAAAGGCTGCTGCCAATCACAGTATTGGCAACACGTTGGAATGGCAGGAAGTTGATCAGAGGGACTGAGCCAGATGTTGTGCGACTAGAAGGACAACTTCCTGGAGGGTCTGATGCATGCAGTGGAAGCTCATGTCCGACTCGCCGGTTTATGCATTGCATTGACCTCTTAGCGGCAGCGCTGACACAAATCCCGGTTTGCCGCAGCATTTGGAAGCTTATTCTAGTACCAGTATTATCATGGCCCACCTATTTCCAGTGCTAGGCCTCAAGGCAGCTTACAGCATTAAAAACTTACAGAACTAAAACATTCATAGAAATACCCTTGTGGTAAAAAGTATGGTTAAATCAGGTGGAGTATTAAAATGATATACGGACCTGCACTAAAATAGCAATAAATCTGATATAAACAGTAAAAATGATACAGACAACAGCCTATAGCTGGTAGATGATATTTGCCTGTAAAGAGCTTGTGCTTTGGCTTTGGGTTCAAGACCTGTGGCTGGACACCGGCGGAATGAAAACCATCTATGCACTTATTGGGCACCTTCGACCTGGTGCCCTCCAGATGGGCTGCGTGAGGGAAACTGGCCCTGGGCCAAAGCTCTGTAGCCCAGTGGGGGTTTGAACCTTGGTTTTCCAAATTACTGGAGTCCAGCCCTGACTGGCATTGGAGCCTCTTCCAGGAATAAGCAAGGGGAGCAAGCCCCTGTCTTCACCTTTACAAGGAACTCCAAGGAACCTCCAGGTCCCAACCTGACAAGCAAAGGACCAGAGGGACTCCCTCCAGTCCCTGGAGTCCCGGCTGGCTCTCCGTGCCACTGCTTCTCCTATACCATTAGAACCACTAAAACAGAGGAGGCCACCCACTACTCAGGAACTTCAGGGCCACCAGCCACATGTCATTCTACTTAGGAGGAAAGGAAATACAAGCAAGGACTTGCCCAGGTCTGGGCTTGACTAAAGGAAAGGAAGGGGTAGCATTTTCAGCTGCTCTAAAAGCCCTCTCTCTGAACGGCATCACTGCTGAAGCAACATCTCCCTTGGCACCCCAAGCCCCAACGCAACGTCTTCCTGAGCTGGGAAACGGACACAAGTTCAGGTCAAACACTCGAACCAAGGGGTGTAGATCCAGCCTGCCTGGGTCTCAGTTTAGCCCCTGGGGCACCACTTCTCTTTTCCAGCTCACTGGTCCCTTTCCAGAGCCCAAGTGTCTTTTGCATGCATCCTTCCTCCATTCTAAAAGGAAGAAATACCTCTACCAAGGTGGAGTTACAAGGAGGCAGAGATTTAAGCTCGACTATCCTGGGGTTTTGGAAATGTTGCCTAGTTACCTTTGGTCCCACCTGCTGCTGCAATGCACTCCCAGCACCCTGAACATTTGCACTCACCCAGGCCAACCGCGGAGTGGGGGCAAGCATCCCTGCCGCCCCCCCCTCTTCAAAGACAGCTCAGTTGTCACCGGCAAAGCAACGGAAAAACAGCTTCAGAAACAGCTGGCAGCCAAACAACTCCTGCCCAGCACCTGCCTCTCATGCAGCTCAGGGAGAAGAGCCATGACCCAGTTTACACCAGTGTAAATTTCCTTCTGTGTCCCCCCCAAATTCTGTAGCCTTTGGTGCAACCCCAGCCTCTTTGCCCTGAGCTGGATCTGGCCGGACCTGATTAAAACCTGCATAACACCTCCTAATTTCCACTTCGAATGATCACAGTCCACAGAGGAAGGCTTTGCATTTCTTTCCTCAAACTTCATTTCGTCAATACAGACAACACACTTCTTTTCCGTGCTTAGCATTCAGTCCCCGGCCCAGTCTTGCCTTTGCCGGTGGTGCAGCAGGAACTTGGGGGTAAAAATACAGGGCCCACAGTCCAGGGCTGCCCGATAGCCACGTGGAGTGTGCCGGATGTTTCTGGCAGAGGCAAGCAGGCCCAGTGTCAGCTCCTGGACTGGCATGGACATCTAATAGATCTCCATCTCCAGGTGCATACCTGGTTGCAGGTGCTCATTTTAGTACTGTACGCATCTTTTTCTACACTGTGGTCATTCCCAAGCAAACGTGTTTTGCATCAGAACAGCAGAAGCAAACTTCATTCTATTCTTGGAGCCATGATGGTGTTCTGATCTCAGGGATTCAGAAGGGTACTTCTTTTGATCAGGGTTAGCAAACAGGGTTAGTGTTTGTTTTGTTGCTACAAAAAATCAGGAATGTAGAAACAATTGTCATGCAGGGAACGGTAAAGTGGGAGTAGCAGAGCAGTGAATTGTGCCCTGTGTTTCACAACTGAAATAATACACGTGACCTTCTAATCCTCCACCCCACCCCAATAAGACCTGGCTGCATCACCGCCTTGGGTTTTAACATATTTATTCCAGTTGCATATTAGAGAAGAAGGGAGATGGAATGGTTTAACCCAGGACTGAGGAGAACGTTGGTCTGAATTTACCTGCAAATCTCTCAGTGATTTCCATGAGACTGGTAAGGATATTTGACTCCTGACTCTCACCCTAATTTACAGAGCTGAAATGCCAGAAGTTTGGGGAACCTCTCAAGTGGATTTTTGCATGGAAGGACTGTTATAAGCTCTCTTTGGTGCTGATACTAATAAATTCCTGGGTTCAGGATTCTTCAATTCTGCGTGTCAATCTCTCTGACTAGGCTCTGGATGTTGGATCTCAGGGTTCTAACAAACACCAAGGCTGATCCCACACACCTGATGCCTGCCCACCACCACATGAAGCCCCCTCCACATTCTCTCCCTCCATCGGCAGATACATTAGTCTTAAACCTTATTTCTAATGAATGCCACTTGTGCATTGCAGCTCCCTCCGCACTCCTCTGATCCAGGCGAGTCTACTTAACAGGTCTGCTTTTTAAAAATCCGAAACCAAAAACCACATGTCATAGCTTATTAATAGCAAGTCCTTTGTTTTATCAAAGCTCCCCGGAGAATTCTTTCACTCCCCCTTCAGAGATTATGCTTCCGCGCAGAACTCAGCATGCCAATCAAAAGGGATTTAAAGGATGCCTTATTGGCTCACATCCCTTCCACCTAGGCCCCTTGTTCTCCGGGTAAAACACATTGCTCTAATTGTACATACAAACAGGCAAAGAAAAGAGGAGGAAAACTTTGGAACTAGTTCGGGGAAGTGGATCAAAGAGGCTTGCGAAGATCGCTGAATGGTCAAAGTGGCTGAAGCGGTGCCTTGGAAGAGAGGTTATGCTGTCTGCAGCTCTTCAGCTTAGACAAAGGGCCATTAAAACAGGGAGGACATAATAACGTGCACAAAAAGTTATGTGGTGTGAAGAAAGCAGAAAGCATTCTCTCTTATAATATTAGAACCCAGGGTCACTCCAACAAAGTTAAGTGGAGAAGAATTTGCAATGAATAGGAGCGAGGGGTCCTGGGAATTGCAGGCCAATAACCATACAGCCCAAAGCCAGCCTGGGAAGAAGAGCAAAGATTATACTAGTATTTGATTATTTATTGGTAATGCATATGCATTAACCATGGTTAATTAACCATGTCCCTTGGGCAGTTCTCAATGAAAGCTAAAAAGCAGAAAAACAAATCAAGTGGAGTCCTAGACATCAAAGAGAACAGCTAATCAGTCACAGAAAGTAAGTTGCAGCAAAACAACTAAGTTGAGCACAAACCCGCAAGAGCAAAACATAAAAACAGAGCCTTAAAGCCCCTGAAAAAAATGGAAATTCTAAAAAGCCGAACACCTACAAGACAATGCTGTGGATACCTGGGTGAGGGTGAGTCTCTGTGGCAAGGGAATTCCACAACTTGAGTGCCACAACAAGCAGTGAGGTATCCCTCATAATACTATATAGCATGTTGGATAATGCATTCTAACACTATATATAATAAAATAGGACCAATTGTTCCCCATACAAATCTGCCTGATGCCTATACTCAGAGGAGAGGCACCACAGAGACTCTGCCTTCTGAAACAAGACAGGTGGTTACCTAGAGCACGGCTTGTTTGTGATGCCTGCCTGGGGAATTCTCTCCATGAGTAACTTCGTGCACCTCTTTTCCTGTCTCTAAGGCAAGGATTTTATTCATTTATTAAATTTATAGCCTACATTTCCACTAAAAATAGCGCCCAGGGTGGCTAACAACATGAGGAAGTTATAATTAAAACACTTGTCAACCCAACACACATGGATGTATTAAGGAGAAAGAAATAAACAGATTATAACCCACCCACAGGATTAAAAGTTACGCCAGCAAGAAGAGAGTTTGAAGGGCAACCCAGTAGGGATTGCCCAAACTCCAAACTCCCAAGGATATTTTATGTCAGCCACTTAACTACAGTGCTCCGGGTAGGGAAGGAAGGAAACAGAAGCCCTTCCAGGATTCATTACGGATACCCTGATGGTCTCCTTGTCACCCCTTCAAAATATCCTCTTTACCTTTTCTCCGAGGTCAGTCTTACAACCTTGGAGAAACAGCTGGCCCAGTTCTCTCCAAGTTGGTGGTCTGCAAGGGGTGATCTGAGCACAGATCCTCAGCTTTTCCCCAGCCTCGGACCTGGGACTCTGAGGCCTCCGGATGCGCTCAGACGCCCTCCGGGGGCCACAGGATCACTCTGCCCAATGCCACCTGCCTGCATGAGGAAAAAGCTTCTGCACCTTTTGGTGGAAGAATGGGATAAACGGAGCTAGCCAGCACAGGCCCCGAGAAGCCCTCTCTTTGTTTCTACTGCAATGATGCCAGGGCAGAGTCAAGCACAGGGGTGATGAGAGCCCCTGGTTCTGTCCATGATTCAGGTCGTTGCGTCTGCAGCATGTCACCTGATAAGGACTTCAGCACACAGGGAAGCTCATCAAGGAGAATCTGATCTTTCAGATAGCCTGGTCTGAGCCCATGCAGGCTTCATAGATCAGAATCAGCACTTGGTACTGTCCCAGAGGTGGCCCCATAGCCAGAGATGCAGTTGTCATAACGGAAGCCTCCTTCAACTGGTCCTATTCGGTTATCCGACCACAGCATCCTGGACCACAGGACTTTTGAGCATCTTTCAAAGGCAGCCCCGCGTAGAACAAGTTGCAATATCCCAAATGTGGCCAGAAGTGATCCAGAGGAAAGCCAGTGAGCTGGTTCACACACCACGATAAGCCACCCTGAAATAACCCACAGAGGGTTGCTTGTTTGCTGGCCAACCCACATTCTTCCTGACAGAGGATTACATGCAACATGGCTTCCTTGCTTTGGCTTGTTTTCTTGTTAGGCCTCTTGCAAGTACCTGGCAAGTGTCCCATGAACTTTCACACAACAAAATAGCTGGGGGGAGGGGGGGAGATGGCCTGATCTTTGTTGTTCTTTGTCACTTTGCTTCAAATTTTTGTGAGTATTTAAACAGAGTTGCAGAACGGATTAACCTTATTTACATTGACCCTTATGGGGAAATTTGATTTGGGTCACGACCAGTTTGGATCACGACCAGAGTCCCGGAATGGATTAAGTTCATGAGCCAAGGTACCACTGTATGTGGAAATTTGCCAAACACAGTAATGATCATGCTTCTTTAAACAAGAAAGCATAGCAGCTACTGTGAATTTCTCAAATCTCCCTGAGAAGTTTTTTTTTTTGTTAAAGTTGCACAAATATCTCTGAAAGTTAAAAAAAGACAGATTTCTTCAAAGTACCAAGAATATTTGCAGAAATTGGACTTGCGTGATTTGCACAAATGGGAAGATGAAAGCCATGTCTTCCTAACACAATTTGTACAAATTATGCTGATGACATCATTGCCAGCTTCAGATTTGCACAAATCATGTGATACGCCCATGCTAATTCCACAATTTGCACAAATTTCCTTAACATTTTTAAAGAAATGCAAAAATCATGGCTTGCCTTAGAGACAGACGTCTGCAAAACCAAACCAAACCAAACCAAGCAGAACTTGGCTGGCTTCTGCTCATTGCATCAGAGGTGAACAGGAAATCAGACAAACGCAGATGAGCCGCATTTCCCAGCATTGGCTCATCCCATTTTTTTCCTGCTATTTTTTAAATTGTTATTGCTGGATTTATAGCAATTGATTTCATTTTACTTGCAGTCCCTTGGAGTGTTTGAAGAGGTGGTATATCATAACATTAGTTTTTAGCAGATGCAGGAACAACAGCAAAAGAGGCAGCATGCTGATACCATAAAGAAATAAATGAAAAAAAGAGGTGCAGTTTTGGGTGCAGTTGCCAGACACAAGCATTCGGGAGCATGCGGGGCTGAGGCACATTTAGTGGGAACACAACTCAGTACAAAGTGTCCATGCAGCCCCATTGTCTGCGGTCCACATGCGCATGCACACACCAGAGGAACACAAGCGAGGACGTCCTCAGCTCCATTGCCTAGACTCTTGAACATGGATACAAACACCCACACAATGAAATAGATATTTTCATCCTGAATGGTGAATAGGGAACGAAGGAGAGGTAGCAAGAAGCACCTTTTGTGCTTACCTAGAATACAAATGGTGCGGCCTTGGGAAAGCAACCCAAGAGACTATGTGGAAAGAGAAAACAATAGAACTGGGCAGCACAGAGAACAAGTGGGTTTGCTCCAGTTATACAGCAGAGACACGAGAGCTGAACAAGAGGCTGCCTCAAAGCAAGCAAGCCAAGCCAATCAGATCACCTGATCCAACGCTTTGTTGACCGGCAGTGAGTCTTCAGGGGCACAGGCAAGTTTTGGTCTGACATACCCTGGAGATGCCTGGGTTTCAACTTGCAACCTGCTTGCATGTGAAGCAGACAAGGAATCTTTTTGCAAAATGTCACCTGCTCCTCCAGCTAGACTCGCAACGCATGTGTGTGCATCTCAGTGCATGCAGGAGGTGGCAGCAGAGAGAGGAGGGGCTTAGATTTAAGTGCCTGAGAAGGCTTGGGGCTTGTACAAAAGCAACAGGGTTCAGCCAACTCAGACTGGAGGCTTTGGCACTTCTCAGAAAGGTGACAAAGCAGCTATTTAATGGACTCATTAGGGAAGAGTTAACAGGCACCAGAAGCATCTGTTTTGGAATGAATCATCCCTGGGGAGAAGGGTGGAAAAGGAGCTGAATAATAATTGCTCCAAGACCAACAAGAGGAAGTATGCTTTGCACAGTGCAGAGCAATTCTTCAAGAAACCCCACCAGATGAAGCAAGGTTGACTGAGAAGAGGGCCTTCTATGTGGTGGCAGCTACACTGCAGTCTTTTCAGCTCTTTTTCCCCAGTCACTTTACTCTTTGTTTCTGCTCTTTTAAATTTGCAACTGTGTTTTATAGCTTTGCACTGCTGCTCGGTTTTCTTTGCTTTTTAACTTTTATTTTATATGATACTCTGAAACTTTCATAGGATGTTCAATGCCGTTACATATTCTGCTTTGCTCCCAAGAGCTGAAATGAGATGACTGGGCCTCCTGTAATAACAGCAGCAGCATGTTGTAGTTTTAATCGCTGTGAACTGCACAGAGAGATCTGGCAATTAGGTGGTACAGACATGTAGGAAATAGATAAAACAGTGAAGCGAACTCTTTAATTCACTTCCCCAATTTGTGGCAATGGCTGCCAACTCAGACAGCTCTAAAGGGAAACACACTTTCATGGATGAGGAGAAGGCTGCTAAAAGCTGCAAGGGAGGTGAGCTACAGATTTGTTTCCATCTCAGGGCAGCTTTCCTCCAAGTACCAGTGGCTGGGAACATGAGCAGAAGTTCTGTCCGCAGACTTTGCACGGGAGCATCTTGCTTGCCATGCACTGATAGCCTCACATGCTAAAGGAGGCCTTTGGCCTAACCCAGCACAGCTCTTCTCCTAATTCTTGCATCTGGGGAAGCCCAAAAGATGGATCTGCTGGGTGGCGTTGCTCCGCTCATCCGCCACTTCTGCGGGGTCAGTGCCTCCTACCACCACCAGTGGTGGGACTGTGACAGCAGGTGCCAGGAAGCTGGTGGGAGAAAGGAAATGTTGCTTCTCCTCCAACAGCCAAACTCCTTGCAGCAGCCCACAACTTGCAGTTAAAAATAACCAAAGCTAGAAAATGCAAAATTAGAAAGTAAAACAATATACTTATGTAGTGAAACGTAGGCTGGTTTATATAAGTCATTCTATCAATAGCTGTCATTGGTTAGAAATTGTTTTATTTTGAGCATTTAAACCACACGCTACATCTATCCATTGTACAGATTAGGCATGGGATAATCTCTGGTGGCTGGATCTCCAATGGAGTATATTTTGAGGGCAACCTCATGATCACCGTCCCCCGAGCCACCCCACAGCCAGACAGAACCCCATGAGAAGCAGCACTCCCTTATCACCAGCACCGCTTCCAGCAGTCTTTGACTCCACCAAGAGGTCTTCTGCTAAGCAAATGATTCTCAACCGCCTGTTCAAGACCAAGCCACTGCAAAACGCTTGGTGTTACAGCAACGAGCCGAACGTTGCTTGGGACATCCAATTCCCGCCCGGCTGCAGTGAGGTCTGCAGCAAAGCCCAGAGAAAATGGGGGAGTCTGGAGTCTGGGGAGGTGGGGTCATGGCAGGTGAAGTCAGCCAGTCCACTAATGGAGAAGTGCTGGTGTGGCAACCCCATGATCCCTGGCTCATTGCGCCACCACAGACTGTGCACATGTGGGGTGTGTGCACACACATGCATGTGCCACCCCTTCTGCCGGCACTTCATGCAGCCCTCACAGCCCGTGCGTGTTGGTGGAGAGAAAAGAGCGGGAGGTTTTCCTCTGGTCTAATAACACAGGACTGTACACTGAAGTTGAACAGTGGGACACTCAGGACAGACCAGAAGTTCTTCACACCACACATCATTAATGCAGCATTAGCGACCCAAAGATATGGTGACGATGACTATTAATTCGGGACGGCCTTACAAGGGGATTGGGCAACATCATGCAAGATTAATAACAACAGTTGTATGTTGGGATGGCTGGATGAGCCTCCAGGATCAGAAGCTCCAAGCCTGAGTAAGAAGGTGCTCCTACCCTCATGTCCAGCTCATGGGCTTCCCAGAGAAATCTGCAAGAACAAGATTGCTGAAGGCCTTGAGTCTAATCCTTCAAGGATCCTCCTCATATTCTTCCTTGAGATATTAGGCTCTTTCTAATATTCTTACTTAATGCCCACAAGGAGAGTGGCCTGAGGTGTGCAGCATCAGTGCCTGGGAATTGGGAGAGCCAGTGCGGTGTAGTGGTGAAGAGCATGGGACTGGGACTCAGGCGATCTGGGTTTGAGTCCCCGCTTGGCCATGGAGCCAACTGGGTGACTTTGGGCCAGTCACAGACTCTCAGCCCAACCTACCTCACAGGGTTGTTGTTGTGGGGATAAGATGGAGGAGGAGGAGGATGTAAGCTGCCTTGAGCCCTTTGTAGGAAAAAGGCAGGATATAAATTGAAAAATAAATAAATACATAAATAAATTAGCTGGCTAGGACTTTAAACCGATTCCTACAGGTGAGAGGAATGTTCACCTGTAACAGCAGACAAAGGCTCATGTGTCACAACAGAGGGAGCAGCTTAAACAGTGGCCAAAAATGGTCTTCCAAAAAATGTAAGGTGAAAGATAAAGTATAACGCTCATGGTATTTTATAATAATGCCCAGAGTATGGAAAAAAACCAGCATGAGCTTCAAATCTTAACACAGGAGGGTGAATATGACCTGATAAATATAAATGAAACTTGGTGGGATGATGCCCATGACTGAAATTAAACAATTGAAGGATAAAACCTGCTCAAGAAGAATCGAAAGAAGAGAAAGGGAGGTATAGATGTTATGATACATATCTGTGCACAGAAATACAGGAGGATGAACTTAGTACTCACATCAAGAACATTTGGCTTAATATAAATGGAGCAAGGAATAAAAGGAAGGCAGGAGCTGGAATCTATTACCAACCATGCAAGTCAAGGAGAAGACAAGGATGAAACTTTTGAGAAGCAAATGTCAGTGTTTCGCGGAGCAGTACTGTTGTTGTTACGGGGGATTTCAATTTCCCTAATATCTGTTGTGAGGCAAATTCTGCCAAACACGGCCCCTCCGAGAGATTCCTAAGATGTGTTGTTGATCACTTCCGCCAACAGAAAGTGGAGGAAGGAACTAGAGGAACAGCTATCCTTGACTGGATACTAACCAACAGGGAAGTCCCAGTGGAGAAAGTGGCAGCTACAGAAACTCTAGAGGAAAGTGAGCATACCATACTTGAACTCTTAATGATAAAGAAAGCAAAATCCAAATGTAACCAAACATATACCCTGGATTTCAAGAAAGCCAATGTTAACAAACTCATAATAATGATAAGCGAAGTCCCATAGCAAGTAACTCTAAGGAGAAAAGGACTCCAAGAAGGTTGGGAAATCTTAAAATAAGGAAATTCTAAAGGCACAACTACAAACAATTCCAACAAGGAACAAGTGGAGAAGACAACAAAAGAAACCCATGTGGCTTTGTAAGTTAAGAGATGATCTGAAGAGCCTCGAGAAGAGAAGAGGGAGGGGAGATACGACAGCACTCTACAAACTCTTGAAAGGCTGTCACAAAGAGGAAGGACAGGATCTCTTCTCAATCATCCATGGATTCTGCAGTACAAAGACCAATGGACTCAAATTACAGGAAACCAGATTTCAGCTAGATATCTGGAAAATTTTCCTGACTGACAGAACAGCACTATAAGGGAACCAGTGTCCTCAGGAGGTTGTGGGCTCTTCCACACTCCAGGCATTCAGGATGCAACTGGACAGTGATCCGAGAGGGATGGTTTAACTTGAGTCCTGCAGTAGCAGGAGTTGGACCGAATGACCTGCTTGGCCCCTTCTGACTACTAATCTATGATTTTATGATCCTGCTGCCTTGATGAAGAAGAACTTAATGAGATCTAGAAACTTGCAGATCAACAGCACAACAATTCCTAGCTTTGATATTCTTCTATAGGGCTTCATTAAAGTCCCCAAGTGTTACTACTGTCTGATCTTCAAATCTGAGCATTTTTTAAAAAGCAGGTGAGCTTTTGCAGTGGTGCTAAGAGCACAGCAATCTTGCACTGCAAACATCTCTGCACAGCAGCAGCTGGACGTGAAGACATTCTCTCTCCTTCCCCCACTATCCTCTGCATATTTTAATGAATTGCATAAGGAGATAGAAAGGCTTTATATGTTGCAAGAGACTGGGCGGTATCTGCCATGCAGCTCAGCTCCTACACATTCTCTCTCCTTATGTACCCAAGAAGCGAGTCCCACAGAGGCCAAGGTGGCTTACTTACAAGTGCGCATGCATAGGATTGCAGTCCCGGGAGGAGTTTGGGAGTGGGAGGCAACCGCAGTGGGTGAGGATCTAGTGTGTCAACTCCCCGGGATCTAGTGTGTCAACACGCAAGAGAAGGCATCCGAGGAAGCAGGGGAGTCATGTCTTTTAATCTGAAGAGAGTTAACCAATTCCCTTTCTTTCAGGTAAGTTGAAAAGCGAATAGGCCCCATTGCCATGGATACAGTGCTCTGGCTTCCCAGCTTTTTTAGAAAACCCAGCAGTGAGGGACCAGTGGCGCAACCAATAAGAAAGTAGGGCTTCATTCTCCAGATTTCTGACAGGTTTTTTTTAATGAGCGGAGTTATTTTTAACATCGCACAGACGCTCAGAAATCGCTTTCCTCAACGCCTCCTAATGCTGGCAGGCCACATTGGACAGCGGGACAGACAAGAAGGCTGGCGGGGGGCGGGGGGCCCAGGAGCAATGTGCGAGTTTTGCAAAAGCATTCCCAATCTGTTTCAGCTGCCCCACAGATGGGGGCCCTGTTTGCAGAACAGTAACCCCCACAAAAAATGAGTCCCCGGAGGTAGGCAGGGTTACGTGGCGCCAAAGTATCCCATCCAAAGAGGCACAGTTAGATTCTAGCGCCTCTTCATCCCATGCCCACTCAGTACTCAAAAGCAGCTGAGCTATTGTCGCACCTGAGGCAGAACCCCCCCACACACACACACCTCTTCCCCTCCTTGGTGGGAAAAACAGAATAATAATCAGCTATTGTCCATTTGCAGCCCCTTTGCGACATGGGCATTATGTGCCCTGGGCAGCCCTCTCACTCCAGGCTGGCCGCAGCAATCGCAAATGGATGGATGCCACGTCTCTGTGCAGAGCCCTAGCTGTAGCCCCAAGGGGGGTCCCACAATTTCAGGAGCTGCACGGATCCATTTGCAGAAGTCCTCACCTTCCAGGAGCAGGCCTCTCATGAAATCAATGATCCCTAACTGTCTGCTGAAGGCCACCCCACCCCAAATCAGCTGACAGGTTCCAGCAAGGGGTTTCAGCCTGAATTTTAAAGGTATTATCCAGATGTGCTGAGCCTCTATGGGGGCAGGGCTCAGCACCATGGATAATACCTTCAACCATCAGATTGAAAATGGCAGTGGATACATTGCCCCGTGGAACTGGAGCCGCCACCTTCCACGGCACAAAATAGTTAAAGCGACAACAAGGTATGATTTCCTCTCCCAACCCCCAGCTATGTCAGGATTGATGCTAAGCTCAGAGGGAACAGGGAAGCCTGAGGAAAAAGCGGGATGGCGAGGGTACCCGGGTCCCTGCCAATACAAGAAGGGGAGGCCTGTGTCTCGGGGAACCCTGCCTCCACTGCACTACTGGGCGAAACCTCAGCCCCTGGTCATCCTTCTTCCTGGTCATCAGGAAATGGGACCACATCAATGCCACTGACTGCTTCATTGGCATCATGCTGCCAAAGGAAGGATGCTCCTGGTATTATTTTCGTCTTGCTGTATCCTGCCCTGGAGGCATTTTGGAAAATAAAAATGACTTCTTTCCTCTGAAGTCTGCCTTCCACAGAAGAGGCGCTGCAGCAAAACCATGCTTTGCAAAGAATGGATCGGTGCTTTGGAACGGAGACCCCTACCCTGCCCTATGCAGAGGTTCTTGGGTGTGTTGGTTTTCTTCCCACTGTTTTATTCATTTATTTAAAACATTTTTATCCCTTCTAGTATCTGAGACAGGTCTCTAGACAACTTACAAAGGACAAAAACCACACCTGTACATAACATAATCACACACACACCCACACAAATCCATTCAACCATTAAAATGCTGGGTAAATTTGGCCTGCTTTGAAATGGGTGTTTGGTGACTGGATGCACCCACCATGCAGCCAGCTTGAGAAAATGGGTTCCCAAAATCCCAAATGTGCCCACAGGCAACCCCAAAAGGTTGAAGATCTTAGCCTCTACCTTTTATGAAAAACAGTGTCCTTTCTTTTGGGATGCTGGGCAAACAGTCATTGGACTTGGGTGAAGACAGTCATCAAAGGCTGGTCATGAGACGGGACAAACTATATGTGTGTTAGCAGCTGCAAGTGAAAACCACTCAGTCTTGTCTCTACAGTTATTTGGAAAACCAAGGAGGGGAGGTGGGTCCTTGCAAAACCACAGCACGGTGATGGCTAAGTGATGTTACGGATCTCTGCTGAATTAAAATGTAAGCTTGCAGCTGAGTCTTGGAACAGAGGAAGCTGCCTTAAGCTGAGTCCAGCTTGGTTCATTTCATCCAGCACAGGCAACATGGACTGGCAGGGTCACGCTGTGGTTTCAGGCAGATCTTCCAGCCCTACCTAGAGATGCCAGGGCCAAACCTGGGTCTCTCTGCAGGCTTTTGCATGGACACTCTGCTGTCTTGCATGCCACCTTAGCTGCTGCAAAGGAGCAAGTGGGTTTACCTAAGTTGACCAGATGCATGAAGGAGGCAGGTATGCCACTTTTAACACCTGTGTCATTGGGGGAAGGGCAACCTCAGAGATCGCCATTGTTCACCGAAGCAGCAACAGGGTCGTAACAAGCTCCACTCATCACAATCCCTTTTTCTCTAGCATCCTCTGCTTCTTCAGGCTGCCTTCCTGAAATCAATCCCAATCTGACTGATTTTGACCCATTCGAGCAGAGGAACAACATTGTCCCCACTTCGTAACTGTTTCAAAGCCACTGTATAAACAAGTAATCGCCCTTCTTCAGCGAAGTTAAAGAACTGCCAGAGCCGCATTCTTCTAAAGCATCTGCTCACTTTAGGCGGAATTAGTACTCTTGCCAGACTGCTCAGCTGACATGTCACAGCCAAATGTTCAGCTCAGCCCAACACAAGGAGGAGTGGAACCCAGAAGGAGGCAGATTTACCCAGAAAGGAACCTGACTGGACTTAGTGGGGCTTAATTCAGAGTAAACAGAGGCAGGATGGTGGGCTTCAGTTCAAACCATCTACATTGCAGGTGGGAGTTGGCCCAGGGCAGAGACGCTGGAGGGGGGGAACACCAGCAGCAGATGGAGCCGCACACAAAGTGTGTACAGCCGCTGCCACCATGTGTATCCCAACACATCCATGCTGGAGTTGGAGGAGGATTGCTCAGATTTCGGTAGCTTAGAAAGAACTTTTGCTTTATTAGTTTTATAAGGAGGCATTTATACTGTAAAGTCAAGGGAGATATGTATTTATTACAACCATAGCTCACTTTTTTCCTTGGGCTACCACTTGCTTATTTCTCAGCCTGAGTGTTCCTCGCCTTGGACCAGGTACTCTATTTAGCTCTGCTGACTGGCTGTAGAGCACAGCATTCAAATCCATAAGCACAGGTAACTCTCACATGAAGGTGCATGTGTCTCAGTGCATGGGGATCAGGGAGTAAAGGCCATAACTGACAGCATCCCTAAGCCGCCATTTGGTGTCTGGTGGTGGCTGGAAGATCTCAGTGCTCTTATAAAACAAAAACGAACCAGATCCCAGAACCCTGAAGCTTGCCCAACCATGCCCTGAAGGCACAGAGGGAGAGCTGGTCTCTGGAGACCAGTCACTGAAAGAGTTTTGAGAGTTTACACAACACTTCCCATACCTTACCTGAAAACGTGTTTAACTGCTTTGAGAGTTCTGTCCAAGGCTTCAGGTTACAGCTCATCCATGCCACGCGGGTATCCTCAAACAACTCTGTCACATAAATTAGGCACAGAGACAGGCCCTTGGCAAAAGCAGAGTGCTGTGGCCAAGCTCAAGAGCTTGCACAGACCAGCCTCTGGTTTCTGCTGCACACCACACCGATGACACAACATGCTCAGGAGAGAGGATACTCACAGGGGAGAGTGTATTCTAGACTTCTCCAAGCTGGTTCCCTGTCAATGCAATTCCCATCATGTCCAGACAGATGGGGACTATATTCCAATCGATCTAGAAGATGATGGAGTGGAGAAGGCTAATCTATTCATCTTCCCAGCCTACTTGTACGTATTTGGGAAATATTAAATAATAGGTTGCAAACACACATTGACCAGTGAGACCAACACATGTCAGACCATTCAAATGAACAAGCAGATATTTTGACCAGAGGCTGAAAACCAGCCCAGAATAGAGACACAGCAACTGCATGGCTTGCCCACTCTGAGTACCTCAAATCAAGCACTCAAAGAGATTGGAACTAAACTGAGCTAACAAGGAGTGAAAAGGAGAACTTGTGCCATCGGTCTCCTAATAGCCTGGTGCAGACATGACAGTGTGTAAGAATTAACATGCTACCTACATGCATGTCATGCCAAGTGACCATCTTACACACCTGCAAACTGATCCGTACGCACACAGCCAGCCATAACTCCAGGGCCAATTCGCACGTGCATTTTTGCTACGCGAGTTCTCTTGAGTTTTGCTACTTGTGCGGGAGTGTTGCACTTGGGGCAGGTTCAGCCATTCGGACAACTGCGGGAAAGAGCAAGTGGCTGGCATGCAACTCTGACCTTTGCATGTACACACGCAGGTCATTCATAATATTTTCTCCTTCAAATAGGGGTATACCTGGAATCACAGGTACCTTGGCCAAATCAGTGCACATATCTATGAAGGTCACCTGCGGGATGGGAGACACATGTTTTCCCAAGGCTTGGGCATACTTGATATCACAGGTAGTGCCATAATACTGAATCAAATGTCTGAACCAGCTCTTGGTGACCTGCAGCCAAATGTGCGCTCCTAAAAGCCCTCCATCATTCCGTGGTGATATAAAAGGGTGTTATATGAACACAGCCAAATCCATGTTGCTCTATTCACACGTGCCATGTCATGTTGTGCTTACTGAGTGATGAATGTGCATCCACAAACTAGCCATACAATGCAGACTAGTGGATCACACCTGAAGCTTTGAGTGGAGAACCCTACAATCAAATTTGGAGCAGCTCATGAAATGTAGGGGGAGCTGCTTTCTCTCACTCGCCCCCCCCCCCTGTGAAAGCTGGTCCAAGACATAGTGCTGCCTTAGGAGAAGGGCATGAGAGGTGGGTCAGCATTTCTCATGGCCCCAGAGGGCGGAAGGCCAGCTTAGGGGGCTCACAGTTAATGTACTCCTGACCCTAACCTATTTAACACACACGTTTCCTAGCCTCCCAGCATCTGCAGCCTCACTCTGCCAAATGGTCCTACTCTAACCTACCTCACAGGGTTGTTCTGAGGATTAGATGGGGGAAGGGCACGCAGAAGTGGAAAGTGGGCTTCATGTATCTGCCCACCTCATTTGGGGCCATCTGAAGAGCAACATCTCGGAGGAAAGCTTGAGTGAAAATACCACTAATTCCCGCCATGATTACTACTGACAAGGTATGCACATTATTGCTACACAACAGACTTTTTGAAGCGGGTGCCCTCTGGGTGCTTTGGACAAGAACGCCCTGCATCCCTGGCCTTTGCCCCAGGTGGCTGGGGCTGATGGTAATTGAAGTCCCAAGCACACAGAGGCCCCAGGTCGAGGGAACCTGAGCTACGCACACAGAACACACGTTAATCCCAAGGCGACTTTCTACTGAAGCACAAGGGGCCGGCGCAAAAGGACAAGCGAGGCTGTTCCTGGCAAGGGAAGCCGGAAAGGGATTTGAAGCACGCAGTTTAACCAAGCCACCCACCCTGCCGAGGCAGCAAATCATCAAGCAGGTGCCCTCCAGGGGTTCGGGTCTTCTGCTCCCAGCAGCCCCAGCCAGCATGGCCAAAGGTCAAGCATTCTGGGAACTAGAACCAAAATAAAAACACCTGGCTGACACCAAGTTGGGCAGGAGGTCCAGAGAGGGTTGAGCTGCGCGGAGGGCGGGGTGGGGACGAGTTTGAGCAACTCCGCGCTGCCCGGGGCGGCCAGTCCCCCGACCCCACACGCCGAGGCCGTGCGGTTACCAAGCCCGGGCCGGTGCCGCGCGACCGAGCCCACCTGCGGGGAAGAGGGGGCGGAGAGATCGCCCCAACTTCCCCTTCGCTCGCCAACCCGCCCGCCCGCGCAGCCGCGCCCCGCACGCCCCCGGGGAAGAGGCTCGGCGCCCCTTCCTGGGCGGGCGGGCGGAGCCCCGCTCCGAGCCCCACGCAGAGCGGGGCGTGGGGTGGCGTGGGGTGGGGTGGAGCGGACAGGCGGGGCTCGCAGCAGCGGGAGAGGCGAGAGGACAGGACCGAGAAGGGGGACCCGCGGCGCTCTCACCCACCTGCCTGGCTCGGGAGCCCGCCGTGCGCGCAGAGCAGGGCGCAGAGGAGCGCCGCCCGGAGCGGCCAGGCGCGGGCCGCAGGCATGGCTGTGCGTCCTCCTCGGGGCGAGCAGCGCGGCGGCAGCTGCCAGCGCCCAGCCCGGTGCTTGTTTTTCACTTGGGTAACGGCGATCGCCTGAAAAGTGATCGCGACTCCTGGGAAGGCAGCGACAGCAGGTGGCGGGCACATGCGCGCGCGGGCGGCGGTCGGCGGGAGGGAGCCTGGGGGCGGGCCCGGCAGGTGCGCCCGCGGGCGGCGCGGGGGCGGGAGGGTGGCCGAGCAGCGCCGCCCCCTCCGGGGGGCGTGGCCTGGCCGGGCTCCGGCGCCGGGCTCTTGTTTCTCGAGAAACCCGAGCCGAAGGATGCTCGGGGCTGGAACTTGAGCTGCGTTTCGCCCGCTGTGCAGGGCTTCTGCGGACACCGCGGCACAGCGGCCAGAGGAGAGCAGGAGGAGACACGCCCTGAGCACGTGCAGAGTTTTTTCCCCCTCCCGCCCCGGGGCACAGCATTCTAATGGGAGCGCAACGAGTCACACGTGAATTTGCAGCAGGTGCGGGTGGGGGGAGCCGAGAAGCAGATGAATCTTATGCTGCTGCTCTTTTCTTTAAGATGCTTTCTTTTTAGCCCTATTATCTCTCCACAAGTTTGAGGCAGTTCACAATCATCCATTTAAAAATAACACTAATAATAGCTATTTAAAATGCAAGGGGAAATAAAAACAACAGCAGCAGCTGTCGAATTATTTACATTGCCAGCTTAGGCATGTTGACTCAAGTCGTGGCACGGTGTTCAGAAGGGGGGCTCCCAGGTAGGGATGATGAAGAAATCTGAAACGGATCCCAATGAGTTCAAGGTTTCTAAAAATACAACCTTCAGAGGACTGGCTTTTCCAGAGTTGCAGGGATTCCACAGACTCATGGACCGTTGGAAAAAATCTTGGAGCAGGGGTTTGGGCAAAACAGGAAGAAAATTCTTGCTTATATAGTCCACGTTGGTCAATGAGCAGATGATGGGATGAAAGACCCCTCCAGTCCACAAACTGGATCAAATGGTACATCCTTGCTCCTAGGTAAATGTAGATGAGTGTAATTTTCCCCTGTAAAACTCAGAATCGAAAGGCCTTCTCAGCATACATTAAGAAAGCCACATCTGGGAATGCTATGCATTGATCACCAGGTTGGACATCAGCACTGGGCACCTGCTGGGAACTTGTTCCCATTGCAGTCCCACCCATGAGCTCAGCTGGTGGCTGCAGCAATACATAGTCCTTTTAAACATGAAGCATGATTTGGTTTCCAACCGTGCCAAGCATCTATAAAATGAGATACAGTCCAGTGATGCTTTTAGAAAGAACAACTGGCCACCCCTTGGTCATAGTCAATGCACAGGCCACAGAAAGCCCAGGCAGGCTAAAGTAAGAGCGTTAGCCCATGAATTGGTGGGTCTGTGACAGAGCAAGCGAGCACATGGCCTCCAGTCTGCTCTCCACCTCTGCTCTGTATCTGCTTTTACGCAACCCAGAAAGCTGTAAGATCCAAGCCAGAACTCTGGAATGTTTGGGGACAAACACCTGGCAAAGTGAGAAATCTGTAATGGATCGCGCTGATTCTGACCTGCAGATTCTGCAGCACCATCTTTTTCCAAGTTGTGTGGATTCCATTCACTTGCACATCTCTTTAGTTTTAGTTTTTTGCTTTGAGGGGTGCAAGTGCACCCTTGCACTAATGCACAGGTGAACAAATATTCTGTAACACCTGGATAGATCAGTATCACTGCCATAACAAGAAGCTCTCAGGGAGAATGAGCTTCTAGGCCATGGGCCATGTTGAGTAGGCTTAAGTCCAGGATCCCGGACTAGCCAGTGTGAGAGGAGGAGGAATGCTGGAACTGTTGTGCAGAAAAGGCCAGGCGTTTCGCTGAACGAGATTAGGCAAAACGGCCCTGCAAGGGGTGACCCAGCATCCTGGGACACCTAGGAATGACCTCATCCATAGCACCTAGCACACACAAAGAACTCGCCTCTTGCTCAGAGAAACAGGGCCATCAATAAGTCATCAAGCACATTTCCCTCAATTAGCAGAAGCCTGAGCAACTCAGCTTTTCCATAGACATGTACAGAGAGAAATCGTACAAGGATTAGAGACTTAGATAAAGAGACACACACACAAGACATGCTCTGAACATAGCAGGAAGAGGGAAGCAAGCTCTAAACACAGCCTGTCAATGCTTTGGACTCCTCCTGCTCACACATAAGACTGTTGTTGGGAAACTACCCTGCAGGACAGGTAATGGACACCCCTGACACACACCTTAGCTTCTTTCTCTCTATTAGGCAGGCAGTTCTATATCTTTAGAAATATAAAGTACAATTGAGATGCAACCAGATTATTTGCAGTGCGTGCTCTGTACTTCCTGGTGAATAAACTTTTGTTTCCTTTCTAAGTGTTGTGTTTGTGTCAATGCAAGCCAAGGCTTGTTCTCTGTGGCTGCTTGCGGTAAACCCCAGCAAAAGATCCCAAAACGTTTGAGGCAATCTGGAGAGCAAGCCCCTCCTTTTGAGAGCACTGCTCCCCAAGATTATCTGTTGTTATAACTCATGATTGCCAATGTGCTCTTGCACAAATACACCAAAATTCTCTTACCTCCCTAATGAAATGAATTAAAATCTGATTTTGTCAGTGATGGAGTGAAAGGTAACCAACAATCTATAAAATGCAGACAGAACAGATTTAACAAACTCCATAGATCCCTACAAACAACCCGGGGTTTTAACCCAGCATCAGTCCATGGTTTCAGAACAGTTTCTCCATTGTTATGAAAACGGGTGCAAAGCGGAAGTGGCAAGAAGCGGTGTACTGGCCCAACTCCATGTACATCTCTTACCCCATAGATTTTAAGTGCAAACCAAAATTGCTCATGAGATCAACCGTTTTTGTTTGCTAGATCCTTCTGTGCTCCAATGCACCTCACAGTTTACATGTCCTTATTTTCAGAAAAGTAAATTCTCCCTCACCTCTTCACACAGTGCTGCCTGTCTGCTGTTCATAGTGGCTTTAATGCTTGTACCAGTTAAACTAATGTGTGAAATTCACCTAGCCAAAGGTCTGTATGGAAAAATCAGAAGCCTAGCATGATGTGAAGCTGAGAATAACATTAGCAAAAATCACCCCCTAGTGGGATACTGGCAAATTACAGCAAACCCAAAATTGTCCTGTCCATGTTAATTTAGACTGCTCCACCAGATCAGTATTCCAAGTCTCTGAGCTAGTAGTGTGCATCTTGCAGTCTGCATGTTTTGGCCTACAGCTCCCATCGCCCTTAGGCAGTGTAGCCAATGGTGAAGCATGATGGGAATGGGAGGCCAAAATGTTGGGAGGTCCACAAGCTTCTGTGATGGCTCAGACACGACTTTGCGACTAAACAGAACAGAAATACGGTTTGCTCACACACACATGCATTCTGTGTATACAGCTGGGATATCTGACGGAGGTCCATGGCTTTGAGAGGTTCAGCTGGTCTCTGAACTTGCAAAAGAAGCCCCCATAGTTCTATATAATCCAGGGAAAGTCTTGCTTGAGCTGCTGCCAGGCAGTGCTGACAACACTGGATGGACCCAGTCGTGTGACTTGGCATATGACTGCTTCCTATGCTTCTCTTAGTACATTTACTAGAGGGGAGTTGCAATGGCACTGAGTGGAAAGAAGCGGCCGTTCAGATACTTGCTGGCCATTGAAAGCCACTGGCAAAATAACGCCAGGATGTGCCAAGCTAGATGGTTTGGCTCTCCACCCATCTTTTTCCACATCAAGGCCAGCCAGAAGGAATTGTTGAAAAGTTGCTCCAAACGCAACAAGATAAGTAACACTAGATGAGAAGGAACATGTTGACCCTACCCTTTGTCCTAGGAGCAAAAGGGCAGCTTACACATTTATCGCCAGATCTCCATTAAATTGTGTTCATGTATTAGATTTATATCCTGCCTGTATTCTTTTTTAAAGAACTCCAGGCAACTTACACCAACCTCTTCCTGCGGCTCTCGATCTTATCCCACAACAGCCCTGTGAGGTAGGCTGGGCTGAGAGAAGGTGACTAAGATGCCCTGCGCTAGACTAGCACTTTGCACAAGGGTGCCAACCCGCCGCAGAAAGTTGCAATACTTTGCTGTTCAGGATCCCAAGCATTCCTCCCCAACACACACGCAGTGTTCATAGGACTGCTTTTGCTGCTTTCCAAACCTGACCTTCCCCTAAGCCAACTGTTGCTCTTTTGGCTACTGAAGGAGAATTGGCTCACAGTGATCAGAGCTGCACCTTTAGTCCATAGGACAAAAAGAAGAAAAAAAACAGCTTGTGCCTTGCGCTGATCAGTTGTTTGTGGGTGGGCAACCCTTTGGTTCGTGGGAAGAGCTTTTTTTGTAAGGGAACGCACCCTTCTATTTCACAGGGTGATTTTTGTGTGTGTGGGGAATTATTGACGGATGTCAACACACAGCACCTCCCACTGCACCCCATACACAATGTATACAACGCCTTTGGCTGAAAGTATTTTTATCCCACCGTTCCATATAAAATTATATTATGAAATTATACCTAAGGCAGGTAGAAAAATCTGAACACCCTATCTTGAAACAATAGCAATAAGAAACCAAATGGGATATTCAAACACAAAATAGCAGCACAACCTAAAGACTATAAAAGCAACCCAGAGCCTTGTTCCACCTTAGGGTACCTCTGATGTGAGTTTAGAAGAAGAAAAGGCCTACAGCTCACAGCACGCCCCACCTTTTTCTGATTAAAATTGCACATGATTGTACCTTGACAATCCAGTGTTTGAAACGTGCTTCCTAGGGGGTAAGTGCCATTGAATTCAATAGGATTTCCCTTTGCTAAAAATGGCAGGATAGCTCTGCCCACAATTGCATAGCAGCATCAGCTTCTGCAAACTAGACCTCTTCAGAGACATCCTTGGCTGGCCAATACATCTAGGCTCCAGGGTGTGAGGGCGGGGTAAATAAAGCAAGCCAGAGCTACAGGGCAGTGAAACCTTTATGCTTACAACTTGCATAGTGCAGACTTGTTAACTGATGCTTGCTAACTAAAGCCCATTGCTGTGTCACCGTCACTAGGTACCGACTGAGGTCTGGGCACACTTTAAGGTGCTTAGGCTAACGTATAAAGCCCTAAATGACTCAGGGCCTGGATATCTAAAAGAGCATCTCCTCCAGTATACACCTGCCCTTAGATCATCTACAGAGGAGCTTCTCTGTGAGCCACCTTTAAAGGCAATAAAGAGGGTGACTGTGAGGGGAAGGGCCTTCTGGGTTGTGGCACCCTGTTTATGGAATCAGTTCCCCAGGGAGATATGCTGGCACCCGTGTTATATATCTTTCTGCTCTAGGTTAAAGTCTTTTTATTTTCATGCCATTTTAACTGTTGATTATATCATTTGGTTATACTGTCTTTCAAGATGGCTATTGGTACTGTGGAATAGTTGTTTAATCGATGGTTAATTATTATTATGGATTGTCCTGCTAATTGTTGATCGTTTGTTTTAAATCTGTTTTTAAACTGAATGCTATGTTGTGTGTTGTTTTGAATAGGATTCTATACACTGTTCCGAGAGCATTGTGCTAATCGAACGGTATAGAAATGCCTAGATAAAGAAATTAAAAAATGTGTTTTAGGCATCGCTCAGTATTCAGGGCAGCCAGATCTCACAGCCAGTGCTATGATGACACAAGCAAATTTGACGATCTGGTCTCCAAGTTCCTGAGATTCTGAGACAGAAATGAGGTTACAGACTCAGGAAAACGGAGAGAGGAGCACAACCTATCAGCTCAGGCTGCTTTTAGTTGCCCAGCTATAGCCTAAATCTCCACATGGGAGCAATAACTCGCTCAGTGACTGTTACTATAGCAACAGCACTTTGGGAGAACACTTTTGAAAATCCAAAATGATGCTCAAGAGAGGCACGTGTTCTTCCTCTCTCCGAGACAGGATAAAGATTTCTCTAGCTAAACTTCAGCAAGGCTTCTAAAATATTATTCGACTGAAGAACCATATAGCTAACAAGCTCATTGTCTGTCCCTTATCTCCAGAGCAATGCTAGTAGGCCAACCTACCTTATTAGCTAAGCAGGGGAGGAAAACGAGAACGGGACAAAGTGTGGCACATTGACCTGACCATAACTAGTCATGTGACCAGAAAAGTTGATGGAATATCATAAATATGTGGCAGGCAGCTTTTCCATTCCCGTGAACCAATGACCCAGTTTGTATGCACTCTGCATGTGTTAGTTTTGCTTTTATGATTGCTTCATAATGTGTGACTCTGAAAATTCTGAATTGAACCCAGAGTTAATCCAAGTATTACCCATGTTTTGTTGTTGGGATAACTCATAAGTAATCCAGTTTCTGAGTTTCTGCACCATGAAGCAATTCAAGAATGGAGCATTCCTGGGTGCTCGATTGAAAGGGGAAACCACAAGCATGAAGTCCATGTGCTGCACCCATCCCTAAAATTCCTGGGTGAAACAACCCAGGAATAGCCACTGTGATGTGTGAACTGAAGAATTCTAACCTTTTAGAATGAGGGGAAATGGCGCAAAGTCAGGAAACGGCAAAATGATTGATGGTCAGGGGAAGGGGGCCGGGCCACTGGGACCCTAGGAGGACCCCTCTTGGCTGCAGGAGCTCTCAAGCTAAGAGGGTCAATGAGCTGGTATCTTCTGCACTGCAGCACCACATGTGGATCTTGTGGTCATCACCTTGCATCCTTGGTGATGCAAGGAACCAGCTGGCATCCAGCTGGCCCTACAGAAGTGCTGTCCAAAGGTTTGGGACTTGCCTTTGGGAGACGGTGAGGAACAGACTCCCTTTCCTACTTGGGGAGCACCAAGAGAAAACTCCTGTTCCCATGTGCTGCTTGTGGACTTCCTGGAGGTATCCAGTTGGCCATGGTGAGGAGCATGACTCTGGACTAGGCTAACCTTTGGTCTGATGCCCTAACCCCTCTGCCCTGCTGTGTGGCCACATTCGGCAGAAGTGTGGGGAGAAACCAAGAAGATGATGTGGAGTTTTTATCAAGCAAGCTAAGCTTAGCCCTGCAGAGCCACCTTAACAAGAGACGAAGATGGGGAGGAGCTGCCAGCTCTTCCCACCCTATTTTATCCCTAACAAATTCTTCAGCTGAGGCGATGCCCCTCTGGCCATTGGCCAAGAAGGATGAGGCTTCAGAATTCAATTGGTGGAAATATCCTGCTCCCAGTGATGCAGCAGCGCTGCAGCTGGTCCACCTCCACAAGAGACTTTTATTGCTGGCTGTGTGAGCCAAGGAGTGAGGCTGTGACGGGGTCCTTGTGCCCTTGCCTGGTGACGTTAATCCCTGGGAAGGGATAAAGCCTCTGCAACGCGGTGGCACATGATGTTTCCCTGGCTGCCAGTTCGCGTGTGACAGCTCATTGCTGGGCGGGGGGGGGGGGGGCGGGGGGGGAGCGGAAAGGATGTGAAAGATCATCATGAAAGGCAGCAGACGGGCCCTGGAGGATGAGCTGCCTCCCATTTGCTTTGTGGTCCAATTCAAGGAGGGTGCGTGTGTGTGTGTGTTGGGGAAGTGGGAGAGACTGGTGGACTGAGGCTGAAAATGACCTGATGGGATTTCTGTTTGAACTAAATTTCTGCAGCTTCAACTCTGTAGTTGCTCTGTTTCATGGCTAGGGATCAGCACCAGAAATGCCTGCAGTAGCAAAGAAAAACTATATCTTAGCGAATGTGTCCCCGCACCACCGCCTGCACCCCATTTGAGATGAGAAGAAAAGATCCAGGTGGGAGGGTCTGACGTCCCCTCTTTGTGGGCTTCTTCCGTAAGGGTCTCGTGTTTTATTTTAAAACAGCAGCAGCCAAACCCACAGCCCCGTGTTGCCAACTCTGCGGTGGGTGCCTATTCCATGGATGGAGAAGCAGCACATCATCAAAGGGATACTGTTGCGTGGTCCTCACTTTGGCCAGCAGGGGGCACTGCATGGAGTGAAGGAAGAGTGGCCGGAGATCGCAAGAGCGTGGCCACGTTAGAACCTCCCTCCTTTTCCTCAAGGCCTTTTTTACGGAAAAGGAACTCTCTCAGATGTGACATTTTCCCTCTACAGGAAGAGATGTCTGTCTGTGAGTGGGAGAACGCCATGTGTACCAGCACATACAATTCATGAACAAAGCTTGCGCAGGCCTCCCTTTTGCCATTTGCATGCTTTTTGGGAACCAGATGATCTTTACCATGCTTTGAAAAATTGGCAGGCTTTTCCTGCCCTCCTCCCATAGGCCACGCTCCTACCGCTGGGCCTCCACCCTAGAATCTGGTGCTGGCACCAAAAATCTTAAGGGTCTGCCACAGAATTTCAGTGCCAAAGAGCGACAGAATCCTATAGGGGTCAAATACGGCTTGAAAACAAGCTGCTTTGGACCATTCTAGCATCCCGAAGTGGTTCATCCCTACTTTTTGGAGGCGACTTTCCCATTTTGTAATGTTTGCTTTGCCGCCCTTGCAGATATCGGAGGTGTGGCATGGAGCTCTGGGGGCGGCAGCAGCAGGGAGGGGTGGTGGTGAGCATGTGGCCTTCAGTCCGCACATTGCCCTCCCCTGCTGTGTGTCTTCCCCAATTTGGTGGGGTGGCATGCATTACATCAGCTGTCACTTCCAGCCCACATGGCCACCCTGGCAGGAATCACAGTCCAGAGCATCCAGAGGGACATCCAACTGGGGAAGGGTGTAATAGGCAATAGTGCACAAGGTGGACAGCAGTCTCACCCCCTGCAAAGTCACTTCCCCATTTGTTCCAGGTCCTGGTTCCACTCAGCTATGGAGGGAGGAGTGTTCCTGAGCATGCACATTCCACATCTTTGCAGTTTAGGGTATCATACAGCCTCTATTTTCCCCCCAAGGGGACTGTTCTTTCGGGGCAGTGCAACTGTGACTTAACCATGCCATACTTGATAAAAGAACATTAAAAATGAACAGGCAGGCAGGCAGGTGGAATGTCAGATGATGCGGCTTTGAAAATGTAGCAATGGAAGACCATTTTCTGCTGAATTTCTGCCTGTTCTATGGCTGATTAATGGTAGAGGAGACCCTCAGCTGAAGGAAAACGGCAAGAGGAAGGAGGAAATCTCAGGGAGATGCACTATCAGGGATGCCCAATATTTTCATCCCCCAAAACTGTGTCCAACACGCTCTGGTGATGGACTACTGTGCACTGCATGTTGGGGCGCACACGTGAAGCTCTCCTGGATTACAGAAAGTTGACAGGCTGTGCCCCCCACCCCAGATTGAAGAGTCGATCGCTTTTGCTACAGTTCTGCATGTGGAAGTGGTCCGTGGGGTGAATTGCAAGCCTAGCCTGGCATCACAGAACTGCGGGAGTCCGCATCACCGCACCTGGCTAACCCTCGTCCTGGGCGCAGGGTTCTCTGCGTGAGCACTTTGCGGCTTCTCTGCATCGCTGCCTGGAATATTAATCACCGCTTTGATGGGTTGATTTATGAGCTCTGGAAATTAACACCATCACAATCACTTCCTCAAGGAGGCCAGCAGCAAGGCTGCTGCAAACACGTCCCCTGCAAAGGCGAGAGCCCGTCTTTGCTTGGGCACACATTTGTGTGTGCATGCATCGATGTGCATGCACCAGCAGCCGCCTAATCTGGGGATGCACCGCAGCAAGTAGGGGAGCAGGGTGGGGAGGAGAAGGGCAACCCCACCGGGTCTGCCGAGATCCGGAAAACAGCTCCTTCCCAGGAAGCTAGCAAGAACGAGTGGGATCTGCAATAACGTGGTATGGAGAGATCTGTATGCAGCCAGCCTTGCCTTCTCAGCATGTGTGCATGCACACACACACACACACACACAGAGCGAGAGCGAGAGAGAGAATGAGAGAGAGAATGAGAGAGAGAATGAGAGAGAGAGAGCCAATAGCCAGACAGCATAGTGGGGTGATAGAACAGGTTCTGGTCACTTCATTGGCCTATTTTTGGGGGGGGGGATTGAGGGGGAGTTCCCAGGATGGGGTTTTGCTCTTAGTCCTTTCTCCTCTTGAAGAGTGTTTGCACTCATGCCTGCCTTGGGGTCCCACCCTGCTCAGCCTGTCAGTGCCTTCTCCTTGTGTGCTGCTGGTGTCCTTCTGACCATGTAAGACTGGCACGTGGGCTATGAGTTTGCACAGCTGATGTGGGATCTGCAAAGCTGCAGTACAAGGGAGTCTAAGTGTGTTGCAGGGGGCGGGGAGCCATGGACACCCCTTCGGATTCCAGGAAGAGCTGCTGCCGGCACCCCTGTTTGTACTTGCTTTGGAGGAGGAGATTTCAGATTAGCCACTTGTCCATTTTTGCCCTGCTGGAAGGAATTCTCATGTTAAGTTCTGATGCCTGCAGGTGGAGTTTCCTCAGATCTAGACTGCCTGCAAGCGGGATGGAGTGATGTCACAAGATGCATGACCAGCTTCCCCACTTCCCCCACATGTGCTACTCTCTGTTCCCAAACCAGCTTTTAAACAACTTGGGACTGAGTTACCTTAAAAGGATTTCCACCTGTATAGAACTGTTAGGGTCTTCCGATCTCAGGGGAGGCCTTCTGGACTGGGAAGGCCTGTAGCACCCCTTTGAGAACCAACATGGTGCACCCTCCCTCTGTAGTAACTTTGCCTCTCTGATACACCCGGCAGCTGCACCCCTGTGAATCTGAGGATTATTAAAACTTGTCTAAGTTTTTCAAACATGTTGTGCTTTCATCCAGATGCACTGTTTACAATTTGTTGTAAACCACTTTGGGATTTTTAAAAAGCAAAGTGCCATGGCCATTCCTTAAACAAATAAAGAAGCCAACCAGTGGAACACTGTCTTTTGCTTCACTGTTCTTTGCTTTGTTCCTTCAACCATCAACACACAGCTTTATAGGGCTTTAAGGAGGCAGGAAGGGAGAAAGATGCAGCTGCTTAGTGACCAAAGAAGATAGTCTCCATCCACAACCAGTTCCCACTCCGTCCGGATAACAAGGAGGACCAGGGATGAGAGGAAGAGAAGGACAATGATGCTAATGCAGCACCTGGCTGGCAAGAGGCTTCAACCAGCGGCCTGGTCCAGAACATCCAAACCACGGAGGCCGCTGCACTTCAGGCTACAGCTGCTGCAGCCTTACACAGTGCTGGCTCTGATGTTCTACGAGCCCTTGGGCAAGGAACCATCAAGGGGTCCCATTCCCATAGTGAGTCACCTTCTCACCATCACTGCCACCTCAGCCTCTTTCTCAATATTGTTCCCAATGGCTTGCTTGATAGGCCAAGCCTGCAAGCATTCCTGCTCCTCACCATCGCCATCGCCATCATCTGGGCCAGGTTGCTATGGTAAGTAGGAGGAGAAAGTCCGGGGGGGGGGAGGTTGGCAGTCAGCTTCTGCTGCAGGATGGGCCTGGGCCCATGCCCTGCCATGCCTAGCTTCCCACCAGCCCTGTGTGCTGTTGTTGTCTTCTTATACTCTGTTGGAATATTTGTAAATCATGTAAATTTCTACAAAAATCCCACGAGTCTCCCCAGTATTCTCTCCTCAAAAGGAGGCTAGTTGAAGCAGCGCTGCCCCAGCTGCTCTCACTGCCCAGAGAAACGGGGAGCATGCCTTGATCATCTAGTCTGTTGGGAAGAGCTGTGCATAACTGAAGCACTTCCGGTTAGTTAAAAATCAAGTGATGGTTGGAGTATCTGCATAGACAGATCTATTAACAGGGGACTGCAATATATTGGAGATATTAGAACAATCTTTTCTCCATTTCCTGTATAGCAAAAACACCGCCATCTGAGGCCAAATGGAGGTTTCAGCAGGCTGTGGGGAGCAAACCAAGGCCAGCAAAAGTACCAAAAATCTTTCAAGGGAAGCACAAAGCTTGAGAGAAAGGGGGAGCCTCCACCAGTGTCCCTAGGAGGGCTTGGAATGCTGACTGGTAGGATGGGCAGCAGAAAACCAGGGAAGGGAAATGGGATGTCGGAACAGCGGCATCCCTGCTTCTTGCCCTTCCAGCCCTGATCATCCTCTGCACCAATCAAAAGCTGGCTTCTGAGCAGCTCCTATCACAGGGCTCTAGCATTGCCAACGGACCAAATTCAGTCAGACATGGAACCGACAAGGCAGCCTTGCCCACACAATTGTCTCATCACAGTGATTTCTCCCTGTTGCTTTGGGATGGCACAGTCTGATCAGGCCTTGGGAAAGTCTGCTTTCAATAAAGCACACGTGTGCATCTCAAGGGTCTACGAAAGCTGACAGCTTGGCTCGCAATCGCCAAGGTCAACTCAGACCAGAGCGACGCTGAAACGAGCCACAAGGAAAGGTGTGCGGATCAAGACAGTCTAACAGAGCCACAGTGAAGACCGTAGGGCCAATTGTTCCATCCCTCCCAGCAGTCTCTGCCGCAGGGTCGTTTTCTGGATGGCTGAGACCCCAAACGCCAGCTGTGCTGTTTCGGGGGGAAGCCACCCAAACGCAGAGGTGTTATCTGCAAGGAGAGCCTAGAAATGATCGTGTACACAGAGACGCTCAGAGAGCATCAATACATGGCATGGCACGGCACACAGTGCCTTACTTTTTAATTTAATTAAAACATTTCTATGCCATCCTTTGTAACAAGCCTCAGAGTATTAAGAGTGGCTGACAATCCTAAAATAGTGGGCTGCCCTCATTTTCTGCCCCTCTCTGGAGATAACAGTGGGGATTTCCCTGAGTTCCAATTTGAAAAATGATTTTCAAAGCTGCAGCTTTTCCTCCTGCATGGAGACCAAGGCAGCTTTTCCTCCTTTCAATTTGATCCTCACCACAGCCCTGTGAGGTAGGCTAGGTTGAGAGGGAGTCGCCAGGGGACTAGACCTTGGGTCTCCTCTGTTCCAGTCCAATGCTTTAACCACTATACCACACTGCACAGAATGCAAATCCTCTCCTCTACCATCCTCTGGTAGAAATTGAATCTCTTACCTAGTATTTCAGAAATATATTACAGGTTTTAGAGGAGAAGAGAAATTCTTCTTGAGAGGAGGAAATATGACTTCCTTTGCCACACCTCCTCGGCTTTCTGTTTCGCCCTCCTCTGAGGGAGTAAAGTATGTTGACTGTTTCTGGGGTGGGTCAAGGCAGGTACTGCACCAGGAACCGATGGCGTGTAAAAGCCATTATGCTTGTAAGAACACGGGGCTTGCAGGGGGTGGGAGAGAGAAAGAGAATCGACTGTAGCAGCGTGCTGAGTCACCAGTCCCCTTCATCCTACACATGTTGATTCATAACGTTGCACATCAGCCCTTCTATCATAAGCCAAGTGTGCTTTAGCATTTTATTCCCTCTCCTGGATTTGTCTTGGCACATGCGTGCATGCACAGCCTGTGGCGTCCTCACCCCAAACGCATCTGATCACGGGCCACTGGCCTTCAGCCGGCTTCATCTGGATTTGCACAGCGGCCTTTGTGAGCTGCAGGCAGCCACTCCCAGCTCTTCACCTGAGCCTGGGTTGGGCAAATAGGGAGTGCAAGCCAGAAAGGGCCGCCCATGGCCCGTACAGGGCTCCACATACACCCACAGGTACTGTGGGCCTCCCTCCCTTCCATGCTGCCGGCTCTTCCGTGCTGCGAGTTGCACCAGGAAGAACCGTGCAGTGAATTCTTGGTGGGGAACTGTGCCTCCAAACAATCAAAAGCAGCCAGCTGGGAATACTTCCTGTTCCTGGCTCCAGCGTGATGCGAGCCGTGGTGGTCCGTCCGGAGATGGATCCAGCTTTTGGAAGGCCCCTTGAGACACCCTCCAGAGCCCCTCCCTCAACAAGTGGACCTTCGCACCCATGGACACCAGCTGCTCTCGCTCCCTCTCCCCCTGGCACGCTGGTGAGCCTGGGGCCGGAAAGCATGTCAGCCGTAGTCCCTCCTACCCCTGCACCACGGTTTCCCCCTGGGCCTCAGGGGAACAAGAGAAGGAGCACGTGGGCTTCCCTGTGGGGTCCCGCTGGGGTGGGAGCCCTTGGCAAGTGCCCGGCCATGCCTTTCCCTGACCGGAAGTCCTAGCCCTTGTCCCACACTCCCAGGAAGGCAGCACAGCCTTGCTGTAGCCTGGCAGACACGCAGAGGGGAGAAAGCAGGAAAGCTGCTCTTATTATTGCGCTACCAAGGTGTACAGCACTCAGCAAGGTATAAGAGGACACGAGTGCTCCCCCAGGAGCTAGACTCGGACACAGGGGAGAGCAGAGGGTTGGTAAATAGGAAAAGAAAATGACATGAAAAGAAAAGGTAACCATGCCAGTTCTAAGATAAATAGCACGGTGCCTTCATCATGCCATGAATAGAGAGAGAGACAAGCTTGTGAGACCACTTCATCGAGGAAGATGTTGCAAAGAGTGGAGCACAGGGGTGGACATGGGAAAGGGGGGAAGCTGACCTTGGTGGGGCCATGATGTTGTAGGACTACAATCTTGAATGGAGGGGGATGAGGAAGGGTCTGCCAACATTCAAGGAAGGTGCCAGCTTTTTTTTTTTCCCTCTTGCTTTCTCTCTCCAACCTCACCCTGATCAAACCAACTTTTTGTAATACACTGCCTGGTAAAGAGCTTGGGAGATCGAGAAAGCCTGGAGGAAAGTCTTCTTGTCCTATTTTGGTTGGCCTAATTAAAGTGCCATGTATACCGGCATGTAAGACAACCCTTGGAACTGGAAATAGCAAGGCAAAAAGCAGTGGGTCATCGTATACACCAGGGGAAAAAAAATCATCATATTATATTTATTCTTTTAAGAAGGATAGATAATAAAGATAATTGCATTTACAAGCTCATTCTAATTAATAATCACAAAAAAACTTCTAACTGGTACTGAGGGAGCTCATCCTGCGTCATGTTGTGTTGCAAGGTTTGGAGGTGGCTGCCGGCCTGGTTCTGAGTCTGGCACCCCCCTCCCCCAATTGCTGGGAGCGATGGCACACTCTTCCAGGTGGCCACAGTGGTGGCAGCTGGAAAGGGGAGTGTTCCCCATGTGGCTGCCTCCTCCCTCCTGCCTCCCCCCCCCATGCCCATCTACAGTGCTAGCACCAGCAATCAACCCCCCCCCCCCCAGCAACCAATCCAGCCAACTAGCCCCTTTTGGGCCACCACCAGCCTCCAAATCAGAGTGGGAAGGTGACTATTGGCTAGAATACAGTAATTTGCTCTTGTGACATCTTGTGATATGATGCCACAAAAGTCTAGAAGCTTCCGGCTGACCAATACCTGTATATACCAGCATATAAGAGCCCCTTGAAACTGAAAATAATGAAGCTAAAGTTGGGGGTCATCTTATATACTTGACAAACACCAGAGAAGCAACCCAAAAGATCAGCATCATCTTATATGTGAGCTGCCTTATACAGCAGTATATATGGTATTACTGAATATAGATTTTGATAGATTTATTTACAGTAGGGTGTGGACCACATAGGCCTGCAGGCACCTCAGCTATGGGGATTAAGAGTTTTTTTAAACTAAGCCTTTATGGAAAAGGTATGTTCTGTAGCTGAATGTTTATTTTGTTTTGGGGGTTTTTAGTGGCAAGAGAATTGTTTCGTATGTCCTGATTACATGGGAGTTCAAAGCCACTCCAAATATGTCGGTTCAAATATGTGGGCTCTGCTCTGTGTATTCTACTCAGCCCAAGATTTCATCCCTTACATCTACAGACAAATATTCTGGGTTCCCACCAGGTTCTATGAGAATGCTTTCCAGTGGTGCATTGCGGGAAGGAAATGCACGGACAGTCTGGGCTTTCCTAACAGCTGAGTGTTTCCATGGGAACCAATTCTACTTCGACCATTCCCTCAAGTCTTCTGAGAGACCGGAAATAAACTTTTCATATGCAGAGCTGGGCAAAATAAGAAGGTGAGCAAAAATATCTATTTTTGTGCAGATTATAGAATTTAGCTTTATTGGTACAGCGTTTTAATTGCTTTAAGTATTATTGTGCCAGCGAACTAAGACACAAAACTGTAGAGAGACCACAAGACCATGTGACTGGGAAAAGACATTGGCATTGTGTGGTTGTGGGTGTCATGACTGCTTTGAGTGAAGAAAGGAGAGAGTTTTCTGCCGCAATAACAAATACATAATGAACAAACAAGAACAATGAACAATTCCTCACAAAGTTTTTGAAATGGCAGAGTTGTGGGCAGACAGCAGTAACTGTACTGCTCCTGAAATATTTTTAATACATTACTGAAATGTGCTCAGTGTGTGTGTGTGTGTGTGTGTGTGTGTGAGAGAGAGAGAGAGAGAGAGAGAGCGAGCGCGCGCAGAGGCCAATTAAAGAGGGATGCTTTAATTGCATGTTACTTGCATGTCTTGGGTGTTAACTTGAGGGAACTGAATTTAAAATTTTGTTCAGCCACTCACTAGATGACCTTGTGGATGTCTTTTTCTCCCCCACCCCCCTGGCCCATCAAGGTTAGGATTATTGTGAGTTAAGGCGAGAATTATTCCATGACGTTTGATCCATGATCTGCCATCCATAGACACAGGAACTCTACTTACAAATCAGGAACTTCTCTGATACTGAGGAGACTGGCACACCCACAGATCCTCCCATTTGACAGTGTTCCAACCCTAGATGTTGCATTTTTAGGGGGCTGCCCTCAGAATGAAGGGCTAGGGAAGCCTGCTTCCACTAGCTCAGTTGCAACCACCATAATCTGTATCCAACCCATTACGTTTCACAGAACTCCCTTAGAAGGCAAAAGAAACAGCCAGGGCACCTGGTGATTTCTAACGGTTGCTGTCAGCTGCCTGGCTGATAAAACAAGGTCTGAAATCCAGGTGCAGCAGTTGGCATTACTATTTTAAGAAGCAAAACACTTGTTAAGTGATGCAAAGGGGAAAAATAGAGTTCCTTTCCTCAAGAATCTTTAATTAATTTGGTGTGTCAGCGTTTTCCAACATGGTGCCTATTAGATGTTTTGGACTAAAATTTCCAGCAGTCCCAGACAGCTTGGGAAGTGGTCAGAACTGATGGATATTGTAGTCCAATCACATCTGGAAGGCAATAAGTTCTCTTCCCCCCACCCCCAAACGCACACACCTTTAGAAGGATCATCTGACAAGATAACACACCCATCAGCCTTCCAGAAATATGGATGTAGTGAGAAAAGTTCGCACATTTATACCTCCAGCTCCTGCACCTTCCCCTCTTTGCCTCTGGGCACAGTTGAAGGCACTTCTGTTGTTTCTCTTTGGCTTGACTTAAAAACAACAACTTCACAAAACACTATAGCAAACCCATCATTTTGTCTATTATAGGATGTTTCTACAAAAGAAGCATCAGTATTCAACATCTTCCTCACAATAAATGTCCTCCTATTGGTCCATCTTCCACCATCTCATGCTTATGCAGATTCCCGAGTCCAGAACACAACAGCTTCAGCACCTTGGACAGTGCAACCAGTCCTGGCACAGGGCTCCTCAACTTGGATTCAGGCCCATGGCTAACAACCCTGCAGCTAAACTAAAAGAAAGCTTATACCAACGCTCTCTTGGAGCAGCTGACAGGCCTTATTGCCCAGTCAGTCTCCATCGAGCCAGAGAGTGTCAGTACTTCTGCAGGATTTAGTACATGGAGGGCAGGATCCGTGTAAAAGGAGCTGGAACCTGCCCTGAAGCATAAAAGCTGTTCTTGCTACCCAACTCAATCTCTAAGAGTTCATGATCCTAGTCCATGACCATGTCCTTCCTACAAATTCAGTCAGAATATCTGTAAATTCTGGAGATCCCCTGCCTTTCAGCTCCTCCATCAGAGTAAAACACCTAGACTATCCACTTCCCTCCTCCCAAAAACATTCTGTGCCAGTGTTGCTTCCCTTGGGCTGCAGCCTGAATGGCTTATGTTCTGCTGGATTCCACGTTCTTCCTATCCACCCCCTGCCCCAGTTTCTGCACATGCAGTAAAGCACAGATGTTGCTTTGGCTGCACCTTCACTGATACCCACAATCCAAATAACAGGTTGCATATTCCTAGAAAATTATGGACAGCAAATTCACAAAGGGTGCCTGTGATCCATCAAGCACCCTCAGACACAACCTAAACACGGAAAGCAAGCTAACATGGCAGGGGAGTCTGAAAACTTCCTAAATTCTCACAGTTAGCAAGAATCCTCTTTTTATTTTTGCCTAAATTGTGTCCAAGCAGACATACAGATATACTCATCATGCCCTAGTACTGTGTCTGTCCTTGAAAGGCTTTGTTGCCATCTCACACCATGCTGATGAGATTATATTTGCAGAACTGGTCCTCTTCAGCAGCCCTTCACAGGGTGTCCTTGGCTCTATATGGTTTGAACAGGCTGCACTGCATATGAACCTGTCAGGCTGATGTGTCAGGTTCAGCCAAGTCTAGAGCAATGAGCATCCTGTGACTTGAGCTGAACAGCATGACAATGCACAATGCAGAACAGGTCAAGGACACCCTGAACCAGAACACTCCTTTGCAGAGAGAAAAACGAGGAGGAAAGATGTGGACAACATCCTGTTGTCAATGCTGGCCTGAGCCAACTTTTCTGGGAAGACATTTAGGTAAAGGCTTAAGAAAGAGCAAAGACTTGTCCAGCATTCTGCTCACACCGTGACCAACAGCTGTCCATGGAAAACTCGCTAGCAGGACATGAGTGGATCAGCACCCTCTCACCCACCCACGTTTCCCAGCACCTACCACCTCTGCCACTGTAGGGATCCATAGCCATTGATAGCTATCTCTTCCATGAATTTCTCTAATCCCCTTTTACAGCCCTCCAAATTGGTGGCCATCACTATGTATTTCTGTAGTTTAATTCAATTAGTTCAATTTTGTAGTGTATCTCAGCACCCTTCTTTTAATTGACTTGGCTTTCCCACCAACTTATGGTATGGCCCCTTTGGGGTCTAGGATGATAAGGAAGGGAGAGAGATGTTTCCCTACCCACTTTCTCCATACTGGAAATAATTTTGTGCACCTCCACCACGTCATCCCTCATGTACCTGTTTTAGTAAAACAGCCCCAGACTTTTCCTCATATTTTAAGAGGATAAGAGAATTCAGTGAACATGTGGAACATCCTAATATCAGTTTTGAACACAACTCTGAAAAGATACATCGATAAACACTGGTTATCTAAAGCAGAGTTCAGGCATATATGGAAGTGCATGAAATCATAAGGAAATATCAAATTCTTAAACGCATAATTCAGAAACAATTGCTGCAGTGACAAGAGCCATTACTCAAATAAATTACCACTGTTTCTTCATACTTTCAGTATGTAATGATATTCTTAGCCAGGGATATACATTTAATAAAGCTTTTAACAAGCTAAAAATCCTTCCCTGGTGAGGTAGTCTCACAGTGCCGGGGGAATAAAAATTGATGTGTGGTGTTCCAGGGCTTTGAGTGCCTCCCTGGTTGCTGGGAGGATGAGCTGGGCACAAATACCTGCGTGTGAATTTATTTATTTATTTATTTGGAAATTTATAGGCCGCCCCTTGCCACAAGCCATCTCTGAATGCAACAGAGATGCTTGATTCAGGCAGCCACCTGTGTCAGGCAACTGATGCAGTGGAAAAGCTATAGTGGCATCACTCACCTGTATTTTATTTTTTCATTAATGTTGATGATAACCACTATGGGTTGGATCTAAACATCATCATATGCAGAGTAAATGCTTTGAAGTCAATAGGGCTTGAGTGAGCCATGACTAGCTTAAACCCAGTTGGTTTGTAACTAAGCCTGGACTGTACTCTATGACTTTATTCTGTGTTCTTTGACTCTGCGTGATCCTTGACTTGTTGTTCCCTCAGTGAAGACATAATTATAACATTAAAAAGGAAAGATCTAGAAAGAGAAGGAAAGAATAAGTGGGGAACAGCAGAAGGGAAGGAGGAATTGCATGTCCTAGCTAAATATCATCTGGAGACTGACTCACTGACATATAAAGTCCTTTAGGAAGCAAATCAAGAGCTCTTAGAACATTTTCATAATTTGGGAATGAACTCGTTTGCCCTGAAATGGTATGTAACAAGTGAGAGGAAAGGCAAAATGAGGGGAACAGAAAGTCAGGTGTGGCCACAGGAACTACTCCTCAAAGCCATGTGACTCAGCTGGAACTCCCTTTCCTGCCTGAACCGAGCAAGGGAATGGAATGGAATGGTAGATTCATTCCAGAAAGGTCTCATGGGTCACATTGAAGGACCTCATGGGCTTGATCAAGCCCATGGAACAGAAGTTCCTTGCCACTGTTTTACTGCGGGTGTTCAAGTCCAATCAAAGATATTTACTCATAAATCTCATGGCCTCTCTCTACCTCTCTCTCTGCCAGAAATACTTCCAGAGCTAAATGATACAGAGTTAAATCAGGCACAGGGAATTTGCCGTGCAGAATGGCTCTAATAGCCATCTTGCCCTCCATTCAACTACATGGCCCATTTCCATATTCAAAGCTCTTCGGTCTTCACCTAATTTCTGGTTCACCAAAATGCCTTCATATCTGCACCTCTTTGGGGCCGCAAGTTTCAAGGAAGGCACTGCCGTATTTACTTACTAGTTTCATTGCTATCGCCCCTAATAGCTGGCACGCTGTCTTTCCATCTGTCTTTCTCAAGCCCCATCAAGAGTTAACTAATACTGCAGAAGTAAAACAGCCTGGTTTCTGCTTGCATTCTGCTTGAAGCTGAAGATTTGGAGGAATGAGTGTGAAGAGAAGAAGAGAAAATTCCCACTGTGGGGTTTGCAGCCTGAAGCAATCGCTTCTCGTTCGGAGCTTTTAGCCACAGTGCAGGAGCGAGGAGGGGAAATTCAGCACCACGGACAGTTCCTCGCCGAGTAGCCTCGGAGCACGGGAATCCCCAGTATCGATAATCGGGGAGCTGCTTGGTGCGTCCTCACGACAGGACTTCAGCTCAGCTGTGCGGGGCCCCATAGGAATAGGGGGCTGGCTTACTACACGCCCACCTCAACACCCCCAAATTCAGAGATTAAAAGCTACCTCACCAGATTGCTGCTTTTGCTGGCCTTGCAAATAGACCTGCGAGTGACACCTACACTGGGATCACACGAATATCCTTTTTTTAAAATTTCAGGCTCCCTCCAGCCTACAAGAAAGCCATAATACGTAAACAAGAAGACTCAAGGTATCGTCCTGAAATACTTCAAACGGTACTCCTTCCCTGGCCCGCTTGCTTGCTTGCTTTGATTGGATCTAATTACACATGTATGGCATTGCAGTAGCCCATTATATAACTAGCACTGCTTGATATTCTTCTGGCAAAAGCACTCGCTGGAGACCAGAGAAACATGTGCATTTCAGTTACTTTAGCAGTATAGTCACTGGTTTAAAAAAGAGATGTAGACAGATGGTGCGTCATAAGCTCAGTTGGGATGCTCTATTTCGAAAGCTCTCCCCATCTCCACCCCCAGGAAAAGTTCAGGATAGGAGTTATTTTAACTACTGATTCTCTACCTACCTACCCACCACCCACCCACCACCCACCCTGCCATCGATTCATTTTAGTCCCGTTCAGGCATTCACATTTCTCAAGATAGGAGGAGGAGAAGATGATGTAAGCTGCACCCCATCTCTGTCACCATCCTCTTGAACCTCCATAAATGGGGGACCAAATTCTGTAGCAAGATGGATTCCTCTACTTCTGTAGGTTCCTGCGCAATTAAGAGCTCTATGCCAGGAAAACAATTGCTGCACACCACAAAAAGTTTGTCCTAAGCCAACAAGAGTTACTAGTCTGTAAAATACTTTACAAGACTGTTGAGGGGAAGTGGATGGCAGAGGAAGGACAGTCCCCTTTGGCCGGCACAGTCACTCTCCTACGCACAATCCAACTGTGACTTCATGTGATTCTGGTGTACTGGTGGCAACCACACAAGTGCTTAATACAAGGAAGTTTTAATGGTCTAATCAACCTGCATGGACCATCCTAGAACAGGGAATTTTAAAACCAGTGTGTCTTACAAGGAAACACAGGAAGCTGCCCAGGATCCATCCATTTAACTGTCTAACCAAAGAGTTGTCACCTCTGATTGGCAGTGGCTCTGTAGGCTCCAGAAGAGGCCCCATTCTTCTCCCCAGCTACCCAATCTTTTTAACAACACTGGCTGAACTTGTCACCTTTCTGCATGCGGATTGCCTGCTCTACTGTACCACTAAGCCCCAATCCTTTCATGTCTTGGCAGGTAAAGTCTGGAAGCCTTTCAGGTGGCAGAGTTGTATAAGCCTAATTCTGTACAAGCCTAAGTGAAATGAATACAATTTCACTCTTTCTATGTAGCTTCTAGGCTGCCATTTTAGTTATTGTGTCTCAGTTATAATTTATGGGCCAGTCTTACCCACAATATTAGAAAATGAGGGATAATACTAGTCTAAGGATACAGACCCTCCAAGTGCAAAGCAATGCATCTTTCACCAAGTCTAATCAAGGGCTATAACAAGGCATCTAGCACCCCTGTTTTAAAAGCAGCCAGTCAGGAAGGAGGGGAAGGGAGAAGTTGCTGTGGCCAGAAGCTTCCACATGCTCCTTTCCATAGGACCAACATGTGATACGCAAAGCAATTTTGGTAGATGTGATGTTGAAGCAGCAGAGCCAGGAGAAAAGCTATTCTGCCTTTGGCTGCCATAGGATCCTCTCCATCCTTGACATTCATGTCTTTTCTTTCAGGTGACTTTGGGTTAAGTGCTTGGCTACCTCCATCCCCAGAACCAAATGCAACCTACTAATTGAAATGCTTTTGTGCATTCCAGTAGGAACATGTGCATTTCAATGGGCACTCGGTTCCATAGATCCCTGCTTCTTTCGCTTGGTGGTGGCTGCTGGTAACCCTTTAATTGCTTTCCGCAACCTGAGGCCCTTTGACTGATTTGGACTCCAGCTTTCTGCATTCCAGGTCATTGGCCATGCTGGCTAGGACTGATGGGAGTCGGAGTTCAACATGTCTGGCAGGCACAAGGCTGGCAAAGACTGAGCCCTGAGAGGAACACTTCTGTGATGTGCGGAGGAGCATCTTTTGTGGTCCTGGAAAGAGCCTCCCCATGTATTTCTCGTCACCTTTTCTTCTACCACCATCCAGTACCTCCTGCACTCAGAATAGACCTGCTGAAATAAATGGGGCTTCTTAACAGTACCAGCCCCAGTTTTCCAAAGGCCTTGGGCAAGGCACCTTCCATGGGCTCCCTCCCTCCATCAGTGCCTTCTCAGGATCCGAGTCTCCAGCTTCTCCTCCTCTGTCTCTCCACTGCTGCCACCTCCTTGCCTCTCAGGCACAAGGCAGAGAGCACAATGCCACTGCTCTTCCCATCACAACCAAGGCCTGGGCCAGAGCGAGAGGCAGGGGGACAAGCAGCAAAGGGTAAGAGCAAGCCCACGATGCCTCTCATCCGTGGGCCCCTGTGGGGCTGCAGACTTTCAGCAAGTGCCTGGCTGTGCTTGCTCTTGACGCCAGCCCAGCTTGCTGGCCATGACTAACTTGAGCCCCATTCGCTTCCATGGGCCCACACTAAGAAGGGCTACAATTGGATGCCAAATCTCTCACAGGCCTGGCAGAGCGGGGGAATGTCGCATCAAATAATAATGGAAAAGTCAGCCGGCCCTTCCTCCTCCTCCAACGTTGCCCCACTGAAGCATCCTAGGGGGGCATTTTCCTCCTGCACCACTTTCCCAACTCTTGGGAAAGAACAGAGGACGGAAGGAGGAGGAGGAGGAGGAGGAGGAGGAAGGCCCACGGTGGTTACACATCAAAAGCCTCAAGCGGTGCCCCCCACCGCTGCTTTTCCTCCTCCCGCCATTCCTTCTGGGTTTGTTTTTTTTTATGAATGGAATTCTCCAGTCGGATCCGGATTACTATGCCGCACGGCGCGCGCGATAGCCGCCGCCCGATTGGCTCCCGCCGGCCATTGACGTCACGCAGGAGAGCCGGGCTAGCGAAGGGCGGAGCCGCCGAAAGCCCGACGTGTGAGTCACGCCCCCGCCCCCCCCGCGCGAAGGGGGCTCGTTCATTATAACGGCGCCGCCTGCCCCCAGCGCCAGCCCGCCAGCCGCCTCGGCCACTGCAGCCGGAGCCGAGCCCGTCCCGCAGCCGCTCTGCCCGCGCCCGGAGAGGCGGCTGCTCCCCGCGCCAGCCGCCCCATCGCGCGCCCGGAAGACCCCCCGGCCGCCGCCGTGCCCGGAGAACGAGCCGCCCCAGGTTGAATGAGCAGTCGCCGCGCCGTGCGGGGTGAGTAGCGCCGCCGCCTTCCCCGCCCGCAGAGCCTGGCACTCCCCCCGGGAAGGAGCCTGCCTCTCGGCATCCAACAGCGCGACCCGCGTAGTCGGGTCTGCTCAGAAATACCCCACCCCGCCACCGCCGGCCCGCACGCCGGATTCCTGGAGCGGGACCGACTCCCAAGGACGCGGGGACAGGACGGCGGCCGAAGCCCTTTGGCTAGCAGGTGACAGACGCCCTTGTCCAGTGAATGCAATCGCTCAATGAATGAAGGGCATTTCTGCACCGCCTGGTAGTCGATGCTCTCCGGGCGGATGACGGACAGAGCAGGACCCTTTTCGGGGGCTGCACTCCTCTGCCTCGCTGTCCTTTTTACCCGGGAGCAAGTCCCGCTGAACTCAACAGGACTCCTCTTGGAGCACTCAAGTACAGGATGGGGCTGAATCATTTTGGAGGAGACAGAGAGGAAGGGGCTAGAAAGAGCTGCCGTAGGTGCCCGCTGCGCCCTGAGCATCCACCTCGCCCACCACCCTATCTCGAGAAGCAGTGCAGGTTTCGGGCCGTCCTTTGACGGAAGACGTGCCTGCATCTCGGTGCACACACTGGCTTAGACACTCGGTAGAGAAGGGGATAGAGTCCAAAGAGGCTGGAGGGAAGCAAAACAACTGCTTTGGCTTCTGAAAACAACTCTCGTTGGCAGGCAGGTGCCAACCTTACAAATCTGCAAGGGCCCAGAGGATAATCAGATGCAATTAGAGGAATAGTCACGCCAGGTATTGCTGCCTGCCTGAAGCATCCATTATGGAGTCTTCTGTTTCCCTGTAAACTTTAATAAAGTCCGTGATTTAGAAGAGCCAAGTTGCCAGGTACAATAGAATTACTTTCCAGGCACAAAGTCATGATGTGATCTGCTGAAGCTTATGTTGACAAGAGACAACAGAGAAAGCTGGTTTACTATCTTTTATCTTGATGGCTTTATTTGAGGAAGAAAAAGGAACAGGAGGGGGGCTGGGTCGGGGAGAGGATTGCAAACAGTGACACCTCCAAGCCAGATATATTCCATCCAGGGACCATTGAGAAACAAGCACACCGTGATCACGTGCTGTCTGTATGTGTAAAGTTAATCTGTACTTCCTTTGCCCCAATCCTCAACCAGCTTGGTGGCTAAAATAGCCCGTATGCCCCCACTTTTGATTTCCAGCACCGAAAATCAGAACCGCTTCAGAGGTTCCCCACTGCCCACCGTTTGGGTCCTAGACACTCACAGATGCTCGCCAGTTTCTCTCATCTCTCACAGGAAGCTAGTGGGGGTTTTTGTGCACCCTTGTAGGTTGTAGGTGGACAACATGAAAGAGGAGGCGCTTCCCAATGCTACAGAAGAGCAGCCTGGCTGGTTTGTACCTGGCAACACCAGCAGCAACTCCTTGTACCTCTCCAAGGCTCCTCCTCTTCCCCTGAACCCTTGGGATGTGGTTCTTTGCGTTTCCGGGACCATCATCTCCTGCGAGAATGCAATTGTGGTGGCCGTCATCTTTTACACCCCTGCCTTCCGGACTCCCATGTTCCTCTTGATCGGGAGCTTAGCCACTGCCGACCTCTTAGCGGGCTTGGGCCTCATTTTCCACTTTGCCTTCATCTACTGCATCCCGTCCCAGGCGGTGAGCCTGGTGACGGTGGGCCTCCTGGTCTGCTCGTTCACGGCCAGCGTGGGCAGCCTCCTGGCCATCACCATAGACCGGTACCTGTCCCTCTACAATGCACTGACCTACTACTCGGAAAGGACTGTCACCAGGACGTACATCATGCTCATCATCACCTGGGGGATCTCCATCTGCTTCGGCCTCTTGCCCGTGATGGGCTGGAACTGCCTCAAGGACAACTCCAGCTGCAGCATCGTCAAGCCGCTGACCAAGAACAACCTCATCATCCTCTCCATCTCCTTCTTCATGGTCTTTGCCATGATGCTGCAGCTGTACGTGCAGATCTGCAAGATCGTTTGCCGGCACGCTCAGCAGATCGCCCTTCAGAGGCACTTCTTGGCCACCTCGCACTATGTCACCACGCGGAAAGGGATCTCCACGCTGGCTGTCATCTTGGGGACCTTCGCTTCTTGCTGGTTGCCATTCGCCATTTACTGCCTCCTGGGAGATTACACCTACCCAGCTCTCTACACGTACATGACCGTGCTACCCGCCACCTACAATTCCATGATCAACCCCGTGATCTATGCCTTCAGGAACCAAGAAATCCAGAAAGTATTGTGGAGTATATGTTGCGGGTGCATCTCTCCACCATGCCTTTCCAGTCCAGATCTCCCAGCGACGTATGAATCTTGCCTCCCACACTAGCTGGCTCTGCTCAAACAACTTAATCTGAAAGCAGCCTCTTTGTTTGCACAAGCCCCTTGGATTCTGGACATCAACCCATGGCACCCCTTTCAGGTTTCCTTTTCCCCCTGTAAGTGAAATTGCAGTTATCCTTTATTTATTTTCACAGAGAAGAAAGAAAGAAATATATCATTTATTTTTTTACCCATTTTCTAAAAGTGTGTGTGTGTGTGTGTGTGTACGTGTGTGTTACACATTAAGAGATTCGATAGAAATATTTTATGTGAAATATTTATAATGCATTTATTTTCTTAAAATGGAAATGGGAAGAAAACCTTTTGACCTTGCTTTTGAGTTTCTACAGCCTTAATTACCTCAGAGCTTCAGAAAATATTTTTCTACATTTAAGCAAATACCATTGTACCCCTTCCATCTTTTTTTTTTTTTACACTGAGGGAAGAGGAGGGAGGGTCCAGCTTTTAAAGGATGTGTGTGCATTTTTATGTATAAATGTATTTATTTAACGATTTTCCAGCTTTTAAAAACAAAAAAATGATTTTCCTTTGTCTGTATTTTGCTGCCCCCTGGTGTTCACTCTTTTTTATCACACACAAGGATAGGGAGGAGGTGGAGAGCAGGAAGGTTCTTTTGCATGTCTATTGTCAGTATTAATAAACGAAATGTATAACTAATACAAATAAACCATGTACGCAGAAAGAGATTATTATGATGCTCAAGGCCTTACTCTAGAATAAGTGACTTAGGATCATAGCCTAACAGTTGGCATTCCTGACTTCGGATCCCAAGACATTGTGGTACAACTCATCCCATCAGCCTCAGTCAACACAGTGGTTGCTGGGGATGATGGATGCTTAAGTCCAATAATATTTGGGAGACCTGATGTTGTTGGAAAAAGCTGACCTGAACGGCTGTATTAGGAACTGGCCGGCATGGGTGGGGGCAGGCCTTCTGACCAATGGGAAAGAGAATCTGGTCAGCCAGTCCACAGTGAAACCCCCAACCCACAGAAGCCCTTGCACTGCGCTCCCCCCGCCAGAATCCTGGCAAGGAGATGAATGTAAGCAGGCACTTTGGAAATCTGACTTTTTACTACTGCACTGCAGAGACGTGAGGTAATGCTTTGTATGAGTTGAAAAGTACTGTATACTTTCGTTTACAACCATCAGGGAAAACAATAAAGAAATTGTGATACTCGTAGCTGTGCTGTTTGTCTGTGTGCTGCATAAGTCAGCCTGCCTCACCCTGTTGCCCTACCAGAGGCGTTGGATGACAACTCCTGTGCAGGCTGAGGATGATGGAGCTGCGGCCCAACACACCTGAGGGCACCTGGCTGGCATAGGTGGATCTGGGGCCGGCCTGAGACACTGAAAGGGATGCGAAGGTGCACCTCCAGACTTAACTACTGCTGCCCCAGAGACGGTTTAGTCATCCTTATTGGCAAGCATCTATTTTGCCTGCTGAACTTATGCTGGATGGGGGACACAGAAGGCGATTGCCACCAACCCAGTCGGAGTCTCTTATGTCTCATGTTACTGCCATCGAAATCAAGGTGGCTCTCCATTTTATCCTCACAACAACCCTGTGAGGCAGGTTAGGCTAAGAGTCAGTGACTAGCCCAAAGTCTCCCAGTGGGCTTTGTGGCCAAGGAGGGACTAGAACCTGGGCCTCCCTTCAACTATTACATCTTACTGGCTCTCCTGGCCTGACAGTGCCAGCAGGTTCTGAGCAAGAAAACCAACTTGTCAAATTCGACAGACCAGTTGTTGTTAGTCGCAAAGTCGTTCCCGACCCATCTCAACCCCATGGACAACATTCCTCCAGGCCCTCCTGTCCTCCACCATCCCCCGGAGTCCACTCAAGCTCACACCAACTGCCTCAGTGACTCCATCCAGCCACCTCATCCTCTGCCGTCCCCTTCTTCTTTTGCCATCAGTCACTCCCAGCATTAGGCTCTTCTCCAGAGAGTCCTTCCTTCTCATTAGGTGGCCAAAGTATTTGAGTTTCATCTTCACTATCTGGCCTTCTAAAGAGCAGTCAGGGTTGATCTCCTCTAGGACTGACCGGTTTGATCGCCTTGCGGTCCAAGGGACTCGCAGGAGTCTTCCAGGGACACACACAAAAGTTGAACTAGGTTTCTCCATGCAATATATAAAATTGCTAGCTTTTGCAACTAGCACAGGGTGACCGGGAACCCCATGTCTGCTCCAAGAGCTGGCTGCATTTCTGTGCCGGGCACCCAAAGAGGAAGAGCCTTGTTCCCCTTCCTCTCCAGGCCATTCCACTCCATACATCCCATGCCTCCTTCGGCATTCCATTTATACAGTGCCAAGCAAATGTCCCAGTCAGAAACTATTATAAATAGTAACACTATTGAGAGACAGACTCCCCTGAAACCAAAGATAATAATTAATAAAACCATCCTGAGCAGTAGCCCCTGACAGCCTCATCCTCCAAGAATTCCTCTCATGCCTTTTTAAAGCCATCCAAGTGGCTGCACTGCCTTCTCACCTGTGTTGGCCAGGTGAGCACTTCATTACAAAGCTGACATAGCAGATCTATCATAGCACAATTTTGCAGACTGATATCTACAAATTTGCCGGGCAGCTCAGCAAGAGTGAGTTCCCCCAATGTCTGGTGAGACAAGCACCTGGAACCCTACAGAACCATACCCAGAAAGTGTCTCATTTCCACATCTTTGAAGGTAAACAACAAGAAAAAGTTTCTTGCCTTATTTCTGCTCTTCACAAATGAAATCCGTACAATGACAAAGGAAGGTCTTCTGTTTAAAGGACTTTCCAGGCCAAGATACATTTAAAGAGAAAGGATCAAAGGAAGAGAAGCAGAGCCATGAAATTGCCCCTCCCCAGTGAGCACCTGGGCAGCAACGAGCACTTGGTTGTCATCGCCCTTGCTAAGGTATCTCCATGTAAACGAGACTGTATTTCCAAACTGGAACCATACATAGCCATTTGCACAGCGGTTCCCAACTTTTTATATGCCCCACATCCCCAGAAAATGATGGCTTTATGTTTGCACCCCTTACAAAAGTAATATCACATTTGAAGATGAAGTAAAATTTCTAATTCTGAAACGCACATTGAACCACTTAAAGTACTGTAGGTGAACTCAAAAAACAGGCTTTTAACTCAGTGCATAAAATTCAATTTTGGTGAATCACAACACCACCTTTTGCCTCTTTCTTGCACCCCCTGAAATGCCATCGCAGCCCCTGGGGGGGGGGCTATGGGCACCCCAGGTGGGAAACCCTTGCATTAGCACGTGCATATTTAGTGATGCCTTTTGTGACAACCCACATTCTCTAACCTGCTTGGGGGTGTTCCCACCCAAGCCGCACTTGGGTTGTTGCCACAGGTCATCAACGCTGCTGCGTGTGAGCCATCTCTGAGACACTGCCTCCAAAGAGTGCAATTTCCCACCCAAGCAGCAGTGAGGGGGTGACACACTGCGCGTGGACGACCCCTTCTTCTCTCAAAAAGGCAGGGGCCACGTGCATTGGGCCACGTGCTCCAGTTTTGCTGCTGCCCACCCCAGTCAAGGAGAGGGGCAACGGATGCTTCACGCAGTTCCCGGGAAGTTCTGTGAGCAAGAAGCCAAGGGCACAGCCTCCTCCTCGCATCCTGCCAAGTGAGCTGGTGCAGGTCCCCTTCTAATCCCTTTTCCTTTTGTGCTGTATCTCTAACACCATAAGCCAAGAGCAGCAACTATCTTACTTCCTAATCCTGTAAACTGCTCAGGGAACCTTGTTGGCTAAAGGGCAGCACTGAAACGCCACAACAAAAAAAATGCACAAATGTAGGGACTGGGTTTGAATCACCTTGAGCACGGGGAGGCCACGTCTGGGAAGCTGGCTTCTTCCCAGGGAAAAGGGGGCGGAAGGACATGACTCCTCTAGGATCCAGGCTCTTGCTCGAGCAATGGAAAAATACTCTCTGGCAAAAGAGGAGGGAGAAAGCTTCCCTACCTTCTCTGCCAGGCAGCGCTGCTCCAACATCCGAGTGGAAGGTTATGTCCTTGCCAGCGTCTTGTGCCTGACTCAGTATGAGAGCTTCCACCGTCACTACCGTTACAAACACCTGTGAACCAGACAACTGCCTACACCTGGCCTGAGCTGGCCCGACAGAAGACTCACGGCAGGTCTGAAGAGGGCTGCCTTGACCAGCAGTGCTGGACTCTCCCAGGGAGGGAGGGAGGGAGGGAGGGAGGCTGGCCCTACCACCTTGCCAGCCCTCTCCCCCACCTGGCTTAGCCTCTCCACCACCCCCTTGCCACCTCCTCAGCCTTTAACCCGGCCGATGCTGGCCGGGGGGGGGGAGCACTGCTGAGAGGAGCTTCAGGGGCCCCAGTCCTGCAAAGAGGACAGCCTGCTATGGCCTCAGTGGGCAACTGCCTACACCTGGCCTGAGCCACGGCAGGACTCTTTCTGCAGGCCCAAAGTGGGGCAGAGAAACCCTGAAGGGGAGGGTGCCAGAGGACATGGCTGCTCCAGAGGGAGAGCAAAGGCAAGCCAGCCCGCCAGCCCCAGGCACTCTTGGATGAGACTGGTGATCTGGATTCGCTTCAGCCAGTAGCTGAGCTCATCTCACCATAGTTCGATGTGGCCAGTTGATGTGTGTGTCGTTCAGGTGCTTTAGCTGTGGGGTAGACAACTTCAGGCCCTAGCTGTCCCTTCTTAGGGTTTTTTAGGTGCAATCCTATGCAAACTTAGAGGATTGTGCCCTTGCTCTTTAAAGAGAATTTGGACTGGCTCGTCCTTCAAGTAGAGGGTTGCCTTTAAATGGAAGACTGTCCATTCTAAAAAGGGCATGTGGCCACCCTGCCTGTGCAGGCAAGCTAATATTCTAGACGGAGTCTGCAACACATTGCGCTTCAGGTTAAACAAAACAAACCAAGCATCACAATAATGAAAACAAAAGCATGTGATCATTGTTTTGGACCTTATTGTGGATACCTAAGCCTTGCTAAGAAGAAAGCATTAGTCAACACAGGTGTTACCTTTAAAAGGTGGATCCAGTGTGGCAAATACATTATTAAGAGCTCCTGACTTGAGGAGGGGGGCACACACATTGCTGACCTCATGCTACACTAATGCCTAGGAAAGGTGATCCTTTTTGTTCTTTGAAAGCAGCTGTTCCAGCTGGAAGATGCTGCAGTCCTTCAGGACTCAATTAAAGACCAAATAACATTTCCTAGTGCATCAGAAAGAAAGCTGAAAAGCCAGGAAGAAGCTATCATTTTCCAAAGAAAAGGTGTAATTTACTTGCATAGTCAGTTCCTCCTCTCCCCTACTCTCTTTCTTCCCCCCTTCCTCCTCCTCATTAAAACAGAGGGAGCCTGGCCACTTTCACATCACTACTGGAAATCCATCCCTTGAAATATACAGGGGGTGGCCACAGCCCCAAGGTCCACCAGCCAATGCTGTGTGAGGAACGGTGCACAGATGCAGGGCAACCTTAGGGAGGCATTTGTGGTTCAGCGCCAACCCATCATCACCCACAGCAGGGCATGGGCAGCTGGTGGGAGATGGTCTCCAGCTGGGTAGACGAGAAGGATTTAGGGGTAGTGGCTACAGCATGCCAGGAAAGGAGGAATCGCCCTTCTCCTCAACTGCTGTCCCTGAATTCTGTCTCAAACAAGCTGGCTTGAAAATGCCCTTCCACTGGCTCCATGGCAAGGCTTTCTTCTTAGCCAGGCTGCTGTGGAGGTGGGCAGGGTGGGGAGCAGAGCTGTGGGCAGCTGAGGAGGGAACCCACCAAAGCAAAAGCCAGGCTGGAGGAAAAAGGCAGGATATAAATCACAATATAAACAAACAAACAAACTAACTTACCTTCTGTGCCCAGGCTTGTCCTCCATTGCTAATATAAATAATACCAGCGTTTCTGCTATCTTTAAAATTATTCCCATCCACTCTCCTGGTGGACTTCCGTGTGTGACCTCCATCTTAGCATTGGTGCACAAGCCATCCTCTCCTGCTTATGCCAACCCTATGAAGGCCCATACTCCAAGATGTCCTGTCCTTCACACTCCAGCAAACTCAAGGTTGTGACTTCCTTTATTGCACTGATCCATCAAAGATTTGCTCTTCCCCTGCTTCTTCTGCTTTCAACTTTCCTAGCCTGATTGCCTTCTGCAGTGAGTCTTGCCTGCTCTGGTTGTGCCCGGAGCACAGGCAAGCTAATAAGGCAGAGATTGTGCTTGCAATCCACCACCTGGGCCTCCTTACCATTAAGAGGACAGTCTCAGGCAGTCACTCCACCACACGTAATACTCATCACCTGGATCATTATTTGGAACTGACTGTGAACTTCAGGGCATTCCCAGTAAAGTGCCATGCAGACCTCCCCACCCCCCCACACCCAACCCAACTGCTTCACTGCACAATTCCAGCTCCCACGATGCACCTTGATCTCACACATGTGCACAGACTGGAAAGTGCAGAAAAAGACTTTGCATTAAAGGAGCCCTTTCATTCAAGCTCATGTGTGGGAATTATTTTTCCAGCAAAAATAGAATTCGCTGACAGGTCTTCTGCATGAAGCATTGATTCTGCGTTCATGAGCCCTCGCCTGTGTTTTCCAGCCTTTTGTGTGTGCATGTTTTTAAGAACAAGGAAATTCAGGTGTTAAATTTTACATTGCGACAAAACTGAAACGAAAGGGTATTGCTGCAAATTCACTCCACCACCTCTGCTGCATTGCATTGCATTGCATAGCATTGCATTACATTCATTGCCAGGAGACAGGGTAGCTTTCAAAGTTTTCTATTTTATCCTCACAACAACCCTGTGAGGCAGGTTAGCCTGCGAGTCCGTGACTGGCCCAACATCCAACAGTTACTGTCATGGCTGGGTGGGAACTAGAACTGGCAACTGTAGTCCAACACACGAACCACAAATGCCACACTGACTCTCACAGCGCCACCTTGTGGCTGGTTAAAATAGCAAAACGGAGGCATCTAAACCCACTCTGGGAAGAAAAAACATGTAAAGACACCTTTTTTGATCAGCAACGAGACTGGAAGAAGCTGCAATAAGCAGGAGCTGGATCCTCACGGATAGCAAAGGATGCTGTCCTCGTACTTCCGTTGAAATAATGCACGTAACATACAGTGGTACCTCGGCTCACGAACTTAATCCGTTCCAGGACTTTGGTCATGACCCAAATTGGTTGTGAGCCAAGTCAAATTTCCTCATAAGGGTCAATGTAAATAAGGTTAATCCGTTCTGCAACTATTTTTTTTACTCACAAAAAATTGAAGCAAAGTGTCAGAGAACAACAAAGAGCGTGGCCATCCCCCCCCCCGACAGCGACCATGCCGGGGGGGGAAGACAAGTGCAATTGCAGGTGTGCTGGGGGGAGGTGGGCGCAGGTGCAATCGGGTAGGGAACACAGGCGCAATCACAGCCATCTCCCCACCACACTCCCAATCGTCACCCAATGCGGAGTTTGCGACCTGCGGCAAAATTTTTATGAAATGTCTCTTTGCGACCCGATTTGGTCATGAACTGAGGTATTTGCGAGCCAAGGTACCATTGTACATAGTCCAGTAATCATGCATTTCTGAGAGACAATCTTGTCTAGGAAAGGGATTGAGAATAAAATCGCCAACCTCTCACTACCTTTATAAACAAACTATGGTGTGACCTCCCCCACCCCCGCCGCTCAAGAGAACAGAGTGTACAGTGTCTGATCACTGCACCTAAACAAAGCCATTGCAGAACTGGAGAAAGTGCTGAGCACGGCAAGCCGAGTGGTCAAGGCTGCTCAAGCAAAGGTTCCATCAGCTGAGAAGTTTGGCTTAGGGAAGGGAGCGTGATAGAGGTGCACGAGATTATGCAGGGCGTGAAGAACATAGATGGGAGTCATTTTTCTATCCTCTCATAATCCTAGAACCCAAAGGGGTGATTCCATAAAGCAGATCGGTGGGAGATGCAGCAGAGATAAAAGAAGTCCTTCTTCACTGAGCACATAATTAAATTAGCGAATTCACTTCCAGAACATGCAGTGACGGCCACTAATCTGAAAGGCTTTAAGAGAGAGCAATTCACAGAGGCTGTGGCTATCCATGGCTACCAGTCCTCATGGCCACACACTAACCTCCAGTGCCAGGGCAGTATGCCCATGTATACGACTTGCTGGGGAACTTGGGTGCATGAGTGCCTTTGCACTCCTCCTCTGCTTGTGGCATTCTGGTGCGCCTCTAGTTAGCCCGCAGGACTGGACGGACCCATGCTTGGATGCAGGATGTCTCTCCTCCTGTTCTCATACATAAACGGAAAGGGATGTCGCAGCAAAATATTCCCGTCATGATCGAATGCTAAAGACAATAGCAAACACTGGGCCTGCTTGGGCCTCTCTTGTTGACACAGCCCACGAATAAACGCAATCTGGCCACCGCCAAAACAGCAGCAGGCCCAGCTGTTTGGTAGCCAAAAGTCTGCGTTCCAGCTCCCCACCCCAAATCTTGCACTGGAGGCAGTGAGGGGAAGGCGTCACATCCGAAGCGCAGTGCCACTGGCTCGGTTTGGCCCTTCTGCACAGAACCGGCATCTGACAGGCTCTGTGCCATAAGCCTCCGGCCTGTAGGAGCTGGCCTTTGTTAAGCAGTTGAGCTTTGCTGAGCTGCCAGAGAGCAGCCGCTTCGAGTTCCTATTTCATTCTGGCAGCCTGTGGTTATTTGCAAACAGGTTGGGGAGCAAGGAGAAGGGAGGGCAGAAGGATAGAAACAAAGCCGTCCTTGGCTTAAAGGCCATTTCTGCTTCCGACAACCCAGCTGCGGAGTCAACAGTAAAAATGTCAGCCATTTTTATACAAGCTCAGCTGGGCTTTCCTAAAACGGCTGCAAAATCCCAAGATGGCAGGAAACAGGAATTTGGAGGCATGGAGCAGAATGGAGAATTAGGTCTCGGGAATGAGAGCCAGCTGAAACGTCTCTCGACTGACCACGCCATCTTTCCAACATCCCGACTGCCCTTGCATCCCACAGATGCTTGAACAATTCAGGCAGCAGGAGAGCTGACTGGGCAACTAATATGGTTGGAAGGCGCTCGGTGAACACTGATCAAAGCTGGCATTACCTCATCTTGCCTCGTCCCAGAGGGGGAATTAAGGCAGTTGAGAGAGCGGAGGAAGAACATCAGTGCAGGAGAGAACAAAATATCCTTGCCAATCTGAGTGAAAAAGCAGAAGCTCCTTGTTTTGCAAACACTACCTTGGAAAGAGAAAATTAAGCAGGACTTTGGAGAGAGGGCGCTTACGAATCTGCCACCTGAAGAGACATCGGTCAGCCCAGCCCGTCAGTTTTTAACAACTTAGGGTCCAACCCTATGTAGCTATGGCAAACAAAAGTGGCAGGAAAAGCGTTCGTCCAACCTGCGAATTTCACCGTTTTTGTCTGTGACCCCCGGTTCAGCGTCGCGGGCCTTTTTTGCATTTTGGACAGATTTTTCTGGCTCAGTCCCCGGCCCCATTCCAGACGCCCCGGGACGAGTGCCGAGCACGTATGGTCCGTAGCCCTCCTCAGCAGGCTGTGCGAATTTTGGAGCATTCGGCAACCTGCAATTTCACCCCTTTTTGGTACGTGACCGCGGGTCGCGTCGCGGGGCCGTTTTTGGCATTTTGGACAGATTTTTCTGGATTAGCAATGCACCCCCATCCAGAGACCCCGGCGCGAGTTCCGACGCACGTCGGGTGTCCTTAGACCTTCCTCAGCAGGCTGTGCGAATTTCGGAGCGTTCGGCCAACCTGCGAATTTCACCCCTTTTTGGTCGGGTCAGCGTCACGGCCGGTTTTTGGGCATTTTGCACAGATTTTTCTGGCTCAGTCCCCGCACCCCTTCCAGACGCCCGGCAGGAGTCCGACGCACGTCTGGTTGTCCGCAGCCCTTCCTCAGCAGGCTGTGTGAATTTCGGAGCGTTCGACCACCCTTCGAATTTCACCGCTTTTCGTGTCCCGGGTCAGCGTCGCGGCCGTTTTTGGGCATTTTGCACTGATTTTTCTGGCTCAGTCCCCGCACCCCTTCCAGATGCCCGGCACGAGTGCCGAAGCGCGTCTGTAGTCCATAGACCTTCCTGAGCAGGCTGTGAGAATTTCGGAGCGTTCGGCCAACCTGCGAATTTCACCCCTTTTCGTGTCCCGGGGTCAGCGTCGCGGGCTGTTTTGGGCATTTTGCACAGATTTTTCTGGATCAGCTGTGCACCCCTTTCAGAGACCCGTCGCGAGCTCCGACGCACGTCTGGTGTCCGTAGCCCTTCCTCAGCAGGCTGAGTGAATTTCGGAGCGTTCGACCACCCTTCGAATTTCACCGCTTTTCGTGTCCCGGGGGTCAGCGTCGCGGGCTGTTTTTGGGCATTTTGCACAGATTTTTCTGGCTAAGTCCCCGAACCCCTTCCAGACGCCCGCGACGAGTCCGAAGCGCGTCTGGTGTCCGTAGCCCTTCCTCAGCAGGCTGTGTGAATTTCGGAGCGTTCGGCCAACCTGGAATTTCACCCCTTCTCGTGACCCGGGGTCAGCATCGCGGGCCGTTTTTGGGCATTTTGGACAGATTTTTCTGGCTCAGTCCCCGCCCCCTTCCAGACCCGGCGCGAGCTCCGACGCACGTCTGCTGTCCGCAGCCCTTCCTCTGTAGGCTGTGCGAATTTCGGAGCGTTAGGCCACCTGCGAATTTCACCCCATTTCGTGACCCGTGGTCAGCGTCGCGGCGCGGTTTTTTGGGCATTTTGCACAGATTTTTCTGGCTCATCCCCGCACCCCTTCCAGATGCCCGGCACGAGTGCCGAAGCGCGTCTGTAGTCCATAGACCTTCCTGAGCAGGCTGTGAGAATTTCGGAGCGTTCGGCCAACCTGCGAATTTCACCCCTTTCGTGTCCCGGGTCAGCGTCGCGGGCCGTTTTTGGGCATTTTGCACAGATTTTTCTGGATCAGCTGTGCACCCCTTTCAGAGACCTCGCAAGCTCCGACGCACGTGGGTGTCCGTAGCCCTTCCTCACGCGGGGGTCAGCGTCGCGGCCGTTTTTTGGCATTTTGCACAGATTTTTCTGGCTCAGTCCCCGCACCCCTTCCAGACGCCCGGCACGAGTCCCAAAGCGCGTCTGTTGTCTGCAGCCCTTCCTCAGCAGGCTGTGCGAATTTCGGAGCGTTCGGCAACCTGCGAATTTCACCCCTTTTCGTGTCCCGCGGGTCATCGTCGCGGGCCGTTTTTGGGCATGTTGCACTGATTTTTCTGGCTCAGTTCCCGCACCCCTTCCACACGCCCGGCACGAGTGCCGAAGCACGTCTGGTGTCCGTAGCCCTTCCTCAGCAGGCAGTGTGAATTTCGGAGCGTTCGGCCAACCTGCGAATTTCACCCTTTTCGTAACCCGCGGGTCATCGTCGCGGGCCGTTTCTGGGTATTTTGCGCAGATTTTTCTGGCTCAGTCCCCGCACCCCTTCCACACGAGCGCCCGGTACGAGTGCCGAAGCACGTCTGGTGTCCGTAGCCCTTCCTCAGCAGGCAGTGTGAATTTCGGAGCGTTCGGCCAACCTCCGAATTCACCGCTTTTCGTGACCCGCGGGTCAGCGTCGCGGGCGTTTTTGGGCATTTTGCACAGATTTTTCTGGGTCAGTCCCCGCACCCCTTCTACATGCCCGGACGAGTGACGAAGCACGTCTGGTGTCCGCCCTTCCTTCAGCAGGCAGTGTGAATTTCGGAGCGTTCGGCCACCTGCGAATTTCACCCCTTTTCGTACCCCCGGGTCATGCGTCGCGGGCCGTTTTTTGCATTTTGCACTGATTTTTCTGGCTCAGTCCCCGCACCCCTTCCAGACGCCCGGCACGAGTGCCGAAGCGCGTCTGGTGTCCGTAGCCTTCCTCAGCAGGCTGTGTGAATTTCGGAGCGTTCGGCCAACCTGGGAATTTCACCCCTTTTCGTGACCCGCGGGTCAGCGTCGCGGGCCGTTTTTGGGCATTTTGCACAGATTTTTCTGGCTCAGTCCCCGCACCCCTTCCAGACGCCCTGCACGAGTACCGAAGCACGTCTGGTGTCCGTAGCCCTTCCTCAGCAGGCTGTGTGAATTTCGGAGCGTTCGGCCAACCTGGAATTTCACCCTTTTCGTGACCCGCGGGTCAGCGTCGCGGGCCGTTTTTGGGCATTTTGCACAGCTTTTTCTGGCTCAGTCCCCGCACCCCGTCCAGATGCCCGGCACGAGTGCCGAAGCGCGTCTGTAGTCCGTACTCCTTCCTGAGCAGGCTGTGAGAATTTCGGAGCGTTCGACCAACCTGCGAAGTTCACCTCTTTTCGTGACCCGCGGGTCAGCGTCGCGGGCCGTTTTTGGGCATTTTGCACAGATTTTTCTGGCTCAGTCCCCGCACCCCTTACAGACGCCTGGCACGAGTGCCGAAGCGCGTCTGTTGTCCGCAGCCCTTCCTCAGCAGGCTGTGTGAATTTCGGAGCGTTCGGCCAACCTGCGAATTTCACCGCTTTTCGTGACCCGCGGGTCATAGTCGCGGGACGTTTTTGGGCATTTTGACAGATTTTTCTGGATCAGCTGTGGCACCCCTTCCAGACCCGCGCGAGTGCCAACGTACGTCTGGTGTCCGCAGCCCTTCCTCTGTTGGCTGTGCGAATTTTGGAGCGTTCGCCAACCTGCGAATTTCACCCTTTTCGTGACCCGCGGGTCATAGTCGCGGGACGTTTTTGGGCATTTTGTACAGATTTTTCTGGCTCAGTCCCCGCACCCCTTCCACACGCCCGCCACGAGTGCTGAAGGACGTCTGGTGTCCGTAGTCCTTCCTCAGCAGGCAGTGTGAATTTCGGAGCGTTCGGCCAACCTGCGAATTTCAGCCTTTTCGTGATCCGCGGGTCAGCGTCACGGGCCGTTTTTGGCATTTTGCACAGATTTTTCTGGCTCAGTCCCCGCACCCCTTCCAGACGCCCTGCACGAGTGCCTAAGCACCTCTGGTGTCCGTAGCCCTTCCTCAGCAGGCTGTGTGAATTTCGGAGCGTTCGGCCAACCTGCGATTTTCACCTCTTTTCGTATCCCGCAGGTCAGCGTCGCGTGCCGTTTTTGGGCATTTTGCACAGATTTTTCTGGCTCAGTCCCCGCACCCCTTCCAGATGCCCGGCACGAGTGCCGAAGCGCGTCTGTAGTCCGTAGACCTTCCTGAGCAGGCTGTGAGAATTTCGGAGCGTTCGGCCAACCTGCGAATTTCACCCCTTTTCGTGTCCCGGGGGTCAGCGTCGCGGGCCGTTTTTGGGCATTTTGCACAGATTTTTCTGGATCAGCTGTGGCACCCCTTCCAGAGACCCGCGCGAGCTCTGACGCACGTCTGGTGTCCGTAGCCCTTCCTCAGCAGGCTGAGTGAATTTCGGAGCGTTCGGCCAACCTGCGAATTTCACCCCTTTTCGTGTCCCGGGGGTCAGCGTCGCGGGCCGTTTTTGGGCATTTTGCACAGATTTTTCTGGGTCAGTCCCCGCACCCCTTCTACATGCCCGGCACGAGTGACGAAGCACGTCTGGTGTCCGTAGCCCTTCCTCAGCAGGCAGTGTGAATTTCGGAGCGTTCGGCCAACCTGCGAATTTCACCCCTTTTCGTGACCGCGGGTCATCGTCGCGGGCCGTTTTTGGGCATTTTGCACTGATTTTTCTGGCTCAGTCCCCGCACCCCTTCCAGACGCCCGCACGAGTGCCGAAGCGCGTCTGGTGTCCGTAGCCCTTCCTCAGCAGGCTGTGTGAATTTCGGAGCGTTCGGCCAACCTGCGAATTTCACCCCTTTTCGTAACCCGCGGGTCAGCGTCGCGGGCCGTTTTGGGCATTTTGCACAGATTTTTCTGGCTCAGTCCCCGCACCCCTTCCAGACGCCCTGCACGAGTACCGAAGCACGTCTGGTGTCCGTAGCCCTTCCTCAGCAGGCTGTGTGAATTTCGGAGCGTTCGGCCAACCTGGGAATTTCACCCCTTTTCGTGACCCGGGGTCAGCGTCGCGGGCCGTTTTTGGGCATTTTGCACAGATTTTCTGGCTCAGTCCCCGCACCCCTCCAGATGCCCGGCACGAGTGCCGAAGCGCGTCTGTAGTCCGTACTCCTTCCTGAGCAGGCTGTGAGAATTTCGGAGCGTTCGACCAACCTGCGAATTTCACCTCTTTCGTGACCCGCGGGTCAGCGTCGCGGGCCGTTTTTGGGCATTTTGCACAGATTTTTCTGGCTCAGGTCCCCGCACCCCTTACAGACGCCTGCACGAGTGCCGAAGCGCGTCTGTTGTCCGCAGCCCTTCCTCAGCAGGCTGTGTGAATTTCGGAGCGTTCGGCCAACCTGCGAATTTCACACCCTTTTTCGTGACCCGCGGGTCATAGTCGCGGGCCGTTTTTGGGCATTTTGGACAGATTTTTCTGGATCAGCTGTGGCACCCCTTCCAGAGACCCGCGCGAGCTCCAACGTACGTCTGGTGTCCGCAGCCCTTCCTCTGTTGGCTGTGCGAATTTCGGAGCGTTCGCCAACCTGCGAATTTCCCCCTTTTCGTGACCCGCGGGTCATAGTCGCGGGACGTTTTTGGGCATTTTGTACAGATTTTTCTGGCTCAGTCCCCGCACCACCCCTTCCAGAAACGCCCGCCACGAGTGCTGACGACGTCTGGTGTCCGTATCCTTCCTCAGCAGGCAGTGTGAATTTCGGAGTGTTCGGCCAACCTGCGAATTTCAGCCCTTTTCGTGACCCGGGGTCAGCGTCACGGGCCGTTTTTGGGCATTTTGCACAGATTTTTCTGGCTCAGTCCCCGCACCCCTTCCAGACGCCCGGCACGAGTGCCTAAGCACCTCTGGTGTCCGTAGCCCTTCCTCAGCAGGCTGTGTGAATTTCGGAGCGTTCGGCCAACCTGCGATTTTCACCTCTTTTCGTATCCCGCAGGTCAGCGTCGCGTGCCGTTTTTGGGCATTTTGCACAGATTTTTCTGGCTCAGTCCCCGCACCCCTTCCAGATGCCCGGCACGAGTGCCGAAGCGCGTCTGTAGTCCGTAGACCTTCCTGAGCAGGCTGTGAGAATTTCGGAGCGTTCGGCCAACCTGCGAATTTCACCCCCCTTTCGTGTCCCGGGGTCAGCGTCGCGGGCCGTTTTTGGGCATTTTGCACAGATTTTTCTGGATCAGCTGTGGCACCCACCCTTCCAGAGACCGCGCGAGCTCCGAAGCACGTCTGGTGTCCGTAGCCCTTCCTCAGCAGGCTGAGTGAATTTCGGAGCGTTCGGCCAACCTGCGAATTTCACCCCTTTTCGTGTCCCGGGGGTCAGCGTCGCGGGCCGTTTTTGGGCATTTTGCACAGATTTTTCTGGATCAGCTGTGGCACCCTTTCAGAGATCCGTCGCGAGCTCCGACGCACGTCTGGTGTCCGTAGCCCTTCCTCAGCAGGCTGAGTGAATTTCGGAGCGTTCGGCCAACCTGCGAATTTCACCTCTTTTCGTGACCCGCGGGTCAGCGTCGCGGCCGTTTTGGGCATTTTGCACAGATTTTTCTGGCTAAGTCCCCGAACCCCTTCCAGACGCCCGGCACGAGTCCCGAAGCGCGTCTGTTGTCTGCAGCCCTTCCTCAGCAGGCTGTGCGAATTTCGGAGCGTTCGGACAACCTCCGAATTTCACCCCTTTTCGTGACCCGCGGGTCAGCGTCGCGGGCCGTTTTTGGGCATTTTGCACAGATTTTTCTGGGTCAGTCCCCGCACCCCTTCCACACGCCCGCCACGAGTGCCGAAGCACGTCTGGTGTCCGCAGCCCTTCCTCAGCAGGCTGTGTGAATTTCGGAGCGTTCGGCCAACCTGCGAATTTCACCTCTTTTCGTGACCCGCGGGTCAGCGTCGCGGGCCGTTTTTGGGCATTTTGGACAGATTTTTCTGGATCAGCTGTGGCAACCCTTCCAGAGACCCGGCGCGAGCTCCGACGCACGTCTGTTGTCCGCAGCCCTTCCTCTGTAGGCTGTGCGAATTTCGGAGCGTTCGGCCAACCTGCGAATTTCACCCCTTTTCGTGACCCGCGGGTCAGCGTCGCGGGCCGTTTTGGGCATTTTGCACAGATTTTTCTGGCTCAGTCCCCGCACCACTTCCAGACGCCCGGGACGAGTGCCGAAGCACGTCTGGTGTCCGTAGCCCTTCCTCAGCAGGCTGTGTGAATTTCGGAGCGTTCGGCCAACCTGCGAATTTCACCCCTTTTCGTGACCCGCGGGTCAGCGTCGCGGCCGGTTTTGGGCATTTTGCACAGATTTTTCTGGCTCAGTCCCCGCACCCCTTCCAGACGCCCGGCACGAGTGCCGAAGCGCGTCTGTTGTCCGCAGCCCTTCCTCAGCAGGCTGTGTGAATTTCGGAGCGTTCGGCCAACCTCCGAATTTCACCGCTTTTCGTGACCCGCGGGTCAGCGTCGCGGCCGGTTTTGGGCATTTTGCACAGATTTTTCTGGGTCAGTCCCCGCACCCCTTCCACACGCCCGGCACGAGTGCCGAAGCACGTCTGGTGTCCGCAGCCCTTCCTCAGCAGGCTGTGCGAATTTCGGAGCGTTCGGCCAACCTGCGAATTTCACCCCTTTTCGTGACCCGCGGGTCAGCGTCGCGGGCCGTTTTTGGGCATTTTGCACAGATTTTTCTGGCTCAGTCCCCGCACCCCTTCCAGACGCCCGGCACGAGTGCCGAAGCGCGTCTGTTGTCCGCAGCCCTTCCTCAGCAGGCTGTGTGAATTTCGGAGCGTTCGGCCAACCTGCGAATTTCACCGCTTTTCGTGACCCGCGGGTCAGCGTCGCGGGCCGTTTTTGGGCATTTTGCACAGATTTTTCTGGCTCAGTCCCCGCACCCCTTCCAGACACCCGGCACGAGTGCCGAAGCACGTCTGGTGTCCGTAGCCCTTCAGCAGGCTGTGTGAATTTCGGAGCGTTCGGCCAACCTGCGAATTTCACCTCTTTTCGTGACCCGCGGGGCAGCGTCGCGGGCCGTTTTTGGGCATTTTGGACAGATTTTTCTGGATCAGCTGTGTCAACCATTCCAGAGACCCGGCGCGAGCTCCGACGCACGTCTGTTGTCCGCAGCCCTTCCTCTGTAGGCTGTGTGAATTTCGGAGCGTTCGGCCAACCTGCGAATTTCACCCTTTTCGTGACCCGCGGTCAGCGTCGCGGGCCGTTTTTGGGCATTTTGCACAGATTTTTCTGGCTCAGTCCCCGCACCACTTCCAGACGCCCGGGACGAGTGCCGAAGCACGTCTGGTGTCCGCAGCCCTTCCTCAGCAAACTGTGTGAATTTCGGAGCGTTCGGCCAACCTGCGAATTTCACCCCTTTCCGTGACCCCGCGGTCAGCGTCGCGGGCCGTTTTTGGGCATTTTGCACAGATTTTTCTGGATCAGCTCACCCCCTTCCACACCCGCCCGGACGTGCCGAAGCACGTCTGGTGTCCGCAGCCCTTCCTCAGCAGGCTGTGTGAATTTCGGAGCGTTCGGCCAACCTGCGAATTTCACCCCTTTTCGTGACCCGCGGGTCAGCGTCGCGGGCCGTTTTTGGCATTTTGCACAGATTTTTCTGGCTCAGTCCCCGCACCCCTTCCAGACACCCGGCACGAGTGCCGAAGCACGTCTGGTGTCCGTAGCCCTTCCTCAGCAGGCTGTGTGAATTTTGGAGCGTTCGGCCAACCTGCGAATTTCACCTCTTTTCGTGACCCGCGGGGCAGCGTCGCGGGCCGTTTTGGGCATTTTGCACAGATTTTCTGGATCAGCTGTGGCAACCCTTCCAGAGACCCGGCGCGAGCTCCGACGCACGTCTGTTGTCCGCAGCCCTTCCTCTGTAGGCTGTGCGAATTTCGGAGCGTTCGGCCAACCTGCGAATTTCACCCCTTTTCGTGACCCGCGGGTCAGCGTCGCGGGCCGTTTTTGGGCATTTTGCACAGATTTTTCTGGCTCAGTCCCCGCACCACTTCCAGACGCCCGGGACGAGTGCCGAAGCACGTCTGGTGTCCGTAGCCCTTCCTCAGCAGGCTGTGTGAATTTCGGAGCGTTCGGCCAACCTGCGAATTTCACCCCTTTTCGTGACCCGCGGGTCAGCGTCGCGGGCCGTTTTTGGGCATTTTGCACAGATTTTTCTGGCTCAGTCCCCGCACCACTTCCAGACGCCCGGCACGAGTGCCGAAGCACGTCTGGTGTCCGTAGCCCTTCCTCAGCAGGCTGTGTGAATTTCGGAGCGTTCGGCCAACCTGCGAATTCACACCCTTTTCGTGACCCGCGGTCAGCGTCGCGGGCCGTTTTTGGGCATTTTGCACAGATTTTTCTGGCTCAGTCCCCGCACCACTTCCAGACGCCAGGGACGAGTGCCGAAGCACGTCTGGTGTCCGTAGCCCTTCCTCAGCAGGCTGTGTGAATTTCGGAGCGTTCGGCCAACCTGCGAATTTCACACCCTTTTCGTGACCCGCGGTCAGCGTCGCGGGCCGTTTTTGGGCATTTTGCACAGATTTTTCTGGCTCAGTCCCCGCACCCTTCCAGACCCCGGCGCGTGCCGAAGCACGTCTGTGTCCGCAGCCCTTCCTCTGTAGGCTGTGCGAATTTCGGAGCGGTCGGCCAACCTGCGAATTTCACCCCTTTTCGTGACCCGCGGTCAGCGTCGCGGGCCGTTTTTGGGCATTTTGCACAGATTTTTCTGGCTCAGTCCCCGCACCACTTCCAGACGCCCGGGACGAGTGCCGAAGCACGTCTGGTGTCCGTAGCCCTTCCTCAGCAGGCTGTGTGAATTTCGGAGCGTTCGGCCAACCTCCGAATTTCACCCCTTTTCGTGACCCGCGGGTCAGCGTCGCGGGCGTTTTTGGGCATTTTGCACAGATTTTCTGGCTCAGTCCCCGAACCCTTCCAGACCCCGGCACCAGTGCCGAAGCACGTCTGGTGTCCGCAGCCCTTCTCAGCAGGCTGTTTGAATTTCGGAGCGTTCGGCCAACCTGCGAATTTCAGCCCTTTTCGTGACCCGCGGGTCAGCGTCGCGGGCCGTTTTTGGACATTTTGCACAGATTTTTCTGGGTCAGTCCCCGCACCCCTTCCACAACGCCCCCACGAGTGCCGAAGCACGTCTGGTGTCCGCAGCCCTTCCTCAGCAGGCTGTGTGAATTTCGGAGCGTTCGGCCAATGTCGCGGGCCGTTTTTGAGCATTTTGCAGATTTTTCTGGATCAGCTGTGTGGCAACCCTTCCAGAGACCCGGCGAGCTCCGAGCACGTCTGTTGTCCGCAGCCCTTCCTCTGTAGGCTGTGAGAATTTCGGAGCGTTCGGTCAACCTGCGAATTTCACCCCTTTTCGTGACCCGCGGTCAGCGTCGCGGGCCGTTTTTGGGCATTTTGCACAGAATTTTCTGGCTCAGCCCCGCACCCTTCCAGACGCCCGGCACGAGTGCCGAAGCGTGTCTGGTGTCCGCAGCCCTTCCTCTGTAGGCTGTGCGAATTTCGGAGCGTTCGGCCAACCTGCGAATTTCACCCTTTTCGTGACCCGCGGGTCAGCGTCGCGGCCGGTTTTGGGCATTTTGCACAGATTTTTCTGGCTCAGTCCACGCACCCCTTCCAGACGGCCGGCACGAGTGCCGAAGCGTGTCTGTTGTCCGCAGCCCTTCCTCAGCAGGCTGTGTGAATTTCGGAGCGTTCGGCCAACCTCCGAATTTCACCCGCGTTTTCGTGACCCGCGGTCAGCGTCGCGGGCCGTTTTTGGCATTTTGCACAGATTTTTCTGGCTCAGTCCCCGCACCCCTTCTAGACCCTGCACGAGTGCCGAAGCACGTTGGTGTCCGCAGCCCTTCCTCTGGGCTGTGTGAATTTCGGAGCGTTCGGCCAACCTGCGAATTTCACCCCTTTTCGTGACCCGCGGGTCAGCGTCGCGGGCCGTTTTTGGGCATTTTGGACAGATTTTTCTGGATCAGCTGTGGCAACCCTTCCAGAGACCCGGCGCGAGCTCCGACGCACGTCTGTTGTCCGCAGCCCTTCCTCTGTAGGCTGTACGAATTTCGGAGCGTTCGGCCAACCTGCGAATTTCACCCCTTTTCGTGACCCGCGGGTCAGCGTCGCGGGCCGTTTTTGGGCATTTTGCACTGATTTTTCTGGCTCAGTCCCCGCACCCCTTCCAGACGCCCGGCACGTGTGCCGAAGCGCGTCTGTTGTCCGCAGCCCTTCCTCAGCAGGCTGTGTGAATTTCGGAGCGTTCGGCCAACCTCCAAATTTCACCGCTTTTCCTGACCCGCGGGTCAGCGTCGCGGCCGTTTTTGGGCATTTTGCACAGAATTTTCTGGCTCAGTCCCCGAACCCCTTCCAGACGCCCGGCACGAGTGCCGAAGCACGTCTGGTGTCCGTAGCCCTTCCTCAGCAGGCTGTTTGAATTTCGGAGCGTTCGGCCAACCTGCGAATTTCAGCCCTTTTCGTGACCCGCGGGTCAGCGTCGCGGGCCGTTTTTGGGCATTTTGCACAGATTTTTCTGGCTCAGTCCCCGCACCCCTTCCACACCCCCCACGAGTGCCGAGCACGTCTGGTGTCCGCAGCCCTTCCTCAGCAGGCTGTGTGAATTTCGGAGCGTTCGGCCACCTGCGAATTTCACCTCTTTTCGTCGTGACCCCGGTCAGTGTCGCGGGCCGTTTTTGAGCATTTGGACAGATTTTTCTGGCTCAGCGTGGCAACCCTTCCAGAGACCGGCGCGACCTCCGACGCACGTCTGTTGTCCGCAGCCCTTCCTGTAGGCTGTGCGAATTTCGGAGCGTTCGGCCAACCTGCGAATTTCACCCCTTTTCGTGACCCGCGGGTCAGCGTCGCGGGCCGTTTTTGGGCACTTTTGCACAGATTTCTGGGTGAGTCCCCGCACCCCTTCCAGACGCCCGGTACGAGTGCCGAAGCGCGTCTGTTGTCCGCAGCCCTTCCTCAGCAGGCTGTGTGAATTTCGGAGCGTTCGGCCAACCTCCGAATTTCACCGCTTTTCGTGACCCGCGGGTCAGCGTCGCGGCCGTTTTTGGGCATTTTGCACAGATTTTTCTGGCTCAGTCCCCGCACCCCTTCCAGACGCCCGGCACGAGTGCCGAAGCACGTCTGGTGTCCGTAGCCCTTCCTCAGCAGGCTGTGTGAATTTCGGAGCGTTCGGCCAACCTGCGAATTTCATCCTTTTCGTGACCCGCGGGTCAGCGTCGCGGGCCGTTTTGGGCATTTTGCACAGATTTTTCTGGCTCAGTCCCCGCACCACTTCCAGACGCCCGGGACGAGTGCCGAAGCACGTCTGGTGTCCGCAGCCCTTCCTCTGTAGGCTGTGCGAATTTCGGAGCGTTCGGCCAACCTGCGAATTTCACCCCTTTTCGTGACCCGCGGGTCAGCGTCGCGGGCCGTTTTGGGCATTTTGCACAGATTTTCTGGCTCAGTCCCCGCACCCCCTTCCAGACGCCCGGCACGAGTGCCGAAGCGCGTCTGTTGTCCGCAGCCCTTCCTCAGCAGGCTGTGTGAATTTCGGAGCGTTCGGCCAACCTGCGAATTTCACCTCTTTTCGTGACCCGCGGGTCAGCGTCGCGGGCCGTTTTTGAGCATTTTGGACAGATTTTTCTGGATCAGCTGTGGCAACCCTTCCAGAGACCCAGCGCGAGCTCCGACGCACGTCTGGTGTCCGCAGCCCTTCCTCAGCAGGCTGTGTGAATTTCGGAGCGTTCGGCCAACCTCCGAATTTCACCGCTTTTCGTGACCCGCGGGTCAGCGTCGCGGCCGGTTTTGGGCATTTTGCACAGATTTTTCTGGCTCAGTCCCCGCACCCCTTCCAGACGCCCGGCACGAGTGCCGAAGCACGTCTGGTGTCCGTAGCCCTTCCTCAGCAGGCTGTGTGAATTTCGGAGCGTTCGGCCAACCTGCGAATTTCACCTCTTTTCGTACCCGCGGGGCAGCGTCGCGGGCCGTTTTTGGGCATTTTGGACAGATTTTTCTGATCAGCTGGTCAACCATTCCAGAGACCCGCGCGAGCTCCGACGCACGTCTGTTGTCCGCAGCCCTTCCTCTGTAGGCTGTGCGAATTTCGGAGCGTTCGGCCAACCTGCGAATTTCACCCCTTTTCGTGACCCGCGGGTCAGCGTCGCGGGCCGTTTTTGGGCATTTTGCACAGATTTTTCTGGCTCAGTCCCCGCACCACTTCCAGACGCCCGGGACGAGTGCCGAAGCACGTCTGGTGTCCGTAGCCCTTCCTCAGCAGGCTGTGTGAATTTCGGAGCGTTCGGCCAACCTGCGAATTTCACCCCTTTTCGTGACCCGCGGGTCAGCGTCGCGGCCGGTTTTGGGCATTTTGCACAGATTTTTCTGGCTCAGTCCCCGCACCCCTTCCAGACGCCCGGCATGAGTGCCGAAGCGCGTCTGTTGTCCGCAGCCCTTCCTCAGCAGGCTGTGTGAATTTCGGAGCGTTCGGCCAACCTGCGAATTTCACCGCTTTTCGTGACCCGCGGGTCAGCGTCGCGGGCCGTTTTTGGGCATTTTGCACAGATTTTTCTGGCTCAGTCCCCGCACCCCTTCCAGACACCCGGCACGAGTGCCGAAGCACGTCTGGTGTCCGTAGCCCTTCCTCAGCAGGCTGTGTGAATTTCGGAGCGTTCGGCCAACCTGCGAATTTCACCTCTTTTCGTAACCCGCGGGGCAGCGTCGCGGGCCGTTTTTGGGCATTTTGCACATTTTTTCTGGATCAGCTGTGTCAACCATTCCAGAGACCCGCGCGAGCTCCGACGCACGTCTGTTGTCCGCAGCCCTCCTCTGTAGGCTGTGAGAATTTCGGAGCGTTCGGCCAACCTGCGAATTTCACCCCTTTTCGTGACCCGCGGGTCAGCGTCGCGGCCGTTTTTGGGCATTTTGCACAGAATTTTCTGGCTCAGTCCCCGCACCCCTTCCAGACGCCCGGCACGAGTGCCGAAGCACGTCTGGTGTCCGCAGCCCTTCCTCTGTAGGCTGTGCGAATTTCGGAGCGTTCGGCCAACCTGCGAATTTCACCCCTTTTCGTGACCCGCGGGTCAGCGTCGCGGCCGGTTTTGGGCATTTTGCACAGATTTTTCTGGCTCAGTCCACGCACCCCTTCCAGACGCCCGGCACGAGTGCCGAAGCGTGTCTGTTGTCCGCAGCCCTTCCTCAGCAGGCTGTGTGAATTTCGGAGCGTTCGGCCAACCTCCGAATTTCACCGCGTTTCGTGACCCGCGGGTCAGCGTCGCGGGCCGTTTTTGGGCATTTTGCACAGATTTTTCTGGCTCAGTCCCCGCACCCCTTCCAGACGCCCGGCACGAGTGCCGAAGCACGTTTGGTGTCCGCAGCCCTTCCTCTGTAGGCTGTGTGAATTTCGGAGCGTTCGGCCAACCTGCGAATTTCACCCCTTTTCGTGACCCGCGGGTCAGCGTCGCGGGCCGTTTTTGGGCATTTTGGACAGATTTTTCTGGATCAGCTGTGGCAACCCTTCCAGAGACCCGGCGCGAGCTCCGACGCACGTCTGTTGTCCGCAGCCCTTCCTCTGTAGGCTGTACGAATTTCGGAGCGTTCGGCCAACCTGCGAATTCACCCCTTTTCGTGACCCGCGGGTCAGCGTCGCGGGCCGTTTTGGGCATTTTGCACTGATTTTCTGGCTCAGTCCCCGCACCCTTCCAGACGCCCGGCACGTGTGCCGAAGCGCGTCTGTTGTCCGCAGCCCTTCCTCAGCAGGCTGTGTGAATTTCGGAGCGTTCGGCCAACCTCCAAATTTCACCGCTTTTCCTGACCCGCGGGTCAGCGTCGCGGCCGTTTTTTGGGCATTTTGCACAGAATTTTCTGGCTCAGTCCCCGAACCCCTTCCAGACGCCCGGCACGAGTGCCGAAGCACGTCTGGTGTCCGTAGCCCTTCCTCAGCAGGCTGTTTGAATTTCGGAGCGTTCGGCCAACCTGCGAATTTCAGCCCTTTTCGTGACCCGCGGGTCAGCGTCGCGGGCCGTTTTTGGGCATTTTGCACAGATTTTTCTGGCTCAGTCCCCGCACCCCTTCCACACGCCCGCCACGAGTGCCGAAGCACGTCTGGTGTCCGCAGCCCTTCCTCAGCAGGCTGTGTGAATTTCGGAGCGTTCGGCCAACCTGCGAATTTCACCTCTTTTCGTGACCCGCGGGTCAGTGTCGCGGGCCGTTTTTGAGCATTTTGGACAGATTTTTCTGGATCAGCTGTGGCAACCCTTCCAGAGACCCGGCGCGACCTCCGACGCACGTCTGTTGTCCGCAGCCCTTCCTCTGTAGGCTGTGCGAATTTCGGAGCGTTCGGCCAACCTGCGAATTTCACCCCTTTTCGTGACCCGCGGGTCAGCGTTGCGGGCCGTTTTTGGGCATTTTGCACAGATTTTTCTGGGTGAGTCCCCGCACCCCTTCCAGACGCCCGGTACGAGTGCCGAAGCGCGTCTGTTGTCCGCAGCCCTTCCTCAGCAGGCTGTGTGAATTTCGGAGCGTTCGGCCAACCTCCGAATTTCACCCCTTTTCGTGACCCGCGGGTCAGCGTCGCGGCCGGTTTTGGGCATTTTGCACAGATTTTTCTGGCTCAGTCCCCGCACCCCTTCCAGACGCCCGGCACGAGTGCCGAAGCACGTCTGGTGTCCGTAGCCCTTCCTCAGCAGGCTGTGTGAATTTCGGAGCGTTCGGCCAACCTGCGAATTCATCATCTTTTCGTGACCCGCGGGTCAGCGTCGCGGGCCGTTTTGGGGCATTTTGCACAGATTTTTCTGGCTCAGTCCCCGCCCCTTCCAGACGCCCGGCGAGTGCCGAAGCACGTCTGGTGTCCGCAGCCCTTCCTCTGTAGGCTGTGCGAATTTCGGAGCGTTCGGCCAACCTGCGAATTTCACCCCTTTTCGTGACCCGCGGGTCAGCGTCGCGGGCCGTTTTTGGGCATTTTGCACAGATTTTTCTGGCTCAGTCCCCGCACCCCTTCCAGACGCCCGGCACGAGTGCCGAAGCGCGTCTGTTGTCCGCAGCCCTTCCTCAGCAGGCTGTGTGAATTTCGGAGCGTTCGGCCAACCTGCGAATTTCACCTCTTTTCGTGACCCGCGGGTCAGCGTCGCGGGCCGTTTTTGAGCATTTTGGACAGATTTTTCTGGATCAGCTGTGGCAACCCTTCCAGAGACCCGGCGCGAGCTCCGACGCACGTCTGTTGTCCGCAGCCCTTCCTCTGTAGGCTGTGCGAATTTCGGAGCGTTCGGCCAACCTGCGAATTTCACCCCTTTTCCTGACCCGCGGGTCAGCGTCGCGGGCCGTTTTTGGGCATTTTGCACAGATTTTTCTGGCTCAGTCCCCGCACCCCTTCCAGACGCCCGGCACGAGTGCCGAAGCACGTGTGGTGTCCGTAGCCCTTCCTCAGCAGGCTGTGTGAATTTCGGAGCGTTCGGCCAACCTGCGAATTTCACCCCTTTTCGTGACCCGCGGGTCAGCGTCGCGGGCCGTTTTTGGGCATTTTGCACAGATTTTTCTGGATCAGCTGTGGCAACCCTTCCAGAGACCCGGCGCGAGATCCGACGCACGTCTGTTGTCCGCAGCCCTTCCTCTGTAGGCTGTACGAATTTCGGAGCGTTCGGCCAACCTGCGAATTTCACCCCTTTTCGTGACCCGCGGGTCAGCGTCGCGGGCCGTTTTTGGGCATTTTGCACTGATTTTTCTGGCTCAGTCCCCGCACCCCTTCCAGAACGCCCGGCACTGTGCGAAGCGCGTCTGTTGTCCGCAGCCCTTCCTCAGCAGGCTGTGTGAATTTCGGAGCGTTCGGCCAACCTCCAATTTTCACCGCTTTTCCTGACCCGGGTCAGCGTCGCGGGCCGTTTTTTGGGCATTTTGCACAGATTTTTCTGGCTCAGTCCCGCACCCCTTCCACACGCCCGCCACGAGTGCCGAAGCACGTCTGGGTGTCCCGCCCCCTTCCGCAGCTGTGTGAATTTTCGGAGCGTTCGGCCAACCTGCGAATTTCACCTCTTTTCGTGACCGCGGGTCAGTGTCGCGGGCCGTTTTTGAGCATTTTGGACAGATTTTTCTGGATCAGCTGTGGCACACCTTCCAGAGACCCGCGCGACCTCCGACGCACGTCTGTTGTCCGCAGCCCTCCTCTGTAGGCTGTGCGAATTTCGGAGCGTTCGGCCAACCTGCGAATTTCACCCCTTTTCGTGACCCGCGGGTCAGCGTTGCGGGCCGTTTTTGGGCATTTTGCACAGATTTTTCTGGTGAGTCCCCGCACCCCTTCCAGACGCCCGGTACGAGTGCCGAACGCGTCTGTTGTCCGCAGCCCTCCTCAGCAGGCTGTGTGAATTTCGGAGCGTTCGGCCAACCTCCGAATTTCACCCTTTTCGTGACCCGCGGGTCAGCGTCGCGGCCGTTTTGGGCATTTTGCACAGATTTTTCTGGCTCAGTCCCCCCACCCCTTCCAGACGCCCGGCACGAGTGCCGAAGCCGTCTGGTGTCCGTAGCCCTTCCTCAGCAGGCTGTGTGAATTTCGGAGCGTTCGGCCAACCTGCGAATTTCAATCCTTTTCGTGACCCGCGGTCAGCGTCGCGGGCCGTTTTTGGGCATTTTGCACAGATTTTTCTGGATCAGCTGTGGCAACCCTTCCAGAGCCCGGCGCGAGGCTCCGACCACGTCTGTTGTCCGCAGCCCTTCCTCTGTAGGCTGTGCGAATTTCGGGCGTTCGGCCATCCTGCGAATTTCACCCCTTTTCCTGACCCGCGGGTCAGCGTCGCGGGCCGTTTTTTGGGCATTTTGCACAGATTTTTCTGGCTCAGTCCCCGCACCCCTTCCAGACGCCCGGCACGAGTGCCGAGCACGTGTGGTGTCCGAGCCCTTCCTCAGCAGGCTGTGTGAATTTCGGACGTTCGGCCAACCTGCGAATTTCACCCCTTTTTCGTGACCCGCGGGTCAGCGTCGCGGGCCGTTTTTGGGCATTTTGCACAGATTTTTCTGGAATCACTGTGGCAAACCCTTCCAGAGACCCGGCGCGCGATCCGAAGCACGTCTGTTGTCCGCAGCCCTTCCTCTGTAGGCTGTACGAATTTCGGAGCGTTCGGCCAACCTGCGAATTTCACCCCTTTTCGTGACCCGCGGGTCAGCGTCGCGGGCCGTTTTTGGGCATTTTGCACTGATTTTTCTGGCTCAGTCCCCGCACCCCTTCCAGACGCCCGGCACGTGTGCCGAAGCGCGTCTGTTGTCCGCAGCCCTTCCTCAGCAGGCTGTGTGAATTTCGGAGCGTTCGGCCAACCTCCAAATTTCACCGCTTTTCCTGACCCGCGGGTCAGCGTCGCGGCCGTTTTTGGGCATTTTGCACAGAATTTTCTGGCTCAGTCCCGAACCCCCTTCCAGACGCCCGGCACGAGTGCCGAGCACGTCTGGTGTCCGTGCCCTTCCTCAGCAGGCTGTTGAATTTCGGAGCGTTCGGCCAACCTGCGAATTTCAGCCCTTTTCGTGACCCGCGGGTCAGCGTCGCGGGCCGTTTTTGGGCATTTTGCACAGATTTTTCTGGGTCAGTCCCCGCACCCCTTCCACACGCCCACCACGAGTGCCGAAGCACGTCTGGTGTCC